>OZ012736.1:307146417-309745038 GCA_963859935.3 Lathyrus sativus
CTACCGGATGGTATCTCCCATCTGCACGGGATCTGATGAGGTGAGAGGCGCGGCAGTGGTCGGTGTCTAGGAAGACAGGGAGCATCTGGCGGAGGGTCTGGAGGCGTTCGCCAAGGCCGAGGCCTATGGCAATGGATGTGATAATGCCACCAAAATAGAAAGGTTTTGAGTCGCGGTTACAATTGGCTTGAATGTGAGCCAAGAGGAATGGGGCGGCGTTAACAGGTCTGAAGAGAACACGCAACGGAGGAAAAACAGCTCCTTCGAGTTGACCTTTTGGTTACTGTCACGAGCGAATATGGTGTTGCTTAACACGCGGTGAAAGTAGCGGATTGTTGGGTTGTGGATATGTGTAGCGTTCAGAGTGTCCCAACTTTCTGGAGTGGTGTCGGTCAGTTGGTCCCATAGAGGGAAAGCTTCTTGATTGAACTGACCGGGTAGGCGGCGATGAGCATCGTCGCTGTGAGGGAACTGTAGAATGACGGCAATGCGGTCCTGGGGGACTTGATATTCTGTGCCGAACAAGCGAAAGCAGGCGGCGCCGGTAAGTTGGTTGGTATCGCCGGGTGATGTTACGTACACGAAGGAACTGAGAAACTCCAGTGTGAGTTGCTCGTAGGTGGGTTGGGGATTAGTGCAGAGATGCCAGATGCCGGCTCTCTGTAACATCCATGTTACGCCATCCAGAATCCCTAGTTCTGTCAGAGAATCTAGGTGAGCATATCAGGTCGGCTGAAGCGACCGCTGATGGAAAGCTAGGAAGTTGGTCTGCTGCCTTTTGCCGGCCTCGCCTTCTCGGAAAGTGATAGTGCTCAAGTCGGGGTTTGCACGAGTTTGTCTGGCCATTTTCGTGAGAGAAGTGCAGAGATTGAGAATAGGAAGTTTATGTGGATGGTGAGGTATGGGAGTGCAGAGGTTAATATATAATAGTGAATTGGAAGTTGAAATGGTGGAGGTTTAATGGGGGATTCATAGGGTTTTTAGTGGGGTTTAAATGTGGGAAAATGGAGAATTAGGAGAGTGAAGGTGGAGAGGTGCGTGACCTCTGTTTTGACAGAATTGGGGTTTTATCTGCGTGACGACCGTCAGGGGTGTGTGACGGTCGTAACACGCATGACGACCGTCAGGGGGGTGTGACGACCGTCACAGCAGCAAATTCTACAGAAATGCAGAAATTCGCTTGTGGGGCGTTTTAACAGTGGAAAATATGATTTTTGAAGACTTTTGCAGTATGATAGACTGATTACAAAATAGAAAATAACATGAAATATAATTAAGGGAAATACCAGAATGAAATTAAAATAACATTGAATCAAAAATGAGTTTAAAGTAATACAATATCCAAAAAGAAACAATTGTAAAATTAAATAATGTGAAACAATGTGAAATGCAGTAAACTAAAAATAAAGAGAAAACTAAAATATCACTCCTTTGGTTTCTTCATGTTGTTGATCTGCTGAATAATGTCATTAAATTGGTCGCTAACTACGTCCATGTAAGTAATGAAATCCATGGGAAGTTGCGTTAATTCATCTTTTATAGTGGTTACTTCCAGCTTGAGGTCGTCCATAGTTCTTAGAATAGTGTCCAACTTGTCTGTGTTTTGTTCAGGAGTGGGGTCAGGAAAGTTATGGTAGTTAGGAGGGGTCTGAGGATCTATCTCCACTTCGGACTCTTAATCTTGGTAGTACAAATAGTCATGTGCTTCTGAGATTTGATCACTGTCATACATGTAAGCTTGGGGTGTGGAGTGAGGTGATGGGGGTCCCATAGGCTCGTCCAATTCATAAAGCCAATTGTCTCTGTTATGGATACTGGTTAGCTCATGGTTGGGCAATGTGAAAAGGTGAACAGGTTGATTAGCTATGACGTATTCGTAGGCTCCTGGTCGTAAGGTACCTAAGATACGTCTGTTGAAGCAGAACTGGATGTCCATTGATCTGAGGTTGCCGAAACGAACGGCTTTGTTTAGGTAATACCTCAGGCCAATTTCGTGGGCGATCATGGTGACTAAGCCTCCTATTAAAATGGGTGAGTGTGGTTCCTGATTAAGGCGTGTGAATGCCCTCATCATAAAAGGGACAGCATTTACAGGGCGGCCTTGTGAAGCACAGAAAAGGATGAACAACTCTTCCTTTGAGACTGTTGTAATGTTTTCCTCCTTCCCAAAGAGGGTATGGGCTAAAATCCTATGAAAATATCGGAAGGCTGGATTGTGTATCTCGTTGTTGTGCATGTCATTCGGTTCAGGGTGATAGATACCAGTGATGGTACCCCAGAATTGTTCTAACTCGAGATCAATATCCTCTTCAGTGGTGGTAAACACAAAAGGTCCGCTAGGGAAGCCTAGGATGTTAGCTAATGATGCATGGTTGTGTGTTTGGTCCATTCCAAACATTCTAAAGGTTATCAGCTCTTTAGTGGATCCATAGCCATGTTCGGGTAACTAACTTAAGGAGCTAAGGAATTCGAACGTCAGTTCGCGGAAGGTAGCAAATCGGGTCTTTAGAGCAGTTTGCTCCCAGCCTAATTGGTTAAATAAATACTGAATGCTATCCTGGATTCCTAGCTTGTCCATGGTAGGTCTATTGTAGTACAGAGTCGAAGCAAAGCTTCTCTGAGTCAGTGCCTCAAATCTGGCCTTATGAGCTAGTTCTCTAAACACAACAGTCGTAACGTCGATGTCAGCCATACTCGGAGGTTAGTCGGATAAAAATGGGAGAGAAGTAGAACGACTTTAAAATCCTGGAAAAGTTAAAATCACATTCACTCAGATCATATTTTTAAGAAGAAAAGGGTGATAAAAGAAAGAAAAATAAAATAAAATAAATAGTAGAAAATAAGAAAATAGAAATTATAAGTTAAAGGGAAAACATAGTTTTAATAAATTTAGAAGGGAAAAATGGGAAAAATTTGGGTTGCCTCCCAATCAGCGCTGTCTTTAACGTCAGAAGCCTGACGATAGCTTGGCTATAAGCTATTCGGGAAGCTCGAGCAATTTCATATTGCTCACGTGGTCGTTGTGTTTATTTTGATTATAATGCTTCAAACGCTGTCCGTTTACTATAAACGGTGCGTTGATTTGATTTTTGATTTCAATAGCTCCACTCTTAAGGACTTTGGTGACCTCAAAAGGTCCAGACCATCTAGATTTTAATTTTCCAGGGAAAATTTTTAATCTGGAGTTGAATAGGAGCACGATGTCTCCCACACTAAATTGTTTCCGGATCGAACGTTTATCATGCCATTTCTTGGTTCTTTCTTTGTAGATACGTGCATTCTCGTATGCGTCCAATCTGAGCTCTTCCAATTCATGAAGGTTCAAGATCCGTTTCTCTCCTGCCGCAGTGTAGTTGAAGTTTAGCGTCTTAATAGTCCAGAAGGCTTTATGCTCTAATTCTACCGGCAGGTGACATGATTTTCCGTAAACTAGTTTAAATGGTGTGGTACCTATTGGTGTCTTAAAGGCGGTCATATAAGCCCATAAAGCTTCGTTTAGCTTTGATGACCAATATTTCCTGGAGGTTGCGACAGTCTTTTCCAAAATTTGCTTTATTTCTCTTTTCGAAACCTCCACGTGTCCACTAGTTTGTGGATGATACGGTGTGGCTACGCGGTGTTTGACTCTGTATTTGGAAAGGAGTTTGTCAAAGATTCGCGATATGAAGTGCGAACCACCGTCACTAATGACGAGTCTGGGTACACCGAATCTAGGAAAGATTGTGTTTTTAAAGAGTTTGACGACTACTCGTGTGTCATTTGTTGGAGCGGCAATGGCCTCTATCCATTTAGATACATAATCGATAGTGACGAGTATATATTTGTTTCCAAAAGAAGACGGGAAAGGTCCCATGAAGTCTATTCCCCAGACGTCAAAGATTTCTACTTCTAAAATTCCTTTCTGAGGCATTTCATCGCGTCGTGAGATGTTGCCAGTGCGTTGGCACCGGTCACATTTTTGTATAGCGATATGGACATCCTTCCAGAGACTGGGCCAAAATAGGCCAGATTGTAGAATTTTAGCGCACGTCTTTGAGGTGCTAGCATGACCACCATAAGGTGTTGAATGGCATTGGGAGATGATGTCTTCTATTTCTTCCTTTGGGACACAACGACGGTATAAGTTGTCGGCGCCTCGTTTGAAGAGTAGAGGTTCGTCCCAGTAGTAATGCTTTAAGTCGTGGAAGAATTTCTTCTTTTGTTGATATGTTAGGTCCGGTGGAAGCACGCCTGCGGCCAAGTAATTAACGATGTCGGTAAACCACGACAAAATGGCTTGGGTATAGACAACTTCCACGGCTTTTTCCAATTCTGGCTCTTCCAAAGTTGAGTTGGACACATCGCTTTCCAATTTGGCTATCAGAAGTTCGTAGGGAAAATCGTCATTGATAGATACTTGTTCTTGTTTAATGCCCTCTATACGGGATAAGTGATCTGCAACTACGTTCTCGGTCCCCTTCTTATCTTTAATTTCTAAGTCGAACTCTTGTAATAATAGGATCCATCTCAATAATCTTGGTTTGGCGTCCTTTTTGCTTCTTAGGTACCTAATGGCAGTGTGATCTGTATATATGATTATTTTGGCTCCTACCAAGTAGGAACGAAATTTGTCAAGAGCAAACACGACTGCTAGAAGTTCCTTTTCCGTTGTGGCATAGTTCATTTGGGCAGGGTCTAAAGTTCTACTGGCGTAGTAGATAGCGTGAAGCTTCTTGTCTTTCCTTTGTCCTAGAACTGCGCCTATAGCATAATCACTTGCATCGCACATGATTTTGAATGGTAGTCGCCAATCTGGGGGTTGCATGATTGGTGCGGTGATAAGTGCTGACTTTAGAGTTTCGAATGCTTCTAAGCATTCTTTGTCGAAGATGAACTCGGCATCTTTCATTAATAAACCTGTAAGAGGCTTTGTGATTTTCGAGAAATCTTTTATGAATCTTCGGTAGAATCCAGTGTGTCCTAAGAAGCTTCGTATTTCTCGTACGGTTTTCGGAGGTTGAAGATCCTTTATGATCTCTATTTTAGCTTTGTCAACTTCGATCCCTTTTTCAGATATGACGTGTCCTAAAACGGTGCCTTGTCGGACCATGAAATGACATTTCTCCCAATTAAGGACAAGGTTCACTTTAGCACATCTTTTGAGTACCATTTCTAAATTTGACAGACAGCTTTCAAAGCTTTGTCCGCATACAGAGAAGTCATCCATGAATACTTCCATGATGTCATCTATGAAATCCGCAAAGATTGCCATCATACATCTTTGGAAGGTTGCTGGAGCATTGCATAGTCCGAACGGCATTCGGCGATAAGACAAAGTACCATAAGGACAGGTGAATGTTGTCTTTTCTTGGTCGTCGGGGTGAATAGGAATTTGAAAGAATCCCGAATAACCATCTAGATAGCAGAAGTATGAATGTTTCGCTAGTCTTTCCAACATCTGGTCTATGAAAGGTAAAGGGAAATGATATTTCTGAGTCGCCTTATTCAGTTTTCTGTAATCGATAGACATCCCGTTTCCGGTCACAACTCTTTGGGTTATCGATTCACCTTTCACATTCTTCACTACAGTAACGCCTCCTTTCTTTGGTACTACGTGTACTGGGTTGACCCATTGGCTGTCGGAGATCGGGTATATGATTCCTGCGTCTAGTAACTTTTTCACCTCGTCTTTGACTACAGTGCTTAGGATCGGGTTTATCCTTCTCTGATGTTCTCTTGAAGGTTTGCAGTCTTCCTCTAGCATGATACGGTGCATACAGATGGAAGGACTTATGCCTTTTAGATCGCTTATATTGTATCCTAACGCATTTGGGTATTTCCTTAGGACTTCTAATAATTGCTCAGTTTCTGACTGTCCTAAATTAGCGTTGACTATTATTGGTCTTTCGAATTCTGTATCTAGGAATTCGTACCTGAGGGTTTTAGGTAGCTCTTTAAGTTCTAAAGCTAGGTTTTTCGGACCTGGCATGTGATTTGGAGTTAGTGCTAAGATCTCGCTCAAACTATCATCTTTGTATGATGCGCGCCAGTTGTCGTCTTCATGAATAGCAGGGATCTGGATTTTCATGATTTCAGAATATGTAATTTCTTCCTTCTCTAATTCTCGTATGCATTCGTCAATGACATCTACTATATAGCATGTGTCATCTATAGCTGGTGCCTTCAAGAACTTAGTAAGGATGAACTCTATCTTTTCCTCTCCTACTTCGAATGTTAGCCTTCCTTTCTTTACGTCTATGATAGCTCCGGCTGTAGCTAGGAACGGTCTTCCTAGGATAATTGGGGTAACAGAGTCCTCTTTGATGTCCATGATTATGAAGTCGGTTGGGATATAGAATTGGCCTATGCGTACTGAAACGTTTTCCAGTACACCGACAGGATATTTGACTGATCGGTCAGCTAATTACACGGACATTTTAGTCGGTCTTAGTTCTCCCATATTCAGCTTTTTGCATATAGATAAAGGCATTACACTTATACTGGCTCCTAGATCGCATAGAGCTTTGTCTATAACGAACATTCCTATGACGCAAGGTATGGAGAAACTACCTGGGTCTTTTAGTTTAGGAGGCATGTTGTTTTGAATGATTGCGCTACATTCGGCAGTAAGCGTAACTATTTCTTTATCCTCTATTTTCCTTTTATTAGACAAGATTTCTTTAAGAAACTTAGCGTATGACGGCATTTGTGTTATCGCTTCTGTGAAAGGAATAGTGATGTTTAGTTGTTTCAGAAGTTCAACAAATTTCTTAAATTGTCCTGAAGTTTTTGAGTTTATTAATCTTTGAGGATAAGGGATAGGTGGTTTATATGGCGCTGGAGGCACATATGAGTTTTCATCTTTGGCGGTATTTTGCTCGTCACATTCCTTCTTTTCTGTTTCAGACTCCTTTTCTGTTGGTTTATCAGATTTCTGATGCATTACTAAATCTTCATTCCTAGGATCTGTTGGGCCTTCCAATTCTTTTCCACTTCTCAATATAACAACGTTTGCGTGACCTTTTGGATTAGGTTCAGGCTGGCCTGGAAATGTTCCAGCTGGGGCGGCTGCAGAGGCTTGTTGTTGAGCCACTTGTGATATCTGCATTTTGAGCATCTTATTGTGGGTGGCTAAAGCGTCTACTTTTCCGGTCAGCTGTTTAATTTGCTCGCTAGTGTGTATGTTTTGATTTAGGAATTCTTTATTTGTTTGAGCTTGAGCAGCTATGAATTTTTCCATCATCACTTCGAGGTTTGATTTCCTAGGGGAAGTCTAGGCAGCAGCGGCTGGTTTCTGATATCCTGGCAGAGCAGCGGGTGCTTGCAAGGCTATCGTTCTTGTAGGAAAAGTTTGGGTGGTTCCTCCATCCTGGGTTGTAAGTATTTGCGTAAGGATTTCCTTGAGTGTAGTTTACTTGATCTGGTGGGATTCCTGCCAACAATGGGCACTCGGGCGCATTATGAGTGGCAATTCCACATAACTCGCAGTTTGGAGTTACAGCAGCTACGGTTGTAGTTGGGGTAACGGTCAGACTATCGATTTTCTATGCTAGAGCATCGACTTTAGCGTTGAACTTTTCAAGGCTGCTGATCTCGTACATCCCACCTTTCGCTGCGGGTTTCTCTGCTGGAGTTCGTTCACCTCCCCACTGGCAGTGGTTCTGAGACATGTTTTCGATAAGTTGATAGGCTTCGTCGTATGGCTTATCCATAAGTGCACCGCCCGCGGCGACGTCTACCATTAATCTGGTGTTATACAGAAGCCCATTGTAGAAAGTATGGATCATCACCCAGTCTTCTAAACCGTGGTGAGGACATGCTCTCATCATATCTTTGAACCTTTCCCACGCTTCGTAGAGAGATTCAATATCTTTTTGTCGAAATCCGTTGATTTGAGTTCTAAGCATAGCAGTTTTGCTTGGCAGAAAGTATCTCGCTAAGAAAACGCTCTTCAACTGTTCCCACGTCGTAATGGAGTTGGATGGTAAAGATTGTAACCACATCCAAGCTCTATCTCTAAGAGAGAAAGGAAAAAGACGAAGTCTTATTGCGTCTGGAGTTACTCCATTTGCCTTCACTGTGTATGCGTATTGCACAAACTTCGTTAAGTGTTCGTTCGGATCCTCAGGTGCATTTCCTGAGAATTGATTTTGTTGTACAGCTGACAGCAATGACGGTTTTAGTTCGAAATCGGTTCGATTGATAGCTGGGGCAACAATGCTACTTCGAGGTTCCAACTGAGAGGGTGTAGCGTAGTCCTTCAGCGGGTTGTTCTGAGGTCCGTCAGCCATCTTTGCTTCTTCAACAGGAGGATGAGCTAGAAGATCAGGAATATTGTGTTTTCGTTGATATTCGATGATGAGCCTTCTTAAATGTAAGAAGCGCTCTAGTTCGGCGATTGTAGGTTGTAAGATGTCGCCTTGTGAGCGAGTACTTGGCATACAATCGAAGAACGAGTAGAGGGAGAGAAATTAGTTAACCTAGTCTATACTGTGTAACAAAAGAGTACACTATTGACTAAACGGGTCCCCGGCAACGGCGCCAAAAACTTGATCGCGACTTTCTATGTCTAACTCAATTAACTGTAAGTGCACAATCTATCGCGTAGTAATAATAGATATCGATCCTACAGGGACTCGTAATCAAACTAGTATTTTCGGGTGTTACTGTGTTTAGCTAGGTTGGTAATGTTTTAGGGGAATAATAACGAAATAAATGCGTAAACTAAAGGGAACTAAAACTTTTAATTAAGGTATAAATGCTTGAATTGGTATGTAATATGTTAGTTCTTTAGGGATTCTACATGTCACCGGTGTCTTTAGGTTTTCAAAAATAGTTTAAGAAGAAAATTATGGTTTAAAGACCTTTGTCTCACGATGGTTGTTGACGCTAGTCGCAACTCTAAGGCGGAACGTATGATGTCGCTATCCCGTTTGGGGTTAAAGTTACTTTTTGAAAACTTTTAAGTTCTAATTCCTTTTAAAGCGTTGTCGCTATTTTTAAAATGAATGCCTAGTTTTTACTATCTGGTCTTAACCACAGCTGTCGCTTGTTGGTTCTTACCTTTATGAATTTCCCACTGTCGTGGCAAAACTACTGTAAATAATTTCTCGCTGTCGCGACGAAGGTTTATTTAGAAAAATCGATTTAAAAACTGAAGCCATAAATAACTTTTGAAAAGGTATGTATACACTGGTTAATTATCGAATCCCATCAGATTATTTATTACATATCGATTACTTAAGATTTAGCCAGACATGGAATATAAATTAACAACACGTAAATAATGGCAAAAAATAATAATATGCATTATAATGGGAAATAGCAATCAATTAACGATTAAAATAGAAACCTGTAAACAATTCGATTGGCTTTTGGGAAATCCTCCAAAATGGCGGTAGGATTTAGTCTTTATGCCAATTACTCGTATAGAATAGAAATGGGAAAGTAAAACAACAATTGCAAGGAAAGAAAAAGAAAGGAAACAAAATAACGATAAGAAAATGGGAAACTAAACATTGCTCTGAAAGTAAATTGGCAGCACTTCGTCTCTTTAATACGGCTCCCTTTTTCTAGTATCAGCTCCCTCCTTTTATAGATGGGATTTTCAACAGTTTATTTCTTCGGAAAGTGGGAATGATATCAGAAAATATAGGAGTTAGTGGTCCACTCCTCTTTGGCATTTTCAGCACTTCACAACACGTGCAGAAAAACTGCATTTTAACTCCATGACGGTCGTCATGGACCTGTGACGGTCGTCATATCAGCAGAACTCGTTTTTGCTGCTTTTTGGCCTGATTTTCACCTGTAAATGCTTCTTTTCTTCATCTTGCTCCATTTGAGCATGGACTTTAAATATCTGCAAAATATTGGACAAATAGTATGGAAATATCCGAAATCGGAGTGAAAACGGTCGCTGATTAGTAGAAAAGTACATCATTATATATATACGATTTCGCATTATCAATAGTTTAGGATGATCTATGATGAATGAGGAGAAGATCTATGGCTTTGAATTGAAGTTTAGTGACACTTGAAGAATTGGTGTATTTTCCGTTGCCTATCGTGTTTTGAAATTCATGGGGATTTAGGAAAAATGGAGATGATATTTGGAATCAGCATGAAAAATGGAAGAGAACTGCGTATGTTTTGTTGTGTTTGGATGACCTGCAACTGATGCTTCGCCGGAGAAGACGGTGGCGCAGCCACCGGACCACCGTCTGGTTCATCTGAGTTTTTCCCTCCCCATCTGAAGTTCAAACGAGGAAGACAAGCACTCAACCCTTGGATCTGCTTGAAACGAAGACTTGGTCTCTCCATCCAACGCTTGTGATTTAACCTCAGACTTGGACTTTGACTCCTCAAAACGCCGCATTTCATTTATACGTTGGCATCGTCTAGATCCTTGGATGTGAATACAAAGTCTCTTGATCCAACGCTCCTCTTATTTTCTAGCATTTTAATTTCTTTAATTGATTTTTGGCTTTATTTTAATTGCTTTTCCATTTTTAATTCATAATAAATTCATTATTGATCAGAAAAATAAAATAAAAATATGTGCATGCTCTGGATTTTATTTCTGATTTTCTGGTGCTTTTAGGTTTTATTTTCATGCAATTTTCAATTTAATATGATTTGTTGCATTTTCTTTAATTCATTAATTTTGGCATATTTCCTCATTTTCTTGCTGATTTTTGTTTGGCTGTTTGGTATAGAATTTGAGTGAGATTTTTGGCTGGTTACTAGTATAGAGATGCATGATCCCTTAGGAATTATTTCATGATTTTTTAGATAACTTTAGGACTGGTTTTGAATTAGGTTCCCATGACCTTCCATTTTAGGGTTTCCCTTTGACACTTGGTGATTTAGGATTTCTTTAGTGGCTTTCCCTTTAGATTCAATCCCTGGTCTTTCTACTATAGATACCTAACACATGTAAGTTCCCTTATAAAAGCTTATAGGATTTTAGAAGTAGTTTTGGTATTTTAAATAGATTTAAAACTTAGGCTAGTTTTAATATGCTTCTAACATGACTTCTCCTTTAGAATGACTTCAATGATGGCCCATAGCATAAGATAAATTTTCCATTCTTTTGGGATAGTGCTTTAGACATATAGAGGCTTCTGTTTTTTTGATTGTGGTGTTTGGTTTTGGTGTTTAGACCTCCGTTTAGTAGCTTTCTTGTAGCTTGATCAATTAGGGTTTAGGAAGAGCTTTAGTTTGATTTCTCTTTATTCAAATAAACATGGATTGCCTTGATTGCTTTCCATCCTCATCCAATGATTCAAGGTCCCTATGTGGAAGCCTCATCCCTCCTTTGGAAGGATGTGTGGCATATCACAAGAGGTAGAACCTTTGAGGATGCCTATCTCAGATGTATGGTTGAGTGCCATGATGTATTCCCTTGGTTTCCATCATGCTTCCCATCATCATGCAATAATCTTGATGTTAATTCTCTTCTCTTTTGTTGGAGCTTGTTGAATCTTGAAGATGGAGCTTTCATTTCCTTCTCTTGAAGATGGCTTGGACTTGAAGTTGATTACAGACTGTTGGATTGTTTTGTTGATAGTCTGTTTTGCTGTTGAGCTGTTGGTTTACTATCTTGTCTGCTGTGTTTTCTGATTGCTTTGCTTGTGTAACTGCTTGGTGTGTTGCATTAGACTAGGCTTTCATATATTTGATTTAGGTCTAAGTGCATTGAAAGGTTGAGCTTGCTCCCTTTCCTTGTCTGCATTAGAGGTTGAGTCTGTCTCCCTCTGCTTGACTGTTATTGCTTGGCTTTGCTTGTTGGTTTAAGGTCGAGTCTGTCTCCCTTGCCTGTGTGGTGTGTTGCCTCTGGCTTGCTTGCTCTAGAAGTTGAGTTTGACTCCTTCTGCTTGTATTGTTGCATTGCATGCATTTTACTTGCAGTCATTTCTTTCAGTTTATTTCTTTTGTTGTTGTTTTCCTTTGCCATGTTCCCCTAGGAACTCTGGCTTCTCTTGTTCAAGAGAAGTTATGACAGACATTAGGGTTCTAACCATGCATGATAACATTAGGTAGTTCCCTCCTAACCTCAATCATAGGATCAATTTTGCATGACAACTTTAGGATTGGATTAGTTCCCCTTTAGTGCGTCTTTTCTCTTCTCGTCTTCAAACAAATCAAAATGCAGTAATAAAGGTTAATTGATGTCGTACGCTATGAGCCTTAAGCTAATTGAGAAAGGGTTGTTGGAGAGTTTCTTTTCAACAGCTTGGATGTTTAGTATGGCACCCTTTGGGTGACATGCGACGCATTCACTCTCAGGTCAGTCTCTAGTGCGATATTAGTTGCAAACATCCATAAAAGATACTTCTTCTAAAAGACAGAAAACAAAGATCAAACATCTTTTTGTCCTCTAGGACCTTTAATCCTTGGAAACCATTTTCATAAGGAGAGTTCTGTTAACTCCCGGTTCTACCGCAAATGGTAAACGCCTAAGTCTCCGTCGAGCGAGCTGCATACACCAATTGTTGGAACCGTCTGTTAACCCTACTCGGATAAAAAAGAAAAACTTGTGTCTCTTGTGTCCCGAACTATGTTTGCTTTGATCTTTCACGCTGTGTGAAAGTACGTAGGCATGAGATGCGATATCTTGGCGAGCAACCTTTCCCCGTAACCCGTATTTAGGCGAACTACGTTGACTCTGATTTCTCGTTCCAGACGGGAATATGTAGGCATAGAGTGCGACGCTTTGTCGAGTCATTTTCTTTTCTTTTCAGACCAGACCTTTTAGATAGATAGATAAACCAACCCGTCAGATAAACACAACAAGCGTGGACCCCATCGCGTACGATGGACGTGAGGGATGCTAATACCTTCCCCTTGCGTAACCGACTCCCAAACCCAGACATGGTTGCGATGACCTTGTCTTATACCTTTTCGTCAGGTTTCTCTGATTGTTTCCTTTCCCTTTCTGTGGGATAAATAACGAAAGGTGGAGACTCTTCTGTTTTTCCGGCACCTTATTTTCGTGGTAGCGCCAGCTGGCGACTCTGCTGGGGACTCTGGTTCCCTATACGAGTCAATCCTAGCGCTTGTGTGTTTACCTGTTGGGTTTTATTTACTGCACTTTACTTTCCGCATTTTATTTTTAGTATGATATCATTATTGTGCTGTTGTGGGAAGAGGCTCTGATGAGTGATAAGCCAGACCCAGGCTTGAGTGTACCTAGCATTAGTTGTGGAAAGTAGTGGGCGCGTGCATGCTTTGCATGTACTAGTGTCTCACGAAATCCACGCTCAGACGAGATTCTCCCGGTTGACTTCTTTTCCGGCCCTTTGGGCTTGAGGGGTTGTTGGTTTGGAGGATTGTCGACTCTGGGGACCGATCATTTGTGACTCAGCTGAGTGAGGCCACTTCAAGAGATGATGATGCCACACCTTCTAGGTATCGTATCATCGTTTCTTGAAAGTCTGTGACGCTGGGAAACGCATAGGATGCCATACCTTATCAGTGACTAGGTCCATACCTGTGAGCGGGGTCATGTTATTGCAGGAAACCTTAACCTTCAGACTACTTGGTTTTCTTGACAGTGAATCAGTATTGTTGGGTTCAGAGGGTTCTTATCATCAGAGATATGGTTGTTCTCGACAGTGCATAATTATTGGTCCTCTTCAGGGTCGTATTATCAGAGCAGTATTGTGATTGTGTTGAAACAGAGCCTCGGTCTCCTCAACAGCACAATCTTGATCCCCTGTAGCATGATTGCATTTTGCATACTCATTTGCATATCATTAACGTGTGTCTTTGTTGTAGGTGCATATATTATCCCCTAGTTTCGGTAATTCTTGCCTTCTGTTGAGCTAGCATGGGATCTCTGAAGAAGAATGTGGCCTACAAGCTCCCTACCCCAGATGTTGCTCTGCTGTCCAGTTTGATTGCCTTGGTAGATGATACAGTGAGAGGGGAATTCAAGAAATCTTATGGGAAGTTGCTCAGCCTGGTGCGTAAACCTTCGGTATATGAGTTGAATGGGTTGTATGCCTTGCTACAGTTCTATGACCCTCCGTTGAGGTGCTTCAATTTTCCGGACTTCATTCTTGCACCTATATTTGAGGAGTATGTTGATTTGTTGGGTGTACCGGTTAAGAATCAGATGGTGTTTGTTCACATGGATGCTAAGCCAAATCTGGCTAACCTAGCCCTTGCTCTTCATCTGGATGCTTCTGAGTTGCTTCTGTCCAGTTGGAATGGGGTTCCTGGATTTTCTTTGCAGTTTCTAGTTGGGAAAGCCCAACAGTGTGCCAAAGACGGTTGTTGGATCGTATTCAACGCTATTCTTGCCCTCTGCATTTATGGCATCATCTTGTTTCCCAACATGCCTGACTTTGTAGACTTGGATGTCTTCCACATCTTTGCATCAGGAAATCCAGTTCCTACCTTGATTGGAGATGTATATCATTCCGTCCATTAAAAGAACGAAAATAGAAAGGGTAAGAATGTATCGTGTTGTGTGCCCTTACTCTACAGATGGTTTGATAGTCACCTGCCCAAGAAGGGTCTCTTCGCTTCATCTGCAGCCACAGCTGAGTGGTCTTAGCGCTTGATGGGTTTATCAGCAGAGGGTGTTATTTGGTTTGATAGGGATATGCTGGGTACTGAAATCATATTCAGCTGCAGCGGGTTTCCAAATATGCCTTTGATTGGAAGAAAGGGTTGTATTAACTACAACCCCTCTCTACTTGTCAGACAGTTTGCATATGCCTTGAGAAGTCCGCCAAAAGAGGAAGAGATGCAGGAATCTCTGTACCTCACAGGGCTCCTTGAGGGGGATATGTTAGCTAAGCCTCGGCGCGCCTGGAATGACGTCAGCAAACGAGGAAAATCATTGTTGGGTAAGAGCAATAGCCAAGCTTATGCTCTTTATGTAACTTGGATTCGAACCAGAGCATAAACAATAGGGATGCCTTTTCCACCTGCTAAGCAAGAGTGCCCTCCAGTGGTTAAAGAGCCTACTACAGTGTCTATTCAGCAGTACAATCAGGTGGTAGCTGAGAAGGAAGAGCTGAAAAAGGCCAACGAAGAGTTGGAGAAAGAGCTGGCACAACTTAGAAGCGAGAGAAACGAAGTCGTCCACTCCTTCAAAAAGCAGACAGAGCTGGTGAACCGGTTAGGCATGGACTTGACCAAGCAGATAGCTGACCGTGAACGTTTGGGTTTGGAATTCAAATTTGTCAATGATGTGCTCGCCACCAAGAAGCAGAACCTGGATGAGGCATACCGGAGAATATCCAAATTCAACCAGCAGTGGAATGCCACTATATCCAGCAACAAGGAGCGGGAGGATAAACTGAAACAGTAGATCTCCAAATTAAAGGCTCAAGTGAAGGTCGACGAGAATAAGTTTGATGAGGAAACTGCTCGCAGGTATGCCACTGAAGACATGCTAAACAAGGCTATCGCTAACCTGAAAGATCGCAAACAGATGTTCGAGTCTAAGAAGCGAAGGTTAGAAGACTGTTTTGGCCAAGGTGCATGGGAAGACTCTGTTGAAGGTCTCCAGTGCACCATTATGTAGAGGGAGTTACTCGTCGAAGGGTTACTCACTCGGCCTGATCATCCCAAAACAAAGGAGATTCTAGAAGAGTTTCGCGCCCGATGTCGCACTTGACTATCTTTGTAACCCTTTGTGTTTTCTGATCTTTGCTGTAGGCTGACCATCACCAGGCTTGTTGGTCGAGGTCATGCTGTTGATTCTGATTTCTCGTTCCAGACGGGAATACATAGGCAAAGAGCGTGACGCTTTGCCGAGTCATTTTCTTTTCTTTTCAGACCAGACCTTTTAGATAGATAGGTAAACCAACCTGTCAGATAAACACAACAAGTGTGGACCCCATCGAGTACGATGGACGTGAGGGGTGCTAATACGTTCCCCTTGCGTAACCGACTCCCGAACCCAGACATGGTTGCGATGACCTTGTCTTATACCTTTTCGTCAGGTTTTTCCGATCGTTTCCTTTCCCTTTCTGTGGGATAAATAACGAAAGGTGGCGACTGTGCGATAAAGTTTGTCCTATCATCCTTTTGGTGGTAGTGGCCGGTGTGAGTTTCGCTCCGTAATATTTTCGGTGGGGGATCTGTCATCGTAATTGGTGTCAGAGTGTGCGATAGTGTTTGTCTTATCATCCTTTTGGTGATACAGGTCGGTGTGAGTTTCGCTTCGTCATCCTTTTGGTGGGGGGTCTGTGATCGTAATTGATGTCAGATTATGCGATAGTGTCTGTCCTATCATCCTTTTGGTTTTAGCGGCCGGTAAGAGTTTCGCTCCGTCATCCTTTTGGTGGGGGGTCTGTCATTGTAATTGATGTCAGATTATGCGATACTGTTTGTCCTATCTTCCTTTTGGTGGTAGCGACCGGTGTGAGTTTCGCTTCGTCATCCTTTTGGTGGGAGGTCAGTCATCTTGTTAATGTCGGATTGTGCGATAGTGATTGTCCTATCATCCTTTTGGTGGTAGTGGCGGGTGTGAGTTTCGCTCCGCCATCCTTTTGGTGGGGGGATTGTCATCTTGATTGATGTCAGATTGTGCGATGGTGTTTGTCCTATCATCCTTTTGGTGGTAGTGGCCGGTGTGAGTTTCGCTCCGTCATCCTTTTGGTTGGGGGTCTTTTATTGTAATTGATGTCAGATTGTGCAATAGTGTTTGTCCTATCATCCTTTTGGTGATAGTGGTCGGCGTGAATTTTACTCCGTCATCCTTTTGTGGGGGGTCTGTTATCTTATTGATATTAGATTGTGCGATAGTGTTTGTCCAATCATCCTTTTGGTGGTATTGTCCAGCGTGAGTTTCGCTCCGTCATCTTTTTTAGGGGGGTGTGTTATCTTATTGATGTCAGATTGTGCGATAGTATTTGTCCTATCATCCTTTTGGTGGTAGTGGTTAGTGTGTGTTTCGTTCCGTCATCCTTTTGGTGAAGGGTCTGTCATCTTGTTGACGTCGCATTGTGCGATAGTGTTTGTCCTATCATCCTTTTGGTGGTAGTGGCGGGTCTCAGTTTCGCTTCGTCATCCTTTTGGTGGGCGGTCTGTCATCGTAATTGATGTCAGATTATGCGATAGTGGCTGTCCTATCATCCTTTTGGTGGTAGCGGCCGGTGTAAGTTTCGCTCCGTCATCCTTTTGGTGGGGGGTCTGTCATCGTCATTGATGTCATATTGTGCGATATAGTTTTTCCTATCATCCTTTTGGTGGTAGTGGCCGGTGTGAGTTTCGTTCCGTCATCCTTTTGGTGGGGGATATGTCATCGTAATTAGTGTTAGAGTGTGCGATAGTGTTTGTCTTATCATCCTTTTGGGGATAACGGTCGGTGTGAGTTTCGCTTCGTCATCCTTTTGGGGAGGGTCTGTCATCGTAATTGATGTCAGATTATGCGATAATGTTTGCCCTATCATCCTTTTGGTGGTAGCGGCTGGTGTGACTTTCGCTCCGTTGTCCTTTTGGTGGGGGGTCTGCCATCTTGTTAATGTCGGATTGCGCGCTAGTGATTGTCCTATCATCCTTTTGGTGGTAGTGGCAGGTGTGAGTTTCGCTCCGTCATCCTTTTGGTGGGGGGTCTGTCAACTTGATTGATATCAGATTGTGCGATGGTGTTTGTCCTATCATCCTTTTGGTGGTAGTGGCCGGTGTGAGTTTCACTCCGCCATCCTTTTGGTGGGGGGTCTGTCATCGTAATTGGTGTCAGAGCGTGGGATAATGTTCGTCTGATCATCCTTTTGGAGATAGCGGTCTGTGTGAGTTTCGCTTCGTCATCCTTTTAGTGGGGGGTATGTCATTGTAATTGATGTCAGATTATGCGATAGTGTTTGTCCTATCATCCTTTTGATGGTAGCGTCCGGTGTGAGTTTCGCTCCGTCATCCTTTTGGTGGCGGGTCTGTCATCTTGTTTATGTCGGATTGTGCGATAGTGATTGTCCTATCATCCTTTTGGTGGTAGTGACGGGTGTGAATTTCGCTCCATCATCTTGATTGATATCAGATTGTGCGAAGGTGTTTGTCCTATCATCCTTTTGGTGGTAGTGGCCGGTGTGAGTTTCGCTTCGCCATCCTTATGGTGGGGTGTCTGTCATCGTAATTGGTGTCAGAGTGTGCGATAGTGTTTGTCTTATCATCCTCTTGGTGATAGCGGTCAGTGTGAGTTTCGCTTCGTCATCCTTTTAGTGGGGGGTCTGTCATTGTAATTGATGTTAGATTATGCGATAGTGTTTGTCATATCATCTTTTTGGTGGTAGCGTCCGGTGTGAGTTTCGCTCCGTCATCCTTTTGGTGGGGGGTCTGCCATCTTGTTAATGTCGGATTGCGCGCTAGTGATTGTCCTATCATCCTTTTGGTGGTAGTGGCAGGTGTGAGTTTCGCTCTGTCATCCTTTTGGTGGGGGGTCTGTCAACTTGATTGATATCAGATTGTGCGATGGTGTTTGTCCTATCATCCTTTTGGTGGTAGTGGCCGGTGTGAGTTTCACTCCGCCATCCTTTTGGTGGGGGGTCTGTCATCGTAATTGGTGTCAGAGCGTGGGATAATGTTCGTCTTATCATCCTTTTGGAGATAGCGGTCTGTGTGAGTTTCGCTTCGTCATCCTTTTAGTGGGGGGTATGTCATTGTAATTGATGTCAGATTATGCGATAGTGTTTGTCCTATCATCCTTTTGATGGTAGCGTCCGGTGTGAGTTTCGCTCCGTCATCCTTTTGGTGGCGGGTCTGTCATCTTGTTTATGTCGGATTGTGCGATAGTGATTGTCCTATCATCCTTTTGGTGGTAGTGACGGGTGTGAATTTCGCTCCATCATCTTGATTGATATCAGATTGTGCGAAGGTGTTTGTCCTATCATCCTTTTGGTGGTAGTGGCCGGTGTGAGTTTCGCTTCGCCATCCTTATGGTGGGGTGTCTGTCATCGTAATTGGTGTCAGAGTGTGCGATAGTGTTTGTCTTATCATCCTCTTGGTGATAGCGGTCAGTGTGAGTTTCGCTTCGTCATCCTTTTAGTGGGGGGTCTGTCATTGTAATTGATGTTAGATTATGCGATAGTGTTTGTCCTATCTTCCTTTTGGTGGTAGCGTCCGGTGTGAGTTTCGCTTCGTCATCCTTTTGGTGGGAGGTCAGTCATCTTGTTAATGTCGGATTGTGCGATAGTGATTGTCCTATCATCCTTTTGGTGGTAGTGGCGGGTGTGAGTTTCGCTCCGCCATCCTTTTGGTGGGGGGATTGTCATCTTGATTGATGTCAGATTGTGCGATGGTGTTTGTCCTATCATCCTTTTGGTGGTAGTGGCCGGTGTGAGTTTCGCTCCGTCATCCTTTTGGTGGGGGGTCTTTTATTGTAATTGATGTCAGATTGTGCAATAGTGTTTGTCCTATCATCCTTTTGGTGATAGTGGTCGGCGTGAATTTTGCTCCGTCATCCTTTTGTGGGGGGTCTGTTATCTTATTGATATTAGATTGTGCGATAGTGTTTGTCCAATCATCCTTTTGGTGGTATTGTCCAGCGTGAGTTTCGCTCCGTCATCTTTTTTAGGGGGGTGTGTTATCTTATTGATGTCAGATTGTGCGATAGTATTTGTCCTATCATCCTTTTGGTGGTAGTGGTTGGTGTGTGTTTCGTTCCGTCATCCTTTTGGTGAAGGGTCTGTCATCTTGTTGACGTCGCATTGTGCGATAGTGTTTGTCCTATCATCCTTTTGGTGGTAGTGGCGGGTGTCAGTTTCGCTTCGTCATCCTTTTGGTGGGCGGTCTGTCATCGTAATTGATGTCAGATTATGCGATAGTGGCTGTCCTATCATCCTTTTGGTGGTAGCGGCCGGTGTAAGTTTCACTCCGTCATCCTTTTGGTGGGGGGTCTGTCATCGTCATTGATGTCATATTGTGCGATATAGTTTTTCCTATCATCCTTTTGGTTGTAGTGGCCGGTGTGAGTTTCGTTCCGTCATCCTTTTGGTGGGGGATATGTCATCGTAATTAGTGTTAGAGTGTGCGATAGTGTTTGTCTTATCATCCTTTTGGGGATAACGGTCGGTGTGAGTTTCGCTTCGTCATCCTTTTGGGGAGGGTCTGTCATCGTAATTGATGTCAGATTATGCGATAATGTTTGCCCTATCATCCTTTTGGTGGTAGCGGCTGGTGTGACTTTCGCTCCGTTGTCCTTTTGGTGGGGGGTCTGCCATCTTGTTAATGTCGGATTGCGCGCTAGTGATTGTCCTATCATCCTTTTGGTGGTAGTGGCAGGTGTGAGTTTCGCTCCGTCATCCTTTTGGTGGGGGGTCTGTCAACTTGATTGATATCAGATTGTGCGATGGTGTTTGTCCTATCATCCTTTTGGTGGTAGTGGCCGGTGTGAGTTTCACTCCGCCATCCTTTTGGTGGGGGGTCTGTCATCGTAATTGGTGTCAGAGCGTGGGATAATGTTCGTCTGATCATCCTTTTGGAGATAGCGGTCTGTGTGAGTTTCGCTTCGTCATCCTTTTAGTGGGGGGTATGTCATTGTAATTGATGTCAGATTATGCGATAGTGTTTGTCCTATCATCCTTTTGATGGTAGCGTCCGGTGTGAGTTTCGCTCCGTCATCCTTTTGGTGGCGGGTCTGTCATCTTGTTTATGTCGGATTGTGCGATAGTGATTGTCCTATCATCCTTTTGGTGGTAGTGACGGGTGTGAATTTCGCTCCATCATCTTGATTGATATCAGATTGTGCGAAGGTGTTTGTCCTATCATCCTTTTGGTGGTAGTGGCCGGTGTGAGTTTCGCTTCGCCATCCTTATGGTGGGGTGTCTGTCATCGTAATTGGTGTCAGAGTGTGCGATAGTGTTTGTCTTATCATCCTCTTGGTGATAGCGGTCAGTGTGAGTTTCGCTTCGTCATCCTTTTAATGGGGGGTCTGTCATTGTAATTGATGTTAGATTATGCGATAGTGTTTGTCCTATCATCTTTTTGGTGGTAGCGTCCGGTGTGAGTTTCGCTCCGTCATCCTTTTGGTGGGGGGTCTGCCATCTTGTTAATGTCGGATTGCGCGTTAGTGATTGTCCTATCATCCTTTTGGTGGTAGTGGCAGGTGTGAGTTTCGCTCCGTCATCCTTTTGGTGGGGGGTCTGTCAACTTGATTGATATCAGATTGTGCGATGGTGTTTGTCCTATCATCCTTTTGGTGGCAGTGGCCGGTGTGAGTTTCACTCCGCCATCCTTTTGGTGGGGGGTCTGTCATCGTAATTGGTGTCAGAGCGTGGGATAATGTTCGTCTTATCATCCTTTTGGAGATAGCGGTCTGTGTGAGTTTCGCTTCGTCATCCTTTTAGTGGGGGGTATGTCATTGTAATTGATGTCAGATTATGCGATAGTGTTTGTCCTATCATCCTTTTGATGGTAGCGTCCGGTGTGAGTTTCGCTCCGTCATCCTTTTGGTGGCGGGTCTGTCATCTTGTTTATGTCGGATTGTGCGATAGTGATTGTCCTATCATCCTTTTGGTGGTAGTGACGGGTGTGAATTTCGCTCCATCATCTTGATTGATATCAGATTGTGCGAAGGTGTTTGTCCTATCATCCTTTTGGTGGTAGTGGCCGGTGTGAGTTTCGCTTCGCCATCCTTATGGTGGGGTGTCTGTCATCGTAATTGGTGTCAGAGTGTGCGATAGTGTTTGTCTTATCATCCTCTTGGTGATAGCGGTCAGTGTGAGTTTCGCTTTGTCATCCTTTTAATGGGGGGTCTGTCATTGTAATTGATGTTAGATTATGCGATAGTGTTTGTCCTATCATCTTTTTGGTGGTAGCGTCCGGTGTGAGTTTCGCTCCGTCATCCTTTTGGTGGGGGGTCTGTCATCTTGTTTATGTCGGATTGTGCGATAGTGATTGTCCTATCATCCTTTTGGTGGTAGTGGCGGGTGTGAGTTTCGCTCCGTCATCCTTTTGGTGGGGGGACTGTCATCTTGATTGATGTCAGATTATGCGATGGTGTTTGTCCTATCATCCTTTTGGTGGTAGTGGCCGGTGTGAGTTTCACTCCGTCATCCTTTTGGTGGGGGGTCTTTCATTGTAATTGATGCCAGATTGTGCAATAGTGTTTGTCCTATCATCATTTTGGTGATAGCGGCCGGCGTGAGTTTCGCTCCGTCATCCTTTTGTGGGGGGTCTGTTATCTTATTGATATTAGATTGTGCGATAGTGTTTGTCCTATCATCCTTTTGGTGGTAGTGTCCAGCGTGGGTTTCGCTCCGTCATCCTTTTTAGGGGGGTGTGTTATCTTATTGATGTCAGATTGTGCGATAGTGTTTGTCCTATCATCCTTTTGGTGGTAGTGTCCAGCGTGGGTTTCGCTACGTCATCCTTTTTAGGGGGGTATGTTATCTTATTGATGTCAGATTGTGCGATAGTGTTTGTCCTATCATCCTTTTGGTGGTAGTGGTCGGTGTGTATTTCGTTCTGTCATCCTTTTGGTGAAGGGTCTGTCATCTTGTTGACGTCGGATTGTGCGATAGTGTTTGTCCTATCATCCTTTTGGTGGTAGTGGTGGGTGTCAGTTTCGCTTCGTCATCCTTTTGGTGGGCGGTCTGTCATCGTAATTGATGTCAGATTATGCGATAGTGGTTGTCCTATCATCCTTTTGGTGGTAGCGGCCGGTGTGAGTTTCGCTCCGTCATCCTTTTGGTGGGGGGTCTGTCATCATTATTGATGTCATATTGTGCGATATAGTTTGTCCTATCATCCTTTTGGTGGTAGTGGCCGGTGTGACTTTCGATCCGTCATCCTTTTGGTGGGGGATATGTCATCGTAATTGGTGTTAGAGTGTGCGATAGTGTTTGTCTTATCATCCTTTTGGTGATAGCGGTCGGTGTGAGTTTCGCTTCGTTATCCTTTTGGTGATAACGGTCGGTGTGAGTTTCGCTTCGTCATCCTTTTGGGGAGGGTTTGTCATCGTAATTGATGTCAGATTATGCGATAGTGTTTGCCCTATCATCCTTTTGGTGGTAGCGGCTGGTATGACTTTCGCTACGTTGTCCTTTTGGTGGGGGGTCTGTCATCTTGTTAATGTCGGATTGCGCGATAGTGATTGTCCTTTCATCCTTTTGGTGGTAGTGGCAGGTGTGAGTTTCGCTCCGTCATCCTTTTGGTGGGGGGTCTGTCATCTTGATTGATATTAGATTGTGCGACGGTGTTTGTCCTATCATCCTTTTGGTGGTAGTGGCCGGTGTGAGTTTCACTCCGCCATCCTTTTGGTGGGGGGTCTGTCATCTTGATTGATATCAGATTGTGCAATGGTGTTTGCCTTATCATCCTTTTGGTGGTAGTGGCCGGTGTGAGTTTCGCTTCGTCATCCTTTTAGTGGGGGGTCTGTCATTGTAATTGATGTCAGATTATGCGATAGTGTTTGTCCTATCATCCTTTTGATGGTAGCGTCCGGTGTGAGTTTCGCTCCGTCATCCTTTTGGTGGGGGGTCTGTCATCTTGTTTATGTCGGATTGTGCGATAGTGATTGTCCTTTCATCCTTTTGGTGGTAGTGACGGGTTTGAATTTCGCTCCGTCATCTTGATTGATATTAGATTGTGCGAAGGTGTTTGTCCTATCATCCTTTTGGTGGTAGTGGCCGGTGTGAGTTTCGCTTCGCCATCCTTATGGTGGGGGGTCTGTCATCGTAATTGGTGTCAGAGTGTGCGATAGTGTTTGTCTTATCATCCTTTTGGTGATAGCGGTTGGTGTGAGTTTCGCTTCGTCATCCTTTTAGTGGGGGGTCTGTCATTGTAATTGATGTTAGATTATGCGATAGTGTTTGTCCTATCATCTTTTTGGTGGTAGCGTCCGGTGTGAGTTTCGCTCCGTCATCCTTTTGGTGGGGGGTCTGTCATCTTGTTTATGTCGAATTGTGCGATAGTGATTGTCCTATCATCCTTTTGGTGGTAGTGGCGGGTGTGAGTTTCGCTCCGTCATCCTTTTGGTGGGGGGAATGTCATCTTGATTGATGTCAGATTATGCGATGGTGTTTGTCCTATCATCCTTTTGGTGGTAGTGGCCGGTGTGAGTTTCACTCCGTCATCCTTTTGGTGGGGGATCTTTCATTGTAATTGATGTCAGATTGTGCAATAGTGTTTGTCCTATCATCATTTTGGTGATAGTGGTCGGCGTGAGTTTCGCTCCGTCATCCTTTTGTGGGGGGTCTGTTATCTTATTGATATTAGATTGTGCGATAGTGTTTGTCCTATCATCCTTTTGGTGGTAGTGTCCAGCGTGAGTTTCGCTCCGTTATCCTTTTGTGGGGGGTGTGTTATCTTATTGATGTCAGATTGTGCGATAGTGTTTGTCCTATCATCCTTTTGGTGGTAGTGGCGGGTGTCAATTTCGCTTCGTCATCCTTTTTGTGGGCGGTCTATCATCGTAATTGATGTCAGATTATGCGATAGTGTCTGTCCTATCATCCTTTTGGTGGTAGCGGCCGGTATGAGTTTCGCTCCAACATCCTTTTGGTGGGGTGTCTGTCATCGTTATTGATGTCATATTGTGCGGTAGAGTTTTTCCTATCATCCTTTTGGTGGTAGAGGTCGGTGTCAGTTTTGATCCGTCATCCTTTTGGTGGGGGGTCTGTCATCGTAATTGGTGTCAGAGTGTGCGATAGTGTTTGTCTTATCATCCTTTTCTTGATAGCGGTCGATGTGAGTTTCGCTTCGTCATCCTTTTGGGTAAGGTCTATCATCGTAATTGATGTCAGATTATGCGATAGTGTTTACCCTATCATCCTTTTGGTGGTAGCGGCCGGTGTGAGTTTCGCTCCGTCGTCCTTTTGGTGGGGTGTCTGTCATCTTGTTAATGTCGGATTGCGTGATAGTGTTTGTCCTATCTTCCTTTTGGTGGTAGTGGCAGGTGTGAGTTTCGCTCCGTCATCCTATTGGTGGGGGGTCTGTCATCTTGATTGATATCAGATTGTGCGATGGTGTTTGTCCTATCATCCTTTTGGTGGTAGTGGCCGGTGTGAGTTTTGCTCCGCCATCCTTTTGGTGGGGGGTCTGTCATTGTAATTGGTGTCAGAGTGTGCGATTCTGTTTTTCTTAACATCCTTTTGGTGATAGCGGTCGGTGTGAGTTTCGCTTCGTCATCGTTTTGGGGAGGGTCTGTCGTCGTAATTGAAGTCAGATTATGCGATAGTGTCTGTCCTATCATCATTTTGGTGGTAGCGGCCGGTGTGAGTTTCGCTCCGTCATCCTTTTGGTGGGGTGTCTGTCATCGTTATTAATGTCATATTGTGCGGTAGTGTTTGCCCTATCATCCTTTTGGTGGTAGCGGCCGGTGTGAGTTTCGCTACGTCATCCTTTTGGTGGGGGGTCTGTCATCTTGTTTATGTCGGATTGTGCGATAGTGATTGTCCTATCATCCTTTTGGTGGTAGTGGCGGGTGTGAGTTTCGCTCCGTCATCCTTTTAGTAGGGGGACTGTCATCTTTATTTATGTCAGTTTGTGCGATGGTGTTTGTCCTATCATCCTTTATGTCGTCTTGTTGACGTCGGATTGTGCGATAGTGTTTGTCCTATCATCCTTTTGGTGGTAGTGGCGGGTGTCAGTTTCGCTTCGTCATCCTTTTGGTGCCCGGTCTGTCATCGTAATTGATGTCAGATTATGCGATAATGTCTGTCCTATCATCCTTTTGGTGGTAGCGGCCGATGTGAGTTTCGCTCCATCATCCTTTTGGTGGGGGGTCTGTCATCGTAATTGGTGTCAGAGTGTGCGACAGTGTTTGTCTTATCATCCTTTTGGTGATAGCGGTCGGTGTGAGTTTCGCTTCGTCATCCTTTTGGGTAAGGTCTGTCATCGTAATTGATGTCAGATTATGCGGTAGTGTTTGCCCTATCATCCTTTTGGTGGTAGCGGCCGGTGTGAGTTTCGCTTCGTCGTCCTTTTGGTGGGGTGTCTGTCATCTTGTTAATGTCGGATTGAGCGATAGTGATTATCCTATCATCCTTTTTGTGGTAGTGGCAGGTGTGAGTTTTGCTCCGTCATCCTTTTGGTGGGGGGTCTGTCATCTTGTTTGATGTCAGATTGTGCGATGGTGTTTGTCCTATCATCCTTTTGGTGGTAGTGGCCGGTGTGAGTTTCGCTCCGCCATCCTTTTGGTGGGGGGTCTGTCATCGTAATTGGTGTCAAAGTATGCGATAGTGTTTGTCTTATCATCCTTTTAGTGATAGCGGTTGGTGTGAGTTTCGCTTCGTAATCGGTTTGGGGAGGGTCTGTCGTCGTAATTGATGTCAGATTATGCGATAGTGTTTGCCCTATCATCCTTTTGGTGGTAGCGGCCGGTGTGAGTTTCGCTCCGTCGTCCTTTTGGTGGGGGGTCTGTCATCTTGTTTGATGTCAGATTGTGCGATGGTGTTTGTCCTATCATCCTTTTGGTGGTAGTGGCCGGTGTGACTTTCGCTCCGCCATCCTTTTGGTGGGGGGTCTGTCATCGTAATTGGTGTCAGAGTGTGTGATAGTGTTTGTCTTATCATCCTTTTGGTGATAGCGGTCGGTGTGAGTTTCGCTTCGTCATCGTTTTGAGGAGGGTCTATCGTAGTAATTGATGTCAGATTATGCGATAGTGTTTGCCCTATCATCCTTTTAGTGGTAGCGGCCGGTGTGAGTTTCGCTCCGTCGTCCTTTTGGTGGGGGGTCTGTCATCTTGTTAATGTCAGATTCCGCGATAGTGATTCTCCTATCATCCTTTTGGTGGTAGTGGCAGGTGTGAGTTTCGCTCCGTCATCTTTTTGGTGGGGGGTCTGTCATCTTGATTGATATCAGATTGTGCAATGGTGTTTGCCTTATCATCCTTTTGGTGGTAGTGGCCGGTGTGAGTTTCGCTCCGCCATCCTTTTGGTGGGGGGTCTGTCATCGTAATTGGTGTCAGAGTGTGCGACAGTGTTTGTCTTATCATCCTTTTGGTGATAGCGGTCGGTGTGAGTTTCGCTTTGTCATCCTTTTAGTGGGGGGTCTGTCATTGTAATTGATGTCAGATTATGCGATAGTGTTTGTTCTATCATCCTTTTGATGGTAGCGTCCGGTGTGAGTTTCGCTCTGTCATCCTTTTGGTGGGGGTTCTGTCATCTTGTTTATGTCGGATTGTGCGATAGTGATTGTCCTTTCATCCTTTTGGTGGTAGTGACGGGTTTGAATTTCGCTCCGTCATCTTGATTGATATCAGATTGTGCGAAGGTGTTTGTCCTATCATCCTTTTGGTGGTAGTGGCCGGTGTGAGTTTCGCTTCGCCATCCTTATGGTGGAGGGTCTGTCATCGTAATTGGTGTCAGAGTGTGCGATAGTGTTTGTCTTATCATCCTTTTGGTGATAGCGGTCAGTGTGAGTTTCGCTTCGTCATCCTTTTAGTGGGGGGTCTGTCATTGTAATTGATGTTAGATTATGCGATAGTGTTTGTCCTATCATCTTTTTGGTGGTAGCGTCCGGTGTGAGTTTCGCTCCGTCATCCTTTTGGTGGGGGGTCTGTCATATTGTTTATGTCGGATTGTGCGATAGTGATTGTCCTATCATCCTTTTGGTGGTAGTGGCGGGTGTGAGTTTCGCTTCGTCATCCTTTTGGTGGGGGGACTGTCATCTTGATTGATGTCAGATTATGCGATGGTGTTTGTCCTATCATCCTTTTGGTGGTAGTGGCCGGTGTGAGTTTCACTCCGTCATCCTTTTGGTGGGGGGTCTTTCATTGTAATTGATGTCAGATTGTGCAATAGTGTTTGTCATATCATCATTTTGGTGATAGTGGCCGGCGTGAGTTTCGCTCCGTCATCCTTTTGTGGGGGGTCTGTTATCTTATTGATATTATATTGTGCGATAGTGTTTGTCCTATCATCCTTTTGGTGGTAGTGTCCAGCGTGAGTTTCGCTCCGTTATCCTTTTGTAGGGGGTGTGTTATCTTATTGATGTCAGATTGTGCGATAGTGTTTGTCCTATCATCCTTTTGGTGGTAGTGGCGGGTGTCAGTTTCGCTTCGTCATCCTTTTTGTGGGCGGTCTGTCATCGTAATTGATGTTATATTATGCGATAGTGTCTGTCCTATCATCCTTTTGGTGGTAGCGGCCGGTGTGAGTTTCGCTCCGTCATCCTTTTGGTGTGGTATCTGTCATCGTTATTAATGTCATACTGTGCGGTAGAGTTTGTCCTATCATCCTTTTGGTGGTAGAGGCCGGTGTCAGTTTTGATCCGTCATCATTTTGGTGGGGGGTCTGTCATCGTAATTGGTGTCAGAGTGTTCGATAGTGTTTGTCTTATCATCCTTTTCTTGATAGCGGTCGGTGTGAGTTTCGCTTCGTCATCCTTTTGGGTAAGGTCTGTCATCGTAATTGATGTCAGATTATGCGATAGTGTTTACCCTATCATCCTTTTGGTGGTAGCGGCCGGTGTGAGTTTCGCTCCGTCGTCCTTTTGGTGGGGTGTCTGTCATCTTGTTAATGTCGGATTGCGCGATAGTGTTTGTCCTATCATCCTTTTGGTGGTTGTGGCAGGTGTGAGTTTCGCTCCGTCATCCTTTTGGTGGGGGGTCTGTCATCTTGTTTGATGTCATATTGTGCGATGGTGTTTGTCCTATCATCCTTTTGGTGGTAGTGGCCGGTGTGAGTTTCGCTCCGCCATCGTTTTGGTGGGGGGTCTGTCACCATAATTGGTGTCAGAGTGTGCGATAGTGTTTTCCCTATCATCCTTTTGGTGATAGCGGTCGGTGTGAGTTTCGCTTCGTCATCGTTTTGGGGAGGGTCTGTTGTTGTAATTAATGTCAGATTATGCGATAGTGTTTGCCCTATCATCCTTTTGGTGGTAGCGGGCGGTGCGAGTTTTGCTCCGTCGTCCTTTTGGTGGGGGGTCTGTCATCTTGTTAATGTCAGATTGCGCGATAGTGATTGTCCTATCATCCTTTTGGTGGTAGTGGCAGGTGTGAGTTTCGCTCCGTCATCCTATTGGTGGGGGGTCTGTCGTCTTGATTGATATCAGATTGTGCGATGGTGTTTGTCCTATCATCCTTTTGGTGATAGTGGCCGGTGTGAGTTTTGCTCCGCCATCCTTTTGGTAGGGGATCTGTCATTGTAATTGGTGTCAGAGTGTGCGATACTGTTTGTCATATCATCCTTTTGGTGATAGCGGTCGGTGTGAGTTTCGCTTCGTCATCGTTTTGGGGAGGGTATGTCGTCGTAATTAAAGTCAGATTATGCGATAGTGTTTGCCCTATCATCCTTTTGGTGTTAGCGTCCGGTGTGAGTTTCGCTCCGTCATCCTTTTGATGGGGGGTCTGTCATTGTAATTGATGTCAGATTATGCGATAGTGTTTGTCCTCTCATCCTTTTGGTGGTAGCGTCCGGTGTGAGTTTCGCTCCGTCATCCTTTTGGTGGGGGGTCTGTCATCTTGTTTATGTCGGATTGTGCGATAGTGATTGTCCTATCATCCTTTTGGTGGTAGTGGCGGGTGTGAGTTTCTCTCTGTCATCCTTTTAGTAGGGGGACTGTCATCTTGATTTATGTCAGATTGTGCGATGGTGTTTGTCCTATCATCCTTTTGGTGGTAGTGGCCGGTGTGAGTTTCACTCCGTCATCCTTTTGGTGGTAGTGTCGAGCGTGAGTTTCGCTCCGTCATCCTTTTGTGGAGGGTGTGTTATCTTATTGATGTCAGATTGTGCGATAGTGTTTGTCCTATAATCCTTTTGGTGGTAGTGGTCTGTGTCTGTTTCGTTCCGTCATCCTTTTGGTGAAGGGTCTGTCGTCTTGTTGACGTCGGATTGTGCGATAGTGTTTGTCCTATCATCCTTTTGGTGGTAGTGGCGGATGTCAGTTTCGCTTCGTCAGCCTTTTGGTGCCCGGTCTATCATTGTAATTGATGTCAGATTATGCGATAATGTATGTCCTATCATCCTTTTGGTGGTAGCGGTCGATGTGAGTTTCACTCCGTCATACTTTTGGTGGGGGGTCTGTCATCGTAATTGGTGTCAGAGTGTGCGACAGTGTTTGTCTTATCATCCTTTTGGTGATAGCGGTCGGTGTGAGTTTCGCTTCGTCATCCTTTTGGGTAAGGTCTGTCATCGTAATTGATGTCAGATTATGCGATAGTGTTTGCCCTATCATCCTTTTGGTGGTAGCGGTCGGTGTGAGTTTCGCTTCGTCGTCCTTTTGGTGGGGTGTCTGTCATCTTGTTAATGTCGGATTGAGCGATAGTGATTGTCCTATCATCCTTTTTGTGGTAGTGGCAGGTGTGAGTTTTGCTCCGTCATCCTTTTGGTAGGGGATCTGTCATCTTGTTTGATGTCAGATTGTGCGATGGTGTTTGTCCTATCATCCTTTTGGTGGTAGTGGCCGGTGTGAGTTTCGCTCCGCCATCCTTTTGGTGGGGGGTCTGTCATCGTAATTGGTGTCAAAGTATGCGATAGTGTTTGTCTTATCATCCTTTTAGTGATAGCGGTTGGTGTGAGTTTTGCTTCGTAATCGGTTTGGGGAGGGTCAGTCGTCGTAATTGATGTCAGATTATGCGATAGTGTTTGCCCTATCATCCTTTTGGTGGTAACGGTCGGTGTGAGTTTCGCTCCGTCGTCCTTTTGGTGGAGGGTCTGTCATCTTGTTTGATGTCAGATTGTGCGATGGTGTTTGTCCTATCATCCTTTTGGTGGTAGTGGCCGGTGTGACTTTCGCTCCGCCATCCTTTTGGTGGGGGGTCTGTCATCGTAATTGGTGTCAGAGTGTGCGATAGTGTTTGTCTTATCATCCATTTGGTGATAGCGGTCGGTGTGAGTTTCGCTCCGTCGTCCTTTTGGTGGGGGGTTTGTCATCTTGTTAATGTCAGATTCCGCGATAGTGATTCTCCTATCATCCTTTTGGTGGTAGTGGCAGGTGTGAGTTTCGCTCCGTCATGCTTTTGGTGGGGGGTCTGTCATCTTGATTGATATCAGATTGTGCAATGGTAGTTGTCCTATCATCCTTTTGGTGGTAGTGGCCGGTGTGAGTTTTGCTCCGCCATCCTTTTGGTGGGGGGTCTGTCATCGTAATTGGTGTCAGAGTGTGCGATAGTGTTTCTCTTATCATCCTATTGGTGATAGCGGTTGGTGTGAGTTTCGCTTCGTCATCCTTTTAGTGGGGGGTCTGTCATTATAATTGACGTCTGATTATGCGATAGTGTTTGCCCTATCATCCTTTTGGTGGTAGCGGCCGGTGTGAGTTTCGCTCCGTCGTCCTTTTGGTGGGGGGTCTGTTATCTTATTGATATTAGATTGTGCGATAGTGATTGTCCTATCATACTTTTGGTGGTAGTGGCGGGTGTGAGTTTCGCTTTGTCATCCTTTTGGTGGGGGGACTGTCATCTTGATTGATGTCAGATTGTGCGATGGTGTTTGTCCTATCATCCTTTTGGTGGTAGTGGCCGGTGTGAGTTTCACTCCGTCATCCTTTTGATGGGGGGTCTTTCATTGTAATTGATGTCAGATTGTGCAATAGTGTTTGTCCTATCATCCTTTTGGTGATAGTGGCAGGCGTGAGTTTCGCTCCGTCATCCTTTTGTGGGGGGTGTGTTATCTTATTGATGTCAGATTGTGCAATAGTTTTTATCCTATCATCCTTTTGGTGATAGTGACCGGTATGAGTTTCGCTCCGTCATCCTTTTGGTGGTGAGTCTGTAATCTTATTGATGTCAGATTGTGGGATAGTGTTTGCCCTATCATCCTTTTGGTGGTAGCGGCCGGTGTGAGTTTCGCTCCGTCGTCCTTTTGGTGGGGGGTCTGTCATCTTGTTAATGTCAGATTGCGCGATAGTGATTGTCCTATCATCCTTTTGGTGGTAGTGGCAGGTGTGAGTTTCGCTCCGTCATCCTATTAGTGGGGGGTCTGTCATCTTGATTGATATCAGATTGTGCGATGGTGTTTGTCCTATCATCCTTTTGGTGATAGTGGCCGGTGTGAGTTTTGCTCCGCCATCCTTTTGGTGGGGGATCTGTCATTGTAATTGGTGTCAGAGTGTGCGATACTGTTTGTCATATCAACCTTTTGGTGATAGCGGTCGGTGTGAGTTTCGCTTCGTCATCGTTTTGGGAGGGTCTGTCGTCGTAATTAAAGTCAGATTATGCGATAGTGTTTGCCCTATCATCCTTTTGGTGTTAGCGTCCGGTGTGAGTTTCGCTCCGTCATCCTTTTGATGGGGGGTCTGTCATTGTAATTGATGTCAGATTATGCGATAGTGTTTGTCCTCTCATCCTTTTGGTGGTAGCGTCCGGTGTGAGTTTCGCTCCGTCATCCTTTTGGTGGGGGGTCTGTCATCTTGTTTATGTCGGATTGTGCGATAGTGATTGTCCTATCATCCTTTTGGTGGTAGTGGCGGGTGTGAGTTTCTCTCTGTCATCCTTTTAGTAGGGGGATTGTCATCTTGATTTATGTCAGATTGTGCGATGGTGTTTGTCCTATCATCCTTTTGGTGGTAGTGGCCGGTGTGAGTTTCACTCCGTCATCCTTTTGGTGGTAGTGTCGAGCGTGAGTTTCGCTCCGTCATCCTTTTGTGGGGGGTGTATTATCTTATTGATGTCAGATTGTGCGATAGTGTTTGTCCTATAATCCTTTTGGTGGTAGTGGTCTGTGTCTGTTTCGTTCCGTCATCCTTTTGGTGAAGGGTCTGTCGTCTTGTTGACGTCGGATTGTGCGATAGTGTTTGTCCTATCATCCTTTTGGTGGTAGTGGCGGATGTCAGTTTCGCTTCGTCAGCCTTTTGGTGCCCGGTCTATCATTGTAATTGATGTCAGATTATGCGATAATGTATGTCCTATCATCCTTTTGGTGGTAGCGGCCGATGTGAGTTTCGCTCCGTCATCCTTTTGGTGGGGGGTCTGTCATCGTAATTGGTGTCAGAGTGTGCGACAGTGTTTGTCTTATCATCCTTTTGGTGATAGCGGTCGGTGTGAGTTTCGCTTCGTCATCCTTTTGGGTAAGGTCTGTCATCGTAATTGATGTCAGATTATGCGATAGTGTTTGCCCTATCATCCTTTTGGTGGTAGCGGTCGGTGTGAGTTTCGCTTCGTCGTCCTTTTGGTGGGGTGTCTGTCATCTTGTTAATGTCGGATTGAGCGATAGTGATTGTCCTATCATCCTTTTTGTGGTAGTGGCAGGTGTGAGTTTTGCTCCGTCATCCTTTTGGTGGGGGATATGTCATCTTGTTTGATGTCCGATTGTGCGATGGTGTTTGTCCTATCATCCTTTTGGTGGTAGTGGCCGGTGTGAGTTTCGCTCCGCCATCCTTTTGGTGGGGGGTCTGTCATCGTAATTGGTGTCAAAGTATGCGATAGTGTTTGTCTTATCATCCTTTTAGTGATAGCGGTTGGTGTGAGTTTCGCTTCGTAATCGGTTTGGGGAGGGTCAGTCGTCGTAATTGATGTCAGATTATGCGATAGTGTTTGCCCTATCATCCTTTTGGTGGTAACGGTCGGTGTGAGTTTCGCTCCGTCGTCCTTTTGGTGGGGGGTCTGTCATCTTGTTTGATGTCAAATTGTGCGATGGTGTTTGTCCTATCATCCTTTTGGTGGTAGTGGCCGGTGTGACTTTCGCTCCGCCATCCTTTTGGTGGGGGGTCTGTCTTCGTAATTGGTGTCAGAGTGTGCGATAGTGTTTGTCTTATCATCCATTTGGTGATAGCGGTCGGTGTGAGTTTTGCTCCTTCGTCCTTTTGGTGGGGGGTTTGTCATCTTGTTAATGTCAGATTCCGCGATAGTGATTCTCCTATCATCCTTTTGGTGGTAGTGGCAGGTGTGAGTTTCGCTCCGTCATGCTTTTGGTGGGGGGTCTGTCATCTTGATTGATATCAGATTGTGCAATGGTAGTTGTCCTATCATCCTTTTGGTGGTAGTGGCCGGTGTGAGTTTTGCTCCGCCGTCCTTTTGGTGGGGGGTCTGTCATCGTAATTGGTGTCAGAGTGTGCGATAGTGTTTCTCTTATCATCCTATTGGTGATAGCGGTTGGTGTGAGTTTCGCTTCGTCATCCTTTTAGTGGGGGGTCTGTCATTGTAATTGACGTCAGATTATGCGATAGTGTTTGCCCTATCATCCTTTTGGTGGTAGCGGCCGGTGTGAGTTTCGCTCCGTCGTCCTTTTGGTGGGGGGTCTGTTATCTTATTGATATTAGATTGTGCGATAGTGATTGTCCTATCATACTTTTGGTGGTAGTGGCGGGTGTGAGTTCCGCTTTGTCATCCTTTTGGTGGGGGGACTGTCATCTTGATTGATGTCAGATTGTGCGATGGTGTTTGTCCTATCATCCTTTTGGTGGTAGTGGCCGGTGTGAGTTTCACTCCGTCATCCTTTTGATGGGGGGTCTTTCATTGTAATTGATGTCAGATTGTGCAATAGTGTTTGTCCTATCATCCTTTTGGTGATAGTGGCAGGCGTGAGTTTCGCTCCGTCATCCTTTTGTGGGGGGTGTGTTATCTTATTGATGTCAGATTGTGCAATAGTTTTTATCCTATCATCCTTTTGGTGATAGTGACCGATGTGAGTTTCGCTCCGTCATCCTTTTGGTGGTGAGTCTGTAATCTTTTTGATGTCAGATTGTGGGATAGTGTTTGCCCTATCATCCTTTTGGTGGTAGCGGCCGGTGTGAGTTTCGCTCCGTCGTCCTTTTGGTGGGGGGTCTGTTATCTTATTGATATTAGATTGTGCGATAGTGATTGTCCTATCATACTTTTGGTGGTAGTGGCGGGTGTGAGTTTCGCTTCGTCATCCTTTTGGTGGGGGGACTGTCATCTTGATTGATGTCAGATTGTGCGATGGTGTTTGTCCTATCATCCTTTTGGTGGTAGTGGCCGGTGTGAGATTCACTCCGTCATCCTTTTAGTGGGGGGTCTTTCATTGTAATTTATGTCAGATTGTGCAATAGTGTTTGTCCTATCATGCTTTTGGTGATAGTGGCAGGCATGAGTTTCGCTCCGTCATCCTTTTGTGGGGGGTCTGTTATCTTATTGATATTAGATTGTGCGATAGTGTTTGTCCTATCATCCTTTTGGTGGTGGTGTCCATCGTGAGTTTCGCTCCGTCATCGTTTTGTGGGGGGGGGTGTTATCTTATTGATGTCAGATTGTGCGATAGTGTTTGTCCTATCATCCTTTTGGTGGTAGTGGCGGGTGTCAGTTTCGCTTCGTCATCCTTTTGGTGGACGGTCTGTCATCGTAATTATTGTCAGATTATGCGATGGTGTCTGTCCTATCATCCTTTTGGTGGTAGCGGCCGGTGTGAGTTTCGCTCCGTCATCCTTTTGGTGGGGGGTCTATCATCGTTATTGATGTCATATTGTTCCATAGAGTTTGTCCTATCATCGTTTTGGTGGTAGAGGCCGGTGTGAGTTTCGATCCGTCATCCTTTTGGTGGGGGGTCCGTCATTGTAATTGGTGTCAGAGTGTGCGATAGTGTTTGTCTTATCATCCTTTTGGTGATAGCGGGAGGTGTGAGTTTCGCTTCGTCATCCTTTTGGGGAGGGTCTGTCATCGTAATTGATGTTAGATTATGCGATAGTGTTTGCCCTATCATCATTTTGGTGGTAGCGGCCGGTTTGAGTTTCGCTTCGTCGTCCTTTTGGTGGGGGGTCTGTCATCTTGTTAATGTCGGATTGCGCGATAGTGATTGTCCTATCATCCCTTTGGTGGTAGTGGCGGGTGTGAGTTTTTCTCCCTCATCCTTTTGGTGGGGGGTCTGTCATCTTGATTGATGTCAGATTGTGCGATGGTGTTTGTCCTATCATCCTTTTGGTGGTAGTGGCCGGTGTGAGTTTTGCTCCGCCATCCTTATGGTGGGGGGTCTGTCATCGTAATTGGTGTCAGAGTGTGCGATAGTGTTTGTCTTATCATCCTTTCGGTGATAGCGGTCGGTGTGAGTTTCGCTTTGTCATCCTTTTGGTGGGGGTCTGTCATTGTAATTGATGTCAGATTATGCGATAGTGTTTGTCCTATCATCCTTTTGGTGGTAGCGTCCGGTGTGAGTTTCGCTCCGTCGTCCTTTTGGTGGGGGGTCTGTCATCTTGTTAATGTCGGATTGCGCGATAGTGATTGTCCTATCATCCTTTTGGTGGTAGTGGCAGGTGTGAGTTTTGCTCCTTCATCCTTTTGGTGGGGGGTCTGTCATCTTGTTTATATCGTATTGTGCGATAGTGATTGTCCTATCATCCTTTTGGTGGTAGTGGAGGGTGTGAGTTTCGCTCCGTCATCCTTTTGGTGGGGGCACTGTCATCTTGATTGATGTCAGATTGTGCGATGATGTTTGTCCTATCATCCTTTTGGTGGTAGTGGCCGGTGTGAGTTTCACTCTGTCATCCTTTTGGTGGGGTGTCTTTCATTGTAATTGATGTAAGATTGTGCAATAGTGTTTGTCCTATCATCCTTTTGGTGATAGTGGCCGGCGTGAGTTTCGTTCCGTCATCCTTTTGTGGGGGGTCTGTTATCTTATTGATATTAGATTGTGCGATAGTGTTTGTCCTATCATCCTTTTGGTGGTAGTGTCCAGCGTGAGTTTCGCTCCGTCATCCTTTTGTGGGGGGTGTGTTATCTTATTGATGTCAGATTGTGCGATAGTGTTTGTCCTATCATCCTTTTGGTGGTAGTGGTCGGTGTGTGTTTCGTTCCGTCATCCTTTTGGTGAAGGGTCTGTCACCTTGTTGACGTTGGATTGTGCGATAGTGTTTGTCCTATCATCCTTTTGGTGGTAGTGGCGGGTGTCAGTTTCGCTTCGTCATCCTTTTGGTGGGCGGTCTGTCATCGTAATTGATGTCAGATTATGCGATAGTGTCTGTCCTATCATCCTTTTGGTGGTAGCGGCCGGTTTGAGTTTCGCTTCGTCGTCCTTTTGGTGGGGGGTCTGTCATCTTGTTAATGTCGGATTGCGCGATAGTGATTGTCCTATCATCCCTTTGGTGGTAGTGGCGGGTGTGAGTTTTGCTCCGTCATCCTTTTGGTGGGGGGTCTGTCATCTTGATTGATGTCAGATTGTGCGATGGTGTTTGTCCTATCATCCTTTTGGTGGTAGTGGCCGGTGTGAGTTTCGCTCCGCCATCCTTATGGTGGGGGGTCTGTCATCGTAATTGGTGTCAGAGTGTGCGATAGTGTTTGTCTTATCATCCTTTCGGTGATAGCGGTCGGTGTGAGTTTCGCTTTGTCATCCTTTTGGTGGGGGTCTGTCATTGTAATTGATGTCAGATTATGCGATAGTGTTTGTCCTATCATCCTTTTGGTGGTAGCGTCCGGTGTGAGTTTCGCTCCGTCGTCCTTTTGGTGGGGGGTCTGTCATCTTGTTAATGTCGGATTGCGCGATAGTGATTGTCCTATCATCCTTTTGGTGGTAGTGGCAGGTGTGAGTTTTGCTCCTTCATCCTTTTGGTGGGGGGTCTGTCATCTTGTTTATATCGTATTGTGCGATAGTGATTGTCCTATCATCCTTTTGGTGGTAGTGGAGGGTGTGAGTTTCGCTCCGTCATCCTTTTGGTGGGGGCACTGTCATCTTGATTGATGTCAGATTGTGCGATGATGTTTGTCCTATCATCCTTTTGGTGGTAGTGGCCGGTGTGAGTTTCACTCTGTCATCCTTTTGGTGGGGTGTCTTTCATTGTAATTGATGTAAGATTGTGCAATAGTGTTTGTCCTATCATCCTTTTGGTGATAGTGGCCGGCGTGAGTTTCGCTCCGTCATCCTTTTGTGGGGGGTCTGTTATCTTATTGATATTAGATTGTGCGATAGTGTTTGTCCTATCATCCTTTTGGTGGTAGTGTCCAGCGTGAGTTTCGCTCCGTCATCCTTTTGTGGGGGGTGTGTTATCTTATTGATGTCAGATTGTGCGATAGTGTTTGTCCTATCATCCTTTTGGTGGTAGTGGTCGGTGTGTGTTTCGTTCCGTCATCCTTTTGGTGAAGGGTCTGTCACCTTGTTGACGTTGGATTGTGCGATAGTGTTTGTCCTATCATCCTTTTGGTGGTAGTGGCGGGTGTCAGTTTCGCTTCGTCATCCTTTTGGTGGGCGGTCTGTCATCGTAATTGATGTCAGATTATGCGATAGTGTCTGTCCTATCATCCTTTTGGTGGTAGCGGCCGGTGTGAGTTTCGCTCCGTCATGCTTTTGGTGGGGTGTCTGTCATCGTTATTGATGTCATATTGTGCGATAGAGTTTGTCCTATCATCCTTTTGGTGGTAGAGGCCGGTGTGAGTTTCGATCCGTCATCCTTTTGGTGGGGGGTCCGTCATTGTAATTGGTGTCAGAGTGTGCGATAGTGTTTGTCTTATCATCCTTTTGGTGATAGCGGGAGGTGTGAGTTTCGCTTCGTCATCCTTTTGGGGAGGGTCTGTCATCGTAATTGATGTCAGATTATGCGATAGTGTTTGCCCTATCATCCTTTTGGTGGTAGCGGCCGGTGTGAGTTTCGCTCCGTCGTCCTTTTGGTGGGGGGTCTGTCATCTTGTTAATGTCGGATTGCGCGATAGTGATTGTCCTATCATGCCTTTGGTGGTAGTGGCAGGTGTGAGTTTTGCTCTGTCATCCTTTTGGTGGGGGGTCTGTCATCTTGATTGATGTCAGATTGTGCGATGGTGTTTGTCCTATCATCCTTTTGGTGGTAGTGGCCGGTGTGAGTTTCGCTCCGCCATCCTTTTGGTGGGGGGTCTGTCATCGTAATTGGTGTCAGAGTGTGCGATAGTGTTTGTCTTATCATCCTTTCGGTGATAGCGGTCGGTGTGAGTTTCGCTTTGTCATTCTTTTGGTGGGGGTCTGTCATTGTAATTGATGTCAGATTATGCGATAGTGTTTGTCCTATCATCCTTTTGGTGGTAGCGTCCGGTGTGAGTTTCGCTCCGTCGTCCTTTTGGTGGGGGGTCTGTCATCTTGTTAATGTCGGATTGCGCGATAGTGATTGTCCTATCATCCTTTTGGTGGTAGTGGCAGGTGTGAGTTTTGCTCCGTCATCCTTTTGGTGGGGGGTCTGTCATCTTGTTTATATCGGATTGTGCGATAGTGATTGTCCTATCATCCTTTTGGTGGTAGTGGCGGGTGTGAGTTTCGCTCCGTCATCCTTTTGGTGGGGGGACTGTCATCTTGATTGACGTCAGATTGTGCGATGATATTTGTCCTATCATCCTTTTGGTGGTAGTGGCCAGTGTGAGTTTCACTCCGTCATCCTTTTGGTGGGGTGTCTTTCATTGTAACTGATGTAAGATTGTGCAATAGTGTTTGTCCTATCATCCTTTTGGTGATAATGGCCGGCGTGAGTTTCGCTCCGTCATCCTTTTGTGGGGGGTCTGTTATCTTATTGATATTAGATTGTGCGATAGTGTTTGTCCTATCATCCTTTTGGTGGTAGTGTCCAGCGTGAGTTTCGCTCTGTCATCCTTTTGTGGGGGGTGTGTTATCTTATTGATGTCAGATTGTGCGATAGTGTTTGGCCTATCATCCTTTTGGTGGTAGTGGTCGGTGTGTGTTTCGTTTCGTCATCCTTTTGGTGAAGGGTCTGTCACCTTGTTGACGTCGGATTGTGCGATAGTGTTTGTCCTATCATCCTTTTGGTGGTAGTGGCGGGTGTCAGTTTCGCTTCGTCATCCTTTTGGTGGGCGGTCTGTCATCGTAATTGATGTCAGATTATGCGATAGTGTCTGTCCTATCATCCTCTTGGTGGTAGCGGCCGGTGTGAGTTTCGCTCCGTCATCCTTTTGGTGGGGTGTCTGTCCTTGTTATTGATGTCATATTGTGCGATAGAGTTTGTCCTATCATCCTTTTGGTGGTAGAGGCCGGTGTGAGTTTCGATCCGTCATCCTTTTGGTGGGGGGTCCGTCATTGTAATTGGTGTCAGAGTGTGCGATAGTGTTTGTCTTATCATCCTTTTGGTGATAGCGGGAGGTGTGAGTTTCGCTTCGTCATCCTTTTGGGGAGGGTCTGTCAACGTAATTGATGTCAGATAATGCGATAGTGTTTGCCCTATCATCCTTTTGGTGGTAGCGGCCGGTGTGAGTTTCGCTCCGTCGTCCTTTTGGTGGGGGGTCTGTCATCTTGTTAATGTCGGATTGCGCGATAGTGATTGTCCTATCATCCCTTTGGTGGTAGTGGCAGGTGTGAGTTTTGCTCCGTCATCCTTTTGGTGGGGGGGTCTGTCAACTTGATTGATGTCAGATTGTGCGATGGTGTTTATCCTATCATCCTTTTGGTGGTAGTGGCCGGTGTGATTTTCGCTCCGCCATCCTTTTGGTGGGGGGTCTGTCATCGTAATTGGTGTCAGAGTGTGCAATAGTGTTTATCTTATCATCCTTTCGGTGATAGAGGTCGGTGTGAGTTTCGCTTTGTCATCCTTTTGGTGGGGGTCTGTCATTGTAATTGATGTCAGATTATGCGATAGTGTTTGTCCTATCATCCTTTTGGTGGTAGCGTCCGGTGTGAGTTTCGCTCCGTCGTCCTTTTGGTGGGGGGTCTGTCATCTTGTTAATGTCGGATTGCGCGATAGTGATTGTCCTATCATCCTTTTGGTGGTAGTGGCAGGTGTGAGTTTTGCTCCGTCATCCTTTTGGTGGGGGGTCTGTCATCTTGTTTATATCGGATTGTGCGATAGTGATTGTCCAATCATCCTTTTGGTGGTAGCGGCCGATGTGAGTTTCGCTCCGTCATCCTTTTGGTAGGGGGACTGTCATCTTGATTGATGTCAGATTGTGCGATGATGTTTGTCCTATCATCCTTTTGGTGGTAGTGGCCGGTGTGAGTTTCACTCCGTCATCCTTTTGGTGGGGTGTCTTTCATTGTAATTGATGTAAGATTGTGCAATAGTGTTTGTCCTATCATCCTTTTGGTGATAGTGGCCGGCGTGAGTTTCGCTCTGTCATCCTTTTGTGGGGGGTCTGTTATCTTATTGATATTAGATTGTGCGATAGTGTTTGTCCTATCATCCTTTTGGTGGTAGTGTCCAGCGTGAGTTTTGCTCCGTCATCCTTTTGTGGGGGGTGTGTTACCTTATTGATGTTAGATTGTGCGATAGTGTTTGTCCTATCATCCTTTTGGTGGTAGTGGTCGGTGTGTGTTTCGTTCCGTCATCCTTTTGGTGAAGGGTCTGTCACCTTGTTGACGTTGGATTGTGCGATAGTGTTTGTCCTATCATCCTTTTGGTGGTAGTGGCGGGTGTCAGTTTCGCTTCGTCATCCTTTTGGTGGGCGGTCTGTCATCGTAATTGATGTGAGATTATGCGATAGTGTATGTCCTATCATCCTTTTGGTGGTAGCGGCCGGTGTGAGTTTCGCTCTGTCATCCTTTTGGTGGGGTGTCTGTCATCGTTATTTATGTCATATTGTGCGATAGAGTTTGTCCTATCATCCTTTTGGTGGTAGAGGCCGGTGTGAGTTTCGATCCGTCATCCTTTTGGTGGGGGGTCTGTCAATGTAATTGGTGTCAGCGTGTGCGATAGTGTTTGTCTTATCATCCTTTTGGTGATAGCAGTCGGTGTGAGTTTCGCTTCGTCATCCTTTTGGGGAGGGTCTGTCATCGTAATTGATGTCAGATTATGCGATAATGTTTGCCCTATCATCCTTTTGGTGGTAGCGGCCGGTGTGAGTTTCGCTCCATCGTCCTTTTGGTGGGGGGTCTGCCATCTTGTTAATGTCGGATTGCGCGATAGTGATTGTCCTATCATCCTTTTGGTGGTAGTGGCAGGTGTGAGTTTCGCTCCGTCATCCTTTTGGTGGGGGGTCTGTCATCTTGATTGATGTCAGATTGTGTGATGGTGTTTATCCTATCATCCTTTTGGTGGTAGTGGCCGGTGTGAGATTCGCTCCGCCATCCTTTTGGTGGGGGGGTCTATCATCGTAATTGGTGTCAGAGTGTGCGATAGTGTTTGTCTTATCATCCTTTTGGTGATAGCGGTTGGTGTGAGTTACGCTTCGTCATCCTTTTGGTGGGGGGTCTGTTATCGTAATTGATGTCAGATTATGCGATAGTGTTTGTCCTATCATCCCTTTGGTGGTAGTGTCCGGTGTGAGTTTCACTCCATCATCTTTTTGGTGGGGGGTCTGTCATCTTGTTTATGTCGGATTGTGTGATAGTGATTGTCTTATCATCCTTTTGGTGGTAGTGGCGGGTGTGAGTTTCGCTCCGTCATCCTTTTTGTGGGGGATTGTCATATTGATTGATGTCAGATTGTTTGATGGTGTTTGTCCTATCATCCTTTTGGTGGTAGTTGCCGGTGTGAGTTTCGCTCCGTCATCCTTTTGGTGGGGGTCTTTCATTGTAATTGATGTCAGATTGTGCAATGGTGTTTGTCCTCTCGTCCTTTTGGTGATAGTGGCCGGCATGAGTCTCGCTTCGTCATCCTTTTGTGGGGGGTCTGTTATCTTATTGATGTCAGATTATGTGATAGTGTCTGTCCTATCATCCTTTTGGTGGTTGCAGCCGGTGTGAGTTTCGCTCCGTCATCCTTTTGGTGAGGGGTCTGTCATCGTAATTAGTGTCAGAGTGTGCAATAGTGTTTGTCTTATCATCCTTTTGGTGATAGCGGTCGGTGTGAGTTTCGCTTTGTCATCCTTTTGGGGAGGGTCTGTCATCGTAATTGATGTCAGATTATGCGATAGTGTTTTCCCTATCATCCTTTTGGTGGTAGCGGCCGGTGTAAGTTTTGCTCCGTCTTCCTTTTGGTGGGGGGTCTGTCATCTTGTTAATGTCAGATTGCGCGATAATGATTGTCCTATCCTCCTTTTGGTGCTAGTGGCGGGTGTGAGTTTCGCTCCGTCATCCTTTTGGTGGGGGGTCTGTTATCTTTATTGATGTCAGATTGTGCGATGGTGTTTGTTCTATCATCCTTTAGGTGGTAGTTGTAACACCCCAATTCAACCCCTTACAATAAATAATAAAATCAGAGTTTCAAAATTTCATCCAAACATAAATTGAGGTATCACATATTCATTTTCATCACTTTGCATTATAATGCACATCACAAAAAAATAAAAAGTCGGATATACCGATTCATATCATTAACATCATATAACCATATGAATATTCACAGCACAGCGGATGTATTCACAAAATATACGCATCAACAAGTTATCATCAATACATAAATTCATAAAGTCATAAAATAGTATACATAGACTATCATATCCAAAATAATAACGTCGCCCAAATCCCGAGTGTTACTACTATCAGAGCAGAGCGACTCAAAATAAAGAGACTCGAGCTAATCCACATCATCCTCGCGGATCACCTGCACGTTACCAATATAAAGGCAACGGCGAGACAAGTAAAGGGTGAGATACTCCAAAACATATAATTAAAGGCATGATGAAATATATGAATAGTTTGGAATCATAAATGATATAGGCTTAATAAGGATATATTAACACATATCCAAATCTCACACACTTTAAATCATCATTTAGTGTATAGAATCAACACTTTAATTTCGTCACATACTCGCCATAATCATATCAAAACAAGATATAAACTCCATCGCCATAAATTCATATCGTCGCTTTACCGTCATGTTATATTCATCGCATAATCCTCATGAATTTATCACATCATAATCACTTTATGTTTAACATAAAAATGATCACAAAACAAAGTATCATACAACATCACAATTCATCATAAGTCATCAAATAAAACTCAATGCCAAAAGACTCAAAAATAAACATAACCGACTCCATGAGACACGACTATGTTATGCATGTGGTACCCGTCGCTTTGTCCATAATTAGGGAAATTTGGCATAAAGCCCATCGTCGCTTTGGCATAAAAGCCCTCGTCGCCAATGCAATGTATGTGACTTGACGACACGACATCACAAACACGACACAACAAAAACATCATCATCGCGCATCAAGATTGGCATAAAGCCCACGTCGCCATACTTATCCACATCAAGATAACATATCATCGCATCACATATCATCAAGTATTCATTATAAATAAACCGTCGCAAACATCATGTTTAATCACACCACATCATTATCAAATAATTCACTTCATTCCAAACATGGAAAAATAATCAAACATCAATAATCGTCGCAAAAGTCATTCATAATAATCGGCATTAATCATAATTATCAATGTCGAAATCGGATTGTCCATACGCGACTTAAACCGACTAAAACGCAACCCGTTTAGAATTAACCGTAAATTGGCCTATTTCGGGTCACTCCGTTAAAAACTCGTAATCTCTAAAAACTAACCTCACCACGACGTTCTACACGTCAAAGTTAGCTAGCACGTCAATTTTCGTCCAATTCGGAATAACTAGCTCCGTCGCCGAAATTGCCGAAATCGAAAAATCAGAACATAATTGGGTTCCAAATTAAATTGGCTAACTTATTTCATATTTGTATTTAATTAATATAATTATTTAATATATTAAGTAATAGAAATAAAACTTTAGCAGAAACAGTTTCTGCTAAGTTTTACTTACTGCATAATTTTTTTTTCTTTTTATAACTTTAATATAATTAGTTTTTCTTTTCTAATTTAATTCTTCTTAATTAATTCAATAACAATCTAACAACAACAATAACACCTAAATCAATTCCTCTAACCTCTATCAAATTCACTCAACACAACTCATAAACCCTAAAAATCAATTTTATCCCAAATCAAAATATACCAAATCAAACTCTAACTATAAGCATTGGAAAATCAAACCCCTTACCTTATATACTTGAAATGATTCTTGATGATTCAACCAACCCAAAACCCAAGCTCTGTGTTCTTGTTCTTCTTCTCTTCTCCAAGACCCTCTAGCTCTCTCTAATGCCTCTAAGTGTGTTTTGTGAGTTATGACATAAAACAAGGTGTATTTGGTTTTGTTTAGTAGCAAGACATAATTCAAATTACCAACTAGCCCCTCTTAAAATATACTACTCATAACACTAAATAATATTATTAACCTAAATAATTAAAATAACTCCAAATAATTAAGTATCAGTCCGAATAATATTTTACCGAACCGAACGGAATGAAAACCGGACCGAACAAAATAATTACCGGTCTCTCAAAACAAATACCGGACCGAATAAAATAATTACCGGTCCCTCAAAACAAATACCGGACCGAATAAAATAATTACCGGTCCCTCAAAACAAATACCGGACCGAATAAAATAATTACCGGTCCCTCAAAACAAATACCGGACTGAATAAAATAATTACCGGTCCCTCAAAACAAATACCGGACCGAATAAAATAATTACCGGTCTCTCAAAACAAATACCGGACCGAATAAAATAATTACCGGTCCCTCAAAATAATTATCGGACCGAATAAAATAATTACCGGTCCGAATAATACGTCGCCAAATATATTAACAGATATATCGGTTAGTATAAATATTCTCGTCGCAAAATAAACGTCAAATGGTAACTCGAAAATATTAATATAATATTAAATAAAACGGGGCGTTACAACTCTCCCCCACTTAAAAGAATTTCGTCCTCGAAAATTTACCTGACTCGAAAAGCTCGGGATATGAATCCTGCATCTTGCTTTCCAACTCCCACGTTGCGCTTTCAACAGCTGCTCCTATCCACACAACTTTGACCAAAGAGATCTCCTTACCACGAAGGGTCTTTATCTCTCGATCTTCAATCCTCAACGGCATCGTCTCCACCGTAAGATTGTCTCGAACTTGAATATCATCCATCTCAATCACATGTGAAGGATCCGGAACATACTTCCGAAGTTGCGACACATGAAATACGTCGTGCAAGTTCGAAAGATTCGGCGGTAACGCCACTCGATAAGCCACTTTTCCCACTTTAGTAGTGATTTGGTAAGGACCAATAAAGCGAGGAGTTAACTTCTTCGATTTCAAAGCTCTTCCAACACCGGTTGTAGGAGTAACTCGTAGAAACACATGATCACCCGATTGAAATTCCAAATCTTTCCTTCTTTTATCATGGTAACTCTTTTGCCTACTTTGCGAAATTCTCATCTTTTCTCTAATCATCTTAACCGCCTCGGTTGTCTCTCTAACCAACTCCGGTCCAAGCACCACACTTTCACCCGACTCATGCCAACACAAAGGAGTTCTACACCTCCGACCATACAAAGCCTCGAAAGGTGCCATTCCAATACTCGAGTGAAAACTGTTGTTATAAGTGAACTCGATCAAAGGAATATAAGTATCCCATGAACCACCGTGTTCAAGAATACAAGCCCGCAACAAATCTTCTAAAGATTGAATTGTTCTCTCCGTCTGACCATCGGTTTGAGGATGATAAGTTGAACTTAACCTCAACTTAGAACCCAAAGTTTCTTGCAAGCTTTTCCAAAAATCTGAAGTGAACCTCGGATCTCTATCCGAAACGATACAAAGAGGAATACCATGTAATCTCACTATCACATGCGTATAAATTTCCGCCAACTTTGATACGGGATAAGTGATGTTAATAGGAATAAAGTGAGTCGACTTTGTGAGCCTATCAACGATAACCCATATCGCATCATGTCCTCTTGGTGTATTCGGTAACCCCGTCACGAAATCCATAGAAATGCTATCCCATTTCCATTCCGGAATCTCTAACGGTTGCATCAGCCCAGCAGGTTTCTGATGCTCCACCTTCGACTTTTGACAAGTCAAACAAGCATAAACAAACTGAGCTAATTCTCTTTTCATACCAGACCACCAAAATAACTTCTTCAAATCTTGGTACATTTTGGTCGCTCCGGGATGAATACTCAAATTACTTCGGTGACTTTCTTCTAAAATCATTCTCTTCAAATCCACATCATCAGGAATACAAATCCTGTCACAGAACCTCAACACACCATTCGCATCCAACTTGAAATCATCATTCTCAGTTTGTCCAATACTAACCATCAAGTCAACAAACTTTGCATCTAACTTTTGAGCTTCTCTAATGTTATCAAGGAAATCATTATTGATCTTTAACATCCCCAGAATAACACTCTTCGGCGTCACCTCGATCACAAGACTCATATCTCTAAATTGCTCAATCATTTCCAACTCTTTCACCATCAAAAGTGACATATGCAATGTCTTGCGACTTAAGGCATCGGCCACCACATTCGCTTTACCAGGATGGTAATTCAATCCAAAGTCATAATCTTTCAACAATTCAAGCCACCGCCTTTGTCTCATTTTAAGCTCTTTCTGCTCGAACAAGTACTTCAAACTTTTATGGTCACTAAATACTTCAAATCTAGAACCATAAAGATAATGCCTCCAAATCTTAAGCACAAAAACAACTGCCGCAAGTTCCAAATCGTGAGTAGGATAATTCTTCTCATGAACCTTCAATTGCCTAGAAGCATAAGCAACCACCTTTCCATTCTGCATGAGCACGCCACCTAAACCCATCTTAGAAGCATCACAATAAACAACAAACGGTTTCTCCGGATTAGGCAAAATCAAGATCGGAGCCGTCGTCAACCTTTTCTTCAATTCCATGAAACTTTCTTCACACTTGACATCCCACACAAATGCAGCTCCTTTGCAAGTCAACTTTGTCAAAGGAAGTGCCAACTTTGAAAATCCTTCAATGAATCTTCTATAATAGCCAGCCAAGCCTAAGAAACTTCTAATCTCGGTAACCGACTTAGTAGTTTCCCATCTCAACACCGCATCAACTTTTGAAGGATCCACCGCAATGCCATTACCAGAAATGACATGGCCCAAAAAGCTAACTTCACTTAACCAGAACTCGCACTTTGACAACTTAGCATAAAGCTTCTTCTCTTTCAGAACTTCTAACACAATGCGCAAATGCTCCGCATGTTCTTCTTCCGATTTAGAAAAAATCAGAATGTCATCAATAAAAACCACCACAAAACGATCCAAGTAAGGATGGAAAATACGATTCATGTATTCCATGAATACTCCTGGTGCGTTAGTGACACCGAAAGGCATCACCAAATACTCGTAATGTCCATACCTCGTCCTGAAAGTAGTTTTCTGAACATCTTCTTCTTTCACCCTTATTTGATGGTAACCCGATCTCAAATCAATCTTACTAAACATGCGAGCGCCAACCAATCGGTCCATCAAATCATCAATTCTTGGAAGCGGATATCTATTCTTGATCGTTACTTTGTTCAACTGACGGTAGTCGATGCAAAGTCTCATGCTACCATCCTTCTTTTTCACCAATAACACAGGAGCTCCCCACGGTGACACACTTGGCCTAACAAACTTCTTCTCGAGCAAATCTTCTAATTGGCTCTTCAATTCTGATAACTCGGATGCGGACATCCTGTATGGTGCCATAGAGATAGGTCTGGTACCAGGGACAAGGTCCACAGAAAATTCAACTTCTCTTTCTGGCGGTGCACTAGGAATCTCATCAGGGAATACTTCGGGAAAGTCGCATACCACCGGAAAGTTTACAATCACAGCCTGACTCTCAATAGACAGAGTCTCCATCAACAAAAACATTAACGCCTCTTCCTTCATAAACTCGTTCAACTGCTTCGTTGTTACCAAAGTGGCTCGTTCTTCTTCTTCTAAGGAAGAAAACATCACCGAGTTGTTATAGCAATTGATATGAACATAATTAGATTTCAACCAGTCCATACCTAAGACCACATCCATTCTGACAAGCGGCAACCAAATAAGATTCACAAGGAAATCTCGATCAAAGATTGATAAAGGACAATCTGAACACACAAATGAGGTAGTAACCGTTCCCTTAGCTGGAACCTCTACAATCATATCTCTATTCAAGGAGGATAAAGTAAGACCCAATCTCTTAACACAATCAGCAGCAATAAAACTATGAGTAGAACCAGTATCAATAATAGTAATAAGAGGAATGCTATTAATGAAACTAGTACCTCGAACAAGTCCATCCTCGTTTGCCTTCGGAGCTCCCGACAAAGCAAACACTTTTCCTGAATCATGAGTCCTCTTAGGCTTCTTACATTGAGAACTAATGTGACCCCCCTCGCCGCAATTAAAATAAACCACATCCTTATGCTTGCAATCACGGGTTATATGCCCCACTTCTCCACATCGGAAACATCTCACTTCATTCTCCTTAACCCTCACATCACTTCTACAAACATTACTTTTATGTCCTGCCTTCCCACATTTGTAACAAACAATACCAGCAGGGGCATCTCCCCCACTAGTTCTTCGCCCTTGGACTACTTTTTGCTTCCCTCTTCCAACCGGGGCATCATACGGCTTCCCACGATTTTGTTGACCTTTGTTTCTCTTTTCAGACATGATCTTATAATGGGCATTACTATCCTCTTCAAATATCCTGCAACTATCAATCAAATCCGCAAAGACGCGAATCTTTTGATAACCCACTGCTTTCTTAATCTCAGGACGTAAGCCATTTTCAAACTTAATGCATTTAGAGAACTCAGCATTGGGTCCATCATAATGCGGATAGAACTTAGCCAGCTTGGTGAACTTCGCTGCATAGTCAGTGATCGACAGGTTTCCTTGCTTTAGCTCAAGGAATTCAATCTCCTTTTTTCCTCTTACATCCTCCGGGTAATACTTTCTCAAGAATTCCCTTCGGAATACCTCCCACGAGATCTCTTCTCCAGCAAGCTCTAGCCTCTGACGGGTCTCGACCCACCAGTCGTCAGCTTCCAATGTCAACTTATGTGTACCATAGCGGATTTTCTGAGCAAGGGTACAATCCATCACCCTGAATATCCTCTCTATCTCTTTCAGCCACGCCAGTGCTCCTTCGGAATCATACTTTCCTTCAAAAGTAGGAGGGTTCTCCCTCTGAAAGGTTGCCAAACTACGAGACCCTATATTCTCGTCAGCGTTCGGCGGATTCTGGTACGCCTGAGCCATTGCATGCATAGCTGCAGCAAGTGCCTCATCGTTTCTTCCAGCATTTCTCCCGGCCATCACACTTCTGCTCACCACATAAACAAGGATTAGAATCAACAAATAACAATACTTGATTGTTAAACAACTAAAGACTCAACAACTTGGTCGGACAGACCGACCTGCTCTGATACCACTAATGTAACACCCCAATTCAACCCCTTACAATAAATAATAAAATCAGAGTTTCAAAATTTCATCCAAACATAAATTGAGGTATCACATATTCATTTTCATCACTTTGCATTATAATGCACATCACAAAAAAATAAAAAGTCGGATATACCGATTCATATCATTAACATCATATAACCATATGAATATTCACAGCACAGCGGATGTATTCACAAAATATACGCATCAACAAGTTATCATCAATACATAAATTCATAAAGTCATAAAATAGTATACATAGACTATCATATCCAAAATAATAACGTCGCCCAAATCCCGAGTGTTACTACTATCAGAGCAGAGCGACTCAAAATAAAGAGACTCGAGCTAATCCACATCATCCTCGCGGATCACCTGCACGTTACCAATATAAAGGCAACGGCGAGACAAGTAAAGGGTGAGATACTCCAAAACATATAATTAAAGGCATGATGAAATATATGAATAGTTTGGAATCATAAATGATATAGGCTTAATAAGGATATATTAACACATATCCAAATCTCACACACTTTAAATCATCATTTAGTGTATAGAATCAACACTTTAATTTCGTCACATACTCGCCATAATCATATCAAAACAAGATATAAACTCCATCGCCATAAATTCATATCGTCGCTTTACCGTCATGTTATATTCATCGCATAATCCTCATGAATTTATCACATCATAATCACTTTATGTTTAACATAAAAATGATCACAAAACAAAGTATCATACAACATCACAATTCATCATAAGTCATCAAATAAAACTCAATGCCAAAAGACTCAAAAATAAACATAACCGACTCCATGAGACACGACTATGTTATGCATGTGGTACCCGTCGCTTTGTCCATAATTAGGGAAATTTGGCATAAAGCCCATCGTCGCTTTGGCATAAAAGCCCTCGTCGCCAATGCAATGTATGTGACTTGACGACACGACATCACAAACACGACACAACAAAAACATCATCATCGCGCATCAAGATTGGCATAAAGCCCACGTCGCCATACTTATCCACATCAAGATAACATATCATCGCATCACATATCATCAAGTATTCATTATAAATAAACCGTCGCAAACATCATGTTTAATCACACCACATCATTATCAAATAATTCACTTCATTCCAAACATGGAAAAATAATCAAACATCAATAATCGTCGCAAAAGTCATTCATAATAATCGGCATTAATCATAATTATCAATGTCGAAATCGGATTGTCCATACGCGACTTAAACCGACTAAAACGCAACCCGTTTAGAATTAACCGTAAATTGGCCTATTTCGGGTCACTCCGTTAAAAACTCGTAATCTCTAAAAACTAACCTCACCACGACGTTCTACACGTCAAAGTTAGCTAGCACGTCAATTTTCGTCCAATTCGGAATAACTAGCTCCGTCGCCGAAATTGCCGAAATCGAAAAATCAGAACATAATTGGGTTCCAAATTAAATTGGCTAACTTATTTCATATTTGTATTTAATTAATATAATTATTTAATATATTAAGTAATAGAAATAAAACTTTAGCAGAAACAGTTTCTGCTAAGTTTTACTTACTGCATAATTTTTTTTTCTTTTTATAACTTTAATATAATTAGTTTTTCTTTTCTAATTTAATTCTTCTTAATTAATTCAATAACAATCTAAAAACAACAATAACACCTAAATCAATTCCTCTAACCTCTATCAAATTCACTCAACACAACTCATAAACCCTAAAAATCAATTTTATCCCAAATCAAAATATACCAAATCAAACTCTAACTATAAGCATTGGAAAATCAAACCCCTTACCTTATATACTTGAAATGATTCTTGATGATTCAACCAACCCAAAACCCAAGCTCTGTGTTCTTGTTCTTCTTCTCTTCTCCAAGACCCTCTAGCTCTCTCTAATGCCTCTAAGTGTGTTTTGTGAGTTATGACATAAAACAAGGTGTATTTGGTTTTGTTTAGTAGCAAGACATAATTCAAATTACCAACTAGCCCCTCTTAAAATATACTACTCATAACACTAAATAATATTATTAACCTAAATAATTAAAATAACTCCAAATAATTAAGTATCAGTCCGAATAATATTTTACCGAACCGAACGGAATGAAAACCGGACCGAACAAAATAATTACCGGTCTCTCAAAACAAATACCGGACCGAATAAAATAATTACCGGTCCCTCAAAACAAATACCGGACCGAATAAAATAATTACCGGTCCCTCAAAACAAATACCAGACCGAATAAAATAATTACCGGTCCCTCAAAACAAATACCGGACCGAATAAAATAATTATCGGTCTCTTAAAACAAATACAGGACCGAATAAAATAATTACCGGTCCCTCAAAATAATTATCGGACCGAATAAAATAATTACCGGTCCGAATAATACGTCGCCAAATATATTAACAGATATATCGGTTAGTATAAATATTCTCGTCGCAAAATAAACGTCAAACGGTAACTCGAAAATATTAATATAATATTAAATAAAACGGGGCGTTACAGTAGTGGCCGGTGTGAGTTTTGCTCCGCCATCCTTTTGGTGGGGGGTCTGTCAGCGTAATTGGTGTCAGAGTGTGCGACAGTGTTTGTCTTATCATCCTTTTGGTGATAGTGGTCGGTGTGAGTTTCGCTCGTCATCCTTTTGGTGGGGGGTCTGTCAATGTAATTGATGTCAGATTATGCGATAGTGTTTGTCCTATCATCCTTTAGGTGGTAGCGGCCGATGTGAGTTTCGCTCCATCATCTTTTTGGTGGGGGGTCTATCATCGTTATTGATGTCATATTGTGCGATAGAGTTTGTCCTATCATCCTTTTGGTGATAGCGGTTGGTGTGATTTCGTTCTGTCATCCTTTTTGTGGGGGGTCTATCATCTTGTTGATGTCGGATTGTGCGATAGTGTTTATCCTATCATCCTTTTGGTTGTAGTATCGGTCTGTCATTGTAATTCATGTCAGGTTGTGTGATCGTGTTTGTCCTATCATGCTTTTGGTGGTAGTGGCCGATGTGAGTTTCGTTGCGTCAGGCTTTTTGTGGGGATTCTGTCATTGTTATTGATGTCATATTGTGCGATAGAGTTTGTCCTATCATCCTTTTGGTGGTAGTGGTCGGTGTGAGTTTCACTCTGTAATCCTTTTGGTGGGGTGTCTGTCATCGTAATTGGTGTCAGAGTGTGCGATAGTGTTTGTCTTATCATCCTTTTGGTGATAGCGGACTGTGTGAGTTTCGCTTCGTCATCCTTTTGGTGGGGGGTCTGTCATCGTAATTGATGTCAGATTATGCGTATCATCCTTTTGGTGGTAACGACCGGTGTGAGTTTCGCTCTTTCATCCTTTGGGTGGGGGGTCTGTCATCGTTATTGATGTTATATTGTGCGATAGAGTTTTTCATATCATCTTTTTGGTGGTAGTGGCCGGTGTGAGTATCGCTCCGTCTTCCTTTTGGTCGGGGGTCGGTCATCGTAATCGGCGTCAGAGTGTGCGATAGTGTTTGTCTTATCATCCTTTTTGTGATAGCGGTCGGTGTGAGTTTCGTTCCGTAATCCTTTTGGTGGGGGGTCTGTCATTGTAATTGGTGTCAGAGTGTGCTATAGTGTTTGTCTTATCATCCTTTTGGTGATAGCGGTCCGTGTGAGTTTCGCTTCGTCATTCTTTTGGTGGGGGGTCTGTCATCGTAATTAATGTCAGTTTATGCGATAGTGTTTGTCCTATCATCCTTTTGGTGGTAGAGGCAGGTATGAGTTTCACTCCGTCATGCTTTTGTTAGGGCGTCTGTCATCTTGATTGATGTCAGATTATGCGATAGTGTCTGTCTTATCATCCTTTTGGTGGTTGCGGCCGGTGTGAGTTTCGCTCCGTCATCCTTTTGGTGAGGGGTCTGTCATCGTTATTGATGTCATATTGTGCGATAGAGTTTGTCCTATCATCCTTTCGGTGGTAGTGGCCGGTGTGAGTTTCGCGCCGTTATCCTTTTGGTAGGGGGTCTGTCATCGTAATTGGTGTCAGAGTGTGCGATAGTGTTTGTCTTATCATCCTTTTTGTAATAGCAGTCGGTGTGAGTTTCGCTCCATAATCCTTTTGTTGGGGGGTCTGTCTTCTTGTTGATGTCGGATTGTGCGATAGTGTTTGTCCTATCATCCTTTTGGTGGTAGTGGCCGGTGTGAGTTTCGCTCCGTCATCCTTTTGGTGGGCGGTCTGTCATCGTAATTGATGTCAGGTTGTGTGATCGTGTTTGTCCTATCATGGTTTTGGTGGTAGTGGCCGGTGTGAGTTTCGCTGCGTCATCCTTTTGGTGGGGGGTCTGTCATTGTTATTGATGTCATATTGTGCGATAATGTTTGTCCTATCATCCTTTTGGTTGTAGTGGCCGGTGTGAGTTTCACTCTGTAATCCTTTTGGTGTGGGGTCTGTCATCGTAATTGGTGTCAGAGTGTGCGATAGTGTTTGTCCTATCATCCTTTTGGTGATTGCGGCCGGTGTGAGTTTCGCTCTGTCATCCTTTTGGTGGGGGGTCTGTCATCGTTATTAATGTCATATTGTGCGATAGAGTTTGTCCTATCATCCTTTTGGAGGTAGTGGCCGGTGTGAGTTTCGCTCCATCATCCTTTTGGTAGGGGCTCTGTCATCGTAATTGGTGTCAGAGTGTGTGATAGTGTTTGTCTTATCATCCTTTTTGTGATAGCGGTCGGTGTGAGTTTCGCTCCGTAATCCTTTTGGTGGGGGGTCTGTCTTCTTGTTGATGTCGGATTGTGCGATAGTGTTTGTCCTATCATCCTTTTGGTTGTAGCGGCCGATGTGAGTTTCGCTGCGTCATCCTTTTGGTGGGCGGTCTGTCATCTTAATTGATGTCAGGTTATGTGATCGTGTTTGTCCTATCATGCTTTTGGTGGTAGTGGCCGGTGTGAGTTTCGTTGCATCATCCGTTTGGTAGGGAGTCTGTCATTGTTATTGATGTCATATTGTGCGATAGTGTTTGTCCTATCATCCTTTTGGTGATAGTGTCCAGCGTGAGTTTCGCTCCGTCATACTTTTGTGGGGGGTGTGTTATCTTATTGATGTCAGATTGTGCGATAGTGTTTGTCCTATCATCCTTTTGGTGGTAGTGGTCAGTGTATGTTTCGTTCCGTCATCCTTTTGGTGAAGGGTCTGTCATCTTGTTGACGTTGGATTGTGCGATAGTGTTTGTCCTATCATCCTTTTGGTGGTAGTGGCGGGTGTCAGTTTCGCGTCGTCATCCTTTTGGTGGGCGGTCTGTCATCGTAATTGATGTCAGATTATGCGATAGTGTATGTCCTATCATCCTTTTGGTGGTAGCGGCCGGTGTGAGTTTCGCTCCGTCATCCTTTTTGGTGGGGTGTCTGTCATCGTTATTGATGTCATATTATGCGATAGAGTTTGTCTTATCATCCTTTTGGTGGTAGAGGCCGGTGTGAGTTTCGATCCGTCATCCTTTTGGTGGGGGGTCTGTCAACGTAATTGGTGTCAGCGTGTGCGATACTGTTTGTCTTCTCATCCATTTGGTGATAGCGGTCGGTGTGAGTTTCGCTTCGTCATCTTTTTGGGGAGGGTCTGTCATCGTAATTGATGTCAGATTATGCGATAATGTTTTCCCTATGATCCTTTTGGTAGTAGCGGCCGATGTGAGTTTCGCTCCGTCGTCCTTTTGGTGGGGGGTCTGTCATCTTGTTAATGTCGGATTGCACGATAGTGATTGTCCTATCATCCTTTTGGTGGTAGTGGCAGGTGTGAGTTTTGCCCCGTCATCCTTTTGGTGGGGGGTCTGTCATCTTGATTGATGTCAGATTGTGTGATGGTGTTTATCCTATCATCCTTTTGGTGGTAGTGGCCGGTGTAAGTTTCGCTCCGCCATCCTTTTGGTGGGGGGTCTGTCATCGTAATTGGTGTCAGAGTGTGCGATAGTGTTTGTCTTATCATCCTTTTGGTGATAGCGGTTGGTGTGAGTTTCGCTTCATCCTCCTTTTGGTGGGGGGTCTGTTATCGTAATTGATGTCAGATTATGCGATAGTGTTTGTCCTATCATCCCTTTGGTGGTAGTGTCCGGTGTGAGTTTCGCTCCATCATCTTTTTGGTGGGGGGTCTATCATCTTGTTTAGGTCGGATTGTGCGATAGTGATTGTCCTATCATCCTTTTGGTGGTAGTGGCGGGTGTGAGTTTCGCTCCGTCATCCTTTTAATGGGGGACTGTCATCTTGATTGATGTCAGATTGTTTTATGGTGTTTGTCCTATCATCCTTTTGGTGGTAGTGGTCGGTGTGAGTTTCGCTCCGTCATCCTTTTGGTGGGGGGGTCTTTCATTGTAATTGATGTCAGATTGTGCAATAGTGTTTGTCCTATCGTCCTTTTGGTGATAGTGGCCGGCGTGAGTCTCGCTCCGTCATCCTTTTGTGGGGGGTTTGTTATCTTATTGATGTCAGATTATGCGATAGTGTCTGTCCTATCATCCTTTTGGTGGTTGCGGCCGGTGTGAGTTTCGCTCCGTCATCCTTTTGGTGAGGGGTCTGTCATTGTTATTGATGTCATATTGTGCGATAGAGTTTGTCCTATCATCCTTTTGGTGGTAGTGGCCGGTGTGAGTTTCGCACCGTCATCCTTTTGGTGGGGGGTTTGTCATCGTAATTGGTGTCAGAGTGTGCGATAGTGTTTGTCTTATCATCCTTTTTGTGATAGCGGTCGGTGTGAGTTTCGCTTTGTCATCCTTTTGGGGAGGGTCTGTCATCGTAATTGATGTCGGATTATGCGATAGTGTTTGCCCTATCATCCTTTTGGTGGGGGGTCTGTCATCTTGTTAATGTCAGATTGCGCGATAGTGATTGTCCTATCCTCCTTTTGGTGGTAGTGGCGGGTGTGAGTTTCGCTCCGTTATCCTTTTGGTGGGGGGTCTGTTATCTTTTTTGATGTCAGATTGTGCGATGGTGTTTGTCCTATCATCCTTTTGGTGGTAGTGGCCGGTGTGAGTTTTGCTCCGCAATCCTTTTGGTGGGGGGTTTATCATCGTAATTGGTGTCAGAGTGTGCGACAGTGTTTGTCTTATCATCCTTTTGGTGATAGTGGTCGGTGTGAGTTTCGCTCGTCATCCTTTTGGTGGGGGGTCTGTCATCGTAATTGATGTCAGATTATGTGATAGTGTTTGTCCTATCATCCTTTTGGTGGTAGCGGCCGATGTGAGTTTCGCTCCATCATCTTTTTGGTGTGGGGTCTATCATCGTTATTGATGTCATATTGTGCGATAGAGTTTGTCCTATCATCCTTTTGGTGATAGCGGTTGGTGTGAGTTTCGTTCCGTCATCCTTTTTGTGGGGGGTCTATCATCTTGTTGATGTCGGATTGTGCGATAGTGTTTGTCCTATCATCCTTTTGGTTGTAGTATCGATCTGTCATCGCAATTCATGTCAGGTTGTGTGATCGTGTTTGTCCTCTCATGCTTTTGGTGGTAGTGGCCGGTGTGAGTCTCGTTGCGTCATCCTTTTGGTGGGGATTCTGTCCTTGTTATTGATGTCATATTGTGTGATAGAGTTTGTCCTATCATCCTTTTGGTGGTAGTGGTCGGTGTGAGTTTCACTCCGTAATCCTTTTGGTGGGGTGTCTGTCATCGTAATTGGTGTCAGAGTGTGCGATAGTGTTTGTCTTATCATCCTTTTGGTGATAGCGGACTGTGTGAGTTTCGCTTCGTCATCCTTTTGGTGGGGGGTTTGTCATCGTAATTGATGTCAAATTATGCGTATCATCCTTTTGGTGGTAGCGGCCGGTGTAAGTTTCGCTTTGTCATCCTTTGGGTGGGGGGTCTGTCATCGTTATTGATGTTATATTGTGCGATAGAGTTTGTCCTATCATCCTTTTGGTGGTAGTGGCCGGTGTGAGTATCGCTCCGTCATCCTTTTGGTCGGGGGTCGGTCATCGTAATCGGCGTCAGAGTGTGCAATAGTGTTTGTCTTATCATCCTTTTTGTGATAGCGGTCGGTGTGAGTTTCGTTCCGTAATCCTTTTGGTGGGGGTCTGTCATTGTAATTGGTGTCAGAGTGTGCGATAGTGTTTGTCTTATCATCCTTTTGGTGATAGCGGTCCGTGTGAGTTTCGCTTCGTCATTCTTTTGGTGGGGGGTCTGTTATCGTAATTAATGTCAGTTTATACGATAGTGTTTGTCCTATCATCCTTTTGGTGGTAGTGGCAGGTATGAGTTTCGCTCCGTAATCCTTTTGTTGGGGGGTCTGTCTTCTTGTTGATGTCGGATTGTGCGATAGTGTTTGTCCTATCATCCTTTTGGTGGTAGTGGCGGGTGTGAGTTTCGCTCCGTCATCCTTTTGGTGGGCGGTCTGTCATCGTAATTGATGTAAGGTTGTGTGATCGTGTTTGTCCTATCATGGTTTTGGTGGTAGTGGCCAGTATGAGTTTCGCTGCGTCATCCTTTTGGTGGGGGGTCTGTCATTGTTATTGATGTCATATTGTGCCATAGTGTTTGTCCTATCATCCTTTTGGTGGTAGTGGCCGGTGTGAGTTTCACTCTGTAATCCTTTTGGTGTAGGGTCTGTCATCGTAATTGGTGTCAGAGTGTGCGATACTGTTTGTCCTATCATCCTTTTGGTGATAGCGGCCGGGGTGAGTTTTGCTCTGTCCTCCTTTTGGTGGGGGTCTATCATCGTTATTGATGTCATATTGTGCGATAGAGTTTGTCCTATCATCCTTTTGGTCGTAGTGGCCGGTGTGAGTTTCGCTCCGTCATCCTTTTGGTAGGGGGTCTGTCATCGTAATTCGTGTCAGAGTGTGCGATAGTGTTTGTCTTATCATCCTTTTTGTGATAGTGGTCGGTGTGAGTTTCGCTCCGTAATCCTTTTGGTGGGGGGTCTGTCTTCTTGTTGATGTCGGATTGTGCGATAGTTTTTGTCCTATCATCCTTTTGGTGGTAGTGGCGGGTGTGAGTTTCGCTCCGTCATCCTTTTGGTGGGCGGTCTGTCATCTTAATTGATGTCAGGTTGTGTGATCGTGTTTGTCCTATCATGCTTTTGGTGGTAGTGGCCGGTGTGAGTTTCGTTGCATCATCCGTTTGGTAAGGAGTCTGCCATTGTTATTGATGTCATATTGTGCGATAGAGTTTGTCCAATCATCCTTTTGGTGGTAGTGGCCGGTGTGAGTTTTACTCCGTAATCCTTTTGGTGGGGTGTCTGTCATCGTAATTGGTGTCAGAGTGTGTGATAGTGTTTGTCTTATCATCCTTTTTGTGATAGCGGTCGGTGTGATTTTCGCTCCGTAATTCTTTTGGTGGGGGGTCTTTCATTGTAATTGGTGTCAGAGTGTGCGATAGTGTTTGTCTTATCATCCTTTTGGTGATAGCGGTCCGTGTGAGTTTCACTTCGTCATCCTTTTGGTTATAGCGGTCCGTGTGAGTTTCGCTTCGTCATCCTTTTGGTGGGGGGTCTGTCATCGTAATTGATGTCAGTTTATGCGATAGTGTTTGTCCTGTTATCCTTTTGGTGGTAGCGGCCAGTATGAGTTTCGCTCCGTCATCCTTTTGTTGGGGAGTCTGTCATCTTGATTGATGTCATATTGTGCGATAGAGTTTGTCTTATCATCCTTTTGGTGGTAGTGGCCGGTTTTACTTTTGCTCCGTCATCCTTTTGGTGGGGGGTCTATCATCGTAATTGATGTCAGATTATGGGATAGTGTTTGTCCTATCATCCTTTTGGTTTTAGCGGCCGGTGTGAGTTTTGCTCCATCATCCTTTTGGTTGGGGAGTCTGTCATCGTAATTGGTGTCAGAGTGTGCGATAGTGTTTGTCCTATCATCCTTTTGGTGATAGCGGCCGGTGTGAGTTTCGATCTGTCATTCTTTTGGTGGGGGGTCTGTCATCGTTATTGATGTCATATTGTGCGATAGAGTTTGTCCTATCATCCGTTTGGTGGTAGTGGCCGGTGTGAGTTTCGCTCCGTAATCCTTTTGGTGGGGGCTCTGTCATCGTAATTGGTGTCAGAGTGTGCGATAGTGTTTGTCCTATCATCCTTCTGGTGGTAGTGGCGGGTGTGAGTTTCGCTCCGTCATCCTTTTGGTGGGTGGTTTGTCATCGTAATTGATGTCAGATTGTGTGATCGTGTTTGTCCTATCATGCTTTTGGTGGTAGTGGCCGGTGTAAGTTTCGCTGCGTCATCCTTTTGGTGGGGGTCTGTCATTGTTATTGATGTCATATTGTGCGATATAGTTTGTCCTATCATCCGTTTGGTGGTAGTGGCCGGTGTGAGTTTCATTCTGTTATCCTTTTGGTGGGGGCTCTGTCATGGTAATTGGTGTCGGAGTGTGCGATATTGTTTGTCCTAACATCCTTTTGGTGATAGCGGCCGGTGTGAGTTTCGCCCTGTCATCCTTTTGGTTGGGGGTCTGTCATCGTTATTGATGTCATATTGTGCGATAGAGTTTTTCATATCATCTTTTTGGTGGTAATGGCCGGTGTGAGTATCGCTCCGTCATTCTTTGGTCGGGGGTCGGTCATCGTAATCGGTGTCAGAGTGTGGGATAGTGTTTGTCTTATCATCCTTTTTGTGATAGTGGTCGATGCGAGTTTCGCTCCGTAATACTTTTTGGTGGAGGGTCTGTCATTGTAATTGGTGTCAGAGTGTGCGATAGTGTTTGTCTTAGCATCCTTTTGGTGATAGCGGTCCGTGTGAGTTTTGCTTCGTCATGCTTTTGGTGGGGAGTCTGTCATTGTAATTGGTGTCAGAGTGTGCGATAGTGTTTGTCCTATCATCCTTTTGGTGATAGCGGCCGGTGTGAGTTTCGATCTGTCATCCTTTTGGTGGGGGGTCTGTCATCGTTATTGATGTCATATTGTGCGATACAGTTTGTCCTATCATCCTTTTAGTCGTAGTGCCCGGTGTGAGTTTTTTTCTGTCATCCTCTTGGTGGGGGGTCTGTTATCGTAATTGATGTCAGATTATGCGATAGTGTTTGTCCTATCATCCTTTTGGTTGTAGCGGCCGGTGTGAGTTTCGCTCCGTCATCCTTTTGGTGGGGGGTCTGTCATTGTTATTGATGTCATATTGTGCGATACAGTTTGTCCTATCATCCCTTTGGTGGTAATGGTCGGTGTGAGTTTCGCTCCGTCATCCTTTTGGTAGGGGGTCTACCATCGAAATTGGTGTCAGAGTGTGCGATAGTGTTTGTCCTATCATCCCTTTTGGTTGTAGCGGTCGGTGTGAGTTTCGCTCCATAATCCTTTTGGTGGGGGGTCTGTCTTCTTGTTGATGTCGAATTGTGCGATAGTGTTTGTCCTATCATCCTTTTGGTGGTAGTGGCGGGTGTGAGGTTCGCTCCGTCATCCTTTTGGTGGGCGGTCTTTCATTGTAATTGATGTCAGGTTGTGTGATCGTGTTTGTCCTATCATGCTTTTGGTGGTAGTGGCCGGTGTGAGTTTCGTTGCGTCATCCTTTTGGTGGAGGGTCTGTCATTGTTATTGATGTCATATTGTGCGATAGTGTTTGTCCTATCATCCTTTTGGTGGTAGTGGCTGGTGTGAGTTTCACTCTGTAATCCTTTTGGTGGGGGGTCATTCATCGTAATTGGTGTCAGAGTGTGCGATAGTGTTTGTCCTATCATCCTTTTGGTGATTGCGGCCCGTCTGAGTTTCGCTCTGTCATCCTTTTGTTGGGGGGTCTGTCATCGTTATTGATGTCATATTGTGCGATAGAGTTTGTCCTATCATCCTTTTGGTGGTAGTGGTCGGTGTGAGTTTCGCTCCGTCATCCTTTTGGTAGGGGGTCTGTCATCGTAATTGGTGTCTGAGTGTGCGATAGTGTTTGTCTTATCATCCTTTTTGTGATAGAGGTCGGTGTGAGTTTCGCTCCGTAATCCTTTTGGTGGGGGGTCTGGCTTCTTGTTGATGTCGGATTGTGCGATAGTGTTTGTCCTATCATCCTTTTGGTGGTAGTGGCGGGTGTGAGTTTCGATCCGTCATCCTTTTGGTGGGCGGTCTGTCATCGTAATTGATGTCAGGTTGTGTGATCGTGTTTGTCCTATCATGCTTTTGGTGGTAGTGGCCGTTGTGAGTTTCGCTGCGTCATCCATTTGGTGGGGGGTCTGTCATTGTTATTGATGTCATATTGTGCGATAGAGTTTGTCCTATCATCCTTTTGGTGGTAGTGGCCTGTGTGAGTTTGACTCTGTAATTCTTTTTGGTGGGGAGTCTGTCATCGTAATTGGTGTCAGAGTGTGCGATCGTGTTTGTCCTATCATCCTTTTGGTGATAGCGGTCGGTGTGAGTTTCAATCTGTCATCCTTTTGGTGGGGGGTCTGTCATCATTATTGATGTCATATTGTGCGATAGAGTTTTTCCTATCATCCTTTTGGTGGTAGTGGCCGGTGTGAGTTTTGCTCCGTCATCCTTTTGGTGGGGGGTCTGTCATCGTAATTGGTGTCAGAGTGTGTGATTGTTTTTGTCTTATCATCCTTTTTGTGATAACGGTCGGTGTGAGTTTCGCTCTGTAATCCTTTTGGTTGGGGGTCTGTCATCGTAATTGGTGTCAGAGTGTGCGATAGTGTTTGTCTTATCATCCTTTTGGTGATAGCGGTCTGTGTGAGTTTTGCTTCGTCATCCTTTTGGTGGGGGGTCTGTCATCGTAATTGATGTCAGTTTATGCGATAGTGTTTGTTTTATCATCCTTTTGGTGGAAGCGGCCGGTGTGAGTTTCGCTCCGTCATCCTTTTGTTGGGGGATCTGTCATCTTATTGATGTCATATTGTGCGATAGAGTTTGTCCTATCATCCTTTTGGTGGTAGTGGCCGGTGTGAGTTTTGCTCCGTCATCCTTTTGGTGGGGGGTCTGTCATCGTAATTGATGTCAGAGTGTGCGATTGTTTTTGTCTTATCATCCTTTTTGTGATAACGGTCGGTGTGAGTTTCGCTCTGTAATCCTTTTGGTGGGGGGTCGGCATTCTTGTTGATGTCGGATTGTGCATAGTGTTTGTCCTATCATCCTTTTGGTGGTTGTGGCGGGTGTGAGTTTCGCTCCGTCATCCTTTTGGTGGGCGGTCTATCATCGTAATTGATGTCAGGTTATGTGATCGTGTTTGTCCTATCATGCTTTTGGTGGTAGTGGCCGGTGTGAGTTTCGCTGCGTCATCCATTTGGTGGGGGGTTTGTCATTGTTATTGATGTCATATTGTGCGATAGAGTTTGTCCTATCATCCTTTTGGTGGTAGTGGCCGGTGTGAGTTTGACTCTGTAATTCTTTTTGGTGGGGAGTCTGTCATCGTAATTCGTGTCAGAGTGTGCGATAGTGTTTGTCCTATCATCCTTTTGGTGATAGCGGCCGGTGTGACTTTCGATCTGTCATCCTTTTGGTGGGGGTCTGTCATCATTATTGATGTCATATTGTGCGATAGAGTTTGTCCTATCATCCTTTTGGTGGTAGTGGTCGGTGTGAGTTTCGCTCCGTCATCCTTTTGGTGGGAGGTCGGTCATCGTAATTGGTGTCAGAGTGTGCGATAGTGTTTGTCTTATCATCCTTTTTGTGATAGCGGTCTGTGTGAGTTTCGCTCCATAATCCTTTTGGTGGGGGGTCTGTCATCGTAATTGGTGTCAGAGTGTGTGATAGTGTTTGTCTTATCATCCTTTTGGTGATAGCGGTCCGTGTGAGTTTCGCTTCATCATCGTTTTGGTGGGGGGTCTGTCATCGTAATTGATGTCAGTTTATGCGACAGTGTTTGTTGTATCATCCTTTTGGTGGAAGCGACCGGTGTGAGTTTCGCTCCGTCATCCTTTTGTTGGGGGATCTGTCATCTTATTGATGTCATATTGTGCGATAGAGTTTGTCCTATCATCCTTTTGGTGGTAGTGGCCGGTGTGAGTTTTGCTTCGTCATCCTTTTGGTGGGGAGTCTGTCATCGTACTTGGTGTCAGAGTGTGGGATTGTTTTTGTCTTATCATCCTTTTTGTGATAGCGGTCGGTGTGAGTTTCGCTTCGTAATCCTTTTGGTGGGGGGTCCGTCATCGTAATTGATGTCAGATTATGCGATAGTGTTTGTCCTATCAACCTTTTGGTTGTAGCGGCCGGTGTGAGTTTTGCTCCGTCGTCCTTGTGGTGGGGGATCTGTCATTGTAATTGCTGTCAGAGTGTGCGATAGTGTTTATCTTATCATCCTTTTTGTGATAGCGGTCTGTGTGAGTTTCGCTCCGTAATCCTTTTGGTGGGGGGTCTGTCATCGTAATTGGTGTCAGAGTGTGCGATAGTGTTTGTCTTATCATCCTTTTGGTGATAGCAGTCGGTTTGAGTTTCGCTTCGTCGTCTTTTTGGTGGGGGGTATGTCATTGTAATTGATGTCAGATTATGCGATAGTGTTTGTCCTATAATCCTTTTGGTGGTAGCGGCTGGTGTAAGTTTCGCTCCGTCATCCTTTTGGTGGGGGGTCTATCATCGTTATTGATGTCATATTGTGCGATAGAGTTTGTCCTATCATCCTTTTGGTGGTAGTGGCCGGTGTGAGTTTCGCTCCGTCATCCTTTTGGTGGAGGGTCGGTCATCGTAATTGGTGTTAGGGTGTGCGATAGTGTTTGTCTTATCATCCTTTTTGTGATAGCGGTCGGTGTGACTTTCGCTCCATAATCCTTTTGGTGGAGGGTCTGTCATTGTAATTGTTGTCAGAGTGTGCGAAGTGCTTGTCTTATCATCCTTTTGGTGATAGCGGTCGGTGTGAGTTTCGCTTCGTCATCCTTTTGGTGGGGAGTCTGTCACCGTAATTGATGTCAGATTATGCGATAGTGTTTGTCCTATCATCCTTTTGGTGGTAGCGGCCGGTGTGAGTTTCGCTCCGTCATCCTTTTGGTGGGGGGTCTGTCATCGTTATTGATGTCATATTGTGCGATAGAGTTTGTCCTATCATCCTTTTGGTGGTAGTGGCCAGTGTGAGTTTTGTTCCGTCATCCTTTTGATGGGGGGTCTGTCATCGTAATTGGTGTCAGAGTGTGCGATAGTGTTTGTCTTATCATCCTTTTGGTGATAGCGGTCGGTGTGAGCTTCGCTTCGTCATCCTTTTGGTGGGGGGCCTGTCATCGTAATTGATGTCAGATTATGCGATAGTGTTTTTCCTATCATCCTTTTGATGGTAGCGGCCGGTGTGAGTTTCGCTCCGTCATCCTTTTGGTGGGGGGTCGGTCATCGTAATTGGTGTCAGAGTGTGCGATAGTGTTTGTCTTATCATCCTTTTTGTGATAGCGGTCTGTGTGAGTTTCACTTCATAATCCTTTTGGTGGGGGGTTTGTCATCGTAATTGGTGTCAGAGTGTGCGATAGTGTTTGTCTTATCATCTTTTTGGTGATAGCGGTCCGTGTGAGTTTCGTTTCGTCATCGTTTTGGTGGGGGGTCTGTCATCGTAATTGATGTCAGTTTATGTGATAGTGTTTGTTCTATCATCCTTTTGGTGGAAGCGGCCGGTGTGAATTTCGCTCCGTCATCTTTTTGTTGGGGGATCTGTCATCTTATTGATGTCATATTGTGCGATAGAGTTTGTCCTATCATCCTTTTGGTGGTATTGGCCGGTGTGAGTTTTGCTCCGTCATCCTTTTGGTGAGGGGTCTGTCATTGTAATTGGTGTCAGAGTGTGCGATTGTTTTTGTCTTATCATCCTTTTTGTGATAGCGGTCGGTGTGAGTTTCGCTTCGTCATCCTTTTGGTGGGGGGTCCGTCATTGTAATTGATGTCAGATTATGCGATAGTGTTTGTCCTATCAACCTTTTGGTTGTAGCGGCCGGTTTGAGTTTTGCTCCGTCATCATTTTGGTGGGGGGTTTGTCATCGTTATTGATGTCATATTGTGCGATAGATTTTGTCCTATCATCCTTTTGGTGGTAGTGGCCGGTGTGAGTTTCGCTCAGTCATCCTTTTGGTGGGGGATCTGTCATCGTAATTGGTGTCAGAGTGTGCGATAGTGTTTATCTTATCATCCTTTTTATGATAGTGGTCTGTGTGAGTTTCGCTCCGTAATCCTTTGGGTGGGGGTCTGTCATCGTAATTGGTGTCAGAGTGTGCGATAGTGTTTGTCTTATCATCCTTTTGGTGATAGCGGTCGTTTCGAGTTTCGCTTCGTCATCCTTTTGGTGGGGGGTCTGTCATCGTAATTGATGTCAGATTATGCGATAGTGTTTGTCCTATAATCCTTTTGATGGTAGCAGCCGGTGTGAGTTTCACTCCGTCATCCTTTTGGGGGGGGGGGGGTCTGGCATCTTGGTTGATGTCATATTGTGCGATAGAGTTTGTCCTATCATCCTTTTTGTGGTAGTGGCCGGTGTGAGTTTCGCTCCGTCATCCTTTTGGTGGGGGGTCTGTCATCGTAATTTGTGTCAGAGTGTGCGATAATGTTTGTCTTATCAACCTGTTGCTGATAGCGGTCGGTGTGAGTTTTGCTTCGTCATCCTTTTGGTGGGGGGTCTGTCATTGTAATTGATGTTAGATTATGCGATAGTGTTTGTCCTATAATCATTTTGGTGGTAGCGGCCGGTGTGAGTTTCGCCCCGTCATCCTTTTGGTGGGGGGTCTGTCATCGTTATTGATGTCATATTGTGCGATAGAGTTTGTCATATCATCCTTTTAATGGTAGTGGCCGGTGTGAGTTTCGCTCCGTCATCCTTTTGGTGGGGGGTCGGTCATTGTAATTCGTGTCAGAGTGTGCGATAGTGTTTGTCTTATCATCCTTTTTGTGATAGCGGTCGGTGTGACTTTCGCTCCATAATCCTTTTGGTGGGGGGTCTGTCATTGTAATTGTTGACAGAGTGTGCGAAGTGTTTGTCTTATCATCCTTTTGGTGATAGCGGTCGGTGTGAGTTTCGCTTCGTCATCCTTTTGGTGAGGAGTCTGTCACCGTAATTGATGTCAGATTATGCGATAGTGTTTGTCCTATCATCCTTTTGGTGGTAGCGGCCGGTGTGAGTTTCGTTTCGTCATCCTTTTGGTGGGGGGTTTGTCATTTTGATTGATGTCATATTGTGCGATAGAGTTTGTCCTATCATCCTTTTGGTGGTAGTGGCCAGTGTGAGTTTTGCTCCGTCATCGTTTTGATGGGGGGTCTGTCATCGTAATTGGTGTCAGAGTGTGCGATAGTGTTTGTCTTATCATCCTTTTGGTGATAGTGGTCGGTGTGAGTTCCGCTTCGTCATCGTTTTGGTGAGGGGCCTGTCATCGTAATTGATGTCATATTATGCGATAGTGTTTTTCCTATCATCCTTTTGATGGTAGCGGCCGGTGTGAGTTTCGCTCCGTCATCCTTTTGGTGGGGGGTCGGTCATCGTAATAGGTCTCAGAGTGTGCGATAGTGTTTGTCTTATCATCGTTTTTGTGATAGCGGTCGGTGTGAGTTTTGCTCCATAATCCTTTTGGTGGGGGTCTGTCATTATAATTAGTGTCAGAGTGTGCGAAGTGTTTGTCTTATCATCCTTTTGGTGATAGCGGTCGGTGTGAGTTTCGTTTCTTCATCTTTTTGGTGGGGAGTCTGTCATCGTAATTGATGTCAGATTATGCGATAGTGTTTATGATATCATCCTTTTTGTGATAGCGGTCGGTGTGAGTTTCTATCCGTAATTCTTTTGGTGGGGGGTCTGTCATCGTAATTGGTGTCAGAGTGTGCGATAGTGTTTGTCCTATCATCCTTTTGGTGGTAGCGGTCGATGTGAGTTTCACTCCGTCATCCTTTTGGTGGGGGGTCTGGCATCTTGGTTGATGTCATATTGTGTGATAGAGTTTGTCCTATCATCCTTTTGGTGGTAGTGGCCGGTGTGAGTTTCACTCCATCGTCCTTTTGGTGGGGGGTCTGTCATCGTAATTGGTGTCAGAGTGTGCAATAGTGTTTCTCTTCTCATCCTTTTGCTGATAGCGATCGGTGTGAGTTTCGCTTCGTCATCCTTTTTGTGGGGGGTTTGTCATCGTAATTGATGTCAGATTATGCGATAGTGTTTGTCCTATCATCCTTTTGATGGTAGCGGGCGGTGTGAGTTTCGCTCCGTCATCCTTTTGGTGGGGGGTCTGTCATTGTTATTGATGTCATTTTGTGCGATAGAGTTTGTTCTATCATCCTTTTGGTGGTAGTGGCCGGTGTGAGTTTCGCTCCGTCATCCTTTTGGTGGGGGGTCGGTCATCGTAATTGGTGTCAGAGTGTGCGATATGTTTGCCTTATCATCCTTTTGGTGATAGCGGTTGGTGTGAGTTTCGCTTTGTTATCCTTTTGGTGGGGGGTATGTCATCGTAATTGATGTCAGATTATGCGATAGTGTTTGTCCTATCATCCTTCTCATGGTAGGGCCAGTGTGAGTTTCTCTCCGTCATCCTTTTGTTGGGGGGTCTGTCATCTTGATTGATGTCATATTGTGCGATAGAGTTTGTCCTATCATCCTTTTGGTGGTAGTGACCGGTGTGAGTTTTGCTCCGTCATCCTTGTGGTGGGGGGTCTGTCATCGTAATTGCTATCAGAGTGTGCGATAGTGTTTGTCTTATCATCCTTTTGGTGATAGCGGTCGGTGTGAATTTAGCTTCGTCATCCTTTTGGTGGTCGGTCTGTCATCGTAATTGATGTCAGATTATGCGATAGTGTTTGTCCTATCATCCTCTTGGTGGTAGCGGCCGGTGTGAGTTTTGCTCCGTCATCGTTTTGGTGGGGGGTCTGTGTAACACCCCCTTTTTATACCCCAAATAAATTAGATAAATCAATTAGGCACATAGAAAATTTATTTCATCAGAGTTTGATTAAATCATGGTATAAAAGAGGCGCATCACATTATCATGAAATTAAACACATACGATACCTGCTCAAAATAGATATGCAACAATGGGTAACCCACATCTCAATATTTAGAATAAAGCGGAAACATCCAAATATTGAATCGATCTCATTCATAAAAGTATATACAACCATCAGTTAATTCATGTTTTACAACGTATCCACAGCAGATACATACACATATGTATCACAAAAGAATCAAAACGAATGTAACTCCAAAAGAGTCAAAGGCTTCCTAACTACCCAGATGTTACATATCAGAGCCATTGACCAAAAAGAATGAAGACATCGCTTCACAAAAAGAACCTCCAGCTTCCTACTCTGCAATGCCTCATAGAGCATCATAAAACAGCAGAAGGGTGAGAAACAACATCATAACAGTTAATGCATAAAATTGTATATATACATATACTCACATTGGTACAAGTTATACTCAAATTATGTTCTCACCACATTAAGCATATACAAATAATCATGTCTCTACACATACACATGAACATTCACTACATTTTCCTCCAAACAATCATATATAACATACACAGTTATATTCACACAACCAATGCATCATACACAGATGACTCATGCAACTCATAGAGACCGACACACGACTCTATGCAGATGCAAATGCGGTACCGACTCATTCAACAAATTCCCTAAGGAATCGAGTATTCAGCAGATCCTCCACGGGATCAGGTACTCAGCAGATTCTCCACGGAATCAAATATTCATCAGATTCTCCACGGAATCGAATATTCAGCAGATCCTCCACGGGATCAAGTACTCAGCAGATTCTCCACGGAATCAAATACTCTAACCAATCCTCCACGGGATTACATGTTATGACCGATTCTCCGCGGAATCACACAATGCAACCGATTCTCCAAGGAATCAAATATAACCATCGTATCATACGAGGTTCTGCAAATCCTCCGAGGGATCAATCGACACAAAATGCATACTATGCTCACAAACATATTCATTGCATTTATCACATACATAGCATATATCTATCATGCATTCACATTATACACCATTTCACACAAGGTTTACATACCTATTAATCCATCAATGCATTTCTATCTAATTCGAGCAAACGCACAACATTATCAAACGATTAAGATTCACAATCGGCTCCACAATCTAGGATTCACGCCTTTCGGCCACCCACAACACAACATGTTGAAACAGTTCACACATCAATCATTCATATAGGCATTAATCATAATTGAATCAACCAAACATCATGCTATGAACAAACAGCAAAACAAAATAACACTGCCAGGTTCGCCAACCTTCGCCTGGCGAAGCCACGCAGCGAATGCTCGCTGGCCTTCGCCTGGCGAACTCCCCAGCGAAGTCCACTGGGAGTAATTCTGGAATTACTCGCCGAGGCTCGCTACCCACTCGCCTGGCGAACCTTCGCCAACTCACCTCGCCTGGCGAACTTGCCAGCGAATACAGGGTATTAGCTTCTGACTTGCTTCGCTACAGCTCGCTGGGCTTCGCCTGGCGAAGCTTCGCTGCCATTCGCCTGGCGAACTTGCGAAGACAGAACTTCCATGGCTGTCTCAAAGCCCAAACTCCACACAACCAACCGATTAAATCCAAACCGGTCACAGTAGCACAACCCAACCATCACCCGACTAAACTACATCATCTAATCCGATTTCTAACCGATTAAAACCTCATTCTACTCACACAACCAACTTCTAACCTAAGTGGAAAAAGAGTAGAAACTCTACAAAATCCACACACATACACATACAATCATACACATTAAAGAGATGATGGAGTTTCACACCCTTACCGATCGATTGCAAGCTTTGGTGATGATCTCTTGATGATTCTAGGTTTTCCTCTCCACTTTCTCTTCTCTTTCTCTTCTCCTCTTTTCTTTCTCTTGTTTTTCTTCTTATGTTACTATCTTTCTTCCTTTTCCTCTCTTATTCTATTTCTATCCCTATTTCTTTCCTCTCAAATTCTTTCCAACACTTACCAATCAATTCTCACACTAAAGTGCTAAATGTCTAAAATGCCCTTTTTACTCTAATTCCCCGAAAACTCTCTGAATCGGTAAAATAGATAAAATAAGCAAACACCACATAATAACAATATATAATTTCTCAATTTAAACAAACATCAATTAAATAAATTAAAAGACTCAACCAATAATGGGAATTCAGAATCGGGGCGTTACAACTCTCCCCCACTTTAGAAATTTTCGTCCTCGAAAATATTACCTTATTCAAACAACTCCGGATGCGACTCTCGCATCTTGCTCTCCAATTCCCAAGTCATGTTGCCTTCCGCGGCACCTCCCCAGGACACTTTCACAAGCGCAATATCCTTGCCTCTCAGTTTCTTAACTTCACGGTCCAAAATACTAACCGGTAAAACTTCAACTGTAAGGTTATCTCTTACTTCCACTTCATCCATCGGGATCACATGTGACGGATCCGGAACATACTTCCGAAGTTGCGAGACATGGAATACATCATGCAAATTCGAAAGGTTCGGAGGCAACGCCACACGATACGCCACAGCACCAACCCGTGCGACAATCTGATATGGACCAATAAAACGAGAAGTCAACTTTCTCGACTTCAAAGCACGACCCACACCCGCAACCGGTGTAACTCTCAAAAACACATGGTCTCCCTCTTGAAACTCGAGATCCTTTCTCCTTTTATCATGATAACTTTTCTGTCTATTCTGAGAAGCTCTCATCTTTTCCCGAATAAATTTCACCTTTTCCGTCGTTTGCTGTACCATTTCAGGACCAACTACCGACCTTTCACCCGTCTCATGCCAACACAGAGGTGTTCGACATCTCCGACCATATAAAGCCTCAAATGGCGCCATGCCAATACTCGAATGGAAACTGTTATTATAGGTGAACTCAATCAACGCTAAATAACCGTCCCACGCACCACCTTGTTCAAGCACACAAGCACGCAACAGATCTTCTAACGATTGAATCGTCCTCTCGGTTTGACCATCCGTTTGCGGATGATATGCCGAACTCAATCTCAACTTAGAACCCAAGGCACCTTGCAAACTCTCCCAAAATCTTGAAGTAAATCTAGGATCTCTATCCGACACAATACTCTTAGGAACTCCATGAAGCTTCACAATAGTGCCAACATAAATCTCGGCTAACCTTTCCATAGAATAAGTAACATCAATCGGAATAAAGTGAGCCGATTTAGTAAGCCTATCAACAATCACCCAAATAGCATTATGTCCTCTTTGCGTATTCGGCAATCCCGTAACAAAATCCATCGATATACTATCCCATTTCCATTCTGGAATATCCAACGGTTGCATCAATCCACTAGGCTTCTGATGCTCCACCTTAGACTTCTGGCAAGTCAAACACGAGTACACAAAACGAGCAACATCGCTTTTCAATCCAGACCACCAAAAGATCTTCTTCAAATCCTGATACATCTTATTCGCTCCCGGATGAATACTTAAGTTACTCCGATGTCCCTCTTCCAATATCATCTTTTTCAAATCCGCGTCATCGGGAATACAAATACGACCTCGAAACCTCAAAACTCCTAATTCATCAACTTTGAAATCTTCATTCCCATTCGTCATCAAATCCACAAATTTCAAATCCAACTTTTGCTTTTCACACACCGTAGCAAGAAAATCATTCATGACATGCAACATACCAAGCTTCACACTACTCGGCGTTAACTCACAAACCAAACTCAAATCTCTAAAGTTCTCCAAGAGTTCCCACTCTCTAACCATCAAAGTAGACACGTGCATCGACTTCCGACTTAAGGCATCGGCTACTACATTCGCCTTACCCGGATGATAATTTAAACCAAAATCATAGTCCGTCAAAAGTTCTAGCCATCTCCTTTGCCTCATATTCAATTCCTTTTGATCAAACAAATACTTCAAACTCTTGTGATCGCTAAAAACTTCAAATCTTGCACCATAAAGATAGTGCCTCCAAATTTTCAAAACGAACACTACGGCCGCTAACTCCAAATCATGAGTAGGATAATTCTTTTCATGCACTCTCAACTGTCTAGAAGCATACGCCACGACCTTCCCATCTTGCATTAATACACCACCCAATCCTGACAAAGAAGCATCGCAATAAACCACAAAAGGTTCTGTAGGATTCGGCAGAATCAAAACTGGCGCTGTTGTTAACCTTCTCTTTAATTCCATGAAACTCTCTTCACAATTAACATCCCAAATAAAAGCCTTTCCTTTACAAGTCAACTGCGTTAACGGAAGTGCTAACTTTGAAAATCCTTCGATAAACCTCCGGTAGTAACCGGCCAAGCCCAAAAAGCTTCGAATTTCCGTAACCGATCTTGGAGTCTCCCATTGCATTACCGCATTGATCTTGGATGGATCCACACTAATACCATTGTCGGAAATAATATGCCCAAGAAAACTCACCTCCGACAACCAAAACTCACACTTAGACAACTTTGCATACAACTTCTTCTCTTTCAAAATCCGCAACACAATCCTTAAATGTTCTTCGTGTTCCTCTCGAGACTTAGAATAAATCAAAATGTCATCGATAAACACCACCACAAAACGATCCAACTGCTCGTGGAAGATACGGTTCATATAATCCATGAAAACACCCGGCGCATTAGAAACTCCGAATGGCATCACCGTATACTCGTAGTGACCATATCGTGTTCTAAAAGCCGTCTTCGAAATATCTTCTTCCTTAACCCGAATCTGGTGATAACCGGATCTCAAATCAATCTTACTAAAAACACGGGCTCCAACCAATTGATCCATCAAATCATCAATTCTTGGAAGCGGATACTTGTTCTTAATTGTTACCTTATTCAACTGCCGATAATCAATACACAATCGCATACTACCATCCTTCTTCTTTACCAACAATACCGGCGCACCCCAAGGAGAAACACTTGGTCTTACAAATCTCTTATCCAACAAATCATTCAACTGCTTCTTCAATTCCACCAATTCCGATGCCGACATCCGATACGGGGCCATCGAAATCGGTCTAGTACCCGGAACTAGATCAATAGAAAATTCAACCTCTCTCTTTGGCGGCACATCCGCAACATCTTCCGGAAACACTTCAGGAAATTCACAAACCACAGGAAACACGTCGAGCTCAACTTTGCTCTCCACCGACAACGATGCAAACAAACCAAACAAATGAGCTTCGTCCGCTAAAAGTTTCTTCAACTCTTTAGTGGAAAGAAAACTCTCGTTTTCACCATCTTCCAAAGAAGGAAACCTTACTAACTTGTGATAGCAATCCAAATGAACTCTATTAAATTGCAACCAGTTCATACCCAAGATTACGTCCAAACCTTCCAACGGTAAACACACTAAATCCATAACGAAGTCCTTACCATACATGGTCAAAGGACAACTTGCACACACCAAAGAAGTAGTTACCGACCCCGAAGCGGGAGTCCCAATAACCATACCACTACCCAAAGAAACCATACACAAATCCAACCGCTTAGCACACGAAAGAGAAATGAACGAGTGAGTCGCTCCAGTATCAATAATAGCAACTAAAGGCATATCATTAATAAAGCATGTACCTTTAATCAAACGATCTGCCGCATTAGTGGCGTCTGAACCTGCTAATGCGAATACTTTCCCGCCCGCCGGAGCTTGCTTCGGTTTGGTACAATTCGGGCTAATGTGACCCACCTCGCCACAATTAAAACACTTCACAGCATTCTTTCTACACTCTGCTGCATCATGTCCAAGGAGTCCACAGTTGGAACACTTCGCCTTGAACTTTCCACAATCATAAGACTTGTGGCCCATCACGCCACACTTAAAACATTTGATCGCACCGGAACCTCCTCCGAGTCTCCTATCAAGGTTTCCCCTATGTTTGCCCTTATCAGCAGGCGTCACATAAGGTCCGCTTCGTACTTGCTGCTTCCCTCTCCTCTCGCTCAAACCCTTATAATGAGTAGAACGAGCTCTACTATCTTCTTCATAAATCCTACAGCACTCGGTCAAATCCGAAAATCTTCTTATCCTTTGATACCCCACCGCTTGCTTTATCTCCGGACGCAAGCCATTCTCATACTTGATACATTTGGAAAATTCCGCCGTAACCGCATCATAGTGAGGGTGAAACTTCACTAACTCAGTAAACTTAGCGGTGTAGTCCACCACCGACATATTACCTTGTTTCAACTCCAGAAATTCCATTTCTCTCTTCCCTTTAACACTTTCGGGATAATACTTCCTTAGAAACTCAGCACGAAATAAATCCCACGTAATCTCCTCGTCGTCGACCTCAAGAACTTGCCTCATGCTGACCCACCAGTCATCGGCCTCTTCTCTCAGCATGTGAGTCCCTAGTCTCACCTTATTCCCTTCAGCACAATCCATCACCCTAAAAATTCTCTCAATTTCCTTTAACCATATCTGAGCACCATCCGGATCAAATCTCCCTTTAAACACCGGTGGCTGGTTCTTCCTAAACTCATCATTCGCATTCACGTTAGGTGCACCCTGCACAGCTCTGGCCATAGCCTCTAACGCCGCTGCCATAGCATTGTCATTACGACCTGCCATATTCTGAGGATTCCCAAAAATAACAACAAGGTTAAACAACCGTTCAACCAACACAACAACAAGACAGACACGACTGACTCAACACTGGCTCTGATACCACTTAATGTAACACCCCCTTTTTATACCCCAAATAAATTAGATAAATCAATTAGGCACATAGAAAATTTATTTCATCAGAGTTTGATTAAATCATGGTATAAAAGAGGCGCATCACATTATCATGAAATTAAACACATACGATACCTGCTCAAAATAGATATGCAACAATGGGTAACCCACATCTCAATATTTAGAATAAAGCGGAAACATCCAAATATTGAATCGATCTCATTCATAAAAGTATATACAACCATCAGTTAATTCATGTTTTACAACGTATCCACAGCAGATACATACACATATGTATCACAAAAGAATCAAAACGAATGTAACTCCAAAAGAGTCAAAGGCTTCCTAACTACCCAGATGTTACATATCAGAGCCATTGACCAAAAAGAATGAAGACATCGCTTCACAAAAAGAACCTCCAGCTTCCTACTCTGCAATGCCTCATAGAGCATCATAAAACAGCAGAAGGGTGAGAAACAACATCATAACAGTTAATGCATAAAATTGTATATATACATATACTCACATTGGTACAAGTTATACTCAAATTATGTTCTCACCACATTAAGCATATACAAATAATCATGTCTCTACACATACACATGAACATTCACTACATTTTCCTCCAAACAATCATATATAACATACACAGTTATATTCACACAACCAATACATCATACACAGATGACTCATGCAACTCATAGAGACCGACACACGACTCTATGCAGATGCAAATGCGGTACCGACTCATTCAACAAAATCCCTAAGGAATCGAGTATTCAGCAGATCCTCCACGGGATCAGGTACTCAGCAGATTCTCCACGGAATCAAATATTCATCAGATTCTCCACGGAATCGAATATTCAGCAGATCCTCCACGGGATCAAGTACTCAGCAGATTCTCCACGGAATCAAATACTCTAACCAATCCTCCACGGGATTACATGTTATGACCGATTCTCCGCGGAATCACACAATGCAACCAATTCTCCAAGGAATCAAATATAACCATCGTATCATACGAGGTTCTGCAAATCCTCCGAGGGATCAATCGACACAAAATGCATACTATGCTCACAAACATATTCATTGCATTTATCACATACATAGCATATATCTATCATGCATTCACATTATACACCATTTCACACAAGGTTTACATACCTATTAATCCATCAATGCATTTCTATCTAATTCGAGCAAACGCACAACATTATCAAACGATTAAGATTCACAATCGGCTCCACAATCTAGGATTCACGCCTTTCGGCCACCCACAACACAACATGTTGAAACAGTTCACACATCAATCATTCATATAGGCATTAATCATAATTGAATCAACCAAACATCATGCTATGAACAAACAGCAAAACAAAATAACACTGCCAGGTTCGCCAACCTTCGCCTGGCGAAGCCACGCAGCGAATGCTCGCTGGCCTTCGCCTGGCGAACTCCCCAGCGAAGTCCACTGGGAGTAATTCTGGAATTACTCGCCGAGGCTCTCTACCCACTCGCCTGGCGAACCTTCGCCAACTCACCTCGCCTGGCGAACTTGCCAGCGAATACAGGGTATTAGCTTCTGACTTGCTTCGCTACAGCTCGCTGGGCTTCGCCTGGCGAAGCTTCGCTGCCATTCGCCTGGCGAACTTGCGAAGACAGAACTTCCATGGCTGTCTCAAAGCCCAAACTCCACACAACAAACCGATTAAATCCAAACCGGTCACAGTAGCACAACCCAACCATCACCCGACTAAACTACATCATCTAATCCGATTTCTAACCGATTAAAACCTCATTCTACTCACACAACCAACTTCTAACCTAAGTGGAAAAAGAGTAGAAACTCTACAAAATCCACACACATACACATACAATCATACACATTAAAGAGATGATGGAGTTTCACACCCTTACCGATCGATTGCAAGCTTTGGTGATGATCTCTTGATGATTCTAGGTTTTCCTCTCCACTTTCTCTTCTCTTTCTCTTCTCCTCTTTTCTTTCTCTTGTTTTTCTTCTTATGTTACTATCTTTCTTCCTTTTCCTCTCTTATTCTATTTCTATCCCTATTTCTTTCCTCTCAAATTCTTTCCAACACTTACCAATCAATTCTCACACTAAAGTGCTAAATGTCTAAAATGCCCTTTTTACTCTAATTCCCCGAAAACTCTCTGAATCGGTAAAATAGATAAAATAAGCAAACACCACATAATAACAATATATAATTTCTCAATTTAAACAAACATCAATTAAATAAATTAAAAGACTCAACCAATAATGGGAATTCAGAATCGGGGCGTTACAGTCTGTCATCGTTATTGATGTCATATTGTGCGATAGAGTTTGTCCTATCATCCTTTTGGTGTGAGTTTCGCTCCGTCATCCTTTTGGTGGGGGGTGTTTCATCGTAATTGGTGTCAGAGTGTGCGATAGTGTTTGTCTTATCATCCTTTTGGTGATAGCGGTCGGTGTGAGTTTCGCTTCGTCATCTTTTTAGTGGGGGGTATGTCATCGTAATTGATGTCAGATTATGCGATAGTGTTTGTCCTATCATCCTTTTGGTGGTAGCGGCTGGTGTGAGTTTCACTCCGTCATCCTTTTGGTGGGGGGTCTGGCATCTTGATTGATGTCATATTGTGCGATAGAGTTTGTCCTATCATCCTTTTAGTGGTAGTGGCCGGTGTGAGTTTCGCTCCGTCATCCTTTTGGTGGGGGGTCTGTCATCGTAATTGATGTCAGATTATGCGATAGTGTCTGTCCTATCATCCTTTTGGTCGTAGCGGCCGGTGTGAGTTTCGCTCCATATCCTTTTGGTGGGGGGTCTGTCATCGTAATTGATGTCAGATTATGCGATAGTGTCTGTCCTATCATCCTTTTGGTGGTAGCGGCCGGTGTGAGTTTCGCTCCGTATCCTTTTGGTGGGGGGTGTGTCATTATTATTGATGTCATTTTGTGCGATAGAGTTTGTCCTATCATCCTTTTGGTGGTAGTGGCCGGTGTGAGTTTCGCTCCGTCATCCTTTTGGTGGAGGGTCGTTCATCGTAATTGGTGTCAGAGTGTGCGATAGTGTTTGTCTTATCATCCTTTTAGTGATAGCGGCCGGTGTGAGTTTCTCTCCGTAATCCTTTTGGTGGGGGGTCTGTCATTTTAATTGGTGTCAGAGTGTGCGAAGTGTTTGTCTTATCATCCTTTTGGTGATAGCGGTCGGTGTGAGTTTCGCTTCGTCATCCTTTTGGTGGGGAGTTTGTCATCGTAATTGATGTCAGATTATGCGATAGTGTTTGTCCTATCATCCTTTTGGTGGTAGCGGCCGGTGTGAGTTTCGTTTCGTCATCCTTTTGGTGGGGGTTTGTCATTTTGATTGATGTCATATTGTGCGATAGAGTTTGTCCTATCATCCTTTTGGTGGTAATGGCCAGTGTGAGTTTTGCTCCGTCATCCTTTTGGTGGGGGGTCTTTCATCGTAATTGGTGTCAGAGTGTGCGATAGTGTTTGTCTTATCATCCTTTTTGTGATAACGGTCGGTGTGAGTTTCGCTTCGTCATCTTTTTGGTGGGGGTATGTCATCATAATTGATGTCAGATTATGCGATAGTGTTTGTCCTATCATCCTTTTGGTGGTAGCGGCTGGTGTGAGTTTCACTCCGTCATCCTTTTGGTGGGGGGTCTGGCATCTTGATTGATGTCATATTGTGCCATAGAGTTTGTCCTATCATCCTTTTGTTGGTAGTGGCCGGTGTGAGTTTCGCTCCGTCATCCTTTGGTGGGGGGTCTTTCATCGTAATTGGTGTCAGAGTGTGCGATAGTGTTTGTCTTATCATCCTTTTCCTAATAGCGATCGGTGTGAGTTTCGCTATGTCATCCTTTTGGTGGGGGGTCTGTCATCGTAATTGATGTCAGATTATGCGATAGTGTCTGTCCTATCATCCTTTTGGTGGTAGCGGCCGGTGTGAGTTTCGCTCCGTATCCTTTTGGTGGGGGGTCTGTCATTGTTATTGATGTCATTTTGTGCGATAGAGTTTGTCCTATCATCCTTTTGGTGGTAGTGGCCGGTGTGAGTTTCGCTCCGTCATCCTTTTGGTGGGGGGTTGTTCATCGTAATTGGTGTCAGAGTGTGCGATAGTGTTTGTCTTATCATCCTTTTAGTGATAGCGGCCGGTGTGAGTTTCTCTCCGTAATCCTTTTGGTGGGGAGTCTGTCATTGTAATTGGTGTCAGAGTGTGCAAAGTGTTTGTCTTATCATCCTTTTGGTGATAGCGGTCGGTGTGAGTTTCGCTTCGTCATCCTTTTGGTGGAGAGTCTGTCACCGTAATTGATGTCAGATTATGCGATAGTGTTTGTCCTATCATCCTTTTGGTGGTAGCGGCCGGTGTGAGTTTCGTTTCGTCATCCTTTTGGTGGGGGGTTTGTCATTTTGATTGATGTCATATTGTGCGATAGAGTTAATCCTATCATCCTTTTGGTGGTAGTGGCCAGTGTGAGTTTTGCTCCGTCATCCTTTTGATGGGGGGTCTGTCATCGTAATTGGTGTCAGAGTGTGCAATAGTGTTTGTCTTATCATCCTTTTGGTGATAGTGGTCGGTGTGAGTTTCGCTTCGTCATCGTTTTGGTGGGGGGCCTGTCATCGTAATTGATGTCAGATTATGCGATAGTGTTTTTCCTATCATCCTTTTGATGGTAGCGGCCGGTGTGAGTTTCGCTCTGTCATCCTTTTGGTGGGGGGTCTGTCATCGTTATTGATGTCATATTGTGTGATAGAGTTTGTCCTATCATCCTTTTGGTGTGAGTTTCGCTCCGTCATCCTTTTGGTGGGGGGTCGGTCATCGTAATAGGTGTCAGAGTGTGCGATAGTGTTTGTCTTATCATCGTTTTTGTGATAGCGGTCGGTGTGAGTTTCGCTCCATAATCCTTTTGGTGGGGGTCTGTCATTATAATTAGTGTCAGAGTGTGCGAAGTGTTTGTCTTATCATCCTTTTGGTGATAGCGGTCGGTGTGAGTTTCGCTTCTTCATCCTTTTGGTGGGGAGTCTGTCACCGTAATTGATATCAGATCCTGTGATAGTGTTTGTCCTATCATCCTTTTGGTGGTAGCGGCCGGTGTGAGTTTCGCTCCGTATCCTTTTGGTGGGGGGTCTGTCATTGTTATTGATGTCATTTTGTTCGAAAGAGTTTGTCCTATCATCCTTTTGGTGGTAGTAGCCGGTGTGAGTTTCGCTCCGTCATCCTTTTGGTGGGGGGTCGTTCATCGTAATTGGTGTCAGAGTGTGCGATAGTGTTTGTCTTATCATCCTTTTGGTGGTAGCGGCCGGTGTGAGTTTCGTTTCGTCATCCTTTTGGTGGGGGGTTTGTCATTTTGATTGATGTCATATTGTGCGATAGAGTTAATCCTATCATCCTTTTGGTGGTAGTGGCCAGTGTGAGTTTTGCTCCGTCATCCTTTTGATGGGGGGTCTGTCATCGTAATTGGTGTCAGAGTGTGCGATAGTGTTTGTCTTATCATCCTTTTGGTGATAGTGGTCGGTGTGAGTTTCGCTTCGTCATCGTTTTGGTGGGGGGCCTGTCATCGTAATTGATGTCAGATTATGCGATAGTGTTTTTCCTATCATCCTTTTGATGGTAGCGGCCGGTGTGAGTTTCGCTCTGTCATCCTTTTGGTGGGGGGTCTGTCATCGTTATTGATGTCATATTGTGTGATAGAGTTTGTCCTATCATCCTTTTGGTGTGAGTTTCGCTCCGTCATCCTTTTGGTGGGGGGTCGGTCATCGTAATAGGTGTCAGAGTGTGCGATAGTGTTTGTCTTATCATCGTTTTTGTGATAGCGGTCGGTGTGAGTTTCGCTCCATAATCCTTTTGGTGGGGGTCTGTCATTATAATTAGTGTCAGAGTGTGCGAAGTGTTTGTCTTATCATCCTTTTGGTGATAGCGGTCGGTGTGAGTTTCGCTTCTTCATCCTTTTGGTGGGGAGTCTGTCACCGTAATTGATATCAGATCATGTGATAGTGTTTGTCCTATCATCCTTTTGGTGGTAGCGGCCGGTGTGAGTTTCGCTCTGTCATCCTTTTGGTGGGGGGTCTGTCATCGTTATTGATGTCATATTGTGTGATAGAGTTTGTCCTATCATCCTTTTGGTGTGAGTTTCGCTCCGTCATCCTTTTGGTGGGGGGTCGGTCATCGTAATAGGTGTCAGAGTGTGCGATAGTGTTTGTCTTATCATCGTTTTTGTGATAGCGGTCGGTGTGAGTTTCGCTCCATAATCCTTTTGGTGGGGGTCTGTCATTATAATTAGTGTCAGAGTGTGCGAAGTGTTTGTCTTATCATCCTTTTGGTGATAGCGGTCGGTGTGAGTTTCGCTTCTTCATCCTTTTGGTGGGGAGTCTGTCACCGTAATTGATATCAGATCATGTGATAGTGTTTGTCCTATCATCCTTTTGGTGGTAGCGGCCGGTGTGAGTTTCGCTCCGTAACCTTTTGGTGGGGGGTCTGTCATTGTTATTGATGTCATTTTGTGCGAAAGAGTTTGTCCTATCATCCTTTTGGTGGTAGTAGCCGGTGTGAGTTTCGCTCCGTCATCCTTTTGGTGGGGGGTCGTTCATCGTAATTGGTGTCAGAGTGTGCGATAGTGTTTGTCTTATCATCCTTTTGGTGGTAGTGGCCGGTGTGAGTTTTGCTCCGTCATCCTTTTGGTGGGGGGTCTGTCATCGTAATTGCTGTCAGAGTGTGCGATAGTGTTTGTCTTATCATCCTTTTGGTGATAGCGGTCGGTGTGAATTTAGCTTCGTTATCCTTTTGGTGGGGGGTTTGTCATCGTAATTGATGTCAGAGTGTGCGACAGTGTTTATCTTATCATACTTTTTGTGATAGCGGTCGTTGTGAGTTTCGCTCTGTAGTCCTTTTGGTGGGGGTTCTGTCATCCTAATTGGTGTCAGAGTGTGCGATAGTCTTTGTCTTATCATCCTTTTGGTGATAGCGGTCGGTGTGAGTTTCGCTTCGTCATCCTTTTGGTGAGGGGTCTGTCATCGTAATTGATGTCAGATTATGCGATAATGTTTGTCCTATCATTCTTTTGGTGGTAGCGGCCGGTGTGAGTTTCGTTCCGTCATCCTTTTGGTGGGGGGTCTGGCATCTTGATTGATGTCATATTGTGCGATAGAGTTTGTCATATCATCCTTTTGGTGGTAGTGGCCGGTGTGAGTTTCGCTCCGTCATCCTTTTGGTGGGGGGTCTGTCGTCGTAATTGGTGTCAGAGTGTGCGATATTGTTTCTCTTATCATCCTTTTGCTGATAGCGGTCGGTTTGAGTTTCGCTTCGTCATCCTTTTGGTAGGGGGTCTATCATCGTAATTGATGTCAGATTATGCGATAGTGTTTGTTCTATCACCCTTTTGGTGGTAGTGGCCGGTGTGAGTTTCGATCCGTCATCCTTTTGGTGGGGGGTCTGTCATCGTTATTCATGTCCTATTGTGCGATAGAGTTTGTCCTATCATCCTTTTGGTGGTAGTGGCCAGTGTGAGTTTCGCTCCATCATCCTTTTGGTGGGGGGTCGGTCATCGTAATTGGTGTCAGAGTGTGCGATAGTATTTGTCTTATCATCCTTTTTGTGATAGCGGTCGGTGTGAGTTTCGCTCCGTAATCCTTTTGGTGGGGGGTCTGTCATCGTAATTAATGTCAGATAATGCGATAGTGTTTGTCCTATCTTCCTTTCGGTGGTAGCGGTCGGTGTGAGTTTCTGTCCGTCATCCTTTTGGTGGGGGGGGGGGGTCTATCATCTTTATTGATGTCATATTGTACGATAGAGTTTATCCTATCAACCTTTTGGTGGTAGCGGCCGATGTGAGTTTCGCTCCGTCATCCTTTTGGTGGGGGGTCTGTCATCGTTATTTATGTCATATTGTGCGCTAGAGTTTGTCCTATCATCATTTTGGTGGTAGCGGTCGGTGTGAGTTTCGCTCCGTCATCCTTTTAGTGGGGGGTCTGTCATCTTATTGATGTCGGATTATGTGACAGTGTTTATCCTATCATCCTTTTGGTGGTAGTGGCGGGTGTGAGTTTCGCTTAATCATCCTTTTGTGGGCGGTCTGTCATCGTAATTGATGTCAGGTTGTGTGATCGTGTTTGTCCTATCATGCTTTTGGTGGTAGTGGCCGGTGTGAGTTTCGCTCCGTAATCCTTTTGGTGGGGGGCCTGTCATCGTAATTGGTGTCAGAGTGTGTGATAGTGTTTGACTTATCATCCTTTTGGCGATAGTGGCAGGCGTGAGTTTCACTCTGTCATCCTTTTGTGGAGGGTCTGTTATCTTATTGATGTCAGATTGTGCGATAGTGTTCGTCCTATCATCCTTTTGGTTGTAATGGTCGGTGTGTGTTTCGTTCCGTCATCCTTTTGGTGGGGGGTCTGTGATCTTTTTAACGTCGGATTGTGCGTTAGTGTTTATCCTATCATCCTTTTGGTGGTAGTGGCGGGCGTGAGTTTCACTCCGTCATCCTTTTGGTTGGAGGTCTGTCATCATAATTGATGTCAGGTTGTGAGATCGTGTTTGTCCTATCATGCTTTTGGTGGAATTGGGCGGTGTAAATTTCGCTCTGTCATCCTTTTGGTGGGGGGTATGTCATCGTTATTGATGTCATATTGTGCGATAGAGTTTTTCCTATCATCCTTTTGGTGGTAGTGGCCGGTGTGAGTTTTGCTTCGTCATCCTTTTGGTGGGGGATCTGTCATCGTAATTGGTGTCACAGTGTGCGATAGTGTTTGTCTTATCATCCTTTTGGTGATAGCGGTCAGTGTGAGTTTCATTTCGTCATCCTTTTGGTGAGGTGTCTGTCATCGTAATTAATGTCAGATGATGCGATAGTGTTTGTCCTATCATCCTTTTGGTGGTAGTGGCCGATGTGAGTTTCGCTCCGTCATCCTTTTGGTGGGGGGTCTGTCATTGTTATTGATGTCATATTGTGCCATAGAGTTTGTCCTATCATCCTTTTGGTGGTAGTGGCCGGTGTGAGTTTCCCTCCGTCATCCTTTTGGTCGGGGGTCTGTCATCGTAATTGGGGTCAGTGTGTGCGATAATGTTTGTCTTATCATCCTTTTGGTGATAGTGGTGTGCGTGAGTTTCGCTCCGTCATCCTTTTGTGGGGGGTCTGTTATCTTATTGATGTCAGATTGTGCGATAGTGTTTGTCCTATCATCCTTCTGGTTGTAGTGGTCGGCGTGTGTTTCATTCTGTCATCCTTTTGGTGGGGGGTTTCTGATCTTTTTAACGTTGGATTGTGCGTTAGTGTTTGTCCTATCATGCTTTTGGTGGTATTGGCCGGTGTGAATTTCGCTCCGTCATCCTTTTGGTGGGGGGTATGTCATCGTTATTGATGTCAGGTTGTGCGATAGAGTTTGTCCTATCATCCTTTTGGTGGTAGTGGCCGGTGTGAGTTTCCCTCCGTCATCCTTTTGGTGGGGGATCTGTCATCGTAATTGGTGTCAGAGTGTGCAATAGTATTTGTCTTATCATCCTTTTGGTGATAGCGATCGGTGTAAGTTTCGCTCTGTCATCCTTTTGGTGGGGGGTATGTCATCGTAATTAATGTCAGATTATGCGATAGTGTTTGTCCTATCATCCTTTTGGTGGTAGCGGCCGGTGTGAGTGTCGCTCCGTCATCCTTTTGGCGGGGGGTCTGTCATCGTAATTGGTGTCAGAGTGTGCGATATTGTTTGTCTTATCATCCTTTTGGTGATAGCCGTTGGTGTCAGTTTCGCTTCGTCATCCTTTTGGTGGGGGGTCTGCCATCGTAATTGATGTCAGATAATGCGATAGTGTTCGTCCTATCTTCCTTTTGGTGGTAGCGGTTGGTGTGAGTTTCGCTTCGTAATCCTTTTGGTGGGGGGTCTGTCATCGTTATTGATGTAATATTGTGCGATAGAGTTTGTCCTATCATCCTTTTGGTGGTAGAGGCCGGTGTGAGTTTCGCTCCGTCATCCTTTTGGTGGAGGGTCTGTCATTGTTATTGATGTCATATTGTGCGATAGAGTTTGTCCTATCATCCTTTTGGTGGTAGAGGCCGGTGTGAGTTTCGCTCCGTCATCCTTTTGGTGGAGGGTCTGTCATTGTTATTGATGTCATATTGTGCGATAGAGTTTGTCCTATCATCCTTTTGGTGGTAGTGGCCGGTGTGAGTTTCGCTCTGTCATCCTTTTGGTGGGAGGGTCTGTTATCTTATTGATGTCAGATTGTGCGATAGTGTTCGTCCTATCATCCTTTTGGTTGTAGTGGTCGGTGTGTGTTTCGTTCCGTCATCCTTTTGGTGGGGGGTATGTGATCTTTTTAACGTCGGATTGTGCGTTAGTCTTTATCCTATCATCCTTTTGGCTGTAGTGGCGGGCGTTAGTTTCGCTCCGTCATCCTTTTGGTTGGAGGTCTGTCATCGTAATTGATGTCAGGTTGTAAGATCGTGTTTGTCCTATCATGCTTTTGGTGGAATTGGGCGGTGTAAATTTCGCTCTGTCATCCTTTTGGTGGGGGGTATGTTATCGTTATTGATGTCATATTGTGCGATAGAGTTTTTCATATCATCCTTTTGGTGGTAGTGGCCGGTGTGAGGTTTGCTTCGTCATCCTTTTGGTGGGGGATCTGTCATCGTAATTGGTGTCACAGTTTGCGATAGTGTTTGTCTTATCATCCTTTTGGTGATAGCGGTTAGTGTGAGTTTCATTTCGTCATCCTTTTGGTGGGGGGTCTGTCATCGTAATTAATGTCAGATTATGCGATAGTGTTTGTCCTATCATCCTTTTGGTGGTAGTGGCCGATGTGAGTTTCGCACCGTCGTCCTTATGGTGGGAGGTCCGTCATCTTGATTGATGTCAGATTGTGCGATGGTGTTTGTCCTATCATCCTTTTGGTGGTAGTGGTCAGTCTGAGTTTCGCTCCGTCATCCTTTTAGTGGGGGTCTATCATCGTAACTGGTGTCAGAGTCTGCAATAGTGTTTTTCTTATCATCCTTTTGGTGATAGCTGTCGGTGTGAGTTTCGCTTCGTCATCCTTTTGGTTGGGGGTCTGTCATCGTAATTGATGTTAGATTATGCGATAGTGTTTGTCCTATCATCCTTTTGGTGGTCGCGACCGGTGTGAGTTTCGCTCCGTCATCCTTTTGGTGGGGGGTCTGTCATCGTTATTGATGTCATATTGTGCGATAGAGTTTGTCCTATCATCCTTTTGGTGGTAGTGGCGGGTGTGACTTTCGGTCTGTTATCCTTTTGGGGGGTTTGTCATCGTAATTGGTGTCAGAGTGTGCGATAGTGTTTGTCTTATCATCCTTTTGGTGATATTGGTCGGTGTGAGTTTCGCTCCGTAATCCTTTTGGTGGGGGGTCTGTCATCGTAATTGGTGTCAGAGTGTGCGATAGTGTTTGTCTTATCATCCTTTTGGTGATAGCCGTTGGTGTCAGTTTCGCTTCGTCATCCTTTTGGTGGGGGGTCTGCCATCGTAATTGATGTCAGATAATGCGACAGTGTTTGTCCTATCTTCCTTTTGGTGGTAGCGGCTGGTGTGAGTAATGCTCTGTCATCCTTTTGGTGGGGGGTCTGTCATCGTTATTGATGTCGTATTGTGCGATAGAGTTTGTTCGATCATCCTTTTGGTGGTAGCGGCCGATGTGAGTTTCGCTCCGTCATCCTTTTGGTGGGGGGCCTATCATTGTTATTGATGTCATATTATGCTATAGAGTTTCTCCTATCATCCTTTTGGTGGTAGTAGCCGGTGTGAGTTTCGTTCCGTCATCCTTTTGGTGGGGGGTCTGTCGTTGTAATTGATGTCAGATTATGCGATAGTGTTTGTCCTATCATCCTTTTGGTGGTAGCGGCCGGTGTGAGTTTCGCTCCGTCATCCTTTTGGTGGGGGGTCTGTCATCGTTATTGATGTCATATTGTGCCATAGAGTTTGTCCTATCATCCTTTTGGTGGTAGTGGCCGGTGTGAGTTTCCGTCCGTCATCCTTTTGGTCGGGGGTCTGTCATCGTAATTGGTGTCAGAGTGTGCGATAGTGTTTGTCTTATCATCCTTTTGGTGATAGTGGTGTGCGTGAGTTTCGCTCCGTCATCCTTTTGTGGGGGGTCTGTTATCTTATTAATGTCAGATTGTGCGATAGTGTTTGTCCTATCATCCTTCTGGTTGTAGTGGTCGGCGTGTGTTTCATTCCGTCATCCTTTTGGTGGGGGTTTCTGATCTTTTTAACGTTGGATTGTGCGTTAGTGTTTGTCCTATCATGCTTTTGGTGGTATTGGCCGGTGTGAATTTCGCTCCGTCATCCTTTTGGTGGGGGGTATGTCATCGTTATTGATGTCAGGTTGTGCGATAGAGTTTGTCCTATCATCCTCTTGGTGGTAGTGGCCGGTGTGAGTTTCCCTCCGTCATCCTTTTGGTGGGGGATCTGTCATCGTAATTGGTGTCAGAGTGTGCAATAGTATTTGTCTTATCATCCTTTTGGTGATAGCGATCGGTGTGAGTTTCGCTTCGTCATCCTTTTGGTGGGGGTCTGTCATCGTAATTAATGTCAGATTATGCGATAGTGTTTGTCCTATCATCCTTTTGGTGGTAGCGGCCGGTGTGAGTGTCGCTCCGTCATCCTTTTGGCGGGGGGTCTGTCATCTTGTTGATGTCGGATTGCGCAATAGTGATTGTCCTATCATCCTTTTGATGGTAGTGGCGGGTGTGCGTTTCGCTCCGTCATCCTTTTGGTGGGAGGTCTGTCATTGTAATTGGTGTCAGAGTGTGCGATAGAGTTTGTCTTATCATCGTTTTGGTGATAGCGGTCGGTGTGAGTTTCGCTTCGTCATCCTTTTGGTGGGGGGTCTGTTATCGTAATTGGTGTCAGAGTGTGCGATAGTGTTTGTCTTATCATCCTTTTTGTGATAGCGGTCGGTGTGAGTTTCGCTCCGTAATCCTTTTGGTGGGGGGTCTGTCATCGTAATTGGTGTCAGAGTGTGCGATAGTGTTTGTCTTATCATCCTTTTGGTGATAACCGTCAGTGTCAGTTTCGCTTCGTCATCCTTTTGGTGGGGGGTCTGCCATCGTAATTGATGTCAGATAATGCGATAGTGTTCGTCCTATCTTCCTTTGGGTGGTAGCGGCTGGTGTGAGTTTCGCTCCGTAATCCTTTTGGTGGGGGGTCTGTCATCGTTATTGATGTCATATTGTGCGATAGAGTTTGTCCTATCATCCTTTTGGTGGTAGCGACCGGTGTGAGTTTCGCTCCGTCATCCTTTTGGTGGAGGGTCTGCCATTGTTATTGATGTCATATTGTGCGATAGAGTTTGTCCTATCATCCTTTTGGTGGTAGTGGCCGGTGTGAGTTTCGCTCTGTCATCCTTTTGGTCGGGGGTCTGTCATCGTAATTGGTGTCAGAGTGTGTGATAGTGTTTGTCTTATCATCCTTTTGGTGATAGTGGCGTGCGTGAGTTTTTCTCTGTCATCCTTTTGTGGGGGGCTCTGTTATCTTATTGATGTCAGATTGTGCGATAGTGTTTGTCCTATCATTCTTTTGGTTGTAGTGGTCGGTGTGTGTTTCATTCCGTCATCCTTTTGGTGGGGGGTCTGTGATCTTTTTAACGTCGGATTGTGCATTAGTGTTTGTCCTATCATCCTTTTGGTGGTAGTGGCGGGTGTGAGTTTCGCTCCATCATCCTTTTGGTGGGAGGTCTGTCATCGTAATTGATATCAGGTTGTGAGATCGTGTTTGTCCTATCATGCTTTTGGTGGTATTGGCCGGTGTGAATTTCTCTTCGTCATCCTTTTGGTGGGGGGTATGTCATCGTTATTGATGTCATATTGTGCGATACAGTTTGTCCTATCATCCTTTTGGTGGTAGTGGCCGGTGTGAGTTTCCCTCCGTCATCCTTTTGGTGGGGGATCTGTCATCGTAATTGGTGTTAGAGTGTGCGATAGTGTTTGTCTTATCATCCTTTTGGTGATAGCGATCAGTGTGAGTTTCGCTTCGTCATCCTTTTGGTAGGGGGGTCTATCATCTTGTTCATGTCGGATTGCGCGATAGTGATTGTCCTATCATCCTTTTGGTGGTAGGGGTAGGTGTGTGTTTCGCTCCGTCATCCTTTTGGTGGGAGGTCTGTCATCTTGGTTGATGTCAGATTGTGCGATGGTGTTTGTCCTATCATCCTTTTGGTGGTAGTGGCCGGTGTGAGTTTCGCTCTGTCATCCTTTTAGTGGGGGGTCTGTCATCGTAATTGGTGTGAAAGTGTGCGATAGTGTTTGTCTTATCATCCTTTTGGTGATAGCGGTCGGTGTGAGTTTCGCTTCGTCATCCTTTTGGAGGGGGGTCTGTCATCATAATTGGTGTCAGAGTGTGTGATAGCGTTTGTCTTATCATCCTTTTTGTGATAGCGGTCGGTGTGAGTTTCGCTCCGTAATCCTTTTGGTGGGGGGTCTGTCATTGTAATTGGTGTCAGAGTGTGCCATAGTGTTTGTCTTATCATCCTTTTGGTGATAGTCGTGGGTGTGAGTTTCGCTTCGTCATCCTTTTGGTGGGGGGTCTGTCATCGTAATTGATGTCAGATAATGCGATAGTGTTCATCCTATCTTCCTTTTGGTGGTAGCGGCTGGTGTGAGTTTCGCTCCATAATCCTTTTGGTGGGGGGTCCGTCATCGTTATTGATGTCATATTGTGCGATAGAGTTTATCCTATCATCCTTTTGGTGGTAGCGGCCGGTGTGAGTTTCGCTCCGTCATCCTTTTGGTGGGGGGTCTGTCATCGTTATTGATGTCATATTGTGCGATAGAGTTTGTCCTATCATCCTTTTAGTGGTAGTGGCCGGTGTGAGTTTCGTTCCATCATCCTTTTGGTCGGGGGTCTGTCATCGTAATTGATGTCAGATTATGCGATAGTGTTTGTCCTAATATCCTTTTGGTGGTAGCGGCCGGTGTGTGTTTCGCTCTGTCATCCTTTTGGTGGTAGCGGCCGGTGTGAGTTTCCGTCCGTCATCCTTTTGGTCGGGGGTCTGTCATCGTAATTGGTGTCAGAGTGTGCGATAGTGTTTGTCTTACCATCCTTTTGGTGATAGTGGTGTGCGTGAGTTTCGCTCCGTCATCCTTTTGTGGGGGGTCTGTTATCTTATTAATGTCAGATTGTGCGATAGTGCTTGTCCTATCATCCTTCTGGTTGTAGTGGTCGGCGTGTGTTTCATTCCGTCATCCTTTTGGTGGGGGTTTCTGATCTTTTTAACGTTGGATTGTGCGTTAGTGTTTGTCCTATCATGCTTTTGGTGGTATTGGCCGGTGTGAATTTCGCTCCGTCATCCTTTTGGTGGGGGGTATGTCATCGTTATTGATGTCAGGTTGTGCGATAGAGTTTGTCCTATCATCCTTTTGGTGGTAGTGGCCGGTGTGAGTTTCCCTCCGTCATCCTTTTGGTGGGGGATCTGTCATCGTAATTGGTGTCAGAGTGTGCAATAGTATTTGTCTTATCATCCTTTTGGTGATAGCGATCGGTGTGAGTTTCGCTTCGTCATCCTTTTGGTGGGGGGTCTGTCATCGTAATTAATGTCAGATTATGCGATAGTGTTTGTCCTATCATCCTTTTGGTGGTAGCGGCCGGTGTGAGTGTCGCTCCGTCATCCTTTTGGCGGGGGGTCTGTCATCTTGTTGATGTCGGATTGCGCAATAGTGATTGTCCTATCATCCTTTTGGTGGTAGTGCCGGGTGTGCGTTTCTCTCCGTCATCCTTTTGGTGGGAGGTCTGTCATCGTAATTGGTGTCAGAGTGTGCGATAGAGTTTGTCTTATCATCCTTTTGGTGATAGCGGTCGGTGTGAGTTTCGCTTCGTCATCCTTTTGGAGGGGGGTCTGTCATCGTAATTGGTGTCAGAGTGTGTGATAGCGTTTGTCTTATCATCCTTTTTGTGATAGCAGTCGGTGTGAGTTTCGCTCCGTAATCCTTTTGGTGGGGGGTCTGTCATTGTAATTGGTGTCAGAGTGTGCCATAGTGTTTGTCTTATCATCCTTTTGGTGGTAGTCGTGGGTGTGAGTTTCGCTTCGTCATCCTTTTGGTGGGGGGTCTGTCATCGTAATTGATGTCAGATAATGCGATAGTGTTCATCCTATCTTCCTTTTGGTGGTAGCGGCTGGTGTGAGTTTCGCTCCATAATCCTTTTGGTGGGGGGTCCGTCATCGTTATTGATGTCATATTGTGCGATAGAGTTTATCCTATCATCCTTTTGGTGGTAGCGGCCGGTGTGAGTTTCGCTCCGTCATCCTTTTGGTGGGGGGTCTGTCATCGTTATTGATGTCATATTGTGCGATAGAGTTTGTCCTATCATCCTTTTAGTGGTAGTGGCCGGTGTGAGTTTCGTTCCATCATCCTTTTGGTCGGGGGTCTGTCATCGTAATTGATGTCAGATTATGCGATAGTGTTTGTCCTAATATCCTTTTGGTGGTAGCGGCCGGTGTGTGTTTCGCTCTGTCATCCTTTTGGTGGTAGCGGCCGGTGTGAGTTTCCGTCCGTCATCCTTTTGGTCGGGGGTCTGTCATCGTAATTGGTGTCAGAGTGTGCGATAGTGTTTGTCTTACCATCCTTTTGGTGATAGTGGTGTGCGTGAGTTTCGCTCCGTCATCCTTTTGTGGGGGGTCTGTTATCTTATTAATGTCAGATTGTGCGATAGTGCTTGTCCTATCATCCTTCTGGTTGTAGTGGTCGGCGTGTGTTTCATTCCGTCATCCTTTTGGTGGGGGTTTCTGATCTTTTTAACGTTGGATTGTGCGTTAGTGTTTGTCCTATCATGCTTTTGGTGGTATTGGCCGGTGTGAATTTCGCTCCGTCATCCTTTTGGTGGGGGGTATGTCATCGTTATTGATGTCAGGTTGTGCGATAGAGTTTGTCCTATCATCCTTTTGGTGGTAGTGGCCGGTGTGAGTTTCCCTCCGTCATCCTTTTGGTGGGGGATCTGTCATCGTAATTGGTGTCAGAGTGTGCAATAGTATTTGTCTTATCATCCTTTTGGTGATAGCGATCGGTGTGAGTTTCGCTTCGTCATCCTTTTGGTGGGGGGTCTGTCATCGTAATTAATGTCAGATTATGCGATAGTGTTTGTCCTATCATCCTTTTGGTGGTAGCGGCCGGTGTGAGTGTCGCTCCGTCATCCTTTTGGCGGGGGGTCTGTCATCTTGTTGATGTCGGATTGCGCAATAGTGATTGTCCTATCATCCTTTTGGTGGTAGTGCCGGGTGTGCGTTTCTCTCCGTCATCCTTTTGGTGGGAGGTCTGTCATCGTAATTGGTGTCAGAGTGTGCGATAGAGTTTGTCTTATCATCCTTTTGGTGATAGCGGTCGGTGTGAGTTTCGCTTCGTCATCCTTTTGGTGGGGGGTCTGTCATCGTAATTGATGTTAGATTATGCGATAGTGTTTGTCCTATCATCCTTTTGGTGGTCGCGACCGGTGTGAGTTTCGCTCCGTCATCCTTTTGGTGGGGGGTCTGTCATCGTTATTGATGTCATATTGTGCGATAGAGTTTGTCCTATCATCCTTTTGGTGGTAGTGGCGGGTGTGACTTTCGGTCTGTTATCCTTTTGGGGGGTTTGTCATCGTAATTGGTGTCAGAGTGTGCGATAGTGTTTGTCTTATCATCCTTTTGGTGATAGCGATCGGTGTGAGTTTCGCTTCGTCATCCTTTTGGTGGGGGGTCTGTCATCGTAATTAATGTCAGATTATGCGATAGTGTTTGTCCTATCATCCTTTTGGTGGTAGCGGCCGGTGTGAGTGTCGCTCCGTCATCCTTTTGGCGGGGGGTCTGTCATCTTGTTGATGTCGGATTGCGCAATAGTGATTGTCCTATCATCCTTTTGATGGTAGTGGCGGGTGTGCGTTTCGCTCCGTCATCCTTTTGGTGGGAGGTCTGTCATTGTAATTGGTGTCAGAGTGTACGATAGAGTTTGTCTTATCATCGTTTTGGTGATAGCGGTCGGTGTGAGTTTCGCTTCGTCATCCTTTTGGTGGGGGGTCTGTTATCGTAATTGGTGTCAGAGTGTGCGATAGTGTTTGTCTTATCATCCTTTTTGTGATAGCGGTCGGTGTGAGTTTCGCTCCGTAATCCTTTTGGTGGGGGGTCTGTCATCGTAATTGGTGTCAGAGTGTGCGATAGTGTTTGTCTTATCATCCTTTTGGTGATAACCGTCAGTGTCAGTTTCGCTTCGTCATCCTTTTGGTGAGGGGTCTGCCATCGTAATTGATGTCAGATAATGCGATAGTGTTCGTCCTATCTTCCTTTGGGTGGTAGCGGCTGGTGTGAGTTTCGCTCCGTAATCCTTTTGGTGGGGGGTCTGTCATCGTTATTGATGTCATATTGTGCGATAGAGTTTGTCCTATCATCCTTTTGGTGGTAGCGACCGGTGTGAGTTTCGCTCCGTCATCCTTTTGGTGGAGGGTCTGCCATTGTTATTGATGTCATATTGTGCGATAGAGTTTGTCCTATCATCCTTTTGGTGGTAGTGGCCGGTGTGAGTTTCGCTCTGTCATCCTTTTGGTCGGGGGTCTGTCATCGTAATTGGTGTCAGAGTGTGTGATAGTGTTTGTCTTATCATCCTTTTGGTGATAGTGGCGTGCGTGAGTTTTTCTCTGTCATCCTTTTGTGGGGGGCTCTGTTATCTTATTGATGTCAGATTGTGCGATAGTGTTTGTCCTATCATTCTTTTGGTTGTAGTGGTCGGTGTGTGTTTCATTCCGTCATCCTTTTGGTGGGGGGTCTGTGATCTTTTTAACGTCGGATTGTGCATTAGTGTTTGTCCTATCATCCTTTTGGTGGTAGTGGCGGGTGTGAGTTTCGCTCCATCATCCTTTTGGTGGGAGGTCTGTCATCGTAATTGATATCAGGTTGTGAGATCGTGTTTGTCCTATCATGCTTTTGGTGGTATTGGCCGGTGTGAATTTCTCTTCGTCATCCTTTTGGTGGGGGGTATGTCATCGTTATTGATGTCATATTGTGCGATACAGTTTGTCCTATCATCCTTTTGGTGGTAGTGGCCGGTGTGAGTTTCCCTCCGTCATCCTTTTGGTGGGGGATCTGTCATCGTAATTGGTGTTAGAGTGTGCGATAGTGTTTGTCTTATCATCCTTTTGGTGATAGCGATCAGTGTGAGTTTCGCTTCGTCATCCTTTTGGTAGGGGGGTCTATCATCTTGTTCATGTCGGATTGCGCGATAGTGATTGTCCTATCATCCTTTTGGTGGTAGGGGCAGGTGTGTGTTTCGCTCCGTCATCCTTTTGGTGGGAGGTCTGTCATCTTGGTTGATGTCAGATTGTGCGATGGTGTTTGTCCTATCATCCTTTTGGTGGTAGTGGCCGGTGTGAGTTTCGCTCTGTCATCCTTTTAGTGGGGGGTCTGTCATCGTAATTGGTGTGAAAGTGTGCGATAGTGTTTGTCTTATCATCCTTTTGGTGATAGCGGTCGGTGTGAGTTTCGCTTCGTCATCCTTTTGGAGGGGGGTCTGTCATCATAATTGGTGTCAGAGTGTGTGATAGCGTTTGTCTTATCATCCTTTTTGTGATAGCGGTCGGTGTGAGTTTCGCTCCGTAATCCTTTTGGTGGGGGGTCTGTCATTGTAATTGGTGTCAGAGTGTGCCATAGTGTTTGTCTTATCATCCTTTTGGTGATAGTCGTGGGTGTGAGTTTCGCTTCGTTATCCTTTTGGTGGGGGGTCTGTCATCGTAATTGATGTCAGATAATGCGATAGTGTTCATCCTATCTTCCTTTTGGTGGTAGCGGCTGGTGTGAGTTTCGCTCCATAATCCTTTTGGTGGGGGGTCCGTCATCGTTATTGATGTCATATTGTGCGATAGAGTTTATCCTATCATCCTTTTGGTGGTAGCGGCCGGTGTGAGTTTCGCTCCGTCATCCTTTTGGTGGGGGGTCTGTCATCGTTATTGATGTCATATTGTGCGATAGAGTTTGTCCTATCATCCTTTTAGTGGTAGTGGCCGGTGTGAGTTTCGTTCCATCATCCTTTTGGTCGGGGGTCTGTCATCGTAATTGATGTCAGATTATGCGATAGTGTTTGTCCTAATATCCTTTTGGTGGTAGCGGCCGGTGTGTGTTTCGCTCTGTCATCCTTTTGGTGGTAGCGGCCGGTGTGAGTTTCGCTCTGTCATCCTTTTGATGGAGGGTCTGTCATCGTTATTGATTTCATATTGTGCGATAGAGTTTGTCCTATCATCCTTTTGGTGGTAGTGGCCGGTGTGAGTTTCGCTCCGTCATCCTTTTGGTGGGGGGTCTGTCATCGTAATTGGTGTTAGAGTGTGCGATAGTGATTGTCTTATCATCCTTTTTGTGATAGCGGTAGGTGTGAGTTTCGCTCTGTAATCCTTTTGGTGGGGGGGGTTTGTCATCGTAATTGATGTCAGATAATGCGATAATGTTTATCCTATCTTCCTTTTGGTCGTAGCGGCCGGTGTGAGTTTCGCTCCGTCATCCTTTTGGCGGGGGGTCTGTCATCTTGTTGATGTCGGATTGCACGATAGTGATTGTCCTATCATCCTTTTGGTGGTAGTGGCGGGTGTGCGTTTCGCTCCGTCATCCTTTTGGTGGGAGGTATGTCATCTTGGTTGATGTCAGATTGTGCGTTGGTGTTTGTCCAATCATCCTTTTGGTGGTAGTGGCTGGTATGAGTTTCGCTCTGTCACCCTTTTGGTGGGGGGTCTGTCATCGTAATTGGTGTCAGAGTGTGCGATAGTGTTTGTCTTATCATCCTTTTGGTGATAGCGGTCGGTGTGAGTTTCGCTTCGTCATCCTTTTGGTGGGGGGTCTGTCATTGTAATTGGTGTCAGAGTGTGCGATAGTGTTTGTCTTATCATCCTTTTTGTGATAGCGGTCGGTGTGAGTTTCGCTCGGTAATCCTTTTGGTGGGGGGTATGTCATTGTAATTGGTGTCAGAGTGTGCCATAGTGTTTGTCTTATCATCCTTTTGGTGATAGCCGTCGGTGTGAGTTTCGCTTCGTCATCCTTTTGGTGGGGGGTCTGTCATCGTAATTGATGTCAGATAATGCGATAATGTTCGTCCTATCTTCCTTTTGGTGGTAGCGGCTGGTGTGAGTTTCGCTCCGTCATCCTTTTGGTGGGGGTCTGTCATCGTTATTAATGTCATATTGTGGGATAGAGTTTGTCCTATCATCCTTTTAGTGGTAGTGGCCGGTGTGAGTTTTGTTCCGTCATCCTTTTGGTCGGGGGTCTGTCATCGTAATTGATGTCAGATTATGCGATAGTGTTTGTCCTAATATCCTTTTGGTGGTAGCGGCCGGTGTGTGTTTCGCTCTGTCATCCTTTTGGTGGTAGCGGTCGGTGTGAGTTTCGCTCTGTCATCCTTTTGATGGAGGGTCTGTCATCGTTATTGATTTCATATTGTGCGATAGAGTTTGTCCTATCATCCTTTTGGTGGTAGTGGCCGGTGTGAGTTTCGCTCCGTCATCCTTTTGGTGGGGGGTCTGTCATCGTAATTGGTGTTAGAGTGTGCGATAGTGTTTGTCTTATCATCCTTTTTGTGATAGCGGTAGGTGTGAGTTTCGCTCCGTAATCCTTTTGGTGGGGGGGTCTGTCATCGTAATTGATGTCAGATAATGCGATAATGTTTATCCTATCTTCCTTTTGGTCGTAGCGGCCGGTGTGAGTTTCGCTCCGTCATCCTTTTGGCGGGGGGTCTGTCATCTTGTTGATGTCGGATTGCGCGATAGTGATTGTCCTATCATCCTTTTGGTGGTAGTGGCGGGTGTGCGTTTCGCTCCGTCATCCTTTTGGTGGGAGGTATGTCATCTTGGTTGATGTCAGATTATCCGTTGGTGTTTGTCCAATCATCCTTTTGGTGGTAGTGGCCGGTATGAGTTTCGCTCTGTCATCCTTTTGGTGGGGGGTCTGTCATCGTAATTGGTGTCAGAGTGTGCGATAGTGTTTGTCTTATCATCCTTTTGGTGATAGCGGTCGGTGTGAGTTTCGCTTCGTCATCCTTTTTGTGGGGGGTCTGTCATCGTAATTGGTGTTAGAGTGTGCGATAGTGTTTGTCTTATCATCCTTTTTGTGATAGCGGTCGGTGTGAGTTTCGCTCTGTAATCCTTTTGGTGGGGGGTCTGTTATTGTAATTGGTGTCAGAGTGTGCCATAGTGTTTGTCTTATCATCCTTTTGGTGATAGCCGTCGGTGCGAGTTTCGCTTCGTCATCCTTTTGCTGGGGGTCTGTCATCGTAATTGATGTCAGATAATGCGATAGTGTTCGTCCTATCTTCCTTTTGGTGGGCGGCTGGTGTGAGTTTCGCTCCGTCATCCTTTTGGTGGGGGGTCTGTCATCGTTATTAATGTCATATTGTGGGATAGAGTTTGTCATATCATCCTTTTAGTGGTAGTGGCCGGTGTGAGTTTTGTTCCGTCATCCTTTTGGTCGGGGGTCTGTCATCGTAATTGATGTCAGATTATCCGATAGTGTTTGTCCTAATATCCTTTTGGTGGTAGCGGCCGGTGTGTGTTTCGCTCTGTCATCCTTTTGGTGGTAGCGGCCGGTGTGACTTTCGCTCTGTCATCGTTATTGATGTCATATTGTGCGATAGAGTTTGTCCTATCATCCTTTTGGTGGTAGTGGCCGGTGTGAGTTTCGCTCCGTCATCCTTTTGGTGGGGGGTCTGTTATCGTAATTGGTGTTAGAGTGTGCGATAGTGTTTGTCTTATCATCCTTTTTGTGATAGCGGTAGGTGTGAGTTTCGCTCTGTAATCCTTTTGGTGGGGGGTCTGTCATCGTAATTGATGTCAGATAATGCGATAGTGTTTATCCTATCTTCCTTTTGGTCGTAGCGGCCGGTGTGAGTTTCGCTCCGTCATCCTTTTGGCGGGGGGTCTGTCATCTTGTTGATGTCGGATTGCGCGATAGTGATTGTCCTATCATCCTTTTGGTGGTAGTGGCGGGTGTGCGTTTCGCTCCGTCATCCTTTTGGTGGGAGGTATGTCATCTTGGTTGATGTCAGATTGTGCGTTGGTGTTTGTCCAATCATTCTTTTGGTGGTAGTGGCCGGTATGAGTTTCGCTCTGTCATCCTTTTGGTGGGGGGTCTGTCATCGTAATTGGTGTCAGAGTGTGCGATAGTGTTTGTCTTATCATCCTTTTGGTGATAGCGGTCGGTGTGAGTTTCGCTTCATCATCCTTTTGGTGGGGGATCTGTCATCGTAATTGGTGTCAGAGTGTGCGATAGTGTTTGTCTTATCATCCTTTTTGTGATAGCGGTCGGTGTGAGTTTCGCTCCGTAATCCTTTTGGTGGGGGGTCTGTCATTGTAATTGGTGTCAGAGTGTGCGATAGTGTTTGTCTTATCATCCTTTTGGTGATAGTCGTCAGTGTGAGTTTCGCTTCGTCATCCTTTTGGTGGGGGGTCTGTCATCGTAATTGATGTCAGATAATGCGATAGTGTTCGTCCTATCTTCCTTTTGGTGGTAGCGGCTGGTGTGAGTTTCGCTCCGTAATCCTTTTGGTGGGGGGTCCGTCATCGTTATTGATGTCATATTGTGCGATAGAGTTTGTCCTATCATCCTTTTGGTGGTAGCGGCCGGTGTGAGTTTCGCTCCGTCATCCTTTTGGTGGGGGGTCTGTCATCGTTATTGATGTCATATTGTACGATAGAGTTTGTCCTATCATCCTTTTAGTGGTAGTGGCCGGTGTGAGTTTCGTTCCGTCATCCTTTTGGTCGGAGGTCTGTCATCGTAATTGATGTCAGATTATGCGATAGTGTTTGTTCTAATATCCTTTTGGTGGTAGCGGCCGGTGTGTGTTTCGCTCTGTCATCCTTTTGGTGGTAGCGGCCGGTGTGAGTTTCGCTCTGTCATCCTTTTGATGGAGGGTCTGTCATCGTTATTGATGTCATATTGTCCGATAAAGTTTGTCCTATCATCCTTTTGGTGGTAGTGGCCGGTGTGAGTTTCGCTCCGTCATCCTTTTGGTGGGGGGTCTGTCATCGTAATTGGTGTTAGAGTGTGCGATAGTGTTTGTCTTATCATCCTTTTTGTGATAGCGGTAGGTGTGAGTTTCGCTCCGTAATCCTTTTGGTGGGGGTCTGTCATCGTAATTGATGTCAGATAATGCGATAGTATTTATCCTATCTTCCTTTTGGTCGTAGCGGCCGGTGTGAGTTTCGCTCCGTCATCCTTTTGGCGGGGGGTCTGTCATCTTGTTGATGTCGGATTGCGCGATAGTGATTGTCCTATCATCCTTTTGGTGGTAGTGGCGGGTGTGCGTTTCGCTCCGTCATCCTTTTGGTGGGAGGTATGTCATCTTGGTTGATGTCAGATTGTGCGTTGGTGTTTGTCCAATCATTCTTTTGGTGGTAGTGGCCGGTATGAGTTTCGCTCTGTCATCCTTTTGGTGGGGGGTCTGTCATCGTAATTGGTGTCAGAGTGTGCGATAGTGTTTGTCTTATCATCCTTTTGGTGATAGCGGTCGGTGTGAGTTTCGCTTCGTCATCCTTTTGGTGGGGGATCTGTCATCGTAATTGGTGTCAGAGTGTGCGATAGTGTTTGTCTTATCATCCTTTTTGTGATAGCGGTCGGTGTGAGTTTCGCTCCGTAATCCTTTTGGTGGGGGGTCTGTCATTGTAATTGGTGTCAGAGTGTGCGATAGTGTTTGTCTTATCATCCTTTTGGTGATAGTCGTCAGTGTGAGTTTCGCTTCGTCATCCTTTTGGTGGGGGGTCTGTCATCGTAATTGATGTCAGATAATGCGATAGTGTTCGTCCTATCTTCCTTTTGGTGGTAGCGGCTGGTGTGAGTTTCGCTCCGTATTCCTTTTGGTGGGGGGTCTGTCATCGTTATTGATGTCATATTGTGCGATAGAGTTTGTCCTATCATCCTTTTGGTGGTAGCGGCCGGTGTGAGTTTCGCTCCGTCATCCTTTTGATGGGGGGTCTGTCATCGTTATTGATGTCATATTGTGCGATAGAGTTTGTCCTATCATCCTTTTAGTGGTAGTGGCCGGTGTGAGTTTCGTTCCGTCATCCTTTTGGTCGGGGGTCTGTCATCGTAATTGATGTCAAATTATGCGATAGTGTTTGTCCTAATATCCTTTTGGTGGTAGCGGCCGGGGTGTGTTTTGCTCTGTCATTCTTTTGGTGGTAGCGGCCGGTGTGAGTTTCGCTCTGTCATCCTTTTGGTGGAGGGTCTGTCATCGTTATTGATGTCATATTGTGCGATAGAGTTTGTCCTATCATCCTTTTGGTGGTAGTGGCCGGTGTGAGTTTCGCTCCGTCATCCTTTTGGTGGGGGGTTTGTCATCGTAATTGGTGTCAGAGTGTGCGATGGTGTTTGTGTTATCATCCTTTTTGTGAGAGTGGTAGGTGTGAGTTTCGCTCCGTAATCCTTTTGGTTGGGGGTCTGTCATCGTAATTGATGTCAGATAATGCGATAGTGTTTGTCCTATCTTCCTTTTGGTGGTAGCGGCCGGTGTGACTTTCTCTCCGTCATCCTTTTGGTAGGGGTCTGTCATCGTTATTGATGTCATATTGTGCGATAGAGTTTATCCTCTCATCGTTTTGGTGGTAGCGGCCGATGTGAGTTTCGCTCCGTCATCCTTTTGGTGGAGGGTCTGTCATCGTTATTGATGTCATATTGTGCGATAGAGTTTGTCCTATCATCCTTTTTGTGGTAGCGGCCGGTGTGAGTTTCGCTCCGTCATCCTATTGGTGGGGGGTCTGTCATCTTGTTGATTGTGGGATAGTGTTTGTCATATCATCCTTTTGGTGGTAGTGGCGGGTGTGATTTTCGCTTAATCATCCTTTGGGTGGGCGGTCTGTCATCGTAATTGATGTCAGGTTGTGTGATCGTGTTTGTCCTATCATGCTTTTGATGGTAGTGGCCGGTGTGAGTTTCGCTCCGTCATCCTTTTGGTGGGCGGTCTGTCATCGTAATTGATGTCAGGTTGTGCGATCGTGTTTGTCCTATCATGCTTTTGGTGGTAGCGGCCGGTGTGAGTTTCTCTCCGTCATCCTTTTGGTGGGGGGTCGGTCATCGTAATTGGTGTCAGAGTGTGCGATAGTGTTTATCTTATCATCCTTTTGGTGATAGTGGCGTGCGTGAGTTTCACTCCGCCATCCTTTTGTGGGGGGGTCTGTTATCTTATTGATGTCAGATTGTGCGATAGTGTTTGTCAGATCATCCTTTTGGTTGTAGTGGTCGGTGTGTGTTTCATTCTGTCATCCTTTTGGTGGGGGGTCTGTGATCTTTTTAACGTCGGATTGTGCGTTAGTGTTTGTCCTATCATCCTTTTGGTGGGAGGTCTGTCATCTTGATTGATGTCCGATTGTGCGATGGTGTTTGTTCTATCATCCTTTTGGTGGTAATGGCCGGTGTGAGTTTTGCTCTGTCATCCATTTGGTGGGGGGTTTGTCATCGTAATTGGTGTCAGATTGTGCGATAGTGTTTGTCTTATCATCCTTTTGGTGATAGCGGTCGGTGTGAGTTTCGCTTCGTCATCCTTTTAGTGGGGGGTCTGTCATCGTAATTGATGTCAGATTATGCGATAGTGTTTGTCCTATCATCCTTTTAGTGGTAGCGGTCGGTGTGAGTTTCGCTCCGTCATCCTTTTGGTGGGGGGTCTGTCATCGTTATTGATGTCATATTCTGCGATAGAGTTTGTCCTATCATCCTTTTTGTGATAGCGGTCGGTGTGAGTTTTGCTCCCTAATCCTTTTGGTGGGGGGTCTGTCATTGTAATTGGTGTCAGAGTGTGCGATAGTGTTTGTCTTATCATCCTTTTGGTGATAGCCGTCAGTGTGAGTTTCGCTTCGTCATGCTTTTGGTGGGGGGTCTGTCATCGTAATTGATATCAGATAATGGGATAGTGTTTGTCCTATCTTCCTTTTGGTGGTAGCGGCTGGTGTGAGTTTCGCTCCGTCATCCTTTTGGTGGGGGGTCTGTCATTGTTATTGATGTCATGTTGTGCAATAGAGTTTGTCCTATCATCCTTTTGGTGGTAGCGGCCGATGTGAGTTTTGCTCCGTCATCCTTTTGGTGGGGGGTCTGTCATCGTTATTGATGTCATATTGTGCGATAGAGTTTTTCCTATCGACCTTTTAGTGGTAGTGGCCGGTGTGAGTTTCGTTCCGTCATCCTTTTGGTGGGGGGTCTGTCATCGTAAATGATGTCAAATTATGCGATAATGTTTGTCCTATCATCCTTTTGGTGGTAGCGGCCGGTGTGAGTTTCGCTCCGTCATCCTTTTGGTGGAGGGTCTGTCATCGTTATTGATGTCATATTGTGCGATAGAGTTTTTCCTATCATCCTTTTGGTGGTAGTGGCCGGTGTGAGTTTCGCTCCGTAAACCTTTTGGTGGGGGGTCTGTCATTGTAATTGGTGTCAGAGTGTGCGATAGTGTTTGTCTTATCATCCATTTGGTGATAGCGGCCTGTGTGAGTTTCGCTTCGTCATCCTTTTGGTGGGGGGTCTGTCATCGTAATTGATGTCAGTTTATGCGATATTGTTTGTCCTATCATCCTTTTATTGGTAGGGCCAGTGTGAGTTTCTCTCCGTCATCCTTTTGTTGGAGGGTCTGTCATCTTGATTGATGTCATATTGTGTGATAGAGTTTGTCCTATCATCCTCTTGGTGGTAGTGGCCGGTGTGAGTTTTGCTCCGTCATCTTTTTGGTGGGGGGTCTGTCATCGTAATTGCTGTCAGAGTGTGCGATAGTGTTTGTCTTATCATCCTTTTGGTGATAGCGGTCGGTGTGAATTTAGCTTCGTCATCCTTTTGGTGGGGGGTCTGTCATCGTTATTGATGTCAGATTATGCGATAGGGTTTGTCGTATCATCCTCTTGGTGGTAGCGGTCGGTGTGAGTTTTGCTTCGTCATCCTTTTGATGGGGGGTGTGTCATCGTTATTGATGTCATATTGTGCGATAGATTTTGTCATATCATCCTTTTGGTGTGAGTTTCGCTCTGTAGTCCTTTTGGTGGGGGGTCTGTCGTCGTAATTGGTGTCAGAGTGTGCCATAGTCTTTGTGTTATCATACTTTTTGTGATAGCGGTTGGTGTGAGTTTCGCTTCGTCATCCTTTTGGTGGGGGGTCTGTCATCGTAATTGATGTCATATTATGCGATAATGTTTGTCCTATCATTCTTTTGGTGGTAGCGGCTGGTGTGAGTTTTGTTCCGTCATTCTTTTGGTGGGGGGTCTGGCATCTTAATTGATGTCATATTGTGCGATAGAGTTTGTCCTATCATCCTTTTGGTGGTAGCGGCCGGTGTGAGTTTCGCTCCGTCATCCTATTGGTGGGGGGTCTGTCATCTTGTTGATTGTGCGATAGTGTTTGTCATATCATCCTTTTGGTGGTAGTGGCGGGTGTGAGTTTCGCTTAATCATCCTTTGGGTGGGCGGTCTGTCATCGTAATTGATGTCAGGTTGTGTGATCGTGTTTGTCCTATCATGCTTTTGATGGTAGTGGCCGGTGTGAGTTTCGCTCCGTCATCCTTTTGGTGGGCGGTCTGTCATCGTAATTGATGTCAGGTTGTGCGATCGTGTTTGTCCTATCATGCTTTTGGTGGTAGCGGCCGGTGGGAGTTTCTCTCCGTCATCCTTTTGGTGGGGGGTCGGTCATCGTAATTGGTGTCAGAGTGTGCGATAGTGTTTATCTTATCATCCTTTTGGTGATAGTGGCGTGCGTGAGTTTCACTCCGCCATCCTTTTGTGGGGGGGTCTGTTATCTTATTGATGTCAGATTGTGCAATAGTGTTTGTCAGATCATCCTTTTGGTTGTAGTGGTCGGTGTGTGTTTCATTCTGTCATCCTTTTGGTGGGGGGTCTGTGATCTTTTTAACGTCGGATTGTGCGTTAGTGTTTGTCCTATCATCCTTTTGGTGGGAGGTCTGTCATCTTGATTGATGTCCGATTGTGCGATGGTGTTTGTTCTATCATCCTTTTGGTGGTAATGGCCGGTGTGAGTTTTGCTCTGTCATCCATTTGGTGGGGGTTTGTCATCGTAATTGGTGTCAGAGTGTGCGATAGTGTTTGTCTTATCATCCTTTTGGTGATAGCGGTCGGTGTGAGTTTCGCTTCGTCATCCTTTTAGTGGGGGGTCTGTCATCGTAATTGATGTCAGATTATGCGATTGTGTTTGTCCTATCATCCTTTTAGTGGTAGCGGTCGGTGTGAGTTTCGCTCCGTCATCCTTTTGGTGGGGGGTCTGTCATCGTTATTGATGTCATATTCTGCGATAGAGTTTGTCCTATCATCCTTTTTGTGATAGCGGTCGGTGTGAGTTTTGCTCTGTAATCCTTTTGGTGGGGGGTCTGTCATTGTAATTGGTGTCAGAGTGTGCGATAGTGTTTGTCTTATCATCCTTTTGGTGATAGCCGTCGGTGTGAGTTTCGCTTCGTCATGCTTTTGGTGGGGGGTCTGTCATAATAATTGATATCAGATAATGGGATAGTGATTGTCCTATCTTCCTTTTGCTGGTAGCGGCTGGTGTGAGTTTCGCTCCGTCATCCTTTTGGTGGGGGGTCTGTCATTGTTATTGATGTCATGTTGTGCAATAGAGTTTGTCCTATCATCCTTTTGGTGGTAGCGGCCGATGTGAGTTTTGCTCCGTCATCCTTTTGGTGGGGGGTCTGTCATCGTTATTGATGTCATATTGTGCGATAGAGTTTTTCCTATCGACCTTTTAGTGGTAGTGGCCGGTGTGAGTTTCGTTCCGTCATCCTTTTGGTGGGGGGTCTGTCATCGTAAATGATGTCAAATTATGCGATAATGTTTGTCCTATCATCCTTTTGGTGGTAGCGGCCAGTGTGAGTTTCGCTCCGTCATCCTTTTGGTGGAGGGTCTGTCATCGTTATTGATGTCATATTGTGCGATAGAGTTTTTCCTATCATCCATTTGGTGATAGTGGCCTGTGTGAGTTTCGCTTCGTCATCCTTTTGGTGGGGGGTCTGTCATCGTAATTGATGTCAGTTTATGCGATATTGTTTGTCCTATCATCCTTTTATTGGTAGGTCCAGTGTGAGTTTCTCTCCGTCATCCTTTTGTTGGGGGGTCTGTCATCTTGATTGATGTCATATTGTGTGATAGAGTTTGTCCTATCATCCTCTTGGTGGTAGTGGCCGGTGTGAGTTTTGCTCCGTCATCTTTTTGGTGGGGGGTCTGTCATCGTAATTGCTGTCAGAGTGGGCGATAGTGTTTGTCTTATCATCCTTTTGGTGATAGCGGTCGGTGTGAATTTAGCTTCGTCATCCTTTTGGTGGGGGGTCTGTCATCGTAATTGATGTCAGATTATGCGATAGGGTTTGTCGTATCATCCTCTTGGTGGTAGCGGTCGGTGTGAGTTTTGCTCCGTCATCCTTTTGGTGGGGGGTGTGTCATCGTTATTGATGTCATATTGTGCGATAGATTTTGTCATATCATCCTTTTGGTGGGAGTTTTGCTCCGTCATCCTTTTGGTGGGGGGTCTGTCATTGTAATTGGTGTCAGAGTGTGCGACAGTGTTTATCTTATCATACTCTTTGTGATAGCGGTTGTTGTGAGTTTCGCTCTGTAGTCCTTTTGGTGGGGGGTCTGTCGTCGTAATTGGTGTCAGAGTGTGCGATAGTCTTTGTGTTATCATCCTTTTTGTGATAGCGGTTGGTGTGAGTTTCGCTTCGTCATCCTTTTGGTGGGGGGTCTGTCATCGTAATTGATGTCATATTATGCGATAATGTTTGTTCTATCATTCTTTTGGTGGTAGCGGCCGGTGTGAGTTTCGTTCCGTCATTCTTTTGGTGGGGGGTTTGGCATCTTAATTGATGTCATATTGTGCGATAGAGTTTGTCCTATTATCCTTTTGGTGGTAGTGGCCGGTGTGAGTTTCGCTCCGTCATCCTTTTGGTGGGGGGTCTGTCGTCGTATTTGGTGTCAGAGTGTGCGATATTGTTTGTCTTATCATCCTTTTGCTGATAGCGGTCGGTGTGAGTTTCGCTTCGTCATCCTTTTGGTGGGGGGTCTGTCATCGTAATTGATGTCAAATTATGCGATAGTGTTTGTCCTATAACCCTTTTGGTGGTAGTGGCCAGTGTGAGTTTCGCTCCGTCATCCTTTTGGTGCAGGGTCTGTCATCGTTATTGATGTCATATTGTGCGATAGAGTTTGTCCTATCATCCTTTTGGTGGTAGTGGCCGGTGTGAGTTTCGTTCCGTCATCCTTTTGGTGGGGGGTCGGTCATCGTAATTGGTGTCAGAGTGTGCGATAGTGTTTGTCTTATCATCCTTTTTTTGATAGCGGTCGGTGTGAGTTTCGCTCCTTAATCCTTTTGGTGGGGGGTCGGTCGTCGTAATTGATGTCAGATAATGCGATAGTGTTTGTCCTATCTTCCTTTTGGTGGTAGCGGTCGGTGTGAGTTTCTGTCCGTCATCCTTTTGGTGGGGGTCTGTCATCGTTATTGATGTCATATTGTGTGATAGAGTTTATCCTATCATCCTTTTGGTGGTAGCGGCCGATGTGAGTTTCGCTCCGTCATCCTTTTGGTGGGGGTCTGTCATCGTTATTAATGTCATATTGTGCGCTAGAGTTTGTCCTATCATCCTTTTGGTGGTAGCGGCCGGTGTGAGTTTCGCTCCGTCATCCTTTTAGTGGGGGGTCTGTCATCTTGTTGACGTCGGATTGTGCGATAGTGTTTCTCCTATCATCCTTTTGGTGGTAGTGGCAGGTGTGAGTTTCGCTTAATCATCCTTTTGGTGGGCGGTATGTCATCGTAATTGATGTCAGGTTGTGTGATCGTGTTTGTCCTATCATGCTTTTGGTAGTAGTGGCCGGTGTGAGTTTCGCTCCGTAATCCTTTTGGTGGGGGGCCTGTCATCGTAATTGGTGTCAGAGTGTGCGATAGTGTTTCTCTTATCATCCTTTTGGTGATAGTGGCGTGCGTGAGTTTCGTGTCGTCATCCTTTTGTGGGGGGTCTGTTATCTTATTAATGTCAGATTGTGCGATAGTGTTTGTCCTATCATCCTTTTGGTTGTAGTGTTCGGTGTGTGTTTCGTTCCGTCTTCCTTTTGGTGGGGGGTCCGTGATCTTTTTAACGTCGGATTGTGCGTTAGTGTTTATCATATCATCCTTTTGATGGTAGTGGCGGGCGTGAGTTTCGCTCCGTCATCCTTTTGGTGGGAGGTCTGTCATCGTAATTGATGTCAGGTTGTGAGATCGTGTTTGTCCTATCATGCTTTTGGTGGAATTGGCCGGTGTAAATTTCGCTCCGTCATCCTTTTGGTGGGGGGTATGTCATTGTTATTGATGTCATATTGTGCGATAGAGTTTTTCCTATCATCCTTTTGGTGGTAGTGGCCGGTGTGAGTTTCGCTTCGTCATTCTTTTGGTGGGGGATCTGTCATCGTAATTGGTGTCACAGTGTGCGATAGTGTTTGTCTTATCATCCTTTTGGTGATAGCGGTCAGTGTGAGTTTCATTTCTTCATCCTTTTGGTGGGGGGTCTATCATCGTAATTAATGTCAAATTATCCGGTAGTGTTTGTCCTATCATCCTTTTGGTGGTAGTGGCCGCTGTGAGTTTCGCACCGTCATCCTTTTGGTAGGAGGTCTGTCATCTTGATTGATGTCAGATTGTGTGATGGTGTTTGTTCTATCATCCTTTTGATGGTAGTGGCCGGTGTGAGTTTCGCTCCGTCATCCTTTTCGTGGGGGGTCTATCATCGTAATTGTTGTCAGAGTGTGCGATAGTGTTTGTCTTATCATCCTTTTGGTGATAGCGGTCGGTGTGAGTTTCGCTTCGTCATCCTTTTGGTTGGGGGTCTGTCATCGTAATTGATGTCAGATTATGCGATAGTGTTTGTCCTATCATCCTTTTGGTGGTAGCGACCTGTGTGAGTTTCGCTCCGTCATCCTTTTGGTGGGGGGTCTGTCATCGTTATTGATGTCATATTGTGCGATAGAGTTTGTCCTATCATCCTTTTGGTGGTAGTGGCGGGTGTGACTTTCGCTCTGTCATCCTTTTGTGGGGGGTTTGTCATCGTAGTTGGTGTCAGAGTGTGCGATAGGGTTTGTCTTATCATCCTTTTTGTGATAGCGGTCGGTGTGAGTTTCGCTCCGTAATCCTTTTGGTGGGGGTCTGTCATCGTAATTGGTGTCAGAGTGTGAGATAGTGTTTGTCTTATCATCCTTTTGGTGATAGTCGTCAGTGTCAGTTTCGCTTCGTCATCCTTTTGATGGGGGGTCTGCCATCGTAATTGATGTCAGATAATGCGATAGTGTTTGTCCTATCTTCCTTTTGGTGCTAGCGGCTGGTGTAAGTAATGCTCCGTCATCCTTTTGGTGGGGGGTCTGTCATCGTTATTGATGTCTTATTGTGCGATAGAGTTTGTCCGATCATCCTTTTGGTGGTAGCGGCCGATGTGAGTTTCGCTACGTCATTCATTTGGTGGGGGGTCTGCATTGTTATTGATGTCATATTGTGCGATAGAGTTTGTTCTATCATCCTTTTGTGGTAGTGGCCGATGTGAGTTTCGTTCCGTCATCCTTTTGGTGGGGGGTATGTCATTGTAATTGATGTCAGATTATGCGATAGTGTTTGTCCTATCATCCTTTCGGTGGTAGCGGCCGGTGTGAGTTTCGCTCCGTCATCCTTTTGGTGGGGGGTCTGTCATCGTTATTGATGTCATATTGTGCGATAGAGTTTGTCCTATCATGCTTTTGGTGGTAGTGGCCGGTGTGAGTTTCGCTCCGTCATCCTTTTGGTCGGGGGTCTGTCATCGTAATTGGTGTCAGAGTGTGGGATAGTGTTTGTCTTATCATCCTTTTGGTGATAGTGGTGTGCGTGAATTTCGCTCCGTCATCCTTTTGTGGGGGGTCTATTATCTTATTGATGTCAGATTGTGCGATAGTGTTTGTCCTATCATCCTTTTGGTTGTAGTGGTCGGCGTGTGTTTCATTCCGTTATCCTTTTGGTGGGGGGTCTGTGATCTTTTTAACGTCGGATTGTTCGTTAGTGTTTGTCCTATCATCCTTTTGGTGGTAGCGGCCGATGTGAGTTTCGCTCCGTCATCCTTTTGGTGGGGGGTCTGTCATCGTTATTGATGTCATATTGTGCGCTAGAGTTTGTCCTATCATCCTTTTGGTGGTAGCGGCCGGTGTGAGTTTCGCTCCGTCATCCTTTTAGTGGGGGGTCTGTCATCTTGTTGACGTCGGATTGTGCGATAGTGTTTCTCCTATCATCCTTTTGGTGGTAGTGGCAGGTGTGAGTTTCGCTTAATCATCCTTTTGGTGGGCGGTATTTCATCGTAATTGATGTCAGGTTGTGTGATCGTGTTTGTCCTATCATGCTTTTGGTAGTAGTGGCCGGTGTGAGTTTCGCTCCGTAATCCTTTTGGTGGGGGGCCTGTCATCGTAATTGGTGTCAGAGTGTGCGATAGTGTTTCTCTTATCATCCTTTTGGTGATAGTGGCGTGCGTGAGTTTCGTGTCGTCATCCTTTTGTGGGGGGTCTGTTATCTTATTAATGTCAGATTGTGCGATAGTGTTTGTCCTATCATCCTTTTGGTTGTAGTGTTCGGTGTGTGTTTCGTTCCGTCATCCTTTTGGTGGGGGGTCCGTGATCTTTTTAACGTCGGATTGTGCGTTAGTGTTTATCATATCATCCTTTTGATGGTAGTGGCGGGCGTGAGTTTCGCTCCGTCATCCTTTTGGTGGGAGGTCTGTCATCGTAATTGATGTCAGGTTGTGAGATCGTGTTTGTCCTATCATGCTTTTGGTGGAATTGGCCGGTGTAAATTTCGCTCCGTCATCCTTTTGGTGGGGGGTATGTCATTGTTATTGATGTCATATTGTGCGATAGAGTTTTTCCTATCATCCTTTTGGTGGTAGTGGCCGGTGTGAGTTTCGCTTCGTCATTCTTTTGGTGGGGGATCTGTCATCGTAATTGGTGTCACAGTGTGCGATAGTGTTTGTCTTATCATCCTTTTGGTGATAGCGGTCAGTGTGAGTTTCATTTCTTCATCCTTTTGGTGGGGGGTCTATCATCGTAATTAATGTCAAATTATCCGGTAGTGTTTGTCCTATCATCCTTTTGGTGGTAGTGGCCGCTGTGAGTTTCGCACCGTCATCCTTTTGGTAGGAGGTCTGTCATCTTGATTGATGTCAGATTGTGTGATGGTGTTTGTTCTATCATCCTTTTGATGGTAGTGGCCTGTGTGAGTTTCGCTCCGTCATCCTTTTCGTGGGGGGTCTATCATCGTAATTGTTGTCAGAGTGTGCGATAGTGTTTGTCTTATCATCCTTTTGGTGATAGCGGTCGGTGTGAGTTTCGCTTCGTCATCCTTTTGGTTGGGGGTCTGTCATCGTAATTGATTTCAGATTATGCGATAGTGTTTGTCCTATCATCCTTTTGGTGGTAGCGACCTGTGTGAGTTTCGCTCCGTCATCCTTTTGGTGGGGGGTCTGTCATCGTTATTGATGTCATATTGTGCGATAGAGTTTGTCCTATCATCCTTTTGGTGGTAGTGGCGGGTGTGACTTTCGCTCTGTCATCCTTTTGTGGGGGGTTTGTCATCGTAGTTGGTGTCAGAGTGTGCGATAGGGTTTGTCTTATCATCCTTTTTGTGATAGAGGTCGGTGTGAGTTTCGCTCCGTAATCCTTTTGGTGGGGGTCTGTCATCGTAATTGGTGTCAGAGTGTGCGATAGTGTTTGTCTTATCATCCTTTTGGTGATAGTCGTCAGTGTCAGTTTCGCTTCGTCATCCTTTTGATGAGGGGTCTGCCATCGTAATTGATGTCAGATAATGCGATAGTGTTTGTCCTATCTTCCTTTTGGTGCTAGCGGCTGGTGTAAGTAATGCTCCGTCATCCTTTTGGTGGGGGGTCTGTCATCGTTATTGATGTCTTATTGTGCGATAGAGTTTGTCCGATCATCCTTTTGGTGGTAGCGGCCGATGTGAGTTTCGCTACGTCATTCATTTGGTGGGGGGTCTGCATTGTTATTGATGTCATATTGTGCGATAGAGTTTGTTCTATCATCCTTTTGTGGTAGTGGCCGATGTGAGTTTCGTTCCGTCATCCTTTTGGGGGGGGGTATGTCATTGTAATTGATGTCAGATTATGCGATAGTGTTTGTCCTATCATCCTTTCGGTGGTAGCGGCCGGTGTGAGTTTCGCTCCGTCATCCTTTTGGTGGGGGGTCTGTCATCGTTATTGATGTCATATTGTGCGATAGAGTTTGTCCTATAATGCTTTTGGTGGTAGTGGCCGGTGTGAGTTTCGCTCCGTCATCCTTTTGGTCGGGGGTCTGTCATCGTAATTGGTGTCAGAGTGTGGGATAGTGTTTGTCTTATCATCCTTTTGGTGATAGTGGTGTGCGTGAATTTCGCTCCGTCATCCTTTTGTGGGGGGTATGTTATCTTATTGATGTCAGATTGTGCGATAGTGTTTGTCCTATCATCCTTTTGGTTGTAGTGGTCGGCGTGTGTTTCATTCCGTTATCCTTTTGGTGGGGGGTCTGTGATCTTTTTAACGTCGGATTGTTCGTTAGTGTTTGTCCTATCATCCTTTTGGTGGTAGTGGCCGATGTGAGTTTCGCTCTGTCATCCTTTTGGTGGGAGGTCTGTCATCGTAATTGATGTCAGGTTGTGAGATCGTGTGTGTCCTATCATGCTTTTGGTGGTAGTGGCCGGTGTGAATTTCGTTTCGTCATCCTTTTGGTTGGGGGTATGTCATCGTTATTGATGTCATATTGTGCGATAGAGTTTGTCCTATCATCCTTTTGGTGGTAGTGACCGGTGTGAGTTTCCCTCCGTCATCCTTTTGGTGGGGGATCTGTCATCGTAATTGGTGTTAGATTGTGCAATAGTGTTTGTCTTATCATCCTTTTGGTGATAACGATCGGTGTGAGTTTCGCTTCGTCATCCTTTTGGTGGGGGGTCTGTCGTCGTAATTAATGTCAAATTATGCGATAGTGTTTGTCCTATCATCCTTTTTGTGGTAGCGGCCGGTGTGAGTTTTGCTCCGTCATCCTTTTCGCGGGGGGTCTGTCATCTTGTTGATGTCAGATTGCGCAATTGTGATTGTCCTATCATCCTTTTGGTGGTAGTGGCGGGTGTGCATTTCGCTCCGTCATCCTTTTGGTCGGAGGTCTCTCATCTTGATTGATGTCAGATTGTGCGATGGTGTTTGTCCTATCATCCTTTTGGTGGTAGTGGCCGGTGTGAGTTTCGCTCTGTCATCCTTTTCATGGGGGGTCTGTCATCGTAATTGGTGTCAGAGTGTATGATAGTGTTTGTCTTATCATCCTTTTGGTGATAGCGGTCGGTGTGAGTTTCGCTCCGTAATCCTTTTGGTGGGGGGTCTGTCATCGTAATTGGTTTCAGAGTGTGCGATAGTGTTTGTCTTATCATCCTTTTGGTGATAGCCGTCGGTGTCAGTTTCACTTTGTCATCCTTTTGGTGGGGGGTCTGCCATCGTAATTGATGTCAGATAATGCGATAGTGTTTGTCCTATCTTCCTTTTGGTGGTAGCGGTTTGTGTGAGTTTCACTCCGTAATCCTTTTGGTGGGGGGTCTGCCATCGTTATTGATGTCATATTGTGCGATAGAGTTTGTCCTATCATCCTTTTGGTGGTAGCGGCCGGTGTGAGTTTCGCTCCTGCATCCTTTTGGTGGGGGGTCTGTCATCGTTATTGATGTCATATTATGCGATAGAGTTTGTCCTATCATCCTTTTGGTTGTAGTGGCCGGTGTGAGTTTCGCTCCGTCATCCTTTTGGTCGGGGGTCTGTCATCGTAATTGGTGTCAGAGTGTGTGATAGTGTTTGTCTTATCATCCATTTGGTGATAGTGGCGTGCGTGAGTTTTGCTCCGTCATCCTTTTGTGGGGTGTCTGTTATCTTATTGATGTCAGATTGTGCGATAGTGTTTGTCCTATCATCCTTTTGGTTGTAGTGGTCGGTGTGTGATTCATTCCGTCATCCTTTTGGTGTGGAGTCTGTGATCTTTTTAACGTCGGATTGTGCGTTAGTGTTTGTCCTATCAATCTTTTGGTGGTAGTGGCGGGTGTGAGTTTCGCTCCGTCATCCTTTTGGTGGGAGGTCTGTCATCGTAATTGATTTCAGGTTGTGAGATCGTGTTTGTCCTATCATGCTTTTGGTGGTAATAGCCGGTGTGAATTTCGCTCTGTCATCCTTTTGGTGGGAGGTCTGTCATCTTGATTGAAGTCAGATTGTGCGATGGTGTTTGTCCTATCATCCTTTTGGTGGTAGTGGCCGGTGTGAGTTTCGCTCTGTCATCCTTTTGGTTGGGGGTCTGTCATCGTAATTGGTGTCAGAGTGTGCGATAGTGTTTGTCTTATCATCCTTTTGGTGATAACGGTCGGTGTGAGTTTCGCTTTATCATCCTTTTGGTGGGGGGTCTGTCATCGTAATTGGTGTCAGAGTGTGCGATAGTGTTTGTCTTATCATCCTTTTTGTGATAGCGGTCGGTGTGAGTTTCGCTCCGTAATCCTTTTGGTGGGGGGTCTGTCATCGTAATTGGTGTCAGAGTGTGCGATAGTGTTTGTCTTATCATCCTTTTGGTGATAACCTTCAGAGTCAGTTTCGCTTCGTCATCCTTTTGGTGGGGGGTCTGCCATCGTAATTGATGTCAGATAATGCGATAGTGTTTGTTCTATCTTCCTTTTGGTGGTAGCGACTGGTGTGAGTTTCGCTCCGTAATCCTTTTCATGGGGGGTCTGTCATTGTTATTGATGTCATATTGTGCGATAGAGTTTGTCCTATCATCCTTTTGGTGGTAGCGGCCGGTGTGAGTTTCGCTCCGTCATCCTTTTGGTGAGGGTTCTGTCATCGTTATTGATGTCATATTGTGCGATAGAGTTTGTCCTATCATCCTTTTGGTGGAAGTGGCCGGTGTGAGTTTCGCTCTGTCATCCTTTTGGTCGGGGGTCTGTCATCGTAATTGGTGTCAGATTGTGTGATAGTGTTTGACTTATCATCCTTTTGGTGATAGTGGCGTGCGTGAGTTTTGCTCCGTCATCCTTTTGTGGGGGGTCTGTTATCTTATTGATGTCAGATTGTGCGATAGTGTTTGTCCTATCATCCTTTTGGTTGTAGTGGTCGGTGTGTGTTTCATTCCATCATCCTTTTGGTGGGGGGTCTGTGATCTTTTTAACGTCAGATTGTGCGTTAGTGTTTGTCCTATCATCCTTTTGGGGGTAGTGGCGGGTGTGAGTTTCGCTCCGTTATCCTTTTGGTGGGAGGTCTGTCATCGTAATTGATGTCAGGTTGTGAGATCGTGTTTGTCCTATCATGCTTTTGGTGGTATTGGCCGGTGTGAATTTCGCTCCGTCATCCTTTTGGTGGGGGGTATGTCATCGTTATTGATGTCATATTGTGCGATAGAGTTTGTCCTATCATCCTTTTGGTGGTAGTGGTCGGTGTGTGTTTCATTCCGTCATCCTTTTGGTGGGGGGTCTGTGATCTTTTTAACGTCGGATTGTGCGTTAGTGTTTGTCCTATCAATCTTTTGGTGGTAGTGGCGGGTGTGAGTTTCGCTCCGTCATCCTTTTGGTGGGAGGTCTGTCATCGTAATTGATTTCAGGTTGTGAGATCGTGTTTGTCCTATCATGCTTTTGGTGGTAATAGCCGGTGTGAATTTCGCTCTGTCATCCTTTTGGTGGGAGGTCTGTCATCTTGATTGAAGTCAGATTGTGCGATGGTGTTTGTCCTATCATCCTTTTGGTGGTAGTGGCCGGTGTGAGTTTCGCTCTGTCATCCTTTTGGTTGGGGGTCTGTCATCGTAATTGGTGTCAGAGTGTGCGATAGTGTTTGTCTTATCATCCTTTTGGTGATAACGGTCGGTGTGAGTTTCGCTTTATCATCCTTTTGGTGGGGGGTCTGTCATCGTAATTGGTGTCAGAGTGTGCGATAGTGTTTGTCTTATCATCCTTTTTGTGATAGCGGTCGGTGTGAGTTTCGCTCCGTAATCCTTTTGGTGGGGGGTCTGTCATCGTAATTGGTGTCAGAGTGTGCGATAGTGTTTGTCTTATCATCCTTTTGGTGATAACCTTCGGAGTCAGTTTCGCTTCGTCATCCTTTTGGTGGGGGGTCTGCCATCGTAATTGATGTCAGATAATGCGATAGTGTTTGTTCTATCTTCCTTTTGGTGGTAGCGACTGGTGTGAGTTTCGCTCCGTAATCCTTTTCGTGGGGGGTCTGTCATTGTTATTGATGTCATATTGTGCGATAGAGTTTGTCCTATCATCCTTTTGGTGGTAGCGGCCGGTGTGAGTTTCGCTCCGTCATCCTTTTGGTGAGGGTTCTGTCATCGTTATTGATGTCATATTGTGCGATAGAGTTTGTCCTATCATCCTTTTGGTGGAAGTGGCCGGTGTGAGTTTCGCTCTGTCATCCTTTTGGTCGGGGGTCTGTCATCGTAATTGGTGTCAGATTGTGTGATAGTGTTTGACTTATCATCCTTTTGGTGATAGTGGCGTGCGTGAGTTTTGCTCCGTCATCCTTTTGTGGGGGGTCTGTTATCTTATTGATGTCAGATTGTGCGATAGTGTTTGTCCTATCATCCTTTTGGTTGTAGTGGTCGGTGTGTGTTTCATTCCATCATCCTTTTGGTGGGGGGTCTGTGATCTTTTTAACGTCAGATTGTGCGTTAGTGTTTGTCCTATCATCCTTTTGGGGGTAGTGGCGGGTGTGAGTTTCGCTCCGTTATCCTTTTGGTGGGAGGTCTGTCATCGTAATTGATGTCAGGTTGTGAGATCGTGTTTGTCCTATCATGCTTTTGGTGGTATTGGCCGGTGTGAATTTCGCTCCGTCATCCTTTTGGTGGGGGGTATGTCATCGTTATTGATGTCATATTGTGCGATAGAGTTTGTCCTATCATCCTTTTGGTGGTAGTGGTCGGTGTGTGTTTCATTCCGTCATCCTTTTGGTGGGGGGTCTGTGATCTTTTTAACGTCGGATTGTGCGTTAGTGTTTGTCCTATCATCCTTTTGGTGGTAGTGGCGGGTGTGAGTTTCGCTCCGTCATCCTTTTGGTGGGAGGTCTGTCATCGTAATTGATGTCAGGTTGTGAGATCGTGTTTGTCCTATCATGCTTTTGGTGGTATTGGCCTGTGTGAATTTCGCTCCATCATCCTTTCGGTGGGGGTTATGTCATCGTTATTGATGTCATATTGTGCGATAGAGTTTGTCCTATCATCCTTTTGGTGGTAGTGGCCGGTGTGAGTTTCCCTCCGTCATCCTTTTGGTGGGGGATCTGTCATCGTAATTGGTGTCAGAGTGTGCGATAGTGTTTGTCTTATCATCCTTTTGGTGATAGCGATCAGTGTGACTTTCGCTTCGTCATCCTTTTGGTGGGGGGTCTGTCATCGTAATTAATGTCAAATTATGCGATAGTGTTTGTCGTATCATCCTTTTGGTGGTAGCGGCCGGTGTGAGTTTCGCTCCGTCATCCTTTTGGCGGGGGGTCTGTCATCTTGTTGATGTCGGATTGCGCGATAGTGATTGTCCTATCATCCTTTTGGTGGAAGTGGCGGGTGTACGTTTCGCTTCGTCATCCTTTTGGTGGGAGGTCTGTCATCTTGGTTGATGTCAGATTGTGCGATGGTATTTGTCCTATCATCCTTTTGGTGGTAGTGGCCGGTGTGAGTTTCGCTCTGTCATCCTTTTGGTGGGGGGTCTGTCATCGTAATTGGTGTCAGAGTGTGCGATAGTGTTTGTCTTATCATCCTTTTTGTGATAGCGGTCGGTGTGAGTTTTGCTTTGTCATCCTTTTGGTGGGGGGTCTGTCATCATAATTGGTGTCAGAGTGTGCGATAGTGTTTGTCTTATCATCCTTTTTGTGATAGCGGTCGGTGTGAGTTTCGCTCCGTAATCCTTTTGGTGAGGGGTCTGTCATCGTAATTGGTGTCAGAGTGTGCGATAGTGTTTGTCTTATCATCCTTTTGGTGATAGCCGTCGGTGTCAGTTTCGCTTAGTCATCCTTTTGGTGGGGGGTCTGCCATCGTAATTGATGTCAGATAATGCGATAGTGTTTGTCCTATCTTCCTTTTGGTGGTAGCGACTGGTGTGAGTTTCGCTCCGTAATCCTTTTGGTGGGGGGTCTGTCATCGTTATTGATGTCATATTGTGCGATAGAGTTTGTGCTATCATCCTTTTGGTGGTAGCGGCCGGTATGAGTTTCGCTCCGTCATCCTTTTGGTGGGGGGTCTTTCATCGTTTTTGATGTCATATTGTGCGATAAAGTTTGTCCTATCATCCTTTTGGTGGTAGTGGCCGATGTGAGTTTCGCTCCGTCATCCTTTTGGTCGGGGGTCTGTCATCGTAATTGGTGTTAGAGTGTGTGATAGTGTTTGTCTTATCATCCTTTTGGTGATAGTGGCGTGCGTGAGTTTTGCTCCGTCATCCTTTTGTGGGGGGTCTGTTATCTTATTGATGTCAGATTGTGCGATAGTGTTTGTCCTATCATCCTTTTGGTTGTAGTGGTCGGTGTGTGTTTCATTCCATCATCCTTTTGGTGGGGGGTCTGTGATCTTTTTAACGTCAGATTGTGCGTTAGTGTTTGTCCTATCATCCTTTTGGGGGTAGTGGCGGGTGTGAGTTTCGCTCCGTTATCCTTTTGGTGGGAGGTCTGTCATCGTAATTGATGTCAGGTTGTGAGATCGTGTTTGTCCTATCATGCTTTTGGTGGTATTGGCCGGTGTGAATTTCGCTCCGTCATCCTTTTGGTGGGGGGTATGTCATCGTTATTGATGTCATATTGTGCGATAGAGTTTGTCCTATCATCCTTTTGGTGGTAGTGGTCGGTGTGTGTTTCATTCCGTCATCCTTTTGGTGGGGGGTCTGTGATCTTTTTAACGTCGGATTGTGCGTTAGTGTTTGTCCTATCAATCTTTTGGTGGTAGTGGCGGGTGTGAGTTTCGCTCCGTCATCCTTTTGGTGGGAGGTCTGTCATCGTAATTGATTTCAGGTTGTGAGATCGTGTTTGTCCTATCATGCTTTTGGTGGTAATAGCCGGTGTGAATTTCGCTCTGTCATCCTTTTGGTGGGAGGTCTGTCATCTTGATTGAAGTCAGATTGTGCGATGGTGTTTGTCCTATCATCCTTTTGGTGGTAGTGGCCGGTGTGAGTTTCGCTCTGTCATCCTTTTGGTTGGGGGTCTGTCATCGTAATTGGTGTCAGAGTGTGCGATAGTGTTTGTCTTATCATCCTTTTGGTGATAACGGTCGGTGTGAGTTTCGCTTTATCATCCTTTTGGTGGGGGGTCTGTCATCGTAATTGGTGTCAGAGTGTGCGATAGTGTTTGTCTTATCATCCTTTTTGTGATAGCGGTCGGTGTGAGTTTCGCTCCGTAATCCTTTTGGTGGGGGGTCTGTCATCGTAATTGGTGTCAGAGTGTGCGATAGTGTTTGTCTTATCATCCTTTTGGTGATAACCTTCGGAGTCAGTTTCGCTTCGTCATCCTTTTGGTGGGGGGTCTGCCATCGTAATTGATGTCAGATAATGCGATAGTGTTTGTTCTATCTTCCTTTTGGTGGTAGCGACTGGTGTGAGTTTCGCTCCGTAATCCTTTTCGTGGGGGGTCTGTCATTGTTATTGATGTCATATTGTGCGATAGAGTTTGTCCTATCATCCTTTTGGTGGTAGCGGCCGGTGTGAGTTTCGCTCCGTCATCCTTTTGGTGAGGGTTCTGTCATCGTTATTGATGTCATATTGTGCGATAGAGTTTGTCCTATCATCCTTTTGGTGGAAGTGGCCGGTGTGAGTTTCGCTCTGTCATCCTTTTGGTCGGGGGTCTGTCATCGTAATTGGTGTCAGATTGTGTGATAGTGTTTGACTTATCATCCTTTTGGTGATAGTGGCGTGCGTGAGTTTTGCTCCGTCATCCTTTTGTGGGGGGTCTGTTATCTTATTGATGTCAGATTGTGCGATAGTGTTTGTCCTATCATCCTTTTGGTTGTAGTGGTCGGTGTGTGTTTCATTCCATCATCCTTTTGGTGGGGGGTCTGTGATCTTTTTAACGTCAGATTGTGCGTTAGTGTTTGTCCTATCATCCTTTTGGGGGTAGTGGCGGGTGTGAGTTTCGCTCCGTTATCCTTTTGGTGGGAGGTCTGTCATCGTAATTGATGTCAGGTTGTGAGATCGTGTTTGTCCTATCATGCTTTTGGTGGTATTGGCCGGTGTGAATTTCGCTCCGTCATCCTTTTGGTGGGGGGTATGTCATCGTTATTGATGTCATATTGTGCGATAGAGTTTGTCCTATCATCCTTTTGGTGGTAGTGGTCGGTGTGTGTTTCATTCCGTCATCCTTTTGGTGGGGGGTCTGTGATCTTTTTAACGTCGGATTGTGCGTTAGTGTTTGTCCTATCATCCTTTTGGTGGTAGTGGCGGGTGTGAGTTTCGCTCCGTCATCCTTTTGGTGGGAGGTCTGTCATCGTAATTGATGTCAGGTTGTGAGATCGTGTTTGTCCTATCATGCTTTTGGTGGTATTGGCCTGTGTGAATTTCGCTCCGTCATCCTTTCGGTGGGGGTTATGTCATCGTTATTGATGTCATATTGTGCGATAGAGTTTGTCCTATCATCCTTTTGGTGGTAGTGGCCGGTGTGAGTTTCCCTCCGTCATCCTTTTGGTGGGGGATCTGTCATCGTAATTGGTGTCAGAGTGTGCGATAGTGTTTGTCTTATCATCCTTTTGGTGATAGCGATCAGTGTGACTTTCGCTTCGTCATCCTTTTGGTGGGGGGTCTGTCATCGTAATTAATGTCAAATTATGCGATAGTGTTTGTCGTATCATCCTTTTGGTGGTAGCGGCCGGTGTGAGTTTCGCTCCGTCATCCTTTTGGCGGGGGGTCTGTCATCTTGTTGATGTCGGATTGCGCGATAGTGATTGTCCTATCATCCTTTTGGTGGAAGTGGCGGGTGTACGTTTCGCTTCGTCATCCTTTTGGTGGGAGGTCTGTCATCTTGGTTGATGTCAGATTGTGCGATGGTATTTGTCCTATCATCCTTTTGGTGGTAGTGGCCGGTGTGAGTTTCGCTCTGTCATCCTTTTGGTGGGGGGTCTGTCATCGTAATTGGTGTCAGAGTGTGCGATAGTGTTTGTCTTATCATCCTTTTTGTGATAGCGGTCGGTGTGAGTTTTGCTTTGTCATCCTTTTGGTGGGGGGTCTGTCATCATAATTGGTGTCAGAGTGTGCGATAGTGTTTGTCTTATCATCCTTTTTGTGATAGCGGTCGGTGTGAGTTTCGCTCCGTAATCCTTTTGGTGAGGGGTCTGTCATCGTAATTGGTGTCAGAGTGTGCGATAGTGTTTGTCTTATCATCCTTTTGGTGATAGCCGTCGGTGTCAGTTTCGCTTAGTCATCCTTTTGGTGGGGGGTCTGCCATCGTAATTGATGTCAGATAATGCGATAGTGTTTGTCCTATCTTCCTTTTGGTGGTAGCGACTGGTGTGAGTTTCGCTCCGTAATCCTTTTGGTGGGGGGTCTGTCATCGTTATTGATGTCATATTGTGCGATAGAGTTTGTGCTATCATCCTTTTGGTGGTAGCGGCCGGTATGAGTTTCGCTCCGTCATCCTTTTGGTGGGGGGTCTTTCATCGTTTTTGATGTCATATTGTGCGATAAAGTTTGTCCTATCATCCTTTTGGTGGTAGTGGCCGATGTGAGTTTCGCTCCGTCATCCTTTTGGTCGGGGGTCTGTCATCGTAATTGGTGTTAGAGTGTGTGATAGTGTTTGTCTTATCATCCTTTTGGTGATAGTGGCGTGCGTGAGTTTTGCTCCGTCATCCTTTTGTGGGGGGTCTGTTATATTATTGATGTCAGATTGTGCGATAGTGTTTGTCCTATCATCCTTTTGGTTGTAGTGGTCGGTGTGTGTTTCATTCCATCATCCTTTTGGTGGGGGGTCTGTGATCTTTTTAACGTCAGATTGTGCGTTAGTGTTTGTCCTATCATCCTTTTGGTGGTAGTGGCGGGTGTGAGTTTCGCTCCGTTATCCTTTTGGTGGGAGGTCTGTCATCGTAATTGATGTCAGGTTGTGAGATCGTGTTTGTCCTATCATGCTTTTGGTGGTATTGGCCGGTGTGAATTTCGCTCCGTCATCCTTTTGGTGGGGGGTATGTCATCGTTATTGATGTCATATTGTGCGATAGAGTTTGTCCTATCATCCTTTTGGTGGTAGTGGCCGGTGTGAGTTTCCCTCCGTCATCCTTTTGGTGGGGGATCTGTCATCGTAATTGGTGTCAGAGTGTGCGATAGTGTTTGTCTTATCATCCTTTTGGTGATAGCGATCAGTGTGACTTTCGCTTCGTCATCCTTTTGGTGGGGGGTCTGTCATCGTAATTAATGTCAAATTATGCGATAGTGTTTGTCCTATCATCCTTTTGGTGGTAGCGGCCGGTGTGAGTTTCGCTCCGTCATCCTTTTGGCGGGGGGTCTGTCATCTTGTTGATGTCGGATTGCGCGATAGTGATTGTCCTATCATCCTTTTGGTGGTAGTGGCGGGTGTGCGTTTCGCTCCGTCATCCTTTTGGTGGGAGGTCTGTCATCTTGGTTGATATCAGATTGTGCGATGGTATTTGTCCTATCATCCTTTTGGTGGTAGTGGCCGGTGTGAGTTTCGCTCTGTCATCCTTTTGGTGGGGGGTCTGTCATCGTAATTGGTGTCAGAGTGTGCGATAGTGTTTGTCTTATCATCCTTTTGGTGATAGCGGTCGGTGTGAGTTTTGCTTCGTCATCCTTTTGGTGGGAGGTCTGTCATCGTAATTGGTGTCAGAGTGTGCGATAGTGTTTGTCTTATCATCCTTTTTGTGATAGCGGTCGGTGTGAGTTTCGCTCCGTAATCCTTTTGGTGAGGGGTCTGTCATCGTAATTGGTGTCAGAGTGTGCGATAGTGTTTGTCTTATCATCCTTTTGGTGATAGCCGTCGGTGTCAGTTTCGCTTAGTCATCCTTTTGGTGGGGGGTCTGCCATCGTAATTGATGTCAGATAATGCGATAGTGTTTGTCCTATCTTCCTTTTGGTGGTAGCGACTGGTGTGAGTTTCGCTCCGTAATCCTTTTGGTGGGGGGTCTGTCATCGTTATTGATGTCATATTGTGCGATAGAGTTTGTGCTATCATCCTTTTGGTGGTAGCGGCCGGTATGAGTTTCGCTCCGTCATCCTTTTGGTGGGGGGTCTTTCATCGTTTTTGATGTCATATTGTGCGATAAAGTTTATCCTATCATCCTTTTGGTGGTAGTGGCCGATGTGAGTTTCGCTCCGTCATCCTTTTGGTCGGGGGTCTGTCATCGTAATTGGTGTCAGAGTGTGTGATAGTGTTTGTCTTATCATCCTTTTGGTGATAGTGGCGTGCGTGAGTTTTGCTCCGTCATCCTTTTGTGGGGTGATGCGTGTTTTTCGCAAGTGTACGAATCACGTCAAAGTAATATAAAAGATTATCGAATCCACAGAGACCAAGTGTCAATCTATCGTACCTGTTGTTATGGTGTTTATCTAAGGCAACTATTTTTAAGGGTTTTAGTAAGGGTGCAATGGTAAATAAAATTATAGTTTTAAATAATAAATAAAAGACAGGCTCGAATGTAATTCACGTAATCAATGATAATCTAGTACTTGTTAATGGAACTACTTATGGGCAATGTTTTCTCCTTTGAAAAGAACTAATTTAACAGGAACTGTCGCTTTCGCGTATTCAGAACCGAGTTGTACTCTCTAATCAACCCCTCCTATTGTCACGGATAAAAAGGTGCGTACTGCGTTAGAGTAGTAAACCTATTTTTAAGAAATATAGTTTCTTAACAAAGTTGAAAAGTATTTTAACCTGGACTTCTTAGCAAAAAGAGGTTCTTATGAACCAGACTCTAAATCTCATAACGCGTCCGAAAATCGTTTTAAAATCTCTTTTCTTTTTAATCTAAAAACTCCTAATGAACTATACAAAGCGCTTTTGGCTGTTTTTGAAATAGTTAAAAACAATTACTTGAATTGAAAGATAAAATAGCCCTTAGGTGTTTCCACGAACAATTATACTGATTACTGGTTTAATTACGATCCTTACATTCTAACCTTTATGGGATTAGTTAGACATGATAAAGTAAATATTCTTTTTATAGTTTTTCATATGAGTAATTTAAAGCGAGTGCGGGAAGTAAACAAAGTAAATGTGCGAGTGCGGGAAGTAAACAAAGTAAATGTGCGAGTGCGGGAAATAAACAAAGTAAATGTGCGAGTGCGGGAAATAAACAAAGTAAAGTGCGAGAAAATAAATAAAAGTAAAGCAATGCGGAAAAATAAAATACTAACTGGAATTAAAATGGCGGCAGGATTAACTTCCTCCAGAGTGCTCCAAAACTCGAACCACAGACAGATTACAGACTCGATCACTCGATTGCAGAGGCACCCCGATGTGGAATGGCAACTGCTTTATAACTGATATATGCCTAGAGAATTCTAATTCTGGATGAAGAAAAACGAAAATCTAAGGTCCTATTTATAGTAAAAACTGAAAGCATGAAATGACCGGGACGCCCCTCCACTAAAAAGTGGAGGTTATGAAATTTTGCCTTGTGGCGCCCGCCACAAGGTCATGGCGCCCGCCATGGTCCCTACAGGGGATGATGGAGTGGGGATCGTGGGTCTTGGAGGTTGAGGAGTGGTCTTGAGACGTGGCCACGTCATGGCTAACCCCATGGCGCCCGCCACGGTGGGTGCCGCAAGTGCAAAATGCTGAATTTCTAGGTTTTCATCCGTTTTCACTCCTTTTTCGCTCCTTTTCCCGATTCAAGCTCCGATTATTATAAAAACCTGAAAACATAAGAAAACAAAGCAATAACAAAGCAAAACAACAATAAAAGCTAAGAATGCATGCGAAGTCGGAGTCAGAAATACGGTGAATTTTAGTGTGATCAAATTCTCCCACACTTAAACCTTTGCTTGTCCTCAAGCAAACATTAAAGCTTAAGAAAATATGGTGTCAACACTTGTCTTTGGGCTAAAGGGATTCTAAGTTCAAGTCAGGATGCAGTGACAGATACTAACTAAGTGAACCAAGGGTACCATAGTAACACAAACACAAACTTCAATCCTATATTAACCACTCCATGTCATCCCACGATACCTAGGCCTATCTTCTCATCTTTTTGTGTCCTTTTCATTCAGGCGCAATCACATTAAGCCCGTTATCCGTACATGCTTCATAGTAGAGTGACCGGTTAGTGATTCTGATCCATAACATAAGGTTTCTGGCACATAAGCATGTGTAAACCTGTTTTTATTTCGCCTAAATGTAGCTGCGGGGGATCGGATCGTAATCCGCCCTACCAAGTTCAGTGCCAGATACCTCTGAACCAACTAACAATAGGTGACTTGCAATTTTTTTCTTTTTTTTTTTTTTTTTTTTTTTGGCAAAATTTTTTTCTTCTCTTTTTTTCGGTTTAAATGACTTTGTGAGGGTCACCTATACCAGAGTTTGCCTTTTTTTCTTTTTTTATTAGCACTGGATCATTCACTTATATTCATCGGCCCCCTACGTAGAGTATGCTTAGGCCGGAGCTGACTGCTAAAATAAACTACTTAGGACAATTTTTTTTGAATGATAGTAAAGGCCATGGTGGTGGGGTTTAGGAGTGATTCCTATATTCGAGAGGTCTATGGTGCTAAAATGGTTCTGATGTTTCAAAAAGTTGACCTAAGTCACCACATCCTAATCTAAACCTGTCTCAAAGCCCAAAAAACATGTGAAACAACATTGTTTTCTTTTTAAAAATTTTCTGGTAAGGCTAAGGAAATGGGAAAAAATGAAAATGAACTAAAAAGACACTATACTGGTGACTCGTCAGACTCATGCATTATCTAAGAAAAATAAATTACTGAAAAGGGAAATAACTGAAAGGAAATTAACTAAAAAGGGAAATAACAGAAAGCAATAGAATCCCCTCCCACACTTAAATCGAACATTGTCCCCAATGTTTCGAGATAAGATAAGGGGGGTAACCTGGAAAAAGACTACTGAGGAGGGGCACTGGTGCCTTCGCCGTCCTGATGTGATGGTCTGGAACGACGGGATCTACTACGATGCTGGTCCCTCCGGTCGAGTCGTGCTGATAAAGCAGCCTGAGCACTCCGGACCTCTCGAAGGTTACCCAAGATGGAACCCTGAGTAGCCTCTACAAGCTGGTAGTGTCGGCTGTTGAACTCTCTCTGACGGTTCTGCTCTAATGAAATAGCGTTCAAGGTACGGCAAACGTTGCTATAGGAACGATCCGAAACCAATCGCGATTGTTGCATGAAGCTCATATTGTCCGTCAGCTGTTGTGAAATAGTAGAGAGAAGGCCATCACGCCTTTCCTCTCTAGCTGTCATATCACGCCACATCTCCTCGGTGACAAAGAATCCAGGAGCAGTATCTGCAACAGGGTTAGAGGAAGATGGTGCAGTGTGTGACTGTGAAGGACGATGGGGGGACATGTGAGGGATGGGAGACTGCTCTCTCCGATCATACTCATCATCAGTGTCATGTGCCTCCCCATCGGGAATATTAGGAGGAAGTGGACCCAAAACACGCGGAGCATTAAGATCATAGGTCCAGTTCCTTTCATCACGTACATCAGTACGTCTACTGCATGGTAAAGCAACAGATGGGATAGCTACCCCATGAACCATCAACTCATAACCACCTTCTCTCCTTGTTCGGCACAATTTCATGTCTTTCAGAAATTTTAAATTAATTGTGCGAGGAGGTAGTGGTTCAAGTGTAGCTATCTCATCATTCAGGCCAAGAGCCCGAGCAATAGACGTAACAAGCCCTCCAAAAACAATCGGTCCTGTTTTATTAGTAAATAAAGTCATGTGGGCAAGCATAAACGGGACCGGATTGATGTGGGTTCTAGTGAGGCATCCTTGCAAAAATAGGAGTTCACGAGCATTAACCTTGTTTGGACTTTCCCGGCCAAAAATAGTACATGCCAAAAGAAGTCTAAAAACTCTTATGGCCGGGTTGTGAATGGTCGACGCAAGTATCCCTTCAAAAGAATTAATTGAAGTACTTGAAAGCCTTAGCCAGAAGGTAAATACCTCCGCCGACCATTCAGCATCCAAAGGTGCCTCACAAATCGAACCTTCCCTATGAGGGATTCCTAACAAATCTGCTAGCTCATTGGTACTGAATTCGTATTCAATTCCAAATAATCTAAAAATAACAGTACCGACAGTGCTAGCAGTGTCAGGACTGACAGTGTATATCAAAGAACTCAAAAACTCAATTGTCAGCCTCTCATAGGTAGGTTCCTGATTAATGAAAATATTATGCAAGCCTAGAAATTCTAATAAATTAAAAACACTATGATAAATACCCAAAGCATACAGACAGTTATCGTCGACGTACCTAGTCGAGAGGATTTCTCGACTTTGAAGCCTCTGAATAATTTTCCGTTGCCTTTCGCCCGGTCTTCCATCACGAAGAATAAATCCGTTGAACTCCATTGTTGAAAAAGCTCCTTAGGTAGTGAAAATGGTAGAAAAGTGGTTTATGAAGGGAATGATAAAGTTTTGATTTTTTTGGTTTTTGATGGATGAAAATGGAAATGGATGTTGGATATGTTTTATGGATGGAGGGTATTTTGGAAATGGGGGAGCTTTAATGGGGTTCAAGGAGGATTTGGAAGGTTGGAAAAATGGGTTTTTGGTGAAGAAAGGGATGAAAATGGTGGAAATGGGGATTGAATCCCGTATTTGGTGGGGACACGGTGTGGCGCCCGCCACGGGGCCTATGGCGCCCGCCACAAGGCCAATTCCTGGGCCTTGTGGTTTTGGATCCTCCTTTGGGCCTTCCTTGCACCTTGGTCTTCGGGGGGGTCTGAATAGCGTTTTCTTCTTCTTTTCAAGGCTTGAGGCTTGCATCTTTTTTTTTATATATTTTTTTTTTCTTTGCACGACAAAAATAAAATAATTAAAAATCAAAAAAAAAGAAAAAGAAAAATAAAGATTAGTGCATAATATGTATATATATATAAGGAATTCAAAGTGCATGAAAATATAAAAGCTGCAATAAAGTAAAATATGTCTGGAAATGCGATGAATAAAACGGAGTTAAATACTAGGGTAGTGCTGTCAGGGTGGAATGAGTCATGTGGTAGGTTTCTTATCCTGGCTTGATCCACGAATCTCAGCTATCTCCCTCCGAAGCTCGTCGATCGCCTGATGTAGAGCATCGGTCTCTGAGGCATGAGTGAGATCAGAAACCTGCATCTGTAACTCTAAGTCTGCCACTTCCTGCTTGAGCAGGGCAGTCTCCTTGCGGAGCTCATAAATCTGTGTTTGTAGGTCGGGTGGCTGCAGAGACATATTGTTAGACATAACAGTGATTCGGGGAGTAAGAGGTGTAGGAGTGTACTCAGCGGCGGGAGGCGATTTCGGCTCTTCGACAGTCTCTCCATAACCCTCTAGAGCATAACTCCAATTGGCAGGATCATGGACACTGGTCATCAGCGGATCTGGTAATGTAAAGTAGTGTATCGCTTCGCCGTCGATCAGCAATCTAAACATGTTGGGCTCAAAAGAAGCCCTCCTCATCAGTCCTCTATCAAGACAAAAATCAATATCCAGGGTGGTGTAGCAGCAGAAGGTCCTGAGGTGCAATAGCTTGCGAGACAAACCCAATGCAGTAGCAATCTGTGTAACAATCCCACCGACATGGATGATTCCTACTGATGATCTGGCAACACTAGCAAGGCCCTTCAGTAGAAAGTTGCCACAAGCAACAGGGCGAGACTGAGTCGCACAAAACAGTAGGAAAATCTCCTCTTCACTTAGCAGTGTCTCTGTATCTGGAAAACCTAGGAAAGAATGTGCTAGAATCATCTGGAAGTACCTCAATGCAGGGTTGTGGATTACCTGAGAAAACTGGGTAGAAGGATCTTGGCTCCCTCCGCCTGATATTTTAGTCCAAAACTTTTCCACTTCTCTGCTCATAAAATACCCCATCGGAGTCTCTGGAATAGCATCAGGAGTAGTCTGGAAACCTAGTAAATCACCAAACCCTTTGTGAGAGAATGAGTAGTCAATCCCGAACAACCTGAAAACAGCGAGTCCATCGGGTCCAGCCCAAGGGTCATGATGAAACGAGCTGAGGAACTCAAGAGTCAGGTTCCTATAAGTGTCGTTCCTGTCGTCAAACTGGTCCCACTGGAGTTGATGGCATAAAAATCTGACGCTTGGCTCTATCCCCAAGGCATCCATGCAGTCATGGTCAGGGTACCTGGTAGGAGCCATAGGGCGTCTCATGTGAACATAGTAACGCTCTCTCTGTGCATCATCTCTAAAGGCCACGTGCATGTCATCAGGGTTCTGCATTCTGTACAAGGTTAGCAAACAAGTCCTGAAAGCACATAAAACATTCAATCGTGAGTCCTGACATAATAATAAAATAAATAAATTAAAATAAAGTAAAAAAGTACAAAAATAAGAAAAACCATGGGTTGCCTCCCATGCAGCGCTTGTTTAACGTCATTAGCTCGACGACCGATATTTAAACATCATTGGAAGGATATGGTGGATCACTCAGAGTATGACAGGTGTATGTTGTTGGAATGTCACCTCCTTCGTAGGGCTTCAACCTCTGTCCATTGACTATGAACGGTTTACATGTTTGGTTCTTGATTTCAATAGCACCGGATCTCAGGATCTTAGATACTTCGAAAGGGCCAGTCCATCTCGAACGGAGTTTACCTGGAAATAGTCGTAACCTGGAATCGAACAGGAGAACAGGATCGCCTATTTTGAAGTCTCTTCTTATGATTCTTTTGTCATGCCAAGCTTTTGTTCTTTCTTTGTATATGATGGCATTTTCGTAGGCAGATTGTCTGAGCTCTTCTAATTTGTGGATATCAAGGATACGTTTCTCACCAGCTGTCAAGTAATCCAAATTCAAAGTTTTGATGGCCCAATAGGCCTTATGCTCCAACTCAAATGGTAAGTGACATGATTTTCCATAGACCAGTTGATAAGGGGTTGTTCCTATAGGAGTTTTGAAAGCGGTTCTATAGGCCCATAATGCTTCTTGAAGTTTCTGCGACCAATCTTTTCTAGATATAGAGACAGTCTTCTCGAGGATTTGTTTTATCTCCCTATTAGATACTTCCACTTGTCCATTGGTCTGTGGGTGGTATGGTGTTGCTACTCTATGCTTAACTCCATACTTGCTTAAAAGTTTATCAAATATTCTCGATATGAAGTGTGATCCTCCATCACTTATGACTAAACGGGGTGTTCCAAACCTGGGAAATATATAATTCTTGAATAATTTGATGACTACTCTGGTGTCGTTTGTGGGTGCGGCGATAGCTTCAATCCATTTAGACACGTAGTCAACAGCTACTAATATGTACTGATTTCCAAAAGATGGTGGGAACGGTCCCATAAAGTCTATACCCCATACGTCGAAGAGTTCTACTTCTTGGATATTTCTTAACGGCATTTCATTACGTCTTGAAATATTTCCTGTGCGTTGGCATCTGTCACACTTGACAATGAAAGCATGGACATCACGCCACATAGTAGGCCAGAATAGGCCAGCTTGAAGAATCTTGGCGTAGGTCTTAGATGTGCTTGCATGTCCACCATAGGGTGCAGAGTGACAATGCTCAATTATATTATTTACCTCTTCTTCTGGAACACAACGGCGGAAAATGCCATCTTTACCTCTCTTGAAAAGAAATGGATCGTCCCAATAGAAGTTTCTCACATCACTATAGAACTTCTTCTTCTGGTGGTAGTTTAGATCAGGGGGTATGATGTCAGCGGCTAGGTAATTAACAAAATCTGCATACCAAGGTACATTGCTTATAGCTAAGGATTTATGAAATTGCTCATGAGGGTCTGGGTTATCATCTTCAATGGTTTCTAGTTGGGCTATCAGTCTATCGTAGGCAAAATCGTCATTTATGGGTACTGGATCAGGTTTCAGGTATTCTAGCCTAGATAGGTGATCAGCTACCACATTATCAGTGCCTTTCTTGTCACGGATATCCAAATCAAACTCTTGTAATAATAGAATCCATCGAAGTAACCTAGGCTTGGCATCCTTTTTGCTTAGTAAGTAACGAATGGCAGCATGGTCGGTGTAAACTATAATCTTGGCTCCTACTAGATAAGATCTAAATTTGTCTATTGCAAAAACTACAGCTAGGAGCTCTTTTTCGGTTGTTGCGTAGTTGAGCTGTGCAGCGTCTAGGGTTCTACTGGCATAATAAATCACATGTAACTTCTTATCTTTTCTCTGACCTAGAACGGCTCCAACAGCATAATCACTGGCGTCACACATTATCTCAAACGGTTCCGACCAATCAGGGGGTTTCATTATAGGTGCTGAAATCAGAGCTTGCTTCAGAAGATTAAATGCTTCAGTACATTTTTCATCGAAGATGAACTCAGCATCTTTCATTAAAAGACCAGTTAAGGGCTTTGTTATTTTGGAGAAATCCTTGATAAAACGTCGGTAAAATCCGGCATGTCCAAGAAAACTTCTTATCTCCCTGATAGTCTTCGGCGGTTTTAGATTCTCTATGACTTCTATTTTTTCTTTATCTACCTCTATACCTTTTTCGGAAACTATATGTCCTAAAACAATCCCTTCGGTGACCATGAAATGACATTTTTCCCAATTTAGCACAAGGTTTACCTCCACACATCTCTCCAGGATTTTCTCAAGGTTGACAAGACAATTTTTGAAATCTGACCCACAAACTGAGAAATCGTCCATAAATACTTCCATGATTCCATCCAAATAATCAGCAAAGATAGACATTATGCAGCGTTGGAAAGTTGCAGGAGCATTACAAAGTCCAAAAGGCATTCTTCTATAGGCAAAGGTTCCAACTGGGCATGTAAAGGTAGTTTTTTCTTGATCTTCGGGGTGAATAGGTATTTGGAAGAATCCTGAATATCCATCTAAATAACAAAAGTAAGAGTGTCTGGCTAGGCGCTCCAACATTTGGTCTATGAATGGTAATGGGAAATGGTCCTTCCTAGTTGCTTTATTTAATTTTCTATAATCTATGCACATACGCCAACCTCCATCAGTTCTTTTTGCTACAGGTTCGCCCTTCTCGTTTTGCACGACTGTGATGCCTCCCTTTTTAGGTACTACATGCACAAGACTCACCCATTTACTGTCCGAGATCTGATATATTATACCTGCCTCTAGTAACTTAAGAACTTCAGTCTTAACTACAGTACTCATTATAGGATTTATTCTACGTTGGTGTTCTCTAGAAGGTTTTGAATCTTCTTCAAGCAAAATCCGATGCATGCATACGGATGGGCTTATTCCTTTTAGATCAGAGATCTTATATCCTAAGGCTGAGGGGTACCTACGTAAAACTTCTAATAATTGATCGGTTTCTTCTTGGTTTAAGGTAGCACTGACTATAACCGGACGGTTCATATCTTCATCAAGAAATTCATATCTCAGGTTTTTAGGCAGTTCCTTAAGTTTTACGGTCGGTTTTATAGGGCAAGGCATAGGATCTGGGGTAAGAGATAAACATTCGTGAAGGTTATCATCGATGTAGGGTGTTTTATAATTGTCATCTTCCAAAATAAGGGTTGATGGCAATTTTATAGATTCAGTTTCTTCTTCTTGTTCTAATTCCCTAATACATTCTTCGATGATATCTAAGGCATAACAAGAATCTCCTATCACAGGTGCCATAAGAAATTTTGACAATATAAATTCTATCTTCTGGCCACCTACCTCAAAAGTTAGTTTTCCCTTTTTAACATCTATTACGGCTCCAGCAGTCGATAAGAACGGTCTACCTAGGAGGATTGGTATGTCGTCATCTTCTTTAATGTCCATGACAACAAAATCAGTAGGTATAAACAGCTGACCTATCCTAACAGGGACGTCTTCAAGTATGCCTATAGGGTATTTAACGGATCTATCGGCTAATTGAAGTGACATCTTAGTAGGTTGTAATTCTCCTAAGTTTAATCTCTCACAAACTGCCAAAGGCATTAAGCTCACACTAGCTCCTAAGTCTAGAAAAGCTTTTTCGATGACATGATTCCCCAAAACACAAGGAATGGAAAAATTTCCGGGATCTTTATCTTTCTTTGCTAACCTATTTTCGGAAATAGAATTACATTCCACGGGTTTCGGATCTTCGAGTCTACGTTTATTTGTAAGTATGTCTTTGAGAAACTTAGCATAAGAAGGTATTTGGGTGATGGCTTCTGTAAAGGGGATTTCTACGTGAAGTTTTTCTATAACCTTAACGAATTTTTGATATTGATTATCGATTTGGGTTTTCTTTAATCTTTGAGGGTAAGGTATTGGTGGTTTGTATGGCGGTGGCGGTACATAGGTTTTATTTTTAGGTTCTTCTCCTTTTTCTTGACTTTCCGGGGTTTCAGGCTTCTCTGGTTCCTTTTCCTCATTCCTCTCAGAAGTTTCGGGCTCACTTAATCTAGGGTTTAAAGGTTCCTTGTAAGTGGTTCCACTTCGTAGAGTAATGGCATTAGCTTGCCCTTTCGGGTTTTGTTGAGGTTGTCCAGGGAACTGTCCTCCAGGTGTAGTCTGTGGGGCTTGGTTTAACGCTACCTGAGAGATCTGGGTTTCAAGCATCTTATTATGAGTAATAATTTGATCAACCTTGGTTCCTAACTTGGTAATTAGTTCGTTAACATGGACGTTATGGTTCATGAACTCTTTGTTTTGTTGTTTTTGAGCAACGATAAAATCTTTTACAACTTCCTCAAAGCTCGGGCTAGGTGGTACAGGTTGCATAGGTTGATTTGTTCTAGGGGCTTGGTAACCTTGTTGTCTCGGAGGTGCGGTATTTTGGATAGGGTTATTATTTTTGTAGGAGAAGTTTGGGTGATTCCTCCATCCAGGGTTATATGTGTTTGAAAATGGGTTCCCTTGGGTATAGTTCACTTGCTCAGTGTTGGTTTCATTCAACAGATTGCATTCGGCGGATTGGTGTCCTTGCGTTCCACATATCTCACAATTCGGCGAAACTGCGGCAACAGTATTCGGAGTTGTACACATATGTTCGACTCTAAGGGCCAACGCGTCCATTTTAGCCTGCATCATGTCTATAGAGCTTAGCTCATGTATTCCTCCTTGGGCTTCCTTCTTTTCCACTGTCGCTCGTTCTACTCCCCATGATTGATGGTTTTGGGCCATATCCTCAATAAGGGCACTAGCTTCAGGGTAAGGTTTGTTCATCAGTGCGCCACCAGCGGCAGCGTCGATGGTCATTTTAGTGTTATAAAGAAGTCCATTATAGAAGGTTTGGATGATTAGCCAATTCTCTAGGCCATGGTGTGGGCATGCTCTTAATAGTTCTTTATATCTCTCCCAGGCTTCGAACAACGACTCTCCTTGGTGTTGGGTAAATCTAGTTATTAGGTTTCGAAGAAGAGCGGTCTTACTTGGGGGAAAATATCTAGCAAGGAAAACTTTTCTAAGGTCATCCCAAGTTGTTATTGAATTGGGTGGAAGAGAATCTAACCATGATAGAGCTTTATCTCTGAGGGAAAAGGGAAATAATCTTAAGCGTATTGCCTCAGGAGAAGCTCCATTGGTTTTAAAGGTGTCTGCTAATTGAAGAAAGTTTTTTAAATGTTGGTTTGGGTTATCAGTAGCGAGACCTGCGAATTGTCTCTGTTGCACTAATTGCAGCAGGGATGGCTTAAGTTCAAAATTATTGGCTGGGATAGCGGGGTTTACTATACTGGAACTAGGTTCCTCGTTTGATGGTTGGGCGAAGTCCTTAAGAGGTCTTTGATTTTGATCTTCGGCCATATCTCTCCTATTCCTATGGAAAAATAAACGTGCGCGAGCGTAACGTTCAGGTTCAGCTAGAGGGTCTACTAAACTTCCGGCACTGCGAGTCTTTCGCGTTGACCGGTGGGTAACAACCTTAGTCTAAACGGTATAACTACAGGGTAATGAAATTTGACGATATTGGTCCCCGGCAACGGCGCCAAAGACTTGATGCGTGTTTTTCGCAAGTGTACGAATCACGTCAAAGTAATATAAAAGATTATCGAATCCACAGAGACCAAGTGTCAATCTATCGTACCTGTTGTTATGGTGTTTATCTAAGGCAACTATTTTTAAGGGTTTTAGTAAGGGTGCAATGGTAAATAAAATTATAGTTTTAAATAATAAATAAAAGACAGGCTCGAATGTAATTCACGTAATCAATGATAATCTAGTACTTGTTAATGGAACTACTTATGGGCAATGTTTTCTCCTTTGAAAAGAACTAATTTAACAGGAACTGTCGCTTTCGCGTATTCAGAACCGAGTTGTACTCTCTAATCAACCCCTCCTATTGTCACGGATAAAAAGGTGCGTACTGCGTTAGAGTAGTAAACCTATTTTTAAGAAATATAGTTTCTTAACAAAGTTGAAAAGTATTTTAACCTGGACTTCTTAGCAAAAAGAGGTTCTTATGAACCAGACTCTAAATCTCATAACGCGTCCGAAAATCGTTTTAAAATCTCTTTTCTTTTTAATCTAAAAACTCCTAATGAACTATACAAAGCGCTTTTGGCTGTTTTTGAAATAGTTAAAAACAATTACTTGAATTGAAAGATAAAATAGCCCTTAGGTGTTTCCACGAACAATTATACTGATTACTGGTTTAATTACGATCCTTACATTCTAACCTTTATGGGATTAGTTAGACATGATAAAGTAAATATTCTTTTTATAGTTTTTCATATGAGTAATTTAAAGCGAGTGCGGGAAGTAAACAAAGTAAATGTGCGAGTGCGGGAAGTAAACAAAGTAAATGTGCGAGTGCGGGAAATAAACAAAGTAAATGTGCGAGTGCGGGAAATAAACAAAGTAAAGTGCGAGAAAATAAATAAAAGTAAAGCAATGCGGAAAAATAAAATACTAACTGGAATTAAAATGGCGGCAGGATTAACTTCCTCCAGAGTGCTCCAAAACTCGAACCACAGACAGATTACAGACTCGATCACTCGATTGCAGAGGCACCCCGATGTGGAATGGCAACTGCTTTATAACTGATATATGCCTAGAGAATTCTAATTCTGGATGAAGAAAAACGAAAATCTAAGGTCCTATTTATAGTAAAAACTGAAAGCATGAAATGACCGGGACGCCCCTCCACTAAAAAGTGGAGGTTATGAAATTTTGCCTTGTGGCGCCCGCCACAAGGTCATGGCGCCCGCCATGGTCCCTACAGGGGATGATGGAGTGGGGATCGTGGGTCTTGGAGGTTGAGGAGTGGTCTTGAGACGTGGCCACGTCATGGCTAACCCCATGGCGCCCGCCACGGTGGGTGCCGCAAGTGCAAAATGCTGAATTTCTAGGTTTTCATCCGTTTTCACTCCTTTTTCGCTCCTTTTCCCGATTCAAGCTCCGATTATTATAAAAACCTGAAAACATAAGAAAACAAAGCAATAACAAAGCAAAACAACAATAAAAGCTAAGAATGCATGCGAAGTCGGAGTCAGAAATACGGTGAATTTTAGTGTGATCATGGGGGGTCTGTTATATTATTGATGTCAGATTGTGCGATAGTGTTTGTCCTATCATCCTTTTGGTTGTAGTGGTCGGTGTGTGTTTCATTCCATCATCCTTTTGGTGGGGGGTCTGTGATCTTTTTAACGTCAGATTGTGCGTTAGTGTTTGTCCTATCATCCTTTTGGTGGTAGTGGCGGGTGTGAGTTTCGCTCCGTTATCCTTTTGGTGGGAGGTCTGTCATCGTAATTGATGTCAGGTTGTGAGATCGTGTTTGTCCTATCATGCTTTTGGTGGTATTGGCCGGTGTGAATTTCGCTCCGTCATCCTTTTGGTGGGGGGTATGTCATCGTTATTGATGTCATATTGTGCGATAGAGTTTGTCCTATCATCCTTTTGGTGGTAGTGGCCGGTGTGAGTTTCCCTCCGTCATCCTTTTGGTGGGGGATCTGTCATCGTAATTGGTGTCAGAGTGTGCGATAGTGTTTGTCTTATCATCCTTTTGGTGATAGCGATCAGTGTGACTTTCGCTTCGTCATCCTTTTGGTGGGGGGTCTGTCATCGTAATTAATGTCAAATTATGCGATAGTGTTTGTCCTATCATCCTTTTGGTGGTAGCGGCCGGTGTGAGTTTCGCTCCGTCATCCTTTTGGCGGGGGGTCTGTCATCTTGTTGATGTCGGATTGCGCGATAGTGATTGTCCTATCATCCTTTTGGTGGTAGTGGCGGGTGTGCGTTTCGCTCCGTCATCCTTTTGGTGGGAGGTCTGTCATCTTGGTTGATATCAGATTGTGCGATGGTATTTGTCCTATCATCCTTTTGGTGGTAGTGGCCGGTGTGAGTTTCGCTCTGTCATCCTTTTGGTGGGGGGTCTGTCATCGTAATTGGTGTCAGAGTGTGCGATAGTGTTTGTCTTATCATCCTTTTGGTGATAGCGGTCGGTGTGAGTTTTGCTTCGTCATCCTTTTGGTGGGAGGTCTGTCATCGTAATTTGTGTCAGAGTGTGCGATAGTGTTTGTCTTATCATCCTTTTTGTGATAGCGGTCGGTGTGAGTTTCGCTCCGTAATCCTTTTGGTGAGGGGTCTGTCATCGTAATTGGTGTCAGAGTGTGCGATAGTGTTTGTCTTATCATCCTTTTGGTGATAGCCGTCGGTGTCAGTTTCACTTCGTCATCCTTTTGGTGGGGGGTCTGCCATCGTAATTGATGTCAGATAATGCGATAGTGTTTGTCCTATCTTCCTTTTGGTGGTAGCGACTGGTGTGAGTTTCGCTCCGTAATCCTTTTGGTGGGGGGTCTGTCATCATTATTGATGTCATATTGTGCGATAGAATTTGTCCAATCATCCTTTTGGTGGTAGAGGCCGGTGTGAGTTTCGCTCCATCATCCTTTTGGTGGGGGGTCTGTCATCGTTATTGCTGCCATATTGTGCGATAGAGTTTGTCCTATCATCCTTTTGGTGGTAGTGGCCGGTGTGAGTTTCGCTCCGTCATCCTTTTGGTCGGGGGTCTGCCATCGTAATTGGTGTCAGAGTGTGTGATAGTGTTTGTCTTATCATCCTTTTGGTGATAGTGGCGTGCGTGAGTTTTGCTCCGTCATCCTTTTGTGGGGGATGTATTATCTTATTGATGTCAGATTGTGCGATAGTGTTTGTCCTATCATCCTTTTGGTTGTAGTGGTCGGTGTGTGTTTCATTCCGTCATCCTTTTGGTGGGGGGTCTGTGATCTTTTTAACGTCGGATTGTGCGTTAGTGTTTGTCCTATCATCCTTTTGGTGGTAGTGGCGGGTGTGAGTTTCGCTCCTTCATCCTTTTGGTGGGAGGTCTGTCATCGTAATTGATGTCAGGTTATGAGATCGTGTTTGTCCTATCATGCTTTTGGTGGTATTGGCCGGTGTGAATTTCGCTCCGTCATCCTTTTGGTGGGGGGGGTATGTCATCGTTATTGATGTCATATTGTGCGATAGAGTTTGTCCTATCATCCTTTAGGTGGTAGTGGCCGGTGTGAGTTTCCCTCTGTCATCCTTTTGGTGGGGGATCTATCATCGTAATTGGTGTCATAGTGTGCGATAGTGTTTGTCTTATCATCCTTTTGGTGATAGCGATCGGTGTGACTTTCGCTTCGTCATCCTTTTGGTGGGGGGTCTGTCATCGTAATTAATGTCAAATTATGCGATAGTGTTTGTCCTATCATCCTTTTGGTGGTAGCGACCGGTGTGAGTTTCGCTCCGTCATCCTTTTGGCGGGGGGTCTGTCATCTTGCTGATGTCGGATTGCGCCATAGTGATTGTCCTATCATCATTTTGGTAGTAGTGGCGGGTGTGCGTTTCGCTCCATCATCCTTTTGGTGGGAGGTCTGTCATCTTGGTTGATGTCAGATTGTGCGATGGTGTTTGTCCTATCATCCTTTTGGTGGTAGTGGCCGGTGTGAGTTTTGCTCTGTCATCCTTTTGGTGGGGGGTCTGTCATCGTAATTGGTGTCAGAGTGTGCGATAGTGTTTGTCTTATCATCCTTTTGGTAATAGCGGTCGGTGTGAGTTTCGCTTCGTCATCCTTTTGGTGGGGGGTGTGTCATCGTAATTGGTGTCAGAGTGTGCAATAGTGTTTGTCTTATCATCCTTTTTGTGATAGCGATCGGTGTGAGTTTCGTTTCGTAATCCTTTTGGTGGGGGGTCTGTCATCGTAATTGGTTTCAAAGTGTGCGATAGTGTTTGTCTTATCATCCTTTTGGTGATAGCCGTCGATGTCAGTTTCGCTTCTTCATCCTTTTGGTGGGGGGTCTGCCATCATAATTGATGTCAAACAATGCGATAGTGTTTGTCCTATCTTCCTTTTGCTGGTAGCGGCTGGTGTGAGTTTTGCTCCGTAACCCTTTTGGTGGGGGGTCTGTCATCGTTATTGATGTCATATTGTGCGATAGAGTTTGTCCTATCATCCTTTTGGTGGTAGCGGCCGGTGTGTGTTTCGCTCCGTCATCCTTTTGGTGGGGGGTCTGTCATCGTTATTGATGTCATATCGTGCTATAGAGTTTGTCCTATCATCCTTTTGGTGGTAGTGGCCGGTGTGAGTTTCGCTCTGTCATCCTTTTGGTCGGGGGTCTGTCATCTTAATTGGTGTCAGAGTGTGTGATAGTGTTTGTCTTATCATCCTTTTGGTGATAGTGGCGTGCGTGAGTTTTACTCCGTCATCCTTTTGTGGGGGGTCTGTTATCTTTTTGATGTCAGATTGTGCGGTAGTGTTTGTCCTATCATCCTTTTGGTTGTAGTGGTCGGTGTGTGTTTCATTCCGTCATCCTTTTGGTGGGGGGTCTCTGATCTTTTTAACGTCGGATTGTGCGTTAGTGTTTGTCCTATCATCCTTTTGGTGGTAGTGGCGGGTGTGAGTTTTGCTCCGTCATCCTTTTGGTGGGGGATCTGTCATGGTAATTGCTGTCAGAGTGTGCGATAGTGTTTGTCTTATCATCCTTTTGGTGATAGCGATCGGTGTGAGTTTCGCTTCGTCATCCTTTTGGTGGGGGGTCTGTCATCATAATTAATGTCAGATTATGCGATAGTGTTTGTCCTATCATCCTTTTGGTGGTAGCGGCCGATGTGAGTTTCGCTCCGTCATCCTTTTGGCGGGGGGCCTGTCATCTTGTTGATGTCGGATTGCGCGATAGTGATTGTCCTATCATCCTTTTGGTGGTAGTGGCGGGTGTGCGTTTCGCTCCGTCATCCTTTTGTTGGGAGGTCTGTCATCTTGGTTGATGTCAGATTGTGCGATGGTGTTTGTCCTATCATCCTTTTGGTGGTAGTGGCCAGTGTGAGTTTCGCTCTGTCATCCTTTTGGTGGGGGGTCTGTCATCGTAGTTGGTGTCAGAGTGTGCGATAGTGTTTGTCTTATCATCCTTTTGGTGATAGCGGTCGGTGTGAGATTCGCTTCGTCATCCTTTTGGTGGGGGGTCTATCATCGTAATTAGTGTCAGAGTGTGCGATAGTGTTTGTCTTATCATCCTTTTTGTGATAGCGGTCGGTGTGAGTTTCGCTCCGTAATCCTTTTGCTGGGGGGTCTGTTATTGTAATTGGTGTCAGAGTGTGCGATAGTGTTTGTCTTATCATCCTTTTGGTGATAGCCATCGGTGTGAGTTTCGCTTCGTCATCCTTTTGGTGGGGGGTATTTCATCGTAATTGATGTCAGATAATGCGATAGTGTTCGTCCTATCTTCGTTTTGGTGGTAGCGGCTGGTGTGAGTTTCGCACCGTAATCCTTTTGGTGGGGGGTCTGTCATCGTTATTGATGTCATATTGTGCGATAGAGTTTGTGCTATCATCCTTTTGGTGGTAGCGGCCGGTGTGAGTTTCGCTCCGTCATCCTTTTGGTGGGGGGTCTGTCATCGTTATTGATGTCATATTGTGCGATAGAGTTTGTCCTATCATCCTTTTAGTGGTAGTGGCCGGTGTGAGTTTCGTTCCATCATCCTTTTGGTCGGGGGTCTGTCATCGTAATTGATGTCAGATTATGCGATAGTGTTTGTCCTATCATCCTTTTGGTGGTAGCGGCCGGTGTGTGTTTCGCTCTGTCATCCTTTTGGTGGTAGCGGCCGGTGTGAGTTTCGCTCTGTCATCCTTTTGGTGGAGGGTATGTCATCGTTATTGATGTCATATTGTGCGATAGAGTTTGTCCTATCATCCTTTTGGTGGTAGTGGCCGGTGTGAGTTTCGCCCCGTCATCCTTTTGGTGGGGGGTCTGTCATCGTAATTGGTGTCAGAGTGTGCGATAGTGTTTTTCTTATCATCCTTTTTGTGATAGCGGTCGGTGTGAGTTTCGCTCCGTAATCCTTTTGGTAGGGGGTCTGTCATCGTAATTGATGTCAGATAATGCGATAGTGTTTGTCCTATCATCCTTTTGGTGGTAGCGGCCGGTGTGAGTTTCGCTCCGTCATCCTTTTGGCGGGGGGTCTGTCATCTTGTTGATGTCGGATTGCGCGATAGTGATTGTCCTATCATCCTTTTGGTGGTAGTGGCGGGTGTGCGTTTCGATCCGTCATCCTTTTGGTGCAGGGTCTGTCATCGTAATTGGTGTTAGAGTGTGCGATAGTGTTTGTCTTATCATCCTTTTGGTGATAGCGGTCGGTGTGAGTTTCGCTTCGTCATCCTTTTGACGGGGGGTCTGTCATCGTAATTGGTGTCAGAATGTGCGATAGTGTTTGTCTTATCATCCTTTTTGTGATAGCGGTCGGTGTGAGTTTCGCTCCGTAATCCTTTTGGTGGGGGGTTTGTCATTGTAATTGGTGTCAGAGTGTGTGATAGTGTTTGTCTTATCATCCTTTTGGTGATAGCCATCCGTGTGAGTTTCGCTTCGTCATCCTTTTGCTGGGGGGTCTGTCATCGTAATTGATGTCAGATAATGCGATAGTGTTCGTCCTATCTTCCTTTAGGTGGTAGCGGCTGGTGTGAGTTTCGCTCCGTAATCCTTTTGGTGGGGGGTCTGTCATCGTTATTGATGTCATATTGTGCGATAGAGTTTGTCCTATCATCCTTTTGGTGGTAGCGGCCGCTGTGAGTTTCGTTCCTTCATCCTTTTGGTCGGGGGTCTGTCATCGTAATTGATGTCAGATTATGCGATAGTGTTTGTCCTATCATCCTTTTGGTGGTAGCGGCCGGCGTGTGTTTCGCTCTGTCATCCTTTTTATGGTAGCGGCCGGTGTGAGTTTCGCTCTGTCATGCTTTTGGTGGAGGGTCTGTCATCGTTATTGATGTCATATTGTGCGATAAAGTTTGTCCTATCATCCTTTTGGTGGTAGTGGCCGGTGTGAGTTTCGCTCCGTCATCCTTTTGGCGGGGGGTCTGTCATCGTAATTGGTGTCAGAGTGTGCGATAGTGTTTGTCTTATCATCCTTTTTGTGATAGCGGTCGGTGTGAGTTTCGCTCCGTAATCCTTTTGTTGGGGGGTCTGTCATCGTCATTGATGTCAGATAATGCGATAGTGTTTGTCATATCTTCCTTTTAGTGGTAGCGGCCGGTGTGAGTTTCTCTCCGTCATCCTTTTGGTGGGGGGTCTGTCATCGTTATTGATGTCATATTGTGCGATAGAGTTTATCCTATCATCGTTTTGGTGGTAGTGGCCGGTGTGAGTTTCGCTCCGTCATCCTTTTGGTGGGGGGTCTGTCATTGTTATTGATGTCATATTGTGCGATACAGTTTGTCTTATCATCCTTTTGGTGGTAGTGGCCGGTGTGAGTTTCGCTCCATAATCCTTTTGGTGGGGGGTCTGTCATCGTAATTGGTGTCAGAGTTTGCTATAGTGTTTATCTTATCATCCTTTTGGTGATAGCGGTCGGTGTGAGTTTCGCTCCGTCATTCTTTTGATGGGCGGTCTGTCATCGTAATTGATGTCTGGTTGTGCGATCGTGTTTGTCCTATCATGGTTTTGGTGGTAGGGGTCGGTGTGAGTTTCTCTCCGTCATCCTTTTGGTGGGGGGTCTGTCATCGTAATTGGTGTCAGAGTGTGCGATAGTGTTTATCTTATCATCCTTTTGGTGATAGTGGTGCGCGTGAGTTTCGCTCCGTCATCCTTTTGTGGGGAGTCTGTTATCTTATTGATGTCAGATTGTGCGATAGTGTTTGTCCTATCATCCTTTTGGTTCTAGTGGTCGGTGTGTGTTTTGTTCCGTCATCCTTTTGGTGGGGGTCTGTGATCTTTTTAACGTCGGATTGTGCATTAGTGTTTGTCCTATCATCCTTTTGGTGGGAGGTCTGTCTTCTTGATTGATGTCAGATTGTGCGATGGTGTTTGTTCTATCATCCTTTTGGTGGTAGTGGCCGGTGTGAGTTTTGCTCTGTCATCCATTTGGTGGGGGGTCTGTCATCGTAATTGGTGTCAGATTGTGCGATAGAGTTTGTCCTATCATCCTTTTTGTGATAGCGGTCGGTGTGAGTTTCGCTCCGTAATCCTTTTGGTGGGGGGTCTATCATTGTAATTGGTGTTAGAGTGTGCGATAGTGTTTGTCTTATCATATTTTTGGTGATAGCCGGTGGTGTGAGTTTCGCTTCGTCATGCTTTTGGTGGGGGGTTTGTCATCGTAATTGATGTCAGATAATGCGATAGTGGTTGTCCTATCTTCCTTTTGGTGGTAGCGGCTGGTGTGAGTTTCGCTCCGTCATCCTTTCTGTGGGGGGTCTGTCATCGTTATTGATGTCATATTGTGCGATAGAGTTTGTCCTATCATCCTTTTGGTGGTAGCGGCCGATGTGAGTTTTGCTCCGTCATCCTTTTGGTAGGGGGTCTGTCATCGTAATTGATGTCAGATTATGCGATAATGTTTGTCCTATCATCCTTTTGGTGGTAGCGGCCGGTGTGAGTTTCGCTCCGTCATCCTTTTGGTGGAGGGTCTGTCATCGTTATTGATGTCATATTGTGCGATAGAGTTTGTCCTATCATCCTTTTGGTGGTAGTGGCCGGTGTGAGTTTCGCTCCGTCATCCTTTTGGTAGGGGGTCTGTCATCGTAATTGGTGTCAGAGTGTGCGATAGTGTTTGTCTTATCATCCTTTTGGTGATAGTGGCGTGCGTGAGTTTCGCTCTGTCATCCTTTTGTGGGGGGTCTGTTATCTTATTGATGTCAGATTGTGCGATAGTGTTTGTCCTATCATCCTTTTGGTTGTAGTGGTCGGTGTGTGTTTCGTTTCGTCATCCTTTTGGTGGGGGGTCTGTGATCTTTTTAATGTTGGATTGTGCGTTAGTGTTTGTCCTATCATCCTTTTGGTGGTAGTGGCGGGTGTGAGTTTCACTCTGTCATCCTTTTGGTGGTAGGTCTGTCATCGTAATTGATGTCATGTTGTGAGATCGCGTTTGTCCTATCATGCTTTTGGTTGTATTGGTCGGTGTGAATTTCGCTCCGTCATCCTTTTGGTGGGGGGTATGTCATCGTTATTGATGAAATATTGTGCGATAGAGTTTGTCCTATCATCCTTTTGGTGATAGTGGCCGGTTTGAGTTTCGTTCCGTCATCCTTTTGGTGGGGGATTTGTCATTGTAATTGGTGTCAGAGTGTGCGATAGTGTTTGTCTTATCATCCTTTTGGTGATAGCGGTCGGTGTGAGTTTCGCTTCGTCATCCTTTTGGTGGGGGGTATGTCATCGTAATAAATGTCAGATTATACGATAGTGTTTGTCTTATCATCCTTTTTGTGATAGCGATCGGTGTGAGTTTCGCTCCGTAATCCTTTTGGTGGGGGGTCTGTCATTGTAATTGGTGTCAGAGTGTGCGATATTGTTTGTCTTATCATCCTTTTTGTGATAGTCGTCGGTGTGAGTTTCGCTTCGTCATCCTTTTGGTGGGGGGTCTGTCATCGTAATTGATGTCAGATAATGCGATAGAGTTTGTCCTATCATCCTTTTGGTGGTAGTGGCCGGTTTGAGTTTCGTTCCGTCATCCTTTTGGTGGGGGATCTGTCATTGTAATTGGTGTCAGAGTGTGCGATAGTGTTTGTCTTATCATCCTTTTGGTGATAGCGGTCAGTGTGAGTTTCGCTTCGTCATCCTTTTGGTGGGGGGTCTGTCATCGTAATAAATGTCAGATTATGCGATAGTGTTTGTCCTATCATCCTTTTGGTGGTAGCGACCGGTGTGAGTTTCGCTCCGCCATCCTTTTGGTGGGGGGTCTGTCATCGTTATTGATGTCATATTGTGCGATAGAGTTTGTCCTATCATCCTTTTTGTGATAGCGGTCGGTGTGAGTTTCGCTCCGTAATCCTTTTGGTGGGGGGTCTATCATTGTAATTGGTGTTAGAGTGTGCGATAGTGTTTGTCTTATCATCCTTTTGGTGATAGCCGTCGGTGTGAGTTTCGCTTCGTCATGCTTTTGGTGGGGGGGTTTGTCATCGTAATTGATGTCAGATAATGCGATAGTGGTTGTCCTATCTTCCTTTTGGTGGTAGCGGCTGGTGTGAGTTTCGCTCCGTCATCCTTTTGGTGGGGGGTCTGTCATCGTTATTGATGTCAAATTGTGCGATAGAGTTTGTCCTATCATCCTTTTGGTGGTAGCGGCCGATGTGAGTTTTGCTCCGTCATCCTTTTGTTGGGGGGTCTGTCATCGTAATTGATGTCAGATTATGCGATAGTGTTTGTCCTATCATCCTTTTGGTGGTAGCGGCCGGTGTGAGTTTCGCTCCGTCATCCTTTTGGTGGAGGGTCTGTCATCGTTATTGATGTCATATTGTGCGATAGAGTTTGTCCTATCATCCTTTTGGTGGTAGTGGCCGGTGTGAGTTTCGCTCCGTCATCCTTTTGGTAGGGGGTCTGTCATCGTAATTGGTGTCAGAGTGTGCGATAGTGTTTGTCTTATCATCCTTTTGGTGATAGTGGCGTGCGTGAGTTTCGCTCTGTCATCCTTTTGTGGGGGGTCTGTTATCTTATTGATGTCAGATTGTGCGATAGTGTTTGTCCTATCATCCTTTTGGTTGTAGTGGTCGGTGTGTGTTTCGTTTCGTCATCCTTTTGGTGGGGGGTCTGTGATCTTTTTAATGTTGGATTGTGCGTTAGTGTTTGTCCTATCATCCTTTTGGTGGTAGTGCCGGGTGTGAGTTTCACTCTGTCATCCTTTTGGTGGTAGGTCTGTCATCGTAATTGATGTCATGTTGTGAGATCGCGTTTGTCCTATCATGCTTTTGGTTGTATTGGTCGGTGTGAATTTCGCTCCGTCATCCTTTTGGTGGGGGGTATGTCATCGTTATTGATGAAATATTGTGCGATAGAGTTTGTCCTATCATCCTTTTGGTGGTAGTGGCCGGTTTGAGTTTCGTTCCGTCATCCTTTTGGTGGGGAATTTGTCATTGTAATTGGTGTCAGAGTGTGCGATAGTGTTTGTCTTATCATCCTTTTGGTGATAGCGGTCGGTGTGAGTTTCGCTTCGTCATCCTTTTGGTGGGGGGTATGTCATCGTAATAAATGTCAGATTATACGATAGTGTTTGTATTATCATCCTTTTTGTGATAGCGATCGGTGTGAGTTTCGCTCCGTAATCCTTTTGGTGGGGGGTCTGTCATTGTAATTGGTGTCAGAGTGTGCGATATTGTTTGTCTTATCATCCTTTTTGTGATAGTCGTCGGTGTGAGTTTCGCTTCGTCATCCTTTTGGTGGGGGGTCTGTCATCGTAATTGATGTCAGATAATGCGATAGAGTTTGTCCTATCATCCTTTTGGTGGTAGTGGCCGGTTTGAGTTTCGTTCCGTCATCCTTTTGGTGGGGGATCTGTCATTGTAATTGGTGTCAGAGTGTGCGATAGTGTTTGTCTTATCATCCTTTTGGTGATAGCGGTCAGTGTGAGTTTCGCTTCGTCATCCTTTTGGTGGGGGGTCTGTCATCGTAATAAATGTCAGATTATGCGATAGTGTTTGTCCTATCATCCTTTTGGTGGTAGCGACCGGTGTGAGTTTCGCTCCGCCATCCTTTTGGTGGGGGGTCTGTCATCGTTATTGATGTCATATTGTGCGATAGAGTTTGTCCTATCATCCTTTTTGTGATAGCGGTCGGTGTGAGTTTCGCTCCGTAATCCTTTTGGTGGGGGGTCTATCATTGTAATTGGTGTTAGAGTGTGCGATAGTGTTTGTCTTATCATCCTTTTGGTGATAGCCGTCGGTGTGAGTTTCGCTTCGTCATGCTTTTGGTGGGGGGTTTGTCATCGTAATTGATGTCAGATAATGCGATAGTGGTTGTCCTATCTTCCTTTTGGTGGTAGCGGCTGGTGTGAGTTTCGCTCCGTCATCCTTTTGGTGGGGGGTCTGTCATCGTTATTGATGTCAAATTGTGCGATAGAGTTTGTCCTATCATCCTTTTGGTGGTAGCGGCCGATGTGAGTTTTGCTCCGTCATCCTTTTGTTGGGGGGTCTGTCATCGTAATTGATGTCAGATTATGCGATAGTGTTTGTCCTATCATCCTTTCGGTGGTAGCGGCCGGTGTGAGTTTCGCTCCGTCATCCTTTTGGTGGAGGGTCTGTCATCGTTATTGATGTCATATTGTGCGATAGAGATTGTCCTATCATCCTTTTGGTGGTAGTGGCCGGTGTGAGTTTCGCTCCGTCATCCTTTTGGTAGGGGGTCTGTCATCGTAATTGGTGTCAGAGTGTGCGATAGTGTTTGTCTTATCATCCTTTTGGTGATAGTGGCGTGCGTGAGTTTCGCTCTGTCATCCTTTTGTGGGGGGTCTGTTATCTTATTGATGTCAGATTGTGCGATAGTGTTTGTCCTATCATCCTTTTGGTTGTAGTGGTCGGTGTGTGTTTCGTTTCGTCATCCTTTTGGTGGGGGGTCTGTGATCTTTTTAATGTTGGATTGTGCGTTAGTGTTTGTCCTATCATCCTTTTGGTGGTAGTGGCGGGTGTGAGTTTCACTCTGTCATCCTTTTGGTGGGAGGTCTGTCATCGTAATTGATGTCATGTTGTGAGATCGCGTTTATCCAATCATGCTTTTGGTGGTATTGGTCGGTGTGAATTTCGCTCCGTCATCCTTTTGGTGGGGGTATGTCATCGTTATTGATGAAATATTGTGCGATAGAGTTTGTCCTATCATCCTTTTGGTGGTAGTGGTCGGTTTGAGTTTCGTTCCGTCATCCTTTTGGTGGGGGATTTGTCATTGTAATTGGTGTCAGAGTGTGCGATAATGTTTGTCTTATCATCCTTTTGGTGATAGCGGTCGGTGTGAGTTTCGCTCCGTCATCCTTTTGGTGGGGGGTCTGTCATCGTAATAAATGTCAGATTATACGATAGTGTTTGTCTTATCATCCTTTTTGTGATAGCGGTCGGTGTGAGTTTCGCTCCGTAATCCTTTTGGTGGGGGGTCTGTCATTGTAATTGGTGTCAGAGTGTGCGATATTGTTTGTCTTATCATCCTTTTTGTGATAGCCGTCGGTGTGAGTTTCGCTTCGTCATCCTTTTGGTGGGGGGTCTGTTATCGTAATTGATGTCAGATAATGCGATAGAGTTTGTCCTATCATCCTTTTGGTGGTAGTGGCCGGTTTGAGTTTCGTTCCGTCATCCTTTTGGTGGGGGATCTGTCATTGTAATTGGTGTCAGAGTGTGCGATAGTGTTTGTCTTATCATCCTTTTGGTGATAGCGGTCAGTGTGAGTTTCGCTTCGTCATCCTTTTGGTGGGGGGTCTGTCATCGTAATAAATGTCAGATTATGCGATAGTCTTTGTCCTATCATCCTTTTGGTGGTAGCGGCCGGTGTGAGTTTCGCTCCGCCATCCTTTTGGTGGGGGGTCTGTCATCGTTATTGATGTCATATTGTGCGATAGAGTTTGTCCTATCATCCTTTTTGTGATAGCGGTCGGTGTGAGTTTCGCTCCGTAATCCTTTTGGTGGGGGGTCTATCATTGTAATTGGTGTTAGAGTGTGCGATAGTGTTTGTCTTATCATCCTTTTGGTGATAGTCGTCGGTGTGAGTTTCGCTTCGTCATGCTTTTGGTGGGGGGTTTGTCATCGTAATTGATGTCAGATAATGCGATAGTGGTTGTCCTATCTTCCTTTTGGTGGTAGCGGCTGGTGTGAGTTTCGCTCCGTCATCCTTTTGGTGGGGGGTCTGTCATCGTTATTGATGTCAAATTGTGCGATAGAGTTTGTCCTATCATCCTTTTGGTGGTAGCGGCCGATGTGAGTTTTGCTCCGTCATCCTTTTGGTGGGGGGTCTGTCATCGTAATTGATGTCATATTGTGCGATAGAGTTTGTCCTATCATCCTTTTGGTGGTAGTGGCCGGTGTGAGTTTCGCTCCGTCATCCTTTTGGTAGGGGGTCTGTCATCGTAATTGGTGTCAGAGTGTGCGATAGTGTTTGTCTTATCATCCTTTTGGTGATAGTGGCGTGCGTGAGTTTCGCTCTGTCATCCTTTTGTGGGGGGTCTGTTATCTTATTGATGTCAGATTGTGCGATAGTGTTTGTCCTATCATCCTTTTAGTTGTAGTGGTCGGTGCGTGTTTCGTTTCGTCATCCTTTTGGTGGGGGGTCTGTGATCTTTTTAATGTTGGATTGTGCGTTAGTGTTTGTCCTATCATCCTTTTGGTGGTAGTGGCGGGTGTGAGTTTCACTCTGTCATCCTTTTGGTGGGAGGTCTGTCATCGTAATTGATGTCATGTTGTGAGATCGCGTTTGTCCTATCATGCTTTTGGTGGTATTGGTCGGTGTGAATTTCGCTCCGTCATCCTTTTGGTGGGGGGTATGTCATCGTTATTGATGAAATATTGTGCGATAGAGTTTGTCCTATCATCCTTTTGGTGGTAGTGGTCGGTTTGAGTTTCGTTCCGTCATCCTTTTGGTGGGGGATTTGTCATTGTAATTGGTGTCAGAGTGTGCGATAGTGTTTGTCTTATCATCCTTTTGGTGATAGCGGTCGGTGTGAGTTTCGCTTCGTCATCCTTTTGGTGGGGGGTCTGTCATCGTAATAAATGTCAGATTATACGATAGTGTTTGTCTTATCATCCCTTTTGTGATAGCGGTCGGTGTGAGTTTCGCTCCGTAATCCTTTTGGTGGGGGGTCTGTCATTGTAATTGGTGTCAGAGTGTGCGATATTGTTTGTCTTATCATCCTTTTTGTGATAGCCGTCGGTGTGAGTTTCGCTTCGTCATCCTTTTGGTGGGGGGTCTGTCATCGTAATTAATGTCAGATAATGCGATAGAGTTTGTCCTATCATCCTTTTGGTGGTAGTGGCCGGTTTGAGTTTCGTTCCGTCATCCTTTTGGTGGGGGATCTGTCATTATTATTGGTGTCAGAGTGTGCGATAGTGTTTGTCTTATCAACCTTTCGGTGATAGCGGTCAGTGTGAGTTTCGCTTCGTCATCCTTTTGGTGGGGGGTCTGTCATCGTAATAAATGTCAGATTATGCGATAGTCTGTGTCCTATCATCCTTTTGGTGTTAGCGGCCGGTGTGAGTTTCGCTCCGCCATCCTTTTGGTGGGGGGTCTGTCATCTAATTGATGTCGAATTGCGCAATAGTGATTGTCCTATCATCCTTTTGGTGGTAGTGGCGGGCGTGAGTTTCGCTCCGTCATCCTTTTGGTGGGAGGTCTGTCATCTTGATTGATATCATATTATGCGATGGTGTTTGTCCTATCATCCTTTTTGTGGTAGTGGCCAGTGTGAGTTTTGCTCTGTCATCCTTTTGGTGGGGGGTCTGTCATCGTAATTGGTGTTAGAGTGTGCAATAGTGTTTGTCTTATCATCCTTTTGGTGATAACGGTCGGTGTGAGTTTCGCTTCGTCATCCTTTTGGTGGGGGGTCTATCATCGTAATTGGTGTCATAGTGTGCGATAGTGTTTGTCTTATCATCCTTTTTGTGATAGCGATCGGTGTGAGTTTCGCTCCGTAATCCTTTTGGTGGGGGGTCTGTCATTGTAATTGGTGTCAGAGTGTGCGATAGTGTTTGTCTTCTCATCCTTTTTGTGATAGTCGTCGGTGTGAGTTTCGCTTCGTCATCCTTTTGGTGGGGGGTCTGTCATCGTAATTGATGTCAGATAATGCGATAGTGTTTGTCCTATCTTCCTTTTGATGGTAGCGGCTGGTGTGAGTTTCACTCTGTCATCCTTTTGGTGGGGGGTCTGTCATCGTTATTGATGACATATTGTGCGATAGAGTTTGTCCTATCATCCTTTTGGTGGTAGCGGCCGATGTGAGTTTCGCTCCGTCATCCTTTTGGTGGGGGGTCTGTCATCGTTATTGATGTCATATTGTGCCATAGAGTTTGTCCTATCATCCTTTTAGTGTTAGTGGCCGGTGTGAGTTTCATTCTGTCATCCTTTTCATGGGGGGTCTGCCATCGTAATTGATGTCAGATTATGCGATAGTGTTTGTCCTATCATCCTTTTGGTGGTAGCGGCCGGTGTGAGTTTCGCTCCGTCATCCTTTTGGTGGGGGGTCTGTCATCGTTATTGATGTCATATTGTGCGATAGAGTGTGTCCTATCATCCTTTTGGTGGTAGTGGCGGGCGTGAGTTTCGCTCCGTCATCCTTTTGGTGGGAGGTCTGACATCTTGATTGATGTCAGATTATGCGTTGGTGTTTGTCCTATCATCCTTTTGGTGGTAGTGGCCAGTGTGAGTTTTGCTCTGTCATCCTTTTGGTGGGGGGTCTGTCATCGTAATTGGTGTCAGAGTGTGCGATAGTGTTTGTCTTATCATCCTTTTGGTGATAGCGGTCGGTGTGAGTTTCGCTTCGTCATCCTTTTGGTGGGGGGTCTGTCATCGTAATTGGTGTCAGAGTGTGCGATAATGTTTGTCTTATCATCCTTTTTGTGATAGCGGTCGGTGTGACTTTCGCTCCGTAATCCTTTTGGTGGGGGTTCTGTCATTGTAATTGGTGTCAGAGTGTGCGATAGTGTTTGTCTTATCATCCTTTTTGTGATAGCCGTCGGTGTGAGTTTCGCTTCGTCATCCTTTTGGTGGGGGGTCTGTCATCGTTATTGATGACATATTGTGCTATAGAGTTTGTCCTATCATCCTTTTGGTGGTAGCGGCCGATGTGAGTTTCGCTCCGTCATCCTTTTGGTGGGGGGTCTGTCATCGTTATTGATGTCATATTGTGCGATAGAGTTTGTCCTATCATCCTTTTAGTGGTAGTGGCCGGTGTGAGTTTCGTTCCGTCATCCTTTTGATGGGGGGTCTGCCATCGTAATTGATGTCAGATTATGCGATAGTGTTTGTCCTATCATCCTTTTGGTGGTAGCGCCGGTGTGAGTTTCGCTCCGTCATCCTTTTGGTGGGGGGTCTGTCATCGTTATTGATGTCATATTGTGCGATAGAGTGTGTCCTATCATCCTTTTGGTGGTAGTGGCCGGTGTGAGTTTCGCTCCGTCATCCTTTTGGTGGGGGGTCTGTCATCGTAATTGGTGTCAGAGTGTGCGATAGTGTTTGTCTTATCATCCTTTTGGTGATAGTGGCGTGCGTGAGTTTCGCTCCGTCATCCTTTTGTGGGGGGTCTGTTATCTTATTGATGTCATATTATGAGATAGTGTTTGTCCTATCATCGTTTTGGTTGTAGTGGTTGGTGTGTGTTTCGTTCCGTCATGCTTTTGGTGGGGGGTCTATGATCATTTTAACGTTGGATTGTGCGTTAGTGTTTGTCCTATCATCCTTTTGGTGGTAGTGGCGGGTGTGAGTTTCGCTCCGTCATCTTTTTGGTGGGAGGTCTGTCATTGTAATTGATGTCAGGTTGTGAGATCGTGTTTGTCCTATCATGCTTTCGGTGGTATTGGCCATTGTGAATTTCGCTTCGTCATCCTTTTGGTGGGGGGTATGTCATCGTTACTGATGTCATATTGTGCGATAGAGTTTGTCCTATCATCCTTTTGGTGGTAGTGGACGTTGTGAGTTTCCCTCCGTCATCCTTTTGGTGGGGGATCTGTCATCGTAATTGGTGTCAGATGTGCGATAGTGTTTGTCTTATCATTATTTTGGTATTAGCGGTCGGTGTGAGTTTCATTTCGTCATCCTTTTGGTGGGGGGTCTGTCATCGTAATTAATGTCAGATTATGCGATAGTGTTTGTCCGATCACCCTTTTGGTGGTAGCGGCCGGTGTGAGTTGCGCTCCGTCATCCTTTTGGCGGGGGGTCTGTCATCTTATTGATGTCAGATTGCGCAATAGTGATTGTCCTATCATCCTTTTGGTGGTAGTGGTCGGTGTGAGTTTTGCTCCGTCATCCTTTTGCTGGGAGGTCTGTCATCTTGATTGATGTTAGATTGTGCGATGGTGTTTGTCTTATCATCCTTTTGGTGATAGCGGTCGGTGTGAGTTTTGCTTCGTCATCCTTTTGGTGAGATGTCTGTCATCGTAATTGATGTCAGATTATGCGATAGTGTTTGTCCTATCATCCTTTTGGTGGTAGCGGCCGGTGTGAGTTTTGCTCCATCATCCTTTTGGTGGGGGGTATGTCATCGTTTTTGATGTCATATTGTGCGATAGAGTTTGTCCTATAATCCTTTTGTTGGTAGTGGCGGGTGTGAGTTTCGCTCCGTCATCCTTTTGGTGGGGGGTCTGTCATCGTAATTGGTGTCAGAGTGTGCCATAGTGTTTCTCTTATCATCCTTTTTGTGATAGCGGTCGGAGTGAGTTTCGCTCCGTAATCCTTTTGGTGGTGGGTCTGTCATCGTAATTGGTGTCAAAGTGTGCGATAGTGTTTGTCTTATCATCCTTTTGGTGATAGCGATCGGTGTGAGTTTCGCTCCGTAATCCTTTTGGTGGGGGGTCTGTCATTGTAATTGGTGTCAGAGTGTGCGATAGTGTTTGTCTTCTCATCCTTTTTGTGATAGTCGTCGGTGTGAGTTTCGCTTCGTCATCCTTTTGGTGGGGGGTCTGTCATCGTAATTGATGTCAGATAATGCGATAGTGTTTGTCCTATCTTCCTTTTGATGGTAGCGGCTGGTGTGAGTTTCACTCTGTCATCCTTTTGGTGGGGGGTCTGTCATCGTTATTGATGACATATTGTGCGATAGAGTTTGTCCTATCATCCTTTTGGTGGTAGCGGCCGATGTGAGTTTCGCTCCGTCATCCTTTTGGTGGGGGGTCTGTCATCGTTATTGATGTCATATTGTGCCATAGAGTTTGTCCTATCATCCTTTTAGTGTTAGTGGCCGGTGTGAGTTTCATTCTGTCATCCTTTTCATGGGGGGTCTGCCATCGTAATTGATGTCAGATTATGCGATAGTGTTTGTCCTATCATCCTTTTGGTGGTAGCGGCCGGTGTGAGTTTCGCTCCGTCATCCTTTTGGTGGGGGGTCTGTCATCGTTATTGATGTCATATTGTGCGATAGAGTGTGTCCTATCATCCTTTTGGTGGTAGTGGCGGGCGTGAGTTTCGCTCCGTCATCCTTTTGGTGGGAGGTCTGACATCTTGATTGATGTCAGATTATGCGTTGGTGTTTGTCCTATCATCCTTTTGGTGGTAGTGGCCAGTGTGAGTTTTGCTCTGTCATCCTTTTGGTGGGGGGTCTGTCATCGTAATTGGTGTCAGAGTGTGCGATAGTGTTTGTCTTATCATCCTTTTGGTGATAGCGGTCGGTGTGAGTTTCGCTTCGTCATCCTTTTGGTGGGGGGTCTGTCATCGTAATTGGTGTCAGAGTGTGCGATAATGTTTGTCTTATCATCCTTTTTGTGAGAGCGGTCGGTGTGACTTTCGCTCCGTAATCCTTTTGGTGGGGGTTCTGTCATTGTAATTGGTGTCAGAGTGTGCGATAGTGTTTGTCTTATCATCCTTTTTGTGATAGCCGTCGGTGTGAGTTTCGCTTCGTCATCCTTTTGGTGGGGGGTCTGTCATCGTTATTGATGACATATTGTGCTATAGAGTTTGTCCTATCATCCTTTTGGTGGTAGCGGCCGATGTGAGTTTCGCTCCGTCATCCTTTTGGTGGGGGGTCTGTCATCGTTATTGATGTCATATTGTGCGATAGAGTTTGTCCTATCATCCTTTTAGTGGTAGTGGCCGGTGTGAGTTTCGTTCCGTCATCCTTTTGATGGGGGGTCTGCCATCGTAATTGATGTCAGATTATGCGATAGTGTTTGTCCTATCATCCTTTTGGTGGTAGCGGCCGGTGTGAGTTTCGCTCCGTCATCCTTTTGGTGGGGGGTCTGTCATCGTTATTGATGTCATATTGTGCGATAGAGTGTGTCCTATCATCCTTTTGGTGGTAGTGGCCGGTGTGAGTTTCGCTCCGTCATCCTTTTGGTGGGGGGTCTGTCATCGTAATTGGTGTCAGAGTGTGCGATAGTGTTTGTCTTATCATCCTTTTGGTGATAGTGGCGTGCGTGAGTTTCGCTCCGTCATCCTTTTGTGGGGGGTCTGTTATCTTATTGATGTCATATTATGAGATAGTGTTTGTCCTATCATCGTTTTGGTTGTAGTGGTTGGTGTGTGTTTCGTTCCGTCATGCTTTTGGTGGGGGGTCTATGATCATTTTAACGTTGGATTGTGCGTTAGTGTTTGTCCTATCATCCTTTTGGTGGTAGTGGCGGGTGTGAGTTTCGCTCCGTCATCTTTTTGGTGGGAGGTCTGTCATCGTAATTGATGTCAGGTTGTGAGATCGTGTTTGTCCTATCATGCTTTCGGTGGTATTGGCCATTGTGAATTTCGCTTCGTCATCCTTTTGGTGGGGGGTATGTCATCGTTACTGATGTCATATTGTGCGATATAGTTTGTCCTATCATCCTTTTGGTGGTAGTGGACGTTGTGAGTTTCCCTCCGTCATCCTTTTGGTGGGGGATCTGTCATCGTAATTGGTGTCAGATGTGCGATAGTGTTTGTCTTATCATTATTTTGGTATTAGCGGTCGGTGTGAGTTTCGTTTCGTCATCCTTTTGGTGGGGGGTCTGTCATCGTAATTAATGTCAGATTATGCGATAGTGTTTGTCCGATCACCCTTTTGGTGGTAGCGGCCGGTGTGAGTTGCGCTCCGTCATCCTTTTGGCGGGGGGTCTGTCATCTTATTGATGTCAGATTGCGCAATAGTGATTGTCCTATCATCCTTTTGGTGGTAGTGGTCGGTGTGAGTTTTGCTCCGTCATCCTTTTGCTGGGAGGTCTGTCATCTTGATTGATGTTAGATTGTGCGATGGTGTTTGTCTTATCATCCTTTTGGTGATAGCGGTCGGTGTGAGTTTTGCTTCGTCATCCTTTTGGTGAGATGTCTGTCATCGTAATTGATGTCAGATTATGCGATAGTGTTTGTCCTATCATCCTTTTGGTGGTAGCGGCCGGTGTGAGTTTTGCTCCATCATCCTTTTGGTGGGGGGTCTGTCATCGTTTTTGATGTCATATTGTGCGATAGAGTTTGTCCTATCATCCTTTTGTTGGTAGTGGCGGGTGTGAGTTTCGCTCCGTCATCCTTTTGGTGGGGGGTCTGTCATCGTAATTGGTGTCAGAGTGTGCCATAGTGTTTCTCTTATCATCCTTTTTGTGATAGCGGTCGGAGTGAGTTTCGCTCCGTAATCCTTTTGGTGGTGGGTCTGTCATCGTAATTGGTGTCAAAGTGTGCGATAGTGTTTGTCTTATCATCCTTTTGGTGATAGCGGTCGGTGTGAGTTTCGCTTCGTCATCCTTTTGGTGGAGGGTCTGTCATCGTAATTGGTGTCAAAGTGTGCGATAGTGTTTGTCTTATCATCCTTTTAGTGATAGCGGTCGGTGTGAGTTTCACTCCGTAATCCTTATGGTGGGGGCTCTGTCATTGTAATTGGTGTCAGAGTGTGCGATAGTGTTTGTCTTATCATCCTTTTGGTGATAGCCGTCAGGGTGAGTTTCGCTTTGTCATCCTTTTGGTGGGGGGTGTGTCATCGTAATTGATGTCAGATAATGCGATAGTGTTTGTCCTATCTTGCTTTTGGTGGTAGCGGCTGGTGTAAGTTTCGCTCCGTCATCCTTTTGGTGGGGGGTCTATCATCGTTATTGATGTCATACTGTGCGATAGAGTTTGTCCTATCATCCTTTTGCTGGTAGCGGCCGATGTGAGTTTCGCTCCGTCATCCTTTTGGTGGGGGGTCTGTCATCGTTATTGATGTCATATTGTGCGATAGAGTTTGTCCTATCATCCTTTTAGTGGTAGTGGCCAGTGTGAGTTTCGTTCCGTCATCCTTTTGGTGGGGGGTCTGTCATCGTAATTGATGTCAGATTATGCGATAGTGTTTGTCCTATCTTCCTTTTGGTGGTAGCGGCCGGTGTGAGTTTCGCTCTGTCATCCTTTTGGTGGAGGGTCTGTCATCGTTATTGATGTCATATTGTGCGATAGAGTGTGTCCTATCATCCTTTTGGTGGTAGTGGCCGGTGTGAGTTTCGCTCCGTCATCCTTTTGGTGGGGGGTCTGTCATCGTAATTAGTGTCAGAGTGTGCGATAGTGTTTGTCTTATCATCCTTTTGGTGATAGTGGCGTGCGTGAGTTTCGCTCCGTCATCCTTTTGTGGGGGGTCTGTTATCTTATTGATGTCAGATTATGCGATAGTGTTTGTCCTATCATCGTTTTGGTTGTAGTGGTTGGTGTGTGTTTCGTTCCGTCATGCTTTTGGTGGGGGGTCTGTGATCATTTTAACGTTGGATTGTGCGTTAGTGTTTGTCCTATCATCCTTTTGGTGGTAGTGGCGGGTGTGAGTTCCGTTCCGTCATCCTTTTGGTGGGAGGTCTGTCATCGTAATTGATGTCAGGTTGTGAGATCGTGTTTGTCCTATCATGCTTTTGGTGGTATTGGCCGTTGTGAATTTCGCTTCGTCATCCTTTTGGTGGGGGGTATGTCATCGTTACTGATGTCATATTGTGCGATAGAGTTTGTCCTATCATCCTTTTGGTGGTAGTGGACGTTGTGAGTTTCCCTCCGTCATCCTTTTGGTGGGGGATCTGTCATCGTAATTGGTGTCAGATGTGCGATAGTGTTTGTCTTATCATTCTTTTGGTATTAGCGGTCGGTGTGAGTTTCGTTTCGTCATCCTTTTGGTGGGGGGTCTGTCATCGTAATTAATGTCAGATTAAGCGATAGTGTTTGTCCGGTCATCCTTTTGGTGGTAGCGGCCGGTGTGAGTTTCGCTCCGTCATCCTTTTGGCGGGGGGTCTGTCATCTTATTGATGTCAGATTGCGCAATAGTGATTGTCCTATCATCCTTTTGCTGGTAGTGGAGGGTGTGAGTTTTGCTCTGTCATCCTTTTGGTGGGAGGTCTGTCATCTTGATTGATGTCAGATTGTGCGATGGTGTTTGTCCTATCATCCTTTTGGTGGTAGTGGTCGGTGTGAGTTTTTCTCCGTCATCCTTATGATGGGGGGTCTGTCATCGTAATTGGTGTGAGAGTGTGCGATAGTGTTTGTCTTATCATCCTTTTGGTGATAGCCGTTGGTGTGAGTTTCGCTTCGTCATCCTTTTGGTGTGGGGTCTGTCATCGTAATTGATGTCAGATTATGCGATAGTGTTTGTCCTATCATCCTTTTCGTGGTAGCGGCCGGTGTGAGTTTCGCTCCGTCATCCTTTTGGTGGGGGGTCTGTCATCGTTTTTGATGTCATATTGTGCGGTAGAGTTTTTCCTATCATCCTTTTGTTGGTAGTGGCGGGTGTGAGTTTCGCTCCGTCATCCTTTTGGTGGGGGGTTTGTCATCATAATTGGTGTCAGAGTGTGCCATAGTGTTTGTCTTATCATCCTTTTTGTGATAGCGGTCGGAGTGAGTTTCGCTCCGTAATCCTTTAGGTGGGGGGTCTGTCATCGTAATTGGTGTCAGAGTGTGCGATAGTGTTTGTCTTATGATCCTTTTGGTGATAGCGGTTGGTGTGAGTTTCGCTTCGTCATCCTTTTGGTGGGGGGTCTGTCATCGTAATTGGTGTCAAAGTGTGCGATAGTGTTTGTCTTATCATCCTTTTTGTGATAGCGGTCGGTGTGAGTTTCGCTCCGTAATCCTTTTGGTGGGGGCTCTATCATTGTAATTGGTGTCAGAGTGTGCGATAGTGTTTGTCTTATCATCCTTTTGGTGGTAGCGGCCGATGTGAGTTTCGCTCCGTCATCCTTTTGGTGGGGGGTCTGTCATCGTTATTGATGTCATATTGTGCGATAGAGTTTGTCCTATCATCCTTTTAGTGGTAGTGGCCAGTGTGAGTTTCGTTCCGTCATCCTTTTGGTGGGGGGGTCTGTCATCGTAATTGATGTCAGATTATGCGATAGTGTTTGTCTTATCATCCTTTTGGTGGTAGCGGCCGGTGTGAGTTTCGCTCTGTCATCCTTTTGGTGGAGGGTCTGTCATCGTTATTGATGTCATATTGTGCGATAGAGTTTGTCCTATCATCCTTTTGGTGGTAGTGGCCGGTGTGAGTTTTGCTCCGTCATCCTTTTGGTGGGGGGTCTGTCATCGTAATTGGTGTCAGAGTGTGCGATAGTGTTTGTCTTATCATCCTTTTGGTGATAGTGGCGTGCGTGTGTTTCGCTCTGTCATCCTTTTGTGGGGGGTCTGTTATCTTATTGATGTCAGATTGTGCGATAGTGTTTGTCCTATCATCCTTTTATTTGTATTGGTCGGTGTGTGTTTCGTTCCGTCATCCTTTTGGTGGGGGGTTGTTGCACCCCAAAATTTGACCAACATTTATTTACCAAGCTTGTGTTCACTAGCATGATCATCTGCTTCTCATTGATATGGGTGAAGTAGGTCAAGAGGTATGAGTACCAATCAAGACTTTGAAGCTAGCCAAGAAGGTTATTCAAGTGTTCAAAGCTTGATATCTTTGTCAGAGAACTCAAGAGATCCTCAGAGATTGGTTGAAACCAAGGTTGTGTCTCTCAAAACTTGAGAGTTGTGGGAGCTCCTCAGATGATTCTGAGACTATGAGGATGGACTTGAAACTTTGAGAGAGCTTATGAGAGGTCTTGAAAGCCATCATGAAGCCTAGAGAGGTCATTGTACAAGGATTCAGAAGACTCAGCCATGAGTGGTGGAATTAGGGTTTGACTGGGTCAACCCTAGGTCAACTGATGATTTGGAGAAGGTTGAGACCTAATCCAAGAGCCATGTGATCATGGATTGATGCATTGAGATGTTATAAGGATGATTCCTAGACCAACTCATCATGATTGAGGAGTTTGAGAAGTTTCAAGCTAGGGTTTCTAAGGCTTGACAGTGTAAAATCCCCTAGTTTGATCCCTATCTTCAAGGCAGTTTAGCTCAAGATGTGGTTGTCATATCATCTTCCCCATAACATGAATGTTGTAGAGGTTGCTCTTATCTTTAATTTTAGTACTAGAAGTCCTTGATAGGATTTGTAGAGCTCAACTTATGACTTTGACAAGTTACAAGTCATCTGAGGTATGTGAATCTGGGTCCTTGAAAGTCACCCAACTTGCATCCAACTTTTTCCCTAGTAGGATGATTCCTATGAACTCTTGGTCAACATGAATGTTGTAGAGCATCTTCTTAGCTTTCTAGAGAGTACTAGAAGTCCTTGATAGGATCTGTAGAACTCAAGTTATGGCTTTGACAAGTCAAGGGCATTTTGGTCATTTGGAGATTATTGGTCATTTCAAGCATAAGGCCATATCTCCTATTTCCAAGCTTCAAATGGAAAAATCTTCAACATAAAACTTGCTTAGAATGATTTTTTAAGGCTAGTAAGGAGGACATTCTAAAAACAATGGTTCAGCCACAATTTTGATTTGAGGCCTAGATCATGGGGATGCTTTGGAAATTGGTTGCTTGCATCTTAAGGTTCAAATGCAAAACTTAAGAAAACTCAATGTACAAGTTAGTTAAGGGTTTCAGCACATCACATATCTCATATAAGGATAATTTCAAGTCATTTTGGTTGCTGCAAGAGCTTGGCATGAGATAAGGCATGAGATGAGAAGTGAATTCATAATGTCATGACATGAGAATCCCAATTTCTCATGGGAAGGTTCTAGATGGTTCTAGATGATTCTAAACCACTCTATATAACCTATAGAACTTGCTCAGATGCAAGGTTGGTGTAAGATTTGAGAGAAGAGAGAGTTGGCCATTTCACTTGCCTCCATTGCAAGTTGAAAGTGAATTCCATATTCTGAACCATTTCCATTCCTTTTTTCAATCTAAACACACTCCATTGATCATATTGAAGCTGTGCAGATCAATTTGAGGGCAAAACCATGGAGATTTGAGGAGTTGGCAATTGGATTTTCAAGGTTGCAAGTCAGAATCGGATTCTGAGATTCAAGCATTCTCCATCCAATCTTTTGCAAACAGAAGCTCTATCATCATCCAAGGAAGGTTTCTAAAGAATTACAAGGCTTGAAGTGAAGGTTTTCACCATCTGTTAATCAAGAAATACCAGGTTTCCAAAATTCATTCTACACCATAATTTATGCATCTTTAGGTAGATTGGTTAGGTTAGAAAGGTTAGAGACCAGTAGGTGATCATTTCTGGAGAGTTAGGGATCAATTGATGAAGATTGAGTTATGGACACCATTACTTTGTTGAGCAAGAACTCGAGATATAATGAGACATAACATGAGTTTGATAGCTAATTTCATTCAGTGTGAGTTGGTGAATATTCTGATGCAAGAAAATTCAAGAATAGTTGAAGTTGAGGATTGAGCTTATCTTGGATTCATTATCGGGTTTTAAGCTAGAGGCCATTTCAATAAAATCTAAGGCTATGGTCGTAATCGGCATGAAAAATGGAGCATGTTAGTGTGTTGAATTGTTAATTTTGATGAAGAAACGAGGGAGCCCGAGTTGGTGGAAGCTTGAAGTTTGAAACTCTGGTCATGGAGTTTTTCCCTCCAAACCCTAGCTGAAGGTTGAAGACGATCCCTCATCCGTCAGATCATGCTTGACTCATTGACCTCACCCAGATCCAGTGACCATGATTGAACCTCAGCATTAAGAGGGAAAATATGAGAAAGAATGAAACGCTCCGTTTCATTAAACGGAGATACTGGTCCTGAATGCTTTGTTCACTATCCACACCCCGCCCTCACGAGCCCATTGGTTTTGAACTGAATTGCTTTACTTTTCACACCGTGTATTTTCCATTTTTCCATTCATTTTCTAATTGATTTTCTGAATCAATATGGGCCCATCACGCATGACTACCCACACCCCCATTTTGAGCCCATTCATTAATTGAACTGGACATGCTTGCTATCTGCACCACATCATTTCATATTTTAATTTCATTTTCTCCATTTTCCATTAATATTTGAAAAATCACAATAAATAGGAAATTAATGATTTTTGCATGGGGAGTTTTTCTCCCATTTCATGTTCATGTCTAGAAAGTTATGAAACCAAAATATTTGCATTTCATGCATTTTTAATATTTTTTGTATATTTTCTATTTTAATAGCCATTTAATTCTTTTATGTTGATGCATGAACTTGTAGAATTTTGTTTAGCTAGTTCCCTTCATATTTTTAGGTCATTCTTTTTAGGATAGTTGGATTAGGACTTCAGCTCCCCTCTGGATTTATTCCCTAATTTTGTGCTGAATTTTAGGTTAGTTTTTCTTAGATGATTTTAAGTTGTGTTGAATTAGGTCAATCCTTAACATAGGTCCACAATAACACTAGAATTTTGGGTTTCTAGGTCAAGATAGACATTGGGGCATATAATGGTATGAAAGGCAGATATATAAGATCCCCTAGAAATTATATTAGGTTTTAATATAGTGGTATACTATTTTTAGATGATTTTTGTAGTTGATGATTGTTTGTGTTGCCCTTGTGGGCTTGTATTTTTGTTTGCTTTGCTTTGTGGGCTTGGAGAGCTTGGTTTTGCTTTGAGGAGCATTGAGGAGCATAGTAGGATCCTTGAGGAGCATAGTAGGAGCATTGAGGAGCATTGAGGAGCTTGAGAGCTTGATCTTGTTTGTCTTGTTGATTGTTTTAGGGTTAGGGATTATGAAGAGTTTAGACCTAGTTAACTTCTTTCTTAAACATGGATGGTATCTTTCACCTCCATTCCTCCCTATGATTCAAAGTCCTTCCCTGGTATACACCTCTCTCCTTTGGAGGGATAAGTGATTGTACCTAGGAAGTAGAACTTTTGAGGGAACCATTCCTTTGATGTTGAACCCTTATAGGTCACCTTTGGTGGTCAATAAGCAGTTTGACACCCCAGCTTATCCAGTTAAGTGATTTCCTCTGGTTTGAATATCTTGAGAGATGTTGAGAGTGAGTTTGAAGATGAAGACTTCATTGAAGAGTGTGGAAGAGGATGAATCCTTGAGCATTGCCATTCCAGCTGAAGCTTGAAGAGCAACAGGAGCAAGTTGATGCTTAAAGACTGAAGGATGAAGTTGACACTTCTAAGTAATTGAAGATTTCTCTAAGAAGCTGAAGCTTGCAAGTAGAGAAGACCCAATGAAGAGCTTGAAAGCTTAAAGACTAAGTTGATACTTAGGAGGAGGATTCAATTGAGATTGATTCTGAAGAGCTGAAGCTTGAAGAACAAAGGAAGTTGATACTTACTTTGATACCTGGAGATCCTGAAGGAGATCAAGCTGATACTTGTGGTTAACAGTGAAGCCTGAAGGTGGAGCTGATCAAGGAGCTGAAGCTCAGAGAAGATAAGTTGAAACTTATGTTGAAGGGTTGAAACCTGGAAAGGTAAATTGATATTTGTCAAGAGTGATTGAAGTCTGAAGACTGAGTTGCTGTTAGAAGAGCTGAAGCTTGAAGTTGAGAGATGAGTTGATCTGCTTTCTTTCCTTTTTCTTCTCTGTATTGACATGTTTTGTTTGACTTGCTTGATGCATTAGAATAAGTCCATATCTAGACTAGGTAGAATCTAGGAGCATGATTGCACTAGAGGTTGAGTTGCTCCCTCTGCTTGTATTGTTACTGTGTGGCTTTGCTTGCGGGTATTCGGTAGAGCCCAGCTCCCTTGCCCATGTGGTTTGTTTGCCTGATGGCATTTTATTTCATTTCTTCTGTATGATTGCAGTTTACTGTATTGCTTGGTAGCATGTTTTATATTTCAGTATGATTATTGTTATCCATTCTGGCTTGAGGTTGAGATGAGCTTGTGGAGGCTGAAGCCTCACACACATTTCCTCCCTCACTTGCATTGCATGCATTTTATTGTTAAGCTGATGCTTTGTCTGTTTTGGTGTATCATTGACATGATCCCTTAGGAATCTAGTTTCCTTTGATAAGGAATTGATGATAGAACTTTAGGTTGAAACCTATGCATGACAACTTCTAGGAGTTCCCTGTTCAAACCTCAACCATAGGATGAATCCTTGGCATGACAACAGTAGGACTTGATAGTCTCCCTCCTAGTTTGGGCCTGTTCTCTTCTCATCTCAAAACAGTTTAAGATACGGTAATCATGAATGATTTCTTTCGTACGTTACGAGCCTTTAAGCTATCTGAGAAAGGATTGTGGGAAAGTTTCTTTTCCACAGTCTGGATGTTTAGTATGGTACCCCTTGGGTGACATGCGACGCACTCACTCTCAGGTCATAGTCTCTAGTGCGATTGAAATTGCAAACACAATCAAAAACACTTCTTTCGTAAAAGACAGAAAACAAACTTCAAACCTTTTTGCCCCGTGGGCCCATAATTCAAAGGAAGCTTTTCTGAAGAAAAGAGTGTCGTTAACTCCTAGTTCTACCGCAAACGGTAACGCCTAAGTCTCCAAGGGTCGAGCTGCGTACATCCAACTAAGAAACTGTTTATTAACCCTACTCGATAAAACAAATGAATCTGAATTTCCGTAATCCGTATTATCCCGAACTACGTAAGCTCTGATCTCTCAAGCTTGTTGAGAGTACATAGGCACAATACTGACGTATTGGCGAGCCACCTTCCCCGTAACCCGTAGTTAGTCGAACTACGTTGACTCTGATTTCTCGTTCTCTGATGAGAATACGTAGGCATAAAGTGCGACGCTTTGCGGAGTCATTTTCCTTTTCTTTTCAGACCAGCCTTGATAGGTAGATAGATAAAATCAACCCGTCCAGTAATCACAACAAGCGTGGATCCCGTCGAGTACGACGGACGTGAGGGGTGCTAATACCTTCCCCTTGCGTAACCGACTCCCGAACCCAGACAACAGTTGCGACGACCTTGTCTTACCCTTCTTCGTTAGGTTTTTTCCGATCGTTTCCTTTCCCGCTCTGAGGGATAAATAACGAAAGGTGGAGACTCTTCTGTTGTGCCGGCACCTTATTTTCGCGTAAGCGACAGCTGGCGACTCTGCTGGGGACTGCGATGGTTCCCTATGCGAGTCTCGCCTTGGATTTTCTTCCTAGCTGCCTGGGTCATCCCCAGCAGCTGGCGACTCTGCTGGGGACTCCAACGGTTCCCTACGCGAGTCAATCCTAGCGCTTGTATGGTTACTTGTCGGGTTGCGTTTATTTATCGCATTTTACTTCTCGCACTTTACTTCCCGCACTTTATTTTTCAGTATGATATGATTATCTGTGCTGTTGTGGGAGGGGCATTCTGATGAGTGAGAAGCCAGACCCAGGCTTGAGTGCACCATAGACTTAGAGTGGAAATTAGTGGGCGCGTGCTTGCTTTGCAGGCACTAGTGTCTCATGAAATCCACGCTCAGACGAGGTTCTCCCGGTTGGCTTCTCTTTCAACCCTTTGGGTTGAGACGGTTGCTGGTTTGGTGGATTGTCGACTCTGGGGACCGATCATTTGTGATTCAGCCGAGTGAGGCTACTTCATGAGCTGGTGATGCCACACCTTATGGGTATCGTATCACCCCTCTTGAATGTCTGTGACGCTGATGAACGCATAGGATGCCGAACTTGAGTCAGTTTAGGTCCATACCTGTGAGCAGGGTTGGGTTTATTGCAGGAAACTTTGACCTTCAGACCACCTGGTTTTCTTGAAAGTGAATCAGTTTCGTTGGTACCGGAGTTTCTCATTTGCAGATGTGTTTGTTCTTGATAGAACAGGTTTTGATCAGAGGATCTTATCATCAGATGTATATTTGTTCTTGATAGAGCAGATTTTTGATTGGGGTCTGAAGATCTCATCAGCAGATGTATGTTTGTTCTTGATAGAGCAGATTTTTGATTGGGGTCTGAAGATCTCATCAGCAGATGTATGTTTGTTCTTGATAGAGCAGATTTTTTATTGGGGTCTGAAGACCTCATCAACAGATATTTCTTGATCCTACATCCGAGGTCCTTATTATCAGACGTTTGTTCTTGACAGAGCAGAATTATGATCCTATGTATATGGCCCTATCAGATGGTGGTTCTTGACAGATCAGATCTGTGGTCCTACACCGGGGTTTTCTTCTTATCAGTGGTTGTTCTTGATAGAGCAGCGTCATGGTCTTGTTGATACAGAATCTCCACAGCACGAGTTGCCCTGATCTCTTATTGCATGATTGCATTTTGCATTAGTTTGCATATTCATTTGCATTTCATTAACGTGTGTCTGTGTTGCAGGTACCGTTTTCCCCGATCCAGGATTTCTTGCCTCCTATTGTATTGTTATGGCTCTCTAAGGAAGACCGTGGCTTACAAGTTCCCTGCCCCTGATGTGGTTAAGTTGACTGGTTTGATAGCTTTAGCAGATGATTTTGTGAGGGATGAGTTCAGAAAATCTTACGGCAGGTTGCTCAGTTTGGTTCATAAACCTTCTGTGTTCGAGTTGAATGGGTTGCACGCTCTGCTGCAGTTCTACGACTCTTCGCTGAGATGTTTCACTTTTCAGGACTTCATTCTCGCACCTACGCTGGAAGAATATGCTGATTTGCTAGGGGTGCCTATCAAGAGGCAGATGCCTTTTGTTCATATGGATGTTGAGCCTGATCTGGCTGGTTTAGCTCCTTCACTTCATATGGACGCCTCCGAGTTAGTATTGACTAGTTGGAACAAGGTTCCTGGGTTCTCCTTGCAGTTTCTAGTAGGTAAGGCTCAGCAGTGTGCCAAAGACGGATGTTGGGTCGCGTTCAACGCCATTCTCGCGCTGTGCATATATGGCATCATTCTGTTCCCCAATATGCCCGATTTTGTAGACTTCGATGCATTTCATATCTTTGCTTCAGGGAATCCAGTCCCTACCTTGATAGGAGATGTCTATCATTCAGTCCACTACAAAAACGAGAACAGGAGGGGGAAGAACGTCTCGTGCTGTGTACCCTTGCTTTAAAAATGGCTTGATAGCCATCTGCCCAAGAGGGGTCCTTTTGTTTTGTCTGCAGCCACAGCTGAGTGGTCCGAGCGTCTGATGAGTTTATCTGCAGAGGATATTGACTGGTTCGACAGAGATAGGTTAGGTACTGAGGTGATCTTCAGTTGCAGCGGGTTTCCAAACGTGCCTTTGATAGGCAGGAAGGGCTGTATAAACTACAATCCATCGTTGTTGGTTCGACAGTTCGCATATGCTTTGAGAACTCCGCCGAAGGATGAAGAGGTACAGGAATCTCTGTACCTCACTGGTTTTCTAGAGGGGGATCTGTTGTCCAAGCTTCAGCGCGCGTGGAATGGTATCAGTAAGCGAGGAAAGCCATTGCTGGGAAAAAGCAACAATCAAGCCTACCCTCCGTATGTAACTTGGATCAGAGCCAGGGTCGATGCTATAGGGATGTCGTTTCCTCATGCCAAGCCAGAAAGCCCTCCAATGATTGAAGAGCCTACTACTGTGCCCATTCAGCAGCATAATCAGGTGTTAGCTGAGCGGGATGAATTGAAGCGGGCGAACGAAGAACTGGAGAAGGAATTAGCTCAGCTCCGAAGCGAGAGGAACGAAGCCGTTCATTCTTTCAAAAGACAGACAGAGCTGGTGAATCGGCTGGGGATAGACTTGACTAAGCAGATAGCCGAGCGTGAACGCATGGGTCGAGACTTCAAAGCTGTCAACGACGTACTGGCTACGAAGAAGCAGCACTTGGACGAGGCATATCGGAGGATATCCAAGTTCAACCAGCACTGGAAGGCTTCCCTCGCCACCAAGAAAGAGCGGGAGGATAAGCTGATGCTACAGATCTCCAAGATGGAGGCCCAGGTGAAGGACAGTGAGAAGAGGTTTGATGAGGAAACCACCCTCAGATACGCCGCCGAAGGCCAGCTCAACAAAGCTCTCGCTAACCTGAAGGAGCGCAAGCTGACGTTTGAGTCCAAGAAGCAGAAGTTAGAAGATTGCTTCGGCGAAGGAGCATGGGAAGGTTCGGTCGAAGGAATTCAGTACACCATTGTGCGGAGGGAATTGCTCGTCGAGGGGTTGCTCACTCTGCCAGATCATCCAGAAACGAAGGAGTTGGTAGAAGAGTATCGCGCCCGTGGCCGTACTTGACTATTTGTATTCCTTTTGTTTTGATCATTGTTGTATGCTGACCATCACCAGGCTTGTCGGCTGAGGTCACGCTGTTGATTCATCTTGTACTCGCTGATGCTATGTACTGCCTTGATAGGCCTTCTTTATATATGAGATTGTTGCTTCCCTGATTGGACTCGGACTTCTTCTTATTATTATCAACACTGGCACTCAGGCACTAGGATCGGGGGAGATCTCCCTAACGCACAGACACACGCATGCATTTGCATGACGAGCATTTTGTTGTTTTTCCTAACCCTTCTGCGTTTAACAGGTTTTTCAGGTTATCGCAGGTTGTCCCAGGTTGTTTCCAGTGGTTCCAGGATTGATCAGAGACCGATTCACTGTTATCCGACTAGAGCTAATCAGACCAGAATCATGGATCAAGTGCAAACTGATGTTCAGGAACTCCACGAAAGGATGGATCACTTCATGGAGCTCATGCAAGTGGTCGCCAATGGCCAGGATCAACTCAGAACTTTGGTTCAGCCTTTGATCTCCAGGGTTGATAGCAACGGCGTGCTCCACGGTGGGACCGTGCCTACTCCTCCACCAGTTGAAACTCCGCAGAATGGTGTCCCCGTGGCCGGGGGCAACGACAGTGCTCATGGCAATGTGATGGCCAACATCGGACTCAATACGGTGGGCGTCGGTAATGGGAGTCTGGGAGCTAATGTCAATGTCGGGCCGGGCAACGGCAATGCAGGCGTCGAGAATCTGTTTCTGCCTTAACCATGGCTTGAGGATCATCAGGATGATGTGTTCTCTCAGAAGGGTGCTGAAGGAGAGCTGAATGCTGAAACGCGACTTAGATTCAAAGCACTTGAAGATAAAATGAGAGATATTGAGAATCAGAATACTTTGGGCGTTGATATGTCCAAGCTGGGATTAATTGCTGATTTCAAGGTACCTCCTAAGTTCAGGGTGCCTGAATTTGAAAAATATAAGGGGACCACTTGCCCTCGTGTCCACCTGAGATCGTACTACAGGAAGATGTCTGCCTATTCTGAGGACGAGAAGTTGTTGATGCACTTCTTCCAAGACAGCCTTTCCGGGCCATCCCTCGAGTGGTACATGGGTCTGGAGCCCACTAGTGTGCGCACATGGAAGGATCTTGCTGAAGCGTTTGTGCATCACTACTAGTACAATAGCGACTTGGCCCCGAACCGAGTTCAGCTGCAGAACCTGTCGCAGAGGAATAATGAATGAATTAAGGAGTACGCCCAGCGGTGGCGTGAGTTGGCAGCCAGGGTTCAGCCGCCGATGGTTGAACGAGAGCTCGTGCAGATGTTTGTAGCCACCCTCCCAGGGGTTTACTATGAAAAGTTAGTTAGCGGTATGTCTGGGAAGTTCTCGGATCTCATTATCATGGGTGAACACGTCGAGAATGGGATCAAGATCGGGAAAATTCAAGGTGAGTCATCCTCAACTGGAGGAGGCGGAAAGAAACCTTATGCTAGCAAAAGGCGAGAGGGAGAAGCGAGCGCTGTGACCAACGCTCAAAGGAAGGGTAAAGGCCCTCAGCAGCAGGTAGCCAGTATAAATATCCTAGCAGCTCCGCAGCAGCAGCAGCAACCGAATCAACAGGGATATAGAAAGTACCAGAATCGGGCATCTTTGGCAAACCGTCACTTCGAGGCACCACCCATGTCGTACGCGCAACTCTTGCAGACTTTGCTTCAGCTACAGTTGGTCCAGAAGAGGACGATGGCTCCCTTGACAGGGGCACCTCCACCAGGGTACGACGCAAATGCCACTTGCGATTTCCACTCGGGGGCACCAGGCCACACAATCGAGAACTGCAAAGCCTTCGAGCACAAGGTGCAGGACTTGGTGGATGCCAAGATCATCAACTTCTCCGATAACGTGCCCAATGTCACGAAGAATCCTATGCCGAATCATAGGGGAGGCGGAGTGAACGCCATTATCGAAGAAGAGAGTGCAGATTTGCTGACTGATATCAGAGACCTAAAGACGCCACTTAGCTTCGTCAAAGCTAAGTTGTTGAAAAGAGGGTTCTTTCCAGGTTGCGGAGAGTTATGCATGGACTGTGCTACACGTTCTGATGGATGCGAGCAGTTGGTAGAAGGAATTCAAAGTCTGATGACTGAGGGGATTCTGCAGTTTAGCCGGAGGGCTGAAAGTGGATCAGGAGAGGTAGTGCTGAAGCAGGCCGATGAAGTCGCCACCATCACCATCCCTCGCCGGCCGATAACCATTTCTGCGCCCAGGCCGCCCACAATCACTATCACTAAAGTTGGGCCAATACATTTCGAGAGCACTAACGTCGTCCCGTGGCATTATGGGGCTGAAGTCTATTGCGACGGACAGAGGTTGGAGCTAGAGCCGTATGGGTCGACTGTGGGGAATCTTGCGGGAATCATGGGTATTACTCGCAGCGGAAGAGTATTTGCACCGCCAGAGGTCGTGATGGATAAAGCGGTCAGAGCTGATGCGGCCGATAAAGGCAAAAGTAAAGTCGTTGAAGAGACCCCGTGTGGGGCAGAAAAAGACTTTCTTGTTAGAGATGCCGAGGAGTTCATGCGGTTGATTAAAAAGAGCGACTACAAGATCGTAGATCATCTCCATCAGACGCCCTTGAAGATTTCCATTCTCAACTTGTTGCTGTGTTCCGAAGCACACCGCAATGCGCTGCTGAAGGTGTTGAACGCCGCCTACGTATTGCAAGAAATATCGGTGAATTAGCTATAAGAGGTTGTAGCCCACGTAAATGCTGGGAATGGGCTAGGGTTCACATACTTAGAACTGACGCCAAAAGGGAGGAATCACAACAGCGCCCTGCACATCTCGATAGAGTGTAGGGGCACAATCATGTCGCACGTGTTGGTGGACACGGGTTCATCACTTAATGTTCTTCCGAAGAAGGCATTAATAAAGTTGGATACTCGTGGAGTGATCTGCACACCCAGTGATCTGGTTGTGAAGGCGTTCGACGGAACTAAACGCCACGTTTTTGGGGAGGTGACCTTGCCGATCCAAGTCGGTCCGGAAACGTTCAACGCGGTCTTTTATATTATGGACATCATGCCTGCCTACAGTTGTCTCTTGGGCCGGCCGTGGATCCATGTTGCTGGTGCCGTGACCTCCACGTTGCACCAAAAGCTCAAATATGCTGTCGGAGGAAGCATCGTAACCGTGTGTGGCGAGGAAGACATAATGGTGAGCCATTTGTCGTCCTTAAAGTATGTTGAAATGGATGGCGAAATCCATGAGACTCTATGCCAAGCGTTCGAAGCTGTCAAAGTGAAGGACGTAGCTCCTGTGGTCACTGAAAAGCCAGAGATGACTCTCTCCTCGTTCAAGGAAGCTAGGGCCATTGTCCAAGCCGGATCTACCCCAGGTTGGGGGCGAATTTTGGAGATACCCAACAAGCAGGATAAGTTTGGGTTGGGATATTCTCCTGGAGCTGAAGCTTCTTCTTCGTCTAGCAGTACGTCTCGAGGTAAGGGGCCGATCCAATTTACCAGTGGTGGAGTGATTTTCGAAAGCATCAACGCGGCGTCTGAAGACAGCGGGGATAGCGATTGTGACCTCGACTCTTGGATCCAGCCAAGCAAGCCGAGCGAGGGCCTTAACAATTGGACCATCAAGGATGTCATCCAGATGACAAGTGAAGAGTAATGATTTACTTTTTCCAATCATTGTACAACCCTATGTCCTACCCGGGGCATAGCGGTTTTATTGTCAGGGCCTTGTTGGATTATGTACATGCATTTTGTTAATAAATCAAAGGCGTTTTCTTCGTATTAAAATATTGTGATCTCTGTTATTCCTGTTTTATATTTGTTTTGAAAAACAGTAAAATGGCAATGGGGTTTGTGCTAACCTGCACATCCTTGTTTTAAACTTAACCCTTGTTATTGCAGGATCCACATAACAGATGACATCGACTCTGGACCTTCTACGGCTCACTTCGACTTCGATTGCCCGATCTATCAAGCCGAAGAAGATATTGATGAAGACGAAGACCTTCCTGAAGAGTTGGCCTGATTGTTGAAACAAGAGGAAAAAGTTATTCTTCCTCATGAAGAGGAGATCGAGATCGTGAATCTGGGTTCTGAAGAGCTCGTCAGAAACGTCAAGATAGGGGCCGCGCTGCAGATTGATGTCAAGCAGAGATTGGTCGAGATGCTAAGAGAGTATAGTGATGTCTTTGCTTGGTCATACGAAGATATGCACGGACTTGACACGGACATCGTGGTCCACCACTTGCCGCTGCGAGAAGATTGCCCTTCCGTTAAGCAGACGCTTAGGAGAACGAGACCAGATATGGCCGTTAAAATCAAAGAAGAAGTACACAAACAGCTTGATGCTGGCTTCTTAGCGGTTACTACTTACCCTTCGTGGGTCGCCAACATAGTGCATGTACCGAAGAAGGACGGTAAGGTACGCCTGTGCGTCGATTATCGGGATTTGAATAGGGCGAGCCCTAAAGATGATTTCCCGCTGCCTCATATCAATGTGTTGGTCGACAACACAGCCCAGTTTTCCGTGTTTTCGTTCATGGATGGCTTCTCCGGTTACAATCAGATCAAGATGGCGCCGGAGGACATGGAGAAAATGACGTTTATCACTCCTTGGGGAACATTTTGCTATAAGGTAATGCCTTTCGGTTTAAAGAACGCAGGGGCCACTTACCAACGAGCAATGGTAACTTTGTTTCATGACATGATTCATCATGAGATTGAAGTCTATGTTGATGACATGATCGCAAAGTCCCAGACAGAGGAGGGACATCTGGTCAACTTATTGAAGCTTTTTGAGAGGCATAGGAATTTCAGGTTGAGGCTGAATCCTAACAAATGTACTTTCGGAGTACGGTCCGAAAAGTTACTGGGGTTTATCGTAAGCGAACGAGGCATCGAGGTTGATCCTGCGAAGATAAAAGCCATACAAGAAATGCCAGCGCCGAAAACAGAAAAAGAAGTTCGTGGTTTCTTGGGCAGAATAAACTACATTGCAAGGTTTATCTCTCAGCTCACGACCACATGTGAACCGATGTTCAAGCTTTTAAAGAAAGATCAGGCAATCACCTGGAACGAGGATTGCCAGAAGGCATTTGATAAGATAAAGAAGTATCTCCAAGAACCTCCAATCTTGATACCCCCAGTGGCTGGACGGCCATTAATCATGTACTTGACAGTTCTTGAGAATAGTATGGGGTGTGTTCTCGGTCAGCACGACGAGACGGGCAGAAAAGAGCATGCCATTTACTACTTGAGTAAAAAGTTCACTGACTGTGAATCTCGCTACTCGATGCTGGAGAAGACGTGTTGTGCACTAGCCTGAGCTGCTAAACGTCTACGACAGTACATGCTCAATCACACCACCATGCTAATTTCAAAGATGGATCCGATCAAGTACGTCTTCAAGAAGCAGGCTCTTTCGGGCAGGATTGCCAGATGGCAAATGGTGTTAACGGAATACGATATTCAGTACGTCTCTCGGAAGGCCATCAAGGGAAGCGTATTGTCTGATTACCTTGCCGAACAGCCGATCGAGGATTACCAGCCGATGAAATTTGAATTCCCTGATGAGGATATCATGTTTCTCAAAGCGAAGGATTGCGATGAGTCGTTGCCCGACGAGGGGCCAGATAGGAAGTCCCAGTGGAAATTGATATTTGACGGGATGGTTAATTCCTACGGAAGTGGCATCAGGGCTATCATCACGACTCCCCACGGATCCTATATCCCGTTTACTGCGAGACTGACGTTTCCAGTCACCAATAATGAGGCGGAGTACGAAGCATGTATCATGGGTCTAGAAGAGGCAATTGATTTGAGAATCAAGAATCTAGACGTATATGGTGACTCAGCGCTTGGGATCAACCAGATTAAAGGGGAGTGGGAGACTCGTCAATCAAATTTGGTGTCGTACATGAACTATGCCAGAAGGCTACTTCCGTTCTTTGATCGAGTGGAACTCCATCATGTGCCCAGAGCGGAAAATCAGATGGCTGATGCCTTAGCTACGTTGGCTTCAATGTATAAAGTCAATTTTTGGAATGAGACTCCAAGAATTGTACTATCTCGTCTTGATAGACCTGCATTCGTCTTTGCAATCGAGGAAGCCGCCGATGGCAAGCCATGGTTCCATGACATCCAGACTTTCCTTATGACTAAGGAGTATCCCGCGGGTGCGTCAACCCAGGATAAAAAGACTCTGAGGAGGCTGTCTGGAAATTTTTATCTCAATCCTGATGGAGTTCTGTATAAGAGAAACCATGATCTCGTGCTACTCAGATGTGTAGATGAGAAAGAAGCGAGTATGCTCATGGAAGAAGTCCATGAAGGCACATTTGGTACGCACGCCGGCAGGCATGCTATGACAAGAAAGATCCTGAGAGCAGGATATTACTGGCTGACGATGGAATCGGATTGCTTTAAATTCGCGAAAAGATGTCATAAATTCCAGATTTATGCTGATAAAGTTCATGTGCCGCCGTGCCCGTTAAATGTCATGTCCTCCCCGTGGCCGTTCTCCATGTGGGGCATCGACATGATAGGCAAGATCGAGCCCACTGCATCTAACGGTCATCGCTTCATTCTAGTAGCTATCGACTACTTCACCAAGTGGGTGGAGGCAGCCTCATACGCTAATGTGACCAAGCAGGTGGTGGCTAAATTCATAAAGAGGGATATCATCTGTCGTTACGGAATTCCTGAGCGGATCATTTCTGATAATGGTTCGAATTTGAATAACAAGATGATGAAGGAGCTGTGCCAGAGTTTCAAGATTGAACACCACAACTCATCTCCTTACCGGCCGAAGATGAATGGCGCCGTTGAAGCAGCCAATAAGAACATAAAGAAGATTGTTCAGAAGATGGTTGTGACCTATAAAGATTGGCACGAGATGTTGCCATTTGCACTGCACGGTTATCGTACGAGGGTACGTACATCAACTGGGGCAACTCCTTTCTCCTTAGTGTACGGTATGGAAGCAGTCCTACCGTTAGAAGTGGAGATCCCTTCTTTGCGAGTTTTGGTTAACGTGAAACTCGACGAGGCAGAATGGATTACGAACCGACTGAACCAACTCAGCCTGATGGACGAGAAGAGGTTAGCATCGATTGCATTTGGTCGTCTGTACCAAAGCCGAATGAAGAAAGCTTATGATAAGAAGGTGCGTCCTAGAAGCTTTCAGACGGGTGATCTCGTCCTGAAGAAGATTCTCCCTCCACACTCCGATCACCGGGGCAAGTGGACTCCGAATTACGAAGGTCCGTACGTCGTCAGCAAGGTCTTCTCGGGAGGAGCTTTGTTGTTATCCACGATGGATGGTGAAGATTTTGCATCCCCGGTGAACGCGGACGCAGTTAAAAAATACTTTGCTTGAAAGTGACCCGCTGGACAAAAAAGGAGAGTCCCGGCAAAAATGGGGCATCCCGGCGAACCAGAAACAGAATAAAAGGTTAGGGCAAAATTAGGGATATAAATTAAAAAAGATGTACACCCGCGAAGTCGAAAACCTACACTGGGCGGCTTCGGCAAAAAAGGGTATCCTGGTGAACTGAAAACCCGCAAAGGGCGGTTCACGCAAAAATTAGGGATTTGAAAAAGCAAATGACTGTGTTCCGCGTGTGGACTTTCATTGTTTAGTGTTTTGGAGGACCTGAGGGCTGTTTGTCCGAATCAATCTCTTCCGAAGCTGAAGCGTCGGAGAAGTATCGAAGTCGAGTGGGTCATAGAGGGATCAACTCATGGTGTTCGTCTATGCCTCGTTGCCGAAATTTGTATATACTGATGTATATTTATGTTTTATTTTTGTGCGGCTTCCTCATTCCAGGAGCTTGCCTCTGTTGTAAAACATTTTTACCCATTCAGGGGTTCGTTATCAATAAAATGCATACTATTCAGCAATTCTGTTTGCCTGTTTAGCATCTATCCGTTTTGTTTGCGAAAAAGAACGCCGATGTTTTGATAAAATGTGCATACATAAACTTACTGGCCTAGGCCACTGATTGTTGAAACAATGAATTACTTGAACATTGTCACGAGATAATAACCATGATAGGCCCCTTTGAAAAAGGTATCTTGTCTGTTTGTTTGTGTTGTTACAGGTGTAGCATGTTCCAGATAGTGCGCCGTGCGCATCCCGAAGAAGGATGATTCCTCCTTCTCCAGCAAAGTTCAGCAGCCTCGCCCTACAGAGTCTGAACCTGAGATCGTGAGCATTGATATGCCTCCCCAAGAAGAGAGGATTCTCTCCCCCCAATCAGATGCGTCCTGAAGGAACGTCATCTCCTCAGCTGAGTCAGGCGCCGAAGCGCGGGTTCATCCCCCAGCACCGGGTCACAAGTGCAGGTTTCGTAGGAAACTATCCGTTCACTGAAGTGTGCAGCAACTGATGGTGCAAGGCTGAAGTCTCCAGCGGAATTGAAATTCCCCACCAGAGTCGCACTCTCCCCCGAAGTCGGATGATTCCTTCTTCCCCAGCGGATTTGAGATTCCCCCGCAGAGTCGTACTCTCTCCAGCGAAGCAGAATGATTTCTCCTTCCTCAGCCGAGTTTGCAGATACCCAAGAGAGTCGAATCCTTGGAAGCTGCTCAAGCCATGATTGGTTTTTCCCCCCAGTGGAAGGTTGAACAGCTGATGCTGTTTCCCCACAGAGTCGTTATCTCCAGAGAAGTAGCCGAGAAGGCCATGCAATTTTTTCCTGCGATTGACATCGCTTTCCCTCAGCAGGTCCAGGTTCTCGTAGAGCTTCGTTCCCCTGCAGCAATTAACTGAAGTTGTTTCCCCCGCAGCAGTCAACTGAAGTTGTGCCCCCTGCGGAGCCCAATTGAGATTGGCGTGACCATGTTCTCCTCAGTAGGATGATTCCTCTATCTGAGTAGTTCTTTCTCCTTAACAGGAGGATTCTCCCTTCGGCATTTATGTTGCTGACGGGATCGCATCATTTTACATGACTGCATAACATTTATCATAAACGCATAGCATTTCCACCATGTGGAGCATTGCGCCATTGCCGAAGCATACGCATAATAAGCATGATCTAGGTTGTTACCGTTCTTGTTTTCTAGGTGTTCCGCCGCAGAATCGATTGCTCAGGATGATTCCTGACATTCTCCCCAACGAAGCCGCTTGCTGAAGATGATTCTTGAAGTCCCCAGCGAAGTCTTCGGTTCAAGGTGATTCTTGAATTCCCCAGCAGGGCCGTTTGCTTAAGATGATTCTTAAGACCCCAGCGCAGTCACCAGAGTTGGTTGCTCAAGTTGATACTTAGAGTCCCCAGTAAAGATTGCCCAGGATGATTCCTGAAATCCCCAACAGAGTGTTCGCTCAGGATGATACCTGAAATATCCAGAATGGTCGACGGTTCAAGATGATTCTTGAAGTCCTCAGCAGAGTTGATTCATCCAGAATGATTTCTGGATCCCCGAAGTGGAGTTACTTGATAGTTCTCCAGAATCCCCAGCGGAGGTGCGACATCCCCAGCATGTTTTTGAACGGCGAAGTTGAAACCTCCAGTGAAGAATCCATGATTGAAGTCTGACCGTGTTAATGAAGCAGTTCTCTCAGCTGATGCGGAGTGCCTGATGGCAGAGGTTTAGATATTCCCAGTTGGCTCATGATTGACCAAGAATTCTATTCCCGACGTGTTGACGAAGTCCGGCTGATGCCCGACAGTTCTTTGAATGCCGGATGGCATGATCAACCTGATGGTTGATGTCCGGCTGATGCCCGACAGTTCTTTGAATGCCTGATAGCATGATCAACCTGATGGTTGAAGTCCGGCTGATGCCCGACAGTTCTTTGAATGCCTGATGGCGTGATCAACCTGATGGTTGAAGTCCGGCTGATGCCCGACAGTTTTCTTTGAATGCTTGATGGCATGATCAACATGATGGTTGGCTTGAAGAGTCCCGAGGAATCGTGATGCCTGATGGCATGATCGACTATGTATTACCAGTTGTCGTGCGACCAATTCTCCAGCTAGTTGCCGTGCAGCTATTATTTCAGTGTTCGAAGATTCGTTCCTATCAGAATACCGCGTACTTGTGCAGTTGGCAAATTTCCGGGTTTATCGGTATTCAACCGTCTCGCACCTTGATTGGCTGAGAGCCGTTCGCCTCACCCAGTCAGGTTTAAGCCATTTGAATAGGGGCAGCTGTTGCACCCCAAAATTTGACCAACATTTATTTACCAAGCTTGTGTTCACTAGCATGATCATCTGCTTCTCATTGATATGGGTGCAGTAGGTCAAGAGGTATGAGTACCAATCAAGACTTTGAAGCTAGCCAAGAAGGTTATTCAAGTGTTCAAAGGTTGATATCTTTGTCAGAGAACTCAAGAGATCCTCAGAGAGATTGGTTGAAACCAAGGTTGTGTGTCTCATAACTTGAGAGTTGTGGAAGCTCCTCAGATGATTCTGAGACTATGAGGATGGACTTGAAGCTTTGAGAGAGCTTATGAGAGGTCTTGAAAGCCATCATGAAGCCTAGAGAGGTCATTGTACGCGGATTCAGAAGACTCAGCCATGAGTGGTGGAATTAGGGTTTGACTGGGTCAACCCTAGGTCAACTGATGATTTGGAGAAGGTTGAGACCTAATACAAGAGCCATGTGATCATGGATTGATGCATTGAGATGTTATAAGGATGATTCCTAGACCAACTCATCATGATTGAGGAGTTTGAGAAGTTTCAAGCTAGGGTTTCTAAGGCTTGACAGTGTAAAATCAATAGTTTGATCCCTATCTTCAAGGCAGTTTAGTTCAAGATGTGGTTGTCATCTCATCTTCCCCACAACATGGATGTTGTAGAGCTTGCTCTTAGCTTTAATTTGAGTACTAGAAGTCCTTGATAGGATTTGTAGAGCTCAAGTTATGACTTTGACAAGTTACAGGTCATCTGAGGTATATGAATCTGGGTCCTTGAAAGTCACCCAACTTGCATCCAACTTTTTCCCTAGTAGGATGACTCCTATGAACTATTGGTCAACATGAATGTTGTATAGCATCTTCTTAGCTTTCTATAGAGTACTAGAAGTCCTTGATAGGATTTGTAGAACTCAAGTTATGGCTTTGACAAGTCAAGGGCATTTTGGTCATTTGGAGATTATAGGTCATTTCAAGCATAAGGCCATATCTCCTATTTCCAAGCTTCAAATGGAAAAGTATTCAACATAAAACATGCTTAGAATGATGTTTTAAGTCTAGTTGGGAGGTCATGGGATGTTGAAAAGGCTTGTAGCAAAAAGTGATAAAAATGACCTAAAATGGAGGCATAAGTTAAATAAGTTGAAATTGGAAATTGGAAATCCCAAGTTGTACATCCAAACCATGTCATATAATAGGTCATTTTGACTCTGAAAGACATTCTAAAAACAATGGTTCAGCCACAATTTTGATTTGAGCCCTAGATCATGGGTCTGCTTTGGAAATTGGTTGCTTGCATCTTAAGGTTCAAATGCAAAACTTAAGAAAACTCAATGTACAAGCTAGTTAAGGGTTTCAGCACATCACATATCTCATATAAGGATAATTTCAAGTCATTTTGGTTGCTGCAAGAGCTTGGCATGAGATAAGGCATGAGATGAGAAGTGAATTCATAATGTCATGACATGAGAATCCCAATTTCTCATGGGAAGGTTCTAGATGGTTCTAGATGATTCTAAACCACTCTATATAACCTATAGAACTTGCTCAGATGCAAGGTTGGTGTAAGATTTGAGAGAAGAGAGAGTTGGTCATTTCACTTGCCTCCATTGCAAGTTGACAGTGAATTCCATATTCTCAACCATTTCCATTCCTTTTTTCAATCTAAACACACTCCATTGATCATATTGAAGCTGTGCAGATCAATTTGAGGGCAAAACCATGGAGATTTGAGGAGTTGGCAATTGGATTTTCAAGGTTGCAAGTCAGAATCGGATTCTGATATTCAAGCATTCTCCATCCAATCTTTTGCAAACAGAAGCTCTATCATCATCCAAGGAAGGTTTCTAAAGAATTACAAGGCTTGAAGTGAAGGTTTTCACCATCTGTTAATCAAGAAATACCAGGTTTCCAAAATTCATTCTACACCATAATTTATGCATCTTTAGGTAGATTGGTTAGGTTAGAAAGGTTAGAGACCAGTAGGTGATCATTTCTGGAGAGTTAGGGACCAATTGATGAAGATTGAGTTATGGAAACCATTACTTTGTTGAGCAAGAACTCGAGATATAATGAGACATAACATGAGTTTGATAGCTAATTTCATTCAGTGTGAGTTGGTGAATATTCTGATGCAAGAAAATTCAAGAATAGTTGAAGTTGAGGATTGAGCTTATCTTGGATTCATTATCGGGTTTTAAGCTATAGGCCATTTCAATAAAATCTAAGGGTATGGTCGTAATCGGCATGAAAAATGGAGCATGTTAGTGTGTTGAATTGTTAATTTTGATGAAGAAACAAGGGAGCCCGAGTTGGTGGAAGCTTGAAGTTTGAAACTCTGGTCATGGAGTTTTTCCCTCCAAACCCTAGCTGAAGGTTGAAGACGATCCCTCATCCGTCAGATCATGCTTGACTCATTGACCTCACCCATATCTAGTGGCCACGATTGAACCTCAGCATTAAGAGGGAAAAGATGAGAAAGAATGAAACGCTCCGTTTCATTAAACGGAGATACTGGGCCTGAATGCTTTGTTCACTATCCACACCCCACCCTCACGAGCCCATTGGTTTTGAACTGAATTGCTTTACTTTTCACACCGTGTATTTTCCATTTTTCCATTCATTTTCTAATTGATTTTCTGAATCAATATGGGCCCAGCACACATGACTACCCACACCCCCATTTTGAGCCCATTCATGAATTGAACTGGACATGCTTGCTATCTGCACCACATCATTTCATATTTTAATTTCATTTTCTCCATTTTCCATTAATCTTTGAAAAATCACAATAAATAGGAAATTAATGATTTTTGCATGGGGATTTTTTCTCCCATTTCATGTTCATGTCTAGAAAATTATGAAACCAAAATATTTGCATTTCATGCATTTTTAATATTTTTGTATATTTTCTATTTTAATAGCTTTTTAATTCTTTTATGTTGATGCATGAACTTGTAGAATTTTGTTTAGCTAGTTCCCTTCATATTTTTAGGCCATTCTTTTCAGGATAGTTATATTAGGACTTTAGCTCCCCTCTGAATTTATTCCATAATTTTGTGATGAATTTTAGGTTAGTTTTGCTTAGATGATTTTAGGTTGTGTTGAATTAGGTCAATCCTTAACATAGGTCCGCAATAACACTAGAATTTTGGGTTTCTAGGTCAAGATAGAAATTGGGGCATATAAGGGTATTAAGGGAAGATATATAAGATCCCCTAGAAATTATATTAGGTTTTAATATAGTGGATACTATTTTTAGATGATTTTTGTAGTTGATGATTGTTTGTGTTGCCCTTGTGGGCTTGTATTTTTGTTTGCTTTGCTTTGTGGGCTTGGAGAGCTTGGTTTTGCTTTGAGGAGCATTGAGGAGCATAGTAGGAGCCTTGAGGAGCATAGTAGGAGCATTTAGGAGCATTGAGGAGCTTGAGAGCTTGATCTTGTTTGTCTTGTTGATTGTTTTAGGGTTAGGGATTAGGAAGAGTTTAGACCTAGTTAACTTCTTTCTTAAACATGGATGGTATCTTTCACCTCCATTCCTCCCTATGATTCAAAGTCCTTCATTGGTATACACCTCTCTCCTTTGGAGGGATAAGTGATTGTACCCAGGAAGTAGAACTTTTGAGGGAACCATTCCTTTGATGTTGAACCCTTATAGGTCACCTTTGGTGGTCAATAAGCAGTTTGACACCCCAGCTTATCCAGTTAAGTGATTTCCTATGGTTTGAATATCTCGAGAGATGTTGAGAGTGAGTTTGAAGATGAAGACTTCATTGAAGAGTGTGGAAGAGGATGAATCCTTGAGCATTGCCATTCCAGCTGAAGCTTGAAGAGCAACATGAGCAAGTTGATGCTTAAAGACTGAAGGATGAAGTTGACACTTCTAAGTAATTGAAGATTTCTCTAAGAAGCTGAAGCTTGCAAGTAGAGAAGACCCAATGAAGAGCTTGAAAGCTTAAAGACTAAGTTGATACTGTCGCTACTGCGAAAATCGGCGCCGGCTGAACAGAAGAGTCGCCACCGTGCGTTATTTATCCCACGGGAGGGAAAGGAAACGCTCAGAGTAAACCTCGCACAATACGGGAAAGGTATGGTCATCGCAACCAAAACCTGGATTCGGGAGTCGGTTACGCAAGGGGAAGGTATTAGCACCCCTCACGTCCATCGTACTCGATGGGATCCACGCTTGTTTTCAGGTATGGATTGTTATTCTATCTAAACTATAGGTCAAGGGTTGAAAAGAAAAAAGAGAATGAAAATAAAAATGACTCGGCAAAGTATCGCACTTTATGCCTACGTATTCCCGTCTGGAACGAGAAATCAGAGTCAACGTAGTTCGCCTACCTACGGGAAAGGAGGGGAAGGTTGCTCGCTAGGATATCGCATCCTATGCCTACGTACTTTCATACAGCATGAAAGATCAGAGCAAACGTAGTTCGGGCCACGTACGACACAAGCTTGTCTTGGTTGATTTTATTCCTTCTGAAAAAGGTATTCTTGATTAACAGTCCCGGCGGGCAAAAATGACGTCTTGATGAGTTCACATTCTTTTACGGAAGAAGTGTCTTTTATTGTGTTTGAAATCTTTATGTGTTTTTCTGTTTGTTTTGAGAAAGAAAGAGACAGAACTCTAACCTACGGTTGCGAAGGGAAACAAACTACCCTAATGTTATCATGCATGGGTTAAGACCTAATGTCTATCATGCTCCTCTCTTGCACAGAGAGAAACAGAGATCCTACGGGATAGGCAGAAACAGAAACAATATCAGATATATACAGTAAAACAGTAAAATGCATGGATGCAACAATACAAGCGAGGCAAGGGAGTCCCACTCAACCTCGAACCTAGAAAACAACAGGCAAAAGTGAACAGACTTCACTTTCAACCCAGCAGGGTAGACAGCAAACAATACAGTCCAGAAAACCAATCAATACATCAGCAATAAAATACAACAGCAAAAGAAACAGCATCAGCAGCTCTGAATCAACATCTGGCTTCAAGTAATCTCCAATCAGCTACAGGCTTCAGCAAGCATCAATCTCCATCTTCATGGCCTTCAGACAAGGGCTTTGATCGTCAGTCTTCTATCTGCAATGGCTTTTCTTCAAGCTCAAACCTCCAGGATGAGGGATTAGTCACAAGAGTGAATTGGGTGTTAAGCAATCAGTTGACTACCAAAGGTGGTGAACAGACTGCTTCTAACACCAAGAGACATTTTCTCTCAAGAGTTCTATCTCATAGACACTATCACCAAGCCTTCCAAAGGAAGGGGGTGAGTGTCTTAGAGAGACTCTGAATCACAGAGAAGAATGGATGCAGACAAGGCAATCCATGTTTGAGAAACAACTTTCTAACCTAGAGCTCTGCCTAGCTCCTAAATCCTAGTCTCCTCAGCAACTGATAGCAGGAAACTCCTCCTCAACTCTGGCAGTTGATCTTCAGTCTTTGAATCTCCAATGGCTTCATCTCCACAAATCTTCAGCTTCCCCAGGGCCCCAGACAAACCCAATACCCAATCAAACAATCAACAATCCCCAGAGGGCACACCACACCAGACAGCAGATATACAGACAGTAATAATATCAGTAGGGGAATCCTGACTTTTCTCTAAGGGATCTAATAGCTACCCATAGCCCCTATAATCCCATAACTAACCTATTCAAACCCTAAGTCCTAAGGGAAAAAATTGAACTTCCTAAGTTGTCACCTAAAAAACCCTAGTTTTGTTCATGATATTCAAGCATTTATTAATCACCTAAAATTAACTCCTAAAAATGGGAACTAAAATATTTCTATAAGCCTAATATCTCATCTAAACAATATAAAAAGAATGACCAAAAAATATTAAAGCATGTGAGAGAACAAAAATCACAAAAATAATGCATGAAATGAATCTATTTAATATGCTATTTATTTAGAAAATATGTAAAAAATATGAAATAAAACTAAAAATGAAATTTTATTTTTCTATAATATTCTAGACATTTTCATGAAAATATGGTAAAAAGAATGAGTTAAAAAGCATTTTTTATGAATTTATTATGATTTTATGAAAATGATGAAAAATTAAAATGAAATAAGAAAAAATAAAATGAACTAAAATGAGCCAGAGGGGGTATGAAAAGAAATTCGCCCAGTTATAAATCCAGAATGGGCCAACAATAGGGGGCGCGCATAGCATTTTGGTTAAGCCCAGCATTCACTCAGAATTATAACAACGCGCTGGGGGTGAAGGAAGTATCAGAATCACGTTCATATTGGTTTGGGCTCACAACCTGGGGGTGTGGTTATCAACAGCACTCAGGCCCGCCCGTTTCAATTAATGAAACGGTGCGTTTAGGGCCAGGGTAATCTCCCTCCAATTTCAGATTGAACTACAGCCATTAGATCCTACCCTAAGTCAAAGGTCCAAGGCGCAATGAATGGCCCTGATTACGTCTTCTCCAAACGACCTGCAACCTAGGGTTTTATCTTCTCCATGGCAGCCATGCACGACCTACCTTCCACCTCTTCGTTCTCATCATACACGCAACCAATCCCCATGCTGTAAACATGAAATCTGCTCCAAATCTCTCCCTCTACAATCCTAGGGCATCAATTCACTTTGAAATTCACCACAACAACAAACACGATTGGATCAACACTCGGCCTCCATTGAAATGCGCTGCTATGCATCATCACCAATCTTCCTCAAACCTAGCCTAAATTAAACTACATCTAATGGAGATTAACCTATGCTATCAAGTTGCAATTATAACACATTCATCCAAGAGATTCGAACACAAACAGATTATGGCACCTGCTACCAAACCTCACCAAATCGTTCCAAACTCACCTAAACTAATCTCCTAACCACCTAGATTGCATCTAAACTAACAACATCATGCCAAATTAACTAGATCAAGCAGTTTGAATGAAAACTTACCTAGTAAGAAATCTTGAGAAACAGCTATGGAGGATGTGGATCTGAAGCTTTTAAGTGTTGAATCTTGATCAATCCTTGAGGAACTTAATTCTGTATGCACAAACTTGGAGGTTCCTTGCTTGAATCATGCAATCCACTTGAACTTGTGATTTTGATGATCTTGAGAAAAGCACTCGAAAATGGATGATAACCACCAGAAACTTGCTTCAATTATGATCTATGATGATGATGGAGTGGAATTGAATTGATTATGATGAAAGTTGTTGAAGGTTTTGAGAGAATTGTAATGAAACTTTTATGGAAAAGTATGAGAGATTTTGTGGAATTCTTGGTGCAAATGAGGCCAACCCTTGCCAAATTCTCCTTTCATGAATATATAGGCCCCAAATGAACATTCTAGATCCATCTTGCACATTCCCTTGTTTTCAAACTTTGGCTCATTTTTGATTATGTTTCTTAAATGATAAGCAACCATGGATAACTTCATTTTTTCCTTCTAAACTCAAAAAAGTGGGTGAACCATTGTTCTTAGAATTGCTTTTCCATTCAAAATCATATATTGGAAGTCTTCATTTGGACTTGTAAATCTCCCAAACCATTTTTCACTTTGAAATTATTCACTTTATAAGCCTTTTTAGTTCATATTTTGACCAATTGTGTAACATCATGCTATGAGCTTCTCCAATAACTTGTGACCTTCTTTCTAGACTTAAAATCCCATTTGGAGCAAGTTTGATGTTGTAAGTTTTTCCATTTGAGGCCTCCTTGTATGAGTTTTGGGTATAGGTTAAAATGACCTGTAATTCACAAATGCCCAAAATACCCTTTGCTTGTCAAGACCATAAGTTGAGTTCTCCACATCATATGAAGGCATGCCATACCATTCTAGAAAGCTAAGACAATGAGGAACAATTCTTATGTTGACCAAGAATTCATTTGAAATCTCCTTGAGGGGCAAAACTAGCTTGGAAGTCAAGTCACTTTCACAGACAAAAGTTCAGACACCTCAGATGACCTGTAACTTGCAAGGACCATAACTTGAGTTCTATAAATCTCCTTGAGGTCTTCCACCACTCAAATTAAAGGTCTTGAGATTCTCTACAAGTTTCATGTTGGCCAAGAAGCCATTTGAAGTTAGCATTTTGACTTATCTTGCTTGGAAATTTGACCTAAACTAGGGGATTTTACAGAGAAACCCTAATTTAGTAACTCCTCTTCTCCTTGATTTCTCTTGAATTCTCCTTGTCATATCTCCATATCCTTCTTCATATGTCAAATGATGATCCCCACATCTCTCCAATAGACTTGAATGCCCTCTTAAGTCAGTCAATTGACCTAGGGTTGACCTAGGGTTGACCCAGATGAAACCCTAGTTGACTGTCTTCAACTATAGCTCTTGTGCCTTCATCAATGACTTGTTTTCTTCTCCAAATGACTTTATAGGTCTCTCAAGATGTCTAGATGCTCTCCATGCTTTCACTCCACAGCTCACAACCCTCTTGTTGATCCTCAGATACCCTCAGCTAGGAAATGGACTCAAGGCTTGATCTGCTGAACTCTTTGCTTTCAAATTCTTTCCTGATGACTTGAATGAGGTTGAATTATGATAATAACCTCTTGATAGGCCTCTAGAGATGAAAATAATGATTGGTCCCCTGTTGAATGACTTGCTGTGCTTATGCTATGCAGATGGTTAGTCTATGTACATGATTCTACATGCAAATGCTAATGATAATGAAACATGAATCCAAGGAATAAGGTTGAGCAAATTTTAGGGTGCAACAGCTGCCCCTATTCAAGCGACTTGGACCCGATTGGATGAAGAGCCCGGAGCCTTCAGACATTCGCGGTACGAGACGGTTGAATACTAGTGAAACCAGAAATTTGCCAACCGCAGAAATAAACTGCGCTCCTGCTTGCGGAATGACATTCGTCAGCTGAATCTGACTGTTAGAGTAACCCACTGATCTCGCACGACCGTGCTGGGGATTGTCTTCATCGTTCTGAAGAGGATTCTGTCATAACAGATTGCTTGCTTGTCCACGCTAGGACTCTGTCTGTCATCAACACGAAGAAATCTCAACTAAAACTTGTCCACGTTAGGACTCCCCTTACTGTCAACCCAGGAAAATCTCGGCAACTCCGCTGGGGATAATTCGTCTGCATTTCCATAAACTGAATCGTCCACGTTAGGAAAAACTCTCTTCCACGTTAGGAATAACACCTGTCTTTCCACGTTAGGAAGCAATCTTCTTTCCACGTAAAGAGAACTACATCAATCTGTCCACGTAAGGACTCCAATGCCATTTGACATGTCCGCGTCAGGACTCCGATCTTTCCACGTAATGAATTCACCTTTTGTTCTAAATCTGTCCACGTCAGGACTCAACTTCTCGAATCTGTCCACGTCAGGACCCCAATTTCTCCGCGTAAGGAATAAACTTCTTCTTCCACGTTAGGAATATCTTGATATGATCTGTCCGCGTCAGGACTAAACTCTCTTTCCACGTCAGGAATAATCCATTTCTTTCCACGTCAGGAATCAATCGATTTTCCACGTAAGGAATAAACTCGTCTTTCCACGTAAGGAAACCATTTTTCTTCCACGTAAGGAATGCTCTTGATATGTCCACGTAAGGACTCCGATCTTTCCACGTTAGGAATCAATAATCTCTTTGATCTGCCCGCGTCAGGACTCCACTCTTTCCACGTAAGGAATAAACTCATCTTTCCACGTAAGGAAACCATCTTTCTTCCACATAAGGAACGCTCTTGATATGTCCACGTAAGGACTCTGATCTTTCCACGTAAGGAATACCAACTTCTTTCTGATTTGTCCGCGTCAGGACTCATTTTCCACGTAAGGAACGCCATCTTAATCTGTCCACGTAAGGACTCTCTTTTTCCCACGTCAGGAATACCGTCATTTCCACATAAGGAAACCTCTTCTGATACGTCCGCGTAAGGACTACATCGTCCACGTTAGGACCCACTTCTTTCCACGTAAGGAATAATAGTTTCTTTGATCTGTCCGCGTTAGGACACTGATCTCGTCTTGATTTATCCACGTAAGGACTCAGGCATCTTCGACTCGCTGAGGAAATAACTTGCCCACGTAAGGACTCACGCGTCTTCGACTTGCTGGGGAAATATCCGCGTCAGGACTTACCCTTTGCCAACAACACGAAAAAGGATAGATTTATCCACGTCAGGATTCTTGTATCTTGTCATCACAAAGAACTACAAACTTGTCCACGTCAGGACGCACATTTCACCATTACGAAGAAAGATATCTGTTGAAAACAAAATGATCCTCGTCAGGACACCAACACGAAGAGTAACCAATCTTTTGTCAACGTCATGACCTCCCTTTCTCCAAATTTCGAGAGACCGAATCTATCCACGTCAGGATTAACACGCCTTACCAATCCAGTAAGACAAACCTGTCCACGTTAGGACGCCCACTTCTGAAGAAATCCCGTCATTCTAGGAGTAAATGGTCCACGTCAGGACTTAATTCTTCAATGATCCTTTCCCACAAACTGCTCAGCACTGACGTGACAGCGACTTCGAGACGAACTCTACTGGGGATGTCTGAAAACCCACTATCGGACACCTGCTTCGAAATTCTGATTCATGCGACTCGTTGATGACAAACGAACTCTGCTTGGGGATAAGAAGACACTTATCCTGGCCACTCTGGCTGGGGAAGATCAGATGCATTTGCATAAATGACTTTGCTGGAGACAAAGAGAGTTTTATCACGATAACTCTGTGGGGGAATACCGCCGAAACTGACATTGTCATTGAATATCTCCTGCCGAGATCTCGACTGTTTGGTAATCTATTTGAGCAAGAGCTCTCCCCACCTGAACTACTAGAGTACAGAAACTGCTTCAGCAAAATGAATGCTGGAAGGATAACGCCGACTCGCCGGGGATAGCCTGATGCTACAAAATTATTCCAGCAAAATAAATGCTGGTAGGATGAAGTCGACCCTGCTGGGAAGTTGGGAACTCAAACCACACGTCTTGTTGAAGTAACCCCTTGCTGGGGAGTATAACTCAAACCAAATACCTTGCGGAGGTAACCCCCTGCTGGGGAATAGCAGATGTGCGTAGTATGATTGGACTTCCTACTGGAGAGTGAACTGATATCACACAGGTGTCTCTGATAAAAGAAATGACAGGAACCGCCATCAACTCTGCTTTGGGAGAGTCTTGACCTTCGAATTCCACTGGAAGGAAAGAACATTTACGGAAAAGAGAACTCCGCTGGGGATGGCTGGATTCTCTTGGGGAAAATTAACTGACTCCGCCGGGGGAGAATGCATGACCCTGCGGGGGGAGACGAACCTGTCTGAACACAGCCTTACGATCCCGGAATCACCAAACTCTGCTGAGGACAAGTAACTTCTCTGGAGCACGTCCTTTGGATAAGCTACGGCTAGCTGGGGAATTCCATCCTTCTTCAGGAAGAACATGCATGACCTGCGTGAGGATCAAGCCTTTCACTATTGCAATCTTTTGATCACCTTCCTCGTACGGTTATGAAACCTGCAACAACACAAACAAGACACGACAAGCCTATGCAATCAAATCAATTCAGGTTAGTGACGTTACACTCAGTTAATTCAAAGCTTTAACGATTGTTGGCAAGGGCCAGTAATGTTATACTCATGCTAGCTTCATCAAGCTTAGGCGTTTTATCATGCGCAAAACAGTAAAGAACAGGCATCAAGTACTGAATAACACATTTTCATTGATTGGGCCCCTGAATGGGCGGAGTTTTTGTACACGGGATGTAACTCCTGAAAAGAGGAAGCTACACAAAGCAAATATACAAGTATGCAAGTATTCACAAGAAGCATAAATATTGACAAATTAAATTTTGTACACATGTCGGCAACTGGATGCAGATGAGCACCACGAACTGATCCTCCCATGATTCGTCCGACTCTTATACTTTCCCGGTATCCGACTTCTGAAGAGGTTGTATTCGATAACTGACTCCTCAAACATATTCTCCCGCACTGATGCTCATTGAATTCGAATTCGGACCGCAGTCATTTGCTTTTCAAATCCCTAACTTTTGCGTGAACCGCCCTTTACGGGTTTTCAGCTCACCGGGATACCCCTTTTTGCCGAAGCCGCCCAGTGTAGGTTTTCAACTTCGCGGGTGTACATTTTTTCAATTTTATCCCTAACTTTTGCCCGAACCTTTCATTCTGTTTTTGGTTCGCCAGGATGCCCCATTTTTGCCTGGACTCTCTTTTTTCTGTCCAGCGGGTCTATTTTAAGCAAAGTATTTTTTAACTGCGTCCGAATTCACAGGTGATGCAAAGTCTTCCCCGTCCATTGTGGACAACAATAAAGCTCCTCCTGAAAAGACCTTCTTGACAACGTATGGCCCTTCGTAGTTGGGGGTCCACTTGCCCCTGTGATCTGCTTGCGGCGGGAGAATCCTTTTCAGCACAAGGTCGCCCGTCTGAAAGCTTCGCGGAAGTATCTTCTTGTCGTACGCTTTCTTCATTCGTCTTTGATACAAACGACCGTATGCCAGAGAAGCTAGCCTCTTCTCATCCATCAAACTCAGTTGGTTCAATCTATTCGTTACCCATTCTGCCTCGTCCAGCTGAACGTCTCGCAATACCCTCAGAGAAGGGATCTCAACTTCCAATGGTAATACCGCTTCCATTCCGTATACCAACGAGAACGGAGTTGCCCCGGTTGATGTGCGTACCGTCGTACGATAACCGTGCAAAGCGAAAGGTAGCATTTCATGCCAATCTTTATACGTCACCACCATTTTCTGGACGATTTTCTTGATATTCTTATTGGCCGCTTCGACAGCGCCATTCATCTTGGGTCGGTAAGGGGAGGAGTTGTGATGTTCGATCTTGAAATTCTGACAGAGCTCCTTCATCATTTTGTTGTTCAGATTAGAACCATTATCCGTGATTATCCGCTCGGGAATTCCATATCGGCAAATGATATCTCTCTTGATGAATCTAGCCACCACTTGCTTCGTTACATTTGCGTAAGACGCTGCTTCCACCCACTTGGTGAAATAATCGATTGCTACGAGGATGAACCGATGCCCGTTAGAAGCCGTCGGCTCAATCTTTCCAATCATATCGATTCCCCACATCGAGAATGGCCATGGAGATGACATCACATTCAAAGGACTCGGAGGCACATGTATTTTGTCAGCATAAATTTGGCACTTATGGCACTTTCTTGCAAATTTGAAACAATCAGTTTCCATCGTCAGCCAAAAGTATCCTGCCCGCAGCAGTTTTCTCGTCATAGCATGCCCGCCAGCATGCGTACCAAAGGCACCTTCGTGAATTTCCTCCATGAGAAGCTTTGCCTCCTTCTCGTCCACACAACGCAACAACACCAAGTCGTGGTTCCTTCTGTACAAGACGCCATCCGGGTTCAAGTAGAAATTACCCGCTAATCTCCTGAGAGTCTTCTGATCTTGACTGGATGCCCCAGCCGGATACTCTTTATTCTTCAGGAAATTAAGGATATCAAAATACCACGGTTTGTCATCAGACGCTTCATCAATAGCAAATACATAAGCTGGCCTGTCCAACCGAGAGATAGTAATCTGGGGAGCTTCGTTCCAGAAATTGACCTTGTACATGGAAGACAAGGTGGCAAGGGCGTCAGCCATTTGGTTTTCTGCCCGCGGCACGTGATGCAATTCAACTTCGTCGAAGAAAGGCAACAATCTCCTCGCATAATTCATGTAATGTATCAAATTGGGCTGCCGTGTCTCCCATTCCCCTTTGATCTGATTCACCACCAGAGCTGAGTCTCCGTATACGTCTAAATGTTTGATTCGCAAATCAATGGCTTCTTCAAGCCCCATTATACAAGCTTCGTATTCGGCCTCATTGTTGGTAACAGCAAAGGTCAATCGGGCAGTAAACGGGATGTGCGACCCGTGCGGCGTAGTGATAATTGCCCCTATCCCGCTACCGTAAGCATTCACAGCTCCATCAAATATCATCTGCCATTTGGACCCCAACTCCGGTCCTTCGTCTGGCAACGGCTCTTCGCAATCCTTCATCTTGAGATACATGATATCCTCGTCAGGAAAGTCAAATCTCATCGATTGATACTCTTCAATAGGCTGCTCCGCCAGATATTCAGACAACACACTCCCCTTTATTGCCTTTTGCGAGACGTATTGAATATCGTATTCAGTCAAGATCATCTGCCAACGGGCAATTCTACCTGACAACGCCTGCTTTTCAAATATATATTTGATTGGATCCATCTTCGAGATGAGCATGGTTGTATGATTCAGCATGTACTGCCTCAAACGCTTGGCGGCCCAGGCTAGCGCGCAACAAGTTTTCTCCAGCATTGAGTAACGAGATTCACAGTCCGTAAATTTCTTACTCAAATAATAGATTGCATGCTCTTTTCTCCCCGTCTCGTCGTGTTGACCAAGAACGCAACCCATGCTTCCCTCAAGAACCGTCAAATACATTATCAAGGGTCTCCCTGCCACTGGGGGTATCAAAATAGGAGGCTCCTGCAGATACTTATTTATTTTGTCGAACGCCTTTTGACAATTATCGTTCCACGTTACAGCTTGATCTTTCTTTAGCAACTTGAATAATGGTTCACACGTGGCAGTTAGGTGAGATATGAACCGAGCAATGTAGTTCAATCTCCCCAAAAACCCGCGCACCTCTTTCTCTGTTTTAGGCGTCGGCATTTCTTGAATCGCTTTTATTTTAGCAGGATCGACCTCTATTCCTCTTTCGCTTACTATGAACCCCAGGAGCTTACCCGATCTCACCCCGAAGGTGCATTTGTTAGGGTTCAGCCTCAGCCTGAACTTCCTAAGCCTTTTAAACAACTTCAACAGATTCACCAGATGCTCTTCCTCTGTCTGGGATTTGGCAATCATATCGTCAACATAAACTTCGATCTCTTTATGCATCATGTCATGAAAGAGAGTCGTCATCGCACGCTGATATGTTGCCCCAGCATTTTTCAAACCAAAGGGCATCACTTTATAGCAAAATGTTCCCCAAGGCGTTATGAAAGTAGTCTTCTCCATATCCTCTGGCGCCATTTTAATTTGATTATATCCTGAAAAGCCATCCATGAAGGAGAATACAGAGTATTGAGCAGTATTATCAACTAACACGTCAATATGAGGAAGTGGAAAATCGTCTTTTGGGCTTGCTTTATTCAAATCTCTATAATCCACGCACATTCGAACCTTGCCATCTTTCTTTGGCACTGGCACGATGTTAGCAACCCATGAGGGATACTTCGTCACAGCCAGGAAACCAGCGTCCCACTGTTTCTGAACCTCCTCTTTGATCTTCATTGCCATATCTGGGCGAGTTCTGCGAAGTTTTTGTTTAACAGGCGGGCAGTCTTCTTTCAGTGGCAGACGATGCACAACCATATCTGTATCGAGCCCTGGCATATCTTGATACGACCAAGCGAATACATCATTATACTCTCGGAGCATTTCAACCAGTTTTCGCTTGATATCACTTTGCAGTGCGGCTCCGATACGAATATTTTTCTCAACCCCTTCCGACCCCAAGTTGATAATCTCGATAACCTCGTCGTGAGGCAGAATGGCTCTTTCCTCTTGCTTCACCAACCAAGACAGTTCTTCCGGAACGTCGCTATCTTCAACAACCTCTTCTTCGGTCTGGAATACCGGGTGCTCGAAGTCGGGACGAGTCATAGGTGGTTCAAAGATGTCATCTGAAAATGTTATCCTGCAAAAGAAAGGGTTAAGTGCTTCAAAATGCGTATAAAGCGGATAACCACGTTGCCATTTTATTGAAAAATACAAAACAAGAAAAACAGGGATTACAGTATCTACACATGAAAAAACGCCATTTATTTAATGATTAACGAAGCAATGTTTATAACAACACAGCCCTAAGCAAATCCTGATGCCCCGGGCAAGACATCAGATTATTCAACAATTAATAAAGCAAAGCATTACTGTTTAAAAGTCACAGGAACAAGCTCCTGAATAGACCAGTTGCACAGTCCTTGTCCTGGCGTGCTTGGCTGAATCCAGGCATCCATATCACAGTCGCTGTCCCCTTCATCGGATTCTGAAGCAGCATTGACAGATTCATGGCATACTCCACTGGCAGAGATGGTGATTGACTTTCTGAAATGAGGGGCCCCCACAGAAGGAGTTGATGACGATGGTCGGTACCCCAGTCCGAACCGGTCCATTTTCACAGGAATGTCCAATACTTTGCCCCAGCCCGTGGCTTCTCCTGCTTCCACTAGCGCTTGAGCTTCCTTATACGAAGAGACAGCTATCTCTGGCACTTTGCTCGGCCCGGGACCTTTGTCCTTGATGCGCAAACCTTCGAATGCCTGGCATGGCGTCTCGTGGATCTCCCCGTCGACTTCCACATATTTGAACGAAGAAAGATGGCTGACCAGAATGTCTTCTTCTCCGCACACGGTGACTACACTGCCTCCGACCATATACTTTAGCTTCTGATGCAGGGTAGACGTGACTGCCCCTGCCCCGTGAATCCAAGGTCTTCCCAGCAAGCAGCTGTACGCAGGCTGTATATCCATGATATAAAATTCCGTTGCAAACACTTCCGGCCCCACTTGCAGAGGCAATGTGATCGATCCGAAGACTGTTCTCCGCGTGCCGTCAAACGCTCTGACTACCAAATCACTTGGTGTGCACAAAATTCCTCGAACATCCAGCTTCATCATAGCCTTCTTAGGCAGCACATTCAAAGACGACCCGGTGTCAACCAATACGTGCGACATTGTCGACCCTCTGCACTCAACAGATACATGCAATGCCATATTATGATCCCTTCCTTTCGGAGTCAAGTCGAAATCAGTAAAGCCCAGACTGTGGCCTGCATTTACATGTGCCAATACTCCTTCTAGCTGGTTCACGGAGACATCCTGTGGTACAAAAGAAGTGTCCAGGACTTTCAGCAAAGCATTTCGGTGAGCCTCTGAACACAACAGTAATGACAGAATAGATATTTTGGATGGCGTTTGCTGCAGATGCTCCACGATTTTATAGTCGCTCTTCCGAATTAAGCGCATGAATTCTTCGACATCCTTAGATGCTGCTTCTTTTTCATTTGCTTGAACCGGAACATTCTCAACCGCTTTCCCTTTTCCTTTCGCTAGCCTTTCGGCCTCTACTTCAGGAGATATAAAGATTCTGCCGCTCCTCGTCATGCCTCCTGAGCCCACAACATTATCCACAACCTCCGCTGACTGCTTGTTAACATCGATTTTAATCCCGTCACAATACACCTCTAGCCCATATGACCATGGGACCGCTTTCGTGCTCTCATACGGGATTGGCCCGGCTTTAGTTATAGTAATCGGTGGTCGCTGAGCTGGCGCTGAAATAGTGATCGTCTTCCTAGGAATTGTCACTGTAGCAACATCACTCCGATTATCCACTACTGCCCCTGCCGGCTCATCAGTTGCTGTTCTATCAAACTGCAATATACCATCATCAATTAAGGCCTGGATGCCTTTCTTCAAATCCTCACACCCCCCAGACAGGGCCCAACAATCTAAGCAGTACTCATTACAACCCGGGTAAACACCTCCTTGCAACAGTCGACTTTTGATTTCGCTCAGCGGCGTCTTTAAATCCTCAACATTCATAATCAGATTCAGCCCTTCCTCAGTCAGCACGGCATTCGCCCCATGATTAGGCATGGGTTTCTGGACTATATTCGCACCGGTCGTTCCGAAGTTGATAGACTTGTTGTCCAAGAGATCCTGCACAACGTGCTTAAAAGCATGACACCCTTCTATATCATGGCCCGGGGCCCCAGAATGAAACTCGCAGCGCCTATTCGCATCATAGCCGAACGGGGGAGTTCCCGTTATCGGTGCCAAGGTTCTTTTCTCCACCAGATTCAATCCCAACAAGGTCTGCAATAAATCAGCGTAGTTAGAGGGAGGCTTCTCGAACACCCTTCTCGGCTTACCACCCTGGAATCTTCTCTGAGCTTGTTGTGCCCCCTGCTGAGGCTGCTGCTGCTGTGGCATTGGTTGCTGCTGAACCTGTTGTTGTTGCTGGATTGGTTGTTGTTGATACGGGATGGTGACACTCGACACTTGCTGCTGCTGACGATATTGATTTCTTCCCCTGCCTCGGCCTCGGCCTCGGCCTCCAAATACAGCACTAGCTTCGCCCTGACGGCGCCCACCATAAGCTTTCCTATTACTGCCAGATGCAGCTGACTCGTCAACTTGGAACTTTCCTTGCTTAATGTTCCGCTCAATCTTTTCACCCATCAAAATCAGATCTGAAAAACTAGCCAGAGACGTATGAAATAGCATATCATGAAACAGCCCGGTGAATGTGCCAACAAACATGTCGTTCATTTCTTTATCTTCCACAGGAGGACGAACCCTGGCAGCCATATCGCGCCACCTTTGCGCATATTCTTTAAAACTCTCCCCCTTCTTCTGCGAAAGCCCGGCCAACTGGACCCGATTGGGTGCCAGGTCACTGTTATATTTGTAATGGGCTACGAACGCCTCTGCTAATTGCTTCCAAGTCTTGATATCAGTGGGCTCCAACCCCATGTACCATTCTAAGGAAGGACCCGATAGGCTATCCTGAAAGAAATGCATGAGCATTCTTTCGTCAGTGGAGTATGCGGACATCTTTCTGTAATAAGCTCGTACATGCACTTTCGGACATGTATCTCCTTTGTACTTATCGAACGCAGGCGCTTTGAATTTGATTGGCACCCTCAGCCCAGGTACCAAGCCCATTGTTGCCATGTCCAGACCCACAGCACTCTGGTTTAGGACTCCTTTCATTTGCTCTTCCAGCATTCTAATCTTTTGAGAATCATCCATCGGCCCTTCAAAACCCCCTCCAGAGAAGGCGTCTTCCTGTTGATCCTCTTGCCACATACCGTTTCCAGCCCCGTATCCATCATACGCATTATTACGTCCAGCTCTGACCTGATTCATCCCCGGAACTCGGCCTCTGTTGCCATACCCTTGAATACCTCCAGCAGGACCACCAGCCATAAAACCAGCACCGTTTCCGTTTCCAAAACCTCCGTAGCCCTGATTGACCATACCATAACCGTCTTGCCCAAAGCCTTGAGCATTAAAGCCATACTTGCCAGGGTTGTCGAACCCCTGATCGTTGAATCCGAACCCAGCGTTGACAAAGCCATTGCCTCCGAGATTATCTCCCACATTGACATCACCCAGCCCAGCGTTGTGGACAGCAGTTTCATTTCCAACTCCGACGTTACCATTCACAGCAGCGGTAGCGTTGTTGACGTTAGCAGCATTCACATTGACGACAGGCGGAGCCACCGGCGTGGGAGTGCCGTCTCCATGAGCAGTATCAACCCGGACAGACTGATGATCTTCGTTACCATGACCAGCGTTGCGAGCCAATAGAGGCTGGACCATGGCCTGCAAGTTCTCTTGCCCTTTTGCTATAGCCTCCATGGTCTGCATGAAGAGGGCGAGCTTCTCGCGTACATCCTGCATCTCATTCTGAATCTGGTCCATGACTTTCCGACAGTTGGATCGTGTAGAATAGCGGTGCGGATGTTGATCTGGAATCCTGTTAAGTACCTGGATCAAAGCAGGAGATAAGACACCATTCAAAGATTACCTGTTATGCAAGATGAATATGAATGCAATGCAATGTGTCTGTGCATTAGGGAAGTTCATTCCCCCAGTTCTAGTGCGAAGGTGCCGGTGCAGTGACAGTGTTGACAATAGGAATATCGGAGCTGAATCATAGAAAGCCTCATATATAACAGAGAGAATCAATAAGCCCAGGGTACAATATCACTGAGAGTACAAAGATGGCATGACCTCAACCAACAATCCTGGTGATGGTCAGCACTATGCAAATAAAGCATACAAATAATGGAACGATCAAATCCTCCCAAAAGTTTGGTACTCCGCTATCAACTTCTTGGTCTCCGGATGGCTTGGTCGATCGAGCAGCCCTTCAACAAGCTGGTTTCTCTTCTTAAGAACACGGCGTACGTCTTCAGCAGTTTCTTCCCATGCCGCTTCTCCGAAGCAATCTTCTAGCTTTCGCTTCTGGGATACTGCTTCATCTCTGGATTTGATTGCCTTGTTCAGTGCATGCTGGACACTATACCGGTTCATCACTTCTTCCTCACACTTCTTGATGCTAGACTTCAACTTCTCCTCGAGGTCGGAAATTTGCTGCTTTAGCTTATCTTCCCTCTGCTTGTTGTTAGTGAGTGTAGCATTCCAAGTCTTGTTGCAAGAAGATATCTCTCGGTGTGCTGCGTCAAGCGCCTTCTTTTTGGCTTCCAGCATGTCATGGGAGCTTCTGAACTCTTGCCCCAGACGTTCGCGCTTTTTCTTCTCCTCGGTCAACTCAGCTCCTAACCTGTTTACCAGCTCGATCTGTTGTTGGAAAGCATATACGGCCTTGTTTTTCTCGCTGCGTGCCTGGGCTAGCTCTTGCTCTAACCCTTCGTTAATCTTCATCAAGACTCCTTTCTCCTTCACAACCTGTTCATATACTTCCCTAGAAACAGTGGTCGGCTCCGCTACCGGAATAGGAACAAGGATTGGTGCATCTGGAAATGGCATCTTCAACTGACTAGCCCTCTCTTGAATCCAAGCTCTATAAGGTGCATAGGCCTGACAGTCATTCTTTCCCAACAACGGCTTCCCTTTGCGGTTAATACGCGTCCAAGCATGTCGCAACTTGGCTAATAACTCCCCCTTCACGTCACCGGTGAAGTACAGAGATTCCTGTACTTCTTCCTCCTGAGGTGGATTCTTCAGCGCATATCCGAACTGGCGAATGAATAGAGAAGGGTTGTAATTGATACACCCTTTTCTTCCTATCAATGGCACATTAGGGTAACCAGCACAACTGAAGATGAGCTCCGATCCCAACAAATCTCTATCAAACCACTCCATATCTTCCGACGATAACCTCATCAAACGCTCCGGCCAACCAACTGGAACTGTAGTCTCTGCAGCAGATCCTCTCTTAGGAAGATGACTCTCAAACCACATACTCAACAAGGGTACACACAGATGAACATTCTTCCCTCTTCCCTTCTCATTCTTGTAATGCAGTGAATGGTAGAGATCTCCGAGTAAAGTAGGCACAGGATTACCAGCGGCAAACAAGTAGAAAGCATCGAAGTCCACAAAATCCGGTATATTGGGGAATAGTACTATGCCATAAATGCACAAGGCCAACACAGCATTGAAAGCAACCCAGCACCCATTCTTAGCATACTCTTGGGCTTTACCAACTAAGAACTGAAATGAGAAGCCTGGAACTCCACGGGAAACAGTAGTCACAAGTTCAGAAGCATCAACATGCAAGGCTTTTGCCAATTCCTCCGGCTTGGGTTTGGCATCATAATGAATGAATGGAACCTGGTTCTGCACAGGCAGCTCAACATACTCAGCGTATTCCTCCAGGGTTGGTCCCATAATAAAGTCAGAGAACGTAAAACACCTCAAAGCAGGGTCATAGAATTGCATCAAAGCATACAGCCCATCTAACTCTACCTCTGTAGGTTTGCACACCAATCTCAATAATCTACCATAGCTCATCCGGAAACTCCTACGAACACCCTCATCAGCAAGAGAGATCAACCCCAGTAAAGGAACAATATCAGGCGTAGGCAATTTGTAAGCAACCGTTCTCCGTAGGCTAGTCATGATCAAATACTCAGAAGTCTGGGCACTAGAACTAGGGAAATGCAAATGCACCTGCAGCACAGACACACGTTAGTGAAATGCAAATGATAATGGATATGCAAGGATGCAATGCAAGTAACATTCAACAGGGACCAAAGCTGCAGCTGAATAGCCTAAACCCAATCAAGAAAGGTCTCAGATAGACCATCCAGAAGTCATCAAACCCTGGTCTCAGATAGACCTAAAATAAAACTTCAACACTGGTCTCTGACAGACCTCAAACCACAACTCCAACTGGTCTCTGATAGACCTCAGATCACATCCATAATTGGTCTCTGACAGACCTCAGAATACCTCTCAAATGGTCTCTGACAGACCCCAGAATACATCTCCACATGGTCTCTGGCAGACCTCATAACTCTCCATAAATAACCAGGATCTCTGATCAAGAAATAACCGGTAGTCTGGAGGTCTAGTTACCTGCATAACCCTGAATCCCCTCACAGGTGGGTGGCCCTATAACCGGCACAAGGTACGGCATCCTATGCGGTCGTCGGCGTCACAGACTTCCAGGGTTGATGATACGATTCCCAGAAGGAGTGGCATCATCAAATCCTGAAGAGGCCTCACTCAGCCAACTTCCAAATGATCGGTCCCCAGAGTCGACAATCCAACTAACCAGCAACCCACGCCAACCAAAGGAAGGGGCAGGAGGCCAACCAGAGGAACCTCGTCTGAGTGTAGATTTCATGGGACACCAAAGCAAGCAAAGCAAGCGGGCGCCCACTAATTTCTACTCTAATTCTAGGTGCACTCAAGCCCAGGTCCGGCTTATCTCTCAATATCAGAACACCCGTCACACCCCAGATACAGCAATAATGAACAATATATATAAAGCTGAAAATACAAGGTTAGAAATATACAATAACTCCATACAAAATCCTCGACGGGAAAACAAGCGCTAGGATTGACTCTCTCAGGGGACGTTGGATCCCAAATGCATAAGGACCGTCGCAGTCCTTAGCAGCCAGGGGACGTTGGATCCCCAGCAGAGTCGCCAGCTGTCGCTACTGCGAAAATCGGCGCCGGCTGAACAGAAGAGTCGCCACCGTGCGTTATTTATCCCACGGGAGGGAAAGGAAACGCTCAGAGTAAACCTCGCACAATACGGGAAAGGTATGGTCATCGCAACCAAAACCTGGATTCGGGAGTCGGTTACGCAAGGGGAAGGTATTAGCACCCCTCACGTCCATCGTACTCGATGGGATCCACGCTTGTTTTCAGGTATGGATTGTTATTCTATCTAAACTATAGGTCAAGGGTTGAAAAGAAAAAAGAGAATGAAAATAAAAATGACTCGGCAAAGTATCGCACTTTATGCCTACGTATTCCCGTCTGGAACGAGAAATCAGAGTCAACGTAGTTCGCCTACCTACGGGAAAGGAGGGGAAGGTTGCTCGCTAGGATATCGCATCCTATGCCTACGTACTTTCATACAGCATGAAAGATCAGAGCAAACGTAGTTCGGGCCACGTACGACACAAGCTTGTCTTGGTTGATTTTATTCCTTCTGAAAAAGGTATTCTTGATTAACAGTCCCGGCGGGCAAAAATGACGTCTTGATGAGTTCACATTCTTTTACGGAAGAAGTGTCTTTTATTGTGTTTGAAATCTTTATGTGTTTTTCTGTTTGTTTTGAGAAAGAAAGAGACAGAACTCTAACCTACGGTTGCGAAGGGAAACAAACTACCCTAATGTTATCATGCATGGGTTAAGACCTAATGTCTATCATGCTCCTCTCTTGCACAGAGAGAAACAGAGATCCTACGGGATAGGCAGAAACAGAAACAATATCAGATATATACAGTAAAACAGTAAAATGCATGGATGCAACAATACAAGCGAGGCAAGGGAGTCCCACTCAACCTCGAACCTAGAAAACAACAGGCAAAAGTGAACAGACTTCACTTTCAACCCAGCAGGGTAGACAGCAAACAATACAGTCCAGAAAACCAATCAATACATCAGCAATAAAATACAACAGCAAAAGAAACAGCATCAGCAGCTCTGAATCAACATCTGGCTTCAAGTAATCTCCAATCAGCTACAGGCTTCAGCAAGCATCAATCTCCATCTTCATGGCCTTCAGACAAGGGCTTTGATCGTCAGTCTTCTATCTGCAATGGCTTTTCTTCAAGCTCAAACCTCCAGGATGAGGGATTAGTCACAAGAGTGAATTGGGTGTTAAGCAATCAGTTGACTACCAAAGGTGGTGAACAGACTGCTTCTAACACCAAGAGACATTTTCTCTCAAGAGTTCTATCTCATAGACACTATCACCAAGCCTTCCAAAGGAAGGGGGTGAGTGTCTTAGAGAGACTCTGAATCACAGAGAAGAATGGATGCAGACAAGGCAATCCATGTTTGAGAAACAACTTTCTAACCTAGAGCTCTGCCTAGCTCCTAAATCCTAGTCTCCTCAGCAACTGATAGCAGGAAACTCCTCCTCAACTCTGGCAGTTGATCTTCAGTCTTTGAATCTCCAATGGCTTCATCTCCACAAATCTTCAGCTTCCCCAGGGCCCCAGACAAACCCAATACCCAATCAAACAATCAACAATCCCCAGAGGGCACACCACACCAGACAGCAGATATACAGACAGTAATAATATCAGTAGGGGAATCCTGACTTTTCTCTAAGGGATCTAATAGCTACCCATAGCCCCTATAATCCCATAACTAACCTATTCAAACCCTAAGTCCTAAGGGAAAAAATTGAACTTCCTAAGTTGTCACCTAAAAAACCCTAGTTTTGTTCATGATATTCAAGCATTTATTAATCACCTAAAATTAACTCCTAAAAATGGGAACTAAAATATTTCTATAAGCCTAATATCTCATCTAAACAATATAAAAAGAATGACCAAAAAATATTAAAGCATGTGAGAGAACAAAAATCACAAAAATAATGCATGAAATGAATCTATTTAATATGCTATTTATTTAGAAAATATGTAAAAAATATGAAATAAAACTAAAAATGAAATTTTATTTTTCTATAATATTCTAGACATTTTCATGAAAATATGGTAAAAAGAATGAGTTAAAAAGCATTTTTTATGAATTTATTATGATTTTATGAAAATGATGAAAAATTAAAATGAAATAAGAAAAAATAAAATGAACTAAAATGAGCCAGAGGGGGTATGAAAAGAAATTCGCCCAGTTATAAATCCAGAATGGGCCAACAATAGGGGGCGCGCATAGCATTTTGGTTAAGCCCAGCATTCACTCAGAATTATAACAACGCGCTGGGGGTGAAGGAAGTATCAGAATCACGTTCATATTGGTTTGGGCTCACAACCTGGGGGTGTGGTTATCAACAGCACTCAGGCCCGCCCGTTTCAATTAATGAAACGGTGCGTTTAGGGCCAGGGTAATCTCCCTCCAATTTCAGATTGAACTACAGCCATTAGATCCTACCCTAAGTCAAAGGTCCAAGGCGCAATGAATGGCCCTGATTACGTCTTCTCCAAACGACCTGCAACCTAGGGTTTTATCTTCTCCATGGCAGCCATGCACGACCTACCTTCCACCTCTTCGTTCTCATCATACACGCAACCAATCCCCATGCTGTAAACATGAAATCTGCTCCAAATCTCTCCCTCTACAATCCTAGGGCATCAATTCACTTTGAAATTCACCACAACAACAAACACGATTGGATCAACACTCGGCCTCCATTGAAATGCGCTGCTATGCATCATCACCAATCTTCCTCAAACCTAGCCTAAATTAAACTACATCTAATGGAGATTAACCTATGCTATCAAGTTGCAATTATAACACATTCATCCAAGAGATTCGAACACAAACAGATTATGGCACCTGCTACCAAACCTCACCAAATCGTTCCAAACTCACCTAAACTAATCTCCTAACCACCTAGATTGCATCTAAACTAACAACATCATGCCAAATTAACTAGATCAAGCAGTTTGAATGAAAACTTACCTAGTAAGAAATCTTGAGAAACAGCTATGGAGGATGTGGATCTGAAGCTTTTAAGTGTTGAATCTTGATCAATCCTTGAGGAACTTAATTCTGTATGCACAAACTTGGAGGTTCCTTGCTTGAATCATGCAATCCACTTGAACTTGTGATTTTGATGATCTTGAGAAAAGCACTCGAAAATGGATGATAACCACCAGAAACTTGCTTCAATTATGATCTATGATGATGATGGAGTGGAATTGAATTGATTATGATGAAAGTTGTTGAAGGTTTTGAGAGAATTGTAATGAAACTTTTATGGAAAAGTATGAGAGATTTTGTGGAATTCTTGGTGCAAATGAGGCCAACCCTTGCCAAATTCTCCTTTCATGAATATATAGGCCCCAAATGAACATTCTAGATCCATCTTGCACATTCCCTTGTTTTCAAACTTTGGCTCATTTTTGATTATGTTTCTTAAATGATAAGCAACCATGGATAACTTCATTTTTTCCTTCTAAACTCAAAAAAGTGGGTGAACCATTGTTCTTAGAATTGCTTTTCCATTCAAAATCATATATTGGAAGTCTTCATTTGGACTTGTAAATCTCCCAAACCATTTTTCACTTTGAAATTATTCACTTTATAAGCCTTTTTAGTTCATATTTTGACCAATTGTGTAACATCATGCTATGAGCTTCTCCAATAACTTGTGACCTTCTTTCTAGACTTAAAATCCCATTTGGAGCAAGTTTGATGTTGTAAGTTTTTCCATTTGAGGCCTCCTTGTATGAGTTTTGGGTATAGGTTAAAATGACCTGTAATTCACAAATGCCCAAAATACCCTTTGCTTGTCAAGACCATAAGTTGAGTTCTCCACATCATATGAAGGCATGCCATACCATTCTAGAAAGCTAAGACAATGAGGAACAATTCTTATGTTGACCAAGAATTCATTTGAAATCTCCTTGAGGGGCAAAACTAGCTTGGAAGTCAAGTCACTTTCACAGACAAAAGTTCAGACACCTCAGATGACCTGTAACTTGCAAGGACCATAACTTGAGTTCTATAAATCTCCTTGAGGTCTTCCACCACTCAAATTAAAGGTCTTGAGATTCTCTACAAGTTTCATGTTGGCCAAGAAGCCATTTGAAGTTAGCATTTTGACTTATCTTGCTTGGAAATTTGACCTAAACTAGGGGATTTTACAGAGAAACCCTAATTTAGTAACTCCTCTTCTCCTTGATTTCTCTTGAATTCTCCTTGTCATATCTCCATATCCTTCTTCATATGTCAAATGATGATCCCCACATCTCTCCAATAGACTTGAATGCCCTCTTAAGTCAGTCAATTGACCTAGGGTTGACCTAGGGTTGACCCAGATGAAACCCTAGTTGACTGTCTTCAACTATAGCTCTTGTGCCTTCATCAATGACTTGTTTTCTTCTCCAAATGACTTTATAGGTCTCTCAAGATGTCTAGATGCTCTCCATGCTTTCACTCCACAGCTCACAACCCTCTTGTTGATCCTCAGATACCCTCAGCTAGGAAATGGACTCAAGGCTTGATCTGCTGAACTCTTTGCTTTCAAATTCTTTCCTGATGACTTGAATGAGGTTGAATTATGATAATAACCTCTTGATAGGCCTCTAGAGATGAAAATAATGATTGGTCCCCTGTTGAATGACTTGCTGTGCTTATGCTATGCAGATGGTTAGTCTATGTACATGATTCTACATGCAAATGCTAATGATAATGAAACATGAATCCAAGGAATAAGGTTGAGCAAATTTTAGGGTGCAACAGATACTTAGGAGGAGGATTCAATTGAGATTGATTCTGAAGAGCTGAAGCTTGAAGAACAAAGGAAGTTGATACTTACTTTGATACCTGGAGATCCTGAAGGATATCATGTTGATACTTGTGGTTAACAGTGAAGCCTGAAGGTGGAGCTGATCAAGGAGCTGAAGCTCAGAGAAGATAAGTTGAAACTTAAGTTGAAGGGTTGAAACCTGGAAAAGTAAATTGATATTTGTCAAGAGTGATTGAAGTCTGAAGACTGAGTTGCTGTTAGAAGAGCTGAAGCTTGAAGTTGAGAGAGGAGTTGATCTGCTTTCTTTTCTTTTTCTTCTCTGTATTGACATGTTTTGTTTGACTTGCTTGATGCATTAGAATAAGTCCATATCTAGACTAGGTAGAATCTAGGAACATGATTGCACTAGAGGTTGAGTTGCTCCCTCTGCTTGTATTGTTACTGTGTGGCTTTGCTTGCGGGTATTCGGTAGAGCCCAGCTCCCTTGCCCATATGGTTTGTTTGCCTGATGGCATTTTATTTCATTTCTTCTGTATGATTGCAGTTTACTGTATTGCTTGATAGCATGTTTTATATTTCAGTATGATTACTGTTATCCATTCTGGCTTGAGGTTGAGATGAGCTTGTGGAGGCTGAAGCCCCACACACATTTCCTCCCTCACTTGCATTGCATGCGTTTTACTGTTAAGCTGATGCTTTGTCTGTTTTGGTGTATCATTGACATGATCCCTTAGGACTCTCGTTTCCTTTGATAAGGAATTGATGATAGAACTTTAGGTTGAAACCTATGCATGACAACTTCTAAGAGTTCTCTGTTCAAACCTCAACCATAGGATGAATCCTTGGCATGACAACAGTAGGACTTGATAGTCTCCCTCATAGTTTGGGCCTGTTCTCTTCTCATCTCAAAACAGTTTAAGATACGGTAATCATGAATGATTTCTTTCGTACGTTACGAGCCTTAAGCTATCTGAGAAAGGATTGTGGGAGAGTTTCTTTTCCACAGTCTGGATGTTTAGTATGGTACCCCTTGGGTGACATGCGACGCATTCACTCTCAGGTCATAGTCTCTAGTGCGATTGAAATTGCAAACACAATAAAAAACACTTCTTTCGTAAAAGATAGAAAACAAACTTCAAACCTTTTAGCCCCGTGGGCCCATAATTCAAAGGAAGCTTTTTTGAAGAAAAGAGTGTCGTTAACTCCTAGTTCTACCGCAAACGGTAACGCCTAAGTCTCCAAGGGTTGAGCTGAGTACATCCAACTGCTGGAACTGTTTGTTAACCCTACTCGATAAAACAAATGAATCTGAATTTCCGTAATCCGTATTATCCCGAACTACGTAAGCTCTGATCTCTCAAGCTTGTTGAGAGTACGTAGGCACAATACTGACGTATTGGCGAGCCACCTTCCCCGTAACCCGTAGTTAGTCGAACTACGTTGACTCTGATTTCTCGTTCTCGGATGAGAATACGTAGGCATAAAGTGCGACGCTTTGCCGAGTCATTTTTCTTTTCTTTTCAGACCAGCCTTGATAGGTAGATAGATAAAACCAACCCGTCCAGTAATCACTACAAGCATGGATCCCGTCGAGTACGACGGACGTGAGGGATAAATAACGGTTGCGACGACCTTGTCTTCCCCTTGCGTTAGGTTTTTTCCGATCGTTTCCTTTCCCGCTCTGAGGGATAAATAGCGAAAGGTGGCGACTCTTCTGTTGTGCCGACACCTTATTTTCGCGTAAGCGTCAGGGGTCTGTAATCTTTTTAACGTTGGATTGTGCGTTAGTGTTTGTCCTATCATCCTTTTGGTGGTAGTGGCGGGTGTGAGTTTTGCTCCGTCATCCTTTTGGTGGGAGGTCTGTCATCGTAATTGATGTCAAGTTGTGAGATCGTGTTTGTCCTATCATGCTTTTGGTGGTATTGGCCGGTGTGAATTTCGCTCCGTCATCCTTTTAGTGGGGGGTATGTCATCGTTATTGATTTCATATTGTGCGATAGAGTTTGTCCTATCATCCTTTTGATGGTAGTGGCCGATGTGAGTTTCGCTCCGTCATCCTTTTGATGGGGGATCTGTCATCGTAATTGGTGTCAGAGTGTACGATAGTGTTTGTCTTATCATCCTTTTGGTGATAGCAGTTGGTGTGAGTTTCACTTCGTCATCCATTTTGTGGGGGGTCTATCATCGTAATTGGTGTCAGAGTGTGCGATAGTGTTTGTCTTATCATCCTTTTTGTGATAGCGGTCGGTGTGAGTTTCGCTTCGTAATCCTTTTGGTGGGGGGTCTGTCATTGTAATTGGTGTCAGAGTGTGCGATAGTGTTTGTCTTATCTTCCTTTTGGTGATATTCGTCGGTGTGAGTTTCGCTTCGTCATCCTTTTGGTGGGGGGTCTGTCATCGTAGTTGATGTCAGATAATGCGATAGTGTTTGTCCTATCTTCTTTTTGGTTGTAGCGGCTGGTGTGAGTTTCGCTCCGTCATCCTTTTGGTGGGGGGTCTGTCATCGTTATTCATGTCATATTGTGCGATAGAGTTTGTCCTATCATCCTTTTGGTGGTAGCGGCCGATGTGAGTTTCGCTCCGTCATCCTTTTGGTGGGGAGTCTGTCATCGTAATTAATGTCAGATTATGCGATAGTGTTTGTCCGATCATCCTTTTGGTGGTAGCGGCCAGTGTGAGTTTCGCTCTGTCATCCTTTTGGAGGGGGGTCTGTCATCTTGTTGATGTCGGATTGCATGATAGTGATTGTCCTATCATCCTTTTGGTGGTAGTGGCGGGTGTGAGTTTTGCTCCGTCATCCATTTGGTGGGAGGTCTGTCATCTTGATTGATGTCAGATTGTGCGATGGTGTTTGTCCTATCATCCTTTTGGTGGTAGTGGCCGGTGTGAGTTTCACTCCGTCATCCTTATGGTGGGGGGTCTGTCATCGTAATTGGTATGAGAGTGTGCGATAGTGTTTGTCTTATCATCCTTTTGGTGATAGCGGTCGGTGTGAGTTTCGCTTCGTCATCCTCTTGGTGTGGGGTCTGTCATCGTAATTGATGTCATATTATGCGATAGTGTTTGTCCTATCATCCTTTTGGTGGTAGCGGCCGGTGTGAGTTTCGCTCCGTCATCCTTTTGGTGGGGGGTCTGTCATCGTTATTGATGTCATATAGAGCGATAGAGTTTGTCCTATCATCCTTTTGTTGGTAGTGGCGGATGTGAGTTTCGCTCCGTCATCCTTTTGGTGGGGGGTCTGTCATCGTAATTGGTGTCAGAGTGTTCCATAGTGTTTGTCTTATCATCCTTTTTGTGATAGCGGTCGGAGTGAGTTTCGCTCCGTAATCCTTTTGGTGGGGGGACTGTCATCGTAATTGGTGTCAGATTGTGCGATAGTGTCTGTCTTATCATCCTTTTGGTGATAGCGGTCGGTGTGAGTTTCGCTTCGTCATCCTTTTGGTGGGGGGTATTTCATCGTAATATGTGTCAAAGTGTGCGATAGTGTTTGTCTTATCATCCTTTTTGTGATAGCAGTCGGTGTGAGTTTCGCTCCGTAATCCTTTTGGTGGGGGCTCTGTCATTGTAATTGGTGTCAGAGTGTGCGATAGTGTTTGTCTTATCATGCTTTTGGTGATAGCCGTCGGTGTGAGTTTCGCTTCGTCATCCTTTTGGTGGGGGGTCTGTCATCGTAATTGATGTCAGATAATGCGATAGTGTTTGTCCTATCTTCATTTTGGTGGTAGCGGTTGGTGTGAGTTTCGCTCCGTCATCCTTTTGGTGGGGGGTTTGTCATCGTTATTGATGTCATATTGTGCGATAGAGTTTGTCCTATCATCCTTTTGGTGGTAGCGGCCGATGTGAGTTTTGCTCCGTCATCCTTTTGGTGGGGGGTCTGTCAGCGTAATTAATGTCAGATTATGCGATAGTGTTTGTCCGATCATCCTTTTGGTGGTAGCGGCCGGTGTGAGCTTCGCTCCGTCATCCTTTTGGCGGGGGGTCTGTCATCTTGTTGATGTCGGATTGCGCGATAGTGATTGTCCTATCATCCTTTTGGTTATAGTGGCGGGTGTGAGTTTTGCTCCGTTATCCTTTTGGTGGGAGGTCTGTCATCTTGATTGATGTCAGATTGTGCGATGGTGTTTGTCCTATCATCCTTTTGGTGGTAGTGGCTGGTGTGAGTTTCGCTTCGTCATCCTTATGGTGGGGGGTCTGTCATCGTAATTGGTGTGAGAGTGTGCGATAGTGTTTGTCTTATCATCCTTTTGGTGAGAGCGGCCGGTGTGAGTTTCGCTCCGTCATCCTTTTGGTGGGGGGTCTGTCATCGTTATTGATGTCATATTGTGCGATAGAGTTTGTCCTATCATCCTTTTGTTGGTAGTGGCGGGTGTGAGTTTTGCTCCATCATCCTTTTGGTGGGGGGTCTGTCATCGTAATTGGTGTCAGAGTGTGCCATAGTGTTTGTCTTATCATCCTTTTTGTGATAGTGGTCGGAGTGAGTTTCGCTCCGTAATCCTTTTGGGGGGGGGGACTGTCATCGTAATTGGTGTCAGAGTGTGCAATAGTGTTTGTCTTATCATCCTTTTCGTGATAGCGGTCGGTGTGAGTTTCGCTTCGTCATCCTTTTGGTGGGGGGTCTGTCATCGTAATATGTGTCAAAGTGTGCGATAGTGTTTGTCTTATCATCCTTTTTGTGATAGCGGTCGGTGTGAGTTTCGCTTCGTCATCCTTTTGGTGGGGGGTCTGTCATTGTAATTGGTGTCAGAGTGTGCGATAGTGTTTGTCTTATCATCCTTTTGGTGATAGCCGTCAGGGTGAGTTTCGCTTCGTCATCCTTTTGGTGGGGGGTTTGTCATTGTAATTGATGTCTGATAATGCGATAGTGTTTGTCCTGTCTTCCTTTTGGTGGTAGCGGCTGGTGTAAGTTTCGCTCCGTCATCCTTTTGGTGGGTGGTCTGTCATCGTTATTGATGTCATATTGTGCGATAGAGTTTGTCCTATCATCCTTATGGTGGTAGCGGCCGATGTGAGTTTCACTCCGTCATCCTTTTGGTGGGTGGTCTGTCATTGTTATTGATGTCATATTGTGCGATAGAGTTTCTCCTATCATCCTTTTAGTGGTAGCGGTCGGTGTGAGTTTCGCTTCGTCATCCTTTTGGTGGGGGGTCTGTCATCGTAATTAATGTCAGATTATGCGATAGTGTTTGTTCTATCATCCTTTTGGTGGTAGCGGCCGGTGTGAGTTTCGCTCCGTCATCCTTTTGGTGGAGGGTCTGTCATCGTTATTGATGTCATATTGTGCGATAGAGTTTGTCCTATCATCCTTTTGGTGGTAGTGGCCGGTGTGAGTTTTGCTCCGTCATCCTTTTGGTGGGGGGTCTGTCATCGTAACTGGTGTCAGAGTGTACGATAGTGTTAGTCCTATCATCCTTTTGGTGGTAGCGGCTGGTGTGAGTTTCGCTCCGTCATCCTTTGGGTGGGGGGTCTGTCATCGTTATTGATATCATATTGTGCGATAGAGTTTCTCCTATCATCCTTTTAGTGGTAGCGGTCGGTGTGAGTTTCGCTCCGTCACCCTTTTGGTGGGGGGTCTGTCGTCTTGATTGATGTCAGATTGTACGATAGTATTAGTCCTATCATCCTTTTGGTGGTAGCGGCTGGTGTGAGTTTCGCTCCGTCATCCTTTGGGTGGGGGGTCTGTCATCGTTATTGATATCATATTGTGCGATAGAGATTGTCCTATCATCCTTTTGGTGGTAGTGGCCGGTGTGAGTTTTGCTCCGTCATCCTTTTGGTGGGGGGTCTGTCATCGTAACTGGTGTCAGAGTGTGCGATAGTGTTTGTCTTATCATCCTTTTGGTGATAGCGGTCGGTGTGAGTTTCGCTTCGTCATCCTTTTGGTGGGGGGTCTGTCATCATAATTAATGTCAGATTATGCGATAGTGTTTGTCCTATCATCCTTTTGGTGGTAGCGGCCAATGTGAGTTTCGCTCCGTCATCCTTTTCGTGGGGGGTCTGTCATCTTGTTGTTGTCGGATTGCGCGATAATGATTGTCCTATCATCCTTTTGGTGGTAGTGGCGGGTGTGAGTTCGCTCCGTCATCCTTTTGGTGGGGGGTCTGTCGTCTTGATTGATGTCAGATTGTACGATGGTGTTTGTCCTATCATCCTTTTGGTGGTAGTGGCCGGTGTGAGTTTCGTTCCGTCATCCTTTTGGTGAGGGGTCTGTCATCGTAATTGGTGTCAGAGTGTGCGATAGTGTTTGTCTTATAATCCTTTTGGTGATAGCAGTCAGTGTGAGTTTCGCTTCGTCATCCTTTTGGTGTGGGGTCTGTCATCGTAATTGATGTCAGATTATGCGATAGTGTTTGTCCTATCATCCTTTTGGTGGTAGCGGCCGGTGTGAGTTTCGCTTCGTCATCCTTTTGGTGGGGGATCAGTCATCTTGTTGATGTCGGATTGTGCAATAGTGTTTGTCCTATCATCCTTTTAGTGGTAGTGGCGGGTGTGAGTTTCGCTCCGTCATCCTTTTTGTGGGGGGTCTCTCATTGTAATTGATGTCATATTGTGCGATAAAGTTTGTCCTATCATCCTTTTGGTGGTAGTGGCCGGTGTGAGTTTCGCTCCGTAATCCTTTTGGTGGGGGGTCTGTCATCGTAATTAGTGTCAGAGTGTGCTATAGTGTTTGTCTTATCATCCTTTTAGTGATAGCGGTCAGTGTGAGTTTCTCTTTGTCATCCTTTTGGTGGGGGGTTTGTCATCGTAATTGATGTCAGATTATACGATAGTGTTAGTCTTATCATCCTTTTGGTGGTAGCGGCTGGTGTGAGTTTCGCTCCGTCATCCTTTGGGTGGGGGGTCTGTCATCGTTATTGATATCATATTGTGCGATAGATATTGTCCTATCATCCTTTTGGTGGTAGTGGCCGGTGTGAGTTTTGCTACGTCATCCTTTTGGTGGGGGGTCTGTCATCGTAACTGGTGTCAGAGTGTGCGATAGTGTTTGTCTTATCATCCTTTTGGTGATAGTGGCGTGCGTGAGTTTTGCTCCGTCATCCTTTGTGGGGGGTCTGTTATCTTATTGATGTCGGATTGTGCGATAGTGTTTGTCCTATCATCCTTTTGGTTGTAGTGGTCGGTTTGTGTTTCATTCCGTCATCCTTTTGGTGGGGGGTTTGTCATCTTTTTAACGTCGGATTGTGCGATAGTGTTTGTCCTATCATCCTTTTGGTGGTAGTGGCGGGTGTGAGTTTCGCTCCGTCATCCTTTTGGTGGGCGGTCTGTCATCATAATTGATGTCAGGTTGTGAGATCGTGTTTTTCCTATCATGCTTTTGATGGTATTGGCCGGTGTGAATTTCGCTCCGTCATCCTTTTGGTGGGGGGTATGTCATCGTTATTGATGTCATATTGTGCGATAGAGTTTATCCTATCATCCTTTTGGTGGTAGTGGCCGGTGTGAGTTTCGCTCCGTCATCCTTTTGGTGGGGGGTCTTTCATCGTAATTGGTGTCAGAGTGTGCGATAGTGTTTGTCTTATCATCCTTTTGGTGATAGCGGTCGGTGTGAGTTTCGCTTCGTCATCCATTTGGTGGGGGGACTGTCATCGTAATTGGTGTCAGAGTGTGCGATAGTGTTTGTCTTATCATCCTTTTTGTGATAGCGGTCGGTGTGAGTTTCGCTTCGTAATCCTTTTGGTGGGGGGTCTGTCATTGTAATTGGTGTCAGAGTGTGCGATAGTGTTTTTCTTATCATCCTTTTGGTGGTAGTGGCCGGTGTGAGTTTGCTCCGTCATCCTTTTTGTGGGGGGTCTGTCATCGTAATTGATGTCAAAGTGTGCGATAGTGTTTGTCTTACCATCCTTTTGGTGATAGCGGTCGGTGTGAGTTTCGCTTTGTCATCCTTTTGGTGGGGGGTCTGTCATCGTAATTGATGTCAGATTATGCGATAGTGTTTGTCCTATCATCCTTTTCGTGGTAGCGGCCGGTGTGAGTTTCGCTCCGTCATCCCTTTGGCTGGGGTGTCTGTCATCGTTATTGATGTCATATTGTGCGATAGAGTTTGTCCTATCATCCTTTTGGTGGTAGTGGCAGGTGTGAGTTTTGCTCCGTCATCATTTTGGTGGAGGGTCTGTCATCGGAATTGGTGTCAGAGTGTGCGATAGTGTTTGTCTTATCATCCTTTTGGTGATAGCGGTCGGTGTGAGTTTCGCTTCGTCATCCTTTTAGTGGGGGGGTCTGTCATCGTAATTGGTGTTAGAGTGTGCGATAGTGTTTGTCTTATCATCCTTTTTGTGATAGCGGTCGGTGTGAGTTTCGCTCCGTAATCCTTTTGGTGGGGGGTCTGTCATTGTAATTGATGTCAGAGTGTGCGATAGTGTTTGTCTTATCATCCTTTTGGTGATAGTCGTCGGTGTGAGTTTCGCTTCGTCATCCTTTTGGTGGGGGTTCTGTCATCATAATTGATGTCAGATAATGCGATAGTGTTTGTCCTATCTTCCTTTTGGTGGTAGCGGCTGGTGTGAGTTTCGCTCCGTCATCCTTTTGGTGGGGGGTCTGTCATCGTTATTGATGTCATATTGTGCGATAGAGTTTGTCCTATCATCCTTTTGGTGGTAGCGGCCGATGTGAGTTTCACTCCGTTATCCTTTTGGTGGGGCGTCTGTCATCGTTATTGATGTCATATTGTGCGATAAAGTTTGTCCTATCATCCTTTTAGTGGTAGCGGCCGATGTGAGTTTCGTTCCGTCATCCTTTTGGTGGGGGGCCTGTCATTGTAATTGATGTCAGATTATGCGATAGTGTTTGTCCTATCATCCTTTTAGTGGTAGCGGCCGGTGTGAGTTTCGCTCCATCATCCTTTTGGTGGAGGGTCTGTCATCGTTATTGATGTCATATTGTGCGATAGAGTTTGTCCTATCATCCTTTTGGTGGTAGTGGCCGATGTGAGTTTCGCTCCGTTATCCTTTTGGTGGGGGGTCTGTCATTGTAATTGGTGTTAAAGTGTGCGATAGTGTTTGTCTTATCATCCTTTTTGTGATAGCGGTCGGTGTGAGTTTCGCTCCGTAATCCTTTTGGTGGGGGGGTCTGTCATTGTAATTGGTGTCAGAGTGTGCGATAGTGTTTGTCTTATCATCCTTTTGGTGATAGTCGTCGGTGTGAGTTTCGCTTCGTCATCCTTTTGGTGGGGGGTCTGTCATCATAATTGATGTCAGATAATGCGATAGTGTTTGTCCTATCTTCCTTTTGGTGGTAGCGGCTGGTGTGAGTTTCGCTCCGTCATCCTTTTGGTGGGGGGTCTGTCATCGTTATTGATGTCATATTGTGCGATAGAGTTTGTCCTATCATCCTTTTGGTGGTAGCGGCCGATGTGAGTTTCGCTCGGTCATCCTTTTGGTGGGGCGTCTGTCATCGTTATTGATGTCATATTCTGCGATAGTGTTTGTCCTATCATCCTTTTAGTGGTAGCGGCCGGTGTGAGTTTCGTTCCGTCATCCTTTTGGTGGGGGGCCTGTCATTGTAATTGATGTCAGATTATGCGATAGTGTTTGTCCTATCATCCTTTTAGTGGTAGCGGCCGGTGTGAGTTTCGCTCCGTCATCCTTTTGGTGGAGGGTCTGTCATCGTTATTGATGTCATATTGTGCGATAGAGTTTGTCCTATCATCCTTTTGGTGGTAGTGGCCGATGTGATTTTCGCTCCGTCATCCTTTTGGTGGGGGATTTGTCATCGTAATTAGTGTCAGAGTGTGCGATAGTGTTTGTCTTATCATCCTTTTGGTGATAGCGGTCGGAGTGAGTTTCGCTTCGTCATCCTTTTGGTGGGGGGTCTGTCATCGTAATTAATGTCAGATTATGTGATAGTGTTTGTCCTATCATCCTTTTGGTGGTAGCGGCCAGTGTGAGTTTTGCTCCGTCATCCTTTTGGTGGGGGGTCTGTCATTGTTATTGATGTCATATTGTGCGATAGAGCTTGTCCTATCATCCTTTTGTTGGTAGTGGCAGGTGTGAGTTTCGCTCCGTCATCCTTTTGGTGGGGGGTCTGTCATCGTAATTGGTGTCAGAGTGTGCCATAGTGTTAGTCTTATCATCCTTTTTGTGATAGCGGTAGGAGTGAGTTTCGCTCCGTAATACTTTTGGTGCGGGGTCTGTCATCGTAATTGGTGTCAGAGTGTGCGATAGTGTTTGTCTTATCATCCTTTTGGTGATAGCCGTCGGTGTGAGTTTCGCTTCCTCATCCTTTTGGTGGGGGGTCTGTCATCGTAATTGATGTCAGATAATGCGATAGTGTTTGTCCTATCATCGTTTTGGTGGTAGCGGCTGGTGTGTGTTTAACTCCGTCATCCTTTTGGTGGGTGGTTTGTCATCGTTATTGATGTCATATTGTGCGATAGATATTGTCCTATCATCCTTTTAGTGGTAGTGGCCGGTGTGAGTTTTGCTCCGTCATCCTATTGGTGGGGGGTCTGCCATCGTAACTGGTGTCAGAGTGTGCGATAGTGTTTGTCTTATCATCCTTTTGGTGATAGTGGCGTGCGTGAGTTTTGCTCCGTCATCCTTTGTGGGGGGTCTGTTATCTTATTGATGTCGGATTGTGCGATAGTGTTTGTCCTATCATCCTTTTGGTTGTAGTGGTCGGTTTGTGTTTCATTCCGTCATCCTTTTGGTGGGGGGTTTGTCATCTTTTTAACGTCGGATTGTGCGATAGTGTTTGTCCTATCATCCTTTTGGTGGTAGTGGCGGGTGTGAGTTTCGCTCCGTCATCCTTTTGGTGGGCGGTCTGTCATCATAATTGATGTCAGGTTGTGAGATCGTGTTTTTCCTATCATGCTTTTGATGGTATTGGCCGGTGTGAATTTCGCTCCGTCATCCTTTTGGTGGGGGGTATGTCATCGTTATTGATGTCATATTGTGCGATAGAGTTTATCCTATCATCCTTTTGGTGGTAGTGGCCGGTGTGAGTTTCGCTCCGTCATCCTTTTGGTGGGGGGTCTTTCATCGTAATTGGTGTCAGAGTGTGCGATAGTGTTTGTCTTATCATCCTTTTGGTGATAGCGGTCGGTGTGAGTTTCGCTTCGTCATCCATTTGGTGGGGGGACTGTCATCGTAATTGGTGTCAGAGTGTGCGATAGTGTTTGTCTTATCATCCTTTTTGTGATAGCGGTCGGTGTGAGTTTCGCTTCGTAATCCTTTTGGTGGGGGGTCTGTCATTGTAATTGGTGTCAGAGTGTGCGATAGTGTTTTTCTTATCATCCTTTTGGTGGTAGTGGCCGGTGTGAGTTCGCTCCGTCATCCTTTTTGTGGGGGGTCTGTCATCCTAATTGATGTCAAAGTGTGCGAAAGTGTTTGTCTTACCATCCTTTTGGTGATAGCGGTCGGTGTGAGTTTCGCTTTGTCATCCTTTTGGTGGGGGGTCTGTCATCGTAATTGATGTCAGATTATGTGATAGTGTTTGTCCTATCATCCTTTTCATGGTAGCGGCCGGTGTGAGTTTCGCTCTGTCATCCTTTTGGCTGGGGTGTCTGTCATCGTTATTGATGTCATATTGTGCGATAGAGTTTGTCCTATCATCCTTTTGGTGGTAGTGGCAGGTGTGAGTTTTGCTCCGTCATCATTTTGGTGGAGGGTCTGTCATCGGAATTGGTGTCAGAGTGTGCGATAGTGTTTGTCTTATCATCCTTTTTCTGATAGCGGTCGGTGTGAGTTTCGCTCCGTAATCCTTTTGGTGGGGGGTCTTTCATCGTAATTGGTGTCTGAGTGTGCGATAGTGTTTGTCTTATCATCCTTTTGGTGATAGCGGTCGGTGTGAGTTTCGCTTCGTCATCCTTTTAGTGGGGGGGTCTGTCATCGTAATTGGTGTTAGAGTGTGCGATAGTGTTTGTCTTATCATCCTTTTTGTGATAGCGGTCGGTGTGAGTTTCGCTCCGTAATCCTTTTGGTGGGGGGTCTGTCATTGTAATTGATGTCAGAGTGTGCGATAGTGTTTGTCTTATCATCCTTTTGGTGATAGTCGTCGGTGTTAGTTTCGTTCCGTCATCCTTTTGGTGGGGGGCCTGTCATTGTAATTGATGTCAGATTATGCGATAGTGTTTGTCCTATCATCCTTTTGGTGGTAGCGGCCGGTGTGAGTTTCGCTCTGTCATCCTTTTGGTGGGGGGTCTGTCATCGTTATTGATGTCATATTGTGCGATAGAGTTTGTCCTATCATCCTTTTGGTGGTAGTGGCCGATGTGAGTTTCGCTCCGTTATCCTTTTGGTGGGGGGTCTGTCATCGTAATTAGTGTCAGAGTGTGCGATAGTGTTTGTCTTATCATCCTTTTTGTGATAGCGGTCGGTGTGAGTTTCGCTCCGTAATCCTTTTGGTGGGGGGGTCTGTCATTCTAATTGGTGTCAGAGTGTGCGATAGTGTTTGTCTTATCATCCTTTTGGTGATAGTCGTCGGTGTGAGTTTCGCTTCGTCATCCTTTTGGTGGGGGGTCTGTCATCATAATTGATGTCAGATAATGCGATAGTGTTTGTCCTATCTTCCTTTTGGTGGTAGCGGCTGGTGTGAGTTTCGCTCCGTCATCCTTTTGGTGGGGGGTCCGTCATCGTTATTGATGTCATATTTTGCGATAGAGTTTGTCCTATCATCCTTTTCGTGGTAGCGGCCGATGTGAGTTTCGCTCGGTCATCCTTTTGGTGGGGCGTCTGTCATCGTTATTGATGTCATATTCTGCGATAGAGTTTGTCCTATCATCCTTTTAGTGGTAGCGGCCGATGTGAGTTTCGTTCCGTCATCCTTTTGGTGGGGGGCCTGTCATTGTAATTGATGTCAGATTATGCGATAGTGTTTGTCCTATCATCCTTTTAGTGGTAGCGGCCGGTGTGAGTTTCGCTCCGTCATCCTTTTGGTGGAGGGTCTGTCATCGTTATTGATGTCATATTGTGCGATAGAGTTTGTCCTATCATCCTTTTGGTGGTAGTGGTGATGTGATTTTCGCTCCGTCATCCTTTTGGTGGGGGATCTGTCATCGTAATTAGTGTCAGAGTGTGCGATAGTGTTTGTCTTATCATCCTTTTGGTGATAGCGGTCGGAGTGAGTTTCGCTTCGTCATCCTTTTGGTGGGGGGTCTGTCATCGTAATTAATGTCAGATTATGTGATAGTGTTTGTCCTATCATCCTTTTGGTGGTAGCGGCCAGTGTGAGTTTTGCTCCGTCATCCTTTTGGTGGGGGGTCTGTCATTGTTATTGATGTCATATTGTGCGATAGAGCTTGTCCTATCATCCTTTTGTTGGTAGTGGCAGGTGTGAGTTTCGCTCCGTCATCCTTTTGGTGGGGGGTCTGTCATCGTAATTGGTGTCAGAGTGTGCCATAGTGTTAGTCTTATCATCCTTTTTGTGATAGCGGTAGGAGTGAGTTTCGCTCCGTAATACTTTTGGTGCGGGGTCTGTCATCGTAATTGGTGTCAGAGTGTGCGATAGTGTTTGTCTTATCATCCTTTTGGTGATAGCCGTCGGTGTGAGTTTCGCTTCCTCATCCTTTTGGTGGGGGGTCTGTCATCGTAATTGATGTCAGATAATGCGATAGTGTTTGTCCTATCATCGTTTTGGTGGTAGCGGCCGGTGTGTGTTTAACTCCGTCATCCTTTTGGTGGGTGGTCTGTCATCGTTATTGATGTCATATTGTGTGATAGAGATTATCCTATCATCCTTTTAGTGGTAGTGGCCGGTGTGAGTTTTGCTCCGTCATCCTATTGGTGGGGGGTCTGCCATTGTAATTGGTGTCAGAGTGTGCGATAGTGTTTGTCTTATCATCCTTTTGGTGATAGTGGCGTGCGTGAGTTTTTCTCCATCATCCTTTTGTGGGGGGTCTGTTATCTTACTGATGTCGGATTGTGCGATAGTGTTTGTCCTATCATCCTTTTGGTTGTAGTGGTCGGTGTGTGTTTCGTTCCGTCATCCTTTTGGTGTGGGGTTTGTCATCTTTTTAACGTCGGATTGTGCGATAGTGTTTGTCCTATCATCCTTTTGGTGGTAGTGACGGGTTTGAGTTTCGCTCCGTCATCCTTTTGGTGGGCGGTCTGTCATCGTAATTGATGTCAGGCTGTGAGATCGTGTTTGTCCTATCATGCTTTTGATGGTATTGGCTGGTGTGAATTTCGCTCCGTCATCCTTTTGGTGGGGGGTATGTCATCGTTATTGATGTCATATTGTGCGATAGAGTTTATCCTATCATCCTTTTGGTGGTAGTGGCCAGTGTGAGTTTTGCTCCGTCATCCTTTTGGTGGGGGGTCTGTCATTGTAATTGGTGTCAGAGTGTGCGATAGTGTTTGTCTTATCATCCTTTTGGTGATAGCGGTCGGTGTGAGTTTCGCTTCGTCATCCTTTTGGTGAGGGGTCTGTCATCGTAATTAATGTCAGATTATGCGATAGTGTTTTTCCTATCATCCTTTTGATGGTAGTGGCGGGTGTGAGTTTCGCTCCGTCATTCTTTTGGTGGGAGGTCTGTCATCTTGATTGATGTCAGATTGTGCGATGGTGTTTGTCCTATCATCCTTTTGGTGGTAGTGGCCGGTGTGAGTTTTGCTCCGTCATCCTTTTGGTGGGGGGTCTGTCATCGTAATTGGTGTTAGAGTGTGCGATAGTGTTTGTCTTATCATCCTTTTGGTGATAGCGGTCGGTGTGAGTTCGCTTCGTCATCCTTTTGGTGGGGGTCTGTCATCGTAATTGATGTCAGATTATGCGATAGTGTTTGACCTATCATACTTTTGGTGGTAGCGGCCGGTGTGAGTTTCGCTCCGTCATCCTGCGCGGTCTGTCATCGTAATTGATGTCAGGTTGTGAGATCGTGTTTGTCCTATCATGCTTTTGGTGGTATTGGCCGGTGTGAATTTCGCTCCATCATCCTTTTGGTGGGAGGTATGTTATCTTTATTGATGTCATACTATGCGATAGAGTTTGTCCTATCATCCTTTTGGTGGTAGTGGCCGGTGTGAGTTTCGCTCCGTCATCCTTTTGGTGGGGGGTCTGTCATCGTAATTGGTGTCAAAGTGTGCGATAGTGTTTGTCTTACCATCCCTTTGGTGATAGCGGTCAGTGTGAGTTTCGCTTTGTCATCCTTTTGGTGGGGGGTCTGTCATCGTAATTGATGTCAGATTATGCGATAGTGTTTGTCCTATCATCCTTTTCGTGGTAGCGGCCGATGTGAGTTTCGCTCCGTCATCCTTTTGGTGGGGGGTCTGTCATCGTTATTGATGTCATATTGTGCGATCGAGTTTGTCCTATCATCCTTTTGGTGGTAGCGGCCGATGTGAGTTTCGCTCCGTCATCCTTTTGGTGGGGGGTTTGTCATCGTTATTGATGTCAGGTTGTGTGATCGTGTTTGTCCTATCATGCTTTTGATGCTAGTGGCCGGTGTGAGTTTCGCTCCGTCATCCTTTTGGTGGGGGGTCTGTCATTGTTATTGATGTCATATTGTGCGATAGAGTTTGTCCTATCATCCTTTTGGTGGCAGTGGCCGATGTGAGTTTCGCTCCGTAATCCTTTTGGTGGGGGGTCTATCATCATAATTAGTGTTAGAGTGTGCGATAGTGTTTGTCTTATCATCCTTTTGGTCATAAAGGTCGGTGTGAGTTTCGCTTCGTCATCCTTTTCGTAGGGGGTCTTTCATCGTAATTGATGTCAGATTATGCGATAGTGTTTGACCTATCATACTTTTGGTGGTAGCGGCCGGTGTGAGTTTCGCTCCGTCATCCTGCGCGGTCTGTCATCGAAATTGATGTCAGGTTGTGAGATCGTGTTTGTCCTATCATGCTTTTGGTGGTATTGGCCGGTGTGAATTTCGCTCCATCATCCTTTTGGTGGGAGGTATGTTATCGTTATTGATGTCATACTATGCGATAGAGTTTGTCCTATCATCCTTTTGGTGGTAGTGGCCGGTGTGAGTTTCGCTCCGTCATCCTTTTGGTGGGGGGTCTGTCATCGTAATTGGTGTCAAAGTGTGCGATAGTGTTTGTCTTACCATCCTTTTGGTGATAGCGGTCGGTGTGAGTTTCGCTTTGTCATCCTTTTGGTGGGGGGTCTGTCATCGTAATTGATGTCAGATTATGCGATAGTGTTTGTCCTATCATCCTTTTCGTGGTAGCGGCCGGTGTGAGTTTCGCTCCGTCATCCTTTTGGTGGGGGGTCTGTCATCGTTATTGATGTCATATTGTGCGATCGAGTTTGTCCTATCATCCTTTTGGTGGTAGCGGCCGATGTGAGTTTCGCTCCGTCATCCTTTTGGTGGGGGGTCTGTCATCGTTATTGATGTCAGGTTGTGTGATCGTGTTTGTCCTATCATGCTTTTGATGCTAGTGGCCGGTGTGAGTTTCGCTCCGTCATCCTTTTGGAGGGGGGTTTGTCATTGTTATTGATGTCATATTGTGCGATAGAGTTTGTCCTATCATCCTTTTGGTGGCAGTGGCCGATGTGAGTTTCGCTCCGTAATCCTTTTGGTGGGGGGTCTATCATCGTAATTAGTGTCAGAGTGTGCGATAGTGTTTGTCTTATCATCCTTTTGGTGATAGCGGTCGGTGTGAGTTTCGCTTCGTCATCCTTTTCGTAGGGGGTCTGTCATCGTAATTGATGTCAGATTATGCGATAGTGTTTGACCTATCATACTTTTGGAGGTAGCGGCCGGTGTGAGTTTCGCTCCGTCATCCTGCGCGGCCTGTCATCGTAATTGATGTCAGGTTGTGAGATCGTGTTTGTCCTATCATGCTTTTGGTGGTATTGGCCGGTGTGAATTTCGCTCCATCATCCTTTTGGTGGGAGGTATGTTATCGTTATTGATGTCATACTATGCGATAGAGTTTGTCCTATCATCCTTTTGGTGGTAGTGGCCGGTGTGAGTTTCGCTCCGTCATCCTTTTGGTGGGGGGTCTGTCATCGTAATTGGTGTCAAAGTGTGCGATAGTGTTTGTCTTACCATCCTTTTGGTGATAGCGGTCGGTGTGAGTTTCGCTTTGTCATCCTTTTGGTGGGGGGTCTGTCATCGTAATTGATGTCAGATTATGTGATAGTGTTTGTCCTATCATCCTTTTCATGGTAGCGGCCGGTGTGAGTTTCGCTCTGTCATCCTTTTGGTGGAGGGTCTGTCATCGTTATTGATGTCATATTGTGCGATCGAGTTTGTCCTATCATCCTTTTGGTGGTAGCGGCCGATGTGAGTTTCGCTCCGTCATCCTTTTGGTGGGGGGGTCTGTCATCGTTATTGATGTCAGGTTGTGTGATCGTGTTTGTCCTATCATGCTTTTGGTGCTAGTGGCCGGTGTGAGTTTCGCTCCGTCATCCTTTTGGTGGGGGGTCTGTCATTGTTATTGATGTCATATTGTGCGATAGAGTTTGTCCTATCATCCTTTTGGTGGCAGTGGCCGATGTGAGTTTCGCTCCGTAATCCTTTTGGTGGGGGGTCTATCATCGTAATTAGTGTCAGAGTGTGCGATAGTGTTTGTCTTATCATCCTTTTGGTGATAGCGGTCGGTGTGAGTTTCGCTTCGTCATCCTTTTCGTAGGGGGTCTGTCATCGTAATTGATGTCAGATTATGCGATAGTGTTTGACCTATCATACTTTGGGAGGTAGCGGCCGGTGTGAGTTTCGCTCCGTCATCCTGCGCGGCCTGTCATCGTAATTGATGTTAGGTTGTGAGATCGTGTTTGTCCTATCATGCTTTTGGTGGTATTGGCCGGTGTGAATTTCGCTCCATCATCCTTTTGGTGGGAGGTATGTTATCGTTATTGATGTCATACTATGCGATAGAGTTTGTCCTATCATCCTTTTGGTGGTAGTGGCCGGTGTGAGTTTCGCTCCGTCATCCTTTTGGTGGGGGGTCTGTCATCGTAATTGGTGTCAAAGTGTGCGATAGTGTTTGTCTTACCATCCTTTTGGTGATAGCGGTCGGTGTGAGTTTCGCTTTGTCATCCTTTTGGTGGGGGGTCTGTCATCGTAATTGATGTCAGATTATGTGATAGTGTTTGTCCTATCATCCTTTTCATGGTAGCGGCCGGTGTGAGTTTCGCTCTGTCATCCTTTTGGTGGGGGGTCTGTCATCGTTATTGATGTCATATTGTGCGATCGAGTTTGTCCTATCATCCTTTTGGTGGTAGCGGCCGATGTGAGTTTCGCTCCGTCATCCTTTTGGTGGGGGGGTCTGTCATCGTTATTGATGTCAGGTTGTGTGATCGTGTTTGTCCTATCATGCTTTTGGTGCTAGTGGCCGGTGTGAGTTTCGCTCCGTCATCCTTTTGGTGGGGGGTCTGTCATTGTTATTGATGTCATATTGTGCGATAGAGTTTGTCCTATCATCCTTTTGGTCGCAGTGGCCGGTGTGAGTTTCGCTCCGTAATCCTTTTGGTGGGGGGTCTATCAACGTAATTAGTGTCTGAGTGTGCGATAGTGTTTGTCTTACCATCCTTTTGGTGATAGCGGTCGGTGTGAGTTCGCTTCGTCATCCTTTTGGTGGGGGTCTGTCATCGTAATTGATGTCAAATTATACGATAGTGTTTGACCTATCATACTTTTGGTGGTAGCGGCCGGTGTGAGTTTCGCTCCGTCATCCTGCGCGGTCTATCATCGAAATAGATGTCAGGTTGTGAGATCGTGTTTGTCCTATCATGCTTTTGGTGGTATTGGCCGGTGTGAATTTCGCTCCATCATCCTTTTGGTGGGAGGTATGTTATCGTTATTGATGTCATACTATGCGATAGAGTTTGTCCTATCATCCTTTTGGTGGTAGTGGCCGGTGTGAGTTTCGCTCCGTCATCCTTTTGGTGGGGGGTCTGTCATCGTAATTGGTGTCAAAGTGTGCGATAGTGTTTGTCTTACCATCCTTTTGGTGATAGCGGTCGGTGTGAGTTTCGCTTTGTCATCCTTTTGGTGGGGGGTCTGTCATCGTAATTGATGTCAGATTATGCGATAGTGTTTGTCCTATCATCCTTTTCGTGGTAGCGGCCGGTGTGAGTTTCGCTCCGTCATCCTTTTGGTGGGGGGTCTGTCATCGTTATTGATGTTATATTGTGCGATCGAGTTTGTCCTATCATCCTTTTGGTGGTAGCGGCCGATGTGAGTTTCGCTCCGTCATCCTTTTGGTGGGGGGTCTGTCATCGTTATTGATGTCAGGTTGTGTGATCGTGTTTGTCCTATCATGCTTTTGATGCTAGTGGCCGGTGTGAGTTTCGCTCTGTCATCCTTTTGGTGGGGGGTCTGTCATTGTTATTGATGTCATATTGTGCGATAGAGTTTGTCCTATCATCCTTTTGGTGGCAGTGGCCGATGTGAGTTTCGCTCCGTAATCCTTTTGGTGGGGGGTCTATCATCGTAATTAGTGTCAGAGTGTGCGATAGTGTTTGTCTTATCATCCTTTTGGTGATAGCGGTCGGTGTGAGTTTCGCTTCGTCATCCTTTTCGTAGGGGGTCTGTCATCGTAATTGATGTCAGATTATGCGATAGTGTTTGACCTATCATACTTTTGGAGGTAGCGGCCGGTGTGAGTTTCGCTCCGTCATCCTGCGCGGCCTGTCATCGTAATTGATGTCAGGTTGTGAGATCGTGTTTGTCCTATCATGCTTTTGGTGGTATTGGCCGGTGTGAATTTCGCTCCATCATCCTTTTGGTGGGAGGTATGTTATCGTTATTGATGTCATACTATGCGATAGAGTTTGTCCTATCATCCTTTTGGTGGTAGTGGCCGGTGTGAGTTTCGCTCCGTCATCCTTTTGGTGGGGGGTCTGTCATCGTAATTGGTGTCAAAGTGTGCGATAGTGTTTGTCTTACCATCCTTTTGGTGATAGCGGTCGGTGTGAGTTTCGCTTTGTCATCCTTTTGGTGGGGGGTCTGTCATCGTAATTGATGTCAGATTATGCGATAGTGTTTGTCCTATCATCCTTTTCGTGGTAGCGGACGGTGTGAGTTTCGCTCCGTCATCCTTTTGGTGGGGGGTCTGTCATCGTTATTGATGTCATATTGTGCGATCGAGTTTGTCCTATCATCCTTTTAGTGGTAGCGGCCGATGTGAGTTTCGCTCCGTCATCCTTTTGGTGGGGGGTCTGTCATCGTTATTGATGTCAGGTTGTGTGATCGTGTTTGTCCTATCATGCTTTTGATGCTAGTGGCCGGTGTGAGTTTCGCTCCGTCATCCTTTTGGTGGGGGGTCTGTCATTGTTATTGATGTCATATTGTGCGATAGAGTTTGTCCTATCATCCTTTTGGTGGCAGTGGCCGATGTGAGTTTCGCTCCGTAATCCTTTTGGTGGGGGGTCTATCATCGTAATTAGTGTCAGAGTGTGCGATAGTGTTTGTCTTATCATCCTTTTGGTGATAGCGGTCGGTGTGAGTTTCGCTTCGTCATCCTTTTCGTAGGGGGTCTGTCATCGTAATTGATGTCAGATTATGCGATAGTGTTTGACCTATCATACTTTTGGAGGTAGCGGCCGGTGTGAGTTTCGCTCCGTCATCCTGCGCGGCCTGTCATCGTAATTGATGTCAGGTTGTGAGATCGTGTTTGTCCTATCATGCTTTTGGTGGTATTGGCCGGTGTGAATTTCGCTCCATCATCCTTTTGGTGGGAGGTATGTTATCGTTATTGATGTCATACTATGCGATAGAGTTTGTCCTATCATCCTTTTGGTGGTAGTGGCCGGTGTGAGTTTCGCTCCGTCATCCTTTTGGTGGGGGGTCTGTCATCGTAATTGGTGTCAAAGTGTGCGATAGTGTTTGTCTTACCATCCTTTTGGTGATAGCGGTCGGTGTGAGTTTCGCTTTGTCATCCTTTTGGTGGGGGGTCTGTCATCGTAATTGATGTCAGATTATGCGATAGTGTTTGTCCTATCATCCTTTTCGTGGTAGCGGACGGTGTGAGTTTCGCTCCGTCATCCTTTTGGTGGGGGGTCTGTCATCGTTATTGATGTCATATTGTGCGATCGAGTTTGTCCTATCATCCTTTTAGTGGTAGCGGCCGATGTGAGTTTCGCTCCGTCATCCTTTTGGTGGGGGGTCTGTCATCGTTATTGATGTCAGGTTGTGTGATCGTGTTTGTCCTATCATGCTTTTGATGCTAGTGGCCGGTGTGAGTTTCGCTCCGTCATCCTTTTGGTGGGGGGTCTGTCATTGTTATTGATGTCATATTGTGCGATAGAGTTTGTCCTATCATCCTTTTGGTGGCAGTGGCCGATGTGAGTTTCGCTCCGTAATCCTTTTGGTGGGGGGTCTATCATCGTAATTAGTGTCAGAGTGTGCGATAGTGTTTGTCTTATCATCCTTTTGGTGATAGCGGTCGGTGTGAGTTTCGCTTCGTCATCCTTTTCGTAGGGGGTCTGTCATCGTAATTGATGTCAGATTATGCGATAGTGTTTGACCTATCATACTTTTGGAGGTAGCGGCCGGTGTGAGTTTCGCTCCGTCATCCTGCGCGGCCTGTCATCGTAATTGATGTCAGGTTGTGAGATCGTGTTTGTCCTATCATGCTTTTGGTGGTATTGGCCGGTGTGAATTTCGCTCCATCATCCTTTTGGTGGGAGGTATGTTATCGTTATTGATGTCATACTATGCGATAGAGTTTGTCCTATCATCCTTTTGGTGGTAGTGGCCGGTGTGAGTTTCGCTCCGTCATCCTTTTGGTGGGGGGTCTGTCATCGTAATTGGTGTCAAAGTGTGCGATAGTGTTTGTCTTACCATCCTTTTGGTGATAGCGGTCGGTGTGAGTTTCGCTTTGTCATCCTTTTGGTGGGGGGTCTGTCATCGTAATTGATGTCAGATTATGTGATAGTGTTTGTCCTATCATCCTTTTCGTGGTAGCGGCCGGTGTGAGTTTCGCTCTGTCATCCTTTTGGTGGGGGGTCTGTCATCGTTATTGATGTCATATTGTGCGATCGAGTTTGTCCTATCATCCTTTTGGTGGTAGCGGCCGATGTGAGTTTCGCTCCGTCATCCTTTTGGTGGGGGGGTCTGTCATCGTTATTGATGTCAGGTTGTGTGATCGTGTTTGTCCTATCATGCTTTTGGTGCTAGTGGCCGGTGTGAGTTTCGCTCCGTCATCCTTTTGGTGGGGGGTCTGTCATTGTTATTGATGTCATATTGTGCGATAGAGTTTGTCCTATCATCCTTTTGGTCGCAGTGGCCGGTGTGAGTTTCGCTCCGTAATCCTTTTGGTGGGGGGTCTATCAACGTAATTAGTGTCTGAGTGTGCGATAGTGTTTGTCTTACCATCCTTTTGGTGATAGCGGTCGGTGTGAGTTCGCTTCGTCATCCTTTTGGTGGGGGTCTGTCATCGTAATTGATGTCAGATTATGCGATAGTGTTTGACCTATCATACTTTTGGTGGTAGCGGCCGGTGTGAGTTTCGCTCCGTCATCCTGCGCGGTCTATCATCGAAATAGATGTCAGGTTGTGAGATCGTGTTTGTCCTATCATGCTTTTGGTGGTATTGGGCGGTGTGAATTTCGCACCATCATCCTTTTGGTGGGAGGTATGTTATCGTTATTGATGTCATACTATGCGATAGAGTTTGTCCTATCATCCTTTTGGTGGTAGTGGCCGGTGTGAGTTTCGCTCCGTCATCCTTTTGGTGGGGGGTCTGTCATCGTAATTGGTGTCAAAGTGTGCGATAGTGTTTGTCTTACCATCCTTTTGGTGATAGCGGTCGGTGTGAGTTTCGCTTTGTCATCCTTTTGGTGGGGGGTCTGTCATTGTAATTGATGTCAGATTATGCGATAGTGTTTGTCCTATCATCCTTTTCTTGGTAGCGGCCGGTGTGAGTTTCGCTCCGTCATCCTTTTGGTGGGGGGTCTGTCATCGTTATTGATGTCATATTGTGCGATCGAGTTTGTCCTATCATCCTTTTGGTGGTAGCGGCCGATGTGAGTTTCGCTCCGTCATCCTTTTGGTGGGGGGTCTGTCATCGTTATTGATGTCAGGTTGTGTGATCGTGTTTGTCCTATCATGCTTTTGATGCTAGTGGCCGGTGTGAGTTTCGCTCCGTCATCCTTTTGGTGGGGGGTCTGTCATTGTTATTGATGTCATATTGTGCGATAGAGTTTGTCCTATCATCCTTTTGGTGGTAGTGGCCGATGTGAGTTTCGCTCCGTAATCCTTTTGGTGGGGGGTCTATCATCGTAATTAGTGTCAGAGTGTGCGATAGTGTTTGTCTTATCATCCTTTTGGTGATAGCGGTCGGTGTGAGTTTCGCTTCGTCATCCTTTTGGTAGGGGGTCTGTCATCGTAATTGATGTCAGATTATGCGATAGTGTTTGACCTATCATACTTTTGGAGGTAGCGGCCGGTGTGAGTTTCGCTCCGTCATCCTGCGTGGCCTGTCATCGTAATTGATGTCAGGTTGTGAGATCGTGTTTGTCCTATCATGCTTTTGGTGGTATTGGCCGGTGTGAATTTCGCTCCATCATCCTTTTGGTGGGAGGTATGTTATCGTTATTGATGTCATACTATGCGATAGAGTTTGTCCTATCATCCTTTTGGTGGTAGTGGCCGGTGTGAGTTTCGCTCCGTCATCCTTTTGGTGGGGGGTCTGTCATCGTAATTGGTGTCAAAGTGTGCGATAGTGTTTGTCTTACCATCCTTTTGGTGATAGCGGTCGGTGTGAGTTTCGCTTTGTCATCCTTTTGGTGGGGGGTCTGTCATCGTAATTGATGTCAGATTATGTGATAGTGTTTGTCCTATCATCCTTTTCGTGGTAGCGGCCGGTGTGAGTTTCGCTCCGTCATCCTTTTGGTGGGGGGTCTGTCATCGTTATTGATGTCATATTGTGCGATCGAGTTTGTCCTATCATCCTTTTGGTGGTAGCGGCCGATGTGAGTTTCGCTCCGTCATCCTTTTGGTGGGGGGGTCTGTCATCGTTATTGATGTTAGGTTGTGTGATCGTGTTTGTCCTATCATGCTTTTGGTGCTAGTGGCCGGTGTGAGTTTCGCTCCGTCATCCTTTTGGTGGGGGGTCTGTCATTGTTATTGATGTCATATTGTGCGATAGAGTTTGTCCTATCATCCTTTTGGTCGCAGTGGCCGGTGTGAGTTTCGCTCCGTAATCCTTTTGGTGGTGGGTCTATCAACGTAATTAGTGTCTGGGTGTGCGATAGTGTTTGTCTTACCATCCTTTTGGTGATAGCGGTCGGTGTGAGTTCGCTTCGTCATCCTTTTGGTGGGGGTCTGTCATCGTAATTGATGTCAGATTATGCGATAGTGTTTGACCTATCATACTTTTGGTGGTAGCGGCCGGTGTGAGTTTCGCTCCGTCATCCTGCGCGGTCTCTCATCGAAATTGATGTCAGGTTGTGAGATCGTGTTTGTCCTATCATGCTTTTGGTGGTATTGGCCGGTGTGAATTTCGCTCCATCATCCTTTTGGTGGGAGGTATGTTATCGTTATTGATGTCATACTATGCGATAGAGTTTGTCCTATCATCCTTTTGGTGGTAGTGGCCGGTGTGAGTTTCGCTCCGTCATCCTTTTGGTGGGGGGTCTGTCATCGTAATTGGTGTCAAAGTGTGCGATAGTGTTTGTCTTACCATCCTTTTGGTGATAGCGGTCGGTGTGAGTTTCGCTTTGTCATCCTTTTGGTGGGGGGTCTGTCATCGTAATTGATGTCAGATTATGCGATAGTGTTTGTCCTATCATCCTTTTCGTGGTAGCGGCCGGTGTGAGTTTCGCTCGGTCATCCTTTTGGTGGGGGGTCTGTCATCGTTATTGATGTCATATTGTGCGATCGAGTTTGTCCTATCATCCTTTTGGTGGTAGCGGCCGATGTGAGTTTCGCTCCGTCATCCTTTTGGTGGGGGGTCTGTCATCGTTATTGATGTCAGGTTGTGTGATCGTGTTTGTCCTATCATGCTTTTGATGCTAGTGGCCGGTGTGAGTTTCGCTCCGTCATCCTTTTGGTGGGGGGTCTGTCATTGTTATTGATGTCATATTGTGCGATAGAGTTTGTCCTATCATCCTTTTGGTGGCAGTGGCCGATGTGAGTTTCGCTCCGTAATCCTTTTGGTGGGGGGTCTATCATCGTAATTAGTGTCAGAGTGTGCGATAGTGTTTGTCTTATCATCCTTTTGGTGATAGCGGTCGGTGTGAGTTTCGCTTCGTCATCCTTTTGGTAGGGGGTCTGTCATCGTAATTGATGTCAGATTATGCGATAGTGTTTGACTTATCATACTTTTGGTGGTAGCGGCCGGTGTGAGTTTCGCTCCGTCATCCTGCGCGGCCTGTCATCGTAATTGATGTCAGGTTGTGAGATCGTGTTTGTCCTATCATGCTTTTGGTGGTATTGGCCGTTGTGAATTTCGCTCCATCATCCTTTTGGTGGGAGGTATGTTATCGTTATTGATGTCATACTATGCGATAGAGTTTGTCCTATCATCCTTTTGGTGGTAGTGGCCGGTGTGAGTTTCGCTCCGTCATCCTTTTGGTGGGGGGTCTGTCATCGTAATTGGTGTCAAAGTGTGCGATAGTGTTTGTCTTACCATCCTTTTGGTGATAGCGGTCGGTGTGAGTTTCGCTTTGTCATCCTTTTGGTGGGGGGTCTGTCATCGTAATTGATGTCAGATTATGCGATAGTGTTTGTCCTATCATCCTTTTCGTGGTATCGGCCGGTGTGAGTTTCGCTCCGTCATCCTTTTGGTGGGGGGTCTATCATCGTTATTGATGTCATATTGTGCGATCGAGTTTGTCCTATCATCCTTTTGGTGGTAGAGGCCGATGTGAGTTTCGCTCCGTCATCCTTTTGGTGGGGGGTCTGTCATCGTTATTGATGTCAGGTTGTGTGATCGTGTTTGTCCTATCATGCTTTTGATGCTAGTGGCCGGTGTGAGTTTCGCTCCGTCATCCTTTTGGTGGGGGGTCTGTCATTGTTATTGATGTCATATTGTGCGATAGAGTTTGTCCTATCATCCTTTTGGTGGCAGTGGCCGATGTGAGTTTCGCTCCGTAATCCTTTTGGTGTGGGGTCTATCATCGTAATTAGTGTCAGAGTGTGCGATAGTGTTTGTCTTATCATCCTTTTGGTGATAGCGGTCGGTGTGAGTTTCGCTTCGTCATCCTTTTCGTAGGGGGTCTGTCATCGTAATTGATGTCAGATTATGCGATAGTGTTTGACCTATCATACTTTTGGAGGTAGCGGCCGGTGTGAGTTTCGCTCCGTCATCCTGCGCGGCCTGTCATCGTAATTGATGTCAGGTTGTGAGATCGTGTTTGTCCTATCATGCTTTTGGTGGTATTGGCCGGTGTGAATTTCGCTCCATCATCCTTTTGGTGGGAGGTATGTTATCGTTATTGATGTCATACTATGCGATAGAGTTTGTCCTATCATCCTTTTGGTGGTAGTGGCCGGTGTGAGTTTCGCTCCGTCATCCTTTTGGTGGGGGGTCTGTCATCGTAATTGGTGTCAAAGTGTGCGATAGTGTTTGTCTTACCATCCTTTTGGTGATAGCGGTCGGTGTGAGTTTCGCTTTGTCATCCTTTTGGTGGGGGGTCTGTCATCGTAATTGATGTCAGATTATGTGATAGTGTTTGTCCTATCATCCTTTTCGTGGTAGCGGCCGGTGTGAGTTTCGCTCTGTCATCCTTTTGGTGGGGGGTCTGTCATCGTTATTGATGTCATATTGTGCGATCGAGTTTGTCCTATCATCCTTTTGGTGGTAGCGGCCGATGTGAGTTTCGCTCCGTCATCCTTTTGGTGGGGGGGTCTGTCATCGTTATTGATGTCAGGTTGTGTGATCGTGTTTGTCCTATCATGCTTTTGGTGCTAGTGGCCGGTGTGAGTTTCGCTCCGTCATCCTTTTGGTGGGGGGTCTGTCATTGTTATTGATGTCATATTGTGCGATAGAGTTTGTCCTATCATCCTTTTGGTCGCAGTGGCCGGTGTGAGTTTCGCTCCGTAATCCTTTTGGTGGGGGGTCTATCAACGTAATTAGTGTCTGAGTGTGCGATAGTGTTTGTCTTACCATCCTTTTGGTGATAGCGGTCGGTGTGAGTTCGCTTCGTCATCCTTTTGGTGGGGGTCTGTCATCGTAATTGATGTCAAATTATGCGATAGTGTTTGACCTATCATACTTTTGGTGGTAGCGGCCGGTGTGAGTTTCGCTCCGTCATCCTGCGCGGTCTATCATCGAAATAGATGTCAGGTTGTGAGATCGTGTTTGTCCTATCATGCTTTTGGTGGTATTGGCCGGTGTGAATTTCGCTCCATCATCCTTTTGGTGGGAGGTATGTTATCGTTATTGATGTCATACTATGCGATAGAGTTTGTCCTATCATCCTTTTGGTGGTAGTGGCCGGTGTGAGTTTCGCTCCGTCATCCTTTTGGTGGGGGGTCTGTCATCGTAATTGGTGTCAAAGTGTGCGATAGTGTTTGTCTTACCATCCTTTTGGTGATAGCGGTCGGTGTGAGTTTCGCTTTGTCATCCTTTTGGTGGGGGGTCTGTCATTGTAATTGATGTCAGATTATGCGATAGTGTTTGTCCTATCATCCTTTTCGTGGTAGCGGCCGGTGTGAGTTTCGCTCCGTCATCCTTTTGGTGGGGGGTCTGTCATCGTTATTGATGTCATATTGTGCGATCGAGTTTGTCCTATCATCCTTTTGGTGGTAGCGGCCGATGTGAGTTTCGCTCCGTCATCCTTTTGGTGGGGGGTCTGTCATCGTTATTGATGTCAGGTTGTGTGATCGTGTTTGTCCTATCATGCTTTTGATGCTAGTGGCCGGTGTGAGTTTCGCTCCGTCATCCTTTTGGTGGGGGGTCTGTCATTGTTATTGATGTCATATTGTGCGATAGAGTTTGTCCTATCATCCTTTTGGTGGGGGGTCTGTCATTGTTATTGATGTCATATTGTGCGATAGAGTTTGTCCTATCATCCTTTTGGTGGTAGTGGCCGATGTGAGTTTCGCTCCGTAATCCTTTTGGTGGGGGGTCTATCATCGTAATTAGTGTCAGAGTGTGCGATAGTGTTTGTCTTATCATCCTTTTGGTGATAGCGGTCGGTGTGAGTTTCGCTTCGTCATCCTTTTGGTAGGGGGTCTGTCATCGTAATTGATGTCAGATTATGCGATAGTGTTTGACCTATCATACTTTTGGAGGTAGCGGCCGGTGTGAGTTTCGCTCCGTCATCCTGCGCGGCCTGTCATCGTAATTGATGTCAGGTTGTGAGATCGTGTTTGTCCTATCATGCTTTTGGTGGTATTGGCCGGTGTGAATTTCGCTCCATCATCCTTTTGGTGGGAGGTATGTTATCGTTATTGATGTCATACTATGCGATAGAGTTTGTCCTATCATCCTTTTGGTGGTAGTGGCCGGTGTGAGTTTCGCTCCGTCATCCTTTTGGTGGGGGGTCTGTCATCGTAATTGGTGTCAAAGTGTGCGATAGTGTTTGTCTTACCATCCTTTTGGTGATAGCGGTCGGTGTGAGTTTCGCTTTGTCATCCTTTTGGTGGGGGGTCTGTCATCGTAATTGATGTCAGATTATGTGATAGTGTTTGTCCTATCATCCTTTTCGTGGTAGCGGCCGGTGTGAGTTTCGCTCCGTCATCCTTTTGGTGGGGGGTCTGTCATCGTTATTGATGTCATATTGTGCGATCGAGTTTGTCCTATCATCCTTTTGGTGGTAGCGGCCGATGTGAGTTTCGCTCCGTCATCCTTTTGGTGGGGGGGTCTGTCATCGTTATTGATGTTAGGTTGTGTGATCGTGTTTGTCCTATCATGCTTTTGGTGCTAGTGGCCGGTGTGAGTTTCGCTCCGTCATCCTTTTGGTGGGGGGTCTGTCATTGTTATTGATGTCATATTGTGCGATAGAGTTTGTCCTATCATCCTTTTGGTCGCAGTGGCCGGTGTGAGTTTCGCTCCGTAATCCTTTTGGTGGTGGGTCTATCAACGTAATTAGTGTCTGGGTGTGCGATAGTGTTTGTCTTACCATCCTTTTGGTGATAGCGGTCGGTGTGAGTTCGCTTCGTCATCCTTTTGGTGGGGGTCTGTCATCGTAATTGATGTCAGATTATGCGATAGTGTTTGACCTATCATACTTTTGGTGGTAGCGGCCGGTGTGAGTTTCGCTCCGTCATCCTGCGCGGTCTCTCATCGAAATTGATGTCAGGTTGTGAGATCGTGTTTGTCCTATCATGCTTTTGGTGGTATTGGCCGGTGTGAATTTCGCTCCATCATCCTTTTGGTGGGAGGTATGTTATCGTTATTCATGTCATACTATGCGATAGAGTTTGTCCTATCATCCTTTTGGTGGTAGTGGCCGGTGTGAGTTTCGCTCCGTCATCCTTTTGGTGGGGGGTCTGTCATCGTAATTGGTGTCAAAGTGTGCGATAGTGTTTGTCTTACCATCCTTTTGGTGATAGCGGTCGGTGTGAGTTTCGCTTTGTCATCCTTTTGGTGGGGGGTCTGTCATCGTAATTGATGTCAGATTATGCGATAGTGTTTGTCCTATCATCCTTTTCGTGGTAGCGGCCGGTGTGAGTTTCGCTCGGTCATCCTTTTGGTGGGGGGTCTGTCATCGTTATTGATGTCATATTGTGCGATCGAGTTTGTCCTATCATCCTTTTGGTGGTAGCGGCCGATGTGAGTTTCGCTCCGTCATCCTTTTGGTGGGGGGTCTGTCATCGTTATTGATGTCAGGTTGTGTGATCGTGTTTGTCCTATCATGCTTTTGATGCTAGTGGCCGGTGTGAGTTTCGCTCCGTCATCCTTTTGGTGGGGGGTCTGTCATTGTTATTGATGTCATATTGTGCGATAGAGTTTGTCCTATCATCCTTTTGGTGGCAGTGGCCGATGTGAGTTTCGCTCCGTAATCCTTTTGGTGGGGGGTCTATCATCGTAATTAGTGTCAGAGTGTGCGATAGTGTTTGTCTTATCATCCTTTTGGTGATAGCGGTCGGTGTGAGTTTCGCTTCGTCATCCTTTTGGTAGGGGGTCTGTCATCGTAATTGATGTCAGATTATGCGATAGTGTTTGACCTATCATACTTTTGGTGGTAGCGGCCGGTGTGAGTTTCGCTTCGTCATCCTGCGCGGCCTGTCATCGTAATTGATGTCAGGTTGTGAGATCGTGTTTGTCCTATCATGCTTTTGGTGGTATTGGCCGTTGTGAATTTCGCTCCATCATCCTTTTGGTGGGAGGTATGTTATCGTTATTGATGTCATACTATGCGATAGAGTTTGTCCTATCATCCTTTTGGTGGTAGTGGCCGGTGTGAGTTTCGCTCCGTCATCCTTTTGGTGGGGGGTCTGTCATCGTAATTGGTGTCAAAGTGTGCGATAGTGTTTGTCTTACCATCCTTTTGGTGATAGCGGTCGGTGTGAGTTTCGCTTTGTCATCCTTTTGGTGGGGGGTCTGTCATTGTAATAGATGTCAGATTATGCGATAGTGTTTGTCCTATCATCCTTTTCGTGGTATCGGCCGGTGTGAGTTTCGCTCCGTCATCGTTTTGGTGGGGGGTCTATCATCGTTATTGATGTCATATTGTGCGATCGAGTTTGTCCTATCATCCTTTTGGTGGTAGCGGCCGATGTGAGTTTCGCTCCGTCATCTTTTGGTGGGGGGTCTGTCATCGTTATTGATGTCAGGTTGTGTGATTGTGTTTGTCCTATCATGCTTTTGGTGCTAGTGGCCGGTGTGAGTTTCGCTCCGTCATCCTTTTGGTGGGGGGTCTGTCATTGTTATTGATGTCATATTGTGCGATAGAGTTTGTCCTATCATCCTTTTGGTGGCAGTGGCCGGTGTGAGTTTCGCTCCATAATCCTTTTGGTGGGGGGTCTATCATCGTAATTAGTGTCAGAGTATGCAATAGTGTTTGTCTTATCATCCTTTTGGTGGTAGCGGCCAGTGTGAGTTTCGCTCCATCATCCTTTTGGTGGGGCATCTGTCATTGTTATTGATGTCATATTGTGCGATAGAGTTTGTCCTATCATCCTTTTGGTGGTAGTGGCCGGTGTGAGTTTTGATCCGTCATCCTTTTGGTGTGGGGTCTGTCATGGTAATTGGTGTCAGAGTGTGCGATAGTGTTTGTCTTATCATCCTTTTGGTGATAGTTGCGTGCGTGAGTTTTGCTCCGTCATCCTTTTGTAGGGGGTCTGTTATCTTATTGATGTCGGATTGTGCGATAGTGTTTGTCCTATCATCCTTTTAGATGTAGTGGTCGGTGTGTGTTTCATTCTGTCATCCTTTTGGTTGTGGGTTTGTCATCTTTTTAACGTCGGATTGTGCGATAGTGTTTGTCCTATCATCCTTTTGGTGGAAGTGGCGGGTGTGAGTTTCGCTCTGTCATCCTTTTGGTGTGCGGTCTGTCATCGTAGTTGATGTCAGGTTGTGAGATCGTGTTTGTCCTATCATGCTTTTGGTGGTATTGGCCGGTGTGAATTTCGCCCCGTCATCCTTTTGGTGGGGGTATGTCATCGTTATTGATGTTATATTATGCGATAGAGTTTATCCTATCATCCTTTTGGTGGTAGTGGCCGGTGTGAGTTTCGCTCCGTCATCCTTTTGGTGGGGGGTCTGTCATCGTAATTGGTGTCAGAGTGTGCGATAGCGTTTGCCTTATCATCCTTTTGGGGATAGCTGTCGGGGTGAATTTCGCTTCGTCAACCTTTTGGTGGGGGGTCTGTCATCGTAATTAATGTCAGATTATGCGATAGTGTTTGTCTTATCATCCTTTTGGTGATAGCGGTCGGTGTGAGTTTCGCTTCGTCATCCTTTTGGTAGGGGGTCTGTCATCGTAATTGATGTCAGATTATGCGATAGTGTTTGACCTATCATACTTTTGGTGGTAGCGGTCGGTGTGAGTTTCGCTCCGTCATCCTGCGCGGTCTGTCATCGTAATTGATGTCAGGTTGTGAGATCGTGTTTGTCCTATCATGCTTTTGGTGGTATTGGCCGGTGTGAATTTCGCTCCATCATCCTTTTGGTGGGAGGTATGTTATCGTTATTGATGTCATACTATGCGATAGAGTTTGTCCAATCATCCTTTTGGTGGTAGTGGCCGGTGTGAGTTTCGCTCCGTCATCCTTTTGGTGGGGGGTCTGTCATCATAATTGGTGTCAAAGTGTGCGATAGTGTTTGTCTTACCATCCTTTTGGTGATAGCGGTCGGTGTGAGTTTCGCTTTGTCATCCTTTTGGTGGGGGGTCTGTCATCGTAATTGATGTCGGATTATGCGATAGTGTTTGTCCTATCATCCTTTTCGTGGTATCGGCCGGTGTGAGTTTCGCTCCGTCATCCTTTTGGTGGGGGGTCTGTCATCGTTATTGATGTCATATTGTGCGATCGAGTTTGTCCTATCATCCTTTTGGTGGTAGCGACCGATGTGAATTTCGCTCCGTCATCCTTTTGGTGGGGGGTCTGTCATCGTTATTGATTTCAGGTTGTGTGATTGTGTATGTCCTATCATGCTTTTGGTGCTAGTGGCCGGTGTGAGTTTCGCTCCGTCATCCTTTTGGTGGGGGGTCTGTCATTGTTATTGATGTCATATTGTGCGATAGAGTTTGTCCTATCATCCTTTTGGTGGCAGTGGCCGGTGTGAGTTTCGCTCCATAATCCTTTTGGTGGGGGGTCTATCATCGTAATTAGTGTCAGAGTGTGTGATAGTGTTTGTCTTATCATCCTTTTGGTGATAGCGGTCGGTGTGAGTTTCGCTTCGTCATCCATTTGGTGGGGGGTCTGTCATTGTAATTGATGCCAGATTATGTGATAGTGTTTGTCTTATCATCCTTTTGGTGGTAGCGGCCGGTGTAAGTTTCGCTCCATCATCCTTTTGGTGGGGCGTCTGTCATCGTTATTGATGTCATATTGTGCGATAGAGTTTGTCCTATCATCCTTTTGGTGGTAGTGGCCGGTGTGAGTTTTGATCCGTCATCCTTTTGGTGGGGGGTCTGTCATCGTAATTGGTGTCAGAGTGTGCGATAGTGTTTGTCTTATCATCCTTTTGGTGATAGTGGCGTACGTGAGTTTTGCTCCGTCATCCTTTTGTAGGGGGTCTGTTATCTTATTGATGTCGGATTGTGCGATAGTGTTTGTCCTATCATCCTTTTAGTTGTAGTGGTCGGTGTGTGTTTCATTCTGTCATCCTTTTGGTTGTGGGTTTGTCATCTTTTTAACGTCGGATTGTGCGATAGTGTTTGTCCTATCATCCTTTTGGTGGAAGTGGCGGGTGTGAGTTTCGCTCTGTCATCCTTTTGGTGGACGGTCAGTCATCGTAGTTGATGTCAGGTTGTGAGATCGTGTTTGTCCTATCATGCTTTTGGTGGTATTGGCCGGTGTGAATTTTGCCCCGTCATCCTTTTGGTAGGGGTATGTCATCATTATTGATGTCATTTTATGCGATAGAGTTTATCCTATCATCCTTTTGGTGGTAGTGGCCGGTGTGAGTTTCGCTCCGTCATCCTTTTGGTGGGGGGTCTGTCATCGTAATTGGTGTCAGAGTGTGCGATAGTGTTTGCCTTATCATCCTTTTGGGGATAGCTGTCGGGGTGAATTTCGCTTCGTCAACCTTTTGGTGGGGGGTCTATCATCGTAATTAATGTCAGATTATGCGATAGTGTTTTTCCTATAGTCCTTTTTGTGGTAGCGGCCGGTGTGAGTTTCGCTTCGTCATCCTTTTGATGAGGGGTCTGTCATCTTGTTGGTGTCGAATTGCGCGATAGTGATTGTCCTATCATCCTTTTGGTGGTAGTGGCGGGTGTGAGTTTCGCTCCGTCATCCTTTTGGTGGGAGGTCTGTCATCTTGATTGATGTCAGATTGTGCGATAGAGTTTGTCCTATCATCCTTTTGGTGCTAGTGGCCGGTGTGAGTTTTGCTCCGTCATCCTTTTGGTGGGGGGTCTGTCATCGTAATTGGTGTCAGAGTGTGCGATAGTGTTTGTCTTACCATCCTTTTGATGATAGCGGTCGGTGTGAGTTTCGCTTTGTCATCCTTTTGGTGGGGGGTCTGTCATCGTAATTGATGTTAGATTATGCGATAGTGTTTGTCCTATCATCCTTTTGGTGGTAGCGGCCGGTGTGAGTTTTGCTCCGTAATCCTTTTGGTGGGGGGTCTATCATCGTTATTGATGTCATATTGTGCGATACAGTTTATCCTATCATCCTTTTGGTGGTAGTGGCCGGTGTGATTTTCGCTCCGTCATCCTTTTGGTGGGGGGTCTGTCATCGTAATTGGTGTCAGAGTGTGCGACAGTGTTTGTCTTATCATCCTTTTGGTGATAGCTGTCGGTGTGAATTTTGCTTTTTCATCCTTTTAGTGGGGGGTCTGTCATCGTAATTAATGTTAGATTATGCGATAGTGTTTTTCCTATAGTCCTTTTGGTGGTAGCGGCCGATGTGAGTTTCGCTCCGTCATCCTTTTGATGGGGGGTCTGTCATCTTGTAGATGTCGAATTGCGTGATAGTGATTGTCCTATCATCCTTTTTGTGGTAGTGGCGGGTGTGAGTTTCGCTCCGTCATCCTTTTGGTGGGAGGTCTGTCATCTTGATTGATGTCAGATTGTGCGATTGTGTTTGTCCTATCATTCTTTTGGTGGTTGTGGCCGGTGTGAGTTTCGCTCCGTCATCCTTTTGTTGGGGGGTCTGTCATCGTAATTGGTGTCAGAGTGTGCGATAGTGTTTTTCTTACCATCCTTTTGGTGATAGAGGTCAGTGTGAGTTTCGCTTTGTCATCCTTTTGGTGGTAGCGGCCGATGTGTGTTTCGCTCCGTCATCCTTTTGGTGGGGGGTCTGTCATCATTATTGATGTCATACTGTGCGATAGAGTTTGTCCTATCATCCTTTTGGTGGTAGTGGCCGGTGTGAGTTTCGTTCCGTCATCCTTTGGGTGGGGGGTCTGTCAACGTAATTGATGTTAGATTATGCGATAGTGTTTGTCCTATCATCCTTTTGGTGGTAGCGGCCGGTGTGAGTTTCGCTCCGTAATCCTTTTGGTGGGGGGTTTGTCATCGTTATCGATGTCATATTGTGCGATAGAGTTTATTCTATCATCCTTTTGGTGGTAGTGGCCGGTGTGAGTTTTGCTCCGTCATCCTATTGGTGGGGGGTCTGTCATCGTAATTGATGTCAGGTTGTGAGATCGTGTTTGTCCTATCATGCTTTTGGTGGTATTGTCGGTGTGAATTTTGCTCCGTCATCCTTTTGGTGGGCGGTATTTTATCGTTATTGATGTCATATTGTGCGATAGAGTTTGTCCTATCATCCTTTTGGTGGTAGTGGCCGGTGTGAGTTTTGCTCCGTTATCCTTTTGGTGGGGGGTCTGTCATCGTAATTAGTGTCAGAGTGTGCGATAGTGTTTGTCCTATCATCCTATTCGTGGTAGCGGCCGGTGTGAGTTTCGCTCCGTCATCCTTTTGGTGGGGGGTCTGTTATCTTTATTGATGTCATATTGTGCGATAGAGTTTATCCTATCATCCTTTTGGTGGTAGCGACCGATGTGAGTTTCGCTCCGTCATCCTTTTGGTGGGGGGTCTGTCATCGTTATTGATGTCATATTATGCGATAGAGTTTGCCCTACCATCCTTTTGCTGGTAGTGGCCGGTGTGAGTTTCGTTCCGTCATCCTTTGGGTGGGGGGTCTGTCAACATAATTGATGTTAGATTATGCGATAGTGTTTGTCCTATCATCCTTTTGGTGGTAGCGGCCGGTGTGAGTTTCGCTCCGTAATCCTTTTCGTGGGGGGTCTGTCATCGTTATTGATGTCATATGGTGCGATAGAGTTTATCCTATCATCCTTTTGGTGGTAGTGGCCGGTGTGATTTTTGCTCTGTCATCCTTTTGGTGGGGGGTCTGTCATCGTAATTGGTGTCAGAGTGTGCGATAGTGTTTGTCTTATCATCCTTTTGGTGATAGCTGTCGATGTGAATTTTGCTTCGTCATCCTTTTGGTGGAGGGTCTGTCATCGTAATTAATGTCAGATTATGCGATAGTGTTTTTCCTATAGTTCTTTTGGTGGTAGCGGCCGATGTGAGTTTCGCTCCGTCATCCTTTTGATGGGGGGTCTGTCATCTTGTTGATGTCGAATTGCGCGATAGTGATTGTCCTATCATCCTTTTGGTGGTTTCCGGCCGATGTGAGTTTCGCTCCGTCATCCTTTTGGTGGGGGGTCTGTCATCGTTATTGATGTCATATTGTGCTATAGAGTTTGTCCTATCATCCTTTTGGTGGTAGTGGCCGGTGTGAGTTTCGTTCCGTCGTCCTTTGGGTGGGGGGTCTGTCAACGTAATTGATGTTAGATTATGCGATAGTGTTTGTCCTATCATCCTTTTGGTGGTAGCGGCCGGTGTGAGTTTTGCTCCGTAATCCTTTTGGTGGGGGGTCTGTCATCGTTATTGATGTCATATTGTGCGATAGAGTTTATCCCATCATCCTTTTGGTGGTAGTGGTCGGTGTGATTTTCGCTCCGTCATCCTTTTGGTGGGGGGTCTTTCTTCGTAATTGGTGTCAGGTTGTGCGATAGAGTTTATCCTATCATCCTTTTGGTGGTAGTGGCCGGTGTGAGTTTCGCTCCGTCATCCTTTTGGTGGGGGGTCTGTCATCGTAATTGGTGTCAAAGTGTGCGATAGTGTTTGTCTTATCTTCCTTTTGGTGATAGCTGTCAGTGTGAATTTCGCTTCGTCATCCTTTTGGTAGGGGGTCTGTCATCGTAATTAATGTCAGATTATGCGATAGTGTTTTTCCTATAGTCCTTTTGGTGGTAGCGGCCGGTGTGAGTTTCGCTCCACCATCCTTTTCATGGGGGGTCTGTCATCTTGTTGATGTTGAATTGCGCGATAATGATTGTCCTATCATCCTTTCGGTGGTAGTGGCGGGTGTGAGTTTCGCTCCGTCATCCTTTTGCTGGAAGGTCTGTCATCTTGATTGATGTCAGATTGTGCGATGGTGTTTCTCCTATCATCCTTTTGGTGGTAGTGGCCGGTGTGAGTTTCGCTCCGTCATCCTTTTGGTGGGGGGACCGTCATCGTAATTGGTGTCAGAGTGTGCGATAGTGTTTGTCTTACCATCCTTTTGGTGATAGCGGTCGGTGTGAGTTTCGCTTTGTCATCCTTTTGGTGGGGGATCTGTCATCGTAATTGATGTCAGATTATGCGATAGTGTTTGTCCTATCATCCTTTTCGTGGTAGCGGCCGGTGTGAGTTTCGCTCCGTCATCCTTTTGGTGGGGGGTTTGTCGTCGTTATTGATGTCATATTATGCGATAGAGTTTATCCTCTCATCCTTTTGGTGGTAGCGACCGATGTGAGTTTCGCTCCGTCATCCTTTTGGTGGGGGGTCTGTTATCGTTATTGATGTCATATTGTGCGATAGAGTTTGTCCTATCATCCTTTTGGTGGTAGTGGCCGGTGTGAGTTTCGTTCCGTCATCATTTTGGTGGGGGGTCTGTCAACGTAATTGATGTTAGATTATGCGATAGTGTTTGTCCTATCATCCTTTTGGTGGTAGCGGCCGGTGTGAGTTTCGCTCCGTAATCCTTTTGGTGGGGGGTCTGTCATCGTTATTGATGTCATATTGTGCGATAGAGTTTATCCTATCATCCTTTTGGTGGTAGTGGCCGGTGTGATTTTCGCTCCGTCATCCTTTTGGTGGGAGGTCTGTCACCGTAATTGGTGTCAGAGTGTGCGATAGTGTTTGTCTTATCATCCTTTTGGTGATAGCTGTCGATGTGAATTTTGCTTCGTCATCCTTTTGGTGGGGGGTCTGTCATCGTAAATAATGTCAGATTATGCGATAGTGTTTTTCCTATAGTTCTTTTGGTGGTAGCGGCCGATGTGAGTTTCTCTCCGTCATCCTTTTGATGGGGGGTCTGTCATCTTGTTGATGTCGAATTGCGCGATAGTGATTGTCCTATCATCCTTTTGGTGGTTGCGGCCGATGTGAGTTTCGCTCTGTCATCCTTTTGGTGGGGGGTCTGTCATCGTTATTGATGTCATATTGTGCTATAGAGTTTGTCCTATCATCCTTTTGGTGGTAGTGGCCGGTGTGAGTTTCGTTCCGTCGTCCTTTGGGTGGGGGGTCTGTCAACGTAATTGATGTTAGATTATGCGATAGTGTTTGTCCTATCATCCTTTTGGTGGTAGCGGCCGATGTGAGTTTTGCTCCGTAATCCTTTTGGTGGGGGGTCTGTCATCGTTATTGATGTCATATTGTGCGATAGAGTTTATCCTATCATCCTTTTGGTGGTAGTGGCCGGTTTGATTTTCGCTCCGTCATCCTTTTGGTGGGGGGTCTGTCATCGTAATTGGTGTCAGGTTGTGCGATAGAGTTTATCCTATCATCCTTTTGGTGGTAGTGGCCGGAGTGAGTTTCGCTCCGTCATCCTTTTGGTGGGCGGTCTGTCAACGTAATTGATGTTAGATTATGCGATAGTGTTTGTCCTATCATCCTTTTGGTGGTAGCGGCCGGTGTGAGTTTTGCTCCGTAATCCTTTTGGTGGGGGGTCTGTCATCGTTATTGATGTCATATTGTGCGATAGAGTTTATCCTATCATCCTTTTGGTGGTAGTGGCCGGTGTGATTTTTGCTCCGTCATCCTTTTGGTGGGGGGTCTGTCATCGTAATTGGTGTCAGGTTGTGCGATAGAGTTTATCCTATCATCCTTTTTGTGGTAGTGGCCGGTGTGAGTTTCGCTCCGTCATCCTTTTGGTGGGGGGTCTGTCAACGTAATTGATGTTAGATTATGCGATAGTGTTTGTCCTATCATCCTTTTGGTGGTAGCGGCCGATGTGAGTTTCGCTCCGTCATCCTTTTGATGGGGGGTCTGTCATCTTGTTGATGTCGAATTGCGCGATAGTGATTGTCCTATCATCCTTTTGGTGGTTGCGGCCGATGTGAGTTTCGCTCTGTCATCCTTTTGGTGGGGGGTCTGTCATCGTTATTGATGTCATATTGTGCTATAGAGTTTGTCCTATCATCCTTTTGGTGCGGGGTCTGTCATCGTAATTGGTGTCAGGTTGTGCGATAGAGTTTATCCTATCATCCTTTTGGTGGTAGTGGCCGGTGTGAGTTTCGCTCCGTCATCCTTTTCGTGGGGGGTCTGTCATCGTAATTGGTGTCAAAGTGTGCGATAGTGTTTGTCTTATCTTCCTTTTGGTGATAGCTGTCGGTGTGAATTTCGCTTCGTCATCCTTTTGGTAGGGGGTCTGTTATCGTAATTAATGTCAGATTATGCGATAGTGTTTTTCCTATAGTCCTTTTGGTGGTAGCGGCCGGTTCGAGTTTCGCTCCGCCATCCTTTTGATGGGCGGTCTGTCATCTTGTTGATGTCGAATTGCGCGATAGTGATTGTCCTATCATCCTTTCGGTGGTAGTGGCGGGTGTGAGTTTCGCTCCGTCATCCTTTTGCTGGGAGGTCTGTCATCTTGATTGATGTCAGATTGTGCGATGGTGTTTGTCCTATCATCCTTTTGGTGGTAGTGGCCGGTGTGAGTTTCGCTTCGTCATCCATTTGGTGGGGGGACCGTCATCGTAATTGGTGTCAGAGTGTGCGATAGTGTTTGTCTTACCATCCTTTTGGTGATAGCGGTCGGTGTGAGTTTCGCTTTGTCATCCTTTTGGTGGGGGATCTGTCATCGTAATTGATGTCAGATTATGCAATAGTGTTTGTCCTATCATCCTTTTCGTGGTAGCGGCCGGTGTGAGTTTCGCTCCGCCATCCTTTTGGTGGGGGGTCTGTCGTCGTTATTGATGTCATATTGTGCAATACAGTTTGTCCTCTCATCCTTTTGGTGGTAGCGGCCGATGTGAGTTTCGCTCCGTCATCCTTTTGGTGGGGGGTCTGTCATCGTTATTGATGTCATATTGTGCGATAGAGTTTGTCCTATCATCCTTTTGGTGGTAGTGGCCGGTGTGAGTTTCGTTCCGTCATCCTTTTGGTGGGGGGTCTTTCAACGTAATTGATGTTAGATTATGCGATAGTGTTTGTCCTATCATCCTTTTGGTGGTAGCGGCCGGTATGAGTTTCGCTCCGTAATACTTTTGGTGGGGGGTCTGTCATCGTTATTGATGTCATATTGTGCGATAGAGTTTATCCTATCATCCTTTTGGTTGTAGTGGCCGGTGTGATTTTCGCTCCGTCATCCTTTTGGTGGGGGGTCTGTCATCGTAATTGGTGTCAGAGTGTGCGATAGTGTTTGTCTTATCATCCTTTTGGTGATAGTTGTCGGTGTGAATTTTGCTTTGTCATCCTTTTGGTGGGGGGTATGTCATCGTAATTAATGTCAGATTATGCGATAGTGTTTTTCCTATAGTCCTTTTGGTGGTAGCGGCCGATGTGAGTTTCGCTCCGTCATCCTTTTGATGGGGGGCCTGTCATCTTGTTGATGTCGAATTGCGCGATAGTGATTGTCCTATCATCCTTTTGGTGGTAGTGGCGGGTGTGAGTTTCGCTCCGTCATCCTTTTGGTGGGAGGTGTGTCATCTTGATTGATGTCAAATTGTGCGATGGTGTTTGTCCTATCATCCTTTTGGTGGTAGTGGTCGGTGTGAGTTTCGCTCCGTCATCTTTTTGGTGGGGGGTCTGTCATCGTAATTGGTGTCAGAGTGTGCGATAGTGTTTGTCTTACCATCCTTTTGGTGATAGAGGTCAGTGGGAGTTTCGCTTTGTCATCCTTTTGGTGGTAGCGGCCGATGTGAGTTTCGCTCCGTCATCCTTTTGGTGGGGGGTCTGTCATTGTTATTGATGTCATATTGTGCGATAGAGTTTGTCCTATCATCCTTTTGGTGGTAGTGGCCGGTGTGAGTTTCGTTCCGTCATCCTTTGGAGGGGGGTCTATCAACGTAATTGATGTTAGATTATGCGATAGTATTTGTCCTATCATCCTTTTGGTGCTAGCGGCCGGTGTAAGTTTCGCTCCGTAATCCTTTTGGTGGGGGGTCTGTCATCGTTATCGATGTCATATTGTGCGATAGAGTTTATTTTATCATCCTTTTGGTGGTAGTGGCCGGTGTGAGTTTCGCTCCGTCATCCTATTGGTGGGGGGTCTGTCATCGTAATTGATGTCAGGTTGTGAGATCGTGTTTGTCTTATCATGCTTTTGGTGGTATTGGCCGGTGTGAATTTTGCTCCGTCATCCTTTTGGTGGGCGGTATTTTATCGTTATTGATGTCATATTGTGCGATAGAGTTTGTCCTATCATCCTTTTGGTGGTAGTGGCCGGTGTGAGTTTTGCTCCGTTATCCTTTTGGTGGGGGGTCTGTCATCGTAATTAGTGTCAGAGTGTGCGATAGTGTTTGTCTTACCATCCTTTTGGTGATAGCGGTCGGTGTAAGTTTCGCTTTGTCATCATTTTGGTGGGGGGTCTGTCATCGTTATTGATGTCAGATTATGCGATAGTGTTTGTCCTATCATCCTTTTCGTGGTAGCGGCCGGTGTGAGTTTCGCTCTGTCATCCTTTTGGTGGGGGGTCTGTTATCGTTATTGATGTCATATTGTGCGATAGAGTTTATCCTATCATCCTTTTGGTGGTAACGACCGATGTGAGTTTCGCTCCGTCATCCTTTTGGTGGGGGGTCTGTCATCGTTATTGATGTCATATTATGCGATAGAGTTTGTCCTACCATCCTTTTGGTGGTAGTGGCCGGTGTGAGTTTCGTTCCGTCATCCTTTGGGTTGGGGGTCTGTCAACGTAATTGATGTTAGATTATGCGATAGTGTTTGTCCTATCATCCTTGTGGTGGTAGCGGCCGGTGTGAGTTTCGCTCCGTAATCCTTTTGGTGGGGGGTCTGTCATCGTTATTGATGTCATATTGTGCGATAGAGTTTATCCTATCATCCTTTTGGTGGTAGTGGCCGGTTTGATTTTCGCTCCGTCATCCTTTTGGTGGGGGGTCTGTCATCGTAATTGGTGTCAGGTTGTGCGATAGAGTTTATCCTATCATCCTTTTGGTGGTAGTGGCCGGTGTGAGTTTCGCTCCGTCATCCTTTTGGTGGGCGGTCTGTCAACGTAATTGATGTTAGATTATGCGATAGTGTTTGTCCTATCATCCTTTTGGTGGTAGCGGCCGGTGTGAGTTTTGCTCCGTAATCCTTTTGGTGGGGGGTCTGTCATCGTTATTGATGTCATATTGTGCGATAGAGTTTATCCTATCATCCTTTTGGTGGTAGTGGCCGGTGTGATTTTTGCTCCGTCATCCTTTTGGTGGGGGGTCTGTCATCGTAATTGGTGTCAGGTTGTGCGATAGAGTTTATCCTATCATCCTTTTTGTGGTAGTGGCCGGTGTGAGTTTCGCTCCGTCATCCTTTTGGTGGGGGGTCTGTCAACGTAATTGATGTTAGATTATGCGATAGTGTTTGTCCTATCATCCTTTTGGTGGTAGCGGCCGATGTGAGTTTCGCTCCGTCATCCTTTTGATGGGGGGTCTGTCATCTTGTTGATGTCGAATTGCGCGATAGTGATTGTCCTATCATCCTTTTGGTGGTTGCGGCCGATGTGAGTTTCGCTCTGTCATCCTTTTGGTGGGGGGTCTGTCATCGTTATTGATGTCATATTGTGCTATAGAGTTTGTCCTATCATCCTTTTGGTGCGGAGTCTGTCATCGTAATTGGTGTCAGGTTGTGCGATAGAGTTTATCCTATCATCCTTTTGGTGGTAGTGGCCCGTGTGAGTTTCGCTCCGTCATCCTTTTCGTGGGGGGTCTGTCATCGTAATTGGTGTCAAAGTGTGCGATAGTGTTTGTCTTATCTTCCTTTTGGTGATAGTTGTCGGTGTGAATTTCGCTTCGTCATCCTTTTGGTAGGGGGTCTGTTATCGTAATTAATGTCAGATTATGCGATAGTGTTTTTCCTATAGTCCTTTTGGTGGTAGCGGCCGGTTCGAGTTTCGCTCCGCCATCCTTTTGATGGGCGGTCTGTCATCTTGTTGCTGTCGAATTGCGCGATAGTGATTGTCCTATCATCCTTTCGGTGGTAGTGGCGGGTGTGAGTTTCGCTCCGTCATCCTTTTGCTGGGAGGTCTGTCATCTTGATTGATGTCAGATTGTGCGATGGTGTTTGTCCTATCATCCTTTTGGTGGTAGTGGCCGGTGTGAGTTTCGCTTCGTCATCCATTTGGTGGGGGGACCGTCATCGTAATTGGTGTCAGAGTGTGCGATAGTGTTTGTCTTACCATCCTTTTGGTGATAGCGGTCGGTGTGAGTTTTGCTTTGTCATCCTTTTGGTGGGGGATCTGTCATCGTAATTGATGTCAGATTATGCAATAGTGTTTGTCCTATCATCCTTTTCGTGGTAGCGGCCGGTGTGAGTTTCGCTCCGCCATCCTTTTGGTGGGGGGTCTGTCGTCGTTATTGATGTCATATTGTGCAATACAGTTTGTCCTCTCATCCTTTTGGTGGTAGCGGCCGATGTGAGTTTCGCTCCGTCATCCTTTTGGTGGGGGGTCTGTCATCGTTATTGATGTCATATTGTGCGATAGAGTTTGTCCTATCATCCTTTTGGTGGTAGTGGCCGGTGTGAGTTTCGTTCCGTCATCCTTTTGGTGGGGGGTCTTTCAACGTAATTGATGTTAGATTATGCGATAGTGTTTGTCCTATCATCCTTTTGGTGGTAGCGGCCGGTATGAGTTTCGCTCCGTAATACTTTTGGTGGGGGGTCTGTCATCGTTATTGATGTCATATTGTGCGATAGAGTTTATCCTATCATCCTTTTGGTTGTAGTGGCCGGTGTGATTTTCGCTCCGTCATCCTTTTGGTGGGGGGTCTGTCATCGTAATTGGTGTCAGAGTGTGCGATAGTGTTTGTCTTATCATCCTTTTGGTGATAGTTGTCGGTGTGAATTTTGCTTTGTCATCCTTTTGGTGGGGGGTATGTCATCGTAATTAATGTCAGATTATGCGATAGTGTTTTTCCTATAGTCCTTTTGGTGGTAGCGGCCGATGTGAGTTTCGCTCCGTCATCCTTTTGATGGGGGGCCTGTCATCTTGTTGATGTCGAATTGCACGATAGTGATTGTCCTATCATCCTTTTGGTGGTAGTGGCGGGTGTGAGTTTCGCTCCGTCATCCTTTTGGTGGGAGGTGTGTCATCTTGATTGATGTCAAATTGTGCGATGGTGTTTGTCCTATCATCCTTTTGGTGGTAGTGGTCGGTGTGAGTTTCGCTCTGTCATCTTTTTGGTGGGGGGTCTGTCATCGTAATTGGTGTCAGAGTGTGCGATAGTGTTTGTCTTACCATCCTTTTGGTGATAGAGGTCAGTGGGAGTTTCGCTTTGTCATCCTTTTGGTGGTAGCGGCCGATGTGAGTTTCGCTCCGTCATCCTTTTGGTGGGGGGTCTGTCATTGTTATTGATGTCATATTGTGCGATAGAGTTTGTCCTATCATCCTTTTGGTGGTAGTGGCCGGTGTGAGTTTCGTTCCGTCATCCTTTGGAGGGGGGTCTATCAACGTAATTGATGTTAGATTATGCGATAGTATTTGTCCTATCATCCTTTTGGTGCTAGCGGCCGGTGTAAGTTTCGCTCCGTAATCCTTTTGGTGGGGGGTCTGTCATCGTTATCGATGTTATATTGTGCGATAGAGTTTATTTTATCATCCTTTTGGTGGTAGTGGCCGGTGTGAGTTTCGCTCCGTCATCCTATTGGTGGGGGGTCTGTCATCGTAATTGATGTCAGGTTGTGAGATCGTGTTTGTCTTATCATGCTTTTGGTGGTATTGGCCGGTGTGAATTTTGCTCCGTCATCCTTTTGGTGGGCGGTATTTTATCGTTATTGATGTCATATTGTGCGATAGAGTTTGTCCTATCATCCTTTTGGTGGTAGTGGCCGGTGTGAGTTTTGCTCCGTTATCCTTTTGGTGGGGGGTCTGTTATCGTAATTAGTGTCAGAGTGTGCGATAGTGTTTGTCTTACCATCCTTTTGGTGATAGCGGTCGGTGTAAGTTTCGCTTTGTCATCATTTTGGTGGGGGGTCTGTCATCGTTATTGATGTCAGATTATGCGATAGTGTTTGTCCTATCATCCTTTTCGTGGTAGCGGCCGGTGTGAGTTTCGCTCTGTCATCCTTTTGGTGGGGGGTCTGTTATCGTTATTGATGTCATATTGTGCGATAGAGTTTATCCTATCATCCTTTTGGTGGTAACGACCGATGTGAGTTTCGCTCCGTCATCCTTTTGGTGGGGGGTCTGTCATCGTTATTGATGTCATATTATGCGATAGAGTTTGTCCTACCATCCTTTTGGTGGTAGTGGCCGGTGTGAGTTTCGTTCCGTCATCCTTTGGGTTGGGGGTCTGTCAACGTAATTGATGTTAGATTATGCGATAGTGTTTGTCCTATCATCCTTGTGGTGGTAGCGGCCGGTGTGAGTTTCGCTCCGTAATCCTTTTGGTGGGGGGTCTGTCATCGTTATTGATGTCATATTGTGCGATAGAGTTTATCCTATCATCCTTTTGGTGGTAGTGGCCGGTGTGATTTTCGCTCCGTCATCCTTTTGGTGGGGGGTCTGTCATCATAATTGGTGTCAGAGTGTGCGATACTATTTGTCTTATCATCCTTTTGGTGATAGCTGTCGATGTGAATTTTGCTTCGTCATCCTTTTGGTGGGGGGTCTGTCATCGTAATTAATGTCAGATTATGTGATAGTGTTTTTCCTATAGTTCTTTTGGTGGTAGAGGCCAATGTGAGTTTTGCTCCGTCATCCTTTTGATGGGGGGACTGTCATCTTGTTGATGTCGAATTGCGCGATAGTGATTGTCCTATCATCCTTTTGGTGGTAGTGGCGGGTGTGAGTTTCGCTCCGTCATCCTTTTGGTGGGAGGTCTGTCATCTTGATTGATGTCAGATTGTGCGATGGTGTTTGTCCTATCATCCTTTTGGTGGTAGTGGCCGGTGTGAGTTTCGCTTCGTCATCCTTTTGGTGGGGGGTCTGTCATCGTAATTGGTGTCAGAGTGTGCGACAGTCTTTGTCTTACCATCCTTTTGGTGATAGCGCTCGGTGTGAGTTTCGCTATGTCATCCTTTTGGTGGTAGCGGCCGATGTGAGTTTCGCTCCGTCATCCTTTTGGTGGTAGCGGCCGTTGTGAGTTTCGCTCCGTAATCCTTTTGGTGGGGGGTCTGTCATCGTTATCGATGTCATATTGTGCGATACAGTTTATCCTATCATCCTTTTGGTGGTAGTGGCCGGTGTGAGTTTCGCTCCGTCATCCTTTTGGTGGGGGGTCTGTCATCGTAATTGATGTCAGGTTGTGAGATCGTGTTTGTCTTATCAAGCTTTTTGTGGTATTGGCCGGTGTGAATTTCGCTCCGTCATCCTTTTGGTGGGGGGTATTTTATCGTTATTGATGTCATATTGTGCGATAGAGTTTGTCCAATCATCCTTTTGGTGGGGGGTATTTTATCGTTATTGATGTCATATTGTGCGATAGAGTTTGTCCTATCATCCTTTTGGTGGTAGTGGCCGGTGTGAGTTTTGCTCCGTTATCCTTTTGGTGGGGGGTCTGTCATTGTAATTGGTGTCAGAGTGTGCGATAGTGTTTGTCTTACCATCCTTTTGGTGATAGAGGTCGGTGTTAGTTTTGCTTTGTCATCCTTTTGGTGGGGGGTCTGTCATCGTTATTGATGTCAGATTATGCGATAGTGTTTGTCCTATCATCCTTTTCGTGGTAGCGGCCGGTGTGAGTTTCGCTCCGTCATCCTTTTGGTGGGGGGTCTGTTATCGTTATTGATGTCATATTGTACGATAGAGTTTATCCTATCATCCTTTTGGTGGTAGCGACCGATGTGAGTTACGCTCCGTCATCCTTTTGGTGGGGGGTCTGTCATCGTTATTGATGTCATATTGTGCGATAGAGTTTGTCCTACCATCATTTTGGTGGTAGTGGCCGGTGTGAGTTTCGTTCCGTCATCCTTTGGGTGGGGGGTCTGTCAACGTAATTGATGTTAGACTATGCGATAGTGTTTGTCCTATCATCCTTTTGGTGGTAGTGGCCGGTGTGATTTTTGCTCCGTCATCCTTTTGGTGGGGTTTCTGTCATCGTAATTGGTGTCAGAGTGTGCGATAGTGTTTGTCTTATGATCCTTTTGGTGATAGCTGTCGATGTGAATTTTGCTTCGTCAGCCTTTTGGTGGAGGGTCTGTCATTGTAATTAATGTCAGATTATGCGATAGTGTTTTTCCTATAGTTCTTTTGGTGGTAGCGGCCGATGTGAGTTTCACTCCGTCATCCTTTTGATGGGGGGTCTGTCATCTTGTTGATGTCGAATTGCGCGATAGTGATTGTCCTATCATCCTTTTGGTGGTTGCGGCCGATGTGAGTTTTGCTCCGTCATCCTTTTGGTGGGGGTTCTGTCATCGTTATTGATGTCATATTGTGATTAGAGTTTGTCCTATCATCCTTTTGGTGGTAGTGGCCGGTGTGAGTTTCGTTCCGTCATCCTTTGGGTGGGGGGTCTGTCAACGTAATTGATGTTAGATTATGCGATAGTGTTTGTCCTATCATCCTTTTGGTGGTAGCGGCCGGTGGGAGTTTTGCTCCGTAATCCTTTTGGTGGGGGGTCTATCATCGTTATTGATGTCATATTGTGCGATAGAGTTTATCCTATCATCCTTTTTGTGGTAGTGGCTGGTGTGATTTTCGCTCCGTCATCCTTTTGGTGGGGGGTCTGTCATCGTAATTGCTGTCAGGTTGTGCGATAGAGTTTATCCTATCATCCTTTTGGTGGTAGTGGCCGATGTGAGTTTCGCTCCGTCATCCTTTTGGTGGGGGGTCTGTCATCGTAATTGGTGTCAAAGTGTGCGATAGTGTTTATCTTATCTTCCTTTTGGTGATAGCTGTCAGTGTGAATTTCGCTTCGTCATCCTTTTGGTAGGGGGTCTGTCATCGTAATTAATGTCAGATTATGCGATAGTGTTTTTCCTATAGTCCTTTTGGTGGTAGCGGCCGGTGTGCGTTTCGCTCCGCCATCCTTTTGATGAGGGATCTGTCATCTTGTTGATGTCGAATTGCGCGATAGTGATTGTCCTATCATCATTTCGGTGGTAGTGGCGGGTGTGAGTTTCGCTCCGTCTTCCTTTTGGTGGGAGGTCTTTCATCTTGATTGATGTCAGATTGTGCGATGGTGTTTGTCCTATCATCCTTTTGACGGTAGTGGCCGGTGTGAGTTTCGCTCCGTTATCCTTTTGGTGGGGGATCTGTCATCGTAATTGATGTCAGATTATGCGATAGTGTTTGTCCTATCATCCTTTTCGTGGTAGCGCCCGATGTGAGTTTCGCTCCGTCATCCTTTTGGTGGGGGGTCTGTCGTCGTTATTGATGTCATATTGTGCGATAGAGTTTGTCCTCACATCCTTTTGGTGGTAGCGGCCGATGTGAGTTTCGCTCCGTCATCCTTTTTGTGGGGGGTCTGTCATCGTTATTGATGTCATATTGTGCGATAGAGTTTGTCCTATCATCCTTTTGGTGGTAGTGGCCGGTGTGAGTTTTGTTTCGTCATCCTTTTGGTGGGGGGTCTGTCAACGTAATTGATGTTAGATTATGCGATAGTGTTTTTCCTATCATCCTTTTGGTGGTAGTGGCCGGTGTGAGTTTCGCTCCGTAATCCTTTTGGTGGGGGGTCTGTCATCGTTATTGATGTCATGTTGTGTGAGAGAGTTTATCCTATCATCCTTTTGGTGGTAGTGGCCAGTGTGATTTTCGCTCCGTCATCCTTTTAGTGGGGGGTCTGTCATCGTAATTGGTGTCAGAGTGTGCGATAGTGTTTGTCTTATCATCCTTTTGGTGATAGCTGTCAGTGTGAATTTCGCTTCGTCATCCTTTTGGTGGGGGATCTGTCATCGTAATTGATGTCAGATTATGCGATAGTGTTTGTCCTATCATCCTTTTCGTGGTAGCGGCCGATGTGAGTTTCGCTCTGTCATCCTTTTGGTGGGGGGCCTGTCATCGTTATTGATGTCATATTGTGGTATAGAGTTTGTCCTCTCATCCTTTTGGTGGTAGCGGCCGATGTGAGTTTCGCTCCGTCATCCTTTTGGTGGGGGGTCTGTCATCGTTATTGATGTCTTATTGTGCGATAGAGTTTGTCATCATCCTTTTGGTGGTAGTGGCCGGTGTGAGTTTCGTTCCGTCATCCTTTTGGTGGGGGGTCTGTCAACGTAATTGATGTTAGATTATGCGATAGTGTTTGTCCTATCATCCTTTTGGTGGTAGCGGCCGGTGTGAGTTTCGCTCCGTAATCCTTTTGGTGGGGGGTCTGTCATCGTTATTGATGTCATGTTGTGCGAGAGAGTTTATCCTATCATCCTTTTGGTGGTAGTGGCCGGTGTGAGTTTCGCTCCGTCATCCTTTTGGTGGGGGGTCTGTCATCGTAATTGGTGTCAGAGTGTGCGATAGTGTTTGTCTTATCTTCCTTTTGGTGATAGTTGTCGGTGTGAATTTCGCTTCGTCATCCTTTTGGTAGGGGGTCTGTCATCGTAATTAATGTCAGATTATGCGATAGTGTTTTTCCTATAGTCCTTTTGGTGGTAGCGGCCGGTTCGAGTTTCGCTCCGTCATCCTTTTGATGGGGGGTCTGTCATCTTGTTGATGTCGAATTGCACGATAGTGACTGTCCTATCATCCTTTTGGTGGTAGTGGCGGGTGTGAGTTTCGCTCCGTCATCCTTTTGGTGGGAGGTCTGTCATCTTGATTGATGCTAGATTGTGCGATGGTGTTTGTCCTATCATCCTTTTGGTGGTAGTGGCCGGTGTGAGTTTCGCTCCGTCATCCTTTTGGTGGGGGGTCTGTCATCGTAATTGGTGTCAAAGTGTGCGATAGTGTTTGTCTTATCTTCCTTTTGGTGATAGCTGTCGGTGTGAATTTCGCTTCGTCATCCTTTTGGTATGGGGTCTGTCATCGTAATTAATGTCAGATTATGCGATAGTGTTTTTCCTATAGTCCTTTTGGTGGTAGCGGCCGGTTCGAGTTTCGCTCCGTCATCCTTTTGATGAGGGGTCTGTCATCTTGTTGATGTCGAATTGCACGATAGTGACTGTCCTATCATCCTTTTGGTGGTAGTGGCGGGTGTGAGTTTCGCTCCGTCATCCTTTTGGTGGGAGGTCTGTCATCTTGATTGATGCCAGATTGTGCGATGGTGTTTGTCCTATCATCCTTTTGGTGGTAGTGGCCGGTGTGAGTTTCGCTCCGTCATCCTTTTGGTGGGGGGTCTGTCATCAGAATTGGTGTCAAAGTGTGCGATAGTGTTTGTCTTATCTTCCTTTTGGTGATAGCTGTCGGTGTGAATTTCGCTTCGTCATGCTTTTGGTAGGGGGTCTGTCATCGTAATTAATGTCAGATTATGCGATAGTGTTTTTCCTATAGTCCTTTTGGTGGTAGCAGCCGGTGTGAGTTTGGCTCCGTCATCCTTTTGGTGGGGGGTCTGTCATCTTGTTGATGTCGAATTGCGTGATAGTGATTGTCCTATCATCCTTTTGGTGGTAGCGGCCGGTGTGAGTTTCGCTCCGTCATCCTTTTGATGGGGGGTCTGTCATCTTGTTGATGTCGAATTGCGCGATAGTGATTGTCCTATCATCCTTTTGGTGGTAGTGACGGGTGTGAGTTTCGCTCCGTCATCCTTTTGGTGGGAGGTCTGTCATCTTGATTGATGTCAGATTGTGCGATGGTGTTTGTCCTATTATCCTTTTGGTGGTAGTGGCTGGTGTCAGTTTTGCTCCGTCATCCTTTTGGTGGGGGGTCTGTCATCGTAATTGGTGTCAGAGTGTGTGATAGTGTTTGTCTTATCATCATTTTGGTGATAGCTGTCGGTGTGAATTTTGCTTCGTCATCCTTTTGGTGGGGGGTCTGTCATTGTAATTAATGTCAGATTATGTGATAGTGTTTTTCCTATAGTCCTTTTGGTGGTAGCGGCCGGTGTGAGTTTCGCTCCGTCATCCTTTTGATGGGGGGTCTGTCATCGTAATTGGTGTCAGAGTGTGCGATAGTGTTTGTCTTACCATCCTTTTGGTGATAGCGGTCGGTGTGAGTTTCGCTTTGTCATCCTTTTGGTGGGGGGTCTCTCATCGTAATTGATGTCAGATTATGCGATAGTGTTTGTCCTATCATCCTTTTCGTGGTAGCGGCCGGTGTGAGTTTCGCTCCGTTATCCTTTTGGTGGGGGTCGGTCGTCGTTATTGATGTCATATTGTGCGATAGAGTTTGTCCTATCATCCTTTTGGTGGTAGCGGCCGATGTAACTTTCGCTCCGTCATCCTTTTGGTGGGGGGTCTGTCATCGTTATTAATGTCATATTGTGCAATAGAGTTTGTCCTATCATCCTTTTGGTGGTAGTGGCCGGTGTGAGTTTCATTCCGTCATCCTTTTGGTGGGGGGTCTGTCAACGTAATTGATGTTAGATTATGCGATAGTGTTTGTCTTATCATCCTTTTGGTGGTAGCGGCCGGTGTGAGTTTTGCTCCGTAATCCTTTTGGTGGAGGGTCTGTCATCGTAATTGGTGTCAGAGTGTGCGATAGTGTTTGTCTTATCATCCTTTTGGTGATAGCTGTCGGTGTGAATTTTGCTTCGTCATCCTTTTGGTAGGGGGTCTGTCATCGTAATTAATGTCAGATTATGCGATAGTGTTTTTCCTATAGTCCTTTTGGTGGTAGCGGCCGGTGTGAGTTTCGCTCCGTCATCCTTTTGATGGGGGGTCTGTCATCTTGTTGATGTCGAATTACGCGATAGTGATTGTCCTATCATCCTTTTGGTGGTAGTGGCGGTGTGAGTTTCGCTCCGTCATCCTTTTGGTGGGAGGTCTGTTATCTTGATTGATGTCAGATTGTGCGATGGTGTTTGTCCTATCATCCTTTTGGTGGTAGTGACCGGTGTGAGTTTCGCCCCGTTATCCTTTTGGTGGGGGGTCTGTCATCGTAATTGGTGTCAGAGTGTGCGATAGTGTTTGTCTTACCATCCTTTTGGTGATAGCGGTCGGTGTGAGTTTCGCTTTGTCATCCTTTTGGTGGGGGATCTGTCATCGTAATTGATGTCAGATTATGCGATAGTGTTTGTCCTATCATCCTTTTCGTGGTAGCGGCCGATGTGAGTTTCGCTCCGTCATCCTTTTGGTGGGGGGTCTCTCGTCGTTATTGATGTCATATTGTGCGATAGAGTTTGTCCTCACATCCTTTTGGTGGTAGCGGCCGATGTGAGTTTCGCTCCGTCATCCTTTTGGTGGGGGGTCTGTCATCGTTATTGATGTCATGTTGTGCGAGAGAGTTTATCCTATCATCCTTTTGGTGGTAGTGGCGGGTGTGAGTTTCGCTCCGTCATCCTTTTGGTGGGAGGTCTGTCATCTTGATTGATGCCAGATTGTGCGATGGTGTTTGTCCTATCATCCTTTTGGTGGTAGTGACGGGTGTGAGTTTCGCTCCGTCATCCTTTTGGTGGGGGGTCTGTCATCTTGATTGATGTCAGATTGTGCGATGGTGTTTGTCCTATTATCCTTTTGGTGGTAGTGGCTGGTGTCAGTTTTGCTCCGTCATCCTTTTGGTGGGGGGTCTGTCATCGTAATTGGTGTCAGAGTGTGCGATAGTGTTTGTCTTACCATCCTTTTGGTGATAGCGGTCGGTGTGAGTTTCGCTTTGTCATCCTTTTGGTGGGGGGTCTCTCATCGTAATTGATGTCAGATTATGCGATAGTGTTTGTCCTATCATCCTTTTCGTGGTAGCGGCCGGTGTGAGTTTCGCTCCGTTATCCTTTTGGTGGGGGTCTGTCGTCGTTATTGATGTCATATTGTGCGATAGAGTTTGTCCTATCATCCTTTTGGTGGTAGCGGCCGATGTAACTTTCGCTCCGTCATCCTTTTGGTGGGGGGTCTGTCATCGTTATTAATGTCATATTGTGCAATAGAGTTTGTCCTATCATCCTTTTGGTGGTAGTGGCCGGTGTGAGTTTCGTTCCGTCATCCTTTTGGTGGGGGGTCTGTCAACGTAATTGATGTTAGATTATGCGATAGTGTTTGTCTTATCATCCTTTTGGTGGTAGCGGCCGGTGTGAGTTTCGCTCCATAATCCTTTTGGTGGGGGGTCTGTCATCGTAATTGGTGTCAGAGTGTGCGATAGTGTTTGTCTTATCATCCTTTTGGTGATAGCTGTCGGTGTGAATTTTGCTTCGTCATCCTTTTGGTGGGGGGTCTGTCATCGTAATTAATGTCAGATTATGCGATAGTGTTTTTCCTATAGTTCTTTTGGTGGTTGCGGACGATGTGAGTTTCGCTCCGTCATCCTTTTGGTGGGGGGTCTGTCATCGTTATTGATGTCATATTGTGCTATAGAGTTTGTCCTCTCATCCTTTTGGTGGTAGCGGCCGATGTGAGTTTCGCTCCGTCATCCTTTGTGTGGGGGGTCTGTCATCGTTATTGATGTCTTATTGTGCGATAGAGTTTGTCCTATCATCCTTTTGGTGGTAGTGGCCGGTGTGAGTTTCGTTCCGTCATCCTTTTGGTGGGGGGTCTGTCAACGTAATTGATGTTAGATTATGCGATAGTGTTTGTCCTATCATCCTTTTGGTGGTAGCGGCCGATGTGAGTTTCGCTCCGTAAACCTTTTGGTGGGGGGTCTGTCATCGTTATTGATGTCATGTTGTGCGAGAGAGTTTATCCTATCATCCTTTTGGTGGTAGTGGCCGGTGTGAGTTTCGCTCCGTCATCCTTTTGGTGAGGGGTCTGTCATCGTAATTGGTGTCAGAGTGTGCAATAGTGTTTGTCTTATCATCCTTTTAGTGATAGCTGTCAGTGTGAATTTCGCTTCGTCATCCTTTTGGTAGGGGGTCTGTCATCGTAATTAATGTCAGATTATGCGATAGTGTTTTTCCTATAGTCTTTTTGGTGGTAGCGGCCGGTGTGAGTTTCGCTCCGTCATCCTTTTGATGGGGGGTTTGTCTTCTTGTTGATGTCGAATTACGCGATAGTGATTGTCCTATCATCCTTTTGGTGGTAGTGGCGGGTGTGAGTTTCGCTCTGTCATCCTTTTGGTGGGAGGTCTGTCATCTTGATTGATGTCAGATTGTGCGATGATGTTTGTCCTATCATCCTTTTGGTGGTAGTGACCGGTGTGAGTTTCGCCCCGTTATCCTTTTGGTGGGGGGTCTGTCATCGTAATTGGTGTCAGAGTGTGCGATAGTGTTTGTCTTACCATCCTTTTGGTGATAGCGGTCGGTGTGAGTTTCGCTTTGTCATCCTTTTGGTGGGGGATCTGTCATCGTAATTGATGTCAGATTATGCGATAGTGTTTGTCCTATCATCCTTTTCGTGGTAGCGGCCGATGTGAGTTTCGCTCCGTCATCCTTTTGGTGGGGGGTCTGTCGTCGTTATTGATGTCATATTGTGCGATAGAGTTTGTCCTCACATCCTTTTGGTGGTAGCGGCCGATGTGAGTTTCGCTCCGTCATCCTTTTGGTGGGGGGTCTGTCATCGTTATTGATGTCATATTGTGCGATAGAGTTTGTCCTATCATCCTTTTGGTGGTAGTGGCCGGTGTGAGTTTCGTTCCATCATCCTTTTGGTTGGGGGTCTGTCAACGTAATTGATGTTAGATTATGCGATAGTGTTTGTCCTATCATCCTTTTGGTGGTAGCGGCCGGTGTGAGTTTCGCTCCGTAATCCTTTTGGTGGGGGGTCTGTCATCGTTATTGATGTCATGTTGTGCGAGAGAGTTTATCCTATCATCCTTTTGGTGGTAGTGGCCGGTGTGAGTTTCGCTCCGTCATCCTTTTGGTGGGGGGTCTGTCATCGTAATTGGTGTCAAAGTGTGCGATAGTGTTTGTCTTATCTTCCTTTTGGTGATAGCTGTCGGTGTGAATTTCGCTTCGTCATCCTTTTGGTAGGGGGTCTGTCATCGTAATTAATGTCAGATTATGCGATAATGTTTTTCCTATAGTCCTTTTGGTGGTAGCGGCCGGTTCGAGTTTCGCTCCGTCATCCTTTTGATGGGGGGTCTGTCATCTTGTTGATGTCGAATTGCACGACAGTGACTGTCCTATCATCCTTTTGGTGGTAGTGGCGGGTGTGAGTTTCGCTCCGTCATCCTTTTGGTGGGAGGTCTGTCATCTTGATTGATGCCAGATTGTGCGATGGTGTTTGTCCTATCATCCTTTTGGTGGTAGTGGCCGGTGTGAGTTTCGCTCCGTCATCCTTTTGGTGGGGGGTCTGTCATCGTAATTGGTGTCAAAGTGTGCGATAGTGTTTGTCTTATCTTCCTTTTGGTGATAGCTGTCGGTGTGAATTTCGCTTCGTCATCCTTTTGGTAGGGGGTCTGTCATCGTAATTAATGTCAGATTATGCGATAGTGTTTTTCCTATAGTCCTTTTGGTGGTAGCAGCCGGTTCGAGTTTCGCTCCGTCATCCTTTTGATGGGGGGTCTGTCATCTTGTTGATGTCGAATTGCACGATAGTGACTGTCCTATCATCCTTTTGGTGGTAGTGGCGGGTGTGAGTTTCGCTCCGTCATCCTTTTGGTGGGAGGTCTGTCATCTTGATTGATGCCAGATTGTGCGATGGTGTTTGTCCTATCATCCTTTTGGTGGTAGTGACGGGTGTGAGTTTCGCTCTGTCATCCTTTTGGTGGGGGGTCTGTCATCTTGATTGATGTCAGATTGTGCGATGGTGTTTGTCCTATTATCCTTTTGGTGGTAGTGGCTGGTGTCAGTTTTGCTCCGTCATCCTTTTGGTGGGGGGTCTGTCATCGTAATTGGTGTCAGAGTGTGCGATAGTGTTTGTCTTATCATCATTTTGGTGATAGCTGTCGGTGTGAATTTTGCTTCGTCATCCTTTTGGTGGGGGGTCTGTCATTGTAATTAATGTCAGATTATGTGATAGTGTTTTTCCGATAGTCCTTTTGGTGGTAGCGGCCGGTGTGAGTTTCGCTCCGTCATCCTTTTGATGGGGGGTCTGTCATCGTAATTGGTGTCAGAGTGTGCGATAGTGTTTGTCTTACCATCCTTTTGGTGATAGCGGTCGGTGTGAGTTTCGCTTTGTCATCCTTTTGGTGGGGGGTCTCTCATCGTAATTGATGTCAGATTATGCGATAGTGTTTGTCCTATCATCCTTTTCGTGGTAGCGGCCGATGTAACTTTCGCTCCGTCATCCTTTTGGTGGGGGGTCTGTCATCGTTATTAATGTCATATTGTGCAATAGAGTTTGTCCTATCATCCTTTTGGTGGTAGTGGCCGGTGTGAGTTTCGTTCCGTCATCCTTTTGGTGGGGGGTCTGTCAACGTAATTGATGTTAGATTATGCGATAGTGTTTGTCTTATCATCCTTTTGGTGGTAGCGGCCGGTGTGAGTTTCGCTCCATAATCCTTTTGGTGGGGGGTCTGTCATCGTAATTGGTGTCAGAGTGTGCGATAGTGTTTGTCTTATCATCCTTTTGGTGATAGCTGTCGGTGTGAATTTTGCTTCGTCATCCTTTTGGTGGGGGGTCGGTCATCGTAATTAATGTCAGATTATGCGATAGTGTTTTTCCTATAGTTCTTTTGGTGGTTGCGGACGATGTGAGTTTCGCTCCGTCATCCTTTTGGTGGGGGGTCTGTCATCGTTATTGATGTCATATTGTGCTATAGAGTTTGTCCTCTCATCCTTTTGGTGGTAGCGGCCGATGTGAGTTTCGCTCCGTCATCCTTTTGGTGGGGGGTCTGTCATCGTTATTGATGTCTTATTGTGCGATAGAGTTTGTCCTATCATCCTTTTGGTGGTAGTGGCCGGTGTGAGTTTCGTTCCGTCATCCTTTTGGTGGGGGGTCTGTCAACGTAATTGATGTTAGATTATGCGATAGTGTTTGTCCTATCATCCTTTTGGTGGTAGCGGCCGATGTGAGTTTCGCTCCGTAAACCTTTTGGTGGGGGGTCTGTCATCGTTATTGATGTCATGTTGTGCGAGAGAGTTTATCCTATCATCCTTTTGGTGGTAGTGGCCGGTGTGAGTTTCGCTCCGTCATCCTTTTGGTGAGGGGTCTGTCATCGTAATTGGTGTCAGAGTGTGCAATAGTGTTTGTCTTATCATCCTTTTAGTGATAGCTGTCAGTGTGAATTTCGCTTCGTCATCCTTTTGGTAGGGGGTCTGTCATCGTAATTAATGTCAGATTATGCGATAGTGTTTTTCCTATAGTCCTTTTGGTGGTAGCGGCCGGTGTGAGTTTCGCTCCGTCATCCTTTTGATGGGGGGTTTGTCTTCTTGTTGATGTCGAATTACGCGATAGTGATTGTCCTATCATCCTTTTGGTGGTAGTGGCGGGTGTGAGTTTCGCTCTGTCATCCTTTTGGTGGGAGGTCTGTCATCTTGATTGATGTCAGATTGTGCGATGATGTTTGTCCTATCATCCTTTTGGTGGTAGTGACCGGTGTGAGTTTCGCCCCGTTATCCTTTTGGTGGGGGGTCTGTCATCGTAATTGGTGTCAGAGTGTGTGATAGTGTTTGTCTTACCATCCTTTTGGTGATAGCGGTCGGTGTGAGTTTCGCTTTGTCATCCTTTTGGTGGGGGGTCTGTCATCGTAATTGATGTTAGATTATGCGATAGTGTTTGTCCTATCATCCTTTTCGTGGTAGCGGCCGGTGTAAGTTTCGCTCCGTCATCCTTTTGGTGGGGGGTTTGTCGTCGTTATTGATGTCATATTGTGCGATAGAGTTTGTCCTATCATCCTTTTGGTGGTAGCGGTCGATGTGAGTTTCGCTCCGTCATCCTTTAGGTGGGGGGTCTGTCATCGTTATTGATGTCATATTGTGCGATAGAGTTTGTCCTATCATCCTTTTGGTGGTAGTGGCCGGTGTGAGTTTCATTCCGTCATCCTTTTAGTGGGGGGTCTGTCAACGTAATTGATGTTAGATTATGCGATAGTGTTTGTCCTATCATCCTTTTGGTGGTAGCTGCCGGTGTGAGTTTCGCTCCGTAATCCTTTTGGTGGGGGGTCTGTCATCGTTATTGATGTCATATTGTGCGATAGAGTTTATCCAATCATCCTTTTGGTGTGAGTTTCGCTCCGTCATCCTTTTGGTGGGGGGTCTGTCATCGTAATTGGTGTCAGAGTGTGCGATAGTGTTTGTCTTATCATCCTTTTGGTGATAGTTGTCGGTGTGAATTTCGCTTCGTCATCCTTTTGGTGGGGGGTCTGTCATCGTAATTAATGTCAGATTATGCGATAGTGTTTTTCCTATAGTCCTTTTGGTGGTAGCGGCCGGTGTGAGTTTCGCTCTGTCAACCTTTTGATGGGGGGTCTGTCATCTTGTTGATGTCGAATTGCACAATAGTGATTGTCCTATCATCCTTTTGGTGGTAGTGGCGGGTGTGAGTTTCGCTCCGTCATCCTTTTGGTGGGAGGTATGTCATCTTGATTGATGTCAGATTGTGCGATGGTGTTTGTCCTATCATCCTTTTGGTGGTAGTGGCCGGTGTCAATTTCGCTCCGTCATCCTTTTGGTGGGGGGTCTGTCATCGTAATTGGTGTCAGAGTGTGCGATAGTGTTTGTCTTATCATCCTTTTGGTGATAGTTGTCGATGTGAATTTCGCTTCGTCATCCTTTTGGTGGGGGGTCTGTCATCGTAATTAATGTCATATTATGCGATAGTGTATTTCCTATAGTCCTTTTGGTGGTAGCGGGCGGTGTGAGTTTCGCTCCGTCATCCTTTTGATGGGGGGTCTGTCATCTTGTTGATGTCGAATTTCGTGATAGTGATTGTCCTATCATCCTTTTGGTGGTAGCGGCCGGTGTGAGTTTCGCTCCGTCATCCTTTTGATGGGGGGTCTGTCATCTTGTTGATGTCAGATTGTGCGATGGTGATTGTCCTATCATCCTTTTGGTGGTAGTGGCGGGTGTGAGTTTCGCTCCGTCATCCTTTTGGTGGGAGGTCTGTCATCTTGATTGATGTCAGATTGTGCGATGGTATTTGTCCTATCATCCTTTTGGTGGTAGTGTCCGGTGTCAGTTTCGCTCCGTCATCCTTTTGGTGGGGGGTCTGTCATCGTAATTGGTATCAGAGTGTGCGATAGTGTTTGTCTTATCATCCTTTTAGTGATAGCTGTCGGTGTGAATTTTGCTTCGTCATCCTTTTGGTGGGGGGTCTGTCATCGTAATTAATGTCAGATTATGTGATAGTGTTTTTCCTATAGTCCTTTTGGTGGTAGCGGCCGGTGTGAGTTTCGCTCCGTCATCCTTTTGATGGGGGGTCTGTCATCGTAATTGGTGTCAGAGTGTGCGATAGTGTTTGTCTTACCATCCTTTTGGTGATAGCGGTCGGTGTGAGTTTCGCTTTGTCATCCTTTTGGTGGGGGGTCTCTCATCGTAATTGATGTCAGATTATACGATAGTGTTTGTCCTATCATCCTTTTTATGGTAGCGGCCGGTGTGAGTTTCGCTCCGTCATCCTTTTGGTGGGGGGTCTGTCGTCATTATTGATGTCATATTGTGCGATAGAGTTTGTCCTATCATCCTTTTGGTGGTAGCGGCCGATGTGAGTTTCGCTCTGTCCTCCTTTTGGTGGGGGGTCTGCCATCGTTATTGATGTCATATTGTGCGATAGAGTTTGTCCTATCATCCTTTTGGTGGTAGTGGCCGGTGTGAGTTTCGTTCCGTCATCCTTTTGGTAGGGGGTCTGTCAACGTAATTGATGTTAGATTATGCGATAGTGTTTGTCCTATCATCCTTTTGGTGGTAGCGACCGGTGTGAGTTTCGCTCCGTAATCCTTTTGGTCGGGGGTCTGTCATCGTTATTGATGTCATATTGTGCGATAGAGTTTATCCTATCATCATTTTGGTGGTAGTGGCTGGTGTGAGTTTCGCTCCGTCATCCTTTTGGTGAGGGGTCTGTCATCGTAATTGGTGTCAGAGTGTGCGATAGTGTTTGTCTTACCATCTTTTTGGTGATAGCGGTCGGTGTGAGTTTCGCTTTGTCATCCTTTTGGTGGGGGTCTCTCATCGTAATTGATGTCAGATTATGCGATAGTGTTTGTCCTATCATCCTTTTCGTGGTAGCGGCCGGTGTGAGTTTCGCTCCGTCATCCTTTTGGTGGGGGGTCTGTCGTCGTTATTGATGTCATATTGTGCGATAGAGTTTGTCCTATCATCCTTTTGGTGGTAGCGGCCGATGTGAGTTTCGCTCCGTCCTCCTTTTGGTGGGGGGTCTGCCATCGTTATTGATGTCATATTGTGCGATAGAGTTTGTCCTATCATCCTTTTGGTGGTAGTGGCCGGTGTGAGTTTCGTTCCGTCATCCTTTTGGTGGGGGGTCTGTCAACGTAATTGATGTTATATTATGCGATAGTGTTTGTCCTATCATCCTTTTGGTGGTAGCGGCCGGTGTGAGTTTCGCTCCTTAATCCTTTTGGTCGGGGGTCTGTCATCGTTATTGATGTCATATTGTGCGATAGAGTTTATCCTATCATCCTATTGGTGGTAGTGGCCGGTGTGAGTTTCGCTCCGTCATCCTTTTGGTGGGGGGTCTGTCATCGTAATTGGTGTCAGAGTGTGCGATAGTGTTTGTCTTACCATCCTTTTGGTGATAGCTGTCGGTGTGAGTTTCGCTTTGTCATCCTTTTGGTGGGGGTCTCTCATCGTAATTGATGTCAGATTATGCGATAGTGTTTGTCCTATCATCCTTTTCGTGGTAGCGGCCGGTGTGAGTTTCGCTCCGTCATCCTTTTGGTGGAGGGTCTGTCGTCGTTATTGATGTCATATTGTGCGATAGAGTTTGTCCTATCATCCTTTTGGTGGTAGCGGCCGATGTGAGTTTCGCTCCGTCCTCCTTTTGGTGGGGGGTCTGCCATCGTTATTGATGTCATATTGTGCGATAGAGTTTGTCCTATCATCCTTTTGGTGGTAGTGGCCGGTGTGAGTTTCGTTCCGTCATCCTTTTGGTGGGGGGTCTGTCAACGTAATTGATGTTAGATTATGCGATAGTGTTTGTCCTATCATCCTTTTGGTGGTAGCGGCCGGTGTGAGTTTCGCTCCTTAATCCTTTTGGTCGGGGGTCTGTCATCGTTATTGATGTCATATTGTGCGATAGAGTTTATCCTATCATCCTTTTGGTGGTAGTGGCCGGTGTGAGTTTCGCTCCGTCATCCTTTTGGTGGGGGGTCTGTCATCGTAATTGGTGTCAGAGTGTGCGATAGTGTTTGTCTTATCATCCTTTTGGTGATAGCTGTCGGTGTGAATTTCGCATGGTCATCCTTTTGGTGGGGGTTCTGTCATCGTAATTAATGTCAGATTATGCGATAGTGTTTTTCCTATAGTCCTTTTGGTGGTAGGGCCGGTGTGAGTTTCGCTCCGTCATCCTTTTGGTGGGAGGTCTGTCATCTTGATTGATGTCAGATTGTGCGATGGTGTTTGTCCTATCATCCTTTTGGTGGTTGTGGTCGGTGTGAGTTTCGCTCCGTCATCCTTTTGGTGGGGGGTCTGTCATCGTAATTGGTGTCAGAGTGTGCGATAGTGTTTGTCTTATCATCCTTTTGGTGATAGCGGTCGGTGTGAGATTTGCTTCGTCATCCTTTTGGTGGGGGGTCTATCATCGTAATTGATGTCAGATTATGCGATAGTGTTTGTCCTATAATCCTTTTGGTGGTAGCAGCCGGTGTGAGTTTCGCTCCGTCATCCTTTTGGTGGGTGGTCTGTCGTCTTGATTGATGTCATATTGTGCGATAGTGTTTGTCCTATCATAATTTTGGTGGTAGCGGCCGGTGTGAGTTTCGCTCCGTCATCCTTATGGTGGACGGCCTGTCATCGTAATTGATGTCAGGTTGTGAGATCGTGTTTGTCCTATCATGCTTTTGGAGGTATTGGTCGGTGTGAGTTTCGTTATGTCATCCTTTTGGTGGGGGGTATGTCAACGTAATTAATGTCATATTGTGCAATAGAGTTTGTCCTATCTTCCTTTTGGTGGTATTGGCCGATGTGAGTTTTTCTCCGTCATCCTTTTGGTGGGGGGTCTGTCATTGTAATTGGTGTCAGAGTGTGCGATAGTGTTTGTCTTACCATCCTTTTGGTGGTAGCGGTCGGTGTGAGTTTCGCTTTGTAATCCTTTTGGTGGGGGGTCTGTCATCGTAATTGATGTCAGATTATGCGATAGTGTTTGTCCTATCATCCTTTTGGTGATAGCGGCCGGTGTGAGTTTCGCTCTGTCATCCTTTTGGTGGGGGGTCTGTCATCGTTATTGATGTCATATTGTGCGATAGAGTTTGTCCTATCATCCTTTTGGAGGTAGAGGCCAATGTGAGTTTTGCTCCGTCATCCTTTTGGTGGGGGGTCTGTCATCGTTATTGATGTCATATTGTGCGATAGAGTTTGTCCTATCATCCTTTTGGTGGTAATGGCCGGTGTGAGTTTCGTTCCGTCATCCTTTTGTTGGGGGGTCTGTCAACGTAATTGATGTTAGATTATGCGATAGTGTTTGACCTATCATCCTTATGGTGGTAGCGGCCGGTGTGAGTTTCGCTCCGTCATCCTTTTGGTGGGGGGTCTGTCATCGTTATTGATGTCATATTGTGCGATAGTGTTTGTCTTATCATCCTTTTGGTGATAGCGGTTGGTGTGAGTTTCATTCCGTCATCCGTTCGGTGAGGGGTTTGTCATCTTGTTGATGTCGGATTGTGCGATAGTGTTTGTCCTATCATCCTTTTGGTGGTAGTGGCGGATGTGAGTTTCAATCCTTCATCCTTTTGTTGGGCGGTCTTTCATTGTAATTGATGTCAGGTTGTGTGATCTTGTTTGTCCTATCATGCTTTTGGTTGTAGTGGTCGGTGTGAGTTTCACTCCGTCATCCTTTTGGTGGGGGGTCTGTCATTGTTATTGATGTCATATGGTGCGATAGAGTTTGTCCTATCATCCTTTTGGTGGCAGTGGCCGCTGTGAGTTTCGCTCCGTAATCCTTTTGTTGAGGGGTCTGTCATCGTAATTGGTGTCAGAGTGTGCGATAGTGTTTGTCTTATCATCCTTTTGGTGATAGCGGTCGGCGTCAGTTTCGCTTCGTCATCCTTTTGGTGGTGGGTCTGTCATCGTAATTGATGTCAGGTTATGCGATAGTGTTTGTCATATCATCCTTTTGGTGGTAGCGGGCGGTGTGAGTTTCACTCCGTCATCCTTTTGGTGGCGGGTCTGTCGTCGTTATTGATGTCATATTGTGCGATAGAGTTTGTCCTATCATCCTTTTGGTGGTAGTGGCAGGTGTGAGTTTCGCTCCGCAATCCTTTTGGTGGGGGGTCTGTCATCGTAATTGGTGTCAGAGTGTGCGATAGTGTTTGTCTTATCATTCTTTTGGTGATAGCGGTCGGTGTGAGTTTCGCTTCGTCATCCTATTGGTGGGGGGGCTGTCGTCGTAATTGATGTCAGATTATGCGATGGTGTTTGTCCTATCATCCTTTTGGAGGTAGCGGCCGACGTGAGTTTCGCTCCGTCATCCTTTTGGTGGGGGGTCTGTCATCGTTATTGATGTCATATTGTGCGATAGAGTTTGTCCTATCATCCTTTTGGTGGTAGTGGCCGGTGTGAGTTTCGTTCCGTCATCCTTTTTGTGGGGGGTCTGTCATCGTAATTGATGTCAGATTATGCGATAGTGTTTGTCCTATCATCCTTTTGGTGGTAGCGACCGGTGTGAGTTTCGCTCCGTCATCCTTTTGGTGGAGGGTCTGTCGTCTTGATTGATGTCATATTGTGCGATAGTGTTTGTCTTATCATCCTTTTGGTGATAGCGGTCGGTGTGAGTTTCGTTCCGTCATCCTTTTGGTGGGGGGTCTGTCATCTTGTTATGTCGGATTGTGCGATAGTGTTTGTCCTATCATCCTTTTGGTGGTAGTGGCGGGTGTGAGTTTCGCTTCGTCATCCTTTTGGTGGGAGGTCTCTCATCGTAATTGATGTCAGGTTGTGTGATCGTGTTTGTCCTATCATGCTTTTGGTTGTAGTGGCTAGTGTGAGTTTCGCTCCGTCATCCTTTTGGTGGGGGGTCTGTCATTGTTATTGATGTCATATTGTGTGATAGAGTTTGTCCTATCATCCTTTTGTTGGTAGTCGCCGGTGTGAGTTTCGCTCCGTAATCCTTTTGGTGGGGGGTCTGTCATCGTAATTAGTGTCAGAGTGTGCGATAGTGTTTGTCTTATCATCCCTTTGGTGATAGCGGTCGGTGTGAGTTTCGCTTCATCATCCTTTTGGTGGCGGGTCTTTCATCGTAATTGATGTCAGATTATGCGATAGTGTTTTTCCTATCATCCTTTTAGTGGTAGCGGCCGGTGTGAGTTTCGTCCCGTCATCCTTTTGGTGGGGGGTCTGTCATCGTTATTGATGTCACATTGTGCGATAGAGTTTGTCCTATCATCCTTTTGGTGGTAGTGGCGGGTGTGAGTTTTTCTCCGTTATCCTTTTGGTGGGGGGTCTGTCATCGTAATTGGTGACAAAGTGTGCGATAGTGTTTGTCTTCTCATCCTTTTTGTGATAGCGGTCGGTGTGAGTTTCGCACTGTAATCCTTTCGGTGGGGGGTCTGTCATCGTAATTGGTGTAAGAGTGTGCGATAGTGTTTGTCTTATCATCCTTTTGGTGATAGCCGTCGGTGTGAGTTTCGCTCTGTCATCCTTTTGGTGGGGGGTTTTGTCATCGTAATTGATGTCAGGTTGTGTGATCGTGTTTGTCCTATCATGCTTTTGGTGGTAGTGGTGGTGTGAGTTTCGCTCAGTCATCCTTTTGGTGGGGGGTCTGTCATCGTTATTGATGTCATATTGTGAGATAGAGTTTGTCCTATCATCCTTTTGGTGGTAGTGGCCGGTGTGAGTTTCACTCTGTCATCCTTTTGGTGGGGGGTCTGTCATCGTAATTAGTGTCAGAGTGTGCGATAGTGTTTGTCTTAACATCCTTATGGTGATTGTGGCGTACGTGAGTTTCGCTGTCATCCTTTTGTGGGGGGTTTGTTATCTTATTGATGTCAGATTGTGCGATTGTGTTTGTCCTATCATCCTTTTGGTTGTAGTGGTCGGTGTGTGTTTCGTTCCGTCATCCTTTTGGTAGGGGGTCTGTCATCTTGTTAATGTCGGATTGTGCAATAGTGTTTGTCCTATCATCCTTTTGGTGGTAGTGGCGGGTGTGAGTTTCGCTCCGTCATCCTTTTGGTGGGCGGTCTGTCATCGTAATTGATGTCAGGTCATGTGATCGTGTTTGTCCTATCATGCTTTTGGTGGTATTGGTCGGTGTGAATTTCGCTTTGTCATCCTTTTGGTGGGGGGTATGTCATCGTTATTGATGTCATATTGTGCGATAGAGTTTTTCCTATCATCCTTTTGGTGGTAATGGCCGGTGTGAGTTTCGCTCCGTCATCCTTTTGGTGGGGGTCTGTCATCGTAATTGGTGTCAGATGTGCGATAGTGTTTGTCTTATCATCCTTTTTGTGATAGCGGTCGGTGTGAGTTTCGATTCGTCATCCTATTGGTGGGGGGTCTGTCGTCGTAATTGATGTCAGATTATGCGATGGTGTTTGTCCTATCATCCTTTTGTTGGTAGCGGCCGACGTGAGTTTCGCTCCGTCATCCTTTTGGTGGGGGGTCTGTCATCGTTATTGATATCATATTGTGCGATAGAGTTTGTCCTATCATCCTTTTGGTGGTAGTGGCCGGTGTGAGTTTCGTTCCGTCATCCTTTTTGTGGGGGGTCTGTCATCGTAATTGATGTCAGATTATGCGATAGTGTTTGTCCTATCATCCTTTTGGTGGTAGCGACCGGTGTGAGTTTCGCTCCGTCATCCTTTTGGTGGAGGGTCTGTCATCGTTATTAATGTCATATTGTGCGATAGTGTTTGTCTTATCATCCTTTTGGTGATAGCGGTCGGTGTGAGTTTCGTTCTGTCATCCTTTTGGTGGGAGGTCTGTCATCTTGTTATGTCGGATTGTGCGATAGTGTTTGTCCTATCATCCTTTTGGTGGTAGTGGCGGGTGTGGGTTTCGCTCCGTCATCCTTTTGGTGGGCGGTCTCTCATCGTAATTGATGTCAGGTTGTGTGATCGTGTTTGTCCTATCATGCTTTTGGTGGTAGTGGCTGGTGTGAGTTTCGCTCCGTCATCCTTTTGGTGGGTGGTCTGTCATTGTTATTGATGTCATATTGTGCAATAGAGTTTGTCCTATCATCCTTTTGGTGGTAGTCGCCGGTGTGAGTTTCGCTCCGTAATCCTTTTGGTGGGGAGTCTGTCATCGTAATTGGTGTCAGAGTGTGTGATAGTGTTTGTCTTATCATCCCTATGGTGATAGCGGTCGGTGTGAGTTTTGCTTCGTCATCCTTTTGGTGGGGGGTCTTTCATCGTAATTGATGTCAGATTATGCGATAGTGTTTTTCCTATCATCCTTTTAGTGGTAGCGGCCGGTGTGAGTTTCGTCCCGTCATCCTTTTGGTGGGGGGTCTGTCATCGTTATTGATGTCATATTGTGCGATAGAGTTTGTCCTATCATCCTTTTGGTGGTAGTGGCGGGTGTGAGTTTTGCTCCGTTATCCTTTTGGTGGGGGGTCTATCATCGTAATTGGTGTCAGAGTGTGCGATAGTGTTTGTCTTATCATCCTTTTTGTGATAGCGGTCGGTGTGAGTTTCGCTCCGTAATCCTTTTGGTGTGCGGTCTGTAATTGTAATTGGTGTCAGAGTGGGCGATAATGTTTGTCTTATCATCCTTTTGGTGATAGCGGTCGGTGTGAGTATCGCTTCGTCGTCCTTTTGGTGGGGGTCTGTCATTGTAATTGATGTCAGATTATGCGATAGTGTTTGTCAAATCATCCTTTTGGTAGTAGCGGCCGATGTGAGTTTCACTCCGTCATCCTTTTGGTGGGGGGTCTGTCATTGTTATTGATGTCATATTGTGCGACAGAGTTTGTCCTATCATCCTTTTGGGGGTAGTGGCGGGTGTGAGTTTCGCTTCGTCATCCATTTTGGTGGGAGGTCAGTCATCTTGATTGATGTTAGATTGTGCGATGGTGTTTGTCCTATCATCCTTTTGGTGGTAGTGGCGGGTGTGAGTTTCGCTCCGTCATCCTTTTGGTGGGCGTTTTGTCATTGTAATTGATGTTAGGTCGTGTGATCATGTTTGTCCTATTATGCTTTTGGTGGTATTGATCGGTGTGAATTTCGCTTTGTCATCCTTTTGGTGGGGTGTATGTCATAGTTATTGATGTCATATTGTGCGATAGAGTTTTTCCTATCATCCTTTTGGTGGGGGTCTGTCATCGTAATTGGTGTCAGATGTGCAATAGTGTTTGTCTTATCATCCTTTTAGTGATAGCGGTTGGTGTGAGTTTCGATTTGTCATCCTTTCGGTGGAGGGTCTGTCATCGTAATTAATGTCAGATTATGCATAGTGTTTGTCCTATCATCCGTTTGGTGGTAGCGGCCGGTGTGAGTTTCGCTCCGTCATCCTTTTGGTGGGGGGTCTGTCATCTTGTTGATGTCGGATTACGCGATAGTGATTGTCCTATCATCCTTTTGGTGGTAGTGGCAGGTGTGAGTTTCGCTCCGTCATCTATTTGGTGGGAGGTCTGTCATCTTGATTGATGTTAGATTGTGCGATGGTGTTTGTCCTATCATCCTTTTGGTGGTAGTAGCCGGTGTGAGTTTCGCTCCGTCATCGTTTTGGTGGGGGGTCTGTCATCGTAATTGGTGTCAGAGTGTGCGATAGTGTTTGTCTTATCATCCTTTTTGTGATAGCGGTCGGTGTGAGATTCGCTCCGTAATTCTTTTGGTGGGGGGTCTGTAATTGTAATTGGTGTCAGAGTTTGCGATAGTGTTTGTCTTATCATCCTTTTGGTGATAGCGGTCGTTGTGAGTTTCGCTTCGTCATCCTTTTGGTGGGGGGTCGGTCATCGTAATTAATGTCAGATTATGCGATAGTGTTTGTCCTATCATCCTTTTGGTGGTAGCGGCCAGTGTGAGTTTCGCTCCGTCATCCTTTTGGTGGGGGGTCTGTCATCGTTATTGATGTCATATTGTGCGATAGAGTTTGTCCTATCATCCTTTTGGTGGTAGTGGCCGGTGTGAGTTTCGCTCCGTCATCCTTTTGGTGGGGGGTCTGTCATCGTTATTGATGTCATATTGTGCGATAGTGTTTGTCTTATCATCCTTATGGTGATAGCGGTCGGTGTGAGTTTCGTTCCGTCATCCTTTTGGTGGGGGGTCTGTCATCTTGTTATGTCGGATTGTGCGATAGTGTTTATCCTATCATCCTTTTGGTGGTAGTGGCGGGTGTGGGTTTCGCTCCGTCATCCTTTTGGTGGGCGGTCTCTCATTGTAATTGATGTCAGGTTGTGTGATCGTGTTTGTCCTATCATGCTTTTGGTGGTAGTGGCTGGTGTGAGTTTCCCTCCGTCATCCTTTTGGTGGGTGGTCTGTCATTATTATTGATGTCATATTGTGCGATAGAGTTTGTCCTATCATCCTTTTGGTGGTAGTCGTCGGTGTGAGTTTCGCTCCGTAATCCTTTTGGTGGGGGGTCTGTCATCGTAATTGCTGTCAGAGTGTGTGATAGTGTTTGTCTTATCATCCCTTTGGTGATAGCGGTCGGTGTGAGTTTCGCTTTGTCATCCTTTTGGTGGGGGGTCTTTCATCGTAATTGACGTCAGATTATGCGATAGTGTTTTTCCTATCATCCTTTTAGTGGTAGCGGCCGGTGTGAGTTTCGTCCCATCATCCTTTTGGTGGGGGGTCTGTCATCGTTATTGATGTCATATTGTGCGATAGAGTTTGTCCTATCATCCTTTTGGTGGTAGTGGCGGGTGTGAGTTTTGCTCCGTTATCCTTTTGGTGGGGGGTCTGTCATCGTAATTGGTGACAGAGTGTGCGATAGTGTTTGTCTTCTCATCCTTTTTGTGATAGCGGTCGGTGTGAGTTTCGCACTGTAATCCTTTTGGTGGGGGGTCTGTCATCGTAATTGGTGTAAGAGTGTGCGATAGTGTTTGTCTTATCATCCTTTTGGTGATAGCCTTCGGTGTGAGTTTCGCTCCGTCATCCTTTTGGTGGGGGTTTTGTCATCGTAATTGATGTCAGGTTGTGTGATTGTGTTTGTCCTATCATGCTTTTGGTGGTAGTGGCTGGTGTGAGTTTCGCTCCGTCATCCTTTTGGTGGGGGGTCTGTCATCGTTATTGATGTCATATTGTGCGATAGAGTTTGTACTATCATCCTTTTGGTGGTAGTGGCCGGTGTGAGCTTCACTCTGTCATCCTTTTGGTGGGGGGGTCTGTCATCGTAATTAGTGTCAGAGTGTGCGATAGTGTTTGTCTTAACATCCTTATGGTGATTGTGGCGTACGTGAGTTTCGCTCCGTCATCCTTTTGTGGGGGGTCTGTTATCTTATTGATGTCAGATTGTGCGATTGTGTTTGTCCTATCATCCTTTTGGTTGTAGTGGTCGGTGTGTGTTTCGTTCTGTCATCCTTTTGGTAGGGGGTCTGTCATATTGTTAATGTCGGACTGTGCAATAGTGTTTGTCCTATCATCCTTTTGGTGGTAGTGGCGGGTGTGAGTTTCGCTCCGTCATCCTTTTGGTGGGCGGTCTGTCATCGTAATTGATGTGAGGTCATGTGATCGTGTTTGTCCTATCATGCTTTTGGTGGTATTGGTCGGTGTGAATTTCGCTTTGTCATCCTTTTGGTGGGGGGTATGTCATCGTTATTGATGTCATATTGTGCGATAGAGTTTTTCCTATCATCCTTTTGGTGGTAATGGCCGGTGTGATTTTCGCTCCGTCATCCTTTTGGTGGGGGTCTGTCATCGTAATTGGTGTCAGATGTGCGATAGTGTCTGTCTTATCATCCTTTTGGTGATAGCGGTTGGTGTGAGTTTCGCTTTGTCATCCTTTTGGTGGAGGTTCTATCATCGTAATTAATGTCAGATTATGCGATGGTGTTTGTCCTATCATCCTTTTGGTGGTAGTGGTGGGTGTGAGTTTCGCTCCGTTATCCTTTTGGTTGGCGGTCTGTCATTGTAATTGATGTTAGGTCGTGTGATCGTGTTTGTCCTATCATGCTTTTGGTGGTATTGATTGGTGTGAATTTCGCTTAGTCATCCTTTTGGTGGGGTGTATGTCATCGTTATTGATGTCATATTGTGCGATAGAGTTTTTCCTATCATTCTTTTGGTGGTAATGGTCGGTGTAAGTTTCGCTCCGTCATCCTTTTGGTGGGGGTCTGTCATCGTAATTGGTGTCAGATGTGAGATAGTGTTTGTCTTATCATCCTTTTAGTGATAGCGGTTGGTGTGAGTTTCGCTTTGTCATCCTTTTGGTGGAGGGTTTGTCATCGTAATTAATGTCAGATTATGCGATAGTGTTTGTCCTATCATCCGTTTGGTGGTAGCGGCCGGTGTGAGTTTCGCTCCGTCATCCTTTTGGTGGGGGGTCTGTCATCTTGTTGATGTCGGATTACGCGATAGTGATTGTCCTATCATCCTTTTGGTGGTAGTGGAGGGTGTGAGTTTCGCTCTGTCATCCATTTGGTGGGAGGTCTGTCATCTTGATTGATGTTAGATTGTGCGATGGTGTTTGTCCTATCATCCTTTTGGTGGTAGTATCCGGTGTGAGTTTCGCTCCGTCATCCTTTTAGTGGGGGGTCTGTCATCGTAATTGGTGTCAGAGTGTGCGATAGTGTTTGTCTTATAATCCTTTTTGTGATAGCGGTCGGTGTGAGTTTCGCTCTGTAATCCTTTTGGTTGGGGGTCTGTAATTGTAATTGGTGTCAGAGTGTGCGATAGTGTTTGTCTTATCATCCTTTTGGTGCTAGCGGTCGTTGTGAGTTTCGCTTCGTCATCCTTTTGGTGGGGGTCTGTCATCGTAATTAATGTCAGATTATGCGATAGTGTTTGTCCTATCATCCTTTTCGTGGTAGCGACCGGTGTGAGTTTCGCTCTGTTATCCTTTTGGTGGGGGACTGTCATCTTATTAATGTCGGATTGCACGATAGTGATTTTCCTATCATCCTTTTGGTGGTAGTGGCGGGTGTGAGTTTCACTCCGTCATCCTTTTGGTGAGGGGTCTGTCATCGTAATTGGTGTCAGAGTGTGCGATAGTGTTTGTCTTATCATCCTTTTGATGATAGCGGTCGGTGTGAGTTTCGCTTCGTCATCCTTTTGGTGTGGGGTCTGTCATCGTAATTGATGTCAGATTATGCGATAGTGTTTGTCCTATCATCCTTTTGGTGGTAGCGGCCAGTGTGAGTTTCGATCCGTCATCCTTTTGGTGGGGGGTCTGTCATCGTTATTGATGTCATATTGTGCGATAGAGTTTGTCCTATCATCCTTTTGTTGGTAGTGGCCGGTGTGAGTTTCGCTCCGTCATCCTTTTGGTGGGGGGTCTGTCATCGTTATTGATGTCATATTGTGCGATAGTGTTTATCTTATCATCCTTATGGTGATAGCGGTCGGTGTGAGTTTCATTCCGTCATCCTTTTGGTGGGGGGTCTGTCATCTTGTTATGTCGGATTGTGCGATAGTGTTTGTCCTATCATCCTTTTGGTGGTAGTGGCGGGTGTGGGTTTCGCTCCGTCATCCTTTTGGTGGGCGGTCTCTCATCGTAATTGATGTCAGGTTGTGTGATCGTGTTTGTCCTATCATGCTTTTGGTGGTAGTGGCTGGTGTGAGTTTCGCTCCGTCATCCTTTTGGTGGGTGGTCTGTCATTGTTATTGATGTCATATTGTGCGATAGAGTTTGTCCTATCATCCTTTTGGTGGTAGTCGCCGGTGTGAGTTTCGCTCCGTAATCCTTTTGGTGGGGGGTCTGTCATCGTAATTGGTGTCAGAGTGTGTGATAGTGTTTGTCTTATCATCCCTTTGGTGATAGCGGTCGGTGTGAGTTTCGCTTCGTCATCCTTTTGGTGGGGGGTCTTTCATCGTAATTGATGTCAGATTATGCGATAGTGTTTTTCCTATCATCCTTTTAGTGGTAGCGGCCGGTGTGAGTTTCGTCCCGTCATCCTTTTGGTGGGGGGTCTGTCATCGTTATTGATGTCATATTGTGCGATAGAGTTTGTCCTATCATCCTTTTGGTGGTAGTGGCGGGTGTGAGTTTTGCTCCGTTATCCTTTTGGTGGGGGGTATTTTATCTTGATTGATGTTAGATTGTGCGATGGTTTTTGTCCTATCATCCTTTTGGTGGGGGTTCTGTCATCGTAATTGATGTCAGAGTGTGCGATAGTGTTTGTCTTATCATCCTTTTTGTGATAGCGGTCGGTGTGAGTTTCGCTCCGTAATCCTTTTGGTGTGCGGTCTGTAATTGTAATTGGTGTCAGAGTGTGCGATAATGTTTGTCTTATTATCCTTTTGGTGATAGCGGTCGGTGTGAGTTTCACTTCGTCGTCCTTTTGGTGGGGGTCTGTCATTGTAATTGATGTCAGATTATGCGATAGTGTTTGTCATATCATCCTTTTGGGTGTAGCGGCCGATGTGAGTTTCACTCCGTCATCCTTTTGGTGGGGGGTCTGTCATCGTTATTGATGTCATATTGTGCGATAGAGTTTGTCCTATCATCCTTTTGGTGGTAGTGGCGGGTGTGAGTTTCGCTTCGTCATCCTTTTGGTGGGAGGTCAGTCATCTTGATTGATGTTAGATTGTGCGATGGTGTTTGTCCTATCATCCTTTTGGTGGTAGTGGCGAGTGTGAGTTTCGCTCCGTCATCCTTTTGGTGGGCGGTCTGTCATTGTAATTGATGTTAGGTCGTGTGATCGTGTTTGTCCTATCATGCTTTTGGTGGTATTGATCGGTGTGAATTTCGCTTTGTCATCCTTTTGGTGGGGTGTATGTCATCGTTATTGATGTCATATTGTGCGATAGAGTTTTTCCTATCCTCCTTTTGGTGGTAATGGCCGGTGTAAGTTTCTCTCCGTCATCCTTTTGGTGGGGGTTTGTCATCGTAATTGGTGTCAGATGTGCGATAGTGTTTGTCTTATCATCCTTTTAGTGATAGCGGTTGGTGTGAGTTTCGCTTTGTCATCCTTTTGGTGGAGCGTTTGTCTTCGTAATTAATGTCAGATTATGCGATAGTGTTTGTCCTATCATCCTTTTGGTGGTAGCGGCCGGTGTGAGTTTCGCTCCGTCATCCTTTTGGTGGGGGGTCTGTCATCTTGTTGATGTCGGATTACGCGATAATGATTGTCCTATCATCCTTTTGGTGGTAGTGGCGGGTTGAGCTTCGCTCCGTCATCCATTTGGCGGGAGGTCTGTCATCTTGATTGATGTTAGATTGTGCGATGGTGTTTGTCCTATCATCCTTTTGGTGGTAGTAGCCGGTGTGAGTTTCGCTCCATCATCCTTTTGGTGGGGGGTCTGTCATCGTAATTGGTGTCAGAGTGTGCGATAGTGTTTGTCTTATCATCCTTTTTGTGATAGCGGTCGGTGTGAGTTTCGCTCCGTAATCCTTTTGGTGGGGGGTCTGTAATTGTAATTGGTGTCAGAGTGTGCGATAGTGTTTGTCTTATCATCCTTTTGGTGATAGCGGTCGTTGTGAGTTTCGCTTCGTCATCCTTTTGGTGGGGGGTCTGTCATCGTAATTAATGTCAGATTATGCGATAGTGTTTGTCCTATCATCCTTTTGGTGGTAGCGACCGGTGTGAGTTTCGCTCTGTTATCCTTTTGGTGGGGGACTGTCATCTTGTTAATGTCGGATTGCGCGATAGTGATTGTCCTATCATCCTTTTGGTGGTAGTGGCGGGTGTGAGTTTCACTCCGTCATCCTTTTGGTGAGGGGTCTGTTATCGTAATTGGTGTCAGAGTGTGCGATAGTGTTTGTCTTATCATCCTTTTGGTGATAGCGGTCGGTGTGAGTTTCGCTTCGTCATCCTTTTGGTGTGGGGTCTGTCATCGTAATTAATGTCAGATTATGCGATAGTGTTTGTCCTATCATCCTTTTGGTGGTAGCGGCCAGTGTGAGTTTTGCTCCGTCATCCTTTTGGTGGGGGCTCTGTATTCGTTATTGATGTCATATTGTGCGATAGAGTTTGTCCTATCATCCTTTTGGTGGTAGTGGCCGGTGTGAGTTTCGCTTCGTCATCCTTTTGGTGGGGGGTCTGTCATCGTTATTGATGTCATATTGTGCGATAGTGTTTGTCTTATCATCCCTTTGGTGATAGCGGTCGGTGTGAGTTTCGCTTCGTCATCCTTTTGGTGGGGGGTCTTTCATCGTAATTGATGTCAGATTATGCGATAGTGTTTTTCCTATCATCCTTTTTGTGGTAGCGGCCGGTGTGAGTTTCGTCCCGTCATCCTTTTGGTGGGGGGGTCTGTCATCGCTATTGATGTCATATTGTGCGATAGAGTTTGTCCTATCATCCTTTTGGTGGTAGTGGCGGGTGTGAGTTTTGCTCCGTTATCCTTTTGGTGGGGGGTCTGTCATCGTAATTGGTGACAGAGTGTGCGATAGTGTTTGTCTTCTCATCCTTTTTGTGATAGCGGTCGGTGTGAGTTTCGCACTATAATCCTTTTGGTGGGGGGTCTGTCATCGTAATTGGTGTAAGAGTGTGCGATAGTGTTTGTCTTATCATCCTTTTGGTGATAGCCTTCGGTGTGAGTTTCGCTCCATCATCCTTTTGGTGGGGGGTTTTGTCATCGTAATTGATGTCAAGTTGTGTGATTGTGTTTGTCCTATCATGCTTTTGGTGGTAGTGGCTGGTGTGAGTTTCGCTTCGTCATCCTTTTGGTGGGGGGTCTATCATCATTATTGATGTCATATTGTGAGATAGAGTTTGTCCTATCATCCTTTTGGTGGTAGTGGCCGGTGTGAGTTTCACTCTGTCATCCTTTTGGTGGGGGTCTGTCATCGTAACTAGTGTCAGAGTGTGCGATTGTGTTTGTCTTAACATCCTTATGGTGATAGTGGCGTACGTGAGTTTTGCTCCGTCATCCTTTTGTGGGGGGTCTGTTATCTTATTGATGTCAGATTGTGCGATTGTGTTGGTCCTATCATCCTTTTGGTTGTAGTGGTCGGTGTGTGTTTCGTTCCGTCATCCTTTTGGTAGGGGGTCTGTCATCTTGTTAATGTCGGATTGTGCGATAGTTTTTGTCCTATCATCCAATTGGTGGTAGTGGCGAATGTGAGTTTCGCTCCGTCATCCTTTTGGTGGGCGGTCTGTCATCGTAATTGATGTCAGGTCGTGTGATCGTGTTTGTCCTATCATGCTTTTGGTGGTAGTGGCAGGTGTGAGTTTCGCTCTGTCATCCTTTTGGTGGGGGGTCTGTCATCGTAATTGGTGTTAGAGTGTGTGATAGTGTTTGTCTTATCATCCTTTTTGTGATAACAGTAAGGGTGAGTTTCGTTCCCTAATCCTTTTGTTGGGGAGTTTGTCATCGTAATTGGTGTCAGAGTGTGCGATAGTGTTTGTCTTATCATCCTTTAGGTGATAGCCGTCGGTGTGAGTTTCACTTCGTCATCCTTTTGGTGGGGGGTCTGTCATCGTAATTGATGTCAGATTATGCGATAGTGTTTGACCTATCATCCTTTTGGTGGTAGCGGCCGGTGTGAGTTTCGCTCTGTCATCCTTTTGGTAGGGGGTCTGCCATCGTTATTGATATCATATTGTGCGATAGAGTTTATCCTATCATCCTTTTGGTGGTAGTGTCCGGTGTGAGTTTCACTCTGTCATCCTTTTGGTGGGGGGTCTGTCACCGTAATTGGTGTTAGAGTGTGCGATAGTGTTTTTCCTATCATCCTTTTGGTGAAAGTGGCGTACGTAAGTTTTGCTCCGTCATCCTTTTGTGGGGGGTCTGTTATCTTATTGATGTTAGATTGTGCGATAGTGTTTGACCTATCATCCTTTTGGTTGTAGTGGTCGGTGTGTGTTTCGTTCCGTCATCCTTTTGGTTGGGGGACTGTCATCTTGTTAATGTCGGATTGTGCGATAATGTTTGTCCTATCATCCTTTTGGTGGTAGTGGCCGGTGTGAGTTTCACTCCGTCATCCTTTTGGGTGGTGGTCTGTCATCGTAATTGATGTCAGGTTGTATGATCTTGTTTGTCCTATCATGCCTTTGGTGGTATTGGCCGGTGTGAATTTCGCTCTGTCATCCTTTTGGTGGGGGGTATGTCATCGTTATTGATGTCATATTGTGCGATAGAGTTTGTCCTATCATCCTTTTGGTGGTAATGGCCGGTGTGAGTTTCACTCCGTCATGCTTTTGGTGGGGGGTCTGTCATCGTAATTGGTGTCAAAGTGTGCGGTAGTGTTTGTCTTATCATCCTTTTTGTGATAGTCGTCGTTGTGAGTTTCGCTCCTTCATCCTTTTGGTGGGGGGGGTGTCATCGTAATTGATGTCAGGTTATGCGATAGTGTTTGTCCTATCATCCTTTTGGTGGTAGCGGCCGGTGTGAGTTTCGCTGCGTCATCCTTTTGGTGGGGGGTCTGTCATCGTTATTAATATCATATTGTGGGATAGAGTTTGTCCTATCATCTTTTTGGTGGTAGTGGCGGGTGTGAGTTTCGCTCCGTCATCCTTTTGGTGGGGGTCTATCAATGTAATTGGTATTAGAGTGTGCGATAGTGTTTGTCCTATCATTCTTTTGGTGGTAACGGCCGGTGTGTGTTTTGCTCCGTCTTCCTTTTGGTGGGGGGTCTATCATCGTTATTGATGTCATATTGTGCGATAGAGTTTGTCCTATCATCCTTTTGGTGGTAGTGGTCGGTGTGAGATTCGTTCCGTCATCCTTTTGGTGGTAGTGGCCGGTGTGAGATTCGTTCCTTCATCCTTTTGGTGGGGGGTCTGTCTCGTAATTGATGCAGATTATTTGATAGTGTTTGTCCTATCATCCTTTTGGTGGTAGCGGCCGGTGTGAGTTTCGCTCGGTCATCCTTTTGGTGGAGGGTGTGTCATTGTTATTGATGTCATATTGTGCGATAGAGTTTGTCCTATCATCCTTTTGGTGGTAGTGGTCGGTGTGAGTTTCGCTCCGTAATCCTTTTGCTGGGGGGTCTGTCATCGTAATTGGTTTCAGAGTGTGCGATAGTGTTTGTCTTATCATCCCTTTGGTGATAGCGGTCGACGTGAGTTTCGCTTCGTCATTGTTTTTGTGGGGGGTCTGTCATCGTAATTGATGTCAGATTATGCGATAGTGTTTGTCCTATCATCCTTTTAGTGGTAGCAGCCGGTGTGAGTTTCGCTCCGTCATCCTTTTGGTGGGGGGTCTGTCATCGTTATTGATTTCATATTGTGGGATAGAGTTTGTCCTATCATCTTTTTGGTGGTAGTGGCGGGTGTGAGTTTCGCTCTGTCATCCTTTTGGTGGGGGTCCGTCATCGTAATTGGTGTCAGAGTGTGCGATAGTGTTTGTCTTATCATCCTTTTTGTGATAGCGGTCGGTGTGAGTTTCGTTCCGTCATCCTTTTGGTGGGGGGTCTGTCATCTTATTGATGTCGGATTGTGCGATAGTGTTTGTCCTATCATCCTTTTGGTGGTAGTGGCGGGTGTGAGTTTCGCTCCGTCATCCTTTTGGTGGGCGGTCTCTCATCGTAATTGATGTCAGGTTGTGTGATCGTGTTTGTTTTATCATGCTTTTGGTGGTAGTGGCTGGTGTGAGTTTCGCTCCGTCATCCTTTTGGTGGGGGGTCTGTCACCGTTATTGATGTCATATTGTGCGATAGAGTTTGTCCTATCATCCTTTTGGTTGTAGTGGCCGGTGTGAGATTCGTTCCGTCATCCTTTTGGTGGTAGTGGCTGGTGTGAGTTTCGCTCCGTCATCCTTTTGGTGGGGGGTCTGTCATTCTTATTGATGTCATATTGTGCGATAGAGTTTGTCCTATCATCCTTTTGGTGGTAGTGGTCGGTGTGAGTTTCACTCCGTCATCCTTTTGGTGGGGGGTCTGTCATCGTAATTGGTGTCTGAGTGTGCGATATTGTTTGTCTTATCATCCTTTTGGTGATAGCAGTCGGTAGGAGTTTCGTTCCGTCATCCTTTTGATGAGGGGTCTGTCATCTTGTTGATGTCGGATTGTGCGATAGTGTTTGTCCTATCATCCTTTTGGTGGTAGTGGCGGGTGTGACTTTCGCTCCGTCATCCTTTTGGTGGGCGGTCTCTCATCTTAATTGATGTCAGGTTGTGTGATCGTGTTTGTCCTATCATGCTTTTGGTGGTAGTGGCTGGTGTGAGTTTCGCTCCGTCATCCTTTTGGTGGGGGGTCTGTCATTGTTATTGATGTCATATTGTGGGATAGAGTTTGTCCTATCATCTTTTTGGTGGTAGTGGCGAGTGTGAGTTTCGCTCCGTCATCCTTTTGGTGGGGGGTCTGTCATCGTAATGGGTGTCAGAGTGTGCGATAGTGTTTGTCTTATCATCCTTTTTGTGATAGCGGTCGTTGTGAGTTTCGCTCCGTAATCCTTTTGGTGGGGGGTCTGTCATCGTAATTGGTGTCAGAGTGTGCGATAGTGTTTGTCTTATCATCCTTTTGGTGATAGACGTCGGTGTGAGTTTTGCTTTGTCATTCTTTTCGTGGGGGGTCTGTCATCGTAATTGATGCCAGATTATGCGATAGTGTTTGTCCTATCATCCTTTTGGTGGTACCGGCCGGTGTGAGTTTCGCTCCGTCATCCTTTTGGTGGGGGGTCCGTCATCGTTATTGATGTCATATTGTGCGATAGAGTTTGTCATATCATCCTTTTGGTTGTAGTGGCCGGTGTGAGATTCGTTTCGTCATCCTTTTGGTGGTAGTGGCCGGTGTGAGATTTGTTCCTTCATGCTTTTGGTGGGGGGTCTGTCTCGTAATTGATGTCAGATTATGCGATAGTGTGTGTTCTATCATCCTTTTGGTGGTAGCGGCCGGTGTGAGTTTCGCTCCGTCATCCTTTTAATGGGGGGTCTGTCATCGTTATTGATGTCATATTGTGCGATAGTGTTTGTCTTATCATCCTTTTGGTGATAGCGGTCGGTGTGAGTTTCGTTTCGTAATCCTTTTGGTGGGGGGTCTGTCGTCTTGTTGATGTCGGATTATGCGATAGTTTTTGTCCTATCATCCTTTTGGTGGTAGTGGCGGGTGTGAGTTTCGCTCTGTCATCCTTTTGGTGGGCGGTCTCTCATCGTAATTGATGTCAGGTTGTGTGATCGTGTTTGTCCTATCATGCTTTTCGTGGTAGTGGCTAGTGTGGGTTTCGCTCCGTCATCCTTTTGGTGGGGGGTCTGTCATTGTTATTGATGTCATATTGTGCGATAGAGTTTGTCCTATCATCCTTTTGGTTGTAGTGGCCGGTGTGAGATTTGTTCCGTCATCCTTTTGGTGGTAGTGGCTGGTGTGAGATTCGCTCCGTCATCCTTTTGGTGGGGGGTCTGTCATTGTTATTGATGTCATATTGTGCGATAGAGTTTGTCCTATCATCCTTTTGGTGGTAGTGGTCGGTGTGAGTTTCACTCCGTCATCCTTTTGGTGGGGGGTCTGTCATCGTAATTGGTGTCAGAGTGTGCGATAGTGTTTGTCTTATCATCCTTTTGGTGATAGCGGTCGGTGTGAGTTTCGTTCCGTCATCCTTTTGGTGGGGGGTCTGTCATCTTGTTGATGTCGGATTGTGCGATAGTGTTTGTCCTATCATCCTTTTGGTGGTAGTGGTGGGTGTGAGTTTCGCTCCGTCGTCCTTTTGGTGGGAGGTCTCTCATCGTAATTGATGTCAGGTTGTGTGATCGTGTTTGTCCTATCATGCTTTTGGTGGTAGTGGCTGGTGTGAGTTTCGCTCCGTCATCCTTTTGGTGGGGGGTCTGTCATCGTTATTGATGTCATATTGTGCGATAGAGTTTGTCATATCATCCTTTTGGTTGTAGTGGCCGGTGTGAGATTCGTTTCGTCATCCTTTTGGTGGTAGTGGCCGGTGTGAGATTCGTTCGTTCATCCTTTTGGTGGGGGGTCTGTCTCGTAATTGGTGTCAAATTATGCGATAGTGTGTGTCCTATCATCCTTTTGGTGGTAGCGGCCGGTGTGAGTTTCGCTCCGTCATCCTTTTAATGGGGGGTCTGTCATCGTTATTGATGTCGTATTGTGCGATAGTATTGGTCTTATCATCCTTTTAGTGATAGCGGTCGGTGTGAGTTTCGTTTCGTCATCCTTTTGGTGGGGGGTCTGTCATCTTGTTGATGTCGGGTTGTGCGATAGTGTTTGTCCTATCATCCTTTTGGTGGTAGTGGCGGGTGTGACTTTCGCTCCGTCATCCTTTTGGTGGGCGGTCTCTCATCGTAATTGATGTCAGGTTGTGTGATCGTGTTTGTCCTATCATGCTTTTGGTGGTAGTGGCTGGTGTGAGTTTCGCTCCGTCATCCTTTTGGTGGGGGGTCTGTCATTGTTATTGATGTCATATTGTGGGATAGAGTTTGTCCTATCATCTTTTTGGTGGTAGTGGCGAGTGTGAGTTTCGCTCCGTCATCCTTTTGGTGGGGGGTCTGTCATCGTAATGGGTGTCAGAGTGTGCGATAGTGTTTGTCTTATCATCCTTTTTGTGATAGCGGTCGTTGTGAGTTTCACTCCGTAATCCTTTTGGTGGGGGGTCTGTCATCGTAATTGGTGTCAGAGTGTGTGATAGTGTTTGTCTTATCATCCTTTTGGTGATAGACGTCGGTGTGAGTTTTGCTTTGTCATTCTTTTCGTGGGGGGTCTGTCATCGTAATTGATGCCAGATTATGCGATAGTGTTTGTCCTATCATCCTTTTGGTGGTACCGGCCGGTGTGAGTTTCGCTCCGTCATCCTTTTGGTGGGGGGTCTGTCATCGTTATTGATGTCATATTGTGCGATAGAGTTTGTCATATCATCCTTTTGGTTGTAGTGGCCGGTGTGAGATTCGTTTCGTCATCCTTTTGGTGGTAGTGGCCGGTGTGAGATTTGTTCCTTCATCCTTTTGGTGGGGGGTCTGTCTCGTAATTGATGTCAGATTATGCGGTAGTGTGTGTTCTATCATCCTTTTGGTGGTAGCGGCCGGTGTGAGTTTCGCTCCGTCATCCTTTTAATGGGGGGTCTGTCATCGTTATTGATGTCATATTGTGCGATAGTGTTTGTCTTATCATCCTTTTGGTGATAGCGGTCTGTGTGAGTTTCGTTTCGTAATCCTTTTGGTGGGGGGTCTGTCATCTTGTTGATGTCGGATTGTGCGATAGTGTTTGTCCTATCATCCTTTTGCTGGTAGTGGCGGGCGTGAGTTTCACTCCGTCATCCTTTTGGTGGGCAGTCTCTCATCGTAATTGATGTCAGGTTGTGTGATCGTGTTTGTCCTATCATGCTTTTGGTGGTAGTGGCTGGTGTGGGTTTCGCTCCGTCATCCTTTTGGTGGGGGTCTGTCATTGTTATTGATGTCATATTGTGCGATAGAGTTTGTCCTATCATCCTTTTGGTTGTAGTGGCCGGTGTGAGATTCGTTCCGTCATCCTTTTGGTGGTAGTGGCTGGTGTGAGTTTCGCTCCGTCATCCTTTTGGTGGGGGGTCTGTCATTGTTATTGATGTCATATTGTGCGATAGAGTTTGTCCTATCATCCTTTTGGTGGTAGTGGTCGGTGTGAGTTTCACTCCGTCATCCTTTTGGTGGGGGGTCTGTCATTGTAATTGGTGTCAGAGTGTGCGATAGTGTTTGTCTTATCATCCTTTTGGTGATAGCGGTCGGTGTGACTTTCGTTCCGTCATCCTTTTGGTGGGGGGTCTGTCATCTTGTTGATGTCGGATTGTGCGATAGTGTTTGTCCTATCATCCTTTTGGTGGTAGTGGCGGGTGTGAGTTTCGCTCCATCATCCTTTTGGTGGGCGGTCTCTCATCGTAATTGATGTCAGGTTGTGTGATCGTGTTTTTCCTATCATGCTTTTGGTGGTAGTGGCTGGTGTGAGTTTCGCTCCGTCATCCTTTTGGTGGGGGGTCTGTCATCGTTATTGATGTCATATTGTGCGATAGAGTTTGTCATATCTTCGTTTTGGTTGTAGTGGCCGGTGTGAGATTCGTTTCGTCATCCTTTTGGTGGTAGTGGCCGGTGTGAGATTCGTTCCTTCATCCTTTTGGTGGGGGGTCTGTCTCGTAATTGATGTCATATTATGCGATAGTGTGTGTCCTATCATCCTTTTGATGGTAGCGGCCGGTGTGAGTTTCGCTCCGTCATCCTTTTAATGGGGGGTCTGTCATCGTTATTGATGTCATATTGTGCGATAGTGTTGGTTTTATCATCCTTTTGGTGATAGCGGTCGGTGTGACTTTCGTTCCGTCATCCTTTTGGTGGGGGGTCTGTCATCTTGTTGATGTCGGGTTGTGCGATAGTGTTTGTCCTATCATCCTTTTGGTGGTAGTGGCGGGTGTGACTTTCGCTCCGTCATCCTTTTGGTGGGCGGTCTCTCATCGTAATTGATGTCAGGTTGTGTGATCGTGTTTGTCCTATCATGCTTTTGGTGGTAGTGGCTGGTGTGAGTTTCGCTCCGTCATCCTTTTGGTGGGTGGTCTGTCATTGTTATTGATGTTATATTGTGCGATAGAGTTTGTCCTATCATTCTTTTGGTGGTAATGGCCGATGTGAGTTTTGCTCCGTAATCCTTTTGGTGGGGAGTCTGTCATCGTAATTGGTGTCCGAGTGTCCGATAATGTTTGTCTTATCATCCGTTTAGTGATAGCGGTCGATGTGAGTTTCGCTTCGTCATCCTTTTGGTGGGGGGGTCTGTTATCGTAATTGATGTCAGATTATGCGATAGTGTTTGTCCTATCATCCTTATAGTGGTAGCAGCCGGTGTGAGTTTTGCTCCGTCATCCTTTTGGTGGGGGGTCTGTCATCGTTATTGATGTCATATTGTGGGATAGAGTTTGTCCTATCATCTTTTTGGTGGTAGTGACGGGTGTGAGTTTCGCTCCGTCATCCTTTTGGTGGGGGGTCTGTCATCGTAATGGGTGTCAGAGTGTGCGATAGTGTTTGTCTTATCATCCTTTTTGTGATAGCGGTCGTTGTGAGTTTCGCTCTGTAATCCTTCTGGTGGGGGGTTTGTCATCGTAATTGGTGTCAGAGTGTGCGGTAGTGTTTGTCTTATCATCCTTTTGGTGATAGACGTCGGTGTGAGTTTCGCTTCGTCATCCTTTTGGTGGGGGGTCTGTCATCGTAATTGATGCCAGATTATGCGATAGTGTTTGTCCTATCATCGTTTAGGTGGTAGCGGCCGGTGTGAGATTCGCTCCGTCATCCTTTTGGTGGGGGGTCTGTCATCGTTATTGATGTCATATTGTGCGATAGCGTTTATCCTATCATCCTTTTGGTTGTAGTGGCCGGTGTGAGATCCGTTTCGTCATCCTTTTGGTGGTAGTGGCCGGTGTGAGATTCGTTCCTTCATCTTTTTGGTAAGGGGTCTGTCTCGTAATTGATGTCAGATTATGCAATAGTGTGTGTCCTATCATCCTTTTGGTGGTAGCGGCCGGTGTGAGTTTCACTCCGTCATCCTTTTAATAGGGGGTCTGTCATCGTTATTGATGTCATATTGTGCGATAGTGTTTGTCTTATCATCCTTTTGGTGATAGCGGTCGGTGTGAGTTTCGTTTCGTCATCCTTTTGGTGGGGGGTCTGTCATCTTGTTGATGTCGGGTTGTGCGATAGTGTTTGTCCTATCATCCTTTTGGTGGTAGTGGCGGGTGTGACTTTCGCTCCGTCATCCTTTTGGTGGGCGGTCTCTCATCGTAATTGATGTCAGGTTGTGTGATCGTGTTTGTCCTATCATGCTTTTGGTGGTAGTGGCTGGTGTGAGTTTCGCTCCGTCATCCTTTTGGTGGGGGGTCTGTCATTGTTATTGATGTCATATTGTGGGATAGAGTTTGTCCTATCATCTTTTTGGTGGTAGTGGCGAGTGTGAGTTTCGCTCCGTCATCCTTTTGGTGGGGGGTTTGTCATCGTAATGGGTGTCAGAGTGTGCGATAGTGTTTGTCTTATCATCCTTTTTGTGATAGCGGTCGTTGTGAGTTTCGCTCCGTAATCCTTTTGGTGGGGGTTCTGTCATCGTAATTGGTGTCAGAGTGTGCGATAGTGTTTGTCTTATCATCCTTTTGGTGATAGACGTCGGTGTGAGTTTTGCTTTGTCATTCTTTTCGTGGGGGGTCTGTCATCGTAATTGATGCCAGATTATGCGATAGTGTTTGTCCTATCATCCTTTTGGTGGTACCGGCCGGTGTGAGTTTCGCTCCGTCATCCTTTTGGTGGGGGGTCCGTCATCGTTATTGATGTCATATTGTGCGATAGAGTTTGTCATATCATCCTTTTGGTTGTAGTGGCCGGTGTGAGATTCGTTTCGTCATCCTTTTGGTGGTAGTGGCCGGTGTGAGATTTGTTCCTTCATCCTTTTGGTGGGGGGTCTGTCTCGTAATTGATGTCAGATTATACGGTAGTGTGTGTTCTATCATCCTTTTGGTGGTAGCGGCCGGTGTGAGTTTCGCTCCGTCATCCTTTTAATGGGGGGTCTGTCATCGTTATTGATGTCATATTGTGCGATAGTGTTTGTCTTATCATCCTTTTGGTGATAGCGGTCGGTGTGAGTTTCGTTTCGTAATCCTTTTGGTGGGGGGTCTGTCATCTTGTTGATGTCGGATTGTGCGATAGTGTTTGTCCTATCATCCTTTTGCTGGTAGTGGAGGGCGTGAGTTTCACTCCGTCATCCTTTTGGTGGGCAGTCTCTCATCGTAATTGATGTCAGGTTGTGTGATCGTGTTTGTCCTATCATGCTTTTGGTGGTAGTGGCTGGTGTGGGTTTCGCTCCGTCATCCTTTTGGTGGGGGGTCTGTCATTGTTATTGATGTCATATTGTGCGATAGAGTTTGTCCTATCATCCTTTTGGTTGTAGTGGCCGGTGTGAGATTCGTTCCGTCATCCTTTTGGTGGTAGTGGCTGGTGTGAGTTTCGCTCCGTCATCCTTTTGGTGGGGGGTCTGTCATTGTTATTGATGTCATATTGTGCGATAGAGTTTGTCCTATCATCCTTTTGGTGGTAGTGGTCGGTGTGAGTTTTACTCCGTCATCCTTTTGGTGGGGGGTCTGTCATCGTAATTGGTGTCAGAGTGTGCGATAGTGTTTGTCTTATCATCCTTTTGGTGATAGCGGTCGGTGTGAGTTTCGTTCCGTCATCCTTTTGGTGGGGGGTCTGTCATCTTGTTGATGTCGGATTGTGCGATAGTGTTTGTCCTATCATCCTTTTGGTGGTAGTGGCGGGTGTGAGTTTCGCTCCGTCATCCTTTTGGTGGGCGGTCTCTCATCGTAATTGATGTCAGGTTGTGTGATCGTGTTTTTCCTATCATGCTTTTGGTGGTAGTGGCTGGTGTGAGTTTCGCTCCGTCATCCTTTTGGTGGGGGGTCTGTCATCGTTATTGATGTCATATTGTGCGATAGAGTTTGTCATATCATCCTTTTGGTTGTAGTGGCCGGTGTGAGATTCGTTTCGTCATCCTTTTGGTGGTAGTGGCCGGTGTGAGATTCGTTCCTTCATCCTTTTGGTGGGGGGTCTGTCTCGTAATTGATGTCAGATTATGCGATAGTGTGTGTCCTATCATCCTTTTGGTGGTAGCGGCCGGTGTGAGTTTCGCTCCGTCATCCTTTTAATGGGGGGTCTGTCATCGTTATTGATGTCATATTGTGCGATAGTGTTGGTCTTATCATCCTTTTGGTGATAGCGGTTGGTGTGAGTTTCGTTTCGTCATCCTTTTGGTGGGGGGTCTGTCATCTTGTTGATGTCGGGTTGTGCGATAGTGTTTGTCCTATCATCCTTTTGGTGGTAGTGGCGGCTGTGACTTTCGCTCCGTCATCCTTTTGGTGGGCGGTCTCTCATCGTAATTGATGTCAGGTTGTGTGATCGTGTTTGTCCTATCATGCTTTTGGTGGTAGTGGCTGGTGTGAGTTTCGCTCCGTCATCCTTTTGGTGGGTGGTCTGTCATTGTTATTGATGTTATATTGTGCGATAAAGTTTGTCCTATCATTCTTTTGGTGGTAGTGGCCGATGTGAGTTTTGCTCCGTAATCCTTTTGGTGGGGAGTCTGTCATTGTAATTGGTGTCAGAGTGTCCGATAATGTTTGTCTTATCATCCGTTTAGTGATAGCGGTCGGTGTGAGTTTCGCTTCGTCATCCTTTTGGTGGGGGGGTCTGTTATCGTAATTGATGTCAGATTATGCGATAGTGTTTGTCCTATCATCCTTATAGTGGTAGCAGCCGGTGTGAGTTTTGCTCCGTCATCCTTTTGGTGGGGGGTCTGTCATCGTTATTGATGTCATATTGTGGGATAGAGTTTGTCCTATCATCTTTTTGGTGGTAGTGACGGGTGTGAGTTTCGCTCCGTCATCCTTTTGGTGGGGGGTCTGTCATCGTAATGGGTGTCAGAGTGTGCGATAGTGTTTGTCTTATCATCCTTTTTGTGATAGCGGTCGTTGTGAGTTTCGCTCTTTAATCCTTCTGGTGGGGGGTTTGTCATCGTAATTGGTGTCAGAGTGTGCGATAGTGTTTGTCTTATCATCCTTTTGGTGATAGACGTCGGTGTGAGTTTCGCTTCGTCATCCTTTTGGTGGGGGGTCTGTCATCGTAATTGATGCCAGATTATGCGATAGTGTTTGTCCTATCATCGTTTTGGTGGTAGCGGCCGGTGTGAGATTCGCTCCGTCATCCTTTTGGTGGGGGGTCTGTCATCGTTATTGATGTCATATTGTGCGATAGCGTTTGTCCTATCATCCTTTTGGTTGTAGTGGCCGGTGTGAGATTCGTTTCGTCATCCTTTTGGTGGTAGTGGTCGGTGTGAGATTCGTTCCTTCATCCTTTTGGTGGGGGGTCTGTCTCGTAATTGATGTCAGATTATGCAATAGTGTGTGTCCTATCATCCTTTTGGTGGTAGCGGCCGGTGTGAGTTTCACTCTGTCATCCTTTTAATAGGGGGTCTGTCATCGTTATTGATGTCATATTGTGCGATAGTGTTTGTCTTATCATCCTTTTGGTGATAGCGGTCGGTGTGAGTTTCGTTTCGTCATCCTTTTGGTGGGGGGTCTGTCATCTTGTTGATGTCAGATTATGCGATAGTGTTTGTCCTATCATCCTTTTGATGGTAGTGGCGGGTGTGAGTTTCGCTCCGATATTGTTTTGGTAGGAGGTCTCTCATCGTAATTGATGTCAGGTTATGTGATCGTGTTTGTCCTAGCATGCTTTTGGTGGTAGTGGCTGGTGTGAGTTTCGCTCCGTCATCCTTTTGGTGGGGGGTCTGTCATCGTTATTGATGTCATATTGTGCGATAGAGTTTGTCCTATCATCCTTTAAGTGGTAGTGGCCGGTGTGAGATTCGTTCCGTCATCCTTTTGGTGGTAGTGGCCGGTGTGAGATTCGTTTCTTCATCCTTTTGGTGGGGGGTCTGTCTCGTAATTTATGTCAGATTATGCGATAGTGTTTGTCCTATCATCCTTTTGGTGGTAGTGGCCGGTGTGAGTTTCGCTCCGTCATCCTTTTGGTGGGGGGTCTTCCATCGTTATTGATGTCATATTGTGTGATAGTGTTTGTCTTATAATCCTTTTGGTGATAACGGTCGGTGTGAGTTTCGTTCTGTCATCCTTTTGGTGGGGGGTCTGTCATCTTGTTGATGTCGGACTGTGCGATAGTGTTTGTCCTATCATCCTTTTGGTGGTAGTGGCGGGTGTGAGTTTCGCTCCGTCATCCTTTTGGTGGGCGGTCTCTCATCGTAATTGATGTCAGGTTGTGTGATCGTGTTTGTCCTATCATGCTTTTGGTGGTAGTGGCTGGTGTGAGTTTCGCTCCGTCATCCTTTTGGTGGGGGGTCTGGCATTGTTATTGATGTCATATTGTGCGATAGAGTTTGTCTTATCATCCTTTTGGTGGTAGTGGCCAGTGTGAGTTTTTCTCCGTAATCCTTTTGGTGGGGGGTCTGTCATCGTAATTGGTATCAGAGTGTGCGATAATGTTTGTCTTATCATCCCTTTAGTGATAGCGGTCGGTGTGAGTTTCGCTTCGTCATCCTTTTGGTGGGGGTCTATTATCGTAATTGATGTCAGATTATGCGATAGTGTTTGTCCTATCATCCTGATAGTGGTAGCAGCCGGTGTGAGTTTCGCTCCGTCATCCTTTTGGTGGGGGGTCTGTCATTGTTATTGATGTCATATTGTGGGATAGAGTTTGTCCTATCATCTTTTTGGTGGTAGTGGCGGGTGTGAGTTTCGCTCTGTCATCCTTTTGGTGGGGGGTCTGTCATCGTAGTTGGTGTCAGAGTGTGCGATAGTGTTTGTCCTATCATCCTTTTTGTGATAGCGGTCTGTGTGAGTTTCGCTCCGTAATCCTTTTGGTGGGGGGTCTATCATCGTAATTGGTGTCAGAGTGTGCGATAGTGTTTGCCTTATCATCCTTTTGTTGATAGTCGTCCGTGTGAGTTTTGCTTCGTCGTCCTTTTGGCGGGGGGTCTGTCATCGTAATTGATGTCAGATTATGCGATAGTGTTTGTTCTATCATCCTTTTGGTGGTAGCGGCCAGTGTGAGTTTCGCTCCGTCATCCTTTTGGTGGGGGGTCTGTCATCGTTATTAATGTCATATTGTGCGATAGAGTTTGTCCTATCATCCTTTTAGTGGTAGTGGCCGGTGTGAGTTTCGCTCCGTCATCCTTTTGGTGGAGGGTCTGTCATCGTAATTGGTGTCAGAGTGTACGATAGTGTTTGTCTTATCATCCTTTTGGTGATAGTGGCGTACGTGAGTTTTGCTCTGTCATCCTTTTGTGGGGGGTCTGTCATCGTAATTGATGTCAGATTGTGCGATAGTGTTTGTCCTATCATCCTTTTGGTTGTAGTGGTCGGTGGGTGTTTCGTTCCGTCATCCTTTTGGTGGGGGGTCTGTCATCTTGTTAATGTCGGATTATGCGATAGTGTTTGTCCTATCATCCTTTTGGTGGTAGTGGCGGGTGTGAGTTTTGCTCCGTCATCCTTTTGGTGGGCGATCTGTCATCGTAATTGATGTCAGGTTCTGTAATCGTGTTTGTCAAATCATTTTTTTGGTGGTATTGGTCGGTGTGAATTTCGCTCCGTCATCCTTTTGGTGGGGGGTATGTCATCGTTATTGATGTCATATTGTGTGATAGAGTTTGTCCTATCATCCTTTTGGTGGTAGTGGTCGGTGTGAGTTTCGCTCCGTCATCCTTTTAGTGGGGGGTCTGTCATCGTAATTTGTGTCAGAGTGTGTGATAGTGTTTGTCTTATCATCCTTTTGGTGATAGCGGTCGGTGTGAGTTTCGCTTCGTCATCCTTTTGGTGGGGGGTCTGTCATCTTGTTGATGTCGGATTGTGCGATAGTGTTTGTCCTATCATCCTTTTGGTGTTAGTGGCGGGTGTGAGTTTCGCTCCGTCATCCTTTGGGTGGGCGATCTGTCATCGTAATTGATGTCAGGTTCTGTGATCGTGTTTGTCCTATCATTTTTTTGGTGGTATTGGCCGATGTGAATTTCGCTCCGTCATCCTTTTGGTGGGGGGTATGTCATCGTTATTGATGTCATATTGTGCGATAGTGTTTGTCCTATCATCCTTTTGGTGGTAGTGGTCGGTGTGAGTTTCGCTCTGTCATCCTTTTGGTGGGAGGTCTGTCATTGTAATTGGTGTCAGAGTGTGCGATAGTGTTTGTCTTATCATCCTTTTGGCGATAGCGGTCGGTGTGAGTTTCACTTCGTCATCCTTTTGGTGGGGGGTCTGTCATCGTAATTGATGTCAGATTATGCGATAGTGTTTGTTCTATCATCCTTTTGGTGGTAGCGGCCAGTGTGAGTTTCGCTCCGTCATCATTTTGGTGGGGGATCTGTCATCGTTATTGATGTTATATTGTGCGATAGAGTTTGTCCTATCATCCTTTTAGTGGTAGTGGCCGGTGTGAGTTTCGCTCCGTCATCCTTTTGGTGGAGGGTCTGTCATCGTAATTGGTGTTAGAGTGTGCGATAGTGTTTGTCTTATCATCCTTTTGGTGATAGTGGCGTACGTGAGTTTCGCTCTGTCATCCTTTTGTGGGGGGTCTGTTATCTTATTGATGTCAGATTGTGCGATAGTGTTTGTCCTATCATCCTTTTGGTTGTAGTGGTCGGTGGGTGTTTCGTTCCGTCATCCTTTTGGTGGGGGGTCTCTCATCTTGTTAATGTCGGATTATGCGATAGTGTTTGTCCTATCATCCTTTTGGTGGTAGTGGCGGGTGTAAGTTTCGCTCCGTCATCCTTTTGGTGGGCGATCTGTCATCGTAATTGATGTCAGGTTCTGTGATCGTGTTTGTCCTATCATTTTTTTGGTGGTATTGGCCGGTGTGAATTTCGCTCCGTCATCCTTTTGGTGGGGGGTATGTCATCGTTATTGATGTCATATTGTGCGATAAAGTTTGTCCTATCATCCTTTTGGTGGTAGTGGTCGGTGTGAGTTTCGTTCCGTCATCCTTTTTGTGGGGGGTATGTCATCTTGTTGATGTCGGATTGTGCGATAGTGTTTGTCCTATCATCCTTTCGGTGGTAGTGGCAGGTGTGAGTTTCGCTCCGTCATCCTTTTGGTGGGCGATCTGTCATCGTAATTGATATCAGGTTCTGTGATCGTGTTTGTCCTATCATGCTTTTGGTGGTATTGGCTGGTATGAATTTCGCTCCGTCATCCTTTTGGTGGGGGGTATGTCATCATTATTGATGTCATATTGTGCGATAGAGTATGTCCTATCATCCTTTTGGTGATAGCGGTCGGTGTGAGTTTCGTTCCGTTATCCTTTTGGTGGGGGGTCTGTCATCTTGTTTATGTCGGATTGTGCGATAGTGTTTGTCCTATCATCCTTTTGGTGGTAGTGGCGGGTGAGACTTTCGTTCCGTCATCCTTTTGGTGGGCGGTCTCTCATTGTAATTGATGTCAGGTTGTGTGATCGTGTTTGTCCTATCATGCTTGTGGTGGTAGTTGATGGTGTGAGTTTCGCTCTGCCATCCTTTTGGTGGGGGGTCTGGCATTGTTATTGATGTCATATTGTGTGATAGAGTTTGTCCTATCATCCTTTTGGTTGTAGTGGCCGGTGTGAGTTTTTCTCCGTAATCCTTTTAGTGGGGGGTCTGTCATCGTAATTGGTGTCAGAGTGTGCGATAATGTTTGTCTTATCATCCCTTTAGTGATAGTGGTCGGTGTGAGTTTCGCTTCGTCATCCTTTTGGTGGGGGGTCTATTATCGTAATTGATGTCAGATTATGCGATAGTGTTTGTCCTATCATCCTTATAGTGGTAGCAGCCGGTGTGAGTTTCGCTCCGTCATCCTTTTGGTGGGGGGTCTGTCATCGTTATTAATGTCATATTGTGGGATAGAGTTTGTCCTATCATCTTTTTGGTGGTAGTGGCGGGTGTGAGTTTCGCTCTGTCATCCTTTTGGTGGGGGGTATGTCATCGTAGTTGGTGTCAGAGTGTGCGATAGTGTTTGTCCTATCATCCTTTTTGTGATAGCGGTCGGTGTGAGTTTCGCTCCGTAATCCTTTTGGTGGGGGGTCTATCATCGTAATTGGTGTCAGAGTGTGCGATAGTGTTTGCCTTATCATCCTTTTGTTGATAGTCGTCCGTGTGAGTTTTGCTTCGTCGTCCTTTTGGCAGGGGGTCTGTCATCGTAATTGATGTCAGATTATGCGATAGTGTTTGTTCTATCATCCTTTTGGTGGTAGTGGCCGGTGTGAGTTTCGCTCCGTCATCCTTTTGGTGGAGGGTCTGTCATCGTAATTGGTGTCAGAGTGTACGATAGTGTTTGTCTTATCATCCTTTTGGTGATAGTGGCGTATGTGAGTTTTGCTCTGTCATCCTTTTGTGGGGTAGTGGTCGGTGGGTGTTTCGTTCCGTCATCCTTTTGGTGGGGGGTCTGTCATCTTGTTAATGTCGGATAATGCGATAGTGTTTGTCCTATCATCCTTTTGGAGGGCGATCTGTCATCGTAATTGATGTCAGGTTCTGTGATCGTGTTTGTCCTATCATTTTTTTGGTGGTATTGGCCGGTGTGAATTTTGCTCTGTCATCCTTTTGGTGGGGGGTATGTCATTGTTATTGATGTCATATTGTGCGATAGTGTTTGTCCTATTATCCTTTTGGTGGTAGTGGCGGGTGTGAGTTTCGCTCCGTCATCCTTTTGGTAGGGGGTCTGTCATCGTAATTGGTGTCAGAGTGTGTGATAGTGTTTCTCTTATCATCCTTTTGGTGGTAGCGGCCGGTGTGAGTTTTGCTCCGTCATCCTTTTGGTGGGGGGTCTATCATTGTTATTGATGTCATATTGTGCGATAGAGTTTGTTCTATCATCCTTTTGGTGGTAGTGGCCGGTGTGAGTTTCGCTCTGTCATCCTTTTGGTGGGAGGTCTGTCATCGTAATTGGTGTCAGAGTGTGCGATAGTGTTTGTCTTATCATCCTTTTGGTGATAGCGGTCGGTGTGAGTTTCACTTCGTCATCCTTTTGGTGGGCGTCTGTCATCGTAATTGATGTCAGATTATGCGATAGTGTTTATCTTATCTTCCTTTTGGTGGTAGCGGCCGATGTGAGTTTCGCTCCGTCATCCTTTTGGTGGGGGGTCTGTCATCGTTATTGATGTCATATTGTGCGATAGAGTTTGTCCTATCATCCTTTTGGTGGTAGTGGCTGGTGTGAGTTTCATTCTGTCATCCTTTTTGTGGGGGGTCTGTAATCGTAATTGATATCAGATTATGCGATTGTGTTTGTCCTATCATCCTTTTTGTGGTAGCGGCCGGTGTGAATTTCACTCCGTCATCCTTTTGGTGGGGGGTCTGTCATCGTTATTGATGTCATATTGTGCGATAGTGTTTGCCTTATCATCCTTTTGGTGATATCGGTCGGTGTGAGTTTCGTTCGGTCATCCTTTTGGTGGGGGGTCTGTCATCTTGTTGATGTCGGATTATGCAATAATGTTTGTCCTATCATCCTTTTGGTGGTAGTGGCGGTGTCAGTTTCGCTCCAACATCCTTTTGATGGGCGGTCTCTCATTGTAATTGATGTCAGGTTGTGTGATCGTATTAGTCCTATCATTCTTTTGGTGGTAGGGGCTGGGTGAGTTTGGCTCCGTAATCCTTTAGGTAGGGGGTATGTCATTGTTATTGATGTCATATTGTGCGATAGAGTTTGTCCTATCATCCTTTTGGTGGTAGTGGCTGGTGTGAGTTTCGTTCTATCATCCTTTTTGTGGGGGGTCTGTAATCGTAATTGATGTCAGATTATGCGATAGTGTTTGTCCTATCTTCCTTTTGGTGGTAGCGGCCGGTGTGAGTTTTGCTCCGTCATCCTTTTGGTGGGGGATCTGTCATTGTTATTGATGTCATATTGTGCGATAGAGTTTGTTCTATCATCCTTTTGGTGGTAATGGCCGGTGTGAGTTTCGTTCTGTCATCCTTTTTATGGGGGGTCTATATCGTAATTGATGTCAGATTATGCCATATTGTTTGTCCTATCATCCTTTTGGTGGTAGCGGCCTGTGTGAGTTTCTCTCTGTCATCCTTTTGGTGGGGGTTCTGTCATCGTTATTGATGTCATAAGGTACGATAGTGTTTGTCTTATCATCCTTTTGGTGATATCGGTCGGTGTGAGTTTCGCTTCGTCATCCTTTTGGTGGGGGGTCTGTCATCGTAATTGATGTCAGATTATGCGATAGTGTTTATCCTATCTTCCTTTTGGTGGTAGCGGCCGTTGTGAGTTTCGCTCCGTCATCCTTTTGGTGGTGGGTCTGTCATCGTTATTGATGTCATATTGTGCGATAGAGTTTGTCCTATCATCCTTTTGGTGGTAGCAGCCGATGTGAGTTTCGCTCTGTCATCCTTGTGGTGGGGGTTATGTCATCGTTATTGATGTCATATTGTGCGATAGAGTTTGTCCTATCATCCTTTTGGTGGTAGTGGCTTAAGTGAGTTTCGTTCTGTCATCCTTTTTGTGAGGGGTCTATAATCGTAATTGATGTCAGATTATGCCATAGTGTTTGTCCTATCATCCTTTTGGTGGTAGCGGCCGGTGTGAGTTTCGCTCCGTCATCCTTTTGGTGGGGGTTCTGTCATCGTTATTGATGTCATAAGGTGCGATAGTGGTTGTCTTATCATCCTTTTGGTGATATCGGTCGGTGTGAGTTTCGTTCCGTCATCATTTTGGTGGGGGGTTTGTCATCTTGTTGATGTGGTATTGCGCAATAGTGTTTGTCCTATCATCCTTTTGGAGGTAGTGGCGGGTGTCAGTTTTGCTCCATCATCCTTTTGGTGGGCGGTCTCTCATCGTAACTGACGTTAGGTTGTGTGATCGTGTTTGTACTATCATTCTTTTGGTGGTAGTGGCTGGTGTGAGTTTGGCTCCGTCATCCTTTTTATAGGGGGTCTGTCATTGTTATTGATGTCATATTTTGCGAAAGAGTTTGTCATATCATCCTTTTGGTGGTAGTGGGCGATGTGAGTTTCGCTCTGCCATCCTTTTGGTGGGGGGTCTGTCATCGTTATTGATGTCATATTGTACGATAGTGTTTGTCCTATCATCCTTTTGGTGGTAGTGGCTGGTGTGAGTTTCGTTCTGTCATCCTTTTTGTGGGGGGTCTGTAATCGTAATTGATGTCAGATTATGCGATAGTGTTTGTCCTATCTTACTTTTGGTGGTAGCGGCCGGTGTGAGTTTCGCTCCGTCATCCTTTTTGTGGGGGGTCTGTCATTGTTATTGATGTCATATTGTTCGATAGAGTTTGTCCTATCATCCTTTTGGTGGTAGTGGCCGGTGTGAGTTTTGCTCTGTCATCCTTTTTGTGGGGGGTCTATATCGTAATTGATGTCATATTATGCCATAGTTTTTGTCCTATCATCCTTTTGGTGGTAGCGGCCGGTGTGAGTTTCGCTCCGTCATCCTTTTGGTGGGGGTTCTATCATCGTTATTGATGTCATAAGGTGCGATAGTGTTTGTCTTATCATCCTTTTGGTGATATCGGTCGGTGTGAGTTTCGTTCCGTCATCGTTTTGGTGGGGGGTTTGTCATCTTGTTGATGTCGGGTTGTGCAATAGTGTTTGTCCTATCATCCTTTTGGAGGTAGTGGCGGGTGTCAGTTTTTCTCCATCATCCTTTTGGTGGGCGGTCTCTCATCGTAATTGACGTCAGGTTGTGTGATCGTGTTTGTCCTATCATTCTTTTGGTGGTAGTGGCTGGTGTGAGTTTGGCTCCGTCATCCTTTTGGTAGGGGGTCTGTCATTGTTATTGATGTCATATTTTGCGAAAGAGTTTGTCATATCATCCTTTTGGTGGTAGTGGCCGATGTGAGTTTTGCTCTGTCATCCTTTTGGTGGGGGGTCTGTCATCGTTATTGATGTCATATCGTGCAATAGAGTTTGTCCTATCATCCTTTTGGTGGTAGTGGCTGGTGTGAGTTTCGTTCTGTCATCCTTTTTGTGGGGGGTCTGTTATCGTAATTGATGTCAGATTATGCGATAGTGTTTGTCCTATCTTCCTTTTGGTGGTAGCGGCTGGTGTGAGTTTCGCTCCGTCATACTTTTGGTGGGGGGTCTGTCATTTGTATTGATGTCATATTGTGCGATAGAGTTTGTCCTATCATCCTTTTGGTGGTAGTGGCCGGTGTGAGTTTCGCTCTATCATCCTTTTCGTGGGAGGTCTGTCATCGTAATTGCTGTCAGAGTGTGCGATAGTGTTTGTCTTATCATCCTTTTGGTGATAGCGGTCGGTGTGAGTTTCACTTCGTCATCCTTTTGGTGGGGGGTCTTTCATCGTAATTGATGTCAGATTATGCGATAGTGTTTATCCTATCTTCCTTTTGGTGGTAGCGGCCAATGTGAGTTTCGCTCCGTCATCCTTTTGGTGGGGGGTCTATCATCAATATTGATGTCATATTGTGCGATAGAGTTTGTCCTATCATCCTTTTGGTGGTAGCGGCCGATGTGAGTTTGCTTCTGTCATCCTTTTGGTGGGGGGTCTGTCATCGTTATTGATGTCATATTGTGCGATAGAGTTTGTGCTATCATACTTTTGGTGGTAGTGGCTGGTGTGAGTTTCGTTCTGTCATCGTAATTGATTTCAGATTATGCGATAGTGTTTGTCCTATCATCCTTTTTGTGCTAGCGTCCGGTGTGAGTTTCACTCCGTCATCCTTTTGGTGGGGGGTCTGTCATCGTTATTGATGTCATATTGTGCGATAGTGTTTGCCTTATCATCCTTTTGGTGATATCGGTCGGTGTGAGTTTCGTTCCGTCATCCTTTTGGTCGGGGGTCTGTCATCTTGTTGATGTCGGATTGTGCAATAGTGTTTGTCCTATCATCCTTTTGGTGGTAGTGGCGGTTGTCAGTTTCGCTCCATCATCCTTTTGGTGGGCGGTCTCTCATCGTAATTGATGTCAGGTTGTGTGATCGTATTCGTCCTATCATTCTTTTGGTGGTAGTGGCTGGTGTGAGTTTGGCTTCGTAATCCTTTAGGTGGGGGGTCTGTCATTGTTATTGATGTCATATTGTGCAATAGAGTTTGTTCTATCATGCTTTTGGTGGTAGTGGCCGGTGTGAATTTCTCTCCGTAATCCTTTTGGTGGGGGGTCTGTCATTGTAATTGGTGTCAGAGTGTGCGATAGTGTTTGTCTTATCGTCCTTTTGGTGGTAGCGACCGATGTGAGTTTCGCTCCGTCATCCTTTTGGTGGGGGGTCTGTCATCTTGTTGATGTCGGATTGCGCGATAGTGATTGTCCTATCATCCTTTTGGTGGTAGTGGCGGGTGTGAGTTTCGCTCCGTCATCCTTTTGGTGGGAGGTCTGTCATCTTAATTGATGTCAGATTGTGCGATGGTGTTTGTCTTATCATCCTTTTGGTGGTAGTGGCCGGTGTCAGTTTCGCTCCGTCATCCTTTTGGTGGGGGGTTTGTCATCGTAATTGGTGTCAGAGTGTGCGATAGTGTTTGTCTTATCATCCTTTTGGTGATAACGGTCGGTGTGAGTTTCGCTTCGTCATCCTTTTGGTGGGGGGTCTATCATCGTAATTGATGTCAGATTATGCGATAGTGTTTATCCTATCTTCCTTTTGGTGGTAGCGGCCGTTGTGAGTTTCGCTCCGTCATCCTTTTGGTGGGGGGTCTGTCATCGTTATTGATGTCATATTGTGCGATAGAGTTTGTCCTATCATCCTTTTGGTGGTAGCGGCCGATGTGTGTTTCGCTCTGTCATCCTTGTGGTGGGGGGTCTGTCATCGTTATTGATGTCATATTATGCAATAGAGTTTGTCCTATCATCCTTTTGGTGGTAGTGGCTGGTGTGAGTTTCGTTCTTTCATCCTTTTTGTGGGGGGTCTATAATTGTAATTGAAGTCAGATTATGCCATAGTGTTTGTCCTATCATCCTTTTGGTGGTAGCGGTCGGTGTGATTTTCGCTCCATCATCCTTTTGGTGGGATTCTGTCATCGTTATTGATGTCATAAGGTGCGATAGTATTTGTCTTATCATCCTTTTGGTGATATCGGTCGGTGTGAGTTTCGTTCCGTCATCATTTTGGTGGGGGGTTTGTCATCTTGTTGATGTCGGATTGTGCAGTAGTGTTTGTCCTATCATCCTTTTGGAGGTAGTGGCGGGTGTCAGTTTTGCTCTATCATCCTTTTGGTGGGCGGTCTCTCATCGTAACTGACGTCAGGTTGTGTGATCGTGTTTGTCCTATCATTCTTTTGGTGGTAGTGGCTGGTGTGGGTTTGGCTCCGTCATCATTTTGGTGGGGGGTCTGTCATTGTTATTGATGTCATATTTTGCGAAAGAGTTTGTCATATCATCCTTTTGGTGGTAGTGGTCGATGTGAGTTTCGCTCTGTCATCCTTGTGGTGGGGGGTCTGTCATCGTTATTGATGTCATATTGTGCAATAGAGTTTGTCCTATCATCCTTTTGGGGGTAGTGGCTGGTGTGAGTTTCGTTCTTTCATCCTTTTTGTGGGGGGTCTATAATCGTAATTGATGTAAAATTATGACATAGTGTTTGTCCTATCATCCTTTTGGTGGTAGCGGTCGGTGTGAGTTTCGCTCCATCATCCTTTTGGCGGGGGTTCTGTCATCGTTATTGATGTCATAAGGTGCGATAGTGTTTGTCTTATCGGCCTTTTGGTGATATCGGTCGGTGTGAGTTTCGTTCCGTCATTGTTTTGGTGGGGGGTTTGTCATCTTGTTGATGTCGGATTGTGCAATAGTGTTTGTCCTATCATCCTTTTGGAGGTAGTGGCGGGTGTCAGTTTTTCTCCATCATCCTTTTGGTGAGCGGTCTCTCATCGTAACTGGCGTCAGGTTGTGTGATCGTGTTTGTCCTATCATTCTTTTGGTGGTAGTGGCTGGTGTGAGTTTGGCTCCGTCATCCTTTTGGTGGGGGGTCTGTCATTGTTATTGATGTCATATTTTGCGAAAGAGTTTGTCATATCAACCTTTTGGTGGTAGTGGCCAATGTGAGTTTCGCTCTGTCATCCTTTTGGTGGGGGGTCTGTCATCGTTATTGATGTCATATTGTGCAATAGAGTTTGTCCTATCATCCTTTTGGTGGTAGTGGCTGGTGTGAGTTTCGTTCTTTCATCCTTTTTGTGGGGGGTCTATAATCGTAATTGATGTAAAATTATGACATAGTGTTTGTCCTATCATCCTTTTGGTGGTAGCGGTCGGTGTGAGTTTCGCTCCATCATCCTTTTGGTGGGGGTTCTGTCATCGTTATTGATGTCATAAGGTGCGATAGTGTTTGTCTTATCGTCCTTTTGGTGATATCGGTCGGTGTGAGTTTCGTTCCGTCATTGTTTTGGTGGGGGGTTTGTCATCTTGTTGATGTCGGATTGTGCAATAGTGTTTGTCCTATCATCCTTTTGGAGGTAGTGGCGGGTGTCAGTTTTTCTCCATCATCCTTTTGGTGAGCGGTCTCTCATCGTAACTGACGTCAGGTTGTGTGATCGTGTTTGTCCTATCATTCTTTTGGTGGTAGTGGCTGGTGTGAGTTTGGCTCCGTCATCCTTTTGGTGGGGGGTCTGTCATTGTTATTGATGTCATATTTTGCGAAAGAGTTTGTCATATCAACCTTTTGGTGGTAGTGGCCAATGTGAGTTTCGCTCTGTCATCCTTTTGGTGGGGGGTCTGTCATCGTTATTGATGTCATATTGTGCGATAGAGTTTGTCCTATCATCCTTTTGGTGGTAGTGGCTGGTGTGAGTTCCGTTCTGTCATCCTTTTTGTGGGGGGTCTGTAATCGTAATTGATGTCAGATTATGCGATAGTGTTTGTCCTATCTTCCTTTTGGTGGTAGCGGCCGGTGTGAGTTTCGCTCTGTCTCTAAGAGAGAAAGGGAAAAGACGAAGTCTTATTGCGTCTGGAGTTACTCCGTTTGCTTTCACTGTGTCTGCGTATTGTACAAACTTCGTTAAATGTTGGTTTGGGTCCTCAGTTGCATTTCCTGAGAATTGGTTTTGTTGTACAGGTGACAGCAATGATGGTTTCAGCTCAAAATCGTTTCGAGTAATAGCTGGGGCAGCAATGCTACTTCTAGGCTCCATCTGAGAGGGTGTAGCGTATGCCTTCAGCGGTTTGTTTTGAGGTGCTTCAGCCATCTTTGATTCTTCTTCGGATTTGGAAATGGGAGTGAGAGGATCGGGAATGTTATGTTTTAGTTGGTACTCAATGATGCGACTTCTTAAATGTAAGAAGCGTTCTAGTTCTGCGACTGAAGGTTTTAAGATATCGCCTTGTGGGCGATTACTTGGGATACAATTGACAACACTAGTAAAGGAAAAATGAAATTGTTAACCTAGTCTATACGGCGTAACAGAAGGTTACACTATTGACTAAACGGGTCCCCGGTAACGGCGCCAAAAACTTGATCGTGACTTTCTATGTCTAATACAACTTGACTGCAAGTGCACAGTCTATCGCGTAGTAATAAAAGATATCGATCCTACAGGGACTCGTAATCAAACTAGTGTTCTCGGGAGTTACTATGTTTAGCTAGGTAGATAATGTTTAAGGGAAATATTTTTGTCACTAAAGGAAACTAGAAAGTTTACTTGAATTATAATTACGTGAATCGATATGCAGTAATTGTGTTCTTCGGGGATTTGACAAGTTACCGGTGTATGAAATATTTTTCAGAATTTATTTAAGCAGAAAATAGTGATCTGAAGACTTTCGTCTCACGATGGTTGTTGACGCTAGTCATAATTCTAAGGGCCAAATGTACGCTTTCGTGTCCCATTCGGGGTTAAAACTATTTTTTGAAAATCTCTAAGTTCTAATTCATTTTAAAGTGCTTTCGCTGTTATTAAAACAAATGACTAGTGTTTACTATCTGGTCTTACCGTAGCTTTCGCTTGTTGGTTCGTACCTTAATTAATTTCCCACTTTCGTGGCAAAACTACTTTTAAATAAGTTCTCGCTTTCGCGACGAAGTTTATTAGTAATTAAATTTAAACACTCAGACCATAAACAACTTTTGAAAAGGAAAGTTTTCAACCGGTTATTATCAAATCCCGTCTGAATTATTATTACATATCGATTACTCTGATTTAGCTAGACATGGATTTGGGAAAGGTAAAACATAAATAAAAACAGTAAATAATAACATGCATCATAATGAAAACTGAAATTACGATTAAAATTTAAAACCTGTAAATATTCCAATTGACCTTTGGGCAGATCCTCCACAAATGTTGGCAGGATTCTGGTCTTTGTGCCAATTGATCGTACAAGGGAAATAGGAATTACAGAAGAAATGAAAGGAAACAAAAAAATAGAAAGAAATAAAACTGAACTTTTGCTCTGGAAATGAAATTGGGCAGTACTTCGTTGTCTGAATGCGGCTCCCTTTCTCAGCTCCCCTCCTTCCCCTTTTATAGAAATAGAATTCTAACGGTTATAACTTGAAGAAGGTGGACTTAGAGGCAGAAATATCAGGGAGTAGTGGTCCACTATTTGGGACTTGGAACTGTATTTTGCACGTGCATTTGAAGTTGGGCGTTTTTGCCTGCATGACGGTCGTCACGGTGTGTGACGGTCGTCATGGAGCTGTGACGGTCGTCACAGCAGCAAAATATGCATTCTGCATTTTTCATGTTGTTTTCATCCGGTTTTCGTCCATATTTCATCTGTAATTGCTTATTTTCTTCATATTGTTTTGTTTAGACGTGATTATCAAATACCTGCAAAATGTCAGACAAATAACATGGAAAGAACCCGAAATCGGATCGAAAACAGTTAAACATTAGTTGAATTATGCATCAACATATATACGATTTCGTGTTATCAAACTCCCCTAAGCTTGAATCTTTGCTTGTCCTCAAGTAAAACAGGAAAAAGTCGGCAAGCACGAGGCAGCTTCCTCATTCACCAAGTTGGAAAAAACCGGGATTCTTAGTAGGAACAAAACGAGTATTCACCAACTGGACTACAAATCTTCGGAGGTCTCCTTCTTATGCAAATCGGTCCCAGTCATGCTACTGTAGCTTGGTGTCAAGGTTCTCGCGTCAAGTTCACCCTGTTTGTTCTAGCGCAATCACATTAAGCCTGTTGTCCATACATTTTCATGGCAAGTCGACCTGTTAGTGAATACGATCTCCTTTCTGTTTTGATCTTTTTCATTGCTCATAAGCTTATACCATTGATTTTTCAATGAGATTTCGTGCCGTTGGGCTAGATGCTCGGGTGAGGAGCACCTGACTTAGAGGGAACGCGTCTTTATATTTGGGCTAAATGGCTTTCTTTTCATGATTTTTCATCTTTTTGGAGATCATACACTTATTTGCATTGGTCGCTCGCTTAGAAGTGTTTTAGGATGGTGCTGACTGCTAGTATAAACTACTTGGGGCTGAGTTTGCGTAGACACTTGAAACTTTGGTACACGTAGGTAGTGAAACCGACTCGCATAAACCGGAGATCTAAGGTGTCAGGACGGTACTGGTTTTGTTAGAATTGTCGTCTTGGAGTTTCAAAACTTGGTTTGAACTCGGGCGCATTCTCGTGATGCTTTTGCTTTTGAGGAACGAACGAAAAAGTTTTTTTTTTTGTTTATGTCGAATAACGTGGGGATGTTTGCGTAACGGAAAAAGATATATAAACGAGCTTTTATTTGCTAAAACGGGAAAATGTTCGAATTGAAATTACGAAAATCAAAGTACAAAGGAATGGGAAATAAACGCTTCGCTCCCACACTATCTCAATCAGTGTCCCCACTGATTTGAAAGAATGCGAGAGGGAAATACAAGGGAAATGAAAATACAAAGAAACATGAAAATATAGTAAACAAGTAAGGAAAATAATAACTAATCACGTCCTCTCTCGCGTCCTCTGGCTCTGACTTGGTCTACTCGGTCCTCAAAGCTCATTGCTCCGGTATGATAGACATAGTCGCGGAGTCCTTCGAACTGCAAGGTCAGATTCGCCAAGTTCTCAGTAATGGTTTCCCGGCCGGTTTGGTGTTGTTGCATTTGGGTCCGATGCCAAGCTTCGAACTGCTCGGCTCGCTGATTCTGCTGCTGCATCATAGCGAGTATCTGGGCCTGCTGGTCGAGAGATCGGCAGAGGTCTTCTTCAGAGTAGTCGGGCTATGGACGATGGCGGCGGCGGCGGTAGGATGTACCTTCGGAAGGAAGTGGTTGCGATGCCTCCGGTTGCTCAGGTCTGTCCAACTCATCTTGGATTTCGTCACTAGAATCTTGGGTGTGAGTCTGAGTTGGTGCAGCGGCAGCAGGAGGGCATTGAGGTCAAATAGCCAGTTGGTACGATCCTCTGGGTGCATCCGGGTGCGTGATGGTAGGATGATACTTCTGACGGTTTTACCACGCCCGACCGGGTGGTACTTGCCATCGGCTCTGGAACGGATGAGGTGAGAGGCTCTGCAGTGGTCGGTGTCGAGGAACACTGAGGGAATGGCATGGAGATGCTGGAGGCGGTCACCGAGGTTCAGCCCAAGTGCCATGGCAGTAACAATCCCGCCAAAGTAAAATGACTTAGAGCCACGGTTACAGTTGGCCTGAATGTGGGCCAGGAGGAACGGGGCGGCGTTGATGGGCTCGGTTTTGAAGACACAGCGGAGAAAGAAGAGCTCTTTCGAGTTCACCTTATGGTTGCTATCCCGGGCGAAGACGGTGATGCTCAGTGCTCGGTGGAAGTACCGGATGGTCAGGTTGTGGATATGCGTTGCATGCAGAGAATCCCAACCATCGGCATTGATGCCGGTTAACAGGTACCAGAGCGCGAAGGCTTCATGCTGAAACTAGTCGGTGAGGCGGCGGTGAGCATTGTCGCCGCGAGGGAATTGTAAGATGGCGGCAATCTGGTTCTGGTTCAGTTGATAGTTCGTGCCGAACATCTGGAAGCATGCGGCACCAGAGTGTTGGCTGAGGCCGCCGCTGGAAGTGACGTAGGTGAACGAACATAGGAACTCGAGGGTGAGTTGTTCGTACATCGGCTGTGGATTTGTGCAGAGGTTTCAGATGCCGGCTCTTTGGAGCAACCAAGTGACGCCTTCAAGGAGTCCGAGCTCCGTGAGGGATGGGATATGCGGGTAGTGGGTCGGCTGTAGCGACCGTTGATGGAAGGCGATATAGTTGGCTCGCTGTCTCTCTCCGGAGTCGCCGTCGCTGAACACGATGTTGTTGAGGTCTGGGGTTTCGTTGTTTCTCGCCATTGTTGGAGGATGCAGAGGAAATATGGATGGAGTTTGTTCTTTGGAGTGAAAAAATGGTACAGAAGTGTAGTAGGAAGTTGAGATGGGAGTTGGAATATATGGAGTAAGGTGGGGAAAACAAAAATTAGGAGTGGGGTGTGAGTTTGTGATGATTGGAAGTTGAAAGGATATGAGTGCGAGAGAAAACGCAACCCCTGTTATATCAGATAACAGTTTTGGGCTTGTGACGGTCGTCACGTATCTGTGACGGTCGTCACCCGTGTGATGAGCGTCAGGCTTCTGTGACGGTCGTCATACCAGCAAAATCTGCAGAACGCAGAATTTTGCTTTGGGGGTGTTCTTGTAATGATTTTTAGGCCTATAAATGATATGGCAATGTATTATATCAGCCAATAAAAAAAGAATAACGTAAAAACCGAATAAATGAATAAGGAATATAATTGAAATAACAAGTAATTAGAATGATTGTAATGTAATACATAAAGAAATTAACAATGCAAAAATCAAAATAATTGAAAACGGACGGAAAGTAGAAAAACTAAACTAAACTAAACTAAAGCTAATATCTAGTCTTTTCGTGCTTTCAATTCATCAAACTTCCAGGCGTAGTAGTCGAGCTGGTCACAGACTAAGTCCATGAAGACTACGAGTTCGCTGTGGATGCTTGTGATGTCTGCTTTTACGGTGGTCAGAGCTGCGTCAACGTTGTCTAATCGGTGCAGAATAATATCCATTTTGTCGGTGGTCTCCTCAGGAATGGGCTCAAGATAGGTGTTGTAATGCGGAGGAGTCGTAGGGTCTACTTCAGCTTCTGATATAGCATCCTCATAGTACATATAATCATGTGCTTCAGAGATGTGATCACTGTCGTACGTGTAATTCTGCGGTGTTGATTGAGGTGAAGGAGGTCCCATAGGCTCATCCAATTCATAAAGCCAGTTGTCCTTGTTATGGATACTTGTCATCTGATGATTTTGCAATGTGAATAGCTGGACAGGTTTGTCATTGATGAGGTACTCGTAAGGTCCAGGTCCCATAGTTCTTAAAATGCGCCTGTTAAAGCAAAACTGGATATTCATGGGTCGGATGGTGCCAAAACTAGTGCTTGCATTTAAGTAGAATCTAAGGCCAAGCTCGTGGGCAATCATTGTCACAAGGCCTCCTATTTGAATAGGTGATTGTGGGTCCTGAGTGAGGCGTCGGAAGGATCTCATCATGAAAGGTACTACATTCACTGTACGTCCCTGAGAATCACAAAACATTATAAATAACTCTTCTTTAGATACTGTAGTAATATTTTCTTCTTTCCCGAAAAGGGTGTGAGCTAGTATCTTATGAAAGTATCTAAAAGTTGGGTTATGAATCTCATCATTATACATTCTGTCTGGTTCAGAGTGATAGTCGCCTGTCATTCTACCCTAGAACTGGTCGATTTCAAAATCAAGATCGTCATCTTCTGCACTGATGAACACATGTGGTCCGCTAGGAAATCCTAGGAGGTTAGCTAATGACATCCGGCTATGGGTTTGGTCCATTCCAAACATCCTAAAGGTGATCAGCTCAGTGTTGGATCCAAAACCATAGTTAGGTAGGTACCTGAAGGAACTAAGGAATTCGTAGGTGAGGTCCTTATAGGTAGCAAAACGGGTTTTCAAAGCAATGTTCTCCCAGCCTAATTGATTGAACAGGTATTGGATGCTATCAGTGATTCCTAGTTTCTCCATGGTAGACTTATCATAATACAGCGTTAAGGCTAGTTCTCTCTCAGTTAATACTTCAAATCTTGCCTTTTGAGCTAGTCCTCGAAAATGAACCTTTGTGAAGTCGTACGCGGCCATACTCACAGGTAAGTCGGAGAAAAACAGGAGGAAGGTTTTGAAGGCTTTTAAAATCCTGAAAAGTTTAAAACAGAAATTTGAAGTCAGGTTTTTAAAAACAAAAGGCGGTAAAAACAAAAAAATAAAAGAGAAAAATAAAATAAAAATATTAAAATAAAAGAAAGTAAAAAATAGTAGCAATTTTTAGTTTAGAGTTTTTGTTAAAGTTTCAAAGTAGAATAAAAAAGAATGAGAATGAAATACAGTGACGAGGAAAATGCGGGAAAATTGGGTTGCCTCCCAGTAAGCGTTGTTTTTAACGTCTAAAGCCTGACGATAGCTTGGTGACAAGCTATTCGGGTGTTTGAGCTGGAAGCTCAAGCAATGCTATACTGCAGACTTGAGGGCTGTTTTCGTTCTTATTATAGTGTTTTAGATGTTGCCCGTTTACGATAAACGGTGCATTCGTCTTATCGGTAATTTCAACAGCTCCACTCTGAAGTACTTTAGTCACTTCATAAGGTCCAGACCACCTAGATTTTAGTTTACCTAGGAAGAGTTTTAATCTTGAATTAAATAGCAGCACGATGTCTCCCACACTGAATTGTTTCTTGACTGAACGTTTATCATGCCACTTTTTAGTTCGTTCTTTATAGATACGGGCATTTTCGTAAGCGTCCAATCGAAGTTCTTCTAATTCGTGTAAGTTCAAGATTCGTTTCTCTCCTGCCTCAGTGTAGTTGAAATTGAGTGTCTTAATGGTCCAAAAGGCTTTATGCTCTAATTCTACAGGGAGATGACAGGATTTATCGTAAACTAATTTGTAGGGTGTAGTACCTATTGGTGTCTTAAAAGCGGTCCTATAAGCCCATAAAGCTTCATGTAGCTTTGATGACCAATCTTTCCTTGAGGTAGCGACAGTCTTTTCCAATATCTGTTTTATTTCTCTGTTCGAGACCTCTACTTGTCCGCTAGTTTGCAGATGATAGGGTGTAGCTACTCGGTGTCAGACTGCATATTTAGAAAGAAGTTTATCAAATATTCGCGATATGAAGTGTGATCCGCCGTCACTAATGACGAGTCTGGGTACACCGAATCTAGGAAAGATTGTGTTTTTGAAGAGTTTGATTACTACTCGTGCGTCATTTGTTGGAGCAGCAATGGCTTCTATCCATTTAGACACATAGTCTACAGCGACGAGTATGTAGTTATTACCAAAAGAAGGCGGGAATGGTCCCATGAAATCTATTCCCCATACGTCAAAGATTTATACCTCTAAGATTCCTTTCTGAGGCATTTCATCGCGTCGTGAGATGTTGCCAGTTCGTTGGCATCGATCACATTTTAGCACAGCGATGTGAACATCTTTCCAGAGGTTAGGCCAGAATAAGCCGGCTTGGAGAATCTTAGCGCACGTCTTGGATGTACTAGCATGACCACCATATGGTGCTGAATGGCATTGGGAAATGATATTTTCTATTTCTTCCTCTGGGACACAGCGACGGTATATGTTGTCGGCCCCTCTCTTGAAGAGTAGAGGTTCGTCCCAATAATAATGTTTCAGATCGTGGAAGAATTTCTTCTTTTGCTGATAAGTGAGATCCGGTGGAAGCACGCCTGCAGCGAGGTAATTAACGATGTCAGCATACCAAGGTAATGTGACTTGGGCATAGACGGCTTCTACGACTTTTTTGAGTTCTGGATCTTCCTAGATTAGGTTAGGCATGTCACTTTCTAATTTGGCTATCAGATGTTCGTACGGGAAATGGTCATTTATCGGTACTGGTTCATGTTTGATGCCTTTTATTCGGGATAAGTGATCTGCAACCACGATCTCGGTTCCTTTCTTATCTTTGATTTCTAAGTCAAACTCTTGTAATAACAGGATCCATCTCAATAATCTTGGTTTGACATCCTTTTTTCTTATTAGGTACCTAATGGCAGCGTGGTCTGTGTATATGATAATTTTTGCTCCTACTAAGTAAGAACAGAATTTGTCAAGCGCAAATATAACTGCTAGAAGTTCCTTTTCTGTTGTAGCGTAGTTCATTTGGGCAGGATCTAAAGTTCTACTGGCATAGTAGATGGCATGGAGTTTCTTGTCCTTCCTTTGTCCTAGAACTGCGCCTACAGCATAATCACTTGCATCGCACATGATTTCGAACGGTAGTCGCCAATCGGGTGCTTGCATAATCGGTGCGGTGATAAGGGCTGATTTTAATATTTCGAATGCTTTTAGACAGTCGTCGTCAAAGACGAACTCAACATCTTTCATCAACAGGCCGGTCAAAGGTTTTGTGATTTTTGAAAAATCTTTTATAAATCTTCGGTAGAAACCGGCATGTCCTAGAAAACGTCGTATTTCTCGTACGGATTTTGGAGGTTGGAGATCTTTTATAATCTCTATTTTAGCTTTGTCGACCTCAATTCCTTTATTTGATATGACATGTCCTAGAACTATTCCTTGTCGGACCATAAAATGACATTTTTCCCAATTTAGGACGAGGTTCACTTTTACACAACGTTCTAATACCATTTCTAAGTTTTGTAAGCATCCTTCGAATTTGTCCACATACCGAGAAATCGTCCATAAATACTTCCATGATGTCGTCTATGAAATCTGCGAAAATTGCCATTTTGGAAGGTTGCTGGAGCATTACAAAGTCCGAACGACATTCGGCGGTAAGTAAAAGTACCATAAGGACAGGTGAATGTAGTCTTTTCTTGGTCATCAGGATGAATGGGAATTTGGAAAAATCCTGAATAACCATCTAGATAGCAGAAATATGAATGTTTGGCTAATCTTTCCAACATTTGGTCTATGAAGGGTAACGGGAAGTGATCTTTTCGTGTGGCTTTGTTAAGCTTCCTATAATCAATGCACATTCTGCTTCCAGACACGACTCTTTTTGTTATTGATTCGCCTTTTTCGTTCTTAACTACTGTTACTCCTCCTTTCTTAGGTACGACATGAACTGGGCTAACCCATTCACTATCGGAGATTGGATAGATGATTCTTGCATCTAGCAGTTTCTTTACTTCATCTCTGACTACAGTGCTTAGGATGGGGTTCAGTCTCCTCTGATGCTCTCTAGAGGTTTTAGAGTCTTCCTCTATTGCAATTCGATGCATACAGATTGAAGGGCTTATACCTTTTAGATCGCTTATGTTATAGCCTAACGCGGTGGGGTACTTCTTTAGGACTTCTAATAGTTTTATGGTTTCTAGTTGTCCTAAGTCGGCGGTGACTATCATTGGTCTTTTTAGTTCATCGTCTAGGAATTCATATTTGAGGTTTTTGGGTAATGTTTTAAGTTCTAAAGATGGGTTCTTCGGACCTGGCATATGGTTTGGGGTCAGTGCTAAGCTTTCGCTTAGGCTGTCGTCTTTATACGGTTTATGCCAATCATCGTCTTCAGAAATATCGGGTATTTGAATCTTTATTATTTCTGAATACGTGGTCTCTTCATTTTCAAGTTCTCTTATGCATTCGTCAATTACATCTACTAAATAGCAGGTATCGTCTATGGCTGGTGCTTGTAAGAACTTGGTGAGAATGAACTCTATCTTTTCTTCTCCTACTTCGAATGTTAGCCTTCCTTTCTTCACGTCTATAATAGCTCTGGCTGTAGCTAGGAACGGTCTTCCTAGGATAATTGGGGTAACAGAGTCCTCTTTGATGTCCATGATTATGAAGTCGGTTGGGATGTAGAATTGTCCTATGCGTACTGGAACGTTTTCCAGTATTCCGATGGGATATTTTACTGATCGGTCAGCTAATTATACAGACATTTTTGTTGGTCTAAGGTCTCCCATATTCAGCTTTTTGCATATAGATAAGGACATAACACTGATACTGGCTCCTAAATCGCATAGAGCTTTGTCTATTACGAACTTTCCTATGACGCAGGGTATGGAGAAACTACCTGGGTCTTTTAATTTAGGAGGCATGCGGTTTTGAATAATAGTGCTACACTCTGCAGTAAGTGTAAATGTTTCGTTATCCTCGATCTTTCTCTTATTTGACAGGATTTCTTTGATAAATTTAGCGTATAACGACATTTGAGTTATTGCTTTTGTAAAAGGAATAGTGATATTCAACTGTTTAAGGAGCTCTACAAATTTCTTAAACTGTCCTGAAGTTTTGGAGTTTATTAATCTTTGAGGATAAGGGATAGGTGGTTTATATGGCTCTGGAGGTGCTTGCGTTTTTTCACTTGCGGTATCCTCCTTCTCGTTGTCTTCCTTCTTCTCTAACTCGGATTCCTTTTCTGCTTGTTCAGTTGGTTTTTGTTGCATGGCTGAGTTTTCGGTCCTCGGATCGATCGGTTCTTCCTATTCTTTTCCACTTCTTAATATTACAGCATTTGCTTGACCTTTTGGATTCTGTTCGGGTTGTCCAGGAAATGTGCCAGCGGGTGCGGCAGCAGAGGCTTGTTGTTGAGCCACTTGTGATATCTGTGTTTCTAACATTTTGTTGTGGGTGGCTAGAGCGTCTACTTTTCCGGTCAACTGTTTAATTTGCTCGCTAGTGTGTATGTTTTGATTCAGGAATTCTTTATTTGTTTGAGCTTGAGTAGCTATGAATTTTTCCATCATCAACTCGAGGTTCGATTTCCTAGGTGCAGTCTGAGCAGCAGCTGGTTTCTGATATCCTGGCGGAGCAGTAGGCATTTGCAATGCATTATCGCTTTTGTAAGAAAAGTTTGGATGATTTCGCCAACCTGAGTTATAGGTATTTGCGTAAGGATTTCCTTGAGCATAATTTACTTGGTCTGGTGGGATTCCGGCTAGCAATGGGCATTCGGGCGCATTACGAGTGGTGCTTCCGCATAACTCGCAGTTTGGAGTTACGGCAGCGACGGTTGCAGTGGGGTTAACGGTCAGACTGTCAATCTTCTGTGCTAGAGCATCTACTTTAGCGTTGAACTTTTCAAGGCTGCTGATCTCGTACATCCCACCTTTCGCTGTGGGTTTCTCTGTTGGAGTGTGTTCACCTCCCCATTGGCAGTGGTTCTGAGACATGTTTTCGATTAGTTGATAGGCTTCATCGTATGGCTTATCCATAAGTGCACCGCCCGCGGCGGCGTCAATTGTTAATCTGGTATTGTATAAAATCCCATTATAGAAAGTATGGATTGTCACCCAGTCTTCTAGACCGTGGTGAGCACATGTTCTCATCATATCTTTGAATCGTTCCCATGCTTCGTAAAGAGATTCAGTATCTTTTTGTCGAAATCCGTTGATTTGAGCTCTAAGCATAGCAGTTTTGCTTGGCGGAAAATATCTCGCTAAGAAGACATTTTTCAACTGTTCCCACGTCGTAACGGAGAAAGGGAAAAGACGAAGTCTTATTGCGTCTGGAGTGAGTTTCGCTTTGTCTCTAAGAGAGAAAGGGAAAAGACGAAGTATTATTGCGTCTGGAGTTACTCCATTTGCTTTCACTGTGTCTGCGTATTGTACAAACTTCGTTAAATGTTCGTTTGGGTCCTCAGTTGCATTTCCTGAGAATTGGTTTTGTTGTACAACTGACAGCAATGATGGTTTTAGCTCAAAATCGTTTCGAGTAATAGCTGGGGCAGCAATGCTACTTCTAGGCTCCATCTGAGAGGGTGTAGCGTATGCCTTCAGCAGTTTGTTTTGAGGTGCTTCAGCCATCTTTGATTCTTCTTCGGATTTGGGAATGGGAGTGAGAGGATCGGGAATGTTATGTTTTAGTTGGTACTCAATGATGCGACTTCTTAAATGTAAGAAGCGTTCTAGTTCTGCGACTGAAGGTTTTAAGATATCACCTTGTGGGTGATTACTTGGCTTACAATCGACAACACTAGTAAAGGAAAAATGAAATTGTTAACCTAGTCTATACGGCGTAACAGAAGGTTACACTATTGACTAAACGGGTCCCCGGCAACGGCGCCAAAAACTTGATCGCGACTTTCTATGTCTAATACAACTTAACTGCAAGTGCACAGTCTATCGCGTAGTAATAAAAGATATCGATCCCACAGGGACTCGTTATTAAACTAGTGTTCTCGGGAGTTACTATGTTTAGCTAGGTAGATAATGTTTAAGGGAAATGATTTTTGTCACTAAAGGAAACTAGAAAGTTTACTTGAATTATAATTACGTGAATCGATATGCAGTAATTGTGTTCTTCGGGGATTTGACAAGTTACCGGTGTATGAAATATTTTTCAGAATTTATTTAAGCAGAAAATAGTGATCTGAAGACTTTCGTCTCACGATGGTTGTTGACGCTAGTCATAATTCTAAGGGACAAATGTACGCTTTCGTGTCCCATTCGGGGTTTAAACTATTTTTTGGAAATCTCTAAGTTCTAATTCATTTTAAAGTGCTTTCGCTGTTGTTAAAACAAATGACTAGTGTTTACTATCTGGTCTTATCGCAGCTTTTGCTTGTTGGTTCATACCTTAATTAATTTCCCACTTTCGAGGAAAAACTACTTTTAAATAAGTTCTCGCTTTCGCGACGAAGTTTATTCAGTAATTAAATTTAAACACTCAGACCATAAACAACTTTTGAAAAGGAAAGTTTTCAACCGGTTATTATCAAATCTCGTCTGAATTATTATTACATATTGATTACTCTGATTTAGCTAGACATGGATTTGGGAAAGGTAAAACATAAATAAAAACAGTAAATAATAACATGCATCATAATGAAAACTGAAATTACGATTAAAATTTAAAACCTGTAAATATTCCAATTGACCTTTGGGCAGATCCTCCACAAATGTTGGCAGGATTCTGGTCTTTGTGCCAATTGATCGTACAAGGGAAATAGGAATTGCAAAAGAAATGAAAGGAAACAAAAAAATAGAAAGAAATAAAACTGAACTTTTGCTCTGGAAATGAAATTGGGCAGCACTTCGTTGTCTGAATGCGGCTCCTTTTCTCAGCTCCCCTCCTTCCCCTTTTATAGAAATAGAATTCTAACGGTTATAACTTGAAGAAGGTGGACTTAGAGGCAGAAATATCAGGGAGTAGTGGTCCACTATTTGGGCCTTGGAACTGTATTTTGCACGTGCATTTGAAGTTGGGCGTTTTTGCCTGCATGACGGTCGTCACGGTGTGTGACGGTCGTCATGGAGCTGTGACGGTCGTCACAGCAGCAAAATATGCATTCTGCATTTTTCATGTTGTTTTCATCCAGTTTTCGTCCATATTTCATCTGTAATTGCTTCTTTTCTTCATATTGTTTTGTTTAGACGTGATTATCAAATACCTGCAAAATGTCAGACAAATAACATGGAAAGAACCCGAAATCGGATCGAAAACAGTTAAACATTAGTTGAATTATGCATCAACATATATATACGATTTCGTGTTATCAGCGTGCGTGAGTTTCGCTCTGTCATCCTTTTGTGGGGGGTCTGTTATCTTATTGATGTCAGATTGTGCGATAGTGTTTGTCCTATCATCCTTTTTGTTGTAGTGGTCGGTGTGTGTTTCGTTCCGTCATCCTTTTGGTGGGGGTATGTCATCTTTTTAACATCGGATTGTGCGATAGTGTTTGTCCTATCATCCTTTTGGAGGAAGTGGCGGATGTGAGTTTCGCTCTGTAATCCTTTTGGTGGACGGTCTGTCATCGTAATTGATGTCAGAGTGTGCGATTGTGTTTGTCTTATCATCCTTTTGGTGATAGCGGTCGGTGTGAGTTTCGCTTCGTCATCCTTTTGGTGGGGGGGTCTGTCATCGTAATTGATGTCAGATTATGCGATAGTGTTTGTCATATCATCCTTTTGGTCGTAGCGGCCGAAGTGAGTTTCGCTCTGTCATCCTTTTGGTGGGAGGTCGGTCATCGTTATTCATGTCATATTGTCCAATAGAGTGTGTCGTATCATCCTTTTGGTGGTAGTGGCCGGTGTGAGTCTTGCTCCGTCATCCTTTTGGTGGGGGGTATGTCATCGTAATTGGTGTCAGAGTGTGTGATAGTGTTTGTCTTATCATCCTTTTGGTGATAGTGGCGTGCGTGAGTTTCGCTCTGTCATCCTTTTGTGGGGGGTCTGTTATCTTATTGATGTCAGATTGTGCGATAGTGTTTTTCCTATCATCCTTTTTGTTGTAGTGGTCGGTGTGTGTTTTGTTCCGTCATCCTTTTGGTGGGGGTATGTCATCTTTTTAACGTCGGATTGTGCGATAGTGTTTGTCCTATCATCCTTTTGGTGGAAGTGGCGGGTGTGTGTTTCGCTCCGTCATCCTTTTGGTCGGCGGTCTGTCATCGTAGTTGATGTCAGAGTGTGCGATAGTGTTTCTCTTATCATCCTTTTGGTGATATCAGTCGGTGTGAGTTTCGTTCTGTCATCCTTTTGGTGGGGGGTCTGTCATCTTGTTGATGTCGGATTGTGCAATAGTGTTTGTCGTATCATCCTTTTGGTGGTAGTTGCGGGTGTCAGTTTCGCTCCATCATCCTTTTGGTGGGCGGTCTCTCATCGTAATTGATGTCAGGTTGTGTGATCGTATTTGTCCTATCATTCTTTCGGTGGTTGTGGCTGGTGTGAGTATGGCTCTGTCATCCTTTTGGTGGGGGGTTTGTCATTGTTATTGATATCATATTGTGCGATAGAGTTTGCCCTATCATCCTTTTGGTGGTAGTGGCCGGTGTGAGTTTCGCTCCGTAATCCTTTTGGTGGGGGGTCTGTCATTATAATTGGTGTCAGAGTGTGCGAGAGTGTTTATCTTATCATCCTTTTGGTGATAGCGGTCGGTGTCATTTCGCTTCGTCATCCTATTGGTGGGGGGTCTGTCATCGTAATTGATGTTAGATTATGCGATAGTGTTTGTCCTATCATCCTTTTATTGGTAGCGGCCGGTGTGAGTTTTGCTCTGTCATCCTTTTGGTGAGGGGTTTGTCATCGTTATTGATGTCATATTATGCGATAGAGTTTGTCCTATCATCCTTTTGGTGGTAGTGGCGGGTGTGAGTTTCGCTCCGTTGTCCTTTTGGTGGTCGGTCTGTCATCGTAATTAGTGTCAGAGTGTGTGATAGTGTTTGTCTTATCATCCTTTTGGTGATAGTGGCGTGCGTGAGTTTCGCTCCGTCATCCTTTTGTGGGGGGTCTGTTATATTATTGATGTCAGATTGTGCGATAGTGTTTGTCCTATCATCCTTTTTGTTGTAGTGGTCGGTGTGTGTTTCGTTCCGTCATCCTTTTGGTGGGGGTATGTCATATTTTTAACGTCGGATTGTGCGATAGTGTTTGTCCTATCATCCTTTTGGTGGAAGTGGCGGGTGTGAGTTTCGCTCCGTACTCCTTTTGGTGGGCGGTCTGTCATCATAATTCATGTCAGAGTGTGCGATAGTGTTTGTCTTATCATCCTTTTGGTGATAGCGGTCGGTGTGAGTTTTGCTTCGTCATCCTTTTGGTGGTGGGTCTGTCATCGTAATTGATGTCAGATTATGCGATAGTGTTTGTCATATCATCCTTTTGGTCGTAGCGGTCGGTGTGAGTTTCGCTATGTCATCCTTTTGGTGGGGGGTCGGTCATCGTTATTGATGTCATATTGTGCGATAGAGTTTGTCCTATCATCCTTTTGGTGGTAGTGGCCGGTGTGAGTTTCGCTCCGTCATCCTTTTGGTGGGGGGTCTGTCATCGTAATTGCTGTCAGAGTGTGTGATAGTGTTTGTCTTAACATCCTTTTGGTGATAGTGGCGTGCGTGAGTTTCGCTCGGTCATCCTTTTGTGGGGGGTCTGTTATCTTCTTGATGTCAGATTGTCCGATAGTGTTTGTCCTATCATCCTTTTTGTTGTAGTGGTCGGTGTGTGTTTCGTTCCGTCATCCTTTTGGTGGGGGTATGTCGTCGTTTTAATGTCGGATTGTGCGATAGTGTTTGTCCTATCATCCTTTTGGTGGAAGTGGCGGGTGTGAGTTTCGCTCCGTCATCCTTTTGGTGGGCGGTCTGTGTAACACCCTTCTAAACCCCACGGATAATATATGAATAATTAGAGTAAATTTCCATGCATTTACAAAAGGGCATTACACATAACTTTCAAAATATCAAAACCACCTGTCATGCTCATTACTATTTCAATATAAAATTATGCTTTACAAAACTTCACTTTGCATGTAGCAGCGGATTCAATTATACCATAATTTTCATAAAAGAAACATTTGTTTTTATAACATAAAACAACATCACTTAGGCACTAAGGCCAACATCATAATACTCCGATGGATAAAAACACGTTTATAGAGTACATAATGTATATCTTAAACACAACTGTAGCGATCCCAGTGTTACATGACCAGAGCATGACTCGACCTAACATAATTAAATCACTAAATGGCTACACCAAAAGCGACCTCGTAACTACGAGTAATACTACTCCTTGATACCTGCACGATGTCATGTAGGACATCATTCCAGCAGAAGGGTGAGATATATTATCATAATAACAATGCATATAATTATATATACACAAATACACAAGCACAAAATACATATATTCCACATTTTCCCACCACAATTCATTATAACTCATCATGTACAATACAACATATATATAATCAAATATGGATAATCACCAAGCATATTCATCATGCACGTATCCATAAATCTCAACATTCCACATGAAAATACACATATTATGTTTACTCACTAATTCACAATTACACATTCACAATTCTCAAACCAACAATTCATGTTCATAAGCATATTTTCATACAATGATCACATATTCACAACTCTCAATTACACAAGTAATGCACATACGTATATTCCACCATTCTCACCATACTTCATCATAACTCATCATATACTTCACAAAGCATATATATATATATATATATATATATATATATATATATATATATATATATATATATATATATATATATATATATATATATATATATATATATATATATATATATATATATATATATATATATATATATATATATATATATATATATATATATATATATATATATATATATATATATATATATATACAAATATGGTCAATCATCAAACATATCCATAGTTCACAATTACACAAGTCATGTACATACACCTATGCATAACTTCATACAACAATCATATATTCATTCCATGAGACTCAATGCAACTCATGCCATGTGATACCAACACTTGTTATCATTTTTCGATTTTTACACTTAAACCGGGTCCGTTCCCTGGACCGATAACAACAAAAGCCCGTTCCCTAAGCTTTCAAACCCCGCTCTAGGTTTGGGACAAGTCACTAGCCTCCACGAAACTAGCAAACATTGCCTCTTGACTAAATGATGCATATGCAATAAACAACAAAATGCACTTAAGACCAATCACACATCTTAATCCCATGCATTCACATAATTCCTCCCTTCAAGAATTAAACAAGATTGCACACACAACATATCATATCATCAAGTATTCATACTTTTCATCAACATATTTGTCAAATAATGCACGCATATCTTACAATATGCTCTCATGCATTAATTCACAATAATCGGATACAACAAATATGCATTCATAATTCAACCTCATTACCTTTTCAAACAATGCACACATATTTACAATATATTCTCATGCATTCTTCACATACAAACAATACGCATATATTTGTCAAAAGACTATATTTCATAATCGATTCCACCATCTAGGATTCACGCCATACGGCTACCCACAACATATCATATCACAACATGCACAAGCTATACATTATATAACAAAAGTATTCTGCACAATAACACATCAATCACACACATTCACGACGGTAAAAATCAACACAACAATATGTTTTCAATTTTCTGCTATAATTGAACCCGGTACAGGCCTCAAAGCCAATTTTTCTAGAAAGATAATCTCGTTAACTTACCAACGCTTTGAACGGGGGTCAAAACCGACTTACGGTTCAAGAGTTATGAATTTTTGAAGTTTTCCGAAAAACCAGAATTTTGCCTAAACACGGCTACGGGATTTTGCATTTTCGCCCGAAAATCCGACCGATTCAATTCTTTTTTTCGAAACAAACACATACTCATACTCACCTAACATATAGCAGTGAATTAGAACCATTAAACACGATTTCTACGACGTCCGATTTTCACTCAAATCTCAAACCCTCAATTATCCAAAAATGTCAAAACTCACAAACTCAACCAAATTCAATCAAACGAAATCCAATAATCACGGCTAAACATTACCCGACTAAACTATACAATTTATTTTGAATTCTAACCGTTCAAAACTCGATTCTATCAATTTAACTCATTTGCCCTAGAAATGGAAAATAGAGAAAACACCCAACAAATCCAACACAACTCATACATAATCATACACATTGATCAAATAATAATGTTTCTCACCTTTAACTTGATTGGATTGAAGCTTGAAGTTGATTCTTGATGATTTCTCCAAGTTTCCCTCTTCTGTTCTCTTTTCTCCTCTTTCTCTATTCTTTCCCTCCTTTTCTTTCTTTCTTTCTCTTATGTTTCTATCTCTTTTCTTTTCTCTCCAATTTCCCTTATATATCCTTCTATTTTCTTTCCATCATAATTCTTCTCTAAAAAATACCTATCAATTCATTTCTCACAAAATATCTCATCTTATCATTAATTAGAGAATATCTAATAAATCCACATTATTCTACCAAGTAGAATAAATTAATTAAATCCATTAACTCATTTAAATAAATCCAATAATTTATTTAAATCAGATAAATCACATAAACCAATTAATTAGCACAATTAATCACTTATTGAAAAATTGGGCTGTTACAACCCTCCCCCACTTTAGGAATTTCCGTCCTCGAAAATGTTACCTGATTCAAATAACTTTGGATACGACTCTCGCATCCTAATCTCCCAACTACCTCCACCAAAGAAATCTCTATACCTCGAAGTTGCTTCTCGTTCATCAACCTGAACTGGCAATGTCTCAACAATCAAATCCTCTCTCACTCGTACACTATCCATCTGAATCAATGCACTTCCTCAACTTAGACACATGAAGACATCCTGCAATTCCCACAAGCGACAGCAGTAAAACAATCTAACATGCTATTTTCTCCATGCTTCCGCTGCGCCACTCTGATACAGATCAACAAAATACAGTGGGTGCTTTCGAGACCTCAAGCTGGACCGACACCAGTTACTATTGTAACTCTCGAAACACGTCTTTTCTTGGGTCCTTTTAATCTTTCTAGTCGTCTCTTGCACAATATCAGGTCCGAGTACAACACTCTCGCCTGGCACACATCAACACAAAGGATTCCTACACCTCTTACCGTACAAAGCCTCACACAATGTCATTCCGATACTAGAATGATCATTGTCATTGTAGGTAATTCAAGCAACGATAGTTAACTATCCCACGATCCACCTTGATCCAACACACAAGCTCTTCACAAATTCCGTACATACTAGATAGTTCTCTTTGTCTGTCCATTCCGTCTACGGATGCTAGACAAAGTTCAACTTCAACATGACACCCAAAGCGTCTACAACTTTCTCAAAATCTCAACGAAAATTCAGATTCCCATCTGACACAATATTCGACGGTAACCCATACTACCCCGCAACTTCCTCACTATACCTCTTAGCTAGCTTCAGCATAGAATGATTCATCCTCATTAGTAAGAAATGAGTTAATCTTGCCAATCCATTCATAACCACCCAAGTTGAATCATATTCCTTCACATTTCTTCGGAAAACCCGACACAAAATCCATGGGAATACTATCCCATACCATTTAGAAATATTCAACAGTAGTATCAGGTCCAACAACCTCTGATGTTCACACTTCGACTTTTGATAAGTCAAACCAGCACATACCACTTCAACCACTTCTCTCTCCATCTATCTCAATGTTCTTCTTCCAGAGTACTCTTATCCCGAATTTGCTTCATCAGTTCTAACTCATTACCATCATCATTGGTATATACAGAAATTTCCAATTCGATACCTCTGCTACCACTTGGTCTCACTCGAATGGTAATTCAACCCAAAACCATACTCCTTCAAAAGTCCCTATTTATTTCCTCTGCACCATATTCAACTCTTTTTCAAATCAACAAATACCTTAAGTTCTTAAGATCACCAACCATCTCAAATCTCAACTAAACAATTGAGGCTTCCAAACTCCGACACAAACACGCAATAGCAACCAACTCCAATTACTTGTCAGATAATTCCCTTATGTACTTTAAGTTGCCTTAAAGCATAACCAAAACTCCCTGATGTTGTACTTAACATATCCCCCAATCATATCAACCAAACATCACAAAACACAACAATTTGTTCTGTCGGATTCGGAAAAACCAATACACGAGCTGTTGACAGCTTTCCTAACAATTCCTTAAACTTTCTTCACAGTAGAATATTACTACTTCTTCTCCAACACTGATAACTCAAGTTCCCGATGCTCAACATGATCCTCTATACTCTTCGAGTATATCCAAATATCATCGGTTACCCAACCATTGACACACTCAATTAAGTATGGAGAATCCCATGCCAAACGAACACTCAATTTGTGAGTCATGGCGGAAATACAAACCGCACTTACTACAACAACCAAACATATTCCATCATTAAATACTTAATTCCATGTCACTACTTCACCATCACATAAAACATTGTAATACTTCCCGAGCTTCTAATCTTGCGTCATTCCGAGTTACGGTTCTCCCATTACGACAAAAATACGAAAACAACATTTCCACACTTAGAAGGCCATTCAACACATCTTCAACTCTTGAAATGTTTAAAGGTCTAATTATACCAATATAGTATCCCACACCTTACTTCCTTTAATAATCACCAGAAGTCACTATCCACCCTTTATATACTTGACTTCACAATCTGTTGCCACAACACACACACCAGACACAAGTCTCAAAACTACTCAATCAGTTTAATTCCTTGACTATCCAAATAGACATACAATATAGAGCTCTTAATATCGGACTAGTTCCCGTAACTAAGTCAATCACAACTCCACTTCACGTCCTGGCTGTATATCACTATCTTGTCAGAATAACTTCCAGACAACCACAATTAATCGGCAAACCGCCAACTTCCCACTTTCGTTAATACTCAAAATTTCCATCAAAATGAAACATCTCATCACTGTCCTGCGCCGACTCATCAAAACAATTCTTCAGCACTTGGCTTAACTCCAAACAATTCATTACTCACGCCATCTAAGCTTGCAAGACACGTCTATCCCATCCAACACAATCCCAACTACTATCAACAAGAGATTAAGGGTGATCAGTTCCTCAATTTGTCAATAGACAGTCGAAAACCATGATGGGGTATAAACCATATTTACCAAACTATGAGAGCGTTCAACCACACACTGAGCTACAACTCCTCATTTGCAGCATCCTGGAGAAGCATAATCTTCTCCCCCACTTGAATCATTCTCACCCCTGCAGACAAGGTTCTACAACAAAACATGTACCGACAGTGTTTTCACACACATGTCGCATACCAGGGAATACACAACATTAGACAACTTGGTCGGACGGACCGACCTGCTCTGATACCACTAATGTAACACCCTTCTAAACCCCACGGATAATATATGAATAATTCGAGTAAATTTCCATGCATTTACAAAAGGGCATTACACATAACTTTCAAAATATCAAAACCACCTGTCATGCTCATTACTATTTCAATATAAAATTATGCTTTACAAAACTTCACTTTGCATGTAGCAGCGGATTCGATTATACCACAATTTTCATAAAAGAAACATTTGTTTTTATCACATAAAACAACATCACTTAGGCACTAAGGCCAACATCATAATACTCCAATGGATATAAACACGTTTATAGAGTACATAATGTATATCTTAAACACAACCGAAGCAATCCCAGTGTTACATGACCAGAGCATGACTCGACCCAACATAATTAAATCACTAAACGGCTACACCAAAAGCGACCTCGTAACTACGAGCAATATTACTCCTTGATACCTGCACGATGTCATGTAGGACATCATTCCAGCAGAAGGGTGAGAAATATTATCATAATAACAATGCATATAATTATATATAAACAAATACACAAGCACAAAATACATATATTCCACATTTTCTCACCAGAATTCATTATAACTCATCAGGTACAATACAACATATATATAATCAAATATGGATAATCACCAAGCATATTCATCATGCACGTATCCATAAATCTCAACATTCCACATGAACATACACATATTATGTTTACTCACTAATTCACAGTTACACATTCACAATTCTCAAACCAACAATTCATGTTCATAAGTATACTTTCATAAAATGATCACATATTCACAACTCTCAATTACACAAGTAATGCACATACGCATATTCCACCATTCTCACAATACTTCATCATAACTCATCATATACTTCACAAAGCATATATATATATATATATATATATATATATATATATATATATATATATATATATATATATATATATATATATATATATATATATATATATATATATATATATATATATATATATATATATATATATATATATATATATATATATATATATATATATATATATATATATATATATATATATATATATATATATATATATATATATATATATATATATATATATATATATATATATATATATATATATATATATATATATATACACACAAATATGGTCAATCATCAAACATATCCATAGTTCACAATTACACAAGTCATGTACATACACCTATGCATAACTTCATACAACAATCATATATTCATTCCATGAGACTCAATGCAACTCATGCCATGTGGTACCAACACTTGTTATCATTTTTCGGTTTTTACACTTAAAACGGGTCCGTTCCCTAGACCGATAACAACAAAAGCCCGTTCCCTAAGCTTTCAAACCCCGCTCTAGGTTTGGGACAAGTCACTAGCCTCCACGAAACTAGCAAACATTGCCTCTTGACTAAATGATGCATATGCAATCAACAACAAAATGCACTTAAGACCGATCACACGTCTTAATCCCATGCATTCACATATTTCCTCCCTTTAGGAATTAAACAAGATTGCACACACAACATATCATATAATCAAGTATTCATACTTTTCATCAACATATTTTTCAAACAATGCACGCATATCTTATAATATGCTCTCATGCATTAATTCACAATAATCGGATACAACAAATATGCATTCATAATTCAGCCTCATTACCTTTTCAAACAATGCACACATATTCACAATATATTCTCATGCATTCTTCACATACAAACAATACGCATATATTTGTCAAAAGACTATATTTCATAATCGATTCCACCATCTAGGATTCACGCCATACGTCTACCCACAGCATATCATATCACAACATGCACAAGTTATACGTTATATAACAAAAGTATTCTACACAATAACACATCAATCACACACATTCGCGACGGTAAAAATCAACACAACAATATGTTTTCAATTTTCTGCTATAATTGAACCTGGTACAGGCCTCAAAGCCAATTTTTCTAGAAAGATAATCTCGTTAACTTACCAACGCTTCGAACTGGGGTCAAAACCGACTTATGGTTCAAGAGTTATGAATTTTTGAAGTTTTCCAAAAAACCAGAATTTTGCCTAAACACGGCTACGGGATTTTGCATTTTCGCCCGAAAATCCGACCGATTCAATTCTTTTTTTCGAAACAAACACATACTCATACTCACCTAACATATAGCAGTGAATTAGAACCATTAAACACGATTTCTACGACGTCCGATTTTCACTCAAATCTCAAACCCTCAATTATCCAAAAATGTCAAAACTCACAAACTCAACCAAATTCAATCAAACGAAATCCAATAATCACGGCTAAACATTACCCGACTAAACTATGCAAATTATTTTGAATTCTAACCGTTCAAAACTCGATTCTATCGATTTAACTCATTTGCGCTAGAAATGGAAAATAGAGAAAAACACCCAACAAATCCAACACAACTCATACATAATCATACACATTGATCAAATAATAATGTTTATCACCCTTACCTTGATTGGATTGAAGCTTGAAGTTGATTCTTGATGATTTCTCCAAGTTTCCCTCTTCTCTTCACTTTTCTCCTCTTTCCCTCCTTTTCTTTCTTTCTTTCTCTTATGTTTCTATCTCTTTTCTTTTCTCTCCAATTTCCATTATATATCCTTCTATTTTCTTTCCATCATAATTCTTCTCTAAAAAATACCTATCAATTCATTTCTCACAAAATATCTCATCTTATCATTAATTAGAGAATATCTAATAAATCCACATTATTCTACTAAGTAGAATAAATTAATTAAATCCATTAACTCATTTAAATAAATCCAATAATTTATTTAAATCAGATAGTGTTTGTCTTACCATCCTTTTGGTGATAGCGGTCGGTGTGAGTTTCGCTTTGTCATCCTTTTGGTGGGGGGTCTGTCATCGTAATTGATGTCAGATTATGTGATTGTATTTATCCTATCATCCTTTTGGTGGTAGCGGTCGGTGTGAGTTTCGCTCCGTCATCCTTTTGGTGGGGGTCTGTCATCTTGTTGATGTCAGATTGTGCGATAGTGATTGTCCTATCATCCTTTTAGTGGTAGTGGCGGGTGTGAGTTTCGCTCCGTCATCCTTTTGGTGGGAGGTCTTTCATCTTGATTGATTTCAGATTGTGCAATGGTGTTTGTCCTATCATCCTTTTGGTGGTAGTGGCCGGTGTGAGTTTCTCTCCGTCATCCTTTTGGTGGGGGGTTTGTCATCGTAATTGGCGTCAGAGTGTGCGATATTATTTGTCTTATCATCATTTTGGTGATAGCAGTCGGTGTGAGTTTCGCTTCGTCATCGTTTTGGTGGGGGGTCTGTTATCTTATTGATGTCAGATTGTGCGATAGTGTTTGTCCTATCATCCTTTTGGTGGTAGTGGCCGGTGTGTGTTTCGTTCCGTCATCCTTTTGGTGGGTGGTCTGTCATCGTAATTGATGTCAGATTATGCGTTAGTGTTTGTCCTATCATCCTTTTGGTGGTAGCGGCCGGTGTGAGTTTCGCTCCGTCATCCTTTTGATGGGGGGTCTGTCATTGTTATTGATGTTATATTGTGCGATAGAGTTTGTCATATCATCCTTTTGGTGGTAGTGGCCGGTGTGAGTTTTGTTCTGTCAGACTTTGGTGGGGGGTCTGTCATCGTTATTGATGTCACATTGTGCGATAGAGTTTGTCCTATCATCCTTTTGGTGGTAGTGGCTGGTGTGAGTTTCGCTCCGTCATCCTTTTGGTGGGAGGTCTGTCATCGTATTTATTGACAGAGTGTGCGATAGTGTTTGTCTTATCATCCTTTTGGTGATAGCGGTCCGTGTGAGTTTCGCGCTGTCATCCTTTTGGTGGGGGGTACGTCATCGTAATTGATGTCAGATTATGCGATAGTGTTTCTCCTATCATCTTTTTGGTGGTAGCGGCCAATGTGAGTTTCGCTCCGTCATCCTTTTGGTGGGGGGTCTGTTATCTTGTTGATGTCGAATTGTGCGATAGTGATTGTCCTATCGTCCTTTTGGTGGTAGTGGAGGGTGTGAGTTTCGCTCCATGATCAATTTGGTGCGGGGGTTGTCATCTTGATTGATGTCAGATTGTGCGATGGTGTTTGTCCTATCATCCTTTTTGTGGTAGTGGCCGGTGTGAGTTTTGCTCCTTTATCCTTTTGGTGGGTGGTCTTTCATTGTAATTGATGTCAGATTGTGCAATAGTGTTTGTCCTATCAACCTTTTGGTGATAGTGGCCAACGTGAGTTTCGCTCCGTCATCCTTTTGTGGGGGGTCTGTTATCTTATTGATGTCAGATTGTGCGATAGTCTTTGTCCTATCATCCTTTTGGTGGTAGTGGCCGGTGTGTGTTTAGTTCCGTCATCTTTTTGGTGGGGGGTTTGTCATCTTGTAGATGGCGGATTGTGCGATATTGTTTGTCCTATCATCCTTTTGGTGGTAGTGGCCGGTGTGAGTTTCGCTGCGTCATCCTTTTGATTGGGGGTCTATCATCTAGTTGATGTCGGATTGTGCGATAGTGATTGTCCTATCAGCCTTTTGGTGGTAGTGGCGGGGTGTGAGTTTCGCTCAGTCATCCTTTTGGTGGGATGTCTGTCATCTTGATTGATGTCAGATTGTGATATGGTGTTTGTTTTATCATCCTTTTGGAGGCAGCAACCGGTTTATGTTTCACTCTATCATCCTTTGTGTGTGGGGTCTTTCATCGTAATTGATGTTAGATTGTGCGATAGTGTTTGTCTTATCGTCGTTTTGGTGATAGTGGCCGGCTTGAGTTTCGCTCCGTCATCCTTTTGTTAGGGGTCTGTTATCTTATTGATGTCAGATTATGTGATAGTGTTTGTCCTATCATCCTTTTGGTGGTAGCGGTCGGTGTGACTTTCCCTCCGTCATCCTTTTGGTGGGGGGTCTTTCATATTGTTGATGTCGGATTGCGCGATAATGATTGTCCTATCATCCTTTTGGTGGTAGTGGCCGGTGTGAGTTTTGCTCCGTAATCCTTTTGGTGGGGGGTCTGTCATCGTAATTAGTGTCAGAGTGTGCGGTAGTGTTTGTCTTATCGTCCTTTTGGTGATAGCGCTCGGTGTGAGTTTCGCTTCGTCATCCTTTTGGTGGGGGCTCTGTCATCTTGTTGATGTCGGATTGTGCGATGGTGCTTGTCCTATCATCCTTTTGGTGGTAGTGGCGGGTGTGAGTTTTGCTCCGTCATCTTTTTGGTGGGGGGACTGTCATTGTAATTGATGTCAGATTGTGCAATAGTGTTTGTCATATCATCCTTTTGGTGATAGTGGTCGGCATGTGCGCGATAGTGTTTGTCTTACCATCCTTTTGGTGGTAGTGGCCGGTGTGAGTTTCGCTTTGTCATCCTTTTGGTGGGGGGTCTGTCATATTGTTGATGTCGGATTATGCGATAGTGTTTGTCTTATCATCCTTTTGGTGGAAGCGGCCGGTGTGAGTTTCGCTCCATCATCCTTTTGGTGGGGGGTCTGTCATTATAATTGATGTCAGATTGTGCGATAGTGTTTGTCCTATCATCCTTTTGGTGATAGTGGCGGGTGTGAGTTTCGCTCCGTCATCCTTTTGGTGGGGGGCCTGTCATCTTGATTGATGTCAGATTGTATGATGGTGTTTGTCCTATCATCCTTTTGTTATAGTGGCCGGTGTGAGTTTCGCTCCGTCATCCTTTTGGTGGGGGGTCTTTCATTGTAATTGATGTCATATTGTGCAATAGTGTTTGTCCTATCATCCTTTTGGTGATAGTGGCCGGCGTGAGTTTCGCTCCGTAATCCTTTTGTGGGGGCTCTGTTATCTTATTGATTTCATATTGTGCAATAGAGTTTGACCTATCATCCTTTTGGTGGTAGTGGCCGGTGTGAGTTTCGCTCCGTCATCCTTTTGGTGGGGGGTCTGTAATCGTAATTGGTGTCAGAGTGTGTGATAGAGTTTGTCTTATCATCCTTTTGGTGATAGCGGTCGGTGTGAGTTTCGCTTCGTCATTCTTTTGGTGGGGGGTCTATCATCGTAATTGATGTCAGATTATGCGATAGTGTTTGTCCTATCATCCTTTTGGTGGAAGCGGCCGGTGTGTGTTTCGCTCCATCATCCTTTTGGTCGGGGGTCTGTCATCATAATTAATGTCAAATTGTGCGATAGTGTTTGTCCTATCATCCTTTTGGTGGTAGTGGCGGGTGTGAGTTTCGCTCCGTCATCCTTTTGGTGGGGGGTCTGTCATCTTGATTGATGTCAGATTGTGCGATGGGGTTTGTCCTATCATCGTTTTGTGATAGTGGCCGGTATGAGTTTCGCTCCGTCATCCTTTTGGTGGGGGTCTTTCATTGTAATTGATGTCAGATTGTGCAATAGTGTTTGTCCTATCATCCTTTTGGTGATAGTGGCCGGTATGAGTTTCGCTGCGTCATCCTTTTGTGGGGGCTCTGTTATTTTATTGATGTCAGATTGTGCGATAGTGTTTGTCCTATCATCCTTTTGGTGGTAGTGGCCGGTGTGAGTTTCGCTCTGTCATCGTTTTGGTGTGGGTCTGTCATCTTGTTGATGTCGGATTGTGCGATATTGTTTGTCCTATCATCCTTTTGGTGGTAGTGGCGGGTATGAGTTCCGCTCCGTCATCGTAATTGATGCAAGGTTGTGTGATCGTGTTTGTCCTATCATCCTTTTGGTGGTAGCGGTCGGCGTGAGTTTCGCTCCGTCATCCTTTTGGTGGGGGGTCTGTCATCGTAATTGATGTCAGATTATGCGATAGTGTTTGTCCTATCATCCGTTTGGTGGTAGCGGCCGGTGTCAGTTTTGCTCTGTCATCCTTTTGGTGTGGGGTCTGTCATCTTATTGATGTCAGATTGTGGGATAGTGTTTGTCTTATCATCCTTTTGGTGGTAGCGGCCGGTGTGAGTTTCGCCCCGTCATCTTTTTGATGGGGGGTCTGTCATCTAGCTGACGTCATATTGTGCAATAATGTTTGTCCTATCATCCTTTTGGTGGTGGTGGTCGGTGTTAGTTTCGCTCCGTCATCCTTTTTGTGATAGCGGCCGGTGTGAGTTTCGCTCCGTCATTCTTTTGGGGGGCGCCTGTCATCTTGTGTATGTTGGATTGCATGATAGTGATTGTCCTATCATACTTTTGGTGGTTGTGGCGGGTGTGAGTTTCGCTCCGTCATCCTTTTGGTGGGGGGTCTGTCATCTTGATTGATGTAAAATTGTGCGATGGGGTTTGTCCTATCATCGTTTTGTGATAGTGGCCGGTATGAGTTTCGCTCCGTCATCCTTTTGGTGGGGGTCTTTCATTGTAATTGATGTCAGATTGTGCAATAGTGTTTGTCCTATCATCCTTTTGGTGATAGAGACCGGCGTGAGTTTCGCTCCGTCATCCTTTCGTGGGGGCTCTGTTATCTTATTGATGTCATATTGTGCAATAGAGTTTGACCTATCATCCTTTTGGTGGTAGTGGTCGGTGTGAGTTTTGCTCCGTCATCTTTTTGGTGGGGGGTCTGTAATCGTAATTGGTGTCAGAGTGTGCGATAGTGTTTGTCTTATCATCCTTTTGGTAATAGCGGTCGGTGTGAGTTTCGCTTCGTCATTCTTTTGGTGGGGGGTCTATCATCGTAATTGATGTCAGATTATGCGATAGTGTTTGTCCTATCATCCCTTTGGTGGTAGTGGCGGGTGTGAGTTTCGCTCCGTCATCCTTTTGGTGGGGGGTCTGTCATCTTGATTGATGTCAGATTGTGCGATGGGGTTTGTCCTATCATCCTTTTGTGATAGTGGCCGGTATGAGTTTCGCTCCGTCATCCTTTTGGTGGTAGTGGCGGGTATGAGTTCCGCTCCGTCATCGTAATTGATGCAAGGTTGTGTGATCGTGTTTGTCCTATCATCCTTTTGGTGGTAGCGGTCGGCGTGAGTTTCGCTCCGTCATCCTTTTGGTGGGGGGTCTGTCATCGTAATTGATGTCAGATTATGCGATAGTGTTTGTCCTATCATCCTTTTGGTGGTAGCGGCCGGTGTCAGTTTTGCTCTGTCATCCTTTTGGTGTGGGGTCTGTCATCTTATTGATGTCAGATTGTGGGATAGTGTTTGTCTTATCATCCTTTTGGTGGTAGCGGCCGGTGTGAGTTTCGCCCCGTCATCTTTTTGATGGGGGGTCTGTCATCTAGCTGACGTCATATTGTGCAATAATGTTTGTCCTATCATCCTTTTGGTGGTGGTGGTCGGTGTTAGTTTCGCTCCGTCATCCTTTTTGTGATAGCGGCCGGTGTGAGTTTCGCTCCGTCATTCTTTTGGGGGGGCCTGTCATCTTGTGTATGTTGGATTGCGCGATAGTGATTGTCCTATCATACTTTTGGTGGTTGTGGCGGGTGTGAGTTTCGCTCCGTCATCCTTTTGGTGGGGGGTCTGTCATCTTGATTGATGTCAGACTGTGCGATGGGGTTTGTCCTATCATCGTTTTGTGATAGTGGCCGGTATGAGTTTCGCTCCGTCATCCTTTTGGTGGGGGTCTTTCATTGTAATTGATGTCAGATTGTGCAATAGTGTTTGTCCTATCATCATTTTGGTGATAGTGGCCAACGTGAGTTTCGCTCCGTCATCCTTTCGTGGGGGCTCTGTTATCTTATTGATGTCATATTGTGCAATAGAGTTTGACCTATCATCCTTTTGGTGGTAGTGGTCGGTGTGAGTTTTGCTCCGTCATCTTTTTGGTGGGGGGTCTGTAATCGTAATTGGTGTCAGAGTGTGCGATAGTGTTTGTCTTATCATCCTTTTGGTAATAGCGGTCGGTGTGAGTTTCGCTTCGTCATTCTTTTGGTGGGGGGTCTATCATCGTAATTGATGTCAGATTATGCGATAGTGTTTGTCCTATCATCCCTTTGGTGGTAGTGGCGGGTGTGAGTTTCGCTCCGTCATCCTTTTGGTGGGGGGTCTGTCATCTTGATTGATGTCAGATTGTGCGATGGGGTTTGTCCTATCATCCTTTTGTGATAGTGGCCGGTATGAGTTTCGCTCCGTCATCCTTTTGGTGGTAGTGGCGGGTATGAGTTCCGCTCCGTCATCGTAATTGATGCAAGGTTGTGTGATCGTGTTTGTCCTATCATCCTTTTGGTGGTAGCGGTCGGCGTGAGTTTCGCTCCGTCATCCTTTTGGTGGGGGGTCTGTCATCGTAATTGATGTCAGATTATGCGATAGTGTTTGTCCTATCATCCTTTTGGTGGTAGCGGCCGGTGTCAGTTTTGCTCTGTCATCCTTTTGGTGTGGGGTCTGTCATCTTATTGATGTCAGATTGTGGGATAGTGTTTGTCTTATCATCCTTTTGGTGGTAGCGGCCGGTGTGAGTTTCGCCCCGTCATCTTTTTGATGGGGGGTCTGTCATCTAGCTGACGTCATATTGTGCAATAATGTTTGTCCTATCATCCTTTTGGTGGTGGTGGTCGGTGTTAGTTTCGCTCCGTCATCCTTTTTGTGATAGCGGCCGGTGTGAGTTTCGCTCCGTCATTCTTTTGGGGGGGCCTGTCATCTTGTGTATGTTGGATTGCGCGATAGTGATTGTCCTATCATACTTTTGGTGGTTGTGGCGGGTGTGAGTTTCGCTCCGTCATCCTTTTGGTGGGGGGTCTGTCATCTTGATTGATGTCAGACTGTGCGATGGGGTTTGTCCTATCATCGTTTTGTGATAGTGGCCGGTATGAGTTTCGCTCCGTCATCCTTTTGGTGGGGGTCTTTCATTGTAATTGATGTCAGATTGTGCAATAGTGTTTGTCCTATCATCATTTTGGTGATAGTGGCCAACGTGAGTTTCGCTCCGTCATCCTTTCGTGGGGGCTCTGTTATCTTATTGATGTCATATTGTGCAATAGAGTTTGACCTATCATCCTTTTGGTGGTAGTGGTCGGTGTGAGTTTTGCTCCGTCATCTTTTTGGTGGGGGGTCTGTAATCGTAATTGGTGTCAGAGTGTGCGATAGTGTTTGTCTTATCATCCTTTTGGTAATAGCGGTCGGTGTGAGTTTCGCTTCGTCATTCTTTTGGTGGGGGGTCTATCATCGTAATTGATGTCAGATTATGCGATAGTGTTTGTCCTATCATCCCTTTGGTGGTAGTGGCGGGTGTGAGTTTCGCTCCGTCATCCTTTTGGTGGGGGGTCTGTCATCTTGATTGATGTCAGATTGTGCGATGGGGTTTGTCCTATCATCCTTTTGTGATAGTGGCCGGTATGAGTTTCGCTCCGTCATCCTTTTGGTGGTAGTGGCGGGTATGAGTTCCGCTCCGTCATCGTAATTGATGCAAGGTTGTGTGATCGTGTTTGTCATATCATCCTTTTGGTGGTAGCGGTCGGCGTGAGTTTCGCTCCGTCATCCTTTTGGTGGGGGGTCTGTCATCGTAATTGATGTCAGATTATGCGATAGTGTTTGTCCTATCATCCTTTTGGTGGTAGCGGCCGGTGTCAGTTTTGTTCTGTCATCCTTTTGGTGTGGGGTCTGTCATCTTATTGATGTCAGATTGTGGGATAGTGTTTGTCTTATCATCCTTTTGGTGGTAGCGGCCGGTGTGAGTTTCGCTCCGTCATCCTTTTGATGGGGGGTCTGTCATCTAGCTGACGTCATATTGTGCAATAATGTTTGTCCTATCATCCTTTTGGTGGTAGTGGTCGGTGTTAGTTTCGCTCCGTCATCCTTTTTGTGATAGCGGCCGATGTGAGTTTCGCTCCGTCATTCTTTTGGGGGGGCCTGTCATCTTGTGTATGTTGGATTGCGCGATAGTGATTGTCCTATCATACTTTTGGTGGTTGTGGCGGGTGTGAGTTTCGCTCCGTCATCCTTTTGGTGGGGGGTCTGTCATCTTGATTGATGTCAGACTGTGTGATGGTGTTTGTCCTATCATCCTATTGTGATAGTGGCCGGTGTGAGTTTCGCTCTGTCATCCTTTTGGTGGGGGGTCTTTCATTGTAATTGATGTCAGATTGTGCAATAGTGTTTGTCCTATCATCCTTTTGGTGATAGTGGCCAACGTGAGTTTCGCTCCGTCATCCTTTTGTGGGGGCTTTGTTATCTTATTGATGTCAGATTGTGCGATAGTGTTTGTCCTATCATCCTTTTGGTGGTAGTGGCCGATATGTGTTTCATTCTGTCATCCTTTTGGTGGGGGGTCTGTCATCTTGTTGATGTCGGATTGTGCGATAGTGTTTGTCCTATCATCCTTTTGGTGGTAGTGGCAGGTGTGAGTTTCACTCCGTCATCATTTTGGTGGGCGGTCTGTCATCGTAATTGATTTCAGGTTGTGCGATCGTGTTTGTCCTATCATGCTTTTGGTGGTAGTGGCCGGTAAGAGTTTCGCTCTGTCATCCTTTTGGTGGGGGGTCTGTAATTGTTATTGATGTCATATTATGCAATACAGTTTGACCTATCATCCTTTTGGTGGTAGTGGCCAATATGCGTTTCGCTCCGTCATCATTTTGGTGGGAGGTCTGTCATCGTAATTGGTGTCAGAGTGTGCGATAGTGTTTGTCTTATCATCCTTTCGGTGATAGCAGTCGGTGTGAGTTTCGCTTCGTCAATCTTTTGGTGGGGGTTCTGTCATCGTAATTGATGTCCATTTATGCGATAGTGTGGGGGGTCTGTCATCTTGTTGATGTCGGATTGCGCGATAGTGATTGTCCTATCATCCTTTTGGTGGTAGTGGCGGGTGTGAGTTTCGCTCCGTCATCCTTTTGGTGGGGCGTCTATCATCTTGATTGATGTCAGATTGTGCGATGGTGTTTGTCCTATCATCCTTTTGTGGTAGTGGCCGGTGTGAGTTTCACTCCGTCATCCTTTTGGTGGGGGTATTTCATTGTAATTGATGTCATATTGTGCAATAGTGTTTGTCCTATCATCCTTTTGGTGATAGTGGCCGGCGTGAGTTTCGCTCCGTCATCCTTTTGTAGGAAGTCTGTTATCTTATTGATGTTAGATTGTGCGATAGTGATTGTCCTATCATCCATTTGGTGGTAGTGGCGGGTGTGAGTTTCGCTCCGTCATCCTTTTGGTGGGGGGACTGTCATCATGATTGATGTCAGTTTGTGCGATGGTGCTTGTCATATCATCCTTTTGGTGGTAGTGGTCGGTGTGAGTTTTGCGCTGTCATCCTTTTGGTGGGGGTCTCTCATTGTAATTGATGTCAGATTGTGCAATAGTGTTTGTCCTATCATCCTTTTGGTGATAGTTGCCGGCGTGAATTTCTCTACGTCATCCTTTTGTGGGGGGTCTGTTATCTTATTGATGTCAGATTGTGCGATAGTGTTTGTCCTATCATCCTTTTGGAGGTAGTGGCCGGTGTGAGTTTTGCGCCGTCATCCATTTGGTAGGGGGTCTGTCATCTTGTTGTTGTCGGATTGTGCGATAGTGTTTGTCCTATCATCCTTTTGGTGGTAGTGGCAGGTTTGAGTTTCACTCCATCACCCTTTTGGTGGGCGGTCTGTCATCGTAATTGATGTCAGGTGGTGTGATCGTGTTTGTCCTATCATGCTTTTGGTGGTAGTTGCCGGTGTGAGTTTCGCTCCGTCATCCTTTTGGTGGGGGGTTTGTAATTGTTATTGATGTCATATTATGCAATAGAGTTTGACCTATCATCCTTTTGGTGGTAGTGGCCGGTGTGAGTTTCGCTCCGTCATCCTTTTGGTGGGGGGCTGTCATCGTAATTGGTGTCAGAGTGTGCGATAGTGTTTGTCTTATCATCCTTTTGTGGTAGTGGCCGGTGTGAGTTTCGCTCCGTCATCCTTTTGGTGGGGGTCTTTCATCGTAATTGATGTCAGATTATGCGATAGTGTTTATCATATCATCCTTTTGGTGGTAGAGGCCGGTGTGAGTTTCGCTCCGCCATCCTTTTGGTGGGGGGTCTCTCATCTTGTTGATGTCGAATTGCGCGATAGTGATTGTCCTATCATCCTTTTGGTGGTAGTGGCGGGTGTGAGTTTCGCTCCGTCATTCTTTTGGTGGGGGTCTATCATCTTGATTGAAGTCAGATTGTGCGATGGTGTTTGTCCTATCATCCTTTTGTGATAGTGGGCGGTGTGAGTTTTGCTCCGTCATCCTTTTGGTGGGGGTCTTTCATTCTAATTGATGTCAGATTGTGCAATAGTGTTTGTCCTATCACCCTTTTGGTGATAGTGGCCGGCGTGAGTTTCGCTCCGTCATCCTTATGTAGGAAGTCTGTTATCTTATTGATGTTAGATTGTGGGATAGTGATTGTCCTATCATCCTTTTGGTGGTAGTGGCAGGGTTTGAGTTTCGCTCCGTCATCCTTTTGGTGGGGGTCTGTCATCTCGATTGATGTCAGATTGTGATATGGTGTTTGTTCTCTCATCCTTTTGGTGGTAGTGGCGGGTGTGAGTTTCGCTCCGTCATCCTTTTGGTGGGGGGACTGTCATCATGATTGATGTCAGTTTGTGCGATGGTGCTTGTCATATCATCCTTTTCGTGGTAGTGGCCGGTGTCAGTTTTGCGCCGTCATCCTTTTGGTGGGGGGTCTGTCATCGTAATTGGTCTCAGAGTGTGCGATAGTGATTGTCTTATCATCCTTTTAGTGATAGCGGTCGGTGTGAGTTTCGCTTCGTCATTCTTTTGGTGGGGGGTCTGTCATCGTAATTGATGTCAGATTATGCGATAGTGTTTGTCCTATCATCCTTTTGGTGGTAGCGGCCGGTGTGAGTCTCGCTCCGCCATCCTTTTGGTGGGGGGTCTGTCATCTTGTTGATGTCGAATTGCACGATAGTGATTGTCCTATCATCCTTTTGGTGGTAGTGGCGGGTGTGAGTTTCGCTCCATCATCCTTTTGGTGGGGGTTTGTCATCTTGATTGATGTCAGATTGTGCGATGGTGTTTGTCCTATCATCCTTTTGTGGTAGTGGGCGGTGTGAGTTTCGCTCCGTCATCCTTTTGGTGGGGGTCTTTCATTGTAATTGATGTCAGATTGTGCAATAATGTTTGTCCTATCATTCTTTTGGTGATAGTGGCCGGCGTGAGTTTCGCTCTGTCATCCTTTTGTAGGAAGTCTGTTATCTTATTGATGTCAGATTGTGGGATAGTGATTGTCCTACCATCCTTTTGGTGGTAGTGGCAAGGTGTGAGTTTCTCTCCATCATCCTTTTGGTGGGGGTCTGTCGTCTTGATTGATGTCAGATTGTGATATGGTGTTTGTTCTATCAGCCTTTTGGTGGTAGTGGCGGGTGTGAGTTTCGCTCCGTCATCCTTTTGGTAGGGGGACTGTCATCATGATTGATGTCAGTTTGTGCGATGGTGCTTGTCATATCATCCTTTTCGTGGTAGTGGCCGGTGTGAGTTTTGTGCCGTCATCCTTTTGGTGGGGGGTCTGTCATCGTAATTGGTATCAGAGTGTGCGATAGTGTTTGTCTTATCATCCTTTTGGTGATAGCGGTCGGTGTGAGTTTCGCTTCGTCATTCTTTTGGTGGGGGGTCTGTCATCGTAATTGATGTCAGATTATGCGATAGTGTTTGTCCTATCATCCTTTTGGGGGTAGCGGCCGGTGTGAGTTTCGCTCCGCCATCCTTTTGGTGGGGAGTCTGTCATCTTGTTGATGTCGAATTGCGCGATAGTGATTGTCCTATCATCCTTTTGATGGTAGTGGCGGGTGTGAGTTTCGCTCCGTCATCCTTTTGGTGGGGGTCTGTCATCTTGATTGATTTCAGATTGTGCGATGGTGTTTGTCCTATCATCCTTTTATGGTAGTGGCCGGTGTGAGTTTCGCTCCATCATCCTTTTGGTGGGGGTATTTTATTGTAATTGATGTCAGATTGTGCAATAGTGTTTATCCTATCATCCTTTTGGTGATAGTGGCCGGCGTGAGTTTCGCTCCGTCATCCTTTTGTAGGAAGTCTGTTATCTTATTGATGTCAGATTGTGGGATAGTGATTGTCCTACCATCCTTTTGGTGGTAGTGGCAAGGTGTGAGTTTCGCTCCATCATCCTTTTGGTGGGGGTCTGTCGTCTTGATTGATGTCAGATTGTGATATGGTGTTTGTTCTATCATCCTTTTGGTGGTAGTGGCGGGTGTGAGTTTCGCTTCGTCATCCTTTTGGTGGGGGGACTGTCATCATGATTGATGTCAGTTTGTGCGATGGTGCTTGTCATATCATCCTTTTCGTGGTAGTGGCCAGTGTGACTTTTGCGCCGTCATCCTTTTGGTGGGGGGTCTGTCATCATAATTGGTCTCAGAGTGTGCGATAGTGTTTGTCTTATCATCCTTTTGGTGATAGCGGTCGGTGTGAGTTTCGCTTCGTCATTCTTTTGGTGGGGGGTCTGTCATCGTAATTGATGTCAGATTATGCGATAGTGTTTGTCCTATCATCCTTTTGGTGGTAGCGGCTGGTGTGAGTTTCGCTCCGCCATCCTTTTGGTGGGGGGTCTGTCATCTTGTTAATGTCGAATTGCGCGATAGTGATTGTCCTATCATCCTTTTGTTGGGGGTCTGTCATCTTTATTTATGTCAGATTGTGCGATGGTGTTTGTCCTATCATCCTTTTGTGATAGTGGCCGGTGTGAGTTTCGCTCCGTCATCCTTTTGGTGGGGGTCTTTCATTGTAATTGATGTCAGATTATGCAATAGTGTTTGTCCTATCTTCCTTTTGGTGATAGTGGTCGGCGTGAGTTTCGCTCCATCATCCTTTTGTAGGAAGTCTGTTATCTTATTGATGTTAGATTGTAGGATAGTGATTGTCCTACCATCCTTTTGGTGGTAGTGGCAAGGTATGAGTTTCGCTCCATCATCCTTTTGGTGGGGGTCTGTCATCTTGATTGATGTCAGATTGTGATATGGTGTTTGTTCTATCATTCTTTTGGTGGCAGTGGCGGGTGTGAGTTTCGCTCCGTCATCCTTTTGGTGGGGGGACTGTCATCATGATTGATGTCAGTTTGTGCGATAGTGCTTGTCATATCATCCTTTTCATGGTAGTGGCCAGTGTGAGTTTTGCGCTGTCATCCTTTTGGTGGGGGGTCTTTCATTGTAATTGATGTCAGATTGTGCAATAGTTTTTGTCCTATCATCCTTTTGGTGATAGTGCTCGGCGTGAATTTCGCTCCGTCATCCTTTTGTGGGGGGTCTGTTATCTTATTGATGTCAGATTGTGCGATAGTGTTTGTCCTATCATCCTTTTGGTGGTAGTGGCCAGTATGTGTTTCATTCCGTCATCCTTTTGGTGGGGGGTCTGTCAGCTTGTTGATGTCGGATTATGCGATAGTGTTTGTCCTATCATCCTTTTGGTGGTAGTGGCAGGTGTGAGTTTCACTCCATCATCCTTTTGGTGGGCGGTTTGTCATTGTAATTGATGTCAGGTTGTGTGATTGTGTTTGTCCTATCATGCTTTTGGTGGTAGTGGCCTGTGTGAGATTCGCTCTGTCATCCTTTTGGTGGGGGTCTGTAATTGTTATTGATGTCATATTATGCAATACAGTTTGACCTATCATCCTTTTGGTGGTAATGGCCGGTGTGAGTTTCGCTCCGTCATCCTTTTGGTGGGGGGTCTGTCATCGTAACTGGTGTCAGAATGTGCGATAGTGTTTGTCTTATCATCCTTTTGGTGATAGCGGTCGGTGTGAGTTTCGCTTCGTCATTCTTTTGGTGGGGGGTCTGTCATCCTAATTGATGTCAGATTATGTGATAGTGTTTGTCCTATCATCCTTTTGGTGGTAGCGGCTGGTGTGAGTTTCGCTCCGCCATCCTTTTGGTGGGGGGTCTGTCATCTTGTTGATGTCGGATTACGCGATAGTGATTGTCCTATCATCCTTTTGGGGGTAGTGGCGGGTGTGAGTTTCGCTCCATCATCCTTTTGGTGGGGGGTATGTCATCTTGATTTATGTCAGATTGTGCGATGGTGTTTGTCCTATCATCCTTTTGTGGTAGTGGCCGGTGTGAGTTTCGCTCCGTCATCCTTTTGGTGGGGGGTCTTTCATTGTAATTGATGTCAGATTGTGCAATAGTGTTTGTCCTATCATCCTTTTGGTGATAGTGGCCGGCGTGAGTTTCGCTCTGTCATCCTTTTGTGGGGGGTCTGTTATCTTATTGATGTCAGATCGTGCGATAGTGTTTGTCCTATCATCCTTTTGGTGGTAGTGGCCGGTGTGAGTTTCGCTCTGTCATCGTTTTGGTGTGGGTCTTTCATCTTGTTGATGTCGGGTTGTGCGATAGTGTTTGTCCTATCATCCTTTTGGTGGTAGTGGCGGGTATGAGTTTCGCTCCGTCATCGTAATTGATGTCAGGTTGTGTGATCGTGTTTGTCCTATCATCCTTTTGGTGGTAGCGGTCGGTGTGAGTTTCGCTTCGTCATCCTTTTGGTGGGGGGTCTGTCATCGTAATTAATGTCAGATTATGCGATAGTGTTTCTCCTATCATCCTTTTGGTGGTAGCGGCTGGTGTCAGTTTCGCTCTATCATCCTTTTGGTGTGGGGTCTGTTGTCTTATTGATGTCAGATTGTGGGATAGTGTTTGTCTTATCATCCTTTTGGTGATAGCGGTCGGTGTGAGTTTCACTTCGTCATCCTTTTGGTAGGGGGTCTGTCATCATAATTGATGTCAGATTATGCGATAGTGTTTGTCCTATCATCCTTTTGGTGGTAGTGGCCGGTGTGACTTTCGCTCCGTCATCCTTTTGGTGGGGGGTTTGTCATCTTGTGTATGTCGGATTGCGCGATAGTGATTGTCCTTTCATACTTTTGGTGGTAGTGGCGGGTGTGAGTTTCGCTCCGTCATCCTTTTGGTGGGGGGTCTTTCATTGTAATTGATGTCTGATTGTGCAATAGTGATTGTCCTATCATCCTTTTGGTGGTAGTGGTTGGGTGTGAGTTTCGCTCCGTCATCCTTTTGGTGGGGGGTCTATCATCTTAATTGATGTCAGATTGAGATATGGTGTTTGTTTTATCATCCTTTTGGTGGTAGTGGCGGGTGTGAGTTTCGCTCCGTCATCCTTTTTTGGGGGGGACTGTCATCATGATTGATGTCAGTTTGTGCGATGGTGCTTGTCATATCATCCTTTTGGTGGTAGTGGCCGGTGCGAGTTTTGCACGGTCATCCTTTTGGTGGGGGGTCTTTCACTGTAATTGATGTCAGATTGTGCAATAGTGTTTGTCCTATCATCCTTTTAGTGATAGTGGCCGGCGTGAATTTCGCTCCGTCATCCATTTGTGGGGGGTCTATTATCTTATTGATGTCAAATTGTGCGATAGTGTTTGTCCTGTCATCCTTTTGGTGGTAGTGGCCGGTATGTGTTTCGTTCTGTCATCCTTTTGGTGGGCTGTCTGTCATCGTAATTGATGTCAGGTTGTGTGATCGTGTTTGTCCTATCTTGCTTTTGGTGGTAGTGGCCGGTGTGAGTTTCACTCCGTCATCCTTTTGGTGGGGGCTCTGTCATTGTTACTAATGTCATATTATGCAATAGAGTTTGACCTATCATCCTTTTGGTGGTAGTGGTCGGTGTGAGTTTCGCTCCGTCAACCTTTTGGTTGGGGGTCTGTCATCGTAATTGGTGTCAGAGTGTGCGATAGTGTTTGTGTTATCATACTTTTGGTGATAGCGGTCGGTGTGAGTTTCGCTTCGTCATCCTTTTGGTGGGGGGTCTGTCATCAAAATTGATGTCAGATTATGCGATAGTGTTCGCCCTATCATCCTTTTGGTGGTAGCGGCCGGTGTGAGTTTCACTCCGTCATTCTTTTGGTGGGGGACCTGTCATGTTATTGATGTAAGATTGCGCGATAGTGATTGTCCTATCATCCTTTTGGTGGTAGTGGCGGGTGTGAGTTTCATTGCGTCATCCTTTTGGTGGGGGGTCTTTCATTTTAATTGATGTCAGATTGTGCAATAGTGTTTGTCCTATCATCCTTTTGGTGATAATGGCCGGCGTGAGTTTCGCTCCGTCATCCTTTTGTGGGGGGTGTGTTATCTTATTGATGTCACATTATGCGATAGTGTTTGTTCTATCATCCTTTTGGTGGTAGTGGCCGGTGTGAGTTTCGCTCTGTCATCCATTATATGGGGGGTCTGTCATCTTGATGATGTTGGATTCTGCGATAGTGTTTGTCCTATCATCCTTTTGGTGGTAGTGGCGGGTGTGAGTTTCGCTCCGTCATTCTTTTGGTGGACGGTCAATCTTCGTAATTGATGTAAGGTTGTGTGATCGTGTTTGTCCTATCCTCCTTTTGGTGGTAGCGGTTGGTGTGAGTTTCGCTCCATCATCCCTTTGGTGGGGGGTCTGTCATCGTAATTGATGTCAGATTATGCGATAGTGTTTGTCCTATCATCCTTTTCGTGGTAGCGGCAAGTGTCAGTTTTGCTCTGTCATCCTTTTGGTGTGGGGTCTGTCATCTTATTGATGTCAGATTGTGGGATAGTGTTTGTCCTATCATCCTTTTGGTGGTAGTGGTCGGTGTGAGTTTTGCTCCGTCATCCTTTTGGTGGGGTCTGTCATTGTAATTGATGTCAGATTGTGCGATACTGTTTGTCCTATCATCCTTTTGGTGGTAAGGGCCGGTGTGAGTTTCACTGCGTCATCCTTTTGGTTGGGGGGTCTGTTATCTTATTGATGTCAGATTGCGCGATAGTGATTGTCCTATCATGCTTTTGGTGGTAGTGGCAGGGTGTGAGTTTCGCTCCGTCATCCTTTTGGTGGGGGGTATGTCATCTTGATTGATGTCAGATTGTGTGATGGTGTTTGTCCTATCATCCTTTTGTGGTAGTGGCCGATGTGAGTTTCGCTCCGTCATCCTTTTATTGGGGGGTCTTTCATCGTAATCGATGTCCGATTGTGTGATCGTGTTTCTCCTATCATGCTTTTGGTGGTAGTGGCCGGTGTGAGTTTCGCTCCGTCATCCTTTTGGTGGGGGGTCTGTCATCCTTATTGATGTCATATTATGCAATAGAGTTTGTCCTATCATCCTTTTGGTGGTAGTGGTCAGTGTGAGTTTCGCTCCGTCAACCTTTTGGTTGGGGGTCTGTCATCGTAATTGGTGTCAGAGTGTGCGATAGTGTTTGTGTTATCATACTTTTGGTGATAGCGGTCGGTGTGAGTTTCGCTTCGTCATCCTTTTGGTGGGGGGTCTGTCATCAAAATTGATGTCAGATTATGCGATAGTGTTCGTCCTATCATCCTTTTGGTGGTAGCGGCCGGTGTGAGTTTCGCTCCGTCATTCTTTTGGTGGGGGGCCTGTCATGTTGTTGATGTAAGATTGCGCGATAGTGATTGTCCTATCATCCTTTTGGTGGTAGTGGCGGGTGTGAGTTTCATTGCGTCATCCTTTTGGTGGGGGGTCTTTCGTTTTAATTGATGTCAGATTGTGCAATAGTGTTTGTCCTATCATCCTTTTGGTGATAATGGCCGGCGTGAGTTTCGCTCCGTCATCCTTTTGTGGGGGGTGTGTTATCTTATTGATGTCACATTATGCGATAGTGTTTGTTCTATCATCCTTTTGGTGGTAGTGGCCGGTGTGAGTTTCGCTCTGTCATCCATTATATGGGGGGTCTGTCATCTTGATGATGTTGGATTCTGCGATAGTGTTTGTCCTATCATCCTTTTGGTGGTAGTGGCGGGTGTGAGTTTCGCTCCGTCATTCTTTTGGTGGACGGTCAGTCTTCGTAATTGATGTCAGGTTGTGTGATCGTGTTTGTCCTATCATCCTTTTGGTGGTAGCGGTCGGCGTGAGTTTCGCTCCGTCATCCTTTTGGTGGGGGGTCTGTCATCGTAATTGATGTCAGATTATGCGATAGTGTTTGTCCTATCATCCTTTTGGTGGTAGCGGCCGGTGTCAGTTTTGCTCTGTCATCCTTTTGGTGTGGGGTCTGTCATCTTATTGATGTCAGATTGTGGGATAGTGTTTGTCCTATCATCCTTTTGGTGGTAGTGGTCGGTGTGAGTTTTACTCCGTCATCCTTTTGGTGGGGGTCTGTCATTGTAATTGATGTCAGATTGTGCGATACTGTTTGTCCTATCATCCTTTTGGTGGTAAGGGCCGGTGTGAGTTTCACTGCGTCATCCTTTTGGTTGGGGGTCTGTCATCTAGTTGATGTCGGATTGTGTGATAGTGATTATCCTATCATCCTTTTGGTGATAGTGGCGGGGTGTGTGTTTCGCTCCGCCATCCTTTTGGTGGGGGGTCTGTCATTTTGATTGATGTCAGATTGTGATATGGTGTTTGTTCTATCATTTTTTTGGTGGTAGTGGCCGGTGTGAGTTTCGCTCCGTCATCCTTTTTGTGCGATAGTGTTTGTCTTATCGGCCTTTTGGTGATAATGGTCGGCGTGAGTTTTGCTCCGTCATCCTTTTGTGGGGGGTATGTTATCTTATCGATGTCAGATTATGCGGTAGCGTTTGTCCTATCATCATTTTGGTGGTAGTGGCTGGTGTGAGTTTTGCTCCGTGATCCCTTTGGTGGGGGGTCTGTCATCTTGTTGATGTCGGATTGTGCGATAGTGTTTGTCCTATCATCCTTTTGGTGGTAGTGGCGGGTGTGAGTTTCGCTCCGTCATTCTTTTTGTGGGAGGTCTGTCATCGTATTTGCTGTGAGGTTGTGTGATCGTGTTTGTCCTATAATCCTTTTGGTGGTAGCGGTTGGTGTGAGTTTCGCTCCGTGATCCCTTTGGTGGGGGGGGGGGTCTGTCATCTTGTTGATGTCGGATTGTGCGATAATGTTTGTCCTATCATCCTTTTGGTGGTTGTGGCGGGTGTGAGTTTTGCTCCGTCATTCTTTTGGTGGGCAGTCTTTCATCGTAATTGATGTGAGGTTGTGTGATCGTGTTTTTCCTATCATCCTTTTAGTGGCAGCGGTCGGTGTGAGTTTCGCTCCGTGATCCCTTTGGTGGGGGGTCTATCATCGTAGTTGATGTCAGTTTATGCGATAATGTTTGTCCTATCATCCTTTTGGTGGCAGCGGCCGGTGTCAGTTTGTGGGATAGTGTTTGTCCTATCATCCTTTTGGTGGTAGTGGTCGGTGTGAGTTTGGCTCCGTCATCCTTTTTATGGGGGGTCTGTTATCTAGCTGGCGTCAGATTGTGCGATAATGTTTGTCCTATCTTCCTTTTGGTGGTAGTGGTCGGTGTGAGTTTCGCTCTGTCATCCTTTTGGTGGGTGTTTGTCATCGTAATTGATGTAATATTGTGAGATAGTGTTTGTCCTATCACCCTTTTGGTGGTAACGGCCGGTGTGAGTTTCGCTCCGTCATTATTTTTGTGGGGGGTCTGTTATCTAGTTGATGTCGGATTATGCGATAGTGTTTGTCCTATCATCCTTTTGGTGGTAGTGGCGCGTGTGAGTTTCTCTCCGTCATCCTTTTGATGGGTGGTATGTCATCGTAATTGATGTCAGGTTGTGTGATCGTGTTTGTCTTATCATGCTTTTGGTGGTAGTGGCCGGTGTGAGTTTCGCTCCACATCCTTTTTGTGGGGGGGGGGGGGGGGGTCTTTCTTTGTTATTGATGTCAGATTGTGCGATAGTGTTTGCCCTATCATCCTTTTGGTGATAGTGGTCGGTGTAAGTTTCGCTCTGTCATCCTTTTGGTGGGGGGTCTGTCATATAGCTGATGTCAGATTGTGCTATTATGTTTGTCCTATCATCCTTTTGGTGGTAGTGGTCGATGTGAGTTTCGCTTCGTCATCCTTTTGGTGGGGGGTCTATCATCGTAATTGATATCAGATTGTGCGATAGTGTTTGTCCTTCCATCCTTTTGGTGGTAGTGGCCGGTGTGAGTTTCGCTCCGTCATCCTTTTGGTGTAAGGTCTGTCAATGTAATTGGTGTCAGAGTGTGCGATAGTGTTTGCCTTATCATCCTTTTCGTGATAGCGGTCGGTTTTAGTTTCGCTCCGTCATCCTTTTGCTGGGGGTTTGTAAACGTAGTTGATGTCAGATTATGAGATAGTGTTTGTCCTATCATCCTATTGGTGGTAGCGGCCAGTGTGAGTTCCTCTCTGTCATCCTTTTGGTGGGGGGTCTGTCATCGTAATTGATGTCAGAGTGTGCGAAAGTGTTTGTCTAATCATCCTTTTCGTGATAGCGGTCGTTGCGAGTTTCGCTCCGTCATCCTTTTGGTGGGGGGTCTGTCATCGTAATTGATGTCAGATTATGCAATAGTGTTTGTCCTATCATCCACTTGGTGGTAGCGGTCGCGGTGAGTTTCGCTTTGTCATCCTTTTGGTAGGGGGTCTGTCATCTTAATTGATGTCAGATTGTGGGATATTGTTTGTCCTATCATCCTTTTGTTGGTAGTGGCCGTTGTGAGTTTCGCTCCATCATCCTTTTGGTGGGGGGTCTGTCATCTTGTTGATGTTGGATTGTGCGATAGCGATTGTCCCGTTATCCTTTTGGTGAAGGGTCTGTCATCTTGTTGATGTCGGATAGTGCGATAGTGTTTGTCCTAATATCCTTTTAGTGGTAGTGGCCGGTGTGAGTTTCGCTCCGTCAACCTTTTGGTGGACGGTCTGTCATCGTAATTGATGTCAGGTTGTGTGAGCATGCTTGTCCTATCATTCTTTTGGTGGTAGTGGCCGGTGTGAGTTTCACTCCATCATCCTTTTGGTGGGGGGTCTGTGATCGTAATTGGTGTCATAGTGTGCGATAGTGTTTGTCCTATCATGCTCTTGGTGGTAGCTGTCGGTGTGAGTTTCTCGCCGTCATCCTTTTGGTGGGGGTTTGTCATCTAGCTGATGTCAGATTGTGCAATAATATTTGTCTTATAATCCTTTTGGTGGTAGTCATCGGTGTGAGTTTTGCTCCGTCATCATTTTGGTGGGGGGTCTGTCATCGTAATTGATGTCAAATTATGCGATAGTGTTTATCCTATCATCCTTTTGGTGGTAGTGGCCGGAGTGAGTTTCGCTCCGTCATCCTTTTGGTGGGGGGTCTGTCATCTTGTTGATGTCGGATTGTGCGATAGTGATTGTCCTATCATCCTTTTGGTGGTAGTGGTGGGTGTGAGTTTCGCTCCGTCATGCTTTTGGTGGGGGGTCTGTCATCTAGCTGATGTCAGATTGTGGGATAGTGTTTGTCCTATCATCCTTTTAGTGATAGTGGCCGGTGTGAGTTTCGCTCTGTCATTCTTTTGGTGGGGGGTCTGTCATCTTGTTGATGTTGGATTGTGCGATAGTGATTGTCCTATCATCCTCTTGGTGGTAGTGGCGGGTGTAAGTTTCGCTCCGTCATCCTTTTGTTGGGGGGTCTGTCATCTTGATTGATGTCAGATTGTGCGATGGTGTTTTTTCTATCATCCTTTTGGTGATAGGGGCCGGCGTGAGTTTCGCTCCGTCATCTTAGTATGGGGGGTCTGTTATCATATTGATGTCAGCTTGTGCGACAGTGTTTGTCCTATCATCCTTTTGGTGGTAGTGGCCGGTGTGAGTTTCCCTCCGTTATCCTTTTGATGAGGGGTCTGTCATCTTGTTGATGTCAGATTGTATGGTAGTGTTTGTCCTATCTTCCTTTTGGTGGTAGCTGTTGGAGTGATTTTCACTCCGTCATCCTTTTGGTGGGGGGCCTTTCATCGTAATTGATGTTAGATTGTGCAATAGTGTTTGTCCTATCATCCTTTTGGTGGTAGTGGCCGTCGTGAGTTTCGCTCTGTCATCCTTTTGTGGGGGGCTGTTATCTTATTATTGTCAGATTCTAAGATAGTGTTTGTCCTATCGTCCTTTTGGTGGTAGTTGCCGGTGTGAGTTTCGCTCCGTCATCCTTTTGGTGCGGGGTCTATCATCGTTATTAATGTCATATTGTGCGATAGAGTTTGTCCTATTATCCTTTTGGTTGTAGTGGCCGGTGTGAGTTTTGCTCTGTCATCCTTTTGGTGGGCAGTCTGTCATCGTAATTGGTGTTAGAGTGTGCGATAGTGTTTGTCCTATCATCCTTTTGGTGGTAGCTGTCGGAGTGAGTTTCGCTTCGTCATCCTTTTGGTAGGGGGCCTGTTATCTTGTTGATGTCGTATTGTGCGATAGTGATTGTCCTATCATCCTTTTGGTGGTAGTGGCGGGTGTGAGTTTCGCTCCGTCATCCTTTTGTGGGGGGGTCTGTTATATTATTGAAGTCAGATTGTGAGATGGTGTTTGTCCTATCATCTTTTTGGTGGTCGTGGACGGTGTGAGTTTCGCTCCGTTATCATTTTGGTGGGGGGTATGTCATCTTGTTGATGTTGGATTTTGCGATAGTGATTGTCCTATCATCCTATTCGTGGTAGTGGCGGGTGTGAGTTTCGCCCCGTCATCCTTTTGGTGGGGGGTCTGTCATCTTGATTGATGTTAGATTGTGCGATGGTGTTTGTCCTATCATCCTTTTTGTGGTAGTGGCCGGTGTGAGTTTCGCTCCGTCGTCCTTTTGCGGGGGGTCTATTATATCATTGATGTCAGATTGTGCAATTTTGTTTGTCCTATCATCCTTTTGGTGGTAGTTGCCGGTGTGAGTTTTGCTCCGTCATCCGTTGGTGGGGAGTCTGTTATCTTATTGATGTCAGATTGTGCAATAGTGTTTGTCCTATCATCCTTTTGGATGTAGCTGTCGGTGTGAGTTTCACTCCGTCATCCTTTTGGTGGGGGGTCTGTCATCTAGCTGATGTCAGATTGTGCGATAATGTTTGTCTTATCATCCTTTTGGTGGTAGTGGTCGGTGTAAGTTTCACTCCATCATCCTTTTGGTGGGGGGTCTGTCATCATAATTGATGTCAGATTGTGCGATAGTGTTTGTCCTATCATCCTTTTGGTGGTAGTGGCCGGTGTGAGTTTTGCTCTGTCATCATTTTGGTGGGGGGTCTGTCATCTTGTTGATGTCGGATTGTGCGATAGTGATTGTCCTATCATCCTTTTGGTGGTAGTGGCGGGTGTGAGTTTCGCTCCGTCATCCTTTTGGTGGGGGGTCTGTCATCTTGATTGATGTCAAATTGTGTGTTAGTGTTTGTCCTATCATCCTTTTGATGGTAGTGGCCGGTGTGAGTTTCGCTCTATTATCCTTTTTGTGGAGGGTCTGTCATCTTCTTGATGTCGGATTGTGCGATAGTGTTTGTCCTATCATCATTTTGGTGGTAGTGGCGGGTGTGAGTTTCGCTCCGTCATCCTTTTGGTGGGCGGTCTGTCATTGTAATTGATGTCAGGTTGTATGATCGTGTTTGTCCTATCATGCTTTTGGTGGTAGTGGCCGGTGTGAGTTTCACTCCATCATCCTTTTGGTGGGCGGTCTGTCATCGTAATTGGTGTTAGACTGTGCGATAGTGTTTTTCCTATCATACTTTTGGTGGTAGCTGTCGGTGTGAGTTTCGCTTCGTCATCTTTTTGGTGGGTGGCCTGTAATCTTGTTGATGTCGTATTGTGCGATAGTGATTGTCCAATCATCCTTTTGGTGGTAGTGGCGGGTGTGAGTTTCGCTCCGTCATCCTTTGGGGGGGGGGAGGGGGTATGTCATTTTGATTGATATCAGATTGTGCAATGGTGTTTGTCCTATCATCCCTTTGGTGATAGTGGCCGACGTGAGTTTCGCTCTGTCATCCTTTTGTGGAGGGGTCTGTTATCTTATTGATGTCAGATTGTGCGATAATGTTTGTCCTATCATCTTTTTGGTGGTAGTGGAAGGTATGAGTTTCGCTCCGTTATCCTTTTGGTGGGGGGTCTGTCGTCTTGTTGATGTCGAATTTTGTGATAGTGATTGTCCTATCATCCTATTGGTGGTAGTGGCGAGTGTGAGTTTTGCTCCGTCATCCTTTTGGTGGGGGGACTGTCATCTTGATTGATGTCAGATTGTGCGATGGTGTTTGTCCTATCATCCTTTTGGTGGTAGTGGCGGGTGTGAGTTTCGCTCCGTCATCCTTTTGTGGGGGGTCTGTTATCTTATTGATGTCAGATTGTGCGATGGTGTTTGTCCTATCATCTTTTTGGTGGTAGTGGACGGTGTGAGTTTCGCTCCGTTATCCTTTTGGTGGGGGGTATGTCATATTGTCGATGTTGGATTTTGCGATAGTGATTGTCCTATCATCCTATTGGTGGTAGTGGCGGGTGTGAGTTTCGCCCCGTCATCCTTTTGGTGGGGGTCTGTCATCTTGATTGATGTCAGATTGTGCGATGGTGTTTGTCCTATCATCGTTTTTGTGATAGTGGTCGGTGTGAGTTTCGCTCCGTCATCCTTTTGCGGGGGGTCTATTATATTATTGATGTCAGATTGTGCGATTTTGTTTGTCCTATCATCCTTTTGGTGGTAGTTGTCGGTGTGAGTTTTGCTCCGTCATCCGTTGGTGGGGAGTCTGTTATCTTATTGATGTCAGATTGTGCGATAGTGTTTGTCCTATCATCCTTTTGGATGTAGCTGTCGGTGTGAGTTTCACTCCGTCATCCTTTTGGTGGGGGGTCTGTCATCTAGCTGATGTCATATTGTGCGATAATGTTTGTCTTCTCATCCTTTTGGTGGTAGTGGTCGTTGTGAGTTTCACTCCATCATCGTTTTGGTGGGGGGTCTGTCATCATAATTGATGTCAGATTGTGCGATAGTGTTTGTCCTATCATCCTTTTGGTGGTAGTGGCCGGTGTGAGTTTTGCTCTGTCATCCTTTTGGTGGGGGTCTGTCATCTTGTTAATGTCGGATTGTGCGATATTGATTGTCCTATCATCCTTTTAGTGGTAGTGGCGGGTGTGAGTTTCACTCCGTCATCCTTTTGGTGGGGGGTCTGTCATCTTGATTGATGTCAGATTGTGCGATGGTGTTTGTCCTATCATCCTTTTGGTGATAGGGGCCGACGTGAGTTTGGTTCCGTCATCCTAGTGTGGGGGGTCTGTTATCATATTGATGTCAGCTTGTGCGATAGTGTTTATCCTATCATCCTTTTGGTGGTAGTGGCCGGTGTGAGTTTCCCTCCGTTATCCTTTTGGTAAGGCGGGGTCTGTCATCTTGTTGATGTCAGATTGTGTGTAAGTGTTTGTCCTATCATCCTTTTGATGGTAGTGGCCGGTGTGAGTTTCGCTCTGTTATCCTTTTTGTGGGGGGTTTGTCATCTTGTTGATGTCGAATTGTGCGATAGTGTTTGTCCTATCATCATTTTAGTGGTAGTGGCGGGTGTGAGTTTCGCTCCGTCATCCTTTTGGTGGGCGGTCTGTCATCGTAGTTGATGTCAAGTTGTGTGATCGTGTTTGTCCTATCATGCTTTTGGTGGTAGTGGCCGGTGTGAGTTTCACCCCATCATCCTTTTGGTGGGCGGTCTGTCATCGTAATTGGTGTTAGAGTGTGCGATAGTATTTGTCCTATCATACTTTTGGTGGTAGCTGTCGGTGTGAGTTTCGCTTCGTCATCTTTTTGGTGGGTGGCCTGTCATCTTGTTGATGTTGTATTGTGCGATAGTGATTGTCCTATCATCCTTTTGGTGGTAGTGGCGGGTGTGAGTTTCGCTCCGTCATCCTTTTGGGGGGGGGGAGGGGGTATGTCATCTTGATTGATATCAGATTGTGCGATGGTATTTGTCCTATCATCCCTTTGGTGATAGTGGCCGACGTGAGTTTCGCTCCGTCATCCTTTTGTGGAGGGGTCTGTTATCTTATTGATGTCAGATTGTGCGATAATGTTTGTCCTATCATCTTTTTGGTGGTAGTGGCCGATATGAGTTTCGCTCCGTTATCCTTTTGGTGGGGGGTCTGTCGTCTTGTTGATATCGAATTTTGCGATAGTGATTGTCCTATCATCCTATTGGTGGTAGTGGCGGGTGTGAGTTTTGCTCCGTCATCTTGATTGATGTCAGATTGTGCGATGGTGTTTGTCCTATCATCCTTTTTGTGTTAGTGGCCGGTGTGAGCTTCGCTCCGTCGTCCTTTTGCGCGGGGTCTATTATATTATTGATGTTAGATTGTTCGGTTTTGTTTGTCCTATCATCCTTTTGGTGGTAGTTTCCGGTGTAAGTTTTGCTCCGTCATCCGTTGGTGGGGAGTCTGTTATCTTATTGATGTCAGATTGTGCGATAGTGTTTGTCCTGTCATACATTTGGTGGTAGTTGTCGGTGTGAGTTTCGCTTCGTCATCCTTTTGGTGGGGGACCTGTCATCTTGTTGATGTCGTATTGTGCGATAGTGATTGTCCTATCATCCTTTTGGTGGTAGTGGCAGGTGTGTGTTTCGCTCCGTCATCCTTTTTTTTGGGGGGGGGGGGAGGGGGTATGTCTTCTTGATTGATATCAGATTGTGCGATGGTGTTTGTCATATCATCCCTTTGGTGATAGTGGCCGACGTGAGGGGTCTGTTATCTTATTGATGGTCAGATTGTGCAATAATGTTTGTCCTATCATCTTTTTTGGTGGTAGTGGCCGGTATGAGTTTCGCTCCGTTATCCTTTTGGTGGGGGGTCTGACATCTTGTTGATGTCGAATTTTGCGATAGTGATTTTCCTATTATCCTATTGGTGGTAGTGGCGGTTGTGAGTTTTGCTCCGTCATCCTTTTGGTGGGGGGACTGTCATCTTGATTGATGTCAGATTGTTCGATGGTGTTTGTCCTATCATCCTTTTGGTGGTAGTGGCCCGTGTGAGTTTCGCTCCGTCATCCTTTTGGTTGGCGGTTTTTCATTGTAATTGGTGTCAGAGTGTGCAATAGTGTTTGTCCTATCATCCTTTTGGTGGTAGCTGTCGGAGTGAGTTTCGCTTCGTCAGCCTTTTGGTGGGGGCCTGTCATCTTGTTGATGTCGTATTGTGCGATAGTGATTGTCCTATCATCCTTTTGGTGGTATGGCGTGTGTGAGTCTCGCTCCGTCATCCTTTTGTGGGGGGGTCTGTTATCTTATTGATGTCAGATTGTGCGAGGGTGTTTGTCCTATCATCTTTTTGGTGGTAGTGGCCGGTGTGAGTTTCGCTCTGTTATCCTTTTGGTGGGGGGTATGTCATCTTGTTGATGTCGGGTTTTGCCATAGTGATTGTCCTATCATCCTATTGGTGGTAGTGGCGGGTGTGAGTTTCGCTCCGTCATCCTTTTGGTGGGGGTTTGTCATCTTGATTGATGTCAGATTGTGCGATGGTGTTTGTCCTATCATCCTTTTGGTGGTAGTGGTCGGTGTGAGTTTCGCTCCGTCGTCCTTTTGGTGGGCGGTGTTTCATCGTAATTGGTGTCAGAGTGTGCGATAGTGTTTGTCCTATCATCCTTTTGGTGGTAGCTATCGGAGTGAGTTTCGCTTCTTCATCCTTTTGGTGGGGGGCCTGTCATCTTGTTGATGTCGTATTGTACGATAGTGATTGTCCTATCATCCTTTTGGTGGTATGGCGGGTGTGAGTTTCGCTCCGTCATCCTTTTGTGGGGGGGTCTGTTATCTTATTGATGTCAGATTGTGCGATTGTATTTGTCCTATCATCCTTTTGGTGGTAGTGGCCGGTGTGAGTTTCGCTCCATCATCCGTTGGTGGGGAGTCTTTTATCTTATTGATGTCATATTGTGTGATAGTGTTTGTCCTATCATCCTTTTGGTTGTAGCTGTAGGTGTGAGTTTCACTCCGTGATCCTTTTGGTGGGGGGTCTGTCATCTAGCTGATGTCAGATTGTACGATAATGTTTGTCTTATCATCCTTTTGGTGGTAGTGGTCGATGTGAGTTTCACTCCATCATCCCTTTGGTGGGGGGTCTATCATCATAATTAATGTCAGATTGTGCGATAGTGTTTGTCCTATCATCCTTTTGGTGGTAGTGGCCGGTGTGAGTTTCGCTCTGTCATCCTTTTAGTGGGGGGTCTGTCATATTGTTGATGTCGGGTTGTGCGATAGTGATTGTCCTATCATCCTTTTGGTGGTAGTTGCGGGTGTGAGTTTTGCTCCGTCATCCTTTTGGTGGGGGGTCTGTCATCTTGATTGACGTCAGATTGTGCGATGGTGTTTGTCCTATCATCCTTTTTGTGGTAGTGGCCGGTGTGAGTTTCGCTCTGTCATCCTTTTGTGGGGGGCTGTTATCTTATTGTTGTCAGATTGTGCGATAGTGTTTGTCCTATCGTCCTTTTGGTGGTAGTGGCCGGTGTGAGTTTCGCTCCGTCATCCTTTTGGTGGGCGGTCTTTCATTGTAATTGGTGTCAGAGTGTGCGATAGTGTTTGTCCTATAATCCTTTTGGTGGTAGCTGTCGGAGTGAGTTTCGCTTCGTCATCCTTTTGGTGGGGAGCCCTTCATCTTGTTGATGTCGTATTGTGCGATAGTGATTGTCCTATCATCCTTTTGGTGGTATGGCGTGTGTGAGTTTCGCCCCGTCATCCTTTTGTTGGGGGGTCTGTCATCTTGATTGATGTCAGATTGTGCGATGGTGTTTGTCCTATCATCCTTTTTGTGGTAGTGGCCGGTGTGAGTTTCGCCCCGTCGTCCTTTTCTGGGGGGTCTATTATATTATTAATGTCAGATTGTGCGATTTTGTTTGTCATATCATCCTTTTAGTGGTAGTTTCCGGTGTGAGTTTTGCTCCGTCATCCGTTGGTGGGGAGTCTGTTATCTTATTGATGTCAGATTGTGCGATAGTGTTTGTCCTATCATCCTTTTGGATGTAGCTGTCGGTGTGAGTTTCACTCCGTCATCCTTTTTGTGGGGGGTCTCTCATCTAGCTAATGTCAGATTGTGCGATAATGTTCGTCTTATCATATTTTTGGTGGTAGTGGTCGGTGTGAGTTTCACTCCATCATCCTTTTGGTGGGGGTCTGTCATCATAATTGATGTCAGATTGTGCGATAGTGTTTGTCCTATCATCCTTTTGGTGGTAGTGGCCGTTGTGAGTTTCGCTCTGTCATCCTTTTGGTGGGGGGCCTGTCATCTTGTTGATGTCGTATTGTGCGATAGTGATTGTCCTATCATCCTTTTGGTGGTAGTGGCGGGTGTGTGTTTCGCTCCGTCATCGTTTTGGGGGGGGGGGGGGGGAGGGGGTATGTCATCTTGATTGATATCAGATTGTGCGATGGTGTTTGTCCTATCATCCCTTTGGTGATAGTGGCCGAAGTGAGTTTCGCTCCGTCATCCTTTTGTTGAGGGGTCAGTTATCTTATTGATGTCAGATTGTGCAATAATGTTTGTCCTATCATCTTTTTGGTGGTAGTGGCCGGTATGAGTTTCGCTCCGTTATCCTTTTGGTGGGGGGTCTGTCATCTTGTTGATGTCGAATTTTGCGATAGTGATTTTCCTATTATCCTATTGGTGGTAGTGGCGGTTGTGAGTTTTGCTCCGTCATCCTTTTGGTGGGGGGACTGTCATCTTGATTGATGTCAGATTGTGCGATGGTGTTTGTCCTATCATCCTTTTGGTGGTAGTGGCCCGTGTGAGTTTCGCTCCGTCATCCTTTTGGTTGGCGGTTTTTCATCGTAATTGGTGTCAGAGTGTGCGATAGTGTTTGTCCTATCATCCTTTTGGTGGTAGCTGTCGGAGTGAGTTTCGCTTCGTCATCCTTTTAGTGGGGGCCTGTCATCTTGTTGATGTCGTATTGTGCGATAGTGATTGTCCTATCATCCTTTTGGTGGTATGGCGTGTGTGAGTTTCGCTCCATCATCCTTTTGTGGGGGGGTATGTTATCTTATTGATGTCAGATTGTGCGAGGGTGTTTGTCCTATCATCTTTTTGGTGGTAGTGGCCGGTGTGAGTTTCGCTCCGTTATCCTTTTGGTGGGGGGTATGTCATCTTGTTGATGTCGGGTTTTGCGATAGTGATTATCCTATCATCCTATTGGTGGTAGTGGTGGGTGTGAGTTTCGCTCCGTCATCCTTTTGGTGGGGGGTCTATCATCTTGATTGATGTCAGATTGTGCGATGGTGTTTGTCCTATCATCCTTTTGGTGGTAGTGGCCGGTGTGAGTTTCGCTCCGTCGTTCTTTTGGTGGGCGGTGTTTCATCGTAATTGGTGTCAGAGTGTGCGATAGTGTTTGTCCTATCATCCTTTTGGTGGTAGCTGTCGGAGTGAGTTTCGCTTCGTCATCCTTTTGGTGGGGGGCCTGTCATCTTGTTGATGTCGTATTGTGCGATAGTGATTGTCCTATCATCCTTTTGGTGGTATGGCGGGTGTGAGTTTCGCTCCGTCATCCTTTTGTGGGGGGGGGGGGGGGGTCTGTTATCTTATTGATGTCAGATTGTGCGATTGTGTTTGTCCTATCATCCTTTTGGTGGTAGTGGCCGTTGTGAGTTTCGCTCCATCATCCGTTGGTGGGGAGTCTGTTATCTTATTGATGTCATATTGTGCGATAGTGTTTGTCCTATCATCCTTTTGGTTGTAGCTGTAGGTGTGAGTTTCACTCCGTGATCCTTTTGGTGGGGGGTTTGTCATCTAGCTGATGTCAGATTGTATGATAATGTTTGTCTTATCATCCTTTTGGTGGTAGTGGTCGGTGTGAGTTTCACTCCATCATCCCTTTGGTGGGGGGTCTATCATCATAATTGATGTCATATTGTGCGATAGTGTTTGTCCTATCATCCTTTTGGTGGTAGTGGCCGATGTGAGTTTCGCTCTGTCATCCTTTTAGTGGGGGGTCTGTCATCTTGTTGATGTCGGGTTGTGTGATAGTGATTGTCCTATCATCCTTTTGGTGGTAGTGGCGGGTGTGAGTTTTGCTCCGTCATCCTTTTGGTGGGGGGTCTGTCATCTTGATTGACGTCAGATTGTGCGATGGTGTTTGTCCTATCATCCTTTTTGTGGTAGTGGCCGATGTGAGTTTCGCTCCGTCATCCTTTTGGTTGGGTTCTGTCATCGTTATGGATGTCATATTATGCGATAGAGTTTGTCGTATCATCCTTTTAGTTGTAGTGGCCCGTGTGAGTTTCCCTCCGTCATCCTTTTGATGGGCGGTCTTTCATCGTAATTGGTGTCAGAGTGTGCGATAGTGTTTGTCCTATCATCCTTTTGGTGGTAGCCGTCAGAGTGAGTCTCGCTTCGTCATCCTTTTGGTGGGGGGCCTGTCATCTTGTTGATGTCGTATTGTGCGATAGTGATTGTCCTATCATCCTTTTGGTGGTATGGCGTGTGTAAGTTTCGCCCCGTCATCCTTTTGGTGGGGGGTCTGTCATCTTGATTGATGTCAGATTGTGCGATGGTGTTTGTCTTATCATCCTTTTTGTGGTAGTGGCCGGTGTGAGTTTCGCTCCGTCGTCCTTTTGCGGGGGGTCTATTATATTATTAATGTCAGATTGTGCAATTTTGTTTGTCATATCATCCTTTTGGTGGTAGTTGCCGGTGTGAGTTTTGCTCCGTCATCCGTTGGTGGGGAGTCTGTTATCTTATTGATGTCAGATTTTGCGATAGTGTTTGTCCTATCATCCTTTTGGATGTAGCTGTCGGTGTGAGTTTCACTCCGTCATCCTTTTGGTGGGGGGTCTGTCATCTAGCTAATGTCAGATTGTGCGATAATGTTTGTCTTATCATCCTTTTGGTGGTAGTGGTCAGTGTGAGTTTCACTCCATCATCCTTTTGGTGGGGGTCTGTCATCATAATTGATGTCAGATTGTGCGATAGTGTTTGTCCTATCATCCTTTTGGTGGTAGTGTCCGGTGTGAGTTTCGCTCTGTCATCCTTTTGGTGGGGGGTCTGTCATCTTGTTGATGTCGGATTGTGCGATGGTGATTGTCCTATCATCCTTTTGGTGGTAGTGGAGGGTGTGAGTTTCGCTCCGTCATCCTTTGGGTGGGGGGTCTGTCATCTTGATTGATGTCAGATTGTGCGATGGTGTTTGTCCTATCATCCTTTTGGTGATAGGGGCCGACGTGAGTTTCGCTCCGTCATTCTAGTGTGGGGGGTTTGTTATCATATTGATGTCAGCTTGTGCGATAGTGTTTGTCCTATCATCCTTTTGGTGGTAGTGGCCGGTGTGAGTTTCCCTCCGTTATCCTTTTGGTGGGGGGTCTGTCATCTTGTTGATGTCAGATTGTGTGTTAGTGTTTGTCCTATCATCCTTTTGATGGTAGTGGCCGGTGTTAGTTTCGCTCTGTTATCCTTTTTGTGGGGGGTCTGTCATCATGTTGATGTCGGATTATGCGATAGTGTTTGTCCTATCATCATTTTGGTGGTAGTGGCGGGTGTGAGTTTCGCTCCGACATCCGTTTGGTGGGCGGTCTGTCATCGTAATTGATGTCAGGTTGTGTGATCGTGTTTTTCCTATCATGCTTTTGGTGGTAGTGGCCGGTGTGAGTTTCGCTCCATCATCCTTTTGGTGGGCGGTCTGTCATCCTAATTGGTGTTAGAGTGTGCGATAGTGTTTCTCCTATCATACTTTTGGTGGTAGCGGTCGGTCTGTGTTTCGCTTCGTCATCCTTTTGGTGGGGGGCCTGTCATCTTGTTGATGTCGTATTGTGCGATAGTGATTGTCCTATCATCCTTTTGGTGGTAGTGGCGGGTGTGAGTTTCGCTCCGTCATCCTTTTTTGGGGGGGGGGGGAGGGGGTATGTCATCTTGATTGATATCAGATTGTGCGATGGTGTTTGTCCTATCATCCCTTTGGTGATAGTGGCCGGCGTGAGTTTCGCTCCGTCATCCTTTTGTCGAGGGGTCTGCTATCTTATTGATGTCAGATTGTGCGATAATGTTTGTCCTATCATCTTTTTGGTGGTAGTGGCCGGTGTGAGTTTCGCTCCGTTATCCTTTTGGTGGGGGGTCTGTCATCTTGTTGATGTCGGGTTTTGCGATAGTGATTGTCCTATCATCCTATTGGTGGTAGTGGCGGGTTTGAGTTTCGCTCCGTCATCCTTTTGGTGGGGGGTCTGTCATCTTGATTGATGTCAGATTGTGCGATGGTGTTTGTCCTATCATCCTTTTGGTGGTAGTGGCCCGTGTGAGTTTCGCTCCGTCATCCTTTTGGTGGGCGGTGTTTCATCGTAATTGGTGTCAGAGTGTGCGATAGTGTTTTTCCTCTCATCCTTTTGGTGGTACCTGCCGGTGTGAGTTTTGCTCCGTCATCCTTTTGGTGGGGGGCCTGTCATCTTGTTGATGTCGTATTGTGCGATAGTGTTTGTCCTATCATCCTTTTGGTGGTAGTGGTCGGTGTGAGTTTCACTCCATCATCCCTTTGGTGGGGGGTCTATCATCATAATTGATGTCAGATTGTGCGATAGTGTTTGTCCTATCATCCTTTTGGTGGTAGTGGCCGGTGTGAGTTTCGCTCAGTCATCCTTTTAGTGGGGGGTCTGTCATATTGTTGATGTCGGGTTGTGCGATAGTGATTGTCCTATCATCCTTTTGGTGGTAGTGGCGGGTGTGAGTTTTGCTCCGTCATCCTTTTGGTGGGGGGTCTGTCATCTTGATTGACGTCAGATTGTGCGATGGTGTTTTTCCTATCATCCTTTTTGTGGTAGTGGCCGGTGTGAGTTTCGCTCTGTCATCCTTTTGTGGGGGGCTGTTATCTTATTGTTGTCAGATTGTGCGATAGTGTTTGTCCTATCGTCCTTTTGGTTGTAGTGGCCCGTGTGAGTTTCCCTCCGTCATCCTTTTGATGGGCGGTCTTTCATCGTAATTGGTGTCAGAGTGTGCGATAGTGTTTGTCCTATCATCCCTTTAGTGGTAGCTGTCGGAGTGAGTTTCGCTTCGTCATCCTTTTGGTGGGGGGCCTGTCATCTTGTTGATGTTGTATTGTGCGATAGTGATTGTCCTATCATCCTTTTGGTGGTATGTCGTGTGTGAGTTTCGCCCCGTCATCCTTTTGGTGGGGGGTCTGTCATCTTGATTGATGTCAGATTGTGCGATGGTGTTTGTCCTATCATCCTTTTTGTGGTAGTGGCCGGTGTGAGTTTCGCTCCGTCGTCCTTTTGCGGGGGTCTATTATATTATTAATGTCTGATTGTGCAATTTTGTTTGTCATATCATCCTTTTGGTGGTAGTTGCCGGTGTGAGTTTTGCTCCGTCATCCGTTGGTGGGGAGTCTGTTATCTTATTGATGTCAGATTGTGCGATAGTGTTTGTCCTATCATCCTTTTGAGTGTAGCTGTCAGTGTGAGTTTCACTCCGTCATCCTTTTGGTAGGGGGTCTGTCATCTAGCTAATGTCAGATTGTGCGATAATGTTTGTCTTATCATCCTTTTGGTGGTAGTGGTCGGTGTGAGTTTCACTCCATCATTCTTTTGGTGGGGGTCTGTCATCATAATTGATGTCAGATTGTGCGATAGTGTTTGTCCTATCATCCTTTTGGTGGTAGTGGCCGGTGTGAGTTTCGCTCTGTCATCTTTTTCGTGGGGGGCCTGTCATCTTGTTGATGTCGTATTGTGCGATAGTGATTGTCCTATCATCCTTTTGGTGGTAGTGGCGGGTGTGTGTTTCGCTCCGTCATCCTTTTGGGGGGGGGGGGGGAGGGGGTATGTCATCTTGATTAATATCAGATTGTGCGATGGTGTTTGTCCTATCATCCCTTTGGTGATAGTGGCCGACGTGAGTTTCGCTCCGTCATCCTTTTGTTGAGGGGTCTGTTATCTTATTGATGTCAGATTGTGCAATAATGTTTGTCTTATCATCTTTTTGGTGGTAGTGGCCGGTATGAGTTTCGCTCTGTTATCCTTTTGGTGGGGGGTCTGTCATCTTGTTGATGTCGAATTTTGCGATAGTGATTTTCCTATTATCCTATTGGTGGTAGTGGCGGTTGTGAGTTTTGCTCCGTCATCCTTTTGGTGGGGGGACTGTCATCTTGATTGATGTCAAATTGTGCAATGGTGTTTGTCCTATCATCCTTTTGGTGGTAGTGGCCCGTGTGAGTTTCGCTCCGTCATCCTTTTGGTTGGCGGTTTTTCATCGTAATTGGTGTCAGAGTGTGCGATAGTGTTTGTCCTATCATCCTTTTGGTGGTAGCTGTCGGAGTGAGTTTCGCTTCGTCATCCTTTTGGTGGGGGCCTGTCATCTTGTTGATGTCGTATTGTGCGATAGTGATTGTCCTATCATCCTTTTGGTGGTATGGCGTGTGTGAGTTTCGCTCCGTCATCCTTTTGTGGGGGGGTCTGTTATCTTATTGATGTCAGATTGTGCGAGGGTGTTTGTCCTATCATCTTTTTGGTGGTAGTGGCCGGTGTGAGTTTCGCTCCGTTATCCTTTTGGTGGGGGGTATGTCATCTTGTTGATGTCGGGTTTTGCGATAGTGATTGTCCTATCATCCTATTGGTGGTAGTGGCGGTTGTGAGTTTTGCTCCGTCATCCTTTTGGTGGGGGGACTGTCATCTTGATTGATGTCAAATTGTGCGATGGTGTTTGTCCTATCATCCTTTTGGTGGTAGTGGCCCGTGTGAGTTTCGCTCCGTCATCCTTTTGGTTGGCGGTTTTTCATCGTAATTGGTGTCAGAGTGTGCGATAGTGTTTGTCCTATCATCCTTTTGGTGGTAGCTGTCGGAGTGAGTTTCGCTTCGTCATCCTTTTGGTGGGGGCCTGTCATCTTGTTGATGTCGTATTGTGCGATAGTGATTGTCCTATCATCCTTTTGGTGGTATGGCGTGTGTGAGTTTCGCTCCGTCATCCTTTTGTGGGGGGGTCTGTTATCTTATTGATGTCAGATTGTGCGAGGGTGTTTGTCCTATCATCTTTTTGGTGGTAGTGGCCGGTGTGAGTTTCGCTCCGTTATCCTTTTGGTGGGGGGTATGTCATCTTGTTGATGTCGGGTTTTGCGATAGTGATTGTCCTATCATCCTATTGGTGGTAGTGGCGGGTGTGAGTTTCGCTCCGTCATCCTTTTGGTGGGGGGTCTGTCATCTTGATTGATGTCAGATTGTGCGATGGTGTTTGTCCTATCATCCTTTTGGTGGTAGTGGCCGGTGTGAGTTTCGCTCCGTCGTCCTTTTGGTGGGCGGTGTTTCATCGTAATTGGTGTCAGAGTGTGGGATAGTGTTTGTCCTATCATCCTTTTGGTGGTAGATGTCGGAGTGAGTCTCGCTTCGTCATCCTTTTGGTGGGGGGCCTGTCATCTTGTTGATGTCGTATTGTGCGATAGTGATTGTCCTATCATCCTTTTGGTGGTATGGCGTGTGTGAGTTTCGCCCCGTCATCCTTTTGGTGGGGGGTCTGTCATCTTGATTGATGTCAGATTGTGCGATGGTGTTTGTCCTATCATCCTTTTTGTGGTAGTGGCCGGTGTGAGTTTCGCTCCGTCGTCCTTTTGCGGGGGGTCTATTATATTATTAATGTAAGTTTGTGCGATTTTGTTTGTCATATCATCCTTTTGGTGGTAGTTGCCGGTGTGAGTTTTGCTCCGTCATCCGTTGGTGGGGAGTCTGTTATCTTATTGATGTCAGATTGTGCGATAGTATTTGTCCTATCATCCTTTTGGTGGTAGTGGTCGGTGTGAGTTTCACTCCATCATCCCTTTGGTGGGGGGTCTATCATCATAATTGATGTCAGATTGTGCGATAGTGTTTGTCCTATCATCCTTTTGGTGGTAGTGGCCGGTGTGAGTTTCGCTCAGTCATCCTTTTAGTGGGGGGTCTGTCATATTGTTGATGTCGGGTTGTGCGATAGTGATTGTCCTATCATCCTTTTGGTGGTAGTGGCGGGTGTGAGTTTTGCTCCGTCATCCTTTTGGTGGGGGGTCTGTCATCTTGATTGACGTCAGATTGTGCGATGGTGTTTGTCCTATCATCCTTTTTGTGGTAGTGGCCGGTGTGAGTTTCGCTCTGTCATCCTTTTGTGGGGGGCTGTTATCTTATTGTTGTCAGATTGTGCGATAGTGTTTGTCCTATCGTCCTTTTGGTTGTAGTGGCCCGTGTGAGTTTCCCTCCGTCATCCTTTTGATGGACGGTCTTTCATCGTAATTGGTGTCAGAGTGTGCGATAGTGTTTGTCCTATCATCCCTTTGGTGGTAGCTGTCGGAGTGAGTTTCGCTTCGTCATCCTTTTGGTGGGGGGCCTGTCATCTTGTTGATGTTGTATTGTGCGATAGTGATTGTCCTATCATCCTTTTGGTGGTATGGCGTGTGTAAGTTTCGCCCCGTCATCCTTTTGGTGGGGGGTCTGTCATCTTGATTGATGTCAGATTGTGCGATGGTGTTTGTCTTATCATCCTTTTTGTGGTAGTGGCCGGTGTGAGTTTCGCTCCGTCGTCCTTTTGCGGGGGGTCTATTATATTATTAATGTAAGTTTGTGCGATTTTGTTTGTCATATCATCCTTTTGGTGGTAGTTGCCGGTGTGAGTTTTGCTCCGTCATCCGTTGGTGGGGAGTCTGTTATCTTATTGATGTCAGATTGTGCGATAGTGTTTGTCCTATCATCCTTTTGGTGGTAGTGGTCGGTGTGAGTTTCACTCCATCATCCCTTTGGTGGGGGGTCTATCATCATAATTGATGTCAGATTGTGCGATAGTGTTTGTCCTATCATCCTTTTGGTGGTAGTGGCCGGTGTGAGTTTCGCTCAGTCATCCTTTTAGTGGGGGGTCTGTCATATTGTTGATGTCGGGTTGTGCGATAGTGATTGTCCTATCATCCTTTTGGTGGTAGTGGCGGGTGTGAGTTTTGCTCCGTCATCCTTTTGGTGGGGGGTCTGTCATCTTGATTGACGTCAGATTGTGCGATGGTGTTTGTCCTATCATCCTTTTTGTGGTAGTGGCCGGTGTGAGTTTCGCTCTGTCATCCTTTTGTGGGGGGATGTTATCTTATTGTTGTCAGATTGTGCGATAGTGTTTGTCCTATCGTCCTTTTGGTTGTAGTGGCCCGTGTGAGTTTCCCTCCGTCATCCTTTTGATGGACGGTCTTTCATCGTAATTGGTGTCAGAGTGTGCGATAGTGTTTGTCCTATCATCCCTTTGGTGGTAGCTGTCGGAGTGAGTTTCGCTTCGTCATCCTTTTGGTGGGGGGCCTGTCATCTTGTTGATGTTGTATTGTGCGATAGTGATTGTCCTATCATCCTTTTGGTGGTATGTCGTGTGTGAGTTTCGCCCCGTCATCCTTTTGGTGGGGGGTCTGTCATCTTGATTGATGTCAGATTGTGCGATGGTGTTTGTCCTATCATCCTTTTTGTGGTAGTGGCCGGTGTGAGTTTCGCTCCGTCGTCCTTTTGCGGGGGTCTATTATATTATTAATGTCAGATTGTGCGATTTTGTTTGTCATATCATCCTTTTGGTGGTAGTTGCCGGTGTGAGTTTTGCTCCGTCATCCGTTGGTGGGGAGTCTGTTATCTTATTGATGTCAGATTGTGCGATAGTGTTTGTCCTATCATCCTTTTGAGTGTAGCTGTCGGTGTGAGTTTTACTCCGTCATCCTTTTGGTGGGGGGTCTGTCATCTAGCTAATGTCAGATTGTGCGATAATGTTTGTCTTATCATCCTTTTGGTGGTAGTGGTCGGTGTGAGTTTCACTCCATCATCCTTTTGGTGGGGGTCTGTCATCATAATTGATGTCAGATTGTGCGATAGTGTTTGTCCTATCATCCTTTTGGTGGTAGTGGCCGGTGTGAGTTTCGCTCTGTCATCTTTTTCGTGGGGGGCCTGTCATCTTGTTGATGTCGTATTGTGCGATAGTGATTGTCCTATCATCCTTTTGGTGGTAGTGGCGGGTGTGTGTTTCGCTCCGTCATCCTTTTGGGGGGGGGGAGGGGGTATGTCATCTTGATTGATATCAGATTGTGCGACGGTGTTTGTCCTATCATCCCTTTGGTGATAGTGGCCGACGTGAGTTTCGCTCCGTCATCCTTTTGTTGAGGGGTCTGTTATCTTATTGATGTCAGATTGTGCAATAATGTTTGTCTTATCATCTTTTTGGTGGTAGTGGCCGGTATGAGTTTCGCTCTGTTATCCTTTTGGTGGGGGGTCTGTCATCTTGTTAATGTCGAATTTTGCGATAGTGATTTTCCTATTATCCTATTGGTGGTAGTGGCGGTTGTGAGTTTTGCTCCGTCATCCTTTTGGTGGGGGGATTGTCATCTTGATTGATGTCAAATTGTGCGATGGTGTTTGTCCTATCATCCTTTTGGTGGTAGTGGCCCGTGTGAGTTTCGCTCCGTCATCCTTTTGGTTGGCGGTTTTTCATCGTAATTGGTGTCAGAGTGTGCGATAGTGTTTGTCCTATCATCCTTTTGGTGGTAGCTGTCGGAGTGAGTTTCGCTTCGTCATCCTTTTGGTGGGGGCCTGTCATCTTGTTGATGTCGTATTGTGCGATAGTGATTGTCCTATCATCCTTTTGGTGGTATGGCGTGTGTGAGTTTCGCTCCGTCATCCTTTTGTGGGGGGGTCTGTTATCTTATTGATGTCAGATTGTGCGAGGGTGTTTGTCCTATCATCTTTTTGGTGGTAGTGGCCGGTGTGAGTTTCGCTCCGTTATCCTTTTGGTGGGGGGTATGTCATCTTGTTGATGTCGGGTTTTGCGATAGTGATTGTCCTATCATCCTATTGGTGGTAGTGGCGGTTGTGAGTTTTGCTTCGTCATCCTTTTGGTGGGGGGTCTGTCATCTTGATTGATGTCAGATTGTGCGATGGTGTTTGTCCTATCATCCTTTTGGTGGTAGTGGCCGGTGTGAGTTTCGCTCCGTCGTCCTTTTGGTGGGCGGTGTTTCATCGTAATTGGTGTCAGAGTGTGCGATAGTGTTTGTCCTATCATCCTTTTGGTGGTAGCTGTCGGAGTGAGTTTCGCTTCGTCATCCTTTTGGTGGGGGGCCTGTCATCTTGTTGATGTCGTATTGTGCGATAGTGATTGTCCTATCATCCTTTTGGTGGTATGGCGTGTGTGAGTTTCGCCCCGTCATCCTTTTGGTGGGGGGTCTGTCATCTTGATTGATGTCAGATTGTGCGATGGTGTTTGTCCTATCATCCTTTTTGTGGTAGTGGCCGGTGTGAGTTTCGCTCCGTCGTCCTTTTGCGGGGGGTCTATTATATTATTAATGTCAGATTGTGCGATTTTGTTTGTCATATCATCCTTTTGGTGGTAGTTGCCGGTGTTAGTTTTGCTCCGTCATCCGTTGGTGGGGAGTCTGTTATCATATTGATGTCAGATTGTGCGATAGTGTTTGTCCTATCATCCTTTTGGATGTAGCTGTCGGTGTGAGTTTCACTTCGTCATCCTTTTGGTGGGGGGTCTGTCATCTAGCTAATGTCAGATTGTGCGATAATGTTTGTCTTATCATCCTTTTGGTGGTAGTGGTCGGTGTGAGTTTCACTCCATCATCCTTTTGGTGGGGGTCTGTCATCATAATTGATGTCAGATTGTGCGATAGTGTTTGTCCTATCATCCTTTTGGTGGTAGTGGCCGGTGTGAGTATTGCTCTGTCATCCTTTTGGTGGGGGGCCTGTCATCTTGTTGATGTCGTATTGTGTGATAGTGATTGTCCTATCATCCTTTTGGTGGTAGTGGCGGGTGTGTGTTTCGCTCCGTCATCCTTTTGGGGGGGGGGGGGGGGGGGGGGGTATGTCATCTTGATTGATATCAGATTGTGCGATGGTGTTTGTCCTATCATCCCTTTGGTGATAGTGGCCGACGTGAGTTTCGCTCCGTCATCCTTTTGTTGAGGGGTCTGTTATCTTATTGATGTCAGATTGTGCAATAATGTTTGTCCTATCATCTTTTTGGTGGTAGTGGCCGGTATGAGTTTCGTTCCGTTATCCTTTTGGTGGGGGGTCTGTCATCTTGTTGATGTCGAATTTTGCGATAGTGATATTCCTATTATCCTATTGGTGGTAGTGGCGGTTGTGAGTTTTGCTCCGTCATCCTTTTGGTGGGGGGACTGTCATCTTGATTGATGTCAGATTGTGCGATGGTGTTTGTCCTATCATCCTTTTGGTGGTAGTGGCCCGTGTGAGTTTCGCTCCGTCATCCTTTTGGTTGGCGGTTTTTCATCGTAATTGGTGTCAGAGTGTGCGATAGTGTTTGTCCTATCATCCTTTTGGTGGTAGCTGTCGGAGTGAGTTTCGCTTCGTTATCCTTTTGGTGGGGGCCTGTCATCTTGTTGATGTCGTATTGTGCGATAGTGATTGTCCTATCATCCTTTTAGTGGTATGGCGTGTGTGAGTTTCGCTCCGTCATCCTTTTGTGGGGGGGTCTGTTATCTTATTGATGTCAGATTGTGCGAGGGTGTTTGTCCTATCATCTTTTTGGTGGTAGTGGCCGGTGTGAGTTTCGCTCCGTTATCCTTTTGGTGGGGGGTATGTCCTCTTGTTGATGTCGGGTTTTGCGATAGTGATTTTCCTATCATCCTATTGGTGGTAGTGAAGGGTGTGAGTTTCGCTCCGTCATCCTTTTGGTGGGGGCTCTGTCATCTTGATTGATGTCAGATTGTGCGATGGTGTTTGTCCTATCATCCTTTTGGTGGTAGTGGCCGGTGTGAGTTTCGCTCCGTCGTCCTTTTGGTGGGCGGTGTTTCATCGTAATTGGTGTCAGAGTGTGCGATAGTGTTTGTCCTATCATCCTTTTGGTGGTAGCTGTCGGAGTGAGTTTCGCTTCGTCATCCTTTTGGTGGGGGGCCTGTCATCTTGTTGATGTCGTATTGTGCGATAGTGATTGTCCTATCATCCTTTTGGTGGTATGGCGTGTGTGAGTTTCGCCCCGTCATCCTTTTGGTGGGGGGTCTGTCATCTTGATTGATGTCAGATTGTGCGATGGTGTTTGTCCTATCATCCTTTTTGTGGTAGTGGCCGGTGTGAGTTTTGCTCCGTCGTCCTTTTGCGGGGGGTCTATTATATTATTAATGTCAGATTGTGCGATTTTGTTTGTCATCTCATCCTTTTGGTGGTAGTTGCCGGTGTTAGTTTTGCTCCGTCATCCGTTGGTGGGGAGTCTGTTATCATATTGATGTCAGATTGTGCGATAGTGTTTGTCCTATCATCCTTTTGGATGTAGCTGTCGGTGTGAGTTTCACTCCGTCATCCTTTTGGTGGGGGGTCTGTCATCTAGCTAATGTCAGATTGTGCGATAATGTTTGTCTTATCATCCTTTTGGTGGTAGTGGTCGGTGTGAGTTTCACTCCATCATCCTTTTGGTGGGGGTCTGTCATCATAATTGATGTCAGATTGTGCGATAGTGTTTGTCCTATCATCCTTTTGGTGGTAGTGGCCGGTGTGAGTATTGCTCTGTCATCCTTTTGGTGGGGGGCCTGTCATCTTGTTGATGTCGTATTGTGTGATAGTGATTGTCCTATCATCCTTTTGGTGGTAGTGGCGGGTGTGTGTTTCGCTCCGTCATCCTTTTGGGGGGGGGGGGGTATGTCATCTTGATTGATATCAGATTGTGCGATGGTGTTTGTCCTATCATCCCTTTGGTGATAGTGGCCGACGTGAGTTTCGCTCCGTCATCCTTTTGTTGAGGGGTCTGTTATCTTATTGATGTCAGATTGTGCAATAATGTTTGTCCTATCATCTTTTTGGTGGTAGTGGCCGGTATGAGTTTCGTTCCGTTATCCTTTTGGTGGGGGGTCTGTCATCTTGTTGATGTCGAATTTTGCGATAGTGATATTCCTATTATCCTATTGGTGGTAGTGGCGGTTGTGAGTTTTGCTCCGTCATCCTTTTGGTGGGGGGACTGTCATCTTGATTGATGTCAGATTGTGCGATGGTGTTTGTCCTATCATCCTTTTGGTGGTAGTGGCCCGTGTGAGTTTCGCTCCGTCATCCTTTTGGTTGGCGGTTTTTCATCGTAATTGGTGTCAGAGTGTGCGATAGTGTTTGTCCTATCATCCTTTTGGTGGTAGCTGTCGGAGTGAGTTTCGCTTCGTTATCCTTTTGGTGGGGGCCTGTCATCTTGTTGATGTCGTTTTGTGCGATAGTGATTGTCCTATCATCCTTTTAGTGGTATGGCGTGTGTGAGTTTCGCTCCGTCATCCTTTTGTGGGGGGGTCTGTTATCTTATTGATGTCAGATTGTGCGAGGGTGTTTGTCCTATCATCTTTTTGGTGGTAGTGGCCGGTGTGAGTTTCGCTCCGTTATCCTTTTGGTGGGGGGTATGTCCTCTTGTTGATGTCGGGTTTTGCGATAGTGATTTTCCTATCATCCTATTGGTGGTAGTGAAGGGTGTGAGTTTCGCTCTGTCATCCTTTTGGTGGGGGCTCTGTCATCTTGATTGATGTCAGATTGTGCGATGGTGTTTGTCCTATCATCCTTTTGGTGGTAGTGGCCGGTGTGAGTTTCGCTCCGTCGTCCTTTTGGTGGGCGGTGTTTCATCGTAATTGGTGTCAGAGTGTGCGATAGTGTTTGTCCTATCATCCTTTTGGTGGTAGCTGTCGGAGTGAGTTTCGCTTCGTCATCCTTTTGGTGGGGGGCCTGTCATCTTGTTGATGTCGTATTGTGCGATAGTGATTGTCCTATCATCCTTTTGGTGGTATGGCGTGTGTGAGTTTCGCCCCGTCATCCTTTTGGTGGGGGGTCTGTCATCTTGATTGATGTCAGATTGTGCGATGGTGTTTGTCCTATCATCCTTTTTGTGGTAGTGGCCGGTGTGAGTTTTGCTCCGTCGTCCTTTTGCGGGGGGTCTATTATATTATTAATGTCAGATTGTGCGATTTTGTTTGTCATATCATCCTTTTGGTGGTAGTTGCCGGTGTTAGTTTTGCTCCGTCATCCGTTGGTGGGGAGTCTGTTATCATATTGATGTCAGATTGTGCGATAGTGTTTGTCCTATCATCCTTTTGGATGTAGCTGTCGGTGTGAGTTTCACTCCGTCATCCTTTTGGTGGGGGGTCTGTCATCTAGCTAATGTCAGATTGTGCGATAATGTTTGTCTTATCATCCTTTTGGTGATAGTGGTCGGTGTGAGTTTCACTCCATCATCCTTTTGGTGGGGGTCTGTCATCATAATTGATGTCAGATTGTGCGATAGTGTTTGTCCTATCATCCTTTTGGTGGTAGTGGCCGGTGTGAGTATTGCTCTGTCATCCTTTTGGTGGGGGGCCTGTCATCTTGTTGATGTCGTATTGTGTGATAGTGATTGTCCTATCATCCTTTTGGTGGTAGTGGCGGGTGTGTGTTTCGCTCCGTCATCCTTTTGGGGGGGGGGGGGGAGGGGGTATGTCATCTTGATTGATATCAGATTGTGCGATGGTGTTTGTCCTATCATCCCTTTGGTGATAGTGGCCGACGTGAGTGTCGCTCCGTCATCCTTTTGTTGAGGGGTCTGTTATCTTATTGATGTCAGATTATGCAATAATGTTTGTCCTATCATCTTTTTGGTGGTAGTGGCCGGTATGAGTTTCGCTCCGTTATCCTTTTGGTGGGGGGTCGGTCATCTTGTTGATGTCGAATTTTGCGATAATGATTTTCTTATTATCCTATTGGTGGTAGTGGCGGTTGTGAGTTTTGCTCCGTCATCCTTTTGGTGGGGGGACTGTCATCTTGATTGATGTCAGATTGTGCGATGGTGTTTGTCCTATCATCCTTCTGGTGGTAGTGGCCCGTGTGAGTTTCGCTCCGTCATCCTTTTGGTTGGCGGTTTTTCATCGTAATTGGTGTCAGAGTGTGCGATAGTGTTTGTCCTATCATCCTTTTGGTGGTAGCTGTCGGAGTGAGTTTCGCTTCGTCATCCTTTTGGTGGGGGCCTGTCATCTTGTTAATGTCGTATTGTGCGATAGTGATTGTCCTATCATCCTTTTGGTGGTATGGCGTGTGTGAGTTTCGCTCCGTCATCCTTTTGTGTGTGTGTGTGGGGGGGGGGGGGTCTGTTATCTTATTGATGTCAGATTGTGCGATTGTGTTTGTCCTATCATCCTTTTGGTGGTAGTGGCCGGTGTGAGTTTCGCTCCATCATCCGTTGGTGGGGAGTCTGTTATCTTATTGATGTCATATTGTGCGATAGTGTTTTTCCTATCATCCTTTTGGTTGTAGCTGTAGGTGTGAGTTTCACTCCGTGATCCTTTTGGTGGGGGGTCTGTCATCTAGCTGATGTCAGATTGTACGATAATGTTTGTCTTATCATCCTTTTGGTGGTAGTGGTCGGTGTGAGTTTCACTCCATCATCCCTTTGGTGGGGGGTCTATCATCATAATTGATGTCAGATTGTGCGATAGTGTTTGTCCTATCATCCTTTTGGTGGTAGTGGCCGGTGTGAGTTTCGCTCTGTCATCCTTTTAGTGGGGGGTCTGTCATCTTGTTGATGTCGGGTTGTGCGATAGTGATTGTCCTATCATCCTTTTGGTGGTATTGGCGGGTGTGAGTTTTGCTCCGTCATCCTTTTGGTGGGGGGTCTGTCATCTTGATTGACGTCAGATTGTGCGATGGTGTTTGTCCTATCATCCTTTTTGTGGTAGTGGCCGGTGTGAGTTTCGCTTTGTCATCCTTTTGTGGGGGGCTGTTATCTTATTGTTGTCAGATTGTGCGATAGTGTTTGTCCTATCGTCCTTATGGTGGTAGTGGCCGGTGTGAGTTTCGCTCCGTCATCCTTTTGGTGGGGTTCTGTCATCGTTATGGATGTCATATTGTGCGATAGAGTTTGTCGTATCATCCTTTTGGTTGTAGTGGCCCGTGTGAGTTTCCCTCCGTCATCCTTTTGATGGGCGGTCTTTCATCGTAATTGGTGTAAGAGTGTGCGATAGTGTTTGTCCTATCATCCTTTTGGTGGTAGCTGTCAGAGTGAGTTTCGCTTCGTCATCCTTTTGGTGGGGGGCCTGTCATCTTGTTGATGTCGTATTGTGCGATAGTGATTGTCCTATCATCCTTTTGGTGGTATGGCGTGTGTGAGTTTCTCCCCGTCATCCTTTTGGTGGGGGGTCTGTCATCTTGATTGATGTCAGATTGTGCGATGGTGTTTGTCCTATCATCCTTTTGGTGGTAGTGGCCAGTGTGAGTTTCGCTCCGTCGTCCTTTTGCGGGGGGTCTATTATATTATTAATGTCAGATTGTGCGATTTTGTTTGTCATATCATCCTTTTGGTGGTAGTTGCCGGTGTGAGTTTTGCTCCGTCATCCGATGGTGGGGAGTCTGTTATCTTATTGATGTCAGATTGTGCGATAGTGTTTGTCCTATCATCCTTTTGGATGTAGCTGTCGGTGTGAGCTTCACTCCGTCATCCTTTTGGGTGGGGGGTCTGTCATCTAGCTAATGTCAGATTGTGCGATAGTGTTTGTCCTATCATCCTTTTGGTGGTAGTGGCCGGTGTGAGTTTCGCTCTGTCATCCTTTTGGTGGGGGGTCTGTCATCTTGTTGATGTCGGATTGTGCGATGGTAATTGTCCTATCATCCTTTTGGTGGTAGTGGAGGGTGTGAGTTTCGCTCCGTCATCCTTTTGGTGGGGGGTCTGTCATCTTGATTGATGTCAGATTGTGCGATGGTGTTTGTCCTATCATCCTTTTGGTGATAAGGGCCGACGTGAGTTTCGCTCCGTCATTCTAGTGTGGGGGGTTTGTTATCATACTGATGTCAACTTGTGCGATAGTGTTTGTCCTATCATCCTTTTGGTGGGGGGTCTGTCATCTTGTTGGTGGGGGGTCTGTCATCTTGTTGATGTCAGATTGTGTGTTAGTGTTTGTCCTATCATCCTTTTGATGGTAGTGGCCGGTGCTACTTTCGCTCTGTTATCCTTTTTGTGGGGGGTCTGTCATCATGTTGATGTCGGATTGTGCGATAGTGTTTGTCCTATCATCATTTTAGTGGTAGTGGCGGGTGTGAGTTTCGCTCCGTCATCCGTTTGGTGGGCGGTCTGTCATCGTAATTGATGTCAGGTTGTGTGATCGTGTTTTTCCTATCATGCTTTTGGTGGTAGTGGCCGGTGTGAGTTTCGCTCCATCATCCTTTTGGTGGGCGGTCTGTCATCCTAATTGGTGTTAGAGTGTGCGATAGTGTTTGTCCTATCATACTTTTGGTGGTAGCGGTCGGTCTGAGTTTTGCTTCGTCATCCTTTTGGTGGGGGGCCTGTCATCTTGTTGATGTCGTATTGTGCGATAGTGATTGTCCTATCATCCTTTTGGTGGTAGTGGCGGGTGTGAGTTTCGCTACGTCATCCTTTTGGGTGGGGGGGAGGGGGTATGTCATCTTGATTGATATCAGATTGTGCGATGGTGTTTGTCCTATCATCCCTTTGGTGATAGTGGCCGGCGTGAGTTTCGCTCCGTCATCCTTTTGTCGAGGGGTCTGCTATCTTATTGATGTCAGATTGTGCGATAATGTTTGTCCTATCATCTTTTTGGTGGTAGTGGCCGGTGTGAGTTTCGCTCCGTTATCCTTTTGGTGGGGGGTCTGTCATCTTGTTGATGTCGGGTTTTGCGATAGTGATTGTCCTATCATCCTATTGGTGGTAGTGGCGGGTGTGAGTTTCGCTCCGTCATCCTTTTGGTGGGGGTCTGTCATCTTGATTGATGTCAGATTGTGCGATGGTGTTTGTCCTATCATCCTTTTGGTGGTAGTGGCCCGTGTTAGTTTCGCTCCGTCATCCTTTTGGTGGGCGGTGTTTCATCGTAATTGGTGTCAGAGTGTGCGATAGTGTTTGTCCTATCATCCTTTTGGTGGTAGCTGTCGGAGTGAGTTTCGCTTCGTCATCCTTTTGGTGGGGGGCCTGTCATCTTGTTGATGTCGTATTGTGCGATAGTGATTGTCCTATCATCCTTTTGGTGGTATGGCGTGTGTGAGTTTCGCTCCGTCATCCTTTTGTGGGGGGTGCCTGTTATCTTATTGATGTCAGATTGTGCGATGGTGTTTGTCTTATCATCTATTTGGTGGTAGTGGACGGTGTGAGTTTCGCTCCGTTATCCTTTTCGTGGGGGGTATGTCATCTTGTTGATGTCGGATTTTGCGATAGTGATTGTCCTATCATCCTATTGCTGGTAGTGGCGGGTGTGAGTTTCGCTCCGTCATCCTTATGGTGGGGGGTCTGTCATCTTGATTGATATCAGATTGTGCGATGGTGTTTGTCCTATCATCCTTTTGGTGGTAGTGGCCCGTGTGAGTTTCGCTCCGTCATCCTTTTGGTGGGCGGTCTTTCATCGTAATTGGTGTCAGAGTGTGCGATAGTGTTTGTCGTATCATCCTTTTGGTGGTAGCTGTCGGAGTGTGTTTCGCTTCGTCATCCTTTTGGTGGGGGGCCTGTCATCTTGTTGACGTCGTGTTGTGTGATACTGATTTTCCTATCATCCTTTTGGTGGTATGGCGGGTGTGAGTTTCGCTCCGTCATCCTTTTGTGTGTGTGTGGGGGGGGGGTCTGTTATCTTATTGATGTCAGATTGTGCGATTGTGTTTGTCCTATCATCCTTTTGGTGGTAGTGGCCGGTGTGAGTTTCGCTCCATCATCCGTTGGTGGGGAGTCTGTTATCTTATTGATGTCATATTGTGCGATAGTGTTTGTCATATCCTCCTTGTGGTTGTAGCTGTAGGTGTGAGTTTCACTCCGTAATCCTTTTTGTGGGGGGTTTGTCATCTAGCTGATGTCAGATTGTACGATAATGTTTGTCTTATCATCCTTTTGGTGGTAGTGGTCGGTGTGGGTTTCGCTCCATCATCCTTTTGGTGGGGGGTCTGTCATCATAATTGATGTCAGATTATGCGATAGTGTTTGTCCTATCATCCTTTTAGTGGTAGTGGCCGATGTGAGTTTCGCTCTGTCATCCTTTTGGTGGGGGGTCTGTCATCTTGTTGATGTCAGATTGTGCGATAGTGATTGTCCTATCATCCTTTTGGTGGTAGTGGAAGGTGTGAGATTCGCTCCGTCATCCTTTTGGTGGGGGGTCTGTCATCTTGTTTGATGTCAGATTGTGCGATGGTGTTTGTCCTATCATCCTTTAGATGATAGGGGCCGGTGTGAGTTTCGCTCCGTCATCCTAGTGTGGGGAGTCTGTTATCATGTTGATGTCAGCTTGTGCGATAGTGTTTGTCCTATCATCCTTTTGGTAGTAGTGGCCGGTGTGAGTTTCCTTCCGTTATCCTTTTGGTGGGGGGTCTGTCATCTTGTTGATGTCAGATTGTGCGATAGTCTTTGTCCTATCTTCCTTTTGGTGGTAGCTGTCGGAGTGAGTTTCACTCCGTCATCCTTTTGGTGGGGGGCCTTTCATCGTAATTGATGTCAGATTGTGCAATAGTGTTTGTCCTGTCATCCTTTTGGTGATAGTGGCCGACGTGAGTTTCGCTCTGTCATCTTTTTGTGGGGGGCTGTTATCTTATTGTTGTCAGATTGTGCGATAGTGTTTGTCCTATCGTCCTTTTGGTGGTAGTGGCCGGTGTGAGTTTTGCTCCGTCATCCTTTTGGTGGATGGTCTGTCATTGTTATTGATGTCATATTGTGCGAGATGAGTTTGTCCTATCATCCTTTTGGTTGCAGTGGCCGGTGTGAGTTTCGCTCCGTCATCCTTTTGGTGGGCGGCCTGTCATCGTAATTGGTGTCAGAGTGTGTGATAGTGTTTGTCCTATACTTCCTTTTGGTGGTAGCTGTTGGAGTGAGTTTCGCTTCGTCATCCTTTTGGTGGGGGGCCTGTCATCTTGTTGATGTCGTATTGTGCGATAGTGATTGTCCTATCATCCTTTTGGTGGTAGTGGCGGGTGTGAGTTTCGCTCCGTCATCCTTTTGTGGGGGGGTCTGTTATCTTTTTGATGTCAGGTTGTGCGATGGTATGTGTCCTATCATCTTTTTGGTGGTAGTGGCCGGTGTGAGTTACGCTCCGTTATCCTTTTGGTGGGGGGTCTGTCATCTTGTTGATGTCGGATTTTGCGATAGTGATTGTCCTATCATCCTATTGGTGGTAGTGGCGGGTGTGAGTTTCGCTCCGCCATCCTTTTGGTGGGGGGTCTGTCATCTTGATTGATGTCAGATTGTGCGATGGTGTTTGTCCTATCATCCTTTTTATGGTAGTGGCCGGTGTGAGTTTCGCTCCGTCGTCCTTTTGCAGGGGGTCTGTTATCTTATAGATGTCAGATTGTGCGATAGTGTGTGTCATATCATCCTTTTGGTGGTAGTGGTCGGTGTGAGTTTTGCTCTGTCATCCTTTTGCTGGGCGGTCTGTCATTGTAATTGGTGTCAAAGTGTGCGATAGTGTTTGTCCTATCTTCCTTTTGGTGGTAGCTGTCGGAGTGAGTTTCACTTCGTCATCCTTTTGGTGGGGGGCCTGTCATCTTGTTGATGTCGTATTGTGCGATAGTGATTGTCCTATCATCCTTTTGGTGGTAGTGGTGGGTGTGAGTTTCGCTCCGTCAACCTTCTGTGGGGGGGGGGGGTCTGTTATTTTATTCATGTCAGATTGTGCGATGGTGTTTGTCCTATCATATTTTTGGTGGTAGTGGCCGGTGTGAGTTACGCTCCATCATCCTTTTGGTGGGGGGTATGTCATCTTGTTGATGTCAGATTTTGCAATAGTGATTGTCCTATAATCCTATTCGTGGTAGTGGCGGGTGTGAGTATCGCTCCGTCATCCTTTTGGTGGGGGGTCTGTCATCTTGATTGATGTCAGATTGTGCGATGGTGTTTGTCGTATCATCCATTTTGTGGTAGTGGCCGGTGTTAGTTTCGCTACGTCGTCCTTTTGCGGGGGGTCTGTTATCTTGTTGATGTCAGATTGTGCGATTGTGTTTGTCCTATCATCCTTTTGGTGGTAGTGTCCGGTGTGAGTTTCGCTCCGTCATCCGTTGGTGGGGAGTCTGTTATCTTATTGATGTCAGATTATGCGGTAGTGTTTATCCTATCATCCTTTTGGTTGTAGTTGTCGGTGTGAGTTTCACTCCGTAATCCTTTTGGTGGGGGGTCTGTCATCTAGCTGATGTCAGATTGTGCGATAATGTTTGTCTTATCATCCTTTTGGTGGTAGTGGTCGGTGTGAGTTTCGCTCCGTCATCCTTTTGGTGGGGGGTCTGTCATTATAATTGATGTCAGATTGTGCGATAGTGATTGTCCTATCATCCTTTTGGTGGTAGTGGCCGGTGTGAGTTTCGCTCCGTCATCCTTTTAGTGGGGGGTCTATCATCTTGATTGATGTCAGTTTATGCGATAGTGTTTGTCCTATCATCCTTTTGGTGATAGGGGCCGACGTGAGTTTCGCTCCGTCATCCTAGTGTGGGGGGTCTGTTATCTTATTGATCTCAGCTTGTGCGATAGTGTTTGTCCTATCATCCTTTTGGTGGTAACGGCCGGTGTGAGTTTCCTTCCGTTTTCCTTTTGGTGGGGGGTCTATCATCTTGTTTATGTCAGATTGTGCGACAGCCTTTGTCCTATCTTCCTTTTGGTGGTAGCTGTCGGAGTGAGTTTCACTCCGTCATCCTTTTGGTGGGGGGCCTATCATCGTAATTGATGTCAGATTGTGCAATAGTGTTTGTCCTATCATCCTTTTGGTGATAGTGGCCGGCGTGAGTTTCGCTCTGTCATCCTTTTGTGGAGGGCTGTTATGTTGTTGTTGTCAGAGTATGCAATAGTGTTTGTCCTATCTTCCTTTTGGTGGTAGCTGTCGGTGTGAGTTTCACTTCGTCATCCTTTTGGTGGGGGGCTTGTCATCTTGTTGATGTCGTATTGTGCGATAGTGATTGTCCTATCATCCTTTTGGTGGTAGTGGCGGGTGTGAGTTTCGCTCCGTCATCCTTTTGTGGAGGGGTCTGTTATTTTATTCATGTCAGATTGTGCGATGGTGTTTGTCCTATCATATTTTTGGTGGTAGTGGCCGGTGTGAGTTACGCTCTATCATCCTTTTGTTGGGGGGTATGTCATCTTGTTGATATCGGATTTTGCGATAGTGATTGTCCTATAATCCTATTCGTGGTAGTGGCGGGTGTGAGTTTCGCTCCGTCATCCTTTTGGTGGGGGGTCTGTCATCTTGATTGATGTCAGATTGTGCGATGGTGTTTGTCCTATCATCCATTTTGTGGTAGTGGCCGGTGTGAGTTTCGCTCCGTCGTCCTTTTGCGGGGGGGTCTGTTATCTTGTTGATGTCAGATTGTGCAATTGTGTTTCTCCTATCATCCTTTTGGTGGTAGTGTCCGGTGTGAGTTTCGCTCCGTCATCCGTTGGTGGGGAGTCTGTTATCTTATTGATGTTAGATTCTGCGGTAGTGTTTGTCCTATCATCCTTTTGGTTGTAGTTGTCGGTGTGAGTTTCGCTCTGTCATCCTTTTGGTGGGGGGTCTGTCATCTTGTTGATGTCGGATTGTGCGATAGTGATTGTCCTATCATCCTTTTGGTGGTGGTGGCGGGTGTGAGTTTCGCTCCGTCATCCTTTTGGTGGGGGGTCTGTCATCTTGATTGATGTCAGATTGTGCGATGGTGGTTGTCCTAACATCCTTTTTATGGTAGTGGCCGGCGTGAGTTTCGCTCTGTCGTCCTCTTGCGGGGGGTCTGTTATCTTATTGATGTCAGATTGTGTGATTGTGTTTGTCCTATCATCCTTTTGGTGGTAGTGGCCGGTGTGAGTTTCGCCCTGTCATCCGTTGGTGGGGAGTCTGTTATCTTATTGATGTCAGATTGTGCGGTAGTGTTTGTCCTATCATCCTTTTGGTTGTAGCTGTCAGTGTGAGTTTCACTCCGTCATCCTTTTGGTGGGGGGTCTGTCATCTAGCTGATGTTTGATTGTACGATAATGTTTGTCTTATCATCCTTTTGGTGGTAGTGGTCGGTGTGAGTTTCGCTCCATCATCCTTTTGGTGGGGGGTCTCTTATCATAATTTATGTCAGATTGTGCGATAGTGTTTGTCCTATCATCCTTTAGGTAGTAGTGGCCGGTGTGAGTTTCGCTCTGTCATCCTTTTGGTGGGGGGTCTGTCATCTTGTTGATGTCGGATTGTGCGATAGTGATTGTCCTATCATCCTTTTGGTGGTAGTGGCGGGTGTCAGTTTTGCTCCGTCATCCTTTTGGTGGGGGGTCTGTCATCTTGATTGATGTCAGATTGTGCGATGGTGTTTGTCCTATCATCCTTTTGGTGATAGGGGCCGACGTGAGTTTCGCTCTGTCATCCTAGTGTGGGGGGTCTGTTATCATATTGATGTCAGCTAGTGCGATAGTGTTTGTCCTATCATCCTTTTGGTGGTAACGGCCGTTGTGAGTTTCCTTCCATTATCCTTTTGGTGGGGGGTCTGTCATCTTGTTTATGTCAGATTGTGCGACAGTCTTTGTCCTATCTTCCTTTTGGTGGTAGCTGTCGGAGTGAGTTTCACTCCGTCATCCTTTTGGTGGGGGGCCTATCATCGTAGTTGATGTGAGATTATGTAATAGTGTTTGTCCTATCATCCTTTTAGTGATAGTGGCCGGTGTGAGTTTCGCTCTGTCATCCTTTTGTGGAGGGCTGTTATCTTATTGTTGTCAGATTGTGCGATAGTGTTTGTCCTATCGTCCTTTTGGTGGTAGTGGCCGGTGTGAGTTTCGCTCCGTCATCCTTTTGGTGGAGGGTCTGTCATTGTTATTGATGTCATATTGTGTGATAGAGTTTGTCCTATCATCCTATTGGTGGTAGTGGTCGGTGTGAGTTTCGCTACGTCATCCTTTTGGTGGGCGGTCTATCATTGTAATTGGTGTCAGAGTGTGCGATAGTGTTTGTCCTATCTTCCTTTTGGTGGTAGCTGTCGGAGTGAGTTTCGCTTCGTCATCCTTTTGGTGGGGGGCCTATCGTCTTGTTGATGTCGTATTGTGCGATAGTGATTGTCCTATCATCCTTTTGGTGGTAGTGGCGGGTGTGAGTTTCGCTCCGTCATCCTTTTGTGTGTGGGGGGGGGGGGGTTCTTTATTTTATTCATGTCAGATTGTGCGATGGTGTTTGTCCTATCATCGTTTTGGTGGTAGTGGCCGGTGTGAGTTTCGCTCTGTTATCCTTTTGGTGGGGGTATGTCATTTTGTTGATGTCGGATTTTGCGATAGTGATTGTCCTATAATCCTATTGGTGGTAGTGGCGGGTGTGAATTTCGCTATGTCATCCTTTTGTTGGGGGGGTCTATCATTTTGATTGATGTCAGATTGTGCGATGGTATTTGTCCTATCATCCTTTTTGTTGTAGTGTCCGGTGTGAGTTTCGCTCCATTGTCCTTTTGCAGGGACTCTGTTATCTTATTGATGTCAGATTGTGCGATTGTGTTTGTCCTATCATCCTTTTTGTGGTAGTGTCCGGTGTGAGTTTCGCTCCGTCATCCGTTGGTGGGGAGTCTGTTATCTTATTGATGTCAGATTGTGCGGTAGTGTTTGTCCTATCATCCTTTTGGTTGTAGTTGTCGGTGTGAGTTTCACTCCGTCATCCTTTTGGTGGGGGGTCTGTCATCTAGCTGATGTCAAATTGTGCGATAATGCTTGTCTTATCATCCTTTTGGTGGTAGTGGTCGGTGTGAGTTTCACTCCATCATCCTTTTGGTGGGGGGTCAGTCATCATAATTGATGTCAGATTGTGCGATACTGTTTGTCCTATCAATCTTTTGGTGGTAGTGGCCGGTGTGAGTTTCACTCTGTCATCCTTTTGGTGGGGGGTCTGTCATCTTGTTGATGTCGGTTTGTGCGGTAGTTATTGTCCTATCATCCTTTTGGTGGTAGTGGCGAGTGTGAGTTTCTCTCCGTCATCCTTATGGTGGGGGTTCTGTCATCTTGATTGATGTTAGATTGTGCGATGGTGTTTGTCCTATCATCCTTTTTGTGGTAGTGGCCGGTGTGAGTTTCGCTCCGTCGTCCTTTTGCAGGGGGTCTGTTATCTTATTGATGTCAGATTGTGTGATTGTGTTAGTCCTATCATCCTTTTGGTGGTAGTGTCCGGTGTGAGTTTCGCTCCGTCATCCGTTGGTGGGGAGTCTGTTATCTTATTGATGTCAAATTATGCGGTAGTGTTTGTCCTATCATCCTTTTGGTTGTAGTTGTCGGTGTGAGTTTCACTACGTAATCCTTTTGGTGGGGGGTCTGTCATCTAGCTGATGTCAGATTGTGCGATAATGTTTGTCTTATCATCCTTTTGGTGGTAGTGGTCGGTGTGACTTTCGCTCCGTCATCCTTTTGGTGGGGGGTCTGTCATTATAATTGATGTCAGATTGTGCGATAGTGATTGTCCTATCATCCTTTTGGTGGTAGTGGCCGGTGTGAGTTTCGCTCCGTCATCCTTTTAGTGGGGGGTCTATCATCTTGATTGATGTCAGATTATGCGATAGTGTTTGTCCTATCATCCTTTTGGTGGTAGTGGCGGGTGTGAGTTTCGCACCGTCATGCTTTTGGTGGGGGGTCTGTCATCTTGATTGATGTCAGATTGTGCGATGGTGTTTGTCCTATCATCCTTTTGGTGATAGGGGCCAACGTGAGTTTCGCTCCGTCATCCTAGTGTGGGGGGTCTGTTATCATATTGATGTCAGCTTGTGCGATAGTGTTTGTCCTATCATCCTTTTGGTGGTAGTGGCCGGTGTGAGTTTCCCTCCGTTAACCTTTTGGTGGGGGGTCTGTCATCTTGTTGATGTTAGATTGTGTGTTAGCGTTTGTCCTATCATCCTTTTGGTGGTAGTGGCCGGCGTGAGTTTTGCTTTGTCATCCTTTTGTGAAGGGTTGTTATCTTATTGTTGTCAGATTGTGCGATAGTGTTTGTCCTATCGTCCTTTTGGTGGTAGTGGCCGGTGTGAGTTTCGCTCCGTCGTCCTTTTGCGGGGGGTCTGTTATCTTGTTGATGTCAGATTGTGCAATTGTGTTTGTCCTATCATCCTATTGGTGGTAGTGGTCGATGTGAGTTTCGCTCCGTCATCCTTTTGGTGGGCGGTCTTTCATTGTAATTGGTGTCAGAGTGTGCGATAGTGTTTGTCCTATCTTCCTTTTGGTGGTAGCTGTCGGAGGGAGTTTCGCTTCGTCATCCTTTTGGTGGGGGGCCTGTCATATTGTTGATGTCGTATTGTGTGATAGTGATTGTCCTATCATCCTTTTGGTGGTAGTGGCGGGTGTGAGTTTCGCTCCGTCATCCTTTTGTGGGGGGCTCTTTTATTTTATTCATGTCAGATTGTGCAATGGTGTTTGTCCTATTATCTTTTTGGTGGTAGTGGCCGGTGTGAGTTTCGCTCCGTTATCCTTTTGGTGGGGGTATGTCATTTTGTTGATGTCGGATTTTGTGATAGTGATTGTCCTATAATCCTATTGGTGGTAGTGACGGGTGTGAGTTTCGCTCTGTCATCCTTTTGGTGGGGGGTCTGTCATCTTGATTGATGTCAGATTATGCGATGGTATTTGTCCTATCATCCTTTTTGTGGTAGTGGGCGGTGTGAGTTTCGCTCCGTCGTCCTTTTGTGGGGGGTCTGTTATCTTATTGATGTCAGATTGTGCGATTGTGTTTGTCCTATCATCCTTTTTGTGGTAGTGTCCGGTGTGAGTTTCGCTCCGTCATCCGTTGGTGGGGAGTCTGTTATCTTATTGATGTCAGATTGTGCGGTAGTGTTTGTCCTATCATCCTTTTGGTTGTAGTTGTCGGTGTGAGTTTCACTCCGTCATCCTTTTGGTGGGGGTCTGTTATTTAGCTGATGTCAGATTGTGCGATAATGTTTGTCTTATCATCCTTTTGGTGGTAGTGGTCGGTGTGAGTTTCGCTCCATCATCCTTTTGGTGGGGGGTTTGTCATCGTAATTGATGTCAGATTGTGCGATAGTGTTTGTCCTATCATTCTTTTGGTGGTAGTGGCCGGTGTGAGTTTGGCTCTGTCATCCTTTTGGTGGGGGGTCTGTCATCTTGTTGATGTCAGATTGTGCGATAGTGATTGTCCTATCATCCTTTTGGTGGTAGTGGCGGGTGTGAATTTCGCCCCGTCATCCTTTTGGTGGGGGGTCTGTCATCTTGATTGATGTTAGATTGTGCGATGGTGTTTGTCCTATCATCCTTTTTGTGGTAGTGGCCGGTGTGAGTTTCGCTCCGTCGTTCTTTTGCAGGGGGTCTGTCATCTTATTGATGTCAGATTGTGCGATTGTGTTTGTCCTATCATCCTTTTGGTGATAGTGGCAGGTGTGAGTTTCGCTCTGTCATCCGTTGGTGGGGAGTCTATTATCTTATTGATGTCAGATTGTGCGGTAGTGTTTGTCCTATCATCCTTTTGGTTGTAGCTGTCGGTGTGAGTTTCACTCCGTCATCCTTTTAGTTGGGGGTCTGTCATCTAGCTGATGTCTGATTGTGCGATAATGTTTGTCTTATCATCCTTTTGGTGGTAGTGGTCGGTGTGAGTTTCGCTCCATCATCCTTTTGGTGGGGTGTCTGTCATCATAATTCATGTCAGATTGTGCGATAGTGTTTGTCCTATCATCCTTTTGGTGGTAGTGGCCGGTGTGAGTTTCGCTCTGTCATCCTTTTGGTGGGGGGTCTGTCATCTTATTGATGTCGGATTGTGCGATAGTGATTGTCCTATCATCCTTTTGGTGGTTGTGGCGGGTGTGAGTTTCGCTCCGTCATCCTTTTGGTGGGGGGTCTGTCATCTTGATTGATGTCAGATTGTGCGATGGTGTTTGTCCTATCATCCTTTTGGTGATAGGGGCCGACGTGAGTTTCGCTACGTCATCCTAGTGTGGGGGGTCTGTTATCATATTGATGTCAGCTTGTGCGATAGTGTTTGTCCTATCATCCTTTTGGTGGTAGTGGCCGGTCTGAGTTTCCCTCCGTTAACCTTTTGTTGGGGGGTCTGTCATCTTGTTGATGTCAGATTGTGCGATAGTGTTTGTCCTATCATCCTTTTAGTGGTAGTGGCGGGTGTGAGTTTCGCTCCGTCATCCTTTTGGTGGACGGTCTGTCATCGTAATTCATGTCAGGTTGTGTGATCGTGTTTTTCCTATCATGCTTTTGGTGGTAGTGGCCGGAGTGAGTTTCGCCCGGTCATCCTTTTGGCGGGGGGTCTGTCATCGCTATTGATGTCATATTGTGCGACAGAGTTTGTCCTATCATCCTTTTGGTGGTAGTGGCCGGTGTGAGTTTCGCTCCGTAATCCTTTTGGTGGGGGGTCTGTTATCGTAGTTGGTGTCAGAGTGTTCGATAGTATTTGTCCTATCATCCTTTTGGTGGTAGTGGCCGGTGTGAGTTTCGCTCTGTTATCCTTTTTGTGGGGGGTCGGTCATCTTGTTGATGTCGGACTGTGCGATAGTGTTTCTCCTATCATCCTTTTTGTGGTAGTGGCGGGTGTGAGTTTCGCTCCGTCATCCTTTTGGGGGGGAGGGGTATGTCATCTTGATTGATATCAGATTGTGAGATAGTGTTTGTCCTATCGTCCTTTTGGTGGTAGTGGCCGGTGTGAGTTTCGCTCTGTCATCCTTTTGGTGGGGGGTCTATCATCTTGTTGATGTCGGATTTTGCGATAGTGATTGTCCTATCATCCTATTGGTGCTAGTGGCGGGTGTGAGTTTCACTCCGTCATCCTTTTGGTGGGGGGTCTGTCATCTTGATTGATGTCAGATTGTGCGATGGTGTTTGTCCTATCATCCTTTTTGTGGTAGTGGCCGGTGTGAGTTTCGCTCCGTCGTCCTTTTGCGAGGGGTCTGTTATCTTATAGATGTCAGATAGTGCGATAGTGTTTGTCCTATCATCCTATTGGTGGTAGTGGCCGGTGTGCGTTTCGCACCGTCATCCTTTTGGTGGGCGGTCTGTCATTGTAATTGGTGTCAGTGTGTGCGATAGTGTTTTTCCTATCTTCCTTTTGGTGGTAGCTGTCGGAGTGAGTTTCGCTTCATCATCCTTTTGGTGGGGGGCCTGTCATCTTGTTGATGTCGTATTGTGCGATAGTGATTATCCTATCATCCTTTTGGTGGTAGTGGCGGGTGTGAGTTTCGCTCTGTTATCCTTTTGTGGGGGGGTCTGTTATTTTATTCATGTCAGATTGTGCGATGGTGTTTGTCCTATCATCTTTTTGGTGGTAGCGGCCGGTGTGAGTTTCGCTGCGTCATCCTTTTGGTGGGTGGTCTGTCATTTTGACTGATGTCAGATTGTGCTATGGTGTTTGTCCTATCATCCTTTTGGTGATAGGAGCCGACGTGAGTTTCGCTCCGTCATCCTAGTGTCGGGGTTTTTTATCATATTGATGTCAGCTTGTGCGATAGTGTTTGTCCTATCATCCTTTTGGTGGTAGTGGCCGGTGTGAGTTACACTCCGTTATCCTTTTGGTGGGGGGTCTGTCATCTTGTTGATGTCGGATTTTGCGATAGTGATTGTCCTATCATCCTATTGGTGGTAGTGGCGGGTGTGAGTTTCGCTCCGCCATCCTTTTGGTGGGGGGTCTGTCATCTTGATTGATGTCAGATTGTGCGATGGTGTTTGTCCTATCATCCTTTTTGTGGTAGTGGCCGGTGTGAGTTTCGCTCCATCGTCCTTTTGCAGGGGGTCTATTATCTTATAGATGTCAGATTGTGCGATAATGTTTGTCATATCATCCTTTTGGTGGTAGTGGCCGGTGTGAGTTTCGCTCCGTCATCCTTTTGGTGGGCGGTCTGTCATTGTAATTGATGTTAGAGTGTGCGATAGGGTTTGTCCTATCTTCCTTTTGGTGGTAGCTGTCGGAGTGAGTTTCGCTTCGTCATCCTTTTGGTGGGGGGCTGTCATCTTGTTGATGTCGTATTGTGCGATAGTGATTGTCCTATCATCTTTTTGGTGGTAGTGGCGGGTGTGAGTTTCGCTTCGCCATCCTTTTGGTGGGGGTCTGTCATCTTGATTGATGTCAGATTGTGCGATGGTGTTTGTCCTATCATCCTTTTGGTGATAGGGGCCGACGCGAGTTTCGCACCGTCACCCTAGGTGGGGGTTCTGTTATCATATTGATGTCAGCTTGTGCGATAGTGTTTGTCCTATCATCCTTTCGGTGGTAATGGCCGGTGTGAGTTTCCCTCTGTTAACCTTTTAGTGGGGGGTCTATCATCTTGTTGATGTCAGATTGTGTGTTAGTGTTTGTCCTATCATCCTGTTGGTGGTAGTGGTCGGTGTGAGTTTCGCTCTGTTATCTTTTTTGTGGGGGGTCTGTCATCTTGTTGATGTCGGATTGTGCGATAGTGTTTGTCCTATCATCCTTTTGGTGGTAGTGGCGGGTGTGAGTTTCGCTTCGTCATCCTTTTGGTGGGCAGTCTGTCATCGTAATTGATGGCAGGTTGTGTTGTCGTGTTTGTCCTATCATGCTTTTGGTGGTAGTTCCCGGTGTGAGTTTCGCCCCGTAATCATTTTCGCGGGGGGTCTGTCATCGTTATTGATGTCATATTCTGGGATAGAGTTTGTCCTATCATCCTTTTGGTGGTAGTGGCCGGTGTGACTTTCGCTCCGTCATCCTTTTGGTGGGCGGTCTGTCATCGTAATTGGTGTCAGAGTGTGCGATAGTATTTGTCCTATCATCCTTTTGGTGGGGGGCCTGTCATCTTGTTGATGTCGTATTGTGCGATAGTGATTATCCTATCATCCTTTTGGTGGTAGTGGGGGGTGTGAGTTTCGCTCTATTATCCTTTTGTGGGGGGGTCTGTTATTTTATTCATGTCAGATTGTGCGATGGTGTTTGTCCTATCATCTTTTTGGTGGTAGCGGCCGGTGTGAGTTTCGCTGCATCATCCTTTTGGTGGGTGGTCTGTCATTTTGATTGATGTCAGATTGTGCTATGGTGTTTGTCCTATCATCCTTTTGGTGATAGGAGCCGACGTGAGTTTCGCTCCGTCATCCTAGTGTCGGGGGTCTGTTATCATATTGATGTCAGCTTGTGCGATAGTGTTTGTCCTATCATGCTTTTGGTGGTAGTGGCCGGTGTGAGTTACACTCCGTTATCCTTTTGGTGGGGGGTCTGTCATCTTGTTGATGTCGGATTTTGCGATAGTGATTGTCCTATCATCCTATTGGTGGTAGTGGCGGGTATGAGTTTCGCTCCGCCATCCTTTTGGTGGGGGGTCTGTCATCTTGATTGATGTCAGATTGTGCGATGGTGTTTGTCCTATCATCCTTTTTGTGGTAGTGGCCGGTGTGAGTTTCGCTCCATCGTCCTTTTGCGGGGGGTCTATTATCTTATAGATGTATGATTGTGCTATAATGTTTGTCATATCATCCTTTTGGTGGTAGTGGCCGGTGTGAGTTTCGCTCTGTCATCCTTTTGGTGGGCGGTCTGTCATTGTAATTGATGTTAGAGTGTGCGATAGGGTTTGTCCTATCTTCCTTTTGGTGGTAGCTGTCGGAGTGAGTTTCGCTTCGTCATCCTTTTGGTGGGGGCCTGTCATCTTGTTGATGTCGTATTGTGCGATAGTGATTGTCCTATCATCCTTTTGGTGGTAGTGGCGGGTGTGAGTTTCGCTTCGCCATCCTTTTGGTGGGGGTCTGTCATTTTGATTGATGTCAGCTTGTGCGATGGTGTTTGTCCTATCATCCTTTTTGTGGTAGTAGCCGGTGTGAGTTTTGCTCCATCGTGCTTTTGTCGGGGGTGTGTTATCTTATAGATGTCAGATTGTGCGATAGTGTTTGTCATATCATCCTTTTGGTGGTAGTGGCCGGTGTGAGTTTCGCTTCGTCATCCTTTTGGTGGGCGGTCTGTCATTGTAATTGATGTCAGAGTGTGCGATAGTGTTTGTACTATCTTCCTTTTTGTGGTAGCTGTCAGAGTGAGTTTTGCTTCGTCATCCTTTTGGTGGGGGGCTTGTCATCTTGTTGATGTTGTATTGTGCGATAGTGATTGTCCTATTATCCTTTTGGTGGTAGTGGCGGGTGTGAGTTTCTCTCCGTCATCCTTTTGTGGGGGGGTCTGTTATTTTATTCATGTCAGATTGTGCGATGGTGTTTGTCCTATCATCTTTTTGGTGGTAGTGGCCTGTGTGAGTTTAGCTCCGTTATCCTTTTGGTGGGGGGTCTGTCATCATAATTGATGTCAGATTGTGCGATAGTGTTTGTCCTATCATCTTTTTGGTGGTAGTGGCCGGTGTGAGTTTCGCCCCGTTATCCTTTTGGTGGGGGGTATGTCATCTTGTTGATGTCGGATTTTGCGATACTGATTGTCCTATAATCCTATTGGTGGTAGTGGCGGGTGTGAGTTTCGGTCCGTCATCCTTTTGGTGGGGGGTCTGTCATCTTGATTGATGTCAGATTGTGCGATGGTGTTTGTCCTATCATCCTTTTTGTGGTAGTGGCCGGTGTGAGTTTGGTTCTGTCATCCGTTGGTGGGGAGTCTGTTATCTTATTGATGTCAGATTGTGCGGTAGTGTTTGTCCTATCATCCTTTTGGTTGTAGCTGTCGGTGTGAGTTTCACTCCGTCATCCTTTTGGTGGAGGGTCTGTCATCTAGCTGATGTCAGATTGTGCGATAATGTTTGTCTTATCATCCTTTTGGTGGTAGTGGTCGGTGTGAGTTTTGCTCCATCATCCTTTTGGTGGGGGGTCTGTCATCATAATTGATGTCAGATTGTGCGATAGTGTTTGTCCTATCATCCTTTTGGTGGTAGTGGCGGGTGTGAGTTTCGCTCCGTCATCCTTTTGGTGGGGGGTCTGTCATCTTGATTGATGTCAGATTGTGCGATGGTGTTTGTCCTATCATCCTTTTGGTGATAGGGGCCGACGCGAGCTCGCACCGTCACCCTAGGTGGGGGTTCTGTTATCATATTGATGTCAGCTTGTGCGATAGTGTTTGTCCTATCATCCTTTCGGTGGTAATGGCCGGTGTGAGTTTCCCTCTGTTAACCTTTTAGTGGGGGGTCTATCATCTTGTTGATGTCAGATTGTGTGTTAGTGTTTGTCCTATCATCCTTTTGGTGGTAGTGGTCGGTGTGAGTTTCGCTCTGTTATCCTTTTTGTGGGGGGTCTGTCATCTTGTTGATGTCGGATTGTGCGATAGTGTTTGTCCTATCATCCTTTTGGTGGTAGTGGCGGGTGTGAGTTTCGCTTCGTCATCCTTTTGGTGGGAGGTCTGTCATCGTAATTGATGGCAGGTTGTGTTGTCGTGTTTGTCCTATCATGCTTTTGGTGGTAGCTCCCGGTGTGAGTTTCGCCCCGTAATCATTTTGGCGGGGGGTCTGTCATCGTTATTGATGTCATATTCTGGGATAGAGTTTGTCCTATCATCCTTTTGGTGGTAGTGGCCGGTGTGACTTTCGCTCCGTCATCCTTTTGGTGGGCGGTCTGTCATCGTAATTGGTGTTAGAGTGTGCGATAGTATTTGTCCAATCATCCTTTTGGTGGTAGCTGTCGGTGTGAGTTTCACTTTCATCCTTTTGGTGGGGGGCCTGTCATCTTGTTTATGTCGTATTGTGCGATAGTGATTGTCCTATCATCCATTTGGTGGTAGTGGCGGGTGTGAGTTTCGCTCTGTCATCCTTTTGGTGGGGACTCTGTCATCTTAATTGATGTCAGATTGTGCGACGGTGTTTGTCCTATCATCCTTTTTGTGGCAGTGGTCAGTGTGAGTTTCGCTCCGTCGTCCTTTTGCGGGGGGTATGTTATCTTATACATGTCAGATTGTGCGATAGTGTTTGTCCGATCATCCTTTTGGTGGTAGTGGTCGGTGTGAGTTTCGCTCCGTTATCCTTTTGGTGGGCGGTCTGTCATCGTAATAGGTGTCAGAGTGTGTGTTAGTGTTTGTCCTATCATCCTTTTGGTGGTAGTGGCGGATGTGAGTTTCGCTCCGTCATCCTTTTGGTGGGGGGCCTGTCATCTTGATTGATGTCAGATTGTGCGATGGTTTTTGTCCTATCATCCTTTTGGTGATAGGGGCCGGCGTGAGTTTTGCTCCGTCATCCTAGTGTGGGGGGTCGGTTATCATATTGATGTTAGCTTGTGCGATTGTGTTTGTCCTATCATCCTTTTGGTGGTAGTGGCCGGTGTCAGTTTCGCCCCGTCATCCTTTTGGCGGGGGGTCTGTCATCGTTATTGATGTCATATTGTGCGATAGAGTTTGTCCTATCATCCTAATGGTGGTAGTGGCGGGTGTGAGTTTCGCTCCGTCATCCTTTTGGTGGGCGGTCTGTCATCGTAATTGGTGTCAGAGTGTGCGATAGTGTTTGTCCTATCATCCATTTGGTGTTAGTTGTCGGTGTGAGTTTCGCTTCGTCATCCTTTTGGTGGGGGGCATGTCATCTTGTTGATGTCGTATTGTGCGATAGTGATTGTCCTATCATCCTTTTGGTGGTAGTGGTCGGTGTGAGTTTCGCTCTGTCATCCTTTTGGTGGGGGGTCTGTCATCTTGTTGATGTCGGATTGTGCGATAGTGATTGTCCTATCATCCTTTTTGTGATAGTGGCCGGCGTGAGTTTCGCTCCATCATCCTTTTGTGGGGGGGGGGGGGGGTATGTCATCTTGATTGATGTCAGATTGTGCGATGGTGGTTGTCCTTTCATCCCTTTGGTGATAATGGCCGGCGTGAGTATCGCTCTGTCATCCTTTTGTGGAGGGGTCTGTTATCTTATTGATGTCAGATTGTGCGATAGTGTTTGTCCTATCATCCTTTTGGTGGTATTGGCCGGTGTGAGTTTCCCTCCGTTATCCTTTTGGTAGGGGGTCTCTCATCTTGTTGATGTCGGATTTTGCGATACTGATTGTCCTATAATCCTATTGGTGGTAGTGGCGGGTGTGAGTTTCGCTCCGTCATCCTTTTGGTGGGGGGTCTGTCATCTTGATTGATGTCAGATTGTGCGATGGTGTTTGTCCTATCATCCTTTTTGTGGTAGTGGCCGGTGTGAGTTTCATTCTGTCATCCGTTGGTGGGGAGTCTGTTATCTTATTGATGTCAGATTGTGCGGTAGTGTTTTTCCTATCATTCTTTTGGTTGTAGCTGTCGGTGTGAGTTTTTTCTCCGTCATCCTTTTGGTGGAGGGTCTGTCATCTAGCTGATGTAAGATTGTGCGATAATGTTTGTCTTATCATCCTTTTGGTGGTAGTGGTCGGTGTGAGTTTCGCTCCATCATCCTTTTGGTGGGGGGTCTGTCATCATAATTGATGTCAGATTGTGCGATAGTGTTTGTCCTATCATTCTTTTGGTGGTAGTGGCGGGTGTGAGTTTCGCTCCGTCAGCCTTTTGGTGGGGGGTCTGTCATCTTGATTGATGTCAGATTGTGCGATGGTGTTTGTCCTATCATCCTTTTGGTGATAGGGGCCGACGCGAGCTCGCACCGTCACCCTAGGTGGGGGTTCTGTTATCATATTGATGTCAGCTTGTGCGATAGTGTTTGTCCTATCATCCTTTCGGTGGTAATGGCCGGTGTGAGTTTCCCTCTGTTAACCTTTTAGTGGGGGGTCTATCATCTTGTTGATGTCAGATTGTGTGTTAGTGTTTGTCCTATCATCCTTTTAGTGGTAGTGGTCGGTGTGAGTTTCGCTCTGTTATCCTTTTTGTGGGGGGTCTGTCATCTTGTTGATGTCGGATTGTGAGATAGTGTTTGTCCTATCATCCTTTTGGTGGTAGTGGCGGGTGTGAGTTTCGCTTCGTCATCCTTTTGGTGGGCGGTCTGTCATCGTAATTGATGGCAGGTTGTGTTGTCGTGTTTGTCCTATCATGCTTTTGGTGGTAGTTCCCGGTGTGAGTTTCGCCCCGTAATCATTTTGGCGGGGTGTCTGTCATCGTTATTGATGTCATATTCTGGGATAGAGTTTGTCCTATCATCCTTTTGGTGGTAGTGGCCGGTGTGACTTTCGCTCCGTCATCCTTTTGGTGGGCGGTCTGTCATCGTAATTGGTGTCAGAGTGTGCGATAGTATTTGTCCTATCATCCTTTTGGTGGTAGCTGTCGGTGTGAGTTTCACTTTGTCATCCTTTTGGTGGGGGGCCTGTCATCTTGTTTATGTCGTATTGTGCGATAGTGATTGTCCTATCATCCATTTGGTGGTAGTGGCGGGTGTGAGTTTCGCTCTGTCATCCTTTTGGTGGGGGGTCTGTCATCTTAATTGATGTCAGATTGTGCGACGGTGTTTGTCCGATCATCCTTTTTGTGGTAGTGGTCAGTGTGAGTTTCGCTCTGTCGTCCTTTTGCGGGGGGTATGTTATCTTATACATGTTAGATTGTGCGATAGTGTTTGTCCTATCATCCTTTTGGTGGTAGTGGTCAGTGTGAGTTTCGCTCCGTTATCCTTTTGGTGGGCGGCCTGTCATCGTAATTGGTGTCAGAGTGTGCGTTAGTGTTTGTCCTATCATCCTTTTGGTGGTAGTGGCGGATGTGAGTTTCGCTCCGTCATCCTTTTGGTGGGGGGCCTGTCATCTTGATTGATGTCAGATTGTCCTATCATCCTTTTGGTGATAGGGGCCGGCGTGAGTTTTGCTCCGTCATCCTAGTGTGGGGGGTTTGTTATCATATTGATGTTAGCTTGTGCGATTGTGTTTGTCCTATCATCCTTTTGGTGGTAGTGGACGGTGTGAGTTTCCCCCTGTTATCCTTTTGGTGGGGGGTATGTCATCTTGTTGATGTCAGATTGTGCGATAGTGTTTGTCCTATCATCCTTTTGGTGGTAGTGGCGGGTGTGAGTTTCGCTTCGTCATCCTTTTGGTGGGCGGTCTGTCATCGTAATTGATGTCAGGTTGTGTGATCGTGTTTGTCCTATCATGCTTTTGGTGGTAGTGGCCGGTGTCAGTTTCGCCCCGTCATCCTTTTGGCGGGGGGTATGTCATCGTTATTGATGTCATATTGTGTGATAGAGTTTGTCCTATCATCCTAATGGTGGTAGTGGCCGGTGTGAGTTTCACTCCGTCATCCTTTTGGTGGGCGGTCTATCATCGTAATTGGTGTCAGAGTGTGCGATAGTGTTTGTCCTATCATCCATTTGGTGTTAGTTGTCGGTGTGAGTTTCGCTTCGTCATCCTTTTGGTGGGGGGCATGTCATCTTGTTGATGTCGTATTGTGCGATAGTGATTGTCCTATCATCCTTTTGGTGGTAGTGGTCGGTGTGAGTTTTTCTCTGTCATCCTTTTGGTGGGGGGTCTGTCATCTTGTTGATGTCGGATTGTGCGATAGTGATTGTCCTATCATCCTTTTGGTGATAGTGGCTGGCGTGAGTTTCGCTCCATCATCCTTTTGTGGGGGGGGGGGGGGTATGTCATCTTGATTGATGTCAAATTCTGCGATGGTGTTTGTTCTTTCATCCCTTTGGTGATAATGGCCGGCGTGAGTATCGCTCCGTCATCCTTTTGTGGAGGGGCCTGTTATCTTGATTGATGTCCGATTATGCGATGGTGTTTGTCCTATCATCCTTTTGGTGGTAGTGGCCGGTGTGAGTTTCGCTCCGTCATCCGTTGGTGGGGAGTCTGTTATATTATTGATGTCAAATTGTGCGATAGTGTTTGTCCTATCATCCTTTTGGTTGTAATTGCCGGTGTGAGTTTTGTTTTGTCATCCTTTTGGTGGGGGGTCTGTCATCTTGTTGATGTCAGATTGTGCGATAGTGATTGTCCTATCATCCTTTTGGTGATAGTGGCCGACGTGAGTTTCGCTCCATCATCCTTTTGTGTGGGGGGGGGGGGGGTATGTCATCTTGATTGATGTCAGATTGTGCGATGGTGTTTGTCCTTTCATCCCTTTGGTGATAATGGCCGGCGTGAGTATCGCTCCGTCATCCTTTTGTGGAGGGGTCTGTTATCTTATTGATGTCAGATTGTGCGATAGTGTTTGTCCTATCATCCTTTTGGTGGTAGTGGCCGGTGTGAGTTTCCCTCCGTTATCCTTTTGGTGGGGGGTCTCTCATCTTGTTGATGTCGGATTGTGCGTTAGTGTTTGTCCTATCATCCTTTTGGTGGTAGTGGCGGGTGTGAGTTTCGCTCCGTCATCCTTTTGGTGGACGGTCTGTCATCGTAATTGATGTCAGGTTGTGTGATCGTGTTTGTCCTATCATACTTTTGGTGGTAGTGGTCGGTGTGAGTTTCGCTCCGTCATCCTTTTGGTGGGGGGGTCTGTCATCGTAATTGATGTCATATTGTGCGATAGAGATTGTCCTATTATCATTTTGTGGTAGTGGCCGGTGTGAGTTTCGCTCCATCATCCTTTTGGTGGGGGGTCTGTCATTATAATTGGTGTCAGATTGTGTAATAGTGTTTGTCCTATCATCCTTTTGGTTGTAGCTGTCGGTTTGAGTTTCTCCCTGTCATCCTTTTGGTGGGGGGTCTGACATCTAGCTGATTTCAGATTGTGCGATAATGTTTGTCTTATCCTCCTTTTGGTGGTAGTCATCGGTGTGAGTTTTGCTCCGTCATCCTTTTGGTGGGGGGTCTGTCATCTTGTTGATGTCGGATTGTGCGATAGTGATTGTCCTATCATGCTTTTGGTGGTAGTGGCCGGTGTGAGTTTTGCTCCTTCATCCTTTTGGTGGAGGGTCTGTCATTGTTATTGATGTCATATTATGCGATAGAGTTTGTCCTATCATCCTTTTGGTGGTAGTGGCCAGTGTGAGTTTCGCTCTGTCATCCTTTTGGTGGGGGGTCTGTCATCTTGTTGATGTCGGATTGTGCGATAGTGATTGTTATATAATATTTTTGGTGGTAGTGACGGGTGTGAGTTTCGCTCCATCATCCTTTTGTGGGGGTTCTGTTATCTTATTGATCTCAGATTGTGCGATAGTGTTTGTCCTATCATCCTTTTGGTGGTAGTGGCCGGTGTGAGTTTCGCTCCGTTATCCTTTTGGTGGAGGGTCTGTCATCTTGTTGATATCGGATTTTGCGATAGTGATTGTCCTATCATCCTATTGATGGTAGTGGCGGGTGTGTGTTTCGCTCCGTCATTCTTTTGGTGGGGGGTATGTCATCTTGATTGATGTCCGATTGTGCGATGGTGTTTGTCCTATGATCCTTTTGGTGGTAGTGGCCGGTGTGAGTTTCGCTCCGTCATCCTTTTGGTGGACGGTCTGTCATCGTAATTGATGTCAGGTTGTGTGATCGTGTTTGTCCTATCATACTTTTGGTGGTATTGGTCGGTGTGAGTTTCGCTCCGTCATCCTTTTGGTGGGGGGGTCTGTCATCGTAATTGATGTCATATTGTGCGATAGAGATTGTCCTATTATCATTTTGTGGTAGTGGCCGGTGTGAGTTTCGCTCCATCATCCTTTTGGTGGGGGGTCTGTCATCGTAATTGGTGTCAGATTGTGCGATAGTGTTTGTCCTATCATCCTTTTGGTGGTAGCTGTCGGTTTGAGTTTCTCCCTGTCATCCTTTTGGTGGGGGGTCTGACATCTAACTGATTTCAGATTGTGCGATAATGTTTGTCTTATCCTCCTTTTGGTGGTAGTTATTGGTGTGAGTTTTGCTCCGTCATCCTTTTGGTGGGGGGTCTGTCATCTTGTTGATGTCGGATTGTGCGATAGTGATTGTCCTATCATGCTTTTGGTGGTAGTTGCCGGTGTGAGTTTCGCTCCTTCATCCTTTTGGTGGAGGGTCTGTCATTGTTATTGATGTCATATTATGCGATAGAGTTTGTCCTATCATCCTTTTGGTGGTAGTGGCCAGTGTGAGTTTCGCTCCGTCATCCTTTTGGTGGGGGGTCTGTCATCTTGTTGATGTCGGATTGTGCGATAGTGATTGTTATATAATCCTTTTGGTGGTAGTGACGGGTGTGAGTTTCGCTCCATCATCCTTTTGTGGGGGTTCTGTTATCTTATTGATGTCAGATTGTGCGATAGTGTTTGTCCTATCATCCTTTTGGTGGTAGTGGCCGGTGTGAGTTTCGCTCCGTTATCCTTTTGGTGGAGGGTCTGTCATCTTGTTGATATTGGATTTTGCGATAGTGATTGTCCTATCATCCTATTGATGGTAGTGGCGGGTGTGAGTTTCGCTCCGTCATTCTTTTGGTGGGGGGTCTGTCATCTTGATTGATGTCCGATTGTGCGATGGTGTTTGTCCTATGATCCTTTTGGTGGTAGTGGCCGGTGTGAGTTTTGCTCCGTCATCCTTTTGATGGACGGTCTGTCATCGTAATTGATGTCAGGTTGTGTGATCGTGTTTGTCCTATCATACTTTTGGTGGTATTGGTCGGTGTGAGTTTCGCTCCGTCATCCTTTTGGTGGGGGGGTCTGTCATCGTAATTGATGTCATATTGTGCGATAGAGATTGTCCTATTATCATTTTGTGGTAGTGGCCGGTGTGAGTTTCGCTCCATCATCCTTTTGGTGGGGGGTCTGTCATCGTAATTGGTGTCAGATTGTGCGATAGTGTTTGTCCTATCATCCTTTTGGTGGTAGCTGTCGGTTTGAGTTTCTCCCTGTCATCCTTTTGGTGGGGGGTCTGACATCTAACTGATTTCAGATTGTGCGATAATGTTTGTCTTATCCTCCTTTTGGTGGTAGTTATTGGTGTGAGTTTTGCTCCGTCATCCTTTTGGTGGGGGGTCTGTCATCTTGTTGATGTCGGATTGTGCGATAGTGATTGTCCTATCATGCTTTTGGTGGTAGTTGCCGGTGTGAGTTTCGCTCCTTCATCCTTTTGGTGGAGGGTCTGTCATTGTTATTGATGTCATATTATGCGATAGAGTTTGTCCTATCATCCTTTTGGTGGTAGTGGCCAGTGTGAGTTTCGCTCCGTCATCCTTTTGGTGGGGGGTCTGTCATCTTGTTGATGTCGGATTGTGCGATAGTGATTGTTATATAATCCTTTTGGTGGTAGTGACGGGTGTGAGTTTCGCTCCATCATCCTTTTGTGGGGGTTCTGTTATCTTATTGATGTCAGATTGTGCGATAGTGTTTGTCCTATCATCCTTTTGGTGGTAGTGGCCGGTGTGAGTTTCGCTCCGTTATCCTTTTGGTGGAGGGTCTGTCATCTTGTTGATATTGGATTTTGCGATAGTGATTGTCCTATCATCCTATTGATGGTAGTGGCGGGTGTGAGTTTCGCTCCGTCATTCTTTTGGTGGGGGGTCTGTCATCTTGATTGATGTCCGATTGTGCGATGGTGTTTGTCCTATGATCCTTTTGGTGGTAGTGGCCGGTGTGAGTTTTGCTCCGTCATCCTTTTGATGGACGGTCTGTCATCGTAATTGATGTCAGGTTGTGTGATCGTGTTTGTCCTATCATACTTTTGGTGGTATTGGTCGGTGTGAGTTTCGCTCCGTCATCCTTTTGGTGGGGGGGTCTATCATCGTAATTGATGTCATATTGTGCGATAGAGATTGTCCTATTATCATTTTGTGGTAGTGGCCGGTGTGAGTTTCGCTCCATCATCCTTTTGGTGGGGGGTCTGTCATCGTAATTGGGGTCAGATTGTGCGATAGTGTTTGTCCTATCATCCTTTTGGTGGTAGCTGTCGGTTTGAGTTTCTCCCTGTCATCCTTTTGGTGGGGGGTCTGACATCTAGCTGATTTCAGATTGTGCGATAATGTTTGTCTTATCCTCCTTTTGGGGGTAGTCATCGGTGTGAGTTTTGCTCCGTCATCCTTTTGGTGGGGGGTCTGTCATCTTGTTGATGTCGGATTGTGCGATAGTGATTGTCCTATCATGCTTTTGGTGGTAGTGACCGGTGTGAGTTTCGCTACTTCATCCTTTTTATGGAGGGTCTGTCATTGTTATTGATGTCATATTATGCGATAGAGTTTGTCCTATCATCCTTTTGGTGGTAGTGGTCGGTATGAGTTTCGCTCTGTCATCCTTTTGGTGGGGGGTCTGTCATCTTGTTGATGTCGGATTGTGCGATAGTGATTGTTATATAATCCTTTTGGTGGTAGTGATGGGTGTGAGTTTCGCTCCATCATCCTTTTGTGGGGGTTCTGTTATCTTATTGATGTCAGATTGTGCGATAGTGTTTGTCCTATCATCCTTTTGGTGGTAGTGGCCGGTGTGAGTTTCGCTCCGTTATCCTTTTGGTGGAGGGTCTGTCATCTTGTTGATATCGGATTTTGCGATAGTGATTGTCCTATCATCCTATTGATGGTAGTGGCGGGTGTGAGTTTCGCTCCGTCATTCTTTTGGTGGGGGGTCTGTCATCTTGATTGATGTCCGATTGTGCGATGGTGTTTGTCCTATGATCCTTTTGGTGGTAGTGGCCGGTGTGAGTTTCGCTCCGTCATCCTTTTGGTGGACGGTCTGTCATCGTAATTGATGTCAGGTTGTGTGATCGTGTTTGTCCTATCATACTTTTGGTGGTATTGGTCGGTGTGAGTTTCGCTCCGTCATCCTTTTGGTGGGGGGGTCTGTCATCGTAATTGATGTCATATTGTGCGATAGAGATTGTCCTATTATCATTTTGTGGTAGTGGCCGGTGTGAGTTTCGCTCCATCATCCTTTTGGTGGGGGGTCTGTCATCGTAATTGGTGTCAGATTGTGCGATACTGTTTGTCCTATCATCCTTGTGGTGGTAGCTGTCGGTTTGAGTTTCTCCCTGTCATCCTTTTGGTGGGGGGTCTGACATCTAGCTGATGTCAGATTGTGCGATAATGTTTGTCTTATCCTCCTTTTGGTGGTAGCCGTCGATGTGAGTTTTGCTCCGTCATCCTTTTGGTGGGGGGTCTGTCATCTTGTTGATGTCAGATTGTGCGATAGTGATTGTCCTATCATGCATTTGGTGGTAGTGGCCGGTGTGAGTTTCGCTCCTTCATCCTTTTGGTGGAGGGTCTGTCATTGTTATTGATGTCATATTATGCGATAGAGTTTGTCCTATCATCCTTTTGGTGGTAGTGGTCGGTGTGAGTTTCGCTCCGTCATCATTTTGGTGGGGGGTCTGTCATCTTTTGATGTCGGATTGTGCGATAGTGATTGTCATATAATCCTTTTGGTGGTAGTGGCGGGTGTGAGTTTCGCTCCGTCATCCTTTTGTGGGGGGTCTGTTATCTTATTGATGTCAGATTGTGCGATAGTGTTTGTCCTATCATCCTTTTGGAGGTAGCGGCCGGTGTGAGTTTCGCTCCGTCATCCTTTTGGTGGGGGGTCTGTCATCTTGATTGATGTCAGATTGTGCGATGATGTTTGTCCTATCATCCTTTTGGTGGTAGTGGCCTGTGTGAGTTTCGCTCTGTCATCCTTTTGGTGGGGTGTGTCATCGTAGTTGATGTCAGATTATGAGATAGTGTTTGTCCTATCATCCTTTTGGTGGTAGCGGTCGGTGTCAATTCCCCTCTGTCATCCTTTTGGTGGGGGTTCTGTCATCTTATTGATGTCAAATTGTTGGATATTGTTTGTCCTATCATCTTTTTGGTGGTAGTGGTCGGTGGGATTTTCGCTCCGTTATCCTTTTGGTGGGGGGTCTGTCATCGTAATTGATGTCAGATTAAGCGATAGTGTTTGTCCTATCATCCTTTTGGTGGTAGTGGCCGGTGTGAGTTTCGCACCTCATCCTTTTGGCGGGGGGTCTCTCATCGTAATTGATGTCAGATTGTGCGATAGTGTTTGTCCTATTATCCTTTTGGTCGTAGTTGCCGGTGTGAGTTTCACTCCGTCATTCTTTTGGTGGGGGGTCTGTCATCGTAATTGATGTCAGATTAAGCGATAGTGTTTGTCCTATCATCCTTTTGGTGGTAGTGGCGGGTGTGAGTTTCGCTCCGTCATTCTTTTGGTGGGGGGTCTGTCATCTTGATTGATGTCCGATTGTGCGATGGTGTTTGTCCTATGATCCTTTTGGTGGTAGTGGCCGGTGTGAGTTTCGCTCCGTCATCCTTTTGGTGGACGGTCTGTCATCGTAATTGATGTCAGGTTGTGTGATCGTGTTTGTCCTATCATACTTTTGGTGGTATTGGTCGGTGTGAGTTTCGCTCCGTCATCCTTTTGGTGGGGGGGTCTGTCATCGTAATTGATGTCATATTGTGCGATAGAGATTGTCCTATTATCATTTTGTGGTAGTGGCCGGTGTGACTTTCGCTCCATCATCCTTTTGGTGGGGGGTCTGTCATCGTAATTGGTGTCAGATTGTGCGATAGTGTTTGTCCTATCATCCTTGTGGTGGTAGCTGTCGGTTTGAGTTTCTCCCTGTCATCCTTTTGGTGGGGGGTCTGACATCTAGCTGATGTCAGATTGTGCGATAATGTTTGTCTTATCCTCCTTTTGGTGGTAGCCGTCGATGTGAGTTTTGCTCCGTCATCCTTTTGGTGGGGGGTCTGTCATCTTGTTGATGTCAGATTGTGCGATAGTGATTGTCCTATCATGCTTTTGGTGGTAGTGGCCGGTGTGAGTTTCGCTCCTTCATCCTTTTGGTGGAGGGTCTGACATTGTTATTGATGTCATATTATGCGATAGAGTTTGTCCTATCATCCTTTTGGTGGTAGTGGTCGGTGTGAGTTTCGCTCCGTCATCATTTTGGTGGGGGGTCTGTCATCTTTTGATGTCGGATTGTGCGATAGTGATTGTCATATAATCCTTTTGGTGGTAGTGGCGGGTGTGAGTTTCGCTCCGTCATCCTTTTGTGGGGGGTCTGTTATCTTATTGATGTCAGATTGTGCGATAGTGTTTGTCCTATCATCCTTTTGGAGGTAGCGGCCGGTGTGAGTTTCGCTCCGTCATCCTTTTGGTGGGGGGTCTGTCATCTTGATTGATGTCAGATTGTGCGATGATGTTTGTCCTATCAACCTTTTGGTGGTAGTGGCCTGTGTGAGTTTCGCTCTGTCATCCTTTTGGTGGGGTGTGTAATCGTAGTTGATGTCAGATTATGAGATAGTGTTTGTCCTATCATCCTTTTGGTGGTAGCGGTCGGTGTCAATTCCCCTCTGTCATCCTTTTGGTGGGGGTTCTGTCATCTTATTGATGTCAAATTGTTGGATATTGTTTGTCCTATCATCTTTTTGGTGGTAGTGGTCGGTGGGATTTTCGCTCCGTTATCCTTTTGGTGGGGGGTCTGTCATCGTAATTGATGTCAGATTAAGCGATAGTGTTTGTCCTATCATCCTTTTGGTGGTAGTGGCCGGTGTGAGTTTCGCACCTCATCCTTTTGGCGGGGGGTCTCTCATCGTAATTGATGTCAGATTGTGCGATAGTGTTTGTCCTATTATCCTTTTGGTCGTAGTTGCCGGTGTGAGTTTCACTCCGTCATCCTTTTGGTGGGGGGTCTGTCATCGTAATTGATGTCAGATTAAGCGATAGTGTTTGTCCTATCATCCTTTTGGTGGTAGTGGCGGGTGTGAGTTTCGCTCCATCATTCTTTTGGTGGGGGGTCTGTCATCTTGATTGATGTCCGATTGTGCGATGGTGTTTGTCCTATCATCCTTTTGGTGGTAGTGGCCGGTGTGAGTTTCGCTCCGTCATCCGTTGGTGGGGAGTCTGTTATCTTATTGATGTCAGATTGTGCGATAGTGTTTGTCCTGTCATCCTTTTGGTTGTAGTATCCGATGTGAGTTTTGTTCTGTCGTCCTTTTGGTGGGGGGTCTGTCATCTTGTTGATGTCAGATTGTGCGATAGTGATTGTCCTATCATCCTTTTGGTGATAGTGGCCGGCGTGAGTTTCGCTCCATCATCCTTTTGTGTGTGTGTGTGTGGGGGGGGGGGGTATGTCATCTTGATTGATGTCAGATTGTGCGATGGTGTTTGTCCTTTCATCCCTTTGGTGATAATGGCCGGCGTGAGTATCTCTCCGTCATCCTTTTGTGGAGGGGTCTATTATCTTATTGATGTCAGATTGTGCGATAGTGTTTGTCCTATCATCCTTTTGGTGGTAGTGGCCGGTGTGAGTTTCCTTCTGTTATCCTTTTGGTGGGGGGTCTCTCATCTTGTTGATGTCGGATTGTGCGCTAGTGTTTGGTGGTAGTGGCGGGTGTGAGTTTCGCTCCGTCATCCTTTTGGTGGACGGTCTGTCATCGTAATTGATGTCAAGTTGTGTGATCGTGTTTGTCCTATCATGATTTTGGTGGTAGTGGCCGGTGTGAGTTTCGCTCCGTCATCCTTTTGGTGGGGGGTCTGTCATCGTAATTGATGTCATATTGTGCGATAGAGATTGTCCTATTATCATTTTGGTGGTAGTGGCCGGTGTGAGTTTCGCTCCATCATCCTTTTGGTGGGGGGTCTGTCATCGTAATTGGTGTCAGAGTGTGCGATAGTGTTTGTCCTATCATCCTTTTGGTGGTAGCTGTCGGTTTGAGTTTCTCTCTGTCATCCTTTTGGTGGGGGGTCTGACATCTAGCTGATGTCAGATTGTGCGATAATGTTTATCTTATCCTCCTTTTGAAGGTAGCCATCGGTGTGAGTTTTGCTCCGTCATCCTTTTGGTGGGGGGTCTGTCATCTTGTTGATGTCGGATTGTGCGATAGTGATTGTCCTATCATGCTTTTGGTGGTAGTGGCCGGTGTGAGTTTCGCTCCTTCATCCTTTTGGTGGACGGTCTGTCATTGTTATTGATGTCATATTATGCGATAGAGTTTGTCCTATCATCCTTTTGGTGGTAGTGGTCGGTGTGAGTTTCGCTCCGTCATCATTTTGGTGGGGGGTCTGTCATCTTTTGATGTCGGATTGTGCGATAGTGATTGTCATATAATCCTTTTGGTGGTAGTGGCGGGTGTGAGTTTCGCTCTGTCATCCTTTTGTGGGAGGTCTGTTATCTTATTGATGTCAGATTGTGCGATAGTGTTTGTCCTATCATCCTTTTGGAGGTAGCGGCCGGTGTGAGTTTCACTCCGTCATCCTTTTGGTGGGGGGTCTGTCATCTTGATTGATGTCAGATTCTACGATGATGTTTGTCCTATCATCCTTTTGGTGGTAGTGGCCTGTGTGATTTTCGCTCTGTCATCCTTTTGGTGGGGTGTGTCATCGTAGTTGATGTCAGATTATGAGATAGTGTTTGTCCTATCATCCTTTTGGTGGTAGCGGTCGGTGTCAATTCCCCTCTGTCATCCTTTTGGTGGGGGTTCTGTCATCTTATTGATGTCAAATTGTTGGATACTGTTTGTCCTATCATCTTTTTGGTGGTAGTGGTCGGTGGGATTTTCGCTCCGTTATCCTTTTGGTGGGGGGTCTGTCATCGTAATTGATGTCAGATTAAGCGATAGTGTTTGTCCTATCATCCTTTTGGTGGTAGTGGCCGGTGTGAGTTTCGCACCTCATCCTTTTGGCGGGGGGTTTCTCATCGTAATTGATGTCAGATTGTGCGATAGTGTTTGTCCTATTATCCTTTTGGTCGTAGTTGCCGGTGTGAGTTTCACTCCGTCATCCTTTTGGTGGGGGGTCTGTCATCGTAATTGATGTCAGATTAAGCGATAGTGTTTGTCCTATCATCCTTTTGGTGGTAGTGGACGGTGTGAGTTTCGCTACGTCATCCTTTTGGCGGGGGTTCTGTCATCGTAATTGATGTTAGATTGTGCGATAGTGTTTGTCTTATCATCCTTTTGGTGGTAGTTGTCGGTGTGAGTTTCGCTCCGTCATCCTTTTGGTGGGGGGTCTGTCATCTTGTTGATGTCGGATTGTGCGATAGTGTTTGTCCTATCATGCGATGTTGTTGATGTCATCTTGATTGATGTCAGATTGTGCGATGTTGTTTGTCCTATCATCCTTTTGGTTGTAGTGGCCGGTGTGAGTTTCGCTCCGTCATCCTTCTGGTGGGGGGGGGGGGTATTTCATCTTAATTGATGTCTGATTGTGCAATAGTCGTTGTCCTATCATCCTTTTGTTGATAGTGGCCGGCGTGAGTTTCCATTCTTCATCCTTTTGTGGGGGGGTCTGTCATCATAATTGATGTCAGGTTGTGCGATCGTGTTTTTCCTATCATGCTTTTGGTGGTAGTGGCCGGTGTGAGTTTCGCTCTGTTAACCTTTTGGTGGGGGGTCTGTCATCATTATGTATGTCATATTGTGCGATAGTGTTTGTCCTATCATCCTTTTGGTGGTAGTGGCCAGTGTGAGTTTCGCTCCATCATCCTTATGTTGGGGGGTCTGTCATCGTAATTGGTGTCAGAGTGTGCGATAGTGTTTTTCTTATCATCCTTTTGGTGATAGAAGACGGTGTCAGTTTCACTCCGTCATCCTTTTGATGGGGGGTCTGTCATCGTAATTGATGTCAGATTAAGCGATAGTGTTTGTCCTATCATCCTTTTGGTGGTAGTGGACGGTGTGAGTTTCGCTCCGTCATCCTTTTAGCGGGGGGTCTGTCATCGTAATTGATGTTAGATTGTGCGATATTGTTTGTCTTATCATCCTTTTGGTGGTAGTTGCCGGTGTGAGTTTTGCTCCCTCATCCTTTTGGTGGGGGGTCTGTCATCTTGTTGATGTCGGATTGTGCGATAGTGTTTGTCCTATCATGCGATGTTCTTGATGTCATCTTGATTGATGTCAGATTGTGCGATATTGTTTGTCCTATCATCCTTTTGGTGGTAGTGGCCGGTGTGAGTTTCGCTCCGTCATCCTTCTGGTGGGGGGGTATTTCATCTTAATTGATGTCAGATTGTGCAATAGTCGTTGTCCTATCATCCTTTTGTTGATAGTGGCCGGCGTGAGTTTCCATTCTTCATCCTTTTGTGGAGGGGTCTGTCATCATAATTGATGTCAGGTTGTGCGATCGTGTTTTTCCTATCATGCTTTTGGTGGTAGTGGCCGGTGTGAGTTTCGCTCCGTTAACCTTTTGGTGGGGGGTCTGTCATCGTTATGTCTGTCATATTGTGCGATAGTGTTTGTCCTATCATGCTTTTGGTGGTAGTGGCCAGTGTGAGTTTCGCTCCATCATCCTTAAGTTGGGGGGTCTGTCATCGTAATTGGTGTCAGAGTGTGCGATAGTGTTTTTCTTATCATCCTTTTGGTGATAGCAGTCGGTGTGAGTTTCACTCCGTCATCCTTTTGGTGGGGGGTCTGTCAACGTAATTGATGTCAGATTATGCGATAGTGTTTGTCCTATCATCCTATTGGTGGTAGCGGCCGGTGTGAGTTCCGCTTCGTCTTCCTTTTGTTGGGGAGTCTTTCATCTTATTCATGTGAGATTGTGGCATAGTGTTTGTCCTATCATCCTTTTGGTGGTAGTTTTCGGTTAAGTTTCGCTCCGTCATCCTTTTGGTGGGGGGTCTGTCATCTAGTTGATGTCAGATTGTGCGATAATGTTTGTCTTATCATCCTTTTGGTGGTAGTATTCGGTGTGAGTTTCGCTCCAACATCCTTTTAGTGGGGGGTCTGTCATCGTAATTGATGTCAGATTTTGTGATAGTGTTTGTCCTATCATCCTTTTGGTGGTAGTGGCCGGTGTGAGTTTCGCTTCATCATCCTTTTGGTGGGGGGTCTGTCATCTAGTTCATGTCGGATTGTGCGATAGTGATTGTCCTATAATCAATTTTGTTGTAGTAGCAGGTGTGAGTTTCGCTCCGTCATCCTTTGAGTGGGGGTCTTTCATCGTAATTGATGTCAGATTGTGCAATAGTGTTTGTCATATCATCCTTTTGGTGATAATGGCCACCGTGAGTTTCATTTTGTCATCCCTTTGTGGGGGGTCTGTTATCTTATTGATGTGAGATTGTGCGATACTGTTTGTCCTATCATCCTTTTGGTGATAGTGGCCGGTGTGAGTTTCGCTTCGTCATCCTTTTGGTGGGGGGTCTGTCATCTTTATGATGTCGGATTGTGCGATAGTGTTTGTCCTATCATCCTTTTGGTGGGGGTCTGTCATCTTGTTGATGTCGGATTGTGCGATAGTGTTTGTCCTATCTTCCTTTAGGTGGTAGTGGCGCGTGTGACTTTCGCTCCGTCATCCTTTTGGTGGGCAGTTTGTCATCGTAATTGATGTCAGGTTGTGTGATCGTCTTTGCCCTATCATGCTTTTGGTGGTAGTGGCCGGTGTGAGTTTCGCTCCGTCATCCTTTTGGTGGGGAGTCTGTCATCGTTATTGATTTCGAATTATGCGATAGAGTTTGTCCAATCATGCTTTTGGTGGTAGTGGATGGTGTGAGTTTCACTCCGTCATCCTTTTGGTGGGGGGTCTGTCATCGTAATTTCTGTCAGAGTGTGCGATAAAGTTTGTCCAATCATGCCTTTGGTGGTAGTGGACGGTGTGAGTTTCGCTCCGTCATCCTTTAGGTGGGGGGTCTTTCATCGTAATTGATATCAGATTGTACGATAATGTTTGTCCTATCATCCTTTTGATGGTAGCGGCCGGTGTGAGTTTAGCTCCGTCATCCTTTTGGCGGGGGGTCTGTCATCGTTATGTATGTCATATTGTTCCATTGTGTTTGTCCTACTATCCTTTTGGTGGTAGTGGCCAGTGTGAGTTTCGCTCCATCATCCTTTTGGTGGGGGGTATGTCATCGTAATTGATGTCAGATTATGCGATAGTGTTTGTCCTATCATCCTATTGGTAGTAGCGGCCGGTGTGAGTTTTGCTCCGTCTTCCTTTTGGTGGGGGGTCTTTCATCTTGTTGATGTCGGATTGTGCGATAGTGATTGTCCTATCATCCTTTTGGTGGTAGTTGTCGGTGTAAGTTTCACTCCGTCATCCTTTTGGCAGGGGGTCTGTCATCTAGCTGATGTCAGATTGTGCGATAATGTTTGTCTTATCATCCTTTTGGTGGTAGTGGTTAGTGTGAGTTTCGCCCCGTCATCCTTTTGGTGGGGGGTCTGTCGTCGTAATTGATGTCAGATTGTGCGATAGTGTTTGACCTATTATCCTTTTGGTGGTAGTGGCCGGTGTTAGTTTCGCTCCCTCATCCTTTTGGTGGGGGGTCTTTCATCTTGTTGATGTCGGATTGTGCGATAGTGATTGTCCTATCATCATTTTGGTGGTAGTGGCGGGTGCGAGTTTCGCTCCGTCATCCTTTTGGTTAGGGGTCTGTCATCTTGATTGATGTCAGATTGTGTGATGGTGTTTGTCTTATCATGCTTTCGGTGGTATTGGGCGGTGTGAGTTTCGCTCCGTCATTCTTTTGCGGGGGGTCTGTTATCTTATTGATGTCAGATTGTGCGATAATGTTTGTCCTATCATCCTTTTGGTTGTAGTGGCCGGTGTGAGTTTCGCTCCGTCATCCTTTTGGTGGGGGGTCTGTCATCTTGTGTATGTCGGGTTGTGCGATGGTGTTTTTCCTATCATCCTTTTGGTGGTAGTGGCGCGTGTGAGTTTCGTTTCGTGATCTTTTTAGTGGGCGGTTTCTCATCGTAATTGAGGTCAGGTTGTGTGGCTGGTGTGAGTTTCGCTCCGTCATCCTTTTGGTTGGGGGTCGGTCATCGTTATAGATTTCATATTGTGCGATAGAGTTTGTCCTATCATGCTTTTGGTGGTAGTGGCCGGTGTTAGTTTCGCTCCGTCATCCTTTTGGTGGGGGGGTCTGTAATCGTAATTGGTGTCAGAGTGTGCGATAGTGTTTGTCTTATCATCCTTTTAGTGATAGCGGTCGGTGTGAGTTTCGCTCCGTCATCCTTTTGGTGGGGGTCTGTCATCTTGATTGATGTCAGATTGTGCGATGGTGTTTGTCCTATCATCCTTTCGGTGGTAGTGGGCGGTGTGAGTTTCGCTCCATCATCTTTTTGGTGGGGGGTCTTTCATCGTAATTGATGTCAGATTGTGCAATAGTGTTTGTCCTATCATCCTTTTGGTGATAATGGCCGGCGTGAGTTTCGCTTTGTCATCCCTTTGTGGGGGGTCTGTTATCTTATTGATGTGAGATTGTGCGATAGTGTTTGTCATATCATCCTTTTGGTGATAGTAGCCGGTGTGAGTTTCGCTCCGTCATCCTTTGGGTGGGGGGGGGGGGTCTGTCATCTTTTTGATGTCGGATTGTGCGATAGTGTTTGTCCTATCATCCTTTTGGTGGGGGGTCTGTCATCTTGTTGATGTCGGATTGTGCGATAGTGTTTGTCCTATCTTCCTTTAGGTGGTAGTGGCGCGGGTGAGTTTCGCTCCGTCAACCTTTTGGTGGGCAGTTTGTCATCGTAATTGATGTCAGGTTGTGTGATCGTCTTTGCCCTATCATGCTTTTGGTGGTAGTGGCCGGTGTGAGTTTCGCTCCGTCATCCTTTTGGTGGGGGGTCTGTCATCGTTATTGATTTCGAATTGTGCGATAGAGTTTGTCCAATCATGCTTTTGGTGGTAGTGGATGGTGTGAGTTTCACTCCGTCATCCTTTTGGTGGGGGGTCTGTCATCGTAATTTCTGTCAGAGTGTGCGATAAAGTTTGTCCAATCATGCCTTTGGTGGTAGTGGACGGTGTGAGTTTCGCTCCGTCATCCTTTAGGTGGGGGGTCTTTCATCGTAATTGATATCAGATTGTACGATAATGTTTGTCCTATCATCCTTTTGATGGTAGCGGCCGGTGTGAGTTTAGCTCCGTCATCCTTTTGGCGGGGGGTCTGTCATCGTTATGTATGTCATATTGTTCCATTGTGTTTATCCTACTCTCCTTTTGGTGGTAGTGGCCAGTGTGAGTTTCGCTCCATCATCCTTTTGGTGGGGGGTCTGTCATCGTAATTGGTGTCAGAGTGTGCGATAGTGTTTGTCTTATCATGCTTTTGGTGATAGCGGTCGATGTGAGTTTCGCTCCGCATCCTTTTGATGGGGGGTATGTCATCGTAATTGATGTCAGATTATGCGATAGTGTTTGTCCTATCATCCTATTGGTAGTAGCGGCCGGTGTGAGTTTTGCTCCGTCTTCCTTTTGGTGGGGGGTCTTTCATCTTGTTGATGTCGGATTGTGCGATAGTGATTGTCCTATCATCCTTTTGGTGGTAGTTGTCGGTGTAAGTTTCACTCCGTCATCCTTTTGGCAGGGGGTCTGTCATCTAGCTGATGTCAGATTGTGCGATAATGTTTGTCTTATCATCCTTTTGGTGGTAGTGGTTAGTGTGAGTTTCGCCCCGTCATCCTTTTGGTGGGGGGTCTGTCATCGTAATTGATGTCAGATTGTGCGATAGTGTTTGACCTATTATCCTTTTGGTGGTAGTGGCCGGTGTTAGTTTCGCTCCCTCATCCTTTTGGTGGGGGGTCTTTCATCTTGTTGATGTCGGATTGTGCGATAGTGATTGTCCTATCATCATTTTGGTGGTAGTGGCGGGTGCGAGTTTCGCTTCGTCATCCTTTTGGTTGGGGGTCTGTCATCTTGATTGATGTCAGATTGTGTGATGGTGTTTGTCTTATCATCCTTTCGGTGGAATTGGGCGGTGTGAGTTTCGCTCCGTCATCCTTTTGCGGGGGGTCTGTTATCTTATTGATGTCAGATTGTGCGATAATGTTTGTCCTATCATCCTTTTGGTTGTAGTGGCCGGTGTGAGTTTCGCTCCGTCATCCTTTTGGTGGGGGGTCTGTCATCTTGTTGATGTCGGGTTGTGCGATGGTGTTTTTCCTATCATCCTTTTGGTGGTAGTGGCGCGTGTGAGTTTCGTTTCGTGATCTTTTTAGTGGGCGGTTTCTCATCGTAATTGAGGTCAGGTTGTGTGGCTGGTGTGAGTTTCGCTCCGTCATCCTTTTGGTTGGGGGTCGGTCATCGTTATAGATTTCATATTGTGCGATAGAGTTTGTCCTATCATGCTTTTGGTGGTAGTGGCCGGTGTTAGTTTCGCTCCGTCATCCTTTTGGTGGGGGGGTCTGTAATCGTAATTGGTTTCAGAGTGTGCGATAGTGTTTGTCTTATCATCCTTTTAGTGATAGCGGTCGGTGTGAGTTTCTCTCTGTCATCCTTTTGGTGGGGGTCTGTCATCTTGATTGATGTCAGATTGTGCGATGGTGTTTGTTCTATCATCCTTTCGGTGGTAGTGGGTGGTGTGAGTTTCGCTCCATCATCTTTTTGGTGGGGGGTCTTTCATCGTAATTGATGTCAGATTGTGCAATAGTGTTTGTCCTATCATCCTTTTGGTGATAATGGCCGGCGTGAGTTTCGCTTTGTCATCCCTTTGTGGGGGGTCTGTTATCTTATTGATGTGAGATTGTGCGATAGTGTTTGTCATATCATCCTTTTGGTGATAGTAGCCGGTGTGAGTTTCGCTCCGTCATCCTTTGGGTGGGTGGGGGGGGGGGGTCTGTCATCTTTTTGATGTCGGATTGTGCGATAGTGTTTGTCCTATCATCCTTTTGGTGGGGGGTCTGTCATCTTGTTGATGTCGGATTGTGCGATAGTGTTTGTCCTATCTTCCTTTAGGTGGTAGTGGCGCGGGTGAGTTTCGCTCCGTCAACCTTTTGGTGGGCAGTTTGTCATCGTAATTGTTGTCAGGTTGTGTGATCGTCTTTGACCTATCATGCTTTTGGTGGTAGTGGCCGGTGTGAGTTTCGCTCCGTCATCCTTTTGGTCGGGGGTTTGTCATCGTTATTGATTTCGAATTGTGCGATAGAGTTTGTCCAATCATGCTTTTGGTGGTAGTGGATGGTGTGAGTTTCACTCAGTCATCCTTTTGGTGGGGGGTCTGTCATCGTAATTTCTGTCAGAGTGTGCGATAAAGTTTGTCCAATCATGCCTTTGGTGGTAGTGGACGGTGTGAGTTTCGCTCCGTCATCCTTTAGGTGGGGGGTTTTGCATCGTAATTGATATCAGATTGTACGATAATGTTTGTCCTATCATCCTTTTGATGGTAGCGGCCGGTGTGAGTTTAGCTCCGTCATCCTTTTGGCGGGGGGTCTGTCATCGTTATGTATGTCATATTGTTCCATTGTGTTTATCCTACTCTCCTTTTGGTGGTAGTGGCCAGTGTGAGTTTCGCTCCATCATCCTTTTGGTGGGGGGTCTGTCATCGTAATTGGTGTCAGAGTGTGCGATAGTGTTTGTCTTATCATGCTTTTGGTGATAGCGGTCGATGTGAGTTTCGCTCCGCATCCTTTTGATGGGGGGTATGTCATCGTAATTGATGTCAGATTATGCGATAGTGTTTGTCCTATCATCCTATTGGTAGTAGCGGCCGGTGTGAGTTTTGCTCCGTCTTCCTTTTGGTGGGGGGTCTTTCATCTTGTTGATGTCGGATTGTGCGATAGTGATTGTCCTATCATCCTTTTGGTGGTAGTTGTCGGTGTAAGTTTCACTCCGTCATCCTTTTGGCAGGGGGTCTGTCATCTAGCTGATGTCAGATTGTGCGATAATGTTTGTCTTATCATCCTTTTGGTGGTAGTGGTTAGTGTGAGTTTCGCCCCGTCATCCTTTTGGTGGGGGGTCTGTCATCGTAATTGATGTCAGATTGTGCGATAGTGTTTGACCTATTATCCTTTTGGTGGTAGTGGCCGGTGTTAGTTTCGCTCCCTCATCCTTTTGGTGGGGGGTCTTTCATCTTGTTGATGTCGGATTGTGCGATAGTGATTGTCCTATCATCATTTTGGTGGTAGTGGCGGGTGCGAGTTTCGCTTCGTCATCCTTTTGGTTGGGGGTCTGTCATCTTGATTGATGTCAGATTGTGTGATGGTGTTTGTCTTATCATCCTTTCGGTGGAATTGGGCGGTGTGAGTTTCGCTCCGTCATCCTTTTGCGGGGGGTCTGTTATCTTATTGATGTCAGATTGTGCGATAATGTTTGTCCTATCATCCTTTTGGTTGTAGTGGCCGGTGTGAGTTTCGCTCCGTCATCCTTTTGGTGGGGGGTCTGTCATCTTGTTGATGTCGGGTTGTGCGATGGTGTTTTTCCTATCATCCTTTTGGTGGTAGTGGCGCGTGTGAGTTTCGTTTCGTGATCTTTTTAGTGGGCGGTTTCTCATCGTAATTGAGGTCAGGTTGTGTGGCTGGTGTGAGTTTCGCTCCGTCATCCTTTTGGTTGGGGGTTGGTCATCGTTATAGATTTCATATTGTGCGATAGAGTTTGTCCTATCATGCTTTTGGTGGTAGTGGCCGGTGTTAGTTTCGCTCCGTCATCCTTTTGGTGGGGGGGTCTGTAATCGTAATTGGTGTCAGAGTGTGCGATAGTGTTTGTCTTATCATCCTTTTAGTGATAGCGGTCGGTGTGAGTTTCTCTCTGTCATCCTTTTGGTGGGGGTCTGTCATCTTGATTGATGTCAGATTGTGCGATGGTGTTTGTTCTATCATCCTTTCGGTGGTAGTGGGTGGTGTGAGTTTCGCTCCATCATCTTTTTGGTGGGGGGTCTTTCATCGTAATTGATGTCAGATTGTGCAATAGTGTTTGTCCTATCATCCTTTTGGTGATAATGGCCGGCGAGAGTTTCGCTTTGTCATCCCTTTGTGGGGGGTCTGTTATCTTATTGATGTGAGATTGTGCGATAGTGTTTGTCATATCATCCTTTTGGTGATAGTAGCCGGTGTGAGTTTCGCTCCGTCATCCTTTGGGTGGGTGGGGGGGGTCTGTCATCTTTTTGATGTCGGATTGTGCGATAGTGTTTGTCCTATCATCCTTTTGGTGGGGGGTCTGTCATCTTGTTGATGTCGGATTGTGCGATAGTGTTTGTCCTATCTTCCTTTAGGTGGTAGTGGCGCGGGTGAGTTTCGCTCCGTCAACCTTTTGGTGGGCAGTTTGTCATCGTAATTGTTGTCAGGTTGTGTGATCGTCTTTGACCTATCATGCTTTTGGTGGTAGTGGCCGGTGTGAGTTTCGCTCCGTCATCCTTTTGGTCGGGGGTTTGTCATCGTTATTGATTTCGAATTGTGCGATAAAGTTTGTCCAATCATGCTTTTGGTGGTAGTGGATGGTGTGAGTTTCACTCAGTCATCCTTTTGGTGGGGGGTCTGTCATCGTAATTTCTGTCAGAGTGTGCGATAAAGTTTGTCCAATCATGCCTTTGGTGGTAGTGGACGGTGTGAGTTTCGCTCCGTCATCCTTTAGGTGGGGGGTCTTGCATCGTAATTGATATCAGATTGTACGATAATGTTTGTCCTATCATCCTTTTAATGGTAGCGGCCGGTGTGAGTTTAGCTCCGTCATCCTTTTGGCGGGGGGTCTGTCATCGTTATGTATGTCATATTGTTCCATTGTGTTTGTCCTACTATCCTTTTGGTGGTAGTGGCCAGTGTGAGTTTCGCTCCATCATCCTTTTGGTGGGGGGTCTGTCATCGTAATTGGTGTCAGAGTGTGCGATAGTGTTTGTCTTATCATACTTTTGGTGATAGCGGTCGATGTGAGTTTCGCTCCGCATCCTTTTGGTGGGGGGTATGTCATCGTAATTGATGTCAGATTATGCGATAGTGTTTGTCCTATCATCCTATTGGTAGTAGCGGCCGGTGTGAGTTTTGCTCCGTCTTCCTTTTGGTGGGGGGTCTTTCATCTTGTTGATGTCGGATTGTGCGATAGTGATTGTCCTATCATCCTTTTGGGGGTAGTTGTCGGTGTAAGTTTCACTCCGTCCTCCTTTTGGCAGGGGGTCTGTCATCTAGCTGATGTCAGATTGTGCGATAATGTTTGTCTTATCATCCTTTTGGTGGTAGTGGTTAGTGTGAGTTTCGCCCTGTCATCCTTTTGGTGGGGGGTCTGTCATCGTAATTGATGTCAGATTGTGCGATAGTGTTTGACCTATTATCCTTTTGGTGGTAGTGGCCGGTGTTAGTTTCGCTCCCTCATCCTTTTGGTGGGGGTCTTTCATCTTGTTGATGTCGGATTGTGCGATAGTGATTGTCCTATCATCATTTTGGTGGTAGTGGCGCGTGTGAGTTTCGTTTCGTGATCTTTTTAGTGGGCGGTTTCTCATCGTAATTGAGGTCAGGTTGTGTGGCTGGTGTGAGTTTCGCTCCGTCATCGTTATAGATTTCATATTGTGCGATAGAGTTTGTCCTATCATGCTTTTGGTGGTAGTGGCCGGTGTTAGTTTCGCTCCGTCATCCTTTTGGTGGGGGGGTCTGAAATCGTAATTGGTGTCAGAGTGTGCGATAGTGTTTGTCTTATCATCCTTTTAGTGATATCGGTCGGTGTGAGTTTCGCTCCGTCATCCTTTTGGTGGGGGTCTGTCATCTTGATTGATGTCGGATTGTGCGATGGTGTTCGTCCTATCATCCTTTCGGTGGTAGTGGGCGGTGTGAGTTTCGCTCCATCATCTTTTTGGTGGGGGGTCTTTCATCGTAATTGATGTCATATTGTGCAATAGTGTTTGTCCTATCATCCTTTTGGTGATAATGGCCGGTGTGAGTTTCGCTTTGTCATCCCTTTGTGGGGGGTCTGTTATCTTATTGATGTGAGATTGTGGGATAGTGTTTGTCATATCATCCTTTTGGTGATAGTAGCCGGTGTGAGTTTTGCTCCGTCATCCTTTGGGTGGGGGGGGGGGGGTCTGTCATCTTTTTGATGTCGGATTGTGCGATAGTGTTTGTCCTATCATCCTTTTGGTGGGGGGTCTGTCATCTTGTTGATGTCGGATTGTGCGATAGTGTTTGTCCTATCTTCCTTTAGGTGGTAGTGGCGCGGGTGAGTTTCGCTCCGTCAACCTTTTGGTGGGCAGTTTGTCATCGTAATTGATGCCAGGTTGTGTGATCGTCTTTGACCTATCATGCTTTTGGTGGTAGTGGCCGGTGTGAGTTTCGCTCCGTCATCCTTTTGGTCGGGGGTTTGTCATCGTTATTGATTTTGAATTGTGCGATAGAGTTTATCCAATAATGCTTTTGGTGGTAGTGGACGGTGTGAGTTTCACTCCGTCATCCTTTTGGTGGGGGGTCTGTCATCTTGTTGATGTCGGATTGTGCGATAGTGTTTGTCCTATCTTCCTTTAGGTGGTAGTGGCGCGGGTGAGTTTCGCTCCGTCAACCTTTTGGTGGGCAGTTTGTCATCGTAATTGATGTCAGGTTGTGTGATCGTCTTTGACCTATCATGCTTTTGGTGGTAGTGGCCGGTGTGAGTTTCGCTCCGTCATCCTTTTGGTCGGGGGTTTGTCATCGTTATTGATTTTGAATTGTGCGATAGAGTTTATCCAATAATGCTTTTGGTGGTAGTGGACGGTGTGAGTTTCACTCCGTCATCCTTTTGGTGGGGGGTCTGTCATCGTAATTTCTGTCAGAGCGTGCGATAAAGTTTGTCCAATCATGCTTTTGGTGGTAGTGGATGGTGTGAGTTTCGCTCCGTCATCCTTTTGGTGGGGGGTCTGTCATCGTAATTGATATCAGATTGTACGATAATGTTTGTCCTATCATCCTTTTGATGGTAGCGGCCGGTGTGAGTTTTCCTCCGTCATCCTTTTGGCGGGGGGTTAGTCATCTTGTTGATGTCGGATTCTGCGATAGTGATTGTCCTATAATCCTTTTGGTTGTCGTGGCGGGTGTGAGTTTCGCTCCGTCATCCTTTTGGTGGGGGGTCTCTCATCGTAATTGATGTCAGGTTGTGCGATCGTGTTTGTCCTATCATGCTTTTGGTGGTAGTGGTCGGTGTGAGTTTCGCTCCGTCAACCTTTTGGTGGGGGGTCTGTCATCGTTATGTATGTCATATTGTTCGATAGTGTTTGTCCTATCATCGTTTTGGTGGTAGTCACCAGTGTGAGTTTCGCTCCATCATCCTTTTGGTGGGGGGTCTGTCATCGTAATTGGTGTCAGAGTGTGCGATAGTGTTTGTCTTATCATGCGTTTGGTGATAGCGATCGGTGTGAGTTTCGCTCCGTCATCCTTTTGGTGGGGGGTCTGTCATCGTAATTGATGTCAGATTATGCAATAGTGTTTGTCCTATCATCCTTTTGGTGGTAGTGGCCGGTGTGAGTTTCGCTCCCTCATCCTTTTGGTGGGGGGTCTTTCATCTTGTTGATGTCGGATTGTGCGATAGTGATTGTCCTATCATCCTTTTGGTGGTAGTAGCGGGTGCGAGTTTTGATCCGTCATCCTTTTGGTGGGGGGTCTGTCATCTTGATTGATGTCAGATTGTGCGATGGTGTTTGTCTTATCATCCTTTCGGTGGTAGTGGGCGGTGTGAGTTTCGCTCCGTCATCCTTTTGGTGGGCGGTCTTTCATCGTAATTGATGTCAGATTGAGCAATAGTGTTTGTCCTATCATCCTTTAGGTGATAGTGGCCGGCGTGAGTTTTGCTCCGTCATCCCTTTGCGGGGGGTTTGTTATCTTATTGATGTCAGATTGTGCGATAGTGTTTGTCCTATCATCCTTTTGGTTGTAGTGGCCGGTGTGAGTTTCGCTCTGTCATCCTTTTGGTGAGGGGTCTGTCATCTTGTTGATGTCGGATTGTGCGATAGTGTTTTTCCTCTCATCCTTTTGGTGGTAGTGTCGCGTGTTAGTTTTGTTACGTGATCTTTTTGGTGGGAGGTTTGTCATCGTAATTGAGGTCAGGTTGTATGGCCGGTGTGAGTTTCGCTATGTCATCCTTTTGGTTGGGGGTCGGTCATCGTTATTGATTTCATATTGTGCGATAGAGTTTGTCCTATCATGCTTTTGGTGGTAGTGGCCGGTGTGAGTTTCGCTCCGTCATCCTTTTGGTGGGGGGTCTGTAATCGTAATTGGTGTCAGAGTGTGCGATAGTGTTTGTCTTATCATCCTTTTGATGGTAGCGGCCGGTGTGAGTTTCGCTCCGTCATCCTTTTGGTGGGGGGTCTGTCACTTGGTTGATGTTGGATTGTGCGATAGTGATTGTCCTACCATCCTTATGGTTGTAATGGCGGGTGTGAATTTCGCTCCGTCATCCTTTTAGTGGGGGTCTATCATCTTGATTGATGTCATATTGTGCGATGATGTTTGTCGTATCATCCTTTTTGTGGTACTGGCCGCTGTGAGATTCGCTTCGTCATCCTTTTGGTGGGTGGTTTGTCATCGTAACTGATGTCTGATTATGGGATAGTATTTGTCCTATCATCCTTTTGGTGGTAGTGGTCGGTGTGAGTTTCTCTCCGTCATCCTTTTGGTGGGGGGTCTGTCATCTAGCTGATGTCAGATTGTGCGATAATGTTTGTCCAATCATCCTTTTAATGGTAGTGGTCGGTGTGAATTTCGCTCTGTCATCCTTTTGGTGGGGGGTCGGTCATGGTTATTGATTTCATATTGTACGATAGAGTTTGTCCTATCATCCTTTTGGTGGTAGTGGCCGGTGTGAGTTTCGCTCCATCATCCTTTTGGTGGGGGGTTTGTCATTGTAATTGATGTCAGAGTGTGCGATATTGTTTGTCTTATCATGCTTTTGGTGATAGCGGTCGGTGTGAGTTTCGCTCCGTCATCCTTTTGGTGAGGGGTCTGTCATCGTAATTGATGTCAGATTGTGCGATAGTGTTTGTCCTATCATCCTTTTAGTGGTAGTGGCCGGTGTGTGTTTCGCTCCGTCATCCTTTTGGCAGTGGGTCCGTCATCTAGTTTATGTCGGATTGTGCGATAGTGATTGTCCTATAATCCTTTTGGTGGTAGTGGCGGGGTTTGAGTTTCGCTCCGTCATCCTTTTGGAGGGGGGTCTGTGATCTTGATTGATGTCAGATTGTTGGATGGTGTTTGTCCTAGCGTCCTTTTGGTGGTAGTGGCCGGTGTGAGTTTCTCTCCGTCATCCTTTTGGTGGGGGGTCTTTCATCGTGATTGATGTTAGATTGTGCGATACTGTTTTTCCTATCATCCTTTTGGTGATAGTGGCCGGCGTGACTTTCGCTCCGTCATCCGTTTGTGGAGGGTCTGTTATTTTATTGATGTCAGATTGTGCGATAGTGTTTGTCCTATCATCCTTTTGGTGGTTGTGACCGGTGTGGTTTCGCTCCATCATCCATTTGGTGGGGGGTCTGTCATCTTAATTGATGTCAGATTGTGTGATAGTGTTTTACCTATCATCCTTTTGGTGGTAGTGGCCGGTGTGGATTTGCGTCATCATCCTTTTGATGGGGGGTCTGTCATCTTAATTGATGTCAGATTGTGCGATAGTGTTTGCCTTATCATCCTTTTGGCCGGTGTGAGTTTCGCTCTGTCATCCTTTTGGTGGGGGTCTGTCATCTAGCTGATGTCAGATTGTGCTATACTGTTTGTCCTATCATCCTTTTGGTGGTAGTGGACAATATGAGTTTCGCTCCGTCATCCTTTTGTTGGGGGGTCGGTCATCGTAATTGATATCAGATTGTGCGATAGTGTTTGTCCTATCATCCTTTTGGTGGTAGTGGTCGGTGTGAGTTTCGCTCCATCATCCTTTTCGTGGGAGGTCTGTCATCGTAATTGGTGTCAGAGGGTGTGATAATGTTTGTCTTATCATCCTTTTAGTGAACGCGGTCGGTGTGAGTTTCGCTCTGTCATCCTTTTGGTGGGGGGTTTGTGAACGTAGTTAATGTCAGATTATGCAATAGTGTTTGTCCTATCTACCTATTGGTGATAGCGTCCGGTGTGAGTTTCGCTCCGTCATCCTTTTGGTAGGGGGTCTGTCATCTTATTGATGTCAGATTGTGGGATAGTGTTTGTCCTTCATGCTTTTGGTGGTAGTGGTCGGTGTGAGTTTCGCTCCGTTATCCTTTTAGTTGGTGGTCTATCATCTAGCTGATGTCAGATTGTGCGATAATGTTTGTCTTATCATCCTTTTGGTGGTCGTGGTCTATGTGAGTTTCACTCCATCATCCTTTTGGTGGGGGGTCTGTCATCGTAATTGATGTGAGACTGTGGGATAGTGTTTGTCCTATCATCCTTTTGGTGGTAGTGGCCGGTGTGAGTTTCGCTCAGTAACCCTTTTGGTGTGGGGTCTGTCATCTAGTTGATGTTGGATTGTGCAATAGTGATTTTCCTATCATCCTTTTGGTGGTAGTGGCCGATGTGAGTTTTGGTGGGGGGTCTTTCATCGTGATTGATGTTAGATTGTGCGATCGTGTTTGTCCTATCATCCTTTTGGTGATAGTGGCTCGCGTGACTTCCGCTCTGTCATCCTTTTGTGGGGGGTCTGTTATCTTATTGATGTTAGATTGTGCGATAGTGTTTGTCCTATCATCCTATTGGTGGTTGTGGCCGGTGTGGTTTTGCTCCATCATCCTTTTGGTGGGGGTTCTGTTATCTTAATTGATATCAGATTGTGTGATAGTGTTTGTCCTATCGTCCTTTTGGTGGTAGTGGCCGGTGTGGTTTTGCTCCATCATCCTTATGGTGGGGGGTCTGTCATCTTAATTGATGTTAGATTGTGCGATAGTGTTTGCTCTATCATCCTTTTGGTGATAGTGGCCGGTGTGAGTTTCGCTCTGTCATCCTTTTGGTTGGGGGTCTGTCATCTAGCTGATGTTAGATTGTGCTATACTGTTTGTCCTATCATACTTTTGGTGATAGTGTTCGGTGTGAGTTTCGCTCCATCATCCTTTTGGTGGGGGGTCTATCATCGTAATTGATATCAGATTGTGCGATAGTTTTTTCCTTTCATTCTTTTGGTGGTAGTGGTCGGTGTGAGTTTTGCTCCGTCATCCTTTTGGTGGGAGGTTTGTCATTGTAATTGGTGTCAGAGTGTGCAATAATGTTTGTCTTATCATCCTTTTGGTGATAGCGGTCGATGTGAGTTTCGTTCTGTCATCCTTTTGGTGGGGGGTCTGTCATCTTATTGATGTTAGATTATGGGATAGTGTGTTTCCTATCATGCTTTTGGTGGTAGTGGTCGGTGTGAGTTTAGCTCCGTCATCCTTTTGGTGGGGGGTCTGTAATCGTAATTGGTGTCAGAGTGTGCGATAGTGTTTGTCTTATCATCCTTTTAGTGATAGCGGTCGGTGTGAGCTTCGCTCTGTCATCTTTTTGGTGGGGGATCTGTCATCGTAATTGATGTCAGAATATGCGATAGTGTTTGTCCTATCATCCTTTTGATGGTAGCGGCCGGTGTGAGTTTCGCTCCGTCATCCTTTTGGTGGGGGGTCTGTCATCTTGTTGATGTTGGATTGTGCGATAGTGATTGTCCTATCATCCTTATGGTTGTAATGGCGGGTGTGAGTTTCGCTCTGTCATCCTTTTAGTGGGGGTCTATCATCTTGATTAATGTCATATTGTGCGATGATATTTGTCCTATCATCCTTTTGGTGGTATTGGCCGCTGTGAGATTCGCTTCGTCATCCTTTTGGTGGGTGGTTTGTCATCGTAACTGATGTCTGATTATGGGATAGTGTTTGTCCTATCATCCTTTTGGTGGTAGTGGTCGGTGTGAGTTTCTCTCCGTCATCCTTTTGGTGGGGGGTGTGTCATCTAGCTGATGTCAGATTGTGCGATAATGTTTGTCAAATAATCCTTTTGATGGTAGTGGTTGGTGTGAATTTTGCTCTGTGATCCTTTTGGTGGGGGGTCGGTCATGGTTATTGATTTCATATTGTGCGATAGAGTTTGTCCTATCATCCTTTTGGTGGTAGTGACCGGTGTGTGTTTCGCTCCATCATCCTTTTGGTGGGGGGTCTGTCATTGTAATTGATGTCAGAGTGTGCGATATTGTTTGTCTTATCATGCTTTTGGTGATAGCGGCCAGTGTGAGTTTCGCTCCGTCATCCTTTTGGTGGGGGTTCTGTCATCGTAATTGATGTCAGATTGTGCGATAGTGTTTGTCCTATCATCCTTTTGGTGGTAGTGGCCGGTGTGTGTTTCGCTCCGTCATCCTTTTGGCAGGGGGTCCGTCATCTAGTTTATGTCGGATTGTGCGATAGTGATTGTCCTATCATCCTTTTGGTGGTAGTGGAGGGGTTTGAGTTTCGCTCCGTCATCCTTTTGGAGGGGGGTCTGTGATCTTGATTGATGTCAGATTGTTGGATGGTGTTTGTCCTAGCGTCCTTTTGGTGGTAGTGGCTGGTGTGAGTTTCGCTCCGTCATCCTTTTGGTGGGGGGTCTTTCATCGTGATTGATGTTAGATTGTGCGATAGTGTTTTTCCTATCATCCTTTTGGAGATAGTGGCCGGCGTCACTTTCGCTCCGTCATCCTTTTGTGGAGGGTCTGTTATTTTATTGATGTCAGATTGTGCGATAATGTTTGTCCTATCATCCTTTTGGTGGTTGTAGCCGATGTGGTTTCGCTCCATCATCCTTTTGGTGGGGGGTCTGTCATCTTAATTGATGTCAGATTGTGCGATAGTGTTTGTCCTATCATCCTTTTGGTGGTAGTGCCCGGTGTGGTTTTGCTTCATCATCCTTTTGATGGGGGGTATGTCATCTTAATTGATGTCAGATTGTGTGATAGTGTTTGCCTTATCATCCTTTTGGCCGGTGTGAGTTTCGCTCTGTCATCCTATGGTGGGGGGGTCTGTCATCTAACTGATGACAGATTGTGCTATACTGTTTGTCCTATCATCCTTTTGGTGGTAGTGGACAATATGAGTTTCGCTCCGTCATCCTTTTGTTGGGGGGTCGGTCATCGTAATTGATATCAGATTGTGCGACATTGTTTGTCCTATCATCCTTTTGGTGGTAGTGGTCGGTGAGAGTTTCGCTCCGTCATCCTTTTGGTGGGAGATCTGTCATCGTAATTGGTGTCAGAGGGTGTGATAATATTTGTCTTATCATCCTTTTAGTGAACACGGTCGGTGTGAGATTCGCTCTGTCATCCTTTTGGTGGGGGGTTTGTGAACGTAGTCAATGTCAGATTATGCGATAGTGTTTGTCCTATCTACCAATTGGTGATAGCGTCCGGTGTGAGTTTCTCTCCGTCATCCTTTTGGTAGGGGGTCTGTCATCTTATTGATGTCAGATTGTGGGATAGTTTTTGTCCTTCATGCTTTTGGTGGTAGTGGTCGGTGTGAGTTTCGCTCCGTCATCCTTTTAGTGGGGGGTCTATCATCTAGCTGATGTCAGATTGTGCGATAATGTTTATCTTATCATCATTTTTGTGGTCGTGGTCTATGTGAGTTTCGCTCCATCATTCTTTTGGTGGGGGGTCTGTCATCGTAATTGATGTGAGACTGTGCGATAGTGTTTGTCCTATCATCCTTTTGGTGGTTGTGGCCGGTGTGAGTTTCGCTCAGTAACCCTTGTGGTGGGGGGTCTGTCATCTAGTTGATGTCCGATTGTGCGATAGTGATTTTCCTATCATCCTTTTGGTGGTTGTGGCCGGTGTGGTTTTGCTCCATCATCCTTTTGGTGGGGGGTCTATTATCTTAATTGATATCAGATTGTGTGATAGTGTTTGTCCTATGATCCTTTTGGTGGTAGTGGCCGATGTGGTTTTGCTCCATCATCCTTTTGGTGGGGGGTCTGTCATCTAGCTGATGTAAGATTGTGCTATACTGTTTGTCCTATCATAGTTTTGGTGGTAGTGTTCGGTGTGAGTTTCGCTCCGTCATCCTTTTGGTGGGGGGTCTGTCATCGTAATTGATATCAGATTGTGCGATAGTTTTTTCCTTTCATTCTTTTGGTGGTAGTGGCCGGTGTGAGTTTTGCTCCGTCATCCTTTTAGTGGGAGGTTTGTCATTGTAATTGGTGTCAGAGTGTGCGATAATGTTTGTCTTATCATCCTTTTGGTGATAGCGGTCGATGTGAGTTTCGTTCTGTCATCCTTTTGGTGGGGGGCTGTCATCTTATTGATGTTAGATTGTGGGATAGTGTTTGTGCTATCATGCTTTTGGTGGTAGTGGTCGGTGTGAGTTTCGCTCTGTCATCCTTTTGGTGGGGGTACTGTCATCTAGCTGATGTCAGATTGTGCGATAGTGTTTGTCTTATCATCCTTTTGGTTGTAGTGGCGGGGTGTGAGTTTCGCTTCGTCATCCTTTTGGTGGAGGGTCTGTCATCTTGATTGATGTCAGATTGTGCGATAGTGTTTGTCCTATAATCCTTTTGATGATAGTGGCCGGTGTGAGTTTCGCTTCGTCATCCTTTTGGTGGGGGGTCTGTCATCGTAATTGATGTCAGACTGTGCGATAGTGTTTGTCCTATCATCCTTTTGGTGATAGCGGCCGGTGTGAGTTTCGCTCAGTAATCCTTTTGGTGGGGGGTCTGTCATCTAGTTGATGTCGGATTGTGTAATAGTGATTTTCCTATCATTCTTTTGGTGGTAGTGGCCGGTGTGAGTTTTGGTGGGAGGTCTTTCATCGTGATTGATGTTAGATTGTGTGATCGTGTTTGTCCTATCATCCTTTTGGTGATAGTGGCTGGCGTGACTTCCGCTCTGTCATCCTTTTGTGGGGGGTCTGTTATCTTATTGATGTTAGATTGTGCGATAGTGTTTGTCCTATCATCCTATTGGTTGTTGTGGCCGGTGTGGTTTTGCTCCATCATCCTTTTGGTTGGGGGTCTGTTATCTTATTTGATATCAGATTGTGTGATAGTCTTTGTCCTATCATCCTTTTGGTGGTAGTGGCCGGTGTGGTTTTGCTCCATCATCCTTTTGGTGGGGGGTCTGTCATATTAATTGATGTCAGATTGTGCGATAGTGTTTGCCCTATCATCCTTTTGGTGATAGTGGCCGGTGTGAGTTTCGCTCTGTCATCCTTTTGGTTGGGGGTCTGTCATCTAGCTGATGTTAGCTTGTGCTATACTGTTTGTCCTATCATACTTTTGGTGGTACTGTTCGGTGTGAACTTCGCTTTGTCATCCTTTTGGTGGGGGGTCTGTCATCGTAATTGATATCAGATTGTGCGATAGTTTTTTCCTTTCATTCTTTTGGTGGTTGTGGCCGGTGTGAGTTTTGCTCCGTCAGCCTTTTCTTGGGAGGTTTGTCATTGTAATTGGTGTCAGAGTGTGCGATAATGTTTGTCTTATCATCCTTTTGGTGATAGCGGTCGATGTGAGTTTCGTTCTGTCATCCTTTTGGTGTGGGGTCTGTCATCTTATTGATGTTAGATTGTGGGATAGTGTTTGTCCTATCATGCTTTTGGTGGTAGTGGTCGGTGTGAGTTTCGCTCCGTCATCCTTTTGGTGGGGGTACTGTCATCTAGCTGATGTCAGATTGTGCGATAGTGTTTGTCTTATCATCCTTTTGGTTGTAGTGGCGGGGTGTGAGTTTCGCTCCGTCATCCTTTTGGTGGAGGGTCTGTCATCTTGATTGATGTCAGATTGTGCGATAGTGTTTGTTCTATAATCCTTTTGATGGTAGTGGCCGGTCTGAGTTTCGCTCCGTCATCCTTTTGGTGGGGGGTCTGTCATCGTAATTGATGTCAGACTGTGCGATAGTGTTTGTCCTATCATACTTTTGGTGATAGCGGCCGGTGTGAGTTTCGCTCAGTAATCCTTTTGGTGGGGGGTCTGTCATCTAGTTGATGTTGGATTGTGCAATAGTGATTTTCCTATCATTCTTTTGGTGGTAGTGGCCGGTGTGCGTTTTGGTGGGGGGTCTTTCATCGTGATTGATGTTAGATTGTGCGATCGTGTTTGTCCTATTATCCTTTTGGTGATAATGACTTCTGCTCTGTCATCCTTTTGTGGGGGGTCTGTTATCTTATTGATGTTAGATTGTGCGATAGTGTTTGTCCTATCATCCTATTGGTGGTTGTGGCCGGTGTGGTTTCGCTCCATCATCCTTTTGGTGGGGGGTCTGTTATCTTAATTGATATCAGATTGTGCGATAGTGTTTGTCCTATCATCCTATTGGTGGTTGTGGCTGGTGTGGTTTCGCTCCATCATCCTTTTGGTGGGGGGTCTGTTATCTTAATTGATATCAGATTGTGTGATAGTGTTTGTCCTATGATCCTTTTGGTGGTAGTGGCCGATGTGGTTTTGCTCCATCATCCTTTTGGTGGGGGGTCTGTCATCTAGCTGATGTAAGATTGTGCTATACTGTTTGTCCTATCATAGTTTTGGTGGTAGTGTTCGGTGTGAGTTTCGCTCCGTCATCCTTTTGGTGGGGGGTCTGTCATCGTAATTGATATCAGATTGTGCGATAGTTTTTTCCTTTCATTCTTTTGGTGGTAGTGGCCGGTGTGAGTTTTGCTCCGTCATCCTTTTAGTGGGAGGTTTATCATTGTAATTGGTGTCAGAGTGTGCGATAATGTTTGTCTTATCATCCTTTTGGTGATAGCGGTCGATGTGAGTTTCGTTCTGTCATCCTTTTGGTGGGGGGCTGTCATCTTATTGATGTTAGATTGTGGGATAGTGTTTGTGCTATCATGCTTTTGGTGGTAGTGGTCGGTGTGAGTTTCGCTCTGTCATCCTTTTGGTGGGGGTACTGTCATCTAGCTGATGTCAGATTGTGCGATAGTGTTTGTCTTATCATCCTTTTGGTTGTAGTGGCGGGGTGTGAGTTTCGCTTCGTCATCCTTTTGGTGGAGGGTCTGTCATCTTGATTGATGTCAGATTGTGCGATAGTGTTTGTCCTATAATCCTTTTGATGATAGTGGCCGGTGTGAGTTTCGCTCCGTCATCCTTTTGGTGGGGGGTCTGTCATCGTAATTGATGTCAGACTGTGCGATAGTGTTTGTCCTATCATCCTTTTGGTGATAGCGGCCGGTGTGAGTTTCGCTCAGTAATCCTTTTGGTGGGGGGTCTGTCATCTAGTTGATGTCGGATTGTGTAATAGTGATTTTCCTATCATTCTTTTGGTGGTAGTGGCCGGTGTGAGTTTTGGTGGGAGGTCTTTCATCGTGATTGATGTTAGATTGTGTGATCGTGTTTGTCCTATCATCCTTTTGGTGATAGTGGCTGGCGTGACTTCCGCTCTGTCATCCTTTTGTGGGGGGTCTGTTATCTTATTGATGTTATATTGTGCGATAGTGTTTGTCCTATCATCCTATTGGTGGTTGTGGCCGGTGTGGTTTTGCTCCATCATCCTTTTGGTTGGGGGTCTGTTATCTTATTTGATATCAGATTGTGTGATAGTGTTTGTCCTATCATCCTTTTGGTGGTAGTGGCCGGTGTCTTTTAGCTCCATCATCCTTTTGGTGGGGGGTCTGTCATATTAATTGATGTCAGATTGTGCGATAGTGTTTGCCCTATCATCCTTTTGGTGATAGTGGCCGGTGTGAGTTTCGCTCTGTCATCCTTTTGGTTGGGGGTCTGTCATCTAGCTGATGTTAGCTTGTGCTATACTGTTTGTCCTATCATACTTTTGGTGGTACTGTTCGGTGTGAGTTTCGCTTTGTCATCCTTTTGGTGGGGGGTCTGTCATCGTAATTGATATCAGATTGTGCGATAGTTTTTTCCTTTCATTCTTTTGGTGGTTGTGGCCGGTGTGAGTTTTGCTCCGTCAGCCTTTTCTTGAGAGGTTTGTCATTGTAATTGGTGTCAGAGTGTGCGATAATGTTTGTCTTATCATCCTTTTGGTGATAGCGGTCGATGTGAGTTTCGTTCTGTCATCCTTTTGGTGTGGGGTCTGTCATCTTATTGATGTTAGATTGTGGGATAGTGTTTGTCCTATCATGCTTTTGGTGGTAGTGGTCGGTGTGAGTTTCGCTCCGTCATCCTTTTGGTGGGGGTACTGTCATCTAGCTGATGTCAGATTGTGCGATAGTGTTTGTCTTATCATCCTTTTGGTTGTAGTGGCGGGGTGTGAGTTTCGCTCCGTCATCCTTTTGGTGGAGGGTCTGTCATCTTGATTGATGTCAGATTGTGCGATAGTGTTTGTTCTATAATCCTTTTGATGGTAGTGGCTGGTCTGAGTTTCGCTCCGTCATCCTTTTGGTGGGGGGTCTGTCATCGTAATTGATGTCAGACTGTGCGATAGTGTTTGTCCTATCATCCTTTTGGTGATAGCGGCCGGTGTGAGTTTCGCTCAGTAATCCTTTTGGTGGGGGGTCTGTCATCTAGTTGATGTTGGATTGTGCAATAGTGATTTTCCTATCATTCTTTTGGTGGTAGTGGCCGGTGTGCGTTTTGGTGGGGGGTCTTTCATCGTGATTGATGTTAGATTGTGCGATCGTGTTTGTCCTATTATCATTTTGGTGATAATGACTTCCGCTCTGTCATCCTTTTGTGGGGGGTCTGTTATCTTATTGATGTTAGATTGTGCGATAGTGTTTGTCCTATCATCCTATTGGTGGTTGTGGCCGGTGTGGTTTCGCTCCATCATCCTTTTGGTGGGGGGTCTGTTATCTTAATTGATATCAGATTGTGCGATAGTGTTTGTCCTATCATCCTATTGGTGGTTGTGGCCGGTGTGGTTTCGCTCCATCATCCTTTTGGTGGGGGGTCTGTTATCTTAATTGATATCAGATTGTGTGATAGTGTTTGTCCTATGATCCTTTTGGTGGTAGTGGCCGATGTGGTTTTGCTCCATCATCCTTTTGGTGGGGGGTCTGTCATCTAGCTGATGTAAGATTGTGCTATACTGTTTGTCCTATCATAGTTTTGGTGGTAGTGTTCGGTGTGAGTTTCGCTCCGTCATCCTTTTGGTGGGGGGTCTGTCATCGTAATTGATATCAGATTGTGCGATAGTTTTTTCCTTTCATTCTTTTGGTGGTAGTGGCCGGTGTGAGTTTTGCTCCGTCATCCTTTTAGTGGGAGGTTTGTCATTGTAATTGGTGTCAGAGTGTGCGATAATGTTTGTCTTATCATCCTTTTGGTGATAGCGGTCGATGTGAGTTTCGTTCTGTCATCCTTTTGGTGGGGGGCTGTCATCTTATTGATGTTAGATTGTGGGATAGTGTTTGTGCTATCATGCTTTTGGTGGTAGTGGTCGGTGTGAGTTTCGCTCTGTCATCCTTTTGGTGGGGGTACTGTCATCTAGCTGATGTCAGATTGTGCGATAGTGTTTGTCTTATCATCCTTTTGGTTGTAGTGGCGGGGTGTGAGTTTCGCTCCGTCATCCTTTTGGTGGAGGGTCTGTCATCTTGATTGATGTCAGATTGTGCGATAGTGTTCGTCCTATAATCCTTTTGATGATAGTGGCCGGTGTGAGTTTCGCTCCGTCATCCTTTTGGTGGGGGGTCTGTCATCGTAATTGATGTCAGACTGTGCGATAGTGTTTGTCCTATCATCCTTTTGGTGATAGCGGCCGGTGTGAGTTTCGCTCAGTAATCCTTTTGGTGGGGGGTCTGTCATCTAGTTGATGTCGGATTGTGTAATAGTGATTTTCCTATCATTCTTTTGGTGGTAGTGGCCGGTGTGAGTTTTGGTGGGAGTTCTTTCATCGTGATTGATGTTAGATTGTGTGATCGTGTTTGTCCTATCATCCTTTTGGTGATAGTGGCTGGCGTGACTTCCGCTCTGTCATCCTTTTGTGGGGGGTCTGTTATCTTATTGATGTTAGATTGTGCGATAGTGTTTGTCCTATCATCCTATTGGTGGTTGTGGCCGGTGTGGTTTTGCTCCATCATCCTTTTGGTTGGGGGTCTGTTATCTTATTTGATATCAGATTGTGTGATAGTGTTTGTCCTATCATCCTTTTGGTGGTAGTGGCCGGTGTGGTTTTGCTCCATCATCCTTTTGGTGGGGGGTCTGTCATATTAATTGATGTCAGATTGTGCGATAGTGTTTGCCCTATCATCCTTTTGGTGATAGTGGCCGGTGTGAGTTTCGCTCTGTCATCCTTTTGGTTGGGGGTCTGTCATCTAGCTGATGTTAGCTTGTGCTATACTGTTTGTCCTATCATACTTTTGGTGGTACTGTTCGGTGTGAGTTTCGCTTTGTCATCCTTTTGGTGGGGGGTCTGTCATCGTAATTGATATCAGATTGTGCGATAGTTTTTTCCTTTCATTCTTTTGGTGGTTGTGGCCGGTGTGAGTTTTGCTCCGTCAGCCTTTTCTTGGGAGGTTTGTCATTGTAATTGGTGTCAGAGTGTGCGATAATGTTTGTCTTATCATCCTTTTGGTGATAGCGGTCGATGTGAGTTTCGTTCTGTCATCCTTTTGGTGTGGGGTCTGTCATCTTATTGATGTTAGATTGTGGGATAGTGTTTGTCCTATCATTCTTTTGGTGGTAGTGGTCGGTGTGAGTTTCGCTCCGTCATCCTTTTGGTGGGGGTACTGTCATCTAGCTGATGTCAGATTGTGCGATAGTGTTTGTCTTATCATCCTTTTGGTTGTAGTGGCGGGGTGTGAGTTTCGCTCCGTCATCCTTTTGGTGGAGGGTCTGTCATCTTGATTGATGTCAGATTGTGCGATAGTGTTTGTTCTATAATCCTTTTGATGGTAGTGGCTGGTCTGAGTTTCGCTCCGTCATCCTTTTGGTGGGGGGTCTGTCATCGTAATTGATGTCAGACTGTGCGATAGTGTTTGTCCTATCATCCTTTTGGTGATAGCGGCCGGTGTGAGTTTCGCTCAGTAATCCTTTTGGTGGGGGGTCTGTCATCTAGTTGATGTTGGATTGTGCAATAGTGATTTTCCTATCATTCTTTTGGTGGTAGTGGCCGGTGTGCGTTTTGGTGGGGGGTCTTTCATCGTGATTGATGTTAGATTGTGCGATCGTGTTTGTCCTATTATCATTTTGGTGATAATGACTTCCGCTCTGTCATCCTTTTGTGGGGGGTCTGTTATCTTATTGATGTTAGATTGTGCGATAGTGTTTGTCCTATCATCCTATTGGTGGTTGTGGCCGGTGTGGTTTCGCTCCATCATCCTTTTGGTGGGGGGTCTGTTATCTTAATTGATATCAGATTGTGCGATAGTGTTTGTCCTATCATCCTATTGGTGGTTGTGGCCGGTGTGGTTTCGCTCCATCATCCTTTTGGTGGGGGGTCTGTTATCTTAATTGATATCAGATTGTGTGATAGTGTTTGTCCTATGATCCTTTTGGTGGTAGTGGCCGATGTGGTTTTGCTCCATCATCCTTTTGGTGGGGGGTCTGTCATCTAGCTGATGTAAGATTATGCTATACTGTTTGTCCTATCATAGTTTTGGTGGTAGTGTTCGGTGTGAGTTTCGCTCCGTCATCCTTTTGGTGGGGGGTCTGTCATCGTAATTGATATCAGATTGTGCGATAGTTTTTTCCTTTCATTCTTTTGGTGGTAGTGGCCGGTGTGAGTTTTGCTCCGTCATCCTTTTAGTGGGAGGTTTGTCATTGTAATTGGTGTCAGAGTGTGCGATAATGTTTGTCTTATCATCCTTTTGGTGATAGCGGTCGATGTGAGTTTCGTTCTGTCATCCTTTTGGTGGGGGGCTGTCATCTTATTGATGTTAGATTGTGGGATAGTGTTTGTGCTATCATGCTTTTGGTGGTAGTGGTCGGTGTGAGTTTCGCTCTGTCATCCTTTTGGTGGGGGTACTGTCATCTAGCTGATGTCAGATTGTGCGATAGTGTTTGTCTTATCATCCTTTTGGTTGTAGTGGCGGGGTGTGAGTTTCGCTCCGTCATCCTTTTGGTGGAGGGTCTGTCATCTTGATTGATGTCAGATTGTGCGATAGTGTTCGTCCTATAATCCTTTTGATGATAGTGGCCGGTGTGAGTTTCGCTCCGTCATCCTTTTGGTGGGGGGTCTGTCATCGTAATTGATGTCAGACTGTGCGATAGTGTTTGTCCTATCATCCTTTTGGTGATAGCGGCCGGTGTGAGTTTCGCTCAGTAATCCTTTTGGTGGGGGGTCTGTCATCTAGTTGATGTCGGATTGTGTAATAGTGATTTTCCTATCATTCTTTTGGTGGTAGTGGCCGGTGTGAGTTTTGGTGGGAGTTCTTTCATCGTGATTGATGTTAGATTGTGTGATCGTGTTTGTCCTATCATCCTTTTGGTGATAGTGGCTGGCGTGACTTCCGCTCTGTCATCCTTTTGTGGGGGGTCTGTTATCTTATTGATGTTAGATTGTGCGATAGTGTTTGTCCTATCATCCTATTGGTGGTTGTGGCCGGTGTGGTTTTGCTCCATCATCCTTTTGGTTGGGGGTCTGTTATCTTATTTGATATCAGATTGTGTGATAGTGTTTGTCCTATCATCCTTTTGGTGGTAGTGGCCGGTGTGGTTTTGCTCCATCATCCTTTTGGTGGGGGGTCTGTCATATTAATTGATGTCAGATTGTGCGATAGTGTTTGCCCTATCATCCTTTTGGTGATAGTGGCCGGTGTGAGTTTCGCTCTGTCATCCTTTTGGTTGGGGGTCTGTCATCTAGCTGATGTTAGCTTGTGCTATACTGTTTGTCCTATCATACTTTTGGTGGTACTGTTCGGTGTGAGTTTCGCTTTGTCATCCTTTTGGTGGGGGGTCTGTCATCGTAATTGATATCAGATTGTGCGATAGTTTTTTCCTTTCATTCTTTTGGTGGTTGTGGCCGGTGTGAGTTTTGCTCCGTCAGCCTTTTCTTGGGAGGTTTGTCATTGTAATTGGTGTCAGAGTGTGCGATAATGTTTGTCTTATCATCCTTTTGGTGATAGCGGTCGATGTGAGTTTCGTTCTGTCATCCTTTTGGTGTGGGGTCTGTCATCTTATTGATGTTAGATTGTGGGATAGTGTTTGTCCTATCATTCTTTTGGTGGTAGTGGTCGGTGTTAGTTTCGCTCCGTCATCCTTTTGGTGGGGGTACTGTCATCTAGCTGATGTCAGATTGTGCGATAGTGTTTGTCTTATCATCCTTTTGGTTGTAGTGGCGGGGTGTGAGTTTCGCTCCGTCATCCTTTTGGTGGAGGGTCTGTCATCTTGATTGATGTCAGATTGTGCGATAGTGTTTGTTCTATAATCCTTTTGATGGTAGTGGCTGGTCTGAGTTTCGCTCCGTCATCCTTTTGGTGGGGGGTCTGTCATCGTAATTGATGTCAGACTGTGCGATAGTGTTTGTCCTATCATCCTTTTGGTGATAGCGGCCGGTGTGAGTTTCGCTCAGTAATCCTTTTGGTGGGGGGTCTGTCATCTAGTTGATGTTGGATTGTGCAATAGTGATTTTCCTATCATTCTTTTGGTGGTAGTGGCCGGTGTGCGTTTTGGTGGGGGGTCTTTCATCGTGATTGATGTTAGATTGTGCGATCGTGTTTGTCCTATTATCATTTTGGTGATAATGACTTCCGCTCTGTCATCCTTTTGTGGGGGGTCTGTTATCTTATTGATGTTAGATTGTGCGATAGTGTTTGTCCTATCATCCTATTGGTGGTTGTGGCCGGTGTGGTTTCGCTCCATCATCCTTTTGGTGGGGGGTCTGTTATCTTAATTGATATCAGATTGTGCGATAGTGTTTGTCCTATCATCCTATTGGTGGTTGTGGCCGGTGTGGTTTCGCTCCATCATCCTTTTGGTGGGGGGTCTGTTATCTTAATTGATATCAGATTGTGTGATAGTGTTTGTCCTATGATCCTTTTGGTGGTAGTGGCCGATGTGGTTTTGCTCCATCATCCTTTTGGTGGGGGGTCTGTCATCTAGCTGATGTAAGATTATGCTATACTGTTTGTCCTATCATAGTTTTGGTGGTAGTGTTCGGTGTGAGTTTCGCTCCGTCATCCTTTTGGTGGGGGGTCTGTCATCGTAATTGATATCAGATTGTGCGATAGTTTTTTCCTTTCATTCTTTTGGTGGTAGTGGCCGGTGTGAGTTTTGCTCCGTCATCCTTTTAGTGGGAGGTTTGTCATTGTAATTGGTGTCAGAGTGTGCGATAATGTTTGTCTTATCATCCTTTTGGTGATAGCGGTCGATGTGAGTTTCGTTCTGTCATCCTTTTGGTGGGGGGCTGTCATCTTATTGATGTTAGATTGTGGGATAGTGTTTGTGCTATCATGCTTTTGGTGGTAGTGGTCGGTGTGAGTTTCGCTCCGTCATCCTTTTGGTGGGGGTACTGTCATCTAGCTGATGTCAGATTGTGCGATAGTGTTTGTCTTATCATCCTTTTGGTTGTAGTGGCGGGGTGTGAGTTTCGCTCCGTCATCCTTTTGGTGGAGGGTCTGTCATCTTGATTGATGTCAGATTGTGCGATAGTGTTTGTTCTATAATCCTTTTGATGGTAGTGGCCGGTCTGAGGTTCGCTCCGTCATCCTTTTGGTGGGGGGTCTGTCATTGTAATTGATGTCAGACTGTGCGATAGTGTTTGTCCTATCATCCTTTTGGTGATAGCGGCCGGTGTGAGTTTCGCTCAGTAATCCTTTTGGTGGGGGGTCTGTCATCTAGTTGATGTCGGATTGTGCGATAGTGATTTTCCTATCATCCTTTTGGTGGTAGTGGCCGGTGTGAGTTTTGGTGGGGGGTCTTTCATCGTGATTGATGTTAGATTGTGCAATCGTGTTTGTCCTATCATCCTTTTGGTGATAGTGACTTCCGCTCTGTCATCCTTTTGTGGAGGGTCTGTTATCTTATTGATGTTAGATTGTGCGATAGTGTTTGTCCTATCATCCTGTTGGTGGTTGTGGCCGGCGTGGTTTCGCTCCATCATCCTTTTGGTGGGGGGTATGTTATCTTAATTGATATCAGATTGTGTGATAATGTTTGTCCTATCATCCTTTTGGTGGTAATGGCCGGTGTGGTTTTGCTCCATCATCCTTTTGGTGGGGGGTCTGTCATCTTAATTGATGTCAGATTCTGCGATAGTGTTTGCCCTATCATCCTTTTGGTGATAGTGGCCGGTGTGAGTTTCACTCTGTCATCCTTTTGGTTGGGGGTCTGTCATCTAGCTGATGTTAGATTGTGCTATATTGTTTGTCCTATCATACTTTTGGTGGTAATGTTCGGTGTGAGTTTCGCTCCGTCATCCTTTTGGTGGGGGGTCTGTCATCGTAATTGATATCAGATTGTGCGATAGTTTTTTCCTTTCATTCTTTTGGTGGTAGTGGCCAGTGTGAGTTTTGCTCCGTCATCCTTTTGGTGGGAGGTTTGTCATTGTAGTTGGTGTCAGAGTGTGCGATAATGTTTGTCTTACCATCCTTTTGGTGATAGCGGTCGATGTGAGTTTCGTTCTGTCATCCTTTTGGTGGGGGATCTGTCATCTTATTGATGTTAGATTGTGTGATAGTGTTTGTCCTATCATGCTTTTGATGGTAGTGGTCGGTGTGAGTTTCGCTCCGTCATCCTTTTGGTGGGGGTACTGTCATCTAGCTGATGTCAGATTGTGCGATTGTGTTTGTCTTATCATCCTTTAGGTGGTAGTGGCGGGGTGTGAGTTTCGCTCCGTCATCCTTTTGGTGGAGGGTCTGTCATCTTGATTGATGTCAGATTGTGCGATAGTGTTTGTCCTATAATCCTTTTGATGGTAGTGGCCGGTGTGAGTTTCGCTCCGTCATCCTTTTGGTGGGGGGTCTGTCATCGTAATTGATGTCAGACTATGCGATAGTGTTTGTCCTATCATCCTTTTGGTGATAGCGGCCGGTGTGAGTTTCGCTCAGTAATCCTTTTGGTGGGGGGTCTGTCATCTAGTTGATGTCGGATTGTGCGATACTGATTTTCCTATCATCCTTTTGGTGGTAGTGGCCGGTATGAGTTTTGGTGGGGGGTCTTTCATCGTGATTGATGTTAGATTATGCGATCGTGTTTGTCCTATCATCCTTTTGGTGATAGTGGCTGGCGTGAATTCCGCTCTGTCATCCTTTTGTGGGGGATATGTTAACTTATTGATGTTAGATTGTGCGATAGTGTTTGTCCTATCATCCTATTGGTGGTTGTGGCCGGTGTGGTTTCGCTCCATCATCCTTTTGGTGGGGGGTCTGTTATCTTAATCGATATCAGATTGTGTGATAGTGTTTGTCCTATCATCCTTTTGGTGGTAGTGGCCGGTGTGGTTTTGCTCCATCATCCTTTTGGTGGGGCGTCTGTCATCTTAATTGATGTCAGATTGAGCGATAGTGTTTGCCTTATCATCCTTTTGGTGATAATGGCCGGTGTGAGTTTCGCTCTGTCATCCTTTTGGTTGGGGGTCTGTCATCTAGCTGATGTTAGTTTGTGCTATACTGTTTGTCCTATCATACTTTTGGTGGTAGTGTTCGGTGTGAGTTTCGCTCCGTCATCCTTTTGGTGGGGGGTCTGTCATCGTAATTGATATCAGATTGTGCGATAGTTTTTTCCTTTTATTCTTTTGGTGGTAGTGGCCGGTGTGAGTTTTGCTCCGTCATCTTTTTGGTGGGAGGTTTGTCATTGTAGTTGGTGTCAGAGTGTGCGATAATGTTTGTCTTACCATCCTTTTGGTGATAGCGGTCGATGTGAGTTTCATTCTGTCATCCTTTTGGTGGGGGGTCTGTCATCTTATTGATGTTAGATTGTGGGATAGTGTTTGTCCTATCATGCTTTTGGTGGTAGTGGTCGGTGTGAGTTTCGCTCCTTCATCCTTTTGGTGGGAGTACTGTCTTCTAGCTGATGTCAGATTGTGCGATAGTGTTTGTCTTATCATCCTTTTGGTGGTAGTGGCGGGGTGTGAGTTTCGCTCCGTCATCCTTTTGGTGGAGGGTCTGTCATCTTGATTGATGTCAGATTGTGCGATAGTGTTTGTCCTATAATCCTTTTGATGGTAGTGGCCGGTGTGAGTTTCGCTCCGTCATCCTTTTGGTGGGGGGTCTGTCATCGTAATTGATGTCAGACTATGCGATAGTGTTTGTCCTATCATCCTTTTGGTGATAGCGGCCGGTGTGAGTTTCGCTCAGTAATCCTTTTGGTGGGGGGTCTGTCATCTAGTTGATGTCGGATTGTGCGATACTGATTTTCCTATCATCCTTTTGGTGGTAGTGGCCGGTATGAGTTTTGGTGGGGGGTCTTTCATCGTGATTGATGTTAGATTATGCGATCGTGTTTGTCCTATCATCCTTTTGGTGATAGTGGCTGGCGTGACTTCCGCTCTGTCATCCTTTTGTGGGGGATATGTTAACTTATTGATGTTAGATTGTGCGATAGTGTTTGTCCTATCATCCTATTGGTGGTTGTGGCCGGTGTGGTTTCGCTCCATCATCCTTTTGGTGGGGGGTCTGTTATCTTAATCGATATCAGATTGTGTGATAGTGTTTGTCCTATCATCCTTTTGGTGGTAGTGGCCGGTGTGGTTTTGCTCCATCATCCTTTTGGTGGGGCGTCTGTCATCTTAATTGATGTCAGATTGAGCGATAGTGTTTGCCTTATCATCCTTTTGGTGATAATGGCCGGTGTGAGTTTCGCTCTGTCATCCTTTTGGTTGGGGGTCTGTCATCTAGCTGATGTTAGTTTGTGCTATACTGTTTGTCCTATCATACTTTTGGTGGTAGTGTTCGGTGTGAGTTTCGCTCCGTCATCCTTTTGGTGGGGGGTCTGTCATCGTAATTGATATCAGATTGTGCGATAGTTTTTTCCTTTCATTCTTTTGGTGGTAGTGGCCGGTGTGAGTTTTGCTCCGTCATCTTTTTGGTGGGAGGTTTGTCATTGTAGTTGGTGTCAGAGTGTGCGATAATGTTTGTCTTACCATCCTTTTGGTGATAGCGGTCGATGTGAGTTTCATTCTGTCATCCTTTTGGTGGGGGGTCTGTCATCTTATTGATGTTAGATTGTGGGATAGTGTTTGTCCTATCATGCTTTTGGTGGTAGTGGTCGGTGTGAGTTTCGCTCCTTCATCCTTTTGGTGGGAGTACTGTCTTCTAGCTGATGTCAGATTGTGCGATAGTGTTTGTCTTATCATCCTTTTGGTGGTAGTGGCGGGGTGTGAGTTTCGCTCCGTCATCCTTTTGGTGGAGGGTCTGTCATCTTGATTGATGTCAGATTGTGCGATAGTGTTTGTCCTATAATCCTTTTGATGGTAGTGGCCGGTGTGAGTTTCGCTCCGTCATCCTTTTGGTGGGGGGTCTGTCATCGTAATTGATGTCAGACTATGCGATAGTGTTTGTCCTATCATCCTTTTGGTGATAGCGGCCGGTGTGAGTTTCGCTCAGTAATCCTTTTGGTGGGGGGTCTGTCATCTAGTTGATGTCGGATTGTGCGATACTGATTTTCCTATCATCCTTTTGGTGGTAGTGGCCGGTATGAGTTTTGGTGGGGGGTCTTTCATCGTGATTGATGTTAGATTATGCGATCGTGTTTGTCCTATCATCCTTTTGGTGATAGTGGCTGGCGTGACTTCCGCTCTGTCATCCTTTTGTGGGGGATATGTTAACTTATTGATGTTAGATTGTGCGATAGTGTTTGTCCTATCATCCTATTGGTGGTTGTGGCCGGTGTGGTTTCGCTCCATCATCCTTTTGGTGGGGGGTCTGTTATCTTAATCGATATCAGATTGTGTGATAGTGTTTGTCCTATCATCCTTTTGGTGGTAGTGGCCGGTGTGGTTTTGCTCCATCATCCTTTTGGTGGGGCGTCTGTCATCTTAATTGATGTCAGATTGAGCGATAGTGTTTGCCTTATCATCCTTTTGGTGATAATGGCCGGTGTGAGTTTCGCTCTGTCATCCTTTTGGTTGGGGGTCTGTCATCTAGCTGATGTTAGTTTGTGCTATACTGTTTGTCCTATCATACTTTTGGTGGTAGTGTTCGGTGTGAGTTTCGCTCCGTCATCCTTTTGGTGGGGGGTTTGTCATCGTAATTGATATCAGATTGTGCGATAGTTTTTTCCTTTCATTCTTTTGGTGGTAGTGGCCGGTGTGAGTTTTGCTCCGTCATCTTTTTGGTGGGAGGTTTGTCATTGTAGTTGGTGTCAGAGTGTGCGATAATGTTTGTCTTACCATCCTTTTGGTGATAGCGGTCGATGTGAGTTTCATTCTGTCATCCTTTTGGTGGGGGGTCTGTCATCTTATTGATGTTAGATTGTGGGATAGTGTTTGTCCTATCATGCTTTTGGTGGTAGTGGTCGGTGTGAGTTTCGCTCCTTCATCCTTTTGGTGGGAGTACTGTCTTCTAGCTGATGTCAGATTGTGCGATAGTGTTTGTCTTATCATCCTTTTGGTGGTAGTGGCGGGGTGTGAGTTTCGCTCCGTCATCCTTTTGGTGGAGGGTCTGTCATCTTGATTGATGTCAGATTGTGCGATAGTGTTTGTCCTATAATCCTTTTGATGGTAGTGGCCGGTGTGAGTTTCGCTCCGTCATCCTTTTGGTGGGGGGTCTGTCATCGTAATTGATGTCAGACTGTGCGATAGTGTTTGTCCTATCATCCTTTTTGTGATAGCGGCCGGTGTGAGTTTCGCTCAGTAATCCTTTTGGTGGGGGGTCTGTCATCTAGTTGATGTCGGATTGTGCGATAGTGATTTTCCTATCATCCTTTTGGTGGTAGTGGCCGGTGTGAGTTTTGGTGGGGGGTCTTTCATCGTGATTGATGTTAGATTGTGCAATCGTGTTTGTCCTATCATCCTTTTGGTGATAGTGACTTCCGCTCTGTCATCCTTTTGTGGAGGGTCTGTTATCTTATTGATGTTAGATTGTGCGATAGTGTTTGTCCTATCATCCTATTGGTGGTTGTGGCCGGCGTGGTTTCGCTCCATCATCCTTTTGGTGGGGGGTCTGTTATCTTAATTGATATCAGATTGTGTGATAGTGTTTGTCCTATCATCCTTTTGGTGGTAATGGCCGGTGTGGTTTTGCTCCATCATCCTTTTGGTGGGGGGTCTGTCATCTTAATTGATGTCAGATTGTGCGATAGTGTTTGCCCTATCATCCGTTTGGTGATAGTGGCCGGTGTGAGTTTCACTCTGTCATCCTTTTGGTTGGGGGTCTGTCATCTAGCTGATGTTAGATTGTGCTATACTGTTTGTCCTATCATACTTTTGGTGGTAGTGTTCGGTGTGAGTTTCGCTCCGTCATCCTTTTGGTGGGGGGTCTGTCATCGTAATTGATATCAGATTGTGCGATAGTTTTTTCCTTTCATTCTTTTGGTGGTAGTGGCCAGTGTGAGTTTTGCTCCGTCATCCTTTTGGTGGGAGGTTTGTCATTGTAGTTGGTGTCAGAGTGTGCGATAATGTTTGTCTTACCATCCTTTTGGTGATAGCGGTCGATGTGAGTTTCGTTCTGTCATCCTTTTGGTGGGGGATCTGTCATCTTATTGATGTTAGATTGTGTGATAGTGTTTGTCCTATCATGCTTTTGGTGGTAGTGGTCGGAGTGAGTTTCGCTCCGTCATCCTTTTGGTGGGGGTACTGTCATCTAGCTGATGTCAGATTGTGCGATTGTGTTTGTCTTATCATCCTTTAGGTGGTAGTGGCGGGGTGTGAGTTTCGCTCCGTCATCCTTTTGGTGGAGGGTCTTTCATCTTGATTGATGTCAGATTATGCGATAGTGTTTGTCCTATAATCCTTTTGATGGTAGTGGCCGGTGTGAGTTTCGCTCCGTCATCCTTTTGGTGGGGGGTCTGTCATCGTAATTGATGTCAGACTATGCGATAGTGTTTGTCCTATCATCCTTTTGGTGATAGCGGCCGGTGTGAGTTTCGCTCAGTAATCCTTTTGGTGGGGGGTCTGTCATCTAGTTGATGTAGGATTGTGCGATAGTGATTTTCCTATCATCCTTTTGGTGGTAGTGGCCGGTGTGAGTTTTGGTGGGGGGTCTTTCATCGTGATTGATGTTAGATTATGCGATCGTGTTTGTCCTATCATCCTTTTGGTGATAGTGGCTGGCGTGACTTCCGCTCTGTCATCCTTTTGTGGGGGATATGTTAACTTATTGATGTTAGATTGTGCGATAGTGTTTGTCCTATCATCCTATTGGTGGTTGTGGCCGGTGTGGTTTCGCTCCATCATCCTTTTGGTGGGGGGTCTGTTATCTTAATCGATATCAGATTGTGTGATAGTGTTTGTCCTATCATCCTTTTGGTGGTAGTGGCCGGTGTGGTTTTGCTCCATCATCCTTTTGGTGGGGGGTCTGTCATCTTAATTGATGTCAGATTGTGCGATAATGTTTGCCTTATCATCCTTTTGGTGATAGTGGCCGGTGTGAGTTTCGCTCTGTCATCCTTTTGGTTGGGGGTCTGTCATCTAGCTGATGTTAGATTGTGCTATACTGTTTGTCCTATCATAATTTTGGTGGTAGTGTTCGGTGTGAGTTTCGCTCCGTCATCCTTTTGGTGGGAGGTCTGTCATCGTAATTGATATCAGATTGTGCGATAGTTTTTTCCTTTCATTCTTTTGGTGGTAGTGGCCGGTGTGAGTTTTGCTCTGTCATCCTTTTGGTGGGAGGTTTGTCATTGTAGTTGGTGTCAGAGTGTGCGATAATGTTTGTCTTACCATCCTTTTGGTGATAGCGGTCGATGTGAGTTTCATTGTCATCCTTTTGGTGGGGGGTCTGTCATCTTATTGATGTTAGATTGTGGGATAGTGTTTGTCCTATCATGCTTTTGGTGGTAGTGGTCGGTGTGAGTTTCGCTCCTTCATCCTTTTGGTGGGAGTACTGTCTTCTAGCTGATGTCAGATTGTGCGATAGTGTTTGTCTTATCATTCTTTTGGTGGTAGTGGCGGGGTGTGAGTTTCGCTTCGTCATCCTTTTGGTGGAGGGTCTGTCATCTTGATTGATGTCAGATTGTGCGATAGTGTTTGTCCTATAATCCTTTTGATGGTAGTGGCCGGTGTGAGTTTCGCTCCGTCATCCTTTTGGTGGGGGGTCTGTCATCGTAATTGATGTCAGACTGAGCGATAGTGTTTGTCCTATCATCCTTTTGGTGATAGCGGCCGGTGTGAATTTCGCTCAGTAATCCTTTTGGTGGGGGGTCTGTCATCTAGTTGATGTCGGATTGTGCGATAGTGATTTTCCTATCATCCTTTTGGTGGTAGTGGCCGGTGTGAGTTTTGGTGGGGGTCTTTCATCGTGATTGATGTTAGATTGTGCAATCATGTTTGTCCTATCATCCTTTTGGTGATAGTGACTTCCGCTCTGTCATCCTTTTGTGGAGGGTCTGTTATCTTATTGATGTTAGATTGTGCGATAGTGTTTGTCCTATCATCCTATTGGTGGTTGTGGCCGGCGTGGTTTCGCTCCATCATCCTTTTGGTGGGGGGTCTGTTATCTTAATTGATATCAGATTGTGTGATAATGTTTGTCCTATCATCCTTTTGGTGGTAATGGCCGGTGTGGTTTTGCTCCATCATCCTTTTGGTGGGGGGTCTGTCATCTTAATTGATGTCAGATTGTACGATAGTGTTTGCCCTATCATCCTTTTGGTGATAGTGGCCGGTGTGAGTTTCACTCTGTCATCCTTTTGGTTGGGGGTCTGTCATCTAGCTGATGTTAGATTGTGCTATACTGTTTGTCCTATCATACTTTTGGTGGTAGTGTTCGGTGTTTGTTTCGCTCCGTCATCCTTTTGTTGGGGGGTCTGTCATCGTAATTGATATCAGATTGTGCGATAGTTTTTTCCTTTCATTCTTTTGGTGGTAGTGGCCAGTGTGAGTTTTGCTCCGTCATCCTTTTGGTGGGAGGTTTGTCATTGTAGTTGGTGTCAGATTGTGCGATAATGTTTGTCTTACCATCCTTTTGGTGATAGCGGTTGATGTGAGTTTCGTTCTGTCATCCTTTTGGTGGGGGATCTGTCATCTTATTGATGTTAGATTGTGTGATAGTGTTTGTCCTATCATGCTTTTGGTGGTAGTGGTCGGTGTGAGTTTCGCTCCGTCATCCTTTTGGTGGGGGTACTGTCATCTAGCTGATGTCAGATTGTGCGATTGTGTTTGTCTTATCATCCTTTAGGTGGTAGTGGCGGGGTGTGAGTTTCGCTCCGTCATCCTTTTGGTGGAGGGTCTGTCATCTTGATTGATGTCAGATTGTGCGATAGTGTTTGTCCTATAATCCTTTTGATGGTAGTGGTCGGTGTGAGTTTCGCTCCGTCATCCTTTTGGTGGGGGGTCTGTCATCGTAATTGATGTCAGACTATGCGATAGTGTTTGTCCTATCATCCTTTTGGTGATAGCGGCCGGTGTAAGTTTCGCTCAGTAATCCTTTTGGTGGGGGGTCTGTCATCTAGTTGATTTCGGATTGTGCGATACTGATTTTCCTATCATCCTTTTGGTGGTAGTGGCCGGTGTGAGTTTTGGTGGGGGGTCTTTCATCGTGATTGATGTTAGATTATGCGATCGTGTTTGTCCTATCATCCTTTTGGTGATAGTGGCTGGCGTGACTTCCGCTCTGTCATCCTTTTGTGGGGGATATGTTAACTTATTGATGTTAGATTGTGCGATAGTGTTTGTCCTATCATCCTATTGGTGGTTGTGGCCGGTGTGGTTTCGCTCCATCATCCTTTTGGTGGGGGGTCTGTTATATTAATCGATATCAGATTGTGTGATAGTGTTTGTCCTATCATCCTTTTGGTGGTAGTGGCCGGTGTGGTTTTGCTCCATCATCCTTTTGGTGGGGGGTCTGTCATCTTAATTGATGTCAGATTGTGCGATAGTGTTTGCCCTATCATCCTTTTGGTGATAGTGGCCGGTGTGAGTTTCTCTCTGTCATCCTTTTTGTTGGGGGTCTGTCATCTAGCTGATGTTAGATTGTGCTATACTGTTTGTCCTATCATACTTTTGGTGGTAGTGTTCGGTGTGAGTTTCGCTCCGTCATCCTTTTGGTTGAGGGTCTGTCATCGTAATTGATATCAGATTGTGGGATAGTTTTTTCCTTTCATTCTTTTGGTGGTAGTGGCCGGTGTGAGTTTTGCTCCGTCATCCTTTTGGTGGGAGGTTTGTCATTGTAATTGGTGTCAGAGTGTGCGATAATGTTTGTCTTATCATCATTTTGGTGATAGCGGTCGATGTGAGTTTCGTTCTGTCATCCTTTTGGTGTGGGGTCTGTCATCTTATTGATGTTAGATTGTGGGATAGTGTTTGTCCTATCATGCTTTTGGTGGTAGTGGTCGGTGTGAGTTTCGCTCCGTCATCCTTTTGGTGGGGGTACTATCATCTAGCTGATGTCAGATTGTGCGATAGTGTTTGTCTTATCATCCTTTTGGTGGTAGTGGCGGGGTGTGAGTTTCGCTCCATCATCCTTTTGGTGGAGGGTCTGTCATCTTGATTGATGTCAGATTGTGCGATAGTGTTTGTCCTATAATCCTTTTGATGGTAGTGGCCGGTGTGAGTTTCGCTCCGTCATCCTTTTGGTGGGGGGTCTGTCATCGTAATTGATGTCAGACTATGCGATAGTGTTTGTCCTATCATCCTTTTGGTGATAGCGGCCGGTGTGAGTTTCGCTCAGTAATCCTTTTGGTGGGGGGTCTGTCATCTAGTTGATGTCGGATTGTGCGATACTGATTTTCCTATCATCCTTTTGGTGGTAGTGGCCGGTATGAGTTTTGGTGGGGGGTCTTTCATCGTGATTGATGTTAGATTATGCGATCGTGTTTGTCCTATCATCCTTTTGGTGATAGTGGCTGGCGTGACTTCCGCTCTGTCATCCTTTTGTGGGGGATATGTTAACTTATTGATGTTAGATTGTGCGATAGTGTTTGTCCTATCATCCTATTGGTGGTTGTGGCCGGTGTGGTCTCGCTCCATCATCCTTTTGGTGGGGGGTCTGTTATCTTAATCGATATCAGATTGTGTGATAGTGTTTGTCCTATCATCCTTTTGGTGGTAGTGGCCGGTGTGGTTTTGCTCCATCATCCTTTTGGTGGGGCGTCTGTCATCTTAATTGATGTCAGATTGAGCGATAGTGTTTGCCTTATCATCCTTTTGGTGATAATGGCCGGTGTGAGTTTCGCTCTGTCATCCTTTTGGTTGGGGGTCTGTCATCTAGCTGATGTTAGTTTGTGCTATACTGTTTGTCCTATCATACTTTTGGTGGTAGTGTTCGGTGTGAGTTTCGCTCCGTCATCCTTTTGGTGGGGGGTTTGTCATCGTAATTGATATCAGATTGTGCGATAGTTTTTTCCTATCATTCTTTTGGTGGTAGTGGCCGGTGTGAGTTTTGCTCCGTCATCTTTTTGGTGGGAGGTTTGTCATTGTAGTTGGTGTCAGAGTGTGCGATAATGTTTGTCTTACCATCCTTTTGGTGATAGCGGTCGATGTGAGTTTCATTCTGTCATCCTTTTGGTGGGGGGTCTGTCATCTTATTGATGTTAGATTGTGGGATAGTGTTTGTCCTATCATGCTTTTGGTGGTAGTGGTCGGTGTGAGTTTCGCTCCTTCATCCTTTTGGTGGGAGTACTGTCTTCTAGCTGATGTCAGATTGTGCGATAGTGTTTGTCTTATCATCCTTTTGGTGGTAGTGGCGGGGTGTGAGTTTCGCTCCGTCATCCTTTTGGTGGAGGGTCTGTCATCTTGATTGATGTCAGATTGTGCGATAGTGTTTGTCCTATAATCCTTTTGATGGTAGTGGCCGGTGTGAGTTTCGCTCCGTCATCCTTTTGGTGGGGGGTCTGTCATCGTAATTGATGTCAGACTGTGCGATAGTGTTTGTCCTATCATCCTTTTGGTGATAGCGGCCGGTGTGAGTTTCGCTCAGTAATCCTTTTGGTGGGGGGTCTGTCATCTAGTTGATGTCGGATTGTGCGATAGTGATTTTCCTATCATCCTTTTGGTGGTAGTGGTCGGTGTGAGTTTTGGTGGGGGGTCTTTCATCGTGATTGATGTTAGATTGTGCAATCGTGTTTGTCCTATCATCCTTTTGGTGATAGTGACTTCCGCTCTGTCATCCTTTTGTGGAGGGTCTGTTATCTTATTGATGTTAGATTGTGCGATAGTGTTTGTCCTATCATCCTATTGGTGGTTGTGGCCGGCGTGGTTTCGCTCCATCATCCTTTTGGTGGGGGGTCTGTTATCTTAATTGATATCAGATTGTGTGATAGTGTTTGTCCTATCATCCTTTTGGTGGTAATGGCCGGTGTGGTTTTGCTCCATCATCCTTTTGGTGGGGGGTCTGTCATCTTAATTGATGTCAGATTGTGCGATAGTGTTTGCCCTATCATCCGTTTGGTGATAGTGGCCGGTGTGAGTTTCACTCTGTCATCCTTTTGGTTGGGGGTCTGTCATCTAGCTGATGTTAGATTGTGCTATACTGTTTGTCCTATCATACTTTTGGTGGTAGTGTTCGGTGTGAGTTTCGCTCCGTCATCCTTTTGGTGGGGGGTCTGTCATCGTAATTGATATCAGATTGTGCGATAGTTTTTTCCTTTCATTCTTTTGGTGGTAGTGGCCAGTGTGAGTTTTGCTCCGTCATCCTTTTGGTGGGAGGTTTGTCATTGTAGTTGGTGTCAGAGTGTGCGATAATGTTTGTCTTACCATCCTTTTGGTGATAGCGGTCGATGTGAGTTTCGTTCTGTCATCCTTTTGGTGGGGGATCTGTCATCTTATTGATGTTAGATTGTGTGATAGTGTTTGTCCTATCATGCTTTTGGTGGTAGTGGTCGGAGTGAGTTTCGCTCCGTCATCCTTTTGGTGGGGGTACTGTCATCTAGCTGATGTCAGATTGTGCGATTGTGTTTGTCTTATCATCCTTTAGGTGGTAGTGGCGGGGTGTGAGTTTCGCTCCGTCATCCTTTTGGTGGAGGGTCTTTCATCTTGATTGATGTCAGATTGTGCGATAGTGTTTGTCCTATAATCCTTTTGATGGTAGTGGCCGGTGTGAGTTTCGCTCCGTCATCCTTTTGGTGGGGGGTCTGTCATCGTAATTGATGTCAGACTATGCGATAGTGTTTGTCCTATCATCCTTTTGGTGATAGCGGCCGGTGTGAGTTTCGCTCAGTAATCCTTTTGGTGGGGGGTCTGTCATCTAGTTGATGTAGGATTGTGCGATAGTGATTTTCCTATCATCCTTTTGGTGGTAGTGGCCGGTGTGAGTTTTGGTGGGGGGTCTTTCATCGTGATTGATGTTAGATTATGCGATCGTGTTTGTCCTATCATCCTTTTGGTGATAGTGGCTGGCGTGACTTCCGCTCTGTCATCCTTTTGTGGGGGATATGTTAACTTATTGATGTTAGATTGTGCGATAGTGTTTGTCCTATCATCCTATTGGTGGTTGTGGCCGGTGTGGTTTCGCTCCATCATCCTTTTGGTGGGGGGTCTGTTATCTTAATCGATATCAGATTGTGTGATAGTGTTTGTCCTATCATCCTTTTGGTGGTAGTGGCCGGTGTGGTTTTGCTCCATCATCCTTTTGGTGGGGGGTCTGTCATCTTAATTGATGTCAGATTGTGCGATAATGTTTGCCTTATCATCCTTTTGGTGATAGTGGCCGGTGTGAGTTTCGCTCTGTCATCCTTTTGGTTAGGGGTCTGTCATCTAGCTGATGTTAGATTGTGCTATACTGTTTGTCCTATCATAATTTTGGTGGTAGTGTTCGGTGTGAGTTTCGCTCCGTCATCCTTTTGGTGGGAGGTCTGTCATCGTAATTGATATCAGATTGTGCGATAGTTTTTTCCTTTCATTCTTTTGGTGGTAGTGGCCGGTGTGAGTTTTGCTCTGTCATCCTTTTGGTGGGAGGTTTGTCATTGTAGTTGGTGTCAGAGTGTGCGATAATGTTTGTCTTACCATCCTTTTGGTGATAGCGGTCGATGTGAGTTTCATTGTCATCCTTTTGGTGGGGGGTCTGTCATCTTATTGATGTTAGATTGTGGGATAGTGTTTGTCCTATCATGCTTTTGGTGGTAGTGGTCGGTGTGAGTTTCGCTCCTTCATCCTTTTGGTGGGAGTACTGTCTTCTAGCTGATGTCAGATTGTGCGATAGTGTTTGTCTTATCATTCTTTTGGTGGTAGTGGCGGGGTGTGAGTTTCGCTTCGTCATCCTTTTGGTGGAGGGTCTGTCATCTTGATTGATGTCAGATTGTGCGATAGTGTTTGTCCTATAATCCTTTTGATGGTAGTGGCCGGTGTGAGTTTCGCTCCGTCATCCTTTTGGTGGGGGGTCTGTCATCGTAATTGATGTCAGACTGAGCGATAGTGTTTGTCCTATCATCCTTTTGGTGATAGCGGCCGGTGTGAATTTCGCTCAGTAATCCTTTTGGTGGGGGGTCTGTCATCTAGTTGATGTCGGATTGTGCGATAGTGATTTTCCTATCATCCTTTTGGTGGTAGTGGCCGGTGTGAGTTTTGGTGGGGGTCTTTCATCGTGATTGATGTTAGATTGTGCAATCATGTTTGTCCTATCATCCTTTTGGTGATAGTGACTTCCGCTCTGTCATCCTTTTGTGGAGGGTCTGTTATCTTATTGATGTTAGATTGTGCGATAGTGTTTGTCCTATCATCCTATTGGTGGTTGTGGCCGGCGTGGTTTCGCTCCATCATCCTTTTGGTGGGGGGTCTGTTATCTTAATTGATATCAGATTGTGTGATAATGTTTGTCCTATCATCCTTTTGGTGGTAATGGCCGGTGTGGTTTTGCTCCATCATCCTTTTGGTGGGGGGTCTGTCATCTTAATTGATGTCAGATTGTACGATAGTGTTTGCCCTATCATCCTTTTGGTGATAGTGGCCGGTGTGAGTTTCACTCTGTCATCCTTTTGGTTGGGGGTCTGTCATCTAGCTGATGTTAGATTGTGCTATACTGTTTGTCCTATCATACTTTTGGTGGTAGTGTTCGGTGTTTGTTTCGCTCCGTCATCCTTTTGTTGGGGGGTCTGTCATCGTAATTGATATCAGATTGTGCGATAGTTTTTTCCTTTCATTCTTTTGGTGGTAGTGGCCAGTGTGAGTTTTGCTCCGTCATCCTTTTGGTGGGAGGTTTGTCATTGTAGTTGGTGTCAGATTGTGCGATAATGTTTGTCTTACCATCCTTTTGGTGATAGCGGTTGATGTGAGTTTCGTTCTGTCATCCTTTTGGTGGGGGATCTGTCATCTTATTGATGTTAGATTGTGTGATAGTGTTTGTCCTATCATGCTTTTGGTGGTAGTGGTCGGTGTGAGTTTCGCTCCGTCATCCTTTTGGTGGGGGTACTGTCATCTAGCTGATGTCAGATTGTGCGATTGTGTTTGTCTTATCATCCTTTAGGTGGTAGTGGCGGGGTGTGAGTTTCGCTCCGTCATCCTTTTGGTGGAGGGTCTGTCATCTTGATTGATGTCAGATTGTGCGATAGTGTTTGTCCTATAATCCTTTTGATGGTAGTGGTCGGTGTGAGTTTCGCTCCGTCATCCTTTTGGTGGGGGGTCTGTCATCGTAATTGATGTCAGACTATGCGATAGTGTTTGTCCTATCATCCTTTTGGTGATAGCGGCCGGTGTAAGTTTCGCTCAGTAATCCTTTTGGTGGGGGGTCTGTCATCTAGTTGATTTCGGATTGTGCGATACTGATTTTCCTATCATCCTTTTGGTGGTAGTGGCCGGTGTGAGTTTTGGTGGGGGGTCTTTCATCGTGATTGATGTTAGATTATGCGATCGTGTTTGTCCTATCATCCTTTTGGTGATAGTGGCTGGCGTGACTTCCGCTCTGTCATCCTTTTGTGGGGGATATGTTAACTTATTGATGTTAGATTGTGCGATAGTGTTTGTCCTATCATCCTATTGGTGGTTGTGGCCGGTGTGGTTTCGCTCCATCATCCTTTTGGTGGGGGGTCTGTTATATTAATCGATATCAGATTGTGTGATAGTGTTTGTCCTATCATCCTTTTGGTGGTAGTGGCCGGTGTGGTTTTGCTCCATCATCCTTTTGGTGGGGGGTCTGTCATCTTAATTGATGTCAGATTGTGCGATAGTGTTTGCCCTATCATCCTTTTGGTGATAGTGGCCGGTGTGAGTTTCTCTCTGTCATCCTTTTTGTTGGGGGTCTGTCATCTAGCTGATGTTAGATTGTGCTATACTGTTTGTCCTATCATACTTTTGGTGGTAGTGTTCGGTGTGAGTTTCGCTCCGTCATCCTTTTGGTTGAGGGTCTGTCATCGTAATTGATATCAGATTGTGGGATAGTTTTTTCCTTTCATTCTTTTGGTGGTAGTGGCCGGTGTGAGTTTTGCTCCGTCATCCTTTTGGTGGGAGGTTTGTCATTGTAATTGGTGTCAGAGTGTGCGATAATGTTTGTCTTATCATCATTTTGGTGATAGCGGTCGATGTGAGTTTCGTTCTGTCATCCTTTTGGTGTGGGGTCTGTCATCTTATTGATGTTAGATTGTGGGATAGTGTTTGTCCTATCATGCTTTTGGTGGTAGTGGTCGGTGTGAGTTTCGCTCCGTCATCCTTTTGGTGGGGGTACTATCATCTAGCTGATGTCAGATTGTGCGATAGTGTTTGTCTTATCATCCTTTTGGTGGTAGTGGCGGGGTGTGAGTTTCGCTCCATCATCCTTTTGGTGGAGGGTCTGTCATCTTGATTGATGTCAGATTGTGCGATAGTGTTTGTCCTATAATCCTTTTGATGGTAGTGGCCGGTGTGAGTTTCGCTCCGTCATCCTTTTGGTGGGGGGTCTGTCATCGTAATTGATGTCAGACTATGCGATAGTGTTTGTCCTATCATCCTTTTGGTGATAGCGGCCGGTGTAAGTTTCGCTCAGTAATCCTTTTGGTGGGGGGTCTGTCATCTAGTTGATTTCGGATTGTGCGATACTGATTTTCCTATCATCCTTTTGGTGGTAGTGGCCGGTGTGAGTTTTGGTGGGGGGTCTTTCATCGTGATTGATGTTAGATTATGCGATCGTGTTTGTCCTATCATCCTTTTGGTGATAGTGGCTGGCGTGACTTCCGCTCTGTCATCCTTTTGTGGGGGATATGTTAACTTATTGATGTTAGATTGTGCGATAGTGTTTGTCCTATCATCCTATTGGTGGTTGTGGCCGGTGTGGTTTCGCTCCATCATCCTTTTGGTGGGGGGTCTGTTATATTAATCGATATCAGATTGTGTGATAGTGTTTGTCCTATCATCCTTTTGGTGGTAGTGGCCGGTGTGGTTTTGCTCCATCATCCTTTTGGTGGGGGGTCTGTCATCTTAATTGATGTCAGATTGTGCGATAGTGTTTGCCCTATCATCCTTTTGGTGATAGTGGCCGGTGTGAGTTTCTCTCTGTCATCCTTTTTGTTGGGGGTCTGTCATCTAGCTGATGTTAGATTGTGCTATACTGTTTGTCCTATCATACTTTTGGTGGTAGTGTTCGGTGTGAGTTTCGCTCCGTCATCCTTTTGGTTGAGGGTCTGTCATCGTAATTGATATCAGATTGTGGGATAGTTTTTTCCTTTCATTCTTTTGGTGGTAGTGGCCGGTGTGAGTTTTGCTCCGTCATCCTTTTGGTGGGAGGTTTGTCATTGTAATTGGTGTCAGAGTGTGCGATAATGTTTGTCTTATCATCATTTTGGTGATAGCGGTCGATGTGAGTTTCGTTCTGTCATCCTTTTGGTGTGGGGTCTGTCATCTTATTGATGTTAGATTGTGGGATAGTGTTTGTCCTATCATGCTTTTGGTGGTAGTGGTCGGTGTGAGTTTCGCTCCGTCATCCTTTTGGTGGGGGTACTATCATCTAGCTGATGTCAGATTGTGCGATAGTGTTTGTCTTATCATCCTTTTGGTGGTAGTGGCGGGGTGTGAGTTTCGCTCCATCATCCTTTTGGTGGAGGGTCTGTCATCTTGATTGATGTCAGATTGTGCGATAGTGTTTGTCCTATAATCCTTTTGATGGTAGTGGCCGGTGTGAGTTTCGCTCCGTCATCCTTTTGGTGGGGGGTCTGTCATTGTAATTGATGTCAGACTGTGCGATAGTGTTTGTCCTATCATCCTTTTGGTGATAGCGGCCGGTGTGAGTTTCGCTCAGTAATCCTTTTGATGGGGGGTCTGTCATCTAGTTGATGTCGGATTGTGCGATAGTGATTTTCCTATCATCCTTTTGGTGGTAGTGGCCGGTGTGAGTTTTGGTGGGGGGTCTTTCATCGTGATTGATGTTAGATTGTGCAATCGTGTTTGTCCTGTCATCCTTTTGGTGATAGTGGCTGGCGTGACTTCTGCTCTGTCATCCTTTTGTGGGGGGTATGTTATCTTATTGATGTTAGATTGTGTGATAGTGTTTGTCCTATCATCCTATTGGTGGTTGTGGACGGTGTGGTTTCGCTCCATCATCCTTTTGGTGGTGGGTCTGTTATCTTAATCGATATCAGATTGTGTGATAATGTTTGTCCTATCATCCTTTTGGTGGTAGTGGCCGATGTGGTTTTGATCCATCATCCTTTTGGTTGGGGGTCTGTCATCTTAATTGATGTCAGATTGTGCGATAGTGTTTGCCCTATCATCCTTTTGGTGATAGTGGCCGGTGTGAGTTTCGCTCTGTCATCCTTTTGGTTGGGGGTCTAGCATCTAGCTGATGTTAGACTGTGCTATACTGTTTGTCCTATCATACTTTTGGTGGTAGTGTTCGGTGTGAGTTTCGCTCCGTCATCCTTTTGGTGGAGGGTCTCTCATCGTAATTGATATCAGATTGTGCGATAGTTTTTTCCTTTCATTCTTTTGGTGGTAGTGGCCGGTGTGAGTTTTGCTCCGTCATCCTTTTGGTGGGAGGTTTGTCATTGTAATTGGTGTCACAGTGTGCGATAATGTTTGTCTTATCATCCTTTTGGTGATAGCGGTCGATGTGAGTTATGTTCTGTCATCCTTTTGGTGTGGGGTCTGTCATCTTATTGATGTTAGATTGTGGGATAGTGTTTGTCCTATCATGCTTTTAGTGGAAGTGGTCGGTGTGAGTTTCGCTCCGTCATCCTTTTGGTGGGGGTACTATCATCTAGCTGATGTCAGATTGTGCGATAGTGTTTGTCTTATCATCCTTTTGGTGGTAGTGGTGGGGTGTGAGTTTCGCTCCATCATCCTTTTGGTGGAGGGTCTGTCATCTTGATTGATGTCAGATTGTGCGATAGTGTTTGTCCTATAATCCTTTTGATGGTAGTGGCCGGTGTGAGTTTCGCTCCGTCATCCTTTTGGTGGGGGGTCTGTCATTGTAATTGATGTCAGACTGTGCGATAGTGTTTGTCCTATCATCCTTTTGGTGATAGCGGCCGGTGTGAGTTTCACTCAGTAATCCTTTTGATGGGGGGTCTGTCATCTAGTTGATGTCGGATTGTGCGATAGTGATTTTCCTATCATCCTTTTGGTGGTAGTGGCCGGTGTGAGTTTTGGTGGGGGGTCTTTCATCGTGATTGATGTTAGATTGTGCAATCGTGTTTGTCCTATCATCCTTTTGGTGATAGTGGCTGGCGTGACTTCTGCTCTGTCATCCTTTTGTGGGGGGTATGTTATCTTATTGATGTTAGATTGTGTGATAGTGTTTGTCTTATCATCCTATTGGAGGTTGTGGACGGTGTGGTTTCGCTCCATCATCCTTTTGTTAGGGGGTCTGTTATCTTAATTGATATCAGATTCTGTGATAGTGTTTGTCCTATCATCCTTTTGGTGGTAGTGGCCGGTGTGGTTTTGCTCCATCATCCTTTTGGTGGGGGGTCTGTCATCTTAACTGATGTCAGATTGTGCGATAGTGTTTGCCCTATCATCCTTTTGGTGATAGTGGCCGGTGTGAGTTTCGCTCTGTCATCCTTTTGGTTGGGGGTCTAGCATCTAGGTGATGTTAGACTGTGCTATACTGTTTGTCCTATCATACTTTTGGTGGTAGTGTTCGGTGTGAGCTTCGCTCCGTCATCCTTTTGGTGGAGGGTCTCTCATCGTAATTGATATCAGATTGTGCGATAGTTTTTTCCTTTCATTCTTTTGGTGGTAGTGGCCGGTGTGAGTTTTGCTCCGTCATCCTTTTGGTGGGAGGTTTGTCATTGTAATTGGTGTCAGAGTGTGCGATAATGTTTGTCTTATCATCCTTTTGGTGATAGCGGTCGATGTGAGTTTCGTTCTGTCATCCTTTTGGTGTGGGGTCTGTCATCTTATTGATGTTAGATTGTGGGATAGTGTTTGTCCTATCATGCTTTTGGTGGTAGTGGTCGGTGTGAGTTTCGCTCCTTCATCCTTTTGGTGGGGGTACTATCATCTAGCTGATGTCAGATTGTGCGATAGTGTTTGTCTTATCATCCTTTTGGTGGTAGTGGTGGGGTGTGAGTTTCGCTCCATCATCCTTTTGGTGGAGGGTCTGTCATCTTGATTGATGTCAGATTGTGCGATAGTGTTTGTCCTATAATCCTTTTGACGGTAGTGGCCGGTGTGAGTTTCGCTCCGTCATCCTTTTGGTGGGGGGTCTGTCATCGTAATTGATGTCAGATTGTGCGATAGTGTTTGTCCTATCATCCTTTTGGTGATAGCGGCCGGTATGAGTTTCGCTCAGTAATCCTTTTGGTGGGGGGTCTGTCATCTAGTTGATGTCGGATTGTGCGATAGTGATTTTCCTATCATCCTTTTGGTGGTAGTGGCCGGTGTGAGTTTTGGTGAGGGGTCTTTCATCGTGATTGATGTTAGATTGTGCAATCGTGTTTGTCCTATCAACCTTTTGGTGATAGTGACTGGCGTGACTTCCACTCTGTCATCCTTTTGTGGGGGGTCTGTTATCTTATTGATGTTAGATTGTGCGATAGTGTTTGTCCTATCATCCTATTGGTGGTTGTGGCCGGTGTGGTTTCGCTCCATCATCCTTTTGTTGGGGGGTCTGTTATCTTAATTGATATCAGATTGTGTGATAGTGTTTGTCCTATCATCCTTTTGGTGGTAGTGGCCGGTGTGGTTTTGCTCCATCAACCTTTTGGTGGGGGGTCCGTCATCTTAATTGATGTCAGATTGTGCGATAGTGTTTGCCTTATCATCCTTTTGGTGATAATGGCCGGTGTGAGTTTCGCTCTGTCATCCTTTTGGTGGGGGGTCTGTCATCTAGCTAATGTTAGATTGTGCTATTCTGTTTGTCCTATCATACTTTTGATGGTAGTGTTCGGTGTGAGTTTCGCTCCGTCATCCTTTTGGTGGGGGGTCTCTCATCGTAATTGATATCAGATTGTGCGATAGTTTTTTCCTTTCATTCTTTTGGTGGTAGTGGCCGGTGTGAGTTTTACTCCGTCATCCTTTTGGTGGGGGTACTGTCATTGTAATTGGTGTCAGAGTGTGCGATAATGTTTGTCTTATCATCCTTTTGGTGATAGCGGTCGACGTGAGTTTCGTTCTGTCATCCTTTTGGTGGGGGGTCTGTCATCTTATTGATGTTAGATTGTGGGATAGTGTTTGTCCTATCATGCTTTTGGTGGTAGTGGTCGGTGTGAGTTTCACTCCGTCATCCTTTTGGTGGGGGGTACTGTCATCTAGCTGATGTCAGATTGTGCGATAGTTTTTGTCTTATCATCCTTTTGGTGGTAGTGGCGGGGTGTGAGTTTCGCTCCGTCATCCTTTTGGTGGAGGGTCTGTCATCTTGATTGATGTCAGATTGTGCGATAGTGTTCGTCCTATAATCCTTTTGATGATAGTGGCCGGTGTGAGTTTCGCTCCGTCATCCTTTTGGTGGGGGGTCTGTCATCGTAATTGATGTCAGACTGTGCGATAGTGTTTGTCCTATCATCCTTTTGGTGATAGCGGCCAGTGTGAGTTTCGCTCAGTAATCCTTTTGGTGGGGGGTCTGTCATCTAGTTGATGTCAGATTGTGCGATAGTGATTTTCCTATCATCCTTTTGGTGGTAGTGGCCGGTGTGTGTTTCGCTCCGTCTTCCTTTTGGTGGGAGGTCTTTCATCGTGATTGATGTTAGATTGTGAGATAGTGTTTGTCCTATCATCCTTTTGGTGATAGTGGCCAGTGTGACTTTCGCTCTGTCATCCTTTTGGTGGGAGGTTTGTCATTGTAATTGGTGTCAGAGTGTGCGGTAATGTTTGTCTTATCATCCTTTTGGTGAGTTTCGCACTGTCATCCTTTTGGTGTGTGGGGGGGGGGGGGGGGGGTCTGTCATCTTATTAATGTCAGATTGTGGGATAGTGTTTGTCCTATCATGCTTTTGGTGTAGTGGTCGATGTAAGTTTCGCTCTGTCATCCTTCTGGTGGAGGGTCTGTCATCTAGCTGATGTCAGATTGTGCGATAATGTTTGTCTTATCATCCTTTTGGTGGTAGTGGTCGGTGTGAGTTTCGCTCCGTCATCCTTTTGGTGGGGGGTCGATCATCGTAACTGATGTCAGATTGTGCGATAGTGTTTGTTCTATCATCCTTTTGGTGGAAGTGGCCGGTGTGAGTTTCGCTCAGTCATCCTTTTGGTGGGGGGTCTGTCATCTAGTTGATGTCGGATTGTGCGATAGTGATTGTCCTATCATCCTTTTGGTGGTAGTGGCGGGGTGTGGTTTCGCTCCGTCATCCTTTTGGTGGACGGTCTGTCATCTTCATTGATTTCAGATTGTACGATGGTGTTTCTCCTATAATCCTTTTGGTGGTAGTGGCCGGTGTGAGTTTCGCTCCGTCATCCTTTTGGTGGGGGGTCTGTCATCGTAATTGATGTCAGATTGTGCGATAGTGTTTGTCCTATCATTCTTTTGGTGGTAGTGGCCGGTGTGAGTTTCGCTAAGTAATCCTTTTGGTGGGTGGTCTGTCATCTACTTGATGTCGTATTGTGCGATAGTGATTGTCCTATCATCCTTTTGGTGGTAGTGGCCGGTGTGACTTTTGATCCGTTATCCCTTTGGTGGGAGGTTTGTCACTGTAAGTGGTGTCAGAGTGTGCGATAATGTTTGTCTTATCATCCTTTTGGTGATAGCGGTCGAGGTGAGTTTCGCTCCGTTATCCTTTTGGTGGTGGGTCTGTCATCTTATTGATGTCAGATTCTAGAATAGTGTTTGTCCTATCATGCTTTTGGTGGTAGTGATCAGTGTGAGTTTCGCTCCGTCATCCTTTTGGTGGGGGGTCTGTCGTCTAGCTGATGTTAGATTGTGCGATAGTGTTTGTCTTATCATCCTTTTGGTGGTAGTGGTCGGTGTGACTTTCGCTCTGTCATCCTTTTGGTGGGGGGGTCTGTCATTGTAATTGATGTCAGATTATGCGATAGTGTTTGTCCTATCATCCTTTTGGTGGTAGTGGCCGGTGTGAGTTTCGCTCCGTCATCCTTTTGGTGGGGGGTCTGTCATCGTAATTGATGTCAGACTGTGCGATAGTGTTTGTCCTATCATCCTTTTGGTGATAGCGCCCGGTGTGAGTTTCGCTCAGTAATCCTTTTGGTGGGGGGTCTGTCATCTAGTTGATGTCAGATTGTGCGATAGTGATTTTCCTATCATCCTTTTGGTGGTAGTGGCCGGTGTGAGTTTCGCTCCGTCATCCGTTTGGTGCGGGGTCTTTCATCGTGATTGATGTTAGATTGTGAGATAGTGTTTGTCCTATCATCCTTTTGGTGATAGTGGCTAGTGTGAGTTTCGCTCTGTCATCCATTTGGTGGGAGGTTTGTCATTGTAATTGGTGTCAGAGTGTGCGGTAATGTTTGTCTTATCATCCTTTTGGTGATAGCGGTCGATGTGAGTTTCGCTCTGTCATCCTTTTGGTGGGGGAGGGGGGGTCTGTTATCTTATTGATGTCAGATTGTGGGATAGTGTTTGTCCTATCATGCTTTTGGTGTAGTGGTCGGTGTAAGTTTCGCTCTGTCATCCTTCTGGTGGAGGGTCTGTCATCTAGCTGATGTCAGATTGTGCGATAGTGTTTGTCATATCATCCTTTTGGTGGTAGTGGTCGGTGTGAGTTTCGCTCCGTCATCATTTTGGTGGGGGGTCGATCATCGTAACTGATGTCAGATTGTGCGATAGTGTTTATTCTATCATCCTTTTGGTGGAAATGGCCGGTGTGAGTTTCGCTCAGTCATCCTTTTGGTGGTAGTGGCGGGGTGTGGTTTTGCTCCGTCATCCTTTTGGTGGGGGGTCTGTCATCTAGTTGATGTCGGATTGTACGATGGTGTTTGTCCTATAATCCTTTCGGTGGTAGTGGCCGGTGTGGGTTTCGCTCCGTCATCCTTTTGGTGGGGGGTCTGTCATCGTAATTGATGTCAGATTGTGCGATAGTGTTTGTCTTATCATTCTTTTGGTGGTAGTGGCCGGTGTGAGTTTCGCTCAGTAATCTTTTTGGTGGGGGGTCTGTCATCTACTTGATGTCATATTGTGCGATAGTGATTGTCCTATCATCCTTTTGGTGGTAGTGGCCGATGTGATTTTTGATCCGTTACCCCTTTGGTGGGAGGTTTGTCACTGTAAGTGGTGTAGAGTGTGTGATAATGTTTGTCTTATCATCCTTTTGGTGATAGCGGTCGATGTGAGTTTCGCTCCGTCATCTTTTGGTGGGGGGTCTGTCATCTTATTGATGTCAGATTCTGGAATAGTGTTTGTCCTATCATGCTTTTGGTGGTAGTGATCGGTGTGAGTTTCGCTCCGTCATCCTTTTGGTGGGGGGTCTGTCATTGTAATTGATGTCAGATTGTGCAATAGTGTTTGTCCTATCATCCTTTTGGTGGTAGTGGCCGGTGTGAGTTTCGCTCAGTAATCCTTTTGGTGGGGGGTCTGTCATCTAGTTGATGTCGGATTGTGCGATAGTGATTGTCCTATCATCCTTTTGGTGGTAGTGGCCGGTGTGACTTTCAATCCGTCTTCCTTTTGGTGGGAGGTTTGTCATTGTAATTGGTGTCAGAGTGTGCGATAATGTTTGTCTTATCATCCTTTTGGTGATAGCGGTCGATGTGAGTTTCGCTCCGTCATCCTTTTGGTGGAGGGTCTGTCATCTTGATTGATGTCAGATTGTGCGATGGTGTTTGTCCTATAATCCTTTTGGTGGTAGTGGCCGGTGTGAGTTTCGCTCCGTCATTCTTTTGGTGGGGGTCTGTCATCGTAATTGATGTCAGATTGTGCAATAGTGTTTGTCTTATCATCCTCTTGGTGGTAGTGGCCGGTGTGAGTTTCGCTCAGTAATCCTTTTGGTGGGGGGTCTGTCATCTAGTTGATGTCGTATTGTGCGATAGTGATTGTCCTATCATCCTTTTGGTGGTAGTGGCTGGCGTGACTTCCGCTCCGTCATCCTTTTGTGGGGGGGTCTGTTATCTTATTGATGTTAGATTGTGCGTTAGTGTTTGTCCTATCATCATTTTGGTGGTTGTGGCCGGTGTGGTTTCGCTCCATCATCCTTTTGGTGGGGGGTCTATCATCTTAATTGATATCAGATTGTGTGATAGTGTTTGTCCTATCATCCTTTTGGTGGTAGTGGCCGGTGAAGTTTTGCTCCATCATCCTTTTGGTGGGGGATCTCTCATCTTAATTGATGTCAGATTGTGCGATAGTGTTTGCCCTATCATCCTTTTGGTGGGGGGGTCTGTCATCTAGTTGATTTCGGATTGTTCTATACTGTTTGTCCTATCATCCTTTTGGTGGTAGTGTTTGCTGTGAGTTTCGCTCTGTCATCCTTTTGGTGGGGGGTCTGTCATCGTAATTTTTGTCCTTTCATTCTTTTGGTGGTAGTGGCCGGTGTGAGTTTTGCTCCGTCATCCTTTTGGTGGGAGGTTTGTCATTGTAATTGGTGTCAGAGTGTGCGATAATGTGTGTCTTATCATCCTTTTGGTGATAGCGGTCGATGTGAGTTTCGTTCTGTCATACTTTTGGTGGAGGGTCTGTCATCTTATTGATGTCAGATTGTGGGATAGTGTTTGTCCTATCATGCTTTTGGTGGTAGTGGTCGGTGTGAGTTTCGCTCCGTCATCCTTTTGGTGGGGGGTACTGTCATCTAGCTGCGGTCAGATTGTGCGATAGTGTTTGTCTTATCATCCTTTTGGTGGTAGTGGCGGGGTGTGAATTTCGCTCTGTCATCCTTTTGGTGGAGGTTCTGTCATCTTGATTGATGTCAGATTGTGCGATAGTGTTTGTCCTATAATCTTCTTGATGGTAGTGGCCGGTGTGAGTTTCGCTCCGTCATCCTTTTGGTGGGGAGCCTATCATCGTAATTGATGTCGGACTGTGCGATAGTGTTTGTCCTATCATCCTTTTGGTGATAGCGGCCGGTGTGAGTTTCGCTCAGTAATCCTTTTGGTTGGGGGTCTGTCATCTAGTTGATGTCGGATTGTGCGATAATGATTTTCCTATCATCCTTTTAGTGGTAGTGGCCGGTGTGAGTTTTGCTCCGTCATCCTTTTGGTGGGGGGTCTTTCATCGTGATTGATGTTAGATTGTGCGATAGTGTTTGTCCTATCATCCTTTTGGTGATAATGGCTGGCGTGACTTCCACTCCGTCATCCTTTTGAGGGGGGTCTGTTATCTTATTGATGTTAGATTGTGTGATAGTGTTTTTCCTATCATCCTTTTGGTGGTTGTGGCCGGTGTGGTTTCGCTCCATCATCCTTTTGGTGGGGGGTCGGTCATCTTAATTGATATCAGATTGTGTGATAGTGTTTGTCCTATCATCCTTTTGGTGGTAGTGGCCGGTGTTGTTTTGTTCCATCATCCTTTTGGTGGGGGGTCTGTCATCTTAACTGATGTCAGATTGTGCGATAGTGTTTTCCCTATCATCCTTTTGGTGATAGTGGCCGGTGTGAGTTTCGCTATGTCATCCTTTTGGTGGGGGGTCTGTCATCTAGTTGATGTTAGATTGTGTTATAATGTTTGTCCTGTCATCCTTTTGAGGGTAGTGGTCGGTGTGAGTTTCGCTCCGTAATCCTTTTGGTGGGGGGTCTGTCATCGTAATTGATATCAGATTGTGCGATAGTGTTTGTCCTATCATCCTTTTGGTAGTAGTGGCCGGTGTGACTTTCGCCTTATCATCCTTCTGGTGGGAGGTTTGTCATTGTAATTGGTGTCAGAGTGTGCGATAATGTTTGTTTTATCATCCTTTTGGTGATAGCGGTCGATGTGAGTTTCGCTCTGGCATCCTTTTTGTGGGCGGTCTGTCATCTTATTGATGTCAGATTGTGGGATAGTGTTTGTCCTATCATGCTTTTGGTGGTAGTGGTTGGTGTGAGTTTCGCTCCGTCATCCTTTTGGTGGGGGGTACTGTCATCTAGCTGATGTCAGATTGTGCGATAGTGTTTGCCTTATCATCCTTTTGGTGGTAGTGGTCGGTGTGAGTTTCGCTCTGTCATCCTTTTGGTGGGGGGGCGATCATCGTAACTGATGTCAGATTGTGCGATAGTGTTTGTTCTATCATCCTTTTGGTGGAAGTGGCCGGTGTGAGTTTCGCTCCGTCATCCTTTTGGTGGGAGGTTTGTCAATGTAATTGGTGTCGGAGTGTGCGATAATGTTTGTCTTATCATCCTTTTGGTGATAGCAGTCCATGTGAGTTTCGCTCAGTCATCCTTTTGGTGGGGGGTCTGTCATCTTATTGATGTCAGATTGTGGGATAATGTTTGTCCTATCATGCTTTTGGTGGTAGTGGTCGGTGTGAGTTTCGCTCCGTCATCCTTTTGGTGGGGGGTCTGTCATGTATCTGATGTCAGATTGTGCGATAGTGTTTGTCTTATCATCCTTTTGGTGGTAGTGGTCGGTGTGAGTTTCGCTCTATCATCCTTTTGGTGGGGGGTCGATCATCGTAACTGATGTCAGATTGTGTGATAGTGTTTGTCTTATCATCCTTTTGGTGGAAGTGGCCGGTGTGAGTTTCGCTCAGTCATCCTTTTGGTGGAGGGTCTGTCATCTAGTTGATGTCAGATTGTGCGATAGTGATTGTCCTATCATCCTTTTGGTGGTAGTGGCGGGGTGTGGTTTCGCTCCGTCATCCTTTTGGTGGAGGGTCTGTCATCTTGATTGATGTCAGATTGTGCGATGGTGTTAGTCCTATAATCCTTTTGGTGGTAGTGGCCGGTGTGAGTTTCGCTCCGTCATCCTTTTGGTGGGGGGTCTGTCATCGTAATTGATGTCAGATTTTGCGATACTGTTTGCCCTATCATCCTTTTGGTGATAGTGGCCGGTGTGAGTTTCGCTCTGTCATCCTTTTGGTAGGGGGTCTGTCATCTAGCTGATGTTAGATTGTGCTATACTGTTTGTCATATCATCCTTTCGGTGGTAGTGGTCGGTGTGGTTTCGCTCCATCATCCTTTTGGTGGGGGGTCTGTCGTCGTAATTGATATCAGATTGTGCGATAGTGTTTGTCCTATCATCCTTTTGGTGGTAGTGGCCGGTGTGAGTTTCGCTCAGTCATCCTTTTGGTGGGGGGGTCTGTCATCTTATTGATGTCAGATTGTGGGATAGTGTTTGTCCTATCATGCTTTTGGTGGTAGTGGTCGGTGTGAGTTTCGTTCCGTCATCCTTTTGGTGGGGGTCTGTCATCTAGCTGATGTCAGATTGTGCGAAAGTGTTTGTCTTATCATCCTTTTGGTGGTAGTGGTCGGTGTGAATTTCGCTCCGTCATCATTTTGGTGGGGGGTCTGTCATCGTAATTGATATCAAATTTGTGCGATACTGTTTGTCCTATGATCCTTTTGGTGGTAGTGGCCGGTGTGAGTTTCACTCAGTCATCCTTTTGGTGGGGGGTCTGTCATCTTGTTGATGTTGGATTATGCGATAGTGATTGTCCTATCATCATTTTAGTGGTAGTGGCAGGTTGTGAGTTTAGCTCTGTCATCCTTTTAGTGGGGGGTCTGTCATCTTATTGATATCAGATTGTGCGATGGTGTTTGTCCTATCATCCTTTTGGTGGTAGTGGCCGGTGTGAGTTTCGCTCCGTCATCCTTTTGGTGGGGGGTCTTTCATCGTAATTGATGTTAGATTGTGCAATAGTGTTTGCCCTATCATCATTTTGGTGGTATTGGCCGGCGTGAATTTTGCTCCGTCATCCTTTAGTGGGGGGTCTTTTATCTTATTGATGTCAGATTGTGCGATAGTGATTGTCCTATCATCCTTGTGGTTGTAGTGGCCGGTGTGGTTTCGCTCCATCATCCTTTTGGTGGGGGGTCTGTCATCTTAATTGATGTCAGATTGTGCGATAGTGTTTGTCCTATCATCCTTTTGGTGGTAGTGGCCGGTGTGGTTTCGCTCCATCATCCTTTTGGTGGGGGGTCTGCCATCTTAATTGATGTCAGATCTTGCGATAGTGTTTGCCCTATCATCCTTTTAGTGATAGTGGCCGGTGTGAGTTTCGCTATGTCATCCTTTTGGTGGGGGGTCTGTCATCTAGCTGATGCCAGATTGTGCTATACTGTTTGTCCTGTCATCCTTTTGGTGGTAGTGGTTGGTGTGAGTTTTGCTCCGTCATTATTTTGGTGGGGGGTCTGTCATCGTAATTGATATCAGATTGTGCGATAGTGTTTGTCCTATCATCCTTATGGTGGTAGTGGCCGGTGTGAGTTTCGCTCCGCCATCCTTTTGGTGGGGGGTCTGTCATCTTATTGATGTCAGATTGTGGGATAGTGTTTGTCCTATCATGCTTTTGGTGGTAGTGATCGGTGTGAGTTTCGCTCCGTCATCCTTTTAGTGGGGGGTCGGTCATCGTAATTGATGTCAGATTGTGCGATAGTGTTTGTCCTATCATCCTTTTGGTGGTAGTGGTTGGCGTGACTTCCGCTCTGTCATCCTTTTGTGGGGGGTCTGTTATCTTATTGACGTTAGATTATGCGATAGTGTTTGTCCTATCATCATTTTGGTGCTTGTGGCCGGTGTGGTTTCACTTCATCATCCTTTTGGTGGGGGGTCTGCCATCTTAATTGATATCAGATTGTGTGATAGTGTTTGTCCTATCATCCTTTTGGTGGAAGTGGCCGGTATCGTTTTCCTCCATCATCCTTTTGGTGGGGGGTCTGTCATCTTATTTGATGTCAGATTGGGCGATAGTGTTTGCCCTATCATCCTTTTGGTGATAGTGGCCGTTGTGAGTTTTGCTCTGTCATCCTTTTGGTAGGGGGTCTGTCATCTAGCTGATGTTAGATTGTGCTATACTGTTTGTCCTATCATCCTTTTGGTGGTAGTGGTCGGTGTGAATTACGCTCCGTCATCCTTTTGGTGGGGGGTCTGTCGTCGTAATTGATATCTGATTGTGCGATAGTGTTTGTCCTATCATCCTTTTGGTGGTAGTGGCCGGTGTGAGTTTCGCTCCGCCATCCTTTTGGTGGGAGTTTTGTCAATGTAATTGGTGTCAGAGTGTGCGATAATGTTTGTCTTATCATCCTTTTGGTGATAGCGGTCGATGTGAGTTTCGCTCAGTCATCCTTTTGGTGGGGGGTCTGTCATCTTATTGATGTCAGATTATGGGATAGTGTTTGTCCTATCATCCTTTTGGTGGTAGTGGCCAGTGTGAGTTTCATTCCGTCATCCTTTTGGTGGGAGGTTTGTAAATGTAATTGGTGTCAGAGTGTGCGATAATGTTTGTCTTATCATCCTTTTGGTGATAGCGGTCGATGTGAGTTTCGCTCAGTCATCCTTTTAGTGGGGGGTCTGTCATCTTATTGATGTCAGATTGTGGGATAGTGTTTGTCCTATCATGCTTTTGGTGGTAGTGGTCGGTGTGAGTTTCGCTCCGTCATCCTTTTGGTGGGGGGTCTGTCATCTAGCTGATGTCAGATTGTGCGATACTGTTTGTCTTATCATCCTTTTGGTGGTAGTGGTCGGTGTGAATTTCGCTCCGTCATCATTTTGGTGGGGGGTCTGTCATCGTAATTGATATCAGATTGTGCGATAGTATTTGTCCTATCATCCTTTTGGTGGGAGTGGCCGGTGTGAGTTTCACTCAGTCATCCTTTTGGTGGGGGGTCTGTCATCTTGTTGATGTTGGATTATGCGATAGTGATTGTCCTATCATCCTTTTGGTGGTAGTGGCAGGGTGTGAGTTTAGCTCTGTCATCCTTTTAGTGGGGGGTCTGTCATCTTATTGATATCAGGTTGTGCGATGGTGTTTGTCCTATCGTCCTTTTGGTGGTAGTGGCCGGTGTGAGTTTCACTCCGTCATCCTTTTGGTGGGGGGTCTTTCATCGTAATTGATGTTAGATTATGCAATAGTGTTTGCCCTATCATCATTTTGGTGGTATTGGCCGGCGTGAGTTTTGCTCCGTCATCCTTTTGGTGGGGGGTCTGCCATCTTAATTGATATCAGATTGTGTGATAGTGTTTGTCCTATCATCCTTTTGGTGGAAGTGGCCGGTGTCGTTTTCCTCCATCATCCTTTTGGTGGGGGGTCTGTCATCTTAATTGATGTCAGATTGTGCGATAGTGTTGGTCCTATCATCCTTTTGGTGGTAGTGGCCGGTGTGGTTTCGCTCCATCATCCTTTTGGTGGGGGGTCTGCCATCTTAATTGATGTCAGATTGTGCGATAGTGTTTGCCCTATCATCCTTTTGGTGATAGTGGCCGGTGTGAGTTTCGCTATGTCATCCTTTTGGTGGGGGGGTCTGTCATCTAGCTGATGCCAGATTGTGCTATACTGTTTGTCCTATCATCCTTTTGGTGGTAGTGGTTGGTGTGAGTTTCGCTCCGTCATCCTTTTGGTGGGGGGTCTGTCATCGTAATTGATATCAGATTGTGCGATAGTGTTTGTCCTATCATCCTTTTGGTGGTAGTGGCCGGTGTGACTTTCGCTCCGTCATCCTTTTGGTGGGAGGTATGTCATTGTAATTGGTGTTAGAGTATGTGATAATGTTTGTCTTATCATCCTTTTGGTGATAGCGGTCGGTGTGAGTTTCGCTCCGTCATCCTTTTGGTGGGGGGTCTGTCATCATAGTTGATGTCAGATTGTGCGACAGTGTTTGTTCTATCATCCTTTTGGTGGTAGTGGCCGGTGTGAGTTTTGCTCCGTCATCCTTTTGGTGGGGGGTACGTCATCTAGTTGATGTAGGATTGTGCGATAGTGATTTTCCTATCATCCTTTTGGCGGTAGTGGCCGGTTTGGTTTCGCTCCATCATCCTTTTGGTGGGGGGTCTGCCATCTTAATTGATGTCAGATTGTGCGATACTGTTTGCCCTATCATCCTTTTGGTGATAGTGGCCGGTGTGAGTTTCGCTCTGTCATCCTTTTGGTGGGGGGTCTGTCATCAAGCTGATGCCAGATTGTGCTATACTGTTTGTCCTATCATCCTTTTGGTGGTAGTGGTCAGTGTGAGTTTCGCTCCGTCATCCTTTTGGTGGGAGGTATGTCAGTGTAATTGGTGTCAGAGTGTGTGATAATGTTTGTCTTATCACCCTTTTGGTGATAGCGGTCGGTGTGAGTTTCGCTCCATCATCCTTTTGGTGGGGGGTTTGTCATCGTAGTTGATGTCAGATTATGCGATAGTGTTTGTCCTATCTACCTACTAGTGATAGCGGCCGGTGTGAGTTTCGCTCCGCCATCCTTTTGGTGGGGGGTCTGTCATCTTATTGATGTCAGATTGTGGGATAGTGTTTGTCCTATCATGCTTTTGGTGGTAGTGATCGGTGTGAGTTTCGCTCCGTCATCCTTTTGGTGGGGGGTCGGTCATCGTAATTAATGTCAGATTTTGCGATAGTGTTTGTCCTATCATCCTTTTGGTGGTAGTGGGTGGCGTGACTTCCGCTCCGTCATCCTTTTGTGGGGGGTCTATTATCTTATTGATGTTAGATTATGCGATAGTGTTTGTCCTATCATCATTTTGGTGCTTGTGGCCGGTGTGGTTTCGCTTCATCATCCTTTTGGTGGGGGGTCTGCCATCTTAATTGATATCAGATTGTGTGATAGTGTTTGTCCTATCATCCTTTTGGTGGAAGTGGCCGGTGTCGTTTTCCTCCATCATCCTTTTGGTGGGGGGTCTGTCATCTTAATTGATGTCAGATTGGGCGATAGTGTTTGCCCTATCATCCTTTTGGTGGTAGTGGTCGGTGTGAATTTCGCTCCGTCATCCTTTTGGTGGGGGGTCTGTCATTGTAATTGATATCTGATTGTGCGATAGTGTTTGTTCTATCATCCTTTTGGTGGTAGTGGCCGGTGTGAGTTTCGCTCCGTCATCCTTTTGGTGAGAGGTTTGTCAATGTAATTGGTGTCAGAGTGTGCGATAATGTTTGTCTTATCATCCTTTTGGTGATAGCGGTCGATGTGAGTTTTGCTCAGTCATCATTTTGGTGGGGGGTCTGTCATCTTATTGATGTCAGATTGTGGGATAGTGTTTGTCCTATCATGCTTTTGGTGGTAGTGGTCGGTGTGAGTTTCGCTCCGTCATTCTTTTGGTGGGGGGTCTGTCAGATTGTGCGATAGTGTTTGTCTTATCATCCTTTTGGTGGTAGTGGTCGGTGTGAATTTCGCTCCGTCATCCTTTTAGTGGTGGGTCTTTCATCGTAATTGATATCAGATTGTGCGATAGTGTTTGTCCTATCATCCTTTTGGTGGTAGTGGTCGGTGTGAGTTTCACTCAGTCATCCTTTTGGTGGGGGGTATGTCATCTAGTTGATGTTGGATTATGCGATAGTGATTGTCCTATCATCCTTTTGGTGGTAGTGGCAGGGTGTGAGTTTAGCTTCGTCATCCTTTTGGTGGGGGGTCTGTCATCTTATTTATATCAGATTCTGCGATGGTGTTTGCCCTATCGTGCTTTTGGTGGTAGTGGCCGGTGTGAGTTTCGCTCCGTCATCCTTTTGGTGGGGGGTCTTTCATCGTAATTGATGTTAGATTGTGCAATAGTGTTTTCCCTATCATCATTTTGGTGGTATTGGCCGGCGTGAGTTTTGCTCCGTCATCCTTTAGTGGGGGGTCTTTTATCTTATTGATGTCAGATTGTGTGATAGTGTTTGTCCTATCATCCTTGTGGTGGTAGTGGCCGGTGTGGTTTCGCTCCATCATCCTTTTGGTGGGGGGTCTGTCATCTTAATTGATGTCAGATTGTGCGATAGTGTTTGTCCTATCATCCTTTTGGTGGCAGTGGCCGGTGTGGTTTCGCTCCATCATCCTTTTGGTGGGGGGTCTGCCATCTTAATTGATGTCAGATTGTGCGATAGTGTTTGCCCTATCATCCTTTTGGTGATAGTGGTCGGTGTGAGTTTCGCTATGTCATCCTTTTGGTGGGGGATCTGTCATCTAGCTGATGCCAGATTGTGCTATACTATTTGTCCTATCATCCTTTTGGTGGTAGTGGTTGGTGTGAGTTTCGCTCCGTCATCCTTTTGGTGGGGGGTCTTTCATCGTAATTGATATCAGATTGTGCGATAGTGTTTGTCCTATCATCCTTTTGGAGGTAGTGGTCGGTGTGACTTTCGCCCCGTCATCCTTTTGGTGGGAGGTACGTCATTGTAATTGGTGTCAGAGTGTGTGATAATGTTTGTCTTATCATCCTTTTGGTGATAGCGGTCGGTGTGTGTTTCGCTCCGTCATACTTTTGGTGGGGGGTCTGTCATCATAGTTGATGTTAGATTGTGCGACAGTGTTTGTTCTATTATCCTTTTGGTGGTAGTGGCCGGTGTGAGTTTTGTTCCGTCATCCTTTTGGTGGGGGGTACGTCATCTAGCTGATGTCGGATTGTGCGATAGTGATTGTCATATCATCCTTTTGGCGTTAGTTGCCGGTTTGGTTTCGCTCCATCATCCTTTTGGTGGGGGGTATGCCATCTTAATTGATGTCAGATTGTGCCATACTGTTTGCCCTATCATCCTTTTGGTGATATTGGCCGGTGTGAGTTTCGCTCTGTCATCCTTTTGGTGGGGGGTCTGTCATCTAGCTGATGCCAGATTGAGCTATACTGTTTGTCCTATCATCCTTTTGGTGGTAGTGGTCGGTGTGAGTTTCGCTCCGTCATCCTTTTTGTGGGGGTCTGTCATCGTAATTGATATCAGATTGTGGGATAGTGTTTGTCCTATCATCCATTTGGTGGTAGTGGCCGGTGTGAGTTTCCCTCCGTCATCCTTTTGGTGGGAGTTCTATCAGTGTAATTGGTGTCAGAGTGTGTGATAATGTTTGTCTTATCATCCTTTTGGTGATAGCGGTCGGTGTGAGTTTCGCTCCATCATCCTTTTGGTGGGTGGTTTGTCATCGTAGTTGATGTCAGATTATGCGATAGTGGTTGTCCTATCTACCTACTAGTGATAGCGGCCAGTGTGAGTTTCGCTCTGCCATCCTTTTGGTGGGGGGTCTGTCATCTTATTGATGTCAGATTGTGGGATAGTGTTTGTCCTATCATCCTTTTGGTGGTAGTGGCCAGTGTGAGTTTCATTCCGTCATCCTTTTGGTGGGAGGTTTGTAAATGTAATTGGTGTCAGAGTGTGCGATAATGTTTATCTTATCATCCTTTTGGTGATAGCGGTCGATGTGAGTTTCGCTCAGTCATCCTTTTAGTGGGGGGTCTGTCATCTTATTGATGTCAGATTGTGGGATAGTGTTTGTCCTATCATGCTTTTGGTGGTAGTGATCGGTGTGAGTTTCGCTCCGTCATCCTTTTGGTGGGGGGTCGGTGATCGTAATTGATGTCAGATTGTGCGATAGTGTTTGTCCTATCATCCTTTTGGTGGTAGTGGTTGGCGTGACTTCCGCTCTGTCATCCTTTTGTGGGGGGTCTGTTATCTTATTGACGTTAGATTATGCGATAGTGTTTGTCCTATCATCATTTTGGTGCTTGTGGCCGGTGTGGTTTCACTTCATCATCCTTTTGGTGGGGGGTCTGCCATCTTAATTGATATCAGATTGTGTGATAGTGTTTGTCCTATCATCCTTTTGGTGGAAGTGGCCGGTGTCGTTTTCCTCCATCATCCTTTTGGTGGGGGGTCTGTCATCTTAATTGATGTCAGATTGGGCGATAGTGTTTGCCCTATCATCCTTTTGGTGATAGTGGCCAGTGTGAGTTTTGCTCTGTCATCCTTTTGGTAGGGGGTCTGTCATCTAGCTGATGTTAGATTGTGCTATACTGTTTGTCCTATCATCCTTTTGGTGGTAGTGGTCGGTGTGAATTACGCTCTGTCATCCTTTTGGTGGGGGGTCTGTCATCGTAATTGATATCTGATTGTGCGATAGTGTTTGTCCTATCATCCTTTTGGTGGTAGTGGCCGGTGTGAGTTTCGCTCCGCCATCCTTTTGGTGGGAGGTTTGTCAATGTAATTGGTGTCAGAGTGTGCGATAATGTTTGTCTTATCATCCTTTTGGTGATAGCGGTCGATGTGAGTTTCGCTCAGTCATCCTTTTGGTGGGGGGTCTGTCATCTTATTGATGTAAGATTGTGGGATAGTGTTTGTCCTATCATCCTTTTGGTGGTAGTGGCCAGTGTGAGTTTCATTCCGTCATCCTTTTGGTGGGAGGTTTGTAAATGTAATTGGTGTCAGAGTGTGCGATAATGTTTGTCTTATCATCCTTTTGGTGATAGCGGTCGATGTGAGTTTCGCTCAGTCATCCTTTTAGTGGGGCGTCTGTCATCTTATTGATGTCAGATTGTGGGATAGTGTTTGTCCTATCATGCTTTTGGTGGTAGTGGTCGGTGTGAGTTTCGCTCCGATATCCTTTTGGTGGGGGGTCTGTCATCTAGCTGATGTCAGATTGTGCGATACTGTTTGTCTTATCATCCTTTTGGTGGTAGTGGTCGGTGTGAATTTCGCTCCTTCATCATTTTGGTGGGGGGTATGTCATCGTAATTGATATCAGATTGTGCGATAGTGTTTGTCCTATCATCCTTTTGGTGGTAGTGGCCGGTGTGAGTTTCACTCAGTCATCCTTTTGGTGGGGGGTCTGTCATCTTGTTGATGTTGGATTATGCGATAGTGATTGTCCTATCATCCTTTTGGTGGTAGTGGCAGGGTGTGAGTTTAGCTCTGTCATCCTTTTAGTGGGGGGTCTGTCATCTTATTGATATCAGGTTGTGCGATGGTGTTTGTCCTATCGTCCTTTTGGTGGTAGTGGCCGGTGTGAGTTTCACTCCGTCATCCTTTTGGTGGGGGGTCTTTCATCGTAATTGATGTTAGATTGTGCAATAGTGTTTGCCCTATCATCATTTTGGTGGTATTGGCCGGCGTGAGTTTTGCTCCGTCATCCTTTTGGTGGGGGGTCTGCCATCTTAATTGATATCAGATTGTGTGATAGTGTTTGTCCTATCATCCTTTTGGTGGAAGTGGTCGGTGTCGTTTTCCTCCATCATCCTTTTGGTGGGGGGTCTGTCATCTTAATTGATGTCAGATTGTGCGATAGTGTTTGTCCTATCATCCTTTTGGTGGTAGTGGCCGGCGTGGTTTCCCTCCATCATCCTTTTGGTGGGGGGTCTGCCATCTTAATTGATGTCAGATTGTGCGATAGTGTTTGCCCTATCATCCTTTTGGTGATAGTGGCCGGTGTGAGTTTCGCTATGTCATCCTTTTGGTGGGGGGGTCTGTCATCTAGCTGATGCCAGATTGTGCTATACTGTTTGTCCTATCATCCTTTTGGTGGTAGTGGTTGGTGTGAGTTTCGCTCCGTCATCCATTTGGTGGGGGGTCTGTCATCGTAATTGATATCAGATTGTGCGATAGTGTTTGTCCTATCATCCTTTTGGTGGTAGTGGCCGGTGTGACTTTCGCTCCGTCATCCTTTTGGTGGGAGGTATGTCATTGTAATTGGTGTTAGAGTATGTGATAATGTTTCTCTTATCATCCTTTTGGTGATAGCGGTCGGTGTGAGTTTCGCTCCGTCATCCTTTTGGTGTGGGGTCTGTCATCATAGTTGATGTCAGATTGTGCGACAGTGTTTGTTCTATCATCCTTTTGGTGGTAGTGTCCGGTGTGAGTTTTGCTCCGTCATCCTTTTGGTGGAGGGTAAGTCATCTAGTTGATGTCGGATTGTGCGATAGTGATTTTCCTATCATCCTTTCGGCGGTAGTGGCCGGTTTGGTTTCGCTTCATCATCCTTTTGGTGGGGGGTATGCCATCTTAATTGATGTCAGATTGTGCGATACTGTTTTCCCTATCATCCTTTTGGTGATAGTGGCCGGTGTGAGTTTCGCTCTGTCATCCTTTTGGTGGGGGGTCTGTCATCAAGCTGATGCCAGATTGTGCTATACTGTTTGTCCTATCATCCTTTTGGTGGTAGTGGTCAGTGTGAGTTTCGCTCCGTCATCCTTTTGGTGGGAGGTATGTCAGTGTAATTGGTGTCAGAGTATGTGATAATGTTTGTCTTATCACCCTTTTGGTGATAGCGGTCGGTGTGAGTTTCGCTTCATCATCCTTTTGGTGGGGGGTTTGTCATCGTAGTTGATGTCAGATTATGCGATAGTGTTTGTCCTATCTACCTACTAGTGATAGCGGCCGGTGTGAGTTTCGCTCCGCCATCCTTTTGGTGGGGGGTCTGTCATCTTATTGATGTCAGATTGTGGGATAGTGTTTGTCCTATCATGCTTTTGGTGGTAGTGATCAGTGTGAGTTTCGCTCCGTCATCCTTTTGGTGGGGGGTCGGTCATCGTAATTGATGTCAGATTGTGCGATAGTGTTTGTCCTATCATCCTTTTGGTGGTAGTGGGTGGCGTGACTTCCGCTCCGTCATCCTTTTGTGGGGGGTCTGTTATCTTATTGATGTTAGATTATGCGATAGTGTTTGTCCTATCATCATTTTGGTGCTTGTGGCCGGTGTGGTTTCGCTTCATCATCCTTTTGGTGGGGGGTCTGCCATCTTAATTGATATCAGATTATGTGATAGTGTTTGTTCTATCATCCTTTTGGTGGAAGTGACCGGTGTCGTTTTCCTCCATCATCCTTTTGGTGGGGGGTCTGTCATCTTAATTGATGTCAGCTTGGGCGATAGTGTTTGCCCTATCATCCTTTTGGTGGTAGTGGTCGGTGTGAATTTCGCTTCGTCATCCTTTTGGTGGGGGGTCTGTCATCTTAATTGATATCTGATTGTGCGATAGTGTTTGTTCCGTCATCCTTTTGGTGAGAGGTTTGTCAATGTAATTGGTGTCAGAGTGTGCGATAATGTTTGTCTTATCATCCTTTTGGTGATAGCGGTCGATGTGAGTTTTGCTCAGTCATCATTTTGGTGGGGGGTCTGTCATCTTATTGATGTCAGATTGTGGGATAGTGTTTGTCCTATCATGCTTTTGGTGGTAGTGGTCGGTGTGAGTTTCGCTCCGTCATTCTTTTGGTGGGGGGTCTGTCAGATTGTGCGATAGTGTTTGTCTTATCATCCTTTTGGTGGTAGTGGTCGGTGTGAATTTTGCTCCGTCATCCTTTTAGTGGTGGGTCTTTCATCGTAATTGATATCAGATTGTGCGATAGTGTTTGTCCTATCATCCTTTTGGTGGTAGTGGTCGGTGTGAGTTTCACTCAGTCATCCTTTTGGTGGGGGGTCTGTCATCTAGTTGATGTTGGATTATGCGATAGTGATTGTCCTATCATCCTTTTGGTGGTAGTGGCAGGGTGTGACTTTAGCTTCGTCATCCTTTTGGTGGGGGGTCTGTCATCTTATTTATATCAGATTCTGCGATGGTGTTTGCCCTATCGTGCTTTTGGTGGTAGTGGCCGATGTGAGTTTCGCTATGTCATCCTTTTGGTGGGGGGGTCTGTCATCTAGCTGATGCCAGATTGTGCTATACTGTTTGTCCTATCATCCTTTTGGTGGTAGTGGTTGGTGTGAGTTTCGCTCCGTCATCCATTTGGTGGGGGGTCTGTCATCGTAATTGATATCAGATTGTGCGATAGTGTTTGTCCTATCATCCTTTTGGTGGTAGTGGCCGGTGTGACTTTCGCTCCGTCATCCTTTTGGTGGGAGGTATGTCATTGTAATTGGTGTTAGAGTATGTGATAATGTTTGTCTTATCATCCTTTTGGTGATAACGGTCGGTGTGAGTTTCGCTACGTCATCCTTTTGGTGTGGGGTGTGTCATCATAGTTGATGTCAGATTGTGCGACAGTGTTTGTTCTATCATCCTTTTGGTGGTAGTGTCCGGTGTGAGTTTTGCTCCGTCATCCTTTTGGTGGAGGGTAAGTCATCTAGTTGATGTCGGATTGTGCGATAGTGATTTTCCTATCATCCTTTCGGCGGTAGTGGCCGGTTTGGTTTCGCTTCATCATCCTTTTGGTGGGGGGTATGCCATCTTAATTGATGTCAGATTGTGCGATACTGTTTGCCCTATCATCCTTTTGGTGATAGTGGCCGGTGTGAGTTTCGCTCTGTCATCCTTTTGGTGGGGGGTCTGTCATCAAGCTGATGCCAGATTGTGCTATACTGTTTGTCCTATCATCCTTTTGGTGGTAGTGGTCGGTGTGAGTTTCGCTCCGTCATCCTTTTGGTGGGAGGTATGTCAGTGTAATTGGTGTCAGAGTGTGTGATAATGTTTGTCTTATCACCCTTTTGGTGATAGCGGTCGGTGTGAGTTTCGCTTCATCATCCTTTTGGTGGGGGGTTTGTCATTGTAGTTGATGTTAGATTATGCGATAGTGTTTGTCCTATCTACCTACTAGTGATAGCGGCCGGTATGAGTTTCGCTCTGCCATCCTTTTGGTGGGGGGTCTGTCATCTTATTGATGTCAGATTGTGGGATAGTGTTTGTCCTATCATGCTTTTGGTGGTAGTGATCAGTGTGAGTTTCGCTCCGTCATCCTTTTGCTGGGGGGTCGGTCATCGTAATTGATGTCAGATTGTGCGATAGTGTTTGTCCTATCATCCTTTTGGTGGTAGTGGGTGGCGTGACTTCCGCTCCGTCATCCTTTTGTGGGGGGTCTGTTATCTTATTGATGTTAGATTATGCGATAGTGTTTGTCCTATCATCATTTTGGTGCTTGTGGCCGGTGTGGTTTCGCTTCATCATCCTTTTGGTGGGGGGTCTGCCATCTTAATTGATATCAGATTATGTGATAGTGTTTGTTCTATCATCCTTTTGGTGGAAGTGGCCGGTGTCGTTTTCCTCCATCATCCTTTTGGTGGGGGGTCTGTCATCTTAATTGATGTCAGATTGGGCGATAGTGTTTGCCCTATCATCCTTTTGGTGGTAGTGGTCGGTGTGAATTTCGCTCCGTCATCCTTTTGGTGGGGGGTCTGTCATCTTAATTGATATCTGATTGTGCGATAGTGTTTGTTCCGTCATCCTTTTGGTGAGAGGTTTGTCAATGTAATTGGTGTCAGAGTGTGCGATAATGTTTGTCTTATCATCCTTTTGGTGATAGCGGTCGATGTGAGTTTTGCTCAGTCATCATTTTGGTGGGGGGTCTGTCATCTTATTGATGTCAGATTGTGGGATAGTGTTTGTCCTATCATGCTTTTGGTGGTAGTGGTCGGTGTGAGTTTCGCTCCGTCATTCTTTTGGTGGGGGGTCTGTCAGATTGTGCGATAGTGTTTGTCTTATCATCCTTTTGGTGGTAGTGGTCGGTGTGAATTTTGCTCCGTCATCCTTTTAGTGGTGGGTCTTTCATCGTAATTGATATCAGATTGTGCGATAGTGTTTGTCCTATCATCCTTTTGGTGGTAGTGGTCGGTGTGAGTTTCACTCAGTCATCCTTTTGGTGGGGGGTCTGTCATCTAGTTGATGTTGGATTATGCGATAGTGATTGTCCTATCATCCTTTTGGTGGTAGTGGCAGGGTGTGAGTTTAGCTTCGTCATCCTTTTGGTGGGGGGTCTGTCATCTTATTTATATCAGATTCTGCGATGGTGTTTGCCCTATCGTGCTTTTGGTGGTAGTGGCCGATGTGAGTTTCGCTCCGTCATCCTTTTGGTGGGGGGTCTTTCATCGTAATTGATGTTAGATTGTGCAATAGTGTTTGCCCTATCATCATTTTGGTGGTATTGACCGGCGTGAGTTTTGCTCCGTCATCCTTTAGTGGGGGGTCTTTTATCTTATTGATGTCAGATTGTGTGATGGTGTTTGTCCTATCATCCTTGTGGTGGTAGTGGCCGGTGTGGTTTCGCTCCATCATCCTTTTTGTGGGGGGTCTGTCATCTTAATTGATGTCAGATTGTGCGATATTGTTTGTCCTATCATCCTTTTGGTGGCAGTGGCCGGTGTGGTTTCGCTCCATCATCCTTTTGGTGGGGGGTCTGCCATCTTAATTGATGTCAGATTGTGCGATAGTGTTTGCCCTATCATCCTTTTGGTGATAGTGGCCGGTGTGAGTTTCGCTATGTCATCCTTTTGGTGGGGGGTCTGTCATCTAGCTGATGCCAGATTGTGCTATACTATTTGTCCTATCATCCTTTTGGTGGTAGTGGTTGGTGTGAGTTTCGCTCCGTCATCCTTTTGGTGGGGGGTCTGTCATCGTAATTGATATCAGATTGTGTGATAGTGTTTGTCCTATCATCCTTTTGGAGGTAGTGGTCGGTGTGACTTTCGCTCCGTCATCCTTTTGGTTGGAGGTATGTCATTGTAATTGGTGTCAGAGTGTGTGATAATGTTTGTATTATCATCCTTTTGGTGATAGCGGTCGGTGTGTGTTACGCTCCGTCATCCTTTTGGTGGGGGGTCTGTCATCGTAGTTGATGTCAGATTGTGCGACAATGTTTGTTCTATCATCTTTTTGGTGGTAGTGGCCGGTGTGAGTTTTTCTCCGTCATCCGTTTGGTGGGGGGTACGTTATCTAGTTGTTGTCGGATTGTGCGATAGTGATTGTCCTCTCATCCTTTTGGTGGTAGTGGCCGGTTTGGTTTCGCTCCATCATCCTTTTGGTGGGGGGTCTGCCATCTTAATGGATGTCAGATTGTGCGATAGTGTTTGCCCTATCATCCTTTTGGTGATAGTGGCCGGTGTGAGTTTCGCTATGTCATCCTTTTGGTGGGGGTTCTGTCATCTAGCTGATGCCAGATTGTGCTATACTGTTTGTCCTATCATCCTTTTGGTGGTAGTTGTCGGTGTGAGTTTCGCTCCGTCATCCTTTTGGTGGGGGGTCTGTCATCGTAATTGATATCAGATTGTGCGATAGTGTTTGTCCTATCATCCTATTGGTGGTAGTGACCGGTGTGACTTTCGCTCTGTCATCCTTTTGGTGGGAGGTATGTCATTGTAATTAGTGTCAGAATGTGTGATAATGTTTGTCTTATCATCCTTTTGGTGATAGCGATCGGTATGAGTTTCGCTCCGTCATCCTTTTGGTGGGAGGTCTGTCATCGTAGTTGATGTCAGATTGTGCGACAGTGTTTGTTCTATCATCCTTTTGGTGGTAGTGGCCGGTGTGAGTTTTGCTCCGTCATCCTTTTGGTGGGGGGTACGTCATCTAGTTGATGTCGGATTGTGCGATAGTGTTTGTCCTATCATCCTTTTGGTGGTAGTGGCCGGTTTGGTTTCGCTCTATCATCCTTTTGGTGGGGGGTCTGCCATCTTAATTGATGTCAGATTGTGCGATACTGTTTGCCCTATCATCCTTTTGGTGATAGTGGCCGGTGTGAGTTTCGCTCTATCATCCTTTTGGTAGGGGGTCTGTCATCTAGCTGATGCCAGATTGTGCTATACTGTTTGTCCTATCATCTTTTTGGTGGTAGTGGTCGGTGTGTGTTTCGCTCCGTCATCCTTTTGGTGTGGAGTCTGTCATCGTAATTGGTATCAGATTGTGCGATAGTGTTTGTCCTATCATCCTTTTGGTGGTAGTGGCCGTTGTGAGTTTTGCTCCGTCATCCTTTTGGTGGGAGGTCTGTCATTCTAATTGGTGTCAGAGTGTGTGATAATGTTTGTCTTATCATCCTTTTGGTGATAGCGGTCGGTGTGAGTTTCGCTCCATCATCCTTTAGGTGGGGGGTTTGTCATCGTAGTTGATGTCAGATTATGCGATAGTGTTTGTCCTATCTACCTACCAGTGATAGCGGCCGGTGTGAGTTTCGCTCCGCCATCCTTTTGGGGGGGGGGGGGGGGGGGGGGTCTGTCATCTTATTGATGTCAGATTGTGGGATAGTGTTTGTCCTATCATGCTTTTGGTTATAGTGGTCGGTGTGAGTTTCGCTCTGTCATCCTTTTGGTGGGGGGTCTGTCATCTAGCTGATGTCAGATTTTGCGATAATGTTTGTCTTATCATCCTTTTGGTGGTAATGGTTGGTGTGAGTTTCGCTCAGTCATCCTTTTGGTGGGGGGTCTGTCATCTAGTTGATGTCGGATTGTGCGATAGTGATTGTCCTATCATCCTTTTGGTGGTAGTGGCGGGGTAGGTTTCACTCCGTTATCCTTTTGGTGAAAGGCCTGTCATCTTGATTGATGTCAGATTGTGCGATGGTGTTTGTCCTATCATCCTTTTGGTGGTAGTGGCCGGTGTGAGTTTTGCTCCGTCATCCTTTTGGTGGGGGGTCTGTCATCGTAATTGATGTCAGATTGTGCGATAGTGTTTGTCCTATCATCCTTTTGGTGGTATTGGCCGGCGTGAGTTTTGCTTCGTCATCCTTTTGTGGGGGGTCTGTTATCTTATTGATGTCAGATAGTGCGATAGTATTTGTCTTATCATCCTTTTGGTGGTAGTGCCCGGTGTGAGTTTCGCACCGTCATCCTTTCGGTGGGGGGTCTGTCATCTCGTTGATGTCGGATTGTGCGATACTGTTTGTCCTATCATCCTTTTGTTGGTAGAGGCGGGCGTGAGTTTCGCTCCGTCATCCTTTTGGTGGGAGGTCTTTCATCATAATTGATGTCAGGTTGTGTGATCGTGTTTTTTCTATCATCCTTTTAGTGGTAGCGGTTGGTGTGAGTTTCGCTCCGTCATCCTTTTAGTGGGGGGGTCTGTCATCCTAATTGATGTCAGATTATGCGATAGTGTTTGTCCTATCATCCTTTTGGTGGTAGCGGCCGATGTCAGTTTCGCTTCGTCATCCTTTTGGTGGGAGTGGCCGGTGTGAGTTTCGCTCCGTCATCCTTTTGGTGGGGGGTCTTTCATCGTAATTAATGGTAGATTGTGCAATAGTGTTTATCCTATCAACATTTTGGTGATAGTGGCCGACGTGCGTTTTGCTCCGTCATCCATTTGTGGGGGGTCTGTCATCTTATTGATGTCAGATTGTGCGATAGTGTTTGTCCTATCATCCTTGTGGTAGTAGTGGCCGGTGTGGTTTCGCTCCCTCATCCTTTTGGTGGGGGGTCTGTCATCTTAATTGATGTCAGATTGTGCGATAGTGTTTGTCCTATCATCCTTTTGGTGGTAGTGGTCGGTGTGAGTTTTGCTCCGTCATCCTTTTGGTGGGGGGTCTGTCATCGTAATTAATATCAGATTGTGCGATAGTGTTTGTCCTATCATCCTTTTGGTGATAGCTGTCGGTGTGAGTTTCGCTCCCTAATTCTATTGGTGGGGGGTCTGTCATCTTATTCATGTCAGATTGTGGGATAGTGTTTGTCCTATCATGCTTTTGGTGGTATTGGTCAGTGTGAGTTTCGCTCCGTCATCCTTTTGGTGGGGGGTCTGTCATCTAGCTGATGTCAGATTGTGGGATAATGTTTATCTTATCATCCTTTTGGTGGTAGTGGTCGATGTGAGTTTCGCTCTGTCATCCGTTTGGTGGGGGGGTCTGTCATCGTAATTGATGTCAGATTGTGCGATAGTGTTTGTCCTATCATCCTTTTGGTGGTAGTGGCGGGGTGTGAGTTTCACTCCGTCATCCTTTTGGTAGAGGGTCTGTCATCTTGATTGATGTCAGATTGTGCGGTGGTATTTGTCCTATCATCCTTTTGGTGGTAGTGACCGGTGTGAGTTTTGCTCCGTCATCCATTTGGTGGGGGGTCTTTCATCGTAATTGATGTTAAATTGTGCAATAGTGTTTGTCCTATCATCCTTTTGGTGATAGTTGCCGGCGTGAGTTTCACTTCTTCATCCTTTTGTGGGGGGTCTGTTATCTTATTGATGTCAGATTGTTTGATAGTGTTTGTCCTATCATCCTTTTGGTGGTAGTGTCTGTTGTAAGTTTCGCTTAGTCATTCTTTTGGTGGAGGGTTTGTCATCTTGTTGATGTCGGATTGTGCAATAGTGTTTATCCTATCATCCTTTTGTTGGTACTGGGAGGTGTGAGTTTCGCTCCGTCATCCTTTTGGTGGGCGGTCTGTCGTTGTAATTGATGTCAGGTTGTATGATCGTGTTTTTTTATCATCCTTTTGGTGATAGCGGTCGGTGTGAGTTTCGCTCTGTCATCCTTTTGTTGGGGGGTCTGTCATCTTATTGATGTCAGATTTCTGGATAGTGTTTGTCCTATCATCTTTTTGGTGGTAGTGGTCGGTGTGATTTTTGCTACGTCATCCTTTTGATGGGGGGTCTGTCATTTAGCTGATGTCAGATTGTGCGATAATGTTTGTCCTATCTTCCTTTTGGTGGTAGGGGTCGGTGTGAGTTTCACTCTGTCATCCTTTTCGTGGGGGGTCTGTCATGTAATTGATGTCGGATAGTGCGATGGTGATAGTCCTATCATCCTTTTGGTGGTAGTGGCGGGATGTGAGTTTCGCTCCGTCATCCTTTTGGTGGAGGGTCTGTCATCTTGATTGATGTAAGATTGTGCGATGGTGTTTGTCCTATCATCCTTTTGGTGGTAGTGGCCGGTGTGAGTTTTGCTCCGTCATCCATTTGGTGGGGGGTCTTTCATCAAAATTGATGTCAAATTGTGCAATAGTGTTTGTCCTATCATCATTTTTGTGATATTGGCCGGCGTGAGTTTCGCTTCTTCATCCTTTTGTGGGGGGTCTGTTATCTTATTAATGTCAGATTGTGCGATAGTGTTTGTCCTATCATCCTTTTGGTGGTAGTGTCCGTTGTGAGTTTCGCTTCGTCATCCTTTTGGTGGAGGGTCTGTCATCTTATTGATGTCGGATTATGCAATTGTGTTTGTCCTATCATCCTTTTGTTGGTAGTGGCAGGTGTGAGTTTTGCTCCATCATCCTTTTGGTGGGCGGTCTGTCATCGTAGTTGATGTCAGGTTGTGTGATCGTGTTTTATTTATCATCCTTTTGGTGGTAGCGGTCGGTGTGAATTTCGCTCCCTCATACTTTTGGTGGGGGGTCTGTCATCGTAATTGATGTCAGATTATGCGATAGTGTTTGTCATATCATCCTTTTGGTAGTAGCGGCCGGTGTCAGTTTCGCTCCGTCATCCTTTTGGTGGGGGGTCTGTCAGATTGTGCGATAGTGTTTGTCTTAACATCCTTTTGGTGGTAGTGTTCGGTGTGAATTTCGATCCGTCATCCTTTTAGTGGGGGGTCTGTCATCGTAATTGATATCAGATTGTGCAATAGTGTTTGTCCTATCATCCTTTTGGTGGTAGTGGTCCGTGTGAGTTTCACTCAGTCATCCTTTTGGTGGGGGGTCTGTCATCTAGTTGATGTTGGATTATGCGATAGTGATTATCCTATCATCCTTTTGGTGGTAGTGGCAGGGTGTGAGTTTAGCTTCGTCATCCTTTTGGTGGGGGGTCTGTCATCTTATTTATATCAGATTCTGCGATGGTGTTTGTCCTATCGTCCTTTTGGTGGTATTGGCCGGTGTGAGTTTCGCTCCGTCATCCTTTTGGTGGGGGGTCTTTCATCGTAATTGATGTTAGATTGTGCAATAGTGTTTGCCCTATCATCATTTTGGTGGTATTGGCTGGCGTGATTTTTGCTCCGTCATCCTTTAGTGGGGGGTCTGTCATCTTAATTGATGTCAGATTGTGCGATAGTGTTTGTCCTATCATCCTTTTGGTGGTAGTGGCCGGTGTGGTTTCTCTCCATCATCCTTTTGGTGGGGGGTCTGCCATCTTAATTGATGTCAGATTGTGCGATAGTGTTTGTCCTATCATCCTATTGGTGGTAGTGGCCGGTGTGACTTTCGCTCTGTCATCCTTTTGGTGGGAGGTATGTCATTGTAATTGGTGTCAGAATGTGTGATAATATTTGTCTTATCATCCTTTTGGTGATAGCGATTGGTATGAGTTTCGCTCCGTCATCCTTTTGGTGGGGGGTCTGTCATCGTAGTTGATGTCAGATTGTGTGATAGTGTTTGTTCTATCATCCTTTTGGTGGTAGTGGCCGGTGTGAGTTTTGCTCCGTCATCCTTTTGGTGGGGGGTATGTCATCTAGTTGATGTCGGATTGTGCGAAAGTGTTTGTCCTATCATCCTTTTGGTGGTAGTGGCCGGTTTGGTTTCGCTCCATCATCCTTTTGGTGGGGGGTCTGCCATCTTAATTGATGTCAGATTGTGCGATACTATTTGCCCTATAATCCTTTTGGTGATAGTGGCCGGTGTGAGTTTCGCTCTATCATCCTTTTGGTAGGGGGTCTGTCATCTAGCTGATGCCAGATTGTGCTATACTGTTTGTCCTATCATCTTTTTGGTGGTTGTGGTCGGTGTGTGTTTCGCTCCGTCATCCTTTTGGTGGGGAGTCTGTCATCGTAATTGGTATCAGATTGTGCGATAGTGTTTGTCCTATCATCCTTTTGGTGGTAGTGGCCGTTGTGAGTTTCGCTCCGTCATCCTTTTGGTGGGAGGTCTGTCATCTTATTGATGTCAGATTGTGGGATAGTGTTTGTCCTATCATGCTTTTGGTTATAGTGGTCGGTGTGAGTTTCGCTCCGTCATCCTTTTGGTGGGGGGTCTGACACCTAGCTGATGTCAGATTTTGCGATAATGTTTGTCTTATCATCCTTTTGGTGGTAATGGTTGGTGTGAGTTTCGCTCAGTCATCCTTTTGGTGGGGGGTCTGTCATCTAGTTGATGTCGGATTGTGCGATAGTGATTGTCCTATCATCCTTTTGGTGGTAGTGGCGGGGTGAGTTTCGCTCCGTTATCCTTTTGGTGAAAGGCCTGTCATCTTGATTGATGTCAGATTGTGCGATGGTGTTTGTCCTATCATCCTTTTGGTGGTAGTGGCCGGTGTGAGTTTTGCTCTGTCATCCTTTTGGTGGGGGGTTTGTCATCGTAATTGATGTCAGATTGTGCGATAGTGTTTGTCTTATCATCCTTTTGGTGGTATTGGCCGGCGTGAGTTTTGCTTCGTCATCCTTTTGTGGGGCGTCTGTTATCTTATTGATGTCAGATAGTGCGATAGTATTTGTCTTATTATCCTTTTGGTGGTAGTGCCCGGTGTGAGTTTCGCACCGTCATCCTTTCGGTGGGGGGTCTGTCATCTCGTTGATGTCGGATTGTGCGATACTGTTTGTCCTATCATCCTTTTGTGGGTAGAGGCGGGCGTGAGTTTCGCTCCGTCATCCTTTTGGTGGGCGGTCTTTCATCGTAATTGATGTCAGGTTGTGTGATCGTGTTTTTTCTATCATCCTTTTAGTGGTAGCGGTTGGTGTGAGTTTCGCTCCGTCATCCTTTTAGTGGGGGGGTCTGTCATCCTAATTGATGTCAGATTATGCGATAGTGTTTGTCCTATCATCCTTTTGGTTGTAGCGGCCGATGTCAGTTTCGCTTCGTCATCCTTTTGGTGGGAGTGGCCGGTGTGAGTTTCGCTCCGTCATCCTTTTGGTGGGGGGTCTTTCATCGTAATTAATGGTAGATTGTGCAATAGTGTTTGTCCTATCAACATTTTGGTGATAGTGGTCGGCGTGCGTTTTGCTCCGTCATCCATTTGTGGGGGGTCTGTCATCTTATTGATGTCAGATTGTGCGATAGTGTTTGTCCTATCATCCTTGTGGTAGTAGTGGTCGGTGTGGTTTCGCTCCCTCATCCTTTTGGTGGGGGGTCTGTCATCTTAATTGATGTCAGATTATGCGATAGTGTTTGTCCTATCATCCTTTTGGTGGTAGTGGCTGGTGTGGTTTCGCTCCATCATCCTTTTGGTGGGGGGTCTTCCATCTTAATTGATGTCAGATTGTGCGATGGTGTTTGTCCTATCATCCTTTTGGTGGTAGTGGCCGGTGTGAGTTTTGCTCTGTCATCCTTTTGGTGGGGGGTCTGTCATCGTAATTGATGTCAGATTGTGCGATAGTGTTTGTCCTATCATCCTTTTGGTGGTATTGGCCGGCGTGAGTTTTGCTTCGTCATCCTTTTGTGGGGGGTCTGTTATCTTATTGATGTCAGATAGTGCGATAGTATTTGTCTTATCATACTTTTGGTGGTAGTGCCCGGTGTGAGTTTCGCACCGTCATCCTTTCGGTGGGGGGTCTGTCATCTCGTTGATGTCGGATTGTGCGATACTGTTTGTCCTATCATCCTTTTGTTGGTAGAGGCGGGCGTGAGTTTCGCTCCGTCATCCTTTTGGTGGGCGGTCTTTCATCGTAATTGATGTCAGGTTGTGTGATCGTGTTTTTTCTATCATCCTTTTGGTTGTAGCGGTTAGTGTGAGTTTCGCTCTGTCATCCTTTTAGTGGGGGGGGGGGGGGGAGTCTGTCATCCTAATTGATGTCAGATTATGCGATAGTGTTTGTCCTATCATCCTTTTGGTTATAGCGGCCGATGTCAGTTTCGCTTCGTCATCCTTTTGGTGGGAGTGGCCGGTGTGAGTTTCACTCCGTCATCCTTTTGGTGGGGGGTCTTTCATCGTAATTAATGGTAGATTGTGCAATAGTGTTTGTCCTATCAACATTTTGGTGATAGTGGCCGGCGTGCGTTTTGCTCCGTCATCCATTTGTGGGGGGTCTGTCATCTTATTGATGTCAGATTGTGCGATAGTGTTTGTCCTATCATCCTTGTGGTAGTAGTGGCCGGTGTGGTTTCGCTCCCTCTTCCTTTTGGTGGGGGTTCTATCATCTTAATTGATGTCAGATTATGCGATAGTGTTTGTCCTATCATCCTTTTGGTGGTAGTGGCTGGTGTGGTTTCGCTCCATCATCCTTTTGGTGGGGGGTCTGCCATCTTAATTGATGTCAGATTGTGCGATGGTGTTTGTCCTATCATCCTTTTGGTGGTAGTGGCCGGTGTGAGTTTTGCTCCTTCATCCTTTTGGTGGGGGGTCTTTCATCGTAATTGATGTAAAATTGTGCGATAGTGTTTGTCCTATCATCCTTTTGGTGGTATTGGCCAGCGTGAGTTTTGCTTCGTCATCCTTTTGTGGGGGGTATGTTATCTTATTGATGTCAGATAGTGCGATAGTATTTGTCTTATCATCCTTTTGGTGGTAGTGCCCGGTGTGAGTTTCGCACCGTCATCCTTTCGGTGGGGGGTCTGTCATCTCGTTGATGTCGGATTGTGCGATACTGTTTGTCCTATCATCCTTTTGTTGGTAGAGGCGGGCGTGAGTTTCGCTCCGTCATCCTTTTGGTGGGCGGTCTTTCATCGTAATTGATGTCAGGTTGTGTGATCGTGTTTTTTCTATCATACTTTTGGTGGTAGCGGTTGGTGTGAGTTTCACTCCGTCATCCTTTTAGTGGGGGGGTCTGTCATCCTAATTGATGTCAGATTATGCGATAGTGTTTGTCCTATCATCCTTTTGGTGGTAGCGGCCGATGTCAGTTTCTCTTCGTCATCCTTTTGGTGGGAGGTCTGTCATCTTATTGATATCAGATTGTGGGATAGTGTTTGTCCAATCATCCTTTTGGTGGTAGTGGTCGGTGTGATTTTCGCTCCGTCATACTTTTAATGGGGGGTCTATCGTCTAGCTGATGTCAGATTGTGCGATAATGTTTGTTCTATCATCCTTGTGGTGGTAGTGGCCGGTGTGGTTTCTCTCCCTCATCCTTTTGGTGGGGGGTCTGTCATCTTAATTGATGTCAGATTGTGCGATAGTGTTTGTCCTATCATCCTTTTGGTGGTAGTGGGTGGTGTGGTTTCGCTCCATCATCCTTTTGGTGGGGGGTCTGCCGTCTTAATTGATGTCAGATTGTGCGATAGTGTTTGCCCTATCATCCTTTTGGTGATAGTGGTCGGTGTGAGTTTCGCTCTGTCATCCTTGTAATGGGGGTTTTGTCATCTAGCTGATGCCAGATTATGCTATACTGTTTGTCCTATCATCCTTTTGGTGGTAGTGATCGGTGTGAGTTTCGCTCTGTCATCCTTTTGCTGGGGGTCTATCATCGTAATTGATATCAGATTGTGCGATAGTGTTTGTCTTATCATCCTTTTGGTGATAGCGGTCGGTGTGAGTTTCGCTCCCTCATTCTATTAATGGGGGGTCTGTCATCTTATTCATATCAGATTGTGGGATAGTGTTTGTCCTATCATGCTTTTGGTGGTATTGGTCAGTGTGAGTTTTGCTCCGTCATCCTTTTGGTGGGGGGTCTGTCATCTAGCTGATGTCAGATTGTGCAATAATGTTTATCTTATCATCCTTTTGGTGGTAGTGGTCGATGTGAGTTTCGCTCTGTCATCCTTTTGGTGGGAGGTCTGTCATCGTAATTGATGTCAGATTGTGCGATAGTGTTTGTCCTATCATCCTTTTGGTGGTAGTGGCGGGGTGTGAGTTTCGCTCCGTCATCCTTTTGGTGGAGGGTCTGTCATCTTGATTGATGTCAGATTGTGCGGTGGTATTTGTCCTATCATCCTTTTGGTGGTAGTGACCGGTGTGAGTTTTGCTCCGTCATCCATTTGGTGGGGGGTCTTTCATCGTAATTGATGTCAAATTGTGCAATAGTGTTTGTCCTATCATCATTTTTGTGATATTGGCCGGCGTGAGTTTCGCTTCTTCATCCTTTTGTGGGGGGTCTGTTGTCTTATTAATGTCAGATTGTGCGATAGTGTTTGTCCTATAATCCTTTTGGTGGTAGTGTCTGTTGTGAGTTTCGCTCCGTCATCCTTTTGGTGGAGGGTCTGTCATCTTGTTGATGTCGGATTATGCAATAATGTTTATCCTATCATCCTTTTGTTGGTACTGGCAGGTGTGAGTTTCGCTCCTTCATCCTTTTGGTGGGCGGTCTGTCGTTGTAATTGATGTCAGGTTTTATGATCGTGTTTTTTTATCATCCTTTTGGTGATGGCAGTCGGTGTGAGTTTCGCTCTGTCATCCTTTTGTTGGGGGGTCTGTCAACTTATTGATGTTAGATTTCCGGATATTGTTTGTCCTATCATCCTTTTGGTGGTAGTGGTCGGTATGATTTTTGCTACGTCATCCTTTTGATGGGGGGTCTGTCATTTAGCTGATGTCAGATTGTGCGATAGTGTTTGTCCTATCATCCTTTTGGTGGTAGGGGTCGGTGTGAGTTTCACTCTGTCATCCTTTTCGTGGGGGGTCTGTCCTGTAATTGATGTCGGATAGTGCGATGGTGATAGTCCTATCATCCTTTTGGTGGTAGTGGCAGGATGTGAGTTTCGCTCCGTCATCCTTTTGGTGGAGGGTCTGTCATCTTGATTGATGTAAGATTGTGCGATGGTGTTTGTCCTATCATCCTTTTGGTGGTAGTGGTCGGTGTGAGTTTTGCTCCGTCATCCATTTGGTGGGGGGTCTTTCATCGTAATTGATGTCAAATTGTGCAATAGTGTTTGTCCTATCATCATTTTTGTGATATTGGTCGGCGTGAGTTTCGCTTCTTCATCCTTTTGTGGGGGGTCTGTTATCTTATTAATGTCAGATTGTGCGATAGTGTTTGTCCTATCATCCTTTTGGTGGTAGTGTCCGTTGTGAGTTTCGCTCCGTCATCCTTTTGGTGGAGGGTCTGTCATCTTGTTGATGTCGGACTATGCAATAGTGTTTGTCCTATCATCCTTTTGTTGGTAGTGGCAGGTGTGAGTTTTGCTCCATCATCCTTTTGGTGGGCGGTCTGTCATCGTAGTTGATGTCAGGTTGTGTGATCGTGTTTTATTTATCATCCTTTTGGTGGTAGCGGTCGGTGTGAATTTCGCTCCCTCATACTTTTGGTGGGGGGTCTGTCATCGTAATTGATGTCAGATTATGCGATAGTGTTTGTCATATCATCCTTTTGGTAGTAGCGGCCGGTGTCAGTTTCGCTCCGTCATCCTTTTGGTGGGGGGTTTGTCAGATTGTGCGATAGTGTTTGTCTTAACATCCTTTTGGTGGTAGTGTTCGGTGTGAATTTCGCTCCGTCATCCTTTTAGTGGGGGGTCTATCATCGTAATTGATATCAGATTGTGCAATAGTGTTTGTTCTATCATCCTTTTGGTGGTAGTGGTCGGTGTGAGTTTCACTCAGTCATCCTTTTGGTGGGGGGTCTGTCATCTAGGTTATGTTGGATTATGCGATAGTGATTATCCTATCATCCTTTTGGTGGTAGTGGCAGGGTGTGAGTTTAGCTTCGTCATCCTTTTGGTGGGGGGTCTGTCATCTTATTTATATCAGATTCGGCGATGGTTTTTATCCTATCGTCCTTTTGGTGGTAGTGGCCGGTGTGAGTTTCGCTCCGTCATCCTTTTGGTGGGGGGTCTTTCATCGTAATTGATGTTAGATTGTGCAATAGTGTTTGCCCTATCATCATTTTGGCCGGCGTGAGTTTTGCTCCGTCATCCTTTAGTGGGGGGTCTTTTATCTTATTGATGTCAGATTGTGTGATAGTGTTTGTCCTATCATACTTGTGGTGGTAGTGGCCGGTGTGGTTTCGCTCCATCATCCTCTTGGTGGGGGGTCTGTCATCTTAATTGATGTCAGATTGTGCGGTAGTGTTTGTCCTATCATCCTTTTGGTGGTAGTGGCCGGTGTGGTTTCGCTCCATCATCCTTTTGGTGGGGGGTCTGCCATCTTAATTGATGTTAGATTGTGCGATAGTGTTCGCTATGTCATCCTTTTGGTGGGGGATCTGTCATCTAGCTGATGCCAGATTGTGCTATATTGTTTGTCCTATCATCCTTTTGGTGGTAGTGGTTGGTGTGAGTTTCGCTCCGTTATCCTTTTGGTCGGGGGGTCTGTCATCATAATTGATATCAGATTGTGCGATAGTGTTTGTCCTATCATCCTTTTGGAGGTAGTGGCCGGTGTGACTTTCGCTCCGTCGTCCTTTTAGTGGGAGGTATGTCATTGTAATTGGTGTCAGAGTGTGTGATAATGTTTGTCTTATCATCCTTTTGGTGATAGCGGTCGGTGTGAGTTTCACTCCGTCATCCTTTTGGTGGGGGGTCCGTCATCGTAGTTGATGTCAGATTGTGCGACAGTGTTTGTTCTATCATCCTTTTGGTGGTAGTGGCCGGTGTGAGTTCTGCTCCGTCATCCTTCTGGTGGGGGGTACGTCATCTAGTTGATGCCAGATTGTGCTATATTGTTTGTCCTATCATCTTTTTGGGGGTAGTGGTCGGTGTGAGTTTCGCTTCATCATCCTTTTGGTGGGGGGTCTGTCATCGTAATTTGTATCAGATTGTGCGATAGTGTTTGTCCTATCATCCTTTTGGTGGTAGTGGCCGTTGTGTGTTTCGTTCCGTCATCTTTTTAGTGGGAGGTCTGTCATTCTAATTGGTGTCAGAGTGTGTGATAATGTTTGTCTTATCATCCTTCTGGTGATAGCGGTCGGTGTGAGTTTCGCTCCATCATCCTTTTGGTGGGGGGTTTGTCATCGTAGTTGATGTCAGATTATGCGATAGTGTTTGTCCTATCTACGTACTAGTGATAGCGGCCGGTGTGAGTTTCGCTCCGCCATCCTTTTGGTGGGGGGTCTGTCATCTTATTGATGTCAGTTTGTGGGATAGTGTTTGTCCTATCATGCTTTTGGTTATAATGGTCGGTGTGAGTTTCGCTCCGTCATCCTTTTGGTGGGGGGTCTGTCATCTAGCTGATGTCAGATTTTGCGATAATGTTTGTCTTATCATCCTTTTGGTGGTAAGTCATCCTTTTGGTGGGGGGTCTGTCATCTAGATGATGTCGGATTGTGCGATAGTGATTGTCCTATCATCCTTTTGGTGGTAGTGGCGGGGTGAGTTTCGCTCCGTCATCCTTTTCGTGAAAGGTCTGTCATCTTGATTGATGTCAGATTGGGCGATGGTGTTTGTCCTATAATCCTTTTGGTGGTAGTGACCGGTGTGAGTTTTGCTCCGTCATCCTTTTGGTGGGGGGTCTGTCATCGTAATTGATGTAAAATTGTGCGATAGTGTTTGTCCTATCATCCTTTTGGTGGTATTGGCCAGCGTGAGTTTTGCTTCGTCATCCTTTTGTGGGGGGTCTGTTATCTTATTGATGTCAGATAGTGCGATAGTATTTGTCTTATCATCCTTTTGGTGGTAGTGCCCGGTGTGAGTTTCGCACCGTCATCCTTTTGGTGGGGGGTCTGTCATCTCGTTGATGTCGGATTGTGCGATACTGTTTGTCCTATCATCCTTTTGTTGGTAGAGGCGGGCGTGAGTTTCGCTCCGTCATCCTTTTGGTGGGCGGTCTTTCACCGTAATTGATGACAGGTTGTGTGATCGTGTTTTTTCTATCATCCTTTTGGTGGTAGCGGTTGGTGTGAGTTTCACTCCGTCATCCTTTTAGTGGGGGGGTCTGTCATCCTAATTGATTTCAGATTATGCGATAGTGTTTGTCCTATCATCCTTTTGGTGGTAGCGGCCGATGTCAGTTTCGCTTCGTCATCCTTTTGGTGGGAGGTCCGTCATCTTATTGATATCAGATTGTGGGATAGTGTTTATCCTATCATCCTTTTGGTGGTAGTGGTCGGTGTGATTTTCGCTCCGTCATACTTTTAATGGGGGGTCTATCATCTAGCTGATGTCAGATTGTGCGATAATGTTTGTTCTATCATCCTTTTGGTGGTAGTGGTCGGTGTGTGTTTCGCACCGTCATCCTTTTGGTGGGGGGTCTGTCATCGTAATTGATGTCAGATTGTGCGACAGTGTTTGTCCCATCATCCTTTTGGTGGTAGTGGTCGGTGTGAGTTTCGCTCCGTCATCCTTTTGGTGGGGGGTCCGTCATCTAGTTGATGTCGGATTGTCCGATAGTGATTGTCCTATCATCCTTTTGGTGGTAGTGGCGGGGTGTGAGTTTCACCTTGTCATCCTTTTGGTGGGGGGTCTATCATCTTGATTGATGTCAGATTGTACGATGGTGTTTGTCCTATCAACATTTTGGTGGTAGTGGCCGGCGTGAGTTTCGCTCCGTCATCCTTTTGTGGGGGGTATTTCATCTTATTGATGTCAGATTGTGCGATAGTATTTGTCCTATCATCCTTGTGGTGGTAGTGGCCGGTGTGGTTTCGCTCCCTCATCCTTTTGGTGGGGGGTCTGTCATCTTAATTGATGTCAGATTGTGTGATAGTGTTTGTCCTATCATCCTTTTGGTGGTAGTGGGTGGTGTGGTTTCGCTCCATCATCCTTTTGGTGGGGGGTCTGCCATCTTAATTGATGTCAGATTGTGCGATAGTGTTTGCCCGATCATCCTTTTGGTGATAGTGGTCGGTGTGAGTTTCGCTCTGTCATCCTTTTAATGGGGGTTTTGTCATCTAGCTGATGCCAGATTATGCTATACTGTTTGTCCTATCATCCTTTTGGTGATAGCGGTCGGTGTGAGTTTCGCTCCCTCATTCTATTGGTGGGGGGTCTGTCATCTTATTCATGTCAGATTGTGGGATAGTGTTTGTCCTATCATGCTTTTGGTGGTATTGGTCAGTGTGAGTTTCGCTCCGTCATCCTTTTGGTGGGGGGTCTGTCATCTAGCTGATGTCAGATTGTGCGATAATGTTTATCTTATCATCCTTTTGGTGGTAGTGGTCGATGTGAGTTTCGCTCTGTCATCCTTTTGGTGGGGGGTCTGTCATCGTAATTGATGTCAGATTGTGCGATAGTGTTTGTCCTATCATCCTTTTGGTGGTAGTGGCGGGGTATGAGTTTCGCTCCGTCATCCTTTTGGTGGAGGGTCTGTCATCTTGATTGATGTCAGATTGTGCGGTGGTATTTGTCCTATCATCCTTTTCGTGGTAGTGACCGGTGTGAGTTTTGCTCCGTCATCCATTTGGTGGGGGGTCTTTCATCGTAATTGATGTCAAATTGTGCAATAGTGTTTGTCCTATCATCATTTTTGTGATATTGGCCGGCGTGAGTTTCGCTTCTTCATCCTTTTGTGGGGGGTCTTTTATCTTATTAATGTCAGATTGTGCGATAGTGTTTGTCCTATCATCCTTATGGTGGTAGTGTCCGTTGTGAGTTTCGCTCCGTCATCCTTTTGGTGGAGGGTCTTTCATCTTGTTGATGTCGGATTATGCAATAGTGTTTGTCCTATCATCCTTTTATTGGTAGTGGCAGGTGTGAGTTTTGCTCCGTCATCCTTTTGGTGGGCAGTCTGTCATCGTAATTGATGTCAGGTTGTGTGATCGTGTTTTATATATCATCCTTTTGGTGGTAGCGGTGGGTGTGAATTTCGCTCCCTCATACTTTTGGTGGGGGGTCTGTCATCGTAATTGATGTCAGATTATGCGATAGTGTTTGTCATATCATCCTTTTGGTAGTAGCGGCCGGTGTCAGTTTCGCTCCGTCATCCTTTTGGTGGGGGGTCTATCATCTTATTGATGTCAGATTGCCGGATAGTGTTTGTCCTATCATTCTTTTGGTGGTAGTGGTCGGTGTGAGTTTCGCTCCGTCATCCATTTGGTGAGGGGTCCGTCATCTAGTTGATGTCGGATTGTGCGATAGTGATTGTCTTATCATCCTTTTGGTGGTAGTGGCGGGGTGTGAGTTTCGCTCCGTCATTCTTTTGGTGGGGGGTCTTTCATCTTGATTGATGTCAGATTGTGCAATGGTGTTTGTCCTATCATCCTTTTGGTGGTAGTGCCCGGTTTGAGTTTTGCTCCGTCATCCTTTTTGTGGGGGGTCTTTCATCATAATTTATCTTAGATTGTGCGATAGTGTTTGTCCTATCATCCGTTTGGTGATAGTGGGCGGGTGAGTTTCGCTCCGTCATCCCTTTGTGGGGGGTCTGTTATCTTATTGATGTCAGATTGTGCGAGTGTGTTTGTTCTATCATCCTTTTAGTAGTAGTGGCCGGTGTGGTTTCGCTCCATCATCCTTTTGGTGGGGGGTCTGTCATCTTGTTGATGTCGGATTGTGCGATAGTGTTTGTCCTATCATCCTTTTGGTAATAGTGGCCGGTGTGAGTTTTGCTCTATCATCTTTTTGGTGGGGGGTCTGTCATCTAGATGATGTCAGATTTTGCTATTATGTTTGTCGTATCATCCTTTTGGTGATAGTGGCCGGCGTGAGTTTCGCTCCGTCATCCTTTTGTGGGTGGTCTGTCATCTTATTGATGTCAGATTGCTGGATAGTGTTTGTCTTATCATCCTTTTGGTGGTAGTGGTCGGTGTGATTTTAGCTCCGTCATCCTTTTGATGGGGGGTCTGTCATCTAGCTGATGTCAGATTGTGTGATAATGTTTTATCCTATAATCCTTTTGGTGGTAGTGGTCGGTGTGAGTTTCGCTCCGTCATCCTTTTGGTGGGGGGTCTGTCACCGTAATTGATATCAGATTGTGCGATAGTGTTTGTCCTATCATCCTTTTGGTGGTAGTGGCCGGTATGAGTTTCGCTCCGTCATCCTTTTGGTGGGAGGTCTGTCATCGTAATTGGTGTCAGAGTGTGCGATAATATTTGTCTTATAATACTTTTGGTGATAACGGTCGGTGTAAGTTTTGCTCTGTCATCCTTTGCTGGGGGGTTTGTCATCGTAGTTGATGTCAGATTATGCGATAGTGTTTGTCCTATCTACGTATTGGTGATAGCGACCGCTGTGAGTTTCGTTCCGTCACACTTTTGGTGGGGGTCTGTCATCGTAATTGATGTCAGATTGTGCGATAGTGTTTGTCTTATCATCATTTTGGTGGTAGTGGCCGTGCGAGTTTCACTCAATCATCCTTTTGGTGGGGGGTCTGTCATCTAGTTGATGTTGGATTGTGCGATCGTGAATTTCCTATCATCCTTTCGGTGGTAGTGGCGGGGTGTGAGTTTCGCTCCGTCATCCTTGTGGTGGAGGGTCTGTCATCTTGATTGATGCCAGATTGTGTGATGGTGTTTGTCCTATCATCCTATTGGTGGTAGTGACTGGTGTGACTTTTGCTCCGTCATCCTTTTGGTGGGGGGTCTATGATCGTAATTGATGTCAGATTGTGCAATAGTGTTTGTCCTATCATCCTTTTGGTGATAGTGGCAGCGTTAGTCTCGCTCCGTCATCCTTTTATGGAGGGTCTGTTATCTTATTGATTTTAGATTGTGCGATAGTGTTTGTCCTATTATCCTTTTGGCTGTAGTGTCTTGTGTGATTTTCGCTCCGTCATCCTTTTGGTGGGGGGTCTGTCATCTTCTTGATGTCGGATTGTGCGATAGTGTTTGTCCTATCATCTTTTTGTTGGTAGTGGCGGGTGTGAGTTTTGCTCCATCATCCTTTTGGTGGGGGGAATATCATCTTATTGATGTCAGATTTCCTGATAGTGTTTGTCCTATCATCCTTTTGGTGGTAGTGGTCGGTGTGACTTTTGCTCCGTCATCCTTTTGATGGGGGGTCTGTCATCTAGCTGATGTCAGATTGTGCGATAATGTTTGTCCTATCATCCTTTTGGTGGTAGTGGTCGGTGTGAGTTTCGCTTCGTCATCCTTTTGGTGGGGGCCTGTCATCGTAATTGATGTCAGATTATGCAATAGTGTTTGTCCTATCATCCTTTTGATGGTAGCGGCCGGTGTCAGTTTCGCTCTGTCATCCTTTTGGTGGGGGTTCTGTCATCTTATTGATGTCAGATTGCTGGGTAGTGTTTCTCCTATCATCCTTTTGGTGGTAGTGGTTGGTGTGATTTTCGCTTCGTCATCCTTTTGATGGAGGGTCTGTCATCTCGTTGATGGAGGATTGTCCGGTAGTGATTGTCCTATCATCCTTTTGGTGGTAGTGGCGGGGTGTGAGTTTCACCTTGTCATCCTTTTGGTGGGGGGTCTATCATCTTGATTGATGTCAGATTATACAATGGTGTTTGTCCTATCGTTCTTTTGGTGGTAGTGGCCAGTGTTAGTTTTGCTCCGTCATCCTTTTGGTGGGGGGTCTGTCATCGTAATTGATGTCAGATTGTGCGATAGTGTTTGTCCTATCATCCTTTTGGTGGTATTGGCCGGCGTGAGTTTTGCTTCGTCATCCTTTTGTGGGGGGTCTGTTATCTCATTGATGTTAGATAGTGCGATAGTATTTGTCTTATCATCCTTTTGGTGGTAGTGCCCGGTGTGAGTTTCGCACCGTCATCCTTTCGGTAGGGGGTCTGTCATCTCGTTGATGTCGGATTGTGTGATACTGTTTGTCCTATCATCCTTTTGTTGGTAGTGGCGGGTGTGAGTTTCGCTCTGTCATCCTTTTGGTGGGCGGTCTTTCATCGTAATTGATGTCAGGTTGTGTGATCGTGTTTTTTCTATCATCCTTTTGGTGGTAGCGGTTGGTGTGAGTTTCGCTCCGTCATCCTATTAGTGGAGGGGTCTGTCATCCTAATTGATGTCAGATTATGCGATAGTGTTTGTCCTATCATCCTTTTGGTGGTAGCGGCTGATGTCAGTTTCGCTTCGTCATCCTTTTGGTGGGGGGTCTGTCATCTTATTTATATCAGATTGTGGGAGAGTGTTTGTCCTATCATCCTTTTGATGGTAGTGGTCGGTGTGATTTTCGCTCCGTCATACTTTTAATGAGGGGTCTATCATCTAGCTAATGTCAGATTGTGCGATAATGTTTGTTTAATCATCCTGTTGGTGGTAGTGGTCGGTGTGTGTTTCGCACTGTCATCCTTTTGGTGGGAGGTCTGTCATCGTAATTGATGTCAAATTGTGCGACAGTGTTTGTTCCATCTTCCTTTTGGTGGTAGTGACCGGTGTGAGTTTCGCTCCGTCATCCTTTTGGTGGGGGGTCTGTCATCTAGTTGATGTCGGATTGTGCGATAGTGATTGTCCTATCATCCTTTTGGTGGTAGTGGCGGGGTGTGAGTTTCACCTTGTGATCCTTTTGGTGGGGGGTCTATCATCTTGATTGATGTCAGATTGTACAATGGTGTTTGTCCTATCAACATTTTGGTGGTAGTGGCCGGCGTGAGTTTCGCTCCGTCATCCTTTTGTGGGGGGTCTTTCATCTTATTGATGTCAGATTGTGCGATAGTGTTTGTCCTATCATCCTTGTGGTGGTAGTGGCCGGTGTGGTTTCGCTCCATCATCCTTTTGGTGGGGGGTCTGCCATCTTAATTGATGTCAGATTGTGCGATAGTGTTTGTCCTATCGTCCTTTTGGTGGTAGTGGGTGGTGTGGTTTCGCTCCATCATCCTTTTGGTGGGGGGTCTGCCATCTTAATTGATGTCAGATTGTGCAATGGTGTTTGCCCTATCATCCTTTTGGTGATAGTGGTCGGTGTGAGTTTCGCTCTGTCATCCTTTTAATGGGGGTTTTGTCATCTAGCTGATGCCAGATTATGCTATACTGTTTGTCCTATCATCCTTTTGGTGGTAGTGGTCGGTGTGAGTTTCGCTCCGTTATCCTTTTGGTGGGGGGTCTATCATCGTAATTGATATCAGATTGTGCGATAGTGTTTGTCCTATCATCCTTTTGGTGATAGCGGTCGGTGTCAGTTTCGCTCCTTCATTCTATTGGTGGGGGGTTTGTCATCTTATTCATGTCAGATTGTGGGATAGTGTTTGTCCTATCATGCTTTTGGTGGTATTGGTCAGTGTGAGTTTCGCTCCGTCATCCTTTTGGTGGGGGGTCTGTCATCTAGCTGATGTCAGATTGTGCGATAATGTTTATCTTATCATCCTTTTGGTGGTAGTGGTCGATGTGAGTTTCGCTCTATCATCCTTTTGGTGGGGGGTCTGTCATCGTAATTCATGTCAGATTGTGCGATATTGTTTGTCCTATCATCCTTTTGGTGGTAGTGGCGGGGTGTGAATTTCGCTCCGTCATCCTTTTGGTGGAGGGTCTGTCATCTTGATTGATGTCAGATTGTGCGATGGTATTTGTCCTATCATCCTTTTGGTGGTAGTGACCGGTGTGAGTTTTGCTCCGTCATCCATTTGGTGGGGGGTCTTTCATCGTAATTGATGTCAAATTGTGCAATAGTGTTTGTCCTATCATCATTTTTGTGATATTGGCCGGCGTGAGTTTCGCTTCTTCATCCTTTTGTGGGGGGTCTGTTATCTTATTAATGTCAGATTGTGCGATAGTGTTTGTCCTATCATCCTTTTGGTGGTAGTGTCCGTTGTGAGTTTCGCTCCGTCATCCTTTTGGTGGAGGATCTGTCATCTTGTTGATGTCGGATTATGCAATAGTGTTTGTCCTATCATCCTTTTCTTGGTAGTGGCAGGTGTGAGTTTTGCTCCGTCATCCTTTTGGTGGGCGGTCTGTCATCGTAATTGATGTCAGGTTGTGTGATCGTGTTTTATATATCATCCTTTTGGTGGTAGCGGTCGGTGTGAATTTCGCTCCCTCATACTTTTGGTGGGTGGTCTGTCATCGTAATTGATGTCAGATTATGCGATAGTGTTTGTCATATCATCCTTTTGGTAGTAGCGGCCGATGTCAGTTTTGCTCCGTCATCCTTTTGGAGGGGGGTCTATCATCTTATTAATGTCAGATTGTCGGATAGTGTTTGTCCTATCCTTCTTTTGGTGGTAGTGGCCGGTGTGAGTTTCGCTCCGTCATCCATTTGGTGAGGGGTCCGTCATCTAGTTGATGTCGGATTGTGCGATAGTGATTGTCTTATCATCCTTTTGGTGGTAGTGGCGGGGTGTGAGTTTCGCTCCGTCATTCTTTTGATGAGGGGTCTTTCATCTTGATTGATGTCAGATTGTGGGATGGTGTTTGTCCTATCATCCTTTTGGTGGTAGTGCCCGGTTTGAGTTTCGCTCCGTCATCCTTTTTGTGGACGGTCTTTCATCATAATTTATCTTAGATTGTGCGATAGTGTTTGTCCTATCATCCTTTTGGTGATAGTGGGCGGGTGAGTTTCGCTCCGTCTTCCTTTTGTGGGGGGTCTGTTATCTTATTGATGTCAGATTGTGCGAGTGTGTTTGTTCTATCATCCTTTTAGTAGTAGTGGCCGGTGTGGTTTCGCTCCATCATCCTTTTGGTGGGGGGTCTGTCATCTTGTTGATGTCGGATTGTGCGATAGTGTTTGTCCTATCATCCTTTTGGTGATGGTGGCCGGTGTGAGTTTTGCTCTATCATCTTTTTGGTGGGGGGTCTGTCATCTAGATGATGTCAGATTTTGCTATTATGTTTGTCCTATCATCCTTTTGGTAGTAGCGGCCGATGTCAGTTTCGCTCCATCATCCTTTTGTGGGGGGTCTGTCATCTTATTGATGTCAGATTGTCGGATAGTGTTTGTCCTATCCTTCTTTTGGTGGTAGTGGCCGGTGTGAGTTTCGCTCCGTCATCCATTTGGTGAGGGGTCCGTCATCTAGTTGATGTCGGATTGTGCGATAGTGATTGTCTTATCATCCTTTTGGTGGTAGTGGCGGGGTGTGAGTTTTGCTCCGTCATTCTTTTGATGGGGGGTCTTTCATCTTGATTGATGTCAGATTGTGCGATGGTGTTTGTCCTATCATCCTTTTGGTGGTAGTGCCCGGTTTGAGTTTCGCTCCGTCATCCTTTTTGTGGGCGGTCTTTCATCATAATTTATCTTAGATTGTGCGATAGTGTTTGTCCTATCATCCTTTTGGTGATAGTGGGCGGGTGAGTTTCGCTCTGTCATCCTTTTGTGGGGGGTCTGTTATCTTATTGATGTCAGATTGTGCGAGTGTGTTTGTTCTATCATCCTTTTAGTAGTAGTGGCCGGTGTGGTTTCGCTCCATCATCCTTTTGGTGGGGGGTCTGTCATCTTGTTGATGTCGGATTGTGCGAGAGTGTTTGTCCTATCATGCTTTTGGTGATAGTGGCCGGTGTGAGTTTTGCTCTATCATCTTTTTAGTGGGGGGTCTGTCATCTAGATGATGTCAGATTTTGCTATTATGTTTGTCCTATCATCCTTTTGGTAGTAGCGGCCGATGTCAGTTTCGCTCCGTCATCCTTTTGTGGGGGGTCTGTCATCTTATTGATGTCAGATTGTCGGATAGTGTTTGTCCTATCCTTCTTTTGGTGGTAGTGGCCGGTCTGAGTTTCGCTCCGTCATCCATTTGGTGAGGGGTCCGTCATCTAGTTGATGTCGGATTGTGCGATAGTGATTGTCTTATCATCCTTTTGGTGGTAGTGGCGGGGTGTGAGTTTCGCTCCGTCATTCTTTTGATGGGGGTCTTTCATCTTGATTGATGTCAGATTGTGCGATGGTGTTTGTCCTATCATCCTTTTGGTGGTAGTGCCCGGTTTGAGTTTCGCTCCGTCATCCTTTTTGTGGGCGGTCTTTCATCGTAATTTATCTTAGATTGTGCGATAGTGTTTGTCCTATCATCCTTTTGGTGATAGTGGGCGGGTGAGTTTCGCTCCGTCATCCTTTTGTGGGGGGTCTGTTATCTTATTGATGTCAGATTGTGCGAGTGTGTTTGTTCTATCATCCTTTTAGTAGTAGTGGCCGGTGTGGTTTCGCTCCATCATCCTTTTGGTGGGGGGTCTGTCATCTTGTTGATGTCGGATTGTGCGATAGTGTTTGTCCTATCATCCTTTTGGTGATAGTGGCCGGTGTGAGTTTTGCTCTATCATCTTTTTGGTGGGGGGTCTGTCATCTAGGTGATGTCAGATTTTGCTATTATGTTTGTCCTATCATCCTTTTGGTAGTAGCGGCCGATGTCAGTTTCGCTCCGTCATCCTTTTGTGGGGGGTCTGTCATCTTATTGATGTCAGATTGTCGGATAGTGTTTGTCCTATCCTTCTTTTGGTGGTAGTGGCCGGTGTGAGTTTCGCTCCGTCATCCATTTGGTGAGGGGTCCGTCATCTAGTTGATGTCGGATTGTGCGATAGTGATTGTCTTATCATCCTTTTGGTGGTAGTGGCGGGGTGTGAGTTTCGCTCCGTCATTCTTTTGATGGGGGGTCTTTCATCTTGATTGATGTCAGATTGTGCGATGGTGTTTGTCCTATCATCCTTTTGGTGGTAGTGCCCGGTTTGAGTTTCGCTCCGTCATCCTTTTTGTGGGCGGTCTTTCATCATAATTTATCTTAGATTGTGCAATAGTGTTTGTCCTATCATCCTTTTTGTGATAGTGGGCGGGTGAGTTTCGCTCCGTCATCCTTTTGTGGGAGGTCTGTTATCTTATTGATGTCAGATTGTGCGAGTGTGTTTGTTCTATCATCCTTTTAGTAGTAGTGGCCGGTGTGGTTTCGCTCCATCATCCTTTTGGTGGGGGGTCTGTCATCTTGTTGATGTCGGATTGTGCGATAGTGTTTGTCCTATCATCCTTTTGGTGATAGTGGCCGGTGTGAGTTTTGCTCTATCATCTTTTTGGTGGGGGGTCTGTCATCTAGATGATGTCAGATTTTGCTATTATGTTTGTCCTATCATCCTTTTGGTAGTAGCGGCCGATGTCAGTTTCGCTCCGTCATCCTTTTGTGGGGGGTCTGTCATCTTATTGATGTCAGATTGTCGGATAGTGTTTGTCCTATCCTTCTTTTGGTGGTAGTGGCCGGTGTGAGTTTCGCTCCGTCATCCATTTGGTGAGGGGTCCGTCATCTAGTTGATGTCGGATTGTGCGATAGTGATTGTCTTATCATCCTTTTGGTGGTAGTGGCGGGGTGTGAGTTTCGCTCCGTCATTCTTTTGATGGGGGGTCTTTCATCTTGATTGATGTCAGATTGTGCGATGGTGTTTGTCCTATCATCCTTTTGGTGGTAGTGCCCGGTTTGAGTTTCGCTCCGTCATCCTTTTTGTGGGCGGTCTTTCATCATAATTTATCTTAGATTGTGCGATAGTGTTTGTCCTATCATCCTTTTGGTGATAGTGGGCGGGTGAGTTTCGCTCCGTCATCCTTTTGTGGGGGGTCTGTTATCTTATTGATGTCAGATTGTGCGAGTGTGTTTGTTCTATCATCCTTTTAGTAGTAGTGGCCGGTGTGGTTTCGCTCCATCATCCTTTTGGTGGGGGGTCTGTCATCTTGTTGATGTCGGATTGTGCGATAGTGTTTGTCCTATCATCCTTTTGGTGATAGTGGCCGGTGTGAGTTTTGCTCTATCATCTTTTTGGTGGGGGGTCTGTCATCTAGATGATGTCAGATTTTGCTATTATGTTTGTCCTATCATCCTTTTGGTGATAGTGGCCGGCGTGAGTTTCGCTCCGTCATCCTTTTGTGGGGGGTCTGTCATCTTATTGATGTCAGATTGCTGGATAGTGTTTGTCCTATCCTTCTTTTGGTGGTAGTGGCCGGTGTGAGTTTCGCTCCGTCATCCATTTGGTGAGGGGTCCGTCATCTAGTTGATGTCGGATTGTGCGATAGTGATTGTCTTATCATCCTTTTGGTGGTAGTGGCGGGGTGTGAGTTTCGCTCCGTCATTCTTTTGATGGGGGGTCTTTCATCTTGATTGATGTCAGATTGTGCGATGGTGTTTGTCCTATCATCCTTTTGGTGGTAGTGCCCGGTTTGAGTTTCGCTCCGTCATCCTTTTTGTGGGCGGTCTTTCATCATAATTTATCTTAGATTGTGCGATAGTGTTTGTCCTATCATCCTTTTGGTGATAGTGGGCGGGTGAGTTTCGCTCCGTCATCCTTTTGTGGGGGGTCTGTTATCTTATTGATGTCAGATTGTGCGAGTGTGTTTGTTCTATCATCCTTTTAGTAGTAGTGGCCGGTGTGGTTTCGCTCCATCATCCTTTTGGTGGGGGGTCTGTCATCTTGTTGATGTCGGATTGTGCGATAGTGTTTGTCCTATCATCCTTTTGGTGATAGTGGCCGGTGTGAGTTTTGCTCTATCATCTTTTTGGTGGGGGGTCTGTCATCTAGATGATGTCAGATTTTGCTATTATGTTTGTCCTATCATCCTTTTGGTGATAGTGGCCGGCGTGAGTTTCGCTCCGTCATCCTTTTGTGGGGGGTCTGTCATCTTATTGATGTCAGATTGCTGGATAGTGTTTGTCTTATCATCCTTTTGGTGGTAGTGGCCGGTGTGAGTTTCGCTCCGTCATCCATTTGGTGAGGGGTCCGTCATCTAGTTGATGTCAGATTGTGCGATAGTGATTGTCTTATCATCCTTTTGGTGGTAGTGGCGGGGTGCGAGTTTCGCTCCGTCATTCTTTTGATGGGGGGTCTTTCATCTTGATTGATGTCAGATTGTGCGATGGTGTTTGTCCTATCATCCTTTTGGTGGTAGTGCCTGGTTTGAGTTTCGCTCCGTCATCCTTTTTGTGGGCGGTCTTTCATCATAATTTATCTTAGATTGTGCGATAGTGTTTGTCCTATCATCCTTTTGGTGATAGTGGGCGGGTGAGTTTCGCTCCGTCATCCTTTTGTGGGGGGTCTGTTATCTTATTGATGTCAGATTGTGCGAGTGTGTTTGTTCTATCATCCTTTTAGTAGTAGTGGCCGGTGTGGTTTCGCTCCATCATCCTTTTGGTGAGGGGTCTGTCATCATGTTGATGTCGGATTGTGCGATAGTGTTTGTCCTATCATCCTTTTGGTGATAGTGGCCGGTGTGAGTTTTGCTCTATCATCTTTTTGGTGGGGGGTCTGTCATCTAGATGATGTCAGATTTTGCTATTATGTTTATCCTATAATCCTTTTGGTGATAGTGGCCGGCGTGAGTTTCGCTCCGTCATCCTTTTGTGGGGGGTCTGTCATCTTATTGATGTCAGATTGCTGGATAGTGTTTGTCTTATCATCCTTTTGGTGGTAGTGGTCAGTGTGATTTTAGCTCCGTCATCCTTTTGATGGGGGGTCTGTCATCTAGCTGATGTCAGATTGTGTGATAATGTTTTATCCTATAATCCTTTGGGTGGTAGTGGTCGGTGTGAGTTTCGCTCCGTCATCCTTTTGGTGGGGGGTCTGTCACCGTAATTGATATCAGATTGTGCGATAGTGTTTGTCCTATCATCCTTTTGGTGGTAGTGGCCGGTATGAGTTTCGCTTCGTCATCCTTTTGGTGGGGGGTCTGCCATCTTATTTATATCAGATTGTGGGAGAGTGTTTGTCCTATCATCCTTTTGATGGTAGTGGTCGGTGTGATTTTCGCTCCGTCATACTTTTAATGAGGGGTCTATCATCTAGCTAATGTCAGATTGTGCGATAATGTTTGTTTAATCATCCTTTTGGTGGTAGTGGTCGGTGTGTGTTTCGCACTGTCATCCTTTTGGTGGGAGGTCTGTCATCGTAATTGATGTCAAATTGTGCGACAGTGTTTGTTCCATCTTCCTTTTGGTGGTAGTGACCGGTGTGAGTTTCGCTCCGTCATCCTTTTGGTGGGGGGTCTGTCATCTAGTTGATGTCGGATTGTGCGTCAGTGATTGTCCTATCATCCTTTTGGTGGTAGTGGCGGGGTGTGAGTTTCACCTTGTCATCCTTTTGGTGGGGGGTCTATCATCTTGATTGATGTCAGATTGTACGATGGTGTTTGTCCTATCAACATTTTGGTGGTAGTGGCCGACGTGAGTTTCGCTCCGTCATCCTTTTGTGGGGGGTCTTTCATCTTATTGATGTCAGATTGTGCGATAGTGTTTGTCCTATCATCCTTGTGGTGGTAGTAGCCGGTGTGGTTTCGCTCCCTCATCCTTTTGGTGGGGGGTCTGCCATCTTAATTGATGTCAGATTGTGCGATAGTGTTTGTCCTATCATCCTTTTGGTGGTAGTGGGTGGTGTGGTTTCGCTCCATCATCCTTTTGGTGGGGGGTCTGCCATCTTAATTGATGTCAGATTGTGCGATAGTGTTTGCCCTATCATCCTTTAGGTGATAGTGGTCGGTGTGAGTTTCGCTCTGTCATCCTTTTAATGGGGGTTTTGTCATCTAGCTGATGCCAGATTATGCTATATTGTTTGTCCTATCATCCTTTTTGTGGTAGTGGTCGGTGTGAGTTTCGCTCCGTTATCCTTTTGGTGGGGGGTCTATCATCGTAATTGATATCAGATTGTGCGATAGTGTTTGTCTTATCATCCTTTTGGTGATAGCGGTCGGTGTGAGTTTCGCTCCCTCATTCTATTGGTGGGGTATCTGTCATCTTATTCATGTTAGATTGTGGGATAGTGTTTGTCCTATCATGCTTTTGGTGGTATTGGTCAGTGTGAGTTTCGCTCCGTCATCCTTTTGGTGGGGGGTCTGTCATCTAGCTGATGTCAGATTGTGCGATAATGTTTATCTTATCATCCTTTTGGTGGTAGTGGTCGATGTGAGTTTCGCTCTGTCATCCTTTTGGTGGGGGGTCTGTCATCGTAATTGATGTCAGATTGTGCGATAGTGTTTGTCCTATCATCCTTTTGGTGGTAGTGGCGGGGTGTGAGTTTCGCTCTGTCATCCTTTTGGTGGAGGGTCTGTCATCTTGATTGATGTCAGATTGTGCGGTGGTATTTGTCCTATCATCCTTTTGGTGGTAGTGACCGGTGTGAGTTTTGCTCCGTCATCCATTTGGTGGGGGGTCTTTCATCGTAATTCATGTCAAATTGTGCAATAGTGTTTGTCCTATCATCATTTTTGTGATATTGGCCGGCGTGAGTTTCGCTTCTTCATCCTTTGTGGGGGGTCTGTTATCTTATTAATGTCAGATTGTGCGATAGTGTTTGTCCTATCATCCTTTTGGTGGTAGTGTCCGTTGTGAGTTTCGCTCCGTCATCCTTTTGGTGGAGGGTCTATCATCTTGTTGATGTCGGATTATGCAATAGTGTTTGTCCTATCATCCTTTTCTTGGTAGTGGCAGGTGTGAGTTTTGCTCCGTCATCCTTTTGGTGGGCGGTCTGTCATCGTAATTGATGTCAGGTTGTGTGATCGTGTTTTATATATCATCCATTTGGTGGTAGCGGTCGGTGTGAATTTCGCTCCCTCATACTTTTGGTGGGGGTCTGTCATCGTAATTGATGTCAGATTATGCGATAGTGTTTTTCATATCTTCCTTTTGGTAGTAGCGGCCGGTGTCAGTTTCGCTCCGTCATCCTTTTGGTGGGGGGTCTATCATCTTATTGATGTAAGATTGCCGGATAGTGTTTGTCCTATCATTCTTTTGGTTGTAGTGGCCGGTGTGAGTTTCGCTCCGTCATCCATTTGGTGAGGGGTCCGTCATCTAGTTGATGTCGGATTGTGCGATAGTGATTGTCTTATCATCCTTTTGGTGGTAGTGGCGGGGTGTGAGTTTTTCTCCGTCATTCTTTTGATGGGGGGTCTTTCATCTTGATTGATGTCAGATTGTGCGATGGTGTTTGTCCTATCATCCTTTTGGTGGTAGTGCCCGCTTAGAGTTTCGCTCCGTCATCCTTTTTGTGGGCGGTCTTTCATCATAATTTATCTTAGATTATGCGATAGTGTTTGTCCTATCATCCTTTTGGTGATAGTGGGCGGGTGAGTTTCGCTCCGTCATCCTTTTGTGGGGGGTCTGTTATCTTATTGATGTCAGATTGTGCGAGTGTGTTTGTTCTATCATCCTTTTAGTAGTAGTGGCCGGTGTGGTTTCCCTCCATCATCCTTTTGGTGGGGGGTCTGTCATCTTGTTAATGTCGGATTGTGCGATAGTGTTTGTCCTATCATCCTTTTGGTGATAGTGGCCGGTGTGAGTTTTGCTCTATCATCTTTTTGGTGGGGGGTCTGTCATCTAGATGATGTCAGATTTTGCTATTATGTTTGTCCTATCATCCTTTTGGTGATAGTGGCCGGCGTGAGTTTCGCTTCGTCATCGTTTTGTGGGGGGTCTGTCATCTTATTGATGTCAGATTGCTAGATAGTGTTTGTCTTATCATCCTTTTGGTGGTAGTGGTCGGTGTGATTTTAGCTCCGTCATCCTTTTGATGGGGGGTCTGTCATCTAGCTGATGTCAGATTGTGTGATAATGTTTTATCCTATAATCCTTTTGGTGGTAGTGGTCGGTGTGAGTTTCGCTCCGTCATCCTTTTGGTGGGGGGTCTGTCACCGTAATTGATATCAGATTGTGCGATAGTGTTTGTCCTATCATCCTTTTGGTGGTAGTGGCCGGTATGAGTTTCGCTCCGTCATCCTTTTGGTGGGAGGTCTGTCATCGTAATTGGTGTTAGAGTGTGCGATAATGTTTGTCTTATAATACTTTTGGTGATAACGGTCGGTGTAAGTTTTGCTCTGTCATCCTTTGCTGGGGGGTTTGTCATCGTAGTTGATGTCAAATTATGCGATAGTGTTTGTCCTATCTACGTATTGGTGATAGCGACCGCTGTGAGTTTCGTTCCGTCACACTTTTGGTGGGGGTCTGTCATCGTAATTGATGTCAGATTGTGCGATAGTGTTTGTCCTATCATCCTTTTGGTGTTAGTGGTCGTGCGAGTTTCGCTCAATCATCCTTTTGGTGGGGGGTTTGTCATCTAGTTGATGTTGGATTGTGCGATCGTGATTGTCCTATCATCCTTTCGGTGGTAGTGGCGGGGTGTGAGTTTCGCTCCGTCATCCTTGTGGTGGAGGGTCTGTCATCTTGATTGATGTCAGATTGTGTGATGGTGTTTGTCCTATCATCCTATTGGTGGTAGTGACTGGTGTGAGTTTGGCTCCGTCATCCTTTTGTGGAGGGTCTGTTATCTTATTGATGTTAGATTGTGCGATAGTGTTTGTCCTATTATCGTTTTGGTGGTAGTGTCTTGTGTGATTTTCGCTCCGTCATCCTTGTGGTGGGGGGTCTGTCATCTTCTTGATGTCGGATTGTGCGATAGTGTTTGTCCTATCATCCTTTTGTTGGTAGTGGCGGGTGTGAGTTTTGCTCCATCATCCTTTTGGTGGGGGGACTATCATCTTATTGATGTCAGATTGCCTGATAGTGTTTGTCCTATCATCCTTTTGGTGGTAGTGGTCGGCGTGACTTTTGCTCCGTCATCCTTTTGATGGGGGGTCTGTCATCTAGCTGATGTCAGATTGTGCGATAATGTTTGTCCTATCATCCTTTTGATGGCAGCGGCCGGTGTCAGTTTCGCTCCGTCATCCTTTTGGTGGGGGGTCTGTCATCTTATTGATGTCAGATTGCTGGGTAGTGTTTCTCCTATCATCCGTTTGGTGGTAGTGGTTGGTGTGATTTTCGCTTCGTTATCCTTTTGATGGAGGGTCTGTCATCTAGCTGATGTCAGATTGTGCGATAATGTTTGTCCTATTGGTGGTAGTGGCCGATATGGTTTCTCTCCATCATCCTTTTGGTGGGGGGTCTATCATCTTAATTGATATCAGATTGTACGATAGTGTTTCTCCTATCATCCTTTTGGTGATAGTGGCTGGTGTGAGTTTTGCTCTGTCATCTTTTTGGTGGGGGGTCTGTCATCTAGCTGTTGTTATATTTTGCTATTATGTTTTTCCTATCATCCATTTGGTGGTAGCGGCGGGGTGTGAGTTTCGCTCCGTCATCCTTTTGGTGGGCGGTCTGTCATCTTGATTGATGTCAGATTGTGCGATGGTGTTTGTCATATCATCCTTTTGGTGGTAGTTGCCAGTGTGTGTTTCACTCTGTCATCCTTTTGGTGGGGGGTCTTTCATCGTAATTGATCTTAGATTGTGCGATAGTGTTTGTCATATCATCCTTTTAGTGATAGTGGCTGTCATGCGTTTCGCTCCGTCATCCTTTTGTTGGGGGTCTCTTATCTTATTGATGTCAGATTTATCGAGTGTGTTTGTCCTATCATCCTTTTGGTGGTAGTGGTCGGTCTGGTTTCGCTCCATCATCCTTTTGGTGAGGGGTCTGTCTTCTTAATTGATATCAGATTGTACGATAGTGTTTGTCCTATCATCCTTTTGGTGATAGTGGCCGGTGTGTGTTTTGCTCTGTCATCTTTTTAGTGGGGGGTCTGTAATCTAGCTGATGTCAGATTTTGTTATTATGTTTGTCCTATCATCCTTTTAGTGGTTGTGGTCGGTGTGAGTTTCACTCTATCATCCTTTTGGTGGGGGGTCTATCATCGTAATTGATGTCAGATTGTGCGATAGTGTTTGTCCTATCATCCTTTTGGTGGTATAGGCCGGTGTGAGTGTCGCCCTGTCATCCTTCTGGTGGGGGGTCTATCATCGTAATTGGTGTCAGAGTGTGCGATAATGTTTGCTTGTCATCCTTTTGGTGATAGCGGTCGGTGTGAGTTTCGCTCCTTCATCCTTTTGGTGGGGGTTTGTCATCATAATTCATGTCAGATTATGCGATAGTGTTTGTCCTATCGTCCTAAGGGTGGTAGTGGTCGGTGTGACTTTTGCTCCGTCATCCTTTTGGTGGGGGTCTGTCCTCTTATTGATGTCAGATTGTGGGATAGTGTTTGTCCTATCATCCTTTTGGTGGTAGTGGTCGATGTGAGTTTCGCTCTGTCATCCTTTTGGTGGGGGGTCTGTCACCTAGCTGATGTCAGATTGTGCGATAATGTTTGTCTTATCATCCTTTTGGTGGTAGTGGTCGGTGTGAGTTTCGCTCCATCATCCTTTTGGTGGGGGGGTCTGTCATCGTAATTGATGTCATATTGTGCGATAGTGTTTGTCCTATCATCCTTTTTGTGGTAGGGGCCGGTGTGAAGTTCGCTTCGTCATCCTTTTGGTGGGGGCTCTGTCATCTTGTTGAAGTCGGATTGTGCGATAGTGATTGTCCTATCATCCTTTTGGTGGTAGTGACAGGTGTGAGTTTCGCTCCTTCATACTTTTTATGGGTTGTCTGTCATCGTAATTGATGTCAGGTTGTGTGATCGTGTTTGTCCTATCATGCTTTTGGTGGTAATAGCCGATGTTAGTTTTGCTTCGTCATCCTTTTGGTGGGGGGTCTGTCATCGTTATTGAAGTCATATTGTGCGATAGTGTTTGTCCTATCTTCCTTTTGGTGGTAGTGGCCGGTGTGAGTTTCGCTTTGTCATCCTTTTGGTGGGGGGTCTGTCATCGTAATTTGTGTCAGATTGTGCGATAGTGTTTGTCTTATCATCCTTTTGGTGGTAGTGGCGGATGTGAGTTTTGCTCCGTCATCCTTTTGGTGGGGGGTCTGTCATTATAATTGATGTAAGATTGTGCGATAATGTTTGTCCTAAAATCCTTTTGGTGGTAGTCGTCGGTGTGATTCTCGCTCCGTCATCCATTTGGTGGGGGGTCTGTCATCTTGATTGATGTCAGATTGTGCGATAGTGTTTATCTTATCATCCTTTTGGTGGTAGTGGCCAGTGTGAGTTTCGCTCAGTCATCCTTTTGGTGGGGGCTCTGTCATCTAGTTGATGTCGGATTGTGCGATAGTGATTGTCCTATGATCCTTTTGGTGGTAGTGGCGGGGTGTGAGTTTCGCTTCGTCATCCTTTTTGTGGGGGGTATGTCATCTTGATTGATGTCGGATTGTGGTGTGTATCCTATCATCCTTTTGGTGGTAATGGCGGGTGTGAGTTTCGCACCGTAATCCTTTCGGTGGGCGGTCTGTCATCGTAACTCATGTCAGGTTGTGTGATCGTGTTTATCCTTTCATGCTTTTGGTGGTAGTGGCCGGTATGAGTTTCTATCCGTCATTCTTTTGGTGGGGGTCTTTCATCGTAATTTATGTCAGACTGTGTGATACTGTTTCTCCTATTATCCTTTTGGTGATAGTGGTCGGCGTGAGTTTCTCTACGTCATCCTTTTCTGGGGGGGTCTGTTATCTTATTGATGTTAGATTGTGCGATAGTGTTTGTCCTGTCATCCTTTTGGTGGTAGTGGCCGGTGTGAGTTTCCTTCCGTCATCCTTTTGGTGGGGGTTCTGTCATCTTGTTGATGTCAGGTTGTGTGATAGTGTTTGTCCTATCATGCTTTTGGTGGTAGTGGCCGGTGTGAGTTTCGCTCCGTCATCCTTTTGGTGGGGGGTCTGTCATCGTAATTGTTGTTAGAGTATGCGATAGTGTTTTTCTTATTATACTTTTAGTGATAGCGGTCGGTGTGAGTTTTGCTTTGTCATCCTTTTGTGTGATCGTGTTAGTCCTATCATGCTTTTGATGGTAGTGGCCGGTGTTAGTTTCGCTCCGTCATCCTTTTGTTGGGGGGTTTGTCATCGTTATTGATGTCATATTGTTCGATAAGGTTTGTCCTATCATCCTTTTGGTGGCAGTTGCCGGTAAGGTTTTGCTCCATCATCCTTTTGGTGGGGGGTCTGACATCCTAATTGGTGTAACAGTGTGCGATAGTGTTTTTCTTATCATCGTTTAGGTGACAGCGGTCAGTGTGAGTTTCACTCCGTCATCCTTTTGGTGGGGGGTCTGTCATCGTAACTGATATCAGATTATGCGATAGCGTTTGTCCTATCATCCTTTTGATGGTAGCGGCCAGCGTGAGTTTTGCTCCTTTTGGTGGGGGTCTGTCATCTTAATTGACGTCAGATTATGCAATAGTGTTTGTCCTATCATCCTTTTGGTGTTAGTGGCTGGTGTGAGTTTTGCTCTGTCGTCCTTTTGGTCGAAGTTTGTCATCTAGCTAATGTCAAATTGTGAGATAATGTGTGTCCTATCATCCTTTTGCTGGTAGTTGTCGGTGTGCGTTTCGTTCCGTCATCCTTTTGGTGGGGGGTCTTTCATCGTAATTGGTGACAGAGTGTGCGATAGTGTTTGTCTTATCATCCTTTTGGTGATAGCGGTCGGTATGAGTTTCGCTCCGTCATCCTTTTGGTAGGGGGTCTGTCATCGTAATTAATGTCAGATTATCCGATAGTGATTGTCCTATCATCCTTTTGATGGTAGCGGCCTGTGTGAGTTTCGCTCCGTCATCCTTTTGTTGGGGGGTTTGTCATCTTATTGATGTCAGATTGTGAGATAAAGTTTGTCCTATCATCCTTTTGGTGGAAGTGGTCGGTGTGAGTTTTGCTCCGTGATCATTTTGGTGGGGGGTCTGTCATCAAAATTGAGGTCAGGTTGTGTGATAGTGTTTTTCCTATCATCCTTTTGGTGGCAGTGGCCGGTGTGGTTTCGCTCCATCATCCTTTTCGTGGGGGGTCTGTCATCCTAATTGGTGTCAAACTGTGGGATAGTGTTTGGTGATAGCGGTCGGTGTAAGTTTCGCTTCGTCATCCTTTTGGTGGGGGGTATGTCATCGTAACTGATGTCAGATTGTGCGATAACGTTTGTCCTACCATCCTTTTGCTGGTAGCGGCCAGTGTGTGTTTCGTTCCGTCATGCTTTTGTTCGGGGGTCTATCATCTTAATTGATGTTAGATTGTGCGATAGTGTTTGTCCTATCATCCTTTTTGTGATAGTGGCTGGTGTGAGTTTCGCTCTGTCATCCTTTTGGTGGGGAGTTTGTCAACTAGATAATGTGAAATTGTGAGATAATGTTTGTCCTATCATCCTTTTGCTGGTAGTGGTCGATGTGCGTTTCGTTCTGTCATCCTTTTGGTGGGGGGTCTGTCATCGTAATTGGTGTCAGAGTGTGCGATAGTGTTTGTCTTATCATCCTTTATGTGATAGTAGTCGGTGTGAGTTTCGTTGCGTCATCCTTTTGGTGGGGGGTCTGTCATCGTAATTAATGTCAGATTATGCAATAGTGATTGTCCTATCATCCTTTTGATGGTAGCGGCCGGTGTGAGTTTCACTCCGTCATCCTTTTGGTGGGGTGTTTGTCATCTTATTGATGTCAGATTGTGAGATAGAGTTTGTCCTATCATCCTTTTGGTGGTAGTGGTCGGTGTGGGTTTTGCTCCGTCATCCTTTTTGTGGGGGGTCTGTCATCATAATTGAGGTCAGGTTGTATGATAGTGTTTGTCCTATCATCCTTTTGGTGGTAGTGGCCGGTGTGAGTTTCGCTCCATCATCCTTTTGGTGGGGGGTATGTCATCTTAATTGACGTCAGATTGTGCGATAGTGTTTGTCCTATCATCCTTTTGGTGCTAGTGGCTGGTGTGAGTTTCGCTCTGTCATCCTTTTTGTGGGGAGTCTGTCATCTAGCTAATGTCAAATTGTGAGATAATGTGTATCCTATCTTCCTTTTGGTGGTAGTGGTCAGTGTGCATTTCGCTCCATCATCCTTTTGGTGGGGGGTCTGTCATTGTAATTGGTGTCTGAGTGTGCGATAGTGATTGTCCTATCATCCCTTTGATGGTAGCGGCCGGTGTGAGTTTCGCTCCGTCATCGTTTTGGTGGGGGTTTGTCATCTTATTGATGTCAGATTGTGGGATAGTGTTTGTCCTATCATCCTTTTGGTGGTAGGGGTCGGTGTGAGTTTCGCTCCATCATCCTTTTGGTGGGGGGTCTGTCATCATAATTGAGGTCAGGTTGTGTGATAGTATTTGTCCTATCATGGTTTTGGTGGTAGTGGCCGGTGTGAGTTTCGCGCTGTCATCCTTTTGGTGGGGGTCTGTCATCGTTATTGATGTCATATTGTGCGATAGTGTTTGTCCTATCATCCTTTTGGTGATAGTGGCCGGCGTGAGTTTCGCCGCGTCATCCTTTCATGGGGGGTTTGTTATCTTATTGATGTCAGATTGTGCGATAGTGTTTGTCCTATCATCCTTTTGGTGGTAGTGGCCGGTGTGAGTTGTGTTCCATCATCCTTTTGGTGTGGGGTCGGTCATTTTAATTGATGTTAGATTATGCAATAGTGTTTGTCCTATCATCCTTTTAGTGATAGTGGCCGGTGTGAGTTTTGCTATGTCATCCTTTTAGTGGGGGGTCTGTCATCTAGTGGATGTCAGATTATGCTATAATGTTTGTCCTATCATCCTTTTGGTGGTAGTGGTTGGTGTTAGTTTCGCTCCGTCATCCTTTTGGTAGAGGGTCTGTCATCGTTATTGATGTCATATTGTGCGATAAGGTTTGTCCTATAGTCCTTTTGGTGGTAGTGGCCAGTGTGGTTTCGATCCATCATCCTTTTGGTGGGGGGTCTGTCATCCTAATTGGTGTCAGAGTGTGCGATAGTGTTTGTTTTATCATCCTTTTGGTGATAGCGGTTGGTGTGAGTTTTGCTCTGTCATCCTTTTGGTGGGGGGTCTGTCATCATAACTTATGTCAGATTGTGCGATAGCGTTTGTTCTATCATCCTTTTGGTGGTAGCGGCCATTGTGAGTTTCGTTCCATCATTCTTTCGTGGGGGGTCTGTTATCTTATTGAGATCAGATTGTGCGACAGTGTTTGTCCTATCATCCTTTTGGTGATAGTGGTTGGTGTGAGTTTCGCTCTGTCATCCTTTTGGTGGGTAGTCTGTCATCTAGCTAATGTCAAATTGTGAGATAATCTTTGTCCTATCATCTTTTTGGTGGTGGTCGTCGGTGTGCATTTCGCTCCGTCATCCTTTTAGTGGGGGGTCTGTCATCGTTATTGGTGTCAGAGTGTGCGATAGTTTTGTCTTGTCATCCTTTTGGTGATACCGTTCGGTGTGTGTTTCGCTCTGTCATCCTTTTGGTGGGGGGTCTGTCATCGTAATTGATGTCAGATAATGCGATAGTGATTGTCCTATCATCCTTTTGGTGGTAGCGGTCGGGTTGAGTTTCGCTCCGTCATTCTTTTGGTGGGGGGTCTGTCATCTAGTGGATGTCAGATTGTGCTATAATGTTTGTCCTATAATCGTTTTGGTGGTAGTGGTCGGTATTAGTTTTGCTCCGTCATCCTTTTGGGAGGGGGTCTGTCATCGTTATTGATGTCATACTGTGCGATAAGGTTTGTGCTATCATCCTTTTGGTGTTAGTGGCCGGTGTGGTTTCGCTCCATCATCCTTTTTGTGGGGGGTCTGTCATCCTAATTGGTGTCAGAGTGTGCGATAGTGTTTGTCTTATCATCCTTTTGGTGATAGCGGTTGGTGTGAATTTCGCTCTGTCATCCTTTTGGTGGGGGGTCTGTCATCATAAGTGATGTCAGATTGTGCGATAGCGTTTGTTCTATCATCCATTTGGTGGTAGCGGCCAGTGTAAGTTCGTTACATCATCCTTTCGTAGGGGGTCTGTTATCTTATTGATATCAGATTGTGCGATAGTGTTTGTCCTATCATCCTTTTGGTGATAGTGGCTGGTGTGAGTTTCGCTCTGTCATCCTTTTGGTGGGTAGTCTGTCATCTAGCTAATGTCAAATTGTGAGATAATGTTTGTCCTATCATCTTTTTGGTGGTAGTCGTCGGTGTGCGTTTCGCTCCGTCATCCTTTTCGTGGGGGGTCTGTCATTGTTATTGGTGTCAAAGTGTGCGATAGTGTTTGTCTTATCATCCTTTTGGTGATACCGGTCGGTGTGAGTTTCGCTCTGTCATCCTTTTGGTGGGGGGTCTGTCATCGTAATTGATGTTAGATTATGCGATAGTGATTGTCCTATCATCCCTTTGATGGTAGCGGCCGGTGTGAGATTCGCTCCGTCATCCTTTTGGTGGGGGTTTGTCATCTTATTGATGTCAGATTGTGGGATAGTTTTTGTCCTATCATCCTTTTGGTGGTAGTGGTCGGTATGTGTTTTGCTCCGTCATCCTTTTGGTGGGGGGTCTGTCATCATATTTGAGGTCAGGTTGTGTGATAGTATTTGTACTATCATGATTTTGATGGTAGTGGCCGGTGTGAGTTTCGTTCTATCATCCTTTTGGTGGGGGTCTGTCATCGTTATTGATGTCATATTGTGCGATAGTGTTTGTCCTATCATCCTTTTGGTGATAGTGGCCGGTGTGAGTTTCGCTGCGTCATCCTTTCATGGGGGGTCTGTTATCTTATTGATTTCAGATTGTGCGATAGTGTTTGTCCTATCATGCTTTTGGTGGTAGTGGCCGGTGTGAGTTTCGTTGCATCATCCTTTTGGTGTGGGTTCGGTCATTTTAATTGATGTTAGATTGTGCGATAGTGTTTGTCCTATCATCCTTTTAGTGATAGTGGCCGGTGTGAGTTTTGCTATGTCATCCTTTTGTTGGGGGGTCTGTCATCTAGTGGATGTCAGATTGTGCTATAATGGTTGTCCTATCATCTTTTTGGTGGTAGTGGTCGGTGTTAGTTTCGCTCCGTCATCCTTTTGGTAGGGGGTCAATCATCGTTATTGATGTCATATTGTGCGATAAGGTTTGTCCTATAGTCCTTTTGGTGGTAGTGGCCGGTGTGGTTTCGCTCCATCATCCTTTTGGTGGGGGGTCTGTCATCCTAATTGGTGTCAGAGTGTGCGATAGTGTTTGTCTTATCATCCTTTTGGTGATAGCTGTTGGTGTGAGTTTCGCTCTGTCATCCTTTTGGTGGGGGGTCTGTCATCATAACTGATGTCAGATTGTGCGATAGCGTTTGTTCTATCATCCTTTTGGTGGTAGCGGCCAGTGTGAGTTTTGTTCCATCATTCTTTTGTGGGGGGTCTGTTATCTTATTGATATCAGATTGTGCGATAGTGTTTTTCCTATCATCCTTTTGGTGATAGTGGCTGGTGTGAGTTTCGCTCTGTCATCCTTTTGGTGGGTAGTCTTTCATCTAGCTAATGTCAAATTGTGAGATAATGTTTGTCCTATCATCTTTTTGGAGGTAGTCGTCGGTGTGCGTTTCGCTCCGTCATCCTTTTAGTGGGGGGTATGTCATCGTTATTGGTGTCAGAGTGTGCGATAGTTTTGTCTTATCATCCTTTTGGTGATACCGGTCGGTGTGAGTTTCGCTCCGTCATCCTTTTGGTGGGGGGTCTGTCATCGTAATTGATGTTAGATTATGCGATAGTGATTGTCCTATCATCCCTTTGATGGTAGCGGCCGGTGTGAGTTTCGCTCCGTCATCCTTTTGGTGGGGGTTTGTCATCTTATTGATGTCAGATTGTGGGATAGTTTTTGTCCTATCATCCTTTTGGTGGTAGTGGTCGGTATGCGTTTTGCTCCGTCATCCTTTTGGTGGGGGGTCTGTCATCATATTTGAGGTCAGGTTGTGTGATAGTATTTGTACTATCATGATTTTGGTGGTAGTGGCCGGTGTGAGTTTCGTTCTATCATCCTTTTGGTGGGGGTCTGTCATCGTTATTGATGTCATATTGTGCGATAGTGTTTGTCCTATCATCCTTTTGGTGATAGTGGCCGGTGTGAGTTTCGCTGCGTCATCCTTTCATGGGGGGTCTGTTATCTTATTGATTTCAGATTGTGCGATAGTGTTTGTCCTATCATGCTTTTGGTGGTAGTGGCCGGTGTGAGTTTCGTTGCATCATCCTTTTGGTGTGGGTTCGGTCATTTTAATTGATGTTAGATTGTGCGATAGTGTTTGTCCTATCATCCTTTTAGTGATAGTGGCCGGTGTGAGTTTTGCTATGTCATCCTTTTGTTGGGGGGTCTGTCATCTAGTGGATGTCAGATTGTGCTATAATGGTTGTCCTATCATCTTTTTGGTGGTAGTGGTCGGTGTTAGTTTCGCTCCGTCATCCTTTTGGTAGGGGGTCAATCATCGTTATTGATGTCATATTGTGCGATAAGGTTTGTCCTATAGTCCTTTTGGTGGTAGTGGCCGGTGTGGTTTCGCTCCATCATCCTTTTGGTGGGGGGTCTGTCATCCTAATTGGTGTCAGAGTGTGCGATAGTGTTTGTCTTATCATCCTTTTGGTGATAGCTGTTGGTGTGAGTTTCGCTCTGTCATCCTTTTGGTGGGGGGTCTGTCATCATAACTGATGTCAGATTGTGCGATAGCGTTTGTTCTATCATCCTTTTGGTGGTAGCGGCCAGTGTGAGTTTTGTTCCATCATTCTTTTGTGGGGGGTCTGTTATCTTATTGATATCAGATTGTGCGATAGTGTTTTTCCTATCATCCTTTTGGTGATAGTGGCTGGTGTGAGTTTCGCTCTGTCATCCTTTTGGTGGGTAGTCTTTCATCTAGCTAATGTCAAATTGTGAGATAATGTTTGTCCTATCATCTTTTTGGAGGTAGTCGTCGGTGTGCGTTTCGCTCCGTCATCCTTTTAGTGGGGGGTATGTCATCGTTATTGGTGTCAGAGTGTGCGATAGTTTTGTCTTATCATCCTTTTGGTGATACCGGTCGGTGTGAGTTTCGCTCCGTCATCCTTTTGGTGGGGGGTCTGTCATCGTAATTGATGTTAGATTATGCGATAGTGATTGTCCTATCATCCCTTTGATGGTAGCGGCCGGTGTGAGTTTCGCTCCGTCATCCTTTTGGTGGGGGTTTGTCATCTTATTGATGTCAGATTGTGGGATAGTTTTTGTCCTATCATCCTTTTGGTGGTAGTGGTCGGTATGCGTTTTGCTCCGTCATCCTTTTGGTGGGGGGTCTGTCATCATATTTGAGGTCAGGTTGTGTGATAGTATTTGTACTATCATGATTTTGGTGGTAGTGGCCGGTGTGAGTTTCGTTCTATCATCCTTTTGGTGGGGGTCTGTCATCGTTATTGATGTCATATTGTGCGATAGTGTTTGTCCTATCATCCTTTTGGTGATAGTGGCCGGTGTGAGTTTCGCTGCGTCATCCTTTCATGGGGGGTCTGTTATCTTATTGATTTCAGATTGTGCCATAGTGTTTGTCCTATCATGCTTTTGGTGGTAGTGGCCGGTGTGAGTTTCGTTCCATCATCCTTTTGGTGTGGGGTCGGTCATTTTAATTGATGTTAGATTGTGCGATAGTGTTTGTCCTATCATCCTTTTAGTGATAGTGGCCGGTGTGAGTTTTGCTATGTCATCCTTTTGGTGGGGGGTCTGTCATCTAGTGGATGTCAGATTGTGCTATAATGGTTGTCCTATCATCTTTTTGGTGGTAGTGGTCGGTGTTAGTTTCGCTCCGTCATCCTTTTGGTAGGGGGTCAGTCATCGTTATTGATGTCATATTGTGCGATAAGGTTTGTCCTATAGTCCTTTTGGTGGTAGTGGCCGGTGTGGTTTCGCTCCATCATCCTTTTGGTGGGGGGTCTGTCATCCTAATTGGTGTCAGAGTGTGCGATAGTGTTTGTCTTATCATCCTTTTGGTGATAGCGGTTGGTGTGAGTTTCGCTCTGTCATCCTTTTGGTGGGGGGTCTGTCATCATAACTAATGTCAGATTGTGCGATAGCGTTTGTTCTATCATCCTTTTGGTGGTAGCGGCCAGTGTGAGTTTTGTTCCATCATTCTTTTGTGGGGGGTCTGTTATCTTATTGATATCAGATTGTGCGATAGTGTTTGTCCTATCATCCTTTTGGTGATAATGGCTGGTGTGAGTTTCGCTCTGTCATCCTTTTGGTGGGTAGTCTTTCATCTAGCTAATGTCAAATTGTGAAATAATGTTTGTCCGATCATCTTTTGGGTGGTAGTCGTCGGTGTGCGTTTCGCTCCGTCATCCTTTTAGTGGGGAGTATGTCATCGTTATTGGTGTCAGAGTCTGCGATAGTTTTGTCTTATCATCCTTTTGGTGATACCGGTCGGTGTGAGTTTCGCTCCGTCATCCTTTTGGTGGGGGGTCTGTCATCGTAATTGATGTTAGATTATGCGATAGTGATTGTCCTATCATCCCATTGATGGTAGCGGCCGGTGTGAGTTTCGCTCCGTCATCCTATTGGTGGGGGTTTGTCATCTTATTGATGTCAGATTGTGGGATAGTTTTTGTCCTATCATCCTTTTGGTGGTAGTGGTCGGTATGTGTTTTGCTCCGTCATCCTTTTGGTGGGGGGTCTGTCATCATATTTGAGGTCAGGTTGTGTGATAGTATTTGTACTATCATGATTTTAGTGGTAGTGGCCGGTGTGAGTTTCGTTCTATCATCCTTTTGGTGGGGGTCTGTCATCGTTATTGATGTCATATTGTGCGATAGTGTTTGTCCTATCATCCTTTTGGTGATAGTGGCCGGTGTGAGTTTCGCTGCGTCATCCTTTCATGGGGGGTCTGTTATCTTATTGATTTCAGATTGTGCGATAGTGTTTGTCCTATCATGCTTTTGGTGGTAGTGGCCGGTGTAAGTTTCGTTCCATCATCCTTTTGGTGTGGGGTCGGTCATTTTAATTGATGTTAGATTGTGCAATAGTGTTTGTCCTATCATCCTTTTAGTGATAGTGGTCGGTGTGAGTTTTTCTATGTCATCCTTTTGGTGGGGGGTCTGTCATCTAGTGGATGTCAGATTGTGCTATAATGGTTGTCCTATCATCTTTTTGGTGGTAGTGGTCGGTGTTAGTTTCGCTCCGTCATCCTTTTGGTAGGGGGTCAGTCATCGTTATTGATGTCATATTGTGCGATAAGGTTTGTCCTATAGTCCTTTTGGTGGTAGTGGCCGGTGTGGTTTCGCTCCATCATCCTTTTGGTGGGGGGTCTGTCATCCTAATTGGTGTCAGAGTGTGCGATAGTGTTTGTCTTATCATCCTCTTGGTGATAGCGGTTGGTGTGAGTTTCGCTCTGTCATCCTTTTGGTGGGGGGTCTGTCATCATAACTGATGTCAAATTGTGCGATAGCGTTTGTTCTATCATCCTTTTGGTGGTAGCGGCCAGTGTGAGTTTTGTTCCATCATTCTTTTGTGGGGGGTCTGTTATCTTATTGATATCAGATTGTGCGATAGTGTTTGTCCTATCATCCTTTTGGTGATAGTGACTGGTGTGAGTTTCGCTCTGTAATCCTTTTGGTGGGTAGTCTTTCATCTAGCCAATGTCAAATTGTGAGATAATGTTTGTCCTATCATCTTTTTGGTGGTAGTCGTCGGTGTGCGTTTCGCTCCATCATCCTTTTAGTGGGGGGTATGTCATCGTTATTGGTGTCAGAGTGTGCGATAGTTTTGTCTTATCATCCTTTTGGTGATACCGGTCGGTGTGAGTTTCGCTCCGTCATCCTTTTGGTGGGGGGTCTATCATCGTAATTGATGTTAGATTATGCGATAGTGATTGTCCTATCATCCCTTTGATGGTAGCGGCCGGTGTGAGTTTCGCTCCGTCATCCTTTTGGTGGGGGTTTGTCATCTTATTGATGTCAGATTGTGGGATAGTTTTTGTCCTATCATCCTTTTGGTGGTAGTGGTCGGTATGTGTTTTGCTCCGTCATCCTTTTGGTGGGGGGTCTGTCATCATATTTGAGGTCAGGTTGTGTGATAGTATTTGTACTATCATGATTTTAGTGGTAGTGGCCGGTGTGAGTTTCGTTCTATCATCCTTTTGGTGGGGGTCTGTCATCGTTATTGATGTCATATTGTGCGATAGTGTTTGTCCTATCATCCTTTTGGTGATAGTGGCCGGTGTGAGTTTCGTTGCGTCATCCTTTCATGGGGGGTCTGTTATCTTATTGATTTCAGATTGTGCGATAGTGTTTGTCCTATCATGCTTTTGGTGGTAGTGGCCGGTGTAACTTTCGTTCCATCATCCTTTTGGTGTGGGGTCGGTCATTTTAATTGATGTTAGATTGTGCAATAGTGTTTGTCCTATCATCCTTTTAGTGATAGTGGTCGGTGTGAGTTTTTCTATGTCATCCTTTTGGTGGGGGGTCTGTCATCTAGTGGATGTCAGATTGTGCTATAATGGTTGTCCTATCATCTTTTTGGTGGTAGTGGTCGGTGTTAGTTTCGCTCCGTCATCCTTTTGGTAGGGGGTCAGTCATCGTTATTGATGTCATATTGTGCGATAAGGTTTGTCCTATAGTCCTTTTGGTGGTAGTGGCCGGTGTGGTTTCGCTCCATCATCCTTTTGGTGGGGGGTCTGTCATCCTAATTGGTGTCAGAGTGTGCGATAGTGTTTGTCTTATCATCCTCTTGGTGATAGAGGTTGGTGTGAGTTTCGCTCTGTCATCCTTTTGGTGGGGGGTCTGTCATCATAACTGATGTCAAATTGTGCGATAGCGTTTGTTCTATCATCCTTTTGGTGGTAGCGGCCAGTGTGAGTTTTGTTCCATCATTCTTTTGTGGGGGGTCTGTTATCTTATTGATATCAGATTGTGCGATAGTGTTTGTCCTATCATCCTTTTGGTGATAGTGGCTGGTGTGAGTTTCGCTCTGTCATCCTTTTGGTGGGTAGTCTTTCATCTAGCTAATGTCAAATTGTGAGATAATGTTTGTCCTATCATCTTTTTGGTGGTAGTCGTCGGTGTGCGTTTCGCTCCATCATCCTTTTAGTGGGGGGTATGTCATCGTTATTGGTGTCAGAGTGTGCGATAGTTTTGTCTTATCATCCTTTTGGTGATACCGGTCGGTGTGAGTTTCGCTCCGTCATCCTTTTGGTGGGGGGTCTGTCATCGTAATTGATGTTAGATTATGCGATAGTGATTGTCCTATCATCCCTTTGATGGTAGCGGCCGGTGTGAGTTTCGCTCCGTCATCCTTTTGGTGGGGGTTTGTCATCTTATTGATGTCAGATTGTGGGATAGTTCTTGTCCTATCATCCTTTTGGTGGTAGTGGTCGGTATGTGTTTTGCTCCGTCATCCTTTTGGTGGGGGGTATGTCATCATATTTGAGGTCAGGTTGTGTGATAGTATTTGTACTATCATGATTTTGGTGGTAGTGGCCGGTGTGAGTTTCGTTCTATCATCCTTTTGGTGGGGGTCTGTCATCGTTATTGATGTCATATTGTGCGATAGTGTTTGTCCTATCATCCTTTTGGTGATAGTGGCCGGCGTGAGTTTCGCTGCATCATCCTTTCATGGGGGGTATGTTATCTTATTGATGTCAGATTGTGCGATAGTGTTTGTCCTATCATCCTTTTGATGGTAGTGGACGGTATGAGTTTCGTTCCATCATCCTTTTGGTGTGGGGTCGGTCATTTTAATTGATGTTAGATTGTGCGATAGTGTTTGTCCTATCATCCTTTTAGTGATAGTGGCCGGTGCGAGTTTTGCTATGTCATCCTTTTGGTGGGGGGTCTGTCATCTAGTGGATGTCAGATTGTGCTATAATGGTTGTCCTATCATCTTTTTGGTGGTAGTGGTCGGTGTTAGTTTCGCTCCGTCATCCTTTTGGTAGGGGGTCAGTCATCGTTATTGATGTCATATTGTGCGATAAGGTTTGTCCTATAGTCCTTTTGGTGGTAGTGGCCGGTGTGGTTTCGCTCCATCATCCTTTTGGTGGGGGGTCTGTCATCCTAATTGGTGTCAGAGTGTGCGATAGTGTTTGTCTTATCATCCTCTTGGTGATAGAGGTTGGTGTGAGTTTCGCTCTGTCATCCTTTTGGTGGGGGGTCTGTCATCATAACTGATGTCAAATTGTGCGATAGCGTTTGTTCTATCATCCTTTTGGTGGTAGCGGCCAGTGTGAGTTTTGTTCCATCATTCTTTTGTGGGGGGTCTGTTATCTTATTGATATCAGATTGTGCGATAGTGTTTGTCCTATCATCCTTTTGGTGATAGTGGCTGGTGTGAGTTTCGCTCTGTCATCCTTTTGGTGGGTAGTCTTTCATCTAGCTAATGTCAAATTGTGAGATAATGTTTGTCCTATCATCTTTTTGGTGGTAGTCGTCGGTGTGCGTTTCGCTCCATCATCCTTTTACTGGGGGGTATGTCATCGTTATTGGTGTCAGAGTGTGCGATAGTTTTGTCTTATCATCCTTTTGGTGATACCGGTCGGTGTGAGTTTCGCTCCGTCATCCTTTTTGTGGGGGGTCTGTCATCGTAATTGATGTTAGATTATGCGATAGTGATTGTCCTATCATCCCTTTGATGGTAGCGGCCGGTGTGAGTTTCGCTCCGTCATCCTTTTGGTGGGGGTTTGTCATCTTATTGATGTCAGATTGTGGGATAGTTCTTGTCCTATCATCCTTTTGGTGGTAGTGGTCGGTATGTGTTTTGCTCCGTCATCCTTTTGGTGGGGGGTCTGTCATCATATTTGAGGTCAGGTTGTGTGATAGTATTTGTACTATCATGATTTTGGTGGTAGTGGCCGGTGTGAGTTTCGTTCTATCATCCTTTTGGTGGGGGTCTGTCATCGTTATTGATGTCATATTGTGCGATAGTGTTTGTCCTATCATCCTTTTGGTGATAGTGGCCGGCGTGAGTTTCGCTGCATCATCCTTTCATGGGGGGTATGTTATCTTATTGATGTCAGATTGTGCGATATTGTTTGTCCTATCATCCTTTTGATGGTAGTGGACGGTATGAGTTTCATTCCATCATCCTTTTGGTGTGGGGTCGGTCATTTTAATTGATGTTAGATTGTGCGATAGTGTTTGTCCTATCATCCTTTTAGTGATAGTGGCCGGTGCGAGTTTTGCTATGTCATCCTTTTGGTGGGGGGTCTGTCATCTAGTGGATGTCAGATTGTGCTATAATGTTTGTCCTATCATCCTTTTGATGGTAGTGTTCGGCGTTAGTTTCGCTCCGTCATCCTTTTGGTAGGGGGTCAGTCATCGTTATTGATGTCATATTGTGCGATAAGGTTTGTCCTATAGTCCTTTTGGTGGTAGTGGCCGGTGTGGTTTCGCTCCATCATCCTTTTGGTGGGGGGTCTGTCATCCTAATTGGTGTCAGAGTGTGCGATAGTGTTTGTCTTATCATCCTCTTGGTGATAGAGGTTGGTGTGAGTTTCGCTCTGTCATCCTTTTGGTGGGGGGTCTGTCATCATAACTGATGTCAAATTGTGCGATAGCGTTTGTTCTATCATCCTTTTGGTGGTAGCGGCCAGTGTGAGTTTTGTTCCATCATTCTTTTGTGGGGGGTCTGTTATCTTATTGATATCAGATTGTGCGATAGTGTTTGTCCTATCATCCTTTTGGTGATAGTGGCTGGTGTGAGTTTCGCTCTGTCATCCTTTTGGTGGGTAGTCTTTCATCTAGCTAATGTCAAATTGTGAGATAATGTTTGTCCTATCATCTTTTTGGTGGTAGTCGTCGGTGTGCGTTTCGCTCCATCATCCTTTTACTGGGGGGTATGTCATCGTTATTGGTGTCAGAGTGTGCGATAGTTTTGTCTTATCATCCTTTTGGTGATACCGGTCGGTGTGAGTTTCGCTCCGTCATCCTTTTTGTGGGGGGTCTGTCATCGTAATTGATGTTAGATTATGCGATAGTGATTGTCCTATCATCCCTTTGAAGGTAGCGGCCGGTGTGAGTTTCGCTCCGTCATCCTTTTGGTGGGGGTTTGTCATCTTATTGATGTCAGATTGTGGGATAGTTCTTGTCCTATCATCCTTTTGGTGGTAGTGGTCGGTATGTGTTTTGCTCCGTCATCCTTTTGGTGGGGGGTCTGTCATCATATTTGAGGTCAGGTTGTGTGATAGTATTTGTACTATCATGATTTTGGTGGTAGTGGCCGGTGTGAGTTTCGTTCTATCATCCTTTTGGTGGGGGTCTGTCATCGTTATTGATGTCATATTGTGCGATAGTGTTTGTCCTATCATCCTTTTGGTGATAGTGGCCGGCGTGAGTTTCGCTGCATCATCCTTTCATGGGGGGTATGTTATCTTATTGATGTCAGATTGTGCGATATTGTTTGTCCTATCATCCTTTTGATGGTAGTGGACGGTATGAGTTTCATTCCATCATCCTTTTGGTGTGGGGTCGGTCATTTTAATTGATGTTAGATTGTGCGATAGTGTTTGTCCTATCATCCTTTTAGTGATAGTGGCCGGTGCGTGTTTTGCTATGTCATCCTTTTGGTGGGGGGTCTGTCATCTAGTGGATGTCAGATTGTGCTATAATGTTTGTCCTATCATCCTTTTGATGGTAGTGTTCGGCGTTAGTTTCGCTCCGTCATCCTTTTGGTAGGGGGTCTGTCATCGTTATTGATGTCATATTGTGCGATAAGGTTTGTCCTATAGTCCTTTTGGTGGTAGTGGCCGGTGTGGTTTCGCTCCATCATCCTTTTGGTGGGGGGTCTGTCATCCTAATTGGTGTCAGAGTGTGCGATAATGTTTGTCTTATCATCCTTTTGGTGATAACGGTTGGTGTGAGTTTCGCTCTGTCATCCTTTTGGTGGGGGGTCTGTCATCATAACTGATGTCAGATTGTGCGATAGCGTTTGTTCTGTCATCCTTTTGGTGGTAGCAGCCAGTGTGAGTTTCGTTCCATCATTCTTTCGTGGGGGGTCTGTTATCTTATTGATATCAGATTGTGCGATAGTGTTTGTCCTATCATCCTTTTGGTGATAGTGGCTGGTGTGAGTTTCGCTCTGTCATCCTTTTGGTGGGTAGTCTGTCATCTAGCTAATGTGAAATTGTGAGATAATGTTTGTCCTATCATCTTTTTGGTGGTAGTCGTCGGTGTACGTTTCGCTCCGTCATCCTTTTAGTGGGGGGTCTGTCATTGTTATTGGTGTCAGAGTGTGCGATAGTTTTGTCTTATCATCCTTTTGGTGATACCGGTCGGTGTGAGTTTCGCTCCGTCATCCTTTCGGTGGGAGGCTGTCATCGTAATTGATGTCAGGTTGTGTGATATTGTTTGTCCTATCATCCTTTTGGTGGTAGTGGCCGGCGTGAGTTTCGCTCCGTCATCCTTATGTGGGGGGGGTCTGTTATCTTATTGATGTCAGATTGTGCAATAGTGTTTGTCCTATCATCCTTTAGGTGGTAGTGGCCGGTGTGAGTTTTGCTCTGTCAACCTTTTGGTGGGGGGTTTGTCATCTAGTGGATGTCAGATTGTGCTATAATGTTTGTCCTATCATTCTTTTGGTGGTAGTAGTCGGTGTGAGTTTCACCCTGTCATCCTTTTAGTGGGGGGTCTGTCATCGTAATTGGGTTCAGAGTGTGGGATAGTGTTTGTCTTATCATTCTTTAGGTGATAGCGGTCAGTGTGAGTTCGCCCCGTCATCCTTTTGGTGAGGGGACTGTCATTGTAATTGATGTCAGATTATACGATAGTGTTTTTCCTATATTTCTTTTGGTTGTAGCAGCCAGTGTGAGTTTCTCTCCCTCATCCTTTTGGTGCGGGGTCTGTCATCTTATTGATGTCAGATAGTGCGATAGTGATTGTCCTATCATCTTTTTGGTGGTAGTGGCGTGTGTGAGTTTCGCTCCATCATCCTTTTTGTGGGGGGTCTGTCATCTTGATTGATGTCTGATTGTGCAATGGTGTTTGTCCTATCATCCTTTTGGTGGTGGTGATCGGTGTGAGTTTCGCTCCGTCATCCTTTTGGTAGGGGGTCAATCATTGTAATTGATGTCTGATTATGCGATAGTGTTTGTCCTATCATCCTTTTGGTGGTAGTGGCCGGTGTGAGTTTAGCTCCGTCATCCTTTTTGTTGATGTCAGATTGTGCGATAGTGTTTGTCCTATTATCCTTTTGGTGGTAGTGGCATGTGTGAGTATCGCTCCGTCATCCTTTTGGTGGGGGGTCTGTCTTCGTAATTGATGTCAGGTTGTGTGATAGTGTGTGTCCTATCATGCTTTTGGTGGTAGTGGCCGGTGTGAGTTTCGCTCCATCATACTTTTGGTGGGGGGTCTGTCATTGTTATTGATGTCATATTGTGCGATAAGGTTTCTCCTATCATCCTTTTGGTGGTAGTGACCGGTGTGGTTTCGCTCCATCATCCTTTTGGTGTGGGGTCTATCATCCTAATTGGTGTCAGAGTGTGCCATAGTGTTTGTCTTATCATCCTTTTGGTTATAGCGATCGGTGTGAGTTTCGTTCCGTCATCCTTTTGGTGGGAGGCTGTCATCGTAATTAAAGTCAGGTTGTTCGATAGTGTTTGTCCTGTCATCCTTTTGTGAGGGATCTGATATCTTATTGATGTAAGATTGTGCGATAATGTTTGTCCTATCATCCTTTAGGTGGTAGTGGCCGGTGTGAGTTTCGCTCCATCATCCTTTTGGTGGGGGGTCTATCATCTTAATTGATGTCAGATTATATGATAGTTTTTGTCCTATCATCACTTTGGTGATAGTAGCCGGTGTGAGTTTCGCTCTGTCATCCTTTTGGTGGGGGGTCTGTCATCTAGCTGATCTCAGATTGTGCGATTATGTTTGTCCTATCATCCTTTTGGTGGTAATGGTCGGTGTGAGTTTCACTTTGTCATCTATTTGGTGGGGGGTCTGTTATCGTAATTGATGTCAGATTGTGCAATAGTGTTTGTCCTATCATCCTTTTGGTGGTAGTGGTCGGTGTGCATTTCACTCCATCATCCTTTTGGTGGGGGGTCTGTCATCTAGTTTATGTCGTATTGTGCGATAGTGTTTGTCCTATCATACTTTTTATGGTAGTGACTGGTGTGAGTTTCGCTCCGTCATACTTTTGGCGGGGGTCTGTCATCGTAATTGGTGTCAGAGTGTGCGATAGTGTTTCTCTTATCATCCTAATGTCAAATTGTGAGATAATGTTTGTCGTATCATCCTTTTGGTGGTAGTGGTCGGTGTGAGTTTTGCTCCGTCATCCTTTTGGTGGGGGGTTTGTCATCGTAATTGATGTCGGATTATGCGATAGTGATTGTCCTATCATCCTTTTGATGGTAGCGGCCGTTGTGAGTTTCACTCCGTCATCCTTTTGGTAGGGGGTTTGTCATCTTATTGATGTCAGATTATGGGATAGTGTTTGTCCTATCTTCTTTTTGGTGGTAGTGGTCGGAGTGAGTTTCGCTCCGTCATTGTTTTGGTGGGGGGTCTGTCATCATAATTGATGTCAGGTTGTTTGATAGTGTTTGTCCTATCATGGTTTTGGTGTTAGTGGCTGGTGTGAGTTCCACTCCGTCATCCTTTTGGTGGGGGTCTGTCATCGTTATTGATGTCATATTGTGCGATAGTGTTTGTCCTATCATCCTTTTGGTGATAGTGGCCGGCGTGAGTTTCGCTCCGTCATCCTTTTGTGGGGGTCTGTTATCTTATTGATGTCAGATTGTGCGATACTGTTTGTCCTATCATCCTTTTGGTGGTAGTGGCCGGTGTGAGTTTCGTTCCATCATCCTTTTGGTGGGGGTCTGTTGTTACACCCCATTTAAATTATTCAGTCGCTTTGGTATTTTTTGTGATGTGTAGTTGTGTGGTGTCCTTAATTAAGGGTATGAGGTTAGGACTAAGGGAGAGAGGTGACCTTAGTTGGGGTACTGTGGACCTAGATAAAGGAGTAAGTTAATTATGATATCGAGAGCATTATAGTGATTAATATTATTCCAACTATTATTAATAATAATGTTAATGAGATTATCATTATTATTATTATTATTATTATTCGTATTAATAATATTATTTGGTGGAATATTATTATTATTCATATTATTACTATTAGTATGAATATTATTATTAGTGGGAGAATAATATCAGTATTATTATTATTATTATTATAGGATTTAAATAATAAAATAAGAAATAAGGGATTAAAGGAAATAGAGAAGTTTTTAGGGGAAAGAGAATTAGAACACGATAAATTGTCAGAGAAAGGTTTTGGGAGAAAAAGTGAGAAGAAGAATAAGGAGGAAGAGAAGGAGGCTAGGGCTGTCAATCCTTCAAGATTCTTAAACGATTGAGCAATTAATCGAGGTAAGGGGGGAGAATGGATTTCAATATGGGTGAATTAACATGAGAGGGTAGTGAGAGGTCCTTTCTCTCATAGGAATTATGTGTTCTTGAGGATCCTTGAATCCAATTTTCGTAACTTGATTTGTTCTCAAATTTTCTATTATTGTTGAATACTATTTGTATGATGTTTTGTGTATCCGAAACCAGAATTAATACGGAATTCGTGTGAGAAATGCTTGATGCTGTCATAGAATACTAGTGAGTATTAGATCTGGAAATCTGAACTTTTAGGGATTTGGGCAAATATGTAGAAATGAATGTGTTATATCGTTATTAGTACGATGCTCTAAGGTTTCCCCACGGTTTAGGGATTTGGGTTAATTCTGGGAAATAGGGAGGTAACCGTAAGAATCTGAGGTTATGGACAAATGGCAAAATGATATGTATCGTTGAATATTAATATGTGCTTGTAGGGAAAAACGTATGGGAAATTGAACCTTCGTGACCAGAACCTTGACATTGTTATATGTCTGACCCTGAAGGGGTTAAATATTAGATAGTGAGTAATTTTAATGTCGTAAGGTGTAATTGAAGGAAAAATTATAATATGTTGTCCCTATAGGAATAAGAATATTCAAATGTGCGTAACTCTGAAGTACTCAGAGCAATTGCAGGAAATAGTGTTTTATGTATTGCAAATGTTGCCAGATGAGCATAATAAACCATAGAAGTTGTGTCGTTATTGCTGTATAACCTTAGGAATGTTTTAGTGATGTTTTGGGTGCTTTGAGTAAGTGATTCATAAGAATAATTGGGTGAATATAAGTTCCGGAGTGTAACAGTGTCTTTCTATCCGTCACGGATGTTTATGTTTTCGGTCGAAATTGTTTTGGACGTAACATGGGATGACGGGATTACGTTGTTATTTGACTACTTTATTTGTTTATTGTTACGTATCTTCATTTATTGGACTTATGTTGTATGACCTCGTGTCGAGGAGAATTATATTGGAGAATTGATTTGTATTCCGCTGCTTACTTGAAAACTAAATAATATTGATTATTTTAATGAAATGAAGTGACTTAGTGTGATATCCCACTGTGTTGGAGAACTCTGATGAATTTCATGAATTGTTTCTATATATTTATTATATTACGCGTACGGGGTAAAGTGGGGTGTTACATCTGTCATCTTAATTGATGTCAGATTGTGCGATAGTGTTTGTCCTATCATCCTTTTGGTGATAGTTGCCGGTGTGAGTTTCGCTCTGTCATCCTTTTGGTGGGGGGTATGTTATCTAGAGGATGTCAGATTGTGCTATAATGTTTGTCCTATCATCCTTTTGGTGGTAGTAGTCTGTGTGAGTTTCGCACTGTCATCCTTTTGGTGGGGGGTCTGTCATCGTAATTGGTGTCAGAGTGTGCTATAGTGTTTGTCTTATCATCCTTTTGGTGATAGCGGTCGGTGTGAGTTTCGCTCTATCATCCTTTTGGTGGGGGGTCTGTCATCGTAATTGATGTCAGATTATGCGATAGTGTTTGTCCTATCTTCCTTTTGTTTGTAGCAGCCGGTGTGAGTTTCCCTCCGTCATCCTTTTGGTGCGGGGTCTGTCATCTTATTGATGTCAAATTGTATGATAGTGATTGTCCTATCATCCTTATCGTGGTAGTGGCGTGTGTGAGTGTTGCTCCATCATCCTTTTGGTGGCGGTCTTTCATCTTTATTGATGTCAGATTGTATGATGGTGTTTGTCCTATCTTCCTTTTGGTGGTAGTGGTCGGTGTGAGTTTCGCTCCGTCATCCTTTTGGTAGGGGGTTTGTCATCGTAATTGATGTCAGGTTGTGTGATAGTGTTTGTCTTATCATCCTTTTGGTGGTAGTGGCCGGTGTGAGTTTCGCTCCGTCATCCTTTTGGTGGGGGTCTGTCATCGTTATTGATGTCATATCGTGCGATAGTGTTTGTCCTATCATCCTTTTGGTGATAGTGGCCGGCGTGAGTTTTGCTCCGTCATCCTTTAGTTGGGGGTCTGTTATCTTATTGATGTCAGATTGTGCAATAGTGTTTGTCCTATCATCCTTTTGGTGGTAGTGGCCGATGTGAGTTTCATTCCATCATCCTTTTGGTGGGGGTATGTCATCTTAATTGATGTTTGATTGTGCGATAGTGTTTGTCCTATCATCCTTTTGGTGATAGTGGTCGGTGTGAGTTTCGCTCTGTCATCCTTTTGGTGGGGGGTCTGTCATCTAGCGGATGTCAGATTGTGCTATAATGTTCCTCCTATCATCCTTATGGTGGTAGTAGTCGGTGTGAGTTTCGCCCCGTCATCCTTTTGGTGGGGAGTATGTCATCGTAATTGGTGTCAGAGTGTGCGATAGTGTTTGTCTTATCATCCTTTTGGTAAAAGCGGTCGGTGTGAGTTCCGCTCTGTCATCCTTTTTGTGGGGGGTCTGTCATCGTAATTGATGTCAGATTATGCGATAGTGTTTGTCCTATCATCCTTTTGGTTGTAGCAGCCGGTGTGAGTTTCGCTCTGTCATCCTTTTGGTGCGGGGTCTGTCATCTTATTGATGTCAGATTGTGCGATAGTGATTGTCCTATCATCCTTTTAGTGGTAGTGGCGTGTGTGAGTTTCGCTCCGTCAACCTTTTGGTGGGGGGTCTGTCATCTTGATTGATGTCAGATTGTGCGATAGTGTTTGTCCTATCATCCTTTTGGTGATAGTGGCCGGCGTGAGTTTTGCTCCGTCATCCTTTAGTTGGGGGTCTGTTATCTTATTGATGTCAGATTGTGCAATAGTGTTTGTCCTATCATCCTTTTGGTGGTAGTGGCCGGTGTGAGTTTCATTCCATCACCCTTTTGGTGGGGGTATGTCATCTTAAATGATGTCAGATTGTGCGATAGTGTTTGTCCTATCATCCTTTTGGTGATATTGGCCGGTGTGAGTTTCGCTTCGTCATCCTTTTGGTGGGGGGCTGTCATCTTATTGATGTAAGAATATGGGATAGTGTTTGTCCTATCATCCTTTTGGTGGTAGTGGTCGGTGTGTGGTTCGCTCCGTCATCCTTTTGGTAGGGGGTCTGTCATTATAATTGATGTCAGGTTGTGCGATAGTGTTTGTCCAATCATGCTTTTGGTGGTAGTGGCTGGTTTGAGTTTCGCTCCTTCATCCTTTTGGTGCGATTCTGTCAACGTTATTGATGTCATATTCTGCAATAGTGTTTGTCCTATCATCCTTTTGGTGATAGCTGTCGGCGTGAGTTTCGCTCTGTCATCCTTTTTGTGGGGGGTCTCTCATCTAGCTAATGTCAGATTGTGCTATAATGTTTGTCCTATCATCCTTTTGGTGGCAGTAGTCGGTGTAAGATTCGCTGTGTCATCCTTTTGGTGGGGGGGTCTGTCATCGTAATTGGTGTTAGAGTGTGTGATAGTGTTTGTCTTATCATCCTTTTGGTGGGGGGTCTGTCGTCTTATTGATGCCAGATTGTGTGATAGTGATTGTCCTATCATCCTTTTGGTGGTAGTGGCAAGTGTGAGTTTCGCTCCGTCATCCTTTTGGTGGAGGGTCTGTCATCTTGGTTGATGTCAGATTGTGCGATGGTGTTTGTCCTATCATCCTTTTGGTGGTAGTGGCCGGTGTCAATTTTGCTCCGTCATCCTTTTGGTGGGGGGTCTGTCATCGTAATTGATGTCAGATTGTGCGATAGTGTTTGTCCTATCATCCTTTTGGTGGTAGTGGCCGGTGTGAGTTTCGCTCCATCACCTTTTTGATGGGTGGTCTATCATCTTGTTGATCTCGGATCGTGCGATAGTGTTTATCCTATCATCCGTTTGGTGGTAGTGGCCGGTGTGAGTTTCGCTCCGACATCCTTTAGGTGTGGGGTCTATCATCGTTATTGGTCTCAGATTGTGCGATAGTGTTTGTCCCATCATCCTTTTGGTGGTAGTGGCCGGTGTGAGTTTCGCTCCGTCATCGTTTTGGTGGGGGGTCTGTCATCGTGATTGATGTCAAATTGTGTGATAGTGTTTGTCCTATCATCCTTTTGGTGGTAGCGGCCGGTGTGAGTTTCGCTCCGTCATCCTTTTGTGGGGGGTCTGTCATCGTAATTGATATAAGGTTGTGCGATAGTGTTTGTCCTATCATGCCTTTGGTTGTAGTGGCCGGTGTGAGTTTCGCTCCGTCATCCTTTTGGTGGGGGGTCTGTCATCGTTATTGATGTCATATTGTGCGATAGTGTTTGTCCTATCATCCTTTTGGTGATGGTGGCCGGCGTGAGTTTCGCTCCGTCATCCTTTTGTGGGGGGTCTGTTATGTTATTGATGTCAGATTGTGCGATAGTGTTTGTCCTATAATCCTTTTGGTGGTAGTGGCCATTGTGATTTTCGCTCTATCATCCTTTTGGTGGGGGGGGTCTATCATCTTAATTGATGTCAGATTGAGTGATAGTGTTTGTCATATCATCCTTTGGTTGTAGTGGTCGGTGTGAGTTTCGTTCCATCATCCTTTTGGTGGGGGTTCTGTCATCTTAATTGATGTTAGATTGTGCGATAATGTTTGTCATATCATCCTTTTGGTGGTAGCGGCCGGTGTGAGTTTCGCTCCATCACCGTTTTGATGGGGGGTCTGTCCTCTTATTATGTCAGATTGTGGAAAAGTGTTTGTCCTATCATCCTTTTGGTGGTAGTGGTCGGTGTGAGTTTCGCTCTGTCCTCCTTTTGGTGGGGGGTCTGTCATCGTAATTGATGTCAGGTTGTGCGATAATGTTTGTCCTATCATGCTATTGGTGGTAGTGGCCGTTGTGAGTTTTGCTCCGTCATCCTTTTGGTGGGGGGTCTGTCATCGTTATTGATGTCATATTATGCGATAGTGTTTATCCTATCACCCTTTTAGTGATAGTGGCCGTTGTGATTTTCGCTCAATCATCCTTTTGGCGGGGGCTCTATCATCTTAATTGATGTTAGATTGTGCGATAGTGTTTGTCCTCTCATCCTTTTGGCGGTAGTGGTCGGTGTGAGTTTCGTTCCATCATCCTTTTGGTGGGGTTTCTATCATCTTAATTGATGTTAGATTTTGCGACAATGTTTATCCTATCATCCTTTTGGTGATAGTGGCCGGTGTGAGTTTCACTCTGTCATCCTTTTGGTGGGGGTTCTGTCATCTAGTCTAATGTTAGATTGTGCTATAATGTGTGTCCTATCATCCTTTTGGTGATAGTAGTCAGTGTGAGTTTCGCTGTGTCATCCTTTTGGTGGGGGGTCTGTCATCGTAATTGGTGTCAGAGTGTGCGATAGTGTTTGTCTTATCATCCTTTTACTAGGGGGCCTGTCATCGTAATTCATGTCGGATTATGCGATAGTGTTTGTCCTATCATCCTTTTGGTTGTAGCGGCTGGTGTGAGTTTCGCCCCATCATCCTTTTGGTGGGGGGTCTGTCGTCTTATTGATGTCAGATTGTGTGATAGTGATTGTCCTATAATCCTTTTGGTGGTAGTGGCAAGTGTGAGTTTTGCTCTGTCATCCTTTTGGTGGGGGGTCTGTCATCTTGATTGATATCAGATTGTGAGATGGTGTTTGTCCTATCATCCTTTTGGTGGTAGTGGCCAGTGTCAGTTTCGCTCCGTCATCTTTTTGGTAGGGGGTCTGTCATCGTAATTGATGTCAGATTGTGCGATACTGTTTGTCCTATCATCCTTTTGGTGGTAGTGGCTGGTGTGAGTTTCGCTCCATCACCCTTTTGATGGGTGGTCTATCATCTTATTGATGTCGGATCGTGCGATAGTGTTTATCCTATCATCCTTTTGGTGGTAGTGGTCGGTGTGAGTTACGCTCCATCATCCTTTTGGTGGGGGGTCTATCATCGTAATTGATGTCAGATTGTACGATAATGTTTGTCCTATCATCCTTTTGGTGGTAGCGGCCGGTGTGAGTTTTGCTCCGTCATCCTTTTGTGGGGGGTCTGTCATTGTAAAATATATAAGGTTGTGCGATAGTGTTTGTCCTATCATGCCTTTGGTGGTAGTGGCCGGTGTGAGTTTCGCTCCATCATCCTTTTGGTGGGGGCTCTGTCATCGTTATTGATGTCATATTGTGCGATAGTGTTTGTCTTATCATCCTTTTGGTGATAGTGGCCGGCGTGAGTTTCGCTCCGTCATCCTTTTGTGGGGGGTCTGTTATCTTATTGATGTAAGATTGTGCTATAGTGTTTGTCTTATCATCCTTTTGATGGTAGTGGCCGTTGTGATTTTCGATCCATCATCCTTTTGGTGGGGGGTCTATCATCTTAATTGATGTTAGATTGTGCGATGGTGCTTGTCCTATCATCCTTTTGGTGGTAGTGGTCGGTGTGAGTTTCCTTCTATCATCCTTTTGGTGGGGTGTCTGTCATCTTACTTTATGTCAGATTGTGCGATAATGTTTGTCCTATCATCCTTTTGGTGATAGTGGCCGGTGTGAGATTCGTTCTGTCAACCATTTGGTCGGGGTTCTGTCATCTAGTCTAATGTTAGATTGTGCTATAATGTTTGTCCTATCATCCTTTTGGTGGTAGTAGTCGGTGTTAGTTTCGCTGTGTCATCCTTTTGGTGGGGGTCTGTCATCGTAATTTGTGTCAGAGTGTGGGATAGTGTTTGTCTTATCATCCTTTTGGTGATAGCGGTCGGTGTGAGTTTCGCTCCGTCATCCTTTGAGTGGGGGGTCTGTCATTGTAATTCATGTCAGATCATGCGATAGTGTTTGTCCTATCATCCTTTTGGTTGTAGCAGTCGGTGTGAGTTTTGCTCTGTCATCCTTTAGGTGTGGGGTCTGTCATCTTATTGATGTCAGGTTGTGTGATAGTGATTGTCCTATGATCCTTTTGGTGGTAGTGGCATGTGTGAGTTTCGCTCCGTCATCCTTTTGGTGGGGGGTCTGTCATCTTGATTGATGTCATATTGTGCGATGGTGCTTGTCCTATCATCCTTTTGGTGGTAGTGGCCGGAGTGAGTTTCGCCCTGTCATCCTTTTGGTGGGGGGTCTGTCATCGTAACTGATGTCAAATTGTGCGATAGTGTTTCTCCTATCATCCTTTTGGTGGTAGTTGCCGGTGAGAATTTTGCTCTATCATCCTTTTTTGGAGGGTGTGTCATCGTAATTGGTGTTAGGTTGTGCGATAGTGTTTGTCCTATCATGCCTTTGGTGGTAGTGGCCGGTGTGAGTTTCGCTCCGTCATCCTTTTGGTGGGGGGTCTGTCATCGTTATTGATGTCATATTGTGCAATAGAGTTTGTCCTATCATCCTTTTGGTGATAGTGGCTAGCGTGAGTTTCTCTCCGTCATCCTTTTGTGCGATAGTGTTTGTCCTATCATCCTTTTCGTGGTAGTGGCCGGTGTGAGTTTCGCTCCATCATCCATTTGGTGGGGATCTGTCATCTTAATTAATCTCAGATTGTGCGATAGTGTTTGTCAGATTGTGCTATAATGTTTGTCCTATCATCCTTTTGGTAGTTGTGGTCGGTGTGAATTTCGCCCCACATCCTTTTGGTAGGGGGTCTGTCATCGTAATTGATGTTAGATTATGCGATAGTGTTTGTCCTATCATCCTTTTGGTGGTAGCGGCCGGTGTGAGTTTAGCTCCATCACCCTTTCGATGGGGGGTCTGTCATCTTATTATGTCAGATTGTGGCATAGTGTTTGTCCTATCGTCCTTTTGGTGGTAGTGGTCGGTGTGAGTATCGCTCCGTCCTCCTTTTGGTGGGGCGTTTGTCATCGTAATTGATGTTAGGTTGTGCGACAGTGTTTGTTCTATCATCCTTTTGGTGGTAATGGCCGGTGTGAGTTTCGCTCCATCACCCTTTTGATGATGGGTCTATCATCTTATTGATGTCGAATTGTACGATAGTGTTTGTTCTATCATCCTTTAGGTGGTAGTGGTCGGTGTTAGTTTCGCCCTGTCATCCTTTTGGTGGAGGGTTTATCATCGTAATTGATCTTTGATTGTGCGATAGTGTTTGTCCTATCATCCTTTTGGTGGTAGCGGCCGGTGTGAGTTTCGCTCCTTCACCCTTTTGATGGGGGGTCTGTCATCTTATTATGTCAGGTTGTGGGATAGTGTTTGTCCTATCATCCTTTTGGTGGTAGTGGTGTGTGTGAGTTTCGCTCCGCCCTCGTTTTGGTGGGGGGTCTGTCATCGTAATTGATATCATGTTGTGCGATAGTGTTTGTCCTATCATACTATTGGTGGTATTGGCCGTTGTGAGTTTCGCTCCGTCATCCTTTTGGTGGGGGGTCTGTCATCGTTATTGATGTCATATGATGCGATAGTGTTTTTCCTATCACCCTTTTGGTGATAGGGCCGGCGTGAGTTTCGCTCCGTCATCCTTTTGTAAGGGGTCTGTTATCTTATTGATGTCGGATTGTGCGATAGTGTTTGTTCTATCATCCTTTTGGTGGTAGTTGCCGGTGTGAGTTTCGCTCCATCATGCTTTTGGTGGGGGGTTTGTCATCTTAATTGATGTTAGATTGTGCGATACTGTTTGTCCTATCATCCTTTTGGTGATAGTGGCCGGTGTGAGTTTTGCTCTATCATCCTTTTGGTGGGGGGTCTGTCATCTAGCTGATGTCAGATTATGCTATAATGTTTGTCCTATCATCCTTTTGGTGGTTGTGGTCGGTATGAGTTTCACCCCGTCATCCTTTTGGTGTGGGTCTGTCATCGTAATTGGTGTCAGAGTGTGCTATAGTGTTTGTCTTATCATCCTTTTGGTGATAGCGGTCGGTGTGAGTTTCGCTCCGTCATCCTTTTGGTGGGGGGTCTATCATCGTAATTGATGTCAGATTATGCGATAGTGTTTGTCCTATCATCCTTTTCGTTGTAGCGGCCGGTGTGAGTTTCGCTCTGACATCCTTTTGGTAAGGGGTCTGTCATCTTATTGATGTCAGATTGTCGGATAGTGTTTCTCTTATCATTCTTTTGGTGGTAGTGGTCGGCGTGAGTTTTACTCCGTCATCCTTTTGGTGGGGGTCTGTCATCTAGCTGATGTCAGTTTGTGCTATAATATTTGACCTATCGTCCTTTTGCTGGTAGCGGCCGCTGTGAGTTTCGCTCTGTCATCCTTTTGGTAAGGGGTCTGTCATGTAGCTAATGTCAGCTTGTGCGATATTATTTGTCCTATTATCCTTTTGGTGGTAGTGGTCGGTGTGAGTTTCGCTCCGTCTCCTTTTGGTGGGGGGTATTGCATCGTAATTGATGTCAGATTGTGTGATAGTGTTTGTCGTATCATCCTTTTGGTGGTAGTGGCCAGTGTGAGTTTCGCTCCATCACCCGTTTGACGGGGGGTCTATCATCTTGTTGATGTCGGATTGTGCGATAGTGTTTGTCCTATCATCCTTTTAGTGGTAGTGGTCGGTGTTATTTTCGCTCTGTCATCCTTTTGGTTGGGGGTCTGTCATCGTAATTGATCTCAGATTGTGCGATAGTGATTGTCCTATCATCCTTTTGGTGATAGAGGCCGGTGTGAGTTTTGCTCAGTCATCCTTTTGGTGGGGGTGTCTGTCATCTAGCTGATGTCAGATTATGCTATAAATTTTGTCCTATCATCGTTTTGGAGGTTGTGGTCGATATGAGTTTCGCCCCGTCATCCTTTTGGTGGGGGGTCTATCATCGTAATTGGTGTCAGAGTGTGCGATAGTGTTTGTCTTATTATCCTTTTGGTGATAGCGGTCGGTGTGAGTTTCGTTCCGTCATCCTTTTGGTGGGGGGTCTATCATCGTAATTGATGTCAGATTACGCGATAGTGTTTGTCCTATCATCCTTTTGGTTGTAGAGGCCGGTGTGAGTTTCGCTCTGTCATCCTTTTGGTAGGGGGTCTGTCATCTTATTGATGTCAGATTGTTGGATAGTGTTTCTCTTATCATCCTTTTGGTGGTAGTGGTCGGTGTGAGTTTCGCTCCGTCATCATTTTGGTGGGGGGTCTGTCATCTAGCTGATGTCAGATTGTGTGATAATATTTGTCCTATCATCCTTTTGCTGGTAGCGGCCGGTGTGACTTTCGCTCTATCATCCTTTTGGTAGGAGGTGTGTCATGTAGCTGATGTCAGATTGTGCGATAATATTTGTCCTATTATCCTTTTGGTGGTAGTGGTCGGTGTGAGTTTCGCTCCGTTATCCTTTTGGTGGGGGTATGTCATCGTAATTGATGTCAGATTGTGCGATAGTGTTTGTCGTATCATCCTTTTGGTGGTAGTGGCCGGTGTGAGTTTCGCTCCATCACCCTTTTGATGGGGGTCTATCATCTTGTTGATGTCGGATTGTGTGATAGTTTTTGTCCTATCATCCTTTTGGTGGTAGTTGTCGGTGTTAGTTTCTCTTTGTCATCCTTTTGGTTGGGGGGTCTGTCATCGTAATTGATGTCAGATTGTGCGATAGTGTTTGTCCTGTTATCCTTTTGGTGGTAGTGGACGGTGTGATTTTCGCTCTGTCATCCTTTTGGTGGGGGGTCTGTCATCGTAATTGATGTCAGATTGTGCAACAGTGTTTGTCGTATCATCCTATTGGTGGTAGCGGCCGGTGTGAGTTTAGCTCAGTCATCCTTTTGGTGGGGGTTTGTCATCTTATTGATGTCAGATTGTGGGATAGTGTTTGTCCTATCATCCCTTTGGTGGTAGTTGTCGGTGTGAGTTTCGCTCAGTCCTCCATTTGGTGGGGGGTCTGTCATCGTAATTGATGTCAAGTTGTGCGATAGTGTTTGTCCTATCATGCTATTGGTGGTAGTGGCAGGTGTAAGTTTCGCTATGTCATCCTTTTGTTGGGGGTTCTGTCATCTTAATTGATGTCAGATTGTGTGATAGTGTTTGTCCTATTATCGTTTTGGTGATAGTGGCCGGTGTGAGTTTCGCTCTATCATCCTTTTGGTTGAGGGTCTGTCATCTAGCTAATGCTAGATTGTGCTATAATGTTTGTCCTATCATCCTTTTGGTGGTTGTGGTCGATGTGAGTTTCTCCATGTCATCCTTTTGGTGGGGGGTCTGTCATCGTACTTGGTGTCAGAGTGTGCGATAGTGTTTGTCCTATCATCCTTTTGGTGGTAGCGGCCGGTGTGAGTTTCGGTTCGTCATCCTTTTTGTGGGGGGTCTGTCATCGTAATTAATGTCAGATTGTGCGACAGTGTTTGTTGTATCATCCTATTGGTGGTAGCGGCCGGTGTGAGTTTCGCTCAGTCATCCTTTTGGTGGGGGTCTGTCATCTAGCTCATGTCAGAATGTGCGATAATATTTGTCCTATCATCCTTTTGGTGGTTATGGTCTGTGTGAGTTTCGCTTCGTCATCCTTTTGGTGGGGGTTCTGTCATCGTAATTGATGTCAAATTGTGCGATAGTGTTCGTCCTATCCTCCTTTTGGAGCTAGTGGTCGGTGTGAGTTTCGCTCCGTCATCCTTTCGGTGGGGGGTCTGTCATCTAGCTGATGTCAGATTGTGCGATAATATTTGTCCTCTCATCCTTTTGGTGGTAGTGGTCGGTGTGAGTTTCGCTCCGTCATCCTTTTGGTGGGGGGTCTGTCATCGTAATTGATGTCATATTGTGCAATGGTGTTTGTCCTATATTCCTTTTGGTGGTAGTGGCCGGTGTGACCATCGCTCCATCACCCTTTTGATGGGGGGTCTATCATCTTGTATATGTCGGATTGTGCGATAGTGTTTGTCCTATCATCGATTTAGTGGTAGTGGTCGGTGTTAGTTTCGCTCCGCCATCCTTTTGGTGAGGGGTCTATCATCGTAATTGATCTCAGATTGTGCGATAGTGTTCGTCCTATCATCCTTTTGGTGGTAGTGGCCGGTCTAAGTTTCGCTCCGTCATCCTTTTGGTGGGGCGTCTGTCATCGTAATTGATGTCAGATTTTGCGATAGTGTTTGTCCTATCATCCTTTTGGTGGTAGCAGCCGGTGTGAGTTTCGCTCCGTCATCCTTTTGGTGGGGGGTCTGTCATCTTATAAATGTCAGATTATGGGATAGTGTTTGTCCTATCATCATTTTGGTGGTTATGGTCGGTGTGAGTTTTGCTCCATCATCATTTTGGTGGGGGGTCTGTCATCGTTATTGATGTCATATTGTGCGATAGTGTTTGTCCTATCATCCTTTCGGTGATAGTGGCCGGCGTGAGTTTCGCTCCGTCATCCTTTTGTGAGGGGTCTGTCATCTTAATTGATGTCAGATTGTGCGATAGTGTTTGGCCTATCATCCTTTTGGTGATAGTGGCCGGTGTGAGTTTCGCTCTATCATCCTTTTGGTGGGGGTATATCATCTAGCTGATGTCAGATTGTGCTATAGTGTTTGTCCTATCATCTTTTTGGTGGTTGTGGTCGGTGTGAGTTTCGCTCCGTCATCCTCTTGGTGGGGGGTCTGTCATCTAGCCGGTGTCAGATTGTGCGATATTATTTGTCCTATCATCCTTTTGGTGGTAGTGGTCTGGGTGAGTTTTGCTTCGTCATCCTTTTGGTAGGGGGTCTGTCATCGTAATTGATGTCAGATTGTGCGATAGTTTTTGTCCTATCATCCTTTTGGTGGTAGTGGTCGGTGTGAGTTTCGCTCCGTCATCCTTTGGGTGGGGGGTCTGTCATCTAGATGATGTCAGATTGTGCGATAATATTTGTCATATCATCCTTTTGGTGGTAGTGGTCGGTGTGAGTTTCACTCCGTCATCCTTTTGGTGGGGGGTCTGTCATTGTAATTGATGTCAGATTGTGCAATGGTGTTTGTCCTATCATCCTTTTGGTGGTAGTGACCGGTGTGAGTTTCGCTCCATCACCCTTTTGATGGGGGGTCTATCATCTTGTATATGTCGGATTGTGGATAGTGTTTGTCCTATCATCGATTTGGTGGTAGTGGTTGGTGTTCGTTTCGCTCCGTCATTCTTTTGGTGAGGGGTCTATCATCGTAATTGATCTCAGATTGTGCGATAGTGTTTGTCCTATCATCCTTTTGGTGGTAGTGGTCGGTTTGTGTTTCGCTCCGTCATCCTTTTGGTCGGGGGTCTATCATCGTAATTGATGTCAGATTGTGCGATAGTGTTTGTCCTATCATCCTTTTGGTGGTAGAAGCCGGTGTGAGTTTCGCTCTGTCATCCTTTTGGTGGGGGGTCTGTCATCTTATAAATGTCAGATTATGGGATAGTGTTTGTCCTATCATCCTTTTGGTGGTAGTGGTCGGTATGAGTTTTGCTTTGTCATCGTTTTGGTGGGGGGTCTGCCATCGTTATTGATGTCATATTGTGCGATAGTGTTTGTCCTATCATCCTTTTGGTGATATTGGCCGGCGTGAATTTCACACCGTCATCCGTTTGTGGGGGGTCTGTCATCTTAATTGATGTCAGATTGTGCGATAGTGTTTGTCCTATTATCCTTTTGGTGATAGTGGCCGGTGTGACTTTCGCTCTATCATCCTTTTGGTGGGGGGTCTGTCATCTAGCTGATGTCAGATTGTGCTATAATGTTTGTCCTATCATCCTTTTGGTGGTTGTGGTCGATGTGAGTTTCGCCCTGTCATCCTATTGGTGGAGGGTCTATCATCGTAATTGATGTCATATTGTGCGATAGTGTTTGTCCTATCATCCTTTTAGTGGTCGCGGCCGGTGTGAGTTTCGCTCCGTCATCCTTTTGGTGGAGGGTCTGTCATCCTTTTGGTGGTAGTGGTTGGTGTGAGTTTCGCTTCGTCATCGTTTTGGTGGGGGGTATGTCATCTTGTTTGATGTCATATCCTGTGATAGTGTTTGTCCTATCATCCTTTAAGTGGTAGTGGTCGGTGTGAGTTTCGCCCCGTAATCCTTTTGGTGGGGGTTTGTCATCTTGTTTGATGTCGGATTGTGCGATGGCGTTTGTCCTATGATGCTTTTGGTGGTAGTGGCCGGTGTGAGTTTCGCTCCGTCATTGTTTTGGTGGGGGATCTATCATCGTAATTGATGTCAGGTTGTGCAATAATGTGTGTCCTATCATCCTTTTGGTGGTAGTGGTCGGTGTGAGTTTCGCTCCGTCATCATTTTTGTGGGGAGTCTGTCATTGTTATTGATGTCATACTGTGCGATAGTGTTTGTCCTATCATCCATTTGCTAATAGTGGTCGGTGTGAGTTTCGCCCTGTCATCCTTTTGGTGGGGGGTCTATCATCTTGTTGATGTCAGTTTGTGCGACAGTGTTTCTCCTATCATCCTTTTGGTGATAGTGGCCGGTGTGTGTTTTGCTCTATAATGCTTTTGGTGGGGGGTCTGTCATCTAGCTGATGTCAAATTGTGCTATAATGTTTGTCCTATCATCCTTTTGGTGGTAGCGGCCGGTGTGATTTTCGCTCTGTCATCCTTTTGGTGGGGGGTCTATCATCTTGTTGATGTCAGATTGTGCGATAGTGTTTGTTCTATCATCGTTTTGGTGGTAGTGGTTAGTGTTAGTTTCGCTCTGTCATCCTTTTGGTGGGGGGTCTGTAATCGTAATTCATCTCAGATTGTGCGATAATGTTTGTCCTATCATCCTTTTGGTGATACCGGCCGGTGTGAGTTTCGCTCCGTCATCCTTTTGGTGGGGGGTCTGTCATCTTATTTGATTTCAGATTGTGGGAAAATGTTTGCACTATCATCCTTTAGTTGGTAGTGGCCGGAGTGAATTTCGCTCCGTCATCCTTTTGGTGGGGGGGTCTTTCATTGTAATTGAAGTCAGATTATGGTATAATGTTTGTCCTATCTTCCTTTTGCTGGTAGTGGCCGGTGTAAGTTTCGCTCCATCATCCTTTTGGTGGGGTGTCTGGCATCGTAATTGATGTCAGGTTGTGCGATAGTGTTTGTCCTAGCATCCTTTTGGTGATAGTGGCCGGTGTGAGTTTCGCTCTAACATCGTTTTGGTGGGGGGTCTGTCATTGTTATTGATGTCATATTGTGCGATAGTGTCTGTCCTATTATCCTTTTGTTGATAGTGGCCGACGTGAGTTTCGTTCCGTCATCCTTTTGTGGGGGGTCTGTCATCTTAATTGATGTCAGATTATGCGATCGTGTTTGTCCTATCATCCTTTTGGTGATAGTGGCCGGTGTGAGTTTCGCTCTATAATCCTTTTGGTGGGGGGTCTGTCATCTAGCTGATGTCAGATTGTGCTATAATGTTTGTCCTATCATCCTTTTGGTGGTTGTGGTCGGTGTGAGTTTCGCCATGTCATCCTATTGGTGGGGGGGGGGGGGGGGGGGAGGGGGGGGTCTGTCATCGTAATTGATGTCATATTGTGCGATAGTGTTTGTCCTATCATCCTTTTATTGGTAGCGGCCGGTGTGACTTTCACTCTATCATCCTTTTGATGATAGTGGCCGGTGTGAGTTTCGCTCTATCATCCTTTTGGTGGGGGGTCTGTAATCTAGCTGATGTCAGATTCTGCTATAATGTTTGTCCTATCATCCTTTTGGTAGTTGTGGTCGGTGTGAGTTTCGCTCTATCATTCTTTTGGTGGGGAGTCTGTCATCTAGCTGATGTCAGATTATGCGATAATATTTGTCCTATCATCCTTTTGGTGGTATTGGTCTGTGTGAGTTTCGCTTCGTCATCCTTTTGGTGGGGGGTCTGTCATCGTAATTGATGTCAGATTGTGTGATAGTGTTTGTCCTATAATCCTTTTGGTGGTAGTGGTAGGTGTGAGTTTCGCTCCGTCATCCTTTCGGTGGGGGGTCTGTCATCTAGCTGATGTCAGATTGTGCGATAATATTTGTCCTATCATCCTTTTGGTGGTAGTGGTCGGATTGAGTTTCGCTCCGTCATCCTTTTGGTGGGGGGTTTGTCATCGTAATTGATGTCAGATTGTTTGATGGTGTTTGTCCTATCATCCTTTTGGTGGTAGTGACCGGTGTGAGTTTCGCTCCATCACCCTTTTGATGGGGGGTCTATCATCTTGTATATGTCGGATTGTGCGATAGTGTTTGTCCTATCATCGATTTGGTGCTAGTGGTTGGTGTTAGTTTGGCTCCATCATCCTTTTGGTGAGAGGTATATCATCGTAATTGATCTCAGATTGTGCGATAGTGTTTGTCCTATCACCCTTTTGGTGGTAGCATCCGGTGTGAGTTTCGCTTCGTCATTGTTTTGGCGGGGGGTCTGTCATCTTAATTAATGTCAGATTGTGCGATAGTGTTTGTCCTATCATCCTTTTGGTGATAGTGGCCGGTGTGAGTTTCGCTCTATCATCCTTTTGGTGGGGGGTCTGTCATCTAGCTGATGTCAGATTGTGCTATAATGTTTTTACTATCATCCTTTTGGTGGTTGTGGTCGGTGTGAGTTTCATCCTGTCATCCTTTTGGTGGGCGTCTGTCATCGTAATTGATGTCATATTGTGCGATAGTGTTTGACCTATCATCCTTTTGGTGGTAGCGGCCGGTGTGAGTTTTGCTCCGTCATCCTTTTGGTGGGGGGTCTATCATCGTAATTGATGTCAGGTTGTGCGATAATGTTAGTCCTATCTTTTTTTTGGTTGTAGTGGTCGGTGTGAGTTTCGCTCCGTCATCGTTTTGGTGGGGGGTCTGTCATTGTTATTGATGTCATACTGTGCGATAGTGTTTGTCCTATCATCCTTTTGGTGGTAGTGGCCGTTGTGAGTTTCGCTCCGTCATCCTTTTGGTGGGGGGTCTATCATCTTGTTGATGTGTGATTGTGCGATAGTGTTTGTCCTATCATCCTTTTGGTGGTAGTGGTTGGTGTTATTTTTGCTCTGTCATCCTTTTGGTCGGGGGTCTGTCATCGTAATTCATCTCAGATTGTGCGATAGTGTTTGTCCTACCATCCTTTTGGTGATAGCGGCCGGTGTGAGTTTCGATTTGTCATCCTTTTGGTGGCAGGTCTGTCTTCGTCATTGATGTCAGATTATGCGATAGTGTTTGTCCTATCATCCTTTTGTTGATAGTGGTCGGTGTGAGTTTCGCTCTGTCATCCTTTTGGTGGGGGGTCTGTCATCTTATTGATGTCAGATTCTGGGAAAATGTTTGCACTATCATCCTATAGTTGGTAGTGGCCGGTGTGAATTTCGCTCCGTCATCCTTTTGGTGGGGTGTCTGGCATCGTAATTGATGTCAGGTTGTGCGATAGTGTTTGACCTATCATCCTTTTGGTGATAGTGGCCGGCGTGAGTTTCGCTCTGTCATCCTTTTGTGGAGGGTCTGTCATCTTAATTGATGTCAGATTGTGCGATAGTGTTTGTCCTATCATCCTTTTGATGATAGTGGCCGGTGTGAGTTTCGCTCTATCATCCTTTTGGTGGGGGGTCTGTAATCTAGCTGATGTCAGATTCTGCTATAATGTTTGTCCTATCATCCTTTTGGTGGTTGTGGTCGGTGTGAGTTTCGCTCTATCATCCTTTTGGTGGGGAGTCTGTCATCTAGCTGATGTCAGATTATGAGATAATATTTGTCCTATCATCCTTTTGGTGGTATTGGTCTGTGTGAGTTTCGCTTCGTCATCCTTTTGGTGGGATCGTCTGTCATCGTAATTGATGTCAGATTGTGCGATAGTGTTTGTCCTATAATCCTTTTGGTGGTAGTGGTAGGTGTGAGTTTCGCTCCGTCATCCTTTCGGTGGGGGGTCTGTCATCTAGCTGATGTCAGATTGTGCGATAATATTTGTCCTATCATCCTTTTGGTGGTAGTGGTCGGATTGAGTTTCGCTCCGTCATCCTTTTGGTGGGGGGTTTGTCATCGTAATTGATGTCAGATTGTTTGATGGTGTTTGTCCTATCATCCTTTTGGTGGTAGTGACCGGTGTGAGTTTCGCTCCATCACCCTTTTGATGGGGGGTCTATCATCTTGTATATGTCGGATTGTGCGATAGTGTTTGTCCTATCATCGATTTGGTGCTAGTGGTTGGTGTTAGTTTCGCTCCATCATCCTTTTGGTGAGAGGTATATCATCGTAATTGATCTCAGATTGTGCGACAGTGTTTGTCCTATCACCCTTTTGGTGGTAGCATCCGGTGTGAGTTTCGCTCCGTCATTGTTTTGGCGGGGGGGTCTGTCATCGTTATTGATGTCATATTGTGCGATAGTGTTTGTCCTATCATCCTTTTGGTGATAGTGGCCGTCGTGAGTTTCGCTCCGTCATCCTTTTGTGAGAGGTCTGTCATCTTAATTGATGTCAGATTGTGCGATAGTGTTTGTCCTATCATCCTTTTGGTGATAGTGGCTGGTGTGAGTTTCGCTCTATCATCCTTTTGGTGGGGGGTCTGTCATCTAGCTGATGTCAGATTGTGCTATAATGTTTTTACTATCATCCTTTTGGTTGTTGTGGTCGGTGTGAGTTTCGCCCTGTCATCCTTTTGGTGGGCGTCTGTCATCGTAATTGATGTCATATTGTGCAATAGTGTTTGTCCTATCATCCTTTTGGTGGTAGCGGCCGGTGTGAGTTTTGCTCCGTCATCCTTTTGGTGGGGGGTCTGTCATCTTATAAATGTCAGATTATGGGATAGTGTTTGTCCTATCATCCTTTTGGTGATAGCGGTCGGTGTGAGTTTCGCTCCGTCATCGTTTTGGTGGGGGTCTGTCATCGTAATTGATGTCATATTCTGCAATAGTGTTTGTCCTATCATCCTTTAAGTGGTAGTGGTCGGTGTGAGTTTCGCCCCGTAATCCTTTTGGTGGGGGGTTTGTCATCTTGATTGATGCCGTATTGTGCGATGGCGTTTGTCCTATCATCCTTTTGGTGGTAGTGGGCGGTGTGAGTTACGCTCCGTCATCCTTTTAGTGGGGGATCTATCAACATAATTGATGTCAGGTTGTACGATAGTGTTTGTCCTATCATGCTTTTGGTGGTAGTGGCTGGTGTGAGTTTCGCTCCTTCATCCTTTTGGTGGGGGGTCTGTCATTGTTATTGATGTCATATTCTAGGATAATGTTTGTCCTATCATCCTTTTGGTGATAGTGTCCGACGTGAGATTCGCTCCGTCATCCTTTTGATGAGGGGTCTGTCATCGTAATTGGTGTTAGAGTGTGTGATAATGTTTGTCTTATCATCCTTTTGATGGTAGTAGCCGATGTGAGTTTCGCTCCGTCATCCTTTTGGTGGAGGGTCTTTCATCGTAATTGATGTCAGATTATGCGATAGTGTTTGTCCTATCATCCTTTTGGTGGTAGTGGCCGGTGTGAGTTTCGCTCTGTCACCCTTTTGATGGGGGGGGGGGGGGGTCTATCATCTTGTTGATGTCGGATTGTGCGATAGTGTTTGTCCTACCATCCTTTTGGTGGTAGCGGCCGGTGTGAGTTTTGCTCCGTCATCATTTTGGTGGGGGGTCTGTCATTGTTATTGATGTCATGTTGTGCGATAGTGTTTGTCCTATCATCCTTTTGGTTGTAGCAGCCTGTGTGAGTTTCGCTCCGTCATCCTTTTGGTGGGGGGTCTATCATCTTGTTGATGTCGGATTGTGCGATAGTGTTTGTCCTATCATCGTTTTGGAGGTAGTGGTTGGTGTTAGTTTCGCTCTGTCATCCTTTTGGTGGGGGGTCTGTCATCGTAATTCATCTCAGATTGTGCGATAGTGTTTGTCCTATCATCCTTTTGGTGATAGCGGCCGGTGTGAGTTTCGCTCCGTCATCCTTTTGGTGGCAGGTCTGTCATCGTAATTGATGTCAGATTATGCGACAGTGTTTGTCCTATCATCCTTTTTTTGATAGTGGCCAGTGTGAGTTTCGCTCCGTCATCCTTTTGGTGGGGCGTCTGTCATCTTATTGATGTCAGTTTGTGGGAAAATGTTTGCACTATCATCCTTTAGTTGGTAGTGGCCGGTGTGAATTTTGCTCCGTCATCCTTTTGGTTGGAGGGTCTGTCATTGTAATTGATGTTAGATTGTGGGATAGTGTTTGTCCTATCATCCTTTTGCTGGTAGTGGCCGGTGTGAGTTTCGCTCCGTCATCCTTTTGGTGGGGTGTCTGGCATCATAATTGATGTCAGGTTGTGTGATATTTTTGACCTATCATCCTTTTGGTGATAGTGGCCGGCGTGAGTTTCGCTTCGTCATCCTTTTGTGGGGGGTATGTCATCTTAATTGATGTCAGATTGTGCGATAGTGTTTGTTTTATCATCCTTTTGGTGATAATGGCCGATGTGAGTTTCGCTCTATCATCCTTTTGGTGGGGGGTCTGTAATCTAGCTGATGTCAGATTGTGCTATAATATTTGTCCTATCATCCTTTTGGTGGTAGTGGTCTGTATGAGTTTCCCTTCGTCATCCTTTTAGTGGGGGGTCTGTCATCGTAATTGATGTCAGATTGTGCGATAGTGTTTGTCCTATCATCCTTTTGGTGGTAGTGGTCGGTGTGAGTTTCGCTCCGTCATCCTTTCGGTGGGGGGTCTGTCATCTAGCTGATGTCAGATTGTGCAATAATATTTGTCCTATCATCCTTTTGGTGGTAGTGGTCGGTGTGAGTTTCGCTCTGTCATCCTTTTACTAGGGGGGTCGGTCATTGTAATGGATGTTAGATTGTGCGATGGTGTTTGTCCTATCATCCTTTTGGTGATAGTGACCGGTGTGAGTTTCACTCCATCCCCTTTTTGATGGGGGGTCTACATCTTGTATATGTCGGATTGTGCGATAGTGTTTATCCTATAATCGATTTGGTGGTAGTGGTTGGTGTTAGTTTCGCTCCGTCATCCTTTTGGTGAGGGGTCTATCATCGTAATTGATCTCATATTGTGCGATAGTGTTTGTCCAATCATCCTTTTGGTGATAGTGGCCGGTGTGAGTTTCGCTCTATCATCCTTTTGGTGGGGGGTCTGTCATCTAGCTGATGTCAGATTGTGCTATAATGTTTTTACTATCATCCTTTTGGTGGTTGTGGTCGGTGTGAGTTTTGCCCTGTCATCCTTTTGGTGGGCGTCTGTCATCGTAATTGATGTCATATTGTGTGATAGTGTTTGTCCTATCATCCTTTTGGTGGTAGCGGCCGGTGTGAGTTTTGCTCCGTCATCCTTTTGGTGGGGGGTCTGTCATCTTATAAATGTCAGATTGTGGGATAGTGTTTGTCCTATCATCCTTTTGGTGATAGCGGTCGGTGTGAGTTTCGCTCCGTCATCGTTTTGGTGGGGGTCTGTCATCGTAATTGATGTCATATTCTGCGATAGTGTTTGTCCTATCATCCTTTAAGTGGTAGTGGTCGGTGTGAGTTTCGCCCCGTAATCCTTTTGGTGGGGGGTTTGTCATCTTGATTGATGCCGTATTGTGCGATGGCGTTTGTCCTATCATCCTTTTGGTGGTAGTGGGCGGTGTGAGTTACGCTCCGTCATCCTTTTAGTGGGGGATCTATCATCATAATTGATGTCAGGTTGTACGATAGTGTTTGTCCTATCATGCTTTTGGTGGTAGTGGCTGGTGTGAGTTTCGCTCCTTCATCCTTTTGGTGGGGGGTCTGTCATTGTTATTGATGTCATATTCTAGGATAATGTTTGTCCTATCATCCTTTTGGTGATAGTGTCCGGCGTGAGATTCGCTCCGTCATCCTTTTGGTGCGGGGTCTGTCATCGTAATTGGTGTCAGAGTGTGTGATAATGTTTGTCTTATCATCCTTTTGGTGGTAGTAGCCGATGTGAGTTTCGCTCCGTCTTCCTTTTGGTGGAGGGTCTTTCATCGTAATTGATGTCAGATTATGCGATAGTGTTTGTCCTATCATCCTTTTGGTGGTAGTGGCCGGTGTGAGTTTCGCTCTGTCACCCTTTTGATGGGGGGGGGGGGGTCTATCATCTTGTTGATGTCGGATTGTGCGATAGTGTTTGTCCTACCATCCTTTTGGTGGTAGCGGCCGGTGTGAGTTTTGCTCCGTCATCATTTTGGTGGAGGGTCTTTCATCGTAATTGATGTCAGATTATGCGATAGTGTTTGTCCTATCATCCTTTTGGTGGTAGTGGCCGGTGTGAGTTTCGCTCTGTCACCCTTTTGATGGGGGGGGGGTCTATCATCTTGTTGATGTCGGATTGTGCGATAGTGTTTGTCCTACCATCCTTTTGGTGGTAGCGGCCGGTGTGAGTTTTGCTCCGTCATCATTTTGGTGGGGGGTCTGTCATTGTTATTGATGTCATGTTGTGCGATAGTGTTTGTCCTATCATCCTTTTGGTTGTAGCAGCCTGTGTGAGTTTCGCTCCGTCATCCTTTTGGTGGGGGGTCTATCATCTTGTTGATGTCGGATTGTGCGATAGTGTTTGTCCTATCATCGTTTTGGTGGTAGTGGTTGGTGTTAGTTTCGCTCTGTCATCCTTTTGGTGGGGGGTCTGTCATCGTAATTCATCTCAGATTGTGCGATAGTGTTTGTCCTATCATCCTTTTGGTGATAGCGGCCGGTGTGAGTTTCGCTCCGTCATCCTTTTGGTGGCAGGTCTGTCATCGTAATTGATGTCAGATTATGCGACAGTGTTTGTCCTATCATCCTTTTTTTGATAGTGGCCAGTGTGAGTTTCGCTCCGTCATCCTTTTGGTGGGGCGTCTGTCATCTTATTGATGTCAGTTTGTGGGAAAATGTTTGCACTATCATCCTTTAGTTGGTAGTGGCCGGTGTGAATTTTGCTCCGTCATCCTTTTGGTTGGAGGGTCTGTCATTGTAATTGATGTTAGATTGTGGGATAGTGTTCGTCCTATCATCCTTTTGCTGGTAGTGGCCGGTGTGAGTTTCGCTCCGTCATCCTTTTGGTGGGGTGTCTGGCATCATAATTGATGTCAGGTTGTGTGATATTGTTTGACCTATCATCCTTTTGGTGATAGTGGCCGGCGTGAGTTTCGCTTCGTCATCCTTTTGTGGGGGGTATGTCATCTTAATTGATGTCAGATTGTGCGATAGTGTTTGTTTTATCATCCTTTTGGTGATAATGGCGATGTGAGTTTCGCTCTATCATCCTTTTGGTGGGGGGTCTGTAATCTAGCTGATGTCAGATTGTGCTATAATATTTGTCCTATCATCCTTTTGGTGGTAGTGGTCTGTATGAGTTTCCCTTCGTCATCCTTTTAGTGGGGGGTCTTTCATCGTAATTGATGTCAGATTGTGCGATAGTGTTTGTCCTATCATCCTTTTGGTGGTAGTGGTCGGTGTGAGTTTCACTCCGTCATCCTTTCGGTGGGGGGTCTGTCATCTAGCTGATGTCAGATTGTGCAATAATATTTGTCCTATCATCCTTTTGGTGGTAGTGATCGGTGTGAGTTTCGCTCTGTCATCCTTTTACTAGGGGGGTCGGTCATTATAATTGATGTCAGATTGTGCGATGGTGTTTGTCCTATCATCCTTTTGGTGATAGTGACCGGTGTGAGTTTCACTCCATCCCCTTTTTGATGGGGGGTCTACATCTTGTATATGTCAGATTGTGCGATAGTGTTTATCCTATAATCGATTTGGTGGTAGTGGCTGGTGTTAGTTTCGCTCCGTCATCCTTTTGGTGAGGGGTCTATCATCGTAATTGATCTCAGATTGTGCGATAGTGTTTGCCCAATCATCCTTTTGGTGGTAGTGACCGGTCTACGTTTCGCTTCACCATCCTTTTGGTGGGGGGTCTGTCATCGTAATTGATGTCAGACTGTGCGATAGTGTTTGTCCTATCATCCTTTTGGTGGTAGCATCCGGTTTGAGTTTCGCTCTGTCATCGTTTTGGTGCGGGGTCTGTCATCGTTATTGATGTCATATTGTGCGATAGTGTTTGTCCTATCATCCTTTTGGTGATAGTGGCCAGCGTAAGTTTCGCCCCGTCATCCTTTTGTGAGGGGTCTGTCATCTTAATTGATGTCAGATTGTGCGATAGTGTTTGTCCTATCATCCTTTTGGTGATAGTGGCCGGTGTGAGTTTCGCTCTATCGTCCTTTTGGTGGGGGGTCTGTCATCTAGCTGATGTCAGATTGTGCTATAATGTTTGTCCTATCATCCTTTTGCTGGTTGTGGTTTGTGAGAGTTTTGTCCTGTCATCTTTTTGGTGGGGGGTCTGTCATCGTAATTGATGTCATATTGTGTGATAGTGTTTGTCCTATCATCCTTTTGGTGATAGCGGCCGGTGTGAGTTTCGCTCCGTCATTCTTTTGGTGGGGGGTCTGTCATCTTATAAATGTCAGATTGTGGGATAGTGTTTGTCCTATCATCCTTTTGGTGGTAGTGGTCTGTGTGAGTTTCGCTCCGTCATCATTTTGGTGGGGGGTCTGTCATCGTAATCGATGTCATATTCTGCGATAGTGTTTATCCTATCATCCTTTAAGTTGTAGTGGTCGGCGTGAGTTTCGTCCCGTAATCCTTTTGGTGGGGGGTTTGTCATCTTGATTGATGTCGGATTGTGCGGTGGCGTTTGTCCTATCATTCTTTTGGTGGTAGTGGCCGGTGTGAGTTTCGCTTCGTCATCCTTTTGGGAGGGGATTTATCATCGTAATTGATGTCAGGTTGTGCGATAATGTTAGTCCTATCATTTTTTTGGTTGTAGAGGTCGGTGTGAGTTTTGCTCCGTCATCGTTTTGGTGGAGGGTCTGTCATTGTTATTGATGTCATATTGTGCGATAGTGTTTGTCCTATCATCCTTTTGGTGGTAGTGGCCGTTGTGAGTTTCGCTCCGTCATCCTTTTGGTGGGGGGTCTATAATCTTGTTGATGCGGATTGTGCGATAGTGTTTGTCCTATCATCCTTTTGGTGGTAGTGGTTGGTGTTATTTTCGCTCTGTCATTCTTTTGGTCGGGGGTCTGTAATCTAGCTGATGTCAGATTCTGCTATAATGTTTGTCCTATCATCCTTTTGGTGGTTGTGGTCGGTGTGAGTTTCGCTCTATCATCCTTTTGGTGGGGAGTCTGTCATCTAGCTGATGTCAGATTATGCGATAATATTTGTCCTATCATCCTTTTGGTGGTATTGGTCTGTGTGAGTTTCGCTTCGTCATCCTTTTGGTGGGGTCGTCTGTCATCGTAATTGATGTCAGATTGTGCGATAGTGTTTGTCCTATAATCCTTTTGGTGGTAGTGGTAGGTGTGAGTTTCGCTCCGTCATCCTTTCGGTGGGGGGTCTGTCATCTAGCTGAAGTCAGATTGTGCGATAATATTTGTCCTATCATCCTTTTGGTGGTAGTGGTCGGATTGAGTTTCGCTCCGTCATCCTTTTGGTGGGGGGTTTGTCATCGTAATTGATGTCAGATTGTTTGATGGTGTTTGTCCTATCATCCTTTTGGTGGTAGTGACCGGTGTGAGTTTCGCTCCATCACCCTTTTGATGGGGGGTCTATCATCTTGTATATGTCGGATTGTGCGATAGTGTTTGTCCTATCATCGATTTGGTGCTAGTGGTTGGTGTTAGTTTCGCTCCATCATCCTTTTGGTGAGAGGTATATCATCGTAATTGATGTCAGATTGTGCGATAGTGTTTGTCCTATCACCCTTTTGGTGGTAGCATCCGGTGTGAGTTTCGCTCCGTCATTGTTTTGGCGGGGGGTCTGTCATCGTTATTAATGTCATATTGTGCGATAGTGTTTGTCCTATCATCCTTTTGGTGATAGTGGCCGTCGTGAGTTTCGCTCCGTCATCCTTTTGTGAGGGGTCTGTCATCTTAATTGATGTCAGATTGTGCGATAGTGTTTGTCCTATCATCCTTTTGGTGATAGTGGCCGGTGTGAGTTTCGCTCTATCATCCTTTTGGTGGGGGGTCTGTCATCTAGCTGATGTCAGATTGTGCTATAATGTTTTTACTATCATCCTTTTGGTGGTTGTGGTCGGTGTGAGTTTCGTCCTGTCATCCTTTTGGTGGGCGTCTGTCATCGTAATTGATGTCATATTGTGCGATAGTGTTTGTCCTATCATCCTTTTGGTGGTAGCGGCCGGTGTGAGTTTTGCTCCGTCATCCTTTTGGTGGGGGGTCTGTCATCTTATAAATGTCAGATTGTGGGATAGTGTTTGTCCTATCATCCTTTTGGTGATAGCGGTCGGTGTGAGTTTCGCTCCGTCATCGGTTTGGTGGGGGTCTGTCATCGTAATTGATGTCATATTCTGCGATAGTGTTTGTCCTATCATCCTTTAAGTGGTAGTGGTCGGTGTGAGTTTCGCCCCGTAATCCTTTTGGTGGGGGGTTTGTCATCTTGATTGATGCCGTATTGTGCGATGGCGTTTGTCCTATCATCCTTTTGGTGGTAGTGGGCGGTGTGAGTTACGCTCCGTCATCCTTTTAGTGGGGGATCTATCATCATAATTGATGTCAGGTTGTACGATAGTGTTTGTCCTATCATGCTTTTGGTGGTAGTGTCTGTCATTGTTATTGATGTCATATTCTAGGATAATGTTTGTCCTATCATCCTTTTGGTGATAGTGTCCGGCGTGAGATTCGCTCCGTCATCCTTTTGGTGCGGGGTCTGTCATCGTAATTGGTGTCAGAGTGTGTGATAATGTTTGTCTTATCATCCTTTTGGTGGTAGTAGCCGATGTGAGTTTCGCTCCGTCATCCTTTTTGTGGAGGGTCTTTCATCGTAATTGATGTCAGATTATGCGATAGTGTTTGTCCTATCATCCTTTTGGTGGTAGTGGCCGGTGTGAGTTTCGCTCTGTCACCCTTTTGGTGGGGGGGGGGGGGGTCTATCATCTTGTTGATGTCGGATTGTGCGATAGTGTTTGTCCTACCATCCTTTTGGTGGTAGCGGCCGGTGTGAGTTTTGCTCCGTCATCATTTTGGTGGGGGGTCTGTCATTGTTATTGATGTCATGTTGTGCGATAGTGTTTGTCCTATCATCCTTTTGGTTGTAGCAGCCTGTGTGAGTTTCGCTCCGTCATCCTTTTGGTGGGGGGTCTATCATCTTGTTGATGTCGGATTGTGCGATAGTGTTTGTCCTATCATCGTTTTGGTGGTAGTGGTTGGTGTTAGTTTCACTCTGTCATCCTTTTGGTGGGGGGTCTGTCATCGTAATTCATCTTAGATTGTGCGATAGTGTTTGTCCTATCATCCTTTGGGTGATAGCGGCCGGTGTGAGTTTCGCTCCGTCATCCTTTTGGTGGCAGGTCTGTCATCGTAATTGATGTCAGATTATGCGACAGTGTTTGTCCTATCATCCTTTTTTTGATAGTGGCCAGTGTGAGTTTCGCTCCGTCATCCTTTTGGTGGGGCGTCTGTCATCTTATTGATGTCAGTTTGTGGGAAAATGTTTGCACTATCATCCTTTAGTTGGTAGTGGCCGGTGTGAATTTTGCTCCGTCATCCTTTTGGTTGGAGGGTCTGTCATTGTAATTGATGTCAGGTTGTGTGATATTGTTTGACCTATCATCCTTTTGGTGATAGTGGCCGGCGTGAGTTTCGCTTCGTCATCTTAATTGATGTCAGATTGTGCGATAGTGTTTGTTTTATCATCCTTTTGGTGATAATGGCCGATGTGAGTTTCTCTCTATCATCCTTTTGGTGGGGGGTCGGTAATCTAGCTGATGTCAGATTGTGCTATAATATTTGTCCTATCATCCTTTTGGTGGTAGTGGTCTGTGTGAGTTTCCCTTCGTCATCCTTTTAGTGGGGGGTCTGTCATCGTAATTGATGTCAGATTGTGCGATAGTGTTTGTCCTATCATCCTTTTGGTGGTAGTGGTCGGTGTGAGTTTCGCTCCGTCATCCTTTCGGTGGGGGGTCTGTCATCTAGCTGATGTCAGATTGTGCAATAATATTTGTCCTATCATCCTTTTGGTGGTAGTGGTCGGTGTGAGTTTCGCTCTGTCATCCTTTTGGTGTGCGGTCTGTTATTGTTATTGATGTCATATTGTGCGATAGTTATTGTCCTATCATCCTTTTGGTGGTAGTGGCCGATGTGAGTTTAGCTCCGTCATCCTTTTGGTGGGGGGTCTGTCATCTAGCTGATGTCGGATTGTGCGATAGTGTTTATCCTATCATCCTTTTGGTGGTTGTGGTCGGTGTGAATTTCGCCCCGTCATCCTTTTGGTGAGGGGTCTGTCATCGTAACTGGTGTCAGAGTGTGCGATAGTGTTTGTCTTATCATCCTTTTGGAGGTAGCGGCCGGTGTGAGTTTCGCTCTGTTACCCTTTTGATGGGGGGCGGGGGGGGGGGGGGGGGGGGGGGGGGGGGGTCTATCATCTTGTTGATGTCGGATTGTGCGATAGTGTTTGTCCTATCATCCTTTTGGGGGTAGTGGTCGGTGTGTGTTTCGCTCCGTCATCGTTTTGGTGGGGGTCTTATATCGTAATTGATGTCATATTCTGCGATAGTGTTTGTCCTATCATCCTAAAAGTGGAAGTGGTCGGTGTGAGTTTCACCCCGTAATCCTTTTGGTGGGGGGTTTGTCATCTTGATTGATGTCGGATTGTGAGATGGCGTTTGTCCTATCATCCTTTTGGTGGTAGTGGCCGGTGTGAGTTTCGCTCCATCATCCTTTTGGTGGGGGATCTATCATCATAATTGATGTCAGGTTGTACAATAGTGTTTGTCTTATCATGCTTTTGGTGGTAGTGGCTGGTGTGGGTTTCGCTATGTCATCCTTTTGGTGGGGGCTCTTTCATCTTGATTGAAGTCAGATTGTGCGATAGTGATTGTCCTATCATCCTTTTGGTGTTAGTGTCCGGCGTGAGTTTCGCTCCATCATCCTTTTGGTGGAGGGTCTGTCATCGTAATTGATGTCAGATTATGCGATAGTGTTTGTCCTATCATCCTTTTGGAGGTAGCGGCCGGTGTGAGTTTCGCTCCGCCATCCTTTAGGTGGGGGGTCTATCATCTAGCTGATGTTAGATTGTGCGATAATATTTGTCCTATCATCCTTTTGGTGGTAGTGGCCGGTGTGAGTTTCGCTCCGTCACATTTTTGATGGGGGGGGGGGGGGTCTATCATCTTGTTGATGTCGGATTGTGCGATAGTGTTTGTCCTATCATCCTTTTGGTGTTAGTGGTCGGTGTGATTTTCACTCCATCATCCTTTTGGTGGGGGTCTTTCCTCTAGCTGATGTCAGAATGTGCAATAATATTTGTCCTATCATCCTTTTGGTGGTAGTGTTCGTTGTGAGTTTCGCTCCGTCATCCTTTTGGTGGGGTGTCTGTCATCGTAATTGATGTCAGATTTTGCGATAATGTTTGTCCTATCATCCTTTTGGTGGTAGTGGCCGGTGTGAGTTTCGCTCCATCACCCTTTTGATGTGGGGTCTATCATCTTGTTGATGTCGAATTGTGCGATAGTGTTTGTCCTATCATCGTTTTGGTGGTAGTGGTCGGTGTTAGTTTCACTATGTCATCCTTTTGGTGGGGGTTCTGTCATCGTAATTCATCTCTGATTGTGCGATAGTGTTTGTCCTATCATCCTTTTGGTGATAGCGGCCGGCGTGAGTTTCGCATCGTCATCCTTTTGGTGGCAAGTCTGTCATCGTAATTGATGTCAGATTATGCGATAGTGTTTGTCCTATCATCCTTTTGTTGATAATGGTCGGTGTGAGTTTCGCTCCGTCATCCTTTTGGTGGGGGGTCTGTCATCTTTTTGATGTCAGATTGTGGGAAAATGTTTGCACTATCATCCTTTAGTTGGTAGTGGCCGGTGTAAATTTCGCTCCGTCATCCTTTTGGTGGGGGGGTCTGTCATTGTAATTGATGTCTGATTGTGGGATAATGTTTGTCCTATCATCCTTTTGCTGGTAGTGGCCGGTGTGAATTTCGTTCCGTCATCCTTTTGGTGGGGTGTCTGTCATCGTAATTGATGTCAGGTTGTGCGATAGTGTTTGTCCTATCATCTTTTGGTGGTAGTGGCTGGTGTGAGTTTCGCTCCGCCATCATTTTGGTGGGGGTCTGTCATTGTAATTGATGTCAGATTGTGCGATAGTGTTTGTCCAATTACCCTTTAAGTGATAATGTCCGGTGTAAGTTTCGCCCCGTAATCCTTTTGGTGAGGGGTTTGTCATCTTGATTGATGTCAGATTGCGCGACGGTGTTTGTACTATCATCCTTTTGGTGGTATTGGCCGGTGTGAGTTTCGCTCCGTCATTCTTTTAGTGGGGCGTCTCACATCCTAATTGATGTCAGGTTGTGCGATAGTGTTTGTCCTATCATGCTTTTGGTTGTAGTGGCCGGTGTGAGTTTCGCTGTGTCATCCTTTTGGTGTGCGGTCTGTTATTGTTATTGATGTCATATTGTGCGATAGTTATTGTCCTATCATCCTTTTGGTGGTTGTGGCCGATGTAAATTTCGCCCCGTCATCCTTTTGGTGGGGGGTCTGTCATCGTAATTGGTGTCAGAGTGTGCGATAGTGTTTGTCTTATCATCCTTTTGGTGGTAGTAGCTGATCTGAGTTTCTCTCCATCATCCTTTTGGTAGAGGGTCTGTCATCGTAATTGATGTCAGATTATGCGATAGTGTTTTTCCTACCATCCTTTTAGAGGTAGCGGCCGGTGTGAGTTTCGCTCCGTCATCCTTTTGCTGGGCGTCTGTCATCAAAATTGATCTCAGATTCTACGATAGTGTTTTTCTTATCATCCTTTTGGTGGTAGTGGTCGGTGTGAGTTTTTCTCTGTCATCCTTTTGGTGGGGGGTATGTCATTGTAAATGGTGTCAGATGGTGGGATAGTGTTTTCCTTATCATCCTTTTGGTGATAGCGGTCAGTGTGAGTTTCGCTCTGTCATCCTTTTGGTGGCGGGTCTACCATCGTAATTGATGTCAGATTATGCGATAGTATTTGTCCTATCATCCTTTTGGTGGTAACGGCCGGTATGAGTTTCGCTCCGTCATCCTTTAGGTGGGGGTTCTGTCATCTTATTGGTGCCAGATTGTGGGAAAGTGTTTGCACCATCATCCTTTAGGTGGTAGTGGCCGGTGTGAGTTTCGCTCCGTCATCCTTTTGGTGGGGGGTCTTTCATTGTAATTGATGTCAGATTGTGGGATAGTGTTTGTCCTATCATCCTTTTGGTGGTAGTGGCCGGTGTGAGTTTCGCTCCGTCATCCTTTTGGTGGGGGGTCTCTCATCGTAATTGATGTCAGATTGTGCAGTAGTGTTTGTCCTATCATCCTTTTGGTGGTAGTGCCCGGTGTGAGTTTTGCTCCGTCATCATTTTGGTGGGGGGTCTGTCATCGTAATTGATGTCAGATTGTGCGATAGTGTTTTTCCTATTATCCTTTAAGCTATAGTGGTCGGTGTTAGTTTCGCCCCGTAATCCTTTTGGTGGGGGGTTTGTCATCTTGATTCATGTCATATTGTGCGATGGTGTTTGTCTTATCATCCTTTTGGTGATAGTGGCCGATGTGAGTTTTGCTCCGTCATCCTTTTGTGGGGGGTCTATCATCTTATTGATTTCAGATTGTGCGATAGTGTTTGTCCTATCATCCTTTTGGGGGTAGTTGTCGGCATGTGTTTCGTTCCATCATCCTTTTGGTGTGGGGGGGGGGGGGGGGGGTCTGTCGTTGTAATTGATGTCAGATTATGCGATAATGTTTTTCCTATCATCCATTTGGTGGTAGTGGCCGGTGTGAGTTTCACTCTGTCATCCTTTTATTGGGGGGTCTGTCATCGTAATTGGTGTCAGATTAAGCAATAGTGTTTATTTTATCATTCTTTTGGTGATAGCGGTCGGTATGAGTTTCGCTCCGTCATCCGTTTCGCGTGAGGTCTGTCATCGTACTTGATGTCAGATTGTGCGATTGTGTTTGTACTATCATCCTTTTAGTGGTAGTGGCTAGTGTGAGTTTCGCTCTGTCATCCTTTTAGTGGGGGGTCTGTCTTCTTGATTAATGTCAGATTGTGGGATAATGTTTCTCCTATCATCCTTTTCGTGGTAGTGGTCGGTGTAAGTTTCGCTCCGTCATCCTTTTTGTGGGGGGTCTGTCATCGTAATTGATGTCAGATTGTGCGATAGTGTTTGTCCTATCTTCCTTTTGGTGGTAGTACCCGGTGTGAGTTTTGCTCCATCATCCTTTTGTTGGAGGGTCTGTCATCTTTTTGATTTTGCATTGTGGATAGTGTTTGTCCTATCATCCATTTGGTGGTAGTGGCCGGTGTGAGTTTCGCTCCATCATCCTTTTGGTGGGAGGTCTGTCATCGTAATTGATGTCAGATTGTGCGATAGTGTTTGTCCTATCGTCGTTTTGGTGGTAGTGGCCGGTCTGAGTTTTGCTCCGTCATCATTTCGGTGGGGGGTCTGTCATCTTAATTGATGTCAGATTGTGAGATAGTGTTTGTCCTATTATCCTTTAAGTGGTAGTGGCCGGCGTGAGTTTCGCCCCGTAATCCTTTTGGTGGGGGGTCTGTCATCTTATTTGATGTCACATTGTGCGATTGTGTTTGTCCTATCATCCTTTTGGTGGTAGTGACCAGTGTGAGTTTCGCTACGTCATCCTTTTGGTGGAGGGTCTTTCATCATAATTGATGTCAGATTGTGCGACAGTGTTTGTCCTATCATCCTTTTCGTGATAGTGCTCGGTATGAGTTTTGCTCCGTCATCCTTTTGTGGGGGGTCTGTTATCCTATTGATTTCAGATTGTGCGATAGTGTTTGTCCTATCATTCTTTTGGTGATAGTGGTCGGTGTGAGTTTCGCCCCGTAATCCTTTTGGTGGGGGGTTTGTCATCTTGATTGATGTCAGTTTGTGCGATGGTGTTTGTCCTATCATCCTTTTGGTGGTAGTAGCCGGTGTGAGTTTCGCTCCGTCATCCTTTTGGTGGGGGGTCTTTCATCATAGTTGATGTCAGGTTGTGCGATAGTGTTTGTCCTATCATCCTTTTGGTGATAGTGGTCGATGTGAGTTTTGCTCTGTCATCCTTTTGTGGGGGGTCTGTTATCTTATTGATTTCAGATTGTGCGATAGTGTTTGTCCTATCATCCTTTTGTTGGTAGTGGCCGGTGTGAGTTTTGCTCCGTCATCCTTTTGGTGGGGGGTCTGTATTCTTATTGATGGAAGATTGTGGGATAATGTTTGCCCTATTATCCTATAGGTGGTAGTGGCCGGCGTGTGTTTCGCTCCATCATCCTTTTGGTGGGGGGTCTGTCATTGTAATTGATGTCAGATTATGCGATAATGTTTGTCCTATCATCCATTTGGTGGTAGTGGCCAGTGTGAGTTTCACTCTATCATCCTTTTGGTGGGGGGTCTATCATCGTAATTGGTGTCAGATTGTGCAATAGTGTTTATCTTATCATCCTTTTGGTGATAACGGTCGGTATGAGTTTTGCTCTGTCATGCTTTTGGTGTGACGTCTGTCATCGTACTTGATGTCAGATTGTGCGATAGTGTTTGTACTATCATCCTATTGGTGGTAGTGGCCGGTGTGAGTTTCGCTATGTCATCCTTTTGGTGGGGGTCTGTCTTCTTGATTGATTTCAGATTGTGGGATAGTGTTTCTCCTATAATCCTTTTGGTGGTAGTGGTCGGTGTGAGTTTCGCTCCATCATCCTTTTGGTTCGGGGTCTGTCATCGTAATTGATGTCAGATTGTGCGATAGTGTTTTTCCTATCATCCTTTTGGTGGTAGTAGCCGGTGTGAGTTTCGCTCTGTCATCCATTTGTTGTAAGGACTGTCATCTTGTTGATTTTGCATTGTGCGATAGCGTTTGTCCTATCATCCTTTTGGTGGTAGTGGCCGGTGTGAGTTTCGCTCCGTCCTCCTTTTGGTGGGAGGTCTATCATTGTAATTGATGTCAGATTATGCGATAGTGTTTGTCCTATCATCCTTTTGGTGGTAGTGGCCGGTGTGAGTTTCGCTCCGTCATCGTTTTAGTGGGGGGTCTGTCATCGTAATTGATGTCAGATTGTTGTCGCTACTGTGAAAATCTGCACCGGCTATGACAAAAGAGTCGCCACCGTGCGTTATTTATCCCACAAGAGGGAAAGGAAACGCTCAGAGTAAACCTAATGCAAAGAGGGAAAGGAATGGTCGTTGCAACCAAATCTTGGATTCGGGAGTCGGTTACGCAAGGGGAAGGTATTACACCCCTCACGCTCGTCGTACTCGACGGGATCCACGCTTGTTTTCTATCTAAGGGTGTGTTATCTATCTACTCTATAGGTCTGGGTTAAAAAGAAAAGAAAATGACTCGGCAAAGTATCGCACTTTATGCCTACGTATTCCCGTCTGGAACGAGAAATCAGAGTCAATGTAGTTCGCCTACCTACGGGAAAGGAGGGGAAGGTTGCTCGCTAGGAAACCATATCCTATGCCTACGTACTTTCATACAGCATGAAAGATCAGAGCGAACGTAGTTCGGGCTACGGAGGACACAAGCTTGTCTGACAGTTTTTTTATCTCCTTAAGAAAGGGTTTTCCTGATTAAGAGTCCAAGAGGAAAAAAATTACATTTGAAATTTGTTTTCATTTTTTTACAAATAGTGCAAGAGTGACCCTCCAGCAACCTTTTCTCAAATAGCTTAAGGCTCGTAACGTACAACACGCGTTATCCTTATTACTGTGTTTTTGAATTGTTTTGAGATGAGAAGAGAAAGACGCTCTAAAGAGCCTATGGTTGAAAGGGAAACTAACCTAATTTTATCATGCATGGGTCAAAACCTAATGTCTGTCATAATTTCCTCTTGCACAGAGGAAATCAGAGATCCTAGGGGATAAACAGCAAAAGAAAGCAAGCAAATACAGTAAACAGTAAAATGCATGCAATGCATCAATACAAGCAAGGCAAGGGAGAAGACAACAGGCAAGAGGAGACACGCTCGACCTCAAACCTAGAGGTAATCAACACAAGCAAACAGAGGAGGCAGCCCAAGCAGCAGTACCAAACTCTTACAGCGAACAGCAACAACAGCTCTAAACAGCAAAGTTAGATAGACAGCAAAGTTGACAGCAAAGGCTTCATCTTCAAGCAAGCTTCTATCTTCAAGCTTCAACAAGCACACTCCAAGAGGAGGATTAATCATCAAGATCAAGTTATAATGTTAAGGAACTTACTGACAACCAAAGGAAATCACTAAGAACTCAACATCGCAAATGAAAGGTATCCTCAAAGTTCTACTCACTTGGGCATACCACTCATCTCTCCTAAGGAGAGATGGAGCTTCCCAAGGATGACTTTATGTCATTGGATGGAATAGAGGCAAACAATGCACTCTATGTTTGGAAAAGTCTTCAACTCCAAGCTCCATTCTTCAATCCCAAGCATCTTCAATGAATCCAGAAGCTCCACCAAAAAGAACCCAAGCCTAAACCAGCTCCAAAGCAGCCAACCAAACCAAACAATCCAAAGCACTCAAGAGAGGAAACCACAGATACAAGCCACTTGTAAAGTACAACTAAAAGGCAAAACCAAGTTGTAAAATTCTAATTAATTTCCTAGGGGAACATGAATATGTCTACTAACAACCAGCAAAAGATCTCATCCTAATTCTATTCTAATCACTAGAACAAAAATCAACAAAAAGAGGGAAGAACTACGAAAGAAGGAGAGAAAACAGGCAACATGCAAATGCAAACATGCGAGTGGAAAATGCACACAAGATCGTGATTAAACAGCCAAAAACAATGACAAACATCCAAAATAATTCAATCCTAATGCAACACAATGATCTATGATGATTCGGATCGAACCGACACGCGAACAAGCAAGCAAAACAGCAAAACAGGCCCTCTGTTACAGTGTTAATCGATTAACGCGAGGGGTTAATCAGTTAACCAGGGAAAAATGCTTGAAAATTTGAATATTTGAGTTGGTTAATCGATTAACCATATAGGTTAATCGATTAACATTGTTCCAGAGGTGAAAAACAACAGTTCATAATCACTTTTCAGCAGCTTATCACTTAAGCAAACACTCAAATTATCATGTGATTGATCATGCACGAAATTAAACCAGCAAACATTGATTTAAACATCATGTAAACACAATAACACAACAAGATCATGGATCAAAATCAACATATTCAATCAAATGCAAAGATCCACATGCAAATTGTGCAAATAAGTTCGAAAACAAAATCGGATCAGAATTCCAACCTTCGGATCGGAGACTTGATCCAGTAATTGTTGATTCAACTGTAAATGAGTAGATCTAAGCAAATAAAACCAGAATTCTTCAAGATCCACACCAATTCTTGTAGTAGCAATGTAGATCCACCAAGAACAACTCAAAATAAGCCAAATAATCACTTCCAAGAACACTTCAAAATTCAGATCTGCTTGTGCACGAAAATTGGATGATGAAATGGAATTGATACAGTGAATTAATGGAGGTTTAGCTGATGAAAGCCATTCTTGATTGCTCTGACCATGGGAACACTGTACATAACCTGAATGTTGCTTCTGACATGAAAAATGCCCTACAAAATAAAATAAAATCGGTCGCTCGATCACTAGGCAAAACAAGTGTTGAAGCCTCTGATGTTTGTTGTTTAGCCTCTTGCACTGAAAGTTGCACCTGGAGCCACCTAAATGCCTTGATCCCCTGCCTCGAGAATAAATGCTATGCAATGAAAATGCTAGAACAATGTAATGAAACATAAACCAAGTAAAGAAGAGGTTGGGAAAATTTTGGGGTGCAACAATTGTGCGATAATGTTTGTCCTATTATCCTTTAAGTGGTAGTGGCCGATGTGAGTTTCACCCCGTAATCCTTTTGGTGGGGGGTCTGTCATCTTATTTGATGTCAGATTGTGCGATGGTGTTTGTCCTATCATCCTTTTGGTGGTAGTGGCCGATGTTAGTTTCGCTACGACATCCTTTTGGTGGGGGGTCTTTCATCGTAATTGATGTTAGATTGTACGATAATGTTTGCACTATCATCCTTTAGGTGGTAGTGGCCGGTGTGAGTTTAGCTTCGTGATCCTTTTAGTGGGGGGTCTGTCATCTTATTGATGTCAGATTGTGGGATAGTGTTTGCACTATCATCCTTTAGGTGGTAGTGGCCGGTGTGAGTTTCTCTCAGTCATCCTTTTGGTGGGGGGGTCTGTCATTGTAATTGATGTTAGATTATGCGATAGTGTTTATCCTATCATCCTTTTCATGTTAGTGGCTGGTGTGAGTTTTGCTCTGTCATCTTTTGGTGGGAGATCTGTCATCGTAATTGGTGTCAGATTGCGCAATAGTGTTTGTCTTATAATCCTTATGGTGATAGCAGTCGGTGTGAGTTTCGCACCGTCATTATTTTGGTGGGGGGTCTGTCATCGTAATTGATGTCAGATTATGTGATAGTGTTTGTCCTATCATCATTTTGGTGGTAGCAGCCGATGTGAGTTTCGGTCCGTCATTCTTTTGGTGGTGATTCTGTAATCTTATTGATCTCAAATTGTGGGATAGTGTTTGCACTATCATCTCTTAGGTGGTAGTGGCCGGTGTGAGTTTCTCTCTGTCATCATTTTGGTGGGGGGGGGGGGTCTGTCATTATAATTGAGGTCAGATTATGGGATAGTGTTTGTCCTATCATCCTTTTGCTGGTAGTGGCCGGTGTGAGTTTCGCTCCGTCATCCTTTTGGTGGGAGGTCTGTCATTGTAATTGATGTCAGATTGTGCGATAGTGTTTGTCCTATCATCCTTTTGGTTGTAGTGGCCGGTGTGAGTTTCGCTTTGTCATCCTTTTGGTGGGGGTCTGTCATCTTGATTGATGTCAGATTGTGTGATGGTGTTTGTCCTATCATCCTTTTGGTGGTAGTGGCCGGTGTGAATTTCGCTCTGTCATCCTTTTGGTGGGGGGTCTTTCATCGTAATTTATGTCAGATTGTGTGATAGTGTTTGTCCTTTCATCCTTTTGGTGATAGTGGCCGCTGTGTGAGTTTCGCTCCGTCATCCTTTTGGTGGGGGGTCTGTCATCTTATTGATGTCAGATTGTGGGATAGTGTTTTCACTATCATCCTTTAGGTGGTAATGGTCTGTGTGAGTTTCGCTCCGTCATCCTTTTGATGGGGGGAGGGGGGTCTGCCATTGTAATTGATGTCAGATTGTGCGATAGTTGTTGTCCTATCATCCTTTTGCTGGTAGTGGCCGGTGTGAGTTTCACTCCGTCATCCTTTTGGTGGGGGATCTGTCATCGTAATTGATGTTAGATTGCGTGATAATGTTTGTCCTATCATCCTTTTGGTGGTAGTAGCCGGTGTGAGTTTCACTCCGTCATCCTTTTTGGTGGTAGTAGGCAGTGTGAGTTTTGCTTCGTCATCCTATCGGTGGGAGGTCTGTCATCGTAATTGATGTCGGATTATGCGATAGTGTTTGTCCTATCATCCATTTGGTGGTAGTAGTCGGTGTGAGTTTTGCTCCGTCATCATTTTGGTGGGGGGTCTGTCATCGTATATGATGTCAGATTGTGCGATAGTGATTGTCCTATTATCCTTTAACTGGTAGTGGTCAGTGTTAGTTTTGCCCCGTAATCCTTTTGGTGGGGGGTCTGTCATCTTGATAGATGTCAGATTTTGGGATGGTGTTTATACTATCATCCTTTTGGTGGTAGTGGCCGGTGTGAGTTTCGCTCCGTCATCGTTTTGGTGAGGGGTCTCTCATCGTAATTGATGTCAGATTATGCGATAGTGTTTGTCCTATAATCCTTTTGGTGGTAGCAGCCGATGTGAGTTTCTCTCCGTCATCCTTTTGGTGGTTATTCTGTAATCTTATTGATGTCATATTATGGGATAGTGTTTTCCATATCATCCTTTAGGTGGTAGTGGCCGGCGTGATTTCGCTTCGTCATCCTTTTGGAGGGAGGTCTCTCATCGTAATTGGTGTCAGATTATTCAATAGTGTTTGTCTTATCATCCTTTTGGTGATAGCAGTCGTTGTGAGTTTCGCTCCGTCATCCTTTTGATGGGGGGTCTGTCATCGTAATTGATGTCAGATTATGCGATAGTGTTTGTCCTATCATCCTTTTGGTGGTAGCAGCAGATGTGAGTTTCGCTCCTTCATCCTTTGATGGTGATTCTGTAATCTTATTGATGGCAAATTGTGGGATATTGTTTGCACTATCTTCTTTTAGGTGGTAGTGGCCGGTGTGAGTTTAGCTCCGTCATCCTTTTGGCGGGGGGTCCGTCATCTTATTGATGTCAGATTGTGGGATAGTGTTTGCACTATCATCCTTTAGGTGGTAGTGGCTGGTGTGAGTTTCGCTCTGTCATCCTTTTGGTGGGAGGTCTATCATCGTAATTGGTGTCAGATTGCGCAATAGTGTTTGTCTTATCATACTTATGGTGATAGCAGTCGGTGTGAGTTCTGCTCCGTCATCATTTTGGTGGGGGGTCTGTCATCGTAATTGATGTCAGATTATGCGATAGTGTTTGTCCTATCATCATTTTGGTGGTAGCAGCCGATGTGAGTTTCGGTCCATCATCCTTTTGGTGGTGATTCTGTAATCTTATTGATCTCAAATTGTGGGATAGTGTTTGCACTATCATCCTTTAGGTGGTAGTGGCCGATGTGAGTTTCTCTCCGTCATCCTTTTGGTGTGGGGGGGGGGGGGTCTGTCATTGTAATTGAGGTCAGATTATGGGATAGTGTTTGTCCTATCATCCTTTTGCTGGTAGTGGCCGGTGTGAGTTTCGCTCCGTCATCCTTTTGGTGGGGGGTCTGTCATCTTGATTGATGTCAGATTGTGCAATTGTGTTTGTCCTATCATCCTTTTGGTGGTAGTGGCCGGTGTGAGTTTCGCTCTGTCATCCTTTTGGTGGGGGGTCTTTCATCGTAATTGATGTCAGATTGTGCGATAGTGTTTGTCCTATCATCCTTTTGGTGATAGTGGCCCGAGTGTGAGTTTTGCTCCGTCATCCTTTTGGTGGGGGGTCTGTCATCTTATTGATGTCAGATTGTGGGATAGTGTTTTCACTATCATCCTTTAGGTGGTAATGGTCTGTGTGAGTTTCGCTCCGTCATCCTTTTGATGGGGGGAGGGGGGGTCTCTCATTGTAATTGATGTCAGATTGTGGGATAGTTGTTGTCCTATCATCCTTTTGCTGGTAGTGGCCGGTGTGAGTTTCACTCCGTCATCCTTTTGGTGGGGGGTCTGTCATCGTAATTGATGTCAGATTGTGCGATAATGTTTGTCCTATCATCCTTTTGGTGGTAGTAGCCGGTGTGAGTTTCACTCCGTCATCCTTTTGGTGGAGGGTCTGTCATCTTGTTGATGTTGCATTGTGCGATAGTGGTTGTCCTATCATCCTTTTTGGTGGTAGTGGGCAGTGTGAGTTTCGCTCAATCATCCTTTCGGTGGGAGGCCTGTCATCGTAATTGATGTCGGATTGTGCGATAGTGTTTGTCCTATCATCCTTTTGGTGGTAGTAGCCGGTGTGAGTTTTGCTCCGTCATCATTTTGGTGGGGGGTCTGTCATCGTATATGATGTCAGATTGTGCGATAGTGTTTATCCTATTATCCTTTAAGTGGTAGTGGTCGGTGTTAGTTTTCCCCCGTAATCCTTTTGGTGGGGGGTCTGTCATCTTGATTGATGTCAGATTTTGCTATGGTGTTTATATTATCATCCTTTTGGTGGTAGTGGCCGGTGTGAGTTTCGCTCCGTCATCCTTTTAGTGGGGGGTTTGTCATCGTAATTGATGTCAGATTATGTGATAGTGTTTGTCCTATCATCCTTTTGGTGGTAGCAGCCGATGTGAGTTTCGCTCCGTCAACCTTTTGGTGGTTATTCTGTAATCTTATTGATTTCAGATTGTGGGATAGTGTTTTCGATATCATCCTTTAGGTGGTAGTGGCCGGCGTGATTTCGCTCCGTCATCCTTTTGGAGGGAGGTCTGTCATCGTAATTGGTGTCAGATTATGCAATATTGTTTGTCTTATCATCCTTTCGGTGGAGGGGTCTGTCACCGTAATTGATGTCAGATTATGCGATAGTGTTTATCCTATCATCCTTTTGGTGGTAGCATCCGATGTGAGTTTCGCTCCGTCATCTTTTTGTGGTGATTCTGTAATCTTATTGATGTCAAATTGTGGGATATTGTTTGCACTATCATTCTTTAGGTGGTAGTGGCCGGTGTGACTTTAGCTCCGTCATCCTTTTGGTGGGGGGTCTGTCATCTTATTGATGTCAGATTGTGGGATAGTGTTTGCATTATCATCCTTTAGGTGGTAGTGGCCGGTGTGAGTTTTGCTCCGTCATCCTTTTGGTGGGGGGGGGGGGGGGGTGGGAGGTCTGTCATCGTAATTTATGTCAGATTGCGCAATAGTGTTTGTCTTATCATCCTTATGGTGATAGCAGTCGGTGTGAGTGCCGCTCCGTCATCATTTTGTTGGGGGGTCTGTCATCGTAATTGATGTCAGATTATGCGATAGTGTTTGTCCTATCATCCTTTTGGTGGTAGTAGCCGATGTGAGTTTCGGTTCCTCATCCTTTTGGTGGTGATTCTGCAATCTTATTCATCTCAAATTGTGGGATAGTGTTTGCACTATCATCCTTTAGGTGGTAGTGGCCGGTGTGAGTTTCTCTCCGTCATCCATTTGGTGGAGGGGGGGGTCTGTCATTGTAATTGAGGTCAGATTATGGGATAGTGTTTGTCCTATCATCCATTTGCTGGTAGTGGCCGGTGTGAGTTTCGCTCCGTCATCCTTTGGGTGGGAGGTGTGTCATTGTAATTGATGTCAGATTGTGCGATAGTGTTTGTCCTAACATCCTTTTGGTTGTAGTGGCCGGTGTGAGTTTCGCTCTGTCATCATTTTGGTGGGGGATCTGTCATCTTGATTGATGTCAGATTGTGCGATGGTGTTTGTCCTATCTTCCTTTTGGTGGTAGTGGTCGGTGTCAGTTTCGCTCTGTCATCCTTTTGGTGGGGGGTCTTTCATCGTAATTGATGTCAGATTGTGCGAGAGTGTTTGTCCTATCATCCTTTTGGTGATAGTGGCCGGTGTGCGAGTTTCGCTCCGTCATCCTTTTGGTTGGGGGTCTGTCATCTTATTGATGTCAGATTGTGGGATAGTGTTTTCACTATCATCCTTTAGGTGGTAATGGTCGGTGTGAGTTTCGCTCCGTCATCCTTTTGATGGGGGGGGGGGGGGGGGTCTGTCAATGTAATTGATGTTAGATTATGGGATAGTTGTTGGCCTATCATCCTTTTGCTGGTAGTGGGCGGTGTGAGTTTCCCTCCGTCATCCTTTTGGTGGGGGGTCTGTCATCGTAATTGATGTCAGATTGTGCGATAATGTTTGTCCTATCATCCTTTTGGTGGTAGTAGCCGGTGTGAGTTTCACTCCGTCATCCTTTTGGTGGAGGGTCTGTCCTCTTGTTGATGTTGCATTGTGCGATAGTGTTTGTCCTATCATCCTTTGTGGTGGTAGTGGGCAGTATGAGTTTCGCTCCGTCATCCTTTTGGTGGGGGGTCTGTCATCGAAATTGATGTCAGATTGTGCGATAGTGTTTGTCCTATCATCCTTTTGGTGGTAGCAGCCCATGTGAGTTTCGCTCCGTAATCCTTTTGGTGGTTATTCTGTAATATTATTGATGTCAGATTGTGGGATAGTGTTTGCCATATCATCCTTTAGGTGGTAGTGGCCGGCGTGATTTCGCTCCGTCATCCTTTTGGAGAGAGGTCTGTCATCGTAATTGGTGTCAGATTATGCAATATTGTTTATCTTATCATCCTTTTAGTGATAATAATCGGTGTGAGTTTTGCTCCGTCATCCTTTTGGTGGGGGGTCTGTCATCGTAATTGATGTCAGATTATGCCATAGTGTTTGTCCTATCATCCTTTTGGTGGTAGCAGTCGATGTGAGGTTCGCTCCGTCATCCTTTTGTGTTGATTCTGTAATCTTATTGATGTCAGATTGTGGGATAGTGTTTTCACTATCATCATTTAGGTGGTTGTGGCCGGTGTGAGTTTCTCTCTGTCATCCTTTTGGTGGGGGGGTCTGTCATTGTAATTGATGTCAGATTATGGGATAATGTTTGTCCTATCATCCTTTTGCTGATAGTGGCCGGTGTGAGTTTCACTCCGTCATCCTTTTTGTGGGAGGTCTGTCATCGTAATTGATGTCAGATTGTGCAATTGTGTTTTTGCCTATCATCCTTTTGGTGATAGTGGTCGGTTTAAGTTTTGCTCTGTCATCCTTTTGTGGGGGGTCTGTTATATTATTGATTTCAGATTGTGCGATAGTGTTTGTCCTATCATCCTTTTGGTTGTAGTGGCCGGTGTGAGTTTAGCTCTGTCATCCTTTTGGTGGGGGGTATGTCATCTTATTGATGTCAGATTGTGGGATACTGTTTGCATTATCATCCTTTAGGTGGTGGTGGCCGGTGTGAGTTTCGCTCCGTCATCCTTTTGGTGGTGGTGGTGGGGGGGGGGGGGGGGGGGGGGTCTATCATTGTAATTGATGTCAGATTATGCGATAGTGTTTCTCCTATCATCCTTTTAGTGGTAGTGGCCGGTGTGAGTTTCGCTATGTCATCCTTTTGGTGGGAGGTCTGTCATTGTAATTGGTGTTTGATTGTGCAATAGTGTTTGTCTTATCATCCTTATGGTGATAGCAGTTGATGTGAGTTTCGCTCCGTCATCCTTTTGGTGGTGATTCTGTAATCTTATTGATCTCAAATTGTGGGATAGTGTTTGCACTATCATCCTTTAGGTGGTAGTGGCCAGTGTGAGTTTCTCTCCGTCATCCTTTTGGTGAGGGGGGGGGGGGTCTGTCATTGTAATTAAGGTCAGATTATGGGATAGTGTTTGTCCTATCATCCTTTTGCTGGAAGTGGCCGGTGTGAGTTTCGCTCTGTCATCCTTTTGGTGGAAGGTCTGTCATTGTAATTGATGTCAGATTGTGCGATAGTGTTTGTCCTATAATCCTTTTGGTGGTAGTGGCCGGTGTGAGTTTCGCTCTGTCATCCTTTTGGTGAGGGGTCTGTCATCATGATTGATGTCAGACTGTGCGATGGTGTTTGTCCTATCATCCTTTTGCTAGTAGTGGTCGGTGTGAGTTTCGCTCTGTCATCCTTTTGGTGGGGGGTCTTTCATCGTAATTGATGTCAGATTGTGCAATAGTGTTTGTCCTATCATCCTTTTGGTGATAGTGGCCGGTGTGTGAGTTTCGCTCCGTCATCCTTTTGGTGGGGGGTCTGTCATCTTATTGATGTCAGATTGTGGAATAGTGTTTGCACGATCATCCTTTAGGTGGTAGTGGTCGGTGTGAGTTTCGCTCCGTCATCCTTTTGGTGGGGGGAGGGGGGTTTGTCATTGTAATTGATGTCAGATTGTGGGATAGTTGTTGTCCTATCATCCTTTTGCTGGTAGTGGCCGATGTGAGTTTTGCTCCGTCATCCTTTTGGTGGGGGGTCTGTCATTGTAATCGATGTCAGATTGTGCGATAATGTTTGTCCTATCATCCTTTTGGTGGTAGTAGCCGGTGTGAGTTTCGCTCCGTCATCCTTTTAGTGGAGGGTCTGTCATCTTGTTGATGTTGTATTGTGCGATAGTGTTTGTCCTATAATCCTTTTTGGTGGTAGTGGGCAGTGTGAGTTTCGTTCCGTCATCCTTTCGGTGGGAGGTATGTCATCGTAATTGATGTCGGATTGTGAGATAGTGTTTGTCCTATCATGCTTTTGGTGGTAGTAGCCGGTGTGAGTTTTGCTCCGTCATCATTTTGGTGGGGGGTCTGTCATCGTATATGATATCAGATTGTGTGATAGTGTTTGTCCTATTATCCTTTAAGTGGTAAGGGTCGGTGTTAGTTTTGCCCCGTAATCCTTTTGGTGGGGGGTTTGTCATCTTGATTGATGTCAGATTTTGCGATGGTGTTTATACTATCATCCTTTTGATGGTAGTGGCCGGTGTGAGTTTCGCTCCGTCATCCTTTTGGTGGGGTGTCTGTCATCGTAATTGATGTCAGATTATGCGATAGTGTTTGTCCTATCATCCTTTTGGTGGTAGCAGCCGATGTGAGTTTTGCTCCGTCATCCTTCTGGTGGTTATTCTGTAATCTTATTGATGTCAAATTGTGGGATAGTGTTTACCATATCATCCTTTAGGTGGTAGTGGCCGGCGTGATTTCGCTCAGTCATCCTTTTGGTTGGAGGTCTGTCATCGTAATTGATGTCAGATTATGTGATAGTGTTTGTCCTATCATCTTATTGGTGGTAGCAGCCGATGTGAGTTTCGCTCCGTCATCCTTTGGTGGTGATTCTATAATCTTATTGATGTCAAATTGTGGGATATTGTTTGCACTATCATCCTTTAGGTGGTAGTGGCCGGTGTGAGTTTCCCTCGGTCATCCTTTTGGTGGGGGGGGGGGGGGGGCTGTCATCTTAATTGATGTCAGATTGTGCGATAGTGTTTGTCCTAACATCCTTTTGGTGGTAGTGGCCGGTTTGAGTTTCGCTCAGTCATCGTTTTGGTGGTGCTTCTGTCATCGTGTATGATGAGAGATTGTGCGATAGTGTTTGTCCTATTATCCTTTAAGTGGTAGTGGCCGGTGTGAGTTTCGCCCTGTAATCCTTTTGGTGGGGGGTCTGTCATCTTGATTGATGTCAGATTGTGCAACGGTGTTTGTATTATCATCCTTTTGGTGGTTGTGGCCGGTGTGAATTTCGCCCTGTCATCCTTTTGGTGGGTGGTCTGTCATCGTAATTGATGTCAAATTATGCGATAGTGTTTGTCCTATCATCCTTTTGGTGGTAGCAGCCGATGTGAGTTTCGCTCCATCATCCTTTTGGTGGTGATTCTGTAATCTTATTGATGTAAGGTTGTGGGATAGTGTTTGCACTATCATGCTTTAGGTGGTAGTGGCCGGTGTGAGTTTCTCTCCGTCATCCTTTTGGTGGTGGTGGTGGGGGGGGGGGGGGGGGGTTGTCATTGTAATTGATGTCAGATTATGGGATAGTGTTTGTCCTACCATCCTTTTGCTGGTAGTGGCCGGTATGGGTTTCGCTCCGTAATCCTTTTGGTGCGAGGTCTGTCATCGTAATTTATGTCAGATTGTGCGATAGTGATTGTCGTATCATCCTTTTGGTGGTAGTGGCCGGTGTGAGTTCTGCACTGTCATCCTTTTGGTGGGGGGTCGGTCATCTTGATTGATGTCAGATTGTGCGATGGTGTTTATCCTATCATCCTTTTGGTGGTAGTGGCCGGTGTGAGTTTTGCTTCGTCATCCTTTTAGTGGGGGGTCTGTCATCGTAATTGATGTCAGATTATGTAATAGTGTTTGTCCTATCATCCTTTTGGTGGTAGCAGCCGATGTGAGTTTCTCTCCGTCAACCTTTTGGTAGTTATTCTGTAATCTTATTGATTTCAGATTGTGGGATAGTGTTTTCCATATCATCATTTAGGTGGTAGAGGCCGGCGTGATTTCGCTCCGTCATCCTTTTGGAGGGAGGTCTGTCATCGTAATTGGTGTCAGATTATGCAATATTGTTTGTCTTATCATCCTTTTGGTGATAGCAGTCGGTGTGAGTTTCGCTTTGTTATCCTTTTGGTGGAGGTGTCTGTCATTGTAATTGATGTCAGATTATGCGATAGTGTTTATCCTATCATCCTTTTGGTGGTAGCAGCCGATGTGAGTTTCGCTCCGTCATCCTTTTGTGGTGATTCTGTAATCTTATTGATGTCAAATTGTGGGATATTGTTTGCACTATCATTCTTTAGGTGGTAGTGGCCGGTGTGACTTTAGCTCCATCATCCTTTTGGTGGGGGGTCTGTCATCTTATTGATGTCAGATTGTGGGATAGTGTTTGCACTATCATCCTTTAGGTGGTAGTGGCCGGTGTGAGTTTCACTCCGTCATCCTTTTGGTGGGGGGTCTGTCATTGTAATTGATTTTAGATTATGCGATAGTGTTTCTGCTATCATCGTTTTGGTGGTAGTGGCCGGTGTGAGTTTTGCTCTGTCGCCCTTTTGGTGGGAGGTCTGTCATCATAATTTATATCAGATTGCGCAATAGTGTTTGTCTTATCATCCTTATGGTGATAGCAGTCGGTGTGAGTGCCGCTCCGTCATCATTTTGGTGGGGGGTCTGTCATCGTAATTGATGTCAGATTATGCGATAGTGTTTGTCCTATCATCCTTTTGGTGGTAGTAGCCGATGTGAGTTTCGGTTCCTCATCCTTTTGGTGGTGATTCTGCAATCTTATTGATCTCAAATTGTGGGATAGTGTTTGCACTATCATCCTTTAGGTGGTAGTGGCCGGTGTGAGTTTCTCTCCGTCATCCATTTGGTGGAGGTGGGGGGGGGGGGTCTGTCATTGTAATTGAGGTCAGATTATGGGATAGTGTTTATCCTATCATCCTTTTGCTCGTAGTGGCCGGTGCGAGTTTCGCTCCGTCATCCTTTGGGTGGGAGGTCTGTCATTGTAATTGATGTCAGATTGTGCAATAGTGTTTGTCCTATCATCCTTTTGGTTGTAGTGGCCGGTGTGAGTTTCGCTCTGTCATCATTTTGGTGGGCGGTCTGTCATCTTGATTGATGTCAGATTGTGCGATGATGTTTGTCCTATCATCCTTTTGGTGGTAGTGGTCGGTGTGAGTTTCGCTCTGTCATCCTTTTGGTGGGGGGTCTTTCATCGTAATTGATGTCAGATTGTGCGATAGTGTTTGTCCTATCATCCTTTTGGTGATAGTGGTCGGTGTGCGAGTTTCGCTCCGTCATCCTTTTGGTTGGGGGTCTGTCATCTTATTGATGTCAGATTGTGGGATAGTGTTTTCACTATCATCCTTTAGGTGGTAATGGTCGGTGTGAGTTTCGCACCGTCATCCTTTTGATGGGGGGAGGGGGGGTCTGTTAATGTAATTGATGTTAGATTATGGGATAATTGTTGTCCTATCATCCTTTTGCTGGTAGTGGCCGGTGTGAGTTTCACTCCGTCATCCTTTTGGTGGGGGGTCTGTCATCGTAATTGATGTCAGATTGTGCGATAATGTTTGTCCTATCATCCTTTTGGTGGTAGTAGCCGGTGTGAGTTTCACTCCGTCATCCTTTTGGTGGAGGGTCTGTCCTCTTATTGATGTTGCATTGTGCAATAGTGTTTGTCCTATCATCCTTTTTGGTGGTAGTGGGCAGTGTGAGTTTCGCTCATTCATCCTTTCAGTGGGAAGCCTGTCATTGTAATTGATGTCAGATTGTGTCATAGTGTTGTCCTATAATCCTTTTGGTGGTAGTGGCCGGTGTGAGTTTCGCTCCGTCATCCTTTTGATGGGGGGTCTGTCATCGTAATTGATGTCAGATTATGCGATAGTGTTTGCCCTATCATCCTTTTGGTGGTAGCAGCCGATGTGAGTTTCGCTCCGTAATCCTTTTGGTGGTTATTCTGTAATCTTATTGATGTCAGATTGTGGGATAGTGTTTGCCATATCATCCTTTAGTGATAATAGTCGGTGTGAGTTTCGCTCTGTCATCCTTTTGGTGGGGGGTCTGTCATCGTAATTGATGTCAAATTATGTGATAGTGTTTATCCTATCATCCTTTTGATGGTAGCAGTCGATGTGAGGTTTGCTCTGTCATCCTTTTGGTGGTGATTCTGTAATCTTATTGATGTCAGATTGTGGGATAGTGTTTGCACTATCATCATTTAGGTGGTTGTGGCCGGTGTGAGTTTCTCTCGTTCATCCTTTTGGTGGGGGGGAGTCTGTCATCGTAATTGATGTGAGTTTCCTAACATCCTTTTGGTGGTAGTGGCCGGTGTGAGTTTCGCTCCGTCATCGTTTTGGTGGGGGTTCTGTCATCTTGTATGATATAAGATTGTGCGATAGTGTTTGTCCTATTATCCTTTAAGTGGTAGTGGCCGGTGTGAGTTTCGCCTCGTAATCCTTTTGGTGGGGGCTTTGTCATCTTGATTGATGTCATATTGTGCGATGGTGTTTGTGTTATCATCCTTTTGGTGGTAGTGGCCGGTGTGAGTTTCGCTCTGTCATCCTTTTGGTGGGTGTCTGTCATCGTAATTGATGTCAGATTATGCCATAGTGTTAGTCCTATCATCCTTTTGATGGTAGCAGTCGATGTGAGGTTCGCTCCGTCATCCTTTTGGTGGTGATTCTGTAATCTTATTGATGTCAGATTGTGGGATAGTGTTTGCACTATCATCATTTAGGTGGTTGTGGCCGGTGTGAGTTTCTCTCCGTCATCTTTTTGGTGGGGGGGGGGGGGGGTCTGTCATCTTAATTGATGTCAGATTGTGCGATAGTGTTTGTCTTAACATCCTTTTGGTGGTAGTGGCCGGTTTGAGTTTCGCTCAGTCATCGTTTTGGTGGTGCTTCTGTCATCGTGTATGATGTGAGATTGTGCGATAGTGTTTGTCCTATTAACCTTTAAGTGGTAGTGGCCGGTGTGAGTTTTGCCCCGTAATCCTTTTGGTGGTTGTGGCCGGTGTGAATTTCGCCCTGTCATCCTTTTGGTGGGTGGTCTGTCATCGTAATTGATGTCAAATTATTCGATAGTGTTTGTCCTATCATCCTTTTGGTGGTAGCAGCCGATGTGAGTTTCGCTCCATCATCCTTTTGGTGGTGATTCTGTATTCTTATTGATGTAAGGTTGTGGGATAGTGTTTGCACTATCATGCTTTAGGTGGTAGTGGCCGGTGTGAGTTTCTCTCCGTCATCCTTTTGGTGGTGGTGGTGGGGGGGGGGGGGGGGTTGTCATTGTAAATGATGTCAGATTATGGGATAGTGTTTGTCCTACCATCCTTTTGCTGGTAGTCACCGATATGGGTTTCGCTCCGTCATCCTTTTGGTGCAAGGTCTGTCATCGTAATTTATGTCAGATTGTGCGATAGTGATTGTCGTATCATCCTTTTGGTGGTAGTGGCCGGTGTGAGTTCTGCACCGTCACCCTTTTGGTGGGGGGTCAGTCATCTTGATTGATGTCAGATTGTGCAATGGTGTTTGTCATATCATCCTTTTGCTGGTAGTGGCTGGTGTGAGTTTTACTCCGTCATTTCTTTGGTGGGGGGTCTCTCATCGTAATTGATGTTAGATTGTACGATAGTGTTTGTCCTATCATCCTTTTTGTGGTAGTAACCAGTGTGAGTTTTGCTCCGTCATCCTTTTGGTGGAGGGTCAGTCATCTTGTTGATGTTGCATTGTGCGATAGTTTTTGTCCTATCATCCTTTTGGTGGTAGTGGCCGGTGTGTGTTTGGCTCCGTCATCCTTTTGGTGGGAGGTCTGTCATCATAATTGATGTCAGAATGTGCGATAGTGTTTGTCCAATCAACCTTTTGGTGGTAGTGGCCGGTGTGAGTTTCGCCCCGTCATCCTTTTGGTTGGGGGTCTGTCATCGTAATTGATGTCAGATTGTGCGATAGTGTTTGTCCTATCATACTTTTGGTGATAGTGGCCGGTGTGAGTTTCGCTCCGTCATCCTTTTGGTGGGGGGTCTGTCGTCTTGATTGATGTCAGATTGTGCGATGGTTTTTGTATTATCATCCTTTTGGTGGTAGTGGCCGGTGTGAGTTTCGCCCCGTCATCCTTTTGGTGGGGGGTCTGTAATCATAATTGATGTTAGATTGTGCGATAGTGTTTGTCCTATCATCCTTTTGGTGATAGTGGCCGGTGTGAGTTTCGCTCCGTCATCCTTTTGATGGTGAGTCTGTAATCTTATTGATGTCAGATTGTGGGATAGTGTTTGCACTATCATCATTTACGTGGTAGTGGTCGGTGTGAGTTTCGCTCTGTCATCCTTTTCGTAGGCGGGTTTGTCATTGTAATTGATGTTAGATTGTGCAATAATGTTTGTCCTATCATCCTTTTGCTGGTAGTTGCCGGTGTGAGTTTCCCTCCGTCATCCTTTAGGTGAGAGGTCTGTCATTGTAATTGATGTCAGATTGTGCGATAGTGTTTGTCCTATCATCATTTGGTGGTAGTGGCCGGTGTGAGTTTAGCTCTGTCATCCTTTTGGTGGTAGTAGCCGGTGTGAGTTTTGCCCCGTCATCATTTTGGTGGGGGGTCTGTTATCGTATATGATGTCAGATTGTGTGATAGTGTTTGTCCTATTATCCTTTAAGTGGTAAGGGTCGGTGTTAGTTTTGCCCCGTAATCCTTTTGGTGGGGGGTTTGTCATCTTGATTGATGTCAGATTTTGTGATGGTGTTTATACTATCATCCTTTTGATGGTAGTGGCCGGTGTGAGTTTCGCCCCGTCATCCTTTTGGTTGGGGGTCTGTCATCGTAATTGATGTCAGATTGTGCGATAGTGTTTCTCCTATCATCCTTTTGGTGATAGTGGCCGGTGTGAGTTTCGCCCCGTCATCCTTTATGTGGGGGGTCTGTCGTCTTGATTGATGTCAGATTGTGCGATGGTTTTTGTATTATCATCCTTTTGCTGGTAGTGGCCGGTGTGAGTTTCGCCTCGTCATCCTTTTAGTGGGAGGTCTGTCATTGTAATTGATGTCAGATTGTGGGATAGTGTTTGCCCTATCATCCTTTTGCTGGTTGTGGCCGGAGTGAGTTTCGCTCCGTCATCCTTTTGGTGGTGAGTCTGTAATCTTATTGATGTCAGATTGTGGGATAGTGTTTGCACTATCATCCTTTAGGTGGTAGTGGCCGGTGTGAGTTTCGCTCTGTCATCCTTTTGGTAGGGGGTTTGTCATTGTAATTGATGTTAGATTGTGCGATAATGTTTGTCCTATCATCGTTTTGATGGTAGTTGCCGGTGTGAGTTTCCCTCTGTCATCCTTTTGGTGGGAGGTCTGTCATCGTAATTGATGTCAGATTGTGCGATAGTGTTTGTCCTATCATCCTTTTGGTGGAAGTGGCCGGTGTGAGTTTAGCTCTGTCATCCTTTTGGTGGGAGGTCTGTCATCTTGAGTGATTTCAAATTGTGCGATGGTGTTTGTCCTATCATCCTTTGGTGGTAGTGGCCGGTGTGAGTTTCTCTCTAACATCCTTTTGGTGGGGGGTCTTTCATCGTAATTGATGTCAGATTGTGCGATAGTGTTTGTCCTATCATCCTTTTGGTGATAGTGGCCGGTGTGTGAGTTTCGCTCCGTCATCCTTTTGGTGGGGGGTCTGTCATCTTATTGATGTCAGATTGTGGAATTGTGTTTGCACCATCATCCTTTAGGTGGTAAAGGTCGGTGTGAGTTTCGCTCCGTCATCCTTTTGGTGGGGGGAGGGGGGTCTGTCATTGTAATTGATGTCAGATTGTGGGATAGTTGTTGTCCTATCATCCTTTTCCTGGTAGTGGCCGGTGTGAGTTTCGCCCCGTCATCCTTTTGGTGGGGGGTCTATCATCGTAATTGATGTCAGATTGTACGATAGTGTTTGTCCTATCATCCTTTTTGTGGCAGTAACCGGTGTGAGTTTCGCTCCGTCATCCTTTTGGTGGAGGGTCTGTCATCTTGTTGATGTTGCATTGTGCGATAGTGTTTGTCCTATCATCCTTTCGGTGGTAGTGGCCGGTGTGCGTTTCCCTCCGTCATCCTTTAGGTGAGAGGTCTGTCATTGTAATTGATGTCAGATTGTGCGATAGTGTTTGTCCTATCATCATTTGGTGGTGATGGCCGGTGTGAGTTTAGCTCTGTCATCCTTTTGGTGGTAGTAGCCGGTGTGAGTTTTGCCCCGTCATCATTTTGGTGGGGGGTCTGTTATCGTATATGATGTCAGATTGTGCGATAGTGTTTGTCCTATCATCCTTTCGGTGGTAGTGGCCGGTGTGCGTTTGGCTCAGTCATCCTTTTGGTGGGAGGTCTGTCATCGTAATTGATGTCAGATTGTGCGATAGTGTTTGTCCTATCATCCTTTTGGTGGTAGTGGCTGGTGTGAGTTTCGCTCCGTCATCGTTTTGATGGGGGTCTGTCATCATATATGATGTCAGATTGTGCGATAGTGTTTGTCCTATTATCCTTTAAGTGGTAGTGGCCGGTGTGAGTTTCGCCCCGAAATCCTTTGGGTGGGGGGTCTGTCGTCTTGATTTCTGTCAGATTGTGCGATGGTTTTTGTATTATCATCCTTTTGGTGGTAGTGGCCAGTGTGAGTTTCGCCCCGTCATCCTTTTGGTCGGGGGTTTGTCATCATAATTGATGTTAGATTGTGCGATAGTGTTTGTCCTATCATCCTTTTGGTGATAGTGGCCGGTGTGAGTTTCGCTCCGTCATCCTTTTGGTGGTGAGTCTGTAATCTTATTGATGTCAGATTGTGGGATAGTGTTTGCAGTATCATCCTTTAGGTGGTAGTGGCCGGTGTGAGTTTCGCTCTGTCATCCTTTTGTTAGCGGGGTTTGTCATTGTAATTGATAATAGATTGTGCGATAATGTTTGTCCTATCATCCTTTTGCTGGTAGTTGTCGGTGTGAGTTTCCCTCAGTCATCCTTTTGGTGGGAGGTCTGTCATCGTAATTGATGTCAGATTGTGCGATAGTGTTTCTCCTATCATCCTTTTGGTGGTAGTGGTCGGTGTGAGTTTAGCTCTGTCATCCTTTTGGTGGGAGGTCTGTCATCTTGAGTGATTTCAGATTGTGCGATGGTGTTTGTCCTATCATCCTTTGGTGGTAGTGGCCGGTGTGAGTTTCTCTCTAACATCCTTTTGGTGGGGGGTCTTTCATCGTAATTGATGTCAGATTGTGCGATATTGTTTGTCCTATCATCTCTTCGGTGATAGTGGCCGGTGTGTGAGTTTCGCTCCGTCATCCTTTTGGTGGGGGCTCTGTCATCTTATTGATGTCAGATTGTGGAATTGTGTTTGCACCATCATCCTTTAGGTGGTAGCAGTCGGTGTGAGTTTCACTCCGTTATCCTTTTGGTAGGGGGAGGGGGGGTCTGTCATTGTAATTGATGTCAGATTGTGGGATAGTTGTTGTCCTATCATCCTTTTCCTGGTAGTGGCCGGTGTGAGTTTTGCCCCGTCATCCTTTTGGTGGGGGGTCTGTCATCGTAATTGATGTCAGATTGTACGATAGTGTTTGTCCTATCATCCTTTTGTGGCAGTACCCGGTGTGAGTTTCGCTCCGTCATCCTTTAGGTGGAGGGTCTGTCATCTTGTTGATGTTGCATTGTGCGATAGTGTTTGTCCTATCATTCTTTTTATGTGGTAGTGGCCGGTGTGTGTTTGGCTCGGTCATCCTTTTGGTGCGAGGTCTGTCATCGTAATTGATGTCAGATTGTGCGATAGTGTTTGTCCTATCATCCTTTTGGTGGTAGTGGCTGGTGTGAGTTTCGCTCCGTCATCGTTTTGATGGGGGGTCTGTCATCATATATGATGTCAGATTATGCGATAGTGTTTGTCCTATTATCCTTTAAGTGGTAGTGGCCGGTGTGAGTTTCGCCCCGTAATCCTTACGGTGGGGGTCTGTCGTCTTGATTGTTGTCAGATTGTGCGATGGTTTTTGTATTATCATCCTTTTGGTGGTAGTGGCTGGTGTGAGTTTCACCCCGTCATCCTTTTGGTGGGGGGTCTGTCATCGTAATTGATGTCAGATTGTGCGATAGTGTTTGTCCTATCATCCTTTTGGTGATAGTGGCCAGTGTGAGTTTCGCTCCGTCATCCTTTTGGTGGGGGGTCTGTCGTCTTGATTGATGTCAGATTGTGCGATGGTTTTTGTATTATCATCCTTTTGGTGGTAGTGGTCGGTGTGAGTTTCGCCCCGTCATCCTTTTGGTCGGGGGTTTGTCATCATAATTGATGTTAGATTGTGCGATAGTGTTTGTCCTATCATCCTTTTGGTGATAGTGGCCGGTGTGAGTTTCGCTCCGTCATCCTTTTGGTGGTGAGTCTATAATCTTATTGATGTCAGATTGTGGGATAGTGTTTGCAGTATCATCCTTTAGGTGGTAGTGGCCGGTGTGAGTTTCGCTTTGTCATCCTTTTGTTAGGGGGGTTTGTCATTGTAATTGATAATAGATTGTCCGATAATGTTTGTCCTATCATCCTTTTGCTGGTAGTTGCCGATGTGAGTTTCCCTCAGTCATCCTTTTGGTGGGAGGTCTGTCATCGTAATTGATGTCAGATTGTGCGATAGTGTTTGTCCTATCATCCTTTTGGTGGTAGTGGTCGGTGTGAGTTTAGCTCTGTCATCCTTTTGGTGGGAGGTCTGTCATCTTGAGTGATTTCAGATTGTGCGATGGTGTTTGTCCTATCATCCTTTGGTGGTAGTGGCCGGTGTGAGTTTCTCTCTAACATCCTTTTGGTGGGGGGTCTTTCGTCGTAATTGATGTCAGATTGTGCGATAGTGTTTGTCCTATCATCTATTCGGTGATAGTGGCCGGTGTGTGAGTTTCGCTCCGTCATCCTTTTGGTGGGGGCTCTGTCATCTTATTGATGTCAGATTGTGGAATTGTGTTTGCACCATCATCCTTTAGGTGGTAGCAGTCGGTGTGAGTTTCGCTCCGTTATCCTTTTGGTGGGGGGAGGGGGGGTCTGTCATTGTAATTGATGTCAGATTGTGCGATAGTTGTTGTCCTATCATCCTTTTCATGGTAGTGGCCGGTGTGAGTTTCGCCCCGTCATCCTTTTGGTGGGGGGTCTGTCTTCGTAATTGATGTCAGATTGTACAATAGTGTTTGTCCTATCATCCTTTTGTGGCAGTAACCGGTGTGAGTTTCGCTCCGTCATCCTTTTGGTGGAGGGTCTGTCATCTTGTTGATGTTGCATTGTGCGATAATGTTTGTCCTATCATTCTTTTTTTGTGGTAGTGGCCGGTGTGTGTTTGGCTCGGTCATCCTTTTGGTGGGAGGTCTGTCATCGTAATTGATGTCAGATTGTGCGATAGTGTTTGTCCTATCATCCTTTTGGTGGTAGTGGCTGGTGTGAGTTTCGCTCCGTCATCGTTTTGGTGGGGGGTCTGTCATCGTATATGATGTCAGATTGTGCGATAGTGTTTGTCCTATTATCCTTTAAGTGGTAGTAGCCGGTGTGAGTTTCGCCCCGTAATCCTTTTGGTGGGGGGGTCTGTCGTCTTGATTTCTGTCAGATTGTGCGATGGTTTTTGTATTAATATCCTTTTGGTTGTAGTGACCGGTGTGAGTTTCGCCCCGTCATCTGTTTGGTGGGGGGTCTGTCATCGTAATTGAGGTCAGATTGTGCGATAGTGTTTCTCCTATCATCCTTTTGGTGATAGTGGCCGTTGTGAGTTTCGCTCCGTCATCCTTTTGGTGGTGAGTCTGCAATCTTATTGATGTCAGATTGTGGGATAGTGTTTGCACTATCATCCTTTAGGTGGTAGTGGCCGATGTGAGTTTCGCTCTGTCATCCTTTTGGTAGCGGGATTTGTCATTTTAATTGATGTTAGATTGTGCGATAATGTTTTTCCTCTCATCCTTTCGCTGGTAGTTGCCTGTGTGAGTTTCCCTCCGTCATCCTTTTGGTGGGAGGTCTGTCATCGCAGTTGATGTCGGATTGTGCAATAGTGTTTGTCCTATCATCCTTTTAGTGGTAGTGGCCGGTGTGAGTTTCGCTCCGTCATCGTTTTTGTGGGGGGTCTGTCATCGTATATGATGTCAGATTGGGCGATAGTGTTTGTCCTATTATCCTTTAGGTGGTAGTGGCCGGTGTGAGTTTTGTTCTGTCATCCTTTTGGTGGGGTGTCTGTCATCTTGATTGATGTCAGATTGTGCGATGGTGTTTGTCCTATCATCCTTTAGTGGTAGTGGCCGGTGTGAGTTTCGCTCTGTCATCCTTTTGGTGGTGGGGGGGGGGGTCTTTCATCGTAATTGATGTCAGATTATGCGATAGTGTTTGTCCTATCATCCTTTTAATGATAGTGGCTGGTGTGTGAGTTTTGCTCCGTCATCCTTTTGTTGCAGGGTCTATCATCTTATTGATGTCAGATTGTGGAATAGTGTTTGCACTATCATCCTTTAGGTGGTAGTGGCCGGTGTGAGTTTTGCTCCGTCACCCTTTTGGTGGGGGGAGGGGGGATCTGTCATTGTAATTGATGTCAGATTGTGGGGTAGTGTTTGCCCTATCATCCTTTTGCAGGTTGTGGCCGGTGTGAGTTTCGCCCCGTCATCCTTTTGGTGGTGAGTCTGTAATCTTATTGATGTCAGATTGTGGGATAGTGTTTGCACTATCATCCTTTAGGTGGTAGTGGCCGGTGTGAGTTTCGCTCTATCATCCTTTTGGTAGCGGGATTTGTCATTTTAATTGATGTTAGATTGTGCGATAATGTTTTTCCTATCATCCTTTCGCTGGTAGTTGCCTGTGTGAGTTTTCCTCCGTCATCCTTTTGGTGGGAGGTCTGTCATCGTAATTAATGTCAGATTGTGCGATAGTGTTTGTCCTATCATCCTTTTGGCGGTAGTGGCCGGTGTGAGTTTAGTTTTGTCATCCTTTTGGTGGGAGGTCGGTCATCTTGAGTGATTTCAGATTGTGCGATGGTGTTTGTCCTATCATCCCTTGGTGGTAGTGGCCGGTGTGAGTTTCGCTCTAACATCCTTTTGGTGGGGGGTCTTTCATTATAATTGATGTCAGATTGTGCGATAGTGTTTGTCCTATCATCTATTCGGTGATAGTGGCCGGTGTGAGTTTCGCTCTGTCATCCTTTTGGTGGGGGCTCTGTCATCTTATTGATGTCAGATTGTGGAATTGTGTTTGCACCATCATCCTTTAGGTGGTAGTGGTTGGTGTGAGTTTCGCTCCGTCATCCTTTTGGTGGGGGGAGGGGGGTCTGTCATTGTAATTGATGTCAGATTGTGGGATAGTTGTTGTCCTATCATCCTTTTCCTGGTAGTGGCCGGTGTGAGTTTCTCCCCGTCATCCTTTTGGTGGGGGGTCTGTCATCGTAATTGATGTTAGATTGTACGATAATGTTTGTCCTATCTTCCTTTTTGTGGCAGTAACCGGTGTGAGTTTCGCTCCATCATCCTTTTGGTGGAGGGTTTGTCATATTGTTGATGTTGCATTGTGCGATAGTGTTTGTCCTATCATCCTTTTGGTGGTAGTGGCCGGTGTGTGTTTGGCTAGGTCATCCTTTTGGTGGGAGGTTTGTCATCGTAATTGATGTCAAATTGTGCGATAGTATTTGTCCTATTATCCTTTTGGTGGTAGTGACTGGTGGGAGTTTCGCTCCGTCATCGTTTTAGTGGGGGGTCTGTCATTGTATATGATGTCAGATTGTGCGATGGTTTTTGTCCTATTATCCTTTAAGTGGTAGTGGCCGGTGTGAGTTTCGCCCCGAAATCCTTTTGGTGGGGGGTCTGTCGTCTTGATTTCTGTCAGATTGTGCGATGGTTTTTGTATTATCATCCTTTTGGTGGTAGTGGCCAGTGTGAGTTTCGCCCCGTCATCCTTTTGGTCGGGGGTTTGTCATCATAATTGATGTTAGATTGTGCGATAGTGTTTGTCCTATCATCCTTTTGGTGATAGTGGCCGGTGTGAGTTTCGCTCCGTCATCCTTTTGGTGGTGAGTCTGTAATCTTATTGATGTCAGATTGTGGGATAGTGTTTGCAGTATCATCCTTTAGGTGGTAGTGGCCGGTGTGAGTTTCGCTCTGTCATCCTTTTGTTAGCGGGGTTTGTCATTGTAATTGATAATAGATTGTGCGATAATGTTTGTCCTATCATCCTTTTGCTGGTAGTTGTCGGTGTGAGTTTCCCTCAGTCATCCTTTTGGTGGGAGGTCTGTCATCGTAATTGATGTCAGATTGTGCGATAGTGTTTCTCCTATCATCCTTTTGGTGGTAGTGGTCGGTGTGAGTTTAGCTCTGTCATCCTTTTGGTGGGGGGTCTGTCATCTTGAGTGATTTCAGATTGTGCGATGGTGTTTGTCCTATCATCCTTTGGTGGTAGTGGCCGGTGTGAGTTTCTCTCTAACATCCTTTTGGTGGGGGGTCTTTCATCGTAATTGATGTCAGATTGTGCGATATTGTTTGTCCTATCATCTCTTCGGTGATAGTGGCCGGTGTGTGAGTTTCGCTCCGTCATCCTTTTGGTGGGGGCTCTGTCATCTTATTGATGTCATATTGTGGAATTGTGTTTGCACCATCATCCTTTAGGTGGTAGCAGTCGGTGTGAGTTTCACTCCGTTATCCTTTTGGTAGGGGGACGGGGGATCTGTCATTGTAATTGATGTCAGATTGTGGGATAGTTGTTGTCCTATCATCCTTTTGCTGGTAGTGGCCGGTGTGAGTTTCACTCCGTCATCCTTTTGGTAGGGGGTCTGTCATCGTAATTGATGTCAGATTGTACGATAGTGTTTGTCCTATCATCCTTTTGTGGTAGTACCCGGTGTGAGTTTCGCTCCGTCATCCTTTAGGTGGGGGGTCTGTCATCTTGTTGATGTTGCATTGTGCGATAGTGTTTGTCCTATCATTCTTTTTATGTGGTAGTGGCCGGTGTGTGTTTGGCTCGGTCATCCTTTTGTCCTTGAAGGTCTGTCATCGTAATTTATGTCAGATTGTGCGATAGTGTTTGTCCTATCATCCTTTTGGTGGTAGTGGCCGGTGTAAGTTTTGCTCTGTCATCCTTTTGGTGGGGGGTCTGTCATCGTATATGATGTCAGATTGTGCGATAGTGTTTGTCCTATTATCCTTTAAGTGGTAGTGGCCGGTGTGAGTTTCGCCCCGTAATCCTTTTGGTGTGGGGTCTGTCGTCTGGATTGATGTCATATTGTGCGATGGTTTTTGTATTATCATCCTTTTGGTGGTAGTGGCCGGTGTGAGTTTTTCCCCGTCATCCTTTTGGTGGGGGGTCTGTCATCGTAATTGATGTCAGATTGTGCGATAGTGTTTGTCCTATCATCCTTTTGGTGATAGTGGCCGGTGTGAGTTTCGCTCCGTCATCCTTTTGGGGGGGGGGTCTGTCATTGTAATTGATGTCAGATTGTGGGATAGTGTTTGTCCTAACATCCTTTTGCTGGTAGTTGCCGGTGTGAGTTTCCCTCCATCATCCTTTTGGTGGGAGGTCTGTCATCCTAATTGATGTCAGATTGTGCGATAGTGTTTGTCCTATCATCCTTTTGGTGGTAATGGCCGGTGTGAGTTTAGCTCTGTCATCCGTTTGGTGGGGGGGTCTGTCATCTTGAGTGATGTCAGATTGTGCGATGGTGTTTGTCCTATCATCCTTTGGTGGTAGTGGTCGGTGTGAGTTTCGCTCTAACATCCTTTTGGTGGGGGGTCTTTCATCGTAATTGATGTTAGATTGTGCGATAGTGTTTGTCCTATCATCCTTTTGGTGATAGTGGCCGGTGTGTGAGTTTCGCTTCGTCATCCTTTTGGTGGGGGGTCTGTCATATTATTGATGTCAAATTGTGGAATTGTGTTTGCACTATCATCCTTTAGGTGGTAGTGGTCGGTGTGAGTTTTTCTCCGTCATCCTTTTGGTTTGGGGAGGGGTGTCTGTCATTGTAATTAATGTCAGATTATGGGATAGTTGTTGTCCTATCTTCCTTTTGCTGGTAGTGGCTGGTGTGAGTTTCGCTCCTTCTTCCTTTTGGTGGGGGATCTGTCATCGTAATTGATGTCAGATTGTGTTGCACCCCAAAATTTGACCAACATTTCTTTACCTAACTTGTGGATCATCTCATTCACATTAGCATTAGCATTTGCATTTCATTGACATGTGTGCAGGAGATCAAGAGGTATGATTACCAATCAAGATTTACACAAGACTTTGGAGCTAGCCAAGAAGGCTATTCAAGTGTTCAAAGGTTGATATCTTTGTCAGAGAAGTTAAGAGATTCTCAGAGAGAATGGTTGAAACCAAGAATGTATGCCTCCTAACTTGAGAGTTGGGGGACGCTCCTCAGATGATTCTAAAGCCATGAAGTTAGACTTGAAGCCTTGAGAGAACTTATGAGATGTCTTGAAAGCCATCATGAAGCCTAGAGAGGTCATTGTGCAAGATTAAGGAACCTCAGCCATGAGTGGTGTAATTAGGGTTTCACTGGGTCAACCCTAGGTCTACTGATGATGTGGAGAGGGTTGAGACCTAATTCAAGAGCCATGTGATCATGGATTGATGCATTGAGATGTTATAAGGATGATTCCAAGGTCAACTCATCATGATTGAAGAGTTTGAGAAGTTTCAAGCTAGGGTTTCTAGGGCTTGACAGTGTAAAATCCCCTAGTTTGACCCATATCTTCAAGGCAGTTTAGCTTAAGATGTGATTGTCATCTCATCTTACCCCTAACATGAATGTTGTAGAGCTTGTTCTTAGATTTAGTTTGAGTACTAGAAGTCCTTGATAGGACTTGTAGAGCTTAATTTATGACTTTGACAAGTTACAGGTCATCTGAGGTATGTGAATCTGGGGCCTTGAAAGTCACCCAACTTGCATCAAACTTTTGCCCAAGAAGGATGATTCCTATGAAATTTTGGTCAACATGAATGTTGTTCCTTATCTTCTTAGCTTTCTAGAGAGTACTAGAAGTCCTTGATAGGATTTGTAGAACTCAAGTTATGGCTTTGACAAGTCAAGGGCATTTTGGTCATTTGGAGGTTATAGGTCATTTCAAGCATAAGGCCATAACTCCTATTTCCAAGCTTCAAATGGAAAAATCTTCAACATCAAACTTGCTTAAAATGATGTTTTAAGGCTAGTAAGGAGGTCATGAGATGTTGAAAAGGCTTGCAGCTCAAAATGATAAAAATGACCTAAAATGAAGGCATAAGTTAAATAAGTCAAAGTTGGAAATTGAAATTTTCAAGCTACACATCCAAACCATGGCATGTAATATACCATTTTGACTCTAGAAAACATTTTAGAAACAATGGTTCAGCCACATTTTTGATTTGAGGTTTAGATCATGGACAAGCTAGTAAAGTATCCTAACATGTCATGTATCTCATCTAAGGAGATTTTCAAAGGAGATACAAGTGCTGCAAGAGGTATAGCACAAGATGGTACATGAGATGGATTGAAATCAAAAACTCATGACATGAGAATCTCAAATTCTCATTGGGTGATTCCAAAAAGTTCTGGATGGTTTAGAACCATCCTATATATGGATTAGAACTTGCTTAGATGTAAGGTTGGTGAGAGATTAGAGAGGAGAGTGAGATTGCCATTTCAATTTCTTCCATTGCAAGTTGAAATCAATTTCTATATTCCACACCATTTCCATTGATTCTTTCAATCCTAACATCTTCCATTGATCATACTGAATGTGTGCATACCAAATTGAGAGCAAGATCATGAAGAATTGAAGAGATAGCATTTGGATTTTGGGAGCTGCAAGTCACAATCGGATTTGGAGATTCAAGCTTCTTTGATCAAATATTTTGCAAACAGGAGCATTAACATCAATCAAGGAGTGATTCTGAAGAGATTGAGAGGTTGAAGTGAAGGTTTGACCTATCTGGTATTCAAGAATTGACAGGTTTGCAACTTTTCTTCTACACCCTAATTTAAGCATAATTAGTTAGATTTGTTAGGTTAGAATGGTTAGAAACAAGTAGGAGATGGATTCTGGAAACTTTGAGATCATTTGGTGAGGTTTGAGTTAGTGACACCAATTTTGTTTTGATCAAGAACACGATGTATAGTGAGATATAACATGAGTTTAATAGCAAGATTTAACCAGTGTGAGGTGGTGATCATTCTGAGCCAATCAATTTCAAGAATAGTCCGAGTTGAAGTTTGAGCATAGTTTTGATCTTGGATCGGGTTTAGAGATTGAGGGTATTTCAATTAATTCTGATACCATGGGTGGATTCAGGGTTGAATTTAGAGCAGATTAGGGTTTTGAACCATGGATTTTGGTCAATTTTGGAAGGTTCCCGAGTTAGGTATTTGAAGCTCTGTTCATGGAGTTTTCCCTCCATTTTCATGGCTGGAGGAAGAAGATAACTCCATGGTCGTTGGATCATGCAAGGACCGGTTGACCAAAGCCAGATCGTGTGGCTAGGATTTAATTTCACATTTTGAAAGATGAGTCTGAGAAGCACCAAATGCAGCCGTTTCATTTAACTTTTCGTTTGGGCTTTAGTTACTAATTGCTAGCTACACCCCAAGTCTTGGCCCACCTGGATAATGAACTGCATTTCTTTACTAAATGCACCGTGTTTTTTTCTTTTTCTTTATATTTTGTTATTTGTTTTCTGATTAAATAATTGGGCTTAGCGCGCATTGCTGATCACACCCCCATTTAGAGCCCATTCTCATATTGAATTGCACACCATTGCTATCTGCACCAAACATTTCATATTTTATTTTATTTTTCTCCATTTTTCTTTAATCTTTGAAAAATCATATTAAATAGAAAAATGATGATTTTTGCATGGAGATTTTTTCTCCTATTTCACATTGATGTCTAGAAAATTATGAAATTAAAACATTTGCATTTCATGCATTTTTAATATTTTTTGTATATTTTCTCTTTTAATAGCTTTTAATTCATTTTATGTTGATGCATAGATTTGTAGAATTTTTTTTAGATAGTTCCCTTTGAATTTTTAGACCATTCTTTTTAGGATAGTTAGATTAGGACTTTATCTCCCCTCTGGATTTATTCCATAATTTTGTGATTAGTTTTTGATTAGTTTTGATTAGATGACTTTAGGTTGTGTAGATTTAGGTAAATCCTTAACAGAGGTCCACAATAACACTAGAATTTTTGGTTTCTAGGTCAAGATAGATATTGGGACATATAGGGTAATAAGGGTAGGTATATAGGATCCCCTAGAAATTATATTAGATTTTAATATAATAGTATACTATTTTTAATTGATTTTTGTAGTTGATTGTTGTTTGTGTTGCCCTTGTGGGCTTGTATTTTGTTTTGCTTTGCTTTGTGGGTTTTTGCTTGGCTTGGTGGGCTTGGTATTGCTTTGAAGAGCATGGAGAAGCATAGTGGAAGACTTGAAGATTGAAGAAGGAGCTTGAGAGCTTGAAGACTTGTTGCTTTGTTGTTGTTTTAGGGTTAGGAATTAAGTAGAGCTTAGACTTAGTTAATTTCTTTCTTAAACATGGATGGTATCTTTCACCTCCATTCCTCCCCATGATTCAAGGTCCTTCCATGGTATTCACCTCCCTCCTTAGGAGGGATAAGTGATGGTACCCAGGAAGTAGAACTTTTGAGGGAACTATTCTTTTGATGTTGAACCCTTATAGGTCACCTTTGGTGGTCAATAAGCAGTTTAATATCCTAGCTTATCCAGTTAAGTGATTTCTTCTGGTTTGAGTATCTTGAGAGATGTTGGGCTTGAGTGTGAAGATGAAGACTTCATTGAAGAGTATGGAAGAGGATGATTCCCTGAGCATTGCCATTTCAGCTGAAGCTTTAAGAGCAAGAGGAGCAAGTTGATACTTGAAGATCCAGTAGAGACTGAATGAAGAGCTGAGGCTTAAAGACTGAAGGATGAAGTTGACATTTCCAGATGATTGATGACTACTCTGAGAAGCTGAAGCTTATAGGAAGAGAAGACCAAGGTGAGACTGGTAAAGCAAAGAGAGCTTGAGAGCCTGAAGACTGAGTTGATACTAATGAAGAGGATCCAATTGAGATTGACTGAAGAGCTGAACCTTGAAGAATAGAGGATGAGTTGATACTTACTTTGAGGCTTGGAGATCCTGAAGGAATCAAGTTGATACTTGTGGTTAAGAGTGAAGCCTGAAGATGGAACTTGTTCAGGAGCTGAAGCTTAGAGAAGAGAGAATAAGTTGAAACTTATGTTGATGGATTGAAACCTGGAGAAGCAAATTGATATTTGTCAAGAGTGATGGAGGTCTGAAGGCTGAGTTGCTGTCAGAGGTGCTGAAGCTTAAAGTTGAGAGAGGAGTTGATCTGCTTTCTTGTCTGTTTCTTCTCTGTATTGCTGATGTGCCTTGTTTGACTTGCTTGATGCATTAGAATAAGTCCATATCTAGACTAGCTGTAATCTAGGAGCATGATTGCACTAGAGGTTGAGTTGCTCCCTCTGCTTGTATTTTTACTGTATGGCTTTGCTTGCGGGTATTCGGTAGAGCCTAGCTCCCTTGCCCATGTGGTTTATTTTGCTTGATAGCATGTTATTTCTTCTGTATGATTGCAGTTTACTATTTTGCTTGATAGCATGTTGTTGTTACTTTCCTGTATGATTACTATTATTCATGTCTGGCTTGAGGTTGAGATGAGCTTGTGGAGGTTGCTGCCCCACACACATTTCCTCCCTCACTTGCATTGCATGCATTTTATAGTCGTTTACTGTATATCTGTTTACTGTTAAGCTGATGCTTTATCTGTTTCTGTATCATTGATATGATCCCTTAGGACTCTCATTTCCTTTGATAAGGAAATGATGATAGAACTTTAGGTTGAAACCTATGCATGATAACTTCTAGGAGTTCCCTGTTTCAAACCTCAACCATAGGATGAATCCTTGGTATAACAACAGTAGGACTTGATAGTCTCCCCGTAGTTGAGCCTGTTCTCTTCTCATCTCAAAACAGCTTAAGATACAGTAATCATGAATGATTTATTTCGTACGTTACGAGCCTTAAGCTATTTGAGAATGGATTGTTGGAGAGCTGCTTTTCAACAGTCTGGATGTTTAGTATGGCACCCTTTGGGTGTCATGCGACGCATTCATTCTCAGGTCATAGCCTCTAGTGCGATTGAAATTGCAAACACAATAAAAAACACTTCTTCCGTAAAAGACAGAAAACAAACTTCAAACCTTTTTGCCCCGTGGGCCCATAAGTCAAAGGAAAGATTTTCTGAAGAAAAGAGTGTCGTTAAACTTCAGCGCCACCGCAAACAGGCTTTGTCCCTAACTGCTGGAACTGTTGTTTAACCCTACTCGATAAAACAGATGAATCTGAATCCTGTAATCCGTAGTAGCCCGAACTACGTAAGCTCTGATCTCTCATACCTGTTGAGAGTACGTAGGCACAATACTGATGTATTGGCGAGCCACCTTCCCCGTAACCCGTATCTCTGATGAGAATACCTAGGCATAAAGCGCGATGCTTTGCCGAGTCATTTTCTTTTCTTTTCAGACCAGCCTTGATAGGTAGATAGATAAACCAACTCGTCCAGTGAACACAACAAGCGTGGATCCCGTCGAGTACGACGGACGTGAGGGGTGCTAATACCTTCCCCTTGCGTAACCGACTCCCGAACCCAGACAACGGTTGCGACGACCTTGTCTTACCCTTTTTCGTCAGGTTTTTCCGATCGTTTCCTTTCCTGCTCCGAGGGATAAATAACGAAAGGTGGCGACTCTTCTGTTCTGCCGGCACCTAATTTTCGCGGAAGCGACAGATTGATGTCAAATTGTGCAATGGTTTTTGTATTATCATCCTTTTGGTGGTAGTGGCCGGTGTGAGTTTTGCCCCGTCATCCTTTTGGTGGGGGGTCTGTCATCATAATTGATGTCAGATTGTGCGATAGTGTTTGTCCTATCATCCTTTTGGTGATAGTGGTCGGTGTGAGTTTCGCTCCGTCATCCTTTTGGTGGTGAGTGTGTAATCTTATTGATGTCAGATTGTGGGGTAGTGTTTGCACTATCATCCTTTAGGTGGTAGTGGCCGGTGTGAGTTTCGCTCTGTCATCCTTTTGGTGGTGGGGGGGGGGGATCTGTCATTGTAATTGATGTCAGATTGTGGGATAGTGTTTGTCCTAACATCCTTTTGCTGGTAGTTGCCGGTGTGAGTTTCCCTCTATCATCCTTTTGGTGGGAGGTCTGTCATCCTAATTGATGTCAGATTGTGCGATAGTGTTTGTCCTATCATCCTTTTGGTGGTAATGGCCGGTGTGAGTTTAGCTCTGTCATCCTTTTGGTGGGGGGGTCTGTCATCTTGAGTGATGTCAGATTGTGCGATGGTGTTTGTCCTATCATCCTTTGGTGGTAGTGGCCGGTGTGAGTTTCGCTCTAACATCCTTTTGGTGGGGGGTCTTTCATCGTAATTGATGTCAGATTGTGCGATAGTGTTTGTCCTATCATCCTTTTGGTGATAGTGGCCGGTGTGTGAGTTTCGCTCCGTCATCCTTTTGGTGGGGGGGTCTGTCATCTTATTGATGTCAAATTGTGTAATTGTGTTTGCACTATCATCCTTTAGGTGGTAGTGGTCGGTGTGAGTTTTTCACCGTCATCCTTTTGGTGGGGGGAGGGGGGTCTGTCATTGTAATTAATGTCAGATTGTGGGATAGTTGTTGTCCTATCTTCCTTTTGCTGGTAGTGGCTGGTGTGATTTTCGCTCCGTCATCCTTTTGGTGGGGGCTCTGTCATCGTAATTGATGTCAGATTGTGCGATAGTGTTTGTCCTATCATCCTTTTCGTGGTAGTAGCCGGTGTGATTTTCACTCTGTCATCCTTTTGGTGGAGGGTCTGTCATCTTGTTGATGTTGCATTGTGCAATAGTGTTTGTCCTATCATCCTTTTTGGTGGTAGTGGCCGGTGTGAGTTTCGCTCCGTCATCCTTTGGGTGGGAGGCCTGTCATCGTAATTGATGTCGGATTGTGCGATAGTGTATGTCCTATAATCCTTTTAGTGGTAGTGGTCGGTGTGAGTTTCACTCCGTCATCGTTTTTTTGGGGGGTCTGTCATCGTATATGATGTCAGATTGTGTGATAGTGTTTGTCCTATTATCCTTTAAGTGGTAGTGATCGGTGCTAGTTTTGCCCCGTAATCCTTTTGGTGGGAGGTCTGTCGTCTTTATTGATGCCAGATTGTGCGATGGTGTTTGTACTATCATACTTTTGGTGGTAGTGGCCGGTGTGAGTTTCGCTCCATCATCCTTTTGGTGGGGAGGTCTTTCATCGTAATTGATGTCACATTGTGCGATAGTGTTTGTCCTGTCATCCTTTTGGTGATAGTGGCCGGTGAGTTTTGCTCCATCATCCTTTTGGTGTGGGGTCTGTCATCTTATTGATGTCAGATTGTGGGATAGTGTTTGCCATATCATCCTTTAGGTGGTAGTGACCGGCGAGATTTTGCTCCCTCATCCTTTTGGAGGGAGGTCTGTCATCGTAATTGGTGTCTGATTATGCAATAGTGTTTGTCCTATCATCTTTTTGGTGATAACAGTCGGTGTGAGTTTCGCTCTGTCATCCTTTTGGTGGGGGGTCTGTCATCGTAATTGATGTCAGATTATGTGATCATGTTTGTCCTATCATCCTTTTGGTGGTAGAAGCCGATGTGAGTTTCGCTCCGTCTTCCTTTTGGTGGTGATTCTGTAATCTTATTGATGTCAGATTGTGGGATATTCTTTGCACTATCATCCTTTAGTTGGTAGTGGCCGGTATGAGTTTCGCTCCGTCATCCTTTTGGTGGGGGGGAGGGGGGTCTGTCATTGTACATAATTTCAGATTATGGGATGGTTTTTGTCCTATCATCCTTTTGCTGGTAGTGGTCGGTGTTAGTTTTGCCCCGTAATCCTTTTGGTGGGAGGTCTGTCATCTTTATTGATGTCAGATTGTGCGATGGTGTTTGTACTATCATCCTTTTGCTGGTAGTGGACGGTGCGAGTTTCGCTCCGTCATCCTTTTGGTGGGGAGGTCTTTCATCGTAATTGATGTCACATTGTGCGATAGTGTTTGTCCTGTCATCCTTTTGGTGATAGTGGCCGGTGAGTTTTGCTCCATCATCCTTTTGGTGTGGGGTCTGTCATCTTATTGATGTCAGATTGTGGGAAAGTGTTTGCCATATCATCCTTTAGGTGGTAGTGACCGGCGAGATTTCGCTCCCTCATACTTTTGGAGGGAGGTCTGTCATCTTAATTGGTGTCAGATTATGCAATAGTGTTTGTCTTATCATCCTTTTGGTGATAGCAGTCGGTGTGAGTTTCGCTCCGTCATCCTTTTGTTGGGGGGTCTGTCTTCGTAATTGATGTCAGATTATGCGATAATGTTTGTCCTATCATCCTTTTGGTGGTAGCAGCCGATGTGAGTTTCGCTCCGTCATCCTTTTGGCGGTGATTCTGTAATCTTATTGATGTGAGATTGTGGGATATTGTTTGCACTATCATCCTTTAGGTGGTAGTGGCCGATATGAGTTTTGCTCCGTCTTCCTTTTGGTGGGGGGAGGGGGTCTGTCATTGTACATAATGTCAGATTATGGGATGGTGTTTGTCCTATCATCCTTTTGCTGGTAGTGGCCGGTGTGAGTTTCGCTCTGTCATCCTTTTGATGGGGGGTCTGTCATCTTAATTGATGTCAGATTGTGCGATAGTGTTAGTCCTATCATCCTTTTGGTGGTAGTAGCCGGTGTGAGTTTCGCTCCGTCATCCTTTTGGTGGAGGGTCTGTCATCTTGTTGATGTTGCATTGTGCGATAGTGTTTGTCCTATCATCCTTTTTGGTGGTAGTGGCCGGTGTGAGTTTTGCTCCGTCATCCTTTTGGTGGGAGGTCTGTTATCGTAATTGATGTCGGATTATGCGATAGTGTTTGTGCTATCATCCTTTTAGTGGTAGTGGTCGGTGTGAGTTTCGCTCCGTCATCGTTTTTGTGGAGGGTCTGTCATCGTATATGATGTCAGATTGTGCGATAGTGTTTGTCCTATTATCCTTTAAGTGGTAGTAGTCGGTGTTAGTTTAGCCCTGTAATCCTTTTGGTGCGGGGTCTATCATCTTGATTGACGTCAGATTTTGCGATGGTATTTGTCCTATCATCCTTTGATGGTAGTGGCCGGTGTGAGTTTCGCTCTGTCATCCTTTTGGCAGGGGGTATTTCATCGTAATTGAGTTTAGATTGTGCGATAGTGTTTTTCTTATCATCCTTTTGGTTATAGTGGCCGGTGTGTGAGTTTTGCTCCGTTATCCTTTTGGTGGGGGGTCTATCATCTTATTGATGTCATATTGTGGAATAGTGTTTGCACTATCATCCTTTAGGTTGTAGTGGCCGGTGTGAGTTTCGCTCCGTCACCCTTTTGGCGGGGGGAGGGGGGATCTGTCATTGTAATTGATGACAGGTTATGGGATAATGTTTATCCTATCATCCTTTTTGGTGGTAGTGGCCGGTGTGAGTTTCGCTCCGTCATCCTTTTGGTGGGAGGTCTGTCATCGTAATTGATGTCGGATTGTGCGATAGTGTTTGTGCTATCATCCTTTTAGTGGTAGTGGTCGGTGTGAGTTTCGCTCCGTCATCGTTTTCGTGGGGGGTTTGTCATCGTATATGATGTCAGATTGTGCGATAGTGTTTGTCCTATTATACTTTAAGTGGTAGAGGTCGGTGTTAGTTTAGCCCCGTAATCCTTTTGGTGCGGGGTCTGTCATCTTGATTGATGTCAGATTTTGCGATGGTGTTTGTCCTATCATCCTTTGGTGGTAGTGGCCGGTGTGAGTTTCGCTCTGTCATCCTTTTGGTAGGAAGGTCTTTCATCGTAATTGATGTTAGATTGTGCGATAGTGTTTGTCCTGTCATCCTTTTGGTGATAGTGACCGGTGTGTGAGTTTTGCTCCGTTATCCTTTTGGTGGGGGGTCTATCATCTTATTGATGTCAGATTGTGGAATAGTGTTTGCACTATGATCCTTTAGGTGGTAGTGGCCGGTGTGAGTTTCGCTCCGTCACCCTTTTGGCGGGGGGAGGGGGGATCTGTCATTGTAATTGATGACAGATTGTGGGATAGTGTTTGTCCTATCATCCTTTTGTTGGTAGTGGATGGTGTGAGTTTCGTTCCGTCATCCTTTTGGTGGGGGGTCTGTCATCATAATTGATGTCAGATTGTGCGATAGTGTTTGTCCTATCATCCTTTTTGGTGGTAGTGGCCGGTGTGAGTTTCGCTCCGTCATTTTTTTGGTGGGAGGTCTGTCATTGTAATTGATGTCGGATTGTGCGATAGTGTTTGTGCTATCATCCTTTTAGTGGTAGTGGTCGGTGTGAGTTTCGCTCCATCATCGTTTTTGTGGGGGGTCTGTCATCGTATATGATGTCAGATTGTGCGATAGTGTTTGTCCTATTATCCTTTAAGTGGTAGTGGTCGGTGTTAGTTTAGCCCTGTAATCCTTTTGGTGCGAGGTCTGTTATCTTGATTGATGTCAGATTTTGCGATGGTGTTTGTCCTATCATCGTTTGGTTGTACTGGCCGGTGTGAGTTTCGCTCTGTCATCCTTTTGGTAAGGGGATCTTTCATCGTAGTTGATGTCAGATTGTGCGATAGTGTTTGTCCTATCATCCTTTTGGTGATAGTGGCCGGTGTGTGAGTTTTGCTCCGTTATCCTTTTGGTGGGAGGTCTATCATCTTATTGATGTCAGATTGTGGAATAGTGTTTGTACTATCATCCTTTAGGTGGTAGTGGCCGGTGTGAGTTTCGCTCCGTCACCCTTTTGGCGGGGGGAGGGGGGATCTGTCATTGTAATTGATGTCAGATTGTGGGATAGTGTTCGTCCTATCATCCTTTTGATGGTAGTGGCTGGTGTGAGTTTCGCTCCGTTATCCTTTTGGTGGGGGGGTCTGTCATCGTAATTGATGTCATATTGTGCGATAGTGTTTGTCCTATCATCCTTTTGGTGGTAGTAGCCGGTGTGATTTTTGCTCCGTCATCCTTTTGGTGGAGGGTCTGTCATCTTGTTGATGTTGCATTGTGCGATAGTGTTTGTCCTATCATCCTTTTTGGTGGTAGTGGCCGGTGTGAGTTTCGCTCTGTCATCCTTTGGTAGGAGGTTTGTCATTGTAATTGATGTCGGATTATGCGATAATGTTTGTCCTATCATCCTTTTAGTGGTAGTGGCCGGTGTGAGTTTCGCTCCATCATCGTTTTTGTGGGGGGTCTGTCATCGTATATGATGTCAGATTGTGCGATAGTGTTTGTCCTATTATCCTTTAAGTGGTAGTGGTTGGTGTTTGTTTTGCCCCGTAATCCTTTTGGTGGGGGGTCTGTCATCTTGATTGATGTCAGATTTTACGATGGTGTTTGTCCTATCATTCTTTGATGGTAGTGGCCAGTGTGAGTTTCGCTCTGTCATCCTTTTGGTGGGGGGGTCTTTCATCGTAATTGATGTCAGATTGTGCGATAGTGTTTGTCCTGTCATCCTTTTGGTGATAGTGGCCGGTGTGTGAGTTTTGCCCCATCATCCTTTTGGTGTGGGGTCTGTCATCTTATTGATGTCAGATTGTGGAATAGTGTTTGCACTATCATCCTTTAGGTGGTAGTGGATGGTGTGAGTTTCGCTCCGTCACCCTTTTGGTGGGGGGGGGGGCGAGGGGGTGTCTGTCATTGTAATTGATGTCAGATTGTGGGATAGTGTTTGTCCTATCATCCTTTTGCTGGTAGTGGCCGGTGTGAGTTTCGCTCCGTCATCCTTTTGGTGGGGGGTCCGTCATCGTACTTGATGTCAGATTGTACGATAGTGTTTGTCCTATCATCCTTTTTGTGGTAGTAACCGGTGTGAGTTTCGCTCCGTCGTCCTTTTGGTGGAGGGTCTGTCATCTTGTTGATGTTGCATTGTGCAGTAGTGTTTGTCCTATCATCCTTTTGGTGGTAGTGGCCGGTGTGTGTTTGGCTCCGTCATCCTTTTGGTGGGAGGTCTGTCATCGTAATTTATGTCAGATTATGCGATAGTGTTTGTCCTATCATCCTTTTGGTGATAGTGGCCGGTGTGATTTTTACTCCGTCATCCTTTTGGTGGAGGGTCTATCATCTTGTTGATGTTGCATTGTGCGATAGTGTTTGTCCTATCATCCTGTTTGGCGGTAGTGGCCGGTGTGAGTTTCGCTCCGTCATCCTTTGGGTGGGAGGTTTTTCATCATAATTAATGTCGGATTGTGCGATAGTTTTTATCCTATCATCCTTTTAGTGGTAGTGGTCGGTGTGAGTTTCACTTCGTCATTGTTTTTGTGGGGGGTCTGTCATCGTAATTGATGTCACATTGTGCGATTGTCCTTTAAGTGGTAGTGGTCGGTGTTAGTTTTGCCCCGTAATCCTTTTGGTGGGGGGTCTGTCATCTTTATTGATGTCAAATTGTGCGATGGTAGTGGCCAGTGTGAGTTTCGCTCTGTCATCCTTTTGGTGGGGGGATCTTTCATCGTAATTGATGTCACATTGTACGATTGTGTTTATCCTGTCATCATTTTAGTGATAGTGGCCGGTGAGTTTTTCTCCATCATCCTTTTGGTGTGGGGTCTGTCATCTTATGGATGTTAGATTGTGGGATAGTGTTTGCCATATCATCCTTTAGTTGGTAGTGATCAGCGTGATTTCGCTCCGTCATCCTTTTGGAGGGAGGTGTGACATCGTAATTGGTGTCAGATTATGCAATAGTGTTTGGCTTATCATCCTTTTGGTGATAGCAGTCGGTGAGAGTTTCGCTCCGTCATCCTTTTGGTGGGGGGTCTGTCATCGTAATTGATGTCAGATTATGCGATAATGTTTGTCCTATCATCCTTTTGGTGGTAGCAGCCGATGTGAGTTTCGCTCCGTCATCCTTTTGGTGGTGATTCTGTAATCTTATTGATGTCAGATTGTGGGATATTGTTTGCACTATCATCCTTTAGGTGGTGGTGGCCGGTGTGAGTTTCGCTCCGTCATCCTTTTGGTGGGGGGGGGGGGGGAGGGTATGTCGTTGTAATTAATGTCAGATTATGGGATAGTGTTTGTCCTATCATCCTTTTGCGGGTAGTGGCCGGTGTGAGTTTTGCTCCGTCATCCTTTTGGAGGGAGGTCTGTCATCGTAATTGATGTCAGATTGTGCGATAGTGTTTGTCCTATCATCCTTTTGGTGGTAGTGGCCGGTGTGAGTTTCGCTCTGTCATCCTTTTGGTGGGGGTCTGTCATCTTGATTGATGTCAGATTGTGCGATGGTGTTTGTCCTATCATCCTTTTGGTGGTAGTGGCTGGTGTGACTTTCGCTCTGTCATCCTTTTGGTTGGGGGTCTTTCATCGTTATTGATGTCAGATTGTGCGATAGTGTTTGTTCTATCATCCTTTTGGTGATAGTGGCTGGTGTGTGAGTTTAGCTCCGTCATCCATTTGGTGGGGGGTATGTCATCTTATTGATGTCAGATTGTGGAATAGTGTTTGCACTATCATCCTTTAGGTGGTAGTGGCCAGTGTGAGTTTCGCTCCGTCACCTTTTTGGTGGGTGGGAAGGGGGATCTGTCATTTTAATTTATGTTAGATTGTTTGATAGTGTTTGTCCTATCATCCTTTTGCTGGTAGTGGCCAGTGTGAGTTTCGCTCCGTCATCCTTTTGGTGGGGGGTCTGTCATCTTAATTGATGTAAGATTGTACGATACAGTTTTTCCTATCATCATTTTGGTGGTAGTAACCGGTGTGAGTTTTGCTCCGTCATCCTTTTGGTGGAGGGTCTATCATCTTTTTGATATTGCATTGTGCGATAGTGTTTGTCCTATAATCTTTTTGGTGGTAGTGGCCGGTGTGAGTTTCGCTCCGTCATCCTTTTGGTGGGAGGTCTATCATCGTAATTGATGTAAGATTGTGCGATAGTGTTTGTCCTATCATCCTTTTGGTGGTAGTGGCCGGTGTGAGTTTCACTCCGTCATCATTTTGGTGGGGGGTCTGTCATCGTATATGATGTGAGATTGTGCGATATTGTTTGTCCTATTATCCTTTAAGTGGTAGTGGCGGGTGTGAGTTTCGCCCCGTAATCCTTTTGGTGGGGGGTCTGTCATCTTGATTGATGTCAGATTGTGCGATGGTGTTTGTATTATCATCCTTTTGGTGGTAGTGGCCAGTGTGATTTTCGCTCTATCATCCTTTCGGCGGGGGGTCTGTCATCGTAATTGATGTCAGATTGTGCGATGGTGTTTGTCCTATCATTCTTTTGGGGGTAGTGGCCGGTGTGAGTTTCGCTCTGTCATCCTTTTGGTGGGGGTCTTTCATCGTAATTGATGTCAGATTGTGAGATAGTGTTTGTCCTATCATCATTTTGGTGATAGTGGCTGGTGTATGACTTTCGCTTCCTCATCCTTTTGGTGGGGGGTCTGTAATCACATTGTTGTCAGATTGTGGAATAGTATTCCCACTATCATCTTTAGGTGGTAATGGTCGGTGTGAGTTTCGCTCTGTCATCCTTTTGGTGGGGGGAGGAGGGTCTGTCATTGTAATTATGTTAGACTGTGGGATAGTCTTTGTCCTATCATCCTTTTGCTGTTAGTGGCCGGTGTGAGTTTCGCTCCGTCATCCTTTTGATGGTGGGTCTTTCATCGTAATTGATGTCAGATTGTGCGATAGTGTTTGTCTTATCATCCTTTTGGTGGTAGTAGCCAGTGTGAGTTTTACTCCGTCATCCTTTTGTGGGGGGTCTGTTATCTTATTGATTTCAGATTGTGCGATAGTGTTTGTCCTATCATCCTTTTGGTGTTAGTGGCCGGTGTGAGTTTGGCTCCGTCATCCTTTTGGTGGGTGGTCTATCATCTTATTGATGTTAGATTGTGGGATAGTGTTTTCCCTATCATCCTTTAGGAGGTAGTGGCCGGTGTGAGTTTCGCTCCGTCATCCTTTTGATGGGGGGTCTGTCATTGTAATTGATGTCAGATTATGCGATAATGTGTGTCCTATTGTTGCACCCCAGATTTTGACCCCTTAGATTCTCATTATCATTTTAGGAGCATACTCATGAACTTTCTAACCTTAACCCAGTGCAAGTTTGTCTTTGTCAAATTACAGATGAATCAGGGTTTCGTGCAGTCAAAATCGAAGCTTCAGGGTTTTTGATTAGTCAATGTTTTGGGCTCATTCAAATAAGAAACAAGGTCAAGGGTATCATATAATGTCAATTGGGAATCCAATTTGAGTTTGTTACCCCAGAATTCAAAGCAGTGCATTTCAGAGCACCCGATTAGGGTTTTTGACTAGTAAAAGTCAATTGTAGTTTGACTTTGATATTGGAAGATGTTTAAATGGTGGGATTATGATTCATGAAGTTCATATAGCTCAATAAAGTTCATTCAAGAAGTTTCAAAGTCTCTGGAGGCCCAGAATGTTAACAGGCGACTCGGTAGTCACCGATCGGTCGTACGGTTGACCGAAAAGTCAACTCTCCAAATTTTAGGAATTGGACTTCAAGTTGTGAAACAAAATTGTTCCTTATGTCATGTTGGACTTGCATATCAATTTTCATGACCATTGGATCAAGGATGAGGGAGTAATCGAAAAATCGAGAAATTAGGGTTTTGAAAGGGGCTAAACCATAACTCCTTAACCACACATCCAATTGAGTTTGTTCCAAGCTCATTTGGAAGCTCTTGACAAGTCCTACAAAATTCCCTAAGTGGTCCATGATCAGAAAATGCATAGATTTGGAGTTATGATCAAATTCATTTCTAGAGTGGAAAAAGACAGAGAAATTTCATTTTTTAAGTTCATTTTTTAGCAACTTTGGAAGGCTTTTTGGCCAAGTTCCTTTGGGAAATTGAAACTCATGAAAACATGAATGTTTTAGAGCTATTTGAGGGCTTTCTAAAAATTACTAGCATATCTCAAAAGGATTTGTGAGCTGAAAGTTATGGTCATGGCAAGTTGGTGGTTTTTCAGTTTAGTCCCACATTGCCCAATTTCAAAAATCACTTCCTTCATCAAAATTGACCAATTCTAACTTGTGAATCCTATTGTATCTGATATGTAGAAGTTTTGTAACCTAAGAGAACCAAGGAAACGCAGAAATATTGAAAAGGACAAGCTTTGCAAGTAGCTTGCAACTTGCCTTCAAAAGTAAAAAGTACGCATGAGGTGTAAAGAGAGTTCTGAAACAGCCATGATGCTACACTCTATCCTGCATTTAGACACTTTAAATTCATCATTTTTCTTGACTATTGAGGCTGGCCTTGCAGCCAAGGAAATTCACTTGAGGAGGTTTGATTTTAAAAGTTCAAAACCTTTCTTCAAAGTGAAGAAACTTCAAATCTGCCCAAGCCACTTCATTTGCCTATAAATAGGAATCTCCCTCATAAAACCAGAAGAAACCTCTGCTCTTGTGCACTTTGCCTCAAAACTTCAAAACCACAAAATCACCATTTCCACCAAAAACACCAAAAAATCTGCCTTGCTACTAGGGCTGCCAAAACCATTTCTCTACAGTAAAACACCCCAACAACCATCCGTACAATCTCTAAATGTGGTATAGAAAGTTTCTAAACCATTAAACCTCTCAAAAACCGCATTTTGGAAAAAGGCAACTTCTACATCAAGTTACTTTGACCAAAAGCCACAAATCCTACCAAATCTTGTTCTAGACATTTCCTTAGTGTTTTAATCATCTTAACACCTCTCATATAGTATTTCTCAATTGTCCAAAGTGCTAGAAATCATTGGTGGATTGCATTTCTCCATTTGTCATCATATTTGCAAATTACTTCAAAGAGAAGAAAGGACTCAAGGAAAAAAGGTAGATTGAAATTCTCTGGGTTTCTTGATTATTCTAGCTTGTTCAACAAAGTCTATTAGAGGTATGTGAACAATCTTTTCTCACTTTGCATCATAATTCTTTGATTTGACACTTAGAGTTCATCATGTGAAATGTATGATATGTATGTCCTTTATGCAAATCCTGCCATGACAGAGCTGTAACCTTTTGTTTGAATTGAATCATCTCCAAAATCATAAACATAATATGGGTACATGTTTCTTTTAAGTTGAACCTTCCTTAAACTAATTTTGAGCTTTGTGTGTTTCATCAAAAAGGCCAAAATGCATACTACATGCCATGTTTCATACCAGCTTGCTTTTAAATCAATTGTGTGATTGAACTTACTTATTATCATGTGTAGAAGCTATGTGCATAGTTGGCTTAACTTGAATATGCCTGGAAATGATTTGGAGATTTTTCATGCTTTTGTCAAAAACACCAATAACAGCCTGAAATTACCTTTTGTGTCACAGCCTATTTAGAGGTCCATTTTCCTGCTTAGACATCTTTGGTTATAGGTAATTGGTGTGTGTGTCTGATCCTTTTGATGACATTGTGCTTTAATCATGTTTTGGATACTTTGAGGCATTGTGCAACATCAAACTTGCAGCCAACACGCTAGTCTTAAACACAGGCTGTTTTGACCCCTAATTCTTGTTGGCCTTTATTTAAAATCATGAACATAGGTTGTGTATGTGACTCATACAGTCAAAATATGCTTGAAACTGGTTTTGACCCCCTACTGCCCTGCCAAACCATCAAGAAACAGGATGCATAACTTTTTTCATATTGGACAGTTTTTGAAAGCTTTTGGACATTGATTCTCACTCTATAACATGTATGTGAAGTGTGTATATGGCTGAGTTTGTCAGAAATTCTTAGAATCATGATTTAGGTTTTCTCTTGCTTTGACAAATGACCAAAATGCATTTTGGAAGGCAGGTGTGACCACAGACACTTATGAATCTATTTCTGAACATGAACACAGTCTTTAGCACATATTTAAAGTGTATAAATGATTGGTTTGATCTATATGAGTCTGGAATTTAAAATACTTCACAACCTGCACATCACACTTGTTACTTTTGCAATTCACACAACACTTGTCATCACAGCTGGTTTTCATCTTTGCTATGCATTTCCACTCACTCCATGGCTTATTTGAATCATGTATAGATGATTACCTTAATTCAAAACTGACTGTATTGAGTTGATCATTTCAAAATGCATCAAAAGCACAAAATTGCAACTCATATATCATTTTTCACCACAGCATAAATTGAGCCTTACCTCTTGCATAAACTTAGTCCTTGTCACTTATATGTTGTGTGGATATGATTATTTTAATTCAAAGCTGACTGTCATGAGTGTTTCACTTCGAAATGCATTTTTAAAACATTATACTTGCATGATCATACCAGTATTTGTTCTGTTGTGTTTTGATCCAAATCAACTGTTGGAATACATCAAATACATCATTCTTAAAATGTTCAAACCCTCATTTCATTATTACAACAGTTGGTTTATGTTTTAGATTTCAAAATACATAACAAAGTGTCAAAGAGCATGTGCATTTGAATTTTTAAATAGAAGAAGAATCTCAGAAAATTAACATCACCATCATGATCCTCATATTTTTCTGGTCAAGATACATATAAGTTTCATCGCGTTTGGTTAAGAATCGGGAAAGTTACGAGTGAAAACGTAAATCATTTGAGTGTTCTTACTCTTGCCCAGAAATTCCAAGTGAATCGCCCATATATATTTATGGGGTGGCATATACAAACGGATGTATAGCCACCCCAGTGGTAAGACCATTATGTCAAAAACGCCTTGCACGCCTTGTACCTGAGTTCGACCCCTGAGGAGGGCAACTCTTTTATTTTATTTTTTTGTTATTTTTCACTCCATTTTCAAAAATTCGTATCTCTCTCAATTTAAATCGTTTTTCACCCGTTCGTTTTTCATTGTGTTCATCTTGATGTGTAATTTCATGTCATATTTTTTATTTTCATGTTTGACAAATTTTTCATCTCTTTTGACTTCGTGCAAGTTAAGTGCATTTTACGTTCGTTTACGCATGTGCAGATGAATTTTTCTTTGGTTATACTTGAATTTGTTGGTGATACTTGCTTGTATTTATATCCTTATATATTAGTCAACATGCTAGGATTTTATTTTTTTGTTGTTACCATGTTCCCTCTGTTGAATATAATTGAACTCGATCTGTCGTCACAGTTCCTAATAATTCATCTGCTTTGATTGTCATCAATGCACCTTCATCTTTATCATTTCACATGTTTATTTAATGGTTGTCACCATGAATATGCCTTTATCATGTTGTTAATTTTCTTGTTTTTTTCTTTCCCCAAGTGATGAAGCTTGTTAGCTCTCATCCAGTTGCCTCCCCTGTCTACTTCCAAAGGAAAAGTCTGTTTGACCCTCATGTCATGGATACATCCCTCATCCCTCTCTTGACTTTGCTAAGTCACTTTAACCCTAGATTAGAAGCCATTAGACTTTGCTTCAAGTCTAAGAAACCCACATGTACTAGGAGTGTTCTTCAATTAGAACCCTAGGAGAGAGTTTGTCAACTCTATGTAAGGATCATCGTCATGATTTCTTACTTCGCCTTTTGAATATTACAACTTAGATTAGGGAGTTTTGTTAAACTCCACACAAACATTTTCATATTTGTTCCCCCCTTTGAACCTTGATCATAATCAAGTGTTCTTCTCCCCTTGTGAGGTGAACTACGATTTCTCTGATTCTATCCTAGTTAGGATACGTAAGCAGAAGATGCGACATCTTTGCGAGCAAACTTAGTGTATATAACTTTAGGTTTCAACTCATATCTTATCCCAATCCATAATACATATTTCATACACTTAGCAAGCAATCAAACAAAAGGTTCCTGTAGAGTACTACAGATGCTTAGGGAGCTAACACCTTCCCTAGGTATAACCAACCCCCGATCCCCAAATCTCATAAGCATTGTCGTTACATCGCGAAAAAGGTTTTTCTTTCTTTAGACCTTTCCTTTGGATAAAATAAATTTTGGTTGTAAAAAGAATTAAAGATTCAAGTTAATTTAATAGCTTGATATCCAATTTTCACCGAAACACCTATCATCCTTTTGGTGGTAGTGGCCGGTGTGTGTTTCGCTCTGTCATCCTTTTGGTGGAGGGGTCTGTCATCGTAATTGGTGTCAGATTGTGCAATAGTGTTTGTCTTATCATCCTTTTGGTGATAGCGGTCGATGTGAGTTTTTCTCTGTCATCCTTTTGGTGGGGGGCCTGTCATAGTAATTAATGTCAGATTATGCGATAGTGTTTGTCCTATCATCCTTTTGGTGATAGTGGCCGGTGTTCAATTTGCTTCGTCATCCTTTTGTGGGGAGTCTGTTATCTTATTGATGGCAGATTGTGCGATAGTGTTTGTCCTATCATCCTTTTAGTGGTAGTGGCCGGTAAGAGTTTCGCTCCATCATCCTTTTGGTGGGGGTCTGTCATCTTAATTGATGTCAGATTGTGCGATAGTGTTTGTCCAATCATCCTTTTGGTGATAGTGGTCGGTGTGAGTTTCGCTCTGTCATCCTTTTGGTGGGGGTCTGTCATCTAGGGGATGTCAGATTGTGTGATAAAGTTTGTACTATCATCCTTTTGGTGGTAGTGGGTCGGTGTGAGTTTCGCTCCGTCATCCTTTTAGTGGGGGGTCTGTCATCGTAATTGATGTCAGGTTGTGCGATAGTGTTTGTCCTATCATCCGATACTGTGGGTTCCTTATGTCAGTGTTGTGTTCTAGTAAGAGTGAAGCGTTGGTTCATCTCAGCCAATGGCACAACAGTCTTGATCCCCTGTTGCATTTGCATTTTCATTTGCATATTAACATTGACATGTATTTATGTTTCAGGTGCATATTCTCCTCTTGATTCTAGTTAGCCAGTTCCCTGCTGACATGGAGAGTTGTTTGAAGAAGACAATTGTGTATAAGTTTCCAACACCTGATATAGGGTCTCTACTCAGTTTGATTTCTGCTGCTGATCATAGTGTGATGGAAGATTTCAAGAAAGAGTATGAGAAGCTTCTCGGTTGTGTCTGCAAAGCTTCAGTGTTTGAGTTAGGAGGGCTTCACACCTTGCTTCAGTTCTATGACCCTCAGCTGAGATGTTTCACTTTCCCTGGTTATGTGTTGATGCCCACTCTGGAGGAGTTTTCCATGTTGTTAGGAGTTCCTATTCTGGATCAGATGCCTTTTTATCATTCTGCAGCTGAGCCTAATTTGACTAAACTTGCTAATGCTCTTTATCTGGATGCTTCTGAGTTAGAAGGAAAGTTGGTTCAAAGGAATGGGATGTCTGGTTTCTCATTGCCTTTCTTGGTTGGTAGAGCTCATCATTTTGCAAAAGAAGGATGTTGGATTATCTTTAATGCTATCTTGGCTCTGTACATATACGGCATAATTCTGTTCCCAAATATTCCAGACTTTGTGGATTTGGATGCTTTCCATATCTTTGTCTCGAAGAATCTTGTACCTACTCTCTTGGGAAATGTGTACCACTCTTAGCATTACAAGAATGAGAATAGGAGGGGGAAATGTCTCTTGCTGTGTACCTATTTTGTATAGATGGTATATGAGTCATCTTCCTAAGTCTAGTCCATTTGTAGACATCTCAGACACCGCTGATTATTTAGAGAGGCTTATGGGGTTAACTTCTGAAGACATTGTATGGTTTAACCGAGACTTCTTGGGTGTGGAGATAATCTTTAGTTGTGGTGGTTTTCCTAATGTCCCTTTGATTGGAAGAAAGGGTGTTATTAACTACAATCCGGCTCTTGCAGTGAGGCAAATTGGTTATGCTCTAAGGGAACCTCCAAAGGAAGAAGAAATACAGGAATCTATGTATTTCACCGGCCTGATTGACAGTGAGACCCTGATCAAATTGGAGAAGGCTCGGAGTAAAATTCATCGTAGGGGGAAATCTTCTTTGGGAAAGAGCAATAGCAGAGCTTATGAGCCTTATGTGGTTTGGATTAAGGAAAGAATTGAGAGATTGTCGTTCCCATTTCCAGCTCGAGAACCTTTGTATCCCCAAATGATTGAAGAACCAGCAACATTTGATATTCAAAGATATAATCAACTGTGGGCTGAAAAAGAGGAATTACGCAAGGTAAACGAGGAGTTGGAAAAGGAAATTATGCAACTCAGAAGTGAAAAGAATCAAGCTACCTACTCATCTAAGAAGCAGACAGAGCTAGTGAACAAGATGGGAAGAGAAATAACAAAGGAGATTTTCGCCCGAGAACGAGTGGGCTGAGACTTGAAGAGTGCTAGTGATATCCTCAAAGATAAGAAGAAGGAGCTAGAAAGAGCACATCTAGAGATATCTAAATTCAATGCTCAATGGAACGCTATTCTGACTAACAACAAAGAACGAGAAGATGGACTGCAGCAAAAAATCGTCAGATTGAAAGCTCAACTCCAAGTGAAGGAAGAGAGGGATATAGTTGAATCCTCACGCTGATGCGAAAGTGACCGCAAGTTGAATGAAGCTCTTGCAACATTGGAAGAGTATAGATTACGATCGGGTCTGAAGAGGCCTAAGCTTGAAGAAGCATTTGGGGAAGGTGCCTGGAAGGATTACGCTCAGGGCTTGCAGGATACTATTAGCAGGAGGGATTTTCTCATCCAGGGGTTGATTGCTAGGCCAGACCATCTGGATACTAAGGAGTTGCTAGAGGAGTTCCATACTTGATGTATTTTCTCCTTTAGTATTTGTTGTTATGTTGTATCTCGACCATCACTAGGATTATTGGATGGGGTCGTGTTTTGATTCTGTTGTAGTTCCTCAGTGACATGATGTGTATTGACTCTGGTTCTCATTTTATTTATGAGAAGATTGTATGACCTTATATGTTGGTTCTCCATTGTCTTGTTGTTCTCAGGAAACTAGAATCAAGGGGAAATTTTCCCTAAAAGCATATTTGCATGTCTGCATACTGCATCATTTCTCATTCTGCATTGCAGGTGTTCCAGGTTCCGTTAACCTTATCCTTTTTGTGGTTTGTTCAGCTTGTTTCACGATTGGAAACCAAGCGATTCATCGCTACTCTACGAGGGGAAATCAACAAAAAGCTATGGACCAAATCCAACTCGAGTTGCAGGACTTCCGTGACCGCATGGCACAATTCATGGACATGATGCAATGGGTCACCAACGGCCAGGAACAACTGAGAACACTGGTGCAACCTCTAATTGTAAGGGTTGACGGGAGTGGGGTTCTACATGGAGGAACTGCTGATATACCTCCTACAGCTGATAATGTTACCCCTCACGCTACTGCCATTCCAACTGTTGTTATCCCTCTGGGCGGAGGTAATCATACTAGAATCCCTATTCCTACACCAACATGTGTTGTGCATGGAAACACTTGCCCTTAGTGGGATGAGGATGTCCAGGATGAGGTTTTATCTATGAGAGAGCTTGGTGCTGGTCTGCAGCCTAACGTAGACAGAAGGTTTAGGCTGATAGAGGAAAAGATGAAGAATTTTGAAAATCAAAACTCGCTGGGTTTAGATATGTCAAATCTGGGGCTGATCCCAGACCTGAAGATTCCTCCGAAGTTTAAGGTTCCGGACTTCGATAAGTATAAGGGGACAACTTGTCCTAGGGTGCATCTCCACTCTTATTACCATAAGATGTTTGCATACTCCGACGATGAGAAGCTGCTCATGCATTTCTTCCAGGATAGTCTTTCTGGTCCATCCCTGGAATGGTATATGGGTCTAGAGCCAGCCAACATCAGGAGTTGGAGAGATTTGGCTAAAGCTTTTGTCAGACATTATCAGTATAACAGTGATCTGGCACCAAACAGGGTACAGTTGCAGAACCTGTCACAGAGAAGTAATGAAGGTTTCAAGGAATACGCCCAGAGATGGCACAGGCTAGCAGCAAGAGTTCAACCTCCTATGGTGGAGAGAGAGCTGATTGACATGTTTGTTGCTACATTGTCGGGAGTGTATTATGAGAAATTGATAGGCAATATGTCGGGTAGTTTTTCAGACTTGGCCATTACAGGCGAGCGGGCTGAAAATGAAATCAAACTGGGGAAGATACAGGCCGAAGAAGGATCCTCTGCTAGAGGAGGTAGGAAAGGTTTTGGCAATAAGAAGAGAGAGGGGGAAACAAATGCAGTATCAGGTTTCCGAAGCAGAAATAAGAGCAGAAATCAACAATATCGTCAGCAGCAACCTCAAGTTGCAAGCATTACAGTCCCATCTGCACCACAACAATAGCAACAGTGTCCATAACAACAACAAAATTACGCTCTGCGACGATTCCAAGATCGGGGAAGAGCAGTGAACAGACAATTTGATGCACCGTCGATGCCTTATTCGCAGTTACTACAACATTTGATGCATTACAATTGATCCAGAAAAGGACGCTAGCTCCTTTAATTGGCGCACCACCTCTGGGGTATGATGCCAATGCCAGGTGCGATTTTCACTCCGGTGCTCCCGACCATAACATTGATAATTGTAAAGCCTTCAAGCATAAGGTACAAGACCTTATCGATAGTAAAGCTATCAATTTTTCACATGACACGCCAAAAGTTGTGAAAAATCCCATGCCTAATCATGGAGCGGCTGGGGTAAATGCCATTGTTGAGGAGGAAGGTTTAAATCTGGTGACTGATGTTGAAGAACTGAAAACTCCATTGAGTTTTGTGAAGGATAAGTTGTTGAGTGGATGAGTGTTTCCCGGTTGTGACAGATACTGCACAAGTTGTTTAACCCATCCTGAGGGATGTGAGAAATTGAAGAGTCATGTTCAAAGGTTGATGGATGACGGTGTTCTGCAGTTTGACAGAGTTTTGGAAGAGAAAAGAGGAAAAGTAATTGATGAAGAGAAGGATGAAGTGGCTACAATTTCCATTCCTTACAAAACAATCATTATTTCTGTGCCGCCAAGGCCACCCACCATTATAATGACTAAAGTAGGGCATGTACCCTACGAGAGTACCAAGGCGATCCCATGGAATTATGGGGTTGAGGTCTATTGTAACGGTCAGAAGCAGGAGCTGAAGAATTCACCATTGGATTCTGTTGATAATCTGGTAGGGATCGGTGGGATAACCAGAAGCGAAAGAGTATTTTCACCTCCGGAAGCGAATGCTGAAAGGTCCAATAAGGGAAAAGGAAAAGCTGTGGTTGAAGAGAGTTCTCAGAGTGGTGAGAAAGAATCTTTGTTGAAAGATGCGGAAGAGTTTATGCGCTTGATCAGGAAAAGTGATTATAAGATTGTAGATCACTTGTAACAAACTTCGTCGAAGATTTCAATCTTCTCTCTACTTCTATGCTCTGAGGCACATAGAAATGCCTCATTATGGATTCTGAATACCGCATACGTGCCACAGAAAATTTCTGTGAATCAACTAGAAGGAGTGGTGGCACATGTCAACGCTGGGAACGGGCTAGGATTTACAGATCTTAATTTGACGCCCAAGGGAAGAGACCATAATCACGCGCTGCATATCTCCATTGAATGCAGAGGGGTTATATTGCCGCATGTGCTGGTGGCCACTGGGTCATCACTTAATGTGTTACCCAAGAAAGCTTTGATGAAGCTGGACTCCCAGGGAGTAATGTACACCCCAAGTGATTTGGTTGTGCGAGCTTTTGATGGGACAAGAAGGTCTGTTTTTAGAGAAGTGACTCTTCCAATCCAGGTTGGACCATAGGTTTTCAATGTTGTGTTTTACATTAAGGATATTCCTCCGACATATAGTTGTTTATTGGGACGACTATAGATTCATTCGGCGGGAGCGGTGACGTCAACTCTACACCAAAAGCTGAAATATATGGTGGGCGGTAATATTGTTACTGTTTGCGGTGTGGAGGATATTATGATAAGCCACTTGTCTTCATTCAAATATGTAGAGGTTGACGGTGAGATTCACGAAACATTGTGTCAAGCTTTCAAAACCGTGCAGATTAAAGAGAAGACGCCAATTGTGGGCAGTGTGCCTGAGGTTGTTATGTCATCTTTTAAGGAAGCACAGGCAGTGGTGAAGTCCGGAGCATCTCAGGGTTGGGGATAAGTTCTAAGCATCCCTAATAAACAGGACAAGTTTGGACTGGGGTACAACCCATCTTCTTCTTCTTCACAGAGTGCTCCGCACTACAGGGGACCAGTCCAATTCACTAGTGGTGGGGTGATTTTTGATCAGATCAATGTTGTGCCTAACGAAGAAGGGGATAGTGACTGCGACATGGATGCATGGATCCGGCCATGTATTCCTGGTCAGAGCTTGAACAAATTGACCATCAAGGAAGTTATCCAAGTGACTCGTGAAGAGTAATTTTCCTATTTTCTTGATTATGTGTAGCCCTATGTTCTACCCGGAACATAGTGGTCTTTGTCTGAAGGGCCTTATCTTTTATGTTTAAACATTCGTTTTATCATTAATCAAAGGGCGTTTTTCTTGCATTCAAATATTGTGATCTCTTATTTTCTTGTTTTATTTTAATAATAAAATGGAAATGTGGTTTGTGCTTGTTTGCATATCATTTTAAGCATTAAATCATCATCATTGCAGGTTTCACCTTGCAGATGCCACCGACTCAGACTCGTATATGACTCAGTATGACTTTGATAATCCGATCTTTTAGGTTGAAGAAAAGATTGAGGAAGACGAAGACATACCTGAAGAGCTGGTCAGGCTACTGAAACAAGAAGAGAAGGTTATTCTGCCTCATCAGGAGGAAATTGAGGTCATTAACTTGGGCACTGAGGAAGCCAGAAAGGAAGTCGGTGGCTGCATTGCGGAGTGACGTCAAACGAAGACTGGTTGAAATGCTCCGGGAGTATAAAGATGTCTTTGCTTGGTCATATGAATATATGCTCGGTCTTGATACAAATATTGTGGTTCATCGCTTACCTCTTCGAGAAGAGTGTCCATCTGTGAAACAAAAGCTGAGATAAACCAGACCATACATGGAGGTAAAAGTTAAAGAAGAGGTCAAGAAGCAGTTGGACGCAGGATTTCTCACCGTGACGAATTACCCTCTATGGGTCGCTAACATTGTACCTGTACCAAAGAAGGATGGAAAGGTAAGAATGTGTGTAGATTACCGTGGTCTCAACAGAGCGAACCCGAAAGATGATTTTCCGCTCCCCCATGTTGATGTGCTTGTTGATAATACCGTGCAGTATTCATTGTTTTCCTTCATGGACGGTTTTTCCGGGATATAATCAGATCAAGATGGCCCCGGAAGACATGGAGAAAACAACATTTATCACACCGCTGGGGATGTTTTGCTATAAGGTAATGCCCTTTGGATTGAAGAATGCAGGGGCAACCTATCAGTGGGAAATGGTGACTTTGTTTCATGATATGATTCATCATGAGATTGAGGTTTATGTTGATGACATGATCGCAAAGTCGCAAACGTAGGAAGAACATCTGGTGAATCTTTTAAAGTTGTTTCAGAGGCTAAGGAAATTCAGACTGAGGTTGAATATGAACAAGTGCACTTTTGGTGTACGGTCAGGAAAGTTATTGGGGTTCATAGTCAGTGAAAAAGGAATCGAGTTCGATCCTGCAAAAATAAAAGCAATTCAGGAAATGCCAACACAAAAGATTGAGACGGAGGTTTGTGGTTTCTTGGGTAGATTGAACTACATTGCAATGTTCATATCTCACCTCTCACAGCCACGTGTGAACCAATGTTCAAATTGTTAAAGAAAGATCAAGCGGTGGTCTGGAATGAAAATTTCCAAAGGGCATTTGCAAAAATAAACGAGTATTTGGAGGAGCCTCCGATATTGATGCCTCTAATGGCTGGAAGACCATTAATAATGTATTTAACGGTCCTTGAGAATTCCATGGGTTGTGTTCTTAGTCAACATGACGAGACGGGAAGAAAAGAGCATGCAATTTATTACTTGAGTAAAAAGTTCACAGATTGTAAGTCCAGATACTCAATGTTGGAAAAGACGTGTTGAGCACTCGCTTGGGCTGCCAAACGCCTAAGGCAATACATGCTAACCATACAACCATGCTGATTTCAAAGATGGACCCGATTAAGTACGTGTTCAAAAAGCAAGCACTATCGGGAAGGATTTCCAGATGGCAGATGTTTTGACAGAATACGGCATTCAATACGTCTCCCAAAAGGCTATTAAGGGGAGTGTTATATCAGAATACCTTATAGAGCAACCGATTAATGATTATCAACTGATGAAGTTTGAATCTCCTGATGAGGATATTATGTTCTTGAAGATGAAATATTTTGATGAGTCGTTACCTGATGAAGGTCTTGAGAAAAGCTCCCAATGGCAGATGATTTTTGACGGTGCTGTTAACTCATACGGTAGTGGAATTGGGGCAATTATTACAACTCCCCTTGGTTCTCGTATCCCATTCAATTCCAGGTTAACATTTCCCTGCACCAATAACGAAGCTGAATATGAAGCATGTATCAGGGGTATTGAAGAAGCGATTGATTTGAAAATCAAAAACCTTGATATTTATTGTGATTCAGCTTTGGTGGTCAATCAGATCAAAGGAGAGTGGGAGACTCAACAGCCTAATCTGATTCCTTATATGAACTATGTGAGGAGGTTGTTACCTTTCTTTGACAGGGTAGAGTTTCACCATGTGCCAAGAGCGGAGAATCAGATGGCAGATGCCTTGGCTATGTTATCCTCAATGTATAAAGTGAACTATTGGAACGATGCTCCGAGGATTGTCATCTCGCGCCTTGATAGGCTGACATTCATATTTGCAATAGAGGATACTTCAGATGGGAAGCCATGGTATTATGATATCCAGAATTTTATCAAGAACCAAGAATATCTGCCTGGGGCTTCGGTCCAGGATAAGAAGACCTTGAGGAGGCTATCTGGAAATTTCTATCTGAACCAAGATGGTGTACTCTACTGAAGGAATTTTAACTTAGTTCTATTGAGATGCGTGCACGAAAAAGAAGCAGGCTTGCCTATGGAAGAGGTCCACGAAGGTTCCTTTAGTACACATGCAGGCGGGCATGCCATGTCTCGAAAATTGTTAAGGGCAGGTTATTATTGGCTGACTATGGAGTCTGATTACTTCAAGTATGCGAAGAAATGTCATAAATGCCAGATTTATGCTAATAAGATTCATGTGCCGCCAAGTCCTTTGAATGTCATGGTGTCTCCTTGGCCCTTTTCCATGTGGGACATTGACATGATTGGCAAGATTGAGCCAACCGCATCCAATGGACATCGCTTCATCTTAGTGGCAATTGATTATTTCACTAAGTGGGTTGAAGCCGCTTCCTATTCCAATGTCACCAAACAAGTGGTAGCCCGGTTTAATAAGAAGGACATCATCTGTCGTTACGGAGTGCCCGAGAGAATCATTACTGATAATGGTTCAAATTTGAATAACAAGATGATGAAGGAACTGTACCAGAGGTTCAAGATTGAGCATCACAATTCTTTTCCCTATCGTCCGAAGATGAATGGCGCTGTTGAAGCGGACAATAAGAATATAAAGAAGATTATGCAGAAGATGGTTGTGACCTACAAAGATTGGCACGAGATGTTGCCCTTTGCGTTGCACGGATATCGTACTTCGGTACATACTTCAACTGGGGAAACTTCTTTCTCGCTAGTGTATGGTATGGAAGTTGTCCTACCATTGGTAATCGAGATTCCTTCTTTGAGAGTTATGGTTGATGTCAAACTCGATGAGGCAGAATAGGTGAGAAACAGATTGAATCAGCTCAGCCTGATGGATGAGAAAAGATTAGCGTCCATTGCATATGGTCGTTTGTATCAAAGCAGGATGAAGAAAGCTTTTGATAAGAAGGTGCGTCCTTGGAGCTTTCAAGCAGGTGATTTTGTGTTGAAGAAGATTCCCCCTCCACAGAGAGATCACAGGGGTAAATGGACACCCAATTACGAAGGTCCATATGTTGTAAGGAAAGTCTTCTCAGGAGGAGCCTTAATACTGTGTACCATGGATGGTGAAGATTTCACATCCCTTGTGAACGCAGACGCAATTAAAAAATACTTTGCTTAAACAGACCCACTGGAAAGAAAAAAAATATCCAGGAAAAAATGAGGCATCCCAGCGGACCATAAAAAGATTGGGTTCGGGCAAAAGTTAGGGATAAAAATAAAAGATGTAAACCCGCAAAGTTGAAAACTTGAAAAGGATACTTTGGAAAAAATGGGTATCCCGGTGAATCAAAAACCCGCGAGGACGATTCAAGAAAAAGTTAGGGATTTGAAAAGCAAATGACTGCGGTCTGCATGTTGATCTTTAGAGCATAGTGGATTATGGGAGGACCTGAGGGCCATCCGTTCAAATCAGTCTCTTCAGAGGAAGAAGCATTGGAAAAGCATCAAAGTCATGCGAGTCATAGATGAGTCGACACATGGTGGTTGTTTGTACCATATTACCTACATTTAATATATCTTTGTGCATTTCTGTAAATTTTTGCGTAGCTTTCTCTTTTCAAGAGTTACATCTGTTGTAAAATCTGCCTATTTACTGGCCATTTATCAATGAAGTACATACTATTCAGTAAATTGTTGTTCTTATTTTAGCCTTTACTGTTTTTGTTTTCAAAAAAATGCCTGATGTTTTTTATAAAACTTTGCATACATAAACTTGTGGGCTTTGCTGGTAATTATTAAAACTTTGATTTTCTTGAACGACGTCACGGATGATGACCGAGATAGTTTCTGTTGTGTAGGATATCTTGTTTGTTTGTTTATTTACAGGTTGAGCGTGTACGCTTATCTCCAGCAGATCAAATGTATGAGCTTATCTCCAGCAGGTTGGGATTGAATTTCTCTTCATCCGACAAATTTGGGATTATCCCCAGTAGCAGAGCAGATTCAGAGTTCCGGTTCCCCACAGAGTCTAAGTCTTTGACTCCTTGTTCCCTCAGAGTCTAGGCCATTGACTAATTTCCCTAAGCGGAGTTTGATATTGTTGAGTTTCATTTTCTCATTCCCCAAGCAGAGGTCGATGTTGATTCCCTCATTGTTTAATCCCCAGCAGAGTTGGCGGAGTAGGTTTCTTCCCCATGGAGTGGGATTATTTCCTGAGAAGGTTATCTCTCATCCTCAGCAGAGAGAGTTTCGGCCAGCGCCCCAGTAAATCTTACTCATCCCTAGCAAATAGTGGATTTAATCGTTGGTAGAGCATAATCTCCGGCAGAGTAGAGTAATTCCCCGCAGTTTGCTTTACTCCCCAGTAGAGTCGTATTCTGAAAGGACATCCAGGGCTGATTTCCCCAATAGAGTTGAGATGATCTTAGCAGTTGGCTGCCTTTTTTTCCAGCCGAGTCTTTTGTTCCCCAAAAGAGTTGTATTCTGGTAGGCCATTCAGAGCGCTTTCCTTAAAAGAATTTGAGTTGATTCCTAGTGGAATAGAGTTTTGTTCTCGTCAGAGCAGTATTACCCAGGAAAGTTCTTTTCTTGGAGGCCATCTAGGACTTGTTGTTCCCAGCAAAAGTCCAATCGTAATTGGCATGTCTTACCTTTCCCTGGCGGGGTTGCTTTCGTCTCTTCAGCATTTATTTTGCCGGCCTTCGGGTTCGACGCTCGCTTTTATTTAGCGAATGCCTGCTGGTTAGCAGATGTTTTCAACTTCGTGTTGAGCCGAACTTCGGGTTTGATGCTCGCTTTTATTTAGCAAATGCCTGCTGGTTAGTAGATGTTCTCAACTTTGTGTTGAGTCGGCCTTCGGGTTCGATGCTTGTTCTTATTTAACAGACCCTGCTGGTTAGCAGAAGTTCTCAACTTCGTGTTGAGCCGGCCTTCGAGTTCGATGCTCGCTTTTCTTTAGCGAATGCATGCTGGTTAGCAGATGTTCTCACCTTCGGGTTGAGCCGGCCTTCAGGTTCGATGCCTATTTTTATTTAATAGACGCCTGCTAGTTAGCAGATGTTCTCAACTTTGTGTTGAACCGGCCTTCGGGTTCGATGCTCACTTTTATTTAGCGAATGCTTGCTGGTTAGCAGATGTTCTCATCTTCATCTTGAGTCGGACTTCGGGTTTGATGCCTAGTTTGTTCAAGAAAGGTATGTCATTCAAGAGAAGAGTCTCAAGGGTTTCAAGCTCAAGAAAGAGTGTTTATTCAAATCATCAAGAGTGTTTACCATCATCATGAAGTTGTCAAAACTCCTTGAAAGGAAGGATTAATGTGTGTTGTTTGTCTCCTATCTTGGGGGGTCAACAGAGAATCATCAAGGGTTCATAACATCTTTGTTTTGGATAAGAGGTGTTTGAGAAGCCCATTGAGTGTTTTGAAAGTCATTGTGGAGCTTGTCTAGGCATTCATTTCATCTGCAAGAGGTCACAGGCAAAGGATGTGAATCTAGGGTTTCATCTGGTCAACTCAAGGTCAACTGTGGACTTGTGAGAGTTCAAGACTTGGTTCTAAGTCATTGAGGCTATGGGAAGTTATCTTGAGACATTTAGGGTGTCATGTCAAGCTCAAATCAAGAAGGCTTAGGGTTACTAAGTTAGGGTTTTAGAGGATCTCAGTGTAAAAACCCCTTCTTTAGTGCCGAACTTCAAGGGCAATTCACCATACGATACAAGTTTATTCTCATTTTCATGCAAACATGAAACTTGCAAGGCATGTTCTTATATTTCTTTTTAGTACTAGAACTCATTCATTGAGTGTGTAGAACTCAATTTATGATGACAAAAAGTTAGAGGTCTCAGATGAACTTATTTTTTGTCATCTAAAAGTCAACTCACTTCCAAGGCACTTTTAACCTAGATTCAAGTTTCTCCTAGACTTCAAATTAACATGAAAGTTTCTCCTCATGATCTTATCTTTCCAAAAAGTCCTATAAGTCCTTGATATAATTTTTAGAGCTCAAGTTATGGACCTTATAAGGCAAGGGTATTTTGGGAAAGTTTCATTATGGGTCATTTGTTACATAGGTCATTTTCATGCACTTGTGTACACCAAATGAACTTCCAACCAACATGAGATTTTCTCCTAGAGACCTTATTTACATTATAGAACTTAAGGATCTTGAGAACTATGTCTGTTTATGGACATGTGGAAGGATTTTCAAGTGAATTATGAACTTTTGAGCATGGTTTGAATTTGATTCATTATAGGTCATGTTTTGCTCTCATTTTGAATCAATTCACTTCATAATGTGATCACAAGCAAAATTGTACAATTGGTTTGGTACAAGAGAGCATGAAAACGTGCATTTTCAAGTTTCTTCATGGAAAAGTTTCAACTTCAATCTTACCATTTGGATCAAATTAGAAGCCCAATACAATTCAGTTGCAAACTACACCTCACCAGATGCAGATTAGTGTAATTACAAGGCATGAATGAAGCAAATACCGTGTGCACGAGTGAGTTTCTTTTTTGGGAAAAATTTCAAATCTCCAAATTGAGGCTTCATGGGCCTTCAAAACCAATTCAAATCCATCATATATAAACTCTGAGCTTGCCCTAGAAGCTCAAAATGCGCATTTGGAGCTAGAGTGAACAATTTCAGATTCAAATTTCTCAAGAAAATTCCAAGTTCGAATTCCATTTTTCTCTGCAAATCAAGTGAAATTGAAGCTCAATTCATCTTCCTGGAAACATTTGGAGTGGAACTGAAGCAAGAGAAACAAGCTTGCGCGCCTGAGAAGAACCAACGGAGTTGCTCCGCTCAGTAAGTTTCTAATATGTATTTCTCTCACTCTAGACTATGATTTAGGCTCATACTGGTTGCATCTAAAGCCCTATGTTAAGTAGGCCATGTTTGCATAGTTGTTGTTCATGTTTGGTTGAGTTTCAGTATGTGTATCTCAAACTTCAAGCCTTCGATTCTCTTAATTAATGAACATTTTCAATGTTTGGATCTTGGATTTGGAACCCTTGCAAGCTCAGCTTTCATTTAGTACCATTTTTGTGGCTATTGATGGTGATTGTCTCACCTGAGCTCCAGTGAGCTCACCGGAGAAGACGACGGAACACCATGAAGCTTCCTGTAAACTCCTCCAAAATTCTGAAGTAAACCTCGGATCTCTATTCGACACGATACTCGACGGAACACCATGAAGCTTCACAATTACCCGAATGTAAATCTCCGTCAGCTTCTCCAAAGGAAAACTGATATTGATCGGCACAAAATGTGAAGACTTCGTAAGTCGATCCATAATCACCCAAATAGTCTCAAATCCTTTCTCCGTATTCGGAAAACCCGTAACAAAATCCATAGTTATACAATCTCATTTCCAAACCGGAACTTCCAGCGGTTGCATCACTCCCAAGGGTTTCTGATGTTCCACCTTCGATTTCTGACACATCAAACAGGCGTAAACAAATTGAGCTATATCCCTTTTCATACCAGACCACCAAAATATTTTCCTTAAATCGTGGTACATCTTCGTAGCTCCCGAATGGATACTTAAACTACTACGATGTCCCTCATTCAGAATTGACTTCTTCAGCTCGTCATTATCTGGTACACAAATCCTGCCTCTGAATCTCAACACACCTGTACTATCCAACTTAAAATCAGTATCAGAGTCACTTCCTATCCAGACATCAAATCCACTAACTTCACATCTAGCTTTTGGTTTTCCTTAATCGTATCCAAGAAATCATTATTCACTTGCAGCTTGCCCAACATCACACCACATGCCGTAATTTCACAAACCATGCTCAAATCTCTGAACTGCTCAATTATCTAAATTTCTTTTACCATCAAGGCCGACATATGAATTGTTTTCCTGCTCAGAGCATCGGCTACTACATTCTCCTTTCCTGGATGATAACTCAAACTGAAATCGTAATCCTTCAAGAATTCCAACCATCTTCTCTATCTCATATTTAGTTCCTTTTGATCAAACAGATATTTCAAACTCTTACGGTTATTAAACACCTCAAATCTTGAACCATACAAATAGTGCCTCCAGATCTTTAACACGAAAAACTACCGCAGCCAATTTAAGGTCATGGGTAGGGTAATTCCTTTCATGCACCCTCAATTTCTGCGAAGCATACGCCACCACCTTACCATTCTGCATAAGAACCCCGCCTAATCCCATCTTAGACGCATCACAGTACACCACAAAAGGTTCACTCGGAGTTGGCAATACTAACATCGGTGCCGTACTCAATTTCTTTTTCAGTTCCTCAAAGCTTTCTTCACAAGCGGCATCCCACACAAAAACTTGATCCTTCCTCGTCAACTGGGTCAATGGCAACGCCAAATGAGAAAACCCTTCAATAAACCTTCGGTAATAACCTGCCAAACCCACAAAGCTTCTAATTTCTGTTGCTGTCTTCGGCGGTTCCCACTGCAGCACCGCACTCACTTTCGATGGGTCCACTGCTACACCGTCACCAGATATCACATGCCCCAAGAAACTCACAGTCTTCATCCAGAACTCACACTTCGATAGTTTAGCAAACCATTTATTATCTTTCAGCACTTGCAAAGCAATTCTCAAATGTCCTGCATGCTCTTCTTCAGATTTAGAATAAATCAGTATATCATCAATAAACACAACAATAAACTGATCTAGATATGAATGGAATATTCGGTTCATATACTCCATAAACACTCCTGGCGCATTAGACACTCCAAAAGGCATTACACTATATTCGTAATGTCCATACCGAGTTCTAAATGCCGTTTTCTGAATATCACCTTCTTTCACTCTGATCTGATGGTAACCCGACCTCAAATCAATTTTACTGAACACACGGGCTCCCACCAACTGATCCATCAAATCATCAATCCTTGGAAGAGGATATTATTCTTAATGGTCACTTTATTCAACTGACGGTAATCGATGCACAAACGCATACTACCATCCTTCTTCTTTACCAATAGCACTGGAGCTCCCCACGGCGACACACTCGGTCTGATAAAGTTCTATCCAACAATTCACCAATCTGAGATTTCAAGTCAGCCAATTCTACTGCCGGCATCCTATACGGAACCATAGATATAGGTCTTGTACCAAGAACAATATTAATGCTAAACTCAACTTCTCTTGTCGGAGGTAATTCTGTAATATCATCAGGGAACACTTCGGGAAATTCATTCACCACAGCCAACTCTTCCATCGATGCCTTGCTGTCAACAGATAATGATGCAAATCAAGCAAACATTTTAGCTTCGTCCTCCAACAAGGTCCTCAATTCCTTATTAGAATGGAATCTGCCAACGCTTCCTCTTCTGGAATAAGGAACAGCAACACCTTCCGAAAACATTCGATGTAGACTCGGTTGAACTCCAACCATTTCATACCCAGAATAACATCCAGCTTACCAAGTGGCAGACAAATCAGATCTACCCTAAAGTCTCTACCGAAAATAGTCAGTGGACACTTCAAACACACCAAAGAAGTAGTCACTGAACCAATAAAGGGAGTCTGGATAGTCACCCGATGCTCGAGAGTAGACGACACCAATCCTAATCTCTTCATACAATCAACAGAAATGAACGAGTGGGTTGCACCCGTATCAATCATAGCAGTCAAAGGAACATTATTGATAAAATAAGTACCTTTGATAGAATGCTCCCCACTGGCAGCTTGAGTTCCTACCATAGCAAATACTTTACCATTGGCCTGAGGCACTTGAGACTTCTTCGGCTTCTTACAATGTGTACTGATATGACCTTTCTCACTACAGTTATAACAAGTAGTCATAGCAGCCCTGCAATCTGCCATCACATGGCCTGGCTTACCACACTTGAAATACTTCTTCACCTCATCCTGACAATCTTTAGCACGGTGCCCCACAACACCACATCGGAAACATTTCATACCAACAGACGATCTCCCTTCTCTGGGCTTCTTATCAGCAGCAGCCTTATGTTTTCCCTTATCAGCAGGAACACTATAAGGAGTACCACCAAATCTCTGCTTACCCTTCCGATCATTCGCAGCCTTATAGTGTGCAATCCTGGCCCCGTTGTCATTATCATAAATTCTGCTTCTGCTTACCAACTCGGGATAATTCCTAATCTTCTGACAAGCAATCCCCATCTTAATCTCCGGACGCAACCCGTTCTCAAACTTCAAACACTTGGAAGTCGTCGCCTCTTCAGTATTGTAATGAGGACAATACTGTACCAACCCTTCAAATTTAGGAGCATACTCTGCTACAGTCAGATTACCCTACTTCAGCTCCAGAAACTCTATCTCCTTAGCACTTCGTATATCTTCCAGAAAATAATTCTCCAGAAAATAAGTTCGAACCACATCCCAAGTAATAGCAGTTCCTGTAGCCTCCAATCTCTGGCGACTGTTGTCCCACCAAGCCTCAGCTTCACCTTCCAGCATATTAGTACCAAACCTCACATTTTGCTAATCATTACAACCCATTGTCCTAAAAATTTTCTCAATTGCCTTCAGCTATTTATGTGCAGCTTCAGGGTCCAAAATTCCTCCTTCAAACGTCGGTGGCTTGTAACTTTTAAACTGTGCCAAATCTCTGAATTGCGCACCCGCAGCTTGGTTCTGATTAGCAACCACCTGCGCCATCGCTTGCATAGCTACAGCCAAAGCAGCATCATTCCTTCCTGCCATACTGCTCAACCATAACAACACTAGGTTAAAAAGGCACACCACCTCTATCCTAAAGACAGACTCAACTACTACACTGGCCGGACGGGCCGACCTGCTCTGATTCTAACTTGTAACACCCCACTTTCCCAAATTAAAATAAAATACGATTAAATCAAATGAATATCGGAGTTTCCCTTCAAAAGTGGGATATCACATTCACAAAAGTTCAACAAAACACTACATTACATGATTTTCAAAATAAAGCACGGGAAAATTGTCATTAATACATCATTCCGACTCAATGGTTCATTCAATCGAACCCCGGAATAGATCACTTATGCTCCTCCTGAGACATGATCTATCCCCACCATTCTCCACAAAGGAGTACGGGTGAATCACTTACGCTCCTCCTGACACATGATTCAACTCCGCAATTCTCCACAAAGGAGTACGGATGGATCACTTACGCTCCTCCTAAGACATGATTCAACCCCACCATTCTCCACAAAGGAGTACAGATGGATCATTTACGCTCCTCCTGAGACATGATCCATCCCACCAAGACACCATGATATGCACGACACCAAATGCACAACACACAAACATCAAGCACACTAAGTGCACACGATCCTCCTGATCACATCACCATACATCATACATATATATATATACACACCAGTCAATTATGTTAATTAAAGTAAATAATAGGGAAATTACATTTGAACACCGAGTACACACGATCCTCCCGATCACCTCACTATGCATCATATACATATTACATATATATGTCTTACTTACCAATTAATTATGTCAATTAAATTCAATATTTTATAATTTCATCTTTCAACACCAAGTATACACTCTTCACCACTAAACACCATCTCTCTACCTATCACAACCCAAGGAATCCTACAAAACAAATTACAAAACAAAACAGCACAAAAATTACCTTTCTATCACGCTCGCTGGCTCACACGCCTAGCAAGGGCTCAGCGAACGCTCGCTGCCTCATTCGCCTAGCGAACCTGCTAGCGAAGGCAGATAGTGGCTACTGGAAGTACTCGCTACCCAACTCGCCTAGCGAATTCCTAGCGAATGCTCGCTACTAGCTTGCTCAGCGAAGGTGCTGGCGAACGTCTGTGATTTGACAAAACCCTCACTGTTTAAAAATTCATCAGAAGCTCAAAAATCATCTGATTCTCACCAAACCAGTCCCAGTAGTCTTAGCCTATCACTCTACGACTAAACCACACTACTTATTCCATTCTTTACCCAATAAAACATCAACTCTACTGATTAAATCATTTTCGGCCTAAAATGGTAAACTACCCGGAACACCCAACAATCCCTACATAATCACATGCAAGGCTGGAATAATAGAGTTTCACCAATTCATAACAACATAAGCACAATTCATCCATGGAAGCAACAATCAGAAACACAACAACATGCCAATCATGTTCATCAAATCCCTATGGGGTTAAGGAATCCCCAACTACCCAATTCATGAAATTATCAATCCCAATTTGTTTCGCCCCTCTTACCTCGATTAGTTGCTCCGATCGTTGAAGAATTCCTACGAATCTGATTGCTCTTCCTTGTTTCTCTTCCTTCCTTGTTCTTCCTCCTCACTCTTTCTCCCACTTGATTGTGTTCTATTTCTTCTCTTCTCTAAAAACTCACAAATACCCCTCTTAGATCTCTTAAATCCTTATTTCTTTTATTCCAATAATAATAATACCAATAATAATAATAATAATAATATTACTATTAATTATCAAATTATTATCATTATCAATTATATTATATTAATATTAAAGGCTATAGTTTCTTAAATAATCTCCACAAAGGCACGCCGAAATAAAATAACACCGGAAAGATTAAATGATTAAAATGGGTGTTACAACGCTCCCCCGCTTTAATTATTTTCTTCCTCGAAAATTACCTGATGAAAACAATTCCGGATACACTTCCTGCATCCTGCTTTCTAATTCCCAAGTCACACTGCCTTCTGCAGCACCTCCCCAAACCACTTTCACCAAAGATATCTCCTTCTCTCGGAGTTGCTTCATCTTACGATCCTCGATCCTCAACGACATCGTCTCCACAGTAAGATTCTCCCTGACTTGAACTTCATCTCTCTGGATCACATGAGATGGATCTGAGACATACCTTCGAAGTTGCGACACATGAAATACGTCATGCAAGTCCGACAGTTCAGGCGGCAACGCAACCCTATAAGCTACAACACCAACTCTCTGCAAAATCTGATACGGCCCAATAAACTTAGGATCCAGCTTCTTGGACTTCAATGCACGACCCACACCAGTCACTGGGTTAACTCTCAAGAACACCTGATCACCTTCACTAAATTCCGGCTCTTTCCTCCGGTTATCATGATAACTTTTCTGCCTACTCTGAGACGTTTTCATTTTCTCACGAATCATCTGAATTGTCTCAGTAGTCTGCTGCATAATTTCTGGCCCCAATACTACATTCTCACCCGTCTCATACGAACACAACGGAGTTCTGCATCTCCTACCATATAAAGCTTCAAACGGTGCCATTCCGATACTAAAATGGTAACTGTTGTTGTACGTGAACTCGATCAACGGTAAATGAGTATCCCACGCACACCCTTTTTCCAACACACAAGCGCTTAGCAGATCCTCCAGCGACTGAATAGTCCTCTCTGACTGACCATCAGTTTGCGGATGGTAAGTCGAACTCAGCTTCAACTTAGTACCCAAAGCTTCCTGTAAACTCCTCCAAAATTCTGAAGTAAACCTCGGATCTCTATCCGAAACGATACTCGATGGAACACCATGAAGCTTCACAATTACCCGAATGTAAATCTCCGCCAGCTTCTCCAACAGAAAACTGATATTGATCAGCAAAAAATGTGAAGACTTCATAAGTCGATCCACAATCACCCAAATAGCATCAAATCCTATCTCCGTATTCGGCAAACCCGTAACAAAATCCATAGTTATACAATCTCATTTCCAAACCGGAACTTCCAACGGTTGCATCATTCCCAAGGGTTTCTGATGTTCCAACTTCGATTTCTGACACGTCAAACAGGCGTAAACAAATTGAGCTATATCCCTTTTCATACCAGACCACCAAAACATTTTCCTTAAATCATGGTACATCTTCGTAGCTCCCGGATGGATACTTAAACTACTACGATGTCCCTCATTCAGAATTGACATCTTCAGCTCGTCATTATCTGGTACACAAATCCTTCCTCTGAATCTCAACACACCTACATGTACTATCCACTTAAAATCAGTATCAGAGTCACTTCCTACTCCAGACATCAAATCCACTAACTTCACATCTAGCTTTTGGTTTTCCTTAATCGTATCCAAGAAATCATTATTCACTTGCAGCTTGCCCAACATCACACCACCTGTCGTAATTTCACAAACCATGCTCAAATCTCTAAACTGCTCAATTAGCTCAATTTCATTTACCATCAAGGCCGACATATGAATTGTTTTCCTGCTCAGAGCATCGGCTACTACATTCGCCTTTCCTGGATGATAAATCAAACTGAAATCGTAATCCTTCAAGAATTCCAACCATCTTCTCTGTCTCATATTTAGTTCCTTCTGATCAAACAGATATTTCAAACTCTTATGGTCACTAAACACCTCAAATCTCGAACCATACAAATAGTGCCTCCAGATCTTTAACACGAAAAACTACCGCAGCCAATTCAAGGTCATGGGTAGGGTAATTCCTTTCATGCATCCTCAATTACCGCAAAGCATACGCCGCCACCTTACTATTCTGCATAAGAACCCCGCCTAATCCCATCTTAGACGCATCACAGTACACCACAAAAGGTTCACTCGGATTTGGCAATACTAACACTGGTGTCATAGTCAATCTCTTTTTCAGTTCCTCAAAGCTTTCTTCACAAGCGGCATCCCACATAAAAACTTGATCCTTCCTCGTCAACTGGGTCAATGGCAACGCCAAACGAGAAAACCCTTCAATAAACCTTCGGTAATAACTTGCCAAACCCAAAAAGCTTCTAATTTCCATTGTTGTCTTTGGCGGTTCCCAATGCAGCACCGCACTCACTTTCGATGGGTCCACCGCTAGACCGTCACCAGATATCACATGCCCCAAGAAACTCACAGTCTTCATCCAGAACTCACACTTCGATAGTTTAGCAAACAACTTATTATCTTTCAGCACTTGCAAAGCAATTCTCAAATGTCCTGCATGCTCTTCTCCAGACTTAGAATAAATCAATATATCATCAATAAACACAACAATAAACTGATCCAGATAAGAATGGAATATTCAGTTCATATACTCCATAAACACTCCTGGTGCATTAGACACTCCAAAAGGCATCACAGTATATCCGTAATGTCCATATCGAGTTCTAAATGCCGTTTTCTGAATACCACCTTCTTTCACTCTGATCTGATGGTAACCCGACCTCAAATCAATTTTACTGAACACACGAGCTCCAACCAACTGATCCATCAAATCATCAATCCTTGGAAGAGGATACTTATTCTTAATGGTCACTTTATTCAACTGACGGTAATCGATGCACAAACGCATACTACCATCCTTCTTCTTTACCAACAGCACTGGAGCTCCCCACGGCGACACACTCGGTTTGATAAACTTTATATCCAACAATTATCCAATCTGAGATTTCAATTCAGCCAATTCTACTGCCGACATCCTGTACGGAACCATAGATATAGGTCTTGTACCAGGAACAAGATCAATGCTAAACTCAACTTCTCTTGTTGGAGGTACTTTTGTAATATCATCAGGGAACACTTCGGGAAATTCATTCACCACCGCCAACTCTTCCATCAATGCCTTGCTGTCAACAGATAATGATGCAAATAAAGCAAACATTTTAGCTTCATCCTCCAACAAGGTCCTCAATTCCTTATGACACAAGGAATCCACCAACGCTTCCTCTTCTGGAGTAAGGAACAACAACACCTTCCGAAAATAATCGATGTAGACTCGGTTGAACTTCAACCAGTTCATACCCAAAATAACATCCAGCTTACCAAGTGGCAGACAAATCAGATCTACCCCAAAGTCTCTACCGAAAATAGTCAGTGGACACTTCAAACACACCAAAGAAGTAGTCATTGAACCAATAGAGGGAGTCTGAATAGTCACCCGATGCTCGAGAGTAGACGGCACCAATCCTAATCTCTTCGCACAATCAACAGAAATGAACGAGTGGGTTGCACCCGTATCAATCATAGCAGTCAAAGGAACATTATTGATAAAACAAGTACCTTTGATAGAACGCTCCTCACTGGCAGCTTGAGTTCCTACCATAGAAAATACTTTACCACTGGCCTGAGGCACTTGAGACTTCTTCGGCTTCTCGCAATGTGTACTGATATGACCTTTCTCACTACAGTTATAACAGGTAGGCATAGCAGCCCTGCAATCCACCATCACATGGCCTGGCTTACCACACTTGAAACACTTCTTCACCTCATCCTGACAATCATTAGCATGATGCCCCGCACCACCATATCGGAAACATTTCACACCAACAGACGCTCTCCCTTCTCTGGGATTCTTATCAACAGCAGCCTTATGTTTTCCCTTATTAACAGGAACACTATAAGGAGTACAACCAATTCTCTGCTTACCCTTTCGATCATTCGCAGCCTTATAGTGTGCAATCCTGGCCCCGTTGTCATTATCATAAATTCTACTCTGCTTACCAGCTCAGGATAATTCCTAATCTTCTGACAAGCGATCCCCATCTTAATCTCCGGACGCAGCCCGTTCTCAAACCTCAAACACTTGGAAGTCATCGCCTCTTCAGTATTGTAATGAGGGCAATATTGTACCAATCGTTCAAATTTAGCAGCATACTCTGCTACAGTCAGATTACCCTGCTTCAGCTCCAGAAACTCTATCTCCTTAGCACTTCGTATATCTTCTGGAAAATACTTCTCCAAAAAACCAATTTGAACCACATCCTAAGTAATAGCAGTTCCTGTAGCCTCCAATCTCTGGCGACTGTTGTCCCACCCAGCCTCAGCTTCACCTTCCAGCATATGAGTACCAAACCTCACATTTTGCTCATCATTACAACCCATTGTCCTGAAAATTTTCTCAATTGCCTTCAGCCATTTATGTGCAGCTTCAGGGTCCAAAATTCCTCCTTCAAACGTCGGTGGCTTGTTACTCTGAAACTGTGCCAAATCTTTGAATTGTGCACCCGCAGCTTGGTTCCGATTAGCAACCACCTGCACCATCGCTTGCATAGCTGCAGCCAAAGCAGCATCATTCCTTCCTACCATACTGCTCAACCATAACAAAACTAGGTTAAAAAGGCACACCACCTCTATCCTAAAGACAGACTCAACTACTACACTGGAGGGACGGCCCGACCTGCTCTGATACCAACTTGTAACACCCCACATTCCCAAATTAAAATAAAATACGATTAAATCAAATGAATATCAGAGTTTCCCTTCAAAAGTGGGATATCACATTCACAAAAGTTCAACAAAACACTACATTACATGATTTTCAAAATAAAGCAGCAAAAAATTGTCATTAGTACATCATTCCGACTCAATGGTTCATTCAATCGAACCCCGGAATAGATCACTTATGCTCCTCATGAGACATGATCTATCCCCACCATTCTCCACAAAGGAGTACGGGTGAATTACTTACGCTCCTCCTGACACATGATTCAACTCCGCAATTCTCCACAAAGCAGTACGGATGGATCACCTACGCTCCTCCTTAGACATGATTCAACCCAACCATTCTCCACAAAGGAGTACGGATGGATCACTTACGCTCCTCCTGAGACATGATCCATCCCACCAAGACACCATGATATGCACAACACCAAATGCACAACACACAAACATCAAGCACACTAAGTGCACACGATCCTCCTGATCACATCACCATACATCATACATACATACATATACATATATATATATATATATATATATATATATATATATATATATATATATATATATATATATATATATATATATATATATATATATATATATATACACACACACACACACACCAGTCAATTATGTTAATTAAAGTAAATAATAGGGAAATTACATTTGAACACCGAGTACACACGATCCTCCCGATCACCTCACTATGCATCATATACATATTACATATATATGTCTTACTCACCAATTAATTATGTCAATTAAATTCAATATTTCATAATTTCATCTTTCAACACCAAGTATACACACTTCACCACTAAACACCATCTCTCTACTTATCACAACCCAAGGAATCCTACAAAACAAATTACAAAGTAAAACAGCACAAGAATCACCTTTCTGTCACGCTCGCTAGCTCACTCACCTAGCGATGCCTCAGCGAACGCTCGCTGCCTCATTCGCCTAGCGAACCTGCTAGCGAAGGTAGACAGTGGCTACTGGAAGTACTTGCTACCCAACTCGCCTAGCGAATTCCTAGCGAATGCTCGCTACTAGCTTGCTCAGCGAAGGTGCTGGCGAACGTCTGCGATTTCACAAAACCCTCATTGTTCAGAAATTCATCAGAATCTCAAAAATCATCTGATTCTCACCAAACCAGTCCCAGTAGTATTATCCTATCATTCTACGACTCAACCACACCACTTATTCCATACGTTACCTGATAAAACATCAACTCTACTGATTAAATCATTTTCGGCCTAAAATGGTAAACTACCCGGAACACCCAACAATCCATACATAATCACATGCAAGGCTGGAATAACAGAGTTTCACCAATTCATAACAACATAGGCACAATTCATCCATGGAAGCAACAATCAGAAACACAACAACATACCAATCATGTTCATCAAATCCATATGGGGTTAAGGAATCCCCAACTACCCAATTCATGCAATTACCAATCCCAATCTGTTTCTCCCATCTTACCTCGATTAGTTGCTCCGATCATTGAAGAATTCCTACGAATCTGATTGCTCTTCCTTGTTTCTCTTCCTTCCTTGTTTTTCCTACTCACTCTTTCTCCCACTTGATCGTGTTCTATTTCTTCTCTTCTCTAAAAACTCACAAATACCCCTCTTAGATCTCTTAAATCCTTATTTCTTTTATTCCAATAATAATAATACAAATAATAATAATAATAATAATAATAATAATACTATTAATTATAAAATTATTATCATTATCAATTATATTATATTAATATTAAAGGCTATGGTTTCTTAAATAGTCTCCACAAACGCACGCCGAAATAAAATAACACCAGAAAGATTAAATGATTAAAATGGGTGTTACAACGCTCCCCTGCTTTAATTATTTTTTTCCTCGAAAATTACCTGATGGAAACAATTTCAGATACACTTCCCGCATCCTTCTTTCCAATTCCCAAGTCACACTGCCTTCTGCAGCACCTCCCCAAACCACTTTCACCAAAGATATCTCCATCTCTCGGAGTTGCTTCATCTTACGATCCTCGATCCTCAACAGCATCGTCTCCACAGTAAGATTCTCCCTGACTTGAACTTCATCTCTCTTGATCACATGAGATGGATCTGAGACATACCTTCGAAGTTGCGACACATGAAACACGTCATGCAAGTCCGACAGTTCAGGCGGCAACGCCACCCTATAAGCTACAACACCAACTCTCTGCAAAATCTGATAGGGCCCAATAAACTTAGGATCCAGCTTCTTGGACTTCAATGCAGGACCCACACTAGTCACTGGGTTAACTCTCAAGAACACGTGATCACCTTCACTAAATTCCAGCTCTTTCCTCCGGTTATCATGATAACTTTTCTGCCTACTCTGAGACGTTTTCATTTTCTCACGAATCATCTGAATTGTCTCAGTAGTCTGCTGCATAATTTCTGGCCCCAATACTACATTCACACCCGTCTCATACCAACACAACGGAGTTCTGCATCTCTTACCATATAAAGCTTCAAACAGTGCCATTCTGATACTAGAATGGTAACTGTTGTTGTACGTGAACTCGATCAACGGTAAATGAGTATCCCACGCACACCCTTTTTCCAACACACAAGCGCTTAGCAGATCCTCCAACGACTGAATAGTCCTCTCTGATTGACCATCAGTTTGCGGATGGTAAGCCGAACTCAGCTTCAACTTAGTACCCAAAGCTTCCTGTAAACTCCTCCAAAATTCTGAAGTAAACCTTGGATCTCTATCTGACACGATACTCGATGGAACACCATGAAGCTTCACAATTACCCGAATGTAAATCTCCGCCAGCTTCTCCAACAGAAAACTGATATTGATCAGCAGAAAATGTGAAGACTTCGTAAGTCAATCCACAATCACCCAAATAGCATCAAATCCTCTCTCCGTATTCGGCAAACCCGTAACAAAATCCATAGTTATACAATCTCATTTCCAAACCGGAACTTCCAACGGTTGCATCATTCCCAAGGGTTTCTGATGTTCCACCTTTGATTTCTGACACGTCAAACAGGCGTAAACAAATTGAGCTATATCCCTTTTCATACCAGACCACCAAAATATTTTTCTTAAATCGTGGTACATCTTCGTAGCTCCCGGATGGATACTTAAACTACTACGATATCCCTCATTCAGAATTGACTTCTTCAGCTCGTCATTATCTGGTACACAAATCCTGCCTCTGAATCTCAAAACACCTACATGTACTATCCAACTTAAAATCAGTATCAGAGTCACTTCCTACTCCAGACATCAAATCCACTAACTTCACATCTAGCTTTTGGTTTTCCTTAATCGTATCCAAGAAATCATTATTCACTTGCAGCTTGCCCAACATCACACCACCTGTCGTAATTTCACAAACCATGCTCAAATCTCTAAACTGCTCAATTAGCTCAATTTCATTTACCATCAAGGCCGACATATGAATTGTTTTCCTGCTCAGAGCATCGGCTACTACATTCGCCATTCCTGGATGATAAATCAAACTGAAATCGTAATCCATCAAGAATTCCAACCATCTTCTCTGTCTCATATTTAGTTCCTTCTGATCAAACAAATATTTCAAACTCTTATGGTCACTAAACACCTCAAATCTCGAACCATACAAATAGTGCCTCCAGATCTTTAACACGAAAAACTACCGCAGCCAATTCAAGGTCATGGGTAGGGTAATTCATTTCATGTATCCTCAATTGCCGCAAAGCATACGCCGCCACCTTACCATTCTGCATAAGAACCTCGCCTAATCCCATCTTAGACGCATCACAGTACACCACAAAAGGTTCACTCGGATTTGGCAATACTAACACTGGTGCCATAGTCAATCTCTTTATCAGTTCCTCAAAGCTTTCTTCACAAGCGGCATCCCACACAAAAACTTGATCATTCCTCGTCAACTGGGTCAATGGCAACGCCAAACGATAAAACCCTTCAATAAACCTTTGGTAATAACTTGCCAAACCCAAAAAGCTTCTAATTTCCATTTTTGTCTTTGGCGGTTCCCACTGCAGCACCGCACTCACTTTCGATGGGTCCACCGCTACACCGTCACCAGATATCACATGCCCCAAGAAACTCACAGTCTTCATCCAGAACTCACACTTCGATAGTTTAGCAAACAACTTATTATCTTTCAGCACTTGCAAAGCAATTCTCAAATGTCCTGCATGCTCTTCTTCAGACTTAGAATAAATCAATATATCATCAATAAACACAACAATAAACTGATCCAGATAAGAATGGAATATTCAGTTCATATACTCCATAAACACTCCTGGCGCATTAAACACTCCAAAAGGCATCACAGTATATTCGTAATGTCCATATCGAGTTCTAAATGCCGTTTTCTGAATACCACCTTCTTTCACTCTGATCTGATGGTAACCCGACCTCAAATCAATTTTACTGAACACACGAGCTCCAACCAATTGATCCATCAAATCATCAATCCTTGGAAGAGGATACTTATTCTTAATGGTCACTTTATTCAACTGACGGTAATCGATGCACAAACGCATACTACCATCCTTCTTCTTTACCAACAGCACTATAGCTCCCCACGACGACACACTCGGTTTGATAAACTTTCTATCCAACAATTCTCCAATCTGAGATTTCAATTCAGCCAATTCTACTGCTGACATCCTGTACGGAACCATAGATATAGGTCTTGTACCAGGAACAAGATCAATGCTAAACTCAACTTCTCTTGTCGGAGGTAATTTTGTAATATCATCAGGGAACACTTCGGGAAATTCATTCACCACCGCCAACTCTTCCATCGACCCCTTGCTGTCAACAGATAATGATGCAAATAAAGCAAACATTTTAGCTTCGTCCTCCAACAAGGTCCTTAATTCCTTATTAGACAAGGAATCCGCCAACGCTTCCTCTTCTGGAGTAAGGAACAACAACACCTTCCGAAAACAATCGATGTAGACTCGGTTGAACTTCAACCAGTTCATACCCAGAATAACATCCAGCTTACCAAGTGGCAGACAAATCAGATCTACCCCAAAGTCTCTACCGAAAATAGTTAGGGGACACTTAAAACACACCAAAGAAGTAGCCACTGAACCAATAGAGGGAGTTTGAATAGTCACCCGATGCTCGAGAGTAGACGGCACCAATCCTAATCTCTTCGCACAATCAACAGAAATGAACGAGTGGGTTGCACCCGTATCAATCATAGCAGTCAAAGGAACATTATTGATAAAACAAGTACCTTTTATAGAACGCTCCTCACTGGCAGCTTGAGTTCCTACCATAGCAAATACTTTACCACTGGCCTGAGGCACTTGAGACTTCTTCGGCTTCTCGCAATGTGTACTGATATGACCTTTCTCACTACAGTTATAACAGGTAGGCATAGCAGCCCTGCAATCCGCCATCACATGGCCTGGCTTACCACACTTGAAACACTTCTTCACCTCATCCTGACAATCATTAGCATGATGCCCCGCACCACCACATCGGAAACATTTCACACCAACAGACGCTTTCCCTTCTCTGGAATTTTTATCAGCAGCAGCCTTATGTTTTCCCTTATCAACAGGAACACTATAAGGAGTACCACCAATTCTCTGCTTACCCTTCCGATCATTCGGAGCCTTATAGTGTGCAATCCTGGCCCGGTTGTCATTACCATAAATTCTGCTTCTGCTTACTAGCTCAGGATAATTCCTAATCTTCTAACAAGCGATCCCCATCTTAATCTCCGGACGCAGCCCGTTCTCAAACCTCAAACACTTGGAAGTCATCGCCTCTTCAGTATTGTAATGAGGACAATATTGTACCAATCGTTCAAATTTAGCAGCATACTTTGCTACAGTCAGATTACCCTGCTTCAGCTCCAGAAACTCTATCTCCTTAGCACTTCGTATATCTTTCGGAAAATACTTCTCCAAAAAATAAGTTCGAACCACATCCCAAGTAATAGCAGTTCCTGTAGCCTCCAATCTCTCGCGACTGTTGTCCCACCAAGCCTCAGCTTCACCTTCCAGCATATGAGTACCAAACCTCACATTTTGCTCATCATTACAACCCATTGTCCTGAAAATTTTCTCAATTGCCTTCAGCCATTCATGTGCAGCTTCAGGGTCCAAAATTCCTCCTTCAAACGTAGGTGGCTTGTTACTCTGAAACTGTGCCAAATCTCTGAATTGCGCACTCGCAGCTTGGTTCTGATTAGCAACCACCTGCACCATCGCTTGCATAGCTGCAGCCAAAGCAGCATCATTCCTTCCTTCCATAAGGCTCATCCATAACAACACTAGGTTAAAAAGGCACACCACCTCTATCCTAAAGACAGACTCAACTACTACACTGGCCGGGCAAACCGACCTGCTCTGATACCAACTTGTAACACCCCACTTTCCCAAATTAAAATAAAATACGATTAAATCAAATGAATATCAGAGTTTCCCTTCAAAAGTGGGATATCACATTCACAAAAGTTCAACAAAACACTACATTACATGCTTTTCAAAATAAAGCAGCGGAAAATTGTCATTAGTACATCATTCCGACTCAATGGTTCATTCAATCGAACCACGGAATAGATCACTTACGCTCCTCCTGAGACATGATCTATCCCCCCCATTCTCCACAAAGGAGTACGGGTGAATCACTTACGCTCCTCCTGACACATGATTCAACTCCGCAATTCTCCACAAAGGAGTGCAGATGGATCACTTACGCTCCTCCTGAGACATGATCCATCCCACCATTCTCCACAAAGGAGCACGGGTGAATCACTTACGCTCCTCCTGAGACATGATTCAACCCCCACCATTCTCCATAAAGGAGTACGGATGGATCACTTACGCTCCTCCTGAGACATGATCCATCCCACCAAGACACCATCATATGCACGACACCGAATGCACAACACACAAACATCAAGCACACTAAGTGCACACGATCCTCCTGATCACATCCCCATACATCATACATATATATACACACCAGTCAATTATGTTAATCAAAGTAAATAATATGGAAATTACATTTGAACACCGAGTACACACGATCCTCCCAATCACCTCACTATGCATCATATACATATTACATATATATGTCTTACTCACCAATTAATTATGTCAATTAAATTCAATATTTCATAATTTCATCTTTCAACACCAAGTATACACTCTTCACCACTAAACACCATCTCTCTACCTATCACAACCCAAGGAGTCCTACAAAATGAATTACAAAGCAAAACATTACAAAAATTACCTTTTTGTCACGCTCGCTGGCTGACTCGCCTAGAGAGGCCTCAGCGAACGCTCGCTGCCTCATTCGCCTAGCGAACCTGCTAGCGAAGGCAGACAGTGGCTACTGGAAGTTCTCGCTACCCAACTCGCCTAGCAAATGCTCGCTACTAGCTCGCTCAGCAAAGGTGCTGGCGAATGTCTGTGATTTCACAAGACCCTCACTGTTCAGAAATTCATCAAAAGCTCAAAAATTATCTGATTCTCACCAAACCAGTCCCAGTAGTCTTACCCTAACATTCTAAGACTAAACCACACTACTTAGTCCAGACTTTACCCGATAAAACATCAACTCTACCGATTAAATCATTTTCGGCCTAAAATGGTAAACTACCCGGAACACCCAACAATCCCTACATAATCACATGCAAGGCTGGAATAACAGAGTTTCACCAATTCATAACAAAATAAGCATAATTCATCCATGGAAACAACAATCAAAAACACAACAACATGCCAATCATGTTCATCAAATCCCTATGGGGTTAAGGAATCCCCAACTACCCAATTCATGCAATTACCAATCCCAATCCGTTTCTCCCCCCTTACCTCGATTAGTTGTTCTGATCGTTGAAGAATTCCTACGAATCTGATTGCTCTTCCTTGTTTCTCTTCCTTCCTTGTTCTTCCTCCTCACTCTTTCTCCCACTTGATCGTGTTCTATTTCTTCTCTTCTCTAAAAACTCACAAATACCCCTCTTAGATCTCTTAAATCCTTATTTCTTTTATTCCAATAATAATAATACCAATAATAATAATAATAATAATAATAAAAATAATAATAATAATAATATTACTATTAATTATCAAATTATTATCATTATCAATGATATTATATTAATATTAAAGGCTATGGTTTCTTGAATAATTTCCACAAAGACACGCTGATATAAAATAACACCAGAAAGATTAAATAATTAAAATGGGTGTTACACCTAGCTCCGACGTCTGGTTATTTCTCCAGTCAGATCTGACCTGGCCTTTTTTGACTCTTTGACTGCATGCGTGCCTACTTCCCATTGGTTTGACTGATCCATGTGGCTTGTTTGAATCCACGTCCGTTTAATGAAACAGAGCGCTTTGGTTAATGAGACAAGTTTGATGGATTGGGCCTGAAGTGAAATCCTCACCCCCCCTAGTTTTCAGCCCAGATGCGCGTTTTCCTGTTTCCCTTTGCTTCCCTTTTTACTTTCTCACCTCCCTTGCATTTCCATTTTATGTTATTTCATATTATTTTCTGTTTTGGGTTTGACCCTGGTTGATCTTTTTTGTTTGAATTTTCTTTGTTTTTGTTTGACCCTCGATATTAATTCGATAAGGTGGAGCACCCTAGTTGATCAAATCATTTGGTGATGCCTTGAATTGAATTTGGCTTTGGTACTTTGGCCTCTGTTTGCCAACATATTTGTTTGCTTTGGGCATTTTATTTGACATTTATTGAACTCTTCTTCTATTTTTGGTGAAGCTTGCAAGTCAAGTCACCCTAGATGAAGTTCATACAAACTAGTTGACCTAGTTTCATTGGGAAATGACTTTGATGGATCCCATGAGAACCTTATGAGCTTTGATACTCATTCATAGCATGATTAAGGTGTTGGTTTTGCATTTATAGGTCATACACTTGTGTAGTTTGTGTTGCAAGTCACTTTGGATTAAGGCATTCCACTTGTGTTTAGGTGTTGAGTATGGTTGGAACTTTGGTTCTTTCTCTTGCCTTAACTTGTAGCTTGCTTGTGTTTTTTTTCTATTCTTGTTTGTGAGCTTTAATCTTGTGTTCTCACTTCTGCCCTTTGGACTTAGGTTATCATTCAAGGTGATTTGGTTTGTTTTTTCATACTTTGAGTTTGCCTTGAATGAGGAACCACTTTGAGAACTTGTTTGTTCTTTCTTCTTGCATGATCAATGTGTTGTATTTGGTTGAGATATTTCTTATGTTGCTTTCTTCCCAAGCCTATTCTCTTATCTCCATTTTTATCATGGCTTCTTCTTTAAGCTTTGGTGTTTACCTTTTGGTATTAGTGATTGATGCATGAATGGTTGTAGGAGTTGTAACTTCTCCCATTTCATCTCACTTTTTCTTTGACTTGTTTAAGTCTCTTTGCTTCTTCTTTTGTTTGCATTGCATCTTGCATACCATGTTTGCATTCCTTCTTGACTTGTTTAAGTCAACTTCATCTTTCTTGCATCTTATTTGTGATTGATTTATCTTGTATTTTCTTGGTCTTTTGCCATGATCCCTTAGGATTCCTAGTCCCTCCATTTAGGATGGGAGTAGGAGAGACATTAAGTGTTAAATCCAATCATGATAACATTAGGATAGTCTTTTTCCCTCTTAATCTCAATCTTAGGAGCACATTACATGATAACATTAGGCTTGATTAGTTTCCCCTTAGAGCTTGTGTCTTCTCTTCTCATCTAAAAACGTCTTCAAGACATCTAATAAAGGATAATAAATGTTGTACGCTACGAGCCTTAAGTACTTGGAGAATGATGGTTGGGGGGCTTCCTCTCAACTGTCTAGAGTGTTCAGTGTATGCCCTTTGGGCGATGTGTGACGTATTCGCTCTCAAGTCATAGTCTTTAGTGCAACATGAGTTACAAACTTAACTCAATTCACTTCTTCTTTATAAAAAAACACAAAATAAAACATCAAAACCTTTTGATCCTTTGGGATTAATTGAAAACCATTTTCAGAAAGAGTGTGTTAAATCTTGGTTCTACCGCAAACAGGTAACACCTAAGTCTCCAATGGTTGAGCAGCAATACACCTAACTGCTAGAACGAAGGTTTAACCCCACTCAGTTAAAACACTTGAACCAACCTGTGGTCGTGTCAGTTCGAACTGCATTTTCTATGATTTCTCGTACCAGACGAGGATACGTAGGCACAAGACGGTGATGTCTTGGAGAGCAACCTTCCCCACCTTCACCTGTAGTTTTCCGAACTACGTTGACTCTGACTTTCCCATTGCATGAGGGAGTACGTAGGCATAGAGCGGTGATGCTCTATCGAGTATCTTTTCTTTTCTTTTGTCCCTATGGCCAGCCTTATAGATTAACACTCATCGACTAGACAACAAGTGTGGATCCCGTTAAGTACAATGGACGTGAGGGGTGCTCATACCTTCCCCTTGCGTAGCTGACTCCCGAACGCAAGATTTGGTTGTGATGACCTGTCTTTTCCTGTTTTCGTAGGTTTTCTCTGATTATTTCCTTTCCGTCTTTTCGGATAAATAACGAATGGTGGCGACTCTTTTGTCCTTGCCGACCCCTCTTTGCAGCGATGCGACACATACCCATGGAGTTCCAATGATCAGAGAAGCCTGTTTACCTCAGAATTGTGTTGGTGACCTTCATCCTTGTATTTGTATCTCATGTTCATGTCATAACATTTACATTTTTGGTTTTTAGGGAATTTAAGAATTACGTTACCAACATCTAAGAATTACGGGAAGCAATACCAGAAGCACATATCCTTACAGTTTCAGGAAGCCAAAGTTGGATGACTTATGCAACTTGGTTTCTCGCATCCCTTCTATATTCAGGGTTAACTTTATAAAGGATTATAGCCGACTTCTTCATATACTGACTCAAGATATGGATCCTAAAGCACTTGTCACCTTAGCTCAGTTCTACGACTCTTCTTTGAGTGCTTCACATTCCAAGATTTTCAGTTAGCACCAACCCTAGAAGAGTTTGAGAAGCTAGTAGGTATTTCCATGAAGGGTAAATTACTGTTTGTGAGGGTGAGTGTGGATTTAGAGGACAAAGTTATTCCTGACGCTCTCCACATGCATAAGACAGACATCACTAATGCTTGGAAGAATAAGGGTGGTGTTAAGGGACTTCCTCTTACGTTCCTTATCGACAGAGCTGACACTCTTATCAAGGCCCAGAGTTGGGATGATTGTTACACAGAAGTGGCTTTAACTGTTTATGGAATCGTCTTGTTCCCTAACATAGATGATTTTATAGATGTGACAGCTATTCATGTCTTCTAGACCAGAAACCCAGTACCAACTCTTCTAGCTGATGTTTTCTATTATTTGAGTTGGAGAAATGAAAAGAGAGGTGGATCTATTGTTTGTTGTGCACCTCTCCAATATCAGTGGTTGAGTATGCACTTACCTACCAAAGGACCATTTGTTGATCGAGCCAATGATAGTTGGGCTCAAAGGATGGTGGCTCTCAAATAAGTTAATCTTTCTTGGTACTCACAGGACTTTGATGAAGTTATTACTAGTTGTGGTGAGTTTCCCAATATTCCGCTAATAGGAACTCGAGGCAGTAGTAATTCCAATCCAATATTACTCGTAAGGCAGCTTGGGTATCCTATGGTAGCTCCTCCTGAGAAGAAAAACCTTGAAGGCTTCCTGATACACGACTTAGGGACTGAGAATCCTGAGTTATTTAGGAAGATTACAAGAGCTTGGAGGACCATTAAGAAGAAAGGGAAAGGTGACTTGGGAAGAAGAAACAATATAACCAAGGAACCTTACTTTGCATGGGTCAAAGAGAGGGCAAAAGAGGTTAAGATGCCTTTTGAGGAGAAGATATATGAGCTTTTGCCTGAACCTAAGCCTACTCACATTCCGATAGAGGAAGCTGAAGACCTCAAAGCCACCATAGCAAGGCTGGTAAAGGAGAATGAAATCCTTGAGATGAAACTTCAAGAAGTCACCAGTGAAAGAAACACCATGAAGTGGGAGCTCCAACGCAAGAACACCCAATTACATGCAGTGGAGAAGAAGGCAGATGAGGAGGAGCACTAGAGAAAAAAGGTCAAGGTGTGTCTTAATCAGTCTGATGGTAAGGTGAGCGAGCTGAAAGAAGAGCTGGATAGAGTTAGAAGGAATTGTGTTTAGAACGAAGATTGGTGGCTTGCAACCACCAAAAAGAACAAAACAATCCAAGAAGATATGGGGGTAGAAATCCATAAGTTGAGCACTACTTTACGCCTCTCAAGAGCTTCTAAGTTAGAGGAGCGTAGGCTCAAGGAAGATGCTACGAGAGTTGCTTGGGTTGGATCTGCTGATTGGGACAGGGTGTGCATAGAGTTGAATGACATCAAGAACTATATGGTCCACGACAAGAAAGAAGATGTCTAGTGATTTTGAGGGCTATGAGAGGTCCATCCATATCTTGATAGCTGACTGAGACATGTATCGTAACAAGCTTAATGGCTTGATTGAGTTTTACAATTGGTTGGCCAAAGATTTGGTTTGGAAGCATATAGATGCTATGGAAGCAATGGATGACTCTACTCCCTATGTTATCTGTGATTTCTTTTGCCTTTGCAAGGCCATGTTGAAGAGGTTTAAAGAAGAGTTGGAAGAATGTGAGGCTCAAAGGCCAAAAGTTTGAAGTCTATTTTGCTTTTGTACTTTTCTCGTTGTTTAAACATTATGAGTTGTATGCCGAATGATCTCTTTTTTGTATCACTCGAATATTATCCTTTGATGAATGAATGTGATTTGGATTATTTCTGGTTTCTCAGTATTCCTGTGTATGTTAAGTAATTAATTTGAAAGTTCCCTGAAAAGTAAATGCATATCATTTTGCACGTCATGGTAGGCATCCTTCTTTTCAAACATTTCATAAGTCTAAACTTTTACCCTTTGCTACCTTTAGAATTAAGTTGACTATTCGACACTGATACGAGACTCGTCACAACTTCCAGATGACGCTTGAACAGATCGAGGAGACCCAAAACACAACGAGGGGTGATATTGACGCGCTTAAAGAAAAGATGGACCAATTGCTAGAAACTATGATGGCGTTGGCCCATAAGGAAAACAACGATGAAAGCATAGTTGACGCCAGGAAGATTGCTGATAAAGTAGGAACTTTTGGAGTCATTAAAACAACTTCTCCTCCTGTCTACGCGGACCTGGCTGAACATTCAGCATCTACCCATCATGGCTCTGACAAATATAAGGGGGTCAGCTATCCTAGGACTCATCTGAGAGCATACTGTCGTAATATGGCTACTCATATTGACAATGACTTGCTCTTGATACATTATTTCCAAGATATCCTCAGCGAGGCATCTTTGGAATGGTACATGCAACTAGAGAAAGGGAAAGTTAGCACATGATGGGATCTCGCATATGCGTTTTCTAAGAATTATCAGTACAATACTGACTCAGCGTAATAATGAGTCATTCAAGGAGTACGCTCAAAGAAGGAGAGAGTTGGAAGCTCGTGTCCAACCACCCCTGTTGACCAAAGAGTTAACATATATGTTTATGGGAACGTTACAAACTCTAATTTCCCTAATTTTGCTGAAGTGGTGTCAGTAGGAGAAAGGATTAAAAGCCAGTTGAAAAAGAACAAAGTTGTTGTCGTTGCTACAAATGGTGGGAAGAAACCCTTTGTGAAAAGGAGGGAAGAGGAAACTAAGGCCATTATGATGGGGCGAAGAGATAGGGCCCTGGTGGAAATTCAATACCAACAAGTAGTTGTGGTTGCCCAAGCTCCATATCAATAGCCAGCTCAACAACAGGTTCAACAGCAACCCAACTACCAAAGAGTTCCTCCTCCACAATACCAAAACGCCACAGCCCAACGGTAGCAGAGGCCGAGAGTTCTGAGAAGGCACATTGATCTGATACCAATGTCATATGGTTCGATCTTTTCTCAGCTAAACTAGAGTGGGCATTTAACGCTCCGATACTTGCGCCCGACAACTTTCCCATACCCTCTTGGGTATGATGCCAATGCTCATTGTGAATTTCACAAGGGGGCTCCTGGACATTCCATAGATAACTGCTATGCATTCCAGAATAGGGTGCAGGACTTGGTGGAATCTAAAGATCTTAATTTCACTCCTAGAGGTGCCAATGTAAAAATTAATCCATTACCTACAAATGGAAGTTCTATTGTTAATGCCATCGAGGAAGGCAGTGATTTAAGGCTGATTATAAGAGTTGAAGATGTTCGTACTCCTATGGCTGTCATAGGAGAAAAACTGAAGAAAAGTGGGATGATCCCCCAAGGTGAAGCTAATGATTTGACTGATGAAGTTGTTAAGTAACATTTGCAGAGATTCCTAGATCAAGGTATAATTCAGATAGAGTGTCGAGATCTGAATGTGGTCGCTATTGAAATCCAATATGATGATGCAGAGATTTATCCACCAAAGCGGGCTCGTCCAACTCCTGTAACTATCTAGTATGATACATAAGAAGCTTTTCAACAAAGACCTGTTCGTCCAGCGCATGTAGTCATGCAATATGATGAAATCAATGTTAATAGACCAACTCCGATAGTGAATGAGTACCCTGTTGATATACCTGAGCCTGAAGTTTGAAAACAAGGGCCAGGGAAGTTAGTGATTGAGTACGATGGAGCCAAATATGATGATGTGGTTAGGCCCAGTGGAATGACCCATAGTGGTCGATTATTTTCTGCCAAACTAGTAGAAGCACCTGCCAAAGATAAAGGGAAATTTGTTGACACAACAATTGAATTTCCAAGGGAAGAGCCGCCAGCAGAAGTGTTGTCTCCAAAATCAGCGATTACACAGAAAGAAGCTGAAGAGTTTTTGAAAATTATCAAGAATAGCGACTACAAAGTAGTCGACCAATTAAACCAAACTCCTTCTAAGATTTATATGCTTGCATTACTACTTAGTTCAGATGCACATAGATTGTCGAAAGTGTTGAGTGCTGCACATATCACTAAAGACATCATTATAGCTCAACTTGACGATATGATAGCTAGTGTGACTACTGGAAATTTCCTTGGGTTCAATGACGATGATCTAACTTCAGAAAAAAGGAATCATAACAAAGCCTTCCACATCTCCATCAGGTGTCAGGACACTTTGATATCACGAGTTTTGGTGGACACAGGTTCTTCCTTGAACGTGCTCCCCAAAATCATCTTAGAGAAGATGCCTGTAAGAGGAGTCAATATGAAACCAAGTGCCTTGATAGTTAAAGCATTTGATGTTTATGCCATGAAACACTCTAGGCGATTGAGAGGTAGCCCCCCAATCACCATTTCCCAAGTATAAGGTTCATGGCATAACATCCATTATCTTTTATTAAGTATTTTGAAGATTGTATGAAGATGAGAAGAGAAGAAAGGACCACTAATGAGAGACTAATCAATCCTAAAAGTTATCATGCAAAATGGACTTAAAGTTGGGATACACGGCGGAACTACCTAATGTTATCATGCATGGTTAAGCACATAATGTCTATCATAACCTCAATAGGTTAGATAACTTATGGGGAGAATGGCAAATAAAAGCAAAAGAAGAAGAAGAAGAAAGAACATGAAAATGTAAACATGCAAACATAAGAAGCACAAGTAGAATGAAAGTGGGAGGAAAATAGTGTGGGGCAGTAGCCTCCACAAGCTCATCTCAACCAAGCATGCATATGTGAAATGCAAAGAAGAAAGGAGAAGAAGATGCACAAGAGGAAATCACACAAAAGGATGCAAACAAGTCACATATGGAAACCTTAAATGGAAGTAACAAAGGAAGCAACACAATTGAACAAGCATAACACAATATCATGACCTAAAATTGAGCAACCAACAACCTTAACATGTTAGTAACATGAATCAAGAGGAATCAAAAGCTCAAAGGATCCATAAAAGTCATATCCAAAGCAAACTAGGTCAATGTGTACGTATGAACCTCCCTTGGAGGTAACTTGACTTGCAAGTTGTTGCACCCCAAAATTTGCCTAACCTTTTTCTTACTTGGTTTATGTTTCATTGCATTAGCATACCATTGTTATAGCATTATCATAAGGATTGCATTAGCATTTATGCAGGGGATCAAGTGTGGTTTACATCAAGAGGAGCCTATCTAGAGGTTTTACTCAAGCTTGAGAGGTCACCAAAGTCATCAGAGAGTGGGTTGTGTTCTTGAGGAGTTTGGTTGTTTGTATAGGGTTCATCTCCTAACCTGAGGACCAATTGAAGACCATCAGTGGGTTGTGAAGCCTTGGTCATGGATAGAGTGTGGATAGAGCTCATAGAGTGCCTTGAGGGTCAAGAGAGAGCTCAGTTAAGTCATTAGGCTAGGTGGGAAGAGCTACAGTTGAGGGTGTTGCAATTAGGGTTTTCATCTGAGTAACCCTAAGTCAACTGTACAATTGGAGGAGATTAAGACTCAATTATAAGTCTTGGTGTTCATAGAAAGTTGTGTTGAGATACATGAGGTGTTATTCCAAGATCAATCCAAGAAAAGTTCAGAGTGTGAGGAGTTGCTAAACTAGGGTTCTTAGGGTAAAATCCCCTATTTAGCACCTGACTTCAAGACCACTTATCTCAATATACAAGTTTCATCTCAACTTTTGGCCAACGTGAAACTTGTAGAGCATGTTCTTAACTTTAATTTGAGTACTAGAAGTTCTCCATTGGATTTATAGAACTCAAGTTATGATCCAGACAAGTTACAGGTCATCAGATGAATGTGAAATTTGTCTGCAAAAGTCAACCAACTTCCAAGAAACTTTTGACCTAGAAGGATGTTTCTCCTTAACTTTTGGCCAACATGAAAGTTGTAGGTATTGATCTTATCTTTCCATATTGTACTAGAAGTCTTCCATCTGATTTGTAGAACTCAAGTTATGAGGTTTACAAGTTAGGGGTATTTTGGGAAAGTAAGATTATAGGGTCATTTGGCATTATAGGTCATTTTCTCTATCTTGCACATTTCAAATGAAGTTTTGTCCAACATAAAACTTGTTCAAAATGGGTTTTTTAGGTCAACCATGTATCAAGGATGTATTGATTTGGCTTAGAGCAAGATTTGGTTTGAAAGAATTTGGTAAAGGGCATTTTTAAAGGCATTTAAGTTGAAAAATCCAAATTTATTCATATGTGCTCAAGACAATGCAAATGAGTACTCATTTTTATCAGAAATACCATTTGGATCACATTGGAAATATTAGAAAGTCATTTTGAAGCATAATTCATGACTTTTCACTTTATTACTTCATGAATAAGTGACACATCAAAGGTTGGTCATATGATGCAAAAAAGGACTCAATTTGATCCCTACACTCTCCACAGTCCACAAGCAAGGCAATTGAAGCTTCTTGGAGAAGTAATTGAGAGAGAATCGTGTTTGCCATTGTTGAAATTTTGAAGGAAAAGTGGATTTTGGATATCACATTTTGGGCTTTCTATGGGCCTCTAGAATCTTCTAATCCACTCTATATAAGTTCAAAAACGCATTAGGATCAAGGTTGGTGATCATTTGCAGTTGGAGCTAGAGATTGCAGAGGGAATTTTCAAGCTTCATGTGAGAAATCGAATTTCAATTCTAGAGCAAATCAAGGCAATTCTTGGATTCTATCATCTGTGTCCTTCGTCAAGGAACGATTCTGCATCATCTGGAAGCTTAAATCACAGTGGGAGTGCCTCAATTCAAAGCTCAAAACCAGGTATGCACATTTCAAAATTGCACTGATTCTAGGATGATCTAGCTTGATTTGGTTTGTGGTTAAGCTTTAGGAAGATGCCTGGAACGTTTTAGGATAGGAATTGTAGAGTTTGATGATGATTCAAGGTGTGAGCAACTTTCTGTTTGGATGCGAATCTCTCTGATCTTGATGTGTTAGCTTGATTTAGATAGTTGATCGCGAATTTCTATGTCTAACTCAATTAACTGCAAGTGCACAGTCTATCGCGTAGTAATAATAGATATCGATCCCACAGGGACTCGTAATCAAACTAGTATTTTTGGATGTTACTGTGTTTAGCTAGGTTGGTAATGTTTTAGGGGAATAATAACGAAATAAGTGCGTAAACTAAAGGGAACTAAAGCTTTTAATTAAGGTATAAATGCTTGAATCGGTATGTAATATCTTAGTTCATTAGGGATTCTACAGGTCACCGGTGTCTTTAGGTTTTCAAAAATAGTTTAAGAAGAAAATGACGGTTTAAAGACCTTTGTCTCACGATGGTTGTTGACGCTAGTCGCAACTCTAAGGCGGAACGTATGCTGTCGCTATCCCGTTCGGGGTTAAAGTTACTTTTTGAAAACTATTAAGTTCTAATTCCTTTTAAAGCGTTGTCGCTGTTTTTAAAATGAATGCCTAGTTTTTACTATCTGGTCTTAACCGCAACTGTCGCTTGTTAGTTCGTACCTTTATGAATTTCCCACTGTCGTGGCAAAACTACTGTAAATAATTTCTCGTTGTCGCGACGAAGGTTTATTTAGAAAAATTGATTTAATAACTGAAGCCATAAATAAGTTTTGAAAAGGTATGTATACACCGGTTAATTATCGAATCCCATCAGATTATTTATTACATACCGATTACTTAAGATTTAGCCAGACATGGAATATAAATTAACAACACGTAAATAATGGCAGAAAATAATAATATGCATTATAATGGTAAATAGCAATCAATTAACGATTAAAATAGAAACCTGTAAACAATTCGATTGGCTTTTGGAAAATCCTCCAAAATGGCGGCAGGATTTAGTCTTTATGCCAATTACTCGTACATAATAGAAATGGGAAAGTAAAACAACAATTGCAAGGAAAGAAAAAGAAAGGAAACAAAATAACGATAAGAAAATGGGAAACTGAAAATTGCTCTGAAAGTAAATTGGCAGCACTTCGTCTCTTCAATGCGGCTCCCTTTTTCTGGTATCAGCTCCCTCCTTTTATAGATGGGATTTTCAACGGTTTATTTCTTTGGGAAGTGGGAATGATATCAGAAAATATAGGAGTTAGTGGTCCACTCCTCTTTGGCATTTTCACCACTTCACAGCACGTGCAGAAAAACTGCATTTTAACTCCATGACGGTCGTCATGGACCTGTGACGGTCGTCACACCCTTGTGACGGTCGTCATATCAGCAGAACTCATTTTTGTTGCTTTTTGGCCTGATTTTGACCTGGTTTTCACCTGTAAATGCTTCTTTTCTTCATCTTGCTCCATTTGAGCATGGACTTTGAATACCTACAAAATACTGGACAAATAGTATGGAAATATCCGAAATCGGAGTGAAAACGGTCGCTGATTAGTAGAAAAGTACGTCATTATATATATACGATTTCGCATTATCAAACTCCCCTAAACTTGAATCTTTGCTTGTCCTCAAGTAAAGGTAGGAAAAATTTAAAGTTCGGCAAGCACGCGGCACGCTCTTTCTTTGATAAGATTTCTCGGGCGTCAAGTTAGGAAAAACCGGGTGTCAAATGGAAACAAAGCGTATACGGCAACGACACTTGATTGTAAGTCTTCAAAGGCCTCTCTTTTATGCAAGCCAGTCCCAATCATGTTACTGCAGCTCGACTTCAAGTTTCTCGCAACAAATTTTACGCGGCTTCGCTCTGGCGCAGTCACATTAAGCCCGTTATCCATACATGTTCATGGCAAGAACACCTGTTGGTGACTATGATCTCTTTGCTAGTTTGATTTTTTTATTTTGCACATATGCTCATTCTGCTATAAATCTGCAAGAGTTTCGTACCGTTGGGCTAAATGCTTAGGCGAGGAGCACCTAACTTAGAAGGGACATATCTCTATATTCGTGCTATATGGATTTTCTTTTCTTTCAAGATTATTGAATTCTTACTAGAGATCATACACTTATTTGCATCGGTTTCTTGCTTAGAAGTGTTTAGGATGGTGCTGACTGCTCGTATAAACTACTGGGGGCTCCGTTCGAGTCGAAACTTGAGGCTTTAGTACGAGTAAGTAGTGAGATTGACTCGCATAAACCAGAGGTCTAAGGTGTCAGGGTGTAAGAGCTTTGTTAAAATTTTCTTCTCGGAAATTCCAACTTGGTAAAGTTTAGGCGTGTCACGTGATGCTTTGGAGAGGATAAAAGTTTCTTTGTATATGTCAGATGAAGCGCGGGGAGTTCACGTAACGGAGATATATATATATATATATATATATATATATATATATATATATATATATATATATATATATATATATATATATATATATATATATATATATATATATATATATATATATATATATATATATATATATATATATATATATATATATATATATATATATATATATATATATATATATATATATATATATATATATATATATATATATATATATATATATATATATATATATATATATATATATATATATATATATATATATATATATATATATATATATATATATATATATATATATATATATATATATATATATATATATATATATATATATATATATATATATATATATATATATATATATATATATATATATATATATATATATATATATATATATATATATATATATATATATATATATATATATATATATATATATATATATATATATATATATATATATATATATATATATATATATATATATATATATATATATATATATATATATATATAAGAGCATATTTGCCGAAAATTAAAAATACATTAAATTGAAAATTCGAAAGAAAGAGTACAATCGGAAATGGGAAATAACAGGGAAAATGGAAATAACGGTCCGCTCTCACACTATCTCAATCAGTGTCCTCACTGATTTGAAAGAATGCGGAAGGGAAAAATACAAAGGAAAGAAAAACAAAAAGACAAAAAGGAAAAATACTACTAGTCCCTTCCTCTTCCTCGATCTCTACCTCGACCTCTGGCTGTGTCGTCACGTGCCGCGAGGTTCAAAGCTCCGGTGTGGAAGATGTAATCGTGGAGGCCGTTGACTCACACAGTGAGGTGTGCCATCTCATCGGCCATGCCGGAATGGACATCCTGGATCATCTGCAAAGATTGCCTCATGTGACCGGTCTGTTCTCTCTGCCACGCTTCGAATTCTTCAGCCATTCGGTTCTGCTGTTCCATCATAAGCATCATCTGATTCTGCTGTTTGATGCAGCGGAGGAGGGCCTCGGATGTGTAATCAGTGACAGGACGGCGACGGCGGCGCGCGCAGTTGCTTGTGATGGCTCAGGCTGGTCGGCTCGGTCTAACTCCTCTTGAACTTCATCCTTGGGCTCTTGGGCATTATCCTAAGTTGGGGCAGCAGGGGCAGTGGTGTCGAAAAGCCAGTTGGCTCTATCCTGCGGATGCATTCGGGTGCGTGAAGGCATGATGATGCTCTGGATAGTGCGGCCTTGCACTACCGGATGGTATCTCCCATCTGCGCGGGATCTGATGAGGTGAGAGGCGCGGCAGTGGTCAGTGTCTAGGAAGACAGGGAGCATCTGGCGGAGGGTCTGGAGGCGTTCGCCAAGGCCGAGGCCTATGGCAATGGATGTGATGATGCCACCAAAATAGAAAGGTTTTGAGTCGCGGTTACAATTGGCTTGAATGTGAGCCAAGAGGAATGGGGCGACGTTAACAGGTTCCGAAGAGAACACGCAACGGAGGAAAAACAGCTCCTTCGAGTTGACCTTATGGTTACTGTCACGAGCGAATATGGTGTTGCTCAACACGCGGTGAAAGTAGCGAGTTGTTGGGTTGTTGATATGAGTAGCGTTCAGAGTGTCCCAACTTTCTGGAGTGGTGCCGGTCAGTTGGTTCCATAGAGGGAAAGCTTCTTGGAAGAACTGATCGGGTAGGCGGCGATGAGCATCATCGCTGTGAGGGAACTGTAGAATGACGGCAATGCGGTCCTGGGGGACTTGATATTCTGTGCAAAACAAGCAAAAGCAGGCGGCGCCGGTAAGTTGGTTGGTATCGCTGGGTGATGTTGCGTACGCGAAGGAACTGAGAAACTCCAGTGTGAGTTGCTCGTAGGTGGGTTGGGGGTTGGTGCAGAGATGCCAGATGCCGGCTCTCTGTAACATCCATGTTACGCCATCCAGAATCCCTAGTTCTGTCAGAGAATCTAGGTGAGCATACCGGGTCGGCTGAAGCGACCGCTGATGGAAAGCTAGGAAGTTGGTCTGTTGCCTTTCGCCGGCCTCGCCTTCTCGAAAAGTGATAGTGCTCAAGTCGGGGTTTGCACGGGTTTGTCTGGCCATTTTCGTGAGAGAAGTGTAGAGATTGAGAATAGGAAGTTTATGTGGATGGTGAGGTATGGGAGTGCAGAGGTTAATAGATAATAGTGAATTGGAAGTTGAAATGGTGGAGGTTTAATAGGGGATTCAGAGGGTTTTTAGTGGGGTTTAAATGTGGGAAAGTGGAGAATTAGGAGAGTGAAGGTGGAGAGGTGCGTGACTGTCGCTACTGCGAAAATCGGCGTCGGCTGAACAGAAGAGTCGCCACCGTGCGTTATTTATCCCAAAGAGGGGAAGGGAAACACTCGAGGTAAACCTACCGCAAAACGGGGAAAGGAATGGTCATCGCAACCAAATCCTGGATTCGGGAGTCGGTTACGCAAGGGGAAGGTATTAGCACCCCTCACGTCCGTCGTACTCGACGGGATCCACGCTTGTTTTCGGTCGAAAAGATTGTTATTCTATCTACTCTACAGGTCTGGGGTTAAAAGAAAATAACATGACTCAGCAAAGTATCACACTTTATGCCTACGTATTCCCGTCTGGAACGAGAAATCAGAGTCAACGTAGTTCGCCTACCTACGGGAAAGGAGGGGAAGGTTGCTCGCTAGGATATCGCATCCTATGCCTACGTACTTTCAAACAGCATGAAAGATCAGAGCAAACGTAGTTCGGGCCACGCACGACACAAGCCTGTCTTGATTGCTTTTATTCCTTCTGAAAAAGGGTTTTTCTGATTACAGTCCAAGCGGACAAAAATGACGTTTTGATGAGTTCACATTCTTTTACGGAAGAAGTGTCTTTTATTGTGTTTGACATTTTATTGTGTTTTTCTGTTTGTTTTGAGAAAAGAAGAGACAGAACTCTAACCTATGGTTGCGAAGGGAATCAAACTAACCTAATGTTATCATGCATGGGTTAAGACCTAGTGTCTATCATGCTCCTCTCTTGCGCAGAGAGAAACAGAGATCCTAAGGGAATAGACGGAAATAGAAACAATAACATATATACAATAAAGCAGTAAAATGCATGAATGCAGCAATACAAGCGAGGCAAGGGAGTCCCACTCAACCTCGAACCTAGAAAATAACAGGCAAAAGTGAACAGCATTCACTTTCAACCTAACAGGTTAAACAGAAGACAATACAGTCAGGGAAAACCAATCAATACATCAAGAATTAAACAGCTAAAATAAACAGCAACAGCAGTCTTCATCAGCATCTGTCTTCAAGTCATCATCATCTGTCTACAACCTTCAAGCAAGCATCAATCTCCATCATCAAACTTTCAAGCAAGGTCTTTGTCATCAGTCTTCAGAGCTTTTCTTCAAGTCTCAATCTCCAAGATGAATATCAGTCAATAAGATGAAATGGATGTTAAACAGTCAATTGCCTACCAAGGGTGGCTCACTGACTGTTAACATGATACTGACAGTTTTCCCTCAAAAGTTCTATCTTTTAAATACATTCACTAATCCTTCCAAAGGAAGGAGGTGGATATTCAAAAGAGACTTTGAATCATAGAGAAAGAATGGAGGCAGACAAGGCCTTCCATGTTTGTGAATCAAGTTTTCTACTCTAGAGCTCTGCCTAGCTCCTAAACCCTATAATCCTCAACAGCTGCCAGCAAGATGCTCTCCATCAACTCTGGAAGTTGGTCTTCATTCTCTTTGATCTTCAGTGGGCTTCATCAACACAGTCTTCAGCTCAAGCCCCCAAGCCCCAAACAAGCCCAATACCCCACACAGTCAAAAAATAACCCTAGAGAGGGCACACCACACAGTCAAGCAAATACAAGCAGTATACTAATAGTAATTGTAGAATAGGGGAAACCTAGTAATTTCTAAGGGATTTATTATCTACCCATAATCCCTATAGTCCCATACCCCAAAGATTCAAACTACAACTCCTATGAGAAAGGATTTATCACACTTATGGTATCTCTAAACCCTAGTTTTGATCACACTAATGGTTACCTAATCAAAGTACTCAAATTTTAATCCTAAAATCATGAATTTAATTAAACATTATGCTAATTTAAAAGAAAAATAAACATTATTTACATGTATCAAACTAAACATTATTTACAACCTATTTAAAAGAAAAATATGCTAAAAATATAAAAATAAAATGAAATGCTAATTTTTTTTTATGATAATTTTCTTAACAAAAATATGAAAAGGATGCAAAAACAACCATTGAAAAATATGCAATTTTCTATTTTTTATGATTTTTTAAAGAATTAACAAAATTAAAAGAAATTAATATGGATTAAATGGGTTAGGGGGTGCAGTCAGCATTTTATTCAGTTAAAACAAAAGGATGGGCCCAGACTGGGGGGCGCGCATAGCAAAGCGCGTCTGGGCCCAGTTAACCAGAAAACACAAGAAAAATAAAAAAAAACTCAAAGTGGTGCAAATAGGAATTAAATCAGTGCAATTGGTTTTGGGCTTGCGTTGAGGGGGTGGGATTAGCATTGGTAACTTGAGCCCATCAGCAAGATTAAATGAAACGCAGCGTATTGCTGCGTAACATCTCCCTCCAAATTTCGATTGAATCATGGCCATCAGATCATATCCTAAGTCAAGGTCAAATGATGGATCCAACGGCCCTCACATTTCTTCTCCAAATACTTAGGGTTTCAGCCATGGATAAACCCTGCATGCATCTTCATGGATCAAGCTTACACCTTCTCATACGATCTCGTCCCCCCACGAAAATCCAATCTGTAAAAAGCAAAAACGATCCACTTCTTCTCCTCTACACAACCATGGCCTCACTTTCCTCTAAAACTCAATCCAAACTCAAACCCGATAGGTTGAAAGTATTGACTCCACCATTTTTGCACTGATATCAACCATTCCAATTCCTTCTAATTCTTACCCTAACACGATCTACACACTATGCTGATTATTCTGAGCTATACATCTAGGATTATCATGCCATATTCTAGGAGTTCTAAGCCCTAACAGATTTGGTGCAACAATGGCAACTTCCATGAATTGCCTCCAAATTCATCATAAATGATCATCTAACTATCCCTAACCGTTCTAACCTAATAATTCTCTAACATGCTAACTAAATCAACCAATTCGAAGGGAAACACCAACCTGGTTTGATGATGAAAACAGAGGTAGAATTCTTTGGATCCAAGGCTTGCAATGTTCTGGACTTGCTCAATACACTTGATTCTTGGTTCTGTATGCAGTATTTCTTGCTCAAATGCCTTAGATTCTTGTAACCACTTCTTCTTGCACTTTGGATGATGCACTTGGTGTGGCACGATTCTTGTGATTTCCTCTCCAAATCTTGCTTGCAATGAACTCAGGGATGATTCTTGAGTGAGTTTAGATCATGAAATTGAAGGATTGATGAAGAATCAAAGAGATTGGAATGGTTTTGCACAATTGAGGAATGGAATGAAACTATGTGTTGTGAACAAAATGGATCACCAACCAATGCATGAAGCTACTCAATCCAATATATAGATGAAATTAGAAAGCTCTAGAACTTTGTAGAAACTTCTTGTGCACACTTTCCTTGAATTTTGGATATGTTAACTTCACACATAAGTAACCAAGCATAACTTCCAAATTTTGAACCAAACTCAAAAATCCACTTTTGCCAATGTTCTTAAAACATTTTTTCCAATCAAAATGACCTATAATTTCATCCCATTTGCCCAAGTTATAAAAAATCTCAATTTTAGGTCACTTTTATTCATTAAATTCCCTTTTTAAATGACCAAATTTGAAACCTTGATCTATGAGCCTTTCCAAACTTTCATGATCACTTTTATAGACTCAAAGTGTCATTTGGAGCAAGTTTGATGTTGTGAAGTTTTTCATTTGAAGCTTCCTTGTATGAGTTTTGGGCATAGGCTTGAAATGACTTGTAACTCTCATATGACCAAAATACCCTTTGCTTGCCAAGACCATAAGTAGAGTTCCACAAATCAGATGAAGGAATACCATACCTTTATAGAAAGCTAATACAATGAGGAACAACTCTTATGTGGACCAGAAATCCATTTGAAATCTCCTTGATGGGTAAAAGTTGCTTGGAAGATAAGTAACTTTCACAGACAAAATTTGAGATACCTCAGATGACCTGTAACTTGCAAGGACCATAACTTGAGTTCTATAAATCTCCTTGATGTCTTCCACCACTCAAATTAAAGGTCTTGAGATCCTCTACAAGTTTCATGTTGACCAAGGATCCATTTGAAGCTTGAATTTTGACTTATCTTGCCTGGAAGTTTGACCTAAATTAGGGGATTTTACACAGAAACCCTAATTTAGAAACTCCTCTTCTTCTTGATTTCTATTGATTTCTTCTTGGCACAACACCATATCCTTATCTACATGTCAAATGATTAACCCCACATCTCTTAAATAGACCTGGATGCCATTCAATCAATCATTTGACCTAGGGTTGACCCAGGGTGGACCCAGATGAAACCCTAGTTGAATGTCTTCAACTGCAACCCTTGTGACCACATCAATGACTTGTCTCTGTTTCAAAATGACTCTCTAGGTCTTCCCTGATGTCTATATACCCTCCATGCTCTCACTTCACAGCTCCCAACTTCTTTGATGATCTTCAAATACCCTCAGATAGGAGATAGATTCACTGCTTGATCCAATGACCTCTCTGATTTCAATTTCTTTCTGATGACTTGGATATGCTTGAATTTGAACAATAACCTCTTGATAGGCTCATAGAGATGAGAATAGTGCTTGGTCCCCTGTTGGATGATTTGCTATGCTATGCTATGCAGATGATTAGACTATGTACATGACTCTATATGCAAATGCTAATGTAATTGAAACATAAACCAAGTGAAATAGGTTGAGCAAATTTTAGGGTGCAACAGCTGCCCCTATTCAAGCAACTTGGACCCGATTGGGTGAAGCGCGAACGGCCTTCAAACATTCGAGGTACGAGACGGTTGAATACTAAGAACCCGGAAATTTGCCAACCGCAGAAATAAACTGCACCACTGCTTAGGGAACGACATCCACCAACTGAATCTGGTTGTTACGGCAACCAACTGATCCATTAGCGGCCGTGCTGGGAATTATTTTCATCAGCCTGAAAAGATTCTGTCATCGCAGGGATAGAACTTTGTCCACGTCAGGACACCTGTTTCGTCAATACGAAGAAACCTCAACTAAAAACTTGTCCACGTCAGGACTCCACCTGCTGTCAACCCGGAAAAATCTCGGCGACTTCGCTAGGGATGATTCATCTGCATTTCGTCAGCATGAGGGGGTCCTACCAACATAGGAATGTATTGTCCACGTCAGGACTCATGTCTCGTCGGGAATAAACCGTCCATGTTAGGAATAAACTCTCCACGTTAGGAATACACTTGTCCACGTTAGGACCCACCTTTCCACGTAGGGAATACATCTTCTTTCCACGTAAGGAATCACCCCTTTTCCACATAAGGAATCACATCTTTCCACGTAAGGAATAAACTTCTTTCCACGTAAGGAATCCTCTTTCCACGTAAGGAATACATCTCTTCTCCACATAAGGAATACCATCTTTCCACGTAAGGAATACGTCTTTCCACGTAAGGAATAACTCTTCTCTAGATCTGCCCACGTCAGGACTAAACTTTCCACGTGAGGAATACATCGTCCACGTAAGGAATCACATCTTTTCCACGTAAGGAATACATCTTTCCACGTAAGGAACCCATCTTTCCACGTAAGGAATAAACTTCTCTTCCACGTAAGGAATCATCTTTCCACGTAAGGAATACAACTTTCCACGTAAGGAATCCATCTTTCCACGTAAGGAATCACATCTTTCCACGTAAGGAATCCATCTTTCCACGTAAGGAATCACATCTTTCCACGTAAGGAATAAACTTCTTTCCACGTAAGGAATCCTCTTTCCACGTAAGCAATACAACATTCCACGTAAGGAATCCATCTTTCCACGTAAGGAATCACATCTTTCCACGTAAGGAATAAACTTCTTTCCACGTTAGGACTTACCTCATCTTGATTTGTCCACGTCAGGACTCCCATCTCGTCTTGATTTGTCCACGTCAGGACTCCCATCTCGTCTTGATTTGTCCACGTTAGGACTCCCATCTCGTCTTGATTTGTCCACGTCAGGACTACATCGTCCAGGTTAGGACTCACATCTTTGACCCGCTGAGGAAAATAAAACTTGTCCACGTCAGGACTCACGCTTCACTAACACGAAGAAAGATAAATTTGTCCACGTCGGGACACGCACATCTTGACAACACAAAGAACCATAAACTTGTCCACGTCAGGACGCACATTTCACCATTGCAAAGAAAGATACCTGCTGGGCGTAAATGGTCCACGTCAGGACACCAACACAAAGAGTAATCAATTCTGTCCACGTCAGGACTTCAATCAATACAGAGAAATCGAATCTGTCCACGTTAGGACTAGCATATCTCATCAATCCGGGGAAATAAATCTGTCCACGTTAGGACACCCACTTCTCTTAGCACGAAGAAATCCAGTCAATAAAATTGTCCACGTCAGGACTCATTTCTCCATTGGTCCCAACCCACAAACTTCTTAACACTGACGTGACAGCGACTTTGGGGCAGACTCCACTGGGGATATTTAGAAACCAAACTACTGGACGCCTCTCCTGATAACCGGCGACAGCCTCTGAAATTCTGATTCACGAAACCCTTTGATGCAGACGTAACAACAAATTTGAAGCAAATAATCCGCTGGTCGGACTAGAGTCACTTCAACAAACAACTCTGGCGGGGAAAACAAGAGATAACTCTGCTCGAGGACAAAGAGAAACTTTGCCTGATAACTCTGTGGGGACTAATGCCAAAACGGGCATTATCGTTGAATATCTTACGCCAAGATTTTGAATGTTTGGTAATTAATTTGAGCAAGAGCGCTCTCCACCTGCAAGGGAAACAACATTTAACCAACCTGGTTTATGTTTCAGTATGCATATGTTTGACAATGGCGTAATGCTCCATTCGACATGGAAATGCTACGCGTTTTTATTTGGTGGATGCAAGTATGACACTATATGCTGATGCAAAGGCAGGCTCGAACTGCTGGGATACAGAAACCGTTTCAGCAAAATAAATGCTAAAGACAACGCCAACTCCGCTGGGGATAACCAGGCGCCACAGAATTATTCCAGCAAAATAAATGCTGGAAAAGTGAAGCCAACTTTGCTGGAAAATTGGGAACTTAACCAAGCACCTCGTTGAAGTAACACCCTGCTGGGGAATATAACTCTGCTGGGGAATAGCAGATGTGCCCAGTATGATTGGGGTTCTGCTGGGGAGTGAACAGGTATCCCACGGTATTCTGACAAAATAAATGCCAGGATATACCCCCAACTCTGCCGGGGAGAGTTTTCTTCTTCGAGTTCCACGGGGAGGAAAGAAAGCACTTGCTGAAAAGAGAACTCTGCTGGGGACGACACGATTCTCTTGGGGAAAATCAAACTGGCTCCGCTGGGGGAGAGTAAATGATCCTACCGGGGAGGGTAAACTGCCTGAGTACAGCTCACAAGTTAGAAATATTAATCTTCTGAAGCTAAACCACTCTGCTTGAGCTGGGGGAATCCTTCTGGGGGACGCCACACTGTCTGAATACAGCCTACAATCTTGGAATCGCCAAACTCTGCTGCGGATAATTGACTTTGCTGGAGAATATCCTTTGGATAAGCTACGACTAGCTGGAGAATTTGATCCTTCTTCAGTGAGGAACATTGCCACCTTGGAAGCGCGACCTGCGTGGGGATTCACCTCACATAACGATCAGGTCTTTCCGTTACAAGCTTCTGGTCCATACTGCAACCTTTTGATCGTCCACTTCACACGGCTATGAACCCTGCAACACCACAAACAAGACAAGACAAGTCTACGCAACCAAATCTATTCAGGTTAGCGTTAGTGACATTATTTTCAGTTAATTCAAAGTTTTAGCAATTGTTGGCAAGGGCCAGCGATGTTATACACATGCTAGTTTCATCAAACCTAGGCGTTTATCATGCACAAAACAGTAAAGAACCAGCATCACATACAGAATAACATGTTTTATTTATTGGGCCCCTGAAGGGGCGAAGTTTTGTACACGGGATGTAACTCCTGAAAAGAGGAAGCTACGCACAACAAATATACAAGTATGCACAAGAAGCATAAATATAATGACAAATCAAATTTATACACATGTCGGCAACGGGATGTAGACGAACATCACGAACTGATCCTCCTATGACTCGCCCGACTCTGATGCTTTTCCCGGTATCCACACTTCCTAAGAGATTGTATCTGATAATCGACCCCTCAAGTGCATTCTCCCGCACCAATGCTCAATGCAGTATCAAATTCGGACCGCAGTCATTTGCTTTTCAAATCCCTAACTTTTGCGTGAACCGCCCTTTACGGGTTTTCAGTTCACCGGGATACCCTTTTTTGCCGAAGTCGCCCAGTGTAGGTTTTCAACTTCGCGGGTGTACATTTTTCCAATTTTATCCCTAATTTTTGCCTGAACCTTTCATTCTGTTTTTGGTTCGCCAGGATGCCCCATTTTTGCCTGGACTCTCTTTTTTCTGTCCAGCGGGTCAATTTCAAGCAAAGTATTTTTTAACTGCGTCCGAATTCACAGGCGACGTAAAGTCTTCACCGTCCATGGTGGACAACAACAACGCTCCTCCTGAAAAGACTTTTCTGACGACGTATGGCCCTTCGTAGTTGGGGGTCCACTTGCCTCTGTGATCTGCCTGCGGCGGGAGAAGCCTTTTCAGCACAAGGTCGCCCGTCTGAAAGCTCCGAGGATGTATCTTCTTATCATATGCTTTCTTCATTCGGCTCTGGTACAAACGACCGTATGTTAGAGAAGCTAGCCTCTTCTCATCCATTAAACTCAGCTGGTTCAACCTGTCTTTCACCCATTCTGCTTCGTCTAGTTGGACATCTCATAGCACTCTCAGGGAAGGAATCTCAACTTCCAGTGGTAGTACTGCTTCCATTCCGTATACCAAAGAGAACGGGGTTGCCCCGGTTGATGTGCGTACCGTCGTACGATAACCGTGCAAAGCAAAAGGTAGCATCTCATGCCAATCCTTATAGGTCACCACCATCTTCTAAACGATCTTCTTTATATTCTTATTGGCCGCTTCAACAGCGCCATTCATCTTGGGTCGGTAAGGGGAGGAGTTGTGATGCTCGATCTTAAAATTCTGACAGAGCTCCTTCATCATTTTGTTGTTCAGGTTTGAACCGTTGTCAGTGATTATCCGCTCGGGGATTCCATATCTGCAAATGATATCTCTCTTGATGAATCGGGCTACCACCTGCTTGGTCACATTTGCGTAAGACGCCGCTTCCACCCACTTGGTGAAATAATCGATTGCTACTAGAATGAACCGGTGCCCATTAGAAGTCGTCGGCTCGATCTTTCCAATCATATCAATTCCCCACATAGAGAATGGCCATGGCGATGACATCACATTCAGAGGACTCAGAGGCACATGGATCTTATCAGCATAGATTTGGCACTTGTGGCACTTCCTCGCAAACTTGAAACAGTCAGTTTCCATAGTCAACCAAAAATAACCCGCCCGCAGCAGCTTCCTCGTCATAGCATGCCCACCAGCATGTGTACCAAATGTACCCTCATGTATTTCCTCCATGAGCAGCTTCGCCTCTTTTTCGTCTACACAACACAGTAGCACCAAGTCGTGATTTCTTCTGTATAAGACACCATCCGGATTCAAATAGAAATTACCCGCCAATCTCCTGAGAGTCTTCTGATCTTTACTGGATGCCCCAGCCGGATACTCTTTATTCTTCAGGAAATTTAGGATATCAAAATACCATGGTTTATCATCGGATGCTTCGTCAATGGCAAATATGAAGGCAGGTCTGTCAAGCCGAGAGATAACAATTCTGGGAGCCTCATTCCAGAAGTTGACTTTGTACATGGAAGACAAAGTGGCCAGGGCGTCAGCCATCTGATTTTCTGCTCGCGGTACATGATGCAATTCAACCTTGTCAAAGAAAGGCAACAATCTCCTCGCATAGTTCATGTACGGTATCAAATTGGGCTGGCATGTCTCCCATTCCCCTTTTATCTGATTCACCACCAGAGCTGAGTCTCCGTATACGTCCAGATTTTTGATTCGCAAATCAATGGCCTCTTCAAGCCCCATGATACAAGCTTCGTATTCGGCTTCATTATTGGTAACTGGAAAGGTCAATCGAGCAGTAAACGGGATGTGCGACCCGTGTGGAGTAGTGATGATTGCCCCTATTCCGCTACCGTAAGCGTTTACAACCCCGTCAAAGATCAACTTCCACTTGGAACCCAATTCTGGTCCTTCGTCTGGCAACAGCTCTTCACAATCTTTCATCTTTAGGTACATGATATCCTCGTCAGGAAAATCAAACCTCATCGATTGGTAATCCTCAATAGGCTGCTCTGCCAAGTACTCAGACAGTACACTCCCCTTTATAGCCTTCTGCGAGACATACTGGATGTCATATTCAGTCAAGACCATCTGCCAACGGGCAATTCTCCCCGATAACGCCTGCTTTTCAAATACATATTTGATAGGATCCATCTTCGAGATGAGCATGGTTGTATGATTCAGCATGTATTGCCTCAAACGCTTGGCGGCCCAGGCTAGCGCGCAACAAGTTTTTTCAAGCATTGAATATCGAGATTCACACTCAGTAAATTTCTTACTCAAGTAGTAGATCGCATGCTCTTTTCTTCCTGTCTCGTCGTGTTGACCGAGAACACAACCCATGCTTCCCTCAAAAACTGTCAAATACATAATCAAGGGTCTCCCTGCCACTGGGGGTATCAAAATAGGAGGCTCCTGCAAATACTGCTTTATTTTATCGAACGCCTTTTGACAATTTTCATTCCACGTTACAGCTTGGTCTTTTTTCAACAGCTTGAATAATGGTTCACACGTAGCCGTTAGATGAGATATGAACCGAGCGATGTAGTTCAACCTCCCTAAAAACCCGCACACCTCTTTCTCTGTTCTAGGCGTCGGCATCTCTTGTATCGCTTTTATTTTTGCAGGATCAACCTCAATTCCTTTTTCACAATAAACCCCAGCAGTTTACCCGATCTCACCCCGAAGGTGCACTTGTTAGGGTTCAGTCTCAACCTGAACTTCCTAAGCCTTTTGAATAACTTCAGCAGATTCACCAAATGCTTTTCCTCCGTCTGGGATTTGGCAATCATATCATCAACATAAACTTCGATCTCTTTATGCATCATATCATGAAAAAGAGTCGTCATTGCACGCTGATACGTTGCCCCAGCATTCTTTAGTCCAAAGGGCATCACTTTATAACAAAATGTTCCCCAAGGTGTTATGAAAGTAGTCTTCTCCATATCCTCTGGCGCCATTTTAATCTGATTATAGCCCGAGAAGCCATCCATGAAGGAGAATACGGAGAATTGAGCAGTGTTGTCAACCAGCACATCGATGTGAGGAAGCGGAAAATCATCTTTCGGGCTCGCTTTATTCAAGTCACGGTAATCTACGCACATTCTCACTTTACCGTCTTTCTTTGGCACTGGTACAATATTAGCGACCCATGAGGGATATTTTGTCACAGCTAGGAAACCAGCATCCCACTGCTTCTGAACCTCTTCCTTAATTTTCACTGCCATATCGGGTCTAGTTCTGCAAAGCTTCTGCTTGACCGGTGGGCATTCTTCTTTCAACGGCAGACGGTGCACAACCATATCTGTATCCAGCCCAGGCATGTCTTCATATGACCAAGCGAACACATCACTATACTCTCTGAGCATCTCAACCAGTCTTCGCTTGACGTCGCTCTGCAGCGCGGCCCCTATACGGATGTTCTTTTCAACCCCTTCAGACCCCAGGTTAATAATTTCGATGACCTCTTCGTGAGGCAAAATGACTCGTTCTTCTTGATTCACCAACCAAGACAATTCTTCGGGAACGTCACCATCTTCAACAATCTCTTCTTCGGCCTGAAATACCGGGTGCTCAAAGTCGAGACGAGCCATAGGTGGTTCAATGATGTCATCTGAAAATGTTATCCTGCAAAAGGAATGGTTAAATGCTTCAAAATGCGTATAAAGCGAATAACCACGTTGCCATTTTATTGTAAAACACAAAACAGGAAAAACAGAGATCGCAATATTTGCACATGAAAAAACGCCTTTTATTTAATGATTAAACACGCAATGTTCATAACAGCACGGCCCTAAGCAAATCATGATGCCTCGGGCAAGACACCAGATTGTTCAACAATTAAAAAAACAAAGCATTACTGTTTAAGAGTCACAGGAACAATCTCCTGAATAGACCAATTGCACAATCCCTGTCCTGGCACGCTCGGCTGAATCCAGGCGTCCATGTCGCAGTCGCTGTCTCCTTCGTCAGACTCTAAAGCAGCGTTGATGGTCTCGTGACATACTCCACTGGCAGTGATGGTTATTGGTCCTCTGAAACGGGGTGCCCCCACAGCAGGTGTTGATGACGACGGTTGATATCCCAGCCCAAATCGGTCCATCTTCACGGGAATATCCAGCACTTTGCCCCAGCCCTTTGTCTCACCAGTCTCTACTAGAGCTTGAGCTTCCTTATATGACGAGACGGCTACCTCCGACGCTTTACTCGGCCCGGGACCTTGGTCCTTGATGCGCAACCCTTCAAATGCCTGACAGGGTGTTTCGTGAATCTCGCCGTCGACCTCCACATATTTAAATGATGACAGATGGCTGACCAGTATATCCTCTTCTCCACATACAGTGACCACGCTGTCCCCTACCATGTATTTCAGCTTCTGATGCAAGGTAGACATGACCGCCCCAGCCCCATGGATCCAGGGTCGTCCGAGAAGGCAGCTGTATGCAGGCTGGATGTCCATGATATAAAATTCAGTCGCGAAGACCTCCGGCCCCACCTGTAGAGGTAATGTTATGGATCCAAAAACTGTTCTTCGCGTACCATCAAATGCCCTGACCACCAAGTCGCTGGGCGTGCACAGGATTCCTCTGACATCTAGTTTCATCATCGCTTTCTTGGGCAGCACATTTAAGGATGATCCGGTGTCTACCAGCACGTGAGACATGACTGCTCCTCTACACTCCACAGATACGTGCAACGCCATATTATGCTCTCTCCCCTTCGGGGTCAAATCAAAGTCTGTAAAGCCCAAGCTATGGCCTGCGTTCACATGTGCCAACACCCCCTCCAGCTGATTCACGGAAACATCTTGGGGTACGAAGGAAGTATCCAGGACTTTCAACAGTGCATTTCTGTGAGCTTCAGAGCACAGTAGCAACGACAGTATAGATATCTTTGACGGCGTCTGTTGCAGATGCTCGACAATCTTATAATCACTTTTGCGAATCAAGCGCATGAACTCTTCCACATCTTTCGATGTCGTTTCTTTTCCGCTTGCCTGCACAGGGACAATCTCATTCATCTTTCCCTTTCCCTTCGCCAGTCTTTCAGCCTCTACCTCAGGCGATATGAAGATTCTCCCACTCCTTGTCATACCTCCGGTGCCAACAACATTGTCTATAGTCTCAGCTGGCTGCTTATTAACATCAATCTTTACCCCATCACAATACACTTCCAACCCATAGGACCATGGGACTGCCTTAGTGCTCTCGTACGGGATTGGTCCGACCTTGGTGATAGTGATCGGCGGTCGCTTGGCCGGTGCCGTTATAGTGATCGTTTTTCGAGGAATCGTTACAGTAGCCACATCACTTTGCTTGTCTGTTAATACCCCTGCAGGTTCTTCAATTGCTGCTCGGCCAAACTGCAATGTACCGCCATCTATTAAAGCCTGAATACCTTTCTTTAAGTCATCACAACCCCCAGCTAGGGTCCAGCACTCTAAACAATACTCGTCACATCCTGGATAGACACCCCCTTGCAATAATCGGCTCTTTATCTCGCTCAACGGTGTCTTTAAGTCGTCGACATTCATAATCAGATTCAAACCCTCCTCGGTAAAAATGGTGTTTGCCCCATGATGGGGCATGGGCTTTTGCACTATATTCGGACCCGCCGTTCCAAAATTGATAGCCTTACTATCCAATAGATCCTGCACTACATGTTTGAAAGCATGGCAAACCTCTACATCGTGGCCAGGAGCCCCGGAGTGGAATTCACAGTGCCTGCTTGCATCATAACCATACGGAGGAGTGCCTGTTATTGGCGCCAGAGTTCTCTTCTCCACCAAGTTCAAACCCAATAGTGTCTGTAGCAAATCTGCATACGTTGAAGGAGGCTTTTCAAACACCCTCCTTGGTTTACCCCCCTGGAATCTGCGCTGGGCAGGCTGTGCCCCCTGTTGTGGCTGTTGTTGTTGTTGCTGTTGTTGAAATGGTTGTTGCTGAAACGGAATAGTAACGCTCGCCACTTGCTGCGGCTGATTGTACTGGTTTCGACCTCTGCCCCGGCCTCGGCCTCGGCCCCCAAACACTGCGCTTGCATCGCCCTGACGGTGCCCACCAAAAGCCCTTCTGTTACTTCCTGTTGAGGTGGATTCCTCAGCTTGGAATCTTCCCTGTTTAATGTTACTTTCAATCTTTTCTCCCATCAGAATTAAGTCTGAGAAACTGCCCAAAGAGGTGTGAAACAACTTGTCATAAAACATGCCGGTGAATGTTCCTATGAACATATCATTCATTTCCTTATCCTCCAAAGGGGGATGGACTCTAGCAGCCATGTCGCGCCATCTCTGCACATACTCTTTGAAGCTCTCGCCCTTCTTCTGGGACAACCCCTGCAATTGGACCCGATTGGGTGCCAAGTCGCTGTTATACTTATAGTGAGCCACAAAGGCTTCCACCAGCTGCTTCCATGTCTTTATATGAGTTGGTTCCAATCCCATATACCACTCGAGGGAAGGACCCGACAAGCTATCTTGAAAGAAATGCATTAGCATCCTCTCATCATTAGAATACGCCGACATCCTTCTGTAATATGACCGCACGTGCACTTTTGGACAGGTGTCCCCTTTATACTTGTCAAATGTAGGAGCTTTGAATTTGATTGGCACCCTCAGGCCAGGCACCAGACCCATTGTTGACATATCCAGGCCAACAGCACTTTGATTTACGACCCCCTTCATCTGCTCCTCTAGCATTCTGATCCTCTGGGAGTCATCCATCGGCCCTTCGAAACCTCCACCGGAGAAAGCGTCCTCTTGCTGGTCTTCCTGCCAATTACCATTTCCAACTCCATACCCATCGTATCCATTGTTACGGCCAACTCTGGTTTGATTCATCACCGGACCTCGCCCCCTGTTACCGTATCCCGGAGCAACTCCAGCGGGTCCAAAAGCCATTAACCCAACGCCATTTCCATTTCCGAATCCGCCATAACCCTGATTAGTCATACCAAACCCGTCTTGCCCGAAGCCCTGAGTGTTGAAACCGTACTTCCCAGTATTATCGAATCCCTGGTCATTGAAGCCAAATCCAGTATTACCGAAGCCATTGCCTCCCATATTATCACCCAGGTTAACATCTCCAAGCCCAACATTGTTAATGATAGTCTCGTTCCCCATTCCAACGTTACCATTTCCGGCAGCAGCGCCGTTGTTGACATTAACAGCAGGTATGTTGACTACAGGTGGAGCCACTGGTGTGGGGGTACCATCCCCATGAATAGTGTCGACTCGCACAGACTGATGATCCTCATTTCCGTGCCCAGCATTCCTTACCAACAGAGGCTGCACCAAAGCTTGCAAATTCTACTGCCCTTTCGCAATGGTCTCCATTGTCTGCATGAAGAGCGCCAGCTTCTCACGCATGTCTTGCATCTCGTTCTGCATTTGATCCATGATTCTTCGGCAGTTGGTGCAAGTGGAGTATCGGTGCGGGCGCTGATCTTCAATCCTGAAAGGACCTGGTACAGTGCAAGAAATGAGATATAGTTCGATAATCACCTGTAATGCAATATGAATGTGAATGCAATGCAATATGTGTCTGTGCATTAGGGAATATCATTCCCCGATTCTAGTGCGAATGTGTCAGTGCAGTGACAGTGACAGCAATATGGTGATCGGAGCCAAATCATAGAAAACACCTCATATATTGTAGAGAAATCCATCAAGCCAAGAATACAATATCACTGAGTGTACAATAAGTAGGCATGACCTCAACCAACAATCCTGGTGATGGTCAGCGCTATGCAAATAAAGCATACACATTAATATATGAAACGATCAAGTACTCCCATATGCCTGGTATTCCTCTGACAACTTCTTAGTCTCTGGATGACTTGGTCGGGTAAGCAGACCCTCAACAAGTTGATTTCTTCGCTTGAGAACGCGTCGCACGTCGCCAGCAGTTTCCTCCCATGCCCCTTCTCCGAAGCGATCCTCTAGCTTCCGCTTCTGAGACACAGCTTCGTTCCTGCCTTCGATGGCCTTGTTCAATGCATTCTGGAGACTATACCTGGTCATCACCTCTTCTTCGTACTTCTTAATGCTAGCCTTCAACTGCTCTTCGAGTTCAGAAATTTGCTGCTTCAATTTATCTTCCCTCTTTTTGTTGTTGGTTAGCGTAGCATTCCAAGTCTCATTACAAGAAGAGATTTCCCGGTGAGCGGCATCGAGTGCTTTCTTTTTGGACTCCAACATGTCATGAGAGCTTCTGAACTCTTGACCCAGACGTTCGCGCTTCTTCTTCTCTTCAGTCAACTCAGCACCTAGCCTGTTTACTAGTTCGATCTGCTGCTGGAAAGCATGCACAGCCTTGTTCTTCTCACTACGCATCTGAGCCAGTTCTTTTTATAACCCTTCATTAATCTTCACCAAGGCTTCTTTTTCTTTCACAACTTGCTCGTAGGCCTCCCTAGTAACAGTGGTTGGTACTTCCACCGGGATATGAACAGGGATTGGTGCAGCTGGAAATGGCATCAGCAACTGTCTTGCTCTCTCTCGGATCCATACTTTGTAGGGTGCATAAGCCTGACAATCATTCTTCCCTAACAGTGGCTTCCCTCTTCTGTTAATACGCATCCATGCGTGCTGAAGCTTGGCTAGTAACTCTCCATTCAAATCACCGGTGAAGTACAAAGATTCCTATACTTCTTCTTCCTTAGGTGGGCTCTTCAACGCATATCCGAACTGGCGAATGAACAGAGATGGGTTGTAATTGATGCACCATTTTCTTCCTATCAAAGAAACATTAGGATACCCAGAACAACTGAAAATAAGCTCAGACCCCAACAAGTCTCTGTCAAACCACTCAATGTCTTCAGAAGATAGCCTCATCAGGCGCTCTGGCCAGTCAGCTGTAGTTGCACTATCCACAAAAGGTCCCTTCAGGGGAAGATGGCTCTTAAACCACATGTTCAACAGCGGCGCACAACAGTAAACAGTTTTTCCTCTTCTGTTTTCATTTTTGTAGTGCAATGAGTGGTAGAGATCTCCAATCAAAGTGGGTACCGGATTGCCAGCAGCAAACAGATGGAAAGCGTCCAAGTCCACAAAATTGGGTAAGTTGGGAAACAACACTATTCCGTAGATGCATAGATCCAAGATAGCATTAAAGACTACCCAGCACTCGCTCTTGGCATACTCTTGAGCTTTGCCAACCAGAAAATCAAGGGAGAAACCTGGAACCCCAAGCCAAGAAGTTACTAATAGTTCAGCAGCGTTCATGTGCAAGGCCTTAGCTAAGTCCTCCAGCTTGGGCTCAGCGGCAGAGTGAATAAAGGGAACCTTATTCTGTACTGGTAGCTCAGTAAACTCCATATACTCTTCGATGGTAGGCCCCAAAATAAAGTCAGCAAACGTGAAACATCTCAACGCCGGGTCATAGAATTGCATCAAGGTGTACAGCCCATTCATCTCAACAGAAGTTGGCTTGCAGACCAATCTCAGCAATCTTCCATGACTCATCCTGAAACTTCTCCTAACCTCCTCATCAGCAAGGGACATTAGACCAAGTAAGGGGGTAATGTCAGGTGTAAGCAACTTATACGCAACTGTCTTCCTCAAACCAGCCATGATCAATAAGCAGAAGTCCGGGCACTAGAACCAGGGAATATGCAAATGCACCTGCAGCACAGACACACGTTAATGGGATGCAATGATAATGGTTATGCAGACAATGCAATGCAAGTAACATGCAACAGGGACCAAATGTCGTGGCTGAGAAGCCTGAACCATATCAACAGTCTCAGATAGACCCTTCAGAATTCCTCAAACCCTGGTCTCAGATAGACCCAAAACAAAGCTCCAACACTGGTCTCTGATAGACCCCACAACATAACTCTGACTGGTCTCTGATAGACCTCACATCATAACTCCAACTGGTCTCTGACAGACCTCCAAACTATCCATAAATACCCAGGATCTCAGATCAAGAAATAACCGGTATCTGAAGGTCTAGTTACCTGCATAACCCCAAACCCTCTCACAGGTAGGTGTCCTAGTAACTGACAAAGGTATGGCATCCTATGCGGTCGTCGGTGTCACAGACTTTCAGGGTTGATGATACGATTCCCAGAAGGAGTGGCATCATCAAATCCTGAAGAGGCCTAACTTAGCCAACTTCCAAATGATCGGTTCCCGGAGGCGACAATTCAGCTAACCAACAACCCCTTCGACCCAAAGGGTAGAAAAAGAAGTCAACCAGAAGAACCTCGTCCGAGTGTAGTTTTCGTGGGACACTAATGCAAGCAAAGCCGGCACGCGCCCACTACTTTCTACTCTAATTCTAGGTGCACTCAAGCCCAGGTCCGGCTTATCTCTCAATCATAGAATCACCCGTCACACCCCAATACAGCAATAATAATAATAATAATAATATAATGCTGAAAGTAAATGACAGAAGTATAAATCCATACAAAATCCTCGACAGGAAAACAAGCGCTAGGATTGACTCTCTTAGGGGACGTTGGATCCCACATGCATAAGGACTATCGCAGTCCTTAGCAGCCAGGGGACGTTGGATCCCCAGCAGAGTCGCCAGCTGTCGCTACTGCGAAAATCGGCGCCGGCTGAACAGAAGAGTCGCCACCGTGCGTTATTTATCCCAAAGAGGGGAAAGGAAACGCTCGAGGTAAACCTACCGCAAAATGGGGAAAGGAATGGTCATCGCAACCAAATCCTGGATTCGGGAGTCGGTTACGCAAGGGGAAGGTATTAGCACCCCTCACGTCCGTCGTACTCGACGGGATCCATGCTTGTTTTCGGTCGAAAAGATTGTTATTCTATCTACTCTACAGGTCTGGGGTTAAAAGAAAATAACATGACTCGGCAAAGTATCGCACTTTATGCCTACGTATTCCCGTCTGGAACGAGAAATCAGAGTCAACGTAGTTCGCCTACCTACGGGAAAGGAGGGGAAGGTTGCTCGCTAGGATATCGCATCCTATGCCTACGTACTTTCATACAACATGAAAGATCAAAGCAAACGTAGTTCGGGCCACGTACGACACAAGCCTGTCTTGATTGCTTTTATTCCTTCTGAAAAAGGGTTTTTCTGATTACAGTCCAAGCGGACAAAAATGACGTTTTGATGAGTTCACATTCTTTTACGGAAGAAGTGTCTTTTATTGTGTTTGACATTTTATTGTGTTTTTCTGTTTGTTTTGAGAAAAGAAGAGACAAAAATCTAACTTATGGTTGCGAAGGGAATCAAACTAACCTAATGTTATCATGCATGGGTTAAGACCTAGTGTCTATCATGCTCCTCTCTTGCGCAGAGAGAAACAGAGATCCTAAGGGAATAGACGGAAACAGAAACAATAGCATATATACAATAAAGCAGTAAAATGCATGAATGCAGCAATACAAGCGAGGCAAGGGAGTCCCACTCAACCTCGAACCTAGAAAACAACAGGAAAAAGTGAACAACATTCACTTTCAACCTAACAGGTTAAACAACAGACAATACAGTCAGGGAAAACCAATCAATACATCAAGAATTAAACAGCTAAAATAAACAGCAACAACAGTCTTCATCAGCATATGTCTTTAAGTCATCATCATCTGTCTACAAGCTTCAAGCAAGCATCAATCTCCATCATCAAACTTTCAAGCAAGGTCTTTGTCATCAGTCTTCAGAGCTTTTCTTCAAGTCTCAATCTCCAAGATGAATATCAGTCAACAAGATGAAATGGATGTTAAACAGTCAATTGCCTACCAAGGGTGGCTCACTGACTGTTAACATGATACTGACAGTTTTCCCTCAAAAGTTATATCTTTTAAATACATTCACTAATCCTTCCAAAGGAAGGAGGTGGATATTCAAAAGAGACTTTGAATCATAGAGAAAGAATGGAGGCAGACAAGGCCTTCCATGTTTGTGAATCAAGTTTTCTACTCTAGAGCTCTGCCTAGCTCCTAAACCCTATAATCCTCAACAGCTGCCAGCAAGATGCTCTCCATCAACTCTGGAAGTTGGTCTTTATTCTCTTTGATCTTCAGTGGGCTTCATCAACACAGTCTTCAGCTCAAGCCCCCAAGCCCCAAACAAGCCCAATACCCCACACAGTCAAAAAATAACCCTAGAGAGGGCACACCACACAGTCAAGCAAATACAAGCAGTATACTAATAGTAATAGTAGAATAGGGGAAACCTAATAATTTCTAAGGGATCTATTATCTACCCATAATCCCTATAGTCCCATACCCCAAAGATTCAAACTACAACTCCTATGAGAAAGGATTTATCACACTTATGGTATCTCTAAACCCTAGTTTTGATCACACTAATGGTTACCTAATCAAAGTACTCAAATTTTAATCCTAAAATCATGAATTTAATTTTATATACAAGCTAGAGTTCTAAGCTAATCAACCTAAAGAGAATGGATCCAAAATGTTAAAGCATCTAATTAAACTAAACTACACAATAGCATGTATCAAACTAAACATTATTTACAACCTATTTAAAAGAAAAATATGCTAAAAATATAAAAATAAAATGAAATGCTAATTTTTTTTATGATAATTTTCTTAACAAAAATATGAAAAGGATGCAAAAACAACCATTGAAAAATATGCAATTTTCTATTTGTTATGATTTTTTAAAGAATTAACAAAATTAAAAGAAATTAATATGGATTAAATGGGTTAGGGGGTGCAATCAGCATTTTATTCAGTTAAAACAAAAGGATGGGCCCAGACTGGGGGGCGCGCATAGCAAAGCGCGTCTGGGCCCAGTTAACCAGAAAACACAAAAAAAATAAAAAAACTCAAAGCGGTGCAAATAGGAAATAAATCAGTGCAATTGGTTTTGGGCTTGCGTTGAGGGGGTGGGATTAGCATTGGTAACTTGAGCCCATCAGCAAGATTAAATGAAACGCAGCGTATTGCTGCGTAACATCTCCCTCCAAATTTCGTTTGAATCATGGCCATCAGATCATATCCTAAGTCAAGGTCAAATGATGGATCCAACGGCCCTCACATTTCTTCTCCAAATACTTAGGGTTTCAGCCATGGATAAACCCTGCATGCATCTTCATGGGTCAAGCTTACACCTTCTCATACGATCTCGTCCCCCCACAAAAATCCAATCTGTAAAAAGCAAAAACAATCCACTTCTTCTCCTCTACACAACCATGGCCTCACTTTCCTCTAAAACTCAATCCAAACTCAAACCCGATAGGTAGAAAGTATTGACTCCACCATTTTTGCACTGATATCAACCATTCCAATTCCTTCTAATTCTTACCCTAACACGATCTACACACTATGCTAATTATTCTGAGCTATACATCTAAGATTATCATGCCATATTCTAGGAGTTCTAAGCCCTAACAGATTTGGTGCAACAATGGCAACTTCCATGAATTTCCTCCAAATTCATCATAAATGATCATCTAACTATCCCTAACCGTTCTAACCTAATAATTCTCTAACATGCTAACTAAATCAACCAATTCGAAGGGAAACACCAACCTGGTTTGATGATGAAAACAGAGGTAGAATTCTTTGGATCCAAGGCTTGCAATGTTCTGGACTTGCTCAATACACTTGATTCTTGGTTCTGTATGCAGTATTTCTTGCTCAAATGCCTTAGATTCTTGTAACCACTTCTTCTTGCACTTTGGATGATGCACTTGGTGTGGCACGATTCTTGTGATTTCCTCTCCAAATCTTGCTTGCAATGAACTCAGGGATGATTCTTGAGTGAGTTTAGATCATGAAATTGAAGGATTGATGAAGAATCAAAGAGATTGGAATGGTTTGGCACAATTGAGGAATGGAATGAAACTATGTGTTGTGAACAAAATGGATCACCAACCAATGCATGAAGCTACTCAATCCAATATATAGATGAAATTAGAAAGCTCTAGAACTTTGTAGAAACTTCTTGTGCACACTTTCCTTGAATTTTGGATATGTTAACTTCACACATAAGTAACCAAGCATAACTTCCAAATTTTGAACCAAACTCAAAAATCCACTTTTGCCAATGTTCTTAAAACATTTTTTCCAATCAAAATGACCTATAATTTCATCCCATTTGGCCAAGTTATAAAAAATCTCAATTTTAGGTCACTTTTATTCATTAAATTCCCTTTTTAAATGACCAAATTTGAAACCTTGAGCTATGAGCCTTTCCAAAATTTCATGATCACTTTTCTAGACTCAAAATGACATTTGGAGCAAGTTTTATGTTGTGAAGTTTTTCATTTGAAGCTTCCTTGTATGAGTTTTGGGCATAGGCTTGAAATGACCTGTAACTCTCAGATGACCAAAATACCCTTTGCTTGCCAAGACCATAAGTAGAGTTCCACAAATCAGATGAAGGCATACCATACCTTTCTAGAAAGCTACGACAATGACTAACAACTCTTATTTGGACCAGAAGTCCATTTGAAATCTCCTTGAGGTGTAAAAGTTCCTTGGAAGACAAGTAACTTTCACAGACAAAATTTCAGATACCTCAGATGACCTTTAACTTGCAAGGACCATAACTTGAGTTATATAAATCTCCTTGATGTCTTCCACCACTCAAATTAAAGGTCTTGAGATCCTCTACAAGTTTCATGTTGACCAAGGATCCATTTGAAGCTTTCATTTTGACTTATCTTGCCTGGAAGTTTGACCTAAATCAGGGGATTTTACACAGAAACCCTAATTTAGAAACTCCTCTTCTTCTTGATTTCTCTTGATTTCTTCTTGGCACAACACCATATCCTTATATACATGTCAAATGATGAACCCCACATCTCTCAAATAGACCTGGATGCCATTCAATCAATCATTTGACCTAGGGTTGACCCAGGGTGGACCCAGATGAAACCCTAGTTGTCTGTCTTCAACTGCAACTCTTGTGACCACATCAATGACTTGTCTCTCTTTCAAAATGACTCTCTAGGTCTTACCTGATGTCTATATACCCTCCATGCTCTCACTTCACAGCTCCCAACTTCTTTGATGATCTTCAAATACCCTCAGATAGGAGATAGATTCACTGCTTGATCCAATGACCTCTCTGATTTCAATTTCTTTCTGATGACTTGGATATGCTTGAATTTGAACAATAACCTCTTGATAGGATCATAGAGATGAGAATAGTGCTTGGTCCCCTGTTGGATGATTTGCTATGCTATGCTATGCAGATGATTAGACTATGTACATGACTCTATATGCAAATGCTAATGTAATTGAAACATAAACCAAGTGAAATAGGTTGAGCAAATTTTAGGGTGCAACAGTGACCTCTGTTTTGACAGAATTGGGGTTTTATCTGCGTGACGACCGTCATGGGTGTGTTATGGTCGTAACACGCATGACGGTCGTCAAGGGAGTGTGACGACCGTCACATCAGCAAATTCTACAGAAATGCAGAAATTCGCTTGTGGGGCATTTTAACAGTGGAAAATATGATTTTTGAAGACTTTTGCAGTATGATAGACTGATTACAAAATAGAAAATAACATGAAATATAATTAAGGGAAATACCGGAATGAAATTAAAATAACATTGAATCAAAAATGAGTTTAAAGTAATACAATATCCAAAAAGAAACAATTGTAAAATTAAATAATGTGAAACAATGTGAAATGCAGTAAACTAAAAATAAAGAGAAAACTAAAATATCACTCCTTTGGTTTCTTCATGTTGTTGATCTGCTGAATAACGTCATTAAATTGGTCGCTAACTACGTCCATGTAAGTAACTAAATCCATGGGAAGTTGCGTTAATTCATCTTTTATAGTGGTTACTTCCAGCTTGAGGTCGTCCATAGTTCTCAGAACAGTGTCCAACATGTCTGTGTTTTGTTCAGGAGTGGGGTCAGGAAAGTTATGGTAGTTAGGAGGGGTCTGAGGATCTATCTCCACTTCGGACTCATAATCTTAGTAGTACAAATAGTCATGTGCTTCTGAGATTTGATCACTGTCATACATGTAAGCTTGGGGTGTGGAGTGAGGTGATGGGGGTCCCATAGGCTCGTCCAATTCATAAAGCCAATTGTCTCTGTTATGGATACTGGTTAGCTCATGGTTGGGCAATGTGAAAAGGTGGACAGGTTGATCAGCTATGAGGTATTCGTAGGCTCCTGGTCCTAAGGTACCTAAGATACGTCTGTTGAAGCAGAACTAGATGTCCATTGATCTGAGGTTGCCGAAATGAACGACTTTGTTCAGGTAATACCTCAGGCCAATTTCGTGGGCGATCATGGTGACTAAGCCTCCTATTAAAATGGGTGAGTGCGGTTCCTGATTAAGGCGTGTGAATGCCCTCATCATAAAAGGGACAACATTTACAGGGCGGCCTTGTGAAGCACAAAAAGGATGAACAACTCTTCCTTTGAGACTGTTGTAATGTTTTCCTCCTTCCCAAAGAGGGTATGGGCTAAAATCCTATGAAAATATCGGAAGGCTGGATTGTGTATCTCGTTGTTGTGCATGTCATTCGGTTCAGGGTGATAGTTACCAGTGATGGTACCCCAAAATTGTTCTAACTCGAGACCAATATCCTCTTCAGTGGTGGTAAACACAAAAGGTCCGCTAGGGAAGCCTAGGATGTTAGCTAATGATGCACGGTTGTGTGTTTGGTCCATTCCAAACATTCTAAAGGTTATCAGCTCTTTAGTGCATCCATAGCCATGTTCGGGTAAGTAACTTAAGGAGCTAAGGAATTCGAACGTTAGTTCGCGGAAGGTAGCAAATCGGGTCTTTAGAGCAGTTTGCTCCCAGCCTAATTGGTTAAATAAATACTGAATGCTATCTTGGATTCCTAGCTTGTCCATGGTGGGTCTATTGTAGTACAGAGTCGAAGCAAAGCTTCTCTGAGTCAGTGCCTCAAATCTGGCCTTATGAGCTAGTCCTCTAAACACAACAGTCGTAACGTCGATGTCAGCCATACTCGGAGGTTAGTCGGATAAAAATGGGAGAGAAGTAGAACGACTTTAAAATCCTGGAAAAGTTAAAATCACATTCACTCAGATCATATTTTTAAGAAGCAAAGGGTGATAAAAGAAAGAAAAATAAAATAAAATAAATAGTAGAAAATAAGAAAATAGAAATTATAAGTTAAAGGGAAAACATAGTTTTAATAAATTTAGAAGGGAAAAATGGGAAAAATTTGGGTTGCCTCCCAATCAGCGCTGTCTTTAACGTCAGAAGCCTGACGATAGCTTGGCTATAAGCTATTCGGGAAGCTCGAGCAATTTCATATTGCTCACGTGGTCGTTGTGTTCATTTTGATTATAATGCTTCAAATGCTGTCCGTTTACTATAAATGGTGCATTGATTTGATTTTTGATTTCAACAGCTCCACTCTTAAGGACTTTGGTGACCTTAAAAGGTCCAGACCATCTAGATTTTAATTTTCCAGGGAAAAGTTTTAATCTGGAGTTGAATAGGAGCACGATGTCTCCCACACTGAATTGTTTCTGGATCGAACGTTTATCATGTCATTTCTTGGTTCTTTCTTTGTAGATACGTGCATTCTCGTATGCGTCCAATCTGAGCTCTTCCAATTCATGAAGGTTCAAGATCCGTTTCTCTCCTGCCGCAGTGTAGTTGAAGTTTAGCGTCTTAATAGCCCAGAAGGCTTTATGCTCTAATTCTACCGGCAGGTGACATGATTTTCCGTAAACTAGTTTAAATGGTGTGGTACCTATTGGTGTCTTAAAGGCGGTCCTATAAGCCCATAAAGCTTCGTTTAGCTTTGATGACCAATATTTCCTGGAGGTTGCGACAGTCTTTTCCAAAATTTGCTTTATTTCTCTGTTAGAAACCTCCACGTGTCCACTAGTTTGTGGATGATACGGTGTGGCTACGCGGTGTTTGACTCTGTATTTGGAGAGGAGTTTGTCAAAGATTCGCGATATGAAGTGCGAACCACCGTCACTAATGACGAGTCTGGGTACACCGAATCTAGGAAAGATTGTGTTTTTAAAGAGTTTGACGACTACTCGCGTGTCATTTGTTGGAGTGGCAATGGCCTCTATCCATTTAGATACATAATCGATAGCGACGAGTATATATTTGTTTCCAAAAGAAGACGGGAAAGGTCCCATGAAGTCTATTCCCCAGACGTCAAAGATTTCTACTTCTAAAATTCCTTTCTGAGGCATTTCATTGCGTCGTGAGATGTTGCCAGTGCGTTGGCACCGATCGCATTTTTGTATAGCGATATGGACATCCTTCCAGAGACTGGGCCAAAATAGGCCAGATTGTAGAATTTTAGCGCACGTCTTTGAGGTGCTAGCATGACCACCATAAGGTGTTGAATGGCATTGGAAGATGATGTCTTCTATTTCTTCCTCTGGGACACAGTGACGGTATAAGTTGACGGCGCCTCGTTTGAAGAGTAGAGGTTCGTCCCAGTAGTAATGCTTTAAGTCGTGGAAGAATTTCTTCTTTTGTTGATATGTTAGGTCCGGTGGAAGCACGCCTGCGGCCAAGTAATTAACGATGTCGGTAAACCACGACAAAGTGGCTTGGGTATAGACAGCTTCCACGGCTTTTTCCAATTCTATTTCTTCCAAAGTTGAGTTGGACACATCGCTTTCCAATTTGGCTATCAGACGTTCGTAGGGAAAATCGTCATTGATAGGCACTTGTTCTTGTTTAATGCCATCTATACGGGATAAGTGATCTGCAACTACGTTCTCGGTCCCCTTCTTATCTTTAATTTCTAAGTCGAACTCTTGTAATAATAGGATCTATCTCAATAATCTTGGTTTGGCGTCCTTTTTGCTTATTAGGTACCTAATGGCAGCGTGATCTGTGTATATGATTATTTTGGCTCCTACCAAGTAGGAACGAAATTTGTCAAGAGCAAACACGACTGCTAGAAGTTCCTTTTCCGTTGTGGCATAGTTCATTTGGGCAGGGTCTAAAGTTCTACTGGTGTAGTAGATAGCGTGAAGCTTCTTGTCTTTCCTTTGTCCTAGAACTGCGCCTACAACATAATCACTTGCATCGCACATGATTTCGAATGGTAGTCGCCAATCTGGGGGTTGCATGATTGGTGCTGTGATAAGTGCTGACTTTAGAGTTTCGAATGCTTCTAAGCATTCTTTGTCGAAGATGAACTCGGCATCTTTCATTAATAAACCTGTAAGAGGTTTTGTGATTTTCGAGAAATCTTTTATGAATCTTCGGTAGAATCCAGCGTGTCCTAAGAAGCTTCGTATTTCTCGTACGGTTTTCGGAGGTTGAAGATCCTTTATGATCTCTATTTTAGCTTTGTCAACTTCGATCCCTTTTTCAGATATGACATGTCCTAAAACGATGCCTCGTCGTACCATGAAATGACATTTCTCCCAATTAAGGACAAGGTTCACTTTAGCACATCTTTTAGTACCATTTCTAAATTTGACAGACAACTTTCAAAGCTTTGTCCGCATACAGAGAAGTCATCCATGAATACTTCCATGATGTCATCTATGAAATCCGCAAAGATTGCCATCATGCATCTTTGGAAGGTTGCTGGAGCATTGCATAGTCCGAACGGCATTCGGCGATAAGCAAAAGTACCATAAGGACAGGTGAATGTTGTCTTTTCTTGGTCGTCGGGGTGAATAGGAATTTGAAAGAATCCCGAATAACCATCTAGATAGCAGAAGTACGAATGTTTCGCTAGTCTTTCCAACATCTGGTCTATGAAAGGTAAAGGGAAATGATATTTCCGAGTCGCCTTATTCAGTTTTCTGTAATCGATACACATCCTGTTTCCGGTCACAACTCTTTGGGTTATCGATTCACCTTTCACATTCTTCACTACAGTAACGCCTCCTTTCTTTGGTACTACGTGTACTGGGCTGACCCATTGGCTGTCGGAGATCGGGTATATGATTCCTGCGTCTAATAACTTTTTCACCTCGTCTTTGACTACAGTGCTTAGGATCGGGTTTATCCTTCTCTAATGTTCTCTTGAAGTTTTGCAGTCTTCCTCTAGCATGATACGGTGCATACAGATGGAAGGACTTATGCCTTTTAGATCGCTTATATTGTAGCCTAACACATTTGGGTATTTCCTTAGGACTTCTAATAATTGCTCAGTTTCTGACTGTCCTAAATTAGTGTTGACTATTACTGGTCTTTCGAATTCTGTATCTAGGAATTCGTACCTGAGGGTTTTAGGTAGCTCTTTAAGTTCTAAAGCTGGGTTTTTCGGACCTGGCATGTGATTTGGAGTTAGTGCTAAGATCTCGCTCAGACTATCATCTTTGTATGATGCACGCCAGTTGTCGTCTTCATGAATAGCAAGGATCTGGACTTTCATGATTTCAGAATATGTAATTTCTTCCTTCTCTAATTCTCGTATGCATTCGTCAATGACATCTACTATATAGCATGTGTCATCTATAGCTGGTGCCTTCAAGAACTTAGTAAGGATGAACTCTATCTTTTCCTCTCCTACTTCGAATGTTAGCCTTCCTTTCTTTACGTCTATGATAGCTCCGGCTGTAGCTAGAAACGGTCTTCCAAGGATAATTGGGGTAACAGAGTCCTCTTTGATGTCCATGATTATGAAGTCGGTTGGGATATAGAATTGGCCTATGCGTACTGGAACGTTTTCCAATACACCGACAGGATATTTGACTGATCGGTCATCCAATTGCACGGACATTTTAGTCAGTCTTAGTTCTCCCATATTCAGCTTTTTGCTTATAGATAAAGGCACTACACTTATACTGGCTCCTAGATCGCATAGAGCTTTGTCTATAACGAACATTCCTATGATGCAAGGTATGGAGAAACTACCTGGGTCTTTTAGTTTAGGAGGCATGTTGTTTTGAATGATTGCGCTACATTCGGCAGTAAGCGTAACTGTTTCTTTATCCTCTATTTTTCTTTTATCAGACAAGATATCTTTAAGAAACTTAGAGTATGACGGCATTTGCGTTATCGCCTTCTGTGAAAGGAATAGTGATGTTTAGTTGTTTCAGAAGTTCAACAAATTTCTTAAATTGTCCTGAAGTTTTGGAGTTTATTAATCTTTGAGGATAAGGGATAGGTGGTTTATATGGCGCTGGAGGCACATATGAGTTTTCATCTTTGGCGGTCTTTTGCTCGTCACATTCCTTCTTTTCTGTTTCAGACTCCTTTTCTGTTGGTTTATCAGATTTCTGATGCATTACTAAATCTTCATTCCTAGGATCTGTTGGGCCTTCGAATTCTTTTCCACTTCTCAATATAACAACGTTTGCGTGACCTTTTGGATTAGGTTCAGGCTGGCCTGGAAATGTTCCAGCTGAGGCGGCTGCAGAGGCTTGTTGTTGAGCCACTTGTGATATCTGCATTTTGAGCATCTTATTGTGGGTGGCTAAAGCGTCTACTTTTCCGGTCAGCTGTTTAATTTGCTCGCTAGTGTGTATGTTTTGATTTAGGAATTCTTTATTTGTTTGAGCTTGAGCAACTATGAATTTTTCCATCATCACTTCGAGGTTCGATTTCCTAGGGGAAGTCTAGGCAGCAGCGGCTGGTTTCTGATATCCTGGCAGAGCAGCGGGTGCTTGCAAGGCATTATCGTTCTTGTAGGAAAAGTTTGGGTGGTTCCTCCATCCTGGGTTGTAAGTATTTGCATAAGGATTTCCTTGAGCGTAGTTTACTTGATCTGGTGGGATTCCTGCCAACAATGGGCACTCGGGCGCATTATGAGTGGCAATTCCACATAACTCGCAGTTTGGAGTTACAGCAGCTACGGTTGTAGTTGGGGTAACAGTCAGACTGTCGATTTTCTATGCTAGAGCATCGACTTTAGCGTTGAACATTTCAAGGCTGCTGATCTCATACATCCCCCCTTTCGCTGCGGGTTTCTCTGCTAGAGTTCGTTCACCTCCCCACTGGCAGTGGTTCTGAGACATGTTTTCGATAAGTTGATAGGCTTCGTCGTATGGCTTATCCATAAGTGCACCGCCCGCGGCGGCGTCTACCATTAATCTGGTGTTATACAGAAGCCCATTGTAGAAAGTATGGATCATCACCCAGTCTTCTAAACCATGGTGAGGACATGCTCTCATCATATCTTTGAACCTTTTCCACGCTTCGTAGAGAGATTCAATATCTTTTTGTCGAAATCCGTTGATTTGAGCTCTAAGCATAGCAGTTTTGCTTGGCGGAAAGTATCTCGCTAAGAAAACGTTCTTCAACTGTTCCCACGTCGTAATGGAGTTGGACGGTAAAGATTGTAACCACATCCAAGCTCTATCTCTAAGAGAGAAAGGAAAAAGACGAAGTCTTATTGCGTCTGGAGTTACTCCATTTGCCTTCACTGTATCTACGTATTGCACAAACTTCGTTAAGTGTTCCTTCGGATCCTCAGGTGCATTTCCTGAGAATTGATTTTGTTGTACAGCTGACAGCAATGACGGTTTTAGTTCGAAATCGGTTCGATTGATAGCTGGGGCAACAATGCTACTTCGAGGTTCCAACTGAGAGGGTGTAGCGTAGTCCTTCAGCGGTTTGTTCTGAGGTTCGTCAGCCATCTTTGCTTCTTCAATAGGAGGATGAGCTAGAAGATCAGGAATATTGTGTTTTCGTTTATATTCGATGATGAGCCTTCTTAAATGTAAGAAGCGCTCTAGTTCGGCGATTGTAGGTTGTAAGATGTCGCCTTGTGAGCGAGTACTTGGCATACAATCGAAGAACGAGTAGAGGGAGAGAAATTAGTTAACCTAGTCTATACTGTGTAACAAAAGATTACACTATTGACTAAACGGGTCCCCGGCAACGGCGCCAAAAACTTGATCGCGACTTTCTATGTCTAACTCAATTAGCTGAAAGTGCACAGTCTATCGCGTAGTAATAATAGATATCGATCCTACAGGGACTCGTAATCAAACTAGTATTTTCGGGTGTTACTGTGTTTAGCTAGGTTGGTAATGTTTTAGGGGAATAATAACAAAATAAGTGCGTAAACTAAAGGGAACTAGAGCTTTTAATTAAGGTATAAATGCTTTAATTGGTATGTAATATGTTAGTTCTTTAGGGATTCTACAGGTCACCGGTGTCTTTAGGTTTTCAAAAATAGTTTAAGAAGAAAATGGCGGTTTAAAGACCTTTGTCTCACGATGGTTGTTGACGCTAGTCGCAACTCTAAGGCGGAACGTATGCTGTCGTTATCCCGTTCGGGGTTAAAGTTACTTTTTGAAAACTATTAAGTTCTAATTCCTTTTAAAGCGTTGTCGCTATTTTTAAAATGAATGCCTAGTTTTTACTATCTGGTTTTAACCACAGTTGTTGCTTGTTGGTTCGTACCTTTTGAATTTCCCACTGTCGTGGCAAAACTACTGTAAATAATTTCTCGCTGTCGCGACGAAGGTTTATTTAGAAAAATCGATTTAAAAACTGAAGCCATAAATAACTTTTGAAAATGTATGTATACACCGGTTAATTATCGAATCCCATCAGATTATTTATTACATACCGATTACTTAAGATTTCGCCAGACATGGAATATAAATTAACAACACGTAAATAATGGCAGAAAATAATAATATGCATTATAATGGGAAATAGCAATCAATTAACGATTAAAATAGAAACCTGTAAACAATTCGATTGGCTTTTGGGAAATCCTCCAAAATGGCGGCAGGGTTTAGTCTTTATGCCAATTACTCGTACAGAATAGAAATGGGAAAGTAAAACAACAATTGCAAGGAAAGAAAAAGAAAGGAAAGAAAATAACGATAAGAAAATGGGAAACTAAAGATTGCTCTGAAAGTAAATTGGTAGCACTTCGTCTCTTCAATACGGCTCCCTTTTTCTGGTATCAGCTCCCTCCTTTTATAGATGGGATTTTCAACGGTTTATTTCTTCGGGAAGTGGGAATGATATCAGAAAATATAGGAGTTAGTGGTCCACTCCTCTTTGGCATTTTCAGCACTTCACAGCACGTGCAGAAAAACTGCATTTTAACTCCATGACGGTCGTCACACCCTTGTGATGGTCGTCATATCAGCAGAACTCGTTTTTGCTGCTTTTTGGCCTGATTTTCACCTGGTTTTCACCTGTAAATGCTTCTTTTCTTCATCTTGCTCCATTTGAGCATGGACTTTGAATACCTGCAAAATACTGGACAAATAGTATGGAAATATCCGAAATCGGAGTGAAAACGGTCGCTGATTAGTAGAAAAGTACATCATTATATATATACGATTTCGCATTATCAATAGTTTTGGATGATCTAGGATGAATGAGGAGAAGATCTATGGCTTTGAATTGAAGTTTAGTGACACTTGAAGAATTGGTGTATTTTCCGTTGCTTATCGTGTTTTGAAATTCATGAGGATTTAGGAGAAATGGAGATGAGATTTGGAATCAGCATGAAAAATGGAAGAGAACTGCGTATGTTTTGTTGTGTTTTGATGACCTGCAACTGATGCTTCGCCGGAGAAGATGGTGGCGCGGCCACCGGACCACCGTCTAGTTCATCTAAGTTTTTCCCTCCCCATCTGAAGTTCAAACGAGGAAGACAAGCCATCAACCCTTGGATCTGCTTGAAACGAAGACTCGGTCTCTCCATCCAACACTTGTGATTTAACCTCAGACTTGGACTTTGACTCCTCAAAATGCCGCGTTTCATTTATGCGCTGGCATCGTCTGGATCCTTGGATGTGAATACAAAGTCTCTTGATCCAACGCTCCTCTTATTTTCTGGCATTTTAATTTCTTTAATTGATTTTTGGATTTATTTTAATTGCTTTTCCATTTTTAATTCATAATAAATTCATTATTGATCAGAAAAATAAAATAAAAATATGTGCATGCTCTGGATTTTATTTCTGATTTTCTGGTGCTTTTAGGTTTTATTTTCATGCAATTTTCAATTTAATATGATTTGTTGCATTTTCTTTAATTCATTAATTTTGGCATATTTCCTCATTTTCTTGCTGATTTTTGTTTGGCTGTTTGGTATAGAATTTGAGTGAGATTTTTGGCCGGTTACTAGTATAGAGATGCATGATCTCTTAGGAATTATTTCATGATTTTTTAGATAACTTTAGGACTGGTTTTGAATTAGGTTCCCATGACCTTCCATTTTAGGGTTTCCCTTTGACACTTGGTGATTTAGGATTTCTTTAGTGGCTTTCCCTTTAGATTCAATCCCTGGTCTTTCTACTATAGATACCTAACACATGTAAGTTCCCTTAGAAAATTTTATAGGATTTTAGAAGTAGCTTTGGTATTTTAAATAGATTTAAAACTTAGGCTAGTTTTAATATGCTTCTAACATGACTTCTCCTTTAGAATGACTTCAATGGTGGCCCATAGCATAAGATAAATTTTCCATTCCTTTGGGATAGTGCTTTAGACATATAGAGGCTTCTGTTTGTTTGATTGTGGTGTTTGGTTTTGGTGTTTAGACCTCCTTTTAGTAGCTTTCTTGTAGCTTGATCAATTAGGGTTTAGGAAGAGCTTTAGTTTGATTTCTCTTTCTTCAAATAAACATGGATTGCCTTGATTGCTTTCCATCCTCATCCAATGATTCAAGGTCCCTATGTGGAAGCCTCATCCCTCCTTTGGAAGGATGTGTGGCATATCAGAAGAGGTAGAACCTTTGAGGATGCCTATCTCAGATGTATGGTTGAGTGCCATGATGTATTCCCTTGGTTTCCATCATACTTCCCATCATCATGCAATAATCTTGATGTTAACTCTCTTCTCTTTTGTTGGAGCTTGTTGAATCTTGAAGATGGAGCTTTCATTTCCTTCTCTTGAAGATGGCTTGGACTTGAAGTTGATTACAGACTGTTGGATTGTTTTGTTGATAGTCTGTTTTGTTGTTGAGCTGTTGGTTTACTATCTTGTCTGCTGTGTTTTCTGATTGCTTTGCTTGTGTGACTGCTTGGTGTGTTGCATTAGACTAGGATTTCATATAGTTGATTTAGGCCTAAGTTCATTGAAAGGTTGAGCTTGCTCCCTTTGCTTGTCTGCATTAGAGGTTGAGTCTGTCTCCCTCTGCTTGACTGTTATTGCTTGGCTTTGCTTGTTGGTTTAAGGTTGAGTTTGTCTCCCTTGCCTGTGTGGTGTGTTGCCTCTGGCTTGCTTGCTCTAGAAGTTGAGTTTGACTCCTTCTTCTTGTATTGTTGCATTGCATGCATTTTACTTACAGTCATTTCTTTCAATTTATTTCTTTTGGTGTTGTTTTCCTTTGCCATGTTCCCCTAGGAACTCTGGCTTCTCTTGTTCAAGAGAAGTTATGACAGACATTAGGGTTCTAACCATGCATGATAACATTAGGTAGTTCCCTCCTAACCTCAATCATAGGATCAATTTTGCATGACAACTTTAGGATTGAATTAGTTCCCCTTTAGTGCGTCTTTTCTCTTCTCATCTTCAAACAAATCAAAATGCAGTAATAAAGGTTAATTGATGTCGTACGCTATGAGCCTTAAGCTACTTGAGAAAGGGTTGTTGGAGAGTTTCTTTTCAATAGCTTGGATGTTTAGTATGGCACCCTTTGGGTGACATGCGACGCATTCACTCTCAGGTCAGTCTCTAGTGCGATATTAGTTGCAAACATCCATAAAAGATACTTCTTCTAAAAGACAGAAAACAAAGATCAAACATCTTTTTGTCCTCTGGGACCTTTAATCCTTGGAAACCATTTTCATAAGGAGAGTTCTGTTAACTCCCGGTTCTACCGCAAATGGTAAACGCCTAAGTCTCCGTCGAGCGAGCTGCATACACCAATTGCTGGAACCGTCTGTTAACCCTACTCGGATAAAAAAGACAAACTTGTGTCTCTTGTGTCCCGAACTACGTTTGCTTTGATCTTTCACGCTGTGTGAAAGTACGTAGGCATGAGATGCGATATCTTGGCGAGCAACCTTTCCCCGTAACCCGTATTTAGGCGAACTACGTTGACTCTGATTTCTCGTTCCAGACGGGAATACGTAGGCATAGAGTGCGACGCTTTGTCGAGTCATTTTCTTTTCTTTTCAGACCAGGCCTTTTAGATAGATAGATAAACCAACCCGTCAGTTAAAAAAACAACAAGCATGAACCCCATCGAGTACGATGGACGTGAGGGATGCTAATACCTTCCCCTTGCATAACCGACTCCCAAACCCAGACATGGTTGCGATGACCTTGTCTTATACCTTTTCATCAGGTTTTTCTGATTGTTTCCTTTCCCTTTTTGTGGGATAAATAACGAAAGGTGGAGACTCTTCTGTTTTTCCGGCACCTTATATTCGTGGTAGCGCCAGCTGGCGACTCTGCTGGGGACTCTGGTTCCCTATACGAGTCAATCCTAGCGCTTGTGTGTTTACCTGTTGGGTTTTATTTATCGCACTTTACTTTCCGCATTTTATTTTTAGTATGATATCATTATTGTGCTGTTGTGGGAAGAGGCTCTGATGAGTGATAAGCCAGACCCAGGCTTGAGTGTACCTAGCATTAGTTGTGGAAAGTAGTGGGCGCGTGCATGCTTTGCATGTACTAGTGTCTCACGAAATCCACGCTCAGACGAGATTCTCCCGGTTGACTTCTTTTCCGGCCCTTTCGGCTTGAGGGGTTGTTGGTTTGGAGGATTGTCGACTCTGGGGACCGATCATTTGTGACTCAGCTGAGTGAGGCCACTTCAAGAGATGATGATGCCACACCTTCTGGGTATCGTATCATCGTTTCTTGAAAGTCTGTGACGCTAGGAAACGCATAGGATGCCATACCTTATCAGTGACTAGGTCCATACCTGTGAGCGGGGTCGTGTTATTGCAGGAAACCTTAACCTTCAGACTACTTGGTTTTCTTGACAGTGAATCAGTATTGTTGGGTTCAGAGGGTTCTTATCATCAGAGATATGGTTGTTCTCGACAGTGCATAATTATTGGTCCTCTTCAGGGTCGTATTATCAGAGCAGTATTGTGATTGTGTTGAAACAGATCCTCGGTCTCCTCAACAGCACAATCTTGATCCCCTGTAGCATGATTACATTTTGCATACTCATTTGCATATCATTAACGTGTGTCTGTGTTGTAGGTGCATATATTATCCCCCGGTTTCGGTAATTCTTGCCTTCTGTTGAGCTAGCATGGGATCTCTGAAGAAGAATGTGGCCTACAAGCTCCCTACCCCAGATGTTGCTCTGCTGTCCAGTTTGATTGCCTTGGTAGATGATACAGTGAGAGGGGAATTCAAGAAATCTTATGGGAAGTTGCTCAGCCTGGTGCGTAAACCTTCGGTATATGAGTTGAATGGGTTCTATGCCTTGCTACAGTTCTATGACCCTCCATTGAGGTGCTTCACTTTTTCAGACTTCATTCTTGCACCTACATTTCAGGAGTATGCTGATTTGTTGGGTGTACCGGTTAAGAATCAGATGATGTTTGTTCACATGGATGCTAAGCCAAATCTGGCAAACCTAGCTCTTGCTCTTCATCTGGATGCTTCTGAGTTGCTTCTGTCCAGTTGGAATGGGGTTCCTGGATTTTATTTGCAGTTTCTAGTTGGGAAAGCCCAACAGTGTGCCAAAGACGGTTGTTGGATCGTATTCAACGCTATTCTTGCCCTCTGCATTTATGGCATCATCTTGTTTCCCAACATGCCTGACTTTGTAGACTTGGATGCCTTCCACATCTTTGCATCAGGAAATCCAGTTCCTACCTTGATTGGAGATGTATATCATTCCGTCCATTACAAGAACGAAAATAGAAAGGGTAAGAATGTATCGTGTTGTGTGCCCTTACTCTACAGATGGTTTGATAGTCACCTGCCCAAGAAGGGTCTCTTTGCTTCATCTGCAGTCGCAACTGAGTGGTCTGAGCGCTTGATGGGTTTATCAGCAGAGGGTGTTGTTTGGTTTGATAGGGATATGCTGGGTACTGAAATCATATTCAGCTGCAGCGGGTTTCCAAATATGCCTTTGATTGGAAGAAAGGGCTGTATTAACTACAACCCCTCTCTACTTGTCAGACAGTTTGCATATGCCTTGAGAAGTCCGCCAAAAGAGGAAGAGGTGCAGGAATCTCTGTACCTCACAGGGCTCCTTGAGGGGGATATGTTAGCTAAGCCTCGGCGCGCCTGGAATGACGTCAGCAAACAAGGAAAATCATTGTTGGGTAAGAGCAATAGCCAAGCTTATGCTTCTTATGTAACTTGGATTCGAACTAGAGCATAAACAATAGGGATGCCTTTTCCACCTGCTAAGCAAGAGTGCCCTCCAGTGGTTGAAGAGCCTACTACAGTGTCTATTCAGCAGTACAATCAGGTGGTAGCTGAGAAGGAAGAGCTGAAAAAGGCCAACGAAGAGTTGGAGAAAGAGTTGGCACAGCTTAGAAGCGAGAGAAACGAAGTCGTCCACTCCTTCAAAAAGCAGACAGAGCTGGTGAACCGGTTAGGCATGGACTTGACCAAGCAGATAGCTGACCATGAACGTTTGGGTTTGGACTTCAAATCTGTCAACGATGTGCTCGCCACCAAGAAGCAGAACCTGGATGAGGCATACCGGAGAATATCCAAATTCAACCAGCAGTGGAATGCCACTATAGCCAGCAACAAGGAGCGGGAGGATAAATTGAAACAGCAGATCTCCAAATTAAAGGCTCAAGTGAAGGTCGACGAGAAGAAGTTTGATGAGGAAACTGCTCGCAGGTATGCCACTGAAGACATGCTAAACAAGGCTATCGCTAACCTGAAAGATCGCAAGCAGATGTTCGAGTCTAAGAAGCGAAGGTTAGAAGACTGTTTTGGCCAAGGTGCATGGGAAGACTCTGTTGAAGGTCTCCAGTGCACCATTATGCAGAGGGAGTTACTCGTCGAAGGGTTACTCACTCGGCCTGATCATCCCAAAACAAAGGAGATTCTAGAAGAGTTTCGCGCCCGATGTCGCACTTGACTATCTTTGTAACCCTTTGTATTTTCTGATATTTGCTGTAGGCTGACCATCACCAGGCTTGTTGGTCGAGGTCATGCTGTTGATTCTGATTTCTCGTTCCAGACGAGAGTACGTAGGCATAGAGCGTGACGCTTTGCCGAGTCATTTTCTTTTCTTTTCAGACCAGACCTTTTAGATAGATAGGTAAACCAACCTGTCAGATAAACACAACAAGTGTGGACCCCATCGAGTACGATGGACGTGAGGGGTGCTAATACCTTCCCCTTGCGTAACCGACTCTCGAACCCAGACATGGTTGCGATGACCTTGTCTTATACCTTTTCGTCAGGTTTTTCTGATCGTTTCCTTTCCCTTTCTGTGGGATAAATAACGAAAGGTGGCGACTCTTCTGTTTTGTCGGCACCTTATTTTCGCGGTAGCGACACAAGTTACCTCAAAATTAGGAAAATGGTTCAAAAATGATCAAATAAAATGCACAAAGTGCATAAACATGTTGGCAAACAGAAGCCAAGAAATCACAATCAAAATCAATTCAAAACACCACCAAAGAAATTGATTCACAAGGGTGTCCCATTGTGAATGAGGATTGTCGAGGGTCAAATGAAATGCAACAAAAGTCAACCCAAAAGTCAACCAAATAGGGGCAAAATGGTCCTCACAAATTCATCAACTCATCATGGATATGAGGATGAATTTTTAGTCATTGGATCAAAAGGAATAAGGAGAAACAAATCAAGAACTAAAACATGTCAAAAAAAAGTTCAATTAAAACACTTCCAATACAATAATCCCATTTTAATTCAAAATAAATCCAAAAAATAATGTAAAAATTTCCTTAAAATAATAGACATCTCAAAGTGCCCAGAAACTAATTTTATGAAAATCTTGGATCATTGGAAGTATTGTATTTGATTTAAATCCAAACAGAAACAAAACAAAAATAAAAAAGAAAAGAAAATAAAATAATAAAAACAGCGGTAGAAATAGCAAGGAAATCATGTGTAATGTTGGGCTTCACATGCGCAGGGGGTGTAAATAACATTTGTGGCCCAGTCCAATGGCGTTTAAGTGAAACGGTGAGTTTCACATGTGCTGGGTGTGGCAAGTCAAAGTGTATGCACAGTGTAGCGTGTTTTGATTCGTTGGATCAAAAAGTAATCAAATCAGATGGACCAAAGCAAAGCACGTGGATCTGGCAACATTTAAAAAAGTAAAACGGAGGGTAAAACCAGACGGCTGGAGCACGGCGGCTCCGACCATCTTCTCCGACGACTGCAAAACACAGGTGAGCATCAACCTCACCAAATCAAACAAACAAATAGTCAAAATTAATCTACATCTTCCCTAGATCACAAATCCAAGATTCATTTTCGTTTTCAGTCCGTAAATAAGCCAAAATGCAAGCAACAAGTTGGAAGCTCAAATCACAAAAGCTCATAATCAACAATCAATTGTATCCAGAAATGATCTACACAGCTCATAGGTCACAAACATACAAAAATGGCAGGCTAACTAATCATGAACAAAGAGAATTGTTGAGAAGTGATTTACCTAGTGGAGATCTTCCACTGAGCCTTCAACTCTTGATGAAGCTTGAAGGAAAACACCCAGAAACGATCCTTAACCTTTACTGAAACTATTTGAGTGCTTAATTTGGCTTGAAATTGGTTGAATCTGGAAATTCGTATTTCACTTTTTCTTCATCTTTTTCAACTGTGTTCTCTCTCAATTCTCCTCCAAATTCTCTCCTGATGCATTGCTCATGATCCTGAGATTATATATGATGGATTGGTGAAGGTTTGGAGCCCAATTGCAGCCCCTAAAAGCCCAATCAAATTTCAATTTTCCTTGTGTTGGTGAACTTTCCAAACCGTGTATATGAAGCTGAACATGCCTCAAACTTGATTCCATTAACTTGCATATGGGGTGAATTGATCACATGGCCAAGAATTTCCCCTTGTTTTGATCTTATGGTTGAATTTGCATTTGTTACTTCATGGTGAAGCAAGCATGAAAATGGCCATGAAAATGAACTCAAATCTCAAATCCAAAATTGGCATTGTGTTTAGAATGACTTTGGCACTCAAAAAAATGCACACATTTGATAAAAAAATGATCCAATATGATTTAATTTGATTTTCTCCTTTTAATGCCTTTTTCATGAAATTTCCTTCATCCAATCTTCCATCTAATCTAAATCAATGGTTCCTTGATGTTTGGTTGAGCAAAAGACCCTATTTGGAGCAAGTTTCATGTTGGAAAAAATTGCATTTGAAGTGTGCAAAGTGGTGAAATGGACCTATAATGAAAATGACATGTAATCTTACTTTCCCAAAATACTCTTTTCTTGCAAGCCTCATAACTTGAGTTCTACAAATCAGATGAAAGACTTCTATTATTCTTTGGAAAGCTAAGATCATGAGGAGAAACTTTCATGTTTGGGTCAAAGTGAGGAGTAACATCCTTCTAGGTCAAAAATGTCTTGGAAGTTGGTTGACTTTTGTTGACCAAAATCACATTCATCATATGAAAGACTTCTAGTACTCAAAAGAATGCTAGAAACATTCTCTACAAGTTTCATGTTTGGGTCAAGATGAGATGAGACTTGTATCTTGAGATAAGTGGTCTTGAGTTTGGACACTAAACAGGGGATTTTACACTGAGAATCCTAATTTAGCAACTTCTCACACTCTTGATTCTTCTTGATTTGATCTTGAAATGATATATTAGGCATCTCAACACAACATTCCATGATCACAAAGACTTGGAATTGAGTCTTAATCTCCTTTAATTTTATAATTGACTGACGGTTGACCAGATGAAAACCCTAGGTGCAACACCTTTGGTTGTGGCTTCTTACACATGACACAATAACTTGAACAAGCTCCAACATGGCTCTCAAAGCACTCAATGAGCTTTCTTAACATCCCATATCCCTAATCATGAATTCATAACTCTCTGATGATCTTCAACTGGCCTCCAAGTTAGGAGATAATTCACATACATCCATCAACTCTTTCAAAGAACACTGACCACCTCTTGATGACTTGTTGACCACTCATGCTTGAGTAAAACCCCTTGCTCAGGCTCAAAGCTCTTGCTAACCTCCTCTTTCTATGCACTACCTCTTGATCCCCTGCTAAAATAACAATGCTATGCAATGCAAATGCAAGAAGAAAATGAAACAAAATCCAGTTAAAGAAAAAGGTTGGGCAAATTTTGGGGTGCAACAGCTGCCCCTATTCAAACGGCTTTGACCTGACTGGGTGAAAAGCGAACGGGTTTTAGACAATCAAGGTAAAAGGCTGTTAAATACCAAAGAAACCCGGAAATTTGCCAACCGCAGAAATAAACTGCAACCCTGATTGGGGAAAAAATCCATAAAACTGAATACAGACAGTTGCAACGGCATCAAGCTTACTGATCATCTGGTAAAGAATATCTGACTAATGGTAGACAGGAAGAAAAACATACTCACATCGTCCAAAGGTAGATGGAAATACACCCAATACTCACATCGTCTAAAAGTAGACGGAAAGACACCACTGAAAGTTCACATTGTCTAAGGATAGACAGAAAGAACAACCAAACTCATATCGTTTAAAAGTAGACAGAAAGAAAAATTATACTCACATCGTCTAAAAGTATACGGAAAGACCCCAATACTCACATCGTCTAAAGGTAGACGGAAAGACAATCATCATACTCACATCGTCTAAAAGTAGACGGAAAGACACCACTGAAAGTGTACATTGTCTAAGGATAGACAGAAAGAAAGTCAATACTCGCGTCGTCTAAGGATAGACGGAAAGAAAAATCAAAACCATAGATCACGTTAACGCACTTCAAAACCATTCATCAGATTTCAGAATCCTTTCGTCCATAAGAATTGATGGAAAGAAAATATCTTCAAAGGGCCACATCGTCAATAGGAATTGACAGAAAGAAACCATCTTCGAAGAGCCATGTCTTCAATAGGAATTTCCAACAAGGAAATCCAAACATTCTTCAAAGAGCCACAACCTCAATAGGAATTGACAACATGAAAACCCTCTTAAAACGCCATCTCATCCAATAAACAGAAAGAAAACCATATCCGAAACTGACATTGTCTAAGGATAGACGGAGAGAAGAATCATATCCGAAACTCACGTCGTCTAAGGATAGACGGAGAGAAAACCACATCCAAATCTCGCATTGTCTAAGGATAGACGGAGAGAAAACCTGCTGGGGAAACACGTCGTCAATAGGAATTGGCGGCAAGATAATCTATTGGGGTGTCGTCATCAAAGGACTGATGGACAAAGAAAAATCTGCTTGGAGATGTCATCATCAAAGGACTGATGGACAAAGCAACTCTGCTTGGGGATGTCATCATCAGAGGACTGATGGAAAAAGCATAACTGCCGTATGATCTGAAACCCGAATAAACTGATAAGTTGTCTGAGCAAAGCTGTTGGAGAAATGCCCCTGCATTGATTGAAGAGTGATTCATGTTGCCACGGAAGGCTGACAGAAATTGGCTTATGCTTCGTATGCATATGTGTATGTTGGAATATGGCGTAATGCTCCATACTAAATGGAAATGTTACACGTTTGAGGATGAAATACAAAGATGATGCAAATATGACAACTATATGCAAAGATGCAAACGCAGGCTCGGGCTGCCGGGGAAAGCTAGATACAACAAAACCGCTTCAGCAAAATAAATGCTGAAGAGGTGAAGCCAACTCCGCTGGGGATAACCAGATGTGCCAAGTATGATTGGACTTTGCTTGAGAAAACAGACGAAGTTTTCCTGCGTACCGATTTGATTTGGATTTTGGAATTATGCAAAGGGTCGGGTACGACTGACACTGGAAAAATATCCTATCTGAACTCAAAGGTTTTCTGGTTGAAGGGTCAAGGGATAGTAACATGACTTCCCAACATTCATCTCACACTTGATGATTGACTGAACCTGCTTGAATAGCTCTGAGGATATGGAGAGGAACAATTCCTGCGCTTCCGATTTTATCCCAGCCCGTGGGGTCTCTGTGGGGATATTCCTCGAAAGGAAAGCTGAAATTTATGTACCCTGATGGCTTGAAATGAACTTCCTCAGCATCACGAACCTCGGAGAGGTACTTCAGATAGATTGTCCTCTAGATAAGGATAACTTTTTGTGCTCTTGGTGTGACCTTCCCCAACCTGCAATGACTTTTCCCCTGATTGGCTGATCTGTGGGGAAAGTGCTTCTTGCTACGAGAGATTTACAGAATCTCGACCTGACAGCTTCAGATTATCTAATTTCTGGATGGCTGACTCCCATGCTGTGATCATTTGATATAACTTGCCCCAGTTCGACGGAGTATTCAGGCATTCCACATTCTATCCTGATCAATCTTTCCACTGTGGAAAATTTCCTACTGTCAAACGCTTACTCACAAGTAAAACAAATTGTCTTACATAAAAGATATATTAAATCCAATGCATATGATAGTTTTCGAAATCCAGTTTTGTTCATTGGAAAACAATTGTGACATAAACTGAACGAGTCATTTATCAAAATGTCAACATTAATACAATGCTGGAAGAGGAATCCTTTTCGGAGTCAGTTTCGATGCGATCTTTACCGAAGTATGCTTTTGAAACAAATCTGCTTCAATTAGGACTTTTTTCAGGTTGTAACGTGGTCAATGTTCACGGTTAAGAAAGAAAGGATATAGGCTCAAAATTTATTTTAACCCACCCATTCTCCTTGATGTTCTCCAATCCTACATTCAGCTAATTTGACATTAGCGCTCACCGTTCAAAGGTTGAATGATAGGAGTGATGGTTTTGGAGTAACAGTCACTCACTTTTTTCGTCTTTTGCGCCTGAATCACACGACATGTTTTTTCATCATTCTTTTTCTGATTCAGATTTCCCTATTTTTGCCTGGACTGACTCTTTTGAGTTTCTTTTGATTTCAAAGTCCAGCGGGATGCCCTAATTTTTGCCTAAGTCGCTTGTTTTCAAGATTCAACTTAGCAGGCTTCTTCTTTTTCCTTTTTTTTTCCCGAACAAATCGTGCGACACCGACTTGTCTGACTTGTTTAGAGGATTGTGACTGTTTCACTCCTTGGCTGGTAATGGATAACCACACTGGTTTTTTAGGCACGACCTATAAAGGTGTGATTGATCCTCGAACGGGAACACTCCTATTGCAATTTGGACGCTCGGTCGAATTAACTAACACCTACCTTGCCCCAGGTTAAGATTGAGGGTTTTTCATTTTCAGAAAGAAACTCCTACAACTTGGCTCAAAAGGGTTGACAAGGGGTTATCATCCTTATATCTACGGTGTTTAGGAATTTGAAACAATGTCTGTACATCATCAGCTGGTTTTATTTCAAAAGCATACAATCGAAAGCTTGGGCATCTTTAAACTCCGTCATCCTCCCCGGATTCCGCTTAAACAAGCGTATGACATCTGTAAAAAGCAATCAGTGAACACGAATGGATTTAATAAAAACATGCATATTCATTTCATTAATATCAATCGAAAATAAACAAGTTTTACAAATGAGTTTGCACTTTAACAGAAAAGAAATTGCAAACATAAGGAAATAACAGGATAAAACGAAAATTGCCACCTTCCGGGAACTGGCTTTCACACTGATTAGCTGCTGGGGGATGTGACCCCTGAAGTCTTCAAACTCAATCAGACAAGCAATGTACGACCAACTCTCCTCTTGGAAAGTATATGCACATTCGGTCCATCAAATGTTGTACCCTGGCTTGAAAAGCCTCGCAATCTTCAGTTGAGTGCCCCACGGATCCTCCATGATACCCACATTGAGCACTGGGATCATACTCGGGAGGGTAAGGTTCTGGCACCAGTTTGAGACCTTTGGGCTCCACCAAAGAAATCCGAACAAGGTGCGGCAGCAGCTGACTGTACGACATAGGCACTGGACGCAGAAGAGCACTCCTTATTTTCAAATTGTTGTGAGGCCTATTATGATTCTGGTACTGATAGCTTTGCTGTAAGGACCCAAAAGGTCGTGGACTTTGAACAACAGAAACGTTCGGCGACTGGGTTTGAATTCTTGTGGACTCTCTTTGCTTAGGCGCTTTCATCCTTAAGCTTGATCCAGGAACAGGCAGCAGCTGTGGGCAGGGGGATTCTGACACCAAATATTGTAGGATATAATCTTGACCTACTGCAGCTTTAGGTGAGGGAATAGGAACATCCATCCCCTTTGCATGATAGGGAATAAATTTTCTTGATACATTCATGTCGCCCGGCGTGAATTCAATTGTCTTCAAATCAATAAGGTCTTGAACTTTATGCTTAAAAGATTTACAGTTTGCGACGTTGTGCCCCTGTCCCCTAGAGTGGAAATCGCAATGAGCATTGATATCAAAGCCGGTGGTGGCTGGGCAATAGATGGAGCCAAAGTCCGAGGCTTAACCAACAGAAGTTGGAGCAAGAGCTGCACCAACTGAGCATAATCCATGAGGATCTGATCGAAGATTCTGTCTTATGATTTTGTCCTTTGACCATATCTTCTAATCCTGGGATTCTCCTGAGAAACGGGACGTAGCTGATGACACGGAAATTTCGGTACCTCCTGTTGTGCGGAAGATCTCTGACACACACTACGCTCTGGTAAAGGTTCCACAGGCAAAAGTGGAGCAAGCATCTTTGCTGCAGCCTCAGGTACTTGATCACCTTCCTTTCTGAGCACGTTTATTATCACTTCCATGATTAAGCCCATCTGAGTTTTCAACTGTTGGTTTTTCTCTCTGAGCGCATTTTGATCCAAGCGCAACGCTTGCATGTCCATGATGAACTGCCCCATTTGGCCCTGGACTTTCTTCAGCTCTGCTTGAACTTTCTCCATAACTTTGTGGGGATTCCTGCGATGTATCTGATTGTATAACCTGCAACAAACTAGTGGAGTACATGAAGTCAGATTAACAGTTTTGAGGTACCTGTTATGCAAAAATAATATGCAAGATGCAAACAAATATGCAACAGGGAAATTTCAGGATAGCACCGAGACAAATGGGAAACCCAAGATCTAAACAGGGATAACCATCAAACATATATCCACCATATAGGAGTAACTGAATACAAACAAAGTGACCTCGACCAACAAGCCTAGCGATGGTCAGCATACAGTAATGAACAAATGCTACACAGGGATACAACCCTCAAATGAGTCTTCAGTTTGATACTCTTCCGAACAACTGCTCTCGGTGAATTCCTCTGATACATGAACTGATACACCTGCTTGGCTGGTTGAAGGAAGATCGTTAATTTGAATACCCTGAGGCGTGACTAAGATCCTGTTGGAATCCAGCAGAGTCTGAACCTGGCTTCTGAGCACCTTACAGTCTTCAGTTGAATGCCCTTGTGCCCCATCATGGTACTCACAGCGGGCGCTGACATCAAAACCTGACGGATACGGCGGAATCTCTGGATTAATCTTCTTTGGCACTATCAACCCACCTTTGATCAAATCTGGCAACATCTGACTGTATGATATCGGTAGCTGAGTAAAATGCTTTTCTGGCTTCCTGGGTCTTCGTCTGGCGTGCTGATGCGGTTGACGATGATATGATTGTTGACTTTCATGGGAAATAGATACCTGATACACAGACCCAACAGATTGCTGACTCTGAACACTCGAAGTATCTGAAAACTGAATATGAGGTACAGGAGATTCTGAAAGAACATCACTTCCTTTTTCCCACTCTTTTTGAGAACTAACAACTGATTCATTTTCATCAACTGAGATATAAGGGATGTTTCGAATCTTTCCGCTCTTGAGTCCACTCTCAATACGCTCACCCATTATCACCAAGTCAGCAAAGCTTGACATTCCACCACTGATCATCTTGTCAAAGTAATGGCCTTTCAAGGTACCCAAGAATATATCAACCAACTCCCTGTCTTGAAGTGGGAGTTGAACACGAGCAGCTAACTCTCTCCATCTCTACACATACCCTCTGAAGGATTCATTGTTCGCTTGAGATAATTCCTGCAACTGCACGCGACTAGGAGCCATGTTGAGATTGTAGTTGTACTGCTTCACAAAGGCATTGGCTAAATCTGACCATGATCAGATGCAACTACTTTCCAACTGCATATACCAACTCAACGATGCTCCACTCAGACTGTCCTGGAAGCAGTGACATTACCAAATGCTGCTTCGGACAACTAACCCTTTAAACTTCTCAAAATTCGGCATTTTAAACTTCGGAGGCATCACAACACCTGACACCAAACACATGCCCAAAGCATTCAGATTAAGAGTACCCTGACTCACTAGGGCATCAAGCTTTTCCTCCAATAGTTGACATTTTTCCATAAACTCAACAGTCTGGGGGTCTTTAGCATTAACCTTTGGAACAGTCCTCTGAGGATCTGGCATAGAGAATGTGAAGCTCTGATAGTCTAAGTCATGGAGAGAAGAAGAATCTCTATCTCTGGAAATAGTATGCTCTTCAATAGGAATCGGCACAGGCTGAGCTTGAGCAACATTGTTCACTGGGGTCCTCTGAATACCGGCTTTTCCTCTAGTCATAGCTGTCGTGGCCTCCATGAGTCGACCCAACTAATTCTTCATCAATTCAAACTCTGTAGTTGTAACAACCAAATTCTGCTCTCCTGAGTTCATGATCTTTCCAAAAGCTAATTCAAGCCCAATGCGAATGTCAGGAAATCAACTAACGAAGCAGATAAAAGATGGGTGAGCTCCCTATTCCAGCTGAGGATGGACATGCAAAAATGAAATGCAAATGAAAAACAATGCTAAATGCAACATGCTAATGCACACACAAGGGATCAAGACTGTTGTGCTGTAGACTGAGAAAGATTAGAGCTCTGCTTCAGCAAGAACATAGCACTGCTCTGATAGAATTCAATTGATACCAATAATCTAGATTCAAACTGTAGAGAAAACCGGGTAATCTGAAGGTAAAAGTTTCCTGCATAACCCCAATCCCACTCACAGGTATGGACCTATTTACTAATAAGGTATGGCATCATATGCGTTCATCAGTGTCACAAACTTTCAAGAAATGACGATACGTTCACCATTTCTGGTTTGGCATCATCATCTCCCGAAGAGGTCTCACTTAGCTGACTCACAAATGGTCGGTTCCCAGAGTCGACAACTCTCAAATCCAAAATCCCAACCGATCCTAAGGATCTGAAGGAAAATCATCAAAGAGAATCTCGTTTGAGCGTGAATTTCATGGGAAACTGTACATGCTAAGTAAGCAAGCCCCCCACTAAACTCCACTACTAACGCTAGGTTTGTACTCAAGCCCAGGTCCGACTTATCACTCATCAGAACTTCCCTCCCACAGCACAGCAATAATGATATATGATACTGAAAATAAATGTCGGAAAGTAAAATGCGAAAGTAAATAAAGCACATATATACAACACCCAAAAATAAACAAACAAGCACTAGGATTGACTCGCATAGGGAACCAGAGTCCCCAGCAGAGTCGCCAGCGGTCGCAACTATGAAAAACACCCGGCGGAAAATAGAAGAGTCACCACCTTTCCTTATTTATCCCAAAGAGAGGGAAAGGAAACGATTAGAAAAACCTAACTAAAAAGAGAAAGACAAGGTCATCACAACCAAGTCTGGATTCGGGATTCGGTTACGCGAGGGGAAGGTATGAGCACCCATCACGTCCGTTGTACTCGACGGGATCCACACATTGTTGTCTATCTAAAAGGGTGTGTTAAAACTATCTAGCTAAAGGTCAAGGGACAAAAGAAAAATAAAAGAGACTCGGCAGAGCATCGCAGCTCTGTGCCTACGTATTCCCTCGTGTGATGGGAAAGTCAGAGTCAACGTAGTTCGGCTAACTACGGGCGAAGGGTGGAAGGTTGCTCGCCAAGATGTCGTGTCTTGTGCCTACGTACTTTCATCTGGTATGAAAGATCAGAGCAAACGTAGTTCGGGCTAAAAGACCACAGGTTGGTTCAAAAGTTTTTAGGCCCGAGTAGGGTTAACAAGTAGATCTAGCAGTTGGTGTATGCAGCTCGACCATTGGAGACTTAGGCGTTACCGTTTGCGGTAGAAGTTAACAACACTCTTTTATCTGAAAAGATTTTCCTGATTAAGATCTAGAAGGATGAAAAAGGTTTGAAGTGTTTTTGTGTTTTTTAGAGAAGAAGTGTTTTGAATTTGAGTGTGTATAATGTATGTTGTACTAAATTCCAAAACCTAGGATCGAATGCATCGCATATCGTCCTAAGGACGTATACTAAACACTCTACGCAATTGAGAGGTAGCCCCCCAATCATCATTTCCAAAGTATAAGGTTCATGGCACAACATCCATTATCTTTTATTAGGTATTTTGAAGATTGTATGAAGATGAGAAGAGAAGAAAGGACCACTAATGGGAGACTAATCAATCCTAAAAGTTATCATGCAAAGTGGACTTAAAGTTGGGATACACGAGGGTGTCGCTACTGCGAAAATAAGGTGCCAGAAAAACAGAAGAGTCGCCACCTTTCGTTATTTATCCCTCAGAACAGGAAAGGAAACAATCGGAAAAAGCCTGACGAAAAGGTATAAAATAAGGTCATCGCAACCATGTCTGGGTTCGGGAGTCGTCTACACAATGGGAAGGTATTAGCACCCCTCACGTCCATCGTACTCGATGGGATCCATGCTTGTTGGTTTGTCTAGGGGTGAAAAACAATCTATCTATGGCTGCTAAAGCTAAACGAAAAGAAACTGACTCGATAGAGCATCGCACTCTATGCCTACGTATTCCCTCGTGCAATGGGAAAGTCAGAGTCAATGTAGTTCGGGAAACTACGGGGGGATTTGCTCGCCGAGATATCGCATCTTGTGCCTACGTACTTTCACACAGCGTGAAAGATCTGAGCAAACGTAGTTCGGGATAACTAAGGAAAACCGAGGTGTTCTCGATCACACAAGGGTGAGAGAAGAGGTTGACGATAGTAGCGTATGCATTCTAGCAGTTAGGTGTATGCTGCTCGCTCGACGGAGACTTAGGCGTTACCTGTTTGCGGTAGAACGAACGTAGTATGTCAGGTTTAGAGGTATGAGAACCTACGGGAACTAGAACTACGGTCTGGTCTCAATTGCGCTAGGGCAAGAGAAAGGGAACATATTAGTCGTTAGCGGGGACGTCTCGATCGCACGGCAGTGGGAGAACAAAGAAATTAGTTGTTAGTGTGCTCACTAGGATATCGCATCCTATGCCTACATATTCTCGTCTGGTACGAGAAATCAGAGCAGCTGTAGTTCAGCCAACTACAGCAAAAGGGGAAAAGGGAAAAGGGAAAAAGGGAAAAAGGGAGCTCGCTAGGATTATCGCAATCCTATGCCTACGTACTCTCGTCTAGTACGAGAGATCAGAGCAAACGCAGTTCGGCTCACGCGGAAAACGAGTCTCGATTGCACAGGGGCAAGAGAAGGGGTCTCAATCGCCTGAATGCGAGAGAAAAGGGTTTCGATCGCACGGGGCGAGAACAAAGAGGAAGCAGGCCTAACACGCCTAAACGGGAAGGAACTCGGGACACACACGCAAGAACCTAATACGTAGGAGCGAGTGCGTCGTATATCACCCAAAGGGTGCCACACTAAACACTCTAGACGATTAAGAGGAAACCCCTCAACCACCATTTCCCACGTATCTAACGCTACGGCTCACAACACTCGACGGTTGCACGAAGACTTGAATAAGAAAGATGTTATCGAACGAAGCGACTCCATTGGCTCTCGACATGTGCGCAAGCTCCATTCCAATCTTCTCCTCTCTGGATCCTTGATGAGGACGTCTCGAATCAGAACCAATGTAACGCTTAGACCGTCATGATTTGACTTATACGATAAATCAAACTCTAAGAGGTAGTTTATTGATATTCGTGTCAAAGACAAGATAGAGAAATGATATCGAAAATCATTCTCCAATTGAATCATGTCACCACGGCCAGCACAGAAATAAATCAGAGTAAAATCAGATGGTAGAAGAGATACGAGGAGAGAAATCCAATACCAAATGGAAATAAAATTCTACTCCTAAAATAAGCAAATAAATCATAATAGAAAATACTCTAAAGAAATATTAAAAGGAAATTGCATAGGAAAAAAAAAGAATTTAAATTCTATCTAAAATTCTATAATATCCTATAAGAAAAATAGAAATGAAAATTCTATACTATGCATGATATTCTAAGAAATACTATCTAAAGAAAATAGGAAATTCTATGTAAATTGCACAATAGAAAATAACCTGAAAATTCTATATAAAATTCTATACTATCCTAAAAGAAAAATAGAATATAAATTCTAAAATATAAAATCTATATTAAAAATATGCTAAGAAATAATATCTAAACTATAATTCCTAAGAAGAAAAAATAGAAAATAAACTAAAACTATTACAAGAAAGCATCCAATACAAAGCAAAAATTAAAGTAAAGGGGAGGAGGTACAGCCACTAAACAGGGGGGAACCTAGAAAAAAAAAGCACACTTGGGCCCAGCCCGCAATACAATAACCAGGAAAAAAAAACAACAAAAAAACAAATGGGAAACAGGGGTGCAGTCAGGAAAGCAGGAGTGCAGTCAGCAATTCACTGGGCCCAACCCAAACAACAAGAACACGAAGGGGGACGGGGGTGAATTTGCAAACGGAAGTTGAATCCAGCCATTAGTTGGGCTCATTGGCTCAGCCCACCAATCAACAACCAACAGAAACAGGGGGGTGCGAAGTTGAAAATGAAGGGTGTAAGGTCCAAAAACTGAAATTGGGCCCTAAGGCCCACGAACACCAAGACCTCCTCACCTCTCTCACTTCTCCCATCAGAAACCCTAGGCTCTCCTCCTTCCCCTCAACAGCACCGTCATCGACCTCATCTTCCACCCTCACCTCTCAAACTTCCTCCGTCTTAACCTCCGCTTATTCCCCCTTAACTTCCTCCAACCTCGCTCGTCTCCTCCTTCCAACTAAACACCACAAATCTGTCAAAAAAACCTTAACATGAAGGAATCATCTTAAATCTGGAGATTTGAAGAAATTCGTTAATGCATGTTGATGATGTTTGGAGAAAGCATTGTTGATCTAAAGAAATTAATGGAATATCTGAAGGTGTTAACAGAAGATCTTGAAGTTTCAGGGAAAATCTTGATGATGAACGCGGTGATTCCTTGAAGGTTCTTGGACGAAAACGGAGCTTGAGGATTTCACGACGAGGATGAAGATCTTGAGGAGGTTGACGATCTGAGATTTGCATGTTGAAGATTTGTTCAACCATTTGAATTTGGAGAAGTCTCACGAAGAAGATGAAGGCTGAAAATGTTTCGTTGTTGAAGATCTAGAGAATCTGAGAAACATGATGAAGATTGAGGATCTGTTGAGGTTGAATGTTCTTGGTGGATCTGGAAACTGTCATCAATAGGTGATGATCTTGATGAAGACGAATGAAGATCTGAGTCTTGACTTAGAAAACGGATGAAGGCGTTGGTGAAGGTTATTGAAATTTTTGGGAAAAAGTACGAAGAACTGATGAAGGTATGTGAATGCTGAGAAAAATCTGGAAAACTGGTGATGAGTTCTTGAAGGTTGCTTGGGAATGATGAAGAATTGATGAACTTGGTTGAAGATTCTGGCAAGAACATAGGATGAAGGTTGATGGATCTTCATCGTTTCTGGGAGATTTGGATGAAGTTTCCGATGGCGGTTGGATTTCCGGCGGGTAGTTACGGGCTCCGGTGATGGTTACTGGTGAGATAGCCACCGTGTTGACTTCTCCGGCGAGGATTCCGGCCGTTTGCATGGTCGGCGGTGAGGGAGTGAGGCAGGCTACGTGGCGTGTTGGTGTGTGATGGAGGTGGGACGCGTGGCGGAAGAGAAAGAGAGGATGTGGATTGCTTTATATATTGACATGTGGCAGCAAGGACTGGATTGGATCCATGGGCCTACGAAAACGCCATCTGGCCCCCAAAAAGGACAAAACCTGATTAAATTAACTTCAATTTATTCTAAACTAATGGTTAAGACTCAATTAATTCCACTAATTAATGGTGACTGATGATGATTAAAAACTTAAACAAAAATTGATTAACATGATAAAAACCCAATTAAGTCTGACTCCATTTAATGACTCAATTAACACTAAACAACGATGGATTAAAATATGAACCTAATTAAAGCTAGTTAACCTAATTAAAATTGATTAACATTCTAATTAACATATAATTAATATCTATTAAATTCTAAACCAAATTAAATCTAAAAAGAAAATTAATCCTATTAATTTCTAAAACAAAATTAAATCTAAAAAAGAATTTAACCTATTAATTTCTAACAAATTCAATTAATATCTAAAAATGAATTAAATCTATTAATTGCTAAAAGAATTAATATCTAGAAAATGAATTAAATCTATAAATTTCTAAAAAAAAAATAATTATTCTAAAAAGATGAATTAAATCTATTAATTTCTAAAACAAATTCAATTAATATCTAAAAATAAAACCTATAAAAAATAGGAAAAACTATTTAATATTCTAGTAACATCTAAAAATTATTCTGGAAAACAATTAACCTATTTAAAATCTATTTAAAAAAAACTATTTTCTAATGTTAAAAATCAAGGAAAAATCCTAGAAAATACAATAAAGATCAATTAAATCGATTAAAAAAAGATGCAAGAATACAACAAAATAGACGGTAAAAACCGGACACCGAGATATCCTCAAAAATAACAGCGAAAAGCTAAAAACACCAGGACGAGCATAGATTCCACAACAAAATCTGCTTATTTGAACTGGTTTGCACTGCCTGAAACGCGAAAAGAGGGTTGTAATCCCGATAAAGTCAATCTGACTGAAAAAATGCAATGTACGCGGTATGCAAATGCAAAATGAAAGGAGTTGAAACATAAGCCAAATTGCGAGAAATGGTTGGTCAAATTTTGGGGTGCAACAGCTGCTCCTATTCAAACGGCTTGGATCTGAAGGGTTGAGAAGCGAACGGCTTTCAAACATTCAAAGGTAGAAGACGGTTGAATACCAAAGAACCCGGAAATTTGCCAACCTGCAGAAATAAACTGCAAAACTGCTTGGGGGAACAAATATCCAGAAAACTGAATCCAGTTGTCACGGCAACAAACTGATCAATCATCTGATAAAGAAACAGACTTTAGCATCAGTTACCTGTGTGACGCCACAGATAACAACCCAAAGGTTAGATCAACATGCACTTGATCCTTTCACATCGTCTAATGATAGACAGGAAGAGAAATACTCACATCGTCTAAAGATAGACGGAAAGACACCATCCCGAAGGAGAACAATATCCATACTCACATCGTCTACTGCTAGACAGAAAGGTGTGAGGGAAAACTGTCTCACAACATACGTTCTCAAGTTTCGATGATGACAAAGTACAACCTCGGATGAATCAGAGTCGTCATGCATACTTACGATGATGACAAAGTACAACCTCGGATGAATCAGAATCGTCATGCAATACTTAACATATTACATCCTTCCTATATCCTTTTAAATCATCATATTTCATTGGCAATATATGTGACTAATGTTTGGTCGTGACAAGATGCACGAAACAACAAACATATCAATTTTTGCAGGTTTTGTAGCTATGAGTCAACCATACCGTCAGCACACAGTTTCATTCAGTTCACACGGGTCAGCGCATGAAGGTCATGCGTCGACCGTTAACTTGGCGCATGCAGGTTTAAGAATCTCACGGGTCAGCGCATGAAGATCATGCGTCGACCGCTGACTCGGCGCATGACAGTTTGAGTGTCACACGGCTCAGCGCACGCCGACCCTATGGTCGACCGTTCGCGCGCAGAAACAGAAATTCTGCTATGTTTCATTGATCTGTCAACTGTCTGTTTTGTATATTACTATAAATAGCTGTCTTTTCAATTTTAACATAGAACATTTTTTGAAAGCATTGTGAGAAAGTGTTCAGGTCAAGAAACGTGAAAGAGGTGCATCAGTGTTCTTCATCTTCATCGTTCAATCAACTCACAAATCCTCAAATTACAGATAATCAATTTTTTGCTGCGGTTTGTGGTTTGCTCGACGGTGATAAGGTTCGAACGCGTGATTGAAGATCCGGTTCGAGTGGAAGCTGGTGCAGGTGTTTCTTGGGAGAAAACCTTTGAGGTTTTACCTATCAAGACTACAGGTTTTGAAGGCTTTTGTTACGGAATCGTCGGTTCAACAATCAAGCGAGTGCGAAGGTGATTGATTAGCGGAAGGTTGATCAATCTAGTAGCTAGGGCGTTGAAAGGTTGAAGACGTTCCGGGTTCAATTTGGGTGTGTCTAAGATCAGCCGTGCCGAAGGTTTGATCAACGGAAGAGTTGTCAATAAGGTGGCTGCAATCGGAGGTCATTCACATCAAATTGGAGGACTTGATTCATCTTGAATCAAGGGGCAAGAAGTGGTAGAAATTATCAGCAACATTAAGATTGTTTGTATCAATTGTCTATCGATTCTTGTGTATAACTGTTCTACCAAACAGGTGATATCTATTCAATACATATCTCAATTCTCATTGTAGAATTGAGGGCAGACGTACCCCAACGCGAGGACGACTGGGGGAACTGCCTCATCAAATCTTGTGTTCCTTTATTTTCTGCATTTTCAATTACAGCTTAAAAAATTAAGTGATTCTAGAATAAGTGATTTTGTCAAATTGTAGTATTGATTGAGTGAGTTGGTGAAACACTGTTTTTTAACTACTAAGTACAATAGAAATACTGTACTAAGGCTTTTTCAATCACTCATTCAACACAAATATCATTTAAGGTATTTGTGCACACCAACTGTTCGACAAAAGTGCTGAACTAAAATTGCCTTAATTTTGCTGCTAGTTTTGTGCACACCAACTGTTCGACAAAAGTGCTGAACTAAAATTGCCTTAATTTTGCTGCTAGTTTTGTGCACACCAACTGTTCGACAAAAGTGCTGAACTAAAATTGCCTTAATTTTGCTGCTAGTTTTGGTGTAATTTTTGATCATTGGAATAAGGAAATAGTACGAGTGAATCACATCTGAGTTTTTGCATAAAAGTGTGTAGTGATTTACTATCCGTTATCGTCTTAAATTCATCTGCTTGACGCATATCCGGCTCTCCAATAGTTGTTCGTTTTAGACTATATTTTCCAAGGCCGCTTCCGCATTTGAAAACAATTTTGAAAACCAATTTTATTGGTAGCGCCACTCAAATTTTTAAAAGGGATCTATTCAACCCCCCCTTCTAGATCCGTGCCTTAGTCTAACAAGTGGTATCAAGAGCTCCGGTTCTCCGGTGCTTCAAATACAACATTGATAGAATAATGGCTAACGAACCAAAAGGGGCGTACAATAGAGCTCCCGTTTTTAACGGTGAAAATTATAGCTATTGGAAAGACTGTATGCGGGTGCACATTAATTCCATAGATAGAAAGATATGGAACGTTATTCTCAATGGTCCGATTGAAATAACCATGACAAATGAGAATAACGAAGTTGTGCCAAAGCCCGAAGCACAATGGACCGACGACGATGAGCGAAAGTATAATTACGATTGGAAAGCTAAGAACATTCTAATCTCCTCATTAGGTGTAGATGAATACTACCGTGTATCCCATTGCCCTACGGCTAAGACTATGTGGGATGCACTACAAATTGCCCATGAGGGGACAAACGATGTTAAGTTGGCTCGAATCAACACTCTTATACAAGAGTTTGATCTTTTTTTCATGGAGCAAGGGGAAACCATTGCTGACATGCAAAAGAGATTTACTCATCTCATAAACAGATTACATTCACTAGGAAGACCTATTTCCAATGATCTTGCTACTAATAAAGTTTTGAGATGTCTTAGCAGGGAATGGCAGCCGAAAGTGACCGCCATCAAAGAGGCAAATGATCTTACGGTATTAGACCTGACTACATTGTTTGGCAAACTACAAGAGCATGAACAGGTACTCTTGAGTCTTGACCAACATGAAAGGAAAGAAAAGAAGGACAAAGTAAAGATGAGTGAAAAGAAGTCCATAGCTCTTAAGGCTTCTTCCTCGAAGTCTAAAGCAAAAGAGCAAAGTGATTATTCTTCAAGCGACGACGAAGAAGAAGACATAAATGAGGACATGGGGCTGTTCGTTAAACGGTATAACCGGTACGTGAGAAAGAACGGCATCCAACATTCGGAGAAGAACCTGGTAAATTTCCGAAGGCAATCAAGGTTCTCCAAAGATGACAATCAAAAAGGCAAAAAGACTAGAGGAACGTGCTATAAATGTGGAAAGCCCGGTCACTACAAACCGGACTGTCCAATGAACAACAAGGGAAAAGAAAAGGAACAATCGAAGTCACATAAGAGAGCATCAAAGCCTAGGAGGGCGTACATCGCGTGGGAAAGCGACAGTGATTCTTCCTCCTCTAATGAAAGCTCTAGTGATGAAGAAGAGTCCGTGAATCTATGTCTCTCCGCAAATCAGAAAAAGAAAAAGAAACAGGTACGTCACTCTAGATATAATATGTCATCTAATATGTCTCATTCCGAATTACAAACCGCATTCGATGTTTTACACAAGGAAGCAACTGAAGCCTTTAAGAAACTTGCTTCTAATAGAAGAATTTTTACATATTTAGAGCACAAAGTCTTAGAGTCCGAAAAGAAATTAGAGGACCTTAAGGCTTCCATTGTGAAAGATAATGAATCGGATTGTAAGGACAATAGTAATCCTTTCAACTTTGGTTGTGATACTTGTCATATTTGGCAAGGTGAGGTTAGAAACCTTAAGGCCAAATTAGACAAGGCACTTGAACCTAAAATTACATTTGCAATCGATAAAAAGGATTTTAGAAAAAGTATGATAAACCCATATCAAAAATATGCATATGTAATTAGGGATCAAGCAAGTGAAAGTGATTCTAATGTCGACTTTGTATGCTTTTACTGTTGCAAGAAAGGCCACTCCATTGGTAAATGTCGATTTAGGAGATTTCTTGTTCCTAAAGGCATCTACCAATGGTTGCCCAAACGCAACCGTCTTGTCGCTAACCTATTAGGACCCAATATGCCATTGGGTACCTCCCTTCTCTAAGTTATATTTTGACAGGTGAAATGTGTCGAGTCCACCGAGAGAAGATGGGTTCTTGATAGTGGGTGCTCAAGGCACATGTCTGGAGACATATCCTTATTCATAGACTTCGTGGCTAAGAAGAAAGGGTATGTAACATACGGTGATAACAACCGCGGAGCGATACTAGGTAAAGGTAGTATAGGTAATCCCTCCTCTACTACAATTTCCGATGTGTTGCTTGTAGAAAACCTTAAACATAATCTCCTTAGCATTAGCCAATTATGCGACAAAGGTTACAATGTTTCCTTTTCAAAAGATTGCTGCAAAATTGTGCATGAAAGTGATAAGAAGAATGTGTTTATTGGTTTTAGAGTAAACAATGTGTATATGCTTGACTTGAATGTGGTATCCCCAACAAGCGATCAATGTCTCATATCTATGAGTGAAGACTCATGGCTATGGCATAGGCGCTTAGCGCATGTCAACTTTGACTTACTCAATAAGATTGTCTCAAAAGATCTAGTACTAGGACTTCCCAAAATTAAGTTCACCAAGGATCACCTTTGTGATGCTTGTCAAAAAGGAAAACAAACGAGGATCTCCTTTAAATCCAAAAAGATTATTTCAACAACGAGACCTCTTGAACTACTTCATATGGACTTGTTTGGGCCGTCTAGGATCAAAAGTCTAGGAGGAAACTATTACGGATTCGTAATAGTGGACGACTTTTCTAGGTTCTGTTGGACCATCTTCTTAGTGAGTAAAAGTGACACGTTTGCCGCTTTTGAGAGATTTGCCAAGCTCTCCCAAAATAAGTTAAATACAAACATTGTGTCAATAAGAAGTGACCACGGAGGTGAATTTGAAAATCATTTATTTGAAGAATATTGCGGTAACCATGGCATCGATCATAACTTCTCGGCTCCACGAACTCCTCAACAAAATGGGGTTGTGGAGCGTAAAAACAGAATTTTAGAAGAATTGGGAAGAACAATGATTAATGATAGTGGTTTACCAAAATACTTTTGGGCCGACGCCATTAGTACGGCATGTTATGTTTTGAATAGGGTACTCATCCGCCCCATTCTAAACAAAACTCCGTATGAACTTTTAAAAGGGCGAAAGCCTAATGTTTCTCACCTTCATGTTTTTGGATGCAAGTGCTTTGTATTAAACAATGGAAAGGAAAACTTGGGCAAGTTTGATTCAAAAGCCGATGAAGGCATTTTTCTAGGGTACTCGCAATCAAGTAAAGCATATAGGATTTATAATAAAAGATTACTAGCTGTTGAAGAGTCTGTGCACGTTACGTTTGATGAGTCCTATCCGAGAAATGTCGGAAAGGATAGTGTTGTTCATGGTGCAGGTACATCCACAGAAGACATACTCAAAGGTGGCGAAACGGGGATTGATCAACCCGATAGAGTCAAAATTGAGGAGGATAAGGATGCACACCATGAGGTAACTGAGGAAGCTCATCCGCCTACAAACGATGATCTCCCTCAAGCTTGGAAGTCGTGTAAAGATCATCCAATTGACAATATTCTCGGAGACATCACAAAGGGAGTCACCACTCGATCTAAGCTAAGTAACTTTTGTTATCACTTCGCTTTCGTTTCACAAATAGAGCCTAAAAACCCCAAAGAGGCCCTACTCGATGAGCACTGGTTTTTATCGATGCAAGAGGAACTAAATCAGTTTAAAAGAAACGAGGTATGGGACCTTGTCCCTCCTCCGCGAGGCCATCGAGTAATCGGCACCCGATGGGTGTTTAGGAACAAGTTGGACGAAAACGGGGTAATAACCCGTAATAAAGCGAGATTGGTCGCTCAAGGGTATAACCAAGAGGAAGGCATCGACTATGAGGAAACTTATGCGCCGGTTGCCCGACTCGAGGCTATACGCCTTTTACTCGCCTTTGCATGTGCAAAGGATTTTAAGTTATTTCAAATGGATGTTAAAAGTGCGTTCCTTAACGGTCACATAAATGAAGAAGTATATGTGTCTCAACCTCCCGGTTTTGAATCTCATGAATACCCTGAACATGTTTACAAGTTAAAAAGAGCTTTATATGGTCTCAAACAAGCTCCTAGAGCTTGGTATGAGCGACTAAGTAAGTTTTTACTTAATCAGGGGTACTCACGAGGAAAGGTTGACACTACACTCTTCATTAAACGTCAAGGAAAGCACTTGATTTTGGTGCAAATCTATGTTGACGATATTATATTTGGATCCACTAACATGAATCTCGTGAGAGAGTTTTCTGACCTCATGCAGGGCGAATTCGAGATGAGTATGATGGGGGAGCTCACATACTTCCTCGGCCTGCAAATTAAACAACTCCAAGAAGGGACATTCGTGAGCCAAACAAAATATTGTTTGGACTTGATCAAGAGATTTGACATGGCAAAATCCAAGGCCATAGACACCCCAATGCCTACATGCGTAAATTTGGATAAAGATGAAAATGGCAAGGACGTAGAGGTAAAACGATATAGAGGTATGATTGGTTCACTTCTCTATCTTACTGCGTCACGTCCTGATATTATGTTTAGTGTGTGCATGTGTGCACGATACCAATCATGTCCCAAAGAATCCCACCTAAAAGCTGTTAAACGAATTCTTCGATACCTGTCAGGTACCCCGAAGTATGGATTGTGGTATTCTAAGGGTAGTGATTGCTCGTTGGTAGGTTACTCCGATTCCGACTTTGCCGGGTGCAAATCGGATAGGAAAAGCACTAGTGGTACATGTCATTTGTTTTCAAACTCCTTGGTTAGTTGGCATAGCAAGAAACAAGTTTCAGTTGCTTTATCAACGGCCGAGGCGGAATACGTTGCCGCTGGTAGTTGTTGTGCTCAAATTCTGTGGATTAAGCAACAACTACTAGATTTCAATCTTAAACTTGAACGTATTCCTATCCTATGTGACAACACTAGCGCTATTAACCTTACCAAAAATCCCGTATTACACTCTCGCACTAAACATATAGAAATTCGACACCATTTTCTTAGGGACCATGTTGAGAAAGGTGATGTTGTATTTGAACACGTTGACACTAAAAACCAACTAGCGGACATTTTCACAAAGCCGCTAGCAACGGAACCTTTCTTTCATATCCGCCGAGAACTTGGCATCCTCGACATTTCGGAACGGGAATAATATTTGCTGATGTTATCTTATTTCATTCAAATAATCATGCTGTTGTACTTCTAACAATTTGATATTCGTGTAAGTACAAGTATGTTGTTTATCAAGCTACTCCGGCATTAAGGTGATATTGTTCCATTTCTCTCTCTATCTCTCTCTAATAACTCTCATGATCAACAATTGTATCGTTTGACCTATGTTGCATATGTATGAAAATTTTTTTTGTATGATAAACTGTTTGGATGCAAATTGTTTTGTGGCATTTTAGGTAGGCATCAAATATGGCTTGATATGTGACATTAAGTGCAAATCTACATTTGTGCATCCGAACTGAGCTACACACCAAATCTGAACAGTTCAACTCTTTTTCAACAAGAATGAATGAAAGATTTGCAGCTTTCACAACTGCCCATGGATACCAAGAAACAGCCGTCTCTCGCAGCATCAATCGCCTGAATCAAGCAGTGGATTACCTCACTGATATGGCTGATCCATATCGTTATCCGTCTTCCTTTGATATGGGCAAGGGACAAGGATATTAGTCATTTGTTTTTGCATTTGCTCATTCTCCATGTTGTTTTTGTTATCATGTTCTGTTTTATCTCTCCTAAGTGCACACTAATGTTTGTTTTACAGTCTTGATTCCTATAAAATGTTATGACTTATGTGTCCTTAATTTGGTTTAATCTATTTTTAATATTTTGCTCATTGTCAATATTTTGTGTGGATATTGGTATATGATTACTTATAGCCTGTTGAGTATTTTGTTAATTGTTAATATGCCAAAACTTTACCTTTCTCCATCTCTTTTTGATGTTGTCAAAGGGGGAGAAAAGACAAGTAGATTGTAGATCACAACAAGACAAGTAGATTGTAGATCACAACAGCTATGACTGTAAAAGAAAGGGGGAGCTTACTACTATGTTAAAGATATCGCATGTTGTGTTCACCAAGCTTCGCATAGGTTTGTCATCATCAAAAAGGGGGAGAATGTGAGGGAAAACTGTCTCACAACATACGTTCTCAAGTTTCGATGATGACAAAGTACAACCTCGGATGAATCAGAGTCGTCATGCATACTTACGATGATGACAAAGTACAACCTCGGATGAATCAGAATCGTCATGCAATACTTAACATATTACATCCTTCCTATATCCTTTTAAATCATCATATTTCATTGGCAATATATGTGACTAATGTTTGGTCGTGACAAGATGCACGAAACAACAAACATATCAATTTTTGCAGGTTTTGTAGCTATGAGTCAACCATACCGTCAGCACACAGTTTCATTCAGTTCACACGGGTCAGCGCATGAAGGTCATGCGTCGACCGTTAACTTGGCGCATGCAGGTTTAAGAATCTCACGGGTCAGCGCATGAAGATCATGCGTCGACCGCTGACTCGGCGCATGACAGTTTGAGTGTCACACGGCTCAGCGCACGCCGACCCTATGGTCGACCGTTCGCGCGCAGAAACAGAAATTCTGCTATGTTTCATTGATCTGTCAACTGTCTGTTTTGTATATTACTATAAATAGCTGTCTTTTCAATTTTAACATAGAACATTTTTTGAAAGCATTGTGAGAAAGTGTTCAGGTCAAGAAACGTGAAAGAGGTGCATCAGTGTTCTTCATCTTCATCGTTCAATCAACTCACAAATCCTCAAATTACAGATAATCAATTTTTTGCTGCGGTTTGTGGTTTGCTCGACGGTGATAAGGTTCGAACGCGTGATTGAAGATCCGGTTCGAGTGGAAGCTGGTGCAGGTGTTTCTTGGGAGAAAACCTTTGAGGTTTTACCTATCAAGACTACAGGTTTTGAAGGCTTTTGTTACGGAATCGTCGGTTCAACAATCAAGCGAGTGCGAAGGTGATTGATTAGCGGAAGGTTGATCAATCTAGTAGCTAGGGCGTTGAAAGGTTGAAGACGTTCCGGGTTCAATTTGGGTGTGTCTAAGATCAGCCGTGCCGAAGGTTTGATCAACGGAAGAGTTGTCAATAAGGTGGCTGCAATCGGAGGTCATTCACATCAAATTGGAGGACTTGATTCATCTTGAATCAAGGGGCAAGAAGTGGTAGAAATTATCAGCAACATTAAGATTGTTTGTATCAATTGTCTATCGATTCTTGTGTATAACTGTTCTACCAAACAGGTGATATCTATTCAATACATATCTCAATTCTCATTGTAGAATTGAGGGCAGACGTACCCCAACGCGAGGACGACTGGGGGAACTGCCTCATCAAATCTTGTGTTCCTTTATTTTCTGCATTTTCAATTACAGCTTAAAAAATTAAGTGATTCTAGAATAAGTGATTTTGTCAAATTGTAGTATTGATTGAGTGAGTTGGTGAAACACTGTTTTTTAACTACTAAGTACAATAGAAATACTGTACTAAGGCTTTTTCAATCACTCATTCAACACAAATATCATTTAAGGTATTTGTGCACACCAACTGTTCGACAAAAGTGCTGAACTAAAATTGCCTTAATTTTGCTGCTAGTTTTGTGCACACCAACTGTTCGACAAAAGTGCTGAACTAAAATTGCCTTAATTTTGCTGCTAGTTTTGTGCACACCAACTGTTCGACAAAAGTGCTGAACTAAAATTGCCTTAATTTTGCTGCTAGTTTTGGTGTAATTTTTGATCATTGGAATAAGGAAATAGTACGAGTGAATCACATCTGAGTTTTTGCATAAAAGTGTGTAGTGATTTACTATCCGTTATCGTCTTAAATTCATCTGCTTGACGCATATCCGGCTCTCCAATAGTTGTTCGTTTTAGACTATATTTTCCAAGGCCGCTTCCGCATTTGAAAACAATTTTGAAAACCAATTTTATTGGTAGCGCCACTCAAATTTTTAAAAGGGATCTATTCAACCCCCCCTTCTAGATCCGTGCCTTAGTCTAACAAAAGGCACCATCCCGAAGGCTCACATTGTCTAATGATAGACAGGAAGAAAGACAATCTGAATCTCGCATCGTCTAATGATAGACGAGAGCAACATATCTGAATCTCGCATCGTCTAATGATAGACGAGAGGAAAATCATAGCCAAATCTCGCATCGTCTAATGATAGACGAGAGGAAAATCATAGCCAAATCTCGCATCGTCTAATCATAGACGAGAGGAAAACCATAGCCAAGTCTCACATTGTCTAATGATAGACGAGAGGAACAATACTCAAATCTCGCATCGTCTAATGATAGACGGAGAAAACGCCATACCCAAACTCACAACGTCTAAAGATAGACGGGGAAAACACCTGCTCAAACTCACAACGTCTAAAGATAGACAGAGAAAACGCCTGCTGGGGAAACACATCGTCAATAGGAACTGACGGGAAGAAAACCTGCTCGGAGGTACACGTCGTCAATAGGAATTGACGGAAAGAAAAGTCTGTCGTCATCAGATGATTGATGGACAAAGCATAACCGTCGTATGATCTGAAAATCAAATAAACCACAGAGTTGTCTGAACAAAGCTGCTGGATAAATGCCCCTGAACTGATTGCAGAGTGATTCACGTTGCCACAGAAGGCTGATAGAAAAATTGGCTTATGCTTCGTATGCATATGCGTACGTTTGAATTTTTCTATGGCGTAATGCTCCATATAAGATGGAAATGCTACGCATTTGAGGATGAAATACAAATATGATGCAAATATGATGATATATGCAAGATGCAAATGCTGGCTCGGGCTGCTAGAGAAACTGGATACAGAACCGCTTCAGCAAAATAAATGTCGAAGACAAGGCCAACTCCGCTGCTAGAGAAACTGGATACGGAACCGCTTCAGCAAAATAAATGTTGAAGACAAAGCCAACTCCGTTGGGGATAACCGGGTATCACAGAATTATTCCAGCAAAATAAATGCTGGAAAGGTGAATCGACTTTGCTGGGGATAACCAAATGTGCTAAGTAGATTGGATTTCTCTGGGGATAGCTTACCCGTGCCAATGAAAATTGGACTTTGCTGGGGAAAACAGACGGAGTCTTCCTGCGTATTAATGAAGATCATATTTTGAGACTGATGCACCAACACGGATTGGGCCTCATGGTGATTGCCAATATGGATTGGGATTTAGGAATGGCGCATCAATAAGGATTGGGCTTCCAGACAATTGCCAATAGGAATTGGGTTTTTAGGCTATCCGTAATGGGTCAAAACATCCTGTCTGAATTCATAGTTTCTGGTTGAAGGGTCAAGGGATAATAGCACGACTTCCCAACATTCGTCTCACACTTGAAGATTGGTTAAATCTCCCTGAGCAGCTCTGAGTAGCTCTGATGATGCGGAGAGGAACAATTCCTTCGCTTCTGATATGCCCCAGTCTGCGGGATTTCTATGGGGATATTCCTCGAATAGAAATCTGTACCCTGATGGTCTGACATGAACTGCCCCAGCACTATGAACCTTGGAGAGATGCTTCGGATCAAATGCCCCTCGGGTAAGAAACTACTTCTGCGCTTTTCTTAGAGTGGTATGCCCCTGTCTGCAACGACCTTGCCCCTGATTGGCTGATCTGCGGGGAAATACACTGGTTGTCCTCGAGAGATTCATCAAATCTCGACCTGATTGTCCCAGAATAACTGACTTTGGATGGCTGACATCACTAGGGATTACTTGATAGCCTGCCCCGGTTCACTGAGTACTCGGACGTTTTGCATTCTATCCTGATCAGATTTTCCACTGTAGGAAACTTTCCTGCTGTCAAGCGCTTACTTGCAAGTAAAACAAGTTGTTCTGTATAAAAGACATATCAAATGGAATGCATATGACAGTTTTGGCATCCAATCTGTTCACTAGAAAAGGAAAAAAACAGTTTATGGCATACAATGAACAAATCATTTATCAGAATATCATCATCAATACCAACATGGTAAGAAGAACCATTTTAGGATTCAGTTTCGACGCGATCTTTACAGAAGTATGCCTTTGAAACAAACCTGCTTCAATTAGGACTTTTTCCGGTTGTAACGTGGTCAGGTTCACGGTTTTGAAAGAAAGAATAAAGGCTCAAAATTCATTTTAACCCACCTGTTCACCTTGATGTTCTCCAATTCTACGTTTAGCTAATTCGACCTTAGCGCTCACTTCTCAGAGGTCGAAAGATAGGAGTGATAGTTCGAGAAACCATGGGTTTTTTGGAGCGACAGCCCCTCACTTTTCGTCTTTGCCACTTGGGGTCACACGACTTGTATGTCGTTTGAGGATTGTTCTTTTGTAATCCTTTTCATTTTTTCAGTTTTTCGCTTTCCCTAATTTTTTCCTGGACTGACTCTTTTGGGCTTCTTTTGATTATTAAGTCCAGCGGGATGCCCTTATTTTTTCCTAAGTCATTCATTTTCAAGTTTTGACTTAGCGGGCTTTTGATTCTTTTTGCTTTTCTTTTTTTTTTGAACAAGTCGTGTGACACTGGTTGTCTGACTCTTTGGGGAATAATGTGACTATTTCACTCCTGACTCTTAACCACTGTGGTTTTTTTAGGCACGGCCTCTAGAGGCGTGATTGATCCTCGAACGGACACTCCTTTCTGCAATTTGGACGCTCGATCAAATTAGCTAACACCTACCCTGTCCTGGGTTAAGATTGAGTGTTTTTTCGTTTCCCGAAAGAAACTCCTACTACTAGGCTCAAAGGGGTTGACAAGGGATAATCTTCCTTATAACTCTGGTGTTTAGGGATTTGAGACAATGCATGTACATCATTAGTAGGTTTTAGTTTCGAAAGCATACAATCGGAAGCTTGCGCGTCTTTTAAACTTCGTCATCCTCCTCGGATTCCGCTTAACCAAGCGTTGGATATCTGTAAAAATAATTAGTGAACACGAATGGATTAAATCAAAACATGCATATTCATTTCATTATCATTATCAATTGAAAACAATACAAGTTTTACGAATGCAATTTGCGCTTTAACAGAAAAGAAACTACAAATGCAAAGAAATGATATGATAAAACACAGATTGCGAGCTTCTGGGAACCGGGCTTTTGCATCTGATTTACTGTTGTGCCAGCCATCTTCAGAATTGATCGTCAAAGTCATCCTGATACTCCTCTGAGAATCTGCTCTCAGTGAACTCTCCCATAACCTGAACGAATACACCCAATTGGCTGGATGAAGGAAGGTCGAGACCCTGAGGCGTGATAGATATCCTGTTAGAGTCCAGCAGAGTCTAAACTTGGCTTCGAAGCACCTTACAGTCATCTGTTGAATGCCCCTGTGCCCTAACATGGTACTCACAGCGGGCGTTGGCATCAAAACCTAGAGGGTACGACGGGATCATTGAATTAGTCTCTTTCGGCACTATCAGCCTACCTTTGACCAAATATGGCAACAACTGACTGTACGACACCGGTAGCTGAGCAAACTGCCTTTCAGGTTTCCTTGGTCTTCGTCGGGTGTGCTGACGTGGCTGACGACGGTATGACTGTCGACTTTGAACACTTGAAGCGTCTAAAAACTGAGCCTGAGATGCTAGAGATTCTGAGACAACATCACTTACTCCAACTGATTCTTTCTTATCAACTGGGATATAAGGAGTATCTCGCGTCTTTCCATTCTTGAGCCCTCTCTCAACAAGCTCTCCTGTTCTTATCAAGCCCGCAAAGCTTGTACAACTGAACATTATGTCGTAATGACGGCCCTTTAGAGTACCCAAGAAGAGGTCAACCATTTCTCTCTCCAGAAGCGCTGGTTGAACACAAGCAACCAATTCACTCCATCTCTGCACATACCCCCTAAAGGATTCATTCTCTGCATGAGATAATTCCTGCAAATGTATGCGACTAGGAGCCATATCCAGGTTGTAGTCTTACTGCTTCACGAAGGCATTGGCTAAATCTGACCATGATTTGATGCTATCACTCTCCAACTGCATGTACCAATCTAAAGATGCTCTGATCAAACTATCTTGGAAACAGTGAATCATAAGCTTGTCATTGGTAACATGTGAAGTCATTCTCCTGCAGAACATAACCAAATGTAGCTTCGGACAACTATCCCCTTTGTATTTCTCAAAATTCGGCATCTTGAACTTCGGAGGTGTAACACCCATTTTAATTATTTAGTCATTTTATTATTATTTTAAATATTATATGTTGATGTGCCCTTTGGTAGGGTGTATTTGATGATGTTTGGTGGGTGTCCCTGAGATGGGAGGATCATTGGTGGTAATTTGGTGAGTTTATAATAATATAAGAAATAATAGTAATATTGGTGGTGGTATTATTATTATTATTATTATTATTATTATTATTATTATTATTATTATTATTATTATTATTATTATTATTATTATTATTATTATTATTATTATTAATATTATTATTATTAATATTATTATATTTATGATTATTATTAATATTTGTAGTAATATTATTAATATGGAGAATATAATATTATTATTAATATAGTTATTATATTATTATGATTTTTGGTGTGAATATGATAATATAATGAATAATAGTAATATTGGTGGGGGTATTATTATTATTATTATATATTATTATATTTATTAGTATTATTAATATTATTATTATTTTGGTGAGATAATATTATTATTATTATTATTATTATTATTATTATTATTATTATTATTATTATTTTGGTGAGATAATAATAATAATAATATTATTATTATTATTATTATTATTATTATTATTATTATTATTATTAATAGTATTATTATGATTAGTATTATTAATATTAGTAATATTATATTAGTATTATTAATATTAAGATTATTATTATTAATATTATTTTATTATTAGTATTAATATAATTGTTATTATTATCATTAGTATTATTATTATTATAACTATAATTATTGATGGGTGTATTATTATTATTATTATTATTATGTTGAATATTACTATAATATTACAATAGTATATTATTATTATTATTATTATTATTATTATTATTATTATTATTATTATTATTATTATTATGATTATTATAATAATTATTATTAGAATTATTATTGGGAATATTAGTGGTTGAAATAAGTAAAATAAGAAGTGGAAGGGTTATGGGGAAGTTAGAATGGAAATATGAAAAGGCACGATAGAAACCGTGAGAAGGGAAATTGGGAGAATAGAGAAGAGCGAAGAACAAAGAGAAAGGGAAAAGGCTAGGGATGAAGAATCTTGGAGGAATTTATCACTGATCAGAATAATTATCCATGTAAGGGGGGAGAAACTTGATTGGGATGGTATATATACATGTATAGGGTAGAGGGGATTCCTTAACCCCGTAGGAAAATGTCGATCTATGAAGTTTTATATTGGCATGCTTGTTATTGTTGTTGCTAATGTTAAATTGATGCTTGATATTGATGAATTGTTGATTGGTACTGGTGAATTTGGTATATATATATTATGGTGATATTAGTGAGATTATATGTTGTTACTGCAGTGTTGATAGTAACTATGAATAGAGTTTTGGTGAGATTTTGTGTTGTTATTGTAGTGTTGGTAATGACCATGAATATAAATTTGGGAAAATTATGTGTTGTTCCCTGTGATGTTGTTAGTGACTCTGGTTAGGATCTTGGTGAGATTCAGAGTAACTCTGAAGTGTAGGTAATGTACCGTAATGTTGGTTCTAGAGTAGGAAGTATATGATAATTGGTAAGTATAATGGTGTGTTTGTGTTTGATGATAACTAGTAATTGATAGCGATGGAGTATAGGTCAATGTTGATGAATTGTTATTTTTGAGAATAATTAATAAAGTATTTTTATAAAAATTTGGTGATGTGATATCCCACTATTTTGGTGAAAACTCTGATGTTTATTTATAATGTTTATATTTTATTTAATTTGGGAAGTGGGGTGTTACAATTGGTATCAGAGCAGGTCGGTCCGTCCGGCCAATGTTGTCTAGTGTTGTTGTTCCCTGGTATGTGACATGTGCGTAAAAACACTGTCGATACATGTTGTTGGTTAAGTTTGTCGGTAGAAGTGGAATGATTCCAGTGGGGGAGAAGTTGTATTTCTCCGGAAAGCTACAATTTGGTGGCTTATGGTGTTGAGGAATGATATAATAGTTGGTAAAGATGGTTTGTACCCCATCATGATTTCGGCTGTCTATTAACAAATTGAGGAACTGATCACCCTTAATCTCTTGTTAATACTGGACGAGATTGTGTTGGATGGGATAGACGCGTCTTGCAACCTTGGGTGGCGTGAGCAGTGAATAGTCTTGAGTTAAGCTAAGTGCTTAAGGGATTATTTTGAGGAATTTGGCGTAAGACGGTGTTGAAGTGTCTATTTTGACTAAAACTTGGAATGAGAAGGAAAGTGAGAAAAATTGGGATTTGTCAATTATTTGCGATTGCCGGAGGTTTCCGGATGAGGTAGGTGATTTACTATCGGAGTGTGAAGTAAAGCTCACACATTGACTTTGTTGTTGGAACGAGTCCGATATTAGTGACTCCATATGGTGTGTTTTCGTTGGGATTGGAGAAGTTGAAGAGTCAACTTGAAGACCTTCTAGGAGAGAGGTTCTTTTGTTTGAGCGTGCTACCGTAATGTGCACCAATTTTGTTGGTTAGACAGATAGAAGGTTTTGTGAAGCTTTAGGTGAACTATAAATAAGTGAACAGGGTGACTATCAAGGATAGGTGTTCGCTTCCAAGAGTTAATGATTTGATGGAACAATTGATCGAGGGATGTGAGTCCCTTGGTCATGTGATCTCGAGTAGAGTTCTTGTGGTGGATGGGACGAAGGTCAAAAGTTCTATCGTATTAGGAGGCTCAAAGATCTGCTGTTGAGATTGAAAGTAATTGAGTTTTAAATTATTCATAGATTTAAAATGTGTTGGATGGCTTCTTAAGTATAAAATTATTGTTGTACGTTAAATTCCGAGATCGCAACTTTTTACGGAATCAAAATCGGACACTCGGAAGTCGGGTAACGGTCGAAAAGAGGATTTTGGGACTGTCAGGTTCGCCTGGCGAGCATACTGGCGAACGTCCATATTCGCTGCGGCGTTCGCCTGGCGAAGGGGTCCTGGGCAGAAAATGTTATTTTGGTGTTTTTGCCATAACGGGAGAACCGTAACTCGGAATGACGCGCGGTTCAAAGCGTTGGAAAGCTATTCAAATTATCTATGAGATGGTGAAGTATTGACATAGATTTAATCTATTTATTGATGAAGTGTGTTTGAATGTTGTGGTAAGGACGGGCGGTACGGTATGTGTTCCCGTTATAACTCACAACTTGTTTGTCCACTTGGCATGGGATCTTCTTTAATTATTTATATAAGGCAATGGTTGTGTTAATAAATGATATTTTAAGGTATTCGAAGAGTATAGAGGATTATGTTGAGCATAAGGAACTGGAGTTATCAGTGTTGGAAAAAGAGCGGTGATATACTTCCGTAAGGGAAGTTCTGCCGAATCCGATAGAACTAATTGTGGTGTTTGTGATGCTTGTTGATATAATTAGGGGATTTGCTAAAGACAACTTCAGCAAGTTTCAATTATGCAAAAGGCAACTTGAAGTGTATAAGAGAAATCATTCGACCAGTGATTTAGAGTTGGTTACTATTGTGATTGTACCGGAGTCGGAGTCTTCAAAAGTTCAGACTGAGATCGGAGATGTTTGGTGATCTTAAGAGTTTAAGGTGTTTGTTTAATTTGAATAAGACGAATATGAGGCATAGGAAATAATTGGGACTTCGAAAAGAGTGCGACTTCGAGTTGAATTACCATTCAGGTAAAGCGGACATGGTAGATGATGCAGTGAGTTAGAAATATTTGCATATACCGAATATGATGGTGAAAAGAGTTAGAACTAATTGAGCAATTTCATAATATGAGTTTTGTGAGTAAGGAGACTTCTTATGGAGTTAAGCTTTTATTATTAAGATCTGACTAGTGATATCCTTGAGCAGAATCGAGAAAGTCAGAAACCTGGGTTGAGTAGTGAATTAGTTGAAATTGATAAATTAGAGTCGAAGAGTGGATTGTCGGGTTTGTGGAAATAGTACCATGATGTATTATGATAGGGTATGTGTACCAGATGTTGTTGAGGGGAGTAGGAGTACTCGTGAAGAAATACATTGAGGTAGATGGAGTATCCATCCCGATGCTATGAAGAAGTAACCGAATTTGAGTAGATTGTTTTGGAGACCATGGATAAGGGGAGGAGTAGTTGAGGTGGAATATGCTGGTTAGAATTGTAGGAATTCGAAGAGTGAACATCAGAGACTGTTGAGTCTGATGCAGTCGTTAAATATTCCAGAGTGGAAATCAGGTAGTATTTTCACGAAATTGGTGTTGAGATTTCCAAAGAATTTGTAAAGGCATAATTTTAATTTGAATTGTTATGAGTGGATTAACTATCCCGTGTTGAGGATATACGAGATGCATATTGAGAAAGTGGTGAAGTTGGATGTGATACTGACAAATATTGTGTCAGATGGAAATTTGAGGTTTATATTGAGATTTTGGAGGGGCTTACAGGAAGCTTCGGGTACTAAGTTGAAGCTGAGTTTGACCTACCATCCGCAAACTGATGGTCAGTCAGAGAGGACTATTGAGTCTGTAGAGAATTGGTGAGAGCTTGGGTGTCGGATCAAGGTGGAGCGTGGGATGATTAATTATCGTTGATTGAGTTACCTATAATAACGGTTACCATCCTAGTGTCGGAATGGCACTATATGTGGCTTGGTGAGATAGAGAGTGTAGGACTCTCCTGTGTTGAAATAAATCGAGTGAGAGTGTTTTACTCAGACTTGAAAATTCTGCTTGAGATGGCTGAGAAGATCGAGAGGATCCGAGGCAATATGTGTTTTGAGAGTCACGCCGGTGACTGGTGTTGGTCGAGCTTCGAAATCTCAGAAGTTCGCACCGTGTTCTGTAGTTGTATCAGAGTGGCGCAGCGGAGGCATGGGAAGAGTAACATGTTAGACTGTTTTTCCGTTGTCGCTGTGAATTGGCATGATATGTTTCATGTGTCTTAGTCGAGAAAGTACATTGAACCAGGTGGATGATGTACAAGTGAAAAATATTTCGATTGTTGAGGCATTGCTAATTCGTTTTGGCGAGCGAGGAACAACTTCGAAGGGAGGAGATATCTTTGGTGAAAGTAGTATGGGGAGGTGCTGCAGAAGGCAGTGTGACCTGAGAATTGGAATAAAGGATGCGGGGAGCGTATTCGGAATTATTTCCATCAGGTAATTTTCGAGGACGAAAATGATTAAAGTGGGGGAGAGTTGTAACACCCATTTTAATTATTTAGTCATTTTATTATTATTTTAAATATTATATGTTGATGTGCCCTTTGGTAGGGTGTATTTGATGATGTTTGGTGGGTGTCCCTAAGATGGGAGGATCATTGGTGGTAATTTGGTGAGTTTATAATAATATAAGAAATAATAGTAATATTGGTGGTGGTATTATTATTATTATTATTATTATTATTATTATTATTATTATTATTATTATTATTATTATTATTATTATTATTATTATTATTAATATTTGTAGTAATATTATTAATATGGAGAATATAATAATATTATTAATATAGTTATTATATTATTATGATTTTTGGTGTGAATATGATAATATAATGAATAATAGTAATATTGGTGGGGTATTATTATTATTATTATATATTATTATATTTATTAGTATTATTAATATTATTATTATTTTGGTGAGATAATAATATTATTATTACTATTATTATTATTATTATTATTATTATTTTGGTGAGATAATAATAATAATATTATTATTATTATTATTATTATTATTAATAGTATTATTATGATTAGTATTATTAATATTAGTAATATTATATTAGTATTATTAATATTAAGATTATTATTATTAATATTATTTTATTATTAGTATTAATATAATTGTTATTATTATCATTAGTATTATTATTATTATAACTATAATTATTGTTGGGTGTATTACTATTATTATTATGTTGAATATTACTATAATATTACAATAGTATTATATTATTATTATTATTATTATTATTATTATTATTATTATTATTATTATTATTATAATGATTATTATAATTATTATTATTATAATTATTATTGGGAATATTAGTGGTTGGAATAAGTAAAATAAGAAGTGGAAGGGTTATGGGGAAGTTAGAATGGAAATATGAAAAGGCACGATAGAAACCGTGAGAAGGGAAATTGGGAGAATAGAGAAGAGCGAAGAACAAAGAGAAAGGGAAAAGGCTAGGGATGAAGAATCTTGGAGGAATTTATCACCGATCAGAATAATTATCCAGGTAAGGGGGGAGAAACTTGATTGGGATGGTATATATACATGTATAGGGTAGAGGGGATTCCTTAACCCCGTAGGAAAATGTCGATCTATGAAGTTTTATATTGGCATGCTTGTTATTGTTGTTGCTAATGATAAATTGATGCTTGATATTGATGAATTGTTTATTGGTACTGGTGAATTTGGTGTGTGTATATATATATATATATATATATATATATATATATATATATATATATATATATATATATATATATATATATATATATATATATATATATATATATATATATATATATATATATATATATATATATATATATATATATATATATATATATATATATATATATATATATATATATATATATATTATAGTGATATTAGTGAGATTATATGTTGTTACTGCAGTGTTGATAGTAACTATGAATACAGTTTTGGTGAGATTTTGTGTTGTTATTGTAGCGTTGGTAATGACCATGAATATAAATTTGGGAAAATTATGTGTTGTTCCCTTTGATGTTGTTAGTGACTCTGGTTAGGACCTTGGTGAGATTCAGAGTAACTCTGAAGTGTAGGTAATGTACCGTAATGTTGGTTCTAGAGTAGGAAGTATATGATAATTGGTAAGTATAATGGTGTGTTTGTGTTTGATGATAACTAGTAATTGATAGCGATGGAGTATAGGTCAATGTTGATGAATTGTTGTTTTTGGTTAATTTGGCGGATGGCCGAGAATGTTGGAATAATGTTTTCCGCTGTATTATTTTTGAAAATAATTAATAAAGTATTTTTATAAAAATTTGGTGATGTGATATCCCACTATTTTGGTGAAAACTCTGATGTTTATTTATAATGTTTATATTTTATTTAATTTGGGAAGTGGGGTGTTACAGGAGGCATCACAAGACCTGGCACCTAACAGATGCTCGCAGCATTCAGATCAAGAGTATTCTTACTCATCAGGGTAGCAATCTGATCTTCCAACAACTGAAATGTTCTCATATACTCAACAGTCTGTGGGTTCTCAGTATTAACCTTCGGAGCAGCCCTCTGATGATCTGGCACGGGGAAAGTGAAATGCTGATAATCGGTGTCATGAAGAGAAGATGTGTCTTTGTCTCTGACAGGGATCTGCACAGGCTGGGCTAGAGCAACATTATTCACCAGAGTCCTCTAAACATTGTCCTCTCCTCTGGTCATAGTCGTTATGGCTTCCATGAACTGACTCAACTGGTTCTTCAACAATTCAAACTCGGCCCTGGTAACAACCTGATTCCGATCTGCGGAGTTCATGATCTGTCCAGAAACTAACTCAAGTTTAATGTGAATGCCGGGAAGTCAACTGCGAGTTGGACAAAAGACGGGTAAGCTTTCCGTTCCGGATGAGGATAGACATGCAAGCATGAGATGCACATGAAATACAATGCAAAATGCAACAAACATGGGATCACAACCCCCACAAAGCTCTGAATATTGATGCGCTGTTGACGGGATAAGTTCGCTCTGACGAGAGAAAACTAAAATACCGGGTAGGTTGGAAGTTAAGTTTCCTGGAAAAACCCTCCCACTCACGGGTATGGACCTAAACTGACACAGGTTCGGCATCCTATGTGGTCATCAGCGTCACAGACTTTCAAGAAATAATGATACGATACCCAGAAGGTGTGGCATCATCATCTCTTGAACCGGCCTCACTTAGATAAATCACAAATGATCGGTCCCCAGAGTCGACAATCCTCCAAACCAACAACCCCTCAAGCCCAAAGGGCTGGAAAAGAAGTCAACCGGGAGAATCTTGTATAAGGGTGGATTTTGTGAGACACTAGTACATGCAAAGCATGTACGCGCCCACTACTTTCCACAACTAATGCTAGGTACACTCAAGCCTGGGTCTGGCTTATCACTCATCAGAGCTCCCCTCCCACAACAGCACAATAGCAACAGATAAAAAATATAGTGTGGGAAATGTAAATACATCAGTATACAACATACAACACAAAAATAAACACCCACAGACAAGCAAACAAGCGCTAGGATTGACTCTCGCAGGGACGTTGAATCCCCCGGTTGACTCGCATAGGGGACGTTGGATCCCTAGGAAATTATCCCAGTCCCCAGCAGAGTCTCCAGCTGCTGGGGATGACCCAGACAGCTAGGAAGAGAATCCAAGATGAGACTCGCTTAGAGAACAATCGCAGTCCCCAGCAGAGTTGCCAACTGCTGGGGATGACCCAGACATCCAGGAAGAGAATCCAAGACAAGACTCGCTTAGAGAACCATCGCAGTCCCCAGCAGAGGCGCCAGCTGTCGCTACTGCGAAAATAAGGTGCCAGTAAAACAGAAGAGTCTCCACCTTTCGTTATTTATCCCTCAGAACGGGAAAAGAAACAATCGGAAAAAACCTGACGAAAAGGTATAAGACAAGGTCATCGCAACCATGTCTGGGTTCGGGAGTCGGTTACGCAAGGGGAAGGTATTAGCACCCCTCACGTCCATTGTACTCGATGGGATCCACGCTTGTTGGTTTGTCTACGGGTGAAAAACAATCTATCTATGGCTGCTAAAGCTAAACGGAAAGAAACTGACTCGATAGAGCATCGCACTCTATGCCTACGTATTCCCTCGTGCAATGGGAAAGTCAGAGTCAACGTAGTTCGGGAAACTACAGGGGGGATTTGCTCGCCGAGATATTGCATCTCGTGCCTACGTACTTTCACACGGTGTGAAAGATCAGAGCAAACATAGTTCGGGATAACTATGGAAAACTGGGGTGTTCTCAATCACACAGGGGTGAGAGAAGAGGTTGACGATACTAGCGTACGCATTCTAGCAGTTAGGTGTATTCTGCTCACTCGACGGAGACTTAGGCGTTACCTGTTTGCGGTAGAACGGACGTAGTATGTCAGGTTTAGAGGTATGAGAACCTACGGGAACTAGAACTACGGTCTGGTCTCAATTGCGCTAGGGCAAGAGAAAGGGAACAGATTAGTCGTTAGCGGGGACGTCTCGATCGCACGGCAGCGGGAGAACAAAGAAATTAGTTGTTAGTGTGCTCGCTAGGATATCACATCCTATGCCTACATATTCTCGTCTGGTACGAGAAATCAGAGCAGCTGTAGTTCAGCCAACTACAACAAAAGGGGAAAAGGGAAAAGGGAAAAAGGGAAAAAGGGAGCTCGCTAGGATTATCGCAATCCTATGCCTACGTACTCTCGTCTGGTACGAGAGATCAGAGCAAACGTAGTTCGGCTCACGCGGAAAACGAGTCTCGATTGCACAGGGGCAATAGAATGGGTCTTAATCGCCTGAATGCAAGAGAAAAGGGTTTCGATCGCACGGGGCGAGAACAAAGAGGAAGCATGCCTAACACGCCTAAACGGGAAGGAACTCAGGACACACACGCAAGAACCTAATACGTAGGAGCGAGTGTGTTGTATATCACCCAAAGGGTGCCACACTAAACACTCTAGATGATTGAGAGGAAACCTCTCAACCACCATTTCCCACGTATCTAACGCTACGGCTCACAACACTCGATGGTTGCACGAAGACTTGAATAAGAAAGATGTTATCGAACAAAGCGGCTTCATTGGCTCTCGACATGTGCGCAAGCTCCATTCCAATCTTCTCCTCTCTGGATCCTTGATGAGGACGTCTCGAATCAGAACCAATGTAACGCTTAGACCGTCATGATTTGACTTATACGATAAATCAAACTCTAAGAGGTAGCGTATGGATATCTGTGTCAAAGACAAGATAGAGAAATGATATCGAAAATCATTCTCCAATTGAATCATGTCACACGGCCAACACAGAATAAAATCAGAGTAAAATCAGATGGTAGAAGAGATACGAGGAGAGAAATCCAATACCAAATGGAAATAAAATTCTACTCCTAAAATAAGCAAATAAATCTTAATAGAAAATACTCTAAAGAAATATTAAAAGGAAATTGCATAGGAAAAAAAACAGAATATTAATTCTATCTAAATTTCTATAATATCCTATAAGAAAAATAGAAATGAAAATTCTATACTATGCATAATATTCTAAGAAATACTATCTAAAGAAAATAGGAAATTCTATGTAAATTGCACAATAGAAAATAACCTGAAAATTCTATATAACATTCTATACTATCCTAAAAGAAAAATAGAATATAAATTCTAAAATATAAAATCTATATTAAAAATATGCTAAGAAATAATATCTAAACTATAATTCCTAAGAAGAAAAAATAGAAAATAAACTAAAACTATTACAAGCAAGCATCCAATACAAAGCAAAAATTAAAGTAAAGGGGAGGGGGTACAGCCACTAAACAGGGGTGGAACCTGGAAAAAAAGCACACTTGGGCCCAGCCCGAAATACAATAACCAGAAGAAAAAAAAAAGGGGAAACGGGGGTGCATTCAGGAAAGCAGGAGTGCAGTCAGCAATTCACTGGGCCCAACCCAAACAACAAGAACACAAAGGGGGGCGGGGGTGAATTTGCAAACGGAGGGTGAATCCAGCCATTAGTTGGGCTCATTGGCTCAGCCCACCAATCAACAACCAATAGAAATAGGGGGGTGCGAAGTGGAAAATGAAGGGTGTAAGGTCCAAAAATTGAAATTGGGCCCTAAGGCCCACAAACCTCCAAGACCTCCTCGGCTCTCTCACTTCTCCCATCAGAAACCCTAGGTTCTCCTCCTTCCCCTCAACAACGCCGTCATCGACCTCATCTTCCACCCTCACCTCTCAAACTTCCTCCGTCTCAACCTCCGGTTCTTCCCCCTTAACTTCCTCCAACCTCGCTCGTCTCCTCCTTCTAACTAAACACCACAAATCTGTAAAAAAAAAAACCTTAACATGAAGGAATGATCTTAAATCTGGAGATTGTGAAGAAATTCGTTAATGCATGTTGATGATGTTTGGAGAAAGCGTTGTTGATCTAAAGAAATTAATGGAATATCTAAAGGTGTTAACAGAAGATCTTGAAGTTTTAGGGAAAAATCTTGATGATGAACGCGACGATTCCTTGAAGGTTCCTGGACGAAAACGGAGCTTGAGGATTTTACGACGAGGACGAAGATCTTGAGGAGGTTGACGATCTGAGATTTGCATGTTGAAGATCTGTTCAACCGTTTGGATTTGGAGAAGCCTCGCGAAGAAGATGAAGGCTGAAAACGTTCCGTTGTTGAAGATCTGGAGAGTCTGAGAAACGTGATGAAGATTGAGGATCTGTTGAGGTTGAATGCTCTTGGTGGATCTGGAAATTGTCATCAATAGGTGATGATCTTGATGAAGACAGATGAAGATCTGAGTCTTGACTTGGAAAACGGATGAAGGCGTTGGTGAAGGTTATTGAATTTTCTGGAAAAAATTACGAAGAACTGATGAAGGTATGTGAATGCTGAGAAAAATCTGGAAAACTGGTGATGAGTTCTTGAAGGTTGCTGGGGAATGATGAAGAATGGATGAACTTGGTTGAAGATTCTGGTGAGAACATAGGATGAAGGTTGATGGATCTTCATCGTTTCTAGGAGATTTGGATGAAGTTTCCGGTGGCGGTTGGATTTCCGGCGGGTAGTTACGGGCTCCGGTTATGCTTACTGGTGATATAGCCTCCGTTTTGATTTCTCCGGCGAGGATTCCAGCCGTTTGCATGACCGGCAGTGAGGGAGTGAGGCGGGCTACGTGGCGTGTTGGTGTGTGATGGAGGTGGGACGCGTGGCGGAAAGAGAAAGAGAGGATGCAGATTGCTTTATATATTGACATGTGGCAGCAAGGACTGGATTGGATCCATGGGCCTACGAAAACGCCATCTGGCCCACAAAAAGGACAAAACCTGATTCAATTAACTTCAATTAATTCTAAAATAATGGTTAAGATTCAATTAGTTCCACTAATTAATGGTGACTGATGATGATTAAAAACTAAAACGAAAATTGATTAACATGACAAAAACCCAATTAAGTCTGGCTCCAATTAATGACTCAATTAACACTAAACAACGATGGATTAAAATCTGAACCTAATTAAAGCTAGTTAACCTAATTAAAATTGATTAACATCCTAATTACCATCTAATTAATATCTATTAAATACTAAACCGAATTAAATCTAAAAAGAAAATTAATCCTATTAATTTCTAAAAGAAAATTAAATCTAAAAAAAAAATTTAACCTATTAATTTCTAACAAATTCAATTAATATCTAAAAATGAATTAAATATATTAATTGCTAAAAGAATTAATATCTAGAAAATGAATTAAATCTATAAATTTCTAAAACAAAATCAATTATTCTAAAAAGATGAATTAAATCTATTAATTGCTAAAACAAATTCAATTAATATCTAAAAATAAAACCTATAAAAAATAGGAAAAACTATTTAATATTCTAGTAACATCTAAAAATTATTCTGGAAAACAATTAACCTATTTAAAATCTATTTAAAAAGACTATTTTCTAATGTTAAAAATCAAGGGTAAATCCTAGAAAATACAATAAAGATCAATTAAATCGATTAAAAAACGATGCGAGAATACAGCGAAATAGACGGTAAAAACCGGACACCGAGATATCCTCAAAAATAACAACGAAAAGCTGAAAATACCGGGACGAGCACAGATTCCACAACAAAACCTGCTTATTCGAACTGGTTTGCACTGCCTGAAATACGAGAAGAGGGCTGTAATCCCGATAAAGTCAATCTGACTAAAAAAATGCAATGGAGGGAACTACCTAATGTTATCATGTATGGTTAAGCACCTAATGTCTATCATAACCTCAAGAGGTTAGATAACTTATGGGGAGCATGGCAAATAAAAGCAAAAGAAGAAGAAGAAGAAGAAAGAACATGAAAATGTAAACATGCAAACATAAGATGCACAAGTAGAATGAAAGTGGGAGGAAAATAGTGTAGGGCAGTAGCCTCCACAAGCTCATTTCAACCAAGCATGCATATGTGAAATGCAAAGAAGAAAGGAGAAGAAGATGCACAAGAGGAAATCACACAAAAGGATGCAAACAAGTCACATATGGAAACCTTAAATGGAAACAACACAAATGAACAAGCATAACACAATAGCATGACCTAAAATTGAGCAACCAGCAACCTTAACATGTTAGCAACATGAATCAAAAGGAATCAAAAGCTCAAAGGATCCATCAAAGTCATATCCAAAGCAAACTAGGTCAAAGTGTATAAACATGGTTCAAAAATTAGGAAAATGGTTCAAAAATGATCAAATAAAATGCACAAAGTCCATAAACATGTTGGCAAACAGAAGCCAAGAAATCACAATCAAAATCAATTCACAACACACCAAAGAAATTGATTCACAAGGGTGTCCCATTGTGAATGAGGATTGTCGAGGGTCAAATGAAATACAACAAAAGTCAACAGAAAAGTCAACCAAACAGGGGTAAAATGGTCCTCACAAATTCATCAACTCATCATGGATATGAGGATGATTTTTTAGTCATTGGATCAAAAGGAATAAGGAGAAACAAATCAAGAACTAAAAAATGTCAAGAAAAAGTTCAATTAAAACACTTCCAATCCAATAATCCCATTTTAATTCAAAATAAATCCAAAAAATAAAGTAAAAATTTCCTAAAAATAATAGACATCTCAAAGTGTCTAGAAACTATTTTGGTGGAATTTTTGGATCATTGGAAGTATTTTATTTGATTTAAATCCAAACAGAAACAAAACAAAAATAAAAAAGAAAAGAAAATAAAATAATAAGAACAGCGGTGGGAATAGCAAGGAAACCATGTGTAATGTTGGGCTTCATATGCGCAGGGGGTGTAAATAACATTTGTGGCCCAGTCCAATGGCGTTTAAGCGAAACGGTGAGTTTCACATGTGCTGGGTGTGGCAAGTCAAAGTGTGTGCACGGTGTAGCGTGTTTTGAGTCGTTGGATCAAAAAGTAATCAAATCAGATGAACCAAAGCAAAACACGTGGCTCTTGCAACATTTAAAAAAGTAAAACGGAGGGTAAAACCAGACGGTCGGAGCACGGCGGCTCCGATCGTCTTCTCCGGCGACTACAAAACACAGGTGAGCATCAACCTCACCAAATCAAACAAACAAATAGTCAAAATTGATCTACATCTTCCCTAGATCACAAATCCAAGATTCATTTTCGTTTTCAGTCCGTAAATAAGCCAAAACGCAAGCAACAAGTTGGAAGCTCAAATCACAAAAGTTCATAAACAACAATCAATTGTATACAGAAATGATCTACACAACTCATAGGTCACAAACGTACAAAAATGGCAGGCTAACTCATCATGAACAGAGAGAATTGTTGAGAAGTGATTTACCTAGTGGAGAGCTTCCACTGAGCCTTCAACTCTTGATGAAGCTTGAAGGAAAACACCCAGAAACGATCCTTAACCTTCACTGAAACTGTTTGAGTGCTTAATTTGGCTTGAAATTGGTTGAATCTAGAAATTCGTATTTCACTTTTTCTTCATCTTTTTCAACTGTGATCTCTCTCAATTCTCCTCTAAATTCTCTCCTGATGCATTGCTCATGATTCTGAGATTATATATGATGGATTGGTGAAGGTTTGGAGCCTAATTGCAGCCCCTAAAAGCCCAAACAAATTTCAATTTTCCCTGTGTTGGTGAACTTTCCAAACCGTGTATATGGAGCTGCACATGCCTCAAACTTGATTCCATTAACTTGCACATGGGGTGAATTGATCACATGGCCAAGAATTGCCCCTTGTTTTGATCTTATGGTTGAATTTGCATTTGTTACTTCATGGTGAAGCAAGCATGAAAATGGCCATGAAAATGAACTCAAATTTCAAATCCAAAATTGGCATTGTGTTTAGAATGACTTTGGCAGTCAAAAAAATGCACACATTTGATTAAAAAAATGATCCAATATGATTTAATTTGATTTTCTCCTTTTAATGCCTTTTTCATGAAATTTCCTTCATCCAATCTTCCATCTAAGCTAAATCAATGGTTCCTTGATGTTTGGTTGAGAAAATGACCCCATTTGGAGCACGTTTCATGTTGGAAAAAATTGCATTTGAAGTGTGCAAAGTGGTGAAATGGACCTATAATGAAAATGACTTGTAATCTTACTTTCCCAAAATACCCTTGTCCTGCAAGCCTCATAACTTGAGTTCTACAAATCATATGAAATACATCTAGTTATCTTTTTAAATCTAAGATCATGAGGAACAACTTTCATGTTTGGGTCAAAGTGAGGAGAAACATCCTTCTAGGTCAAAAATGTCTTGGAAGTTGGTTGACTTTTGTTGACCAAAATCACATTCATCTGAGGACCTGTAACTTGTCAACATCATAAATTGAGTTATAGAAATCATATGAAAGACTTCTATTACTCAAAAGAAAGCTAGAAACATGCTCTACATGTTTCATGTTGGGGTCAAGATGAGATGAGACTTGTATCTTGAGATAAGTGGTCTTGAAGTTGGACACTAAACATGGGATTTTACACTGAGAACCCTAATTTAGCAACTTCTCACACTCTTGATTCTTCTTGATTTGATCTTGAAATGATATATTAGGCATCTCAACACAAAATTACATGATCACAAAGACTTGGAATTGAGTCTTAATCTCCTTTAATTTCACAATTGACTGAGGGTTGACCAGATTAAAACCCTAGGTGCAACACCTTTGGTTGTGGCATCTTACACATGACACAACAACTTGAACAAGCTCCAACATGGCTCTCAAAGAACTCAATGAGATTTCTTAACATCCCATATCCCTAATCATGAATTCACAACTCTCTAATGATCTTCAACTGGCCTCCAAGTTAGGAGATAATCCACATACATCCATCAACTCTTTCAAAGAACACTGACCTCCTCTTGATGACTTGATGACCACTCATGCTTGAGTAAAACCCCTTGCTCAGGCTCAAAGCTCTTGGTAACCTCCTCTTGCTATGCACAACCTCTTGATCCCCTGCTAAAAGAACAATGATATGCAATGCAAATGCTAGAAGAAAATGAAACAAAAGCCAGTTAAAGAAAAAGGTTGGGCAAATTTTGGGGTGCAACAGCTACCCCTATTCAAACGGCTTGGACTTGACTGGGTGAAAAGCGAACGGATTTCAGACAATCAAGGTAAAAGATGGTTGAATACCAACGAAACCCGAAAATTTTCCAACCGCATAAATAAACTGCAACCCTGATTGGGGAAAAAAATCCAGAAAACTGAATACAGACAATTGCAACGGCATCATGCTGACTGATCATCTGGTAAAGAATATCTGACTAATGGTAGACAGGAAGAAAAACATACTCACATCGTCCAAAGGTAGACGGAAAGACACCTAATACTCACATCGTCTAAAAGTAGACGGAAAGACACCACTGAAAGTTCACATTGTCTAAGGATAGACAGAAAGAACCACCAAACTCATATCGTCTAAAAGTAGACGGAAAGAAAAATCATACTCACATCGTCTAAAAGTATACGGAAATACCCCAATACTCACATCATCTAAAGGTAGACGGAAAGACAATCATCATACTCACATCGTCTAAAAGTAGACGGAAAGACACCACTGAAAGTGCACATTGTCTAAGGATAGACAGAAAGAAAGTCAATACTCGCATCTTCTAAGGATAGACGGAAAGAAAAATCAAAACCATAGATCACGTTAAAGCACTTCAAAACCATTCATCAAATTGCAGAATTCTTTCGTCCAAAAGAATTGATGGAAAGAAAATATCTTCAAAGGGCCACATCATCAATAGGAATTGACAGAAAGAAGCCATCTTCAAAGAGCCATATCGTCAATAGGAATTGCCAACAAGGAAATCCAAACATTCTTCAAAGATCCACAGCGTCAATAGGAATTGACAACACGAAAACCCTCTTAAAACGCCATCTCATCCAATAAACGAAAAGAAAACCATATCTAAAACTCACATCGTCTAAGGATAGACGGAGAGAAGAATCATATCCGAAACTCACGTCATCTAAGGATAGACGGAGAGAAAAACATATCCAAATCTCGCATCGTCTAAGGATAGACACAGAGAAAACCTGCTGGGGAAACACGTCATCAATAGGAATTGGCGGTAAGTGTCGCTACTGCGAAAATCGGCGCCGGCTGAACAGAAGAGTCGCCACCGTGCGTTATTTATCCCACGGGAGGGAAAGGAAACGCTCAGAGTAAACCTCGCACAATACGGGAAAGGTATGGTCATCGCAACCAAAACCTGGATTCGGGAGTCGGTTACGCAAGGGGAAGGTATTAGCACCCCTCACGTCCGTCGTACTCGACGGGATCCACGCTTGTTTTCGGGTATGGATTGTTATTCTATCTACTCTAAAGGTCAGGGGTTAAAAAGAAAAGAGAATGAAAATAAAAATGACTCGGCAAAGTATCGCACTTTATGCCTACGTATTCTCGTCTGGAACGAGAAATCAGAGTCAACGTAGTTCGCCTACCTACGGGAAAGGAGGGGAAGGTTGCTCGCTAGGATATCGCATCCTATGCCTACGTACTTTCATACAGCATGAAAGATCAGAGCAAACGTAGTTCGGGCCACGTACGACACAAGCTTGTCTTGGTTGATTTTATTCCTTCTGAAAAAGGTTTTTCTGATTAACAGTCCAAGAGGACAAAAATGACGTTTTGATGAGTTCACATTCTTTTACGGAAGAAGTGTCTTTTATTGTGTTTGAAATCTTTATGTGTTTTTCTGTTTGTTTTGAGAAAGAAAGAGACAGAACTCTAACCTACGGTTGCGAAGGGAAACAAACTAACCTAGTGTTATCATGCATGGGTTAAGACCTGGTGTCTATCATGCTCCTCTCCTGCACAGAGAGAAACAGAGATCCTACGGGATAGGCAGAAACAGAAACAATATCAGATATATACAGTAAAACAGTAAAATGCATGGATGCAACAATACAAGCGAGGCAAGGGAGTCCCACTCAACCTCGAACCTAGAAAACAATAGGCGAAAGTGAACAGGCTTCACTTTCAACCCAACAGGGTAAACAGCAAACAATACAGTTCAGAAAACCAATCAATGCATCAACAAATGAAATACAGCAATAAAACAAACAGCCTCAGCAGCTCTGAATCAACATCTGGCTCCAAGTAATCTCCAATCATCTACAGGCTTCAACAAGCATCAATCTCCCTCTTCATGGCCTTCAGGTAAGGGCTTTGATCATCAGTCTTCTATCTGCAATGGCTTTTCTTCAAGTTCAAACCTCCAGGATGAGGGATCAGTCACAAGAGTGAATTGGGTGTTAAGCAATCAGCTGACTACCAAAGGTGGTGAACAGACTGCTTCTAACACAAGAGGTATTTTCTCTCAAGAGTTCTATCTCATAGACACTATCACCAAGCCTTCCAAAGGAAGGGGGTGAGTGTCTTAGAGAGACTCTGAATCACAGAGAAGAATGGATGCAGACAAGGCAATCCATGTTTGAGAAACAAAATTTCTAATCTAGAGCTCTGCCTAGCTCCTAAACCCTAATCTCCTGAGCAACTGCTAGCAAGAAACTCCTCCTCAACTCTGACAGTTGATCTTCAATCTTTGAATCTCCAATAGCTTCATCTTCACAAATCTTCAGCTTCCCCAGGGCCCCAGGCAAACCCAATACCCAATCAAACAAGCAACAATTCCCAGAGGGCACACCACACCAGACAATAGATATACAGACAGTAATAATAGCAGTAGGGGAATCCTAACTGTTCTCTAAGGGATCTAATAGCTACCCATAGCCCCTATAGTCCCATAACTAACCTATTCAAACCCTAAGTCCTAAGGGAGAAAATTGAACTTCCTAAGTTGTCACCTAAAACCCTAGTTTTGTTCATGATATTCAAGCATTTATTAATCATCCAAAATTAACCTCTAAACATGGGAACTAAAATATTTCTACAAGCTTAACATCTCATCTAAACAATATGAAAAGAATGATCAAAAAATATTAAAGCATGTGAGAGAACAAAAATCATTAAAATGATGCATGAAATGTAACTATTTATTATGCTATTTATTTAGAAAATATGAAAAAAATATGAAATAAAACTAAAAATGAAATTTTATTTTCCTATAATATTCTAGACATTTTAATGAAAATATGGTAAAAAGAATGGATTAAAAAACATTTTTTATGAATTTATTATGATTTAATGAAAATGGCAAAAATTAGAATGAAATAAGAAAAATTAAAATGAATTAAAATGAGCAAGAGGGGGTATGAAGAGTAACTACGCGCAGTTCAATTCTGGATGGGCCTCATAAAGGGGGGTGTTGGTAGCGTTTCACACTGGGCCCAATCAACCATCAGAATTAAAAAACAAAAGGGAATCAGCTGGGGGTGAGAAAAGCAGCGAAAACACGTTGGAAAATGGTTTTGGGCCTAACTCGGGGGTGGGGATAACACAATCATCTGAGGCCCGCCCGTTTCAATTAATGAAACGGTGCGTTTAGGGCCAGGGTAATCTCCCTCCAATTCAGATTGAATATAGGCCATTGGATCACTCTAAAAGTCAAGAGTCTTACACCAAACGAAGGGCCACGATTTCGTCTTCTTCCTCATTCAACCTGAAACCTAGGGTTTCTGCCATGCGAGCTCATGCACGAGCTACCTTACACCAAACCGTTCTCATTCCACACGCAATGAATCCTCATGATGTAAACATGAAATCTGCTCAGAATTTCCTCCTCTATAATCCTATGGCCTTAGATCAATTTGAAACTCACCACAACACCAAACCCGCGCGCATCAAACTCTGGTTATCATGAGATTACTCTGAGATGCACCAAGATAATTCTCTCTCAAACCTATCCTAAACTGCTCTATACATCATGGTGATTAACCTGATCAATCCAACTAACATTCTAGTGCATTAACATAAGAGATATTGATCCAAACAGTTTATGATACCTGCTAACAATGGACTCCAAATCACTCCAAATTCATCTAAACTAATCTCCTAACCACCTAGATCAATTCTACACTAACAAAATCATGCCTAACTAACTGAATCGAGCTGTGTGATTGAAAACTTACCTTGTGCAAAATCTTGCAAACAGCTATGGAGATGGAAGATCTGAGGCTTTTAAGTGTTGAATCTTGATCAATCCTTGAGGAACTTGATTCTGTATGCACAAACTTGGAGATTCCTTGCTTGAATCATGCAATCCACTTGAACTTGTGATTTTGATGATCTTGAGAAAAGCACTCGAAAATGGATGATAACTACCAGAAACTTGCTTCAATTATGATCTATGATGATGATGGAATGAAATTGAATTGATTATGATGAAGATTGATAAAGAATTTGAGATATTTGGAATGAAACTTTTATGAAAAAGTGTGAGAAATCTTGTGAAATTCTTGGTGCAAAATGAGGCCAACCCTTGCCAAATTCTCCTTTCATGAATATATAGACCCCAAATGAACATTCTAGATCCATCTTGCACATTCCCTTGTTTTCAAATTTTGATCCATTTTTGATTATGTTTCTTAAATGATAAGCAACCATGGATAACTTCATTTTTTCCTTCTAAACTCAAAAAAGTGGGTGAACCATTGTTCTTAGAATTGTTTTTCCATTCAAAATCATATATTGGAAGTCTCCATTTGGACTTGTAAATCTCCCAAACCATTTTCCAACTTGAAATTATTCACTTTATAAGCCTTTTTAGTTCATATTTTTGACCTATCATGCAACTCCATGCTATGGGCTTCTCCAATAACTTGTGACCTTCTTTCTAGACTTAAAATCCCATTTGGAGCAAGTTTGATGTTGTAAGTTTTTCCATTTGAGGCCTCCTTGTATGAGTTTTGGGTATAGGTTAAAATGACCTGTAATTCACAAATGCCCAAAATACCCTTTGCTTGTCAAGACCATAAGTTGAGTTCTCCACATCATATGAAGGCATGCCATACCATTCTAGAAAGCTAAGACAATGAGGAACAATTCTTATGTTGACCAAGAATTCATTTGAAATCTCCTTGAGGGGCAAAACTAGCTTGGAAGTCAAGTCACTTTCACAGACAAAAGTTCAGACACCCCAGATGACCTGTAACTTGTAAGGACCATAACTTGAGTTCTATAAATCTCCTTGAGGTCTTCCACCACTCAAATTAAAGGTCTTGAGATCCTCTACAAGTTTCATGTTGGCCAAGAAGCCATTTGAAGCTAGCATTTTGACTTATCTTGCTTGGAAATTTGACCTAAACTAGGGGATTTTACAGAGAAACCCTAATTTAGTAACTCCTCTTCTCCTTGATTTCTCTTGAATTCTCCTTGTCATATCTCCATATCCTTCTTCATATGTTCAATATTGATCCCCACATCTCTCCAATAGACTTGAATGCCCTCTTAAGTCAGTCAATTGACCTAGGGTTGACCTAGGGTTGACCCAGATGAAACCCTAGTTGACTGCCTTCAACTATAGCTCTTGTGCCTTCATCAATGACTTGTTTTCTTCTCCAAATGACTTTATAAGTCTCTCAAGATGTCTAGATACTCTCCATGCCTTCAATCCACAGCTCATAACCCTCTTGTTGATCCTCAGATACCCTCAGCTAGGAGATAGACTCAAGGCTTGATCTGCTGAACTCTTTGCTTTCAAATTCTTTCCTGATGACTTGAATGAGATTGAATTGGGATAATAACCTCTTGATAGGCCTCTAGAGATGAGAATAATGATTGGTCCCCCTGTTGTATGACTTGCTATGCTTATGCTATGCAGATGGTTAGTCTATGTACATGACTCTACATGCAAATGCTAAAGATGATGAAACATAAATCCAAGGAATAAGGTTGAGCAAATTTTAGGGTGCAACAGCTGCCCCTATTCAAGCGACTTGGACCCGATTGGACGAAGAGCCCGGAGCCTTCAGACATTCGCGGTACGAGACGGTTGAATACTAGTGAAACCAGAAATTTGCCCACCCGCAGGAATAAACTGCGCTCCTGCTTGAGGAATGACATTCGTTAGCTAAATCTGACTGTTAGAATAACCCACTGATCTCGCGCGACCGTGCTGGGGATTGTCTTCATCGTCCTGAAGAGGATTCTGTCATAACAGATTGCTTGCTTGTCCTCGTGAGGACTCTGTCTGTCATCAACACGAAGAAATCTCAACTAAAACTTGTCCACGTTAGGACTCCACTTACTGTCAACCCAGGAAAATCTCGGCAACTCCGCTGGGGATAATTCGTCTGCATTTCCATAAACTGAATCGTCCAGGTTAGGAATAACATTCTTCCACGTTAGGAGTAACGCTTTTATCTTTCCACGTTAGGAAGCAATCTTCTTTCCACGTAAAGAGAACTACATCAATCTGTCCACGTAAGGACTCCAATGCCATTTGACATGTCCGCGTCAGGACTCCGATCTTTCCACGTAATGAATTCACCTTTGGTTCTAAATCTGTCCACGTCAGGACTCAACTTCTCGAATCTGTCCACGTCAGGACCCCAATTTCTCCGCGTAAGGAATAAACTTCTTCTTCCACGTTAGGAATATCTTGATATGATCTGTCCGCGTCAGGACTAAACTCTCTTTCCACGTCAGGAATAATCCATTTCTTTCCACGTCAGGAATCAATCGATTTTCCACGTAAGGAATAAACTCGTCTTTCCACGTAAGGAAACCATTTTTCTGATACGTCCGCGTAAGGACTCATTTTTCCACGTTAGGAATCAATAATCTCTTTGATCTGCCCGCGTCAGGACACTGATCTCGTCTTGATTTATCCACGTTAGGACTCAGGCGTCTTCGATTCACTGAGGAAATAAGACTTGTCCACGTAAGGACTCACACGTCTTCGACTTGCTGGGGAAATATCCGCGTTAGGACTTACACCTTGCCAACAACACGAAGAAGGATAACTTCGTCCACGTCAGGATTCTTGTATCTTGTCATCACAAAGAAATACAAACTTGTCCACGTCAGGACGCACATTTCACCATTACGAATAAAGATATCCGTTGAAAACCAATGATCCACGTCAGGATACCAACACGAAGAGTAACCAATCTTTTGTCAACGTCATGACCTCCCTTTCTCCAAATTTCGAGAGGCCGAATCTATCCACGTCAGGATTAACACACCTTACCAATCCAGTAAAACAAACCTGTCCACGTTAGGACGCCCACTTCTGAAGAAATCCCGTCATTCTAGGAATAAATTGTCTACGTCAGGACTTAATTCTTCAATGATCCTTTCCCACAAACTGCTCAGCACTGACGTGACAGCGACTTCGAGATGAACTCTACTGGGGATGTCTGAAAACCAACTATCGGACACCTGCTTCGAAATTCTGATTCATGCGACCCGTTGATGACAAACAAACTCTGCTTGGGGATTAAGGAGATTCTTATCCTGGCCACTCTGGCTGGGGAAGATAAGATGCATTTGCGTAAATGACTTTGCTGGAGACAAAGAGAATTTTATCATGATAACTCTGTGGGGAATACCGCCGAAACTGACATTATTATTGAATATCTCCTGCCGAGATCTTGACTGTTTGGTAATTTATTTGAGCAAGAGCTCTCTCCACCTGAACTACTGGAGTATAGAAACTGCTTCAGCAAAATAACTGCTGGAAGGATAACGCCGACTCGCCGGGGATAGCCTGATGCTACAAAATTATTCCAGCAAAATAAATGCTAATAGGATGAAGTCGACCCTGCTGGGAAGTTGGGAACTCAAACCACACGTCTTGTTGAAATAACCCCCTGCTGGGGAATAGCAAATGCGCACAGCACAATCGGACTTTCTGCTGGAACGCGAACTGATATTACCGGTATCTCTGACAAAATAAATGACAGGACCCACCATCAACTCTGCTGGGGAGAGTCTTGATCTTCAGATTCCACTGGAAGGAAAGAACACTTGCTGAAAAGAGAACTCCTCTGGGGATGGGATGATTCTCTCGGGGAAAATTAACTGACTCCACTGGGGGAGAGTGCATGACCCTGCGGGGGGAAACTGAACCTGTCTGAATACAGCCTTACGATCGCGGAATCACCCAACTCTGCTGAGGACGAGTAACTTCTCTGGAGCACGTCCTTTGGATAAGCTACGGCTAGCTGGGGAATTCTACCCTTCTTCAGGAAGAACATGCCTGACCTGCGTGGGGATCAAGCCTTTCACTATTGCAATCTTTTGATCACCTTCCTCGTACGGTTATGAAACCTGCAACAACACAAACAAGACACGACAAGCCTATGCAATCGAATCAATTCAGGTTAGTGACGCTACACTCAGTTAATTCAAAGCTTTAACAATTGTTGGCGAGGGCCAGTGATGTTATACTCATGCTAGCTTCATCAAACTTAGGCGTTTTATCGTGCGCAAAACAGTAAAGAACAGGCATCAAGTACTGAATAACACATTTTCATTGATTGGGCCCCTGAATGGGCGGAGTTTTTGTACACGGGATGTAACTCCTGAAAAGAGGAAGCTACGCAAAGCAGATATACAAGTATGCACAGGAAGCATAAATATTGACAAATTAAATTTTGTACACATGTCGGCCACTGGATGCAGATGAACACCACGAACTGATCCTCCCATGACTCGTCCGACTCTAATGCTTTCCCGGTATCCCCACTTCTGAAGAGGTCGTATCCGATAACTGACTCCTCAAATGTATTCTCCCGCATTGATACTCAGTGAATTCAAATTCGGACCGCAATCATTTGCTTTTCAAATCCCTAACTTTTGCGTGAACCGCCCTTTACGGGTTTTCAGTTCACCGGGATACCCCTTTTTGCCGAAGCCGCCCAGTGTAGGTTTTCAACTTCGCGGGTGCACATTTTTTCAATTTTATCCCTAACTTTTGCCCGAACCTTTTATTCTGTTTTTGGTTCGCCAGGATGCCCCATTTTTGCCTGGACTCTCTTTTTTCTGTCCAGCGGGTCTATTTTAAGCAAAGTATTTTTTAACTGCGTCCGAATTCACAGGTGATGCAAAGTCTTCCCCGTCCATTGTGGACAACAATAAAGCTCCTCCTGAAAAGACCTTCTTGACAACGTATGGCCCTTCGTAATTGGGGGTCCACTTGCCCCTGTGATCTGCTTGCGGCGGGAGAATCCTTTTCAGCACAAGGTCGCCCGTCTGAAAGCTTCGCGGAAGTATCTTCTTGTCGTACGCTTTCTTCATTCGTCTTTGATACAAACGACCGTATGCCAGAGAAGCTAGCCTCTTCTCATCCATCAAACTCAGTTGGTTCAATCTGTTCGTTACCCATTCTGCCTCGTCCAGCTGAACGTCTCGCAATACCCTCAGAGAAGGGATCTCAACTTCCAATGGTAATACCGCCTCCATTCCATATACTAACGAGAACGGAGTTGCCCCGGTTGATGTGCGTACCGTCGTACGATAACCGTGCAAAGCGAAAGGTAGCATTTCATGCCAATCTTTATACGTCACCACCATTTTCTGGACGATCTTCTTGATATTCTTATTGGCCGCTTCGACAGCGCCATTCATCTTGGGTCGGTAAGGGGAGGAGTTGTGATGTTCGATCTTGAAATTCTGACAGAGCTCCTTCATCATTTTGTTGTTCAGATTAGAACCATTATCCGTGATTATCCGCTCGGGAATCCCGTATCGGCAAATGATATCTCTCTTGATGAATCTAGCCACCACTTGCTTCGTTACATTTGCGTAAGACGCTGCTTCCACCCACTTGGTGAAATAATCGATTGCTACGAGGATGAACCGATGCCCGTTAGAAGCCGTCGGCTCAATCTTTCCAATCATATCGATTCCCCACATCGAGAATGGCCATGGAGATGACATCACATTCAAAGGACTCGGAGGCACATGTATTTTGTCAGCATAAATTTGGCACTTGTGGCACTTTCTTGCAAACTTGAAACAATCAGCTTCCATCGTCAGCCAAAAGTAACCTGCCCGCAGCAGTTTTCTCGTCATAGCATGCCCACCAGCATGCGTACCGAAGGCACCTTCGTGAATTTCCTCCATGAGAAGCTTTGCCTCCTTCTCGTCTACACAACGCAACAACACCAAGTCGTGGTTTCTTCTGTACAAGACGCCATCCGGGTTCAAATAGAAATTACCCGCTAATCTCCTGAGAGTCTTCTGATCTTGACTGGATGCCCCAGCCGGATACTCTTTATTCTTCAGGAAATTAAGGATATCAAAATACCACGGTTTGTCATCAGACGCTTCATCAATAGCAAATACATAAGCTGGCCTGTCCAACCGAGAGATAGTGATCTGGGGAGCTTCGTTCCAGAAATTGACCTTGTACATGGAAGACAAGGTGGCAAGGGCGTCAGCCATTTGATTTTCTGCCCGTGGCACGTGATGCAATTCAACTTTGTCGAAGAAAGGCAACAATCTCCTGGCATAATTCATATAATGTATCAAATTGGGCTGCCGTGTCTCCCATTCCCCTTTGATCTGATTCACCACCAGAGCTGAGTCTCCGTATACGTCTAAATGTTTGATTCGCAAATCAATGGCTTCCTCAAGCCCCATTATACAAGCTTCGTATTCGGCCTCATTGTTGGTAACAGCAAAGGTTAATCGGGCCGTAAACGGGATGTGCGACCCGTGCGGCGTAGTGATAATTGCCCCGATTCCGCTACCGTAAGCATTCACAGCTCCATCAAATATCATCTGCCATTTGGACCCCGGCTCTGGTCCTTCGTCTGGTAACGGCTCTTCACAATCCTTCATCTTGAGATACATGATATCCTCGTCAGGAAAGTCAAATCTCATTGATTGATACTCTTCAATAGGCTGCTCCGCCAGATACTCAGACAACACACTCCCCTTTATCGCCTTTTGCGAGACGTATTGAATATCGTATTCAGTCAAGATCATCTGCCACCGGGCAATCCTACCTGACAACGCCTGCTTTTCGAATATATATTTGATTGGATCCATCTTCGAGATGAGCATGGTTGTATGATTCAGCATGTACTGCCTCAGACGCTTGGCGGCCCAGGCTAGCGCGCAACAAGTTTTCTCCAGCATTGAATATCGAGATTCACAATCTGTAAATTTCTTACTCAAGTAATAGATTGCATGCTCTTTTCTCCCCGTCTCGTCGTGTTGACCAAGAACGCAACCCATGCTTCCCTCAAGAACCGTCAAATACATTATCAAGGGTCTCCCTGCCACTGGGGGTATCAAAATAGGAGGCTCCTGCAGATACTTCTTTATTTTGTCGAACGCCTTTTGACAATTATCGTTCCACGTTACAGCTTGATCTTTCTTTAGCAACTTGAATAATGGTTCACACGTGGCAGTTAGGTGAGATATGAACCGAGCAATGTAGTTTAATCTCCCCAAAAACCCGCGCACCTCTTTCTCTGTTTTAGGCGTCGGCATTTCTTGAATCGCTTTTATTTTAGCAGGATCGACCTCTATTCCTCTTTCGCTTACTATGAACCCCAGGAGCTTACCCGATCTCACCCCGAAGGTGCATTTGTTAGGGTTCAGCCTCAGCCTGAACTTCCTAAGCCTTTTAAACAACTTCAACAGATTCACCAGATGCTCTTCCTCCGTCTGGGATTTAGCAATCATATCGTCAACATAAACTTCAATCTCTTTATGCATCATGTCATGAAAGAGAGTTGTCATCGCACGCTGATATGTTGCCCCAGCATTTTTCAAACCAAAGGGCATCACTTTATAGCAAAATGTTCCCCAAGGCGTTATGAAAGTAGTCTTCTCCATATCCTCTGGCGCCATTTTAATTTGATTATAGCCTGAAAAGCCATCCATGAAGGAGAATACAGAGTATTGAGCAGTATTATCAACTAACACGTCAATATGAGGAAGTGGAAAATCGTCTTTTGGGCTTGCTTTATTCAAATCTCTATAATCCACGCACATTCGAACCTTGCCATCTTTCTTTGGCACCGGTACGATGTTAGCAACCCATGAGGGATACTTCGTCACAGCCAGGAACCCAGCGTCCCACTGTTTCTGAACCTCCTCTTTGATCTTCATTGCCATATCTGGGCGAGTTCTACGAAGTTTTTGTTTGACAGGCGGGCAGTCTTCTTTCAGTGGCAGACGATGCACAACCATATCTGTATCGAGCCCTGGCATATCTTGATACGACCAAGCGAATACATCATTATACTCTCGGAGCATTTCAGCCAGTTTTCGCTTGATATCACTCTGCAGTGCAGCTCCGATACGAATATTCTTCTCAACCCCTTCCGTCCCCAAATTGATAATTTCGATAACCTCGTCGTGAGGCAGAATGGCTCTTTCCTCTTGCTTCACCAACCAAGACAGTTCTTCAGGAACGTCGCTATCTTCGACAACCTCTTCTTCGGTCTGGAATACCGGGTGCTCGAAGTCGGGACGAGTCATAGGTGGTTCAAGGATGTCATCTGAAAATGTTATCCTGCAAAAGAAAGGGTTAAGTGCTTCAAAATGCGTATAAAGCGGATAACCACGTTGCCCTTTTATTGAAAAATACAAAACAAGAAAGACAGGGATTACAGTATTTACACATGAAAAAAAACGCCATTTATTTAATGGTTAACGAAGCAATGTTTATAACAACACAGCCCTAAGCAAATCCTGATGCCCCGGGCAAGACATCAGATTATTCAACAATTAATAAAGCAAAGCATTACTGTTTAAAAGTCACAGGAACAAGCTCCTGAATAGACCAGTTGCACAGTCCTTGTCCTGGCGTGCTTGGCTGAATCCAGGCATCCATATCACAGTCGCTGTCCCCTTCATCGGATTCTGAAGCAGCATTGACAGATTCATGGCATACTCCACTGGCAGAGATGGTGATTGACTTTCTGAAATGAGGGGCCCCCACAGAAGGAGTTGATGACGACGGTCGGTACCCCAGTCCGAACCGGTCCATTTTCACCGGAATGTCCAATACTTTGCCCCAGCCCTTGGCTTCTCCTGCCTTTACTAGCGCTTGAGCCTCTTTATACGAAGAAACAGCTATCTCTGGCACTTTGCTTGGCCCGGGACCCTTGTCCTTTATGCGCAACCCTTCGAATGCCTGGCATGGCGTCTCGTGGATCTCCCCGTCGACTTCCACATATTTAAACGAAGATAGATGGCTGACCAGGATGTCTTCTTCTCCGCACACGGTGACTACACTGTCTCCGACCATATACTTTAACTTCTGATGCAGGGTTGACGTGACAGCCCCCGCCCCATGAATCCAAGGTCTTCCCAGCAAGCAGCTGTACGCAGGCTGTATATCCATGATATAAAACTCCGTTGCAAACACTTCCGGCCCCACTTGCAGGGGCAATGTGATCGATCCGAAGACTGTTCTCCGCGTGCCGTCAAACGCTCTGACTACCAAATCACTTGGTGTACACAAAATCCCTCGAACATCCAGCTTCATCATAGCCTTCTTAGGCAGCACATTCAAAGACGACCCGGTGTCAACCAATACGTGCGACATTGTCGACCCTCTGCACTCAACGGATACATGTAATGCCATATTATGATCCCTTCCTTTCGGAGTCAAGTCGAAATCAGTAAAGCCCAGACTGTGGCCTGCATTTACATGTGCCAATACTCCTTCTAGCTGGTTCACGGAGACATCCTGGGGTACAAAAGAAGTGTCCAGGACTTTCAGCAAAGCGTTTCGGTGAGCCTCCGAACATAACAGCAATGACAGAATAGATATTTTGGATGGCGTTTGCTGCAGATGCTCCACAATTTTATAATCGCTTTTCCGAATTAAGCGCATGAATTCTTCGACATCCTTAGATGCTGCTTCTTTTTCATTTGCTTGTACCGGAACATTTTCAACCACTTTCCCTTTCCCTTTCGCTATCCTTTCGGCTTCTACTTCAGGAGATATAAAGATCCTGCCGCTCCTCGTCATGCCTCCTGAACCCACAACATTATCCACAACCTCCGCTGACTGCTTGTTAACATCGATTTTAATCCCGTCACAATACACCTCTAGCCCATATGACCATGGGACTGCTTTCGTGTTCTCATACGGGATTGGCCCGGCTTTAGTTATAGTAATCGGTGGTCGCTGAGCTGGTGCTGAAATAGTGATCGTCTTCCTAGGAATTGTCACTGTAGCAACATCACTCCGATTATCCGCTACTGCCCCTGCCGGCTCATCAGTTGCTGTTCTATCAAACTGCAATACACCTTCATCAATTAAGGCCTGAACGCCTTTCTTCAAATCCTCACACCCCCCAGACAGGGCCCAACAATCTAAGCAGCACTCATTACAACCCGGGTAAACACCTCCCTGCAACAGTCGGCTTTTTATTTCGCTCAGCGGCGTCTTTAAATCCTCAACATTCATAATCAGATTCAGACCTTCCTCAGTCAGCACGGCATTCGCCCCATGATTAGGCATGGGTTTCTGGACTATATTCGCACCGGTCGTTCCGAAGTTGATAGACTTGTTGTCCAAGAGATCCTGCACAACGTGCTTAAAAGCATGACAACCTTCTATATCATGGCCCGGGGCCCCAGAATGAAACTCGCAGCGCCTATTTGCATCATAGCCGAACGGGGGAGTTCCCGTTATCGGTGCCAAGGTTCTTTTCTCCACCAGATTCAATCCCAATAAGGTCTGCAATAAATCAGCATAGTTAGAGGGAGGTTTCTCGAACACCCTTCTCGGCTTACCACCCTGGAATTTTCTCTGAGCTTGCTGTGCCCCCTGCTGAGGCTGCTGCTGCTGTGGCATTGGTTGCTGCTGAACCTGTTGTTGTTGCTGGATTGGTTGCTGTTGATAAGGAATAGTGACACTCGACACTTGCTGCTGCTGACGATATTGATTTCTTCCCCTGCCTCGGCCTCGGCCTCGGCCTCCAAATACAGCACTAGCTTCGCCCTGACGGCGCCCCCCGTAAGCTTTCCTATTACTGCCAGATGCAGTTGATTCATCGACTTGGAACTTTCCTTGCTTAATGTTCCGCTCAATCTTTTCACCCATCAAAATCAGATCTGAAAAACTAGCCAGAGACGTATGAAATAGCATATCATGAAACAGCCCGGTGAATGTGCCAACAAACATGTCGTTCATTTCTTTATCTTCCACAGGAGGACGAACCCTGGCAGCCATATCGCGCCACCTTTGCGCGTATTCTTTAAAACTCTCTCCCTTTTTCTGCGAAAGCCCGGCCAACTGGACCCGATTGGGTGCCAGGTCACTGTTATATTTGTAATGGGCTACAAACGCCTCTGCTAATTGCTTCCAAGTCTTGATATCAGTGGGCTCCAACCCCATGTACCATTCTAAGGAAGGACCCGATAGGCTATCCTGAAAGAAATGCATGAGCATTCTTTCGTCAGTGGAGTATGCAGACATCTTTCTGTAATAAGCTCGTACATGCACTTTCGGACATGTATCTCCTTTGTACTTATCGAACGCAGGCGCTTTGAACTTGATTGGCACCCTCAGCCCAGGTACCAAGCCCATTGTTGCCATGTCCAGACCCACAGCACTCTGGTTTAGGACTCCCTTCATTTGCTCTTCCAGCATTCTAATCTTTTGAGAATCATCCATCGGCCCTTCAAAGCCCCCTCCAGAGAAGGCGTCTTCCTGTTGATCCTCTTGCCACATACCGTTTCCAGCCCCGTATCCATCATACGCATTATTACGTCCAGCTCTGACCTGATTCATCCCCGGAACTCGGCCTCTATTGCCATACCCTTGAACACCTCCAGCAGGACCTCCAGCCATAAAACCAGCACCGTTTCCGTTTCCAAAACCTCCGTAGCCCTGATTGACCATACCATAACCATCTTGCCCAAAGCCTTGAGCATTAAAGCCATACTTGCCAGTATTGTCGAATCCCTGATCGTTGAATCCGAACCCAGCGTTGACAAAGCCATTGCCTCCGAGATTATCTCCTACATTGACATCACCCAGCCCAGCGTTGTGGACAGCAGTTTCATTTCCAACTCCGACGTTACCATTCACAGCAGTGGTAGCGTTGTTGACGTTAGCAGCATTCACATTGACGACAGGCGGAGCCACCGGCGTGGGAGTGCCGTCTCCATGAGCAGTATCAACCCGGACAGACTGATGATCTTCGTTACCATGACCAGCGTTGCGAGCCAATAGAGGCTGAACCATGGCCTGCAAATTCTCTTGCCCTTTTGCTATAGCCTCCATGGTCTGCATGAAGAGGGCGAGCTTCTCGCGTACATCCTGCATCTCATTCTGAATCTGGTCCATGACTTTCCGACAGTTGGATCGTGTAGAATAGCGGTGCAGATGTTGATCTGGAATCCTGTTAAGTACCTGAATCAAAGCAGGAGATAAGACACCATTCAAAGATTACCTGTTATGCAAGATGAATATGAATGCAATGCAATGTGTCTGTGCATTAGGGAAGTTCATTCCCCCAGTTCTAGTGCGAAGGTGCCGGTGCAGTGACAGTGCTGACAATAAGAATACCGGAGCTGAATCATAGAAAGCCTCATATATTGCAAGGAGAATTAATAATCCCAGGGTACGACATCACTGAGTACAACGAGAAGGCATGACCTCAACCAACAATCCTGGTGATGGTCAGCACTATGCAAATAAAGCATACAAATAATGGAATGATCAAATCCTCCCAAAAGTCTGGTACTCCTCTATCAACTTCTTGGTCTCCGGATGGCTTGGTCGATCGAGCAGCCCTTCAACAAGCTGGTTTCTCTTTTTAAGGACACGGCGTACGTCTTCAGCAGTTTCTTCCCATGTTGCTTCTCCGAAGCAATCTTCTAACTTTCGCTTCTGGGACACGGCTTCATCTCTAGATTTGATCGCCTTGTTCAGTGCATGCTGGACACTATACCGGTTCATCACTTCCTCCTCACACTTCTTGATGCTAGACTTCAACTTCTCTTCGAGGTCGGAAATTTGCTGCTTTAGCTTATCTTCCCTCTTCTTGTTGTTGGTGAGAGTAGCATTCCAAGTCTTATTGCAAGAAGATATCTCTCGGTGTGCCGCGTCGAGCGCCTTCTTTTTGGCTTCCAGCATGTCATGGGAACTTCTGAACTCTTGCCCCAGACGTTCGCGCTTCTTCTTTTCCTCGGTCAACTCAGCTCCTAACCTGTTTACCAGCTCAATCTGTTGTTGGAAAGCATATACGGCCTTGTTTTTCTCGCTGCGCGCCTGGGCTAACTCTTGCTCTAACCCTTCGTTAATCTTCATCAGGGCTTCTTTCTCTCTCACAACCTGTTCATATGCTTCTCTAGAAACAGTGGTCGGCTCCGCTACCGGAATAGGAACAAGAATTGGTGCATCTGGAAATGGCATCTTCAACTGACTAGCCCTCTCTTGAATCCAAGCTCTATAAGGTGCATAGGCCTGACAGTCATTCTTTCCCAACAACGGCTTCCCTTTGCGGTTAATACGCGTCCAAGCATGTCGCAACTTGGCTAATAACTCCCCCTTCACGTCACCGGTGAAGTACAGAGATTCCTGTACTTCTTCCTCCTGAGGTGGATTCTTCAGTGCATATCCGAACTGGCGAATGAATAGAGAAGGGTTGTAATTGATACACCCCTTCCTTCCTATCAATGGCACATTAGGGTAACCAGCACAACTGAAGATGAGCTCCGATCCCAACAAATCTCTATCAAACCACTCCATATCTTCCGACGATAACCTCATCAAACGCTCCGGCCAACCAACTGGAACTGTAGTCTCTGCAGCAGATCCTCTCTTAGGAAGATGACTCTCAAACCACATACTCAATAAGGGTACACACAGATGAACATTCTTTCCTCTTCCCTTCTCATTCTTGTAATGCAGGGAGTGGTAGAGATCTCCGAGTAAGGTAGGTACAGGATTACCAGCGGCAAACAAGTAGAAAGCATCGAAGTCCACAAAATCCGGTATATTGGGGAATAAAACTATGCCATAAATGCACAAAGCCAACACAGCATTGAAAGCAACCCAGCACCCATTCTTGGCGTACTCTTGAGCTTTACCAACTAAGAACTGAAATGAGAAGCCTGGAACTCCACGGGAAACAGTAGTCACAAGTTCAGAAGCATCAACATGCAAGGCTTTGGCCAATTCCTCCGGCTTGGGTTTGGCATCATAATGAATGAACGGAACCTGGTTCTGCACAGGCAGCTCAACATACTCAGCGTATTCCTCCAGGGTTGGTCCCATAATAAAGTCAGAGAACGTGAAACACCTCAAAGCAGGGTCATAGAATTGCATCAAAGCATACAGCCCCTCTAACTCTACCTCTGTAGGTTTGCACACCAATCTCAGTAATCTACCATAACTCATCCGGAAACTCCTACGAACACCCTCATCAGCAAGAGAAATCAACCCCAGTAAAGGAACAATATCAGGCGTAGGCAATTTGTAAGCAACCGTTCTCCGTAGGCTAGTCATGATCAAACACTCAGAAGTCTGGGCACTAGAACTAGGGAAATGCAAATGCACCTGCAGCACAGACACACGTTAGTGAAATGCCAATGATAATGGATATGCAAGGATGCAATGCAAGTAACATTCAACAGGGACCAAAGCTGCAGCTGAATAGCCTAAACCCAATCAAGAAAGGTCTCAGATAGACCATCCAGAAGTCATCAACCCTGGTCTCAGATAGACCTAAAATAGAACTCCAACACTGGTCTCTGACAGACCTCAAACCATAACTCACTGGTCTCTGATAGACCTCAAATCCCATCCATAATTGGTCTCTGACAGACCTCAAAACACCTCTCAAATGGTCTCTGACAGACCTCAGAATAAATCTCCAAATGGTCTCTGACAGACCTCAGAATACATCTCCACATGGTCTCTGGCAGACCTCATAACTCTCCATAAATAACCAGGATCTCTGATCAAGAAATAACCGGTAGTCTGGAGGTCTAGTTACCTGCATAACCCTGAATCCCCTCACAGGTGGGTGGCCCTATAACTGGCACAAGGTACGGCATCCTATGCGGTCGTCGGCGTCACAGACTTTCAGGGTTGATGATACGATTCCCAGAAGGAGTGGCATCATCAATTCCTGAAGAGGCCTCACTCAGCCAACTTCCAAATGATCGGTCCCCAGAGTCGACAATCCAACTAACCAGCAACCCACGCCAACCAAAGGAAGGGGCAGGAGGCCAACCAGAGGAACCTCGTCTGAGTGTAGATTTCATGGGACACCAAAGCAAGCAAAGCAAGCGGGCGCCCACTAATTTCTACTCTAATTCTAGGTGCACTCAAGCCCAGGTCCGGCTTATCTCTCGATATCAGAACACCCGTCACACCCCAATACAGCAATAATAAACAATAGATATAAAGCTGAAAAATACAGGGTTAGAAATATACAATAACTCCATACAAAATCCTCGACGGGAAAACAAGCGTTAGGATTGACTCTCTCAAGGGACGTTGGATCCCAAATGCATAAGAACCATCGCAGTCCTTAGCAGCCAGGGGACGTTGGATCCCCAGCAGAGTCGCCAGCTGTCGCTACTGCGAAAATCGGCGCCGGCTGAACAGAAGAGTCGCCACCGTGCGTTATTTATCCCACGGGAGGGAAAGGAAACGCTCAGAGTAAACCTCGCACAATACGGGAAAGGTATGGTCATCGCAACCAAAACCTGGATTCGGGAGTCGGTTACGCAAGGGGAAGGTATTAGCACCCCTCACGTCCGTCGTACTCGACGGGATCCACGCTTGTTTTCGGGTATGGATTGTTATTCTATCTACTCTAAAGGTCAGGGGTTAAAAAGAAAAGAGAATGAAAATAAAAATGACTCGGCAAAGTATCGCACTTTATGCCTACGTATTCTCGTCTGGAACGAGAAATCAGAGTCAACGTAGTTCGCCTACCTACGGGAAAGGAGGGGAAGGTTGCTCGCTAGGATATCGCATCCTATGCCTACGTACTTTCATACAGCATGAAAGATCAGAGCAAACGTAGTTCGGGCCACGTACGACACAAGCTTGTCTTGGTTGATTTTATTCCTTCTGAAAAAGGTTTTTCTGATTAACAGTCCAAGAGGACAAAAATGACGTTTTGATGAGTTCACATTCTTTTACGGAAGAAGTGTCTTTTATTGTGTTTGAAATCTTTATGTGTTTTTCTGTTTGTTTTGAGAAAGAAAGAGACAGAACTCTAACCTACGGTTGCGAAGGGAAACAAACTAACCTAGTGTTATCATGCATGGGTTAAGACCTGGTGTCTATCATGCTCCTCTCCTGCACAGAGAGAAACAGAGATCCTACGGGATAGGCAGAAACAGAAACAATATCAGATATATACAGTAAAACAGTAAAATGCATGGATGCAACAATACAAGCGAGGCAAGGGAGTCCCACTCAACCTCGAACCTAGAAAACAATAGGCGAAAGTGAACAGGCTTCACTTTCAACCCAACAGGGTAAACAGCAAACAATACAGTTCAGAAAACCAATCAATGCATCAACAAATGAAATACAGCAATAAAACAAACAGCCTCAGCAGCTCTGAATCAACATCTGGCTCCAAGTAATCTCCAATCATCTACAGGCTTCAACAAGCATCAATCTCCCTCTTCATGGCCTTCAGGTAAGGGCTTTGATCATCAGTCTTCTATCTGCAATGGCTTTTCTTCAAGTTCAAACCTCCAGGATGAGGGATCAGTCACAAGAGTGAATTGGGTGTTAAGCAATCAGCTGACTACCAAAGGTGGTGAACAGACTGCTTCTAACACAAGAGGTATTTTCTCTCAAGAGTTCTATCTCATAGACACTATCACCAAGCCTTCCAAAGGAAGGGGGTGAGTGTCTTAGAGAGACTCTGAATCACAGAGAAGAATGGATGCAGACAAGGCAATCCATGTTTGAGAAACAAAATTTCTAATCTAGAGCTCTGCCTAGCTCCTAAACCCTAATCTCCTGAGCAACTGCTAGCAAGAAACTCCTCCTCAACTCTGACAGTTGATCTTCAATCTTTGAATCTCCAATAGCTTCATCTTCACAAATCTTCAGCTTCCCCAGGGCCCCAGGCAAACCCAATACCCAATCAAACAAGCAACAATTCCCAGAGGGCACACCACACCAGACAATAGATATACAGACAGTAATAATAGCAGTAGGGGAATCCTAACTGTTCTCTAAGGGATCTAATAGCTACCCATAGCCCCTATAGTCCCATAACTAACCTATTCAAACCCTAAGTCCTAAGGGAGAAAATTGAACTTCCTAAGTTGTCACCTAAAACCCTAGTTTTGTTCATGATATTCAAGCATTTATTAATCATCCAAAATTAACCTCTAAACATGGGAACTAAAATATTTCTACAAGCTTAACATCTCATCTAAACAATATGAAAAGAATGATAAAAAAATATTAAAGCATGTGAGAGAACAAAAATCATTAAAATGATGCATGAAATGTAACTATTTATTATGCTATTTATTTAGAAAATATGAAAAAAATATGAAATAAAACTAAAAATGAAATTTTATTTTCCTATAATATTCTAGACATTTTAATGAAAATATGGTAAAAAGAATGGATTAAAAAACATTTTTTATGAATTTATTATGATTTAATGAAAATGGCAAAAATTAGAATGAAATAAGAAAAATTAAAATGAATTAAAATGAGCAAGAGGGGGTATGAAGAGTAACTACGCGCAGTTCAATTCTGGATGGGCCTCATAAAGGGGGGTGTTGGTAGCGTTTCACACTGGGCCCAATCAACCATCAGAATTAAAAAACAAAAGGGAATCAGCTGGGGGTGAGAAAAGCAGCGAAAACACGTTGGAAAATGGTTTTGGGCCTAACTCGGGGGTGGGGATAACACAATCATCTGAGGCCCGCCCGTTTCAATTAATGAAACGGTGCGTTTAGGGCCAGGGTAATCTCCCTCCAATTCAGATTGAATATAGGCCATTGGATCACTCTAAAAGTCAAGAGTCTTACACCAAACGAAGGGCCACGATTTCGTCTTCTTCCTCATTCAACCTGAAACCTAGGGTTTCTGCCATGCGAGCTCATGCACGAGCTACCTTACACCAAACCGTTCTCATTCCACACGCAATGAATCCTCATGATGTAAACATGAAATCTGCTCAGAATTTCCTCCTCTATAATCCTATGGCCTTAGATCAATTTGAAACTCACCACAACACCAAACCCGCGCGCATCAAACTCTGGTTATCATGAGATTACTCTGAGATGCACCAAGATAATTCTCTCTCAAACCTATCCTAAACTGCTCTATACATCATGGTGATTAACCTGATCAATCCAACTAACATTCTAGTGCATTAACATAAGAGATATTGATCCAAACAGTTTATGATACCTGCTAACAATGGACTCCAAATCACTCCAAATTCATCTAAACTAATCTCCTAACCACCTAGATCAATTCTACACTAACAAAATCATGCCTAACTAACTGAATCGAGCTGTGTGATTGAAAACTTACCTTGTGCAAAATCTTGCAAACAGCTATGGAGATGGAAGATCTGAGGCTTTTAAGTGTTGAATCTTGATCAATCCTTGAGGAACTTGATTCTGTATGCACAAACTTGGAGATTCCTTGCTTGAATCATGCAATCCACTTGAACTTGTGATTTTGATGATCTTGAGAAAAGCACTCGAAAATGGATGATAACTACCAGAAACTTGCTTCAATTATGATCTATGATGATGATGGAATGAAATTGAATTGATTATGATGAAGATTGATAAAGAATTTGAGATATTTGGAATGAAACTTTTATGAAAAAGTGTGAGAAATCTTGTGAAATTCTTGGTGCAAAATGAGGCCAACCCTTGCCAAATTCTCCTTTCATGAATATATAGACCCCAAATGAACATTCTAGATCCATCTTGCACATTCCCTTGTTTTCAAATTTTGATCCATTTTTGATTATGTTTCTTAAATGATAAGCAACCATGGATAACTTCATTTTTTCCTTCTAAACTCAAAAAAGTGGGTGAACCATTGTTCTTAGAATTGTTTTTCCATTCAAAATCATATATTGGAAGTCTCCATTTGGACTTGTAAATCTCCCAAACCATTTTCCAACTTGAAATTATTCACTTTATAAGCCTTTTTAGTTCATATTTTTGACCTATCATGCAACTCCATGCTATGGGCTTCTCCAATAACTTGTGACCTTCTTTCTAGACTTAAAATCCCATTTGGAGCAAGTTTGATGTTGTAAGTTTTTCCATTTGAGGCCTCCTTGTATGAGTTTTGGGTATAGGTTAAAATGACCTGTAATTCACAAATGCCCAAAATACCCTTTGCTTGTCAAGACCATAAGTTGAGTTCTCCACATCATATGAAGGCATGCCATACCATTCTAGAAAGCTAAGACAATGAGGAACAATTCTTATGTTGACCAAGAATTCATTTGAAATCTCCTTGAGGGGCAAAACTAGCTTGGAAGTCAAGTCACTTTCACAGACAAAAGTTCAGACACCCCAGATGACCTGTAACTTGTAAGGACCATAACTTGAGTTCTATAAATCTCCTTGAGGTCTTCCACCACTCAAATTAAAGGTCTTGAGATCCTCTACAAGTTTCATGTTGGCCAAGAAGCCATTTGAAGCTAGCATTTTGACTTATCTTGCTTGGAAATTTGACCTAAACTAGGGGATTTTACAGAGAAACCCTAATTTAGTAACTCCTCTTCTCCTTGATTTCTCTTGAATTCTCCTTGTCATATCTCCATATCCTTCTTCATATGTTCAATATTGATCCCCACATCTCTCCAATAGACTTGAATGCCCTCTTAAGTCAGTCAATTGACCTAGGGTTGACCTAGGGTTGACCCAGATGAAACCCTAGTTGACTGCCTTCAACTATAGCTCTTGTGCCTTCATCAATGACTTGTTTTCTTCTCCAAATGACTTTATAAGTCTCTCAAGATGTCTAGATACTCTCCATGCCTTCAATCCACAGCTCATAACCCTCTTGTTGATCCTCAGATACCCTCAGCTAGGAGATAGACTCAAGGCTTGATCTGCTGAACTCTTTGCTTTCAAATTCTTTCCTGATGACTTGAATGAGATTGAATTGGGATAATAACCTCTTGATAGGCCTCTAGAGATGAGAATAATGATTGGTCCCCCTGTTGTATGACTTGCTATGCTTATGCTATGCAGATGGTTAGTCTATGTACATGACTCTACATGCAAATGCTAAAGATGATGAAACATAAATCCAAGGAATAAGGTTGAGCAAATTTTAGGGTGCAACAGTAAGAAAATCTATTGGGATGTCGTCATCAGAGGACTGATGGACAAAGAAAAATCTGCTTGGAGATGTCATCATCAAAGGACTGATTGACAAAGCAACTCTTCTTGGGGATGTCATCATCAGAGGACTGATGGACAAAGCATAACCGTCGTATGATGTGAAACCCGAATAAACTGATAAGCTGTCTGAGCAAAGCTGTTGGAGAAATGCCCCTGCATTGATTGAAGAGTGATTCCAGTTGCAACGGAAGGCTGACAGAAACTGGCTTAGGCTTCGTATCCATATGCGTATGTTTAAATATGGCGTAATGCTCCATACTAAATGGAAATGCTGCGCGTTTGAGGATGAAATGCAAAGATGATGCAAATATGACAACTATATGCAAAGATGCAAATGCAGGTTCGGGCTACCGGGGAAAGCTGGATACAACAAAACCTCTTTAGCAAAATAAATGCTGAAGAGGTGAAGCCAACTTCACTGGGGATAACCGGATGTGCCAAGTATGATTGGACTTTGCTGAAGAAAACAGACGAAGTTTTCCTGTGTACCGATTATATTTGGATTTTGGAATGATGCAAAGGGTCGGGTACGACTGACACTGGAAAAATATCCTGTCTGAACTCAAAGGTTTTCTGGTTGAAGGGTCAAGGGATAGTAACATGACTTCCCGACATTCTTCTCGTACTTGAAGGTTGATTGAACCTGCTTGAATAGCTCTGAGGATATGGAGAGGAACAATTCCTGCGCTTCCGATTTTGTCACAGCCCGTGGGATCTCTGTGGGGATATTCCTCGAAAGAAAAGCTGAAATTTCTTTACCCTAATGGCTTGAAATGAACTGCCTCAGCATCATGTGGAACACCCCAATTTTTAGTAATTATTTATTAATTAAATTAATTGATTAATTATGTGATTTTAGGCCTAATTGAATTAACTAATTTATGTGATTTATTTGATATAATTGAATTAGTTGATTTATTGAATTTATATAAATTATTTGATTTATTTGAGTTGTTTGGATTAATTGAATTATTGGACATATTCGAAATAATTGATTTAATTTTATTATTTAACTTATATGATATATTCTAATTTGTAGAATAATATAGAATTGTTAGATTAATTGATTGGGCCTATTTGGGGGTGTGAATAGACATGAGTTATTAAGCCCATTGGAATTACTAGGTTAATTAAAATTGTGAGAATTATATAAAATAAGAGCATGGGATAAAAGAGAATAGAAAGAAAGAAAAGATAGAAAGGAGAAAAGAGGCAAAGAGAGGAGTGGAGAAGAAGAGGAGGAAACTCAAGAGAAAGAGCAAAAGTTCAACAAATTCAAGGTAAGGGTGAGTTTTTGTATGATTATTGGGTTATATGACAGTGTATAAATGAGTAGTAGAAAGTGTTTAGGATAAATCCCCAAAATTTTATGAGATTGGAAATTATTAGGTTTTAAAGATAATTTTTGAGATGTGTTAATTTAATTGTATTTGAAATTAATATGTTGATATACTATAGAGACCTATTAAATATTTAGAGTAAATTTGTTAGAATTAGAATTGGAATATATATATTTGATGAACAGTAGCGTCATATTATTTTTGTTTTCTATCTAATAAATGTGATTCCTTTTACAAACTATGACACTGTAACACATTATGCCTTTAATCACTATTGTAGTGAACCAGATAGAATAGCATAGAGATTGTAATTTTTATTCTTCTTCATCAACTGTAGCGCATGGAAGTGGTTGGTAATGAGTAAATTGGAATGTGAGTACTGTAGCGCTAGAAAGAATGAAAGGTCAATATTTCATTAAATTAATATCCTGTAGCAACTTACTAATAAAATTGAATAAGTACCCTATATAAATTGAGTAAGTATTAGCATGTGCCTTTCTTTATAATTGTAGTGCAGAACAAGGAAATTAATGTTGTATATAATGAAGTATTCACTTTTCAGAAAATATTCATTTTTTTAATGTATTTTCCCCTGTAGCGAAATAGATATTACTTCCTTATATATAAATGATTCACTTTTACATGAGGTGGCCCTATAAAAGTGAATTCTACCTTTGTGATTCTATAACAAAATGAGGCTGTTTCTTCATTATATTACTTCTATCCTCGAACTGTAGTAAGAATTAGTTGGAAATAGAATGTGTCTCTTACATACTCTCAATTCCCTGTAGTGCTTAAACAAAATCATAGGAAATGGATATAGGCTTTGAAGAAAGATAGTTCATGTAGTGTAGAAACTAGAAACAATATTGTTTTCTCCAAGTTGCTATCGCAAACCAAATGAAGTGATACATGACTTAATATTCTGTAGCGAAAGACTTTTAATTGAAATTAGAACATTAATAGAATATTAAAACTTTATATAAATTATTGAGACTTCAATGAATATTGGAACTTATTAAAATATTGATTATTATTAAAATATAGAAACTTTATTAAATATAGAATTTTATTCAAATATTAAACCTATATTAAGATGTTGAATATTTATTAAAATATTAAAGATTTATTTATTTATTGAATATTCTTGCATATTTATTAAAATATTGATTATTTATTTAAATAATGATTGCTTGTTAAAATATTAATTACTTATTAAATATTGAATTGGTTATTGAGTATTGAATTAACCATTTAATATTGACTGTTTATGAATATTGATTTTTAATTATTGATGATGACTTAAATATTTTATATTTAATTAGTGATGTGTGAATTGAAGTTGGAGTGTGTTGATGCATGTGTATGTGCAAATGTGTGATAATTCAAGTGTGATGAATTATTGAAGATATGCTTGGTATTAAGATTGGTGTATGATCTTAATTGCATATGATTGGTGAATTTGCATACGCATCATTTGTGTCAAGAGGCAATGCTTGTTAGTTCCGTGGGAGCTAGTGACTTGTCCGAAACCTAGAGCGGGGTTTGAAAGCTTAGGGAACGAGCTTTTTGTGTGTTATTGGTCTAGGGAACGGACCCGGTTTAAGTGTAGAAACCGAAAAATAATAACGAGTGTTGGTACCACATGGCATGAGTTGCATTGAGTCTTGCATTGAGTTTTGCATTGAGTCTCATTATGTATATTTATGTGCTATGAGATCATGTGTGATACGTGGAACTGATAAACCGGTGAATTATGGAGTTGTGTGTATATACTTTTGAATAGTATAGTTACTTGAATAATATTGTGTTGATGAATCTTTTAAAGTGTGAGAATAATAGTGATTATGTTTGTATGCCTTAAATCATATATTATCTTATAATTTCAATAATTATGTGAATTCTCACCCTTCTGTTGGAATGATGTTTTATACGACATCACTCAGGTACTGAGGAGTAGAGTTGTTTCTAGCACGAGGTAGCCGTTGGAGTAGCTTGAGTTGTGTCTTTATTTATTTTGGGTCGACTCATGCTCTGATTATGTAACACCGGGGAATATTTTGATTTCATATTTGGAGAGATATTTTATGTACTCTACCTTATTCTGTTGTTGTTATTTTGAATTATATGAAGAATTGGCTTTTAAGCCTAAGTATTAAAAAAATGAGATGAGCATGAGACTTTTATTATGTCTATCAAGATTAAAGCAAATCTGCTGCTATATGTTAATGTGAAGGTGTATGAAAAGCAGAAAGTTATTTTTATATTATTGAGCATGACAGGTGTTGTGTAATGTTTTGAAAATTTATGTGACACCCTTTTGTGAAATGCATGATAATTACTCTGATCTATTTATATTTATTCTGCGGGGTTAGAAGGGTGTTACATTAGTGGTATCAGAGCAGGTCGGTCCGTCCGGCCAAGTTGTCTAATATTGGTTGTTCCCTTGTATGCGACATGTGTGTGAAAACACTGTCGATACATGTTTGTTGTCTAACCTTTGTCTACAGAAGTGGGAATGATCTAAGTGGGGGAGAAACTTGTGCTTCTCCAGGATGCTGCAAGTGTGGAGTTGTAGCTCAGGGTGTGGTTAAACGCTCTTATAGTTTGGTAAAGATGGTTTATACCCCATCATGATTTTCGGTTGTCTATCGATAAATTGAGGAACTGATCACCCTTAATCTTTTGTTGATAGTAGTTGGGATTATGTTGGATGGGATAGACGTGTCTTGCAAGCTTAGATGGCGTGAGCAATGAATTGTTTGGAGTTAAGCCAAGTGCTAAAGAATCGTTTTGATGAGTCAGCGCAGGACAGAGATGAGATGTTTCATTTTGATGGAAATTTTAAGTGTTAACGAAAGTGGGAAGTTGGCGGTTTGCCGATTAATTGTGGTTGTCTAGAAGTTATTCTGACAAGATAGTGATATACAGCCAGGAAGTGAAGTGGAGTTGTGACCGACTTAGATACGGAAACTGGTCCGAGAGTGAGAGCTCCGTATTTTATGTCTGTTTGGATGGTCAATGGATTAAACTGATTAAGTAGTGTTGAGACTTGGGTCTGGCGTGTGTGCTAAGGCAACAGAGTGTCAGGTTGAGTATATAAAAGGTGAATAGTGATTTCGGATGATTAGTAAAGAAAGTAAGATGTGGAATGCAATATTAGTATAATTAAACCTCTAGATATTCCAAGAGTTGAAGATGTGTTGAATGACCTTCTGAGTGTGAAATTGTTGTCGTACGTCGAATTCCGAGATCGCAGCTTGTTACGGAATCAATGTTTTTACGGATGAAAGTTGGAATAGATTACGCCGTTGTGTCGGGTAATGTTAGGCCATGATCGAGTATGCTTATTTTATCGAATTTGATTGATTTTTGTAAGCTTTTGCATTTTTGGAGAGTTGAGGATTTAAGATTCGGATTGAAATTGAAAGTCGTAGAATTCACGTTTGATGGTTCTAAATCACTAATATATGTTTGGTGTGAATGAGTATGTGGTTGTTTCGAATAAAATAATTGAATCGGTCGGATTTTCGGGTGAAAATGCTCAAACCCGTAGCAGTCTTTATGCAGACAAATTCTGTTTTGGAGAAACTTCGAAAATTCATATCTCTTGATCCGTAACTCGGTTTTAGTCCCCGTTCGAAGCGTTGGAAAGCTAACAAGATGCTCTTTCTAGGAAAAATTGTTTTGAGGCCTGTACCTGGTTCAATTATAGCAGAAAATTGAAAATGTATCGTGTGCTGATTTTTGCCGAACCCGACAGGACCATTTGTTGTATTTTGTGATGCCTTGTTGATACAATTGGGAGAGATGCTAAGTGAAACTTCAACGAGTTTTGATTATGCTTAAAGGGAACTTGAAGTACATAAGAGGAATCATCTGATAAGTGATTTAGAGTTGGTTGCGGTTGTGGTTGTGCCGGAGTTGGAAGGCTCAATTGTTTAGTTGAGATTTGAGGTGGTTGGTGATCTTAAGAACTTAAGGTATTTGTTGATTTGAAAAAGAGTTGAATATGGTGCAGAGGAAATAAATAGGGACTTCTGAAGGAGTATGATTTGGGTTGAATTACCATTCGAGTGAGACCAAGTGGTAGCAGAGGTATCCAATTGGAAATTTCTGTATATACCAATGATGATGGTAATGAGTTAGAACTAATGAAGCAAATTCGGGATATGAGTTTGGTCTGTGAAGAAAATATCTTATGGAGTTGAGCTTTGTATCTTGAGACTGACTATAGGTATTCTTGATAAGATTCGAAGAAGTCGAAGTTCTAATTTGAGTTAATAGATTGATTAAATTTAATGAATTGAAGTCGAAGAGCTGATTTTCGGATTGATGAGAATGATACCATGAGATGTCGTGATGGAGTGTGTGTTCCAAATAGTGTGAGTTGGATAAGAGTACTCTGGAAGAAGAACATTGAGATAGATGGAGAGAGAAGTGGTTGAAGTGGTATGTACTGGTTTGACTTATCGGAAGTCGAAGTGTGAACATCAGAGGTTGTTGGACCTGATACAACTGTTGAATATTTCTAAACGGTATGGGATAGTATTCCCATGGATTTTGTGTCGGGTTTTCCGAAGAAATGTGGAGGGATATGATTCGACTTGGGTGGTTATGAATGGATTGGCAAGATTAACTCATTTCTTACTAATGAGGATGAATCATTCTATGCTGAAGCTAGCTAAGAGGTATAGTGAGGAAGTTGCGGGGTAGTATGGGTTACCGTCGAATATTGTGTCAGGTGGGAATCTGAATTTTCGTTGAGATTTTGAGAAAGTTGTAGACGCTTTGGGTGTCATGTTGAAGTTGAACTCTGTCTAGCATCTGTGGACGGACTGGACAGACAAAGAGAATTATCTAGTATGTAGGGGATTCGTGGAGACATCACCTATGCGGATAGAAGATCGGGAGTTGAAGCAACTTCGAGGTAAAGAGATTGCTTTGGTGAAGGTCGCTTGGGGAGGACCAGCTGGTGGAAACGTGACTTGGGAGCTTGAGAGTCAGATGCGTGAGTCTTACCCCGAGTTATTCGTTTGAGGTAATTTTCGAGGGCGAAAATCTTTTAAGTGGGGGAGGGTTGTAACACCCCAATTTTTAGTAATTATTTATTAATTAAATTAATTGATTAATTATGTGATTTTAGGCCTAATTGAATTAACTAATTTATGTGATTTATTTGATATAATTGAATAAGTTGATTTATTGAATTTATATAAATTATTTGATTTATTTGAGTTGTTTGGATTAATTGAATTATTGGACATATTCGAAATAATTGATTTAATTTTATTATTTAACTTATATGATATATTCTAATTTGTAGAATAATATAGAATTGTTAGATTAATTGATTGGGCCTATTTGGGGGTGTGAATAGACATGAGTTATTAAGCCCATTGGAATTACTAGGTTAATTCAAATTGTGAGAATTATATAAAATAAGAGCATGGGATAAAAGAGAATAGAAAGAAAGAAAAGATAGAAAGGAGAAAAGAGGCAAAGAGAGGAATAGAGAAGAAGAGGAGGAAACTCAAGAGAAAGAGCAAAAGTTCAACAAATTCAAGGTAAGGGTGAGTTTTTTTTTATGATTATTGGGTTATATGACAGTGTATAAATGAGTAATAGAAAGTGTTTAGGATAAATCCCCAAAATTTTATGAGATTGGAAATTATTAGGTTTTAGAGATAATTTTTGAGATGTGTTAATTTAATTGTATTTGAAATTAATATGTTGATATACTATAGAGACCTATTAAATATTTAGAGTAAATTTGTTAGAATTAGAATTGGAATATATATATTTGATGAACAGTAGCGTCATATTATTTTTGTTTTCTATCTAATAAATGTGATTCCTTTTACAAACTATCACACTGTAACACATTATGCCTTTAATCACTATTGTAGTGAACCAGATAGAATAGCATAGAGATTGTAATTTTTATTCTTCTTCATCAACTATAGCGCATGGAAGTGGTTGGTAATGAGTAAATTGGAATGTGAGTACTGTAGCGCTAGAAAGAATGAAATTTCAATATTTCATTAAATTAATATCCTGTAGCAACATACTAATAAAATTGAATAAGTACCCTATATAAATTGAGTAAGTATTAGCATGTGCCTTTCTTTATAACTGTAGTGCAGAACAAGAAAATTAATGTTGTATATAATGAAGTATTCACTTTTTAGAAAATATTCATTTTTTAATGTATTTTCCCCTGTAGCGAAATAGATATTACTTCCTTATATATAAATAATTCACTTTTACATGAGGTGGCCCTATAAAAGTGAATTCTACCTTTGTGATTCTATAACAAAATGAGGTTGTTTCTTCATTATAATACTTCTATCCTCGAACTGTAGTAAGAATTAGTTGGAAATAGAATGTGTCTCTTACATACTCTCAATTCCATGTAGTGCTTAAACAAAATCATAGGAAATGGATATAGGCTTTGAAGAAAGATAGTTCATATAGTGTAGAAACTAGAAACAATATTGTTTTCTCCAAGTTGCTATCGCAAACCAAATGAAGTGATACATGACTTAATATTCTGTAGCGAAAGACTTTTAATTGAAATTAGAACATTAATAGAATATTAAAACTTTATATAAATTATTGAGACTTCAATGAATATTGGAACTTATTAAAATATTGATTATTATTAAAATATAGAAACTTTATTAAATATAGAATTTTATTCAAATATTAAACCTATATTAAGATGTTGAATATTTATTAAAATATTAAAGATTTATTTATTTATTGAATATTCTTGCATATTTATTAAAATATTGATTATTTATTTAAATAATGATTGCTTGTTAAAATATTAATTACTTATTAAATATTGAATTGGTTATTGAGTATCGAATTAACCATTTAATATTGATTGTTTATGAATATTGATTTTTAATTATTGATGATGACTTAAATATTTTATATTTAATTAGTGATGTGTGAATTGAAGTTGGAGTGTGTTGATGCATGTGTATGTGCAAATGTGTGATAATTCAAGTGTGATGAATTATTGAAGATATGCTTGGTATTAAGATTGGTGTATGGTCTTAATTGCATATGATTGGTGAATTTGCATACGCATCATTTGTGTCAAGAGGCAATGCTTGTTAGTTCCGTGGGAGCTAGTGACTTGTCCCAAACCTAGAGCGGGGTTTGAAAGCTTAGGGAACGAGCTTTTTGTGTGTTATTGGTCTAGGGAACGGACCCAGTTTAAGTGTAAAAACCGAAAAATAATAACGAGTGTTGGTACCACATGGCATGAGTTGCATTGAGTCTTGCATTGAGTTTTGCATTGAGTCTCATTATGTATATTTATGTGCTATTAGATCATGTGTGATACGTGGAACTGATAAACCAGTGAATTATGGAGTTGTGTGTATATACTTGTGAATAGTATAGTTACTTGAATAATATTGTGTTGATGAAACTTTTAAAGTGTGAGAATAATAGTGATTATGTTTGTATGCCTTAAATCATATATTATCTTATAATTTCAATAATTATGTGAATTCTCACCCTTCTGTTGGAATGATGTTTTATACGACATCGCTCAGGTACTGAGGAGTAGAGTTGTTTCTAGCACGAGGTAGCCGTTGGAGTAGCTTGAGTTGTGTCTTTATTTATTTTGGGTCGACTCATGCTCTGATTATGTAACACCGGGGAATATTTTGATTTCATATTTGGAGAGATATTTTATGTACTCTACCTTATTCTGTTGTTGTTATTTTGAATTATATGAAGAATTGGCTTTTAAGCCTAAGTATTAAAAAAATGAGATGAGCATGAGACTTTTATTATGTCTATCATGATTAAAGCAAATTTGTTGCTATATGTTAATGTGAAGGTGTATGAAAAGCAGAAAGTTATTTTTATATTATTGAGCATGACAGGTGTTGTGTAATATTTTGAAAATTTATGTGACACGCTTTTGTGAAATGCATGATAATTACTCTGATCTATTTATATTTATTCTGCGGGGTTAGAAGGGTGTTACATTAGTGGTATCAGAGCAGGTCACTCCGTCCGGCAAAGTTGTCTAATATTGGTTGTTCCCTTGTATGCGACATGTGTGTGAAAACACTGTCGATACATGTTTGTTGTCTAACCTTTGTCTACAGAAGTGGGAATGATCTAAGTGGGGGAGAAACTTGTGCTTCTCCAGGATGCTGCAAGTGTGGAGTTGTAGCTCAGGGTGTGGTTAAACGCTCTTATAGTTTGGTAAAGATGGTTTATACCCCATCATGATTTTCGGCTGTCTATCGATAAATTGAGGAACTGATCACCCTTAATCTTTTGTTGATAGTAGTTAGGATTGTGTTGGATGGGATAGACGTGTCTTGCACGCTTAGATGGCGTGAGCAATGAATTGTTTGGAGTTAAGCCAAGTGCTGAAGAATTGTTTTGATGAGTCAGCGCAGGACAAAGATGAGATGTTTCATTTTGGTGGAAATTTTGAGTGTTAACGAAAGTGGGAAGTTGGCAGTTTGCCGATTAATTGTGGTTGTCTGGAAGTTATTCTGACAAGATAGTGATATACAGCCAGGAAGTGAAGTGGAGTTGTGACCGACTTAGATACGGAAACTGGTCCGAGAGTGAGAGCTCCGTATTTTATGTCTGTTTGGATGGTCAATGGATTAAACTGATTAAGTAGTGTTGAGACTTGGGTCTGGCGTGTGTGCTAAGGCAACAGAGTGTCAGGTTGAGTATATAAAAGGTGAATAGTGATTCCGGATGATTAGTAAAGAAAGTAAGATGTGGAATGCAATATTAGTATAATTAAACCTCTAGATATTCCAAGAGTTGAAGATGTGTTGAATGACCTTCTGAGTGTGAAATTGTTGTCGTACGTCGAATTCCGAGATCGCAGCTTGTTACGGAATCAATGTTTTTACGGACGAAAGTTGGAATAGATTACGCCGTTGTGTCGGGTAATGTTAGGTTGTGATCGAGTATGCTTGTTTTATCGAATTTGATTGATTTTTGTAAGCTTTTGCATTTTTGGAGAGTTGAGGATTTAAGATTCGGATTGAAATTGAAAGTCGTAGAATTCACGTTTGATGGTTCTAAATCACTAATATATGTTTGGTGTGAATGAGTATGTGGTTGTTTCGAATAAAATAATTGAATCGGTCGGATTTTCGGGTGAAAATGCTCAAACCCGTAGCAGTCTTTATGCAGACAAATTCTGTTTTGGAGAAACTTCGAAAATTCATATCTCTTGATCCGTAACTCGGTTTTAGTCCCCGTTTGAAGCGTTGGAAAGCTAACAAGATGCTCTTTCTAGGAAAAATTGTTTTGAGGCCTGTACCTGGTTCAATTATAGAAGAAAATTGAAAATGTATCGTGTGCTGATTTTTGCCGAACCCGACAGGACCATTTGTTGTATTTTGTGATGCCTTGTTGATACAATTGGGAGAGATGCTAAGTGAAACTTCAGCGAGTTTTGATTATGCTTTAAGGGAACTTGAAGTACATAAGAGGAATCATCTGATAAGTGATTTAGAGTTGGTTGCGGTTGTGGTTGTGCCGGAGTTGGAAGGCTCAATTGTTTAGTTGAGATTTGAGGTGGTTGGTGATCTTAAGAACTTAAGGTATTTGTTGATTTGAAAAAGAGTTGAATATGGTGCAGAGGAAATAAATAGCGACTTCTGAAGGAGTATGGTTTGGGTTGAATTACCATTCGAGTGAGACCAAGTGGTAGCAGAGGTATCGAATTGGAAATTTCTGTATATACCAATGATGATGGTAATGAGTTAGAACTAATGAAGCAAATTCGGGATATGAGTTTGGTCTGTGAAGAAAATATCTTATGGAGTTGAGCTTTGTATCTTGAGACTGACTATAGGTATTCTTGATAAGATTCGAAGAAGTCGAAGTTCTAATTTGAGTTAATAGATTGATTAAATTTAATGAATTGAAGTCGAAGCGCTGATTTTCGGATTGATGAGAATGATACCATGAGATGTCGTGATGGAGTTTGTGTTCCAAATAGTGTGAGTTGGATAAGAGTACTCTGGAAGAAGAACATTGAGATAGATGGAGAGAGAAGTGGTTGAAGTGGTATGTACTGGTTTGACTTATCGGAAGTCGAAGTGTGAACATCAGAGGTTGTTGGACCTGATACAACTGTTGAATATTTCTAAACGGTATGGGATAGTATTCCCATGGATTTTGTGTCGGGTTTTCCGAAGAAATGTGGAGGGATATGATTCGACTTGGGTGGTTATGAATGGATTGGCAAGATTAACTCATTTCTTACTAATGAGGATGAATCATTCTATGCTGAAGCTAGCTAAGAGGTATAGTGAGGAAGTTGCGGGGTAGTATGGGTTACCGTCGAATATTGTGTCAGGTGGGAATCTGAATTTTCGTTGAGATTTTGAGAAAGTTGTAGACGCTTTGGGTGTCATGTTGAAGTTGAACTCTGTCTAGCATCTGTGGACGGACTGGACAGACAAAGAGAATTATCTAGTATGTAGGGGATTTGTGGAGACATCACCTATGCGGATAGAGGATCGGGAGTTGAAGCAACTTCGAGGTAAAGAGATTGCTTTGGTGAAGGTCGCTTGGGGAGGACCAGCTGGTGGAAACGTGACTTGGGAGCTTGAGAGTCAGATGCGTGAGTCTTACCCCGAGTTATTCGTTTGAGGTAATTTTCGAGGGCGAAAATCTTTTAAGTGGGGGAGGGTTGTAACACCCCATCTTTTAGTAATTATTTATTAATTAAATTAATTGATTAATTATGTGATTTTAGGCCTAATTGAATTAACTTATTTATGTGATTTATTTGATATAATTGAATTAGTTGATTTATTGAATTTATATAAATTATTTGATTTATTTGAGTTGTTTGGATTAATTGAATTATTGGACATATTCGAAATAATTGATTTAATTTTATTATTTAACTTATATGATATATTCTAATTTGTAGAATAATATAGAATTGTTAGATTAATTGATTGGGCCTATTTGGGGGTGTGAATAGACATGAGTTATTAAGCCCATTGGAATTAATAGGTTAATTAAAATTGTGAGAATTATATAAAATAAGAGCATGGGATAAAAGAGAATAGAAAGAAAGAAAAGATAGAAAGGAGAAAAGAGGCAAAGAGAGGAGTAGAGAAGAAGAGGAGGAAACTCAAGAGAAAGAGCAAAATTTCAACAAATTCAAGGTAAGGGTGAGTTTTTGTATGATTATTGGGTTATATGACAGTGTATAAATGAGTAATAGAAAGTGTTTAGGATAAATCCCCAAAATTTTATGAGATTGGAAATTATTAGGTTTTAGAGATAATTTTTGAGATGTGTTAATTTAATTGTATTTGAAATTAATATGTTGATATACTATAGAGACCTATTAAATATTTAGAGTAAATTTGTTAGAATTAGAATTGGAATATATATATTTGATGAACAGTAGCGTCATATTATTTTTGTTTTCTATCTAATAAATGTGATTCCTTTTACAAACTATGACACTGTTACACATTATGCCTTTAATCACTATTGTAGTGAACCAGATAGAATAGCATAGAGATTGTAATTTTTATTCTTCTTCATCAACTGTAGCGCATGGAAGTGGTTGGTAATGAGTAAATTGGAATGTGAGTACTGTAGCGCTAGAAAGAATGAAAGGTCAATATTTCATTAAATTAATATCCTGTAGCAACTTACTAATAAAATTGAATAAGTACCCTATATAAATTGAGTAAGTATTAGCATGTGCCTTTCTTTATAACTGTAGTGCAGAACAAGGAAATTAATGTTGTATATAATGAAGTATTCACTTTTCAGAAAATATTCATTTTTTTAATGTATTTTCCCCTGTAGCGAAATAGATATTACTTCCTTATATATAAATAATTCACTTTTACATGAGGTGGCCATATAAAAGTGAATTCTACCTTTGTGATTCTATAACAAAATGAGGTTGTTTCTTCATTATATTACTTCTATCCTCGAACTGTAGTAAGAATTAGTTGGAAATAGAATGTGTCTCTTACATACTCTCAATTCCCGGTAGTGCTTAAACAAAATCATAGGAAATGGATATAGGCTTTGAAGAAAGATAGTTCATGTAGTGTAGAAACTAGAAACAATATTGTTTTCTCCAAGTTGCTATCGCAAACCAAATGAAGTGATACATGACTTAATATTCTGTAGCGAAAGACTTTTAATTGAAATTAGAACATTAATAGAATATTAAAACTTTATATAAATTATTGAGACTTCAATGAATATTGGAACTTATTAAAATATTGATTATTATTAAAATATAGAAACTTTATTAAATATAGAATTTTATTCAAATATTAAACCTATATTAAGATGTTGAATATTTATTAAAATATTAAAGATTTATTTATTTATTGAATATTCTTGCATATTTATTAAAATAATGATTGCTTGTTAAAATATTAATTACTTATTAAATATTGAATTGGTTATTGAGTATTGAATTAACCATTTAATATTGATTGTTTATGAATATTGATTTTTAATTATTGATGATGACTTAAATATTTTATATTTAATTAGTGATGTGTGAATTGAAGTTGGAGTGTGTTGATGCATGTGTATGTGCAAATGTGTGATAATTCAAGTGTGATGAATTATTGAAGATATGCTTGGTATTAAGATTGGTGTATGGTCTTAATTGCATATGATTGGTGAATTTGCATACGCATCATTTGTGTCAAGAGGCAATGCTTGTTAGTTCCGTGGGAGCTAGTGACTTGTCCCAAACCTAGAGCGGGGTTTGAAAGCTTAGGGAACGAGCTTTTTGTGTGTTATTGGTCTAGGGAACGGACCCGGTTTAAGTGTAAAAACCGAAAAATAATAACGAGTGTTGGTACCACATGGCATGAGTTGCATTGAGTCTTGCATTGAGTTTTGCATTGAGTCTCATTATGTATATTTATGTGCTATGAGATCATGTGTGATACGTGGAACTGATAAACCGGTGAATTATGGAGTTGTGTGTATATACTTGTGAATAGTATAGTTACTTGAATAATATTGTGTTGATGAAACTTTTAAAGTGTGACAATAATAGTGATTATGTTTGTATGCCTTAAATCATATATTATCTTATAATTTCAATAATTATGTGAATTCTCACCCTTCTGTTGGAATGATGTTTTATACGACATCGCTCAGGTACTGAGGAGTAGAGTTGCTTCTAGCACGAAGTAGCCGTTGGAGTAGCTTGAGTTGTGTCTTTATTTATTTTGGGTCGAGTCATGCTCTGATTATGTAACACCGGAGAATATTTTGATTTCATATTTGGAGAGATATTTTATGTACTCTACCTTATTCTGTTGTTGTTATTTTGAATTATATGAAGAATTGGCTTTTAAGCCTAAGTATTAAAAAAAATGAGATGAGCATGAGACTTTTATTATGTCTATCATGATTAAAGCAAATCTGCTGCTATATGTTAATGTGAAGGTGTATGAAAAGCAGAAAGTTATTTTTATATTATTGAGCATGACAGGTGTTGTGTAATGTTTTGAAAATTTATGTGACACCCTTTTGTGAAATGCATGATAATTACTCTGATCTATTTATATTTATTCTGCGGGGTTAGAAGGGTGTTACATCATGAACCTCAGAGAGGTACTTCAGATAGATTGTCATCTAGATAAGTATAACTTTTTATGCTCTTGGGGTGACCTGCCCCAACCTGCAATGACTTTGCCCCTGATTGGCTGATCTGTGGGGAAAGTGCTTCTTGCTACGAGAGATTTACAGAATCTCGACCTGACTGCTTCAAATTAACTGATACCTGGATGGCTAACTCCCATGCTGTGATCATTTGATATAACTTGCCCCAGTTCGACGGAGTATTCAGGCATTCCGCATTCTATCCTGATCAATCTTTCCATTATGGAAACTTTTCTGCTGTCAAGCGCTTACTCACAAGTAAAACAAATTGTCCTGCATAAAAGATATATTAAATGCAATGCATATGACAGTTTTCGAAATCCAATTATGGTCACTGGAAAAAAATTGTGACATAAAATGAACGAGTCATTTATCAAAATGTCAACATTAATACAACGTTGTAAGGGGAATCCTTTTAGGAGTCAGTTTCGATGCGATCTTTACCGAAGTATGCTTTCGAAACAAACCTACTTCAATTAGGACTTTTTTCAGGTTGTAACGTGGTCATGTTCACGGTTAAGAAAGAAAGGATATAGGCTCAAAATTTATTTTAACCCATCGATTCTCCTTGATGTTCTCTAATCCTACATTCAGCTAATTCGACACTAGCGCTCACCGTTCAAAGGTTAAATGATAGGAGTGATGGTTCGGGAAACCACAAGTTTTTGGAGTAACAGTCACTCGCTTTTTTCGTCTTTGGCGCCTGAATCACACGACTTGTTTTTCATCATTCTTTTTCTAATTCAGATTTCCTTATTTTTGCCTGGACTGACTCTTTTGAGTTTCTTTTGATTTCAAAGTCCAGCGAGATGCCCTAATTTTTGCCTAAGTCGCTTGTTTTCAAGATTCGACTTACCAGGCTTCTTCTTTTTCCTTTTTTTTCCGAACAAATCGTGCGACACCGGCTTGTCTGACTTGTTTAGAGGATTTTGACTGTTTCACTCCTTGGCTGGTAATGGATAACCACAGTTGTTTTTAGGCACGACCTATAGAGGTGTGATTGATCCTCGAACGGGAACACTCCTATTGCAATTTGGACGCTCGATCGAATTAATTGACACCTACCCTGCCCTAGGTTAAGATTGAGGGTTTTAAATTTTCAGAAAGAAACTCCTACAACTAGGCTCGAAATGGTTGAGAAGGGGTTATCATCCTTATATCTACGGTGTTTAGGAATTTGAAACAATTCATGTACATCATCAACAGGTTTTATTTCAAAAGCATACAATCGGAAGCTTGCGCGTCTTTAAACTTTGTCATCCTCCCCGGATTCCGCTTAAACAACTGTATGACATCTGTAAAAAGAAATTAGTGAACACGAATGGATTTAATTAAAACATGCATATTCATTTCATTAAGATCAATCGAAAAAAAACAAGTTTTACAAATGAGTTTGCACTTTAACAGAAAAGAAATTACAAACGTAAAGAAATAACAGGATAAAACGAAAATTGCCAGCTTCTGGGAACTGGCTTTCACACTGATTAGCTGCTGGGGGATGTGACCCCTGAAATCTTCAAACTCAATCGGACAAGCGATGTACGACCAACTCTCCTCTTAGAAAGGATATGCACCATCGGTCCATCAACTGTTGTACCCTGGCTTAAAAAGCCTCGCAATCTTCAATTGAGTGCCCCGCGGATCCTCCATGATACCCACATTGAGAACTATGATCATACCCGGGAGGGTAAGGTTCAGGCACCGGTTTGAGAGCTTTGGGCTCCACCAAAGAATTTCGAACTAGGTGCGGCAGCAGCTGACTGTACGGCATAGGCACTGGACGCAGAGGAGCACTCCTTCTTTTCAAATTGTTGTGAGGCCTATTCTGATTCTGGTATTGACAACTTTGCTGCAAGGACCCAAAAGGTCGTGGACTCTGAACAACAGAAACATTCGGCAACTGGGTTTGAATTCTTGAGGACTCTCTTTGCTCAAGCGCTTTCCTCCTTAAGCTTGATCCAGGAACAGGCAGCAGTTGTGGGCAGGGGGATTCTGACACCAAAGATTGTAGGATATAATCTTGACCTACTGCAGCTTTAGGTGAGGGAATAGGAACATCCATCCCCTTTGCATGATAGGGAATAAATTCTCCTGATACATTCATGCCGCCCAGCGTGAATTCAATTGTCTTCAAATCAATCAGGTCTTGAACTTTATGTTTAAAAGCTTTACAGTTCGCGACGTTGTGCCCCTGTCCCCCAGAGTGGAAATCGCAATGAGCATTGATATCAAAGCCCGGTGGTGGTTGGCCAGTAAATAGAGCCAAAGTTCGAGGCTTAACCAACTGAAGTTGGAGCAAGAGCTGCACCAACTGAGCATAATCCATGGGGATCTGATAGAAGATTCTGTCTTGTGATTTTGTCCTTTGACTATATCTTCTAATCCTAGGATTCTCCTAAGAAACGGGACGTAGCTGATGACACGGAAATTTCAGTACCTCCTGTTGTGCGGAAGATCTCTGACACACATTATGCTCTGGTAAAGGTTCCACAGACAAAAGTGGAGCAAGCATCTTTGCTGCAGCCTCAGGTACTTGATCACCTTCCTTTCTGAGCACGTTCCTTATCACTTCCATGATTAAGCCCACCTGAGTTTTCAAATGCTGGTTTTCCTCTCTGAGTGCATTCTGATCCAAGTGCAACGCTTGCATGTACAAGATGAACTGCCCCATTTGGCCTTGGACTTTCTTCAGCTCTGCTTGAACTTGCTCCATAACTTTGCGGGGATTCCCGCGATGTATCTGATTGTATAACCTGCAACAAATTAGTGGAGTACATGAAGTCAGATTAACAGTTTCGAGGAACCTATTATGCAAAAATAATATGCAAGATGCAGACAAATATGCAACAGGGAAATTTCAGGATAGCACCGAGACAATTGGGAACCCCAAGATCCAAATAGGGATAACCATCACACATATATCCACCATATAGGAGTAACCGAATACAAACAAAGTTACCTCGACCAACAAGCCTAGCGATGGTCAGCATACAGTAATGAACAAATGCTACACAGGGATACAACCCTCAAATGAGTCTTCAGTTTGATACTCTTCCGAACAACTGCTCTCGGTGAATTCCTCTGATACATGAACTGATACACCTGCTTGGCTGGTTGAAGGAAGATCGTTAATTTAAATACCCTGAGGCGTGACTGAGATCCTGTTGGAATCCAGCAGAGTCTGAACCTGGCTTCTAAGCACCTTACAGTCTTCAGTTGAATGCCCTTGTGCCCCAGCATGGTACTCACAGCGGGCGCTGACATCAAAACCTGGCGGATACGGCGGAATCTCTGGATTAATCTTCTTTGGCACTATCAACTCACCTTTGATCAAATCCGGTAACAGCTGACTGTATGATACCGGTAGCTGAGTAAAATGGCTTCCTGGGTCTTTGTCTGGCGTGCTGACGCGGTTGACGAAGATATGATTGTTGACTTTGATGGGAAACAGATACCTGATACACAGACCCAACAGATTGCTGACTCTGAACACTCGAAGTATCTGAAAACTGAATATGAGGTACAGGAGATTCTGAAAGAACATCACTTCCTTTTTCCCACTCTTCCTGAGAACTAACAACAGATTCATTCTCATCAACTGAGATATAGGGGATGCTTCGAATCTTTCCGCTCTTGAGTCCACTCTCAATACGCTCACCCATTATCACCAAGTCAGCAAAGTTTGACATTCCACCACTGATCATCTTGTCAAAGTAATGGCCTTTCAAGGTACCCAAGAATATATCAACTAACTCCCTGTCCTGAAGTGGGGGTTGAACACGAGCAGCTAACTCTCTCCATCTCTGCACATACCCTCTGAAGGATTCATTGTTCGCCTAAGATAATTCCTGCAACTGCACGCGACTAGGAGCCATGTTAAGATTGTAGTTGTACTGCTTCACAAAGGCATTGGCTAAATCTGACCATGATCAGATGCAACTACTTTCCAACTGCATATACCAACTCAACGATGCTCCACTCAGACTGTCCTGGAAGCAGTGAATCATAAGCTCATCATTGTGGACATCTGAAGTCATTTTCCTGCAGAACATTACCAAATGCTGCTTCGGACAACTATCCCCTTTAAACTTCTCAAAATTCGGCATTTTAAACTTCGGAGGCATCACAAGACCTGTGTTGCGGTGAGAATCGTGATACCAAGCTATTGATTAACTTGAATCTTTAATTCTTTGAATTCACAACTGGACTTTAATTTATCCAAAGGAATGGTCTAAAGAAAGAAAGAACCCTTTTCGCGATGTAACAACAACTCTAAGAGATTCGGGGATCGGGGGTTGGTTATGCCTAGGGTAGGTATTTCACATCCTAAACATCTGTAGTACTCTACAGGAACCTTTTGTTTGTTTGCATCCTAAGTTTGGTAAATATTTGCTAAGGTTTGGGATTGGGTAAAAAGGTGTAGGTTGAAACCTAAAGATAGTTTCTAAATTTGCTCACAAAGACATCACGTCCTCTGCCTACGTATCCTTACTAGGATAGAATCAGAGCAATCGTAGTTCACCTCACAAGGGATGAAGAACACTTGATTATGATCAAGGTTCAAAGGGGAACAAACATATCGATGATTGGGTAGAGTTTAAAAAAACTCTCTAGATCTATGTTGAACTTTCAAGAAAGGGGAGTAAGTAATCATTGATATGATTCTTACATAGAGTTTACAAACTCTATCCTAGGGTTCTAGTTGAAAGAGCACTCCTAGCAAAGGTGGGTTTTCTAGACTTAAAGCAAAGTCTAATAGTTTAAATGTTCTAACTTAACTAAGTTAGGGTTGAAGATGACTTCACAAAGTCAAGGGAAAGGTAAATGAGCTATCCAATGACACAAAGGTCAAGGGAGATACTTTTCCTTTGGAAGGAGAGAGGGGAAGGCAACTTGGATGAGAACTAACAAGTTCCATCACTTGGGGAAACAATACTTAACAGAGCAAGATTACAAATGAGCAATATGAGATAAGATCAAGACAAGTAAGCATGCAAATTACAATGAGCATATACTTCAAATGATATCAAGGGTTACAACCAATAGTCAATCATCTTAACAAAGATTTGGGGCATATCTTAACAAAGATTGAAGCATGATAAAAGTAGCAACCATGTGAACAAATCATAAATTGAAAGTGGGCATGTCATAAGTTCAAAGCATAGTAAATGTGACAACAATGTACATAGATGACACTCAAACACAATTAAATCAGTTTAAACCTCATAATTTAGGAGGAATGGATGAGACAGGATTATGGTGACATCCAAAGGGGGTTCCCTAACATGTTAACTAACAAGGGGAATAAACATCTTACAAGAAATTCAATCATGCTCAGAGTAAGTCAACTGTAAGTTAGATCGCTAATTACAATAAATGAATAATTTTCAATATGAGCAAAGTATATCACAATTTATGACAACAAGTAATATTTTCACATCACACAAAAATAGACATTATAACAAACATGTTGTAAAAAGAATGGACCAAAAATGGTAAAATATGAACAAGTTACAAATATTTGAAGTTTTGATGAATTATGACAATAAAACCAATAAACAAGCAAATAAGAATGAAAAAGGGCCAAGCTGGGAGTTGAACCCAGGCCCTTTAGCTACCAGCATACAACAACAACCAACAATCCACACACGCGCGCATGTTAACCAATGGAAAAGAGAGAAGAAAAAACAATGAATCAAAGTGAGTGAAATAAAACAAAAAAAATGTCCCAACCAGGGATCGAACCAAGGACCATGGACAAGATGAGTGACTTAAGGCGCATGCTTCTACCACTGGGGTGGCTATACATCCGTTGATGTAGCCACCCCCATAAGTATATATGGCGCGCTTGGCAAGATTTCTGGGCCAAAACATAAACAACCAAAATGGCAAATGCGTGAAGAATCGAAACTCAGTCAAAACTCCATTGAATTGGATGAAATCTTAGTCTAACTTGTGTATTTTTAAATGAGGAATACATTGGTGACATTAGAATTATGAAATTGTGCTCTTAATTTAAAATTCGATAGAAGATGCAAATGGACACTTAAGATGCATGATGACATTCAATTCATGTTTTGTGCACATTTGAGTGAAACAAATCACACACACAATCTTCCAACATATCAATTAAACATTCTACACTTAAAGGCCAGCTACAGAATACGTTGAAATAGAAATGGCTTGTAAGTTGCAAGTTTGGTGATATGAGTTGCATTTTGAAGAGCATGGATCAAACCATAGGCATTTAGGATTAATGAGAGGTGTGAGCAAGTTACAAACATGATTGTGAATGAATTCAAGCAAAAGTTTTGATCAAAACAGTGTTGGATCAATAAGTGACATATGAATTGCAAGCATTGACATAATAATGAAGGAAAGCTGTCAAAAACAGATGGAAAAATTTCAATGTACATACACCTGGCCTAACATTTCTAAGCATGTTATTTGATGTTGCTCTCAAATGCTATAAATCAAACATAAATGCTCAGGCAGAGGGAACATAGTATGATATCATATCAGTTGTGAATGAAACTTGTGAAAAGAATGAGCTTGCTTTTAAAACCACGATGATAAAATGACTTTCAAATCAAAACCAAAATATTTAGAAACTGAACATATAACAGTTATAATCATGTGCATTTGTGGCTAGATCGAAATGTGATATGAGGGAGGAACCAATGATGATGAACAAAGCAGCCAAGCTGCAGGCCAGGGTCAAAGTGGCCCTGCTGCCCAGAATCCACACAAAGGGCTGAACATGGATGAAAAATCAATCTTGGATCAGAACAGAACATGAGAAGTCATGAAACCTCAACCAAATTATCAAACTGCAATAAGAAACAAGCTAAACACAACCAAGATGCTAAGATCAAACATCAAACACAGCTGTCATGTGTTACTAAGTGAAAATGAAAAGAAGTGCCAGTTGGAAGCTAAAGTCATGAAATAGACTTAATCAGGTTGGACAGACCTTGCATACCAAGCATAAACAACCTCTTGAGTGTTTCCACACTCCAAGACTTGCCTCAAACCCAACAAAATTGAAAATCATATATCAACTGCTTGAACACACATAAAAAAGCATAATTGAAAACATATCATGATTGGAATGGGCTAGGACAAAATAAACATCATCCACAAGTTACAATCATGTCCATGAATGATTCTATACCTCAAGGCTGACCAAACAATGTATACAACACAAACCAGTTATTAAGTTGCAATGGTATCATGCATGGTAGCAGGCTGCAGATGGAATGCTAAATTCAAGAATGAGCAAACTCAGTTAACATACACACCACATACAATCTGTAATTATGCTGACAAGTGATTTTAGGTTCAATGACTTAGTGAAAATGTTTCAAACAGGCCAATGGTATGTGTGTGCAGCTGTGATTTTTCAAAAAAAGGAAGTTTTGACAATAGGGTGAGGGCCAAGTTTGCTCAGTCAACAATAAAGGGTTTCTACACCTCAAACATGACAATGAATGAGGTCATACCCAAAATTCAAACATATTGCAAACAGATTAGAAGTTGGCATGGTCATGGTATATCTTAGCTTAAAAATGCAATTTGATGGTGACAAGATGAAACAGGTAAGAATAGATCAAACAAGCAATATACTCACATCAAAATCATGAAAATGGATGAGTTTATGCTTAGAAATCAGGCCTAGGCAAACAGAAAAAGGACTTGGCATGTTGATGGCTAAAAAGTTGTTTTGAATCATAACTTGGTACAGCAGGGCACTTTGGCCAGTAATGAAGTTCTAAAGCTAATCCAATGATGCACACACATCATAATCATGTCAAAGGATACTTTCATGCTCACAAATTAGTTCAAATCATCATCGAACAGAAAAGAGCATATTGAAACTCAAGAAATGCAAAAACAACAACTCATTAAGGCAACAAGTAAGTTCATGGCAGTTGGGATGATTTGGCACCACATATAAGTTTCAAACTTGTAGAACATTGATTCTATACACATGGATAAAGCAAAAATCAGTTGGAACAGAAAATGGTATATTGGTAGTATCATAAGGTTTTGACAATGCAGTTGGAAGTGACAAGTTGTTTTTTTGAGAAAGCAAGGGCAGTTTGGACATACACATACCACATATAATCTCAAAACAAGATAGATGATGTCTTCACAACTTAAAAACCACATAGGATGCACAAAATGAAAACTGGTATGCTTTTGCAAAATCTTGACAGCAAACATATACAAAAACTCACAGCTGGCCCTAACAATCAAATCTCAAGTTCTCAACATTTCAACCAGCTCAACTAGGCAAACAAGATCATGTAAACACAAATCAATAGTTTAGCACACTTGAGATACAACATGGCAAACACAAACCTCTTAACACCAATCTCATGGTAATGATAAAGCCAAATGACACAAAATAACATAAGTGTGAAAACAAGAACCAAACTAGATTAAAACATGATCTAGGGCAGGGGGATCATATGAATAACTTACAAGTTATCCAAATCTCACTAATGAACAAGGTTTGACAGTTCTAGGGCTAAACACACCACATTTCAATATTGGATTCTCAAAATACTACCATATAGACCAAAACTCACAAGCAAGTTATACATGATATCAAGGCACAATCTTTGTAACATATCATCCACACATCATTTACAAATGAAAATATATTAACAAGAGCAAGTAACATGACCATGAAACAAGAGTTCTTGACCAAGAACTAAAGTGGGGCAGCAATGGTACATTTTCAACAAAATCAAGCCAAAATGATACAACATGATAATGTATGATCAAGAAAGGGTGTGAATGTCACATACCTCTTGTAGACAAGTCTTGAATAAGCTAAGAAGCTTAGAAACCCAGAGGTGCTCTTTTTTTGCAATGATGTGAGACTTGCTTCCTCTTGAAGCAACCAAACCAAACTTTAGGACAGGTGGATTTAATGGATTTCCAGCTGGTTTCTAATGCCTTAGACAGTTATAATATGATGTATGCGAGGTGTATAGATGGCTAGATCAACAAGAAAAGGCTTAGACCAAGATTTGGCAAGTTTTGAGGGTTGTGGTCAAACTTCCTTAGTGTGAAAGTTGACTTTTAGCAATTTGATAGTTTTTGAAGGTTTGGAGGTATGGACACCTTCTATATGACATTTAAAGATTGTATGGATGCTTTTTAGAGGTTTGGAAGGGCTGGAACTGATCTTGAGCAGATTTTTGCTCAAGGCAGTTTTTTGGTGGAAATGGAAATTTTGAAGACTTTAGGATTCTTGATGAATGAGAGGAGAGTGAGAGCTGTGGTTTTATGATATTGCTCTGGTGTGTTTGAGCTCATAGAGGAGGCCTCTATTTATAGGAGAAACGAGGGTGAGGGTTGATTTGGTTTTTTCCATTTTTGGATGGAGTCTTGGAAGAAAATCTTTCCATATCTAGTGGCAGCCATCTTCACATCAGTTCCATGGCTCTATGCAAGCAAAAACCAGCTGATATGAAGGAGTGAGGTGACTTGAAGTGAAGCTAGAGAGATAGGGAGCTGCAGCTGCCACATTCTTGGGGAAAATTTCTCTTTCCTCCCTTTTATGATTATTTTAATATCAACTTGCTATCAACTTGCAATGCTCCTCAAACCAACTCATTTTCTGGTTTTCTCCTCATTTACACCTCACATTATCAGTTTGAATTACAATCCAAGGGCTGAGAATGGCTGATGTGGTGAAAATCTGATTTTGAGAAGTTTTGACAAAGTGGTTCTAAGTGTGGCAGGCCCAACTTCTATGGTGCATAACTTCCTGCTCAAACATGCTATTGAGGAGTTCTAGCACAATTTGGAAAGCCCTTAAGTAGCTCTACAACTTTCATGTTTTGGGAATTTCCAAATTCTTGATGGAACTAGGTTGAAAAACCCTTCAAAGTTCTGAAAAAATCACTTACAAGTTATTTCCAAATTCTTGATGGAACTAAGTTATTTTCCCTTCAAAAATGAATTTTGCTATAACTCCAATTCCATGCATTTTTTGATCATGGACCACTTTGAGGCTTTTGTAGGATTTTTCAAGAGATTTCTAATGAGCTTTGAACCAGTTCAATTGGATGTGTGGTTGAGGAGTTATGGTCTTGCCCCTTTCGAAACCCTAATTCTCGATTTTTGCAATTACATCTTAACCCTTGATCCAATGGTCATGAAATTGTATGGAGAGGTGTAATATGATATAAGGAACATTATTGATTCACACCTTGAATTCAAATTCCTTATTGTTGAAGAGTTGACTTTTCGGTCAAACGTTCGATCGATCGGTGTCCACCCAGTCGCCCGTTGGTGATCCAGATATCCTGGGGACTTGAAACTCTTTGGATGGACTTTACTAAGCCATAGGAGCATAATGGACCTTGATCCCATCATTGAAATACTCTTTGAATCGAAACTCAAACTACAGTTGACTTTTTCTAATCGAAAACCCTAATCGGGTATCTCAAATTGCACTGTTCTCAATCCCCTGGTGACCACCTCAAATTGCACTCATTCTTGGTCCCACGTATCATCCTTAATCTTGTTTGAATTTGGATCAATCCAAAATATTGATTGATCAAACCCTCGAAGTTTCGATTTTGACGGTACGGAACCCTAATTCATCTGCATCTTAACAAAGATAAACTGAAAATGGGTTAAGGTTAGTTAATCAAGTGAATATGATCCTACAATGATGATGAGGATCTAAGGGATAAACATTTGGGGTGCAACAGATGCCCCTATTTAAATATCTTCACTAGATGGTGACGAGAGATGACAAACCTCATAGAATCGCAGTGAAAGGTATTTAAATATAGCAAACCGGAAATTTTGTCCCTTAGATCCGATGGTATGCAAAAGGACCAATGCAAATACGTCATGAATCTAAATGATGTTACATGATGCTTGAATGCAATACGGACGCAGACACACGAGCAAAAAATAAAAGAATGGTCAATACAACGAGTAACCACTCACGAGGGACCCAGCACACTGGGGAAAAATTCCAAGCGAAGTAGGCAAGATAGTTCAGACATGACTACATGTGCTTGTTCAAGGAAATCTTTCACACCGGGGACACGAATTCCACTAGGGAAGACACATCTTCGTTGGGGAAAGGAGATACGAACCTCATTGGGGATAACCAGATGAGGAAGTCCACCGAGGAAGAAGACAATTCTTCACTGGTGAAACGAAAGAGAAGAAATGCAAACCACACTGGGCACAGAAACCTACTGGGAAAAACTATGTTGGGGGAACAATTCCACTGGGGAAGCAGAACTTCATCGGGGAAAAGACGGAACGAAGACACGAATCTCACTGGGGATAACCAGGTGAGAGATTTCCTATAACGAAGAGTTCAAACGGGATCTTTAGGAAAAGGTTAGAAACAAGACCGGACGTGCCGGGGAAACTAATATCCACTAGTTCTCCGAGACTCGACTTGGAAAAGCAACAGCTTCAACTGGGGAGACTAGTGACGACTAGAATAGCTTCGAACGATGCTAGTTTCCACTAGACTTACTGGGGATATAGTGACGACCAAATCAATAACAGTTTCCAAGAAGTGCTAAACATTACCAGACTTCCTGGGGATATGGTGACGACCAAATCAATAACAGTTTCCAAGAAGTGCTAAACATTACCAGACTTCTTGGGGATATGGTGACGACCAAATCAAAGTTCCAACTACAATTGGGAATTCCAACAATGTTGCTAAAACAACAGGACTCTGGCTGGGGAAGTTGGTAACAATCAACTTTCGGCACTAATAACGATTAGTTTTCAAACAATGCCAGTAACCACTGGATCTAGAGGGGACTGGTGATAACCAAATTAGGATATACCAATAACAATTGGTTCTAGATGATGCTAGTAGCAACTAGACTTAACTGGGAATTTTGGTGACGACCGAATCCAAGGAGACCAATGACCATTGGATTTTCAAAGAGTTTGGTAACGACCAATCAAAGTGACAATAACAATCTGATTTAAGCGATGCCAATAACTATTGGACTTAGGCCAATTGGTGACAACCAAATTAGGTATACCAACTGGTTCAGGATACTGCTAGTAAACACTAGATTTTCCAAACAATGCTAGTGACCACTAGACTTAGAAAGATTGGTAATAACTGAATCAAGAAGCACCAATAACAATTGGATCTGAAGGTAATACTAGTAACCACTAGATTCAAGAAGATTGGTAATAACCGAATCAAAAGGTACTAATAACCATTGAATTTGCAGGCAGTACTAGTAACGACTAGGTTTTTAATCAGATTGGTGAAAACCGAATCAAAGGGACTCCAATAACAATTGGTTTGCTTTATAACAGAATCAGTGACAACTGGGTTTGGAAAATGGTTGGTGACTACCGAATCACGGTACCGGACGTAATTAGTTTTGAACGTGTGCTAGTGACCACTAGTCTTTGTTGGTGACAACCAAATCGAAGATGAAAATTGGTAACGACCCCCTGTTTGTGTAAATTGGATATTGCTAGTCACCACTAGCTTCCCAGAGAAAAATAAGGAATCCCAGGATGTCAACTTTGAAGCGAATTTTGTAACAACAAAGATAAAGATAAAGGTAACAACCAAAGGATCTCAAAGGCAACAACCAAAACCAGGAATGCAAATAAATGTGTATGCTGGCATGATGTTGTATGTAAGATGCAGACCGACTCGCAGGAACAAAAGAAAGCAAAACAAAAAGGGAACTCGTCACACTGAGTTTCAAGACGCCTCAAGTCGGGCGACACTTTCTTCTTTGGTGTAGATAACGATCTTTTCTCAATAATATCCTCGTAATTCTGCAGAGAAGAAGTCTTGGCTTAAGAGCCATAATTTCTGTCGGACACATATAGCTTGGTCAAAGGTAACAACAAACTTCCACAACTTTGAGAACTGTGTAATATCATCATATTACCTCTAGAATTTTTCAATCATCTTGTCAAATCGTGCTTCCTTTTTAAAACAAGACTTTAAGTTTTTCAAAACACTTTGCTTTCATGAAAATTCTTACTAACAAATAAGTGAAATTGCATAACAAAAATAGCGGATCATAACAATGATTTGGCCCAAAAATCTGATTTTATTGATAGACAAGAACTTTACAAAAGGCAAAGCCTTGGGAACTTTATAAGTTTGAAAAATGGCAAACAGAAAAAGGTTACAGAATCCCATAATAACCCGGTCCTTCTGACTGCCAGTTCACTTGCTTCGCTACTTCTGACGAGAATGACAGACGTTGATCCTTTTTTTTTTTGATATCTTGCACAAGACTCCGCTCCGGCGTCTGCCAGCTTTCACACATTGGGCTGTCATCTTGATGAAGCACTAAAATCTCCTTTCTAGGTATTTCGTTTCAAGCGTAGTATTTTCTCACTGCGTCTGAGTTGATGGGATACTTGAGCTGTTAGCCATCTATAGTTTCGAGAATCAGAGATTCTCCAGAGAAGACAGTCTTTACAACGAAAGGGTCGTCATAGTTGGGCATCCACTTGCCACGCATATCCTTTTGAGTTGGTAGGATCTTTCTAAGCACAAGCTCTCCTTCTCTATACTCTTTGGGATGAACCTTCTTGTTGAACGCTCTGATCATCCTTTGTTGATAGATTTGACTGTGACACATGGCCGTCATTCTTTTTTCGTCAATGAGGTTCAACGAGTCGAATCTTTCTTTTATCCATTCGTCTTCATCAAGATTTGCTTCCGTCAAGATCTTTAAGGAAGGGATTTTGACTTCAATGGGTAGCACAGCGTCCATCCCATACACTAAGGAAAAGGGAGTTGCCCCTGTCGAAGTGCGCACCGATGTTCGGTATCCGTGCAAAGAAAATGGTAGCATCTCGTGCCAATCTTTGTAAGTTACGACCATCTTTTGTATTATCTTTTTAATGTTTTTGTTTGCAGCTTCAACTGCGACATTCATCTTAGGTCTGTAAGGAGACAAATTGTGATGTTTGATCTTGAAATCGTCACAAAGTTCCTTCATTGTTTTGTTGTTCAGATTCGACCCGTTGTCAGTGATGATCTGGTTAGGGATACCATATCGGCAGATGATCTCCTTTTTGATGAAGCGAGCAACCACTTGCTTTGTCACGTTTCCATATGACGATGCTTCCACCCATTTGGTGAAGTAATCGATTGCGACAAGGATGAAGCGATGGCCGTTGGAAGCCTTCGGCTCTATTGCCCCAATCATATCTATGCCCCACATTGCAAAAGGCCATGGTGATGTCATCACATTGAGAGGATGTGGAGGGACATGCACTTTATCAGCATAGACTTGACATTTATGACATCTTCGAGCAAAGAGTATGCAGTCTGTCTCCAAAGTTAACCAGAAGTAGCCTGCTCTTAAGATTTTCTTAGCCATGGCGTGGCCATTCACATGGGTGCCAAAGGTTCCTTCGTGTACCTCGGTCATTATGAGATTTGCCTCGTTTTCATCGACGCATCATAGTAAAACCATGTCATGATTTCTCTTGTACAAGGTACCATTGCTGATGAAGAATTTAGATGACAATCTTCGTATTGCTCTTTTGTCAATTGTGGACACGTCAGCGGGATACTCTTGATTTTGGAGGAAATTCTTGATATCATGAAACCATGGCTTTTCATCAGATTCTTCATCTATTGCCATGACATATGCGGGTACTGTCCTTCTTTCGATGCGGATCAGAGGTGCCTCGTTGACAAACTGGACCTTCCACATTGATGCCATCATGGCTAGCGCATCGGCAATATGATTTTCTGCTCTTGGTACGTGCTTGAAGGTAATTTCATCGAAATATTCAACCATCTCCAAGATGTGGGTCTTGTAAGGGATTAATTTTTCATCCCTGGTTTCCCATTCTCCTTTGAGTTGGTATATCACCAAAGAAGAATCACCAATTACTTCCAAGATTTTGATGCGGAGATCAATGGCAGCTTCCAACCCTAAGATACAGGCTTCATACTCGGCTATGTTGTTTGTACATGAGAAACAAAGTCGGGTTGTGACGGCAGTGTACCCTCCAGTCGGATTTTTTAGAAAAGCTCCTACACCATGTCCACTTTTGTTCGACGCTCCGTCGAACATCATTTCCCAGCGGGATCCAGGATCGAGGCCTTCTTCTGGACCAGGCTCTGGTTTTATGCGTTGAATATACATCACATCTTCATCAAGAAAATCAAACTTGAGTGGTTGATAATCCTCCATAGGATGCTTTGCGAGGTGTTCTGACAAGACACTTCCTTTGATAGATTTTTTAGCAACATATTGGATATCGTACTCTAATAAGAGCATATGCCATCGGGCTAATCTTCCTGTTTGAGCTGGCTTTTCAAAGATGTACTTGATGGGGTCCATCTTAGAAATCAGCATTGTAGTGTGACAAATCATGTATTGCCTCAGACGCTTCGCGGCCCATGCTAACGCACAACAGGCTTTTTCCAGGGGAGAGTAACGACTCTCGCAGTCAGTGAACTTCTTGCTTAGATAATAGATTGCGTGTTCTTTCTTTCCTGACTCATCTGTCTGACCTAAGACACAGCCCATTGAATCTTCTACTACTGTCATATACATGAACAAAGGCCTTCCGGGTACAGGAGGAATCAACACTGGAGGTTCTTACAAGTACTGCTTGATTTTCTCAAATGCAGCCTGACAGTTTTCATTCCATACCACTGTTTGATCTTTTCGTAACAACTTGAAGATCGGTGTGCAGGTAGGGGTTAGATTGGAGATGAATCTGGAGATGTAGTTCAGACGTTCGAGGAAGCCTCTGACTTGTTTCTCAGTTTTGGGAGCAGGCATCTCCTGGATTGCTTTAACCTTGTTGGGATCTACTTCAATTCCTCGCTGACTAACGATGAAACCAAGTAACTTGCCTGAGCGGACTCCGAAGGTGCATTTTGCTAGATTTAATCTCAGTTGATACTTTTGGAGTCTCTCGAATAGCTTCAACAAATGATCCAAGTGGTCCTCTTCACTTTGGGATTTTGCGATCATATCATCCACGTACACTTCGATTTCTTTGTGCATCATATCATGAAAGAGTGTGACCATAGATCTCTGATACGTTGCCCCTGCGTTCTTCAAACCAAAAGGCATGACCTTATAACAATAGGTGCCCCATGGTGTGATGAAGGTTGTTTTCTCCATGTCATCTGGATCCATTTTTATCTGGTTATAACTAGAAAATCTGTCCATAAATGAGAATACTGCAAAGCTTGCAGTATTATCCACCAAAGTATCAATGTGTGGTAGAGGGAATCTTCCTTCGGACTTGCTTTGTTTAAATCCCTGTAGTCGACGCACATCCTGACCTTGCCATCCTTCTTCGGGACTGGTACAATGTTTGCCACCCATTCTGGATACTTGGATACTGCTAAAAAGCCGGCATCAATTTGCTTCTTGACCTCATCTCAGATTTTAGGCGCCATGTCTGGTCTTGACCTGCGAAGCTTTTGTTTGACCGGAGGACATTCTGGTTTCCAGGGGAGCTTGTGCATGACAATGTCAGTATCCAACCCTGGCATATCTTGGTAGGACCAAGCAAATACGTCAACAAAATCCCTGAGGATTGTTATTAGATTGTCTTTGATTTCTGGCCTTAATGATGCCCCGATCTTGACTTCTCTTTTGTCTTCTTCTGACCCCAAGTTGATGACTTCAGTCTGTTCTTTGTGGGCTTGGAGATAAACATCTTCGTATTCAGCCATTCTCTTCAACTCTTCAGGGACTTCTAACTCTTCGTCGTTCTCTTCTTCAGCTTGAAAGACAAATGAACCACTAGTAGAAGAAGCCGAAGGATAATAGGATTCTATGGTGGATGGAGGTATTCTGCATGTTTTATTTTGGAATAATTAGGCACACACACACAGACATGCAGATGAAGGGTTATTTTTTTTATTATTTTTTTTTCAAAAAAGATTGTCATTTTTCTTTTAACAAAAAGAGTGAAACTGATGCGCAAAACAAATAGCAAGAGTTTTAACAAAAACACTTTTTCATTAATGATTTTCAAATTTTGCAAAGTGGCCCAATATAAAATAATTCGCAGGTCTTGGGCAAGACCAGGAATTTTTAAAGAAAAACACAAAGCTAACAAGCAGAGAGAATTACTCTAAAGGTAAAAAGATGGTAACTTCCACAGCCTCTCAATTGCGCAACGCTGCTCCTCCCCTTGTTATTAGATGATCCAGATTACCATCTTCATCTTCAGAAATAACGGCATTGACTTGCACGCCGCCACTGGTGAATATCTCTTTCAAAGACTTCTTCTTCATGGTGCTTTCTTCTGGCTCGCCTTCTGGAGTTGGTTTGTAACCCAACCCTTGTCGATCATTTTTGGCTCGAGCATTGACTTTGATGACCTCTCCCCATCCCAATGGGACTCCAGCTTTCAGTGCTGCCTTAATACTTTGAGCAGAGGTAAATGATGGCCCACGGGTTATGTCTGATTCATTAACTAGAACAGCGTGAGCTATTTCTAGTGCTTGGAAGGCCGTCTCGAGGGAATCTTCATCAGCCTCAATATACCGGAATGATGACAAGTTGCTCACCATTAAGTCTTCTTCTCCATGGACAATGACCAACTGGTCATTCACAACAAACTTCATTTTTTGGTGGAGAGTGGAGGTGACAGCGCCAGCTGTGTGAATCCATGGTCTTCCAAATAGACAACTGTAGACCGGATTCATGTCCATCACCTGGAAGGTGACTTCGAAGATTTATGATCCAATTATGATAGGAAGATCAACTTCTCCTATCACGGTTCTCCTGGATCCGTCAAATGCTTTAACTATGAGAAAAGTTGGTCTCATGGTAGCACCTTGATATGCCAGCTTAGCCAAAGTCCTTTTAGGCATTACGTTGAGTGCTAATCCCGTGTCGACAAGAACTCAGGACATTGTATCTTCTTCACATTTGACTGACACATGTAAAGCACGATTGTGCTTACGCTTCTCAGCTGTCAGGTCGTTATCATCAAAGCTCAAAGTGTTGCAGGCAGTGATATTTGCTACAATGGAGTTAAACTGCCCCACTGTAATATCTTTAGTGACGCGGGCCTGCGTCAGAATTTTGAGCAATGCCTGGCGGTGTGCTGGAGAGCTTAAAAGCAAAGCCATGATCGAGATCTTGGAGGGTGTTTGGTTTAGTTGGTCCACTACCCTGTAATCACTTCGTCGAATGATTCTCAAGAATTCTTCTTCATCGTTCTTGAGACTTTCTTTTCCTCTAACTAAAGGTTCTTTGGCGGTGACTGCCTCTGGAACAGGCTTCTGAGGAACAGGAGTTTTCTGAACAGAAACTGCTGGTGGAGGAGTCTCATTATATGTTCGAGATTGGTAGATGCGACCACTCCGGGTCATTTTGCTTCCACTGGCAATGTTGGCCACACTTGCTGGTTTGAAAATCCCATCACACCATGAATAGTCTTGTTTTGGTGTTACGGCTCTTGGGTGAGGCTTGGATCCTCCCCTTGGCTCAAACCTAGTCTGTCCCCTCCCGAATTTCGGGGGTGCATCATCGCGAAATACTGGCCGAACGTTCTTGTAGTTTTTGTTACTGTTATCATCTTTGAATACGGCTCTTTTGTTGGGCTCTCCTGGTATGTTAAACACAGGTTCGATGACTGCCACATCTTCTTCCTTTTTTTGGTGGGTGATTTCTATCATTCCCTGTTCAATCATAGCCCGAATGTCCTTTTTCACAGTGTCACAACCCTCAGGATTCAGCATACATTCTTTGCAATCTTCGTGAGATGTCTTGAGTGACCATGCATGAGCGAGGCGTTTGTGTAGGTCTGCTAATGGCACTTTGATCTCACCAATAGTAGTAACTTTCTTGTCTTCTGATCCCTCCCGTTCTTCAGTAATGGCGTTGACTCCACCATGATTTGGAAGAGGGTTACTCTTTATGTTGGGGTGATTATCTTCGAAGGATAGAATTCTCTTTTCAATTAGTTCACGAACTAGATGCTGGAGGGCGAAGCAACCTTCGAGATCGTGGCCTGGAGCGTTCTCGTGAAATGGGCAACGAGCATTTGCATTGTAATAGAACGGGAGTGGATTAGGTGGAGCACCTAATTTTCTTGTTTTAACCAGCCCTCTTTCTATTAGCATGGGAAACAGGTCAGTTTAACTCATTGGAATAGGCTGTATCTTTGGCCTATTTGCTTGATAATTTTCCCTCGGGGCCCTGTTCTGAGGTTGTTGACCCTGCGGCTGCTGGTATTGTTGTTGATTGCCAGGCTGAGACTGGTGCTGATTGCTAGATGCCCCAGGTTGGGGACCATGTTGTGAAGAAGGTTGAAAAACCGGGGTCACTGCCGCCACATATGATGGTTGGTACTGTTGGTGGTGGCTTCGTGAGCTTTGTGCTTTCTTTCCATATGTGGTTGCACTTACCTCTCCCTCTTACTTTTTGTGGAAAGTGCTGACTGGCTTCTTTGTCATGCTGGCGCTTGAGGTAATATTTGGAGTGGTCACTTTTCCACTCTTTAAACCTGCTTCCACCTTGATTCCTACTGCCACAATATCATAGAAATTTGTTGTGACACTGTTGATCAAACGTTCATAGAATTCTGGTCGGACTGTATCCTCAAACTAGTCTGCCAACTCCTTCTCAATAAGGGGAGGCTCTACTTGTGCTGCAGTTCCGCGCCATCTTTGCGCATACTCCTTAAAGGTTTCAGTATTTTTCTGTGTCATGCTGAGAAGCTGACGGCGGTCGGGAGCTAGGTCCATGTTGTACTTGTACTGCTGAATAAAAGCATCTGAAAGGTCTTGGAAACTGTCGATTTTAGCTTGATCTAAATCGAGATACCACTTAGCCGAAGCCCCTTTAAGACTATCTTGGAAACAATGTACTAACAGTTTATCATTTTCAATATGCGGAGCCATCCGCCTACAGTACATGATTAGGTGCACTTTAGGACAAGTGGTCCCCTCATATTTGTCGAAGATTGGCATTTTAAATTTCTGAGGAAACACCAATCCAAATACCAGACATAGATCCTTCGCATCAGATCCAAAGACATGATTTCCTTTAATGGCCCTCATGCTTTTGGCCATGATGTCCATCTCCACTCTTAATTTTTCGTGTTTTTCGTCCTCAGCTTCAGATCCATCGGGTATATCAAAGATTGGCTGTTGATCGGAGAAAACTGGTCACACAGTGGTAGGTCCACCTGCTTGAGTAAAAATAGTGTTTCTAGTTGTTGAGTCGAACAGGGGATTGAGACTCGAAGATTGCATATTGTTGAATGGCAGCACAAAATCCCGGGACATGCCGTAGGGAAACTCTGCTGAAGTAACAGGAGCTATTGTGACATTGGCCGCTGCTGTGGCAACTTCGGAGATCACTGTAGGTTGCGTATCCATTTTTGCTTTGATTATGTTGAGGACTTCCATGATCTAGCTGACGTCCCCTTTGATCCCTTCAATGTCATTATCCATTTGATCGAACCTTTGGTCGTTATCTGCCATTTTCTTTTGAGCTTGGGACCGTGTGTTGTATCTGTGGGTACTCAGCGTGACTCCTTATCTCCTTCTCTCTCTGAACAAGAACAAAGGATGAGCTGCGGAACCCAAATGCAGGACTGATGCAGGATGACATGCAAATGTAAATGCGTGTGCATAAACCATTCAAGGAAACTCAAATTTTTCGTTTACAAACAAAAAAAAGTTAGACCAACATGTAACGACATGCTTAAAAAGCGTTTTTCATTTGATAGCTGGAAATATATTACAATAGAGTGGCCCTTGCTAAAGAGCAAGACCTTTCTTACAAGGAAAATGAAAGTAAATGCAACAAACAGGATTTCAATCCTTTTTTAGGGAAAGCAGGGAAATGGTGAAACAAAGATTAATCTAACAAGATGATCCTTCTCCTTCTTGGACTCTGACATGAACTTGGTCCTGGCGGATAATCTCCCACAGGTCTTCGTTCTTTCTTTGCGCCTTGATCAAAGCATATCTTATCTCTTCTCTAGTTGCGGGGACCTCAGGCTCCATGGTTATCTCATAGTCATGAGTGTAGAACATGTTTAAGGCAATTTCTTTTGACCATAGTAGGTACCCCCTGGTGGTTAGACAACTTGAATTCTCCATTGGGGTTAGGCCCAAGAGGTGTGGATCTCTTTGAGCGTATTAAGCATTATCTTGTAGTTCTTGGTTGCGACCTGGTTCTGGTTCGGGCTCTGGTCCGATAGGATACTCATGTTGACGCCGAGCGAGAATAGGATTATAGGTGATCACCCCTTCTATCCCAATGACAGGCACATTGGGGAAATCTCCGTAGCTAGGAATCATGACCTGGTCACCAATGCTGGTGTCATACCATGTGATATCATGGTGTCTGAGCGTGACGAGTTTAGAAACCCATGCGCTTTTGGTAGGAAGCCTCTAAAGGATATGAGTCCTTGGCAGATGAGAAGTAAACCATCGGTCGAGTAGTGCAAGACAACATGAGAATTGCCCACAATCATACAAGATGAAACGGTGGATGACCACATAAGTGTCAGCCAGTATTGTGTTGACCAGATTTTTGATCATGAAGAGGCGGATCGCCTCTTCGCTGATGAAGTCGTAACTGCTTGGAAAAAGATACAGTCCATATATTAGTAATGCTAGAATCGCCTCAAAAATGCCTAGGCTTCTGCTTTCATAATGATACTCAGCCATCTCCATTAGAGGTCTGGCATCCATTCCATACCACCCTCCTTTCGCTCTCATCGGTGGTAAGTCTTCCAGCTTGATATGCAGGGCTTTAGCTAAGTCCCTCTTCTTTGGTTTTCCATAAGGGAGCGTAAAAGTCCATGGAATCTTTAAGTAAGCAGTATACTCTTTGAGGGTCGGGAGTAACTGAAAGTCTGGAAACACAAAGCAGTGGTAGGTTATATCATAGAATTCAACCAAGGCTTGCAACATGGGCTCGTTGATCGGAGCACTTATCAATGGCAATAGGTCCCCATATTTGACTATGAAAGCAGCAGGATTTCGGACAAGTCTCGTTAACATCCTTAGACGGCCCAACCTCAGATCTGGAACCCGAAACATGTCTCTTCTTACCATGTTGTTGTCTGCAAAAAGAAAAAAAATGAATTTCCTTGAATGGTTAGAAGAAGTGAAAATGCAAATGCAAATGGTTGTCATGGAACTCAGATATTTTCGAACATCAGAAGTCGCCATTTCATTGATTAACAAAACGGATTACAAAACATTGTTTCCCCTTACAAGAGTTTTAAACAACAGCTAAACGAATCCTATCAAAGTTCCCCTAGCAGCCTTAAATTGAGCTTCTCGATCTTTCTTTCCATCTGAGTCTTCTCAAAGATGAATCTATCCACAATTATCTTCCATGGATTAGACTGAGGCTCATAAGGTTCTTCTAGTGCTTTCCTCTTCTTACAAGAGAGGATTTCTTCATCTTTCAACTGGAGTTGTCTCTGGAGCTCCACATTTTCTTCGACAACTATTTGATACTTGTGCTTCCAAGCTTCTTCAGTTTGTTGTGCTTTAACCAAAGCAATTTTCAACTTTTCTTCTTCAGACATGAAGACTAATGGGCGTTCTTCCTTTAAAGCCATAGGCTCTTGCTTAGGATACGACATCCTTAATGTGATGGCTCTTTTTCGAACCCATTGGAGGTAAGGTTCCAAAGAGACACAGTTGAGTCTTCCAAGATCCTTCTTCCCTTTCTGGTGTAGATGCTTCCAAGCCTCTAGAATCTTCTCTTTTAGTCCTTGTCTATCTTCCCCTTCTTTGAAGAAGATACTTTCCACTTGAACACTATTGGGTTTGTCCTTTAGAGGGTATCCCAATTGTCGGCGGGCGAGTATTGGGTTGTAGCTGATCCCTCCATTAATGCTGAGAAGAGGTACATTTCCAAATTACCCACAATTGTCAATAATCATTATCCCATCATAATCACGACTATACCAATCAATATCAGAGTGGGTAAGAGCCATGATCTTTTGCGACCACCATCCTTTCTTTGGATCCCAAAAAGCGTTGGCTTTGGGCAAGTGTGAAGTGAACCATTTGTACAATAAAGGAGCACAACAAGTGATCATTCCTCCATTGTGAAAGTTCCTCAGATGAACAGAATGGTATGTGTCTGCTAACAAGGTAGGCACAGGATTCTTCTTCAAGAAAATTTTGATGGCATTGAGGTCCACAAAATTATCAAAGCTCAGAAACAAGAATATACCATAGATGAGTAAGGCAAGAATAGCCTCGAACGCATCCATGCTTAAATGATCTGCATAATACTGAGGTTTTTCAACCAAGAATTCTGCTTTTAACCCAGAGACTCCTCCTTTTATAATCAGATTCTTTTTTATATCAACCACTCCCAAACGTGTAGCTTTGGCAATATCTTGCTCTTTAGGGTCCTTCTCCACAATTGGAAAAGGAGAATCTTCAATAATGGGCAATCCAATCAACTGAGAATACTCTTCTAGTGTGGGCACTAGCTGATAATCAGGGAATGTGAAACAGTGGTAAAGTGGATCATAAAACTGGAGAAGAGTAGAAAGAAGTCCACTATCTATCTTTATCTTCAAGAGTAGCGACAGCTTTCCATATCGGCTTTGAAATCCCTCTGAATCTGTCACTAAGGTGCTCAACCTTTTCAAATCATCTAGGTTAAAACCCTTGTAAGTGTACTTCAAAGTTTTCTTTCTTTCACTGTTCATGACGACCTTTGATGTTTACAAACAACAAAGTCTGAGTTCCATGAAACCATATGATGATGATATGAGGATATGAATGCAAGATGCACAAACACAAGCAAATGCATATGCATACAACACAAACTTAGGGTTAAGGACAAGCATGAGTCCAAAGGTCTACCCATCCCCAAAGATTTGTACTATGGATTGATTGTACCTGCCGAACGGGTTCTACAAAGTTCCCAGAGTCATCAACCCATCTTTCGGATATTATCAACTTCCCAAATCACTTGGTAATCGATAATATTCTCAAGAGAATCTCGTCTGAATGTAGTATCGCATATCAACTACTTCGGAAATACTTCCTTATAGTCATTGCACTACGTCCTAATAAGGCTAAAGTGGGGTAAAGTGTATTCTAAAAGTCCACAGTGTCATGGGCTCCTTCGTTGAAAATCGCATTGTTTTCACGAATACTCAATCAACAATACTAAAACTTTCAAGAGGGCCTACACTGAGCGGTGGTTTCTCAAGTTAGCTTGGTTGGGAATCAACTCCCTATAAGCCTTCATGAATATACCACCATCCTATCATAATTTCACTCAAGTCCAGGTATAGGACCGTCTCACCACTCAAAACACCCAATACCCAACAATCAAACAAATATATTGACAAATATACATGTTAAGCAGATATTCACAAATATAGCACGCAATTAAACAAAATAGGCTAAACCCTCAAATAAGTATAATAAGTTTTCCCCAGTGAAGTCGCCATTTCTGTTGCGGTGAGAATCGTGATACCAAGCTATTGATTAACTTGAATCTTTAATTCTTTGAATTCACAACCGGACTTTAATTTATCCAAAGGAAAGGTCTAAAGAAAGAAAGAACCTTTTTCGCGATGTAACAACAACGCTAAGAGATTCGAGGATCGGGGGTTGGTTATGCCTAGGGTAGGCATTTTGACATCCTAAACATCTGTAGTACTCTACAGGAACCTTTTGTTTGTTTGCATGCTAAGTTTGGTAAATCTTTGCTAAGGTTTGGGATTGGGTAAAAAGGTGTAGGTTGAAACCTAAAGATAGTTTCTAAATTTGCTCGCAAAGACATCGCGTCCTCTGCCTACGTATCCTTACTAGGATAGAATCAGAGCAATCGTAGTTCACCTCACAAGGGATGAAGAACAATTGATCATGATCATGGTTCAAAGGGGAACAAACATATCCATGATTGGGTAGAGTTTAAGAAAACTCTCTAGATCTATGTTGAACTTTCAAGAAAGTGGAGTAAGTAATCATTGCAATGATATCATGCATGGTAACAGGCTGCAGATGGAATGCTAAATTCAAGAATGAGCAAACTCAGTTAACATACACACCACATACAATCTGTAATTATGCTGACAAGTGATTTTAGGTTCAATGACTTAGTGAAAATGCTTCAAACGGGCCAATTGTATGTGTGTGCAGCTGTGATTTTTCAAAAAAAGGAAGTTTTGACAACAGGGTGAGGGGCAAGTTTGCTCAGTCAACAATAAAGGGTTTCTACACATCTCAAACATGACAATGAATGAGGTCATACCCAAAATTAAAACATATTGCAAACAGATTAGAAGTTGGCATGGTCATGGTATATCTTAGCTTAAAAATGCAATTTGATGGTGACAAGATGAAACAGGTAAGAATAGATCAAACAAGCAATATACTCACATCAAAATCATGAAAATGGATGAGTTTATGCTTAGAAATCAGGCCTATGCAAACAGAAAAAGGACTTGGCATGTTGATGGCTAAAAAGCTGTTTTGAATCATAACTTGGTACAGCAGGGCACTTTGGCCAGTAATGAAGTTCTAAAGCTAGTCCAATGACACACACACATCATAATCATGTCAAAGGATACTTTCATGCTCACAAATCAGTTCAAATCATCATCAAACAGAAAAGAGTATATTGAAACTCAAGAAATGCAAAAACAACAACTCATTAAGGCAACAAGTAAGTTCATGGCAGTTGGGATGATTTGGCACCACATACAAGTTTCAAACTTGTAGAACATTGATTCTATACACATGGATAAAGCAAAAATCAGTTGGAATATAAAATGGTATATTGGTAGTATCATAAGGTTTTGACAATGCAGTTGGAAGTGACAAGTTGTTTTTTTGAGAAAGCAAGGGCAGTTTGGACATACACATACCACATATAATCTCAAAACAAGATAGATGATGTCTTCACAACTTAAAAACCACATAGGCTACACAAAATGAAAACTGGAATGCTTTTGCAAAATCTTGACAGCAAACATATACAAAAACTCACAGCTGGCCCTAACAATCAAATCTCAAGTTCTCAACATTTCAACCAGCTCAACTAGGCAAACAAGATCATGTAAACACAAATCAATAGTTTAGCACACTTGAGATACAACATGGCAAGCACAAGCCTCTTAACACCAATCTCATGGTAATGATAAAGCCAAATGACACAAAATAACATAAGTGTGAAAACAAGAACCAAACTAGATTAAAACATGATCTAGGGCAGGGGGATCCTATGAATAACTTACAAGTTATCCAAATCTCACTAATGAACAAGGTTTGACAGTTCTAGGGCTAAACACACCACATTTCAATATTGGATTCTCAAAATACTACCATATAGACCAAAACTCACAAGCAAGTTATACATGATATCAAGGCACAATCTTTGTAACATATCATCCACACATCATTTACAAATGAAAATATATTCACATGAGCAAGTAACATAACCATGAAACAAGAGTTCTTGACCAAGAACTAAAGTGGGGCAGCAATGGTACATTTTCAACAAAATCAAGCCAAAATGATACAACATGATAATGTATGATCAAGAAAGGGTGTGAATGTCACATACCTCTTGTAGACAAGTCTTGAATAAGCTAAGAAGCTTAGAAACCCAGAGGTGCTCTTTTTTTGCAATGATGTGAGACTTGCTTCCTCTTGAAGCAACCAAACCAAACTTTAGGACAGGTGGAGTTAATGGATTTTCAGCTGGTTTCTAACGCCTTAGGCAGTTATAATATGATGTATGGGAGGTGTATGGATGGCTAGATCAACAAGAAAAGGCTTAGACCAAGATTTGGCAAGTTTTGAGGGTTGTGGTCAAACTTCCTTAATGTGAAAGTTGACTTTTAGCAATTTGATAGTTTTTGAAGGTTTGGAGGTATAGACACCTTCTATATGACATTTAAAGATTGTATGGATGCTTTTTAGAGGTTTGGAAGGGCTGGAACTGATCTTGAGCAGAGTTTTGCTCAAGACAGTTTTTTGGTGGAAATGGAAATTTTGAAGACTTTAGGATTCTTGATGAATGAGAGGAGAGTGAGAGTTGTGGTTTTATGATATTGCTCTGGTGTGTTTGAGCTCATAGAGGAGGCCTCTATTTATAGGAGAAATGAGGGTGAGGGCTGATTTGATTTTTTCCATTTTTGGAGGGAGTCTTGGAAGAAAATCTTTCCATATCTAGTGGCAGCCATATTCACATCAGTTCCAAGGCTCTATGCAAGCAAAAACCAACTGATATGAAGGAGTGAGGTGACTTGAAATGAAGCTAGAGAGATAGGGAGTTGCAGCTGCCACATCCTTGGGGAAAAGTTTCTCTTTCCTCCCTTTTATGATTATTTTAATATCAACTTGCTATCAACTTGCAATGCTCCTCAAACCAACTCATTTTCGGGTTTTCTCCTCATCCACACCTCACATTATCAGTTTGAATTACAATCCAAGGGCTGAGAATGGCTGATGTGGTGAAAATCTGATTTTGAGAAGTTTTGACAAAGTGGTTCTAAGTGTGGCAGGCCCAACTTTTATGGTGCATAACTTCCTGCTCAAACATGCTATTGAGGAGTTCTACCACAATTTGGAAAGTCCTTAAGTAGTTCTACAACTTTCATGTTTTGGGAATTTCCAAATTCTTGATGGAACTAGGTTGAAAAACCCTTCAAAGTTCTGAAAGAATCACTTATAAGTGTTAAATAACTTAGAAATTTTCTAAGTTATTTTCCCTTCAAAAATGAATTTTGCTATAACTCCAATTCCATGCATTTTTTGATCATGGACCACTTTGAGGATTTTGTTGGATTTGTCAAGAGCTTTCTAATGAGCTTTGAACCACTTCAATTGGATGTGTGGTTGAGGAGTTATGGTCTTGCCCCTTTCGAAACCCTAATTCCCGATTTTTGCAATTACTTCTTAACCCTTGATCCAATGGTCATGAAATTTTATGGGGAGGTGTAATATGATATAAGGAAAATTTTTTATTCACAACTTGAAGTCAAATTCCTTATTGTTGAAGAGTTGACTTTTCAGTCAAACGTTCGATCGATCGGTGTCCACCGAGTCGCCCGTTGGTGATCCAGACATCCTGAGGACTTGAAACTCGTTGGATGGACTTTACTAAGACATAGGAGCCTAATGGACCTTGATACCATCATTGAAATACTCTTTGAATCGAAAGTCAAACTACTGTTAACTTTTTCTGATCGAAAATCCTAATCGGGTATCTCAAATTGCACTGTTCTCAATTCCCTGGTGACCACCTCAAATTGCACTCATTCTTGGTCCCATTTATCATCCTTAGTCTTGTTTGAAGTTGGATCAATCCAAAATATTGATTGATCAAACCCTCGAAGTTTCGATTTGGACGGTACGGAACCCTAATTCATCTGCATCTTAACAAAGATAAACTGAAAATGGGTTAAGGTTAGTTAATCAAGTGAATATGATCCTACAATGATGATGAGGATCTAAGGGGTCAAAATTTGGGGTGCAACAACCTGGCACCATACACATGCCGAAAGCATTCAGATTAAGAGTATCCTGACTCACCAGGGCATCAAGTTTTTCCTCCAACAGTTGACATTTTTCCATAAACTCAACAGTTTGGGGGTCCTCAGCATTAACCTTTGGAACAGTCCTCTGAGGATCTGGCACAGAGAATGTGAAGCTCTGATAGTCTGTGTCATGGAGAGAAGAAGAATCTCTATCTCTGGAAATGGTATGCTCTTCAACAGGAATCGGCACAGGCTAAGCTTGAGCAACATTGTTCACTAGGGTCCTTTGAATACCGGCTTTTGCTCTAGTCATAGGTGTCATGGCCTCCATGAGTCGACCCAACTAATTCTTCATTCATTCAAACTCTGCCCTTGTAACAACCAAATTCTGCTCTCCTGAGTTCATGATCCTTCCAGAAGCTAATTCAAGCCCAATGCAAATTTCGGGAAATCAACTAACGAAGCAGACAAAAGATGGGTGAACTCCCTATTCTGGCTGAGGATGGACATGCAAAAATGAAATGCAAATGCAAAAAAATGCTAAATGCAAAATGCTAATGCACACACAAGGGATCAAGACTGTTGTGCTATAGACTGAGAAAGATCAGAGCTCTGCTTCAGCAAGAACATAGCATTGCTCTGATAGAAACCAACTGATACCAATAATCTAGATTCAAACTATAGAGAAAACCGGGTAATCTAAAGATAAAAGTTTCCTGCATAACCCCAGTCCCACTCACAGGTATGGACTTATTCACTGATAAGGTATGGCATCTTATGCGTTCATCAGCGTCACAGACTTTCAAGAAATGATGATACGTTCACCATTTCTGGTTTGGCATCATCATCTCCTGAAGAGGCCTCACTTAGCTGACTCACAAATGATCGGTTCCCAGAGTCGACAAGTCTCAAATCCAAAATCTCAACCGATCCTAAGGATCTGAAGGAAAATCATCAAAGAGAATCTCGTCTGAGCGCGAATTTCATGGGAAACTGTACCTACTAAGCAAGCAAGCCCCCCACTAATCTCCACTACTAACGCTAGGTTTGTACTCAAGCCCAGGTCCGGCTTATCAGTCATCAGAACTTCCCTCCCCACAGCACAGCAATAATGATATATGATACTGAAAATAAATGCGGGAAAGTAAAATGCGAAAGTAAATAAAGCACATATATACTACACCCAAAAATAAACAAACACGCACTAGGTTTGACTCGCATAGGGAACTAGAGTCCCCAGCAGAGTCGCCAGCTGTCGCAACTGCGAAAAACACCCGGCAGAAAACAGAAGAGTCGCCACCTTTCTTTATTTATCCCAAAGAGAGGGAAATGAAACGATCGGAAAAACCTAACGAAAAAGGGAAAGACAAGGTCATCGCAACTAAGTCTGGATTCGGGAGTCGGTTACGCGAGGGGAAGGTATGAGCACCCCTCACGTCCGTCGTACTCGACGGGATCCACACATTGTTGTCTATATAAAAAGGTGTGTTAAAACTATCTAGCTAAAGGTCAAGGGACAAAAGAAAAAGAAAAGAGACCCGGCAGAGCATCGCAGCTCTGTGCCTATGTATTCCCTCGTGCAATGGGAAAGTCAGAGTCAACGTAGTTTGACTAACTACGGGCTGTCACTACCGCGAAAATAAGGTGCCGACAAGACAGAAGAGTCGCCACCTTTCATTATTTTTCCCTCGGAACGGGAAAGGAAACGATCGGAAAAACCTGACGAAAAGGTACAAGACAAGGTCATCGCAACCATTGTCTGGGTTCGGGAATCGGTTACGTAAGGGGAAGGTATTAGCACCCCTCACGTCCATCGTACTCGATGGGATCCATGCTTGTTGTGTTTATCTGACAGGTTGGTTTTACTATCTACCTATAAAGGCCGGTCTGAAAAGAAAAGAAAGTGACTCGGCAAAGCGTCGCACTTTATGCATACGTATTCTCATCAGAGAATGAGAAATCAGAGTCAACGTAGTTCGACTAACTATGGGTGATGGGGGAAGGTGGCTCGCCAATACATCAGTATTGTGCCTACGTACTCTCAAAAGACATGAGAGATCAGAGCTTACGTAGTTCGGGATTATACAGATTACGGGGATTCAGATTCATCTATTTTATCGAGTAGGGTTAACAAACAATTCCAGCAGTTTGGTGTACGCAGCTCGATCCTTGGAGACTTAGGCGTTACCATTTGCGGTAGAACTGGGAGTTAACAACACTCTTTTCTTCAGAAAAGCTTCCTTTGAATTATGGGCCCACGGGGCAAAAAGGTTTGAAGTTTGTTTTCTGTCTTTTACGGAAGAACTGTTTTTTTTATGGATGTTTGCAACCAATATCGCACTAGAGACTATGACCTGAGAGTGAATGCGTCGCATGTCACCCAAAGGGTGCCATATTAAACATCCAGACTGTTGAAAAGAAACTCTCCAACAATCCTTTCTCAGATAGCTTAAGGCTCGTAACATACGACGTCAGTTAACCTTTATTACTGTATTTTGATTTGTTTTGAGATGAGAAGAGAACGAACTCTATGGGGATACTATCAATTCCTAATGTTGTCATGCCAAGGATTCATCCTATGGTTGAGGTTTGAAACACGGGACTCCTAGAATTTATCATGCATAGGTTTCAACCTAAAGTTCTAATCATCACTTCCTTATCAAAGGAAGTGAGATTCCTAGGGGATCATGTCAATGATAAACAGAAACAGATAAAGCATCAGCTTAAACAGTAAACAACTGTAAATAAAATGCATGTAATGCAAGTGAGGGAGGAAATGTGTGTGGGGCATCAGCCTCCACAAGCTCGTCTCGACCTCAAGCCAGATATGAATAACTGCAATCATACAGAAAGAAATAAAATGCCACCAAGCAAAACACAAACCACATGGGCAAGGGAGCAGGGCTCTACCGAATACCCGCAAGCAAAGCCATACAATAAAAATACAAGCAGAGGGAGAAACTCAACCTCTAGTGCACTCATGCTCCTAGCTTAAATCAATCTAAGTATGAACTTATTCTAATGCATCAAGCAAATCAAATAAGTCACATCAATACAGTTGCACAGCAAGCAAACAGACAAGAAAGAAAGCAACAACAGCTTCCCCAGCTTCACAGTAAAGCTCTCCTCTGACAGCAGTTCAGTCCTCAGTCTGCAACTGTTCTTCAAGGCTTTCATCTTCAATAGCAAGTATCAACTTGCTTCTTCAAGCTCTCAATGCATCACACACAAGTATCAACTTGTTCTCCAACTTCAAGCTTCAGCTCTTCATTTGATCTCAGCTGGATCTTCTTCACAAGTGTCAACTTGTTCTTCTGGGTCTTCAAGCTTCAGCTCCAAGGGCAGTCTTCAAACTCAGGGAAGTGCAACCTCTAGCATCCTCAATCTTCTAACAAGGAACTCCATCCTCTAGCAAGGGAGAAAGATTCATCTAACAAGAGCAGGGTTTGGATAGTGGAAAGCAAAGTGAAGACCAAAGGTCACCACTAAACATTCCCCTATCAAAGAAAGGAACCCTCAAAGGTTCTACCAACTTGGGAAGGGCCACACATCCTACCAAAGGAGGGATGAGGCCTTCACAAGGGGACCTTACATCATAGGGAAGAATGGAAGTGATCAACACATTCCATCTTTATGAAAGAAGAGAACCTATCTAGAAGCTCTACTTACAAACCCTAATCTTAACACCTAAACAAAACCACTCCAAAGGAAAAGCAAACTTCAAGTCCAAGCTCCCTCATGCATTCCTCAGCAGCCCACACATTCCTCCATCATCATCCAAGAGCAAGAGAAGCAAAACCCTGATCTAAGGGAACTAAAGAAATCATTCTAGTTGAATTAGCAATTTAGGATCACCTAAAACCTAGTACTAAAGTTAATCCTAACTAAATACTAAAACCAATTGTAAAATCCTACAAAAATAACTATGGGAACCTAAGTCAATGATGACTCTATCATACAAAATCCAGGGGTTGAATCATCCACAATGTCCTAGAAATAAATCCTAAATCATAAGGTACTAAGCTTAAACCCTAAAACTAGAGCACCTAAAGTTTCAACTTAAAACCAACACCTAATTTCATCACAAAAATGTGAGAAAAATCTAAGGGGAGCATGCATGTCTAAACTAGCTACACACAAAAAATCAGCTCAAGAATCATCACCAATTGCTCACACAAAATTTCACAAGATAAGGTATCAACCATAATGGATTTAATATCAATTAAAATACAAAAAATGCAATTAAAATCACAAATGCAAGAATTCCTAATATTTTGATTTCCTAAAATTCTAGATTCATTCATGAGTCAGGGGAAAAAAACTTGGAATTAATTGAGTTATTTTCCTATTTTTTATGAATTATTTACAAACTATATGAAATGATGAAAAAATAAGGAAAAACAATGAAAATAATAAAATACGCGTGACAAATAGCAAATCATTGCAGTTCACTTCAGAAATTGGGCCAAATGGGGGGTGTGAATATCACTCAGTACAAAGCCCAGGCACTTCAACTCACTTGCATTCTCTTCAGAAATTAACACAAGAAAGAAAAAATAGTACAAGCCAGGATTCAATCCCATACACATTTGGTTCACCCAGCGAAGAAACAAAGTCAATAAGAAAAACGGTGAGTTTAAGGGGGAGGCTACGTGGCTCATCACGAGCGCTTGGATTAAGTGACTGAGTCCAACTTTCCACATGAATGGAGGGTGAGGATTTCATCTTCCTCAATTTAAACCTGCAAACCACGCATGAACCAGGCCGTTGCTGGTGGCTTTTCCGGCCACCCCTGCACAACCCTAACTTCATCTATAGCCAACCATTCGCCACGATGTCTAAACGAATCTTGCTCAAAATTTTATCAGCAATTCAACCATGCCATTCATTCACTCTAAAAACGCCTGGATCTTGAGATATCAATCTCAACCAAAAATGAAATCCAACCTAAATTGTCTCTAAAGTTAAAATTGATCATCCAAAATCCATCTATATCAATAGGGGAACCTAACCACATGCCTCTATTCCACTGAAAACACATAATTAGAGAGAAATTTCAAGAAGTTAAAACTTGTATTTGAGCTTGTAACAGATGCACTTCTTGCTCGATTCAACCTTCAAGATGATGCAGATTCACTCTAAATCACCTTCTGAAGCTAATGCAATATTCACTTTCCCTTGATTTGGCCTTGAACTCAGAAATCGATTCCAACTTGCAGCTGTGAAACTTCAACCTCACTCTCTGCTTCAGGGCTCAATCTTCACCAAAAAAATGGATGAACACACTCTAATGTTTATATAGAACTCAATAGAAATGTCTAGAACTTTCTGTAACCTTCCATATGAGATTTTCAATTTCACTTTCTCCTTCAAAATACCATGTTGCAACAGTCGTGTACTTGCTATCTTTGGGCATGAAAATGCTTGCAATCATCATCTCATGAGATATTGAATTGGTTTATCATGTTCTCTTCCTTGTTTGCAAGCCAATGGTATGAGTTGGATATGTTGCTTCATCATGAAGTAACAACATGAAATGGTATGAAAATGGACTCAAACCAAAATTATAACATTGCCAAAGTTCCTAAAATGATCTTTCCATTCAAAATGACCTATTATTTTGCCTTGGTTGGACACAAAATGAATTATTTCAATTTTTGGTCATTAAATGCCTTTAATTCTTCTTTTTTCCAAAATTCCTTGAACCACATCCTTTCTTGAGCCATTTCAATGTCTTCTTGATGCATGGTCAAGGTTAAAACCACATTTTGAGCAACTTTCAAGTTGAACAAAATTTCATTTGAGGTGTCTATGTTGGTGAAAATGACCTATAACCATAAATGACCTACAATCACAACTTCCCAAAATACCCTTGACTTGTCAAAGCCATAAGTTGAGTTCTACAAATACTATCAAGGACTTCTAGTACTCTATGGAAATCTAAGAGGATAAGGAACAACATTAATGTTTACCAAAATTTCATAGGAATCATCCTTCTAGGGAAAAAGTGCCATGCAAGTTGGGCAACTTTCAAGCTCCAACTTCACATACCTCAGATGACTTGTAACTTGTCAAAGCCATAACTTGAGTTCTACAAATCCTATCAAGGACTTCTAGCACTCAAGTTAAAGCTAGGACCATGCTTTACAACACTCATGTTGGGGGCAAGATGAGATGACAATCACATCTTGAGTTAAATTGCCTTGAAGATAGGGGTCAAACTAGGGGATTTTACATTGTCAAGCCTTAGAAACCCTAGCCTGAAACTTCTCAAACTCTTCAATCATGATGAGTAGACCTTGAAATAATTCTTATAACATCTCAATGTATCAATCCATGATCACATGGCTCTTGAATTAGGTCTCCACCTCCTTCAAATCCTTAGTTGACTTAGGGTTGACCCAGTCAAACCCTAATTGCACCAATCATGGCTAAGGCTTCTTAATCTTGCACAATGACCTGTCTAGGCCTTAAAGTGATCTTCAACAATTCTCATAAGTTCTCTCAAGACCTTAAGTCTAACTTCATGGCTTCAGAATCATCTGATGACTTCCCACAACTCTGAAGTTAGGAGACACACCCTCTTGGCTTCAATCACTCTCTCTGAGGATCTTTTAACTTCTCTGACAAGGATATCAACCCTTGAGCACCTGAATAACTTTCTCTAGCTAGCTTCAAAGTCTTGTGTAGCTCTTGATTGGTAATCATACCTCTTGATCTCCTGCATACATGTTAATGAAATGCAAATGATAATGCTAATGTGAATGAAATGAAACATAAGCTAGGTAAAGAAAAGTTGGGCAAATTTTGGGGTGCAACAGCTGCCCCTATTCAAACGGCTTGGACCTGACTGAGTGAGAAGCGAACGGCTCTCAAACAATCAAGGTGAAATACGGTTGAATACCAACAAACCCGGAAATTTGCCAACTGCACAAGTATACGATACTCTGATGGGGACAAATCTTCGGAAACTGAAATAATAGCTGCACGGCAACTAGCTGGAGCAATACTGATCTGAATCTCCTTTAGGATGATTCTCTGATTTATCTGATATCATTGCGTCCTCAAATCATCGAGGGATCACTAGTTGCACAGTAACTGGTGATTTTCCGATCGTACGGGTAAACGGTACTCCGATTGATAGGAACATCTTCGACACTGAGCATGACAGTTGCACGACAACTCTGCTGGGGAATTGTTCACACGGGAATTGGTGAAGGGTCTAAGCTCAAATCTCCGTCAGGATGATCATCTGATTTTGCCGTAGATCTTCGTCTTCAAGTCATCAAGGGATCACGGGTTACACAGTAACTGGTGATACATAGCTGGTATCGCCATCAGGCATTCTGCGGCACGGCGGCAGACGAACTCCTCGGGACTCATCAGGTCATTTAGGAACCTTTTTCACAATCCAGTTAATCATGCCATCGGGCACTCAAACAAATTTTTGGGCGTCAGCCGGACTTCGTTAGCAAGTCTGAAATAGACTTCTCGGTCAATCATGAACCCGATAAGGATATCCAAACTTCTGCCATCAGGCACTCCGCATCAGCTGAGGGAACCGCTTCGTCATCGCAGTTGGACTTCATTAGTAAGTCAGGGGTTTCGGCACCGCTGCTGGACTTCAATCATCAAGTCTTCAAGGGAAACTTCAGCTTCTCTGCTTAAAACCTGCTGGGGATGACACATCTCCGCGGGGGATTCCGGAGAACTATCAAGTAACTCTGCTTCGGGGATCCATAAATCATTCCGGGTGAATCAACTCTGCTGAGGACTTCAAGAATCATCTTGGACAAATAACTCCGCCGGGGACTTCAAGAATCATCTTGAACCAATAACTCTGCTGGAGACTTCAGGAATCATCTTGAACCAACTCTGGAGACTTCACTGGGGATTTTTAAGAATCATCTTAAGCACACAACTTCGTTGGGGAATTCAAGAATCATCTTGAGCAAACCATCCGCTGGGGAGTTCAAGAATCATCTTGAGCAAACCATTCTGCGTAGGAACACCTGCAAAACAAGAACGATAACGACCTAGCTCATGTTTCGTATGCATATGCTTTGACAATGGCGTAATGCTCCACACGGTGGAAATGCTACGCATTTAGGGTTAATGCTATGCAATCATGCAAAATGCTATGACCCCATCAGCAAAATAAATGCTGAAGGGAGCATCCTCCTGTCAAGGAGAATGAACCACTCTGGTGGAGGAAGGACTCATCCTGCCGAGGAGAAGGAGTCACGCCAATCTCAATTGGACTCCGCCTGGGGAAACGAACTTCAGTCGACTGCTGCATGGGAGTAAAGTTCTACAAGAACCTGAACTCGCTCGACCGGGTATTCAAACCACAAACTGTCGAGGAAACGATATCATTCGCAGAAATAAACTGCACGGCCTTCGCGACAAAACTTTCCTAGGGATAACGACTCCGATGGGGAAAAACAGCCTCAGCTATTCAACACTCTACTAGGGAAAACCAATCATGGCCTCAACGGCTTCCAAGGACTCGGCTCTCTTGGGGATTCGCCAGCTCGGCTGGGGAAGAAGGATTTGTCCTGCTTGCTGGGGAGAGTACAACTCTGTGGGGAATCTCAACTCCGCTGGAGACTTCAGACTTGAACTATCGAAAGCTGCACACTTGCGAATATCTTCTACGAAAACTGCACTTTGACCCAGTGCTGGGGAATGAACGCACACTTCAGTGTATGACTCAGCCGGGGAGATGACGGTCCTTCAAGATACATCTGATTGGGGAGAGAATCTTCTCTGTTTGGGGAGACATACCAATGCTTCCAATCTCATGTTCAGACTCCGTGGGGAGATGCCACTGAACTTGCCGGAGAAGAAGGAATCATCCTGCTTGGGAACACATACGGCGTACGGCCTGGAATATGCTATACCTGCAACAACACAAACAAACAGACAAGATACCCTTCTCAAAGGGACCTATCAAGGTTATCATCTTGTGACAATGTTCAAGTAATTCATTGTTTCAACAATCAGTGGCCTAGGCCAGTAGGTTTATGTATGCGCATTTTATCAAAAACATCGGCGTTCTTTTTCGCAAACAAAACAGATAGATGCTAAACAAACAAACAGAATTGCTGAATAGTATATATTTTATTGATGACGAACCCCTGAATGGGTGAAAATGTTTTACAACAGATGCAAGCTTCTGGAATGAGGAAGCTACGCAAGCATAAAAACATAAATATACATCAGTATATACACAAATGTCGGCAATGCGGCGTAGACGGACACCATGAGCTGATCCCTCTATGACCCACTTGACTTCGATACTTCTCCGACGCTTCAGCTTCAGAAGAGATTGATTCAGATAAACGGGCCTCAGGTCTTCCAAACCACTAAACAATGAAACTCCACACGCGGAACGCAATCATTTGCTTTTTCAAATCCCTAACTTTTGCCTGAATCACCCTTCCGGGTTTTCGATTCTCCGGGATACCCTTTTTTGCCAAAGTCGCCCTTCCAGGTTTTCGACTTTGCGGGTGTACATTCTTTTCTTTTATATCCCTAATTTTTGCCCGAACCCTTTTTCCTTTTTTATGGTTCGCCGGGATGCCTCATTTTTGCCTGGATATTCCTTTTTCTTTCCAGCGGGTCATTTTTTAAGCAAAGTATTTTTTAACTGCGTCCGTGTTCATCGGGGATGCAAAATCTTCGCCATCCATCGTGGATAACAACAAGGCTCCTCCTGAGAAGACCTTGCTGACAACGTACGGACCTTCGTAATTGGGAGTCCACTTCCCCCGGTGATCGGAGTGTGAAGGAAGAATCTTCTTCAGAACGAGATCACCTGTCTGAAAGCTTCTAGGACGCACCTTTTTGTCATAAGCTTTCTTCATTCGGCTCTGGTACAGACGACCATATGCAATCGATGTTAACCTCTTCTCGTCCATCAGGCTGAGTTGGTTTAGTCGGTTCTTAATCCATTCTGCCTCATCGAGTTTCACGTCAACCAAAACTTGTAAAGAAGGAATCTCAACTTCTAATGGTAGGACAACTTCCATACCGTACACCAGTGAGAAAGGAGTTGCCCCGGTTGATGTACGTACCGTCGTACGATAACCGTGCAGTGCAAATGGCAACATCTCGTGCCAATCCTTATAGGTCACAACCATCTTCTGTACAATCTTCTTAATGTTCTTATTGGCCGCTTCAACGGTGCCATTCATCTTCAGCCGGTAAGGAGATGAGTTGTGATGTTCAATCTTGAAACTCTGGCACAGCTCCTTCATCATCTTGTTATTCAGATTCGAACCATTATCAGTAATGATCCGCTCGGGAATTCCGTATCGACAGATGATGTCCCTCTTTATGAATTTAGCCACCACCTGCTTGGTCGCATTAGCATACGAGGCTGCCTCCACCCACTTGGTGAAGTAGTCGATGGCTACTAGAATAAAGCGATGACCGTTAGATGCAGTGGGCTCGATCTTGCCTATCATGTCAATGCCCCACATGGAGAACAGCCACGGGGAGGACATGACATTCAACGGGCACGGCGGCACATGAATCTTATCAGCATAAATCTGGCATTTATGACATCTCTTCGTGAATTTAAAGCAATCTGATTCCATCGTCAGCCAGTAGTATCCTGCTCTCAAGATCTTTCTTGTCATAGCATGCCCGCCGGCGTGCGTACCAAATGTGCCTTCATGGACTTCTTCCATGAGCATACTCGCTTCTTTCTCATCTACACATCTGAGTAGCACGAGATCGTGGTTTCTTTTATACAAAACTCCATCAGAACTGAGATAAAAATTTCCAGACAGCCTCCTCAGAGTCTTCTTATCCTGGGTTGACGCTCCCGCCGGATATTCCTTAGTCATAAGGAAGGTCTGGATATCATAGAACCATGGCTTGCCATCGGAGGCTTCCTCGATTGCAAAGACGAATGCAGGTCTACCAAGACGAGAAAGGACAATCCTTGGAGCTTCATTCCAGAAATTGACTTTATACATCGAAGCCAACGTGTCTAAGGCATCAGCCATCTGATTTTCAGCTCTGGGCACATGATAGAGTTCCACTCGATCAAAGAACGGAAGCAGCCTTCTGGCATAGTTCATGTACGACACCAAATTCGATTGACGAGTCTCCCACTCCCCTTTAATCTGGTTGATCACCAGTGCCGAGTCACCATATATATCCAGGTTTTTGATTCTCAAATCAATAGCTTCTTCTAGACCCATGATGCATGCTTCGTACTCCGCTTCGTTATTGGTGACCGAAAACGTCAGTCTAGCGGTAAATGGGATGTGGGATCCATGGGGAGTCGTGATGATCGCCCCAATGCCACTTCTATAAGAGTTAACTGCCCCGTCAAATATCAATTTCCATTGGGATTTCCTATCTGGACCCTCGTCGGGCAACGGTTCATCGCAATCTTTCACCTTGAGAAAAATGATATCTTCATCAGGAAATTCAAATTTCATCGGCTCATAATCCTCAATCGGCTGTTCGGCAAGGTAATCAGACAATACGCTTCCCTTGATGGCCTTTTGGGAAACATACTGAATGTCATATTTCGTTAACACCATTTGCCATCTGGCAATCCTGCCCGAAAGCGCTTGCTTCTCGAAGAGGTACTTGATCGGATCCATCTTCGAAATTAGCATGGTGGTGTGATTGAGCATGTACTGTCGTAAACATTTGGCAGCCCAGGCTAGTGCACAACACGTCTTCTCTAGCATCGAGTAACGAGATTCACAATCTGTGAACGTTTTACTCAAATAGTAAATGGCATGCTCCTTTCTGCCCGTCTCGTCGTGCTGACCGAGAACACACCCCATACTATTCTCAAGAACTGTCAAGTACATGATTAAGGGTCTTCCGGCCACTGGGCGTATCAAGATCGGAGGTTCCTATAGATACTGTTTTATCTTATCAAATGCCTTTTGGCAATCCTCGTTCCAGATAATCGCCTGATCTTTCTTTAACAGTTTGAACATCGGTTCACACGTGGCCGTGAGCTGAGAAATAAATCTTGCAATGTAGTTTATTCTGCCCTGGAAGCCACGAACTTCTTTCTCGTTTTTTGGCGCTGGCATTTCTTGTATTGCTTTTATCTTCGCAGGATCAACCTCGATGCCTCTTTCACTCACGATAAACCCCAGTCGTTTTCCAGACCGTACTCCGAAAGTACACTTGTTAGGATTCAACCTCAACCTGAACTTCCTAAGCCTCTCGAAAAGCTTCAGCAAATTGACCAGATGTCCCTCCTCCGTTTGGGACTTCGCAATCATGTCATCAACATAGACTTCAATCTCATGATGAATCATATCATGAAATAAAGTAACCATTGCTCGTTGGTAAGTGGCCCCTGCATTCTTCAGACCGAAAGGCATTACCTTGTAGCAAAATGTTCCCCAAGGTGTAATAAACGTAGTTTTCTCCATGTCCTCCGGCGCCATCTTGATCTGATTGTAGCTGGAGAAGCCATCCATGAATGAAAATACAGAGAACTGAGCTGTATTGTCGACCAACACATAAATATGAGGGAGCGGGAAATCATCTTTAGGGTTCGCCCTATTCAAATCCCGATAATCGACGCACATTCGCACCTTACCGTCCTTCTTCGGTACAGGCACTATATTGGCGACCCACAGAGGGTAAGTAGTGACCGCTAAGAAGCCAGCATCAAGCTGCTTTTGTACTTCTTCTTTGATCTTAAAGGCCATATCTGGTCGTGTCCTCCTAAGCTTCTGCTTAATGGGAGGACAATCTTCTCGCAGCAGCAAGTGATGGACCACGATGTCAGTGTCAAGTCCGGGCATGTCTTTGTATGACCAAGCAAAGATGTCACTATACTCTCGCAGCATCTTGACCAATATCTACTTGACATCACTCTGCAATGCAGCCCTTATCCTGACGTTCCTTACCAGTTCTTCAGAACCCAGATTCACAATCTCAATCTCTTCCTCGTGAGGCAGAATAAATTTCTCTTCTTGTTTCAACAAGCGGGCCAACTCTTCGGGAAGGTCTTCGTCTTCATCCATCTCTTCTTCGGCTTGATAGATCGGGCAATCAAAGTCGAAGTGAGTCGTAGAAGGTCTAGAGTCGACGTCGTCTGCCATGTGAATCCTGCAATAACAAGGGTTAAACTTAAAACAAGGATATGCAGGCTAGCACAAACCTTATTTCCATTTTATTGTTTTTCAAAACAAATATAAAACAGGAATAACAGAGATCACAACATTTGAATACGAAGAAAAACGCCTTTTGATTTATTGGTAAAATGCATGTACATAACCAAACGAGGCCCTGACAATAAAACCACTATGCCCCGGGTAGAACATAGGGTTGTACAATGATTGGAGAAAGTAAATCATTACTCTTTGCCTGTCACTTGGATGGTATCCCTGATGGACCAGTTGGTGAGGCTCTGGCCTAGTTTGCTTGGCTGGATCCAAGAGTCTAGGTCGCAATCGTTGTCTTCGCCGTCCTCAGACACTGCGTTGACACTTTCAAATATCACCCGCCACTGGTAAACTGGATCGACCCTTTACCTCGCGACGCACTGTGAGAAGAGGAGGCTTCAGCCGCAGGAGAGTATCCTAACCCAAACTTGTCCCGTTTGTTAGGTATTTCTAGAACCTGCCCCTAGCCTGGGGTAGATCCGGCTTGAACAACGGCCCGGGTTTCCTTGAAGGAAGAGAGAGTCATCTCTGGCTTTTCGGTCATTACTGGAGCCACGTCCTTGACCATAACAGCTTCGAACGCCTGACATAGGGTTTCGTGGATTTCCCCATCCATCTCAGCATATTTGAAGGACGACAAATGGCTCACCATTATGTCTTCCTCGCCACAAACAGTTACAATGCTGCCTCCGACAGCGTACTTGAGTTTCTGGTGCAACGTGGAGGTCACGGCTCCAGCAGAGTGGATCCATGGCCGGCCTAGGAGACAGCTGTAGGCTGGCATGATGTCCATAATGTAGAAGACTGCGTCGAAAGTTTCCGGCCCAACTTGGATTGGCAGAGTTACCTCTCCAAAGACATGACGCTTGGTTCCATCAAAAGCCTTCACAACCAGATCACTGGGTGTGCAGATCAATCCGCGAGTATCTAACTTCATCAATGCCTTCTTCGGAAGAACATTGAGCAACGACCCTGTGTCCACCAACACATGAGACATAATCGTTCCCCTACACTCTATCGAGATGTGCAAGGCGCTGTTGTGGTTTCTTCTCTTCGGCGTCAGCTCTAGGTCAGTGAACCCTAACCCGTTTCTAGCATTCATGTGGGCTACGACCCCTTCCAACTGGTTGACCGAGATTTCCTGCGGTACATACGTGGCATTCAAAACCTTTAACAGCGCGTTGCGATGTGACTTCGAACACAACAACAAATTCAGGATGGAGATTTTCGAGGGTGTCTGATGGAGGTGATCCACGATCTTGTAATCACACTTCTTGATCAACCTCATGAACTCTTCAGCGTCCTTTACAAGTAAGTCCTTCTCTACCCTACGAGGGGTTTCCTCAACGACTTTACTCTTTCCCTTATCAGTTTCCTCGGCTTTGTCCGCTTTGTCCGCCACAACCTCAGGTGGAGCAAATACTCTTCCGCTGCGCGTGATTCCGCAAATTCCCACTAGGTTACCCACAGACCGCCCAGATGGTTCTAGTTCCAATTTTTGTCCGTTACAGTAGACGTCTGCCCCATAGTGCCATGGGACAACATTGGTGCTTTCAAAAGGTATTGGCCCAGCCTTTGTGATGGTAATGGTGGGCGGCCTGAGTGCAAAAATGGTCATCGTCTGGCGAGGGATGGTGATGGTGGCAACCTCATCGTCTTGCTTTAGCATTACCTCTCCAGATCTACTTTCGGCCCTTCGGCTAAACTGCAAGATTCCTTCGGTCATCAGACTTTGAATCCCCTCTATCAACTGTTCATATCCATCAGGACGAGTCGCACAACCCACACACAATTCTCGACAACCCGGAAAGAAGCCTCTCTTTATCAGCTTGGCTTTGACGAAGCTAAGCGGTGTCTTCAGATCCTTGACATCAGTCAACACATCTAAATCCTCTTCTTCAATAATGGCATTCACCCCACCTCCCCTATGATTTGGCATAGGGTTCTTCGTGACGTTCGACACATTATCCGAGAGATTGATGATCTTAGCGTCCACCATATCTTGCACCTTGTGCTTGAAAGCTTTGCAGTTTTCTATCGTGTGGCCGGGTGCCCCTGAGTGAAAATCACACGTTGCGTTCGCATCATAACCGGGCGGAGGTGCCCCTGTCAAGGGAGCCAAGGTTCTCTTTTGGACTAGCTGCAACTGAAGCAGAGTCTGTAATAGCTGAGCATAAGACATGGGCGGTGTCTCAAGGCGACGGCTCGACAGAGGTGCCCTGTTCTGATACTTTCTGTACCCTTGCTGATTTGGCTGCTACTGCTGCGGCTACTGCTGTGGCTGGGGTTGCTGGACAGCAGGGATGGTTATGCTAGCCACCTGCTGATGCTGGCCTTTGCCCTTCCTGCGAGCGTTGGACACGGCGCTCGTTTCCCCTTCACGCCTTATACCACTATATGGTTTCTTTCCTCCTCCAACTGAGGATAGATCAACACCCTGAATTTTTCCCAACTTGATCCCATTATCAACGTGCTCGCCAATGATGATGAGATCAGAGAAACTTCCAGACATACCGTTGACTATTTTCTCGTAATAAACCCCTGGGAGGGTGGCTACAAACATCTCAACAAGCTCCCATTCAACCATCGGCGGCTGAACTCTAGCTGCTAATTCACGCCACCGCTGGGCGTATTCTTTGAACCCTTCGTTGTTCCTCTGTGACAAGTTCTGCAGTTGAACCCGGTTCGGAGCCAAGTCACTGTTATACTGATAATGGTGCACGAATGCCTCAGCAAGTTCCTTCCATATACGCATACTGGTAGGTTCCAAACTCATGTACCATTCCAAGGATAATCCGGACAAGCTGTCCTGAAAGAAGTGCATCAGCAACTTCTCGTCTTCAGAGTGAGCGGACATCTTTAGGTAGTATGACCTTAAGTGGACACGAGGGAAAGTGGTGCCCTTGTATTTTTCAAAGTCGGGTACCTTGAATTTAGGAGGCACCTTAAAATCAGCAATCAATCCCAATTTACTCATGTCGACACCCATAGTGTTCAGGTTCTCGAAATTCCTCATTTTGTCCTCGAGTGCCTTAAACCTCAGACGTGCTTCAACAATCAGCTCTCCTTCATCACTCCTCTGTGAGAACAAATCTTCTTGTCGATCTTCTAGCCATGGCTGAGGCCTATACAAATTTCCAGCACCTGCGTTACCGTTGCCCAGTCCAGCATTGCCATTAGCTTCAAATTTTCCATTGCCGACGCCAGTCGTATTACCATTGAGCCCGATGTTAGTGATCACATTACCGTTACCACTGCCATTCCCCCCGGTCACGGGGATGCCACCCTGAGGAGTTTCAACAGGAGGAGGGGTTGGAACATTCCCACCATGGAGTACACCGTTGCTGTCAACCCTTGAGATCAGAGGCTGGACCAATGTTCTGAGCTGGTCTTGGCCGTTGGCAACCACTTGCATGAGCTCCATGAAGCGGTCCATCCTCTCTCGGAGTTCCTGAATGTCAGTCTGCACTTGTTCCATTGCTCTAGCTTGATTTGCTCTGGTCGAATAGCGGTGGATTGGTCTTCGATCAATCCTGGGACAACCTGTATACACAAAGGGTTAGAAAAATGTCAACGTGCTCGTTATGCAAATGCTTCATGCAAATGCAAACGTGTGTCTGTGTGTTAGGGAGGTCTCCCCCCCGATCCTAGTGCCTGAGTGCCAGTGCGGATAATAAGAAGTCCGAGTCCAGTCATGGAAATAGCATCTCATATATAAAGAAAGCCCATCAAGGCGGTACACAACGTCACTGAGTACAAGCAGAATCAATAGCATGACCTCGACCAACAAGCCTGGTGATGGTCAGCATGCAACAATGATCAAAACAAAAGGATTACAAATACAATCAAGCACGGCCACGGGCCCGAAACTCTTCTAACAGATCCCCTTCGTTTCTGGACGATCCGGCTGAGTGAGCAACCCTTCGACGAGCAACTCCCTCTGCATAATAGTGTATTAAAGACCTTCAACTGAGTCTTCCCATGCTCCTTCGCCGAAACAATCTTCTAACTTCCGCTTCTTGGATTCAAACGTCTGTTTGTGCTCATTCAGGTTAGCAAGAGCCTTGTTTAGCAGGCCTTCAGTGGCATATCTGCAAGCGGTTTCTTCATCAAACCTCTTCTCACTAGCCTTCACCTGGGCTTTCAATTTGGAGATCTGCTGCTTCATTTTATCCTCCCGTTCCTTGCCGTTGGCTAGGGTGGCCTTCCAATGCTGATTAAACTTGGATATTCTCCGGTACGCTTCATCCAAGTGCTGCTTCTTGGTGGCCAATACGTCGTTGACAGACTTGAAGTCCCGACCCAAACGCTCACGCTCAGCCAACTGCTTAGTCAAATCCGTACCTAACTTGTTTACCAGCTCTGTTTGCCTCTTGAAGGAGTATACGACTTCACTTCTCTCGCTTATGAGTTGAGCCAATTCTTTCTCCAGTTCTTCATTTGCCTTCTTCAGCTCCTCTCACTCAACTAACACTTGATTGTACTGCTGAATAGGCACGGTGGTAGGCTCTTCAATCACTGGAGGGCTTTCTAGCTTGGCAGGAGGAAACGACATCCCTATGATATCTGCTCTGGCTCTGATCCAGGTCACATATGGAGCATAGGCTTGGCTATTACTTTTTCCCAGCAACAGTTTTCCCCGCTTACTGATACCATTCCAAGCATGCTGGAGCTTAGATAACATATCCCCCTCTAGAAGACCAGTGAGGTACAGAGATTCCTGCACCTCTTCATCCTTCGGCGGAGCTCTCAAAGCATAAGCAAACTGTCGGACCAACAGAGAGGGATTATAGTTGATACAACCCTTCCTGCCTATCAAAGCCACATTCGGAAACCCGCTGCAGCCGAAGATAATCTCAGTACCCAACCTATCTCTATCAAACCAGGCAACATCCTCCGCTGATAGACTCATTAGACGCTCAGACCACTAAGCTGTGGCTGCAGATGAAGCAAAGGGACCCTTCTTGGGTAGGTGACTGTCAAGCCATCTATAGAATAGGGGCACACAGCATGAGACATTCTTGCCCCTTCTGTTCTCATTTTTGTAGTGGACGGAATGATAGACATCTCCAATCAAGGTAGGGACTGGATTCCCTACAGAAAAGATGTGAAAGGCGTCGAAGTCTACAAAGTCAGGCATATTAGGGAACAGAATGATGTCGTATATGCAAAGAGCAAGAATAGCGTTGAACACGATCCAACAACCGTCTTTGGCACACTGTTGGGCCTTTCCCACTAAGAACTGCAAGGAGAAACCAGGAACCCCGTTCCAACTAGACAAGTCCAACTCGGAGGCATCCAGATGAAGCGAAAGAGCTAGACTAGCTAGATTAGGCTCAGCACCATATGAACAAAGGGCATCTGACTCTTGATAGGCACACCTAACAAATCAGCATACTCCTCTAGTGTAGGTGCGAGAATAAAGTCCGGGAAAGTAAAGCATCTCAAAGGAGGATCGTAGAATTGCAGCAAGGCATACAACCCGTTCAACTCAAACACAGAAGGTTTACGAACCAAGCTGAGCAATTTCCCGTAAGACTTCCTGAATTCACCTCTCACAGAATCATCTGCCAAAGCAATCAAACTAGACAGTTGAACAACATCAGGAGTGGGGAGCTTGTAGGCCACAGTCTTCCTTAGAGAACCCATAATAGCACAATAGAAGGCAAGACAACCTGAACCGGGGGAGCGGTACCTGCAACACAGACACACGTTAATGATATGCAAATGAGTATGCAGAACAACGCAAAATGCAATCATGCAGCAGGAGATCAAGGCGACTGTGCTGTTGAAGCGATGAAGGTTCTGTATCAACAAAACCACAATATTGCTCTGTCAAGAACAACCATATCTCTGATGAGAAGTAACCCCTGATACCAGACCATACCCCTGCTCTGTCAAGAACAATCATATATTTGATGATGAGACCCTCTGATACCAACAAAACTGATTCACTATCAAGAAAACTAGGTAGTCTGAAGGTTAAGGTTTCCTGCAACAAACCCGACCCTGCTCACAGGTATGGACCTAAACTGACACAAGTCCGGCATCCTATGCGGTCATCAGCGTCACAGACATTCAAGAGAGATGATACGATACCCAGAAGGTGTGGCATCACCATCTCCTGAAGCGGCCTCACTTAGCTGAATCCCAAATGATCGGTCCCCAGAGTCGACAATCCTCCAAACCAACAACCCCTCAGGCCCAAAGGGCCAGAAAAGAAGTCAACCGGGAGAACCTCGTATGAGCGTGGATTTCATGAGACACTAGTGCCTGCAAAGCAAGCACGCGCCCACTAATTTCCACAACTAATGCTAGGTACACTCAAGCCTGGGTCTGGCTTCTCACTCATCAAAATTCCCCTCCCACAACAGCACAGATAATCATATCATACTGAAAATAAAATGCGGGAAATAAAATGCGATAAATAAACACAACCCAACAAGTAAACATACAAGCGCTAGGATTGACTCGCATAGGGAACCAGAGATTCTGGGTTCGATCACCAACAGAGTCGACAGTTGTCGCTACCGCGAAAATAAGGTGCCGGCAAAACATAAGAGTCGCCACCTTTTGTTATTTATCCCTCGGAACGGGAAAGGAAACGATCGGAAAAACCTGACGAAAAGGTATAAGACAAGGTCATCGCAACCATTGTCTGGGTTCGGGAATCGGTTATGCAAAGGGAAGGTATTAGCACCCCTCACATCCATCGTACTCGATGGGATCCACGCTTGTTGTGTTTATCTGACGGGTTGGTTTTACTATCTACCTATCAAGGCCGGTCTGAAAAGAAAAGAAAATGACTCAGCAAAGCGTCGCACTTTATGCCTACGTATTCTCATCAGAGAATGAGAAATCAGAGTCAACGTAGTTCGACTAACTACGGGTAATGGGGGAAGGTGGCTCACCAATACATCAGTATTGTGCCTACGTACTCTCAACAGACATGAGAGATCAGAGCTTACGTAGTTCGGGATTATACGGATTACGGGGATTCAGATTCATCTGTTTTATCGAGTAGGGTTAACAAACAGTTCCAGCAGTTTGGTGTACGCAGCTCGACCCTTGGAGACTTAGGCGTTACCGTTTGCGGTAGAACTGGGAGTTAACAACACTCTTTTCTTCAGAAAAGCTTCCTTTGAATTATGGGCCCACGGGGCAAAAAGGTTTGAAGTTTGTTTTCTGTCTTTTACGGAAGAACTGTTTTTTTTTATGGATGTTTGCAACCAATATCGCACTAGAGACTATGACCTGAGAGTGAATGCGTCGCATGTCACCCAAAGGGTGCCATACTAAACATCCAGACTGTTGAAAAGAAACTCTCCAACAATCCTTTCTCAGATAGCTTAAGGCTCGTAACGTACGACGTCAGTTAACCTTTATTACTGTATTTTGATTTATTTTGAGATGAGAAGAGAACAAACTATATGGGGAGACTATCAAGTCCTAATGTTGTCATGCCAAGGATTCATCCTATGGTTGAGGTTTGAAACAGGGGACTCCTAGAAGTTATCATGCATAGGTTTCAACCTAAAGTTCTAATCATCACTTCCTTATCAAAGGAAGTGAGATTCCTAGGGGATCATGTCAATGATAAACAGAAACAGATAAAGCATCAGCTTAAACAGTAAACAACTGTAAATAAAATGCATGTAATGCAAGTGAGGGAGGAAATGTGTGTGGGGCATCAGCCTCCACAAGCTCGTCTCGACCTCAAGCCAGATATGAATAACTGAAATCATACAGAAAGAAATAAAATGCCACCAAGCAAAACACAAACCACATGGGCAAGGGAGCAGGGCTCTACCGAATACCCGCAAGCAAAGCCATACAATAAAAATACAAGCAGAGGGAGCAACTCAACCTCTAGTGCACTCATGCTCCTAGCTTAAATCAATCTAAGTATGAACTTATTCTAATGCATCAAGCAAATCAAATAAGTCACATCAATACAGTTGCACAACAAGCAAACAGACAAGAAAGAAAGCAACAACAGCTTCCCTAGCTTCACAGTAAAGCTCTCCTCTGACAGCAGTTCAGTCCTCAGTCTGCAACTGTTCTTCAAGGATTTCATCTTCAATAGCAAGTATCAACTTGCTTCTTCAAGCTCTCAATGCATCACACACAAGTATCAACTTGTTCTCCAACTTCAAGCTTCATCTCTTCATTTGATCTCAGCTGGATCTTCTTCACAAGTGTCAACTTGTTCTTCTGGGTCTTCAAGCTTCAGCTCCAAGGGCAGTCTTCAAACTCAGGGAAGTGCAACCTCTAGCATCCTCAATCTTCTAACAAGGAACTTCATCCTCTAGCAAGGGAGAAAGATTCATCTAACAAGAGCAGGGTTTGGATAGTGGAAAGCAAAGTGAAGACCAAAGGTCACCACTAAACATTCCCCTATCAAAGAAAGGAACCCTCAAAGGTTCTACCAACTTGGGAAGGGCCACACATCCTACCAAAGGAGGGACGAGGCCTTCACAAGGGGACCTTACATCATAGGGAAGAATGGAAGTGATCAACACATTCCATGTTTATGAAAGAAGAGAACCTATCTAGAAGCTCTACTTACAAACCCTAATCTTAACACCTAAACAAAACCACTCCAAAAGAAGAGCAAACTTCAAGTCCAAGCTCCCTCATACATTCCTCAGCAGCCCACACATGCCTTCATCATCATCCAAGAGTAAGAGAAGCAAAACCCTAATCTAAGGGAACTAAAGAAATCATTCTAGTTGAATTAGCAATTTAGGATCACCTAAAACCTAGTACTAAAGTTAATCCTAACTAAAATACTAAAACCAATTGTAAAATCCTACAAAAATAACTATGGGAACCTAAGTCAATCATGACTCTATCATACAAAATCCAGGGGTTGAATCATCCACAAAGTCCTATAAATAAATCCTAAATCACAAGGTACTAAGCTTAAACCCTAAAACTAGATAACCTAAAGTTTCAATTTAAAACCAACACCTAATTTCATCACAAAAATGTGAGAAAAATTTAAGGGGAGCATGCATGTCTAAACTAGCTACACATAAAAAATCAGCTCACGAATCATTACCAATTGCTCACACAAAATTTCACAAGATAAAGTATCAACCATAATGGATTTATATCAATTAAAATAAAAAAAATGCAATTAAAATCACAAATGTAAGAATTCCTAACATTTTGATTTCCTAAAATTCTCTATTCATTCATGAGTCAGGGGGAAAAAACTTAGAATTAATTGAGTTATTTTCCTATTTTTTATGAATTATTTACAAACTATATGAAATGATGAAAAAATAAGGAAAAACAATGAAAATAATAAAATACGTGTGACAAATAGCAAATCATTGCAGTTCACTTCAGGAATTGGGCCAAATGGGGGGTGTGAATATCACTCAGTCCAAAGCCCAGGCGCTTCAACTCACTTGCATTCTCTTCAGAAATTAACACAAGAAAGAAAAAATAGTACAAGCCAGGATTCGATCCCATACACATTTGGTTCGCCCGGCGAAGAAACAAAGTCAATAAGCAAAATGGTGAGTTTAAGGGGGAGGGTACGTGGCTCATCACGAGCGCTTGGATTAAGTGACTGAGTCCAACTTTCCACATGAATGGAGGGTGAGGATTTCATCTTCCTCAATTTAAACCTGCAAACCACACGCGAACCAAGCCGTCGCCGTTGGCTTTTCCGGCCACCCCTGCACAACCCTAACTTCATCTATAGCCAACCATTTGCCATGATATCTAAACGAATCTTGCTTAAAATTTTATCAGCAATTCAACCATGCCATTCATTCACTCTAAAAACGCATGGATCTTGAGATATCAATCTCAACCGAAAATGAAATCCAACCTAAATTGTCTCTAAAGTTAAAATTGATCATCCAAAATCCATCTATATCAATAGGGGAACCTAACCACATGCCTCTAGTCCACTGAAAACACATAATTAGAGAGAAATTTCAAGAAGTTAAAACCTGTATTTGAGCTTGTAATAGATGCACTTCTTGCTCGATTCAACCTTCAAGATGATGCAGATTCACTCTAAATCACCTTCTGAAGCTAATGCAATCTTCACTTTCCCTTGATTTGGCCTTGAACTCAGAAATCGATTCCAACTTGCAGCTGTGAAACTTCAACCTCACTCTCTGCTTCAGGGCTCAATCTTCACCAAAAAAATGGCTGAACACACTCTAATGTTTATATAGAACTCAATAGAAATGTCTAGAACTTTCTGTAACCTTCCATATGAGATTTTCAATTTCACTTTCTCCTTCAAAATACCATGTTGCAACAGTCGTGTACTTGCTATCTTTGGGCATGAAAATGCTTGCAATCATCATCTCATGAGATATTGAATTGGTTTATCATGTTATCTTCCTTGTTTGCAAGCCAATGGTATGAGTTGGATATGTTGCTTCATCATGAAGTAACAACATGAAATGGTATGAAAATGGACTCAAACCAAAATTATAACATTGCCAAAGTTCCTAAAATGATCTTTCCATTCAAAATGACCTATTATTTTGCCTTGGTTGGACACAAAATGAATTATTTCAATTTTTGGTCATTAAATGCCTTTAATTCTTCTTTTTTCCAAAATTCCTTGAACCACATCCTTCCTTGAGCCATTTCAATGTCTTCTTGATGCATGGTCAAGGTTAAAAACCACATTTTGAGCAACTTTCAAGTTGAACAAAATTTCATTTGAGGTGTCTAAGTTGGTGAAAATGACCTATAACCATAAATGACCTATAATCATAACTTCCCAAAATACCCTTGACTTGTCAAAGCCATAAGTTGAGTTCTACAAATCCTATCAAGGACTTCTTGTACTCTATGGATAGCTAAGAGGATAAAGAACAACATTAATGTTTACCAAAAGTTCATAGGAATCATCCTTCTAGGGAAAAAGTGCCATGCAAGTTGGGTAACTTTCAAGCTCCAAATTCACATACCTCAGATGACTTGTAACTTGTCAAAGCCATAACTTGAGTTCTACAAAACCTATCAAGGACTTATAGCACTCAAATTAAATCTAGGACCATGCTCTACAACACTCATGTTGGGGGCAAGATGGTATGACAATCAAATCTTGAGCTAAATTTCCTTGAAGATAGGCGTAAAACTAGGGGATTTTACATTGTCAAGCCTTAGAAACCCTAGCCTGAAACTTCTCAAACTCTTCAATCATGATGACTTGACCTTGAAATCATTCTTATAACATCTCAATGTATCAATCCATGATAACATGGCTCTTGAATTAGGTCTCCACCTCCTTCAAATCCTCAGTTGACTTAGGGTTGACCCAGTCAAACCCTAATTGCACCAATCATGGCTAAGGCTTCTTAATCTTGCACAATGACCTGTCTAGGCCTTAAAGTGATCTTCAACAATTCTCATAAGTTCTCTCAAGACCTCAAGTCTAACTTCTTGGCTTCAGAATCATCTGATGACTTCCCACAACTCTCAAGTTAGGAGACACACCCTCTTTGCTTCAATCACTCTCTCTAAGGATCTTTTAACTTCTCTGACAAGGATATCAACCCTTAAGCACCTGAATAACTTTCTCTAGCTAGCTTCAAATTCTTGTGTAGCTCTTGATTGGTAATCATACCTCTTGATCTCCTGCATACAAGTCAATGAAATGCAAATGATAATGCTAATGTGAATGAAATGAAACATAAGCTAGGTAAAGAAAAGTTGGGCAAATTTTGGGGTGCAACACGGGCGAAGTGGGGAAGGTTGCTCGCCAAGACATCGCGTCTTATACCTACGTACTTTCATCTGGTATGAAAGATTAGAGCAAACATAGTATGGGATAAAAGACCACAGGTTGGTTCAAAAGTTTTTTGGCCCGAGTAGGGTTAACAAGTAGTTCTAGCAGTTAGTGTATGCAGCTCGACCATTGGAGACTTAGGCGTTACCGTTTGCGATAGAACTAAAAGTTAACAACACTCTTTTATCTGAAAAGATTTTCCTAATTAAGATCCCGAAGGATGAAAATGGTTTGAAGTGTTTTTGTGTTTTTTAGAGAAGAAGTGTTTTGAATTTGAGTGTTTATAATGTATGTTGTACTAAAGTCCAAAACCTAGGATCGAATGCGTCGTATATCGTCCTAAGGACGTATATTAAACACTCTAGGCGATTGAGAGGTAGCCCCCCAATCACCATTTCCCAAGTATAAGGTTTCATGGCACATCATCCATTATCTTTTATTAGGTATTTTGAAGATTGTATAAAGATGAGAAGAGAAGAAAGGACCACTAATGAGAGACTAATCAATCCTAAAAGTTATCATGCAAAGTGGACTTAAAGTTGGGATACACAAGTGACTACCTAATGTTATCATGAATGGTTAAGCACCTAATGTATATCATAACCTCAAGAGGTTAGAGAACTTATGAGGAGCATGGCAAATAAAAGCAAAAGAAGAAGAAGAATAAAGAACATGAAAATGTAAACATGCAAACATAAGATGCATAAGTAGAATGAAAGTGGGAGGAAAATAGTGTGGGGGCAGTATCATCCACAAGCTCATCTCAAACAAACATGCATATGTGAAATGCAAAGAAGAAAGTAGAAGAAGATGCACAAGAGGAAATCATACAAAAGGATGCAAACAAGTCACATATGGAAACCTTAAATGGAAGCAACACAAATGAACAAGCATAACACAATATCATGACCTAAAATTGAGCAACCAACAACCTTATCATGTTAGCAACATGAAACAAAAGGAATCAAAAGCTTAAAGGATCCATCAAAGTCATATCCAAAGCAAACTAGGTCAATGTGTATGTATGAACCTCCCTTAGAGGTAACTTGACTTGCAAGTTACCTCAAAATTAGGAAAATGGTTCAAAAATGATCAAATAAAATTCACAAAGTCCATAAACATGTTGGCAAACAAAATCCAAGAAATCACAATCAAAATCAATTCACAACACCACCAAAGAAATTGATTCACAAGGGTGTCCCATTATTAATGAGGATTGTCGAGGGTCAAATGAAATGCAACAAAAGTCAACCCAAAAGTCAACCAAACAGGGGCAAAATGGTCCTCACAAATTCATCAACTCATCATGGATATGAGGATGAATTTTTAGTCATTGTATCAAAAGGAATAAGGAGAAACAAATCAAGAACTAAAACATCTCAAGAAAAGGTTCAATTACAACACTTCCAATCCAATAATCCCATTTTAATTCAAAATAAATAAAATAAAAATTTCCTAAAAATAATAGACATCTCAAAGTGTCCAGAAACTATTTTTGTGGAATTTATCGATCATTGAAAGTATTTTATTTGATTTAAATCCAAACAGAAACAAAACAAAAATAAAAAATAAAATAAAATAAAATAATAAAAATACCTGTGGGAATAGCAAGGAAATCATGTGTAATGTTGGGCTTCACATGCGCAGGGGGTGTAAATAACATTTGTGGCCCAGTCCAATGGCGTTTAAGCGAAACGGTGAGTTTCACATGTGCTGGGTGTGGCAAGTCAAAGTGTGTGCACGGTGTAGCGTGTTCTGAGTCATTGGATCAAAAAGTAATCAAATCAGATGGACCAAAGCAAAACACGTGGATCTAGCAACATTTAAAAAATTAAAACGGAGGGTAAAACCAGACGGCCGGAGCACGGTGGCTCCGGTCGTCTTCTCTGGCGACTGCAAAACACAGGTGAGCGTCAACCTCACCAAATCAAACAAACAAATAGTCAAAATTGATCTACTTCTTCCCTAGATCACAAATCCAAGATTCGTTTTCATTTTCAGTCCGTAAATAAGCCAAAACGCAAGCAACAAGTTGGAAGCTCAAATCACAAAAGTTCATAAACAACAATTAATTGTATCCAGAAATGATCTACACAGCTCATAGGTCACAAACATACAAAAATGGCAGGTTAACTCATCATGAACGGAGAGAATTGTTGAGAAGTGATTTACCTAGTGGAGAGCTTCCACTGAGCCTTCAACTCTTGATGAAGCTTGAAGGAAAACACCCAAAAACGATCCTTAACCTTCACTGAAACTGTTTGAGTGCTTAATTTGGCTTGAAATTTGTTGAATCTGGAAATTCGTATTTCACTTTTTCTTCATCTTTTCAACTGTGTTATCTCTCAATTCTCCTCCAAATTCTCTCCTGATGCATTGCTCATGATCCTGAGATTATATATGATGGATTGGTGAAGGTTTGGAGCCCAATTGCAGCCCCTAAAAGCCCAATCAAATTTCAATTTTCCTTGTGTTGGTGAACTTTCCAAACGTGTATATGGAGCTGCACATGCCTCAAACTTGATTCCATTAACTTGCACATGGGGTGAATTGATCACATGGCCAAGAATTGCCCCTTGTTTTGATCTTATGGTTGAATTTGCATTTGTTACTTCATGGTGAAGCAAGCATGAAAATGGCCATGAAAATGAACTCAAATCTCAAATCCAAAATTGGAATTGTGTTTAAAATGACTTTGGCACTCAAAAAAATGCACACATTTGATAAAAAAATGATCTAATATGATTTAATTTGATTTTCTCGTTTTAATGCCTTTTTCATGAAATTTCCTTCATCCAATCTTCCATCTAAGCTTAATCAGTAGTTCCTTGATGTTTGGTTGAGCAAATTACCCCATTTGGAGCAAGTTTCATGTTGGAAAAAATTGCATTTGAAGTGTGCAAAGTGGTGAAACGGACCTATAATGAAAATGATCTGTAATCTTACTTTCCCAAAATACCCGTGTCTTGCAAGCCTCATAACTTGAGTTCTACAAAGCAGATGAAAGACTTCTAGTATTATTTGTAAAGCTAAGATCATGAGGAACAACTTTAATGTTTGGGTCAAAGTGAGGAGAAGCATCCTTCTAGGTCAAAAATGTCTTGGAAGTTGGTTGACTTTTGTTGACCAAAATCACATTCATCTGAGGACCTGTAACTTGTCAGAATCATAGCTTGAGTTCTAGAAATCATATGAAAGACTTATAGTACTCAAAAGAAATCTAGAAACATGCTCTACAAGTTTCATTTTTGGGTCAAGATGAGATGAGACTTGTATCTTGAGATAAGTGGTCTTGAAGTTGGACACTAAATAGGGGATTTTACACTGAGAATCCTAATTTAGAAACTTCTCACACTCTTGATTTTTCTTGATTTGATCTTGAAATTATATATTAGACATCTCAACACAACATTCCATGATCACAAAGACTTAGAATTGAGTCTTAATCTCCTTTAATTTCACAATTGACTGAGGGTTGACCAGATGAAAACCCTAGGTGCAACACCTTTGGCTGTGGCTTCTTACACATGACACAACAACTTGAACAAGCTCCAGCATGGCTCTTAAAGCACTCAATGAGCTTTGTTAACATCCCATATCCCTAATCATGAATTCTCAACTCTCTGATGATCTTCAACTGGCCTCCAAGTTAGGAGATAATCCACATACATCCATCAACTCTTTCAAAGAACACTGACCACCTCTTGATGACTTGATGACCACTCATGCTTGAGTAAAACCCCTTGCTCAGGCTCAAAGCTCTTGGTAACCTCCTCTTGCTATGCACAACCTCTTGATCCCCTGCTAAAAGAACAATTCTATGCAATGCAAATGCTAGAAGAAAATGAATCAAAAGCCAGTTAAAGAAAAAGGTTGGGCAAATTTTGGGTGCAACAAGGGGCTGTTACGTCTACTCTTTACCAAAAGCTGAAGTTTGTCAGCAACAATAAAGTGGTTCTAATTAGATGGGAGGAAGACATCCTGGTGAGTCACTTAACTTCTTTCCCTTACATTGAGGTTGAGGGTGAAATGGTTGAGACACCTTTCCAGTCTTTTGAGGTGGTAAGTACTTTGGAAGTACAACGAGTTCCAGATAATCAAGTGTCGCTACCGCGAAAATAAGGTGCCGGCAAAACAGAAGAGTCGCCACCTTTCGTTATTTATCCCACAGATAGGGAAAGGAAACGATCGGAAAAAACCTGACAAAAAGGTATAAGACAAGGTCATTTCAACCATGTCTGGATTCGGGAGTCGGTTACGCAAGGGGAAGGTATTAGCACCCCTCACGTCCATCGTACTCGATGGGATCCATGCTTGTTGTGTTTATCTGACGGGTTGGTTTTATCTATCTACGCTAAAAGTATGGTCTGAAAAGAAAAGAAAATGACCCGGCAGAACACAGTCGTTCTATGCCTACGTATTCCCGTCTGGAACGAGAAATCAGAGTCAACGTAGTTCGCCTAACTACGGGTTACGGGGAAAGGTTGCTCGCCGAGAAATCTCATCTCGTGCCTACGTACTTTCACACGGCATGAAAGATCAGAGCAAACGTAGTTCGGGACTACAAGAGACACATGTTTGTCTTTTTTATCCGAGTAGGGTTAACAGACGGTTCCAGCAGTTGGTGTATGCAGCTCGCTCGACGGAGACTTAGGCGTTTACCGTTTGCGGTAGAACCGGGAGTGAACAAAACTCTCCTTCTGAAAAGGGTTTCCAAGGATTAAAGGTCCAAGAGGACAAAAATACGTTTGATCTTTGTTTTCTATTTTTTAGAAGAAGTATCTTTTATGGATGTTTGCAACAAATATCGCACTAGAAACTATGACCTGAGAGTGAATGTGTCGTATGTCACCCAAAGGGTACCATACTAAATATCCAAGCTATTGGAAAGAAACTCTCCAATAACCCTTTCTCAAATAGCTTAAGGCTCGTAGCGTACGACATCAATTAACCTTTATTACTGTATATTTATTTGTTTGAAGATGAGAAGAGAAAAGACGCACTAAAGGGGAACTAATCCAATCCTAAAGTTGTCATGCAAAGTTGATCCTATGGTTGAGGTTAGCAGGGAACTACCTAATGTTATCATGCATGGTTAGAACCCTAATGTCTGTCATAACTTCTCTTGAACAAGAGAAGTCAGAGTTCCTAGGGGAACATGGCAAAGGAAAGCAACAACAAAAGAAATCAACTGTAAAGAAACAACTGTAAATAAAATGCATGCAATGCAACAAACAAGCAGAAGGAGCCAAGCTCAACTTCTAGAGCAAGCAAGCCCAAAGGCAACACACAACACAGGCAAGGGAGGCAGACTCAACCTTAAGCCAACAAGCAAAGCCAAGCAATAACAGTCAAGAAGAGGGAGACAGACTCAACCTCTAATGCAGATAAGCAAAGGGAGAAAGCTCAACCTTTAGGATGATCTTAGGCCTAGAAACATCTACATGAGGCCTAGTCTAATGCAACACACCAAACAGTCACACAAGCAATAGTCAAGCAATCAGAGAATACAGCAGACAAACAGCTCAACAGCAAAGCAGATAAACAGCAAAACAACCAAATAGTCTACAATCATCTTCAAGTCCAAGCCATCTTCAAGAGAAGGAAATGAAAGCCCTAACTTCAAGCTCCAACAAGAGAAGAGAGTTAACATCAAGATTATTGATTGATAATGGGAAGCATGATGGAAACCAAGGGAATCCATCATGGCACTCAACCATTCATCTGAGATAGGCATCCTTAAAGGTTCTACCTCTTGTGATATGCCACACATCCTTCCAAAGGAAAGATGAGGCTTCCACATAGGGACCTTGTATCATAGGATGAGAATGGAAAGCAATCAAAGCAATCCATGTTTATTTGAAGAAAGAGAAACCAAACTAAGCTCTTCCTAAACCCTAATTCTTACAAGCTCAAAGAAAGCTACTAAAAGAAGGTCTAAACACCAAATCAAGCACTACAATCAAGCAAACAGAAGCTTCTATATGTCTAAAGCACTATCAAAAGGAAAGGAAAATTGATATTATGCTATGGGTCACCATTGAAGTGATTCTAAGGGAAGGGTCATGTTAGAAGCACATTAAAACTAGCCTAAGTATTAAATCTATTTAAAATACCAAATCATCTCCTAAAATCCTATAAACTTTTCTAAAGGGACTTACAAGTGTCAGGTACCTAGGTTAAAAAGGTCAGGGCCTAAAACTGTGGGGAAAGTCACTAAAGAATTCCTAAGTCACCAAGGGTCAAAGGGAAATCCTAAAATGGAAGGTCATGGGAACCTAATCCAAAACATAACCTATTGCTATCTAAAAATCATGAAATAATTCCTAAGGGATCATGCATCTCTATACTAGCAACCAGCAAAAAATCTCATTCAAATTTCATACCAAATGATCATAAAAAATCAGCAAGAAAATGAGAAAATAAGCCAAAATTAAGGAATTAATAAAAATGCAAAAAATAAAATTAAATTGAAAATTGCATGAAAATGAAATGTAAGCACGTCAAAAAAATCAAGAATAAAATCCCTATTATCCACATATTTTTATTATATTTTTCTGACCAAAAATGAATTTATTGTGAATTAAAAATGAAACAAGCAATTAAAATAAAAATAAAATGAATTAAAAATCAATAAAAGCCAGAATTAAATCAGGATGGTTGGATCTGGAGACTAAGTAAGCTCATCTAAGGGCTCACGCGCTGCCAACACATAAATGAAACACAACATTTCATTTGGTCCAAATTCAAAGTTTAGAACAAGTCATGATCGTTGGATTGGTTTACTAAGTCAAGTCTTCCATCAGATCCAAGGGTGGGGAGATTGTCTTCCTCGTTTGAACTGGAAATGGAGGGAATAAACTCAGGTAAACCAGACGGTGGCTCCAGTGGCTGAGCCACCATCTTCTCCGGCGAGCCAAAGGTTACAGGTCACCAAAAACAACCAAACCTTACATCAATCTTCTTATTTTTTCACACTGAATCCAAATATCACATTCATTCATCCTAATTCCTTTTAGGTTTTGAAACACGATCACAAACAGAAAACACACCAAATCTTCAAGTGTCACCAAACCTCAATCCAAAGCCATAGATCTTCTCCTTACACTTCATAGATCATCATAAGCTATCTAGATCAAGTTGACTCTCAATAATCAGGGAGATACAAGTCTCAACAGAAAATTGCTCACACCTAGAATTGTCTCTAAACTCCACAATTTTGATCCAGAATCCATCTATAATTTCTCCTAAACCTTAACCTCATGCTAAAACATGCTAGATCATCATGAATCTACAGCAATTTTGAAAGTTGCATACCTGAGTTGCAGCTTCAAATTGGAGCAGTTAGGGCATGATCCTTGGCTTAAAACTGTGCAGATACACTCTATGATTGATGCTGAAGATGATTGGATCCTCAATTTGCTCTGAAATGCACCCAATTTGAAAACACGATTTTCACTTGGAGCTTGAAAATTCACTCTGCAATCTCTGGATCTAGCACAAAATAACCACCAACCTTGATCAAAACCACTTTCTGAACTTATATGGAATGAGTTTGGGTGATTTGGAGGCCCAAATAGTGAGATCCAATTTCCACTTTTTCATCAAAATTTCACCCATGTCTATGCACGATTCTGAGCTCAAAACTTCGCCAAGAAGCCTCAATTGCAATGCTTATTAACTGTGGAGAGTATTAGGATCAAATTGAAAGCTTAATTCCATCATAAGGCCAACCTTTGAAGTGTTACTTATTTATGAAGTAACAAAGTGAAACACTATGAATTATGCCTCAAATGCATTTTCCACTATTGCCATTGTGTTCAAAATGATTTTTCTGATTAAAATGAGCACTCATTTGGTCTTGTTTGAACACACATAATTTAATTTGAGTTTTTTCACATAAATGCCTTTTAATTCCCCTTTTGTCAATCTCTTTCAAACCAACTCCCACCCTAAGCCAAATCAAAGCATCATGGATACATGGTTAGCCTTAAAATCCCATTTTGAGAAAGTTTCATGTTGAACAAAACTTCATTTGAAGCTTGCAAGATAGAGAAAATGACCTATAATGCCAAATGACCTATAATCTTACTTTCCCAAAATACCCCTGACTTGTAAACCTCATAACTTGAGTTCTACAAATCAGATGGAAGACTTCTAGTACAATTTGGAAAGCTAAGGTCAAGACCTACGACTTTCATGTTGGCAAAAAGTTGAGGAGAAACACCCTTCTAGGTCAGAAGTTCCTTGGAATTTGGTTGACTTTTGCAGACAAATTTCACATTCATCTGATGACCTGTAACTTGTCTGGATCATAACTTGAGTTCTATAAATCCAATGGAGGACTTCTAGTACTCAAATTAAATCTAAGAGCATTCTCTACAAGTTTCATGTTGGCCAAAAGTGGATATGAAACTTGCATCTTGAGATAAGTGGTCTTGAAGTTAGGCACTAAATAGGGGATTTTACCCTGAGAACCCTAGTTTAGCAACTCCTCACACTTTGAACTTTTCTTGGATTGATCTTGGAATATCACCTCATGTATCTCAACATAACTTCCCATGATCACAAAGACTTAGAATTAGGTTTTGATCCTCTTCAATTACATAGTTGGCTTAAGGTTGACCAGGCAAAAACCCTAATTGCAACACCCTCAACTATGGCTCTTCACACTTAGCATAATGACTTGACTGAGCTCCACTATGACCTTCAAGGCACTCTATGAGATCTATCCATATATCCTACCCATGAACAAGGCTCCAAAACCCACTGATGGACTTCAATTGGTCCTCAGGTTAGGAGATTAACCACATACAAATAAACAAACTCCTCAAGAACCGAACCCTCTCTGATGACCTTAGTGACTTCTCAAGCTTGAACAAAACCTCTAGCTAGGCTCCTCTTGATATAAACCACACTTGACCCCTGCTATATGAACAATCTTATGCTATGCAAATTCTAGATCAATGATATGCTAATGCAATGAAACAAAAACCAAGTAAGAACAGCTTAAGCAAATTTTAGGGTGCAACATCAAGAAATAAGATCGTCAATGGCATCGTATGAAGAGGCAAAAGCATTTGTTGATGAAGGGAACGCCCAAGGCTAGGGCAAAATAGTTGAGGTTGCTGAAAAATTTGATAAATTTGGGTTGGGTTACCATCCATCTTCTAGTACAGCAGCGGTGACATACAACAAAGAGTAGGTCCCTCCTATGGGGGATATTTTCAAAAGCGCCAGACACATCTTTGACCATACAGCAGCCATGGTTATTAAAGATAACGTTGGTGATGAAGAGGTTTCTGCAAGCTGGGTTTGTCAAGCCAGACCTGGTGAAGAGCTTCAGATCTAGAAGACTATTGAAATCCCTCAGTTCTTCCCACACCAAACGTGATTTTTATTGCTTGTCAAAAACCCTACGCTCTGCCCAAGGCGTCATGGATCATTGCATGGGCCACCTGATGTTTTAAAATACAGTTATCATTAATAAATATAAGTTTGCATTCAATTTTTTCTCATTTTCTTTTCTTTTTACTTTTTACAATAAATGGCATTTTTTTATGCATTCACTTTGCTAAATAAACCGCATAAACCATAACATGCAGAGACACTATCGAGGTCCTTGACAACGACACTACTATAAGCCTATATGACTTTGATTTCCCAATCTACCAAGCTGAAAGAGAAGGCGAGGAAGATTGTGAACTCACTGATGAGTTGGCGAGGCTGCTACAACAAGAAGAAAAGGTCATCCTGTCGCACAAAGAAGATGCTGAAGTCATCAACCTAGGAACTGACGAAGATAGAAGGGAGGTGAACGTTGGAGCTTCTCTTCAAGATACAGTTAAGACCAAGTTGATAGAGCTTCTTCAAGAGTATGCTGTTGTGTTCGCCTGGTCATATCAAGACATGCCTGGATTGGATACACACATTGTTGTACATAAATTACCACTCAAGGAAGAATGCCACGCTGTCAAGCAGAAGTTGATGAGGACCCATCTTGATATGGCTCTCAAGATTCGTGAAGAAGTCTGAAAGCAGTTTGATGCTGGGTTCCTGGCAGTAGCAAAGTATCCACAATGGGTTGCCAACATTGTGCCAGTAACAAAAAAGGACGGAAAGTTCCGTATGTGTATGGATTATCATGACTTAAACATAGCTAGTCTGAAGGGTGACTTCTCATTACCTCACATTGATGTATTGGTGGATAAGACGACTCAGTTCTCTGTTTTCTCTTTCATGAGTGGATTTTCCTGTTACAATCAAATTAAAATGGATCCAGATGACATGGAGAATACCACTTTTATCACACCATGAGGAATCTTCTGCTATAAGGTGATGCCATTCGGACTAAAAAATGTTGGGGCAACATATCAACGCGCGATGGTAATGCTCTTTCATGACATTATTCATAAAGAGATTGAAGTATATGTTGATGATATGATTGCCAAGTCTCAAACTAAAGAAGAGTACTTGATCAATTTGGAAAAGTTGTTTGCTAGATTAAGAAAGTTTAGACTGAGACTTCACCCCAATAAGTGTACATTTGGGGAACGATTTGGAAAGTTTTTGGGCTTTATCGTAAGCCAAAAAGAGATTAAAGTGGACCCTGATAAGGTAAGGGAAATTCAGAATATGCCTGCACCTAGAACTGAGAAAGAGGTTTGTGGCTTCTTGGGGAGGTTGAATTATATAGCCATACTTATTTCACATCTCACTGCCACTTGCAAATCCATTTTCAAGTTGCTCAGAAAAGATCAGTCGATTGTATGGGATGATAAATACCAAGGGGAATTTGATAAGATTAAAGAGTATTTCCAAGAACCACCAATCCTAATATCGCATGTTCCTGAAAGGCCACTTATTGTGTACCTGACTGTGCTTGATGAATCCATGGGTTGCGTATTGGGGGCAACAAGAAGACACTGGTAAGAAGGAGCACGCCATATATTACCTCAGCAAGAAGTTCAATGATTGCGAGACAAGATACTCCTTACTTGAGAAAACTTGATGTGCGCTTGCATGGGCTGCCAGACGTCTTAGGCAATATATGCTAACACATACCACATATCTAATCTCTAAGATGGATCCTATTAAATACATCTTTGAGAAACCTGCTATCACCGGTAGGATAACTCGATGGAAAATGCTTCTGTCCAAATACGAAATCCAATATGTCACCTAGAAGGCCATCAAAGACAGTGTGTTAGCAGACCATCTAGCCCACTAACTAGTGGATGACTATCATCCTTTGAAGTTTGACTTTCTAGACGAGGGCATCTTGATCGTAAGATACCTTGAAGAGCCAGAACCAGGGGAACGATGGACTCTCATGTTCGATGGTACTTCAAATTCTTATGGACATGGAATTGGGGCAAAGATCACATCTCCCAAGAACTTTCACCCGTCGCTCACATCCAAACTTTGCTTTACATGTACCAATAATATGGCTGAGTACGAAGCTTGCATACTAGGGCTAGAAGAAGCCATTAACTTGAGAATCAAAACTCTCAATGTGTTTGGGGATTCTGCCTTAGTGAAACACCATATAAGAGGTGACTGGGATATAAAACATGAAAACTTAATTCCATACCGAAATTATGTGGCAAGTTACTTCCCCGATTCAATGATATCACTTTTACTCATGTGCCCAGAGAAGAAAATCAAATGGCAGATTCCTTGGCAACTGTGGTGTCCATGTATAAGCTAATATGGCCTAACCATAGGTCGTCCATTAATTTACAATGCTTTGAAGAACCTGCACATTACTTGGTTGTTGACGAGGATCATATGAGAAGCCTTGGTTTTATGTCATAAAGCGATATTTAGAGAAGCAAGAATATCTTGAGGGTGCCTTCGGTGTTGACAAGAGAACTCTGCGAAGATTGACGTCCAATTTCTTCCTCAACGGGAATGTGTTGTACAAACGCAACCTTGACACTGTCCTACTCAGATGTGTGGAAAAGCATGAAGTTGAACAAATTTTGAAGGATATTCATGAGGGTTGCTTTGGAACCCACACGAATGGACATACGATGGCAAATAAGATATTGAGAGCAGGCTATTATTGGCTCACTATGGAGGCTGATTGTTACCATCATGCCCGAACTTGTCACAAGTGCTAGATATATTCTGACAAGATCCATGTGCCTCCCACCCCTTTGAATGTCTTGATTTCACCATTTCCCTTTTCCATGTGGGGAATAGACATGATTGGTATGATTGAGCTGAAAGCCTCAAATGGACATCGCTTCATATTGGTGGTGTCATACCCCAAATTTGTCCTACCTTTCTTACTTTTCTTATCATAAATAATTGTGTTGCTTGATGGTTGTTCTCTAGATGATCATTTGGCCCTGGGCCATGATCCTCTCAAGATTTCTCAGGTCATGGAGTTTTTGTTGTGGTTGTGTTTAGTATGGTCATAAGCTTTTACGGAAGGTGTTGAGTTCAGTTGAAGATAAAAGAAGGATAAGCCCATGTTCTTGTGTTTGAATAATCAAGATATTAGTCAATTGATTAAGCCATGGTTCAAGCCATATGACATGGGTTATTTTAAGGCTTTAGTCTAGTTATGTCACGTTAATCTCAAATCTTACTTCAGTTAGTTTCAATCTGTATTTCAAGTGGATACTAAAGAAACGAGGTCATTACTAGCTAAGTTTGTTTTTCTCCAAGCCGTCTTTGAATTAAGTTCAAACTTTATTTTATATTCAAGGTTGAATCAATTAGTGCAAAGTTTAGTTCACTTTCAAAACAAGAAGATTTATTTTAGATTACAATGTGGTTAACCCCAAGACATGAAGAATCGTTTCGGGTTACAAGGTGAACCGTTAATTTGCAAAGCAATGAGGTTGTGATTAAATGGCATTCCAAGATATAGTAAGATGTGAGCCATTGCAAAAGGTTTTCTAAGACATATTTAAACTTTCAAGCCTTGTTGGGAAGTTATCTCCAAGTCAAGTTCATAAGCCACGCCATGTTTGAATTTTTGAGCCATGTTTATCACAAGCCATAAATGTAAGTTTGTGCAAGTTTTGAAATTTGAGCCAAGGACAAGATATGCCACGACCATAATGGGATTTATGCTTGAATTATTATAAATCATGTGAACTTTATGGTGAGGCCATATATAGATACAACAATAAACATCCTAATAACTCTATCCAAACATGATTCATGTTGTACAAAACCACAATCATACAAGCTCCTAAGTATTAGGCCAAACAATTACACAATTTTAATGGAGAATTCATGAGAATTAAAGGCTTTTTACACAGATTTTCTTTCTGGTTCATAAACAGCCAAAGCCCATTACCAAGCCCTTTTTTTTTACAAACAATCATTTAGGCCCATTCTTTTTCTTTTTATATTATGACGGGACCATTAAAATTTCATGACAAGATCACTTTTATTGTTTTTTATACTCTGGCCCACTTTGGTTTCCGTGCAACATGAATTTGCTTCATTATTATGGAGATGTAGAATACGGTGTAAAATAAATTGGTGTCAAAATAGCAAAGCTCTTCTTCAAAGAGAAAAGATATGGTGACACTAGTTTTTAACACCCACACCGTATAGTATCCCTAAATTGTATCACTTTTATTATTTTTTATACTCTGGCCCACTTTGGTTTCCGTGCAACATGAATTTGCTTCATTATTATGGAGATGTAGAATACGGTGTAAAATAAATTGGTGTCAAAATAGCAAAGCTCTTCTTCAAAGAGAAAAGATATGGTGACACTACTTTTTAACACCCACACCGTATAGTATCCCTAAATTGTATCACTTTTATTATTTTTTATACTCTGGCCCACTTTGGTTTCCGTGCAACATGAATTTGCTTCATTATTATGGAGATGTTGAATACGGTGTAAAATAAATTGGTGTCAAAATAGCAAAGCTCTTCTTCAAAGAGAAAAGATATGGTAACACTATTTTTTAACACCCACACCGTATAGTATCCCTAAATTGTATCACTTTTATTGTTTTTTATACTCTGGCCCACTTTGGTTTCCGTGCAACATGAATTTGCTTCATTATTATGGAGATGTAGAATACGGTGTAAAATAAATTGGTGTCAAAATAGAAAAGCTCTTCTTCAAAATACCACTTGACCTACATAGAACAAGAGGCCTTAAACATTTTTCAGCAAGACAAAAAAACAACAGAACCATGTCCAATTGCTACATGGCTCGTTTTTCTACACTAGCTTCAACAAAAATGGTGCTTGCACACACCAAAAAAACCGCATTTCTCACGCACTGCCGTAAAGAAACTGAGGAGCCAACCTTGAAACCTTCTATCATCCATTCCCAAACCAAAACAAAACAAAATCAGATGAACCTGTAGACTCTTCCTCTTCTGCGATCCAAATCTTCAAACTGCTCAAAACCTATATTTTTTCCGTTTTACCTAAACCACAAATCCCTTCAACAACTTGACCTTAACCCTCATCTTCTTCCCAACCTTCATTAACTTCTTCAAACTCTCAATCAAACCTTCCCACAACAAAAGCTCAACCACACCCTCTTATGATCTTTCTTCAACCATAATTTTCGAAAATAAACCTAACCTTCTCACCATCCAAACAATCAATAACTCAAATCACCCCAAATCGTTCAATAAACAGAGACAAGAAGGAGATCCATATGCGAATTGGAAGAATCTAACCTGAGAAATGAAACCCAAAAAACGTGATTGAAGTCGAGACGGAGGCGAGAACTCGCACAGAAGGTTGAATCGGAACCTCATCATCTTTGCGCTGCGATGTACTATGGAAGGAGATTCCAATTTGTTTGAAGAATCCTTTTATCCATGAAGAAAAAGCTGATGAGGGCATATTGGCTTTTGGACCGGGATTCCTTCTAGCCCACATACCTTTTTTTTTCATTATCAGGCCATATCCCTTTTTTGGAGGTTGATGGGCCGTGTTGTGGTTATTGTGAAGCCCAAGGGGATTGTTGCTAACACCTATCCAAGATCCATACACCCTCACTCTCTTTAAAATTTTATTAATTTTTCTAAAGTTTTTTTTATGGAAGTTTTAATGATTTTTGTATTTTTTTTTGTTAAACATTTCACTAAATAATGTGATATTGTTGTCATTAAATTACTCTTGATTGCATTTAAGATATCACTCGTTTTTGATTTCGTTTTTTAGTTTTCTTTTCAACTCTTTTGGGTCGATGAAGAGACCTCAAAAATTATTATCAGTCAAACTATTGATAGATAGTAATTAGTCTGAGACCAATTTCTTTCTCTCTTTTCATTTTCTATTCAATCTCGATTTTATTTCATCTTCTCGATCTATGAAGTCTTTGGATTCACATATGTTAGTTTTTGAGGTCGTTAACCTTCATTATTTCAAGTCTGTAGAAATTGATCATTTGAATCATTTTTCTATACTTTGGGATCATGAGAGGTTACCTTTGATTAATTAACACAAATTCGTGATTAAGAGGAAATCTAACCTCATTTTCTTCTTTATTTTGATTTTATTGTATTTTATCGATCAATGAAGTCTTTATATTTGTAAACGTCAATTCATCAAAGTCGATAACCTTCACAATGTCAAATCTATGGAAAATGACCATTTGGGTCATTTTCTATACTTTGGGATCGTGATAGGCTACCTTCGATTAATCGACATGAGTTTATGATTAAGACGAGATCCCACCTATCTTTTGGTACGTGCGACACAATTTAATCGGAGAATGATCCTCAATATCAATTTTCTATCTTGTTTTTACCACGGATTTTAATTCACGCGACTTCCTATAGTTCGATTTTCGTCATAAGTCGAGCAACGATGTTTTAGCGTTACATTTCGTCACGATTCAATTCATAAATCGACTAATCACTAACTTTACTTTTCGTCAATATACAACTGCTTTATTTTCAGTCAATATTATCTTGATTAAATTATCTTGTTCATATACTTGTTAATATTTATCTTGATATATTATTGTGAATATTATCTTATTCATATTGTTATATATCTTGTATATTATTCATATCTTGTTCATATTCATATCATATTCATTTCTTCTTATTCACATTCTTTCAAAACACATAATAACTATCGAAACCATAAAATCCTAAATTGGTGGACTATTGGTTGTTTGTCCGAGTGACGGATCATTGAACTTTTCCAGAAACACTAGCTTGGAGTTTTGTCCGGCTTTTGCTCAAGGCTTAGTTTAGAACACATTGCACACACACGACTTCCTCTTGGGCTACCTGACAATGAAACCTTTTATTTCGTGCAATCCCGTGTAATTTTCATGTATCCTGTAACACCCCACTTCCCCGTATTAAATAAAATATAAATATTATAATAATATTCAGAGTTTTCACCAAAAAGTGGGATATCACATCTCCAAATTTTATAAAAATACTTTATTCATTCTTTTCAAAATAATACAGCGGAATTTGTTTAATAAAATAAAATACATCAAATTCATGATACGTCACAGGATTACAATAAGTTTGACATAAAACAATTACAACACCCATATCCCGTGTTACGTATCAGAGCATCCTAGACTCGACGGTCACACCAATATCCAAGCTAGCTAAACACCTGGATTATCTGTACTTCCGAAGAAGCACAGACCACAACAACAACAAAGGGGTGAGAAATAATGATCAGAATATAATGGTAATGTAATACATGTAAATAAGGTAGTAAAACACACCAACACACCAATATTCACCCCCAACAACTCCATATGACGAACCTACTGTTCAAATTACAATATAACATATTATAATGCAAATATGCAACTCAACACCATGCATGCGGTACCGACTCATAGGTTCATTCAATCGAACCTGGATAGATCACTTACGCTCCTCCTGAGACATGATCTATCCCCCACCATTCTCCACAAAGGAGTACGGATGAATCACTTACGCTCCTCCTGAGACATGATTCATCCCACCAAAACACCATGATATGCACACACCAATGCATAACTAATATATTTAGGCACTCAACGTGCACACGATCCTCCTGATCATATCATCATACATCAATGCATATATGTACAGATATAACATACACCAACACCATATAAATCAATTTACACAGTGAGCAATCTCACATTCTAACACCAAGTATGAACACATCCCAACACTCGGGGAATACACGATCCTACTGATCACTGCACCATAATCATATACATGATACACCCATCATTCATTTTAATTAAATTAGATATTAAACGAGTTCACACTCTAACACCATATATAAACACATCTCAACACTCGGGGAATACACGGTCCCACTGATCACTACCCACATATATATCAACTAATTGCCCACCAGTCATTATAACGGGAAACATGTACTATCACCAAGTACACAAGTTAGTTCCCACACTCATCATTCTTACAGTGCATCAAGGCCAAACTGTACCTATCATCTCAACTCGGATCCTCAATCTATTCTAGTACCAATCTTGCACATTACCGTAACCAATAGGTTTCTAATTCCTATTCCCAAAATCATCACCTACACACTTTACCGATACCTCAAAAGCCATACGGAATTTTCCCTAAAAACTGTAAAACACCCTATATGCCCTATATGCCAAATCATCCCAAAACACCAATTCATTAACATTGACTTATACTCCATCACTATCAATTACTAGTTATCCTCAAACACAAACACACCAATAAACATTATACTTACCAATTATCCTATACTTCCTACTCTAGAACCAACATTACGGTACATTACCGACACTTCAGAGTCACTCTGAATCTCACCAAGGTCCTAACCATAGTCACTAACAACATCACAGGGAACAACTCATAATTTTCCTAAAGCTATAATCCTGGTCATTACCAACACTATAGTAACAACACCAAATCTCACCAAAACTCTATTTATATTTACTATCAACACTGCAGTAACAACATATAATTTTCCCCAAAGCTATAATCATGGTCGTTACCCACACTACAGTAACAACACAGAATCTCACCAAAACTCTATTTATATTTACTATCAACACTGCAGTAACAACATATAATTTTCTCCAAAGCTATAACCATGGTCGTTACCCACACTACAGTAACAACACAGAATCTCACCAAAACTCTATTTATATTTACTATCAACACTGCAGTAACAACATATAATTTCACTAACATCACCATAATATATATACACCAAATTCACCAATACTAATCAACAATTCATCAATGTCAAGCATCAATTTATCATTAGCAACAATAATAACAAGCATGCCAATATAAAACTTCATATATCGGAATTTTCCTACGGGGTTAAGGAATCCCCTCTACCCTATACATGTATATACCATCCCAAATCAAGTTTCTCCCCCCTTACCTTGTTAATCGGTTGATCGATGAAAGAACCCTCCAAGGTTTGGCCAATTCTGATTTTCCCTTGTATCCTTCGTTCTTTGCTCCCTTTTCCGTTCCCTTTCCCGTTCTCTCCTTTCTATCGTTCTTTTTCCACTTTCTCTAACTTCTCACAATGTATCGTAAAACTGCTAACCCCTCTCCTTCTCTATTTTAATTTTCTAATCCCAATAATAATAATAACTTAATAATAATAATAAAAAATAATAATAATAATAATAGTAATAATAATCCTATTATTATCTCACCAAAATAATAATAATGTTAATAACTTAATAAAATAATAATAATAATAATAGTAATAATAATCCTATTATTATCTCACCAAAATAATAATAATGTTAATAACTTAATAAAATAATAATAATAATAATAGTAATAATAATCCTATTATTATCTCACCAAAATAATAATAATGTTAATAACTTAATAAAATAATAATAATAATAATAATAATAATAATAATAATAATAATCCTATTATTATCTCACCAAAATAATAATAATGTTAATAACAATAGTAATTATAATCAATATAATAATAATAATAATATTCCCACCAATATCAATATTATACACTATATTATTATATTCACCAAAACACCACCAATAATCCTCCCATATCAGGGACACCCACCAATAATAATATTCATACTGATGATAATAATCATAATAATAATAATAATAATAATAATAATAATAATAATAATAATAATACCACCAATATTACTATTAACTATTATATTATTATCTCCACACCACCAATGATCCTTATATATCAAGGATACTCACCAATCACATGCCAACACACCCCACCTAAGGGCACACCAACATAAAATAATTAAATTAACACCAAAATGACTAAATAAATAAAATGGGTGTTACAACTCTCCCCCACTTTAAGTATTTTCGTCCTCGAAAATTACCTGATGGAACACTTCCGGGTACGCTTCCCGCATCCTTCATTCCAACTAACAGGTCACACTGCCTTCTGCAGCACCTCCCCAAGTTACTTTCACCAAAGATATCTCCTCCCTTCGGGGTTGCTTCTCGCTCGTCCAAACGAAATAGCAATGCCTCAACAATCAAAATATTTTCACTTGTACATCATCCACCTGGTTCAATGTACTTTCTCAACTAAGACACATGAAACATATCATGCCAATTCATAGCGACAACGGGAAAAACGGTCTAACATGTTACTCCTCCCATGCCTCTGCTGCGCCACTCTGATACAAACCACAGAACACGGTGCGAACTTCTGAGACTTCGAAGCTCGACCAACATCAGTCACCGGCGTGACTCTCCAAACATATCTTTCCTTGGATCCTCTTGATCTTTTCAGCCATCTCCACATAATTTTCAGGTCTGAGCACAACACTCTCACTCGACCCATTCCAACACAGTAGAGTCCTACACTCCCTATTTCACCAAGCCACATATAGTGCCATTCTGACACTAGGATGGTAACCGTTATTATAGGTAGCTCAATCAACGGTAATTAATCATCCCACAATCCACCTCGATCCAACACCCAAGCTCTCACCAGTTCTCTACAGACTCAATAGTCCTCTCTGACTGACCATCAGTTTGCGGATGGTAAGTCGAACTCAACTTCAACTTAGTACCCGAAGCTTCCTGTAAGCCCTTCCAAAATCTCAATATAAACCTCAAATTTCCATCTGACACAATATTCGTCAGTATCTCATCCAACTTCACCACTTTCTCAATATGCATCTCATATATTCTCAACACGGAATAGTTAATCCACTCTTAACAATTCAAATTAAAATTATGTCTTTACAAATTCCTTGGAAATCTCAACACCAATTTCGTGAAAATACTACCTGATTTCCACTCTGGAATATTTAACGACTGCATCAGACTCAACAGTCTCTGATGTTCACTCTTCGAATTCCTACAATTCTAACCAGCATATTCCACCTCAACTACTCCTCCCCTTATCCATGGTCTCCAAAACAATCTACTCAAATTCGGTTACTTCTTCATAGCACTGGGATGGATACTCCCTCTACCCCAATGTATTTCTTCACGAGTACTTCTACTTCCCTCAACAACATTTGGTACACATACTCTATCATAACATCTCGTGGTATTATTTCCACAAGCCCGACAATCCACTCCTCGACTCTAATTTATCAACTTCAACTAATTCACTACTCGACCCAGATTTCTGACTTTCTCGGTTCTTCTCAAGGATATCACTAGTCAGATCTTAATAATAAAAGATTAACTCCATAAGAAGTATCCTTACTCACACAACGCATATTATGAAATTTCTCAATCAGTTCTACCTCTTTTCACCATCATCTTCGGTAAACACAAACATTTCCAACTCACCGCATCATCTACCACATCCACTTTACCCAAAGGGTAATTACACTCAAAGTCGTAATCCTTCAGAAATCCTAGTTATTTCCTCTGCCTCATTTTCAACTTTTTTCAAATCAAACAAACACCTTAAACTCTTAAGATCACCAAACATCTCCGATCTCAGTCTGAACTTTCGAAGCCTCCGACTCCGGTACAACCACAATAGCAACCAACTCTAAATCACTGGTCGGATGGTTTCTCTTACACACTTCGAGTTGCCTTTTGCATAACTGAAACTCGCTGAAGTTGTCTTTAGCAAATCCCCTAATTATATCAACAAGCATCACAAACACCACAATTAGTTCTATCGGATTCGGCAGAACTTTCCTTACGGAAGTATATCACCGCTCTTTTTCTAACACTGATAACTCCAGTTCCTTATGCTCAACATAATCCTCTATACTCTTCGAATACCTTAAAATATCATTTATCAACACAACCATTGCCTTATATAAATAATTAAATAAGATCCCATGCCAAGTGGACAAACAAGTTGTGAGTTATAGCGGGAGCACATACCGTACCGCCCGTCCTTACCACAACATTCAAACACACTTCATCAATAAATAGATTAAATCTATGTCAATACTTCACCATCTCATAGATAATTTCAATAGCTTTCCAACGCTTCGAACCGGGCGTCATTCCGAGTTACGGTTCTCCCGTTACGACAAAAATACCACAACAACATTTTTCTGCTCAGGGCACTTCGCCAGGCGAATCTCGGCGAACATGACAGTCCCGAAATTCTATTTTCGACCGTTACCTGACTTCCGAGTGTCCGATTTCGATTCCGTAAAAAGCTGCGATCTCGGAATTCAATGTATAACCACAATTTCATACTTAGGAGGCCGTCCAACACACTTTCAATCTTTGAATATTTTAAAACCCGATTACTTCCAATCTCAACAGCAGATCGTGGAGCCTCCTATTACGATACCACTTCGACCTTCGACACCACAACACAATAATTCTACTCGCGATCTCACGAACACGGAACTCACGTCCTTCAATCAATTGATCCATCAAATCATTAACTCTTGGAAGCGAACACTTATCCTTGAAAGTCACCTTGTTCACTCAAAGCTTCACAAAACCTTCTGTCTGTCTAACCAACAAAAATTGGTGCACCTTACGGTAACACACTCAAACAAAAGAACCTCTCCCCCAGCGGGTCTTCAAGTTGACTCTTCAACTTCTCCAATCCCAATACAAACACGCCATATGAAGTCACCAATATCGGACTCGTTCCAAAAACAAAGTCAGCGTGTAAGCTTTACTTCACACTCTGATAGTAAATCGCTTACTTCCTTAGGGAACCTCTGGCAATTTCAACTAATTGACAAATCCCAATTTTCTCACTTTCCTTCTCATTCAAAGTTTCCGTCAAAATAAACGTCTCAACACCGTATTACGCCAACTCCTCAAAATAATCCCTTAAGCACTTAGCTTAACTTAGGACAATTCCTTGCTCACGCCACACAAGCTTGCAAGACACGTATATCCCATCCAACACAATCCCGTCTACTATTAACAAGAGATTAAGGGTGATCAGTTCCTCAATTTGTTAATAGACAGCCGAAATCATGATGGGGTACAAACCATCTTTACCAAACTATGATAGCATTCCTCAACACACTAAGCCACCACATCGTAGCATTCCGGAGAATTACAAACTTCTCCCCCACTGGAATCATTCCTACTTCTGCAGACAAGGTTAGGAAATAAACATGTACCGACAGTGTTTTCACACACATGCCGTATACTAGGGGTTTAAACCACAACACCAGGTTAAACAACACACAGTTTCCATCCCAACGGACAGACTCAACTCACTCAACAACACTGGCCGGACGGACCGACCTGCTCTGATACCAATTGTAACACCCCACTTCCCCGTATTAAATAAAATATAAATATTATAATAATATTCAGAGTTTTCACCAAAAAGTAGGATATCACATCTCCAAATTTTATAAAAATACTTTATTCATTCTTTTCAAAATAATACAGCGGAATTTGTTTAATAAAATAAAATACATCAAATTCATGATACGTCACAGGATTACAATAAGTTTGACATAAAACAATTACAACACCCATATCCCGTGTTACGTATCAGAGCATCCTAGACTCGACGGTCACACCAATATCCAAGCTAGCTAAACACCTGGATTATCTGTACTTCCGAAGAAGCACAGACCACAACAACAACAAAGGGGTGAGAAATAATGATCAGAATATAATGGTAATGTAATACATGTAAATAAGGTAGTAAAACACACCAACACACCAATATTCACCCCCAACAACTCCATATGACGAACCTACTGTTCAAATTACAATATAACATATTATAATGCAAATATGCAACTCAACACCATGCATGCGGTACCGACTCATTGGTTCATTCAATCGAACCTGGATAGATCACTTACGCTCCTCCTGAGACATGATCTATCCCCCACCATTCTCCACAAAGGAGTACGGATGAATCACTTACGCTCCTCCTGAGACATGATTCATCCCACCAAAACACCATGATATGCACACACCAATGCATAACTAATATATTTAGGCACTCAACGTGCACACGATCCTCCTGATCATATCATCATACATCAATGCATATATGTACAGATATAACATACACCAACACCATATAAATCAATTCACACAGTGAGCAATCTCACATTCTAACACCAAGTATGAACACATCCCAACACTCGGGGAATACACGATCCTACTGATCACTGCACCATAATCATATACATGATACACCCATCATTCATTTTAATTAAATTAGATATTAAACGAGTTCACACTCTAACACCATATATAAACACATCTCAACACTCGGGGAATACACGATCCCACTGATCACTACCCACATATATATCAACTAATTGCCCACCAGTCATTATTACGGGAAACATGTACTATCACCAAGTACACAAGTTAGTTCCCACACTCATCATTCTTACAGTGCATCAAGGCCAAATTGTACCTATCATCTCAACTCGGATCCTCAGTCTATTCTAGTACCAATCTTGCACATTACCGTAACCAATAGGTTTCTAATTCCTATTCCCAAAATCATCACCTACACACTTTACCGATACCTCAAAAGCCATACGGAATTTTCCCTAAAAACTGTAAAACACCCTATATGCCCTATATGCCAAATCATCCCAAAACACCAATTCATTAACATTGACTTATACTCCATCACTATCAATTACTAGTTATCCTCAAACACAAACACACCAATAAACATTATACTTACCAATTATCCTATACTTCCTACTCTAGAACCAACATTACGGTACATTACCGACACTTCAGAGTCACTCTGAATCTCACCAAGGTCCTAACCATAGTCACTAACAACATCACAGGGAACAACTCATAATTTTCCTAAAGCTATAATCCTGGTCATTACCAACACTATAGTAACAACACCAAATCTCACCAAAACTCTATTTATATTTACTATCAACACTGCAGTAACAACATATAATTTTCCCCAAAGTTATAATCATGGTCGTTACCCACACTACAGTAACAACACAGAATCTCACCAAAACTCTATTTATATTTACTATCAACACTGCAGTAACAACATATAATTTTCCCCAAAGCTATAACCATGGTCGTTACCCACACTACAGTAACAACACAGAATCTCACCAAAACTCTATTTATATTTACTATCAACACTGCAGTAACAACATATAATTTCACTAACATCACCATAATATATATACACCAAATTCACCAATACCAATCAACAATTCATCAATGTCAAGCATCAATTTATCATTAGCAACAATAATAACAAGCATGCCAATATAAAACTTCATAGATCGGAATTTTCCTACGGGGTTAAGGAATACCCTATACCCTATACATGTATATACCATCCCAAATCAAGTTTCTCCCCCCTTACCTTGTTAATCGGTTGATCGATGAAAGAACCCTCCAAGGTTTGGCCAATTCTGATTTTCCCTTGTATCCTTCGTTCTTTGCTCCCTTTTCCGTTCCCTTTCCCGTTCTCTCCTTTCTATCGTTCTTTTTCCACTTTCTCTAACTTCTCACAATGTATCGTAAAACTGCTAACCCCTCTCCTTCTCTATTTTAATTTTCTAATCCCAATAATAATAATAACTTAATAATAATAATAGAAAAAATAAATAATGATAATAGTAATAATAATCCTATTATTATCTCACCAAAATAATAATAATGTTAATAACTTAATAAAATAATAATAATAATAATAGTAATAATAATCCTATTATTATCTCACCAAAATAATAATAATGTTAATAACTTAATAAAATAATAATAATAATAATAGTAATAATAATCCTATTATTATCTCACCAAAATAATAATAATGTTAATAACTTAATAAAATAATAATAATAATAATAATAATAATCCTATTATTATCTCACCAAAATAATAATAATGTTAATAACAATAGTAACTATAATCAATATAATAATAATAATAATATTCCCACCAATATCAATATTATACACTATATTATTATATTCACCAAAATACCACCAATAATCCTCCCATATCAGGGACACCCACCAATAATAATATTGATACTGATGATAATAATCATAATAATAATAATAATAATAATAATAATAATAATAATAATAATAATAATACCACCAATATTACTATTAACTATTATATTATTATCTCCACACCACCAATGATCCTTATATATCAAGGATACTCACCAATCACATGCCAACACACCCCACCTAAGGGCACACCAACATAAAATAATTAAATTAACACCAAAATGACTAAATAAATAAAATGGGTGTTACATATCCCTCTCCCATTTTCGATGTATGTTTTCGTATTTCTTTGATTGTGGTTTATCTTCTAGGAGCACCCCTAGGGACTAGCGTAGATTAAACCATTTTCAAACTAATTCTTGATTTGTCATCGAGCCATCTTCAAACACCCCTCTATAAGTTGAGTGCTTGTCCGCATTCACCATCAACCTATTACACACACTGTCACATTTCATTGTGGTTTCGATATTAGGAGCACCCCCAGTGACTAGTATCGTTTCTCACAACTTAACCCTTGACTCGTCGTCAAGCCAGTTTCGTTTTCAATAAAAACCCTCGACTCGTCGTCGAGCCATTTTCAAACCCACTTCCATTCCACCATGGTTTTGCACGCAAATATAAGTCAAACCCTTGATCCAACGTCAAGCGGATTTTCTCAGCAAACTATTAAACCAATTAACAATTAGCTAATTCTTTTCAGAAAAAAAAGTGGGAGAGCCAAGTCTTTTACTCTTTCTCCCGATTACTTGGGCCCGAGGAGCCTTTCTTAAACTTCAAGTAATCGTCATCCGAAACCAAGTCACCACCTTTTCTTTTCAAAACATTTATACATTTCTTTTGTCTCTATGACCCTAAACACCTTGGTCTTGTACTAAGTGCATTTTCATAACTCTTTTCCTAATAAACTCGGATGGTTGTGGAGTGGTTGGGCGAATGCATTCTCCTATCCCAAATGCATGGCATTACCTTTAGGGTTCACCGTCGTAAAGCACTTACCATTCAAGATCAAAACACCTTTAATAATATAATGAAGTTCTCTTTGTATTGAAGTAAAGAGAGAGGACTAAGTGAAGACTTCTTCCTCTCCGAGTATTAGGATACTCACTTTAGAGTGCATCGTCTCGGTACTCGTCTTTCAATACGAAGACATGACTATATTCGCCACACCATTTTCATAATAAATCTTTGGAGATAAAGACTTGGGTACTACCCGTAAGGGGTTACTATCCGAGGACCTATTTCACTCTTAAAAATAACTTCCACAAATCAGATGTGACATCTTGCCTCGATGGCGAAAACTATCTCTTTTCAAAAGGGTACGTTATGTCTATTCTACCGCAAACAGGTAACGCCTAAGACTCCACAAGCGAGCTGCAATACACCTAACTGCTAGAATGCGCACACTAACATCGTCCATAAAAACACCGGTTAACCGTAGGCCGAACTACGACTTCTCTGATTCTTCACTTCTTTTAAGTGAAGATACGTAGGCACGAGGGCCCCAATCCTTGTCAAGCACTTTCCTGTCTTTTATCCGTAGTCCTCCGAACTAAGTTGACTCTGACTTTCTCATATCTATTGAGAACACGTAGGCATTGGACCGCAAAGTCCTACCGAGTATCTTTTCCCTGTTTCCAACCTTTCTCTCTCTCCTTACAACACTCTTAGAAAGCAATACCCTTTAGTAAATACCTTCACGCATAGATAAACAAATGGTTCCCATTGAGTACGATGGATGCAAGGGGTGCTAATACCTTCCCTTCGCATAATCGGCTTCCGAACCCTTTCTCTTGGTCGCGAGACCATCTTATCTGTTTCCTTCTTGAGGTTTTCTCGATGTTTTGCTTTCCCTTTTTGGGATAAATAAAGTTCGACGGGGACTCTTCTGTTCTTATTTTTCGCCTCTCCGTCATTGCATTTTCGAGTAGCGATAACTTGGTGACTCTGTTGGGGATAGCCTAGCAAGCCAAACCTAGTTTGTCTGTTGTATACGTGATTTTATGTGCTTTTTATTATTATGTTGTGTTCCTCTTATCTGTTGGGTTTATTGGGGATGGTTTGTGAGGATAAAGGCTTTCTACCCGAGCTTTTCTAGTATGCACTAAGCTAGGAGGTGGTTGCTTTCTGATTTGCGAGACTTAGAACTCGTTGAGTTGGTTTGACTTCCACCGCTCAGATGAGGCCCCTTTGGGATGATTATGTCTTACATGTAGTCATAATGGCGTCTTTTTTCGACCTTGGAGTCCGTAATCCTGAGTACCTTTTTAGAACCCTATTCCAAAGGTTAATAAAATATAATTGTGTGCTCATCCTTTAAAGGTATTACCGTCTTACGAATCAGTTGCACCATAAAATTTGCTCAACCTATTTCACTTGGTTTATGTTTTAATTGCATTATCATTTGCATAGTCACATCATGTACATGGTCCAATCATTTGCATATCATAACATAGCAAGTCATCTAACAGGGGATCAAGTGCCATTCTTATCTAAAGAAGCACATCAAGGGGCCTTATTCAAGCTGAAGAACATCCAAGTCATCAAGGAATGGGTTGAAGCTTTAGGGAGATTTGAGTGTCAAAAAGTGGATTTCTATCCTAACTTGAGGTGTATTGAAGGTCATCAACATGGAATTATGGATTTGAGGTGTGTATGGATCCCATGGGAGGCCTAGGGAGCCATATTGAAGCTTAGACAAGTCATGGTATCAAGGTCAAGAACCACAGTTGAGGTGTGTACAAGTAGGGTTTCATCTAGGTAACCCTAGGTCAAGGAGAGAAAATAAAGGGCATCAAGACCTAGCTCTAGGTCATGGAAGTCATGGATTGAGATGTTGAAGCATGTGTATGGATGAGTCAAGACCAAGTTCAAGAGAATCAAGAGTGGTTGGAGGTGTTTGAGACAGGGTTCCTAGGGTAAAATCCCCTGTATAGCACTGGATCTCCAAGCCACACAAGTCCAAATACAAGTTTCAAATGGATTCTTGGCCAACATGAAACTTGTAGATCTTCTCAATAGATTTAATTAGAGTACTAGAAGTCTTCAAGGAGATTTGTAGAACTCAAGTTATGGTTCTTGCAAGTTATGGGTCACCAGAGGGCACTGAAATTTATCTGTGAAAGTCACTAGACTTCCAACATAATAATTGTAGGGTTTGATCTTACCTTTAATTTGAGTACTAGAAGTCCTCAAGAAGATTTGTGGAACTTAAGTTATGATCTTGGCAATCCAGGGGTATATTGGGAAAGTTGAATTATAGGTCATTTTTCAACATAGGTCAAAATCTCTATCTTCCACTCCTCAAATGAAGAAGTGTCCAACATGAAATGTGTTTATAATGATGTTTTTAGGCTAGGTAAGAAGCCATGAGGATTTGAATGGGCTTGTATCACAAAGTTACCAAAAAAGGCTTAAGAAGGAAGATTTTTCAAATAAATCAAAGAGGGAAATTGTGATTTTTGAGTTATAGGTCAAAACAAGTCCATGTGATATACCATTTTGATCAGAAAATGTATTTTGAGAATGATGGGAATATTACATTTTGCAAATAAGGCCATTTTCAAACACTTTCCTTTTGTTGCTTAAGAATGAAGTAACAGATCAATACATGGCCATGGGATCCAAAACAAGGGAGATATCATAGCCATTCAATTCTAAATATCAGGAGATGAGAATTTCAAGCAAAATCAAGAGCTGTGGCAGAGCAATTCATAGACTACATATATGAGAAATTGGAAGAGAATGAGAAATTGGAAATCTCATTCTGTTAGCTCCAGAAAGTTCTAGAGGTTTCCAATGCATTCTATATAAGTATTACATTGGATTCAGATGAGTTTTTGGGAAGGATTGAGCCAGAAACAAGAAGGAGCCATTGAAATTTCTTCATCTGCATCAAAAATCGTGTTTGGTGATTGGGACGGATTCAAGGCAATTCAGTGCATACAGAAGCTCCACAACACTTCATTGATCGTGTGAGGAGAAGATTGAAGGGTGGTTTGAAGGTTTTCTGGTTCTGTTCACTCAAATTTTGCAGGTTGGTAAACTTCATTGTGTAGCTTGATATAGATAGAATTGTTAGGTTTTCAATGGTTAGATACAATGTAGATCATGGCTAGGTCGTTTTTGGTAAAGAAATTTGATGATTAGAGGCAAAACCTTAGGCGTGGCAATTTCTGTTAGAGCTTGGTTCTTGTGATTCTTGGAGGATTAATGGTGTTTAGATGATGGTAATTGATCAGTGTAACATGTAGTTCACGATGGTGCCTTTAATATTGAGAATGGTGACCATCGAGACTTGGTGATTTCTCTGCAACTTTGATTGGGTTTGACTTTTGAGGGTGAGTCAATGATTTTGGATGGTGGATTTGAAGTCAGGGTGAAATTTGGAGTGGATTAGGGTTTTTATTTGACTTGATTGGTGAGGTTTAGGGTTTGCTTCGCCGGAGAAGACGGTGGTTGGACCACCGGACCACCGCCTGAGACTTGACCTTCACCTGAGCTCGTTTGGAGAAGGTGAAGGCTTCACCGTTGGATCATCTGGAAGAAGAGACTTGTTATGCTGATCGTGTGGCCAAGATTCAAAATGAGATTTCCCTCCATGACCAGAAACGCTGCGTTTCATTTATCCAGTCAGCTGGTGACTAGACACCACACGTGGACACGGTCTGAAGCCTCAGATGCGCTTACCAGTCAAGTGATCCAAGGGCTCCCATTTAATTCAGCATTTTATTTTCTTTTATTTGATTTTCTTTTATTTTTAATCCATTTGATTTCTAAAATTCATAATAAATCCAATATTGATCCAACAAATATTTTAAAAATACCTCCGTGATCTTGGATTTATTTGTGATTTTACGAAATTAATAAATCTCATTTTTATCCATTTTTCAATTTAATTTGAATTTTTCCATTTTTATTATTTTCTTTAATTTGGTATATTTGCTACATGTTCTTGCTGATTTTCTTGTGATCAATTGGTGAATGTTTTTTAGTTGATTCTTATTGGATTGATTAGATTAGGGAAGCATGTACCCTTAGAAATTTTATCACAATTTTGTGAATAAAATTTAGGCTAGTTTGAGAGGTGAATAGGAGAGGTGTTAGAATTAGGGTTTTCAAGACAGATAGTTGTAGTGTTGTGCATAGTTTGAGGATTAAATGGTTGATCTAGGGTTTGGGATTCCTAAGGGGTATTGGGTATAGGGTTATGTTCCCTTAGAAATTTATCTAGGATTTTCTGATAAGCTTTAGCATTTTATCTGATTTTTGCAACTTGTGTGATGATTATGGGGTTCTCCTTTGGATATTGGATTTGGTTATGCTTGTGTGGGGCTATTTTGGAGTGCTTTTGGCTTGGGCTTTGTTTGGATAACTTGAAGATCAAATGAAGTTACTTTGGATGACTTGAAGAGGCTTGGAATGGAAGACTTCTCTTTTGTTAGAGGGCTTGTCAGAGGCTTAGGAGTTAGGATATATAGGAAGAGCATTAGAGTAGTCTTGTTTCTTCTGTCAAACATAGAGAGCTTCTTGTGCCTCTATTCCATCCCATGACACAAGGTCCCCCAAAGAAGTACCATCTCTCCTTAGGAGGGATGTAGAGCATGCATTGGTTGGGTAGAACCTTGAGGATAACTTTCACTTGCTATGTTAAGATCTTAGTGATTTCCTTGGGTTGTCACTAAGCCTCTTAACATTTCAACTTCATAATTGATTCTCTTCTGGAGTGATTGCATTGGAGATGGAAACCTATGGAAGGTGAAGTTCATTGAAGATTGGTGAAGATGAAGCTTGTGCCTGTCAGAACTGGTTGTCTGTTGAAGCTAGGGTTTTGCTGTTTTTTTGTTGAAGCTGTTTACTGGTTGAAATTCATGTTTGCTAAAGATGGGGATTATTGAAGATAGGAGCTTATCTAAAGCTTGAATATTGTTGAAGATGGATGAGGGGTCTTGCTTGAAGAATTTGTTACTATCAACGCTTTGCTGTTAATCAACTGTAGCTGTAGGAGCTGGTGTTGCTGTCAGGGCTGGTGTTGGGTTTTGTTTCTTTTTCTGTATTGATTGTTGGCTTTTTCAGCTTGCCCCCATAGGTTTGAAGTGAAATTGTTTCACTTTGCCTATTGTTTTCCCAGGTTCGAGGTTGAGTGGGATTCCCTTGCCTCGCTTGTACTGCTGCATTGCATACATGTTTACTGCTTACTGTATATCTGTGTTTTTTTTGCTGTTTATCCCCTAGGATCTATGTTTCCCTCTGTGCAAGAGAGAAATATGACAGACAATAGGTTTTTATCCATGCATGACAACTTTAGGGTAGTTTTGATTCCTCTTCAACCCTAGGTTTTTAGAACTTCTTTCTCTTCCATCTCAAAACAATTCAAAACTCAGTAATAAGGATAATCAATGTCGTACGCTACGAGCCTTAAGATATTTGAGAAAGGGTTGCTGGAGGGTCACTCTTCAGTAATCTGACTGCTTAATGTGTTACCCTTAGGGTGACATACGATGTAGTCACTCTCAAATCATAGTCTCTAGTGCGTCTGAGATTGTGAACATACTAAAAAAACACTTCTTTTGTAAAAGATTCAAAACAAACATCAAAGTGTCATTTTTGTCTGCCTGGACTCTTAATCAGAAGAAAACCTTTTCAGAAGGATCTAAAAAACAGCCAGACAAATCTGTGTCTTCCGTGGCCCAAACTATGTTTGCTCTGATCTTTCATGCTGTATGAAAGTACGTAGGCATAGGATGCCGTATCCTAGCGAGCAACCTTCCCACCTTTCCCGTAGGTAGGCGAACTACGTTGACTCTGATTTCTCGTTCCAGACGGGAATACGTAGGCATAAAGCGCGATACTTTGCCGAGTCATTTTATTTTCTTTTAACCCCGGACCTTTGGAGTAGATAGAATAACAATCCGTACTAGAAAACAAGCGTGGATACCGTCGAGTACGACGGACGTGAGAGGTGTTAATACCTTCCCCTTGCGTAACCGACTCCCGAATCCAGGATTTGGTTGCGACGACCATTCCTTTCCCGTCTTTGCGGTAGGTTTACTTCGAGCGTTTCCTTTCCCTCCTTCGGGATAAATAACGCACGGTGGCGACTCTTCTGTTTAGCCGGCGCCAATTTTCGCAGTAGCGACAGCTGGCAACTCTGTTGGGGACAACTTAGTTCCCTACACGAGTCAATCCTAGCGTTTGTTTTCCCGTCGTGGGTGTTGTATGGATTTAAATTTCTGTCTTTACTTTACGCATTTTATTGTCAGCCTTATATTGTTATCACTGTTGTGGGGAGGGGTGATCTGTTGAGAGATAAGTCGGACCTGGGCTTGAGGTGACACCTAGACTTAGAAGTAGAGAGTAGTGGTTAGCCTGCTTGCTTAGCTCGCACCAGCTAGCCGCGAAATCTGCGCTCGGATGAGATTCTCTTTGATGCTTCTTGCCTGGCCCTTAGGGCTCGACAAGTTGTCTGACCCGAGGATTGTCGACTCTGGGGACCGGTCAATTGGAAGTTGGCTGAGGAGGGCCTCTTCAGGACAGGATGATGCCACACCTTCTGGGTATCGTATCATCGGTCTTGAATGTCTGTGACGCCAACGACCGCATAGGATGCCATACCTTGTATCAGTTGATAGGACACCTACCTGTGAGAGGGGTTGGGGCATGCAGGAAACTTGACCTCCAGATTACCGGTTTTCTTGACAGTGGTTCAGTGGTTTGAGATTTGGGGTTCTTCATCAGAGATTTGTTATGGGTCTGTTGAGACCAGGCTAAAGCATTGTTATGGGTCTGTTGAGACTAGGTTTGAGCAGTATTGTGAGCCTATGAAGACAGATATTATGGATGGATCTCCTCAGCAATATGTCACTTGATCCCCGCTGCATTATTTTTTGCATATTGCATTGTTGCATACTCATCTTGCATATCATTAACGTGTATTTATGTTGCAGGTGTGATCACTCCCCTCTAATTCTAGTGTATTTTTCTGGCCAGACATGGAGTCCACGAAGAGGACGGTTGCTTACCGGTTGCATTCACTAGATATCAGTTCCTTGCTGGGATTAGTTGCTCTAGCAGATGAGAGAGTGAGGGCTGAGTTCAGAGTATCTTATGGGAGATTGCTTAGTTTGTTGTACAGACCTTCAGCAATTGAGACGACTGGGGTGTACACTTTGATGCAGTTTTATGAGCCTCAGCTGAGATGCTTCCTATTCCCCGACTATATTCTGGCACCCACTTTGGAGGAGTATTCTGCTATGTTGGGAGTTCCTGTGTTAGACCAGATGCCCTTTATACATGTTGATGCTGAGACTGAGTTGGCTACACTTGCTGAGATTGTCAGTTTAGACGCTTCTGAGTTCCCTGGAGGTTTGGTCAAGCTGAACGGAGCTTATGGTTTTCACCTGTCTGTCCTGGTTGAGAAGGCTACACAGTGCGCGAAGAGTGGATATTGGGTTGCCTTCAGTGCCATTCTAGCTGTCTGCGTATATGGGGTTGTCTTGTTTCCCAATGTGCCAGATTTTGTTGGCTCAGATGCCTTCTTGATTCTTGCCTCGAAGAATCCAGTTCCTACTCTCTTGGGCGATGTTTATCATTCTATTCACTACAAGAATGAGAAACGTCGTGGCAAGAATGTTTCCCGTTGTCTTCCTCTTTTGTACAGGTGGTTCCAGGGACATCTTCCGAAGACAGGACCTTTTGTTGATGCTGTTGATACTTTGGATTGGTCTTCCCGGTTGATGGGGCTGTCTGCTGAGAACATCATTTGGTTTGACCGGAGCATGCTTGGCACCGATAATATATATAGTTGCAGTGGCTTTCCGAATGTCCCTTTGATTGTACGGAAAGGCTGTATTAACTATAACCCTTCATTGCTGGTAAGACAGTTCGGTTATGCTTTGAGGGACGCTCCTATTGAGAAGGAGATACAGGAATCTCTGTATCTCACAGGCTTATTAGACACGGCTGTTTTGATCAGATTGAGACATGCATGGGCTAACATCCATAGGAGAGGGAAAGCTTTGCTTGGTAAGAGCAACAACAAAGCTTATGATCCTTATTTGGCTTGGATCCGTGAGAGAGCTAGTATTTCCTTAATGCCTTACCCTGCTGTGGAACCGCTGTATCTTCCATTGATTGAGGCACCTACTTTGATAGAGCTTGAAAAGTATAACAAATTGTTGGCCGAAAGAGAAGAATTGAAGAAAGTCAATAATGAGTTAGAAAAGGAGATCTTCCAGTTGCGTCATGAGAACAATGAAGCTACCTTCACTGTGAGGGAACAAACTGAATTGATTAATAAGTTGGGTTCAGAGTTAACGGAAGAGACCAATAAGAAAGAAAAAGTGGGAATAGCCTTGAACGGTGTTAGCAAGGTGCTTACTTCCAAGAAGGAACTTTTAAGCAAAGCTTATTCCCGCCTCAGCAAGTGGGAAGCAGTGTGGAATGACACGCTTGCCAAGCGGAAGGAGCGTGAAGATGAACTGAAGCTGCAGATTGCCACGCTAGAGGCACATATTAGAGCCCAAGACGTAAAGATTGCTGAAGAGACATCACTTAGGAACGCTGTTGAGCTTAGAGTAAGTGACCTTGACGAGAAGCTGAGAAGTTATGAAGTGAAGGCCGGCTCCAAGAGATGCAGACTCGACGAGTGTTCTGGCGAAGGAACCTGCCAGGACAACGCCAAAAAGCTGAGATCCACTGCCAAGCGGCATGCCTTACTGATACAAGAGCTAATCTCCAGACTGGGTCGTTCAGAGACATTGAGGATATTGGGAGATGTCAGAGAGCGCCACTTGGCCTGAGTTGTCTTTTGCCTTGATTTTGTTATCGGTACTTGTATTTTGACCATCGCCAGGCTTGTTGGCCGAGGTCTCTTCAGTTGTATGCAGTTGTACTCCTGTACTCAGCCTCTTGGCATTTGTTTATATATGAGGGTTTTCTGATTCCTTGCTTGCTTGATGGGGACTCCATTGTCGTGATGACCTTCTCTCTGAAACTAGAATCGGGAGGGATATAACCTGTAGCATATTTACACATTTGCATCTGCATTCATCTTGCATGACTGGTATTCTCGAATCTATATCTTATTTCCTGCATCTTCAGGTTTTTCAGGATTGACGAACAAAGAGTCCACCGCTACTCAACCCGAAACAACTGCAAGAGAATCATGGATCAAGTCCAGGTTGAGATGCAGGAAATTCGCGAGAAGCTGAATCTGTTCATGCAAGCAATAGAGAACATTGCTAAGGGCCAGGAGAGCCTCCAGACTTTGGTACAGTCGCTGCTGACGCGGACTAATGGGAATGGCAACAATGACCACAATTCTGCGCACGTTGAAACTATTCCGGAGGATGGCCCCCCTACGCCTGTGGTTCCACCTGTAGTGACCCCACCTGTTGTGGTTGTAAACGATGGCGCTGGCGCTGGCAATGGCAACACCGGGAATGGAAATGAGACTGTTGTTAACAATGGTGGAATTGGGGACGCCAACCAAGGTGGTGGTAATAATAATGGCGGTAATGGTTTTGGCAACAATGGTTTCGGTTATAATGATCAGGGATTTGATTACGTCAATCAGGACGGGAAATTTGGCTTCAACACTCAGGGTTTCGGTTACGACGGTTTTGGTAACGCTAACCAGGGGTATGGTGGATTTGGTAATATGAATGGTGCTGGGGTGATTCCTGTCAACGCTGGGTTTGGACCTGTTAGGGTCAACCAAGGTTTCGGTAACGGGGGACGAGGTCCCATGATCAATCAACAAGGGTTTGGTTGCAACACTGGTTACGAAGGATATGGAAATGAAAATGTGAATTGGGGTGAAGATCGCCAGGAGGACGCCTTTTCTGGAAGAGGTGTGGGGTTTGATGGACCTGTCGATCCTGTGCAGAGGATCAGAATGCTCGAAGAACAGATGAAGGGGGTAGTGAGTCAGAACTCCACTGGTTTGGATATGACTACAATGGGCATGGTACCAGGGCTGAGGGTGCCGTTGAAATTCAAGGCTCCGACTTTTGACAAGTACAAGGGGGACACCTGCCCTAAGGTCCATGTCTGCTCTTATTACAGAAGGATGTCCGTGTATTCAGACGATGAAAGGATGCTCATGCATTTCTTTCAGGATAGCTTATCAGGACCTTCACTTGAATGGTATACGGGGCTGGAGCCCACGCAGATCAAAACCTGGAAGCAATTGGCTGATGCTTTTGTGACACATTACAAATATAACAGCGATCTGGCGCCAAACCGGGTCCAATTGCAGGGTTTGTCACAGAAGAACGGTGAAAGCTTTAAAGAGTATGCGCAAAGGTGGCGCGATATGGCAGCGAGGGTGCATCCTCCTTTAATTGAAAGGGAGATGAATGACATGTTCATTGGGACATTTACGGGGGTGTTCTACGAAAAATTGTTTAGTGTGTCATTGAGCAATTTCTCAGATTTAATTCTTATGGGGGAGATGATCGAGAACGGGACTAAAGTTGGAAGATTCCAAGCAGGTGAGTCTACTTCAACAGGAGGTGCCAGAAGACCATTTGGTGGTAGACGACAGGGTGATACTAGTGCCGTGTTTGGTGCCAGAGGCAGGGGCAGAGGAAGAAATCAGTATGTTCAGCCGCAACAGATAGCTAGTGTCACTATCCCCTTTCCTCAACAAGGACATCCTCAGCAACAACAACAACAACCACCGCAGCAGCAAGGGCAAAATCCTGGTCAGAGAAGGGTACATAATGCGAGACCGAAAAGAGTGTTCGACGCACCTCCTTCCACGTATGCATAACTCCTCCAGACCCTGCTAGGGTTGAACTTGGTTGAAAAGAGGACTTTGGCACCGCCTACGGGGTCGGTACTTCCTTACGGGTACGATGCCAACAAACATTGCGAATTCCATTCCGGGGCGCCCGGGCATGATGTAGAAGCTTGTCAAGCATTTAAGCATAAAGTTCAGGATTTATTGGATAGCAAAGCTATCAACTTTGGACAGGTGGGTCCAAATATAGTACAACAACCTATGCCCAATCATGGGTTGACAGAAGAGAATTTGAATCTAGTGATGGATGTCAATGAGCTGAAGACACCATTGGGTGAGATTAAAAGCAGGTTGTTAAAAGGGGGTGTATTCCCGGGTTGTGATGAATTTTGCTTGGATTGTTGGACCCAGCCAGAGGGTTGTAATGAGATGAAGCAGGGTATTCAGGCTATGATGGATGAAGGTACTTTGCAATTTGATAGAACCGCGGTTGAAAAGCCTATGGAGGCGTTGTGTGATGAGCAGAACGATGTTGCGACGGTGACGATTCCAAGGAAAACAATAACGATAACAGCGCCCGCCCGGCGGACGACAATCACAATTACCAAAGCAGGACCAGTGCCTTTTGAGAGTACTAAAGTAGTGCCGTGGGCTTACGGGTTGGAGGTATATTGCGACGGTGAGAAAATTGAAGTCAACGGACAACTAGCCGGGGTTGTAGATAATGTTGTCGGAACAGGGGGCATGACCAGAAACGGAAGAATCTTCACGTCACCCGAGGTAGAGGCAGAAAGATTAGCCAAGGGCAAGGCCAAGGTAACTGAGGGTGGTCCTTCTCAGTCGAATGAAAAGGACGCGTCACTTAAGGATGTGGAGGAGTTTATGAGGCTCATTCGTAAAAGTGATTACAAAATTGTTGAGCACCTCCAGCAAACGCCGTCAAAATTTTCCATCCTGTCATTGCTGTTATGTTCCGAGGCCCATCGGAACGCTTTGTTGAAGATTCTAGACACGTCGTTCGTTCCTCAAGAAGTTTCTGTTAATCAGTTAGAAGGGGTAATGGCGCATGTTAATGCGGGGCACATTTTGGGCTTCACAGACTTTGATTTGACCCCGGGAGGGCGAGAGCACAATATGGCATTGCATGTGTCAATAGAATGCTGGGGCACGGTCATGTCTCATGTTTTAGTAGACACTGGATCTTCCCTGAATGTGCTACCGAAGAAAGCCATGATGAAGTTGGATATCAGGGGGATTATCTGCACGCCCAGTGATTTAGTGGTGAGAGCATTCGACGGAACGAGGAGGTCGGTTTTCGGATCAATAACTTTACCGTTGCAGGTGGGGCCTGAAATATTTGAAACTGAATTCTATATAATGGACATCCAGCCAGCGTATAGTTGTCTTCTTGGGCACCCATGGATCCATGCTGCCGGGGCAGTCACATCCACGTTACACCAAAAGCTGAAGTATATGGTTGGGGATAGTGTCGTCACTGTTTGTGGAGAGGAAGATATTTTGGTTAGCCATTTGTCTTCATTCAAATATGTCGAGGTCGACGGCGAAATACACGAAACACCCTGTCAAGCCTTCGAGGGGTTGCGAATTAAATACAAAGTTCCAGTGCCTAGTAAAATATCAGATGTGGCAGTGTCATCTTACAAAGAGGCTCAAGCTCTAGTGCAGGCAGGCAAAACTAAAGGCTGGGGGAAGGTATTGGAGATTCCTGTGAAGAATGACAGGTTCGGGCTTGGATATCATCCTTCGTCATCAACATCCTCTTCAGGAACGCACAAGTTCAGAGGGTCGATAACAATTACACCAAATGGAGTATGCCATGAGACTATCAATGCTGTTTCCGATGCTGAGGACGGAGATAGCGACTGTGATATGGATGCGTGGATCAAGCCAAGCGTTCCAGGATAAAGTCTCTGCAATTGGTCTATCCGGGAAACTGTTCCTGTGACAACTAAACAGTAATGATTTGTTTTCTTAATTGTTGAATAATCCTGTGTCCTACCCGGGGCATAGTGATTTTGCTTAGGGCTATTTGGTTATGTACATTACATTGTTTAATCATGAAATAAAGGCGTTTTTCATATACAAATATTGTGATCCCTGTGTTTCCTATTTTTGTTTTTAACAATAAAATGGCAATGTGGTTATTTGCTTTGTCTGTGTTTTGAAGCATTTAACCATTTCCTTTGCATGATTACAATTTTAGATGACATCTATGAACCGCCTATGACTCACTTCGACTTTGAGCACCCGGTATTTCAGGCTGAGGAAGAGGTTGTCGAAGATGGCGATGTGCCAGAAGAGCTGACCTGGTTATTGAAGCAAGAAGAAAGAATCGTTCTGCCTCATGAGGAAGTCATTGAGATTATCAATTTGGGGTCGGAAGAGGTTGTGAGAAACATCCGTATAGGGGCTGCGCTGCAGAGCAACATCAAGCAAAGGTTGGTTGAGATGCTCAAAGAGTACAGTGATATATTTTCTTGGTCGTACGAGGATATGCCTGGGTTGGATACAGATATGGTTGTTCACCGTCTGCCACTGCGAGAGGAATGTCCGCCTATTAAGCAGAAACTCCGAAGAACTAGACCGGATATGGCTGTGAAGATCAAGGAGGAAGTTCAAAAATAGTGGGATGCTGGTTTCCTAGTTGTTACAAAATATCCCTCATGGGTCGCTAATATCGTGCCAGTGCCAAAGAAAGATGGTAAAGTGCGAATGTGTATAGACTACCGTGATTTGAATACGACTTTCCACTACCTCACATCGATGTGCTGGTGGATAACACTGCTCAGTTCTCTGTATTCTCCTTCATGGACGGCTTCTCCGGCTATAATCAGATCAAAATGGCGCCAGAAGACATGGAGAAGACTACCTTTATTACTCCCTGGGGAACATTTTGCTACAAAGTGATGTCCTTCGGGTTGAAGAACGCCGGGGCAACATATCAACGTGCTATGACGACTCTCTTTCATGACATGATGCATAAAGAGATCGAGGTTTATGTTGATGATATGATTTCCAAATCCCAGACGGAGGACGAGCATTTGGTTAATCTGCTGAAGTTATTCAAGAGGCTTAGGAAGTTCAGGTTGAGACTGAACCCTAACAAGTGCACCTTCGGGGTGAGATCGGGTAAACTACTGGGGTTTATCGTGAGCGAAAAAGGAATAGAGGTTGATCCTGTAAAAATAAAAGCAATACAAGAAATGCTGACGCCTAAAACAGAAAAAGAAGTGCGTGGGTTTTTAGGGAGGTTGAACTATATTGCCCGGTTCATATCTCACTTAACTGCGACGTGCGAGCCGTTATTCAAGTTGTTGAAAAAGGACCAAGTTGTGACCTAGAATGAAAATTGTCAAAAGGCGTTCGACAAGATAAAAGAATACTTGCAGGAACCTCCTGTTTTGATACCCCCAGTGGCCGGGAGACCTCTGATTATGTATTTGACGGTTCTTGAGGAAAGTATGGGTTGTATTCTCGGTCAACACGACAAGACCGGACGTAAAGAGCATGCGATCTACTATTTAATTAATAAGTTTACTGACTGTGAGTCCAGATACTCGATGCTCGAGAAGACGTGTTGCGCGCTAGCCTGGGCCGCCAAACGTTTGAGGCAATACATGCTGAATCATACAACCATGCTAATTTCAAAAATGGATCCAATCAAATACGTGTTTGAGAAGCAAGCACTCTCCGGAAGGATTTCCCGATGGCAGATGGTGTTAACCGAATATGATATTCAGTATGTCTCGCAAAAGGCTATTAAAGGTAGCGTCCTGTCAGAGTACCTTGCGGAGCAGCCTGTTGAGGACTACCAATCGATGAGGTTTGATTTTCCTGACGAGGATATCATGTACCTAAAGATGAAAGATTGTGAAGAACCGTTGCCGGACGAAGGACCAGAGTTGGGTTCCAAGTGGCAGTTAATCTTTGACGGAGCTGTAAATTCCTATGGTAGTGGAATAGGTGCAATTATCACTACTCCTCAGGGGTCTCACATCCCCTTTACCGCCCGATTCACCTTTCCCGTTACCAATAATAAGGCTGAATATGAGGCTTGCATCATGGGTCTGAAAGAAGTTATCGATTTGCGAATCAAGCATCTGGATGTATACGGAGACTCAGCTCTAGTGGTGAATCAGATTAAAGGAGAATGGGAGACACGTCAGCCCAATTTGATACCATATATGAATTATGCAAGGAGATTGTTGCCTTTCTTTGACAAGGTGGAATTGCATCATGTGCCGCGAGCAAAAAATCAAATGGCTGACGCCCTGGCGACATTGTTTTCGATGTATAATGTAACACCCATTTTAATTATTTAGTCATTTTATTATTATTTTAAATATTATGTGTTGGTGTGCCCTTTGGTGGGGGTGTATTTGGTGATGTTTGGTGGGTGTCCCTAATGTGGGAGGATTATTGGTGGTGTTTTGGTGAATATAATAATATAGTGTATAATATTAATATTGGTGGGAATATTATTATTATTATTATATTTATTATAGTTACTATTGTTATTATTATTATTATTATTTTGGTGAGATAATAATATTATTATTATTATTATTTTATTAAGTTATTATTATTATTATTAAGTTATTATTATTATTATTAAGTTATTATTATTATTGGGATTAGAGAGTTAAAATAGGGAATGTGAGGGGTTAGTAGTTTTACGATACATTGTGAGAAGTTAGAGAAAGTGGAAAAAGAATGATAGAAAGGAGAGAAGTGAGAAGAACGGAAAAGGGAGCGAAGAACGAAGGAACGAGGGAAAATCAGAATTGGCCAAACCTTGGAGGGTTCTTTCATCGATCAACCGATTAACAAGGTAAGGGGGGAGAAATTTGATTGGGAATGGTATATACATGTATAGGGTAGTGGGGAGTCCTTAACCCCGTAGGAGATTGATCGATATATGATTTTCTGTATGATATGTGGTAATTGTTGTTGATTGTTGATGGTTGGATATTAAACGTTGATGAATTGTTGTTTTTGGCCAATTTGGCATATAGGTGATTTTACAGTTTTTAGGGAAATTCTGTAGGGATTTTGATGTATCAATAAAGTGTCTAGGTGATGATTTTGGGATTGGGATTAGGAATCATTTAGGCTGAATTACGTGTAATGTTGGTACTGATGTTAAGAGGTGAATTGGAAGTAGGAAGTTTAACCATTTGGCTTAGAAAGCACTCTGCAGAACTGTGAGAAATTGGTGAAATCGCAGCATTCGCTGGGCTTCGCCTGGCGAGTGTTGGCGGAGCTTCGCCTGGCGAGTGGAGGCGAGTGTTCGCCTGGCGAGCTGAGGCGAGTGGCAGCGAATAATTCAGAATTAAGTCCCAGACCTAAAGGGTAGGAACTTCGCCTGGCGAGTGCGGCCAGCGAAGGTTCGCCTGGCGAATGAAGGTTCGCCTGGCGAGTGCACGATAGTGAAATGAGGGCTTCGCCAGCAGGTTCGCCTGGCGAATGCCAGCGAAGGTTCGCTCCTCTTCGCCTGGCGAATGCCAGCGAACGTAGCAGAACCAGAATGTGATCTTTGTGATGTTTTGGCCTTGAGCTTGGGCTTGTGTGATCCTTTTGGCCTTGGTGCACTGTAAGGTTGGTGAGTGTGGGATTTAACTTGCGTACTCGTGATAGTGCGTGTTTCCCTTGATATTGTCGGTGGACAATTAGTTGAGGTATATGTATATAGTGATCAGTAGGATCGTGTACCCCCGAGTGGTGGGATATGTTCATATCTTGGTGTTAAAGTATGAACTTGTTTACTATCTGGTTGATTTATATGGTGTTGGTGTATGTTATATTTGTACATATATGCATTGATGTATGATGATATGATCAGGAGGATCATGTGCACGTTGGGTGCCTAAACATAATAGTTATGCATTGGTGTGTGCATATCATGGTGTCTTGGTGGGATGGATCATGTCTCGGATGGAGCGTAAGTGATCTGTCCGTACTCCTTTGTGGAGAATGGTGGGGTTGAATCATGTCTCGGATGGAGCGTAAGTGATTCACCCGTACTCCTTTGTGGAGAATGGTGGGTTCGATTGAATGAACCAATGAGTCGGTACCGCATGCATGGTGTGAGTTTTATAAATGCATTATAATACGTTATATTGTAATTTGAATAGTAGGTTCGTTATATTGTGTTGTTGGGGTGAATATTGGTGTGTTGGTGTGTTGTACTACCTTATTTACATGTATTACATTACCATTATATTTTTGATCATGATTTCTCACCCCTTTGTTGTTGTTGTGGTCTGTGCTTCTTCGGAAGTACAGATAATCCAGGTGCTTAGCTAGCTTGGATATTGGTGTGATTGTCGAGTCTAGGATGCTCTGATACGTAGCACGGGACTTGGGTGTTTTTATTTGTTTTATGTTGAACTTATATTTTATTTTCCTGTGAACGTATCAAACTTTTATTGGATGTTATTATTTAATATTTCGTTGTATTTTGGAGGAAAACCTTTTATAAAGGAAATGTTGATTTTATGTGATATCCCACTTGGGAGAATTGGAACTCTGATTTTGTTTATTTATAATGTTTATTAATTTAGAGGATTTTGGGAAGTGGGGTGTTACAATTGGTATCAGAGCAGGTCGGTCCGTCCGGCCAGTGTTGTGAGTCGAGATGAGTCTGTCCTTTATGATGTAGTTGAATATCTTTTAACCTGGTGTTGTTCTTTTTGAGAAGTATGGCAGGAAGGAACGATGCTGCATTGGCTGCTGCTATGCAAGCAATGGCGCAGGCGGTTGCTAATCAGAATCAAACTGCAGATGCCCAATTCAGGAGTTTGGCGCAGTTTCGGAGCAACAAGCCGCCAACGTTCGAAGGGGGAATTCTGGACCCCAAAGCTGCTCAGAAGTGGCTGAAGGCAATTGAAAAGATCTTCAGGACTATGGATTGTAGTGATGAGCAAAAGGTGAGGTTTGGTACTCACATGCTGGAGGGTGAGGCTGAAGCCTGGTGGGACAATAGTCGCCAAAGGTTGGAAGCTGCTAGAACTACCATTACTTGGGAGGTGGTTCAGAAAGGTTTTCTGGAGAAGTATTTCCCGGAAGATATCCAAAGCGCTAAGGAAATTGAATTCTTAGAGCTGAAACAGGGTAGCATGACTGTAGCAGAATATGCTGCCAAGTTTGAGGAGCTGGTGCAGTATTGTCCCCACTATAATGTGGAAGGGGCAATGACCTCTAAGTGCTTAAAGTTTGAGAATGGACTGCGTCCAGAGATTAAGTTGGGGATTGCTTGTCAGAAGATCAGGAGCTATCCTGAGCTGGTAGGCAGGAGCAGAATCTATGATAACGATAACCGAGCAAAGATTGCACACTACAAAGCTGTTAATGACCGTAAGGGTAAGCAGAGGTTTAGTGGTACTCCTTATAGTGTTGCTGCTGATAAGGGAAAACGTAAAGCTGTTGTGGATAAGAAGCCTAGAGATGGGAGAGCATCTGCTGAAGGGAAATGTTTTCGGTGCGGTGGTATGGGACACCGTGCTAATGATTGTCCTAATGAGGCCAAGAAATGTTTTAAGTGTGGGAAACCAGGTCATGTGATAGCTGATTGCAGAGCAACTATGCCGACTTGTTATAACTGTGGTGAGAAGGGTCATATCAGTACACATTGTGAGAAGCCGAAGAAGCCTCAAACGTCTCCGGCTGGTGGAAAAGTGTTTGCCTTGGCAGGAACTCAAGCTGCCAGTGATGAGCGTGTGATCAGAGGTACTTGTATTATCAATAATATTCCTTTGATTGCTATTATTGATACAGGTGCAACACACTCGTTTATTTCTGTAGATTGTGTGGAGAGGATAGGTTTAGTGCCGTCCACTCTGGAGATACAGATGACTATTGAGACACCCTCTATAGGTTCGGTGACTACTTCTTTGGTATGCCTGAAGTGTCCGCTGACTATTTTCGGTAGAGAATTTGGAGTGGATCTGATTTGTCTACCACTTGGTAAGTTGGATGTTATTCTAGGTATGAACTGGTTAGAGTTCAACCGAGTCTACATCGATTGTTTTCGGAAGGAATTGTTGTTCCTGACCCCTGAAGAGGAAGTTGTGGCAAGTTCTTTGTCTAATAAAGAATTGAGGGCCTTGTTGGAAGATGAAACTAGAGTGTTTGCTTTATTTGCAACTTTATCGATGGATAACAAAGTGCCAATGGAGGAATTAGCAGTGGTGAATGAATTTCCAGAAGTGTTTCCTGACGACATTACGGAATTGCCTCCGACGCGAGAAGTAGAATTTGGTATTGATCTTGTTCCTAGTACGAGACCTATTTCTATGGCGCCGTACAGGATGTCTGCAGTGGAATTGGCTGAGTTGAAGTCTCAGATTGGAGAATTGTTGGATAGAAAGTTTATTAGACCAAGTGTATCGCCGTGGGGAGCTCCAGTGTTGTTGGTGAAGAAGAAGGATGGTAGTATGCGTCTGTGCATCGATTACCGTCAATTGAATAAAGTGACTATTAAGAATAAGTATCCTTTACCTAGGATTGATGATTTGATGGACCAGCTGGTGGGAGCTCGTGTATTTAGTAAGATCGACTTAAGATCGGGTTATCATCAGATGAGAGTAAAAGAAGGTGATATTCAGAAGACTGCCTTTAGGACTCGATATGGACATTACGAATATGCTGTAATGCCGTTTGGAGTGACTAATGCACCGGGAGTATTTATGGAGTATATGAACAGAATTTTCCATTCTTACTTGGATCAGTTCATTGTAGTGTTTATTGATGATATATTAATTTATTCTAAATCTGATGAAGAGCATGCAGGACATCTGAGAATTGCCTTGCAAGTGTTGAAGGAAAATAAATTATTTGCTAAACTGTCAAAGTGTGACTTTTGGTTGAAGAAAGTAAGTTTCTTGGGGCATGTAATATCTGAAGATGGAATAGTGGTGGATCCGTCAAAAGTAAGTGCAGTATTGCAGTGGGAACCGCCGAAGACAGCGACAGAGATTAGAAGCTTTTTGGGGTTAGCCGGTTATTACCGCAGGTTTATTGAAGGGTTCTCTAATTTGGCGTTGCCATTAACTCAGTTGACGAGAAAGAACCAAGTTTTTGTATGGGATGCTGCTTGCGAAGAAAGTTTTGAAGAGTTGAAAAAGAGATTGACTACGGCACCGGTGTTAGTGTTACCGACTCCGAGTGAACCGTTTGTGGTGTACTGTGATGCGTCTAAGATGGGATTAGGCGGGGTTCTGATGCAGAATGGTAAAGTAGTAGCATATGCATCGCGGCAATTGAGAGTGCATGAGCGAAATTATCCGACCCATGATCTTGAATTAGCTGCGGTTGTTTTTGTGTTGAAAATTTGGAGACACTATTTATATGGTTCAAGATTTGAAGTGTTTAGTGATCATAAGAGTCTGAGATACCTGTTTGATCAGAAAGAGCTGAATATGAGGCATAGAAGATGGTTGGAATTTTTGAAGGATTATGACTTCAGTTTGAGTAGGAAAGCAATTCATATGGCAGCTCTGATGGTGAAAGAAATTGAGTTAATTGAACAGTTTAGAGATTTGAGCATGGTTTGTGAGACTACTGCAGATAGTGTAATGTTGGGTATGTTGCAGGTAAATAATGACTTCTTGGATATGATTAGAGAAAATCAGAAGTTGGATGTGAAATTGGTAGATTTAATGCCTGGAGTAGGGAGTGACTCCGATAGTGACTTTAAACTGGATAGTACAGGTGTGTTGAGATTTAGAGGTAGGATTTGTGTACCAGATGATGAAGAATTGAAAAAGTCAATTTTGAGCGAAGGACATCGTAGTAGCCTGAGTATTCATCCGGGAGCTACGAAAATGTATCATGATTTGAAGAAATTATTTTGGTGGTCTGGTATGAAAAGAGACATAGCTCAATTTGTGTATGCCTGTTTGACATGTCAGAAGTCGAAGGTGGAACACCAGAGACCTTCTGGATTTATGCAACCATTAGAGATTCCGGTTTGGAAATGGGATTGTATTACTATGGATTTTGTGACAGGTTTGCCGAATACGGCGAGAGGTTTTGATGCTATATGGGTGATTGTGGATCGATTGACGAAGTCTGCACACTTTGTGCCGATCAATATTAGTTTTCCATTGACGAAGCTGGCGGAGATTTATATTCGGGTAATTGTGAAGTTACATGGTGTTCCATCCAGTATTGTGTCGGATAGAGACCCGCGGTTTACTTCGGAATTTTGGAAGAGCTTGCAGGAAGCTTTGGGAACTAAGTTGAAATTGAGTTCAGCTTATCATCCGCAAACTGATGGTCAGTCGGAGAGGACTATTCAGTCGCTTGAAGATTTGTTGAGAGCTTGTGTGTTAGGAAAGGGTGGTGCGTGGGATACTCATTTACCATTGATTGAGTTCACGTACAATAACAGTTACCATTCTAGTATCGGAATGGCACCGTTTGAAGCTTTGTATGGGAGGAGGTGTAGGACTCCTCTGTGTTGGTATGAAACTGGTGAGAATATGGTGCTTGGGCCAGAAATTGTACAGCAGACTACTGAGACAATTCAAATGATTCGTGAGAAATTGAAGGTGTCTCAGAGTAGGCAGAAAAGCTATCATGATAATCGGAGGAAAGAGTTGGAATTCTGTGTAGGTGATCACGTATTCCTAAGAGTTAATCCGATGACTGGTGTGGGTCGTGCATTGAAGTCCAAGAAGTTGGATCCTAAGTTCATTGGACCTTATGAAATTTTGCAAAGAGTTGGTGTTGTGGCTTATAGGGTGGCGTTACCGCCTTAGTTGTCGAATCTACATGATGTGTTTCATGTGTCGCAATTGCGAAAGTATGTTTCTGATCCATCTCATGTGATTCAGAGAGATGATGTTCAGATTCGGGAGAGAGATACCTTTGGTGAAGGTAGTTTGGGGAGGTGCTGCAGGAGGCAGTGTGACCTGGGAGTTGGAAAGTAGGATGCGAGAAGCGTATCCGGAGCTATTTCCATCCGGTAATTTTCGAGGACGAAAATAATTAAAGTGGGGGAGATTTGTAACGCCCATTTTAATTATTTAGTCATTTTATTATTATTTTAAATATTATGTGTTGGTGTGCCCTTTGGTGGGGGTGTATTTGGTGATGTTTGGTGGGTGTCCCTAATGTGGGAGGATTATTGGTGGTGTTTTGGTGAATATAATAATATAGTGTATAATATTAATATTGGTGGGAATATTATTATTATTATTATATTTATTATAGTTACTATTGTTATTAATATTATTATTATTTTGGTGAGATAATAATATTAATATTATTATTATTAATGTTTTATTAAGTTATTATTATTATTATTATTAAGTTATTATTATTATTGGGATTAGAGAGTTAAAATAGGGAATGTGAGGGGTTAGTAGTTTTACGATACATTGTGAGAAGTTAGAGAAAGTGGAAAAAGAACGATAGAAAGGAGAGAAGTGAGAAGAACGGAAAAGGGAGCGAAGAACGAAGGAACGGGGGAAAATCAGAATTGGCCAAACCTTGGAGGGTTCTTTCATCGATCAACCGATTAACAAGGTAAGGGGGGAGAAATTTGATTGGGAATGGTATATACATGTATAGGGTAGTGGGGAGTCCTTAACCCGGTAGGAGATTGATCGATATATGATTTTCTGTATGATATGTGGTAATTGTTGTTGATTGTTGATGGTTGGATATTAAACATTGATGAATTGTTGTTTTTGGCCAATTTGGCATATAGGTGATTTTACAGGTTTTAGGGAAATTCTGTAGGGATTTTGATGTATCAATAAAGTGTCTAGGTGATGATTTTGGGATTGGGATTAGGAATCATTTAGGCTGAATTACGTGTAATGTTGGTACTGATGTTAAGAGGTGAATTGGAAGTAGGAAGTTTAACCATTTGGCTTAGAAAGCACTCTGCAGAACTGTGAGAAATTGGTGAAATCGCAGCATTCGCTGGGCTTCGCCTGGCGATTGTTGGCGGAGCTTCGCCTGGCGAGTGGAGGCGAGTGTTCGCCTGGCGAGCTGAGGCGAGTGGCAGCGAATAATTCAGAATTAAGTCCCAGACCTAAAGGGTAGGAACTTCGCCTGGCGAGTGCGGCCAGCGAAGGTTCGCCTGGCGAATGAAGGTTCGCCTGGCGAGTGCACGATAGTGAAATGAGGGCTTCGCCAGCAGGTTCGCCTGGCGAATGCCAGCGAAGATTCACTTCTCTTCGCCTGGCGAATGCCAGCAAACGTAGCAGAACCAGAATGTGATCTTTGTGATGTTTTGGCCTTGAGCTTGGGCTTGTGTGATCCCTTTGGCCTTGGTGCACTGTAAGGTTGGTGAGTGTGGGATTTAACTTGCGTACTGGTGATAGTGCGTGTTTCCCTTGATATTGTCGGTGGACAATTAGTTGAGGTATATGTATATAGTGATCAGTAGGATCGTGTACCCCCGAGTGGTGGGATATGTTCATATCTTGGTGTTAAAGTATGAACTTGTTTACTATCTGGTTGATTTATATGGTGTTGGTGTATGTTATATCTGTACATATATGCATTGATGTATGATGATATGATCAGGAGGATCGTGTGCACGTTGGGTGCCTAAACATAATAGTTATGCATTGGTGTGTGCATATCATGGTGTCTTGGTGGGATGGATCATGTCTCGGATGGAGCGTAAGTGATCTGTCCGTACTCCTTTGTGGAGAATGGTGGGGTTGAATCATGTCTCGGATGGAGCGTAAGTGATTCACCCGTACTCCTTTGTGGAGAATGGTGGGTTCGATTGAATGAACCAATGAGTCGGTACCGCATGCATGGTGTGAGTTGTATAAATGCATTATAATACGTTATATTGTAATTTGAACAGTAGGTTCGTTATATTGTGTTGTTGGGGTGAATATTGGTGTGTTGGTGTGTTGTACTACCTTATTTACATGTATTACATTACCATTATATTTTTGATCATGATTTCTCACCCCTTTGTTGTTGTTATGGTCTGTGCTTCTTCGGAAGTATAGATAATCCAGGTGCTTAGCTAGCTTGGATATTGGTGTGATTGTCGAGTCTAGGATGCTCTGATACGTAGCACGGGACTTGGGCGTTTTTATTTGTTTTATGTTGAACTTATATTTTATTTTCCTGTGAACGTATCAAACTTTTATTGGATGTTATTATTTAATATTCCGCTGTATTTTGGAGGAAAACCTTTTATAAAGGAAATGTTGATTTTATGTGATATCCCACTTGGGAGAATTGGAACTCTAATTTTGTTTATTTATAATGTTTATTAATTTAGAGGATTTTGGGAAGTGGGGTGTTACATATAAAGTTAACTTCTGGAACGAGGCTCCTCGGATTGTTATCTCTCGGCTTGATAGGCCTGCATTCATATTTGCCATTGATGAGGCTCCCGATGGTCAACCCTGGTACTTTGACATCCAGAATTTCCTGAAGAACAAGGAGTATCCGGCTGGGGCATCCAATCGAGATCAGAAGACTCTCAGGAGATTGGCTGGCAATTTCTATCTGAATCCTGACGGTGTCCTATACAAGAGAAACAGAGACTTAGTGTTGCTACGTTGTGTAGATGAGAAAGAAGCAAAGTCGCTCATGGAAGAGATATATGAGGGTACGTTTGGTACACATGCTGGTGGGCATGCTATAAAGAGAAAACTGCTGCGGGCAGGTTATTACTGGCTAACTATGGAAACAGACTGTTTCAAGTTTGCAAAGAGGTGTCATAAATGCCAAATTTATGCGGATAAGGTCCATGTACCCCTAAGTCCTCTGAATGTGATCTCATCACCGTGGCCGTTCTCGATGTGGGGAATCGATATGATTGGCAATATTGAGCCTACGGCATCCAACGGACACCGGTTCATCTTGGTGGCAATTGATTACTTCACCAAATGGGTGGAAGCAGCATCATATGCCAATGTCACCAAACAAGTGGTCGCCAGATTTATCAAACGAGATATTATCTGCAGATATGGAATCCTTGAGCAGATTATCACCGACAACGGTTCGAATTTGAATAACAAAATGATGAAAGAGCTGTGCAAAAATTTTAAGATTGAGCACCACAACTCTTCTCCTTACCGGCCCAAGATGAATGGCGCTGTCGAAGCGGCCAATAAGAACATAAAGAAGATTGTCCAGAAGATGGTTGTGACGTATAAGGACTGGCACGAGATGCTACCTTTCGCTTTGCACGATTATCGTACGACGGTACGCACATCAACCGGGGCAACCCCTTTTTCATTGGTATACGGAATGGAGGCAGTGTTACTGTTGGAGGTTGAGATTCCTTCCTTGAGGGTTTTACGAGATGTCCAACTTGACGAGGCAGAATGGGTTAAGGATAGACTGAATCAGCTCAGCCTAATGGATGAAAAGAGGCTAGCTTCTCTCGCATACGGTCGGTTGTATCAGAGCCAGATGAAGAAAGCATACGATAAGAAGGTACACCCTCGAAGCTTTCAGACGGGCGATCTTGTTTTGAAAAAGATTCTCCCACCACAAACAGATCACAGGGGCAAGTGGACCCCTAGTTACGAAGGTCCCTACGTTGTCAGAAAAGTCTTCTCTGGAGGAGCCTTGCTACTATCTACCATGGATGGTGAAGACTTTACGTCTCCTGTGAATTCGGATGCAGTTAAAAAATACTTTGCTTGAAAGTGACCCGCTGGACAGTAAAAAGAGAGTCCAGGAAAAAATGGGGCATCCTGGCAAACCGTAAAAATGAATAAGAAGGTTTGGGCAAAAGTTAGGGATAAAATTGAAAAGATGTACACCCGCGAAGTCGAAAACCTGCAAAGGGCGACTTCGGCAAAAAAGGGTATCCCGGTGAATTGAAAACCCGCAAAGGGCGATTCACGCAAAAGTTAGGGATTGAAAAAGCAAATGACTGCGGTCCGGATCTTATACAGCATTGCATAGTGGTTTGGGAGTATCTGGAGGCCGTTTATCCAACACAATCTCTTCCAAAGATTGAATACTGGGAAAACGCCAGAGTCAGGCGAGTCATAGGAGGATCAACTCATGATGTTTGTCTGTACCACGTCGCCGACATATATACAAATATTGTTTTGTATTTTTATTTATGCTTCTTGTGCATATATGTATGTGTGTGTGCGTAACTTCCTCTTTTCAGGAGTTGCATCCGGTGTACAAAAACTTTGCCTATTCAGAGGCCCGTTATCAATAAAATAGGTTATTCAGTATTTGATGTTTGTGCTTTACTGTTTTGTATGTGGAAAACGCCGATGTTTCGATGAACTCGCATGTGCATAACTTTGCTGGCCCTTGCCAATGGTTGATAAAACTTTGAATTGACTAAAGTAATGTCGCGGGTGCTAACCCAGAAAGTAGTGGCCCCAGCCAGAGGCCTTGGAAGAAGGACGTGACCTTATTTCCCAGCAGGTCGCACCTCATCCCCAGAGGTTGAGAGGATGTTATCCCTTACCGAAGGAGGTATTATTTTCCCCATAAGAGTATCCTCATGGAAGTTGTCCATAGGACATCCTCAGCAAGTCAAAATCAGTATCCCCTGCAGAGTTTATACTCCCCAGAGAGTCGGGTATGTGCATGCTCAATCCCCGGCTGGGAGGATTTCTGCGGCACGTAACCAAGCCATAGTAGGTTTAGAAGGATTATCCCCACCGAGGATGGTTTTCTTTCTCCCCGCAGGTCGTCGTGTTTTCATCATGATGATTATCCCCAGCGGAGTGGTAGCTCCGAGTTATAAACTGTACCCAGACAATTGTCTCCCAGAAGGGTCGCTTCTCCCCCCAGCTAGGTTTGTTCACCAGCAGGGCGTTTTGTTCTTTTCCTCCCAGTGGAAATCAATGTGTAATCTCTCCCTGGCAGAGTTGGTTGTATTTCCGGCATTTATTTTTCCAGAATACTTTGCGATACCCGTTCATCCCCAACAGGGTGGTATTTATCCTCAACAGCCATGAAGCAAGCTTGTCAGAGCTTCCCCAACAGCCTGAACTTGCATTTGCATTTGCATACATTCTCATGTTTGCATCTACCCACAAACGCGTAGCATTTCCATGCCGTATGGAGCATTACGCCATTGCCAAATATACGCATTTTGAAACATAAATCAGGTTGGTTAACCTTTTGCTTTCAAGTGTGTTTCTCAACAGGAGTATGAAGTTACGGCTCAGATCTATTTCCAGATATTCGAAGTCTCACCATGTGACATGTGATGATGTAGTCCTTGTTATTATTCCCCACAGAGTTACTGGCTGAAGCTTCTCTTATCCGACCAGCGGAGTGTTTTTTCAAGTTTACTGTCGCGGCGGCATTGCAGGGTTTCATGAATCAAAAGTTCAGAAGTGGTCACTTGTTGTCGAAACCGGTGTCGGGCAGTTATTTTTAGTATATCCCCAGTGGAGTTAGCTACTACCAAGAATGGGCAAAGAAGCTATATCCAAGTTAACTTTCCTGTAAGAATCAGGCAGATGGATTTTCCCGTATGAAGCAGGCGGATGAACTTTCCTATAAGAATTAGGTAGATGGATTTTCCCGTATGAAGCAGGCGGATGAACTTTCCTATAAGAATCAGGTAGATGTATTTTCCCGTATGAAGCAGGCGGATGAACTTTCCTATAAGAATCAGGCAGATGCATTTTCCCGTATGAAGCAGGCGGATGAACTTTCCTATAAGAATCAGGTAGATGTGTTTTCCCGTATGAAGCAGGCGGATGAACCTTTTCTTATATGAAGCAGGCAGATGGAGTTTCCCGTATGAAGCAGGCGGATGAATTTTCCGGTATCTAGATAGATGATTCTCCCGTGATAGACAGAGTATGTGAGTTGTGTTCCGATATTTGACAAAGGTATTTTCCCCAAGGAAGTCGCCGTGATTTCCTCGTGTTGCTGTTCCCAGTAGAGTCCTCCTCGACGTCGTTTGTGGGTTGGGACCAACAGAGTTGGCTACTGCAGAGGTAGGCAGAGAAACGGTATTTAGATGCTTTTCTCGTATGAAGCAGGCGGATGGATTTTCCTGTGATCAGGCAGATGACTTTTCCCGTATGGAGCAGGCGAATGAACTTTCTTGTGTTCAGGCAGATGACTTTTCCCGTATGAAGTAGACGGATGGGGTTTCCTGTGTGTAGGTAGATGATTTGCCTGTATGGATAGGCAGATGAGTCCCCTGTGATTAGACAGAAATGTTTCCCCAGCGAAGTCGTCGGGATTTTTCTGTGTTGGCGGAATGTAGAGTCCTAACGTGGACAAAGTTCTATCCCCGCGATGATAGAATCTTTTTTCGAGTTGATGAGAATGATCCCCAGCGGTCGCTAATTTGTTTTCTCCGTATTAACAGACGGCGGAGTTTTAACGTGGACAAAAGGCGGGATGTTTCAACAAGAGAGAGTTCAAGGCCTGGGGTGTTACACAGGCGGTTGGCGTTGAGTCAGATTTTGATATTGGATGACTGATCAGTTGTTGTCGTAACGACCGGATTCAGTTGGTGGATGTTGTTCTCCAAGCAGTTTGTGCAGTTTATTTATGCGGTTGGCAAATTTCCGGGTTCTTGGTATTCAACCATCTCGTACCTCGATTGTTTGAAGGTCGTTCGCTCTTCACCCAGTCGGGTCCAAGCCGTTTGAATAGGGGCAGTTGTTGCACCCTAAAATTTGCTCAACCTATTTCACTTGGTTTATGTTTTAATTGCATTATCATTTGCATAGTCACATCATGTACATGGTCCAATAATTTGCATATCATAACATAGAAAGTCATCTAACAGGGGATCAAGTGCCATTCTTATCTAAAGAAGCACATCAAGGGGCCTTATTCAAGCTGAAGAACATCCAAGTCATCAAGGAATGGGTTGAAGCTTTGAGGAGATTTGAGTGTCAAAAAGTGGATTTCTATCCTAACTTGAGGTGTATTGAAGGTCATCAACATGGAATTATGGATTTGAGGTGTGTATGGATCCCATGGGAGGCCTAGGGATCCATGTTGAAGCTTAGACAAGTCATGGTATCAAGGTCAAGAACCACAGTTGAGGTGTGTACAAGTAGGGTTTCATCTGGGTAACCCTAGGTCAAGGAAAGCAAAGAAAGGGCATCAAGACCTAGCTCTAGGTCATGGAAGTCATGGATTGAGATGTTGAAGCATGTGTATGGATGAGTCAAGACCAAGTTCAAGAGAATCAAGAGTGGTTGGAGGTGTTTGAGACAGGGTTCCTAGGGTAAAATCCCCTGTATAGCACTGGATCTCCAAGCCACACAAGTCCAAATACAAGTTTCAAATGGATTCTTGGCCAACATGAACCTTGTAGAGCTTCTCAATAGATTTAATTGGAGTACTAGAATTCTTCAAGGAGATTTGTAGAACTCAAGTTATGGTTCTTGCAAGTTATGGGTCACCAGAGGGCACTGAAATTTATCTGTGAAAGTCACTTGACTTCCAAGCAACTTTTGCCCATTAAGGAGTTTTCAAATGGATTCTTGGCCAACATAAGAATTGTAGGGTTTGATCTTACCTTTAATTTGAGTACTAGAAGTCCTCAAGAATATTTGTGGAACTCAATTTATGATCTTGGCAATCCAGGGGTATTTTGGGAAAGTTGAATTATAGGTCATTTTTCAACATAGGTCAAAATCTCTATCTTCCACTCCTCAAATGAAGAAGTGTCCAACATGAAATGTGTTTATAATGATTTTTTTAGGCCAGGTAAGAATCCGTGAGGATTTGAATGGGCTTGTATCACAAAGTTACCAAAAATGGCTTAAGAAGGAAGATTTTTCAAATAAATCAAAGAGGGAAATTGTGATTTTTGAGTTATAGGTCAAAACAAGTCCATGTGATATACCATTTTGATCAGAAAATGTATTTTGAGAATGATGGGAATATTACATTTTGCAAATAAGGCCATTTTCAAGCACTTTCCTTTTGTTGCTTAAGAATGAAGTAACACATCAATACATGGCCATGGGATCCAAAACAAGGGAGATATCATAGCCATTCAATTCTAAATATCAGGAGATGAGAATTTCAAGAAAAATCAAGAGTTGTGGCAGAGCAATTCATAGACTACACATATGAGAAATTGGAAGAGAATGAGAAATTGGAAATCTCATTCTGTTAGCTCCAGAAAGTTCTAGAGGTTTCCAATGCATTCTATATAAGTATTACATTGGATTCAGATGAGTTTTTGGGAAGGATTGAGCCAGAAACAAGAAGGAGCCATTGAAATTTCTTCATCTGCATCAAAAATCGTGTTTGGTGATTGGGAAGGATTCAAGGCAATTCAGTGATACAGAAGCTCCACAACACTTCATTGATCGTGTCTGGAGAAGATTGAAGGGTGGTTTGAAGGTTTTCTGGTTCTGTTCACTCAAATTTTGCAGGTTGGTAAACTTCATTGTGTAGCTTGATATAGATAGAATTGTTAGGTTTTAAATGGTTAGATGCAATGTAGATCATGGCTAGGTCATTTTTGGTAAAGAAATTTGATGATTAGAGGCAAAACCTTAGGCGTGGCAATTTCTGTTAGAGCTTGGTTCTTGTGATTCTTGGAGGATTAATGGTGTTTAGATGAGGGTAATTGATCAGTGTAACATGTAGTTCACGATGGTGCCTTTAATTTTGAGAATGGTGACCATCGAGACTTGGTGATTTCTCTGCAACTTTGATCGGGTTTGGCTTTTGAGGGTGAGTCAATGATTTTGGATGGTGGAGTTGAATTCAGGGTGAAATTTGGAGTGGATTAGGGTTTTTATTTGACTTGATTGGTGAGGTTTAGGGTTTGCTTCGCCGGAGAAGATGGTGGTTGGACCACCGGACCACCACCTGAGACTTGACCTTCACCTGAGCTCGTTTGGAGAAGATGAAGGCTTCACCGTTGGATCATCTGGAAGAAGAGACTTGTTATGCTGATCGTGTGGCCAAGATTCAAAATGAGATTTCCCTCTATGACCAGAAATGCTGCGCTTCATTTATCCAGTCAGCTGGTGACTGGACACCACACGTGGACACGGTCTGAAGCCTCAGATGCGCTTACCAGTCAAGTGATCCAAGGGCTCCCATTTAATTCAGCATTTTATTTTCTTTTATTTGATTTTCTTTTATTTTTAATCCATTTGATTTCTAAAATTCATAATAAATCCAATATTGATCCAAAAAATATTTTAAAAATACCTCCGTGATCTTGGATTTATTTGTGATTTTAAGAAATTAATAAATCTCATTTTTATCCATTTTTCAATTTAATTTGAATTTTTCCATTTTTATTATTTTCTTTAATTTGGTATATTTGCTACATGTTCTTGCTGATTTTCTTGTGATCAATTGGTGAATGTTTTTTAGTTGATTCTTGTTGGATTGATTAGATTAGGGAAGCATGTACCCTTAGAAATTTTATCACAATTTTGTGAATAAAATTTAGGCTAGTTTGAGAGGTGAATAGGAGAGGTGTTAGAATTAGGGTTTTCAAGACAGATAGTTGTAGTGTTGTGCATAGTTTGAGGATTAAATTGTTGATCTAGGGTTTGGGATTCCTAAGGGGTATTGGGTATAGGGTTATGTTCCCTTAGAAATTTACCTAGTATTTTCTAATAAGCTTTAGCATTTTATCTAATTTTTGCAACTTGTGTGATGATTATGGGGTTCTCCTTTGGATATTGGATTTGGTTATGCTTGTGTGGGGATATTTTGGAGTGCTTTTGGCTTGGGCTTTGTTTGGATGACTTGAAGATCAAATGAAGTTGCTTTGGATGACTTGAAGAGGCTTGGAGTGGAAGACTTCTCTTTTGTTAGAGGGCTTGTCAGAGGCTTAGGAGTTAGGATATATAGGAAGAGCATTAGAGTAATCTTGTTTCTTCTGTCAAACATAGAGAGCTTCTTGTGCCTCTATTCCATCCCATGACACAAGATCCCCCAAAGAAGTTCCATCTCTCCTTAGGAGGGATGTAGATCATGCTTTGGTTGGGTAGAACCTTGAGGATAACTTTCACTTGCTATGTTAAGATCTTAGTGATTTCCTTGGGTTGTCACTAAGCCTTTAACATTTCAACTTCATAATTGATTCTCTTCTGGAGTGATTGCATTGGAGATGGAAACCTATGGAAGATGAAGTTCATTGAAGATTGGTGAAGATGAAACTTGTGCCTATTAGAACTGGTTGTCTGTTGAAGCTAGGGTTTTGCTGTTTTTTTGTTGAAGCTGTTTACTGGTTGAAGTTCATGTTTGCTAAAGATGGGGCTTATTGAAGATAGGAGCTTATCTAAAGCTTGAATATTGTTGAAGATGGATGAGGGGTCTTGCTTGGAGAATTTGTTACTATCAACCCTTTGCTGTTAATCAACTGTAGCTGTAGGAGCTGGTGTTGCTGTCAGGGCTGGTGTTGGGTTTTATTTCTTTTTCTGTATTGATTGTTGGCTTGTTCAGCTTGCCCCCATAGGTTTGAAGTGAAACTGTTTCACTTTGCCTATTGTTTTCCCAGGTTCGAGGTTGAGTGGGATTCCCTTGCCTCGCTTGTACTGCTGCATTGCATACATGTTTACCGCTTACTGTATATCTGTTTCTTTTTGCTGTTTATCCCCTAGGATCTCTGTTTCCCTCTGTGCAAGAGAGAAATATGACAGACAATAGGTTTTTATCCATGCATGACAACTTTAGGGTAGTTTTGATTCCTCTTCAACCCTAGGTTTTTAGAACTTCTTTCTCTTCCATCTCAAAACAATTCAAAACTCAGTAATAAAGATAATCGATGTCGTACGCTACGAGCCTTAAGATATTTGAGAAAGGGTTGCTGGAGGGTCACTCTTCAGTAATCTGACTGCTTAATGTGTTACCCTTAGGGTGACATACGATGTAGTCACTCTCAAATCATAGTCTCTAGTGCGTCCGAGATTGTGAACATACTAAAAAAACACTTCTTTCGTAAAAGATTCAAAACAAACATCAAAGTGTCATTTTTGTCCGCTTGGACTCTTAATCAGGAGAAAACCTTTTCAGAAGGATCTAAAAAACAGTCAGACAAATCTGTGTCTTCCGTGGCCCGAACTACGTTTGCTCTGATCTTTCATGCTGTATGAAAGTACGTAGGCATAGGATGTCGTATCCTAGCGAGCAACCTTCCCACCTTTCTCGTAGGTAGAGGAACTACGTTGACTCTGATTTCTCGTTCCAGACGGGAATACGTAGGCATAAAGCGTGATACTTTGCCGAGTCATTTTATTTTCTTTTAACCCCGGACCTTTGGAGTAGATAGAATAACAATCCGTACTAGAAAACAAGCGTGGATCCCGTCGAGTACGACGGACGTGAGGGGTGCTAATACCTTCCCCTTGCGTAGCCGACTCCCGAATCTAGGATTTGGTTGCGATGACCATTCCTTTCCCGTCTTTGCGGTAGGTTTACTTCGAGCGTTTCCTTTCCCTCCTTCGGGATAAATAACGCACGGTGGCGACTCTTCTGTTTAGCCGGCGCCGATTTTTGCAGTAGCAACAGAATCCTCATTATGATGGAAAACTTTCGAGGATTAGTGCATGGGACCTTGTTTGAAAACTCTTGGAATTCCCTGTTATAAACCAATAGACTGCCTACCCGAGATGAGGGATATCTTGTTGTGTTGTCTTGTGGGACCTGTGACCTTGATCTCTATGCTGATGTTTTGTTCTAGCATGCATTCATAATGTTGCATAAGCACAAGTGTCTATACATCATTTTGCATATCATTCTCTGACCAAAAATACAAAGAGCTCACTCATCCCTTGTTCGTAACCTAAAGTTGATTTCCCGAAACTCATATTGAACTTGTGGGAGCTGTGAAGCAGGAGGAACATAGACACCTTAAAAGGCCAGTTAGACGAGGCAAGCTGAGGTAGCTATGTTAAGAGAACAACTTCTAGAATATTCATTCCCCATGAGGATTTACTGTGGCAACTAATCCACTATACGATCCTCTGCATGATGACGCTCTTCCTCAAGTAAGCATTCCTACTTGACCCGAGAGGGTGCCACTGACTGATCCCATGAAGGAAAAGCTTCATGCCATTGATGAGAAACTCCTAGCTATGAAAGTGCATGATATGCCCGGGCTCGATGTTGTCGATATATGTCTAGTACCAGACTTGGTGATTCCTCTGAAATTCAAGGTACCCAACTTCGAGAAGTAAACAGGCTTTAATTGCTCGAAGTGTCATTTATGTGGATTGTTTTTGACATGTTTCATCATTCTTGAATGTTCTATCTCGATTCTTCGACGCGCAAAATAATGAATCATTAACTTATCTTCATGAGTGTAAAAGGTCATTCTTCGACAGAAAATCAATGCATCATATCAATCCATGAAGTTTACATGTGCAAAGGATATCAAGCAAACAAGAAAATGCAAGAAAATCACATTCTGGCTCAATAGTAACCAGTTACTCAATATAGGGTAACCAGTTACTCTATTGAAAAAAAGTTGAATAACATGAAATTTACACAGAGTAACAGGTTACCCTATATAAGGTAACTAGTTACTACTGAGCCATAATCATAAAAACAACTTTAAAAATCAGTTTTCAACATCCAACAGCTTATCCAATCATCCATATGAACATGATATCAATCAAGCACGAAATTAACAGCAAGAAACAGTGATCAAGCATCATGTAAACAAAATCAAACACTGAAATAACAAATCATCATGATCCAAATCATCAAAATGAATCAAAAAGCATCAAAACCCATAGATCTACATTGTGATTATTCAAATAAGCTCAAACTTGGATCAGATCTAGAATTCACCAACCTTCAAAGCCAAGATTTGCTTTGGTATGTGTTGATTTACTTGAAACTAGCAGATCTAAGCTAGAAACCCAGAGATTGTTCAAGATCCAAGAGTTTCCTTGTGGTAGAAATGAAGAACAAGCAAGATCAAGCAAAATAATCCAGAAAAAGCACTTTCAATCTAGCTTCCAAATTCAGATCCAAAACCAAATGAAAATTGAATGATTAATTGAAGATAATGAAGATGAATGATGGAGGTTTAAATCTAGAATTCAAGGATTCCAATGAAGAATCAAAGAACTCAAGTGAAAAAGCTTTAATGGAGGTTTTGGGAGTGAAAAAGTGGAGAGAAAATTGAGAGCAAATTCTCAAGAATAAGAGTGAAATTTGAAAATGAAGGGTAATTGTGTGAGGTTTGGAGGAAATTCACTTAAATAAGTTCTAGGTTTGGAATCAAAATATGGTTTAGAATGTGGATTAGCATTTGGAATGGAAATTAGGAGTGGAATTATGAATGAAGTGTTTGAAATTTGGAAGGAAATGGTGAAAATTAAAATAATTCTAGATCCTTCTAAATATGATCAAGTGAAATCAATGGTTGAAAATGATTGGAAATTGCACATGCTAAAAATTCAAAATTCTTGGAAAACTATGCTTGATGTAACCGATTACTCTATTAAAAAAATGCCAATTTTGGCGCCAAATGGAGGGAATCATGCATGATCACCCGTTGCCACCTGTTTTAAGCTATGTTAAGTCTCTGAAATCCCTTGGATATTACGATTGTGAGAAATCCCGAGATAGCCTATTCACCGTCTCCTGAGCTGAAAATAACCTGCTAAATAAAATAAAATTGACCACTCGATTGTTGGGAAAAATACATGTCGGAGCCTCTAACGCTCACTGTTTAAACTCTTGCGATAAAAGGGAATCCTGAGCCATGGAAACATCTTGATCCCATGTCCCGAGAACCAATGTTATGATATAAAGAAATGCCAAATGCAGAGAAACACAAGCCAATTATGGTTAAAACGGAAGGGCAAATTTGGGGGTGTTACAGCTGCCCCTATTTAAACAACTTAGACCTAAAGGGATGAAAAGCATCAGCTTTCAAATATTCAAGGTAGAAGGTGATTGAATACAAAAAGAACCCGGAAATTTGCAGTCTACGGGGGAAGAAGAAAAGGCCAAATGGACATCAGTCCATAAATGGACTTTATAAAGATAGGTCATACGAGGACTGAATACCAGTAAAGAACTGATTTTGAAGAAAAGGTTTGCCAGACGAGAACTGGACTTTGCAAAGATGAGCCAAACGCGGACCGGATTTGAATGAGACAGGAACTGACAACCAGACGAGAATTGGGTTCTAAAAAAGAGGTTGCCAGACGAGAACTGGATTTGAATGAGACAAGTCAGACAGGAACTAACTACCAGACGAGAATGGAGTTCTGAAGAATAGGTCAGTCGAGAACTGACTACCAGACAAGAATTGAGTTTTGAAAAAGAGTATACCAGACGTGAACTGGATTTGAATAAGACAAGTCAGACATGAACTGACTACCAGACGAGAACTGGGTTCTGAAGAACGGGTCAGACGAGAACTGACTACCAGACGAGAACTGGGTTCTGAAAAAATGGGTCAGACGAGAACTGACAACCAGACGAGAAATGGGTCTAAAAACAGGGTCAGACGAGAACTGACTACCAGACGAGAACTGGGTCTTGAAGAAAGGTCAGACGGGAACTGACTACCAGACGAGAATTGGGTCTAAAAACAGGGTCAGGCAAGAACTGACTACCAGACGAGAACTGGGTCTTGAAGAAAGGCCAGACGGGAACTAACTACCAGACGAGAACTGGGTTGACCAAAAACGGGTTGAATGAGAACTGACTACCAGACGAGAACTGGGTCTACCAAATGGTTGGTCAGGGACCAAAAAGTGGTTGGTCGGGAACTAGATGTTGTAAAGAGCACATCTCAAAGGTGGGCATACAACAAAGAGACGATCTTGAGCCGAGAAGGGTCGACCAGAAGTAGAATCCATGGACCTGTGACCCAATGATAGGATAACTCCGCTGGGGATATGAGGATACACGATCCAAGAATTACGATTGTACCGAAAACGGTTGGGCTTTGAGTATAAATCACCAGGCGAGAATTGGTTGAAAAAGGTATACTACTAGGCGAGAACTGGTGGCAAAATTGTCAGTCGAGAATTGAATTCTTGTTTTTGTGTCTAACATGAACTAATTTTGTGGTTTTCTAGATGAGAACTGGACTTCGAAACATTTTTCACCATTCAGGAACTGGTGTTAAAGACAGACCAAAGATATGTGACTAGATGAGAACTGGTTTACATGCGATTTGCCAGCCGAGAACTGGTTTATAAAGGTAGACTACCAGACAAGAACTGGTGGACGAAGATTAAGTTGTCAGACGAGAACTGACCTCTCTCTTGGTTTGTCAAATAAGCACTGACTTTGAAAGAAAGGGTGACCAAAGGGAAATTGGTGTTGAAATTGCCTACCATACGAGAACTGGTATCTTTATATAATTTTCCAAACGGGAACTAGTTGTAAAAAGAAAACTGACCATCAGACGAGAACTGGAGTTTGAACTGTAGGCTAAAAAAATGGTGACCAGACAGGTAATGGTTTTTTCGAAAGTTGACATTTACCAGGCGAGAACTGGACATGAATGTCGTCTACCAGACGAGAACTGGTATTCCATGAAAGTTTATCAGACGAGGACCGGGCTTCGAATGAATGGTTGGCCAGACGAGAACTGGACTCTGAAATGGTTTTCTAGACGAGAACTGGCCCTTGAATTAGCTTTCTAGACAAGAACTGGACCTTGAATGGATGAGTGATGTTGGGTTACAAGGTACTCTGATGTCATATCCAAGTTGTGGGATAAAGCCTCAAGATAGAATGCAATGCTTTATGCTTGAGGATGATTTATGTAATGATTATGCAGGTTGCCGAGAACGGAAGGCGGGTCTCTGGCAAGGCTTCTTGTTCAAAGGTAAAAAGGTACTTGGTAGCGTAATAACATGAATACCCGATACTCGTCTTGAACTCAACATCGACAGAACTTGCTCGAGTAGCTATGAGTAGCTCTAAAAATATGGAGAGGAAATGTTCCTTCGCCTCCACTCTAGCCCCAGTTTGTGGGATCTCTATAAAAAATCTGCCTTGAAAGGAGACCTGGACTCTCTGTACCCTGATAGTTTAAGATGAACTGACCCAAGCATTATGAACCTCGGAGAGGTATTTCAGATTAACCTTCTTTTGGAAAGGAATAACTTCTTGCTCTTGGGGTGGCCTGCCCCAGCCTTGAAGTGATTTTTACCCTGACTGGTTGATCTTGAAAGAGTGCCTCTGGCTAACATACCTTCGAGAGATTTATTGAATCTCGACCTGATTTCCCCAAATTAGATGAATCTTGGAATGGTTGACCTCTCCATGGTGTGATCTATTGACATGACTTACCCGTGCTCAACAGAATACCAACATGAATTGTAAGAAAATCCTTTTAGGAGTCAGTTTTGACGCGACTTTTACCGAAGTATGCTTTTGAAACAACCCTGCTTCAATTAGGACTTTTGAGGGTTGTAACGTGGTCGGGTTCACGGTTTGAGAAAGAAAGTATATAAGGCTCAAAGTTTTGTTTTTACCCACCCATTCTCCTTGATTTTCTCCAGTCCTATGCTCATCTAATTCGACACAAGCGCTCACCTTTCAAAGATTATTTAATGGAAGGAGTGATGGTTATAGAACCCATAAGGTTTCTGGAGTGACAATCACCCCTTTTGTCTTTGGCGTCTGTAATCACACGACTTGTTCTTGTTCGAGGATTTTTCTTTTGTAATCCTTTTCGCTTTTCCGCTTTTCATTCTTTTATTTGTTTTTCCCTAATTTTTTCCTGGACTGATTCTTTTGAATTTTCGATTTTGAAGTCCAGCGGGATACCCTACTTTTTGCCTAAGTTGCTTGTTTTCAAGATTCGACTTAGCGAGATTTTCTTCTTTCTTTTCTTTTAATTTTTTTTACAAATCGTGTGACACTGGCTTGTCTTGATTTCTCCGAAAGGGTTTGTGACTGCCTCATTCCTTGCAATGAGAGATAACCATTGTGGTTTCACACTCTCTTGTCCTTCTGACATGTGAGGGATGCAAAGGTGACTGATCCGCGAATGGGACACTCATTTTTCTTTTTGAAATTTGAACACTCGTCAAATTTACTGACACCTACCCTACCCCAGGTTAAGATTGAGATTTTTTCATTTTCAGAAAGAAGCTCATACTTCTAGGCTCAAAGGGGTTAACAAGGGATTATCTTCCTTGTATCTCTGGTGTTTGGGGATTTGAAACAATGCATGTACATCATCAGCAGGGTTTGATTTCAAAAGCATACAATCGAAATTTTTGCGTCTTTCAATCTCGTCATCCTCCCCGGATTTTGCTTAAACAAGCGTTTGACATCAATAAAAAGGTATGAGTGAACATAAATGGATTTAATCAAAACATGCATATTCATTTCATTATCATTATCAATCGAAAACAAACAAGTTTTACAAATGAGTTTGCACTTTAACAGAAAAGAAACTACAAATGCAAAGAAATGACATGATAAAAGTGACCCCAAGATTGCCAGCTCAAAGGATGTCTTCCTTTTTGAACCACTGGCTGGAGGATGTGGCCCTTGAAGTCTTCGAATTCAAACAGATGAGAGGTTGACATGCACAACCAAATTACCTTCTGGAAAGGATATATACTCTTTATCAATCAATTGTTGCAATTTGGCTTGAAAGGCTTTGCAATCTTCAGTTGAGTGCCCTATGGATCCTCCATAATATCCATATTGAACACTGGGATCATACCCAGGAGGGTATGTCTCTGGCAACGGCTTGAGAGTCTTGGGCTCCACCAATGAGTTCTGAATAAGATGTGGCAGAAGCTGACTGTACGGCATAGGAATTGGATGGAAAGGAGCATTCCTTCTTTCCAAATTGTTGCGAGGCCTATTCTGATTCTGGCGCCAATAAGGTTGTTGATCAAGAGAAACTTGAATCTTTCCCATTTTGATACCGCTTTCGAATCTTTCTCCCGCCATCACAAGATTTGAAAACCCCGCTGACATACAACTTATCAGCTTCTCATAATACACTCCAGGCAATGTAGCCATGAACATGTCAGATAGTTCTCTCTCCATCATGGGAGGTTGGACTCTCACTTCTAAATCTCGCCATCCCTAGGCGTACTCCTTGAAACTCTCTATATTCTTCTGCGACAAACTCTAAAATTGTACCCTGTACGGTGCCATATCACTATTGTACTGATAGTGACGAACAAAGGCCTCGACCAATTCTCTCCAACTATGGATATGGGTTCTCTTAAGCCCCATATACCACTCCAAAGACGCTCCTGCCAGACTGTCTTGGAAAAAATGCATTAACAGCTTTTCATCATCGGAGTATGCATACATTTTTCTAAAATACGCTCGGATGTGTACTCTAGGACGGGTTGTCCCTTTGTACTTGTCGAAATCTGGTACCTTAAACTTAGGGAGAATCCTGACCCCGGGCACAAGTCCCAAATCTGACATATCGAGACCCAGAGAGTTTTGATTCTCATAAGACTTCATCTTCTCCTCGATCAGTTTAAACCTTCTACCAGCTTTAGTTGGCAAACCATCTTTCATATCTTTCATGGAAAAGACGTCATCCTGGTGATCTTCCCAATAACGGTTATGAGCTCCATCAGCTCCATGGACAGCACAAACACTTCCTCCATCAATACCATCAGGCATTCCATCAACCACACCTCAGTCGGGAGTAATAACAACACCTGCACTACCTCCTCCCGGAGGAATGACAATGCCAACACCACCTCTGCCAGGAGGAGTGACAACACCAGCACCACCAGGATGGACCGCTCCATTGTCATCGACTTTGGGAGCGTCAACAAGGGGCTGAACTAAAGTTCTCAGTTGTTCCTGCTCATTGGCAACATTCTGCATCAGCTCCATAAACTGGGCCATGCGAGCTCTGACTTCCTACAATTCAGCTTGAACCTGATCTATTACTTTTTGCTGATTCCCTCGAGTTGGATATCTGTGAAAACTGAACTCCTCAATCCTGTTACTGAAGAAAACCAAACAGAGATAAGAACAAAAGGCTCCGAGAACACCTGCGATGCAAATGAAAATGCAGGATGCAAAATGCAAACATGTCTATATATTTACAGGGAGATCTCCCCCTTGATTCTAGTTTCAATAAACAAGAACAACAACGATGGATAAGACCACCATAATAATATTCTCATATATCAGGTAAAATCTTTCCCGAAGGTTTCAAGGACACCAGGCTCAGCCATGGAAATCAGACCAAATAAAGGTCCTAACTCAGGTGCTGGAAACTTGTATACAACAATCCTCTTTCTGTCTACATCCATCCCTACAGAAGATCAGTACTAAAATCAAAGGAGAGAGGAGAACCTGTGAAACACACAGACATGCAATGTTAAATGCAGGATGATTATGCAGATGCAAACATGGGATCAAGGTATCCAATGCTCAAACTTGCAGCTGTGTTGTTGACTAAATACAACCATAACTCTGCTCTTATAAGAAATCTAGAAAACAAGGACATTGAGACAATATAAAACTGGAGTATTCAGGATCAAAGGTCCGCTCGGACGAGCAAACTAGAAAACTGGGTTGGTTGAAGGTCAAGGTTTCCTACAAACCCTTCCCCTCTCACATGTGGGTTCTAGTCTTTGACGGTACGCCATCCTATGCAAGTCATCAATATCACGGACTCTAAGTCGAGAAACCATGATATATTCACCATTTCTGGTTTGGCATCATGGTCAATCGAGGAGGTCTTAAGTGACTTCCCAATGAACGGTCTCCAGATTCGTTAGTTTTCTAATTCAACACCCCATCAACTGCCCTAAATGCGCAGGATAGGATGTCTTCGAAGAAAACCTCGTCTGGACGTGAATTTCAAGATGTTTCATTCATGCCAAATGTTACACCCTAATTTTTGAATGTAAGATCCCACCTCCTTGTGCATTTCTTGTGTGTTATCTTTTACCTTTGTACGTGTTTATTGCGGCTAACCAGCATATGCAGGTGCAGTGAGGTCAACGCAAATGGTACTAGTAACCTCCGTCGGGCATCTCAGGGGCATGACCCTTTGACCCTAATTTTAAACTGGTCCTAAAACAAATCAACTCGCTATCAAGGTCATCAGATGGAAGGGAGCTTATCAAAGCAAACGATTTGGAAGAAATCATAAGTCATGGTGCGAAAGTAAGGTTGCAGTCTCTTTAAGATTAAGGTGGCATGATTTGGTTTACAAGTTCCATATGGCATCAAGACTGAGGTTCATAAGGTTTAGTTAATTTATTCAAGTGGTTTAAATTGGAATTAGTAAGCGAGCGGAAGTGAGAAGGTCCATTCTTAGAATTTTCTTTAGAGTTTGTTTTCATTCGAATTATTAACAAAGCGTTGGACGCGCAAGTTATCATGGGATTCATTTCCAAGAGTTTCAAATTTGTGCCTTCACGAAGTTTCAGGATGGAATTTAATTTAAAGTCAATTTCATGTTTAAAGGTCCCATACTATGTGTTGCGGTGAGAATCGTGATAACAAGCTATTGATTAACTTGAATCTTAATCCATCAAATTCATAACCGATCTTTAATTTATCCGAAGGAAAGGTCTAAAGAAAGAAAAACCTTAAAAATGCAAAGCAAAAGGCAAGGACTAGAGCTGAGCAAAGAGAGATCTAAAGGTTCGGGGGTTGGTTATGCATAGGGTAGGTATTTCACATCCTAAACATCTGTAGTACTCTACAGGAACCTCTTGTTAGTATTTGTGTTATGGTAAAGTTGCTTGCTAAGGGAAAAGTGCTAAAGTAAAGATCTAAAGTATATACAAAGTATGCTCGCCAAGACATCGCATCTCGTGCCTACGTATCCTGACGGGAATGGAATCAAAGCAACCGTAGTTCCCCTGGTGGGGTGAAGAACTCTTGACTATGGTCAAGGTTCCAAAGGGAAAGTAAATGTCTACAGCGAGACACTTACATAGAGTGTGGAGACTCTAAACTAAAGTTAAGTTAGAAAGGAAGGGAATGTCCACGACGGGACAACTAAATAGAGCACGACGACTCCAAGGCTAAGTTGCAAAGGTAAACACGGGGAATGTCCACGACAGGACGACTAAATAGAGCACAGCGACTCTAATTCTAAGTTGTAAATGTTAACAGGAAGTTAGTTGTTAGTGAGGGAGAAAGAAAAGATTGGCTCGCTAAGAAATCGCATCTTATGCCTACGTATTCTCAACGAGAAATCAGAGCGTTCGTAGTTCCCCTGGTTAGGGGTGAGGAACTCTTGACTGTGGTCAAGGTTCCAAAGGGATGTAAGCATTCATAGGAAAGTACTTACATGGAGTGCGGAGACTCCTAAATCTATGTTGAGATTGTTATGGTAGAGGGTGTCCACGGCGGGATGCTAAACATGAGTACGGCGACTCAGATCCTAAGGTTAGGATAAAGGGTAAAGGATGTCCACGGCGGGACACTAAAAGTGAGCACGACGACTCAAATCCTAAGGTTAGGATAAATGGTAAAGAATGTCCACAGCGGGATGCTAAACATGAGTACGGCGACTCAGATCCTAAGGTTAGGATAAAGGGGTAAAGGTAAAGGATATCATATGTAAACACAATGTCACAACAATGTAAGCAGAAAGGTTCAAAACCTCAGGGGGATAATCAAAAGTTTTTAAAGGTGAACCACTTAATGCGTACAAGCAAAGTTGAAATTCAAACTTAAAGACACAATGAAGCTAACAAGCCAAGTTCATGTCAATTTGAAATTAAACTCAAATGGAATTAAAGTTTTGAAATGAAGAATGAGAGATAGGAGGGTGAAAACCCTACAATGGGTTATAACTTGTTCATAATGCAAAGTGTTTCTAAAATAGGATTTTTAGAATTCTTTAAAATCATATGGAAATATGTTACAACACAAGAATTTTTCAAAAATAACCACTTAAAAATGATTTAAAATGGAGAAGTTATGTGGCTTTTAAGTTTGTGACCAAAACATAAAAATCTAAATGATAAAAAGAATAAAATGCACATGGTAAGACAATGAATCAAACAAATTTGATTATTTAAACATGTTAACAAACATGTATGAATAATACAAGATCAATCTCATAAGAAAAATCAAGTTACAAGTTGAAAACGTTTAAGAACATCATGGTAAAAACCCTAAAAACAGTCATGGTAGCATGTGAAATGCAAATGGAAAGTTCACATTTATGAGTTTTAGGTTTACCTCTTGAAGAAAGATTAAGCAATAAGAAAACCAGAGATCTTGAGAGCTCTTCCAAGATCTGAAAATGTTCCTAGGATGATGAGTAGATGCTCCAAACAACCTCCAAGCAAGCTAGTGGACAAAATGCCTTGTAAGTGAAGGAAAATCTCCAAAATCTAAAGATTTCAAAGACCAACTCAGTATAACCTTGTTACATAAGTGTGGAAGTGATTTGGATAGCTTAAATACATCATATTTTATGTTTTTGATGTTTTTCTTGAGTTGGAAGAAGTTTGGAAATGGTTTTGAAAGGTGTTTTGCAAAAGCAGATTTTGAGGGATTTTGGAAACTTAATGAGATTTTGCAAGAACTTGTGATTGTGTAAGGAAGAGAGTTCTAGATGATTTCTAACATGGAACTTGTGTATTTGTGATGTAGGAAGTGAGTACTATTTATAGCCAAAAGCCTTGGATCAAGGTATGGGTAAAAGTGAAGCAAATTGCCAATTTTAACCTTCCATCATGAAAATCTTTGAGTTTTCCAATGCAATCTTCATCTTTGTCTTTAAGCCACTCTACTAAGATATTCTCCATGCCCATAGATTTTTTCCATCATGATTGATAGGATAGGAGGTGACTTGTTGAATTAAAGTTGATGATTTGACAAGGGTAACCACCTTTTTTCTCTTTCTTCACTATTCACTTTTGCAACTTGCATTAAATAATGATTTCCTTTGATCTTTGTGTCATTTTCGTTGGAATTGATGTACAAATGTTCATTATCAATATAAAAATCATAAATGAGGCTTAATCTTTGATTAGAATCGATTTGGAGAGGTTTTGGAATCAAAAAATTCATGCTGACTTGGTTTTGCCAATGCGAGTTTTTGCCAACTTGTGGACCTCGGTTCTCTCTAACCAGGAAGAGTTATGGAACACACTTGTACTTTTTAGAAAGCCCCAATTAGGTAATACAATATTTATGTTTGTTTTAGGAACTCATTCCTCTTGAAACTAGGTCAAAAACCCTTGTGTGGTTAAGGAGTTATGGTTTTGCCCTTTTCAAAACCTTAATTCCCCAACTTTTCGATTACTTCTCAATTCTTGATCAATTAGTCACAAAACTTCATGATTAGATATTAAATGATGTTGGGAACATATTTGGCTTCAATTTTGGGTTAAAACCCTGTTGGTCAATGGGTTGACTTTTAGGTCAACGAAACGATCGATCGATGACACGGATCGACTGTTGCTGTTCTAGGTCTTCTGAGGCTTTGAAACTTCTTGAGTGGACTTCCCTAAGTCATATGAGCTTAATGGACCATACTTCCATCATCGAAACACCTTTTAAATCAAAAGTCAAACCACAGTTGACTTTTCCTGATCAGAAACCATAATCGGGGATCCTGAACTGCACTGTTTTTAATCTTTGTGTGAAAACCTCAAATTGGATTCATACTTGACCCAATGGAGTATTATTGATGGTGTAGAGACATTCTTCATGGATAATCAATCCAAGGCATTGACTGATTAAACCGTTGAAACCTCGATTTCCAACTGTACGGAACCCCAGTTCACCTGTATCTTAACAAAGACAAACTTTAAATAGGTTAAGGTTAGATAAAAAATGATAATGCTCCTAAACTGATGATGAAGATCTAAGAAGTCAAAATTTGGGGTACAACAGATGCCCCTATTTAAAATTCTTCACCAAATGGCAATGAGAGATGATAATTCTCATAGAATCATAGTGAAAGGTATTTAAATATAGCAAACCTAAAATTTTGTCCCTTAGATCCTATGGTATGCAAAAGGACAAATGCTGAAATGCAATGACAACTAAATGATGCTTTATGATGCTTGGATGCAAGACAAATGCAGACACACAAGCAAAAATTAAAGAACGACAATACGACGAGTAATTACTCACAGGGGACCCGACACACTGGGGAAACAACAGACATCATCCATGAACGGAACTGGATGGAAAAGAGTCACAACATTCAAAATATCAATGAATGAGGTGAGGAGAAACCTGAGAAATATAATAGGGATACTCGGAAATACTCGGAAAAACATCGAATAAACTCTAGAACATATCTAAAGAAGCACATTGAAGACATATATTTTGAAGGTTCATCTGAAACATTTTAGAAGGGTATTTGAAGACATATCTGGGAGAACATCAGGTAAGCAAAAAAGGAGTTCTGGAAGAAATAAGAACAAAAGATATATATATCCGGAAAAACATCGGAAAGATTCTGGAAAAACATCATAATTTAAGGGGAGTATATGGAAAAACATCAGAACAAAGACTCAAACTGGAAAAACATCAGAGAGAGAAACATATCCGGAAAAACATTGGATAGATTCTGGAAAAACATCAGAATCAAGTGTTGCACCCTAAAATTTGACCAACCGGGTCTCGCATTTGGCTCGATGTTTCGACGCATAATCGCATTCGCATCTGCATATTGCATACATTGCATTGTTCATTTGTTTTGATTTTATTGGGATCACAGCTCCCGTCTCGTGTTTCAGGTGTTTTTGATCAGTAGAATCGTATTTTTTGGGATATTTCGGTGCCCGTTTATTTTTACCGATTATTTTTGTGTCGTTCGGTGCTCATTTTGTTCCCTCGGGAATTATCGTGATTTTTCTGGATTTTATTGGCATTTTTCAGGGTTTTAAATAGATTTTAAATCATATATAGAATTTTATAGAAATAATTAGCTTTTTAATCATTTGTAGAATTTAATAGGATTTTTTTTTAATTCTCTTTAAATAGGATAATATAGGATTTTCTAGAATATTAATATAATTTTTTAATAGTTTTTCAAATAGCTTTAATAGTTTTTAGGATTTAGTATAATAAATAATAGGGATTAATTGTTTTAGATATAAATGAATATAGTTTTGTTTTTTCTTTTATAGTTAATTAGAGTTTAATAAAAGATTAGTAGATATTAGAGAATTTTATTAGAAGTATATTAGTAGATTTTTTAGAATATTATTAGTTTAGGAGTTAATTAGATTAATTGATTAGATTAATTAGGTTTTTGTTAATTAGTGTTAATCCACTTTTTTTAATCATGTTAATGCAGTTTTTGTGTTTTTTGATGGCATTTTCGTTGGGCCTCATTTCCCTTTTCGCAGGCCCAGTTAGCAGGTTTTTGTCCAGTTTGCAATTCAGAAGTTCAGCAAAAGTCCAGAAACAGTCCAAGTTTTCGTCCAGCTGTTTCCAGCATCTCCCAGAAGCTTCTAGAAGGCTCCAGAATTCATCAGCCTATAAAACTCTGCGCGCCACGTGTAGAGCAAAGGAGGGCCCCACGCTGCACAGCGCCATCACGCCACATCACTCTTGCATGCACTCTGCATGCGCACAACCACCCCACCACGCGTGCCACTCACTCTTCCCTCCTAACTCCACTTGTCCCTCCACCCTCCTTCACCGGCGAACGCCACCGGCCGGCCTGCATGGCCGGCGGCCGCCGTAACCCTCACCGGCGAACACAAAAACCCAGAATCTGTTCACCTTCATCTCCTTCCTCCACCGATCCCCTTCATCTTCTTCTCCAATCATCTCTAAGATCATCATCTCCGATCAAACCTTAGCCACCACCAAACCCAGAAACCTTCCAGTCATCATCATCTAACAACATCTCCGATCAAACTCACCAACACGATCCCCAGATCTTCATCACTTCAAGAACGCCCTCCAAACATCAACCATCAATAGAACCTTCACCAAAATCCCCAGAAGAACAACCCCTAAGTCCGTAAACCCTCGTCTATTCATCTCCAGAAGACTACGTCAACGGCAAATGCCATAGCTTCCTCCAATCTTCATCACCGCGCATCTCAATCTGTCTTGAAGAACAACAAGTTCGTCCAAGAACTTCAAGACCTCGTTCAAGCGAGTTTTCCAGAACTCAGCAATCATCAACAGAGATCAACACCAAATGTCCAGAAATCCTCAAAACCCACACAGATCTTCGATAATAATCAGTACCATAGCTTGTTTTCAAGGAGTAAATGAAAGAAGAAAATGGAAGAAGGGCTGTTTTGGTTCAGGGATGTTGAACAGAGTAAGCTCAGAGAGAAGGGAACGGCGGCGGCTGAGTGGGAAAGATTAGGGTTTTTTTTCAGTAACTGAGAATGGAGAGAGGGGGAAGAAGAGAATGGGCCTCAGGGCCCAACTACGTTTTTGGCGCCTCCCCTCGTGTTTTTGGACGAATTCTGGGCTGAGCCCAGTGTTTCTCAACACTCCCAGTTCAGTAGCTTACCCCCCCTTCGTTTTTGGAGAGACCTGGGCTGGGCCCAGTTCATTTGTTGTTTTTTATTTTCTTGTTAACTCCCCCTGTAATAACTGACACCCCCTCCCCCTTTTTTTGTTATTATTCTTCTTTTGTTTTGAGAAATGTGAAAAAAGAAAAGAAAATAATATTTTGAGGAAAAAAGAGAAATATTAAAAGAAAGAGAAAAAGAATTTGAAGAGAAAAATAAATAAAAGAAAAAAGAAATAAAAGAAAGAAAAATATACATAGAAAAATATAGTGAAAAAATAGAGAAAAATATTGAGAAAAGGATTTGAAAATATGAAGAAAATATGTTGAAAAGAAAAGAAGAAAAAAGGAAAAAATATTAAAGTGTCGACTTAATATTTTTAAGTGCATTTTCTTTTAGGATATTTCCATAGAGTTTATTTTACGATTCTTAGGATAGTTTAGAAGCCCATTTGTTAGGGGGCTATTTTTCATTCGACTTTTCAGGATAGAATAGGATAGCATTTCCTAGGAGATTTATTTTCAGTATCAACTCATTGTAATCATTTTTCAGAGATTAATAAAACGAGATTTGAGCTGTGGTTCCGAAGTAGCCAAACTACAGCTGCTCTGATTCTTCGTACCAGACGAAGATATGTAGGCATAGGATGCGATATCCTAGCGAGCACACTAACGACTGACTTTTGTTCTCTCGCGGCTGTGCGATCGAGACTTTCCCGCTGACGACTAATTGAGTACCCTTTTTTCTCTCTTGCCCGAGTGCACTTGAGACTAAGCCGTAGTTTTGCCCATAGGTTCCCGACCCTGTGAAACCAGTTGTTTTTCTCACTGCTGTGTGAGAATGTTTTGTTTAGCCGTAGTTAGTCTGAACTACGTAAAGCTCTGATCTTCCATGCAGTGGAAGTACGTAGGCACAAGACGCGAGGTCTTGGCGAGCCAATTTTCCCTGTAGTCCCGAACTACGTTGACTCTGACTTTCTCTCTTGAGAATACGTAGGCATAGAGTGCGACGCTCTATCAAGTCAATTCCCTCCCCTTTAGATTTAGCAGCCGTAGATAGATTGTTTTGCATCCAGTAGACAACCCAAGCAAGCGTGGATCCCGTCGAGTACGACGGACGTGAGGGGTGCTAATACCTTCCCCTTGCGTAACCGACTCCCAAACCCAGGCTATGGTTGCGATGACCATACCTTTTCCCCATTTTTTGCGAGGTTTACTTCGAGCGTTTCCTTTCCCGCTCTGAGGGATAAATAACGCACGGTGGTGACTCTTCTGTCAGCCGGCGCCGATTTTCGCAGTAGCGACAGCTGGCGACTCTGCTGGGGATTCCAACGGTTCCCTTCGCCTGAGTTTTTTCCTGGCTGTTTGGGGCAATCCCCAGCAGCTGGCGACTCTGCTGGGGATTTGATAGTTTCCTAGGGATCCAACGTCCCGAAAGCGAGTCAATTTTGGGATTCAACGTCCCTAAGAGAGAGTCAATCCTAGCGTTTGTTTGCTTGTCTATTAGGTGTTTATTTATCGATATTATCTGTTGCTGTTGGGGTGTTACGGGTGTTCTATGATATTGAGAGGAGCCGGACCTGGGCTTGGAGTGCACCTTAGACTTAGAGTGGAAATTAGTGGGCGCGTGCTTGCTTTGTAGGCACTAGTGTCTCATGAAATCCACGCTCAGACGAGGTTCATCCGGTTGGCTTCACTTTCAACCCTTTGGGTTGAGACGGTTGCTGGTTTGGTGAATTGTCGACTCTGGGGACCGATCATTTGGAAGTTAGCTAAGTGAGGCCTCTTCAAGACTCGATGATGCCACTCCTTCTGGGAATCGTATCGTCAGTTCTGAAAGTCTGTGACGCTGACGACCGCATAGGATGCCGTACCTTATCAGATATAGGTCCACACCTGTGAGTGGGGGGTTTTTTTTGTGCAGGAAACTTGACTTCCAACCTACCCGTTATTCTGGTCTTCTCTTCAGAGCAATCGTACTCCGTCAGCAGTGCAGCAGTATTTAGATTGTGTGGAAGTTGTGATCCCGTGTTTGTTGCATTGCATTGCATTTGCATAGGCATCTTCGCATCATAGTGCATACTATTCGCCAGCTAATCAGAGCTCTTATCCAGCCGTTATTTTGATTCTGAAGGTGAATATTGAAGACGACCAAGGGGTGGAGGCAGATTGATCAGAATCAAGCATCGAAGTCAGCTGAAAACCATTGGCAGCTATGTCAGAGAGCAGCTTCCAGTTTGTTGATACCTTGTCAGGTTTCACCGTGACGTCCAATCCGCTGTATGGATCTCCGCACGACGAAGACTTTCCGCAAGTGAACAACCTTACTACAGCTCAGCTTGTGCATCCATCTGTTGAAGACCAAGGTCTGCGTGAGCAGTTTGTTGTCCGAGGTGAACGTTCTCCTTCTGTTGATGTCTCAGACTACCAGGGTTTTGCCTTCCCTGTGCCAAAGCCCCGAAGAGAGGTCCCGACAGCCAAGAATGAAGGCCCATTAGCTCCCGTGTATACTGAAAGGTTTCGGGCATTAGAGGAGAGATTCAAAGCCTTGAAAGGTAAAGACGCTGTCACTCCTAGTGCTGCAGATATGTGTCTGGTTCCTGGCCTAGTGTTACCTCCGAAGTTCAGAATGCCGAGGTTTGAAAGATACAAAGGAGATAGTTGCCCGAAGCAACATTTGGTGATGTTCTGCCGAAGAATGACTTCATTTGTGCACAACGACAAGCTGATGATACATTGCTTTCAAGATAGTCTGACTAGGGCACCTCTGAGTTGGTACATGCAGTTAGAGCGTGATCAGATCCGATCATGGATGGACTTAGCCAATGCTTTTCTGAAGCAGTACGACTATAATCTTGACGAAGCTCCTATTCGCATGCAGCTGCAAGAATTGTCTCAAGGGGACAATGAATCTTTCAGAAAGTATGTTCAGAGATGGAGAGAATTTGCTAGTAGAGTGCAACCACCACTCCTAGACCAAGAGCTGAAAAGCATGTTCGTAAATTCCTTGCAGAGCCCGTACTTCGAAAGAATGCTTGGAACCGCACCAAATTTCACTGAGTTGGTAAGGACGGGAGAGCACATCGAGTATGGTGTAAAGACTGGAAGAATCCCGTATGTTTCAGGAGGTCAGGCCAGTGAAACTGAATCTCTCTGTAGCTCTCAATCTGAAGATGAAGCTATGATCAATGCGGTCCTGACAGATGTTGGATATCCTCAAGTCGAATCGGTGAAATCTGATGGTTCTCCGTCTTCTCAGCGGTCAGTATCTTCTGTGTCTCGTTATTCTGAACAGACAGCCGTACCTGGGGCACCCTATCAGGAATCTTATGTCGCTCCTCTTGTAAATCAGCGAGCTCGTGGCCGAGGTTATCAGAATCAGCGTCAGAATCAGAATCGACCTCGCAACAACTTGGAACGAAGGAATGGTCCTTCTCACCCAGTGCCGATGCCGTATAACCAGTTGTTACCATCTTTGATCCAGAAGTCTTTGGTGGAACCTAAAGCTCTTAAGCCAGTTCCAAGACCTTACCCTCCTGGGTACAATCCCCACGTTCAGTGTGGTTATCATGGTGGCTCTCCAGGGCATTCGACGGAAGATTGTAAAGCATTTCAGGCGAAGGTACAGCAGTTGATTGATCAGGATCGCATTTCCTTTCGAGAAGGGTTTCTGTTTGTTCATCCCAACCCCTCAGCTGTCTAAGCTCGTAGATTCGGAAAGTATTCTCCAGCAGAAGCCAGTGGTTCAGACAGGCGGGCGCCTCAGCATTGGCAGTTCTCAAGCTTTTATATCATTCGCAGTTTCTTTTTCTGTTAGTTACTACCTGCTTTAAGCATTGTATGTTTTGAATGGTGATAATAATAAAGTGATTATGCATTTTTCTGAATTAGTCATGTCGTTGTCGCTCATTTATTGCATTGCACTGACACTTGCATTTATTTCACTCCACTTTATCGCTGAGACTAGCAAAGTTAGGAGGGAGGATGATGAAACTGAAACTCATAACCGATGATTGTATGCTTTCAGATAAGACCTCACCGATGACGTACAAGGCATTGTTTCAAGTCCCCAAACACTGGAGATATAAGGAGTTAGTCCCTTGTTAACCACTTCGAGCCAGGAGGTAGAAGTTTTTTTCGGACTTATAAACCCTCACATCTTAACCCGGGGCAGGGTAGTTGTCAGTTAGCTTGACCGAGCGTTCAAATCTTACAGAGGAGTGTTGTCTTTCGAGGACCAATCAGTTCATACCTTTCAAGAGGTCAAACCTCACCAATCAGGAGTGAGACAGTTACAATCCTTTCGGAGCAATCAAGACAACCAGTGTCACACGACTTTGTTCCAAAAGAAAGAAAGAAAAAGAAAGCCCGCTAAGTAAAAAGAAAGAAAAAGCTAGAAAGCTAATGCTTAGGCAAAAATCAGGGCATCCCGCTGGACTTCAAAAGAAATCGAAAAAACGAAAGGACTCAAAATGAGTCAGTCCAGGCAAAAATTAGGGAATCAAAAGAATGAAAAAGAAGGGATAAAAAGAAAATTTTCCCCAGCAAATCACAAAGTCGTGTACACAGACACCGAAAGCGAAGAAGGAGTAACTGTCACTCCGGAAGAAAAGCTTGTGAATTCCTTAATTGTAGGTCTTACCATTCAACATACCCCTCGGAGAGGCGAGTGCTTGTGCCAGGTTAACAGAACCTTAGGATCGGAGATCATCACGTAGAAGGGTGGGTACAAATCAAAAAATTTGAGCCGAACACCCTTTGTTTCACGAACCGCGAACCCGACCACGATACAACCCTTAAAAGACCTAATTGAGGTAGGGTTAGTCTGAAGCGCATTACGATAAGGTTGAGTAACCTGACTCCTTCTTGACTTGCTAGTCACATCCTTGTTGTATTTTTCACTGACCACGTAAGCACTGCGTTTGAACTTCGGTTCACTCGTCACTCACCATCATATGCATGTAAATGAGTGACAGCTCAAATTTTTCAAAATCTGCATAACCACTGCATTAAGATTACCATTCGTAGACAGACAATTTTAATTGCAGGTTAGTAGTTGGCATGAAAGGAATTCCAGCAGGAATAATCGAGCAGGACTGAGTAATTCAGCAGTCTGAACCAGAATGGTGTATGTTGTGAAGCCCAATGAATCAGGGGCATTGACTTCCAGTAAGTTCAACATCAGTTGGTCTGAGGACCCGTCCCGAAGCTTCAGTGGATCAGGGGCATTTTGTCTGAGAAGCAGTTGATCCGAAGAGAGTCTTCTCGAGAGCCAATCGGGGGCAATTATTCAGAACGCTGAGATTTGAAAGCAGATGCTTCCAGTGGATAATCAGATCGGGTTAAGTCGCTAGAACGCTCATTCAGGGGCAAGTCATCGCAGAAAGTGTTGAAACCAACTGGGTTAATGGAGATTGAATTCTGTTGTCGTACAGATACCGGGGCAGGTATTCGCGTAGCAAGCTGTTCAGAGCAATATTCCCAAGAGTTAGATTGGGGCAAGATGAATTGTACTGGGGCAAGTTTTGCAAGCCAGTCTTTTTATCCCCAGCTGAGTGTATTTGGGGGTAAGTTGTTCAAACAAGTTTGTTTATCCCCAGCCGGAGTTGAGTATCGGGAATCATGTCAGTACCCTTGTCAAAACCTGAGCCTTTCAAATAAGAAGGTCTTGTTGTCGTTGGATCATTATCCTACAGTTTAAACCTGTTGCGTGTCAGTAACCAGTCGTTTCCAAAGTCCAGTTCTCGCCTGGCAAATCGGTAACCAGTTCTCGTCTGGCCCACCCTTCCGTAAGCAGCAGTTCCCGTCCTGGTGCAGTTTATTGTAAGCAGCAGTTCCCGTCCTGGTGCAATTTATTGTAAGCAGCAGTTCCCGTCCTGGTGCAGTTTATTGTAAGCAGCAGTTCCCGTCCTGGTGCAGTTTATTGTAAGCAGCAGTTCCCGTCCTGGTGCAGTTTATTGGTAACCAATTCTCGTTTGGTCACCGTTTCTTCAAGCGTTGTATCAGTTCTCGTCTGGTACATGTCGTCGCGTAACCAGTTCTCGTCTGGTCATCGTGTGTTTTAACCCTATGTGTTATACCAGTTCTCGCCTGGTGTACGTCAGCTTTCAGCCAGTTCTCGCCTGGTTGTCTATACTTCAGTCTGTTATCCAGTCAGCCCTGTCTGACGTTCCAAAAACACAAAAATCAATTTTCCTAATCTATTTCCCTATCAGTTCTCGTCTGGTAGTCTACCTTTGAATGCTAGTTCTCGTCTAGTATTCTCCACTGTGTACATAGTCCGTGTTTACCATAAACCAGAAAAGAAACAAAAAACCTAAAGGTATCTGACACAGTATTTCCCAATGACCCGCATGTTGTCATGTTCCCCGATACGAAGCTCGATTAATGTCAGTGCTCCGAGTAATGTTTGAAATCCTCGTGGATGTTGTTAAATCAGAATTGCTACTCTTCAGCAGATGAAAGTTGCTTATTATCCCGAAAGAGTCGAGATCGTATTTTACCCCGTATCAGAGTAGGATCAGAAAGGATCCTCAGCAGATTAAAGTCGACACCCTTGATAGTAGGGGCATTTCCAGCAGTGTGCCGCGTGCAATCAACCTCAGTTTGGATCATTCCCCGCAGAGTACAACCAGTTGCCAATGGTTTGAAAAGAGCATTCCCAAGCAGAGTCGTTTTCTTCCCCCAGTGAAGTCGCCAAGCAGGGTTGCCTTTTCATTTCTCCAGCAGAACGGTTATCCTCAGCGGATTTGATTTCCCGTTTCCAGCATTTATTTTGCTGAGATAATTCTGTGACTTCAGGTCATCCCCAGTAGAGTTGGCGTTGCCTTCGGCATTTATTTTGCCAAGCGGTTTTCAGACCTGGTGTTCTCTGGCAGCTCGAGTCCGCATTAGCATTTGCATATATAGTCATAGCATTTATACAAACATATAGTGTATCCATGTCGTCTGGGCATCGCATTTTCAAACAGAACGCATAGCATTTACATGTCATTATCAAGCATACGCATGTCGAAACATAGACCAGGATGGTTACCTATTGGATTTCGAATTTGTTCACCTGCAGAGTGGTGTGGTTCAGCTTCTCGTCTCCCCCAGCGGAGTGATTCTTCATATTTGGTTGTTACATCAGCATCGAAAAAACAACAACAACAACGGAGATTGACACATATCAAGCTTTTCTGAAGTTGCCGCCTTCGTCAAGTTCGCAGTGAACTGTGAATTGACCAGATTTGATCCCAGAAGAGAGATGGGAATCAAGTCGTTTGCTTTTCCGAAGCATTATTTCAATACTTGTGGCGTTACACAGGTGTTGAAAAGGAGAAGAAATTTATCAGAAAATTGACCAGGTGTTGCCGTGACAACCAAACTTCAGTTTATTGGAAGCTTTTCCTCAAGCAGTTTTGCGGTATATTCTTGCGGTTGGCAAATTTCAGGGTTCCATTTGTATTCAACCGTCATCTACCTGGAATGTTTGAAGGCTGAGCGCTCTTCACCCATTCAGGTCGAAGCCGCTTGAATAGGGGCAGCTGTTGCACCCTAAAATTTGACCAACCGGGTCTCGCATTTGGCTCGATGTTTCGACGCATAATCGCATTCGCATCTGCATATTGCATACATTGCATTGTTCATTTGTTTTGATTTTATTGGGATCACAGCTCCCGTCTCGTGTTTCAGGTGTTTTTGATCAGTAGAATCGTATTTTTTGGGATATTTCGGTGCCCGTTTATTTTTACCGATTATTTTTGTGTCGTTCGGTGCTCATTTTGTTCCCTCGGGAATTATCGTGATTTTTCTGGATTTTATTGGCATTTTTCAGGGTTTTAAATAGATTTTAAATCATATATAGAATTTTATAGAAATAATTAGCTTTTTAATCATTTGTAGAATTTAATAGGATTTTTTTTTAATTCTCTTTAAATAGGATAATATAGGATTTTCTAGAATATTAATATAATTTTTTAATAGTTTTTCAAATAGCTTTAATAGTTTTTAGGATTTAGTATAATAAATAATAGGGATTAATTGTTTTAGATATAAATGAATATAGTTTTGTTTTTCTTTTATAGTTAATTAGAGTTTAATAAAAGATTAGTAGATATTAGAGAATTTTATTAGAAGTATATTAGTAGATTTTTTAGAATATTATTAGTTTAGGAGTTAATTAGATTAATTGATTAGATTAATTAGGTTTTTGTTAATTAGTGTTAATCCACTTTTTTTAATCATGTTAATGCAGTTTTTGTGTTTTTTGATGGCATTTTCGTTGGGCCTCATTTCCCTTTTCGCAGGCCCAGTTAGCAGGTTTTTGTCCAGTTTGCAATTCAGAAGTTCAGCAAAAGTCCAGAAACAGTCCAAGTTTTCGTCCAGCTGTTTCCAGCATCTCCCAGAAGCTTCTAGAAGGCTCCAGAATTCATCAGCCTATAAAACTCTGCGCGCCACGTGTAGAGCAAAGGAGGGCCCCACGCTGCACAACGCCATCACGCCACATCACTCTTGCATGCACTCTGCATGCGCACAACCACCCCACCACGCGTGCCACTCACTCTTCCCTCCTAACGCCACTTGTCCCTCCACCCTCCTTCACCGGCGAACGCCACCGGCCGGCCTGCATGGCCGGCGGCCGCCGTAACCCTCACCGGCGAACACAAAAACCCAGAATCTGTTCACCTTCATCTCCTTCCTCCACCGATCCCCTTCATCTTCTTCTCCAATCATCTCTAAGATCATCATCTCCGATCAAACCCTAGCCACCACCAAACCCAGAAACCTTCCAGTCATCATCATCTAACAACATCTCCGATCAAACTCACCAACACGATCCCCAGATCTTCATCACTTCAAGAACGCCCTCCAAACATCAACCATCAACAGAACCTTCACCAAAATCCCCAGAAGAACAACCCCTAAGTCCGTAAACCCTCGTCTATTCATCTCCAGAAGACTACGTCAACGGCAAACGCCATAGCTTCCTCCAATCTTCATCACCGCGCATCTCAATCTGTCTTGAAGAACAACAAGTTCGTCCAAGAACTTCAAGACCTCGTTCAAGCGAGTTTTCCAGAACTCAGCAATCATCAACAGAGATCAACACCAAATGTCCAGAAATCCTCAAAACCCACACAGATCTTCGATAATAATCAGTACCATAGCTTGTTTTCAAGGAGTAAATGAAAGAAGAAAATGGAAGAAGGGTTGTTTTGGTTCAGGGATGTTGAACAGAGTAAGCTCAGAGAGAAGGGAACGGCGGCGGCTGAGTGGGAAAGATTAGGGTTTTTTTTCAGTAACTGAGAATGGAGAGAGGGGGAAGAAGAGAATGGGCCTCAGGGCCCAACTACGTTTTTGGCGCCTCCCCTCGTGTTTTTGGACGAATTCTGGGCTGAGCCCAGTGTTTCTCAACACTCCCAGCTCAGTAGCTTACCCCCCCTTCGTTTTTGGAGAGACCTGGGCTGGGCCCAGTTCATTTGTTGTTTTTTATTTTCTTGTTAACTCCCCCTGTAATAACTGACACCCCCTCCCCCTTTTTTTGTTATTATTTTTCTTTTGTTTTGAGAAATGTGAAAAAAGAAAAGAAAAGAATATTTTGAGAAAAAAAGAGAAATATTAAAAGAAAGAGAAAAAGAATTTGAAGAGAAAAAGAAATAAAAGAAAAAAGAAATAAAAGAAAGAAAAATATACATAGAAAAATATAGTGAAAAAATAGAGAAAAATATTGAGAAAAGGATTTGAAAATATGAAGAAAATATGTTGAAAAGAAAAGAAGAAAAAAGGAAAAAATATTAAAGTGTCGACTTAATATTTTTAAGTGCATTTTCTTTTAGGATATTTCCATAGAGTTTATTTTACGATTCTTAGGATAGTTTAGAAGCCCATTTGTTAGGGGGCTATTTTTCATTCGACTTTTCAGGATAGAATAGGATAGCATTTCCTAGGAGATTTATTTTCAGTATCAACTCATTGTAATCATTTTTCAGAGATTAATAAAACGAGATTTGAGCTGTGGTTCCGAAGTAGCCGAACTACAACTGCTCTGATTCTTCGTACCAGACGAAGATATGTAGGCATAGGATGCGATATCCTAGCGAGCACACTAACGACTGACTTTTGTTCTCTCGCGGCTGTGCGATCGAGACTTTCCCGCTGACGACTAATTGAGTACCCTTTTTTCTCTCTTGCCCGAGTGCACTTGAGACTAAGCCGTAGTTTTGCCCATAGGTTCCCGACCCTGTGAAACCAGTTGTTTTTCTCACTGCTGTGTGAGAATGTTTTGTTTAGCCGTAGTTAGTCTGAACTACGTAAAGCTCTGATCTTCCATGCAGTGGAAGTACGTAGGCACAAGACGCGAGGTCTTGGCGAGCCAATTTTCCCTGTAGTCCCGAACTACGTTGACTCTGACTTTCTCTCTTGAGAATACGTAGGCATAGAGTGCGACGCTCTATCAAGTCAATTCCCTCCCCTTTAGATTTAGCAGCCGTAGATAGATTGTTTTGCATCCAGTAGACAACCCAAGCAAGCGTGGATCCCGTCGAGTACGACGGACGTGAGGGGTGCTAATACCTTCCCCTTGCGTAACCGACTCCCGAACCCAGGCTATGGTTGCGATGACCATACCTTTTCCCCGTTTTTTGCGAGGTTTACTTCGAGCGTTTCCTTTCCCGCTCTGAGGGATAAATAACGCACGGTGGCGACTCTTCTGTCAGCCGGCGCCGATTTTCGCAGTAGCGACATCAAGGTAAATATCTGGAAAACCATCATATAAGTTCTGGAAAAACATCAGAACAAAGACTCAAACTGGAAAAACATCAGAGAGAGGAACATATCCGGAAAAACATCGGATAAATTCTAGAAAAACATCAGAATCAAGGTAAATATCTGGAAAACCATCAGATAAGTTCTAGAAAAACATCAGAACAAAGACTCAATCTGGAAAAACATCAGAGAGAGAAACATATCCGGAAAAACATCGGATAGATTCTGGAAAAACATCAGAATCAAGGAAAATATCTGGAAAACCATCAAATAAGTTCTGGAAAAACATCAGGACAAAGGCTCAATCTGGAAAAACATCAGAGAGAGAAACATATTTGGAAAAACATCGGATAGATTCTGGAAAAACATCTGAATCAAGGTAAATATCTGGAAAACCATTAGATAAGTTCTGGAAAAACATCAGAACAAAGACTCAATCTGGAAAAACATCAGAGAGAGAAACATAGCCAAGAAAACATCGGATAGATTCTGGAAAAACATCAGAATCAAGGTAAATATCTGGAAAACCATCAGATAAGTTCTGGAAAAACATCAGAACAAAGACTCAATCTGGAAAAACATCAGAGAGAGACAAACAAAGGTAACATTCAAGAATAGCTTTGGATAAAAGGAAACCAGACATCCAATAATGACTTTGAATGAAAGGTATAAACATAGTATCTGGGAATAATATTGGATGTATATAGGAACAGACATATCCGGAAGAACAATCGGATAAGAAATGTCATATCTGGAAGAACATCAGATAGACACGACGCAAAAATCTGTTTGGTAGGTGCTAAGTGAGTTGGACTTTGACCACAAGGTAAGACATGGATAAAACACGACCTCGGGAGAAATGCAAATGAGGATGAAACACTCATGATATGCATATGTATATGGATTATGCAGATGATATATGATCGAATGCAAATGCAGACACTAACAACAAGGCTTGACTCTTTCGGTGAGAAGATAAGACTTGAAGACTGATTCCTCAACATGAAGATCACTGCCATTCTTCTTGGGGACTAAAGATGCTACCGTTGAACATATCTCGGCCACACTGGTAAACTGTGTCAAATTGATGATCCTTGTAGGAAGGATGAAGAGCTGCATGGGGATTCTTCAAGTAAACTGCTCCAGTTTAGTTGTCTGTTGTAGGTAAACTGATAATCGCTTCAGCTTGTTGAAGATGACTGATCCGCTGGGTGCTTGGAAGGCTTGCTGTAACGCCCCGATTTCGACTATTCCTTTTTCGTTGAGTCCTTTTTGGTTTAATTGGGCGAATATTATTTGAATGTGGAATTTGTGTGGAAATATGTTAAGTTTGCATATTATTCTATTTTAACCGATTTTGGGAGTTTTCGGAGAAAATAATTTGGAGGGTATTTTGGACATTTCCTATTTAATGTTAAGTGAGATATTTTATGAGATATGGAATTAGTTGATGTTTTGGAAAATAATGAGAAAGATATAAAAGAGGAAATAGAAAGGAAAGAAAAGGAAAAAGAAAGAAGAAGAGGAGAAAGAGAAGAGAAAGAAGAGAAAACCTAGATTCTTCAAGATCAACCAAAGCTTGCGATTAATCAGGTAAGGGTGAGAAGTTCTATCATCTTAATAATGTATAAGATCATATATGTACTAGATTTGGATTTGTTTGGTAGTTTCTACACTTTCCATTTTTAGGTCGAAATTGGATTAATCAATAGAAATCGTTGTTTAACGGTTAGAATCGTGTTTAGATGATGTAGATTAGTCGATATATGTTAGACTAAGGCTACTGGAACGACATTTGATTTAATCGGGTGATTTTGGTGAGTTTGGAAGTGCTAGGACAAAACTGAACGATATATGATGTGTTGTGGGTAGCGGTATGGCGTGAATCCTAGTTTATGAATTGTGAAGTGTGGAATGTGGTCGTTTGGCATTTTGGTGCATTACTTGAATGTAATAGAAATGCATGATGAGATTATATGATGAATGTATGTATGTATTGTGATATGTATATATAGTGGATGTATAATGAATATATGCAATGAATGTGAAGAATGCATGAGCATGTTCGCAAACGTGGTTGCATTTCAAGAAGTGTATGAAGTACATTCTTGTGCTGTTGACTCTTAGGAGAGTCTGATGAGTGGTGTGACTCTTAGGAGAGTCTGATGAATGAAGTGATTCCTAGGAGAATCTGATGAACGAATTGATTCCTCGGAGAATCTGATGAAAGATGTGATTCCTCGGAGAATCTGCTAAATGACTTGATTCCTCGGAGAATCTGATGAACAGTGTGATTCCTCGGAGAATCTGATGAACGGTGTGATTCCTTGGAGAATCTGATGAATGGTGTGATTCCTCGGAGAATCTGATGAATGGTGTGATTCCTTGGAGAATCTGATGAATGGTGTGATTCCACGGAGAATCTGATGAATGGTGTGATTCCTAGGAGAGTCTGATGAGTGATGTGATTTCTAGGAAGATCTGATGAGTTATAGGATACCCATGAGGGGTGGGAGTGAATTGATTCTTAGGAGAATCTGACGGACGATTAAGTCGAGAATGTGTTGCATTTGCATAGAGTAGCGAGTTGGCCTCTATGGTTTGCGTGTTGACATCTGTGCATGATGTATGGAGAAATAAGCATGTTGTGTATGTTTATTAGAATAATGTGAAAGGTGTGAATGACATAATGAAATGCTTGAAGATATATATATGTATATATATGTATGAATGAATATATGTATATATGTATATGTGTGTAACATGTATGAATGTTCCTGAATGGATATAAACCTTAATGATGCATATTGTTTATGCTTGATGTTCTATTTGTAAATAGACTTTAGTGGATACATTGCGATGTACGATGTGAGTCGTGGTGAGAAAGCGTAAGATGCATGATTGTGGATATGATGTATATATATGCCTTTATGCATTATTTGTTATGATATTGTTTCTCACCCTTCTGTTGTTTTATAATGCTCTATGAGGCATTGCAGATTAGATTGCTGGAGATCTTTTGTGAGGCGTGGCTTCATCCTTTAGTTGGTCGGCTCTGATATGTAGCACCGGGTAGCTAGGAGTTGTTTTGTTTCTTTTGTGATGCATGTGTATATGTATCTGCTGATGAAAGTTATGTAACCATGTTGGTTGATGATTTGTAAATATGAATACATGTGTTAGAGAATTATGAAATATTTGGATGTTCCGCCTTTGTTCTAGATATTTTTCTCGTGGGTGTTACCCCGTTGTTGCATATCATTATATATGAGCAGGTGTTTTATATGTGTGATTTTCGGATAATGTGGCATGTCCCTTTTATACCGTTTTATAAACTTACTCTGATGAAATTTTGAATTTGTGCCTAAATTATTTAATTGTTTATTTTGGGGGTATAGAAAAGGGGTGTTACATTAAGTGGTATCAGAGCCAGTGTTGAGTCAATTGTGTCTGTCTCGTTGTTTTGATTGGTTAACGGTTGTTTAACCTTGTTGTTATTTTGCGAGTAATCAGAATATGGCAGGTCGTAATGACAATGCTATGGCTGCGGCATTGGAGGCGATGGCTAGAGCGGTGCAGGGTGCGCCGAATGTGAACGCTAATGATGAGTTTAGAAAGAACCAGCCGCCGGTATTCAAAGGAAGGTTTGACCCGGACGGTGCCCAGATTTGGTTGAAGGAGATCGAGAGGATCTTTAGAGTTATGAACTGTGCTGAAGGCAATAAGGTGAGACTTGGATCTCACATATTACGGGAAGAAGCCGATGACTGGTGGATCGGTATGAGACAAGTGCTTGAAGTAGATGACGAGGATATAACTTGGGATTTATTTCGTGCTGAATTTTTGAGGAAGTATTATCCTGAGAGTGTGAAGGGAAGGAAAGAAATGGAATTCCTTGAGTTGAAACAAGGCAATATGTCCGTGGTGGATTACACGGCTAAGTTTATGGAGTTAGTAAAATTTCATCCTCACTATGACGCGGTGACGGCGGAATTTTCTAAGTATGTTAAGTACGAGAACGGCTTGCGTCCTGAGATCAAGAAAGCGGCGGGCTACCAGAGGATTACAAGATTTTAGGACTTGACCGAATGTTGTCGAATTTTTGAAGAAGATCGTAAAGCTCATTCTACTCACTACAAGAGTTTGAAGGAGGAGAAAGAAAAGCAACAAGTAAGGAGTGAACCTTATATGACGCCAGCTGATAAGGGCAAGCATAGGGAAAACTTTGTTAAGAGATCTGGAGGAGAGAGTTTTGGATCCATTAAATGCTACAAGTGTGGCGAGATGGGTCATAAGTCTTTCATGTGTGGAAAACCCAAGATCAAGTGCTCTAACTGTGGAGTTCTTGGGCATGATGCTAAGGATGGTAGAATGGATGTAGTGAAATGCTACAATTGTGGAGAAGTAGGTCACATCAGTGCTAAGTGTCCTAAACCGAAGCACGCTTCAGTAAATGGGAAAGTATTTGCATTGGCGAAGTCAGACACTACCAAAGCGAATCGTTGATTTGAGGTACGTGCTTTATTGACAATATTCTTTGAGTACGTTAAGTGTTTGAGATTTTTGTATATTTACTGCTGATGGTAATATGGTTATTGAGATGCCCGCTTCGGGGTCGGTAACTACGTCTTCGGTATGATTAAGTTGTCTCTTGACTATGTATGGTAAGGACATCGTTATGGAACTAGAGTAGATTGTTATCCCCCGTTGGAGAGGATGAGAGTTTCTTGCCCATGGAAGAGTTGGAGAAACTTCTAGTGGACGGGACTCGAGTGTTTAATTTGGATGCATCAGTGTCAGCAGAGGGTAAGGTTGAACTGGACGTGTTTCCAGTGGTGCGTGACTTTCCAAAAGTATTTCCGGAAGGTGTTGAGGATGTACGGCCGAAGAGAGGAGTTGGATTGAATTCCGTTGATTTGATGGTGAATGAGAATGAAGACTTTAAGATGATGATGCTGGATGAAAGTTTGTATCCGAGATTCAAGCTCATTGGGGTAGAATGACTAGTATGTCATTCCTGATGAGGTATAAGTGTTAGGGTTGTGTTCGTTAGGGTAGAATGACTATGTGTCGTTCCTAGTGAAGAGATCGTCAGGGTAGAACAACCGTGATGTTGTTCCTGGTGGAGGGTATGCGGTGTGCCTGTAACCTCCAATGGAGATTGACGTGGATTGACGATCTTATTTGAGTCATGCGGTATGACTATGATTGTGGTATGGAAGTATGCGTGTAAGAGATCATGTGTAACTTGGAAAATGGAGAGAGGGCGCGAAAGTCGTGTCCGGTATGGTTTGAACCAGGTGATATTTTCGAGGACAAAAATTCCTAAGTGGGGGAGAGTTGTAACGCCCCGATTTCGACTATTCCTTTTTCGTTGAGTCCTTTTTGGTTTAATTGGGCGAATATTATTTGAATGTGGAATTTGTGTGGAAATATGTTAAGTTTGCATATTATTCTATTTTAACCGATTTTGGGAGTTTTCGGAGAAAATAGTTTGGAGGGTATTTTGGACATTTCCTATTTAATGTTAAGTGAGATATTTTATGAGATATGGAATTAGTTGATGTTTTGGAAAATAATGAGAAAGATATAAAAGAGGAAATAGAAAGGAAAGAAAAGGAAAAAGAAAGAAGAAGAGGAGAAAGAGAAGAGAAAGAAGAGAAAACCTAGATTCTTCAAGATCAACCAAAGCTTGCGATTAATCAGGTAAGGGTGAGAAGTTCTATCATCTTAATAATGTATAAGATCATATATGTACTAGATTTGGATTTGTTTGGTAGTTTCTACACTTTCCATTTTTAGGTCGAAATTGGATTAATCGATAGAAATCGTTGTTTAACGGTTAGAATCATGTTTAGATGATGTAGATTAGTCGATATATGTTAGACTAAGGCTACTGGAACGACATTGGATTTAATCAGGTGATTTTGGTGAGTTTGGAAGTGCTAGGACAAAACTGAATGTTGCTGTTCGCAGGCGACTCGCTAGCAGCTCGCTAGGCGAGCAAGCCGCGAGCACTCGCTAGCAGCTCGCTAGGCGAGTGCGTAGCGAATGGTCCCAGACTTGGGACAGTAAGGTTTTGGCATTCTTCGTTGGAGGCGAAGGGAGTGGCGAATGACTCGCTGATGGTTTGCTGTGGCGAACGAGGTAGCTAACAAAGTCTGGAGCTTCTGTTTGTGCTCGCTAGCAGTTCGCTAGGCGAGTAGGTAGCGAACGCTCGCTAGCAGCTCGCTAGGCGAGCGTGTAGCGAACGTAGCAGGATGAGCCTTCCCTGTTGCTTCGTGCTGTTTTGGCTTGGGGTTTCGGTTGCGATCGACCTCTTCTTGATTTGAGTAGCTTGTATGCTAGTTATGATGTGTTATGGGTAGCAGTATGGCGTGAATCCTAGTTTATGAATTGTGAAGTGTGGAATGTGGCCGTTTGGCATTTTGGTGCATTACTTGAATATAATAGAAATTCATGATGAGATTATATGATGAATGTATGTATGTATTGTGATATGTATATATAGTGGATGCATAATGAATATATGCAATGAATGTGAAGAATGCATGAGCATGTTCGCAAACGTGGTTGCATTTCAAGAAGTGTATGAAGTACATTCTTGTGCTGTTGACTCTTAGGAGAGTCTGATGAGTGGTGTGACTCTTAGGAGAGTCTGATGAATGAAGTGATTCCTAGGAGAATCTGATGAACGAATTGATTCCTCGGAGAATCTGATGAAAGATGTGATTCCTCGGAGAATCTGCTAAATGACTTGATTCCTCGAAGAATCTGATGAACGGTGTGATTCCTCGGAGAATCTGATGAACGGTGTGATTCCTTGGAGAATCTGATGAATGGTGTGATTCCTCGGAGAATCTGATGAATGGTGTGATTCCTTGCAGAATCTGATGAATGGTGTGATTCCACGGAGAAACTGATGAATGGTGTGATTCCTACGAGAGTCTGATGAGTGATGTGATTTCTAGGAAGATCTGATGAGTTATAGGATACCCATGAGGGGTGGGAGTGAATTGATTCTTAGGAGAATCTGACGGACGATTAAGTCGAGAATGTGTTGCATTTGCGTAGAGTAGCGAGTTGGCCTCTATGGTTTGCGTGGTGACATCTGTGCATGATGTATGGAGAAATAAGCATGTTGTGTATGTTTATTAGAATAATGTGAAAGGTGTGAATGACATAATGAAATGCTTGAAGATATATATATGTATATATATGTATGAATGAATATATGTATATATGTATATGTGTGTAACATGTATGAATGTTCCTGAATGGATATAAACCTTAATGATGCATATTGTTTATGCTTGATGTTCTATTTGTAAATAGACTTTAGTGGATACATTGCGATGTACGATGTGAGTCGTGGTGAGAAAGCGTAAGATGCATGATTGTGGATATGATGTATATATATATGCCTTTATGCATTATTTGTTATGATATTGTTTCTCACCCTTCTGCTATTTTATAATGCTCTATGAGGCATTGCAGATTAGATTGCTGGAGATCTTTTGTGAGGCGTGGCTTCATCCTTTAGTTGGTCGGCTCTGATATGTAGCACCGGGTAGCTAGGAGTTGTTTTGTTTCTTTTGTGATGCATGTGTATATGTATCTGCTGATGAAAGTTATGTAACCATGTTGGTTGATGATTTGTAAATATGAATACATATGTTAGAGAATTATGAAATATTTGGATGTTCCGCCTTTGTTCTAGATATTTTTCTCGTGGGTGTTACCCCGTTGTTGCATATCATTATATATGAGCAGGTGTTTTATATGTGTGATTTTCGGATAATGTGGCATGTCCCTTTTATACCGTTTTATAAACTTACTCTGATGAAATTTTGAATTTGTGCCTAAATGATTTAATTGTTTATTTTGGGGGTATAGAAAGGGGGTGTTACATTAAGTGGTATCAGAGCCAGTGTTGAGTCAATTGTGTCTGTCTCGTTGTTTTGATTGGTTAACGGTTGTTTAACCTTGTTGTTATTTTGCGAGTAATCAGAATATGGCAGGTCGTAATGACAATGCTATGGCTGCGGCATTGGAGGCGATGGCTAGAGCGGTGCAGGGTGCGCCGAATGTGAACGCTAATGATGAGTTTAGAAAGAACCAGCCGCCGGTATTCAAAGGAAGGTTTGACCCGGACGGTGCCCAGATTTGGTTGAAGGAGATCGAGAGGATCTTTAGAGTTATGAACTGTGCTGAAGGCAATAAGGTGAGACTTGGATCTCACATATTACGGGAAGAAGCCGATGACTGGTGGATCGGTATGAGACAAGTGCTTGAAGTAGATGACGAGGATATAACTTGGGATTTATTTCGTGCTGAATTTTTGAGGAAGTATTATCCTGAGAGTGTGAAGGGAAGGAAAGAAATGGAATTCCTTGAGTTGAAACAAGGCAATATGTCCGTGGTGGATTACACGGCTAAGTTTATGGAGTTAGTAAAATTTCATCCTCACTATGACGCGGTGACGGCGGAATTTTCTAAGTATGTTAAGTACGAGAACGGCTTGCGTCCTGAGATCAAGCAAGCGGCGGGCTACCAGAGGATTACATGATTTTAGGACTTGACCGAATGTTGTCGAATTTTTGAAGAAGATCGTAAAGCTCGTTCTACTCACTACAAGAGTTTGAAGGAGGAGAAAGAAAAGCAACAAGTAAGGAGTGAACCTTATATGACGCCAGCTGATAAGGGCAAGCATAGGGAAAACTTTGTTAAGAGATCTGGAGGAGAGAGTTTTGGATCCATTAAATGCTACAAGTGTGGCGAGATGGGTCATAAGTCTTTCATGTGTGGAAAACCCAAGATCAAGTGCTCTAACTGTGGAGTTTTTAGGCATGATGCTAAGGATGGTAGAATGGATGTAGTGAAATGCTACAATTGTGGAGAAGTAGGTCACATCAGTGCTAAGTGTCCTAAACCGAAGCACGCTTCAGTAAATGGGAAAGTATTTGCATTGGCGAAGTCAGACACTACCAAAGCGAATCGTTGATTTGAGGTACGTGCTTTATTGACAATATTCTTTGAGTACGTTAAGTGTTTGAGATTTTTGTATATTTACTGCTGATGGTAATATGGTTATTGAGATGCCCGCTTCGGGGTCGGTAACTACGTCTTCGGTATGATTAAGTTGTCTCTTGACTATGTATGGTAAGGACATCGTTATGGAACTAGAGTAGATTGTTATCCCCCGTTGGAGAGGATGAGAGTTTCTTGCCCATGGAAGAGTTGGAGAAACTTCTAGTGGACGGGACTCGAGTGTTTAATTTGGATGCATCAGTGTCAGCAGAGGGTAAGGTTGAACTGGACGTGTTTCCAGTGGTGCGTGACTTTCCAAAAGTATTTCCGGAAGGTGTTAAGGATGTACCGCCGAAGAGAGGAGTTGGATTGAATTCCGTTGATTTGATGGTGAATGAGAATGAAGACTTTAAGATGATGATGCTGGATGAAAGTTTGTATCCGAGATTCAAGCTCATTGGGGTAGAATGACTAGTATGTCATTCCTGATGAGGTATAAGTGTTAGGGTTGTGTTCGTTAGGGTAGAATGACTATGTGTCGTTCCTAGTGAAGAGATCATCAGGGTAGAACAACCGTGATGTTGTTCCTGGTGAAGGGTATGCAGTGTGCCTGTAACCTCCAATGGAGATTGACGTGGATTGACGATCTTATTTGAGTCATGCGGTATGACTATGATTGTCGTATGGAAGTATGCGTGTAAGAGATCATGTGTAACTTGGAAAATGGAGAGAGGGCGCGAAAGTCGTGTCCGGTATGGTTTGAACCAGGTGATATTTTCGAGGACAAAAATTCCTAAGTGGGGGAGAGTTGTAACGCCCCGATTTCGACTATTCCTTTTTCGTTGAGTCCTTTTTGGTTTAATTGGGCGAATATTATTTGAATGTGGAATTTGTGTGGAAATATGTTAAGTTTGCATATTATTCTATTTTAACCGATTTTGGGAGTTTTCGGAGAAAATAGTTTGGAGGGTATTTTGGACATTTCCTATTTAATGTTAAGTGAGATATTTTATGAGATATGGAATTAGTTGATGTTTTGGAAAATAATGAGAAAGATATAAAAGAGGAAATAGAAAGGAAAGAAAAGGAAAAAGAAAGAAGAAGAGGAGAAAGAGAAGAGAAAGAAGAGAAAACCTAGATTCTTCAAGATCAACCAAAGCTTGCGATTAATCAGGTAAGGGTGAGAAGTTCTATCATCTTAATAATGTATAAGATCATATATGTACTAGATTTGGATTTGTTTGGTAGTTTCTACACTTTCCATTTTTAGGTCGAAATTGGATTAATCGATAGAAATCGTTTTTTAACAGTTAGAATCATGTTTAGATGATGTAGATTAGTCGATATATGTTAGACTAAGGCTACTGGAACGACATTGGATTTAATCAGGTGATTTTGGTGAGTTTGGAAGTGCTAGGACAAAACTGAATGTTGCTGTTCGCAGGCGACTCGCTAGCAGCTCGCTAGGCGAGCAAGCCGCGAGCACTCGCTAGCAGCTCGCTAGGCGAGTGCGTAGCGAATGGTCCCAGACTTGGGACAGTAAGGTTTTGGCATTCTTCGTTGGAGGCGAAGGGAGTGGCGAATGACTCGCTGATGGTTCGCTGTGGCGAACGAGGTAGCTAACAAAGTCTGGAGCTTCTGTTTGTGCTCGCTAGCAGTTCGCTAGGCGAGTAGGTAGCGAACGCTCGCTAGCAGCTCGCTAGGCGAGCGTGTAGCGAACGTAGCAGGATGAGCCTTCCCTGTTGCTTCGTGCTGTTTTGGCTTGGGGTTTCGGTTGCGATCGACCTCTTCTTGATTTGAGTAGCTTGTATGCTAGTTATGATGTGTTATGGGTAGCAGTATGGCGTGAATCCTAGTTTATGAATTGTGAAGTGTGGAATGTGGCCGTTTGGCATTTTGGTGCATTACTTGAATATAATAGAAATTCATGATGAGATTATATGATGAATGTATGTATGTATTGTGATATGTATATATAGTGGATGCATAATGAATATATGCAATGAATGTGAAGAATGCATGAGCATGTTCGCAAACGTGGTTGCATTTCAAGAAGTGTATGAAGTACATTCTTGTGCTGTTGACTCTTAGGAGAGTCTGATGAGTGGTGTGACTCTTAGGAGAGTCTGATGAATGAAGTGATTCCTAGGAGAATCTGATGAACGAATTGATTCTTCGGAGAATCTGATGAAAGATGTGATTCCTCGGAGAATCTGCTAAATGACTTGATTCCTCGAAGAATCTGATGAACGGTGTGATTCCTCGGAGAATCTGATGAACGGTGTGATTCCTTGGAGAATCTGATGAATGGTGTGATTCCTCGGAGAATCTGATGAATGGTGTGATTCCTTGCAGAATCTGATGAATGGTGTGATTCCACGGAGAAACTGATGAATGGTGTGATTCCTAGGAGAGTCTGATGAGTGATGTGATTTCTAGGAAGATCTGATGAGTTATAGGATACCCATGAGGGGTGGGAGTGAATTGATTCTTAGGAGAATCTGACGGACGATTAAGTCGAGAATGTGTTGCATTTGCGTAGAGTAGCGAGTTGGCCTCTATGGTTTGCGTGGTGACATCTGTGCATGATGTATGGAGAAATAAGCATGTTGTGTATGTTTATTAGAATAATGTGAAAGGTGTGAATGACATAATGAAATGCTTGAAGATATATATATGTATATATATGTATGAATGAATATATGTATATATGTATATGTGTGTAACATGTATGAATGTTCCTGAATGGATATAAACCTTAATGATGCATATTGTTTATGCTTGATGTTCTATTTGTAAATAGACTTTAGTGGATACATTGCGATGTACGATGTGAGTCGTGGTGAGAAAGCGTAAGATGCATGATTGTGGATATGATGTATATATATATGCCTTTATGCATTATTTGTTATGATATTGTTTCTCACCCTTCTGCTATTTTATAATGCTCTATGAGGCATTGCAGATTAGATTGCTGGAGATCTTTTGTGAGGCGTGGCTTCATCCTTTAGTTGGTCGGCTCTGATATGTAGCACCGGGTAGCTAGGAGTTGTTTTGTTTCTTTTGTGATGCATGTGTATATGTATCTGCTGATGAAAGTTATGTAACCATGTTGGTTGATGATTTGTAAATATGAATACATGTGTTAGAGAATTATGAAATATTTGGATGTTCCGCCTTTGTTCTAGATATTTTTCTCGGTGGTGTTACCCCGTTGTTGCATATCATTATATATGAGCAGGTGTTTTATATGTGTGATTTTCGGATAATGTGGCATGTCCCTTTTATACCGTTTTATAAACTTACTCTGATGAAATTTTGAGTTTGTGCCTAAATGATTTAATTGTTTATTTTGAGGGTATAGAAAGGGGGTGTTACATTAAGTGGTATCAGAGCCAGTGTTGAGTCAATTGTGTCTGTCTCGTTGTTTTGATTGGTTAACGGTTGTTTAACCTTGTTGTTATTTTGCGAGTAATCAGAATATGGCAGGTTGTAATGACAATGCTATGGCTGCGGCATTGGAGGCGATGGCTAGAGCGGTGCAGGGTGCGCCGAATGTGAACGCTAATGATGAGTTTAGAAAGAACCAGCCGCCGGTATTCAAAGGAAGGTTTGACCCGGACGGTGCCCAGATTTGGTTGAAGGAGATCGAGAGGATCTTTAGAGTTATGAACTGTGCTGAAGGCAATAAGGTGAGACTTGGATCTCACATATTACGGGAAGAAGCCGATGACTGGTGGATCGGTATGAGACAAGTGCTTGAAGTAGATGACGAGGATATAACTTGGGATTTATTTCGTGCTGAATTTTTGAGGAAGTATTATCCTGAGAGTGTGAAGGGAAGGAAAGAAATGGAATTCCTTGAGTTGAAACAAGGCAATATGTCCGTGGTGGATTACACGGCTAAGTTTATGGAGTTAGTAAAATTTCATCCTCACTATGACGCGGTGACGGCGGAATTTTCTAAGTATGTTAAGTACGAGAACGGCTTGCGTCCTGAGATCAAGCAAGCGGCGGGCTACCAGAGGATTACAAGATTTTAGGACTTGACCGAATGTTGTCGAATTTTTGAAGAAGATCGTAAAGCTCGTTCTACTCACTACAAGAGTTTGAAGGAGGAGAAAGAAAAGCAACAAGTAAGGAGTGAACCTTATATGACGCCAGCTGATAAGGGCAAGCATAGGGAAAACTTTGTTAAGAGATCTGGAGGAGAGAGTTTTGGATCCATTAAATGCTACAAGTATGGCGAGATGGGTCATAAGTCTTTCATGTGTGGAAAACCCAAGATCAAGTGCTCTAACTGTGGAGTTCTTGGGCATGATGCTAAGGATGGTAGAATGGATGTAGTGAAATGCTACAATTGTGGAGAAGTAGGTCACATCAGTGCTAAGTGTCCTAAACCGAAGCACGCTTCAGTAAATGGGAAAGTATTTGCATTGGCGAAGTCAGACACTACCAAAGCGAATCGTTGATTTGAGGTACGTGCTTTATTGACAATATTCTTTGAGTACGTTAAGTGTTTGAGATTTTTGTATATTTACTGCTGATGGTAATATGGTTATTGAGATGCCCGCTTCGGGGTCGGTAACTACGTCTTCGGTATGATTAAGTTGTCTCTTGACTATGTATGGTAAGGACATCGTTATGGAACTAGAGTTGATTGTTATCCCCCGTTGGAGAGGATGAGAGTTTCTTGCCCATGGAAGAGTTGGAGAAACTTCTAGTGGACGGGACTCGAGTGTTTAATTTGGCTGCATCAGTGTCAGTAGAGGGTAAGGTTGAACTGGACGTGTTTCCAGTGGTGCGTGACTTTCCAAAAGTATTTCCGGAAGGTGTTGAGGATGTACCGCCGAAGAGAGGAGTTGGATTGAATTCCGTTGATTTGATGGTGAATGAGAATGAAGACTTTAAGATGATGATGCTGGATGAAAGTTTGTATCCGAGATTCAAGCTCATTGGGGTAGAATGACTAGTATGTCATTCCTGATGAGGTATAAGTGTTAGGGTTGTGTTCGTTAGGGTAGAATGACTATGTGTCGTTCCTAGTGAAGAGATCCTCAGGGTAGAACAACCGTGATGTTGTTCCTGGTGGAGGGTATGCGGTGTGCCTGTAACCTCCAATGGAGATTGACGTGGATTGACGATCTTATTTGAGTCATGCGGTATGACTATGATTGTGGTATGGAAGTATGCGTGTAAGAGATCATGTGTAACTTGGAAAATGGAGAGAGAGGGCGCGAAAGTCGTGTCCGGTATGGTTTGAACCAGGTGATATTTTCGAGGACAAAAATTCCTAAGTGGGGGAGAGTTGTAACGCCCCGATTTCGACTATTCCTTTTTCGTTGAGTCCTTTTTGGTTTAATTGGGCGAATATTATTTGAATGTGGAATTTGTGTGGAAATATGTTAAGTTTGCATATTATTCTATTTTAACCGATTTTGGGAGTTTTCGGAGAAAATAGTTTGGAGGGTATTTTGGACATTTCCTATTTAATGTTAAGTGAGATATTTTATGAGATATGGAATTAGTTGATGTTTTGGAAAATAATGAGAAAGATATAAAAGAGGAAATAGAAAGGAAAGAAAAGGAAAAAGAAAGAAGAAGAGGAGAAAGAGAAGAGAAAGAAGAGAAAACCTAGATTCTTCAAGATCAACCAAAGCTTGCGATTAATCAGGTAAGGGTGAGAAGTTCTATCATCTTAATAATGTATAAAATCATATATGTACTAGATTTGGATTTGTTTGGTAGTTTCTACACTTTCCATTTTTAGGTCGAAATTGGATTAATCGATAGAAATCTTTGTTTAACGGTTAGAATCATGTTTAGATGATGTAGATTAGTCGATATATGTTAGACTAAGGCTACTGGAACGACATTGGATTTAATCAGGTGATTTTGGTGAGTTTGGAAGTGCTAGGACAAAACTGAATGTTGCTGTTCGCAGGCGACTCGCTAGCAGCTCGCTAGGCGAGCAAGCCGCGAGCACTCGCTAGCAGCTCGCTAGGCGAGTGCGTAGCGAATGGTCCCAGACTTGGGACAGTAAGGTTTTGGCATTCTTCGTTGGAGGCGAAGGGAGTGGCGAATGACTCGCTGATGGTTCGCTGTGGCGAATGAGGTAGCTAACAAAGTCTGGAGCTTCTGTTTGTGCTCGCTAGCAGTTCGCTAGGCGAGTAGGTAGCGAACACTCGCTAGCAGCTCGCTAGGCGAGCGTGTAGCGAACGTAGCAGGATGAGCCTTCCCTGTTGCTTCGTGCTGTTTTGGCTTGGGGTTTCGGTTGCGATCGACCTCTTCTTGATTTGAGTAGCTTGTATGCTAGTTATGATGTGTTATGGGTAGCAGTATGGCGTGAATCCTAGTTTATGAATTGTGAAGTGTGGAATGTGGCCGTTTGGCATTTTGGTGCATTACTTGAATATAATAGAAATTCATGATGAGATTATATGATGAATGTATGTATGTATTGTGATATGTATATATAGTGGATGCATAATGAATATATGCAATGAATGTGAAGAATGCATGAGCATGTTCACAAACGTGGTTGCATTTCAAGAAGTGTATGAAGTACATTCTTGTGCTGTTGACTCTTAGGAGAGTCTGATGAGTGGTGTGACTCTTAGGAGAGTCTAATGAATGAAGTGATTCCTAGGAGAATCTGATGAACGAATTGATTCCTCGGAGAATCTGATGAAAGATGTGATTCCTCGGAGAATCTGCTAAATGACTTGATTCCTCGAAGAATCTGATGAACGGTGTGATTCCTCGGAGAATCTGATGAACGGTGTGATTCCTTGGAGAATCTGATGAATGGTGTGATTCCTCGGAGAATCTGATGAATGGTGTGATTCCTTGGAGAATTTGATGAATGGTGTGATTCCACGGAGAAACTGATGAATGGTGTGATTCCTAGGAGAGTCTGATGAGTGATGTGATTTCTAGGAAGATCTGATGATTTATAGGATACCCATGAGGGGTGGGAGTGAATTGATTCTTAGGAGAATCTGACGGACGATTAAGTCGAGAATGTGTTGCATTTGCGTAGAGTAGCGAGTTGGCCTCTATGGTTTGCGTGGTGACATTTGTGCATGATGTATGGAGAAATAAGCATGTTGTGTATGTTTATTAGAATAATGTGAAAGGTGTGAATGACATAATGAAATGCTTGAAGATATATATATGTATATATATGTATGAATGAATATATGTATATATGTATATGTGTGTAACATGTATGAATGTTCCTGAATGGATATAAACCTTAATGATGCATATTGTTTATGCTTGATGTTCTATTTGTAAATAGACTTTAGTGGATACATTGCGATGTACGATGTGAGTCGTGGTGAGAAAGCGTAAGATGCATGATTGTGGATATGATGTATATATATATATATATATGCCTTTATGCATTATTTGTTATGATATTGTTTCTCACCCTTCTGCTGTTTTATAATGCTCTATGAGGCATTGCAGATTAGATTGCTGGAGATCTTTTGTGAGGCGTGGCTTCATCCTTTAGTTGGTCGGCTATGATATGTAGCACTGGGTAGCTAGGAGTTGTTTTGTTTCTTTTGTGATGCATGTGTATATGTATCTGCTGATGAAAGTTATGTAACCATGTTGGTTGATGATTTGTATATATGAATACATGTGTTAGAGAATTATGAAATATTTGGATGTTCCGCCTTTGTTCTAGATATTTTTCTCGTGGGTGTTACCCCGTTGTTGCATATCATTATATATGAGCAGGTGTTTTATATCTGTGATTTTCGGATAATGTGGCATGTCCCTTTTATACCGTTTTATAAACTTAATCTGATGAAATTTTGAATTTGTGCCTAAATGATTTAGTTGTTTATTTTGGGGGTATAGAAAGGGGGTGTTAGACTTGCCCCAGTCTGAGTCTTGAAATATCTTCTGGATAAACAAAATATGAGAAGACCTTGCCTTGAATAAATCTTGAATTGATTCTTAGACAGGATGTAAAAGGAACTTTGCCCCTGATAGGATCACCGACCAAGCTTCTCAATGTTTGAAAATTCCTTGAGAGGAAAGCCAGTTTACAAAAAAAAGTTTTCATACAAACATGGTAATGCAAAGTTCATGCAACTTTTGAAATCAAAATCATTTTTGAAAGATACAAAATAAACGAGTCATTGGTCAGAACACGGTGGTAAAGCAAAAAGGTATGATGCCAAAACAAATGATCTAAAAAGATCTTTTGGAGTCAGTTTACGCAACCTTGTTGTAGTATGCTTTTTAAATAACCTTGTTTCAGTTAGGTCTTTTAAGGTTTGTAATATGGCCTGGTTCACGGTTTAAGAAACAAAGGATAAAGGCTCAAAGTTTATTTGTGCCCACCCAATCTACGTGATGATCTTCAGTCCTATGCTCAGCTAACTCATAGTATACATTCAGGTTCCTATAGGAATTGCACTGATGATAGTAATGATGATGGTTCAGAAGTCCAATGACTCTTGAGATGGCAGTCACTACTTCCTTATAACATTTGGTTATTTTGACATTAAGGATCTTCAGGGTGAAGATTTAAAGATCTCCTCTTTTTATTATCCCTAACTTTTGCCTGAACTGTTTCTTGCGAAGACTACAGTCAGCGGGATGCCCCAGTTTTCCCTAAGTCTCCTTCATAGGTTTTGACTTAGCGGGATTTTCGTTTGATTGAACTTTTTGAAAGAAAGAGAGTGACTGTCGAGCTTTAATGATTATGGTGAACCATCATCGGCTTCTTGGCTTGAAAAACATCTTCGACACTTGTTTGCTGTGTGCGAAGGAAAACTTGTGGTTGCAATCTTTATATGAAAGGTGTCTCGCATGAACATGCAACCGAGTTAACTGAGAACAACCCACCCCAAGGTTAAAATTGCAGGTTTTTGTAAAGAAAGAAACTCAAACTTCTAGGATCGAAGGGGTTAACGAGGGATTATCTTCCTTATTACTCCAGTGTTTAGAGGATTGAAAAAAATCCTTACATCGTCAACAAAGTTTGATTGAAATCATACTGACAATAGTTATGGGTATAAAATTTTCATCATCCTCCCTGAAATATTTGCATATCAAAAGTTTGAACAAAAGGTGCATATTTTTAAAAGATAAAGCATAAATATGCAAATACTGGACAAAATGAATTGAATCAAAAGTTGCAATGCTCATTTCATTAATACAAAAGTACAAACATAATTTGAAGGATAAGGAAAGTGCAAACAACAAGAAACATGGCTTAGTGATTAATGAGTTGTCCTGTCTGATTTCAAATCAACGATCTCCATTTGAAATTCTACATTATGCACTTCTTGCTCTGATATCTTGCGTCTGTAATTAGCTATAGTCTGATATCGGTGTCGAGGAATCAGCTTGACGACTCAAAGGCACACAGAATGATGAAGACAGCTGGAGATCAGCGACTGGACAAACCGATGGTATGCAACGAACCATGCAAAAATGCAAATGTAATGCAATGCTATGAATGATGGAGGAGCTCAAACAAGTCATTATGCCAAGTGTGTGTTGCACCCCAAAATTTGCCCAACCATTTCCTTCTTGTTTTTGCATTAGCATAACATCATCATAGCATTATCATAGCATTGCATTAGCATTTATGCAGGGGATCAAGTGTGATAAACATCAAGAGAGGCCTATCTAGAGGTTTTATTCGAGCTTGAGGAATCATTAAAGTCACCAGCAAATGGTTCATGCCCTTGAGAAGTTCAGATGCTTGTGTGGGGTTCATCCCCTAACTTAGAGGCCAACTGAAGATTATCAATGAGTTGAGAAACTATGATTACAGGTCATAAAATTAGAGGTCATGTTCAATACTTTGCATAACTCAAATGGACTTTTTTCCAACATGAAAGTTGCTCCGAATGGCATCATTTGGTCAACTAAACCTCAAGGTTTTAATGGGCTAGCTCATGGTTGAAGATTGATGAAAGTGATTTTGGTGAAAACATGTGAAAAGGCCTAGTTTGGAAAGTTACCAAATTTTAATCAAACAAAGTCATATTTGTGCTTATTTTGAATGGAAATCATGTTTTAAGAACAATGGAATTATTACATTTTTCATTTGAGGATTTTATCATGGCCTATTTCAATATTTCTTCATGGTTAAGGTACACTTTGAATATAATCCCTTAAGATTGAAACAAGGGCTAATTTTGGACCATTGATCATTCTTACAAGGCAAGATATAAAAACAAATGAGTCCAAGGCAAATGGGAGGATTCATGATCATTTTTCTCACATTCTTCACCACTTTTCACATTTTCCATATTTGAAATTCTCAAAATTCAATTCCTTTTCTCTCCCATTTTTTGTGCATTCTTCCATCACAAATCCATTCCACAACAATTATACAAATGGTTCATCATCTTTTTAAGCAGAATTGGAGCAAGAACAACATCGTGGCAATTGGAGAAAGTGGTGGTTAAGCTCAATTTTCGAATTCTCCTTTCCACTGCAATTCAGGCCAATTCATTGATTCAAACATCTTCACCAACAATCATAGAACATGTCTATACCATTTTCTTGAAGGTTTAGTGGTCATTTGAAGTTAGCCAACATCAAATTCAGAGGTATATGGAATTCAAGTTTCCTCCCTATTTATGAGTGTTTTTAATGCCATTTTCATACTACTGCATTCCTCTTGAGGTCTACATGGATTCTGGTATCAAATGAAGCATTTTCATGGCACTTTTGTGTTCTTGGAAGTTTTTTATTCACATATGGTTTTTCAGTTAGAGAGGATGTTAGTAAAATCTATTACCATATTTGTAATCCTCTCGAAAAATGGAGCGATTTTCATTCAAGAATCATAAAATTCCATCAAGTATCAAGAGAGATAGAGTTGCCCGAAGGTTGCCAGAAAAGCTACCGGCCGTTACTACTTTTGCTGAAATTTTCCTTCCACTGTTTATTCAAATGGAGAAGAAGAACCAGCGCCGTTGGATTACGCTTGAAGAGTTGACAAATTCTGCGCATCCGAAGACCATACGGTTGCCACCTCACAATTTCATTAATCCACACGCGCAGCCAGGTCACCTCATTAATCCGTGTGGCACGCCAACTCAGATCGTGTGTGTGTCCTCACCCCTGTTTGATTCCTGGCCATGCCACTTTTATTTATTCACATATTTCTTGGGTTTTCTCATGTGTTCATGCTATTCCATTTCCTTTTCTTTTTCTTTCTTTTTTACATGCTTATTCAAATAATCATAAAAAATAGTAGAATTAATGTTTTTGATCCCCATTTTTTTGTGATGAATCCTTGAGATGTCTAGAAATTAATAGACTTGGAATTATAATTTTATCATGTCCTGACAGTTTCTTTGGAATTTTTTACATTTGGGTTGTCACAAAAATGCAAATACTTGTGTCATGATTTTATTGATTTTCTTTGACCTATAAATACATAATTTAAATGCCAAATCTTTTGCAGGGTATTCATACACAAATTGAGGTACCTAGATATATTTTTACTTGATTTTTACTGTACCATTTTGAAGGGTTTTGAAGGTCTTTCTTTACCATGTGCTAGTTTGGCTTCTTTTTGGTACACTTGACATAGTTTCAATTTGGTTGACTAGTTCCTTTGGGATATTTTGACTATACTTATCACCCCTAGTTTGTGACATGTTTTAGGGCATTGGAGATTTTATTTGGAATTTTTTGATACCATTAACTATTTTTCCCATATTTTTGTAATTGGACTTGTAATATGGACTTTCAAGCGGACATTGGTTTTATTTCGGCTCCAACGGCCTCGAATTGTTTGTGTGATGAGCGCTATGGTTCCTATTTCTTATTGTAGACATTGTATAGGACTCGTAGATCATTGGATGGCTGTTTTTATCATACATAACTTGCCCATTAGGTACCATACTTTCATGATAGTGTGTTATGATTCCAAATTGTGGTATATGTACGTCATTCATAGGTTTATGTTGCCTTGTATCTCTTTATATTCACTTATGGCCAAGATTGCATGTTTAGAATAGGCCAAATTCCATTCATTATAGGCTTGAGGTTGAGATGAATTGCCTCCCTCACTTGCATTCCATGTTTACTGTTATGAATCTGCATTTCCTGTATGATGTTACTTCATCTGTTTTCTGTTGCTTCCTTTGCCTTTCCCTTAGGATCTCCATTATTTCTTGTTGAAGATAGAATGTGATAGACATTAGGCTTTGCAAACATGTATGACAACATTAGGTTAGTCTTCCCCTTTGCAAACTTTAACCATAGGACGAACATTGCCTGATAACACCTAGGGTTGTTCAGTTCCCCTTAGAGAGTCTGTTTCTCTCCCTTTCTTCAAACCCCATTACAACACTTAATAAGGCTAGTGAATATTGTGTTGTGACCCTTAAGCATGGGAAGTGATGGTTGGGGGGCCACCTCTCAACTGTCTAGAGTGTTTAGTATACGTCCTTAGGACGATATGCGACGTATTCGATCCTGAGTTTGAGACTTCAATACAATGTACACTCCAGAACATTAATCAAAACATTTCTTTCGATAAAAGACAAACAAACATTCAAATCTTTTTGTCCTCTTGGACCTTAATCAGGAAAACCATTTTCGTTGTGAGAGTTTCGTTAACTCTCGGTTCTCCCGCAAACGGTAACGCCTAAGTCTCCAATGGTCGAGCTGCATACACCAAACTGCGAGAACCGTTTGTTAACCCTACTCGGGTTAAAAACAACTTGAACCCAGCTTGTGATCTCCATAGCCCGAACTACGTTTGCTCTGATCTTTCATGCCGTGTGAAAGTACGTAGGCACGAGATGCGATATCTCGGCGAGCAACCTTCCCCCCTTTACCCGTAGTTAGGCGAACTACGTTGACTCTGATTTCTCGTTCCAGACGGGAATACGTAGGCATAAAGTGCGATACTTTGCCGAGTCATTTTCTTTTCCTTTTTAGACCAGACCTTTTAGCTTAGATAGATTTAACAAACCCGTCAGATAAACACAACAAGCGTGGATCCCATCGAGTACGATGGACGTGAGGGGTGCTAATACCTTCCCCTTGCGTAACCGACTCCCGTATCCAGGACTTGGTTGCGACGACCATTCCTTTCCTTTTTTTGTTAGGTTTTCTCTGAGCATTTCATTTCCCTCCTTTGGAATAAATAACGCACGGTGGCAACTCTTCTGTCATTGCCGACCTCGTTTTTCGCAGTAGCGACAACTGGCTACTCTGTTGGGGACTGCGATGGTTCCCTATGCGAGTCTCACCTTGGATTTTCATCCTAGCTGTCTGGGTCATCCCCAGCAGCTGGCGACTCTGCTGGGGATCCAGTTCCCTATGCGAGTCAGTCCTAGCGCTTGTTTGTTTATCTTATGGGTTTTGTATATACCTGTTGTACCTTAGCTGTACTTTCCCGCATTTTATTTTCCCACAGTTTATTTTCAGCATTATATTATACCCTTATTGTGCTATTGTGGGAGGGGATTGATTCTGATGAGTGATAAGCCAGACCCAGGCTCGAGAGCTACATAGTATTAGAGCAGATTTATTGCGAACCTGTATGTTAGGCATACACTAGTTCCCATGAAATCTGCACTCAGACGAGATTCTTTGAGATGATTTCCATTTCCAGCCCAGTGGGCCGTTGAAAGGATTTCAGATCTAAGGGTTGTTGACTCTGGGGACCGATCACTTGGGATTCAGCTAAGTGAGGCCACTTCAAGAAATGATGATGCCACACCTTCTGGTATCGTATCATCGCTCTTGAAAGTCTGTGACGCTGATGACCGCATAGGATGCCATACCTCATCGGCGAATTAAGTCCATACCTGTGAGGGGAATTGGGTTATGCAGGGAACCATAGCTCCATATCACCCGGTTTTCTCTACAGTGTGAACTTTTGGTTTGATATCAGAGATCTTCAGTATCAGTGATCTATGTTATGCAGTGATCTATGTTATGCAAAGGCAGAGCTCTGATTATTCTCCGACAACAGCACAACTACCTTGATCCCCTGCAGCATCTTTGCATTTCTGCATTTCTCATATGCATTGATTACATGACATTGCATTAACATTGCAGGTGCATATTTCCTTTGATTCTAGCTATCTCGCTTGCAGTTATTCGTACTCAGATACTTGTGCTTACAATTGCCCGTGTGGTTTTCCATTTGTATACATGAGGAGTTTTTTACTATTGCTGTCTGAGGGGTTTCCATTGTCATGTGTTTCACCTGGAACTAGAATCAAGGGAAATATTCCATATGCATATATGCATCGTTAGCATTTTTGCATATCATTCTTTGCATTTGCAGGTACCTTCTTAAGCCTCGTTCTCATGTTCTGTTGTCTTTTCAGAGTTGTTTCAGGATTGCTGACCAGAGAATTCATCGTTATCCTACTAGAAACAATCTTAAGAAAGCCATGGATCACGTTCAGACTGAGATGCAAGAGATGAGGGAGCGCATGAATCAGCTCATGGAAGTCATGTAAGGTATGGCTCAAGGACAGGAGCAACTGAGAACAATGGTCCAGCCCCTGGTAGCTAGGGTTGATCTTAATGGAGTTCTTCACGGAGGTATTGCTGCTAATACTCCCCGCAACGATACAGAGATTCCTAACGCCACCGTTGTGCCTACCGGATGCACCCCAACTGCTGCAGGGGCCGGGAATGGTAGTGATATTGGCGTCTGCCACGCTGGTCTGGGTAATGCTACTGGTAATGCAGGTTTTTGTAATGCTGGTAATACAGGTCTTGGTAATATTGTTAACTTGGGTTGTGGTAATGGTGCTCATAATGCTAGGTTTGGACCTGGTACTGCTAACCATGGTGTGGGTAACGCTGGTTATGGTTACAATGTCAATCGGAACGTCTATGGTCCAGAGGGCGCCTATGCAGGGTATGGCAATGGGGACCAATGATGGAATGAAGATCGTCAAGATGACGTGTTCTCTATGAGGGATGTAGGCGTTGAGTTGCCTGCTGAAGCTGATCGAAGATTCAGGATGCTGGAGGAACAGACGAGGAATATAATAAATCAGAACTCCATGGGGCTCGACATGGCCAATTTAGGGCTGATCCCTGATTTACGAGTGTCGTACAAGTTCAAAGTTCCTACCTTCGATAAATACAAAGGTGTAACTTGCCCAAGGGTGCACATACGTTCATACTACAGAAAAATGTCAGCCTATTCAAATGATGAGAAGATGCTCATGCATTTTTTCCAGGATAGCCTGTCAAGGCCGTCGCTCGAGTGGTATATGGGTTTGGAACCCTCTCAAGTTCGCAGTTGGAAGGGTTTGGATGAAGCATTTGTGAAGCACTACCAGTATAACAGTGACCTTGCTCCCAACAGGGTCCAGCTTCAGAATGTCATCCAGAAGAATAGGGAATCTTTCAAAGAGTACGCCCAGAGGTGGCGTGAGCTTGCAGCCAGAGTGCAACCCCCAATGGTAGAGAGAGAGTTGATTGACTTGTTTGTATCGACGTTATCTGGGATGTACTATGAAAAGCTCGTCAACTGTATGTCTGGGAGTTTCTCTGACCTTGTCATCACTGGTGAGCGTATAGAAAACGGCATCAAGATTGGGAAAATTCAGGTCGTAGAAGTACCTTCGTCAGGTGAAGGAAAGAAAGTGTTCGGAAATAAAAAGCGCGAAGGCGACGCTAATTCTGTGTCAAGCTCTTGGGGTAGAGGCAGAGGCAGATATCAAGATCAGTGTCATCATCATCAGGCTGCAAGTGTTATCATTCCGATACCATAACAACAACAACAACAACAACAACAACAACCACAACAGCAACAGAATCAACAGGGCTACAGGAAGTACCAGAATTCGAGGGGAGCAAATAGAGTATTCGATACGCCGCCAATGTCGTACTCCCAGATGCTTCAGACGTTACTACAACTGCAGTTAATCCAGAAGAGAACCTTGGCCCCTCTGACAGGCCAACCACCACCTGGCTATGATGCAAATGCCCGCTGCAAATTCCACTCGGGGGCACCCGGGCATAACATTGACGATTGTAAGGCTTTTAAGCACAAGCTACAAGATTTGATTGACAGTAAAGCCATAAACTTCTCGCATGAAGCGCCCAACATGGTACAGAATCCTCCACCAAACCATGGACAAGCCGGAAGCGGCTGAGTCGCCCATACGTCAAGAGACAAGAATCCCAGTTCTCAGAAGCTGGCAATCTGCATTTTGCATGTCATTGCTTTACATTTGTAGTTTCTTTCCTGTTTAATTGCACATTTCACTTGTAAAGCTTGTTGTTCTTAATTGATATTGAAAATGAAATAAACATGCATGTTTTGAATTAATCCATTCATGTTCACTTTATTGCTTTCTTTTATTTCAAACGCTTGTTTAAGTGGAATCCGGGGAGGATGACGAAATCGAAAGACGTGTAATCTTCCGATTGTATGCTCTTGGATAGAAAAACCTGTTGACGATATACAGGCATTGTTTCAAATCCATAAACACCGGAGATATAAGGAAGATAATCCCTTGTCAATCCCTTTTAGCCTTGTAGTAGGAGTTTCTTTCTAAAAATGAAAAACCCTCAATCTTAACCTGGGGCAGGGTAGATGTCAGTTAATTTGACCAAGCGTTCAAATTGCAAAAGGAGTGTCCGTTCAGGGATAAATCACACATGTATAGGTCATACCTAAAAAACCACAATGGTTAAACCTTGCCGATAAGGAGTGAAACAGTCACAACCGCTTTTAACAAGTCAGACAAGCCGGTGTCACATGATTTGTTCAGAAAGAAAAATTAAAAAAAAAAGAAAAAACCCGCTAAGTTGAATCTTGTGAACAAGCGACTTAGGCAAAAATTAGGGTATCCCGCTGGACTTCAAAATCAGAAACTCAAAAGAGTTAGTCCAGGCAAAAATTAGGGAGCGAAGAAACGAAAAGGATTACAAGAGAAAAATCCTCAAACAAGAACGAAATCGTGTGACCCAGGCACTACAAAGACGGAAAGGGAATGACTGTCACTTCAGAAAGCGTGTGTCCTATCATTCCATCTTTAAGAGGTGAGCGCTTGTGTCGAATTAGCTGAACATAGGATTGGAGAACATCACGAAGAATGGGTGGGTTAAAATGAATTTTGAGCCTTATATCCTTCCTTGTTAACCGTGCACCTGACCATGTTACAACTTGAAAAAGTCCTAATTGAAACAGGTTTAGTTCGAGAGCATACTTCGGTAAAGATCGCATCGAAACTGACTCCAAAAAGGATTCCTCTTACAGCGTTATATTAATTTTGACACTTGATTCGTTCATTATATGTCATAAATTTTTCCAGTGAACATGATTGGGTTTTGAAAAAACTGTCATATGCATTGCATTTAATATATCTTTTATGCAAAACAACTTGTTTTAGTTGCGAGTAAGCGCTCGACCGCAGGAAAGTTTCCACAGTGGAAAGTTTGATCATGATAGAATGTAGAACGCCTGAATACGCTGTTGAGCTGTAGCCAGCTATATCAAATAACCCCCAGTAAGGTCAGCCATCCAAGAATTAGTTAATCTGGGGCAATCAGGTCAAGATTTGGTAAATCTCTCGCAGCTGGGGGTACTGCTCCACGAATCAGTCAATCAGGGGCAAAGCCATTGTAAGGCTGGGGCATGCCACCCCATGAGGAAAAGAATTGTTCCTCTCTGTACCTCTAGAGCTTATCCGAATTATTCAACCAAGGATCCTCTCACGGTCTAGATTTTGGGGAAAGCCATCTCGAGGTCGTCTCATGGCAAGCTATTTTCTTCTCAGCGTAGACCTTCCCAAAAAATCAGACTGGGGCAGGGGCATTACGCTTGGGGAAAATTCTCAGAGAGATTCGGATGAAGCTCATTTTTCCAACAGTCGAAGATCATTCCCTAGCAGATGGAAGTTGCATCTTTACCCCCAGCAGTGGGTCAGGCGTACCTCTAATCCTCACAGAGTACGAGTATGGGTTTGTTCCCCAGCGAGTCGAGATCATATTTCTCTCCACCAGGCATGTGTGGAATATGCTCCAGCAAGTCGTTCGTGACCCCTAACAGTGTGAGATGTGTTCCAGGGAGCGTGCAGGACCTTTACCCCGTTCCTCAGTAAAAGTCGCTCATCCCCAACAGAGAGTTGTTCATTTCTAGTAAAGTTTGTAACTCCAGGTTTGTTAGTATACCCCCAGCAGAGTTGGGATCGTATCTTCCAAAGCTGTTTAGAGTTCTTCTCCCCAGCATGGAATTGTGGTATCCAAACATCAGTTTTTACGTTGAATATTCAGACTCCGGTAAAATCAAGCAAGGGTCCAGACCCCTATTAGTGTTCGTGGCTATTCCGTCGAGTATCCAGGCTCCGGTAAATCTCCAGTTTGTATTGATTCTTTCTCTCGTCGAGTATCCGGACTCCGGTAAAGATTTTGTAAGGTGATCTTGATAAGTATTTGTAGTATTATCTTTCCGATTTGTATCTTCGTCGAGTATCCAGGCTCCGATTTGTTGCTTCGTTGAGTATCCAGGCTCCGATTTGTTGCTTCGTTGAGTTTCCAGGCTCTGATTTGTAGTTTCGTCGAGTTTTCAGACTCCGATTTGTTGCTTCGTCGAGTATCCAGGCTCCGATTTGTTGCTTCATCGAGTATCCAGGCTCTGATTTGTTAGCTTCGTTGAGTATCCAGGCTCCAGTACGGTTTCATCCGTCGAGTATCCAGGCTCCGGTTTGTTAGCTTCATTGAGTATCCAGGCTCCGATGCGTTTTCGTCCGTCGAGTATCCAGGCTCCGGTGCATTTTCGTCCGTCGAGTATCCAGGCTCCGGTTTGTTGCGTTGAGTGTTCAGACTCCGGTTTGCTGCTTCGTTGAGTGTTCAGACTCCGGTGTGTTTTCGTTGAGTATCCAGGCTCCGATTTGTTGCTTCGTTGAGTATCCAGGCTCCGATTTGTAGTTTCGTCGAGTTTTCAGACTCCGATTTGTTGCTTCGTCGAGTATCCAGGCTCCGGTTTGTTAGCTTCGTTGAGTATCCAGGCTCCGGTGCGTTTTCGTCCGTCGAGTATCCAGGCTCCGGTTTGTTAGCTTCGTTGAATATCCAGGCTCCGACGCGTTTTCGTCTGTCGAGTATCCAGGCTCCGGTTTGTTGTTTTCGTCGAGTATCCAGGCTCCGGTTTGTAGCTTCGTTGAGCGTCCCAGGCTCCGGTGTGTTTTCGTCGAGTGTTCAGACTCCGGTTTGTTGCGTTGAGTGTCCAGGATACGATTTGTTTTCGTTGAGTATCCAGGCTCCGATTTGTTGCTTCGTTGAGTATCCAGGCTCCGATTTGTAGTTTCGTCGAGTTTTCAGACTCCGGTTTGTTGCGTTGAGTGTTTAGGCTCTGGTGTGTTTTTGTTAAGTTGTCAGACTCCGGTTTTTTGCGTTGAGTGTTCAGACTCCGATGTGTTACGTTGAGTGTTCAAGCCCTGGCTCCTCCGTTGAATATCCAGATTCCGGTGAAATTTCCAATTTGTAACGTTTTGCTTTGTCTGTTGAGTGTTCGGACTCCGATAAAGGCATTTGGGTATACAGATCCTAGTAAGTGTTGCGATAGTACTCTCTCTCCATTGAATGTCCAGATTCCAGTGAATGTTCGGTTTGTGATGTATTGCTTCGTCCGTCGAGTATCCAGGCTCCGGTAAATCCCCAGTGAAATCACCAGTTATGTCGAGCATCCAGGCTCTGGTCAGTGCGTTGAGTATCCAGATCCCGACAGATTTTGATGTGGCCCTATCGTGCGTTGAGTATTCAGATTCCGACGATTCGAAAGATTGTTCTTTGGCCCATGTGGTGTTCAGACCATGGCCAGTTACGTGTTTCCTGAAGCAGAGTTACTTGATTAAGTTTCTCTTTCCCTTGGTGGGATGTCCAAGATGTTCATTATGTTCATTTTCTTCGGAGATTCTATCCCAGTCAGAGTTTGCAGTTTATTTCTATGATTGGCAAATTTCCAGGTTCTTTCAGTATTCAACCGTCTTTTACCTTGATTGACTGAAACCCGTTCGCTTTTCACTCATTCAGGTCCAAGTCGCTTGAATAGGGGCAGCTGTTGCACCCCAAAATTTGCCCAACCTTTTCCTTCTTGTTTTTGCATTAGCATAACATCATCATAGCATTATCATAGCATTGCATTAGCATTTATGCAGGGGATCAAGTGTGATATACATCAAGAGAGGCCTATCTAGAGGTTTTATTCGAGCTTGAGGAATTACTAAAGTCACCAGGAAGTGGTTCATGCCCTTGAGAAGTTCAGATGCTTGTGTGGGGTTCATCCCCTGACTTAGAGGCCAACTAAAGATTATCAATGAGTTGGGAAACTATGATTACAGGTCATAAAATTACAGGTCAAGTTCAATACTTTGCATAACTCAAATGGACTTTTTTCCAACATGAAAGTTGCTCCGAATGGCGTCATTTGGTCAACTAAACCTCAAGGTTTTAATGGGCTAGCTCATGGTTGAAGATTGATGAAAGTGATTTTGGTGAAAACATGTGAAAAGGCTTAGTTTGGAAAGTTACCAAATTTTAATCAAACAAAGTCATATTTGTGCTTATTTTGAATGGAAATCATGTTTTAAGAACAATGGAATTATTACATTTTTCATTTGAGGATTTTATCATGGCCTATTTCAAGATTTCTTCATGGTTAAGGTACACTTTGAATCTAAGCCCTTCAGATTGAAACAAGGGCTAATTTTGGACCATTGATCATTCTTACAAGGCAAGATATATAAACAAATGAGGCCAAGGCAAATGGGAGGATTCATGATCATTTTTCTCACATTCTTCACCACTTTTCACATTTTCCATATTTGAAATCCTCAAAATTCAATTCCTTTTCTCTCCCATTTTTTTATGCATTATTCCATCACAAATCCATTCCACAACAATTATACAAGTGGTTCATCATCTTTTTAGGCAGAATTGGAGCAAGAACATCATTGTGGCAATTGGAGAAAGTGGTGGTTAAGCTCAATTTCGGATTCTCCTTTCCACTGCAATTCAGGCCAATTCATTGATTCAAACATCTTCACCAACAATCAAAGAACGTGTCCATACCATTTTCTTGAAGGTTTAGTGGTCGTTTGAAGCTAGCCAACATCAAATTCAGAGGTATATGGAATTCAAGTTTCCTCCCTATTTATGAGTCTTTTTAATGCCATTTTCATACTACTGCATTCCTCTTGAGGTCTACATGGATTCTGGTATCAAATGAAGCATTTTCATGGCACTTTTATGTTCTTGGAAGTTTTTTATTCACATATGGTTTTTGAGTTAGAGAGGATGTTAGTAAAATCTATTACCGTATTTGTAATCCTCTTGAAAAATGGAGCGATTTTCATTCAAGAATCATAAAATTCCGTCAAGTATCAAGAGAGATAGAGTTGCCCGAAGGTTGTCGGAAACGCTACTGACCGTTACTACTTGAAGAGTTGACAAATTCTGCGCATCCGAAGACCATACGGTTGCCACCTCACAATTTCATTAATCCACACGCGCAGTCATGTCACCTCATTAATCCGTGTGGCACGCTAACTCAGCTCGTGTGTGTGTCCTCACCCCTGTTCGATTCCATGCCATGCCACTTTTATTTATTCACATATTTCTTGGGTTTTCTCATGTGTTCATGCTATTCCATTTCCTTTTCTTTTTCTTTCTTTTTTACATGCTTATTCAAATAATCATAAAAAATAGTAGAGTTAATGTTTTTGATCCCCGTTTTTTTGTGCTGAATCCCTGAGATGTCTAGAAATTAATAGAATTGGAATTATAATTTTATCATGTTCTGACATTTTCTTTGGAATTTTTTACATTTGGGTTGTCACAAAAATGCAAATACTTGTGTCATGATTTTGTTGATTTTCTTTGACCTATCAATAAGTCATTTAAATGCCAAATCGTTTGCAGGGTATTCATACACACATTGAGGTACCTAGATATATTTTTACTTAATTTTTACTGTACCATTTTGAAGGGTTTTGAAGGTCTTTCTTTACCATGTGCTAGTTTGGCTTCTTTTTGGTACACTTGACATAGTTTCAATTTGGTTGACTAGTTCCTTTGGGATATTTTGACTATACTTCTCACCCCTGGTTTGTGACATGTTGTAGGGCATTGGAGAGTTTATTTGGAATTTTTTGATACAATTTACTATTTGTCCCACATTTTTGTAATTGGACTTGTAATATGGACTTTCAAGCAGACATTGGTTTTATTTCGGCTCCAACGTCCTAGAATTGTTTGTGTGATGAGCTCTATGCTTCCTATTTATTAGTTTAGACATTGTATAGGACTTGTAGATCATTGGATGGCTGTTTTTATCATACATAACTTGCCCATTAGGTACCGTACTTTCATGATAGTGCGTTATGATTCCAAATTGTGGTATATGTACGTCATTCATAGGTTTCTGTTGCCTTGTATCTCTTTATATTCACTTGTGGCCAAGATTGCATGTTTAGAATAGGACAACTTACATTCATTATGGGCTTGAGGTTGAGATTACTTGCCTCCCTCACTTGCATTCCATGTTTACTGTTATGAATCTGCATTTCCTGTATGCTGTTACTTCATCTGTTTTCTGTTGCTTCCTTTGCCTTTCCCTTAGGATCTCCATTCTTTCTTGTTGAAGATAGAATGTGATAGACATTATGCTTTGCAACCATGTATGACAACATTAGGGTAGTCTTCCCCTTTGCAAACTTTAACCATAGGACGAACATTGCCTGATAAAACCTAGGGTTGTTCAGTTCCTCTTAGAGAGTCTGTTTCTCTTCCTTCCTTCAAACCCCATTAAAACACTTAATAAGGCTAGTGAATATTGTGTTGTGAGCCTTAAGCATGGGAAGTGATGGTTGGGGGGGCACCTCTCAACTGTCTAGAGTGTTTAGTATACGTCCTTAGGACGATATGCGACGCATTCGATCCTGAGTTTGAGACTTCAATACAATGTACACTCCAGAACATTAATAAAAACATTTCTTTCGATAAAAGACACAAACAAACATTCAAATCTTTTTGTCCTTTTGGACCTTAATCAGGAAAACCATTTTCGTAATGAGAGTTTCGTTAACTCTCGGTTCTCCCGCAAACGGTAACTCCTAAGTCTCCAATGGTCGAGCTGCATACACCAAACTGCGAGAACCGTCTGTTAACCCTACTCGGGTTAAAAACAACTTGAACCCAGCTTGTGCTCTCTGTAGCCCAAACTACATTTGCTCTAATCTTTCATGCCGTGTGGAAGTACGTAGGCACGAGATGCGATATCTCGGCGAGCAACCTTCCCCCCTTTACCCGTAGTTAGGCGAACTACGTTGACTCTGATTTCTCGTTCCAGACGGGAATACGTAGGCATAAAGTGCGATACTTTGCCGAGTCATTTTCTTTTCCTTTTTAGACCAGACCTTTTAGCTTAGATAGATTTAACAAACCCGTCAGATAAACACAACAAGCATGGATCCCATCGAGTACGATGGACGTGAGGGGTGCTAATACCTTCCCCTTGCGTAACCGACTCCCGAATCCAGGACTTGGTTGCGACGACCATTCCTTTCCTTTTTTCGTTAGGTTTTCTCTGAGTGTTTCCTTTCCCTCCTTTGGAATAAATAATGCACGGTGGCGACTCTTCTGTCATTGCCGGCCTCATTTTTCGCAGTAGCGACAGCTGGCGACTCTGCTGGGGACTGCGATGGTTCCCTATGCGAGTCTCGCCTTGGATTTTCTTCCTAGTTGTCTGGGTCATTCCCAGCAGCTGGCGACTCTGATGGGGATCCAGTTCCCTATGCGAGTCAGTCCTAGCGCTTGTTTGTTTATCTTATGGGTTTTGTACATACCTGTTGTACCTTAGCTTTACTTTCCCGCATTTTATTTTCCCGCAGTTTATTTTCAGCATTATATTATATCCTTATTGTGCTGTTGTGGGAGGGGATTAATTCTGATGAGTGATAAGCCAGACCCAGGCTCGAGAGCTACATAGTATTAGAGCAGATTTGTGGTGAACCTGTATGTTAGGCATACACTAGTTCCCATGAAATCTGCACTCAGACGAGATTCTTTGGGATGATTTCCATTTCCAGCCCAGTGGGCCGTTGAAAGGATTTCAGATCTAAGGGTTGTCGACTCTGGGGACCGATCACTTGGGATTCAGCTAAGTGAGGCCGCTTCAAGAGATGATGATGCCACACCTTCTGGTATCGTATCATCGCTCTTGAAAGTCTGTGACGCTGATGATCGCATAGGATGCCATACCTCGTCGGCGAATTAAGTCCATACCTGTGAGGGGAATTGGGTTATGCAGGGAACCATAGCTCCATATCACCCGGTTTTCTCTACAGTGTGAACTTTTGGTTTGATATTAGAGGTCTTCAGTATCAGTGATCTATGTTGTGCAGTGATCTATGTTATGCAAAGGCAGAGCTCTGATTATTCTCCGACAACAGCACAGCTACCTTGATCCCCTGTAGCATCTTTGCATTTCTGAATTTCTCATATGCATTGATTACATGACATTGCATTAACATTGCAGGTGCATATTTCCTTTGATTCTAGCTATCTCGCTTGCCGTTATTCGTACTCAGATACTTGTGCTTACAACTACCCGTGTGGTTTTCCATTTGTATACATGAGGAGTTTTTTTACTATTGTTGTCTGAGGGGTTTCCATTGTCATGTGTTTCACCTGGAACTAGAGTCAAGGGAAATATTCCATATGCATATATGCATCGTTAGCATTTTTGCATATCATTCTTTGCATTCGCAGGTACCTTCTTAAGCCTCGTTCTCATGTTCTGTTATCTTTTCAGAGTTGTTTCAGGATTGCTGACCAGAGAATTCACCGGTATCCTACTAGAAACAATCTCAAGAAAGCCATGGATCACGTTCATACTGAGATGCAAGAGATGAGGGAGCGCATGACTCAGCTCATGGAAGTCATGCAAGGTATGGCTCAAGGACAGGAGCAACTGAGAACAATTGTCCAGCCCCTGGTAGCTAGGGTTGATCTTAATGGAGTTCTTCACGGAGGTATTGCTGCTAATACTCCCCGCAACGATACAGATATTCCTAACGCCACAGTTGTGCCTACCGGATGCACCCCAACTGCTGCAGGGGCCGGGAATGGTAGTGATATTGGGGTCTGCCACCCAGGTCTGGGTAATGCTATTGGTAATGCAGGTTTTTGTAATGCTGGTAATACAGGTCTTGGTAATACTGTTAACTTGGGTTGTGGTAATGGTGCTCATAATGTTGGGTTTAGACCTGGTACAGCTAACCATGGTCTAGGTAACGCTGGTTATGGTTACAATGTCAATCGGAACGTCTATGGTCCGGAGGGCGCCTATGCAGGGTATGGCAATGGGGACCAATGATGGAATGAAGATCGTCAGAACAACATGTTCTCTATGAGGGATGTAGGCGCTGAGTTGCCTGCTGAAGCTGATCGAAGATTCAGGATGCTAGAGGAACAGATGAGGAATATAACAAATCAGAACTCCATGGGGCTCGACATGGCCAATTTAGGGCTGAGCCCTGATTTACGAGTGTCGTACAAGTTCAAAGTTTCTACCTTCGATAAATACAAAGGTGTAACTTGCCCAAGGGTGCACGTACGTTCATACTTCAGAAAAATGTCAGCCTATTCAAATGATGAGAAGATGCTCATGCATTTTTTCCAGGATAGCCTGTCAGGGCCGTCGCTCGAGTGGTATATGGGTTTGGAACCCTCTCAAGTTCGTAGTTGGAAGGGTTTGGCTGAAGCATTTGTGAAGCACTACCAGTATAATAGTGACCTTGCTCCCAACAGGGTCCAGCTTCAGAATGTCGTCCAGAAGAACGGGGAATCTTTCAAAGAGTACGCCCAGAGGTGGCGTGAGCTTGCAGCCAGAGTGCAACCCCCAATGGTAGAAGTTTTCCATTGGATTTATAGAACTCAAGTTATGATCCAGACAAGTTACAGGTCATCAGATGATTGTGAAATTTGTCTGCAAAAGTCACCAACTTCCATGGAACTTTTGACCTAGAACGGTGTTTCTACTCAACTTTTGGCCAACATGAAAGTTGTAGGTCTTGATCTTAGCTTTCCAAATTGTACAATAAGTCTTCCATCTGATTTGTAGAACTCAAGTTATGAGGTTTACAAGTTAGGGGTATTTTGGGAAAGTGAGATTATAGGTCACTTTCACTATCTTGCAAGTTTCAAATGAAGTTTTGTTCAACATGAAACTTGCTCAAAATGATATTTTTATGTCAACCATGTACTCATGATGCATTGATTTGGCTTAGGGTGAGACTTGGTTTGAAAGAAATTGACAAAAGGGGAATTAAAAGGCATTTATGTGAAACAAATTCAAATTAATTCATGTATGTTCAAAAAAGGCCAAGTGAGTACTCATTTTAATCAGAAAAATCATTTTGAACATGATGGCAATATTGGAAATTTCATTTGAGGCATATTTCATAGCATTTCAACTTGTTACTTCTTAAATAAGTAACACATCAAACCTTGGTCTTATGATGGAAACAAGGGCTTAATTGGATCTCTACACTTTCCACAGTTAACAAGCAAGGGAATTGAAGCTTCTTAGAGAAGTTTTGAGTGCATATTCGTGTTCACCATAGTTGGAAATTTCAAGCAAAAGTGAAAATTGGATCTCACTGATTGGGCCTCCGTTAGGCCTCTAACTCATCAAAATCACTTCTATATAAGTTCAGAAAGTGGTTTTGATCAAGTTTGGTGTTCATTTCGTGCCATAGCCAGAGATTGCAAGTTGAATTTTCAAGCTCCAAGTGCAAATCGTGATTTCAATTCTAGAGGAATTCAAGGCAAATTGAGGATTGAATCATCTTCAGCATCAATCATAAAGTGAATCTGCACAGTTTGAGGCTAAGGTATGTAACCTTCAACTCAGGTATGTAACCTTCAAAATTGTTGTAGATTCATGATGATCTAACATGTTTTAGCATGAGGTTAAGGTTTAGTAGAGATATTAGATGGATTCTAGATCAAAATCATGGAGTTTAGAGACAATTCTAAGTGTGAACCATTTTCTGTTGAGACCTATAACTGTTTGATCTTAAGGCTTTAGCATGAATGGATTAGTTTATGATGATCTGTGAAGTATAAGGAGAAGATTTGTGGTTTCAATTGAAGGATTGATGAGATTTCAGAACTTGGTGCATTTTAGGATTTCTATCGTGTTTTAAGTTCTAGGAGGATTTTGGATGAATGAACATGATATTTGGATTCAGCGTGAAAATTGGAGTGGAATGATGTAAGTTTTGTTGTGCTTCCTTGACCTGTAAATGATGGTTCGCCGGAGAAGACGGTGGCGCGGCCACCGGATTGCCGTCTGGTTCGCCTGGACTGTTTTACCTCCATCTGAGGTTTCAAACGAGGACGAATACCCTGAGCCCTTGGATCAGTTTGAAGAGGAGACTTTGTAATCAGAACCAACGCATGAGATCTAATCCTGAGATTGACCTTGACCAAGTTAAACGCGCGCGTTTCGTTAATGCGCTGGCAGCTCCAGATCCTTTAGATCAGCTTAACAAGTCACTTGATCCTGCGCTCCTCATTTAATCCTGGCATTTGATTTTCTTAATTCGTTTTTTAATTCAATTTCTTTTATTTTAATTGCTTATTTTTTTCAAAATTCATAATAAATCCATTATTGATCAGAAAAATACCATAAAAATATGAGCATGATCTAGATTTAATTCTTGATTTTCTGATGCTTTTACATTTCATTTTCATGCAATTTCCAATTTAATTTGATTTTTTGCATTTTTATTAATTCTTTATTTTGGCTTATTTCTTCATGTTTTTTGCTGAATTTTGATTGGCTGTTTGGCATAGAATTTGGGGCTGATTTTTGGCTTGCTGGTAGATTAGAGATGCATGATCCCTTAGAATTTAATTCAGATTTTAAAGATAAAATTAGGTTCTGTTTAGGACTAGTTCCCTTGACCTCCCATTTTTAGGGTTTCTTTTGAGCTCTTTGGTTTTTTAGGATTTCTTTAGGTGCCTTCCCTTTAGATTAAGGCTCTGATCCTTTAACCACAAACCAATAACATGTTTAGGATCCCTTAGAAAATTTGGTATAATTTTAGAAGGTGTTTTAGGATTTTAAGTAGATTTAACATTTAAGGTGTTGATTAGGGTGTTTCTAGTGTAGCCTTTCCCTTAGTTGAATCTCAAAGGTGGATTTTAGTGCAAATAAGATCCTAAATCCCTTGTGGTGGTTCATTAGACATCTTGAGGTCTCTTTAGCTTGAATACCTAGGCTTGAATTGGTGTTTAGACCTCCCTTTGGTAGCTTTCTTGTAGCTTGTTCAATTAGGGTTTAGGAAGAGCTTAGTTTGGTTTCTCTTTCTTCAAATAAACATGGATTGCTTTGATTGCTTTCCATTCCCATCCTATGATTCAAGGTCCCTATGTGAAAGCCTCATCTTTCCTTTGGAAGGATGTGTGGCATTTCACAAGAGGTAGAACCTTTGAGGATGCCTATCTCAGATGTATGGTTGGATGCCAGGATGGATTCCCTTGGTTTCCATCCTGCTTCCCATCATCAATCAATAATCTTGATGTTAACTCTCTTCTCTTTTGATGGAGCTTGAAGGTGGAGATCTTCCTTCTCTTGAAGATGGTTTGGACTTGAAGTTGTTTGCAGACTGTTTGATTATTTTGCTGTTAGATCTGCTTTGTTGTTGAGCTGTTTGTCTACTGCATTTTTCTGATTGCTTGACTGTTGCTTGTGTGACTGTTTGGTGTGTTGCATTGGACTAGGCCTCATGTAGATGTTTTATAGGTCTAAGAGCATCCTAAAGGTTGAGACTAGCTCCCTTTGCTTGTCTGCATTAGAGGTTGAGTTTGTCTCACTCTGCTTGACTGTTATTATCTAGCTTTGTTTGCTGGATTAAGGTTGAGTCTGTCTCCCTTGCATGTGCTTTGTGTGTTGCCTTTGGGCTTGCTTGCTCTAGAAATTGAACTTGGCTCCTTCTGCTTGTTTGTTGCACTGCATGCATTTTATTTACCGTTGTTTCTTTATAGTTATTTCTTTTGTTGTGGTTTTCCTTTTCCGTGTTCCCCTAGGAACTCTGACTTCTCTTGCTCAAGAGAAGTTATGACAGACATTAGGGTTCTAACCATGCATGATAACATTAGGTAGTTCCCTCCTAACCTCAACCATAGGTTCAATTTTGCATGACAACTTTAGAATTGGATCAGTTCCCCTTTAGTGCGTCTTTTCTCTTGTCATCTTCAAATAAATCAAGATACAGTAATAAAGGTTAATTGATGTCGTACGCTACGAGCCTTAAGCTACTTGAGAAAGGGTTGTTGGAGAGTTTCTTTCCAACAGTCTGGATGTTTAGTATGGCACCCTTTAGGTGACATGCGACGCATTCACTCTCAGGTCATAGTCTCTAGTGCGATATTGGTTGCAAACATCCATAAAAGACACTTCTTCTAAAAAATAGAAAGCAAAAATTAAACATCTTTTTGTCCTCTTGGACCTTTAATCCCTGGAAACCATTTTCATAAGGATACTTTTGTTAACTCCCGGTTCTACCGCAAATGGTAAACGCCTATTTCTTCATCGAGCGAGCTGCATACACCAAACTGCTGGAACCGTCTGTTAACCCTACTCGGATAAAAAAGACAAACATGTGTCCCCTCTTGTTGTCCCGAACTACGTTTGCTCTGATATTTCACGCCGTGTGAAAGTACGTAGGCATGAGATGCGATATCTCGGCGAGCAACCTTCCCCCATAACCCGTAGTTAGGGGAACTACGTGGACTCTGATTTCTCGTTCCAGACGGGAATACGTAGGCATAGAACTGTTGTGTTCTGCCGAGTCATTTTCTTTTCTTTTCAGACCAGACCTTTAGCGTAGATAGATATAATCAACTCATCAGATAAACATAACAAGCGTGGATCCCATCGAGTACAATGGACGTGAGGGGTGCTAATACCTTCCCCTTGCGTAACCGAATCCCGAATCTGGACATGGTTGCGATGACCTTGTCTTATTCCTTTTTGTCAGGTTTTTCCGATCGTTTCCTTTCCCTTTCTGTGGGATAAATAACCAAAGGTGGCGACTCTTCTGTTTTGCCGGCACCTTATTTTCGCAGTAGCGACATAACCCTCTTAGGGGACGTCCCCAGTGAAGTCGCCATTTCTGTTGGGGTGAGAATCGTGATACCAAGCTATTGATTAACTTGAATCTTAATCCATCAAATTCATAACCGATCTTTAATTTATCCGACGGAAAGGTCTAAAGAAAGAAAAACCTTAAAAATGAAAAGCAAAAGGCAAGGCCTAAAGCTGAGCAAAGAGAGATCTAAAGGTTCGGGGTTGGTTATGCATAGGGTAGGTATTTTACATCCTAAAAATCTGTAGTACTCTACAGGAACCTCTTGTTAGTATTTGTGTTATGCTAAAGTTGCTTGCTAAGAGAAAAGTGCTAAGGTAAAGATCTAAAGTATATACAAAGTATGCTCGCCAAGACATCACGTCTCGTGCCTATGTATCCTGACGGGAATGGAATCAAAGCAACCGTAGTTCCCCTGGTGGGGTGAAGAACTCTTGACTATGGTCAAGGTTCCAAAGGGAAAGTAAATGTCTACAGCGAGACACTTACATAGAGTGCGGAGACTCTAAACTAAAGTTAAGTTAGCAAGGAAGGGAATGTCCACGGCGGGACAACTAAATAGAGCACGACGACTCCAAGCCTAAGTTGCAAAGGTAAACACGGGGAATGTCCACGGTGGGACGACTAAATGGAGCACAGCGACTCTAATTCTAAGTTGTAAATATTAACAGGAAGTTAGTTATTAGTGAGGGAGAAAGAAAAGATTGGCTCGCTAAGAAATCGCATCTTATGCCTACGTATTCTCAACGAGAAATCAGAGCGTTCATAGTTCCCCTGGTTAGGGGTGAGGAACTCTTGACTGTGGTCAAGGTTCCAAAGGGATGTAAGCATTCATAGGAAAGTACTTACATGGAGTGCGGAGACTCCTAAATCTATGTTGAGATTTTTATGGTAGAGGGTGTCCACGGCGTGACGCTAAACATGAGTGCAGCGACTCAGATCCTAAGGTTAGGATAAAGGGTAAAGGATGTCCATGGCGGGACGCTAAAAGTGAGAACGACGACTCAAATCCTAAGGTTAGGATAAAAGGTAAAGAATGTCCACGGCAGGACGCTAAACATGAGTACGGCGACTCAGATCCTAAGGTTAGGATAAAGGGGTAAAGGTAAAGGATATCATATGTAAACACAATGTCACAACAATGTAAGCAGAAAGGTTCAAAACCTCAGGGGGATAATCAAAAGTTTTTAAAGGTGAACCACTTAAATGCGTACAAGCAAAGTTGAAATTCAAACTTAAATGCACAAGGAAGCTAACAAGCCAAGTTCATGTCAATTTCAAATTAAACTCAAATGGAATTAAAGTTTTGAAATGAAGAATGAGAGATAGGAGGGTGAAAACTAAATGGGTTATAACTTGCTCATAATGCAAAGTGTTTCTAAAATAGGATTTTTAGAATTATTTAAACATCATATGGAAATATGTTACAACACAAGAATTTTTCAGAAATAACCACTTAAAAATGATTTAAAATGGAGAAGTTATGTGGTTTTTAAGTTTGTGAATAAAACATAAAAATCTAAATGATAAAAAGAATAAAATGCACATGGTAAGACAATGAGTCAAACAAATTTGATTATTTAAACATGTTAACAAACATGTATGAATAATACAAGATCAATCTCACAAGAAAAATCAAGTTACAAGTTGAAAAAGTTTAAGAACATCATGGTAAAAACCCTAAAAACAGTCATGGTAGCATGTGAAATGCAAATGGAAAGTTCACATTTATGAGTTTTAGGTTTACCTCTTGAAGAAAGCTTAAGCAATAAGAAAACCAAAGATCTTGAGAGCTCTTCCAAGATCTGAAAATGTTCCTAGGATGATGAATAGATGCTCCAAACAACCTCGAAGCAAGCTAGTGGACAAAATGCCTTGTAAATGAAGGAAAATCTCCAAAATCTAAAGATTTCAAAGACCAACTCAGTATAACCTTGTTACATAAGTGTGGAAGTGATTTGGATAGCTTAAATACATCATATTTTATGTGTTTGAAGTGTTTCTTGAGTTGGAAGAAGTTTGGAAATTGTTTTGAAAGGTGTTTTGCAAAAGCAGATTTTGAGGGATTTTGGAAACTTAATGAGATTTTGCAAGAACTTGTGATTGTGTAAGGAAGGGAGTTCTAGATGGTTTCTAGCATGTAACTTGTTTGTTTGTGATGTAGGAAGTGAGTTTTATTTATAGCTAAAAGCCTTGGAACAAGGTATGGGTAAAAGTGAAGCAAATTGCCAATTTTAACCTTCCATCATGAAAATCTTTGAGTTTTCCAATGCAATCTTCATCTTTGTCTTTAAGCCACTCTACTAAGATATTCTCCATACCCCATAGGTTTTTTCCATCATTATTGATAGGATAGGAGGTGACTTGTTGAATTTGACAAGGGTAGCCACCTTTTTTTTCTTTCTTCACTATTCACTTTTGCAACTTGCATTAAATAATGATTTCCTTTGATCTTTGTGCCATTTTCGTGGGAATTGATGTAAAAATGTTCATTATCAATATAAAAATCATAAATGAGGCTTAATGTTTGATTAGAATCGATTTGGAGAGGTTTTCGAATCAAAAAACTCATGCTGACCTGGTTTTGCCAATGCGAGTTTTTGCCAACTTGTGGACCTCGGTTCTCTCTAACCAGGAAGAGTTATGGAACACACTTGTACTTTTTAGAAATACCCAATTAGGTAATACAATATTTATTTTTGTTTTAGGAACTCATTCCTCTTGAAACTAGGTCAAAAACCCTTGCGTGGTTAAGGAGTTATGGCTTTGCCCTTTTCAAAACCATAATTCCCAAACTTTTCGATTACTTCTCAATTCTTGATCAATTGGTCACAAAACTTCATGATTAGATATTAAATGATGTTGGGAATATATTTGGCTTCAATTTTGTGTTAATACCCTGTTGGTCAATGGGTTGACTTTTCGGTCAACGAAACGATCGATCGATGACGATCGGACCGACTGTTGTTGTTCTGGGTCTTCTGAGGCTTTGAAACTTCTTGAGTGGACTTCCCTAAGCCATATGAGCTTAATGGACCATACTTCCATCATCGAAACACCGTTTAAATCAAAAGTCAAACCATAGTTGACTTTTCCTGATCAGAAACCCTAATCGGGGATCTTGAACTGCAATGTTTTTAATCTTTGTGTGAAAACCTCAAATTGGATTAATACTTGACCCAATGGAGTATTATTGATGGTGTAGAGACATTCTTCATGGATAATCAATCTAATTCATTGACTGATTAAACCGTTGAAACCTCGATTTCCAACTGTACGAAACCCTAGTTCACCTGTATCTTAACAAAGACAAACTTGAAATAGGTTAAGGTTAGATAAACAATGATAATGCTCCTAAACTGATGATGAAGATCTAAGAGGTCAAAATTTGGGGTACAACAGATGCCCTTATTTAAATATCTTCACCAGATGGCAATGAGAGATGATAATCCTCATAGAATCGTAGTGAAAGGCATTTAAATATAGCAAACCAAAAATTTTGTCCCTTAGATCCTATGGTATGCAAAAGGACAATGCTGACATGCAATGACAACTAAATGATGTTTTATGATGCTTGGATGCAAGACAAATTCAGACACACGAGCAAAAATTAAAGAACGACAATACGACGGGTAATTACTCACACGGGACCCGACACACTGGGGAAACAACAGACATCATCCATTAACGAAACTGGATGGAAAAGAGTCACAACATTCAAAATATCAATGAATGAGGTGAGAAGAAACCTGAGAAATATAATAGGGACACAAAAACAAACATCAGAGACATTCAGAAGAACATCGAATGAACTCTGAAATATACCAGAGATACTCGGAAAAACATCGAATAAACTCCAGAACATATCCAAAGAAGCACATTGAAGACATATATTTTGAAGGTTCATCTGAAACATTTTAGAAGGGTATTTGAAGACATATCTGGGAGAACATCAGGTAAGAAACAAAGGAGTTCTGGAAGAACATCAGAACAAAAGATATATATATCCGGAAAAACATCGGAAAGATTCTGGAAAAACATCAGAATTTAAGGGAAGTATCTGGAAAAACATCAGAACAAAGACTCAAACTGGAAAAACATCAGAGAGAGAAACATATCCAGAAAAACATTGGATAGATTTTGGAAAAACATCAGAATCAAGGTAAATATCTGGAAAACCATCAGATAAGTTCTAGAAAAACATCAGAACAAAGACTCAAACTGGAAAAACATCAGAGAGCGGAACATATCCGGAAAAACATCTGATAAATTCTAGAAAAACATTAGAATCAAGGTAAATATCTGGAAAACCATCAGATAAGTTCTGGAAAAACATCAGAACAAAGACTCAATCTGGAAAAACATTAGAGAGAGAAACATATCCAGAAAAACATCGGATAGATTCTGGAAAAACATCAGAATCAAGGTAAATATCTGGAAAACCATCAGATAAGTTCTGGAAAAACATCAGAACAAAGGCTCAATCTGGAAACACATCAGAGAGAGAAACATATCTAGAAAAACATCGGATAGATTCTGGAAAAACATCTGAATCAAGGTAAATATCTGGAAAACCATTAGATAAGTTCTGGAAAAACATCAAAACAAAGACTCAATCTGGAAAAACATCAGAGAGAGAAACATATCCGAAAAAACATCTGATAGATTCTGGAAAAACATCAGAATCAAGGTAAATATCTGGAAAACCATCAGATAAGTTCTGAAAAAACATCAGAACAAAGACAAAACCTGAAAAACATCAGAGAGAGATAAACAAAGGTAACATTCAAGAATAACATTGGATAATAAGAAACCAGACATCCAATAATGACTTTGAATGAAAGGTATAAACATAGTATCTGAGAATAATATTGGATGTATATAGGAACAGACATATTCGAAAGAACAATCGGATAAGAAATGTCATATCTGGAAGAACATCAGATAGACACGACGCAAAAATTTGTTTGGTAGGTGCCAAGTGAGTTGGACTTTGACCACAAGGTAAGACATGGATAAAACACGACATCGGGAGAAATGCAAATGAGGATGAAACACTCATGATATGCATATGTATATGGATTATGTAGATGATATATGATCGAATGCAAATGCAGACACCAACAACAAGGCTCGACTCTTTCGGTGAGAAGATAAGACTTGAAGACGGATTCCTCAACACGAAGATCACTGCCATTCTTCTTGGGGACTAAAGATGATATCATTGAACATATCTCTGCCACACTGGTAAACTGTGTCAAATTGATGATCCTTGTAGGAAGGATGAAGAGTTGCATGGGGATTCTTCAAGTAAACTGCCCCTGTTTAGCTGTCTGTTGTAGGTAAACTGATAATCGCTTCAGCTTGTTGAAGATGACTGATCCGCTGGGTGCTTGGAAGGCTTGCCCCAGTCTGAGTCTTGAAATATCTTCTGGATAAACAAAATATGAGAAGACCTTGCCTTGAACAAATCTTGAATTGATTCTTAGACAGGATGTAAAAGGAACTTTGCCCCTGATAGGATCACCGACCAAGCTTCTCAATGTTTGAAAATTCCTTGAGAGGAAAGCCATTTTACAAAAAAAAAGTTTTCATACAAACATGGTAATGCAAAGTTCATTCAACTTTTGAAATCAAAATCATTTTTGAAAGATACAAAATAAACGATTCATTGGTCAGAACATGGTGGTAAAGCAAAAAGGTATGCTGCCAAAACAAATGATCTACAAAGATATTTTGGAGTCAGTTTACGCAACCTTGTTGTAGTATGCTTTTTAAATAACCTTGTTTAGGTTAGGTCTTCTGCGGGTTGTAATGTGGCCTGGTTCACGGTTTAAGAAACAAAGGATAAAGGCTCAAAGTTTATTTGTGCCCACCCAATCTACGTGATGATCTTCAGTCCTATGCTCAGCTAACTCAGAGTATACATTCAGGTTCCTATAGGAATTGCATTGATGATAGTAATGATGATGGTTCAGAAGTCCAATGACTCTTGAGATGGCAGTCACTACTTCCTTATAACATTTGGTTATTTTGACATTAAGGATCTTCAGGGTGAAGATTTAAAGATCTCCTCTTTTTATTATCCCTAACTTTTGCCTGAACTGATTCTTGTGAAGACTACAGTCAGCGGGATGCCCCAATTTTTCCTAAGTCTCCTTCATAGGTTTTGACTTAGCGGACTTTTCTTTTGATTGATCTTTTTGAAAGAAAGAGAGTAACTGTCGGGCTTTAATGATTACGGTGAACCATCATCAGCTTCTTGGCTTGAAAAACATCTTCGACACTTGTTTGCTGTGTGCGAAGGAAAACTTGTGGTTGCAACCTTTATATGAAAGGTGTCTCGCATGAACATGCAATCGAGTTAACTGAGAACTACCCACCCCAAGGTTAAAATTGCGGGTTTTTGTAAAGAAAGAAACTCCAACTTCTAGGCTCGAAGGGGTTAACGAGGGATTATATTCCTTATTACTCCAGTGTTTAGAGGATTGAAAAATGCCTTACATCGTCAACAAAGTTTGATTGAAAGCATACTGACAATAGTTATGGGTATAAAATTTTCATCATCCTCCCTGAAATATTTGCATATCAAAAGTTTGAACAAAAGGTGCATATTTTTAAAAGATAAAGCATAAAGATGCAAATACTGGACAAAATGAATTGGATCAAAAGTTGCAATGCTCATTTCATTAATACAAAAGTACAAACATAAAGATGCAAATACTGGACAAAATGAATTGAATCAAAAGTTGCAATGCTCATTTCATTAATACAAAAGTACAAACATAATTTGAAGGCAAACAGCTAGTACAAAATAAGGAAAGTGCAAACAACAAGAAACATGGCTTAGTGATTAATGAGTTGTCCTGTCTGATTTCAAATCAATGATCTCCATTTGGATTTCTACATTATGCACTTCTTGCTCTGATATCTTGCGTCTGTAATTAGCTATAGTCTGATATCGGTGTCGAGGAATCAGCTTGACGACTCAAAGGCACACAGAATGATGAAGACAGCTGGAGATGAGCGACTGGACAAACAAATGGTATGCAACAAACCATGCAAAGATGCAAATGTAATGCAATGCTATGCAAGACAGGATGCAAAACACAAATAATAGGATCAAAGGTTCAAGATCTCAGTATGGGGTCTGGATAAAGAACCAACCATAGGGTGTGTACTAGGGGTAAAGCACCTGCACAACGGGTTCTATCAAAGTTCCCAGAGTCATAGTAAATCCTTCGGATATTGCCAACTAACGCAACTACTTACGTGAGTCAACAATATTCTCAAGATAAACTCCTCTGAGTGTAGCATCGCGTGACAACTATTGAGGGCTACTCCCTAACAATTTCCGTGATACGTCCTAAAAAGGCCAAGTGGGGAAAAAGTGTTACTAAAGGTCTTCAGCTTCGCAGACTCATGTTGAAACAATTAGTGAATACACGACTACTCATGAATTACTAACCATTTCAAAGAGTCTCCACTGAGCGTGATTACATAATATGTCAGACATATTGGGACTACTCCCAACAGCCCAACTATTGATCTTATCACAATCCTATCTCATGTGTCACTCAAATCCGGGTTAGGATTTATCTCACCATTCAAGGCACCCAAAACAAACAGATATATTGACAAATATACATAAATATACAAGCAAGCAAACTTATAGCAAACACAAATATAAACAAGGTGGGCTTAACCTGTTGCACCCCAAAATTTGCCTAACCTTTTTCTTACTTGGTTTATGTTTCATTGCATTAGCATTGTATTGTTCTAGAATTTGCATAGCATGGCATTTTTCATTTAGAAGGGGATCAAGTGTGGTATATATAAGGAGGAGCCTATCTAGAGGTCTTATTCAAGCTTGAGGAGTCACCAGGGTCATCAGGAAGGGGGTTGTATCCTTGAGGAGTTTGTTTGTTTGCTTGGGGTTCATCTCCTAACCTGAGGACCAATTGAAGACCATCAGTGGATTGAGGTGTCTTGATCATGGATAGAGTGTGGATAGAGATCATGTAGTGCCTTGAGGATCATGGTGGAGCTCAGACAAGACATTATGCCAAGTGTGAAGAGCCACAGTTGAGGGTGTTACAATTAGGGTTTTCATCTGAGTAACCCTAAGTCAATTGTGCAATTGAAGAGGATCAAATCCCAATTCTAAGTCTTTGTAATCATGGAGAGTTGTGTTGAGATAAATGAGGTGGTATTCCAAGATCAATCCAAGAAGAATTCAAAGTGTGAGGAGTTGCTAAACTAGGGTTCTCAGGGTAAAATCCCCTATTTGGTGCGTAACTTCAAGACCAATTATCTCAAGATTTAAGTTTCATCCCTACTTTTGGCCAACATGAAACTTGTAGAGCATTCCCTTAGCTTTAATTTGAGTACTAGAAGTCTTCCATTGGATTCATAGAACTCAAGTTATGATCCAGACAAGTTACAAGTCTTTAGATGATTGTGAAATTTGTCTGCAAAAGTCACCAACTTCCATGGAATGTTTGACCTAGAAGGGTGTTTCTCCTCAACTTTTTGCCAACATGAAAGTTGTAGGTGTTTATCTTAGCTTTCCAAATTGTACTATAAGTCTTCCATCTGATTTGTAGAACTCAAGTTATGAGGTTTACAAGTGAGATTATAGGTCATTTTCACTATCTTGCATGTTTCAAATGAAGTTTTGTTCAACATGAATCTTGCTTAACATGATGTTTTTAGGTCAACCATGTACTCATGATGCATTGATTTGGCTTAGGGTGAGACTTGATTTGAAAGAAATTGACAAAAGGGGAATTAAAGGCATATATGTGAAAAAATTCAAATTAATTCATGTATGTTCAAAAAAGGCCAAGTGAGTACTCATTTTAATCAGAAAAATCATTTTGAACATGATGGAAATATTGAAAATTTCATTTGAGGCATATTTCATAGCATTTCAACTTGTTACTTCTTAAATAAGTAACACATCAAACCTTGGTCTTATGATGGAAACAAGGGCTTAATTGGATCTCTACACTTTCCACAGTTAACAAGCAAGAGAATTGAAGCTTCTTGGAGAAGTTTTGAGTGCAAATTCGTGTTCACCATAGTTGGAAATTTCAAGCAAAAGTGAAAATTGGATCTCACTGATTGGGCCTCAATTGGGCCTCTAACTCATCAAAATCACTTCTATATAAGTTCAGAAAGTGGTTTTGATCAAGTTTGGTGTTCATTTTGTGCCATAGCCAGAGATTGAAAGTTGAATTTTCAAGCCCCAAGTGCAAATCGTGATTTCAATTCTAGAGGAATTCAAGGCAAATTGAGGATTGAATCATCTTCAGCATCAATCATAAAGTGAATCGGCACAGTTTGAGGCCAAGGATCATGATCTAACTGCTCCAATTTGAAGCTTCAACTCAGGTATGTAACCTTCAAAATTGTTGTAGATTCATGATGATCTAGCATGTTTTAGCCTGAGGTTAAGGTTTAGGAGAGATATTAGATGGATTCTGGATCAAAATCATGGAGTTTAGAGACAATTCTAAGTGTGAACTATTTTCTGTTGAGACCTATAACTGTTTGATCTTAAGGCTTTAGCATGAATGGATTAGTTTATGATGATCTGTGAAGTATAAGGAGAAGATTTGTGGTTTCAATTGAAGGATTGATGAGATTTTAGAACTTGGTGCATTTTAGGATTTCTATCGTGTTTTGAGTTCTAGGAGGATTTAGGATGAATGAACATGATATTTGGATTCAGCGTGAAAATTGGAGTGGAATGATGTAAGTTTTGTTGTGCTTCCTTGACCTGTAAATGATGGTTCGCCGGAGAAGACGGTGGCACGGCCACTGGTCCGCCGTCTGGTTCGCCTGGACTGTTTTACCTCCATCTGAGGTTTCAAACGAGGCCAAAGACCCTGAGCCCTTGGATCAGTCTGAAGAGGAGACTTTGTAATCAGAACCAACGCATGAGATCTAATCCTGAGATTGACCTTGACCAAGTGAAACGCGCGCGTCTCATTAATGCGCTAGCAGCTCCAGATCCTTTAGATCAACTTACCAAGTCACTTGATCCTGCGCTCCTCATTTAATCCTGGCATTTGATTTTCTTAATTCATTTTTTAATTCATTTTATTTTATTTTAATTCCGTATTTATTTAAAAATTCATAATAAATCCATTATTGATCAGAAAAATACCATAAAAATATGAGCATGATCTAGATTTAATTCTTGATTTTCTGATGCTTTTACATTTCATTTTCATGCAATTTCCAATTTAATTTGATTTTTTGCATTTTTATTAATTCTTTATTTTGGCTTATTTCTTCATGTTTTTTTGCTGAATTTTGATTGGCTGTTTGGCATAGAAATTGGGGCTGATTTTTGGCTTGCTGGTAGATTAGAGATGCATGATCCCTTAGGATTTAATTCAGATGTTTTAGACAACATTAGGTTCTGTTTAGGACTAGTTCCCTTGACCTCCCATTTTTAGGGTTTCTTTTGACCTCTTTGGTGTTTTAGGATTTCTTTAGGTGCATTCCCTTTAGATTAAGGCTCTGATCCTTTGACCACAAACCAATAACATGTTTAGGATCCCTTAGAAAATTTGGTAGAATTTTAGAAGGTGTTTTAGGATTTTAAGTAGATTTAACATTTAAGGTGTTGATTAGGGTGTTTCTAGTGTAGCCTTTCCCTTAGTTGAATCTCAAAGGTGGATTTTAGTGCAAATAAGATCCTAAGTATCTTGTGGTGGTTCATTAGAAATCTTGAGGTCTCTTTAGCTTGAATACCTAGGCTTGAATTGGTGTTTATACCTCCCTTTAGTAGCTTTCTTGTAGCTTGTTCAACTAGGGTTTAGGAAGAGCTTAGTTTGGTTTCTCTTTCTTTAAATAAACATGGATTGCTTTGATTGATTTCCATTCCCATCCTATCATTCAAGGTCCCTATGTGAAAGCCTCATATTTCCTTTGGAAGGATGTGTGGCATTTCGCAAGAGGTAGAACCTTTGATGATGCCTATCTCAGATGTATGGTTGAGTGCCAGGATGGATTCCCTTGGTTTCCATCCTGCTTCCCATCATCAATCAATAATCTTGATGTTAACTCTCTTCTCTTTTGTTGGAGCTTGAAGGTGTAGATCTTCCTTCTCTTGAAGATGGTTTGGACTTGAAGTTGTTTGCATAATGTTTGACTGTTTTGTTGTTAGATCTGCTTTGCTGTTGAGCTGTTTGTCTGCTATTTTTGTTTGCTGTATTTTTATGATTGCTTGACTGTTGCTTGTGTGACTGTTTGGTGTGTTGCATTATACTAGGTCTCATGTAGATGTTTTCTATGTCTAAGAGCATCCTAAAGGTTGAGACTAGCTCCCTTTGCTTGTTTGCATTAGAGGTTGAGTCTATCTCCCTCTCCTTGACTGTTATTATCTGGCATTGCTTGCTGGCTTAAGGTTGAGTCTGTCTCCCTTGTCTGTGCTTTGTGTGTTGCCTTTGGGCTTGCTTTCTCTAGAAGTTGAGCTTGGCTTCTTCTGCTTGTTTGTTGCATTGCATGCATTTTATTTACCGTTGTTTCTTTACAGTTATTTCTTTTGCTGTTGTTTTCCTTTGCCATGTTCCCCTAGGAACTCTGACTTCTCTTGCTCAAGTGAAGTTATGACAGACATTAAGGTTCTAACCATACATGATAACATTAGGTAGTTCCCTCCTAACCTCAACCATAGGTTCAATTTTGCATGACAACTTTAGGATTGGATCAGTTCCCCTTTAGTGCGTCTTTTCTCTTCTCATCTTCAAACAAATCAAGATACAGTAATAAAGGTTAATTGATGTCGTACACTACGAGCCTTAAGCTACTTGAGAAAGGGTTGTTGGAGAGTTTCTTTTCAACAGTCTAGATGTTTAGTATGGCACCCTTTGGGTGACATGCGACACATTCACTCTCATGTCATAGTCTCTAGTGCGATATTGGTTGCAAACATCCATAAAAGACACTTCTTCTAAAAACAGAAAACAAAGATCAAACATATTTTTGTCCTCTTGGACCTTTAATCCCTAGAAACCATTTTCATAAGGAGAGTTTTGTTAACTCCTGGTTCTACCACAAACGGTAAACGCCTAAGTCTCCGTCGAGCGAGCTGCATACACCAAACTGCTAGAACCGTCTGTTAACCCTACTCGGATAAAAAAGACAAACATGTGTCCCCTCTTGTTGTCCCGAACTACGTTTGCTGTGATCTTTCGCATCGTGTGAAAGTACGTAGGCACGAGATGCGATATCTCGGCGAGCAACCTTCCCCCGTAACCCGTAGTTAGGCGAACTATGTGGACTCTAATTTCTTGTTCCAGACGAGAATACGTAGGCATATAACTGATGTGTTCTGTCGAGTCATTTTCTTTTCTTTTCAGACCAGATCTTTAGCGTAGATAGATATAATCAACCCGTCAGATAAACAAAACAAGCATGGATCCCATCGAGTACGATGGACTTGAGGGGTGCTAATACCTTCCCCTTGCGTAACTGACTCCCGAATCCGGACATGGTTGCGATGACCTTGTCTTATACGTTTTCGTCATGTTTTTCCGATCGTTTCCTTTCCCTTTATGTGGGATAAATAACGAAAGGTGGCTACTCTTCTATTTTGCCGGCACCTTATTTTCGGAGTAGCGCCAGCTGGCGACTCTGCTGGGGACTTATAGCTCCTGCGGACTTTTCCCATCCCCCAGGATGGGACCATTTCCCATCCCCTGTGCGAGTCAATCCTAGCGCCTGTGTGTTTACCTGTTGGGTTTATTTATCGCACTTTTACTTTCCACATTTTATTTTCAGTATGATATTATTATTGTGTTGTTGTGGGAAGGGGCTCTGATGAGTGAGAAGCTAGACCCAGGCTTGAGTGTACTTAGCATTAGTTGTGGAAAGTAGTGGGCGCGTGCTTGCTTTGTCGGCACTAGTGTCTCACGAAATCCACGCTCAGACGAGGTTCTCCCGGTTGACTTCTTTTCCAGCCCTTTGGGCTTGAGGGGTTGTTGGTTTGGAGAATTGTCGACTCTGGGGACCGATCATTTGTTACTCAGCTGAGTGAGGCCACTTCAAGAGATGATGATGCCACACTTTCTGGGTATCGTATCATCGTTTATTGAAAGGCTGTGACGCTGGGAAATGCATAGGATGCCATACCTTGTCTGTGATTAGGTCCATACCTGTGAGCGGGGTCGGGTTATTGCAGGAAACCTTAACCTTCAGACTACCTGGTTTTCTTGGCAGTGAATCAATATTGTTAGGTTCAGAGGGTTCTTATCATCAGAGATGTGGTTGTTCTCGACAGTGCATATTTATTGGTCCTCTTCAGGGTTGTATTATCAGAGCAGTTGTGATTGTGTTGGAACAGAGCCTCGGTCTCCTCAGCAGCACAATCTTGATCCCCTGTTGCATGTTTGTAGTTTGCATTTTGCATAAATCATTTGCATAGCAGGTACATTGAACTGTTCTCCTAACCCTCTGTCGGTGCAGGTTTCAGGATTGCCGATCAGCGAATTCATCGCTACTCTACGAGAAGTAACTGCAAGAAAGCAATGGATCAAATGCAAACTGAGATGCAGGAGATGAGCGACAGGATGGCGCAGTTCATACAAGTGATGGAAACTGTGGCCAAGGGCCAAGAGCAGCTTCAGACTCTGGTGCAGCCTCTGATTGCCAGGGTTGACAGTCAAGGTGTGCTACATGGAGGGGTTGCTACTGATCCTCCTTATGGCAAGACTCTCCAAGCTGGTGATGCTGTACCAGTGGTTGTCCTCAATACGACTGAGAACGGTAACCGAGCTGGGAATGGGAATGTGACTGGTAATGGTAACGGCATGTGGAAACCAACGATAATATTGGTGCTGGAAATGCTGGTTTCAATGTTGGAACTGGGAATGCTGGTTTCGGTGTTGGTGCTGGAAACACTGGTGTAGGTATTGGTGCTGGCAATGCTGGGTTTGGTGGTGCCAATCAGGGCTATGGCAATCAGGGTTACAGCAATCAGGGCTTCGGTAAAGCAGGTTTTGGCAACACAAGCAACAACGGTTACAATGCTGGTTTCGGGCCAGGTGCTGGCAATCAGGGTTTTGGTAATATGGGGAACGGTCCCAGGTTCAATCAGACTGGCTTTGGTCCTAATGCTGCTTATGCTGGGTATGATAATGGGGATTCTCATTGGGGCGAGGATCATCAAGAAGATGCTTTCCCTCCTCCAGGCAGGGATCTTGAGATGCCCACTGACAATGACCGAAGGTTCAAGATGTTGGAGGAACAAATGAAAAATCTTGCTAATCAGAATTCTACGGGGTTGGACATGGCCAATATGGGGTTGGTTCCTGGCTTGAGGGTGCCGCTCAAGTTCAAAGCGCCCACTTTTGACAAGTATAAGGGGGATACTTGCCCAAGAGTTCACGTGCGGTCTTACTATCGGAGAATGTCCGCTTATTCTGATGACGAAAAGATGTTGATGCATTTTTTCCAAGATAGCTTGTCTGGACCGTCGTTAGAATGGTATATGGGGTTAGAGCCTACTCAGATTGGTAGCTGGAAAGAGTTGGCGGAAGCTTTTGTCAAGCATTACCAATATAACAGCGACCTTGCGCCGAACAGGGTCCAACTCCAATATCTTTCTCAGAAGAATGGCGAGAGTTTCAAAGAGTACGCCCAGAGGTGGCGTGAGCTTGCAGCTAGGGTGCACCCACCCATGGTATAGCATGAGTTGGTGGATATGTTTGTGGGCACTTTCTCTGGGCTGTATTATGACAGGCTCATCAATTGTACGACGACTAACTTTTATGAGTTAATACTCTTGGGGAAACGTATAGAGAACAGCATTAAGATCGGTAAAATTCAAGCAGGAGAATCAACCTCAGCTGGAGGTGGTAAAAAGGTTTTTGGGAACAAGAGACGGGGGGATACTAATTCAGTATACAGCACCTGAGGAAGAGGTAGAGGTCGAAACCAATACCGTCAGCAGCAGATTGCTAGTGTGACAATTCCTGTACCGCAACAACAGCAACAACAGCAGCAGCAGAGCCAGCAGCATCCTGCTCAACAAAGAATTCAGGATAGAGAAAGGGCCGTGAAAAGTGTATTTGATGTACCTCCACTACCGTATGCTCAGCTTCTTCCGACTTTGTTATAATTGCAGCTTGTTGAGAAAAGGACGTTAGCTCCGCCGAAGGGCACGCCTCCTTTTGGTTATGACACCAATGCACATTGCGAATTTCACTCTAGGGCACCCGGTCACGGCATCGAGAACTGTCATGCATTCAAGCACAAGGTGCAAGATTTGATAGATAGAAAGGCTATAAACTTAGGTAATGAGGCGCCCAATATTGAGAAAAACCTGATGCCGTCTCACGAATCTGCACAGGTGGGTGCAATATTAGAAGATACCAGCCTGAATTTGGTTATGAATGTGGATGAATTGAAGACGCCTCTGGGTTGTGTAAAGAGTAGGTTGCTGAAAGGGGGAGCGTTCCCTGGTTGTGATACAGATTGCGTTGACTATTTGGCCCGGCCTGAGGGTTGTGATAACTTGAGAAGAGGTATTCAAGGGCTGATTGACGAAGGAACATTGCAATTCGACCGTACTGCTGAAGAGAAGCCTGTTGAGGCAATAGCTGAAAAGCAGGGCGAAGTTGCAATGGTTACAATTCCGTTTAAGACTATCACGATATCGACGCCTCCCAAGAGGCCGACCATTACAATAACCAAGGCTTGACCCGTTCCATATGAAAGCACTAAAGCCATCCCTTGGAACTATGGGGAGGAATTTTACTACAATGGAGAAAAGATTAACCTGGCAAGCCCGCCGGTGGGGTCAGTTGATAACCTTGTGGGGGCAGGGGGCATAACCCGCAGTGGCAGAATTTTTGCGTCACCAGAAGTAGAAGCTGAGAGAATTGCCAAAGGGAAAGGTAAAGCCAATGAAGAAGGACCCTCTCAAGAGAAGGAAAAAGAGGCTTTGACCAAAGATGTGGAAGAATTTATGAGATTAATTCGGAAGAGTGATTATAAAATTGTCGATCATCTGCAGCAGACGCCTTCCAAGATCTTAGTTTTGTCATTGTTGCTTTGTTCCGAGGCTCACCAGAACGCTCTGCTGAAAGCCCTTGACGCTGCTTTTGTACCCCAGAAGATATCCGTTAATCATCTCGAAGGAGTGATTGCGCACGTGAACACGGGACATGGCCTTGGCTTTACAGATTTTGATTTGACACCCAGGGGCCGCAACCACAACAGTGCGTTGCATATTTCAGTTGAGTGTAAGGGCACCGTCATGTCTCATGTCCTTGTTGACACTGGTTCGTCCCTGAATGTTTTTCCCAAGAAGGCACTGTTGATGCTAGATACCCGAGGTATAATTTGCACGCCAAGCGACTTGGTAGTGAGAGCTTTTGACGGGACTAGAAGGTCCGTGTTTGGAGAATTGACTTTGCCAATCCAGGTCGGTCCAGAGGTGTTTGATACCGTGTTTTATATTATGGATATACAGCCAGCTTATAACGGTTTGCTTGGACGACCTTGGATTTACGCAGCAGGGGCTGTAACATCTACGTTGCACCAAAAGCTTAAGTATATGGTCGGTGGTAGCACTGTCACCATATGTGGGGAGGAAGACAACCTGGTAAGTCACCTGTCGTCGTTCAAATATGTCGAAGTGGATGGAGAGATCCATGAGACATTGTGCCAGGCTTTTGAAGGGGTGCAGATCAGAGACAAATCTCCTGTCATAAGCAGTGGACCAGAAGTGGCCATGTCTTCATACAGAGAAGCCCAAGCGGTAGTTCAGGCCGGGGAGACCAAAGGTTGGGGCCAAGTTCTGGAGATTCTGGTTAAGCAGGACAAGTTTGGCTTGGAGTATCGCCCGTCATCGTCATCTTCTTCACAAAGCGCGCCAAAGTTCAAGGGGCCGATTGTGTTACTCCGGGAGGAGTCATTTTTGAAACGATTAATGTTGTGTCTAATAGTGAGGATGAAGATAGCGACTGTGACATGGATTCGTGGATCAAGCCCAGCGAGCCAGGACAAAGCCTATGCAACTGGTCTATCCAGGACTTTATTCAAGTGACGCCGAAACAGTAATGCCTTGTTTTTTCGATTATTGTACAATCCTATGTCCTACCCGGGGCATAGTGGTTTTATTTCAGGGCCTACTTGTTTATGTGTATGCTTTTCTTTAATCATCAAATAAAGGCGTTTTTCTCATGCAAATTTTGTGATCCCTGTTTTCCTATTTTTATTTTTTACAATAAAATGGCAATGTGGTTGTATGCTTCGTTTGCATATCATTTGAAGCATTTAACCCTTTCTCTTGCAGGATCCATATTTCAGATGACACCAATCAAGAACTCCCTATGACTCGCTTCGACTTTGAGCACCCGATATTTCAAGCCGAGGAAGAGATTGTTGAGGACGATGACTTACCAGAAGAGTTGACTCGTCTGTTGAGACAAGAAGAGAGAATCATTCTGCCTCATCAGGAGGATATCAAGGTCGTTAATTTGGGTTCCGAAGAAGTTTTCAGGAACGTCCGGATAGGGGTTGCGCTACAAAGCGATATCAAGAAGAGACTTGTCGAGATGCTGCGAGAGTATAGTGACATCTTTGCTTGGTCTTATGAAGATATGCTTGGGTTAGACACTGATATTATGGTCGACCGCTTGCCATTGCGTGAAGACTGTCCGCCAGTCTAGCAAAAGCTTAGAAGAACGAAACCAGATATAGTCGTAAAGATTAAAGAGGAAGTACAAAAACAGTGGGACGCTGGTTTTCTAGCCGTTACAACTTACCCTCCTTGGGTTGCCAATATAGTACCTGTACCAAAGAAAGATGGTAAGGTACGGATGTGCGTTGACTATCGGGATCTGAACAAGGCGAGCCCTAAGGATGACTTCCTGCTTCCTCATATTGACGTGTTTTTCGATAACACTGCTCAATTCTCTGTGTTTTCCTTCATGGACGGATTTTTGGGCTATAATCAAATTAAGATGGCGCCAGAGGATATGGATAAAACAACTTTTATTACCCCGTGGGAACGTTCTGCTATAATGTGATGCCCTTTTGTTTGAAGAAAGTTGGGGCAACATATCAGCGTGCTATGACAACGCTCTTTCATGACATGATGCATAAAGAGATTGAGATATATGTTGACGATATGATTGCCAAATCCCAGACGGAGGAAGAGCATCTAGTGAATCTTCTGAAATTGTTTGAGAGGCTTAGGAAATTCAGGATGAGGCTGAATCCTAATAAGTGCACCTTCGGGGTGAGATCTGGTAAGCTACTAGGGTTCATTGTTAGTGAAAAAGGAATTGAGGTTGATCCTGCAAAAATAAAAGCTATACAAGAAATGCCAGCGCCAAAAACGGAGAAAGAGGTTCGTGGCTTTTTGGGGAGATTGAACTAAATTGCCCGATTCATATCTCACCTCACAGCCACGTGTGAACCAATGTTTAAATTGTTGAAAAAAGACCAGGCAATCGTCTGGGATGAAAATTGTCAAAAGGCGTTTGAAAGAATAAAAGAATACTTGCAGTAACCTCCAGTATTGATACCCCCAGTAGCCGGGAGACCACTGATCATGTACTTGATGGTTCTTGAGAACAACATGGGTTGTGTTCTCGGTCAACATGACGAGACTGGACGAAAAGAGCATGCAATCTATTACTTGAGTAAAAAGTTCACGGATTGTGAATCCTGTTACTCGATGCTCGAAAAGACGTGTTGCGCTCTTGCTTGGATCTCTACACTTTCCATAATTAACAAGCAAGGGAATTGAAGCTTCTTGGAGACGTTTTGAGTGCAAATTCGTGTTCACCATAGTTGGAAATTTCAAGCAAAAGTGAAAATTGGATCTCACTGATTGGGCCTCTAACTCATCAAAATCACTTCTATATAAGTTCAGAAAGTGGTTTTGATCAAGTTTGGTGTTCATTTCGTGCCATAGCCAGAGATTGCAAGTTGAATTTTCAAGCTCCAAGTGCAAATCGTGATTTCAATTCTAGAGGAATTCAAGGCAAATTGAGGATTGAATCATCTTCAGCATCAATCATAAAGTGAATTTGCACAGTTTGAGGCCAAGGATCATGCTCTAACTACTCCAATTTGAAGCTTCAACTCAGGTATGTAACCTTCAAAATTCTTGTAGATTCATGATGATCTAGCATGTTTTAGCATGAGGTTAAGGTTTAGGAGAGATATTAGATGGATTCTGGATTAAAATCGTGGAGTTTAGAGACAATTCTAAGTGTGAACCATTTTCTGTTGAGACCTATAACTGTTTGATCTTAAGGCTTTAGCATGAATGGATTAGTTTATGATGATCTGTGAAGTATAAGGAGAAGATTTGTGGTTTCAATTGAAGGATTGATGAGATTTCAGAACTTGGTGCATTTTAGGATTTCTATCGTGTTTTGAGTTCTAGGAGGATTTAGGATGAATGAACATGATATTTGGATTCAGCGTGAAAATTGGAGTGGAATGATGTAAGTTTTGTTGTGCTTCCTTGACCTGTAAATGATGGTTCGCCAGAGAAGACGGTGGCGCGGCCACCGGACCGTCGTCTGGTTCACCTGGACTGTTTTCCCTCCATCTGAGGTTTCAAACGAGGACGAAGACCCTGAGCCCTTGGATCAGTCTGAAGAGGAGACTTTGTAATCAGAACCAACGCATGAGATCTAATCCTGAGATTGACCTTGACCAAGTGAAACGCGCGCGTCTTATTAATGCGCTGGCAGCTCCAGATCCTTTAGATCAGCTTACCAAGTCACTTGATCCTGCGCTCCTCATTTAATCTTGGCATTTGATTTTCTTAATTCTTTTTTTAATTCATTTTCTTTTATTTTAATTGCTTATTTCTTTCAAAATTCATAATAAATCCATTATTGATCAAAAAAATACCATAAAAATATGAGCATGATCTAGATTTAATTCTTGATTTTCTGATGCTTTTACATTACATTTTCATGCAGTTTCCAATTTAATTTGATTTTTTCCATTTTTATTAATTCTTTATTTTGGCTTATTTCTTCATGTTTTTTTGCTGAATTTTGATTGGTTGTTTGGCATAGAAATTGGGGCTGATTTTTGGCTTGCTGGTAGATTAGAGATGCATGATCCCTTAGGATTTAATTCAGATTTTTTAGACAACATTAGGTTCTGTTTAGGACTAGTTCCATTGACCTCCCATTTTTAGGGTTTCTTTTGACCTCTTTGGTTTTTTAGGATTTCTTTAGGTGCCTTCCCTTTAGATTAAGGCTCTGATCCTTTAACCACAAACCAATAACATGTTTAGGATCCCTTAGAAAATTTGGTATAATTTTAGAAGGTGTTTTAGGATTTTAAGTAGATTTAACATTTAAGGTGTTGATTAGGGTGTTTCTAGTGTAGCCTTTCCCTTAGGTGAATCTCAAAGGTGGATTTTATTGCAAATAAGATCCTAAATCTCTTGCGGTGGTTCATTATACATCTTGAGGTCTCTTTAGCTTGAATACCTAGGCTTGAATTGGTGTTTAGACCTCCCTTTAGTAGCTTTCTTGTAGCTTGTTCAATTAGGGTTTAGGAAGAGCTTAGTTTGGTTTCTCTTTCTTCAAATAAACATGGATTGCTTTGATTGCTTTCCATTCCCATACTATGATTCAAGGTCCCTATGTGGAAGCCTCATCTTTCCTTTGGAAGGATGTGTGGCATTTCACAAGAGGTAGAACCTTTGAGGATGCCTATCTCAGATGTATGGTTGAGTGCCAGGATGGATTCCCCTGGTTTCCATCCTGCTTCCCATCATCAATCAATAATCTTGATGTTAACTCTCTTCTCTCTTGTTGGAGCTTGAAGGTGGAGATCTTCCTTCTCTTGAAGATGGTTTGGACTTGAAGTTGTTTGCAGACTGTTTGATTGTTTTGCTGTTAGATCTGCTTTGTTGTTGAACTGTTTGTCTGCTGTTTTTGTCTGCTGTATTTTTCTGATTGCTTGACTGTTGCTTGTGTGACTGTTTGGTGTGTTGCATTAGACTAGGCCTCATGTAGATTTTTTCTAGGTCTAAGAGCATCCTAAAGGTTGAGACTAGCTCCCTTAGCTTGTCTGCATTAGAGGTTGAGTCTGTCTCCCTCTGCTTGACTGTTATTATCTGGCTTTGCTTGCTGGCTTAAGGTTGAGTCTGTCTCCCTTGCGTGTGCTTTGTGTGTTGCCTTTGGGCTTGCTTGATCTAGAAGTTGAGCTTGGCTCCTTCTGCTTGTTTGTTGCATTGCATGCATTTTATTTACCGTTGTTTCTTTACAGTTATTTCTTTTGCTTTTGTTTTCCTTTGCCATGTTCCCCTAGGAACTCTGACTTCTCTTGCTCAAGAGAAGTTATGACAGACATTAGGGTTCTAACCATGCATGATAACATTAGGTAGTTCCCTCCTAACCTTAACCATAGGTTCAATTTTGCATGAAAACTTTAGGATTGGATCAGTTCCCCTTTAGTGCGTCTTTTCTCTTCTCATCTTCAAACAAATCAAGATACAGTAATAAAGGTTAATTGATGTCGTATGCTACGAGCCTTAATCTACTTGAGAAAGGGTTGTTGGAGAGTTTCTTTCCAACAGTTTGGATGTTTAGTATGGCACCCTTTGGGTGACATGTGACGCATTCACTCTCAGGCCATAGTCTCTATTGCGATATTGGTTGCAAACATCCATAAAAGACACTTCTTCTAAAAAACAGAAAACAAAGATCAAACATCTTTTTGTCCTCTTTGACCTTTAATCCCTGGAAACCATTTTCATAAGGAGAGTTTTGTTAACTCCCGGTTCTACCGCAAACGGTAAACACCTAAGTCTCCGTCGAGCGAGCTGCATACACTAAACTGCTGGAACCGTCTGTTAACCCTACTCGGATAAAAAAGACAAACTTGTGTCTCCTCTTGTTGTCCCGAACTATGTTTGCTCTGATCTTTCGCGCCGTGTGAAAGTACGTAGGCACGAGATGCGATATCTCGGCGAGCAACCTTCCCCCGTAACCCGTAGTTAGGCAAACTACGTGGACTCTGATTTCTCGTTCCAGACGGGAATACGTAGGCATAGACTGCTGTGTTCTGCCGAGTCATTTTCTTTTCTATTCAGACCATACCTTTAGCGTAGATAGATATAATCAACTCGTCAGATAAACACAACAAGCGTGGATCCATCGAGTACGATGGACGTGAGGGGTGCTAATACCTCCCCCTTGCGTAACCGACTCCCGAATCCGGACATGGTTGCGATGACCTTGTCTTATACCTTTTCGTCAGGTTTTTCCGATCGTTTCCTTTCCCTTTCTGTGGGATAAATAACGAAAGGTGGCGACTCTTCTGTTTTGCCGGCACCTTATTTTCGCAGTAGCGACATAACCCTCTTAGGGGACGTCTGTAACGCCCCCTTCTATACCCCCCAAATAAAACAATAATATAAATAGGCACATATACATTTTATTAGAGTATGATTTAAAATACGGTATGGAAGAAGTATGTCACATTATTACCAATAAAACACTCAACACATGCTCTATAAAAATATGCAACAGTGGAATAGTTTTCAAAGTAGAGGAACTTAGTCCTTAAACCCACATCTCAATGTTTAAAGTTAAAGCGGAAGAATAAAACATTTGAATTACTTCAAAACATTTGATCACATAAATACATGTTATCCAGTTGTTCATCAATCATTCATGTTACAAAACATCATCAACTGATACATCACAAATGTATCACAAAAGAATGCTATACAAGCCTAACTACCCGGTGTTACAAAATCAGAGCAGTCTGACTCAAAAGAATGAAGCTATACTTCACAAAAGAAACCTCTAGCAACCTAATCTGCAATGCCTCATAGAGCATTATAAAACAGCAGAAGGGTGAGAAATATTACCATAATAATCAATGCATAAGATTATATATATATATATATATATATATATATATATATATATATATATATATATATATATATATATATATATATATATATATATATATATATATATATATATATATATATATATATATATATATATATATATATATACAAGTAACAATTACATATAATCCACATTTCTCACCACAATTCATTCATAGCTCATCATACATTTCACGACATGTATAAACACATATGAATAATAATATAACACATTTCATCATGCACCAATCCATCATTCATAACTCACCAATTTACCAATTCACACACAAGCATAATTCATATAACAATGACATCAATGCTATGTGACTCAATCACGGCTCAATGCAACTCAATGCTATGTGGTACCAACACTTGTTATCATTTTTCGGTTTTTACACTTAAACCGGGTCCACCCTTCTAAACCGATAACAACAAAGCCCGTCCCCTAGGCTTCAAACCCACCCTTCTAGGTTTGGGACAAGCCACTAGTCTCCACGAAACTAGCAAACATTGCCTCTTGACTAAATGATGCATATGCAATCAACCAACAAAAATGCACTTAAGACCGTTCCCGCATCTTAATCCCATGCATTCAAATAATTCATCCCTTCAAGAATTACAACATGATTGCACACACAACATATTCATAACAATTCAAGGCATTCACATTCAATACCACCATCACATTCATCAAAATAATGCACACATATCCACGATATGTTCCCATGCATTACATACATTAGCATACAACAATATGTATTCACATACTTATTAGACAATACACACATATTCACTAATATGTTCTCATGTATTCCTAATCAATTCAAACAATACACATATCACAATCTAGGATTCACGCCCAAAGGCTACCCACAGCTCATCACAATAGTACACAAGTTATTCATCTCACATAGGGTTAACATAATTGAACCAAGCAATTAACCATTGGATGGATAAAATAGAAAAGAAACAATGATGTCCTGCTCGCCACCCTTCGCCTGGCGAAGCCATTAGCGAACGCTCGCTGGGACCTTCGCCCGGCGAACTCGCCAGCGAACAAAAGTCAGTAGCTACTGACTTGATTCGCTACCCTTCGCTGATGTACTCGCCTGGCAAACCATCGCTACTCACCTTCGCCTGGCGAACTTGCCAGCGAAGACCACTCGGAGTTTTCTTGAATTATTCTCCAACTATTCACTGAGCTTCGCCCGGCGAAGCTTCGCCTTCACTCGCCTGGCGAGAGCCAGCGAACCTGCGATATCAGAACCCTCATTCTGTCCCAAAACTTCTACCCTCCAAAAATCGACCGATTCTCACCAAACAAGTTCCAATAATGTTAACCCCACATCACCCGACTATTCTACGGTATTATATCCAGTTGCTAACCGATTAAACTACGATTCTACCAATTAAATCCATTTTGCCCTAACTTGAAAAATGGTGAAAACTCACAACAAAACCCAACCCACACATATATAACCACATACATTGACTAGATAATAATTTTTCTCACCCTTACCTTAATTTAATCGAAGCTTGAAGTTGATTCTTGATGATTTCTCCAAGTTTCCCTTTTCTCTTCTCTTTTCTCCTCTTTCTCTATTCTTTCTCTTCTATTTTCTTTCTATCCAATTCTTTCCACTTATCCCTTATATACTTCTATTATTTTCTTTCCTTCCCATTTCTCTCTTCAATTATCTACCAAATAAATCCAATTAATCCAAATCATTAAGATTAATTCCAATAAATCAATTAATTAACATAATTAATTAATTAATGAAATTTGGGCTGTTACAACGTCCCCAGTGAAGTCGCCATTTCTGTTGTGGTGAGAATCGTGATACCAAGCTATTGATTAACTTGAATCTTAATCCATCAAATTCACAACCGATCTTTAATTTATCCGAAGGAAAGGTCTAAAGAAAGAAAAACCTTAAAAATGAAAAGCAAAAGGCAAGGCCTAAAGCTGAGCAAAGAGAGATCTAAAGGTTCAGGGGTTGGTTATGCATAGGGTAGGTATTTCACATCCTAAACATCTGTTGTACTCTACAGGAACCTCTTGTTAGTATTTGTGTTATGCTAAAGTTGCTTGCTAAGGGAAATGTGCTAAGGTAAAGATCTAAATTATATACAAAGTATGCTCGCCAAGACATTGCATCTCGTGCCTACGTATCCTGACGGGAATGGAATCAGAGCAACCGTAGTTCCCCTGGTGGGGTGAAGAACTCTTGACTATGGTCAAGGTTCCAAAGGGAAAGTAAATGTCTACGGCGAGGCACTTACATAGAGTGCGGAGACTCTAAACTAAAGTTAAGTTAGCAAGGAAGGGAATGTCCACGGCGGGATAACTAAATAGAGTTCGGCGACTCCAAGCCTAAGTTGCAAAGGTAAACACGGGGAATGTCCACGGCGGGACGACTAAATAGAGCACAACGACTCTAATTCTAAATTGTAAATGTTAACAGGAAGTTAGTTGTTAGTGAGGGAGAAAGAAAAGATTGGCTCGCTAAGAAATCGCATCTTATGCCTACGTATTCTCAACGAGAAATCAGAGTGTTCGTAGTTCCCCTGGTTAGGGGTGAGGAACTCTTGACTGTGCTCATGGTTCCAAAGGGATGTAAGCATTCATAGGAAAGTACTAACATGGAGTGCGGAGACTCCTAAATCTATGTTGAGATTGTTATGGTAGAGGGTGTCCACGGCGGGACGCTAAACATGAGTACGGCGACTCAGATCCTAAGGTTAGGATAAAGGGTAAAGGATGTCCACGACGGGACGCTAAAAGTGAGCACGACGACTCAAATCCTAAAGTTAGGATAAAAGTTAAAGAATTTCCACGGTGGGACGCTAAACATGAGTACGGCGACTCAGATCCTAAGGTTAGGATAAATGGGGTAAAGGTAAAGGATATAATATGTAAACACAATGTCACAACAACGTAAGCAGAAAGGTTCAAAACCTCAGGGGGATAATCAAAAGTTTTTAAAGGTGAACCACCTAAATGTGTACAAGCAAAGTTGAAATTCAAACTTAAATGCACAAGGAAGCTAACAAGCCAAGTTCATGTCAATTTCAAATTAAACTCAAATGGAATTAAAGTTTTGAAATGAAGAATGAGAGATAGGAGGGTGAAAACTAAATGGGTTATAACTTGCTCATAATGCAAAGTGTTTCTAAAATAGGATTTTTAGAATTATTTAAACATCATATGGAAATATGTTACAACACAAGAATTTTTCAGAAATAACCACTTAAAAATGATTTAAAATGGAGAAGTTATGTGGTTTTTAAGTTTGTGAATAAAACATAAAAATCTAAATGATAAAAAGAATAAAATGCACATGGTAAGACAATGAGTCAAACAAATTTGATTATTTAAACATGTTAACAAACATGTATGAATAATACAAGATCAATCTCACAAGAAAAATCAAGTTAAAAGTTGAAAAAGTTTAAGAACATCATGGTAAAAACCCTAAAAACAGTCATGGTAGCATGTGAAATGCAAATGGAAAGTTCACATTTATGAGTTTTAGGTTTACCTCTTGAAGAAAGCTTAAGCAATAAGAAAACCAAAGATCTTGAGAGCTCTTCCAAGATCTGAAAATGTTCCTAGGATGATGAATAGATGCTCCAAACAACCTCGAAGCAAGCTAGTGGACAAAATGCCTTGTAAATGAAGGAAAATCTCCAAAATCTAAAGATTTCAAAGACCAACTCAGTATAACCTTGTTACATAAGTGTGGAAGTGATTTGTATAGCTTAAATACATCATATTTTATGTGTTTGAAGTGTTTCTTGAGTTGGAAGAAGTTTGGAAATGGTTTTGAAAGGTGTTTTGCAAAAGGAGATTTTGAGGGATTTTGGAAACTTAATGAGATTTTACAAGAACTTGTGATTGTGTAAGGAAGGGAGTTCTAGCTGGTTTCTATCATGGAACTTGTGTGTTTGTGATGTAGGAAGTTAGTTCTATTTATAGCCAAAAGCCTTGGATCAAGGTATGGGTAAAAGTGAAGCAAATTGCCAATTTTAACCTTCCATCATGAAAATCTTTGAGTTTTCCAATGCAATCTTCATCTTTGTCTTTAAGCCACTCTACTAAGATATTCTCCATGCCCCATAGATTTTTTCCATCATTATTGATAGGATAGGAGGTGACTTGTTGAATTAAAGTTGATGATTTGACAAGGGTAGCCACCTTTTTTCTCTTTCTTCACTATTCACTTTTGCAACTTGCATTAAATAATAATTTCCTTTGATTTTGGTGTCATTTTCTTGGGAATTGATGTACAAATATTCATTATCAATATAAAAATCATAAATGAGGCTTAATCTTTGATTAGAATCGATTTGGAGAGGTCTTAGAATCAAAAAACTCATGCTGACCTGGTTTTGCCAATGCGAGTTTTTGCCAACTTGTGGACCTCGGTTCTCTCTAACCAGGAAGAGTTATGGAACAAACTTGTACTTTTTAGAAAGCCCCAATTAGGTAATACAATATTTATTTTTGTTTTAGGAACTCATTCCTCTTAAAACTAGGTCAAAAACCCTTGTGTGGTTAAGGAGTTATGGCTTTGCCCTTTTCAAAACCTTAATTCCCCAACTTTTCGATTACTTCTCAATTCTTGATCAATTGGTCACAAAAATTCATGATTAGATATTAAATGATTTTGGGAACACATTTGGCTTCAATTTTGGGTTAAAACCCTATTGGTCAATGGTTTGACTTTTTTGTCAACGAAACGATCGATCGATGACGCTCAGATCGACTGTTGTTGTTCTGGGTCTTCTGAGGCTTTGAAACTTCTTGAGTGGACTTCCCTAAGCCATATGAGCTTAATGGACCATACTTCCATCATCGGAACACCTTTTAAATCAAAAGTCAAACCATAGTTGACTTTTCCTGATCAGAAACCCTAATCGGGGATCCAGAACTGCACTGTTTTTAATCTTTGTGTGAAAACCTCAAATTGGATTCATACTTGACCCAATGGAGTATTATTGATGGTGTAGAGACATTCTTCATGGATAATAAATCCAAGGCATTGACTGATTAAATCGTTGAAACCTCGATTTCCAACTGTACGGAACCCTAGTTCACATGTATCTTAACAAAGACAAACTTGAAATAGGTTAAGGTTAGATAAACAGTGATAATGCTCCTAAACTGATGATGAAGATCTAAGAGGTCAAAATTTAGGGTGCAACACTATGATCCAAGCCTCCTAGCCCAAGCTTTGAATTAATTTTAACAATGGCAATATCTATGTGACATGTTTCATTTCCATTTTGCAACTAAATTCCAATCACGGATGGACCATGACCAGGGAAGCCATCTCTAGATTTTGAAACGCTCACTAGGTATAAAGAGTTTTTTTTTCTTATTCGAAACATTTCCATAATACATTGGATACAAGGCGTGAAGTGCCAAGGTTGGGGATATCTAATTTCTAAGTCTCACAAGGCAAGAACACATATTACAATCTCCCTACATTCTAGCTTCTAAGGTGCAACTTCTAAACTGTGAGTACCCCAAGATCTCTCTGATGGCATTTCCCCCCTCATGTGATCACTTGATTTCAACCTGTATTACTTCATGATAACGTCACATTTCAGGAAGAAGAGTTACCGGTAATCGCAATATGAAGTGCATAAGCATGCATTTCTTTTTTCCTTTTATCAAAGGCTTTAATTGACGTGGTAACGGCATTGAAACCAAAGAATTCGTTCTGAGAGCAGCTACAACCTGACGTCAAGAACAAGATAAACATAGTGAGTTCTCAACGACAACACAAAATACCAAAACTTCATAACTTAAAGAATGGCTCAAATAAATGCACAACATGCCAAAATTCACATTACAATTCAAAAGAGTACGAGTTATGAGTCACCGGACAGAGATAATGAAAGTCCTAAGAGATAAAACCGATACAATGTGTCAAAGTTGTTTAATGTTCTGACCTTTGTAATCAAGACTTCATTGCCATCAAAGCTGCTTTATCATCATGGCAATCCTTATCCAAAGCAAGTCGCCACGGTTTTTGTCAAGCTTCACATGTGAAGAATTGCCAAAACTTCTCCTTGTCATACAATTCACCATGCCCAAAGTTGCAAAATGCATATGAAAATAAATTGAGACAAAGCGTTAGTGCAATGCAAGCAGGCAAGAACATGTATAATTCAAAACCAATGGCAATGAAAAAGATGGAAGACAATTAAGAGTAGCAAAGACAACCACACACTTTGGTTAGAAAGAATCATAATGAACCAAAACATTTACTACCTTTCAATACAATCAATAAGATTAAATCAAATCAAGAAAAGAACCATGATCGCTCTCTTTCCTAACATATAAGAACACGTCCCAACATAATCATATCAAACAAGGAAATTCATAAAGCAAAGAATCAAAGACTTGTCCTTTCCAAATGGTTCCCGACATGTTTAGAATCACTTTATTTCATTTCCAAAACAAGAGTTGACTCTAAGTTATGATAATTAATTGTGCGAAAGCTATAAGAAGGCGTTGTAGCAGGATCACAAAGGGGGGGAGGCCGCAGAATAATAACCCTAATTTCCACAAATTCATAAATTCCACAGCAAATCCCAAATCAAACCCTAACAGAGATTCACAGTCACCACAACAACCACAAACATAAGCCCTAACACAAAACTCAGAAATCCCCAATTCAAAACCCTAGAAAAATCGTGAAGAAACACTTATCTTTTTGTGATTCCTTCTTCTCGGAGTTCATCGCCGCGAATACCCATTTCCGTCCATACCCTCCACCGCGAAATCCCGATCCGAACCTTTGCACACATTGCAGGAAAATGCCATCTCGAGCCACCGTCTTTCCTCTCTCATTGCATCAAAACCCCCTGATAAAAAGCATTGAACCATGAGTTTTCTGTGGCTAACATTAATCTTTTCTTGTTGTTGTTTATTGTTGTAGGAAATTTGAAGAAGAAATTGAAAAGGAAAAAGGAGATCGGAGAAGACGATGAAAGGAGAGGAAGCGAGAAAGAGGCGAACAGAGTTGGTGAGAGAGAGGGAGAAGAATGGCTAACGGCGGACACCAAGAAAGAATAGGGGGATTAGGGTTTCAATTTTTATTTACTTGTTTATATTGTAATATTCGCACGCCCACTGTATTATCATATACCCACGCCATCATCACCATTAATCACTTATCTAATCACATCACACGGTCTCACAGACGCACGTCCACCATAAACTTTCACAGACACACACACAGGATCATCCGCCCAACCTTCTTTCTATTTATCCTTTTGGTTGTTTTTTTGTAATATTATAATTAATATATACTAACAAACTAACCAAAACTAACTACTAACATTTTATTATTAAAAATATAAAAATAGTTAATAAATGAAAGAAAAACCCAAAAAATAAAATAAATATTTATCTATTTAAAAAAAATCCAAAAAAATGTTTTATTTTTCTAAAATGATTTAGAACTTTTTAATTCACTTTTAGCTCTTTTTCTATAAAAAAAAACTCTAATCTTTTTTTAGATAATTCCATCTTTTTTTAATTAATTTCCAATATTATCTTATAACTTAGATCTAATTTTTTTAATTACATACAAAGTCTCAAAAATGAAAACAAAATAATTAACTTTAATTTTCCAATTAAATTGACTTCTCATTTTTTAATCATAATCGCATTTAACCCTTTCAATTTATCAAATTTAATTCAAACTCTAATTATGCTTATTGTACCACCGTTGCACCTTAATACCGCATCCTTGTCATCAATCATACATCATTGCTATTACCCATTTAGCCGCTTTATCTTATCACTCATTCCTCTCCGAAGGAAAGGTTCACCATTTGACCCCCGTGTCAATGCCTTTACCCTCACCCATCCAAGCCTTAGGATTTGAGTCCCCGTACTCACCTTTTAGGCGTCCCTCCGTGGACATTCTCCCTTTATCCTAGCCTTACGATTCGAGTCTCTGTACTCATGCTTAGGCGTCCCTTCGTGGACATACCTTTTCAACTCAACTTTCAATTGTAGATTCGGAGTCTCCGCATTCCAAGTAAGTGTTTCCATATGAACGCTTATTCCCCCCTAGAACTTTGACCACAGTCAAGAAGTTCCTCTTCAACCCTTTAGGGGAACTACAGATACTTTGATTCCATTTCCGTCAGGATATGTAGGCACAAGATGCGACGTCTTGGCGAGTATACTTAGAATTAAACCACTAGGTCTTTTATCCTTAAGCAGATAACCATTTGCAATAAAAAACATAAAACAAGAGGTTCCTGTAGAGTACTATAGAAACTTAGGATGCTAGCACCTTTCCTAAGTTTAACCAACCCCCGAACCTAAACTCTCTAGCTTTTGCATTTGCATTGCATTGTGGGTAATTCGATCTTTTTCCCTTCCTTTGGACAAATAAAAGGCCGGTGGTGAACTAAATCAATTAAGATTCAAATTAATTAATAAGTTGACATCCAATTCTCACCGCAACACCAAACATGCAAGCCTGCACTACTCTCCATACTAATACTAGGTGTGTACTCAAGCCTGTGTATGTGGCTTATCTCTCATGGAATAATCCACCCAATAGCATAGCAACAATAGCATAATATAACAATAAAATGCAAATGCAATAGTACATAACGGGATAATGCAGATAAAAGGAAATAGCTGCACAAAAGTAAACACCCAAAGACACAACACAGACAAGCGCTAGGATTGACTCGCATAGAGAAACTGATCTCCCCAGCAGAGTCGCCAGCTGTCGCAACTACGAAAAACACCCGGCGGAAAAACAGAAGAGTTGCCACCAAACGTTATTTATCTCAAAGAGAGGGAAAGGAAACGATCGAAGAAAACCTGAAGAACAGGAAAAGACAAGGTCATTGCAACCAAATCTGGGGTTCGGGAGTCGGTTACGCAAGGGGAAGGTATTAGCACCCCTCACGTTCGTTGTACTCAAAGAGATCCATGCTTGTTGTCTAATCAAAGGTTGTGTTTATTTATAATCTAAATCTAAACGGAAACGAGAACAAAAGAAAAAGAAAGAGACTCGATAGGACATCGTTGCCCTATGCCTACGTATTCCCTCGTGCAATGGGAAAGTCAGAGTCAACATAGTTCGGAAGCTACGGGTGAAGGGGGAAGGTTGCTCACCAAGACATCGTTGTCTTGTGCCTATGTATCCTTATCTAGTATGAGAAATCAGAGCAAACGTAATTCGGGAAAACGAAACCAAAGGTAGGTTAAGTGTTTTTTACGAGTGACGTTAAGTTCCCATTCCAACAGTTAAGGTCGATGCCTGTTTGCGATAGAACGGAAGAGTAACATACTCTTTTCTGAAAATGAAGTTTGAAACAATGATCCTAAAGGATAAAAGGTTTGAGTTTTGTTTTTGAGTTTTAGTGAAGTGAATTAGTTTGCTTTGTGATTCACGTTGCACTAAAGACTATGACATATGAGCGAATGTGTTGCATATCGCCCAAAGGGCATACACTAAACACTCTAGACAAGTGAGGAGAAACCCCCCACTCATCATTTCCCGTGTACTTAAGGCTCATGGCGTACAATGTTCATCGTATTTATTAAATGAGTTAGAATGTGTTTTGAGATGAGAAGATAGACGCACAGAAGGTCTAAGGGAAAACTGCCTTAACATTGTCATGTAAAGTGGTCCTAAGGTTAGGATGCGAAAGGAGATTCTATCCTAATGTTAGCATGCAAAATATGAACCTAAGGTTGAGGTTAAAAGGGACTAGCCTACTTGCTATTATGCATGGATTAAGCTTCTAATGTCTATCCTACTCCAAATTTAATCAGAAATTAAATTAGAATAAGAGTCCTAAGGGAACGTGCAAAGGAAAAGCGAAAAAAAGAAAGCAAGGCAAAAACAACAGCTACAACATCGCCTCCTGCACAAGACAACAATAAAATCCAGCACACAATCCAGGGAGCATATAACATCACATGTTTCAGCACAAAAACAATAGTGAAAAGCAGGCAATAAGCAAGCAAGCAAAGACAACATGCAAAGTTCAAAGCAAGAACAGCTGTGGAAAACAGGGCAGCAAGCATGTTTGAATGCAATTAATTAAATGCAAACAACAATCATGGATAGACATCACACAAGTATGAACATGCTTCACCAATCAAACATAATCAATCAACAATGCATCATACAAGATTCATTCATCAAGAAAACAACATTAACATGTTAAGCGCTCGAAACGGAAACCAAAAGTTGCACGTCGAAGAATCGAGATAGAACATTCAAGAATGATGAAATATGTCAAAAACAATTCACATAAATGCATCATATCAATCCATGAAGTTTACATGTGGAAAGGATATCAAATAAATAAGAAAATGCAAGAAAATCACATTCTGGCTCAATGGTAACCGGTTACTCAATATAGGGTAACCGGTTACTCTATTGAAAAAAAGCTGAATAACATGAAATTTACACTGAGTAACCGGTTACCCTATATAAGGTAATCGGTTACCACTGAACCAGAATCACAATAACAACTTTAGAAATCAGTTTTCAACATCCAACAGCTTATCCAATCATCCATATGAACATGATATCAATCAAGCACAAAATTAACATCAAGAAACAGTGATCAAGCATCATGTAAACACAATCAAACACTGAAATCACAAATCATCATGATCCAAATCATTAAAATGAATCAAAAAGCATCAAAAGCCATAGATCTACATTGTGATTATTCAAATAAGCTCAAACTTAGATTAGATCTAGAATTCACCAACCTTCAAAGCCGAGATTTGCTTTGGTATGTGTTGATTTACTTGAAACTAACAGATCCAAGCTAAAAACCCAGAGATTCTTCAAGATCCAAGAGTTTCCTTGTGGTAGAAATGAAGAACAAGCAAGATCAAGCAAAATAATCCAGAAAAGCACTTCCAATCTAACTTCCAAATTCAGATCCAAAACCAAACAAAAATTAAGTGATGAATTGAAGATAGTGGAGATGAGTGATGGAGGTTTAGCTATAGAATTCAAGGATCCAATGAAGAATCAAAGAACTCAAGTGAAAAAGCTTTAATGGAGGTTTTGGGAGTGAAAAAGTGGAGATAAAATTGAGAGCGAATTCTCAAGAACTAGAGTGAAATCTGAAAATGAAGGGTAATTGTGTGAGGTTTGGAGCAAATTCACTTAAATAAGCTCTAGGTTTGGAATCATAATATGGTTTGGAATGTGGATTAACATTTGGAATGGAAATTAGGAGTGGAATTATGAATGGAGTGTTTGAAATTTGGAGGGAAATGGTGAAAATTGAAATAATTATAGATCCTTCTAAATATGATCAAGTGAAATCAATGGTTGAAAATGATTGGAAATTGCACATGCTGAAAATTCAAAATTCTTGGAAAATTACGCTTAAAGTAACAGGTTACTCCATATCAGGTAACCGGTTACCTTATTCAAAAAATGCCAACTTTGGCGCCAAATGGAGGGAATCATGCATGATCACCCGTTGCCACCTGTTCTAAGCTCTGTTAAGTCTCTGAAACTTGCCCTTGGATATTACGACTGTGAGAATGCCCGAGATAGCCTATTTATCGTCTCCTGAGCTGAAAATAACCTGCTAAATAAAATAAAATCGGCCACTCGATTGTTGGGCAAAATAAATGCCAGAGCCGCTAACGCTCGTTGTTTAAACTCTTGCAATAAAAGGGAACCCTGAGCCATGGAAACATCTTGATCCCATGTCCCGAGAACCAATGCTATGATATGCAGAAATGTAAAATACAGAGAAACACAAGCCATTTACGGTTAAAATGCAAGGGCAAATTTGGGGGTGCTACACTTAGCTAGCGCTTTTCTAAAGCATTACCAGTTCAATCTGGATGTAGCTCCCAGTCGTATGAAGTTGCAAAGCCTATCTCAAAATGGCAATGAGTACTTTAAGGAATATGCACGACCGTGGAGAATATTACCAGCCAGAATGCAACCACCACTCTTGAACAGGGAGTTGATTGACATGTTCATAAACAGCTTGCATGGTTCCTATCTTGAAAGAACGGCTGGCAGTGCGCCATCAAGCTTCTCTGACCTTGTGATAGTAGGAGAATGCATCAAAAGCTACCTCAAGAGTGGGCAAATCCAAAATGCCTCAAGTATTCAGGACGGTGAGACTGAATCCCTTAGAAATTCCCAAGAGGAAGAAGAGGTTGAAAATGCAGTCATAGCAAATATTGAGTATTCCCAGGGTACCAACAAAACCCTATGGTCCCCCATCTTCTCAATGTTCATCATTTTCAGTGCCCTGTTATCCTTATGGGCAACCAGCTGTGCCAAAAGCTTCGTCCCAGAAACCATGGATTGCTTATTATTTGAATCAACGAGCTCGTGGCCGAGGATATCAGCGTCAAAATCAGCATAGACCTCGCAACAATTTAGAAAGGAGGAATATCCCTCTTCATCCAGTTCCTGTGTCATACAATCATCTTCGACCGCATCTGGTTCAAAGCTCGTTGTCGGAGCCCAAGATTCTCAAGCTGTTTCCAGAACCATACCCTTTTGGATACAATCCCGATAAGAATCATGGATTTCATGGGGCATTCGACTGAATATTGCACAAACTTCCAAGCTAAAGTGCAACCACTGATTGAAAAAGGTTACATATCCTTTCCAGAAGGATAACGTGAAGTTGCTGCTGTCGTCAACAACAATGGTCAGGGCCAAGAGTCTACCTCAAGACTTTCAGTTCCTGTCCCCAATTCCTATGGAATACCAATAAACTTCGCTACCGCAGCTGAAGGAACCAATCCTCAACCAATCCCAGCGCCTGAAGTTACTGTTGGAGCTATCCCCCATGCCCAACCTACTGTTGTTCAGATCCTCGTTCCTCATACCTAAGAGAATTTATTGGATCAGTATGATGACGTGTAAAACTATCATGCCGCTATCCCCATTGCTAGTCTTGTTGCTGCTCAGGATTTTGAAGCCAACAAGGTGTGTCACGATCTAGCTGAGAAACTTCGAGTTATGGAGAAGCATAGCTCAAACTCTCTTAGTGCTCTGGAATTATGCTTGGTGCCCAATGTTGTCATTCCTCCCAAGTTCAAAGCACAAGAATTCTCAAAGTACAAAGGCCTCGGTTGCCCAAACATTCATCTGATGATGTACTGGATGGCCGCTGTCGCTACTGCAAAAATAAGGTGTCGACAAAACAGAAGAGTCGCCGCCTTTCGTTATTTATCCCACAGAAAGGGAAAGGAAATGATCGGAAAAACCTGACGAAAAGGTATAAGACAAGGTCATCGCAACCATGCCTGGGTTCGGGAGTCGGTTACGCAAGGGGAAGGTATTAGCACCCCTCACGTCCATCGTACTCGATGGGATCCACGCTTTTTGTGTTTATCTGATGGGTTAGTTTAGCTATCTACCTATCAAGGCTGGTCTGAAAAGAAAAGAAAAATGACTCGGCAAAGCTTCGCAGCTTCGTGCCTACGTATTCCCGTCTGGAACGAGAAATCAGAGTCAACGTAGTTTGGCTAACTACGGGTAAAGGGGGAAGGTTGCTCGCCAATACGTCAGTATTGTTCCTACGTACTCTCAACAGGTGTGAGAGATCAGAGCTTACGTAGTTTGGGATAACGAAACACGGGTTTGATTCATCTGTTTTTCCCGAGTAGGGTTAACAAACAGTTCCAGCAGTTTGGTGTATGCAGCTCGCTCGTCGGAGACTCGTGCGTTACCGGTTGCGGTAGAACTGAGAGTTAACGACACTCTTTTTCTGAAAACGTTTTCCTAATTAAAGGAGAGCCCACGGGGGAAAAGGAGTTTGATGTTTGTTTTCTGTCTTTTACGGAAGAAGTGTGTTTTATGAATGTTTGCAATTCATACTGCACTAGAGACTATGACTTAGGAACGAATGCGTTGCACATCGTCCTAAGGACGTGGGCTAAACACTCTAGACGATTGAGAGGAGACCGTTCAATTGTCATTTCCCAAGTGCCTTAAGGCTTGTAACGTACGATACTCATTAGCCTTTATTAGATGTTTTATTGGTGTTTTGAGGAGAGGAGAGAAAGAACTCTACAGGGGAAACCGAATCCTACAGTTATCATACAATATTGCCCTATGGTTGAGTTTGAAGGGGAAACTATCCTAGATGTTTTCATGCATGGATTAAACCTAATGTCTATCATCACCATCCTAAAACAAGGAGGTGAAAATCCTACGGGAAGATGCAAAAGGGAAAAGTAACACAGCTAAAATCATTAAGCAGATGGGATAAGAATATAAATAGATGCATATGCAATGCAACAGTACAAGCAAGGGAGACAAACTCAACCTTCAATGCAAACATGGGATGCAAACAGAGATGCACAGAGAAAGCACACAAGCAAAGGGAGGCAACCATCAACCTTTCAATGCAAACAAGCAAAGGGATACTAGCTCAACCTTTCAATGCAGTCATGCAACTAAACAAAAGTATTCTACTCATGTAGTTCTATCCTAATGCAACAAGCAAATCAATCAAACACGGAGGAGAAGGGTAAAGAAGATGAGCAACAAGGAAATCATCCTAGGCTACATCAGGTTCAGATGTGTGTTAACACAAGAGTCCATCTCAGGTTCAACCTCTTGAGGAATGCACAGAATCCAACCAAATGAAGGATTAGGCTCTTCCAAGAGGGATCCTAAGAATGTAGGACAGAGAAGATTGGTGGAACCTAGATGTCAATCTAATGTATCTGGTTAGTGTGTATCAACACAGAATGTCCATCAAAGGCTCAACCTGTTGAGGGATGCACAGAATCCAACCAAAGTAAGGATTAGGCTCTCCCAAGAGGGATCCTAAGAATATAGGACAGAGAAAGAAGATAGTATAAACCAAAGGAATGTACTATGTTGTTGAATGTCTATCCAAGGCTCAACCTCTTGAGTAATGCACAGAATCCAACCAAAGGGAGGATTAGGCTCTCCCAAGAGGGATCCTCATCAAGACTTGAAGGAGGAAGATAGTGCAAACCAAAGGAATGTACTATGCTGATGAATGTCATAACATGCATATTTATTTCATTATCAATATCAATTGAAAAATAACTTGTTTTACAAACGAAATTTGCATTCTAACAGGAAAGAAACTACAAATGTAAAGAAATGTCATGATAAAATGCAGATTTCCAGCTTCTAGGAACTGGGCTTTCACACTTATTTGCTGCTGAGGGGAGCGACCCTTGAAGTCTTCAGACTCAATCAGAAGAGCGGTTGTTATGAGATCGACTCTGATTCGGGCTTCGATAGTTTTGCTGCAATGAGGCAAGAGGTTGTCGATGCTGATCAACAGAAACATCGGGAGACGAGGTCTGAACTAATGAGGACTCTCTCTGTTCAAGGGCTATCATCCTTAGATCTGATCCAGGAACAAGCAGAAATTGTGGGCAAGGCGATTCGGACTTCAAAGACTGCAGGATGTACTCCTGATTTTTCTCAGCTCTAGGTGAGGGAATGGGAACAAATTTTCCTGATGCCTTCATGCCGCCCGACACAAATTCAATTGCTCTCGAATCAATCAAGTCTTGAACCTTATGCTTAAAAGCTTTATAGTTCGTTACATCGTGCCCCGGTGATCTAGAATGGAATTCGCAACGGGCGTTTACGTCCCAGTCGGGTGGTAATTGTCCAATCAATGGAGTCAAAGTTCTAGGTTTAACCAACTGAAGTTGGAGCAAGAGTTGCACCAACTGGGCATAATCCAAAGGGATTGGATCGAGGATTCTGTCAGATAGTTTCATCTTTTGACCATGTCTTCTGGGGTTGTCCTGAGAAACCTGGCGTGGTCGCTGACGGGAAACGTTTTGAGCTTCAATCTGTGCAGAGGGTCTTTTAGGCCTATCATGCCTTAGTGCAGGTTCTTCAGACACCTGTGGAGCGAGCATTTTTGCTGCAGCTTCGGGTACTTGATCGCCTTCTCTTCAGAGCATGTTCCTCAACAATTCTGCAATCAAACCCACCTGGGTCTTCAGCTGATGGTTTTCCTCTCTAAGCATCTGCATGTCCCTCATGAACTGCCCCATCTGGCCTCGAATCTCACTCAGCTCTGCTCGTACATGTTCCATAGCCTTGTGGGGATTTCTGTAAACTTCCTAATCAGATATCCTGCAACAAACTAGTTAGCACAGGGAATAAGATCAATGGTTCTGAAGTACCTCTTATGCAAAAATGTCATACAGAATGCAAACACGTATGAATGCAACAGGGAAATAACAATACGGAAAATAGGAACCCCAAATTCAAGCACAGGGATAACCATCACACAAATATGCATCATACAAGAGTAACTGAGTAAAAATAGAGTGACCTCAACCAACAAGCCTGGTGATGGTCATCATGCAGTAATGAACAAATGCTACACAGGGAAACAGCCCTCAACTGAGTCTTCAGTTTGATACTCTTCTGAACAAATGCTCTCGGCGAGTTCTTCCATAACCTGAACTGATACACCTGCCCGGCTGGATGAAGGAAGATCGTTAATTTGAATGCTCTGAGACGTGATTGAAAACTTGTTGGAATCCAGCAGAGTCTGAACATGGCTTCTAAGTACCTTACAGTCTTCAGTTGAATGCCTTTGTGCCCCAGCATGGTACTCACAGCGGGCGTTGATATCAAAACCTGGCGGATACGGTGGAATCGCCGGATTAATGTCTTTTAGCACAACCAATCCACCCTTGATCAAATACGGCAACAACTGACTGTACGATACCGACAACTAAGTAAACTGCCTCTCTGGTTTCCTCGGCCTACGTCTGGCGTGTTAACGCGGTTGACGATGGTACGACTATTGGCTTTGAATACTCGAAGCATCAGAAAACTGAATCTGAGATACTAGAGATTCTGGGATGACATCACTTTCTCTCTCCCATTCTTCCTGAGAACTGGCAACTGATTTACTTCCATAAACTGAAGTATAAGGAATGTCTCGAATCTTTCCATTCTTGAGTCCGCTCTCAACACGTTCTCATGTTATCACTAAGTCAGCAAAGTTCGATGCTCTACCACTGATCAACTTGTCAAAGTAATGGCCTTTCAAGGTACCCAAGAATATGTCAACCAACTCTCTGTCCAGAAGTGGGGGTTGAACACGAGCTGCGAATTCTCTCCATCTCCGTGCATATCCTCTGAAGGATTCATTATCCTCCTGAGACAATTCTTGTAACTGCGTGCAGCTAGGATCCATGTTAAGGTTGTAGTCGTACTGCTTCACGAAGGCATTGGCCAGATCTGACCAGGATCTGATGCAACTACTTTCCAACTGCATATACCAACTCAACGATGCTCCACTCAAACTGTCTTGGAAGCAGTGAATCATAAGCTTATCATTATGGACATACAAAGTCATTTTCCTGCAGAACATTACCAAATGCTGCTTCGGACAACTATCCCCTTTGTACTTCTCAAAATTTGGCATCTTGAACTTCAGAGGCATCACAAGGCCTGACACTAAGCACATGCTCGAAGCATTCAGGTTAAGAGTGTTCTGAATCATCAGGGCGTCAAGCTTTTCCTCCAACAGCTGACATTTTCTCATGAATTCAACAGTTTGTGGGTTCTCAACATTAACCTTTGGAACAATCCTCTAAGGATCCGGCACAGGGAAAATGAAATTCTGGTAGTCCATGTTGTGGAGAGAAGATGCATCTTTATCCCTGACAGGAACCTGCACAGGCTGGGCTTGAGCAACATTATTCACCGGGATCCTCTGATCATTGGCCTCATCTTTGGTCATAGCTGTCACAGCTTCCATGAATTGACTCAACTGGTCCTTCAACAGTTCAAACTCTGCCCTGGTAACAACCAAGTTCTGCTCCTCTGAACCCATGATCCTGAAGCTAATTCAAGTCTAATGCGACTGTCAGGAAACCTGAGACAGCCTATGTCCCATTAGTGGAATTCTAATGAAACCTTATAAAAATACAGAAAAATTTGAAATTTTTAAAGGACAATACTTAATTATTTAAAAACATACTGTTTCACATACATATGCTTCAAATATATTTTACAGAGTTTGACACCGTTAAGACTAGCGGCCTTGCCACATAGATAAAACATAAAATAAAAGTACAGAAAGGAAACCAAAAAGAAAGCATACCAAAAGGGACCTCCTAAGTCCAACAAGACTGACACTTATACTGACTGTAGTAGTAGGGATGTGATTAGCGTTTGACAAAACACTAACAGCTCCCAATCTAGATGTTATAGTAACACATCTCCACGTCACTTCATATCCTTTCCTTCTGAGTTGTCGGGAAGTACGCAAGATTCGAGCTCATCGTCTGATCGTCATAAAATAATCCAAAATGCAAAACAAAAATGACACAGGGCTAAGATTCATGTACAAGTTTAAAAGTGGGAATGAATGTGTAAAATAATAATATATATGGAAACCATATTTATACAAACAAGCGTATCTTATACCCACAATTACATATACTTTATTTATTCTAATGCATCCCTGAACTATATGCTGACTCAGGCCACTAAACGCTGTCAATGATATCTATCCCATTTACCAAGATCAGATATCACTAGACCACATGCCACCAACGTACTCCCAATTACCAAGAGCTACGCCACCTAACTTCACATGGAGCCTAGGTGTTATAAGTCGATCGTCCCTGAGAATTCAGGCCAAGAACCTTGTCTTGCCTAGCATGCATAGATAATAATCCCCGTCGGGATTGCAGGCGACTGATCAACCTCGTGCGTCCCATACCGCACGGCGGTGGACTTACACATTCCTTAATGCAAGTCTATATGATCACTCACTCATCTTGTGGCAACTCTTAGCCATAAGTATTAAGTTAATAATGGGGAATTATCGTATCAACTTTTCAAGTTATACTTATTATCTAGATACTTAGGTTGAGTACCAAATCCATCCAATGTCTTGCCATATTTGATCTTTGTCCTTACATAATAAGTTCAGTTTGTATAATGGGTAATTGTATGGTTAACTTCCCAGGTAAGAGAGGTGGACTGTAAACGGCATAGTCGACCAAGTCTTTCCTTAGCCAGAACCCAACCAAATATAACTACTCATTGTATCCAACTTTCCTTATGTTAATGGGGATCAATTACTTAATATCTAGCAATGTTTTTCTCTCATTAACCGATTATTTCCTTAATCTATCAATCACAATCATTCAAGTATAAATAAAATAAACAATTATAAAATTAACCGAATAATGCAAGCACAATACAATACCAAATTGTCAAAGATTATTCCTATGATAATTAATTAAGGCCGGCGTAACCTCGCCTAGTGATTTGTGAAAATCATTATTTGAGAATAGGCTCTCCTTAATTATTTATCGCTAGTAGGGCTTAGGTCACCACTACACACATATATATTAAGTTATTTTACGCTAACCGTCCCAATCGTATACGAAATCTTGCCCCCACCTTTTGTTGAGTGTTGTTGAAAGTCCACAAGTGTTGTCTTCGATCTTTGCCAAGAACCGATTACTTATGAAAATGATTTGGGCAGAACTTTGACGTATAAAACTCCCTTGAAACTTTAGAAGAACTTTTACCACAAAATACTCTAAAGGTTACGAACCGATATCGTGGGAACTTCGATAACTAAAACTAATATTGCTATATGAAGAAATTAGAGAAGGAAAGAAGTAAAGAAGTAAGAAAGATGATTTGTGAATGAATGAATGAAAATGGGGTGGAAGAGACCCCTATTTATACTAGTTGTAAAATATTAAAATAACATAATTTATCATCTTTTGCCCATACCTTCCAACTTTTCAACTCTTGCTAGTAAATATGTCTCTATCAAATATTTACTAATCTTTCATCAATAGTGCTTTAGGTGTTCTAGTATGACTTTGTGAAAATAATTTATGACAAAGGTATGGGAGCTTGATTTCATGACATAATATTATGTAGGATATTAATAGAAAATGAGATATATATTTCTTTTATAAAAAGTAAAATGTTAATAATATTAATAATAATAAAAATAGTAAAAAGGATAGTTATTTGATATTTTTATTGTCTTAAGATTATTTTATTTATTAATTGGTTTATAGAGTAAAATGATAATATTCAAATAAAATAAAATCAATTAATAATAACAAAACAAGAACAACAATAATGATAATAATAATATGAATAATTAATTAACTTAAAGTTAAGGGTTTTAAGTACCAATTTAAATTTCAAAGTTTAGTTTATAAAATGAAACGATGATATTCAAATTGAAGAATAAAAGTAATAAATATAAAAAGTAATTAATTAATAAATTAATTATTATAAGTGTTAGTTTCAACATTTAATTTTTAATAACTAGCATTGTTAAAATCTCAAATCTAACTAGATATATTATTTAGTGTATGGAAAAATTAGGATGTTACATTACCACCCCCCTTAAAAGAAATTTCGTCCTCGAAATTTAGCGTACCTAAAACATATGTGGATACTTCTGACGCATGTCTTCTTCTCTTTCCCAAGTAGAATCACCAGTTACATCATCCCACACGACTCTAACCAATGGTATTTGCTTTCCACGAAGTTCTTTAATACGATGATCTAAGATCTTGACAGGTATAGCCTCATATTCCAAATTATCTCTAAGTTCCACAGTTTCAGGCTCAATGACATGTGAAGGGTCCGGATAATACTTCCTCAGTTGTGATACATGAAATACATCATGAAGATTAGACAAGTTTGGCGGCAAAGCAATGTGATACGCTACAGGTCCAATCCGCCGTAGAATTTGAAAAGGCCCGATAAACCTTGGTGTTAACTTCCTAGTTTTGATTGCTCGTGCAATTCCCGCCCTAGGAGTTACCCTAATGAACACGTGATCTCCTGCCTCGAACTCCAAAGGTCTTCTCCTCTTATCATTATAACTCTTTTGACGGTCCTGTGCTGCCTTCATTTTTTCTCTAATAAGTTTAACCTGATCTGTCGTTTGTTGCACGAATTCTGAACCCAATATTTTATTTTCTCCAACCTCATACCAACATAAAGGTGTACGACACTTTCTTCCGTATAATGCTTCATATGGAGCCATGCCGATACTTGAGTGAAAACTATTGTTGTAAGTAAACTCAATCAATGGTAAGAACTCGTCCCAACTTCCTTTGTGTTCAAGAGCACAAGCTCTCAACAAATCCTCTAACGATTGAATCGTCCTCTCAGACTGGCCATCCGTTTGGGGATGATAAGCTGAACTTAACCTCAGTTTTGTTCCTAACTCTAAATGCAACTGATGCCAAAAATTTGATGTGAATCTGGGATCTCTATCACTGACTATACTTGAAGGTATTCCATGCAATCTAACAATCTCCTTTACATATACCTGAGCTAGTCTCTCTAATTTAAACGTCTGGTTGATGGGAATGAAATGTGCACTCTTTGTCAACCTATCAATGATCACCCAAATTGCATCATGTTGTTTCTGAGTCTTAGGCAAAGCGGTTACAAAATCCATGGCTATTCCGTCCCACTTCCACTCTGGAATATCTAAAGGTTGTAGCAATCCGGCTGGCTTCTGATGTTCAATCTTTGCCTTCTGACATACCAAGCAACTTTGAACATATTCTGCTATATGTCTCTTCATTCCAACCCACCAAAACATTTTCTTCAAGTCTTGATACATCTTTGTGGCTCCTGGATGAAAACTCAACTTACTTTTGTGGCCCTCTTCCAAAATCAACTTTTGAATATCCTGATTTTGAGGTACACACAACCTTTCTTTAAACCTTAGGATTCCATCACTCCTTATGTTAAACTCTCCATTTTGACCATTTCTTATATTTTCCTTTATGCTCACTAGACGGTCATCAAGTTGTTGTTCATCTTTGATCCATTTCAGAAATTCATTAGACACGACAATAGCGCCTATGAATATACTTCCTTCATTGTGATGTACTCCTAAGTTTAAATCCACGAATTTGTCAATCAACTCTTCTTCCTTCAACATCATTGCAGATACATGAAGTTTCTTTCGACTCAAAGCGTCTGCTACAACATTGGCCTTTCCGGGATGATATTGCAACTCAAAATCATAGTCCTTCAAGAATTCCATCCAGCGCCTTTGTCTCATGTTTAAATCTTTCTGATCAAATAAATGCTTCAGGCTTTTGTGATCACTTAACACAGTGAACTTTGATCCATAAAGATAATGCCTCCAAATCTTTAAGGCAAACACAATTGCCGCTAACTCTAGGTCGTGAGTTGGGTAGTTCCTCTCATGCACCTTCAATTGTCTTGATGCATAAGCTATCACTTTCCTTTCTTGCATCAACACACACCCAAGACCTTGATATGACGCATCACAATACACATCAAAATTTCCTAATGGGTCTGGTAAGATGAGTATTGGTGATGAAGTCAATCTTTCCTTTAGCTTCTGAAAACTTTCTTCACACTCTTTAGTCCATTCAAAGTTTTTACCTTTCCTCGTTAACTGAGTCATGGGCAAAGCGATCTTTGAAAATCCTTCAATGAACCTCCGATAATATCCAGCTAGTCCAAGAAAACTTCGAATCTCGCCAACATTCTTTGGACTCTCCCACTTTGTTATTGCTTCGACTTTACTTGGGTCTACTGCAATACCTTCTTTACTAATTACATGACCAAGAAATTGTACCTCCTTCAACCAAAATTCACATTTCGAGAATTTCGCGTACAATTGAAGGTCCTTTAATATCTGTAGCACAATTCTCAAATGTTCTCTGTGCTCTACCTCATTCTTGGAATAAATCAGAATGTCATCAATGAAAACTACAACAAATTGATCTAAGTATGACCTAAAGATCCTATTCATGTAATCCATGAATACTGCTGGAGCATTAGTCAAACCAAATGGCATAACTAAGTACTCATAGTGTCCATAACGGGATCTAAAAGCTGTTTTTGGAATATCATCTTCCTTCACCCTGATCTGATGATATCCAGACTTCAAGTCAATCTTTGAGAATACTGATGCTCCTTTTAACTGATCCATCAAGTCGTCGATTCTAGGCAAAGGATACTTGTTTTTCACAGTGGCTTTATTGAGTTGTCTGTAATCCACACAAAGTCTAGAAGAACCATCCTTCTTCTTCACAAACAAGATTGGAGCTCCCCATGGCGATACACTTGGTCTAATAAATTCTTTCTCTAACATCTCGTCTAATTGTTTCTTTAACTCCGCAAGCTCTGAGGGTGACATTCGATAAGGAGATATAGAAATTGGTCCAGTTCCTGGAACCAAGTCTATAGAAAATTCCACTTCCCTAACCGGTGGTAAACCTGGAACTTCTTCTGGAAAGACTTCCGGGAATTCACAGACTACGGGAAAATTTTCCACACTAGGGGTTTCTCCTACTGACATGGAGAATAGCATCATAAAACTTTGAGTGAGGGTTTCAGCTTTGCTGATTTCTCCACTATCTTCTCCAAATGTAAAAATTTTCTCCTTGCATCTCAAGTTGACATCGTTGGCTGATAACCAATCCATTCCTAAGATGACATCTAGGTCTTGTAGCGGGAGTACCACAAGATCTACTAAGAATCTTCTATTTTCTAAGATTATTGGACAGTCTACACAGACTGAATAAGTTACCATTCTTTCTCCCGAGGGAGTTGTGATAGTCAACTTATAATCGTGATCAACAATTTCGAATCCCAAAAATTCAGCACAAGAGGTAGATATAAAAGAATGTGTAGCTCCTGAATCGAATAAAACTGATACCAACTTATCTCCAATTAAACACATACCTTGAATTAACCCAGCTGACTTTGAGATCTCAGCTCCTCTAATTGTAAATACTCTTCCTGTGGTTGGCTTATTTTGATTCTGAGGTCTCTGACCAACACTTGGGCCTCCATTTCTTGCTCTCCCTATGTTGTTATTGTTTATTAGGCCGCTCCTCTGGCCTGTTGGTTGACTTTGTCCTTGGGGACAATCTTTGAGAAAGTGGCCTTTCTGACCACAGCGAAAACAAGTTCCAATATTTCTATTTGGACAATCTTTGTTAAGATGTGCCCCTCCACAGCTGTAACACTTGAACATTAACCTTCTAGAATCCTGGTTATGATAAGGTGTAGGCCTTTGATATGGCCTACCCCCTCGTTGGATTCTTCCTCCGTGGCCTCGGTTAAAGTGGCCCTTGTGATTGTTGTTTTGGGTTGATCCTCCTGATCCATATTGATTCTTCCTATTGTCAATCCCTTCCAACTCCAGACACCTTTCTACTAGCTCACCAAAGCGCATAATATGCAGAGGTAAAACTGCCCTCTGGATATCATATTTCAATCCATCTTGATACTTTTCACACATCCATTCTTCCCTTGGATGCAAGCGGTAAAACTCAGAATACTTTAGCAAGGATTCAAACTTCCTAGTATATTCTCCCACCGTCATCACACCTTGACGTAGATTCTGAAATTCTCTCTCCTTCTCTTTCCTACATAACTTTGGAAAATACTTCCCCAAAAATTCTTCTTTGAACAAGGTCCAATTGATTTCTCTTCCTTCCTCTTCCAATAATCTATACTTTCCTCTCCACCAAGCTTCAGCATCGCCTGTCAGCATGAATGTTGCATAACCAACCCTTCTATTCTCTCTACAGTGAGTGAAAGAAAATATCTTCTCCATTTCTTGCAACCATTTCTCAGCACCCTCCGGATTAAAGTCACCACCAAACTGTGGTGGTTTTCCTTTCAGAAACGAGTTCAATCCTGTATCCTCATGCACCATTTCCCTTTGTTGTTGCTGAAAGAGTTGATGATCTCGAGTGATTTGCAGGATTTGAGCATTTTGTTGTGTTTGAACTAACACAGCTGCAGCAAGTTCACGAACATCTCGAGTGTCAGCTTGAGAGTTCGTTCCAGTTTGGGAATGATCTTCTCGTCCAATGGGAATGGTAGGTGCTCCTTCAGGAGTAACTTCATCACTCGCATTCCTACGTATACCTCTAGTAGTGCCTCTAGCAGCACTCCTACCACGCCTCGCACCTCTGACGTTCTGAACCATAACTTCCTGAAAAGGAATAGTTATTAGGTTCAATCATTCACAAGACATAAAGAACATAACAATTATGTATATTTATATCCCAATGAATGATTCATCGATAAGGATTTTTATCAAGTCTCCCACAGGCAAGGGATAATTGTGTCTAAAATGTTGAATTAATATCTTAAATATAACTAGAATTCAGGAAAACATAATCAACATTTAATGTATAAACAAAAATGTATCAATTTATTTAATAACAACGATTACAAAAATCGTGACCATGTCTCATTCAAAAACCTCTACTTGTAAACCAAGCTAAGACTAATAGTGGTAAAACTATAATTATCATTATTGCTACGAAATCTTTACCTAATTCTTCATGCTTGATGATACCAATAACAAACAAAATAATGACAAGAAGAGTGATGAATAAAAGAAAGGATTTAGCCATTTGAAAGGTATAGATAAATATTTAGGAATTGATATGAAAATAATGGATGGGTGTGAAGTATTTATAAAGTGAATTTTGTGAAGTGTCCGTTACGTTACCGTTGGGTTTGTGACCGTTGGGGAGGAAAAATAAAGTGTGCTAAATAAGTTTCCTAGACCATTATACTAGAAGGCTCTCAAGATGAAGACTCAATGCACAGAAGAAAAGTTATCATCCAGTTTGGAATCCAACTTGATACAGTCAGTATAATTCTAGACACTTACGGTCCGAGCTGAATCGACCAGCTCTGATACCATTAAATGAGACAGCCTATGTCCCATTAGTGGAATTCTAATGAAACCTTATAAAAATACAGAAAAATTTGAAATTTTTAAAGGACAATACTTAATTATTTAAAAACATACTGTTTCACATACATATGCTTCAAATATATTTTACAGAGTTTGACACCGTTAAGACTAGCGGCCTTGCCACATAGATAAAACATAAAATAAAAGTACAGAAAGGAAACCAAAAAGAAAGCATACCAAAAGGGACCTCCTAAGTCCAACAAGACTGACACTTATACTGACTGTAGTAGTAGGGATGTGATTAGCGTTTGACAAAACACTAACAGCTCCCAATCTAGATGTTATAGTAACACATCTCCACGTCACTTCATATCCTTTCCTTCTGAGTTGTCGGGAAGTACGCAAGATTCGAGCTCATCGTCTGATCGTCATAAAATAATCCAAAATGCAAAACAAAAATGACACAGGGCTAAGATTCATGTACAAGTTTAAAAGTGGGAATGAATGTGTAAAATAATAATATATATGGAAACCATATTTATACAAACAAGCGTATCTTATACCCACAATTACATATACTTTATTTATTCTAATGCATCCCTGAACTATATGCTGACTCAGGCCACTAAACGCTGTCAATGATATCTATCCCATTTACCAAGATCAGATATCACTAGACCACATGCCACCAACGTACTCCCAATTACCAAGAGCTACGCCACCTAACTTCACATGGAGCCTAGGTGTTATAAGTCGATCGTCCCTGAGAATTCAGGCCAAGAACCTTGTCTTGCCTAGCATGCATAGATAATAATCCCCGTCGGGATTGCAGGCGACTGATCAACCTCGTGCGTCCCATACCGCACGGCGGTGGACTTACACATTCCTTAATGCAAGTCTATATGATCACTCACTCATCTTGTGGCAACTCTTAGCCATAAGTATTAAGTTAATAATGGGGAATTATCGTATCAACTTTTCAAGTTATACTTATTATCTAGATACTTAGGTTGAGTACCAAATCCATCCAATGTCTTGCCATATTTGATCTTTGTCCTTACATAATAAGTTCAGTTTGTATAATGGGTAATTGTATGGTTAACTTCCCAGGTAAGAGAGGTGGACTGTAAACGGCATAGTCGACCAAGTCTTTCCTTAGCCAGAACCCAACCAAATATAACTACTCATTGTATCCAACTTTCCTTATGTTAATGGGGATCAATTACTTAATATCTAGCAATGTTTTTCTCTCATTAACCGATTATTTCCTTAATCTATCAATCACAATCATTCAAGTATAAATAAAATAAACAATTATAAAATTAACCGAATAATGCAAGCACAATACAATACCAAATTGTCAAAGATTATTCCTATGATAATTAATTAAGGCCGGCGTAACCTCGCCTAGTGATTTGTGAAAATCATTATTTGAGAATAGGCTCTCCTTAATTATTTATCGCTAGTAGGGCTTAGGTCACCACTACACACATATATATTAAGTTATTTTACGCTAACCGTCCCAATCGTATACGAAATCTTGCCCCCACCTTTTGTTGAGTGTTGTTGAAAGTCCACAAGTGTTGTCTTCGATCTTTGCCAAGAACCGATTACTTATGAAAATGATTTGGGCAGAACTTTGACGTATAAAACTCCCTTGAAACTTTAGAAGAACTTTTACCACAAAATACTCTAAAGGTTACGAACCGATATCGTGGGAACTTCGATAACTAAAACTAATATTGCTATATGAAGAAATTAGAGAAGGAAAGAAGTAAAGAAGTAAGAAAGATGATTTGTGAATGAATGAATGAAAATGGGGTGGAAGAGACCCCTATTTATACTAGTTGTAAAATATTAAAATAACATAATTTATCATCTTTTGCCCATACCTTCCAACTTTTCAACTCTTGCTAGTAAATATGTCTCTATCAAATATTTACTAATCTTTCATCAATAGTGCTTTAGGTGTTCTAGTATGACTTTGTGAAAATAATTTATGACAAAGGTATGGGAGCTTGATTTCATGACATAATATTATGTAGGATATTAATAGAAAATGAGATATATATTTCTTTTATAAAAAGTAAAATGTTAATAATATTAATAATAATAAAAATAGTAAAAAGGATAGTTATTTGATATTTTTATTGTCTTAAGATTATTTTATTTATTAATTGGTTTATAGAGTAAAATGATAATATTCAAATAAAATAAAATCAATTAATAATAACAAAACAAGAACAACAATAATGATAATAATAATATGAATAATTAATTAACTTAAAGTTAAGGGTTTTAAGTACCAATTTAAATTTCAAAGTTTAGTTTATAAAATGAAACGATGATATTCAAATTGAAGAATAAAAGTAATAAATATAAAAAGTAATTAATTAATAAATTAATTATTATAAGTGTTAGTTTCAACATTTAATTTTTAATAACTAGCATTGTTAAAATCTCAAATCTAACTAGATATATTATTTAGTGTATGGAAAAATTAGGATGTTACAAAACCAACTGACGAAGCAGGAAAAAGATGGGTGAGCCCCCTGTTCCGGCTGAGGATGGATATGAAAAATGAAATTGAAATGCAATACAATGCAAACATGCAAATGATAAATGCCACACACAAGGGATCAAGGCTGCTACTTGTTGACTGATGAGAAATCAAAGTTATGCCTTGACAAGACCATAGCACTGCTCTGATAGGAACCAACTGATACCAAGAATTCTGATTCCAACTGTAGAGAAAACCAGGTGGTCTGAAGGTAAAGGTTTCCTGCATAACCCCAGTCCCACTCACAGGTATGGACCTAATCCACTGATAAAGGTACGACATCCTATACGTTCCTCAGCGTCACAGACTATCAAGAAATGATGATACGTTCACCATCTCTGGTTTGGCATCATCACTCCTTGAAGAGGCCTCACTTAGCTGAGTCACAAATGATCGGTCCCCAGAGTCGACAATCCTCAGATCTAAAATCCTCTCGAGTCCAAAGGAACGATAGGAAGTCATCAAAGAGAACCTCGTCTGAGTGTGGATTACATGGGAACTAGTGCGAGCAAAGTAAGAAAGTCCACCACTAATCCACTTTAATGCTATGTTTGCTCTCAAGCCTGGGTCTGACTTATCACTCATCAGAATCAGTCCCTCCCACAACAGCACAACAAATAATCATATTATACTGAAAGCAAAGTGCAGGAAAGTAAAGTGCGATAAATAAATGCAAACCCAACAGATAAACACGCAAACACTAGGATTGACTCGCATAGGGGATGGGAAACGGTCCCAGCATAGGGGATGGGAAAATTCCCCAGCAGCTATAAGTCCCCAGCAGAGTCGCCAGCTGTCGCTACTGCGAAAATAAGGTGCCGGCAAAACAGAAGAGTCGCCACCTTTCTTTATTTATCCTACAGAAAGGGAAAGGAAACGATCGGAAAAACATGATGAAAAGGTATAAGACAAGGTCATCGCACCCATGCCTGGGTTTGGGAGTCGGTTATACAAAGGGAAGGTATTAGCACCCCTCACGTCCATCGTACTCGATGGGATCCACGCTTTTTGTGTTTATCTGATGGATTAGTTTAGCTATCTACCTATCAAGGCTGGTCTGAAAAGAAAAGAAAAATGACTCAGCAAAGCTTCGCAGCTTCGTGCCTACGTATTCCCGTCTGGAACGAGAAATCAGAGTCAACGTAGTTTGGCTAACTACGGGTAAAGGGGGAAGGTTGCTCGCCAATACGTTAATATTGTTCCTACGTACTCTCAACAAGTGTGAGAGATCAGAGCTTACGTAGTTTGGGATAACGAAACACGGGTTTGATTCATCTGTTTTTCCCGAGTAGGGTTAACAAACAGTTCCAGCAGTTTGGTGTATGCAGCTCGCTCGTCGGAGACTCGTGCGTTACCGTTTGCGGTAGAACTGAGAGTTAACGACACTCTTTTTCTGAAAACGTTTTCCTGATTAAAGGAGAGCCCACAGGGCAAAAGGAGTTTGATGTTTGTTTTCTGTCTTTTACGGAAGAAGTGTGTTTTATGAATGTTTGCAATTCATACTGCACTAGAGACTATGACTTAGGAACGAATGCGTTGCACATCGTCCTAAGGATGTGGGCTAAACACTCTAGACGATTGAGAGGAGACCGCTCAATTGTCATTTCCCAAGTGGCTTAAGGCTCGTAACGTACGATACTCATTAGCCTTTATTAGATATTTTACTGGTGTTTTGAGGAGAGGAGAGAAAGGACTCTACAGGGGAAACTGAATCCTACAGTTATCATACAATATGGCCCTATGGTTGAGTTTGAAGGGGAAACTATCCTAGATGTTTTCATGCATGGACTAAACCTAATGTCTATCATCACCATCCTAAAACAAGGAGGTGAGAATCCTACAGGAACATGCAAAAGGGAAAAGTAACACAGCTACAATCATTAAGCAGATGAGATAAGAATATAAATAGATGCATATGCAATGCAACAGTACAAGCAAGGGAGACAAACTCAACCTTCAATGCAAACATGGGATGCAAACAGAGATGCACAGAGAAAGCACACAAGCAAAAGGAGGCAACCATCAACCTTTCAATGCAAACAAACAAAGGGATACTAGCTCAACCTTTCAATGCAGTCATGCAACTAAACGAAAGTATTCTACTCATGTAGTTCTATCCTAATGCAACAATCAAATCAATCAAACACGGAGGAGAAGGGTAAATAAGATGAGCAACAAGGAAATCATCCTAGGCTACATCAGGTTCAGATGTGTGTTAACACAAGAGTCCATCTCAGGTTCAACCTCTTGAGGAATGCACAGAATCCAACCAAAGGAAGGATTAGGCTCTCCCAAGAGGGATCCTAAGAATGTAGGACAGAGAAGACTGGTGGAACCTAGATGTCAATCTAATGTATCTGGTTAGTGTATATCAACATAGAATGTCCATCAAAGGCTCAACCTGTTGAGGAATGCATAGAATCCAACCAAAGGAAGGATTAGGCTCTCCCAAGAGGGATCCTAAGAATGTAGGACAGAGAAAGAAGATAGTATAAACCAAAGGAATGTACTATGATATTGAATGTCTATCTAAGGCTCAACCTCTTGAGGAATGTACAGAATCCAACCAAAGGGAGGATTAGGCTCTCCCAAGAGGGATCCTCATCAAGACTTGAAGGAGGAAAATAGTGCAAACCAAAGGAATGTACTATGCTGATGAATGTCAATCTGAGGCTCAACCTCTTGAGGAATGCACAGAATCCAACCAAGGGAAGTATTACGCTCTCCCAAGATGGATCCTAAAGATAAGACTAGGAGAGATTGGAATGACAAGGCAAGCTCAAGCAAGGAAGCCACACAAGGGATAGAAATCATCACAAAACTTCTAAAGAAACCTTCAATGTTTTAGCTCTAAGAAAAGTTCATCCTAATGGAGCTTAATGGTATGCTAGAGACTTGAAAATGGACCTAAAAGGGTGTCAACCTATGTACTAAGGGTTAATGGGAAGATTGGATGCTTAAAGTTGGCTACAAGTTCATTTATTAGGCCAAACTATGAGAAGGTGCAAGTTGAAACATGCAAACATTGGTTAGAATGCAAAATGTGGGAAAAATAGGAAATCAATTCTAAAAATACTAAGAAAAATCCTAGATGATCCGAAATGTGTGAGGAGTCTATGGTTAAAGTTTCAAGTCCAAACTATAAGCCTAAGGCCACTAACCAGAAAGTTAAACCTAGATGTATGCTATGGGAGATTCAAATGGGGAAGGCTCTAAAGATGTGCCTCAAAACCTATTCAAATGAAATATAAAAAATACAAGAAAAATACTACAACATTCTACTGTGTGTCAACATTCACCATACAAACAATCAGAGATTAATATGGATTATCGAAAGAGAAAGAAAATCACAAAGCATAGCATGTAATTTTTCAATTATTAAAAACACATCAAAAGAGAAAATATGCCATTAATTGAAAAATGCATTAAAACTAAAATTAAAAATATGACAAAATTCTAGACATATCAAACTACCTACATGATTTTTTTTCCAGATTTATTGAGTCAATTTAATATTTTTCTTGAATTAAAATCAAACAGCTAATCAAATAGAAAACAAAAGAAAATGAAATTAAATGAAGAAACTACAAGGGGTGCAGTTAGTACTTTCCTACGTTATATTATACAATGGGTCATGCGAGTGGGGGTGTGGATAGCGAGATGTGTTAGGCCCAGCTAAGTTTCTTAATGAAACTCAGCGTTTTGCCATGGGGGAGAGTCTACTCACGAAATCCATTCACAGTCGCACGATAGAGTTACCGCATCCACGATCCAGCGTGATCGGACGGTTACGATGAAGTCTGGAAATTTTAAATAGCAAACGGAGGGAATCGCTCGCGGTGGTGGGGACGGTGGCCAGAGAAGATCCGGTCATCTTCTCCGGCGGAAATGAATATTAACGTTTTTCAAAACTTCACAAAAACTCAAATTTTTTATATCAATCTCTTCCTCTCACTTCCTAGATCATGAATATCATATTCTTTTCCATTTTTATCCAATAATTAAGGAGAAATGCAAGCTACAAGCTAAGGTGCCATTTCCTAAAGTTTCAAGAAAGTTAACCATTCTAATCCTAAAAGCTTCTACCTATCCTAAGGAGTGTAAATCCATGAAAATGGCACTAAAATTCCTCAAGAATAGAGAGCATGGATAAGAAATAGGAACCTGGTTTTCAGCTTCAATGGAGGTGTCAATTGGCAATGGTTCACACTCCAAATTGTGCAGAAAGTTTCAATGGATCATCCTCAAGCTTCTAGCAACCTTGGTTTGGCTTGAATGTGTGTAATTCTCCAAAAACTAAAATCAATTTTTCTTTACTTTTTCTCCATGAAAGTTTGTTGTAACTGCCTCCACATTCTGTTATTTTCTGTTAGGAATGATTAGAATGTTATATACAATGGATATGTGATGATTTGCAGCCCAATGGAAGCCCATAGTTGTCCAATCTAAAATTCACATTTTTGATTTTGAAGCTTTATGGAAATGGTGAAAACAGAGACAAAACAGCTTGCCAGATGATCCATTCTAGTTACTTATGATGCAAGGGATATGAAGGGCTGAGATTGATGCCTTGGAAATGAATGGATGGTTGATTTTACATTTGTTGCTTAAAGATGAAGAAACCATGAATTTCCACATGTAAATGACTTCAAACTTGATTTGTAATTTTTCCAATATTCTTAAAACATTATTTGCTCTCAAAATAAGTTCCAACATGACATGAATTGGTTCCAAAATGAATTAATTTGAATTAGCCCTTTTCAAGCTTCCTTCATGAATTTTTTCTCCAACCATTTTCCAATTCAAGCCATATCAATGATCCCTTGATGTTTGATTGACAAAATAATACCATTTGGAGCAACTTTTAAGTTGGTAAGATTTTCATTTGAGGTATACAAAGTGGTGAACTTGACCTATAATGAAAATGACCTGTAATCTTACTTTCCCAAAATACCCTTGACTTGTAAGTCTCATATCTTGAGTTCTACAAATCCAAATGAGGACTTCTAGTACTCTTTGGAAAGCTAAGATCATGAGGAACCACATTCATGTTTATCAAAAGTTGAGGAGAAACATCCTTCTAGCTCAAAAATATCCTGGACGTTGGTTGACTTTCAAGTACCAAAATCACATTCATCAGATGACCTGTAACTTGTTAGCTTCATAACTTGAATTCTAGAAATTCAATGAATGACTTCTAATACTCAAATTAAATTTATGAACATGCTCTACAAGTCTCATGTGGATATCAATATGAGATGAAACTTGTATCTTGAGTTATGTGGTCTTGAAGTTGGGCACTGAAATAGGGGATTTTACACTGTCAAGCTTAGAAACCCTAGCTCAATAGCTTCTCACACTCTTGAGTATTGATGAATTGATCTTGAAATGATATCCTAGGTGTCTCAACACAACATTCCATGATCACAGTTGCTTGGAATTGAGTCTTAATCTCCTCAAGACTCACAGTTGACTGAGGGTTGACCAGGAGAAAACCCTAGTTGCACCAATCTTGGCTGTAGCCTCTTGCACTTTGCATAATGACTTGAATAAGCTCCATAATGATCCTCAAGACCTTTTATGAGCTCCCACAATGCTTCATACCCATATTCATGGACTCACAATCATCTGGTGATCTTTTCATGGCCTCCAAGATAGGAGATACACCCACATATAGCTCTTTGACTCTTCTGATGGCGATAAGCTCTTGAGTAGCTTGAATATAACTCCTTTATTAGGTCTAGAACTTGATAAACCCTTCTCGATAAGCACACCCCCTTGATCCCCTGTGAATTGATGATGGTATGCAAATGTTAATGCAATGAAATGCAATGCTAATGCTATGAAACAAAAGCCAGTTAAAGAAAAAGGTGGGCAAATTTTGGGGTGCAACAGCTGCCCTTATTCAAACGGCTTGGACCTGACTTGGTGAGAAGCGAACGACTCTCAACCAATCAAGGTAAAAGACGGTTGAATACCAATCAAGCCAATCTGCAGAAATAAACTGCAAAACTGATTGGGGAAAAATATCCAGAAAATTGAATATAGTTGCACGGCAACACTGATTGTTCATTTGATAGAGAACACCTGACTTCACTGCCAGTCACCTATGTAACGCCACAGGCACTGAACCCACAGGCCGGATCAACATGCACTTGATCCTTTCCTTTCGTCAGGAAGAAACAACACTCACATCGTCTAAGGTCAGATCAACATGCACTTGATCTTTCCACATTGTTTAAGGCTGGATCAACATGCACTTGATCCTTTCATTTCGTCAGAAAGAAAATAATACTCACATCGTCTAAGGAAAGACGGGAAGCCACCCTTGAAAGCTGGATTAACATGCACTTGATTCTTTCATTTCGTCAGAAAGAAAACAATACTCACATCGTCTAAGGAAAGACGGGAAGACTCCATCCTGCTCACGTCATCGGAGGGTAAACAGGAACAAATCTGATACTCACATCGTCTAAAGAAAGACGGAAAGACTCTAATACTCACATCGTCTAAAGAAAGACGGGAAGACTCCAAAACCGTATATCAGGTCAATGAACTTCAAACCCATACAGCAAACTTCAGAATCCTTTCGTTAGTTGGAATTGATGGAAAGAAAATATCTTCAGAGAGCCACATCGTCAATAGTGATTGACATAAAGAAAACCATCTTCAAATAGTCATATCGTCAATAGCGATTGACAACATGAACCAAACAATTTTCAAAAGAGCCACGACGTTAATATGAATTGACAGTATGAAGAAAACCCTCCTGAAATGTCATCTCATCTAATAACCGGAAAGAAAACCACGTCCGAACCTCACATCGTCTAAAAATAGACGAAGAGAAAACTATATCCAGATCTCATATCCAAATACTAGGCGCACAGAAGATCATCTTTAAACCTCACATCGTCTAAGGCTAGACGGAGAGAACACCAAATCGAAATCTCGCATCGTCTAAGAATAGACGGAGAGAAAACCATGTCCAAAATCCAAATCGTTGAATGCTGAACAAACACAGAAGATCGTATTCACAACTCACAGCGTCTAAGGATAGACGGTAAGAAGACTTGCTGGGGAGACGCTTCGTTAATAGAGATTAACGGAAAGAGAATTTGCTCGGAGATACACATCATTAATAGAGATTAACAGAAAGAGAATCGGTCGACATTAGGGGACTGATGGACAAAGGAACTCTGCTTAGGGATGTCATCATCAGAGCACTGATGGACAAAACATAATCGTTGTATGATCTGAAACCCGAGAGAAAGTAAGCTGATGAGCTGTCTGAACAAAGCTGCTGGATAAATGCCCCCTTTATCGACCGCAGGGTGATTCACGTTGCCACGGGAGGCTGATAACAAACTGGCTTATGCTTCGTATGCATATGTGTATGTTTGAATTTTTCTATGGCGTACTTCTCCATACGAAATGGAAATGCTACGCATTTGAGGATGAAATGCAAATATGATGACATATGCAAAGATGCAAATGCCGGCTCGGGCTTCCGGAGAGAGCTGGGTACGACAGATTTGCTTCAGCAAAATAAATGCCGAAGACAAGGCCAACTCCGCTGGGGATAACCGGGTATCACAGAATTGCTCCAGCAAAATAAATGTTGGGAAGGTGAAACCGACTCTGCTGGGGGATAATAGAAGGTGTCAAGTATGATTGGACTCTCTTGGGAATGGCTTACGCGTGCCAATGATGATTCGGCTTTTGCTGGGGAAGACAGGTGAAACCTGACGGTGATTGATTAACACGACTTCCCGACATTCGTCTTGAACTTACAAGGTTGATCAAACCTGCTTGATTAGCTCTGATGATACGGAGAGGAACGATTCCTTTGTTTCCATATCTTGCCCCAGCCTGTGGGATCTCTGTGGGGGATATTCCTCGAAAGGAAATCTGAATTCTCATACCCCGATGGTCTGACATGGACTGCTTCAGAATTTTGAACCTCGAAGAGGTGTTTCATATTAATTTCCCCACGGGCAAGAAATAACTTCTGCGCTCTTAGGGTGGCCAGCCCCTGTCTTGCAACGAATTTGCCCATGATTGGCTACTCTGTGGGGAAATACCTCTGGTTGTCCTTGAGAGATTCACGGAATCTCAACCCGACTGCTTCAGATTAACTGACTTCTGGATGGCTGACTCCCGTGTTGTGATCATTTGACGTAGCTTGCCCCGGTTCACCGGAATTCAGGCATTCTGCATTTTATTCTGATCAGACTTTCCATTGTGGAAACTTTCCTGCAGTCAAGCGCTTACTCGCAAGTAAAACAAGTTGTTCTGCATAAAAGACATATTAAATGCAATGCATATGACAGATTTGAAATTCCAATTTGTTCACTGGAAAAAAATTTGTGACATAAAAGGTAAGAATCATTCATTAACATGTCAACATTAATACAATACTGTAAGAGGAATCCTTTATTGGGAGTCAGTTTTGATGTGATCTTTGCCGAAGTATGCTTTCGAAACAAACCTGCTTCAATTAGGACTTTTCCAGGTTGTAACGTGGTCAGGTTCATGGTTTAAGAAAGAAAAGATATAGGCCCAAAATTCATTTTAACCCACCCCTTTTCCATGATGTTCTCCAATCCTACGTTCAGCTAATTCGACCTTAGCATTCACCTTTCGAAGGTTACATGATAGGAGTGACAGTTCAGGAAACCACAAGTTTTTGGAGGGACAGTCACTCGCTTTTCGTCTTTGTTTGGGCACCACTAGCCACACGATTTTGTTCTTTTCGAGGATTTTTCTTTCGTAATCCTTTTCGTCTTTTTGTGTTTTTGATCCCTAACTTTTGCCTGGACTAACTCTTTTGAGTTTCTTCGATTTTGAAGTCCAGCTGGATGCCCTAATTTTTGCCTAAGTCGCTTGTTTGCAAGATTCAACTTAGTGGGCTTTTTCTTTCGATTCATTTTTTTCTCTTCTTTTTTCTTTTTTTGAACAAATCGTATGACACTGACTCGCATGACTTGTTTGAAAAGAGATTGTGACTGTTTCACTCCTGATCGACCAGGTTTAACCATTGTGGTTTTTTAGGTACGACCTATAGCTGTATGATTGATCCTCGAACGGACACTCCTTGTTGTAATTTGAACGCTTGGTCCAATTAGCTGACACCTACCCTGCCCCAGGTTAAGATTTCGGGTTTTTTCATTTTCAGAAAGAAACTCCTACTACTCGGCTCAAAGGGGTTAACAAGGGATTATCTTCCTTATATCTCCAGTGTTTATGGATTGAAACAATGCCTGTAGATCATCAACAGGTTTTTTATTCAAAAGCATAGCATTGGAAGCTTACGCATCGTTGGAATTCTTCATCCTCCCTAGATTCCACTTAAACAAGCATTTGAAATAAAAGAAAGCAATAGAGTGAAGACGAATGGATTAGTTCAAAACATGCATATTTATTTCATTATCAATATCAATTGAAAAACAACATGCTTTACAAACGAAATTTGCATTCTAACAGGAAAGAAACCTTCAATGTTTTAGCTCAAGATGGATCCTAAAGATAAGACTAGGAGAGATTGGAATGACAAGGCAAGCTCAAGCAAGGAAGCCACACAAGGGATATAAATCATCACAAAACTTCTAAAGAAACCTTCAATGTTTTAGCTCTAAGGAAAGTTCATCCTAAGGGAGCTTAATGGCATGCTAGAGACTTGAAAATGGACCTAAAAGGGTGTCAACCTATGTACTAAGGGTTAATGGGAAGATTGGATGCTTAAAGTTGGCTACAAGTTCATTTATTAGGCCAAACTATGAGAAGGTGCAAGTTGAAACATGCAAACATTGGTTAGAATGCAAAATGTGGGAAAAATAGGAAATCAATTCTAAAAATCCTAAGAAAAATCCTAGATGATCCTAAATGTGTGGGGAATCTATGGTTAAAGTTTCAAGTCCAAAATATAAGCCTAAGGCCACTAACCAGAAAGTTAAACCTAGATGTATGCTATGGGAGATTCAAATGGAGAAGGCTCTAAAGATGTGCCTCAAAACCTATTCAAATGAAATCTAAAAAATGCAAGAAAAATACTACAACATTCTACAATGTATCAACATTCACCATACAAAAAATCAGAGATTAATATGGATTATCAAAAGAGAAAGAAAATCACAAAGCATAACGTTTATGTCTGGAAATTTTAAATAGCAAACGGAGGGAATCACTCGCGGTGGTGGGGACGGTGGCCAGAGAAGATCCGGTCATCTTCTCCGGCGGCAATGAACAGTAACGATTTTCAAAACTTCACAAAAACTCAAATTTTTTATATCAATCTCTTCCTCTCACTTCCTAGATCATGAATATCATATTCTTTTCCATTTTTATCCAATAATTTAGGAGAAATGCAAGCAACAAGCTAAGGTGCCATTTCCTAAAGTTTCAGGAAACTTAACCATTCTAATCCTAAAAGCTTCTACCTATCCTAAGGAGTGTAAATCCATGAAAATGGCACTAAAATTCCTCAAGAATAGAGAGCATGGATAAGAAATAGGAACCTGGTTTTCAGCTTCAATGGAGGTGTCAATTGGCAATGGTTCTCACTCCAAATTGTGCAGAAAGTTTCAATGGATCATCCTCAAGCTTCTAGCAACCTTGGTTTGGCTTGAATGTGTGTAATTCACCAAATACGAAAATCAATTTTTCTTCACTTTTTCTCCATGAAATTCGATTGTAACTGCCTCCACATTCTGTTATTTTCTGTTAGGAATTATTAGAATGTTATATACAATGGATATGTTATGATTTGCATCCCAATGGAAGCCCATAATAGTCTAATCCAAAATTCACATTTTTTATTTTGAAGCTTTATGGAAATGGTGAAAACAGAGCCAAAACAGCTTTTCAGATGATCCATTCTAGTTACTTATGATGCAAGGGATATGAAGGGCTGAGATTGATGCCTTGGAAATGAATGGATGGTTGATTTTACGTTTGTTGCTTAAAGATGAAGAAACCATGAATTTCCACATGTAAATGGCTTCAAACTTGATTTGTAATTTTTCCAATGTTCTTAAAACATTATTTGCACTCAAAATAAGTACCAACATGACATGAATTGGTTCCAAAATGAATTCATTTGAATTAGCCCTTTTCAAGCTTCCTTTATGATTTTTTTCTCCAAGAATTTTCCAATTCAAGCCATATCAATGATCCCTTGAGGTTTGATTGACCAAATAATACCATTTGGAGCAACTTTCAAGTTGACAAGATTTTCACTTGAGGTATGCAAAGTGGTGAACTTGACCTATAATGAAAATGACCTGTAATCTTACTTTCCCAAAATACCCTTGACTTGTAAGTCTCATATCTCGAGTTCTACAAATCCAAATGAGGACTTCTAGTACTCTTTGGAAAGCTAAGATCATTAGAAACAACATTCATGTTTATCAAAAGTTGAGGAGAAACATCCTTCTAGCTCAAAAATGTCCAGGAAGTTGGTTGACTTTCAAGTACCAAAATCACATTCATCTGATGACCTGTAACTTGTCAGCTTCATAACTTGAGTTCTAGAAATCCAATGAATGATTTCTAATACTCAAATTAAAGGTATGAACACGCTCTACAAGTATCTTGTGGATATCAAGATGATATGAAACTTGTATCTTGAGTTATGTGGTTTTGAAGTTGGGCACTGAAATAGGGGATTTTACACTGTCAAGCTTAGAAACCCTAGCTCAATAACTTCTCACACTCTTGAGTATTGATGAATTGATCTTGAAATGATATCCTAGGTGTCTCAACACAACATTCCATGATCACAGTTGCTTGGAATTGAGTCTTAATCTCCTCAAGACTCACAGTTGACTGAGGGTTGACCAGGAGAAAACCCTAGTTGCACCAATCTTGGTTGTAGCCTCTTGCACTTTGCATAATGACTTGAATAAGCTCCATAATGATCCTCAAGACCTCTTATGAGCTCCCACAATGCTTCATACCCATATCCATGGACTCACAAACATCTGGTGATCTTTTCATGGCCTCCAAGATAGGAGATACACCCACATATAGCTCTTTGACTCTTCTGATGGCGATAAGCTCTTGGATAGCTTGAATATAACTCCTTGATTAGGTCTAGAACTTGATAACCTCTTCTTGATAAGCACACCCCCTTTATCCCCTATGAATGGATGATGGTATGCAAATGTTAATGCAATGAAATGCAATGCTGATTCTATGAAACAAAAGCCAATTAAAGAAAAAGGTGGGCAAATAGTACAATTACAACACCGATCTTACTCCTAACCGTACTCAACTTCAGAGTATGCCCCAAAAGGACAGCAAATCCTTCAAGGAGTACGCACAACGATCGAGAGAACTAGCTGCAAGGGTGCATCCACCGTTAGTTGACCGTGAGCTGATTGACATCTTCATGGGCACCTTGCAAGGCCAATACTACGAGAAGCTGATCGATAGTGTTTTTGCTGGATTCTCTAACCTGGTGATCGTTGGGGAAAGATTTGAAGAAGGTATAAAAAGCGAAAAAGATCCAAGGAGGTTCTAGCAGTCAAGCTAGGTCCAAGAAGCCTTTCAATGGATACAAGAAAAAGGAGGGTGAAACAAATGCTATCTATGCACAGAAAGGGCAAGTTCCTCAACAAGCTTCTGCTCCTGTGCTTTATCAAGTCCCTTACTACCCGTATCCGTATGTTCAAACTCCAACGCCTCAGCAACAGGCACCTCAGCAACAATCTTACAACCAGTAAGGATATCAATATCCTCCTCAGCAACAACAATTGCAAGCTGCTCAACAATCAACAAGGTGCTCGCCAACAGCGTCAGCTTAATCAGCAGAGAACATGGAGGCCAGATAGGGTCTTTTGACCATCTACCAACACCATATGCTAGTATCTTTGCTTAGTTTCTGGAAAATTAGGCTATTGTTTTGAGAGATTTACCTCTCCCAACTGTTATTCCTATTGACTATGATGCAAGTGCTTATTGTGAGTTTCATAAGGGCGCTCCAGGTCACACCATCAAGAACTATAGAGTTTTCAAATACAAAGTTCAAGATTTGATTGACAGAGATGCTATCAACTTTAATGGAAAGTCTCCAAATGCCATCAACAATCCTATGCCACCGGCCAGCTAGTGCCAACACCAGATCAGGTCAAATCCAGTCAAGTTAAGTTCATTTCCCCGAAGAAAGCAGTCATGTTGCCATTTCATTATTTGCTTTTTTATATGTTGTCTTTGTGTGTTTAAGTACGGTACGCTTTGAACATTGTCATTCGTATTTGGTTTTCATTAATGTATTTTTTATGCATGTTTTGAATTAGTTATGTTGTATTCACTCATTATTTTTCACTTATCACAAATCACCGACACAATTTCACTTCACTTCCTTTATCACATTGCTGTTTAGAAAATATGTTAGGGAGGATGACGAAAACGTAATACCCGTAATTGCAAAACTGTATGCTTTTGGACAAAATCTCGTCAATGATGTACATGCATTATTTCAATTCCCCAAACACTGGAGATATAAGGACTTAATCCCTAGATAACCACTTCGAGCCTAGAAGTAGCAATTTTCTTCTAATCTATAAACCCTTTACACTTAACCTGAGGCAGGGTAGTGTTTAGTTAATCTAATCCCGCACTCGAATCACAAAGAGCGAAATCCAAAGGAAGATTGTTTTTCAAAATACCTAAGACTTGGCAGTCACTATCCTCCAACAAAAATAAAAAAATCAAAAGTCTGCTAAGTCAAGCACCTCAAAAGGGGACTTAGGAAAAAAATCAAGGCAATCTCGATGGATCTGACAAGCAAAATCAGTCCATGTAAAAGTTAAGGATCAAAAACAAAATCAAAGGAGGTCCTCAAAACCCTCAACAAAAATAAAATAAGATTCAGGGACCACCATTATCCAAGTCAAAGGGCCCCTAACATCACATTTAAAATAAGGTGACTGCCATTTCGAGTAAACCTTGAATCATCAAGCTTACACCGTTAAGATAAACAGGTGCAGAATTAACTGAAAGTATGACTGGAGATCATCGGGAAGAATGGGTGGGTACAAATCATACTTTGAGCCAAATATCCTTTGTTTCATAACCGTGAGGCAGACCATGTTACAACTCTCGAAAGACCTAATTGAGGAGAGGTTTATTCTGAAAGCATACTATTGTAAGGTTGCGTAAACTGACTCCTCACATACATTCTAATCATCAACATTGGTGTCATTATCCTTGTTATATCTTTTACACCTAACAAAATTAGCACAACGTCTGGGCTAACGGTCCATTCTTCTCACTATCATGACACTTCAATAAACGACTCTTTTTCAAAACTTGCATAAGCTTTGCATTAAGATTACCATTTGTGAGTGTACAAATTTTAATTGTAAATCAGTGCTAGACATCCAAGACACTCCAACAAGGGGCAACCAAAGAGGAGCTTGAACTCTCAATGGATGACACGAAGCAAGGCTACCTCAAAACCCACTGGCTGGGGAAAATCCTTAAATATCCCAATCAGAGGTACGTTATCTCAAAGCATTGAAGCTCAACTTCCATGTGTCGGAACTGGTTAATCAGGGACAAACCATTACCATGTTCAGACTGGGGCAGGATCAGGTCATTCTGACCATCAAGCAGAGTTGTGGTTCCCTCTGAAGCAAGTTTACAACAAACCACCAAGTACTCAGACTTGAAGCATCAAGAACATCTTTTTCTGCTTCAATCAAAGCGTCTTCAGCAAATCGTGTGTCGAGGAAATCAAACCCTCCCACCACCCAAAGTCCAATCCATATTGGAAACTACCAAAAGTCCGCCATGCTGGCACCTGGATTTCCAATTACCCTTCTGCAACCATGTGCATCATGCGCAATGCATTTGACATCATAAGAATCTTGAATCATATGCATACAAACCATAACATACTTCCCCAGCTCTTGCATCTCTGTGCGTCAGCATTTGCATTTGCATTTCCATTTATTATGGAATATCATTATCATCAAGCATTCACATGTGCGAGCCGAGGTCCAGGATCAATCTCGACATGTCCAAGATCGTATTCAGCCCAGCCAGGGGCATTTCCTTCAAGACCGTGGGCATTCCCCACGAATTTGTTTCAACCTTAGGGTTGATTAGTTTCTAAGACCATATTCAGCCCAGTCAGGGGCATCTTCCGCAAAACCATGGGCGTTCCCCATGAAGTTGTTCAACGTTTTGTTGGGCAAACTCGAGAGCTTCAAAACAATCATCCGCCCAGTCAGGGGCATCTTCTGCAAAACTGTGGGCGTTCTCCACGAAGTTATTCAACCTTTTGTTGGGCAAATTCAAGAGTTTCAAAGTGACGTTTAGCCCAGCCAGGGGCATCTTCTTCAAGTTCATGGGCGTTCCTCATGAAGTTGTATCAACCTTTTTTTTATCAAGCTCAAGACGATCTTCAGCCCATCCAGGGGCATCTTCTTCAAGTTCATGGGCGTTCCTCATGAAAGTTATTTCAACCTTTTGTTGACCAAGATCAAGAGTTTTAAAGAAAAACTCAGCCCAGTCAGGGGAATCTTCTCCAAAGTTCATAGGCGTTCCTCATGAAATTATTTCAACCTTTTGTTGTCAAGGCTATGACCCCTAAACTAGTTAGTGGGAATTCCCCATTAATTTATTTCAAACCAATCTCCCTCTTGGGCATTCCCTAGTGAGTTGTCTCCAGCAAACATGACTTTTTGTCAATTGCCTTACTATCATCCTTTCAGTGATAGCTGAACCTCGTCAGTTCAACCTAGCCTGCATCCTTTTGGTGTTGGTCGCCTTCAAGATTGGGAAGTTATTATCATCCTTTTAGTGGTAGTAACTTATGTGTCGCTCCGTCATTATTTTGGTGATGGTTCTGTCATCCTTTTGGTGCCGGATGGTGCGAATGTTGCTCTACCATCCTTTTGGTGGTAGTAGCTGGTGTGTTCGCTCTATTATCCTTTTGGTGATGGATCTGCCATCCTTTTGGTGACAGATTGTGCGAGTGTCGTTCTATCATCCTTTTGGTGGTAGCAAATTGAGTGTGTTTCGCTCTATCATCCTTTTGATGATGGGTCTGTCATCCTTTTGATGCCAGATTGTGAGAGTGTTCCCTTACATCCTTTTGGTGTCAGGGTCGTGGGTGTTTCATCCCATCATCCTTTTGGTGATGGGGATCTTTTGGAAGTTACTCAGTGTCTGCTCGAGGGTTGACTTTGATTTGTTATTTCACTTCCCAAACATTTCTTTCCTTTTCGGACAAATTCAGGGTCTTCTTCATATCCAATTGACTTATACCTTGGAATATTGAATGCCATAGCAGTTCATCTTACTAGGTTTAAGCCAATTAGATAAGGGCATCTGTCATACCCCAAATTTCTCCTACCTTTCTTACTCTTCTTATCATAAATAACGGTGTGCTTGATGGCTGTTCTCTAGATGATCATTTGGCCCTAGGCCATGATCCTCTAAAGAATTCGCAGGCCATGGAGTTTTTGTTGTAGTTGTGTTTAGTATGGTCATAAGCTTTTACGGAAGGTGTTGAGTTCAGTTGAAGATAAAAGACGGATAAGCCCATGTTCTTGTGTTTGAATAATCAAGATATTGGTCAATTGATTAAGCCATGGTTCAAGCCATATGACGTGGGTTATTTTAAGGCTTTGGTCTAGTTACGTCACGTTAATCTCAAATCTTACTTCAGTTAGTTTCAAGCCATATTTCAAGTGGGTACTAAAGAAACGAGGTCATTAATAGCTAAGTTGCTTTTGCTCCAAGCCGTCTTTGAATTAAGTTCAAACTTTATTGTATATTCAAGATTTAATCAATTAGTGCAAAGTTTAGTTCACTTTCAAGACAAGAAGATTTGTTTTAGATTATAACGTGGTTTAGCATCAAGACATGAAGAATCGTTTTGGGTTACAAGGTGAACCATTATTTTGCGAAGCAATGAGGTTATGATTAAATTGCATTCCAAGATATGGTAAGATGTGAGCCATTGCACAAGGTTTTCTAAGACATATTCAAACTTTCAAGCCTTGTTGTGAAGTTATCTCCAAGTCAAGTTCTTAAGCCGCACCAGGTTTGGATTTTTGAGCCATGTTTATCACAAGCCATAAATGTAAGTTTGTGCAAGTTTTAAAATTTGAGCCAAGGACAAGATACACCACAACCATAATTGGATTTATGCTTGAATTATTACAAATCATGTGAACTTTATGGTGAGTGTCGTACCTCGAAAAAAGCACGATCCTTCGCGAATGGTCGCGGAAAACACAGAGTCGCTACCGAACTTTATTTATTCCAAGATGGAATAGGAAAATATCGATAAAACCTTTAGAGAAAGAACATGGTCATCGCAACCAAGTTCTAGGTTCGGGAGTCGGTTACGCGAGGGGAAGGTATTAGCACCCCTCACGTCCGTTGTACTCAACGGGAACCTCTTGATTCAATTTGTGAGAAATGTTAGCCTAGTTTGTTTGTTTTCTTCCAAAAGTGAAAGGTAAGGATATAAATGTAAAGAGTTTAGAATGCTAAGGAGAAATGGATTGTTTTAGATTAGGGTGCTCGCCAAGGATTGGAGCCCTTGTGCCTACGTATTTTCACTTGAAAGAAGTGAAGAATCAGAGCATCCGTAGTTCGTGGGACTACGGGTAAAGGAGGGAATTGTGAAATTGTGCTCGCCAAGATCATCAAAATCGTGTGCCTACGTATCTTACATTCAGAAGAGAATGAAGAATCAGAGCATTCGTAGATCGGACTACGGATATTTGTTTGATTTTATCGAAAGATACTTGGTCATATTCGACAGAGAATATTGATTTATCTAAACTAGTGAGGAGAGGACTCTTACACCACTTTGAACGGATTTACATATATCAACATTCATGGGGAACACGCCGCTTATATCAACTCAAGTAGGTTATGGACGAAGCAATATTTTGCGTCAACTCAAGACACCATATCTCACATCTATGAAAAAGTTTGACGGTTCGCACGGCGGCGAGAAATTAAATTTGAGAAATTTATGTTTGGAGAAGAGAATATATTTGAATAGGTTTTAGGGTTTTGGTCGCACGGGGGCGAGAAACGAGGTTTGACGTATCAGATATTTAGCTAAAGGTGACTATTACCTGAAGCTTAAGAAAGGCACATCGGGCCCAAGTAATCAAGAAAGTGAGTCAAAGGCTTGACTCTCTCTCTTTTTCAACCTTGATTTCGAAAGGATAGGATGTGGTTCGAGTAAGTTGATCGGATGGCGATTACTTGAACTTAAGAAAGGCTTCACGGGCCTAAGTAATCGGGAGAGTGGGTCAAAGGCTTGACCCTCTCTCTTTTTCATCTTAATCACGAAAGAGTTTGAATATGGTTCGAGTAAGTTAAATGGATGACGATTACTTGAAGCTTAAGAAAGGCTCCTCGGACCTAAGTAATCAGGAAAGTGAGTCAAAGGCTTGACTCTCTCTCTTTTTCACCCTTAAGAGACTGAATAGGAAAAGCATTGAACGATGGAAGATGGTTGAAGTATTTTAAACGGATGAGGATTACTTGAAGCTTAAGAAAGGCTCCTCGGGCCCAATTAATCCAGAAAGCGAGTCAAAGGCTTGTATCTCTCTCTTTTTCATCTTATATTAAGAAATAGTTTTGATATAATTAACGTGGCTTATGAATGACGATTACTCAAGGACTAAGAAAGGCTTCTCGGGCCCAAGTAATCGGGAAAGCGAGTCAAAGGCTTGACTCTCTTTCTTTTTCATCTAAGTGTTCAAGAAAATAGATTTTGAGTTTGTTGTACGGTACATCTTTTAGAGAAGACAATTGTTTGGACTTAAGAAAGGCTCCTCGGGCCCAAACAATCGAGAAGATATATCAAAGGCTCGATTCCAACTCCGTTTTCATCTTTATCAAAATTGTGTTTAAGTATTGTTAAGTGTTTTTGTTTGATTTGAGAAAATACTCGATGTGAATCGAGGTTTAAATTTGAGTTTTAAACATGTGCAATAGCAAAGTGGGCTAGTCTTCTAAATGACAAACTAGAAATAATTGATCAAATATGTCTCACTGTAAGGAAGCCCGAGAGTAAGCTTTAAATGTTGTGTATGTGACCAAAAGGTTGATGGTGAGGCTTTGAAAGCACTCGACTTACAAGGGTAGAAAATGCCTCGAATAAATCGAGAATTTATTTTGAATATGGTTTAGGTTATGCAAATGAGAAATAAAGATCAACAAAGTATTACCACGTATGAGCATAAGATACTAGTTGTGGCATATCCAAGATAATATCAAACTAATAAAGTCAAACCTCCAAGCAAATGGATTCAAGTTGCGAGTCGATGGTAATGTTCATTCCAAGGTAAATAAATTCAATGAATCCACTTATCTCAAGTTACTAAGTCAACAAGGTTAAAAGTCAAACTTATAAGAAACTAAATTAATAAAAATCTAAATGACAAAACTTTGGAATAGTATTTGAAATATGATTTGGATCGAATTGGAGTTTGAAACTTTTGAATGGAATGAGACTTAAACTTGGACATGAGGTGAAACTTGGCATTGGAAATTTTTTTAATGAAATTTAAACTAGGTCATGAATTGCACAACTTTGGAATTTGATATGAAATTTGGGAAGAAACTTGAAATCTTGATTCAAATCCTGAGAAAATGGCCAAAAATGAAACCCTCGAAATAAATCTTAAATAAGTGACGCTCCCGACTTGAACCAACATGTCATGCTCGAAACCAAATTTTAACATCTTAAAATCTCCAAAAATGTATTAAAATCTTGAGACAAATCCATGAGAAACTACCATCATATCCTGATCCCACCTTTAAAATGGCATTGAGTTAAATAGAAAGCTCGAATCTTCCCATGATAGGGACATACAACCAATAATCAGGACTTGAAGTAACTGACTGAATGCCTTGAATTTTGATGGCTCTTACAACTTAAACTCATGAGATGAACCTGAGTTTCGCACCAAACCCTAATCTTGATCTTCAAACATAAGTATTTGAATTTAATCCACACTTGTATTCAAAATAGCCAATGACACGGATGACTTGAGATATTGATTGATAACTCGATACTGAAGCAAATCATCTTGTTTGACCAAGATTAGGTCAAACTCCACTGAACTTCAAATCGTAATACACACACACTTGACTTGAAATAGTACTACACATACATGGGGTTCGCTAATATCAAACGAAACTCAACTGAATGACACTTGCCCATAAAGGCCGAGAAACCCTAATATTCGCCTTGAATGCACCCTGATAACTTGTCTTGATAACTTTTCCTGATCCTTGATTCAAACTTGCAAAACTCGAGCTTAGGCAGCACATAAACAAATGGTACAGATTCTGGAGGCGTAATGGTTAGATGACTTGAAAAAAAGATATGATACTCAAATAATAAAAATAATATGATATGTATAGTTGGCAATTCAGGGTCAAAATTAGGGTGTAACAGTTGCCCCTATTTAAATATCTTCAACTAGAGTATGAAGAAGTTCATTCTTCATAAGATCATAGTGGGAGATAGTTAAATATCAAGAAACTCGGAATTTTGATCCTGAATGCATGCGACATGCTATGCTATGCACAAGAGAGAAAATATGCGATGCTAATATGCAATGAACTACATCATGATGAAGATGATGGGATGATAAATGCAAAAAAAAATGCTGACAAGGAAAGAAAACACATGGGGATAAAGTCAATACAAAGAGTAGAAAACTCTCTTGGGATGACCAAACATAGGGGAAAAGAAAATAACTAAGAAAATCTAAAGTTGATTGGTCAACGGGTTCAGGCATGAACAACTGACACTCTAGAACAAAAGATAAAGCCGGATCCTAAATTAACAGGATCACACAAGCAAATGCAGGAGTTTTCAAACGTCCAAGCTTCTGGATATTCCTTAAACGAAGAGATCAAATGGGATCTTCAGAAAACATCAGGAAGGATGCAGGGTATTTAAACTGTTCTATATGCCAAAATAATTGGACTTCATGGGGAAACACCTTTTAGATAAGCTTCTCAAAAGAGATAGCCACTTATCACTGTAAAAGGACTTATGTATCACCAAGAGAGGATAAGCTTCTCGAAAGAGACTTCCACTTATCGTAAAAAGAGATAAGCTTTTTGAAAGAGATAACCACTTATCATTGTGGAAAATAAAGGAAACAAGGTTCTTACGGGAGATGGTCACTTGTTCGAAGAAAAGAGATAAGCTTCTCAAAGAGATAGCCACTTATTTGAAAGATGATAAGCTTCACAAAGGAGACTACCACTTATCATTGAAAGAGGATAAGCTTCTCGAAAGAGATGCCACTTATCGAAAAAAAGGAGGATAAGCTTCTCAAAAGAGATGCCACTTATCCAAAAAGAAGGATAAGCTTCTCGAAAGAGATGCTACTTATCGAACAAAAGATGGATAAGCTTCTCAAAAGAGATGTCACTTATTGAACAAAAGATGGATAAGCTTCTCGAAAGAGATGCCACTTATCAGAAAAGGATAAGCTTCTCAAAGGAGATCGCCACTTATCAAAAAAGGATAAGCTTCTCAAAGGGGATCGCCACTTATCGAAAAAGGAGGATAAGCTTCTCGAAAGAGATTGCCACTTATCATAAAAGAGGATAAGCTTCTCGAAAAAGATGCCACTTATCGAACAAAGGATGGATAAGCTTCTAGAAAGATATTCCACTTATCAAAAAAAGGGATAAGCTTCTCGAAAGAGATGCCACTTATCGAACAAAATATGGATAAGCTTCTCGGAAGAGATGCCACTTATCGAACAAAAGATGGATAAGCTTCTCGAAAGAGATGCCACTTATAGAAAAAGGATAAGCTTCTCGAAAGAGATGCCACTTATAAAAAAAGGATAAGCTTCTCGAAAGAGATGCCACTTATCAAAAAAGGATAAGCTTCTCAAAGGAAATCGCCACTTATCAAAAAATGATACGCTTCTCAAAGGAGATCGCTACTTATCGAAAAGGAGGATAAGCTTCTCGAAAGAGATTTCCACTTATCATCACAGGATAAAAGGAAACACGCTTCTCGAAGGAGATTTCCACTTGTTAACAAAAAGGGGTAAGATTCTCGAAAGAGATGCCACTTATCGAAAAAGAAGGATAAGCTTCTCGAAACGGAGATGCCACTTAACGTAATAGCAGAACAGGAAAACAAGCTTCTCAGAGGAGATTGCCACTTGTTAACAAAAAGGGATAAGCTTCTCGAAAGAGATGCCACTTATCTAAAAAGAAGGATAAGCTTCTCAAAAGAGATGCCACTTATTGAAAAGAAGGATAAGCTTCTTGAAACAGAGATGCCACTTATCATAATAGCAGAACAGGAAAACAAGCTTCTCAGAGGAGATTGCCACTTATTAATAAAAGAGATAAGCTTCTCAAAAGAGATAGCCACTTATTTGCAATGGTGATTTGTAAAAGATTCTCGCTGTAAGATATAATGCGAAATAAATGCACGTTTAGACTAGGTTCGACGACCTAACAAAAGTAACATTTTCCAGGGACCAAAGTTCAATCTAGGAACAAGCTAGAAAGAAACGATCAAAAAATACTCCAACCATTGAGGAATGAACTCGAATGGGGTTCATCTTATCCAAAACATGGAGAAGATAACAAAAACATTTGTCATCCATGAGGATCGAACTCTGTGGGGAATTTAGAAACGATGCGCACTTTATGCCTAAAGCAGACGACCCTACTTGGAGAGAGACGACAAACCCGACCACCTGGGGAATAAACGCCTAATTAAATGAAACAAGTAAACCAGAATGGTAGCAAAATGCTCGGATGCCATGCATACGTACAAATACATGTACGCGGGACTCTATGTTATTGGTGAAATGTGAGACGAACTCTGGGGATTGTTGAGCTGACTAACAAATAAGTTATGTTGGGGATTGAAAGACGTAAGGTAGAATGAATCACTGGTGATATTTGAGGAAGATGGTTAGTTCTGGCTTCTCACGGAAAAAACCAAAGGTTATTGGAAACTTGTAATGAAAAGTATGCTCTGGATTCGCATGGAGCAAAAGCTAAATGACCGTAATAACAGACAAGACTCCGGATTCACACAGAGTAAAATGCAAAAACTTCGAATTCACACAGAGTATAAAAGAAAGGGTTCCAGATTCGCACAGAATAAACAAAGGACTCCGGATTCACACAGAGTACAAAAGAGAGATGGGTTAATGCTGCTCACATAACCATAAAAATGAAGTTCCGGATTCGCACAGAACAACCAGAGACTCCGGATTCGCACAGAGTTTACAAGAAATGGTTCCGAATTCGCACAAAACCAAAATTGATAGTAAAATAACAACACAACCTAATGAGGGATATCTGGGAATTCATCAAACAAGAAAATAATTGAAATTGTACATATGATCTGGAAGAACCTCAGATCGACAAAAGACATAAGCTTTGACAAGTATCTTTTTGAGTAAGTGCCAACAAATTTGGACTTTGAATATGCTTGTGATCACTAGATTATGATTTAAGGATATACAAAACAAGACTGGCTGAACTGGTCTTGACAGACTACCAGAAGGGAACTGGTGTTTAAGGCTGGCTGGATTTTAAAAGGTTTACCAAACGAAGATTGTTTTTGAAGTTGGGTCTCTCATGCAGCGGGCATATGCTGAATGAGATGATATGCGTGGCTTAGCGCTAGAACAAAGCGACATGATTAAAGCATGAGAAAGATTTATGCAAAAATTGCATGTTTCCCAAGATGCCCCAGACGTGGGTAATGGAAGAAAAGGTCTTGACGACAAAGCTTCTGGTTTGTTAGAAAGCATAAGGTCATTTGATGGGGTATGATAACGTGATTCCCCAACACTCGTCTTGAACTCAAAAATTGTTCATGCATGGATGTTCGCTTGAGCAACTTGAAGGCATGAAAGGTTTTGTGATTCTGTAGCACACATTGCCCCAGTCCGTGACTCATCTTGCCCCAGCCTGTTAGGTATCTAAAAATGTTCTCCTTCCAAGGATGTCGGAAGCAGCTTGTTATGAAAATGGTCTTAGATGACTTGCCCCAATGTCCTGAACTTTGAAACAGTCTACATATGATTACCCAATTCTAGGGATGGTAGACTTATGATTGACCACTCTTTGTAGGGTTGGACCTTATCTGCCCCAGTCTGAGTCTTGAATCAATTTCTCTCAGTCACTCGACTTTTGGGGAGATTGTCTTCGGTGCACTCTTAAGGTAGCTTTCCCCAGAGTGAGCGTCGAAGCGACTTAACTTATACTGATTGAGCACCAAAGGGATTTCTCTTGATGTCGGGCATTGACTTACAGTTAAAATTGTTCATTCACAAAGGGTAATTTTAATGCGATGTTCATGCAAGTTTTTGAAAAAAATCAATCATTATTGGAATGATGTGATAATGTGTGATGAATGGACCATTAGTCTAAACGCAGTGCTGATTTAACTGGTGTAAAAGATACAACAAGAAACGATTAGCAAACCTTGTAGGAGTCAGTTTACGCAACCTTGTTGTAGTATGCTTTCAGAACAAACCCTGCCTCAATTAGGTCTTTTAAAGGGTTGTAACGTGGTCTGGTGCACGGTTATAGAAACAAAGGATTTAAGGCTCAAAGCTTATTTTAACCCACCTTTACTTTGTGATGATCTTCAGTCCAACGCTCAATTAACTCTGCACATGTTTATCTTCCAAAAGAGTTGACGGTGTAAAGTGATGATTTAAGGCAGGCTTGACATAGCAGTCACCTTATTTTATTTTTGATGGATGTCAGTGACCCTTTGACTTGAATGATGGTCACTGAATTTTGTTTTGTTTTTGTTGAGGATTTGAATACCTCTTTTGATTTTGTTTTTGATCCCTAACTTTTGCATGGATTCATTTTTCTTTTCAAGTCCATCTTGATAACCTTTATTTTTTCCTAAGTCTCCTCTTGGGGTGTTCGACTTAACAGGCTTTTGATTTTTTTGATTTTTTCGATTTCGTTGGAGGGTTGTGACTGCCAAGTCATTTGACATCGAGGAACAAACGTCACAACTTTTGGATTTTGCATGATTCTCTCGACACTTCAGGACGTGTGCGAAGAATATCTTATGGTTGATCTTCATATGGGAAGTTTCATCCTGATAATTCAAATTAACTGAACACTACCCATGCCCCAGGTAAGTGTAAGGGTTTAGAAATCCAAAGGAAACTCTTACTTCTAGGCTCGAAGTGGTTAACTAGGGACTAACTCCTTATTCCTCCAGTGTATAGGGATTTGAAATAATGCATGTACATCATTAGCAGGATTTTATCTGAAAGCATACCAACAACGATTATGGGTATTTTATTTTCGTCATCCTCCCTTCAAGTCTTTGTTAAACAAAAGTTTGATAAAGAAAGTGGATGAGAGGTATATGGATTCATATTTTTTCTTTTTGATATAAGTAAATAAAAATGAGCGAATACGACATGATTAATTCAGAAAAAGCGTGATCACTTCATTAAAATTACCATTCAAAACAACAATGTTTAAAGCAAGTAGCATTTAACAGGAAATAAACTATAAATGCAAAAATAAAACATGGTCCACTAATCGCCGATGCTTGAGGATGTCTTCCTTTCTGGTCCACGGCTTGAGGAGATGCCTTATGAAGTCTTCAAAGTCATTTGGGTGGGAAATTGACGTGCACAACCAATCTACCTTCTGGAAAGGATATGTATTGTCTGTCAATCAACTGGTGCACTTTGGCTTGAAAGGATTTACAATCTTCAGTTGAATGTCCTACTGATCTAGCATGATATCCACATTGCGCATAGGGATCGTACCCAGGCGGGTCTGGCCTTGGAGAAAACTTTAGAGGCTTTGGGGCCACCAACGAGCTTTGAATCAGAGGTTGCAGAAGCTGAGTGTATGACATGGGAATTGGATCGCGATGATCATTCCTTATTTCCAGATTATTTCAAGGCCTATGTGGACTCTGTTACTGATGTTGATATCCTCGGCCATAGGCTTGTTGATTTGCATGAGGAGCCATCCAGAGATTCTGGTGTGGTGCCTTATACATCGTTGGCTGCATGTAAGGATAGTGTGGCACTGAAAATGGTAAGTGCTGAAGAGATGAGGGACCTAAAGATCTTGCTGGTGCACCATGACAATGCTTGACACCTGTCACGACTGCATAAGTTTCATCCTCTTCTTCTTTGCTTGTACTTGCATGGACTTTAGTATCACAACTTTGTGGTGCTATTTCAGTGCTCTCGCATGGAAATCGTGACATTTCACTAGCCACGTCTTTAATCCCTTCTTTGTGATACCAGATCTTGAGAGGTTTCAAAGGTCTCTTGCCTTTTTCACCACATGGTTTAGTAATCAGGAAACTTGTATCAGGGCCTTTTTCCTTAAGGGCAAGTGATCTTGCATGGATCGAATTTTGCACCTTGAGCCTAAAACTCTTGCATTCCTCGACGAAGTATCCTTCTGCTCCAGTATAGTACTCACACTTCACCCCTGGATGATCTTCTTCAAAGATTAATTTCCTGTTGTTGACCAATCGTCTGACTCTAGATTGCAATGCAAGATAATTATCTAAGTCATGTCCTATAGCCCCTTCGTGATATTCACATGTCAAATTTGGACCGTATTCTATAGGATAGGGGGTTGGCATAAGCTCAATGGGCCAAGGAGTTACCAATGAATTTTGGACCAATTGTGGGTAGATTTTACTGTATGATACAGGAATCGAGTTGAAGTGATTTTTGTTCCTTCTATTCTGATCCTGATCCTTCCCTTGATCTTAAACTTGATGCCCTTGAGAGAAGATAACCACTGGAGGTAGGTCCATTGATCTGGCGGTTAAAGGCTGAGAATGATATCTTGAAGGAGGGCCATGTGTTGGCAAGTGTGGAGATTTCCTATGGAATGGCTCTTGACTCGGATTAACACCAGATGAATATAGAGGATTATCTCCCTTTACTACATCAATTTGCATGGAGTGACCCTCTTTTCTCAATAAATCTTGCAAAATTTCCAAGACCCAGTTCATTTGGCTCTTCAAAAGATTTATCTCACCCTTCAAAGCTGATTGTCCTCTCACTAATTCGTCCATCATTTCTTGAGACATGGTTCTTCATTCTAAACGAGTGTTAGGAAACACCTTGCTGGTCATGGATAAAGGAAGAAATGAGTTTCTAGTTCTGGAGAAAGATATGCAATGCATATGAGTTGCAAGTGCAATGCAATGATATGCAAATGCAAACTAAGCAAAGCTCAGGATCACAGGTATCACGTTCTCAGGTCAGGCAATGACAGTAGGTAAGTAGTTGATATCTCTGATCAAAGGATCCCCACAGGTAGGCTCTACGCGGGTAGGTGCCTAGAGTCATGGATCTTTTCAAAAATATTATTACCATGACAAAGGTTCATCTAACAATAATACCCTTGAAGGATCTCCTCTAGGTGAGGTTCTCGCGTCGTCCCAAGAGAAAGGCTTCTCGTGAGTCTCTACTACACAACCATTGAGTCCAAGGTTTCTAAAGGGACCTCAGAGTCATATATCAAGGTTGAAAATATCATTGTCAGAATAACGATACATTCAAGGGATCTCATCTGATTGGGGCGTTCGTGTCAACCCTTACGAGTTATTACTACTAACCACCATGGGAAAAGCGTAACAGGTCCTTAGAGTTATAGATTCAGGATAAAAAAACATTATTGCCATGGCAAAGGCTCACCACGACGATAACATTTCCAAGGGAATCAACTCTAAGCGGGGTCCTCATATCCTCCCAACGAGAAAGGCTCCTCGAGGGGTTCCACTACATGACCACCACTCTAATCCTAAGTTTTTCTCAGACTCGGGTGTAGAGCCATCTCACAGAATGCCCATAAATCAAAGAACCCATTAATCATAAGAAATACAGATATGATATATAATAAAGATAAATAAGTAAATAAATAATCAAGCAAGCGAAAAACAACATAGGAAGAACACAAATAAGCGAAATTAATGCTTACGAATCGAGTCAAGTTAGGCTTGACTCTCTCTTGCATAGGGCAATGCACATTTCCCCAGCAGAGTCGCCAGCTGTCGTACCTCGAAAAAAGCACGATCCTTCGCAAATGGTCGTGGAAAACACAGAGTCGCCACTGAACTTTATTTATTCCAAGATGGAATAGGAAAATATCGATAAAACCTTTAAGTAAAGAACATGGTCATCGCAACCAAGTTCTAGGTTCAGGAGTCGGTTACGCGAGGGAAAGGTATTAGCACCCCTCACGTTCGTTGTACTCAACGGGAACCTCTTGATTCGATTCATGAGAAATGTTAGCCTAGTTTGTTTGTTTTCTTCCAAAAGTAAAAGGTAAGGATATAAATGTAAAGAGTTTAGAATGCTAAGGAGAAATTGATGGTTTTAGATTAGGGTACTCGCCAAGGATTAGGGCCCTTGTGCCTACGTATTTTTACTTGAAAGAAGTGAAGAATCAAAGCATCCGTAGTTCGTGGGACTACGGGTAAAGGAGGGAATTGTGGAATTGTGCTCGCCAAGATCATCAAAATCTTGTGCCTACGTATCTTACATTCAGAAGACAATGAAGAATCAGAGCGTCTGTAGTTCGGACTACGGATATTGATTTGATTTTATCGAAAGATACTTGGTCGTATTCGACAGAGAATATTGCTTTATCTAAACTAGTGAGGAGAGGACGCTTGCACCACTTTGAATGGATTTACATATATCAACATTCATGGAGAACACGCCACTTATATCGACTCAAGGAGGTTACAGACGAAGCAATATTTTGCGTCAACTCAAGACACCATATCTCACATTTATGAAAAGGTTTGACAGTTTGCACGACGGTGAGAAATTAAATTTGAGAAGTTTATGTTTGGAGAAGAGAATAGATTTGAATAGGTTTTAGGTTTTTGGCCGCACTGGGGAAAGAAACAAGGTTTGACGTATCAGATATTTATCTAAAGGTGACGATTACCTGAAGCTTAAGAAAGCCTCCTCGGGCCCAAGTAATCTAGAAAGTGAGTCAAATGCTAGACTATCTCTCGTTTTCAACCTTGATTTCGAAAGGATAGAATGGTTCGAGTAAGTTGATCAGATGGCGATTACTTGAAGCTTAAGAAAGGCTTCTCGGGCCTAAGTAATCGGGAGAGTGGGTCAAAGGCTTGACCCTCTCTCTTTTTCATCTTAATTGTGAAAGAGTTTGAATATGGTTCGAGTAAGTTAAACGGATGACGATTACTCGAAGCTTAAGAAAGTCTCCTCGGGCCCAAGTAATCGAGAAATCTAGTCAAAGGCTTGACTCTCTCTCTTTTTCACCCTTAAGAGATTGAGTAGGAAAAGCATTGAACAATGGAAGATGGTTGAAGTATATTAAACGGATGATGATTACTTGAAGCTTAAGAAAGGCTCCTCAGGCCCAAGTAATCCAGAAAGCGAGTCAAAGGCTTGGCTCTCTCTCTCTCTCTCTCTCTCTCTCTCTCTCTCTCTCTCTCTCTCTCTCATCTTATATTAAGAAATAGTTTTGATATAATTAACGTGACTTATGAATGACGATTACTCGAGGCTTAAGAAAGGCTTCTCGTGCCCAAGTAATCGGGAAAGCGAGTCAAAGGCTTGACTCTCTTTTTTTTTTCATCTAAGTGTTCAAAAAAATAGATTTTGAGTTTGTCGTACTATACATCTTTTAGAGAAGACAATTGTTTGGATTTAAGAAAGGCTCCTCAGGCCCAAACAATCGAGAAGTGAAATCAAAGGCTCGATTCCATCTCCCTTTTCATCTTTATCAAAATTGTGTTTAAGTATTGTTAAGTGTTTTAGTTTGATTTGATAAAATACTCGATGTGAATCGAGGTTTAAAATTGAGTTTTAAACGTGTACACTAGCAAAGTGGGATAGTCTTCTAAATGACCAACTAGAAATAATTGATCAAATAGGTCTCACTGTAAGGAAGCCCAGGAGTAAGCTTTAAATGTTATGTATGTGACCAAATGGTTGATGGAGAGGCTTTGAAAGCACTCGACTTACAAGGGTAGAAAATGGCTCGACTATCGAGAATTTATTTTGAAAATGGTTTAGGTTATGCAAATGAGAAATAAAGATCAACAAAGTATTACCACGTATGAGCATAAGATACTAGTTGTGGCATATCCAAGATAATATCAAACTAATAAAGTCAAACCTCCAAGTAAATGGATTCAAGTTGCGAGTCGATGGTAATGTCCATTCCAAGGTAAATAAATTCAATGAATCCACTTATCTCAAGTTACTAAGTCCACAAGGTTAAAAGTAAAACTTATAAGAAACTAAATTAATAAAAATCTAAATGACAAAAAACCTAAACAATTAAATTCTAAAATTCAAATCAAAATAAAATGGATAATTCAAAAAACTAGTTAAGAAAATATTTTGAGATTTTCTTTTTATCTAATTGAGAACATCTAAACTAATTAAAAAAAATATTAGAGTTCAAACGAAATATGAGTTTTTAAAAAAAATACAAATACAGTCCTAATTAACATTTCTAAACTAAAATTAAAATGATCAATCAAGACAAAATAATTCTAACTTTTTTTTTACCATATTAATGCTAAAAAAAACATAAAAACTAATTAGTAGAAATAAGCCTAAAAGAAAATAATGGATTTGTGATTAGAAGAGCCCAAAGAGAAGGCCCAACAAAAATGCACCATGTTATTAATAAGGAAGTTTTACCTCATACCCCTACACTTGTACCTATACCCCTACATTAAAAAATTTTGGACCAAAATATCCTCGTATAAAAATTTATTATTTTTTAATTTTTTTATATTTTTTTATTTGTTTACCGGAAGACTTTTTGGAAGTCTTCCGGTTCACATTTTTTTTTGTATGTTTACCGGAAGACTTTTTGGAAGTCTTCCGGTTCATATTTTTTCGTTTGTTTACCGGAAGACTTTTTGGAAGTCTTCCGGTTCATATTTTTTTTTAATTTGTAATTAATATTTAAGATTTATTAACTTTATATAAAGACCAATTTAGTGAATTTTTAAATATTATACTTAAAATATAAAAATTCTATAAATAGAGAATTATTTTCAGAATATTTTCTATTTGCTATAATTATTAGAATACAATGAGATTAAAATCATTTATTTTAAATGATCATAATAATAAAATTTTCTCAAATATCTTATTAATCTTAAACATTAATAAATAAAATAAATTTAAATATAGGATATAAGTTTACATTATTCAATATATTTAATCGAATGAAAACATATGTGATAAATAAATAATGTATTTTAACTTAAAATGATCACAATAAGTTAACTTGCAAAATAATATAAGTAATAAATTAATAATGTATTTTATTTAAAATAATCACAATAATAGAATACGCAAATAATGTGTTTATTTATAGGACTGATATAGTTTTATTGATTATTTAATTTTAAATACTACTATGAATATAGTATTTAATCTATACTTTAGAACTCACATAATTATAAATATAAAAAATATTGTTTTATTACCCATATTTTTATTTAATTAAAAAAAATAAGAATATAAATTTATTATTTGTTTTTCATTTTCGTTTGATCTTTTTTTTATTTATAAATTTTTTGCATATTCTATATTGTGCTTACTTTAAATAAAATATATTATTTATTTTATTAAAAATATTAAATAAAGTGAAATAATTAAAAAGATCAAACAAAAATGAAAAATAAATAATAAATTTATATTCTTATTTTTTTTTAATTAAATAAAAATATGGGTAATAAAACAATATTTTTTATATTTATAATTATGTGAGTTCTAAAGTATAGATTAAATACTATATTCATAGTAGTATTCAAAATTAAATAATCAATAAAACTATATCAGTCCTATAAATAAAACACATTATTTGCGTATTTTATTATTGTGATTATTTTAAATAAAATACATTATTAATTTATTACTTATATTATTTTGCAAGTTAACTTATTGTGATCATTTTAAGTTAAAATACATTATTTATTTATCACATATGTTTTCATTTGATTAAATATATTGAATAATGTAAACTTATATCTTATATTTAAATTTATTTTATTTATTAATGTTTAAGATTAATAAGATATTTGAGAAATTTCTACTATTATGATCATTTAAAATAAATGATTTTAATCCTAGTATTCTAATAATTATAGTAAATAGAAAATATTCTGAAAATGATTCTCTATTTATAGAATTTTTATATTTTAAGTATAATATTCAAAAATTTACTAAATTGGTCTTTATATAAAATTAATAAATCTTAAATATTAATTACAAATTAAAAAAAAAAACATGAACCGGAAGACTTCCAAAAAGTCTTTCGGTAAACAAACGAAAAAATATGTACCGGAAGACTTCCAAAAAGTCTTCCGGTAAACATACTAAAAAAATGTGAACCGGAAGACTTCCAAAAAGTCTTCCGATAAACAAATAAAAAAATATAAAAAAAATTAAAAAATAATAAATTTTTATACGAGGATATTTTGGTCCAAAATTTTTTAATGTGGGGTATAGGTATAAGTGTAGGGGTATGGGGTAAAACTTCCTATTAATAAAATTAAAAATCATAATAATAATGAAAATAAAAACAAAAAAAAACGCGGATTATACCCACTCGTGAAATCGTGTTTTCCAGATCTCTTCATTCCATTTCCGCATCACCTTCTTCTTTCACTCCTTCAATTTTTTTTTCATCATTCAAATTTGTTTGTTCGTCTTCCATCCCCTCACTCAAGATGGCTTCTGTGCATCTTTCTAGTCTTATTAATCTCCCTCTCTCTTGCGGCGATAACGGAGGAGATCGGTGATGGTGTGGATCTGATGGCGTCGGCGGAATGATGGATTCGGTGGTGTTGTGGTTAGAGAAAGTTGAATATGGTTGGAATTGAAGGAGATTCGAAGAGGTTCAGAAGGTTGAAATAGAGTTGTTACATGGTTGAATGAGGGTTAAAAAGATTGAAGGATTTGAAGAGGGAAAGCGTTGGAGATGATGAAGTAGTGGCCGAGAGGATGTCAGTCTTCTCCGTGAGGTTCATGGGTTGTCCCTCTTTCTCTACAGGCCATTACAAGATCCTCTCCTATTTTGCCGTTGCTTCATATCCTCTTAAAAAATTTTGGTTCTACGTCTTTTGCTGATCGTGGAGCTTGAACTGGAATTGTGCAGCTTGCGGCGACATGGACGGTCGGTTGTTATATTGTGATGGAGTAAAAGCAAAATAGAGGGAATAGCCAAGGTAAGTTTTGAGATTATGTGGTCTGTGTTTTATTTACAGTTGTTTTTTTGTATTCACCCCCTGTTCTATATGATTTGAGTGTGTATATATGGTGAAGAAAAAAACTATTCTTGAAACTTGGTGGTCCTGCGCGTTTTGTCCCGTTTCGTATAGGTTGTGTGAATTGTTGGTTTTTTTGTGTGGTAGGCAGGTTGTACGGTTTATACAGGCTGGTGTAGCAGGTTTCGGTTGAAGTTTGTCTGGCGTGATTCTTTTGATGTTGTGCGTCGTGGAGGGAGTAAGGTTATGCTGTAACAGTTACTGTTGCGGTTTGTACGAAGATTGGAGGGTCGTACCGTTTTGCAGAGATGGGGTGTGATATTGGTGCTGCAGGTTGTGCAGTTTTCAAATTCATGGGTGTATGAAGATGTGCGTTTTGGCAGAAGATGCGTGGCACAATTGTGGCAAGGATTTTTTTGTGCAAATATAGTAATTTGCGGTACGGAAAAGAGGCAGGCTGTTGGTTTGCTGCACAATTTTGTTGCAGCTTTACTGGTGGAGCGGGTCTCGAGGTGAGAGAAAGAAAGTTGGAAATGAAGGGTGGGTGCATAGAATGTTGGGAGGGTATTGCTTAGTGGTGCAGAATTTGTTTAGTGTATAATAGCAAGATGTACAAATAATTATTTTGGATTGGTTTTGTCCTTTACTTGCGGACATGTGCCGTGCGATTTGGAGATTCAACGACAATGGTGTGGTAGCTTGTTTTAGTGTTTTGTAGCAACTATTATACATATTTATTCTATATTTTGTTATGAATGGTAATAGGCTAGAAGTAAAAACATTAATGGGCTTGATGGATTTAAGAGAAAAAAGGAAAATGGGTGAGCTCTAAAATTTGTTATTTTGTGATACATTTTCTTTTTTTTATAGAATGAATGGACTTTAGGGTTTGGTTTTTGAGATGAAATTTGAGAATGAATTATGAATTAGAAAGGAAATTGGAGAGAAATTTAAATCTTGAATAAAATTTGTAAGTTGTTTTGAATTTGAAATGAGGATTGAAATTGAATTTGGATAGAATTGAAGTTGAAACCTGACAAGAATTTGAATTTTGGAATAAAATTTGAAATGTGATTTGGATTGAATTGGAATTTGAAACTTTTGAATGGAATGAGACTTAAACTTGGACATGAGGTGAAACATGACATTGGAAATTTTTTTAATGAATTTAAACTAGGTCATGAATTGCACAACTTTGGAATTTGATATGAAATTTGGGAAGAAACTTGAAATCTTGATTCAAATCTTGAAAAAATGGCCAAAAATGAAACCCTCGAAATAAATCTTAAATAAGTGACTCTCCCGACTTGAGCCAACATGTCATGCTCGAAACCAAATTTCAACATCTTAAAATCTCAAAAAATGTATTGAAATCTTGAGGCAAATCCATGAGAAACTAGCATCACATCCTGATACCACCTTTAAAATGGTGTTGAGTAGAATAGAAAGCTCGAATCTTCCCATGATAGGGATATACACCCAATAATCAAGACTTGAAGTAATTGACTGAATGCCTTGAATTTTGATGGCTCTTACAACTTAAACTCATGAGATGAACATGAGTTTCGCACCAAACCCTAATCTTGATCTTCAAACATAAGTATTTGAATTTAATCCACACTTGCATTCAAAATAGCCAATGACACGAATGACTTGAGATATTGACTGATAACTCGATACTGAAGCAAATTATCTTGTTTGACCAAGATTAGGTCAAACTCCACTGAACTTCAAACCGTAATACACACACATACTTGACTTGAAATAGTACTGCACATACATTGGGTTCGCTAATCTCAAACAAAACTCAACTGAACGATACTTGCCCATAAAGGCTGAGAAACCCTAATATTCGCCTTGAATGCACCCTGATAACTTGTCTTGATAACTTTGCATGATCCTTGATTCAAACTTGCAAAACTTGAGCTTAGGCAGCACAGAAACAAAAGGTACAGATTCTGGAGGCGTAATGGTTAGATGACTTGAAAAAAATATATGATACTCAAATGATAAAAATAATATGATATGTACAGCTGGCAATTCAGGGTCAAAATTAGGGTGTAACAGTGAGGCATGTCGCATCGCTGCGAAAAGGGGGGCCGGCAAACACAGAAGAGTCGCCACCGTTCGTTATTTATCCCAAAGAGAGGGAAAGGAAACCATCAAAGAAAACCTATGAAAAGGGAAAGACAAGGTCATCGCAACCAAATCTTAGGTTCGGGAGGCGGTTACGCAAAGGGAAGGTATAAGCACCCCTCACGTCCGTTGTACTCAAAAAGATCTACACTTTTTATCTATCTAAAAGGGTGTTAATCTATCAAAGGCTGGCTCACAAGGACAAAAGAAAAGAAAAGAGACTCGATAGAGCATCACCGCTCTATGCCTACGTATTCCCTCGTGCAATAGGAAAGTTAGAGTCAACGTAGTTCGGCAAACTACGGGTGAAGGGGGGAAAGATTGCTCCCCAAGACATCGCTGTCTTGTGCCTACGTATCCTCGTCTGGTACGAGAAGTCAGAGAAAACGTAGTTCGGGCTGACACGACCACAGATTGGTTCGAGTGTTTTAACTGAGTAGGGTTAAACCTTCGTTCTAGCAGTTAGGCGTATTGCTGCTCAACCGTTGGAGACTTATGCATTACTTGTTTGTAGTAGAACCAAGACTTAATACACTCTTTCCAAAAATGATTTTTAAACAATCCTAAGGGATAAAAAGGTTTGATGTTTTGTTTTATGTTTTTTATGAAGAAGTGAATTGAATTAAGTTTGTAACTCATGTTGCACTAAAGACTATGACTTGAGAGCGAATGCGTCGCATATCGCCCAAAGGGCATACGCTAAACACTCTGGACAGATTGAGAGGAGGCCCCCGACCATCATTCCTCAAGTACTTAAGGCTCATAGCATACAACATTTATTATCCTTTATTAGGTGTCTTATGAAAGTTAGGAGATGAGAAGAGAAGACACAAACTCTAAGGGGAAACTAGATCAACCCTAATGTTATCATGCAAAATGCTCCTAAAGTTGAGATTGAAAAGGGAGAAGCAAAATGCACCTAATGTCTCTCCTACTCCAATCTTAAACAAAAGGATTAGGAATCCTTAGGGATCATGGCATGCAACAAAGTGAACAACAGATAATCCAATCACTGATGAAATGAAGGATGAGAAGAAGTTGACTTAAACAAGTCAAAAGCAATGCAAATAAGGTATGCAGAGATGCAAATATGAGATGTGAGAATCAAATGATGCAACAAAGACAAATGATAAAAAAAAGTTGACTTAAACAAGTCAAAAAGAGTGAGATGAAATGCGAGAAGTAACAACTCCTACAACCATTCAAACATCTATCACTTAAGCAAAGGCCAAACAAAAGGCAAATGCAAAAGGCCATGATCTAAGAGAAGATGGGAGAAAGAAGCTTGGGCATCAAGCACATGAAAATTATCTCAACCAAACATTTCAAATTGATCATGCAAAAGAAAAGAGCAGACAAATGCTAAAAGAGATGCATGATTCAAGGTAAACTCAAAGCATAAACATGAATACCAAATCACCTTGAATGATGATCAAAGCATGTGGGGCAGAAGTGAAACCATAAGAAGAAAACTCAAATCAAAGTTGGAAACAAGGTACGAACATCAACCAAGTCATGGCAAGTGGAGGAAACAAAGTTCCGTGACCTAAAATCAAAAAACCAGCACCTCAATCATGTCATAAACAAGTATCAAGACTCATGAGGTGCATATGGGATCCATAGAAGTCATTTCCCAAAGGAACTAGGTCAAACTAGTTTGTATGAACCTCTTTTAAGATGACTTGACTTGCAAGCTTCATTAAAAATTGAAATATTGTCCAATAAATTCCAAATAAAAAGCACAAAGTGGCTAAGTCAAATGACAAACAGAAACCAAAGTCTCAAGGTTAAACTCAACTCAAGGCATCACCAAATAATTCAATTATTAAAGGTGCTCCACCTTATCGAGCATAAATTGAGGGACAACAAAAATCAAATCAAATTCAAATGAAAAGGGATCAATGATCATTCAAAACCACCCTCAAGAATGACTCAATCCCTCATATAAGGTGAGGGAGAGACCATGATCATAGGGTATGAGGATTTAAAGTCCAAAGGGAAAAGATCAAACAAGGTGTGAACCAAAAAGGCATTTAATTGCAGATTTAAAATAAAATAGCACATTAAAACAAAAACAGAAATAAAAATATTAGAAAATTAAATAACTCTCTAAAATACAAGAAATTAATTTTTGGGAATTTTCTGATGATGGGAAGTATGTTTAAAAATAGAAAATCAAAACAGAAAAGAAAAAGAAATAAAAGAAATAAAATCAAAAGGGAGGTGTAAAACTAAAATAGGAAAATATCTGAAAACAGGCAAAAGCGCAATTTGGCTTAAAACAAGGGGAGGCGTGAATAACACTCTGAGCTCACCTGATCCAGACTCAGTTCAAACCATGAAACACACCATTTCATTAATCCAACTGGATTTCAACGCGTGCACGTCATCTTGTCAAGCCAATTGAAACAAAACACATGAGCAAGTAAACAAGTCCATGTATCCAGCTCAGCTTTCAACATGGAATGAACCAGACGCCGGAGCTAGGGCTCTGGTCGTCTTCTCCGGCCAGCCTGCCAGAGCTCAGGGTTCAAAACTTAATGAAAATGGACAAACCCTAAATCAAAAGAAAGTTGAGCTCACAAGGATCATGAATATACCCTTGGATTTTCAAAAAGGTTCATAAATAAAGAGAATCGAAAGCTTGAATAAATGAACACATGATCTGAAACTTCATCAAACAAGCACAACAATGGTTCAAACATGGCCTACCATAGGTAGGGCTTCAGATGCAACCCAAAAGGTCCCTAAATCATGCCTAGAATGAGAGAAATCAGTGGTGGAAACTCACTGAACAGAGCAGCTCCGTTGGCTCTTGAAATGCTTGCAAGCTTCAATCTCTTGCTTCTAATCCAGTCCTTGAAGTTTGATGAAGAAGAATCAAGCACCAATTGAAGTTGATTTGCCGAGAAAAGTGAGATTCAAAAATAGAAAGTATTGAGAAAATTTCAAGCTCTCTATGCTCTCTCCAGCTACAATTGCCTCTTCTCAGCATTAGGGAAAACTATTTTGCTTTTATATGATGGGTTCATGATGATCATGCAGGCCAATAATGCCTTATTGGTGAGATTTCAAAATTTTCAAAAAATGATAAACTTCCACATGCACACGGGTTATGCACTCTTTACATAATATTGGGTCAGCAATTAATCAAGTATATGGTATAGAAATGAATTGGATTAATTTTGGCTTTGTAAACCTTCCACACACTAAGTTTGAAATCCTTACTTTTTGAGTAAGAAATTTGAAAATATGGCATACTATGACTCTTCATGTTGGTCCATTTGTGGCAAACTTCTTTTAGGCATGTAATGGTGTGAAACAACTCAAAATATGAGGGAAAAATGACCTATAATGTAAAGTACTCAAACCATGACCAAAAACCAAAATTTCCTTTTGAAAATGCTCCATATGGCCACATAATTCAACAATCCTCATGAATTTTGAGTTCAATGATGGAAATGATACTCTTAGGCACAAGTTTCATGTTGGCTGGAATTGCATTTGAGGTTCATAACTTCATGAAATTGATCTTTGAAACAAATGACCTATAATGAACTTTCTTAAAATGCCTTTGCCTTGTGAGGTCCATAACTTGAGATATACAAATGATAAAAAGGACTTCTAAGACTTTTTGGGAAGCTAAGATTATGAAGAAAAACTTTCATGTTTACTTAAATTTGAGGAGAAACTTGATTCTAGGCCAAAAAAGCCTTGGAAGTGAGTTGACTTTTAGTTTACCAAAAATATCTTCATCTGAGGACCTTAACTTGCTGGTATCATAACTTGAGATGTACAAACTCAATGGATGAGTTCTTGTACTCAAACGAAAGCTAAGAACATGCCCTACATGTCTCATGTTTTCATGAAAAAGAGATTGCGCTTGCATCATAGGGTAAATTGTCCTTGAAGTTAGGCACTAAAGAAGGGGATTTTACACTGAAATCATCTGAAACCCTAATTTAGTAACTTCTTGAACTCTTGACCCTTTTTGACTTGATCTTGACATGACATCTCAAATGCTCTAAGATAACTTCCCATGGCCTCAATGACTTAGATCCAAGTCTTGAACCTTCTCAAGTCCACAGTTGATCTTGAGTTGACCAAATGAAACCCTAGTTCCATATCTTTTGACTGTGCCCCTTTACATATGAATTGAGTGACCAAACAAACTCCACAATAAACCCTAGGGTAATCAATGAGATTTTAGACCATGTCTTCTCCAAGATAAAGCCCCCATGAATCCCTGATGATCCTCTGATGATCCCCAAGATAGGAGATAACATCCACTCACCAATCTCTCCTTTCAAAGAGCTTTGAACCTTCCATGGTGATGATAAACACTTGATGGCTTACACAAATACCTTTGCGTGAGTTTGAAGCCAATAAGACCCTCCTCTTGAATGGCACAACAACTCTTGATCCCCTACTAAGAACAATTCTATGCAAATGCAAATGAAATGAAACATAAGCCAAGTACAAGAAAAGGTTGGTCAAATTTTGGGGTACAACAGCTGCCCCTATTCAAACGACTTGGACCTGAAGGAATGAAAAGCGAGCGGCTTTCAAACTTTCAAGGTAAAAGACGGTTGAATACCAAAGAACCCAGAAATTTTCCAACCGCAAAAGAAATTGTAACTGATAACTGTAATTGATAAACTCTGTTGGGGAAAATGTGATAGGATGAACGCATCTGTCAAGGAGATGCCAATATGCCGGGGAATGGATACCGCACAGGCAAAAAGATAAATCGGTGGAAGCCAGGGTCTGGATACCACACGGGCTTGAGCCAATAGATCTAGTGAAAGCCGGGGTCTGGATACCGCATGAGCTAAAGAGAATAAACTAGTGGAAGCCGGGGTCTGGATACCGCACCGGCTTGAGCCAATAAAAACTGGTGGAAGCCGGGGTCTGGATACCGCACGGGCTAAGGAAATAAACCGGTGGAAGCCGGGGTCTGGATACCGCACGGGCTACTGAAATAAACCGGTGGAAGCCGGGGTCTGGATACCGCACAGGCTACTGAAATAAACTTGTGGAAGCCGAAGTCTGGATACCGCACAGGCTAACGAAATAAACCGGTCTGCTGGAGATACACCAGAAAACAAGAGGCAACAACCTGGCTTATGTTTCGAATGCACATGTTTGAGAATGGTGTAATTCTCCATACGAAATGGAAATGCTACACGTTTGAGGATGTTATGCACGATGCAAATGCAAAGGAAACACTCCAGCAAAATAAATGCTGAAGAGAGGAAACCAACTCTGCTGGGGAAAGACGAGACGTGCCAAGTACAATTGGACTTTTGCTGGGGAAGACAAGCCCTGGATGGCTTCCTGGAAAAGAACTCTTCTGGGTAGAACTGATATGTTGAGAATAAAAATCCACTCCTCTAGGGATTAAATTAAACTCTGTTGAGGGAAACAGCCCTGGATGGCCTACCAGAATACAACTCTTATGAGGAACAAACGACTTGGCTGGGGAGGACAAATCCACTCTGCTGGGGAAATCAGCCTTGGATGGCCTCATAGAGCGCCAGAAATTTTCTAAGGTACAAAGTAAACTGTTGGGGATAAACTCCACTCTGCCGGAGATTCCGCTCTGCTGCAGATTGAATTTGCTATTAGCTAGGGATAATAAATAACATTTACTCGGGAATTATCCCAAACTTACTCTACTGAGGATGGATAATGACAATTCTCTGGGTCAATCCCACTCTGCAGGGAAGAAAACCACTCCACCGACTTCACTGGGAATTAGGCAATGGGGGAATCAGCATCGACCTCTGCTTGGGGAAAAATGAGAAATAAATTTCAACAATATCCACCTCTGCTTGGGAATGAGTCGATGACCTAGACTCTAAGGGGAAAGGAGTCAAATATTTAGACTCTGCGGGGGCATAATCCTAAGTTCACCTGCTAAGGGATAAGATATATTCATTTGGATTGCTGAAGATAGGTGTACAAACTCCACCTGCTGAGAATAACCCTACTCTGCCGGAGGTATCAATCTCAACCTGCTGAGGATAACCCTGATCACATGTAACCCAACTTGCTGGGGAAACACTAGTCTCGAACTGCACATCTTCCTCTTGAGGGGGCAGAGACACGGTGACCTTACTGGGGATGCAACTCTGGAATAGTCTCGGGAATGAGAGCCATGCAACAAATACAAACAAAGTATCCTGTATACAACAAGAGTTATCTTGGTTATTGTCCATGACATTGTTCAAGCAAATCAAAGTTTTAATGATTATTAGCAAAGTCCACAAGTTTGTGTATGCAAAGTTTTATCAAAAACATCAGGCGTCTTTTGCAAACAAAATAGTAAAAGCTAAAACAAGCATAAAAGCTTTCTGAACAACATATACTTCATTGATAAATGGCCTGTAAATAGGCGAATTTACAACATATGCAACTCCTGAAAAGATAAAGTTGCACAAATAGTACATAAATGCAAGAAACTATACAAAATGTCGGCAATGTGGTACAGACAACCACCATGTGTCGATTCATCAATGACTCGCATGACTTTGATGCTTCTCCTGATGATTCATCTTCCAAAGAGACTGACTTGATTAATTGACCCTCGGGTTCTCCCAGAATCCATTGTGCTCAAATGATCAATACACAGACCATGATCATTTGCTTTTTAAATCCCTAACTTTTGCCTGAATCGCCCTTGCGGGTTTTTGATTCACCGGGATATCCATATTTGCCAAAGTCGCCTTTTTAGGTTTTCAACTTTGCGGGTTTACATTCTTTTTCTTTTTATCCCTAATTTTTGCCCGAACCCATTCTTTTTATGGTTCGCCGGGATGCCCCATTTTTTCCTGGATTTTCTTTTTTTATTCCAGCGGGCCTCTTTTAAGCAAAGTATTTTTTAACTGCGTCTGCATTCACAGGGGACGTGAAATCTTCGCCATCCATGGTTGAGAGTAGCAAGGCTCCTCCAGAGAACACTTTTCTTACCACGTATGGACCTTCGTAGTTAGGAGTCCATTTGCCCCTGTGATCTGTCTGTGGAGGGAGAATCTGCTTCAACATTAAGTCACCTGCCTGAAAACTCCATGGGCGCACCTTCTGATCAAAATCTTTCTTCATCCTGCTTTGATACAGACGGCCATATGCAATGGACGCCAAACTCTTTTCGTTCATCAAGCTGAGTTGGTTCAATCTGGCTTTCACCCATTCCGCCTCAGTTGAAGTACGTATCGAAGTACGATATCCGTTCAATGCAAAGGGAAACATCTTGTGCCAATCTTTGTAGGTCACAACCATCTTCTGCACAATCTTCTTGATGTTCTTGTTGGCCGCATCAACAACACCATTCATCTTCGGGCGATAAGGAGAAGAATTATGATGTTCAATCTTGAAACTCTGGCACAGTTCCTTCATAAAATGGACCTTTGCATCACTATTGAGAAGGTGCATAAAACTAAATGGAATAAAGTAAAAGTAATAGTGTTAGTGTTATAGTTAATAATCTGATTCGGGACAAATTTAGCGCTATGTTAAGCAATCGTAGCAGAATATATAAGGAAGAACATACTATGGGAGGCCGGTCAATGAACATTTATGTACCATACATGTTAGAAATATGATATAGATCATATTCCTAAAACATGTAGCACAAATTAAAACCTAGAAGGAATCAAGCACTAAGGCAAGGAGATTGGTCCATTGCATCAATCAGTCCTTCATGACACTTAGGACAAACTTATGCATCAATCCAAAGTACCTCCAACGATAAATGATCAATCAAATGGTAGATTTGAAATGATGAAAGTTCATCAAGCATCAATCCAAACATCATGATCAAGCTGGACAACACATCATCTAATTGATCAAGAAAAAAATAAAGGAAAAAATAAAGAGAAGGAGAGATTAAGAGATGACCAAATTGAATCAAGACTCAAGATCACTTCATCATCAATTTCAATTTTCCAGAGCCAAATGACAAAATACCAGTTTTTAATTTACCAAAGTCAGTCTTCAATATTCTAGAACCTATCATTGTTCATCCAGCTAGTCATCCAATGCCAGTGAATATATGAGGACCTAGTCCGTTCCCATTAGAAAATACCAGAGAAGTACCCTAGAAATATCATGTAACTGTTATTGACCAAGAATATGGAAAATTCGGTCAAAAAGAGGGTTTGAAGGTTGCTAATGCATAGAGAACCAACATTGTAGGGGCGAGTAAAATGACCCATAGCGGTCACGTCTACACTACCCAATTCAATGAGGCCCTATCAAAAAAATCTACTGCCACAGTACCCACCAAAGACAATAAAGTGATTCCAACTAACGAAGACGCTGCATTTCTGAGAATGATAAGGAAAAGTGACTACAAGATCATTTATCAGTTACATCAAACCCCGTCAAAGATATTTATCTTGTCTCTTCTAATAAGCTCTCCAGCTTACAGAAATGCCTTACAGAAGTTACTAGCTTAAGCTTATGTTACTCATGACATCAGTGTTAGCCAATTTAATGGAGTAATTTCCAATATCATAGCCTGTAATACTCTTGTTGCGGTGGAAATAGGATTACAAATTATTAATGAGTTTGAATCGCAATTCAATTCACAACCGCTCTTTGATTTATCCGAAGGAAAAGGTCAAAAGAGGGAAAACCTATTTTTGCATCGTAAACACAATGCGGGGAAAGATCTAGGGTTCGGGGGTTGGTTAAATTTAGGGAAGGTATTAGCACCCTAAACTTCTGTAGTACTCTACAGGACCCTTTTGTTCAAATGTTTACTACTTGCTTTATTTATTTGCTTAAGGTATATGTACAAAGGGATTAAAAACGAGAGAATAAACCTAAGGGGTTAATTCTAAGTTTACTCGGCAAGACATCGCATCTTGTGCCTACGTATCCTTACGGGAGTGGAATCAGAGTAATCGTAGTTCCCCTCAAAAGGGAGGTTAGAGACTTCTTGACTATGGTCAAGGTCTCAAGGGGAATAAACATATCTTAAGGACATGCTTACGCGGAGTGTAGGAACTCCAAATTTCTATGTTGAAATGTTAAGTTGTAATTAGGGTTAAATTAGGGATTCCACGGCGGGAAACCCTAAAATGAGCGCGACGGCTCTTTGACCTAATGCTAGGGGTAAAATGGTAATCTTGTCTGCGGCGAGACATTTGTGAAAATTAGGGTTTGTAAGGTTGTAAGGGTTCGAAGTTGAGGACTATTGACACGGCGGTCAAACGGCTAGACCTAACCTTCGGATGTGTGTAGTGTGACAGAATAACGGTAAAGGCGTGAGATAATTGAATCATGCAAACAGAGAGATAATGTCCTAATTTAACCATGCAAGCAGAAACTTAAGGGCAGAAATTAAAGAGCGATTGTTAAGTTCGCTAGGCTACATGAGAGGAGCAGATACAATATGATAATGAAGTTTGAATTGAACAATAATAAAATAAATAACAGTAAACGCAATAAACTGCAAAACGAACAAACAACGTCAGTGGGCAGAATTAAATGAATTATCAGATGGTGAAGAAGTGAAATTATGCATCTTTTTGTGGTTTTATTTTATGATATAAACTTTAAATTAAAATAGGATTTTTAATATTAATTTACTCAAATCCTAAAAAACTATTTTAACCTAATTTTTATTTTTCTTAAAAAAAGTGGATTTTAATATTATTTTAGGAAAAAAACATTTTAAAATAATTATAATGATTTTAGAAAACATGTTAAAAATAATTATAAAGAAAATGAAGAAAAACTAAATAAAAAAGAAAGGGGTTGGGCCGGTAATCACCTCCGGACCCAACCCGGTTGGTGTAATTGTAAAAAAAAGGAGAGCTAGGGTTTCAAAACCCCATTCTCTTCGCGGCGCCGTTGTGCCTTCGCGTCCGGAGCTCTCTCCTTCTCCGTTCCATCTTCACCGTTTCTCCTTGGTGATGAACCTTTCTGAAAGCAAAGCAACCATGTTAAATGTGAAATTATCAGGATCTTTGGCTTACGTTTTCGTTCGCAATCGGTGATGAACGTATTGAGGAGGCGATGATGGTGAACTGAGCCTCCGGGGAAGGTTTGCCCGTCGTGGATGGAGGCGGCGTCGGTGGACCTTCCTCAATCTCTCGGTTTGCGCTTTGATGATTACCTTTGACGAGACCCTTCTCCTCTTTCTCTCTCGCGGCCGCTAGGGTTTTGTTCGCGATTTTGTTCGCCCCTCTCCGTCTTCTCTCTCGGCTCTCCCTTTGTTTTCGCCGTTAGCCCGTTAGGGTTTCAACATGGTGAGCTCGTTCCTTTATATACCACTCTCTCTGATCTGTGGGCTTTTTGATATTGTTGGATTTGCGTTATTTTTAATGAGATTGGATTGTGATTTTGTGACACGATTTAATTTTGTTGGGTTGATTGGATTTGATCGTGATTCCCTTTCCTTTTCCAGGTTTATTTTGGAAACTTTTCATTTGGATTTGCTGGGATTTATCTTGATGCATTATAACTGATTGGATTTCGATTTAGTTCTGAAGATGACTTCCGTGTTAGTCTTCACGGCTTTTGGATTTTCCACTTCGAATTAACTTTTCCTCTTCTTTTTTCCAGTGAACTGATGCTGATGCTTCGATTGAGTCAAGGTGGCCGAGTGAAGGTTATTGGCGATGATGACCTTAGGGTCTGAGCCAATTGGTTTGGATACACCTTTTGATGCCTTTGGACTCTCTTGTAGATGTGGTTTTGACCGAACTGGTTTCATTCTGATATCCATTTCCTTTGTCGATTTGGTTGTTTATCAGATATGGATTTTCATATTTTATCTGATATGGTTTGTTTGGATTGCTGGTGCACTGTTTTTCCTGATGTAGCTCTGCTTTGGTTAACTCGGTTTCGACGTGGGTCCAGGGCGATGATGCGTGATAACTGAGCCTTATGCATCGTGTTGTCGATTTTCCATATTGAACTTACCTCGAACTGATTACATAATGATCTTCCCTATCTTCTTCGGGTGTGATTTCGCTCGTAGGTATTTGAAATTCAACAAGTTGCCTCTGATGTTGCTTGATTGTTGTTATTTTCAGACTTTGGCTCTTGGGATCTTATTCGAGGCGAATTTCGACTGACCAAGCTTGGGATCCTTGTTGGATTGTTCTAGCACTAAGCTTGTTTCACACTGAACCTATCCTTTTGATTTACTGCATGGTTGATGTTGTTTCAGATGTGATATGGCTGGTGGATATCGGATATCAGCTTGTCTTGGTTATCAGTTTATCTGTTCTTCTGGTTTTCTGATACAAGTTCACTGACCCTTCTTTTTCTTCTTTCAGAGGGAACTGGTGGTGCGGGTACTGCCGGGTCGACGCCGCCGAGAGAGGTCACGCAGTGATGATGATCTTAGGGTCTGAACTGCTATTGTGTGGTTTTCGATTATGTCTGACTTGGTTCTTTCTTGTTGAACTAGTTTCACTGTTATGAACTTCTTGTTTGATTTAGAGCTGATGCAGGTGTGAAATTTGGTTCTTAGTCAGTGATGGATTTCTTTGAAAACTCTGATACTGTTTTGATGCTTGCATTTCAGGTGTTGACAAACTTTGAACACAAAGTGGCTCATACCCGTCGGCATCCGGGTTTATAACCAAATTGATTGTGTTGCTTTACCCTTGTATCAGTCTTGGAAACCAAATGGGCTTTACTTGATAATGTCACCATGTTTTACTTGATGAACGACATTCTGTTTGGTTTTGAAAACGAATCCAATTTCGGCATATGATCCCTTTCGGCAAATTATTCAGTCCCTACTTCATTTTACTCTTCATCTCTCTCGGTTGCCCCTTAGATAAGAAACAATAGCCACTTGATCTGACGCCTGATGGTTCAGATTGGTAACGGGGGTAGGATGCGGCTTCGGTCGTGCCACTCCCGGCACTCGATGATGATGATGTTCTGAGAGTGTCAAAAATAACTTCTAACCCTTTCTTACTTCTGTTTGTTCCTCTTTGATTGTGCAGGTTAATCGGAGAAGCATGAAGTAATGTCCAGTGGATGAACATCATGAAGACACAATAGGATCTTTAGGACTTAGGACCTTTTTTAGAGTAGATACTTATTGTAGATGCCATCCTCTTGTAAGCAAATGAACATCTTGAATAAAATTCGAAAGTGTTCCTTCAATTCTACTGTACTTTAATATTTATGAAATAAAATCCAACAAATACTCATGTTTATTTTCTCAATTATAAATTTAAATATCCATGAATAATAATTCACAAATTATTTAAATCCACCTTTGAGTTGTAACTTATGAATACTTATGGATAAAAGTCTCAAAAATATTTAAAACTCCCTTCTCCTTTGCCTTAATCAATTTTATAACTAGTATCCCGCGACATGATTATATCTGAACAAATTCAAACAACAATCCCGTTGATCACATAACTTCTCTGAACAACCCTAACACTATCCACTTTCTTTTCAGCCCAAGCTCCTATCATTCAAAACAAAACACCGAAACGGCCCTGAGTCCAAATACTTCTGACAAGAGTTTCTCAATACCAGTCAAAACGTGCCGACACCTTGACATAATCAACCCATGTAAATAAATGCCTCAGGAATAATGCCTCATCTATCCCAAAATTAAGAATTCTGCTTAAAATGACCAAAACGCCCCTAGGGGTAATTCCTGCAAAACAAATCGCACTCAATGATTGGTTAGTGATTAATGGATGCAAAATGAAATGCTATGCGCAATGACTGACTAAATGTAAGGGTAAAATTTGGGGTATTACAGTTGCCCCTATTTAAATAGCTACACTAGATGATTTGAGTGACGGAGACTCGAGGAATCATGGTGGAGGGATTTAAATATAGATAACCGAAAATTTTGCCCTTATATGTGGCGATATGCAATGCTATGGACAAAACGAGAACGGACTAATGCAGACAATGCCATGAATATGATATGATGCGTATGCTGGAATGATGAGTGCGAAAATGCTGACGAATACGACGACACAGGGACAGATGCTACGGAAAGAACACACTGGGGAAAACGACGCGCTGGGACACAGTACAACACTAGGGAATTCTAAAATGATGGTCAACTGGTGCAAACACGACCAATTGTCATTTTTAGAAAAGGAACGAGATTCTCAAATGGAGATGGCACCTATGAGACGACCTCCACTGGGGAATCTAAAAGTAAAACTGGATCATGTACGACTGCAAGATCAATTACAGAATGCTGGAGCATTGAGCAAAGAATAACATCCAAGCTTCTGTAAACTATCCCTCGTGACAGGATCAAACGGACTTTTCGGGAATCCGTAGCAAATATACAGGGTAAAAACCGGCTGTATGCCAAAATAGATGGACTTTAAGAATAAGATCCATAAATGGAGATGGCACCTATGAGATGGCCTCCACTCGGGAATGTCTAACAATAAAACTGGATCTACACGATTGCAAGATCGACTACAGAATGCTGGAGCATTGAGCAAAGAATAACATCCAAGCTTCTATAAACTATCCTTCGTGATGGGATCGGACGGACTTTTCGGAAATCCGTATCAAATATACAGGGTAAAGACCGGCTGTATGCCAAAATAAATGGACTTTGATATGAAATGCCCTGATAAGCTTCTCGAGGGAGAACTGCCACTTATCGTTGGAAAGGACTTACACGCCAAAACGGATAAGCACTCGAATAAAGAGGCTGCTGCTTATCTGATATACAAATCTCCTCGTATTTAAGGTCGGTGCCTGGAATACGATTCTGATTCTTCTTTTACTAAAGGATAAAATAAACTTCTTCATACTTCCGAGGACAGCGCGTCGGGTATGATTCGGCTTCTTCTTTTGCTAAAGGGTAAATTGAACTTCTTCATACTTCAAGATCTGTGCTCTGATTCTGCTCCTTCTTTTACTAAAGGGTAAATGAACTTCTTCATACTTCAAGATCTGTGCTCTCCTGAATATGATTCTGCTCCTTCTTTTGCTAAAGGGTAAATGAACTTCTTCATACTTCAAGATCTGTGCTTTCCTGAATATGATTCGGCTCCTTCTTTTACTAAAGGGTAAATGAACTTCTTCATACTTCAAGATCTGTGCTCTCCTGAATATGATTCGGCTCCTTCTTTTACTAAAGGGTAAATGAACTTCTTCATACTTCAAGATCTGTGCTCTCCTGAATATGATTCGGTTCAAACCTCACCATACTTCAAGACGACAAGGAAAATGGAAGCCCAACTGCTCAATGGAGATGGCCATTTGCTGCGAGTCATAACGAAGATAGGATCAGCTTCTCAGGCGAGAAATGTCGCTTATTTGCAAGAGTGGCAATAATAAGCTTCTCATGTAAGAACTGCTTGTAGAGGTGATAACAGATGATGATAAACTTCTCGGCGGAGAACTGTTGCATACCGTTACTGAAGAATGTTACGATAAGCTTCTTAACCGAGAACTGGTGCTGATCAATGATAAGCTTCTCAGGTGAGAACAGGTGCTGATCGATTGTGATAAGCTTCTCTTGTGAGAACTGTTGCGTATCTTGTTGTGTAAGGTTGTGATGAGCTTCTCTGGTGAGAACTGTTGCTGATTGATTGTAAAATTTTGTGATAAGCTTCTCTTGGCGAGAACTGTTGCTGATCGATGATAGGCTTCTCAGGTGAGAACAGTCGCATACCGATGCTGTAAGATGTAGGTTTGTAAATATCGATAGGCTTCTCAGGTGAGAACAGTTGCATACCGATGCTGTAACATTGTAAAGTGTTGTACCGATAGGCTTCTCAGGCGAGAACAGTTGCATACCGATGCTGTAAGCTGTACTGATAGATTTCCAGGCGTGAACTGGCGTGAATCTGTAAAGGATTGTGATAGGTTTTCTTGAAAGATAGTGCAAAATAAATGCACATCCGGGTACAGTGATAAGCTTCTCAGGCGAGAACAGTCGCATATCCGCCAAGTTATGGTGAAAAATTTTTTAGATGGTGCAAAATAAATGCACGTCCGGTTGGGTTCGACGACCGACAAGACTGAGATTCAATCTAGGATCGAGCTAGAAAGAAAACTGGTAATCAAGACTCCATCAAGGGAATGAACTCGAAGGGTAAATATCTTATCCCGACGAGGAAAGATAGCTGAAATAACTGTCATCCACGAGGGTCGAGCTCTGTGGGGAAACTGGAAACACCTATGTATTTTATGCTTAGGGCTGACAATCTATTTGAAGAGAATGGACGAACCCCAGTTACTCGGCGGTAACAACCAATGATGGCGAGACAAAATGAACCTGTGAATGCTAACGCATATGTTAATGTGAATGTTAATATGAATGTATGTTAATGTCTATGTAGTTAAATATGCAAGATGTTATGAAATGAGTATGTAATGAGTATGTGAAATGAGTGTATGAAATAGGCATGTGATGTTTATGCCCCTGCGTATGTTGACGAAACAGACTAGAGACGGGACGAGAGATGAAATAAACATCTCGACGGAGATACCCTGCGTTCTCTGCAACCAATACGTCAATCATGGGTAAGAACGATCAATGGTAGAACCAAATCTGGTTTCAAAATTCTAACTTCTCTGGGGAGAAGGTAATCTGCTTGGGTGCATAGTATCACGTCTTCTCATGGGGAGAAGACCTGAGGGACACTTTCGAGTTACCCAAGAAAAAGTTGTCAGCTTATAGTCTCGCTGGGGACTGTGATGAGGCAATAGTTTAGGAGCCTGTTGCAACACTGAGATTTACTGGGGAACGAAGGCCGCTGTGAGTAAAATCCATCGGGTGCATGAAGAAAAGTTGTGAAAACACATGGTTTTGATCTTGAAGGACCTTATAGTAGTCGCCATTTGTTTCCTTTTTTAAAACACGGTGCCCCAGGATACTCGCGTTGTGAGGTATGGTCATCTCAAGAGGATTTTATAGAGAACACGGAGTCTGGTTGCCCCACTGTTTTCAAACTCTTTGAGAGATTTGTCAGGTCTCGACGTAACTGGAACAAATTAATCGTGTTACGACGAAATATTTGAGAAATAGCTCTTAAGAACGTCAGACTCGCGTTGGTAAGCGAACTGGGAAACTGCCTGCCCCTGTTTAGCAGGATCTTCAAGTTCCACGGGTTATGTCCATATGTAAATCTCTAAGATATCAAGCAAAGTCGTCATGCCTGAAATGCGTATCCTGAGCTTGTCAATGTACACATATATTTGCCTTGAATTTTTGTTTTGAAAAAAGATATCGCAATAACTTGTGACCGAAATCACTAGTCGGGATATAAGTTTTAATTATAATGCCAGCATGAATTTTTCTGAGCACAGCTCGTAGGAGTCAGGAAACGTGATCTTGTCGAGTATGCTTTCAACCGAAGTCCTACTTCAATTAGGTCTTTTAGAGGTTGTATCGTGGCTCGGTTCACGGTTTAAGAAACAAAAGGGTAAAGGCTCAAAGTTATATTTGTACCCACCCCTTCTTCGTGATGTTCTCCAATCCTAATTCAGTTAATCGGATACGAACGCTCATATCTCAAGCGGATTTGCTATGGTCGAGAACTTATCAAGGCTTTGGACATGGCAGTCACTTACCTATTTATTTTGGCGTTTCGATCACACAACTTTGTTCTTTATAGGGATTCTAAAAAACTACTGGTTTGTTGTTCTTATTCCCTAACTTTTGCCTGGACAATGTCTTTTGATCTGACTTTGAAGTCCAGCAGGATGCCCCAGTTTTGCCTAAGTCTCCTTCATAGGTTTTGACTCAGCGGGCTCTTATTTTTGAATATTCTTTTATGCACAAGTCGTGTAAATCTTTTGAAAGGCTCGTGACTGCTTCACTCCTTAGGTAACCGAGGGATAATCATTGTGTTAGACTTCTTAAGATGCTAAGGATGAATTCTCGAAGGTTTGCTCTTCCTTTTTGAGGATCTAAGTGCTCGATCGGTTTAACTGAAACCTACCCTGCCCCAGGTTAGGATGAAGGTTCTTAAAAAAGAAAGAAAACTCCTACTTCAAGGCTCAAAGGGTTGACTAGGGATTAACATCCTTATATCTCCAGTGTTTGGGATTTGAAACAATGCCTTACATCATCAGCAGGTTTTAATTGAAAGCATACGACAAAAAATCTGACGTTTTAGGTTCGTCATCCTCCCCCCAATTCTCCATCAGAACAAGAGATCGGGTAAAGTTGGCATTATGATTTATGAAAACGTTTTTTGAACGAGTGAAACAAATGGATTTATTCAAGACAAACATATGCGTTGCATTAATTAATCAAAGATAAACAAGTTCGTGCATGCTAAATATGCTGAATCAAAGAGAAATACATATAAATAAACAAATGAACTGTCGGAAAAATCCTTCTAAATTTTTATGAAATCTTGCATTCAAGAGTAACAGTTTCCTTTGGCGGAGCCTCAATGGAAAGGACTTCAGGTTTATGATCGCTGTGAGTCGTCATGGCTTGCCCCAGTTATGCTGGTCACATCTTCAACAGTTTTCAGTCGTTGCTTCAAAATAACTTTCCCAGATTCTTTGTTGATCCCGGTCATATCATCTTGAGGGTTACTAAAATGAAGCGAGCTAGGCCTTTGAATAATTACTGGATTCGGCTGATTTGCTGAGGGGACAACATACTTTACAGAATTTAAGCTTGACAAGCGGGGAACCCCGAGAGGAGTATCGATCTTCGGCTGAGCATCGCTAAAAGACAACTTCTTCGTTTCTAGCAAATTTCTGACAACGTTCTTAAGAGCGTAGCACTTCTCTAGATCATGGTCGGGCGCACCCTCATGAAATAAACAATGAGCGGCAGCATTGTAACCTGCAGGTAGCGGATTAGGCGGAGGACCCGAAGCACGAGTGGTAATCAGGCCTTGTTGTACCAGATGGGGGTATAACTCAGTGAAAGTTATCGGAATTGGAGGACAAGGCTTATACTGCCTCTTACGGGGATAAGGAACCTGATTCTGTGATTGTTGGTGAACAGGAGTGTTGGGCACTCGTTGACTGTTGACAGGAACTTGCATGGGCGGATAACCGGAAGGTTGTTGATAAACCGGTGCTTGATGTACCAGAGCTGACTGCACAGGCTGGTATATAGGAAACTGCTTATCTAAAGGAGGTGCAACAGTAGCCACATAGGGTTGTTGGACATATGGAACCAGATAACCTTGAACATAACTCTGCTGATGTTGCCAAGGTTGAGGAGTAGCCATTTTGCGGTTCCTCGAACGTGCAGGTCCTTTACCATGGTCGGAGTTAGGGGTTTTGCACTTTGGAGAGGTAGCTCGTCGAACTGGTTGAGCACTAGGAGGCACCAAACCGGATTGAAGACCGTAAGGAGGTACATTCTCGACAGTAACAGCTGGTTGAGGTTCCATAACGGTATTAGTAGTCTCAGAAACAACAGTAGATTGAGCATCCACCTTCACACTAAGAGCTCGTAGCATCTCCAAAATCTGCCCTACACTTCCTCGAAGATCTTCGAGTTCATGGCTGACACGGTTGATCTCTTGGTTTTGATCTTCCATCCTTATGAAGGGTCGTATTGATGCAGAGAACTCAGGGTGACAAAACTGGAAGGTGAGAGAACCGCGTATGAGAAATCGGGAGACACATGCAATGCAAAAGTAAGATGCTAAAATGTGAATGCAAATGAAGATTTCATGGAATTCAAATATTTACGAATATTGCGGAATACCAAGGAAACTTTTAATTCATTGAAGACAAATTACAAATAATATTCTTGCAACCAAAATAGCTAAATAAAAGCCTAGAAAGTCCTAGAAAAGCATCTTCCACAACTTCAGTGAGCAGGCGGAGAGTCGGAGGAAAATAAATATTCGTAGAGCCTTCTCTTCTTGTAGGATTGTATCTCATCATTCTTCGACTGAATCTGCTTTTGAAGTTCTTCGTACTCGCTGACCATCACATGGTATTTGTTCTTCCATGATTCTGTTTCGCGTTGCGATCTCTTCAGAGTGATCTTCAAAGTCTCAGCTTCAGTCATGAAATACCGGACAGGTTCTTCTCTTTGAGGTAAAGGATCTTGGCGAGAGTAGGGCATCTTCAACTCAATAGCTCTTCCTCGGACCCATTGAAGGTATGGTTCCATGGACACACAATTAGGTCTTCCCAAACTTTCTTTGTTTTTCCTATGCAGATGATTCCAAGAAGATAGAATCTGATCTTGAAGCTTTTTGTCGTCTTTGAAAAAGATTTTCTCCACATGAATACCTTTAGGTGGTTCCTTCAAGGGGTATCCCAACTGTCGGCGAGCTAAGACTGGATTGTAGCTAACTCCTCCATTGAAACTGAGCAAAGGCACATTGTTGAAGTTTCCACAACTATCAATGATCGATATCCCATCGTACATGCGATTATACCAATCGATATCAGAGTGAGTTAAAGCCATAACTTTTTGCGACCAACGTTCTTGATTAGGCCTCCAGAACGGACCGGACTTGGGTAAGTGAGAAATAAACCACTTGTATAGCAATGGCACACAACATGTAATCATTCCTCCCCCATGAAAGTTTCGAAGATGTACTGAATGGTAAGTATTACCCAATAGCGTTGGAACTGGATTTCTCCTCATGAAGGTCTTGATTGCATTAAGGTCCACAAACCCCTCAAAACTAGGAAAAAGCAGCAACCCATAAATAAGCAAAGCAAAAATTGTCTCGAAGGCAAACATGTCTTTATGATCGGCATAAAATTGGGCTTTCTTAATTAGGAAGTCCCTGGGAAAAACGGAGATCCCCCCTTTGGTGATCATATTGTTTTTGACCTCGGATATCCTTAGACAAATGGCTTTAGCAATGTCTCGTTCTTTAGGGTCTTCCTCCAAGAAAGGGAATGGAGACTTATCCAAGATAGGTAATCCCACCAACTGAGAGTACTCTTCTAAGGTAGGTAAAAGCTGATAATCTGGAAAGGTGAAGCAGTGATAATCCAGATCATAAAACTGTAGCAAAGTCGCAAGAAGTCCTTCGTTTACTTGAATCTTCAACAAAGACAATAGCCTTCCATATCTGTTTTGGAACTTTTCTTGATCTTGAACCAAATCTCTTAGCTTCTCTAGGACTTCCAAATTAAAACCCCTAAAAGTAAATTTCAAAGTATGCCTTCTATGGTGATCCATGGTATCCTGCAATGTTCATAAATAGAGTTTGAATTCCATGAAGTCTTAATGTAATATGATGCTTTATGGATGCAATGCATGAAAACACACAAAGTCCTAGGTTAAAGGAACGTGAGCGGAGTTAAGGTCTACCCATCCCCAAAAAGGAGTGTACTATAGGTTAGTCGTACCTGCAGAACAAGGTTCTAAAAGGTGCCCAAAGTCATCAGCCCATCTTTCGGATATTATCAACCTTCCGACTGACTCGGGGGTTAATAATATTCTCAAGAGAACCTCTTTTGAGTGTAGTATCGCGTAGCAACCATTGTAGGACTACTCCCACATAGTTCCCGCACTACGTCCTAAATAAGGCCGAGGTGGTGTTAAGGTACTACGGTTCCCAATATCACAGACTCCAATCGACCATGGAAAAAGTTTTCACGATTACTCGTTCAACCGAACCATTTTCGAAAAGGTCTCAACTGAGCGGTGATTCTCGAATCAGCTTGGTCGGGATTCAACTCCCTATAAGCCTCATCGAATATATCCCCATCCTATAATAATGTGACTAGTCCGGGCGTAGGACTTATCTCACAACACAAGGAACAGTCCCAAAATCAAAGTACAATATATACATGCAAATGAATAGTAAAACAAATAGTAATAAGTATGAACAAATTAGGGATAACCCTCAAAAGTTAAGACTTCCCCAGTGAAGTCGCCATTTTCTGTTGCGGTGGAAATAGGATTACAAACTATTAATGAGTTTGAATCGCAATTCAATTCACAACCGCTCTTTGATTTATCCGAAGGAAAAGGTCAAAAGAGGGAAAACCTATTTTTGCATCGTAAACACAATGCGGGGAAAGATCTAGGGTTCGGGGGTTGGTTAAATTTAGGGAAGGTATTAGCACCCTAAACTTCTGTAGTACTCTACAGGACCCTTTTGTTCAAATGTTTACTACTTGCTTTATTTATTTGCTTAAGGTATATGTACAAAGGGATTAAAAACGAGAGAATAAACCTAAGGGGTTAATTCTAAGTTTACTCGGCAAGACATCGCATCTTGTGCCTACGTATCCTTACGGGAGTGGAATCAGAGTAATCGTAGTTCCCCTCAAAAGGGAGGTTAGAGACTTCTTGACTATGGTCAAGGTCTCAAGGGGAATAAACATATCTTAAGGACATGCTTACGCGGAGTGTAGGAACTCCAAATTTCTACGTTGAAATGTTAAGTTGTAATTAGGGTTAAATTAGGGATTCCACGGCGGGAAACCCTAAAATGAGCGTGGCGGCTCTTTGACCTAATGCTAGGGGTAAAATGGTAATCTTGTCTGCGGCGAGACATTTGTGAAAATTAGGGTTTGTAAGGTTGTAAGGGTTCGAAGTTGAGGACTATTGACACGGCGGTCAAACGGCTAGACCTAACCTTCGGATGTGTGTAGTGTGACAGAATAACGGTAAAGGCGTGAGATAATTGAATCATGCAAACAGAGAGATAATGTCCTAATTTAACCATGCAAGCAGAAACTTAAGGGCAGAAATTAAAGAGCGATTGTTAAGTTCGCTAGGCTATATGAGAGGAGCAGATACAATATGATAATGAAGTTTGAATTGAACAATAATAAAATAAATAACAGTAAACGTAATAAACTGCAAAACGAACAAACAACGTCAGTGGGCAGAATTAAATGAATTATCAGATGGTGAAGAAGTGAAATTATGCATCTTTTTGTGGTTTTATTTTATTATATAAACTTTAAATTAAAATAGGATTTTTAATATTAATTTACTCAAATCCTAAAAAACTATTTTAACCTAATTTTTATTTTTCTTAAAAAAAGTGGATTTTAATATTATTTTAGGAAAAAAAAACATTTTAAAATAATTATAATGATTTTAGAAAACATGTTAAAAATAATTATAAAGAAAATGAAGAAAAACTAAATAAAAAAGAAAGGGGTTGGGCCGGTAATCACCTCCGGACCCAACCCGGTTGGTGTAATTGTAAAAAAAAGGAGAGCTAGGGTTTCAAAACCCCATTCTCTTCGCGGCGCCGTTGTGCCTTCGCGTCCGGAGCTCTCTCCTTCTCCGTTCCATCTTCACCGTTTCTCCTTGGTGATGAACCTTTCTGAAAGCAAAGCAACCATGTTAAATGTGAAATTATCAGGATCTTTGGCTTACGTTTTCGTTCGCAATCGGTGATGAACGTATTGAGGAGGCGATGATGGTGAACTGAGCCTCCGGGGAAGGTTTGCCCGTCGTGGATGGAGGCGGCGTCGGTGGACCTTCCTCAATCTCTCGGTTTGCGCTTTGATGATTACCTTTGACGAGACCCTTCTCCTCTTTCTCTCTCGCGGCCGCTAGGGTTTTGTTCGCGATTTTGTTCGCCCCTCTCCGTCTTCTCTCTCGGCTCTCCCTTTGTTTTCGCCGTTAGCCCGTTAGGGTTTCAACATGGTGAGCTCGTTCCTTTATATACCACTCTCTCTGATCTGTGGGCTTTTTGATATTGTTGGATTTGCGTTATTTTTACTGAGATTGGATTGTGATTTTGTGACATGATTTGATTTTGTTGGGTTGATTGGATTTGATCGTGATTCCCTTTCCTTTTCCAGGTTTATTTTGGAAACTTTTCATTTGGATTTGCTGGGATTTATCTTGATGCATTATAATTGATTGGATTTCGATTTAGTTCTGAAGATGACTTCCGTTTTAGTCTTCACGGATTTTGGATTTTCCACTTCGAATTAACTTTTCCTCTTCTTTTTTCCAGTGAACTGATGCTGATGCTTCGATTGAGTCAAGGTGGCCGAGTGAAGGTTATTGGCGATGATGACCTTAGGGTCTGAGCCAATTGGTTTGGATACACCTTTTGATGCCTTTGGACTCTCTTGTAGATGTGGTTTTGACCGAACTGGTTTCATTCTGATATCCATTTCCTTTGTCGATTTGGTTGTTTATCAGATATGGATTTTCATATTTTATCTGATATGGTTTGTTTGGATTGCTGGTGCACTGTTTTTCCTGATGTAGCTCTGCTTTGGTTAACTCGGTTTCGACGTGGGTCCAGGGCGATGATGCGTGATAACTGAGCCTTATGCATCGTGTTGTCGATTTTCCATATTGAACTTACCTCGAACTGATTACATAATGATCTTCCCTATCTTCTTCGGTGTGATTTCGCTCGTAGGTATTTGAAATTCAACAAGTTGCCTCTGATGTTGCTTGATTGTTGTTATTTTCTGACTTTGGCTCTTGGGATCTTATTCGAGGCGAATTTCGACTGACCAAGCTTGGGATCCTTGTTGGATTGTTCTGGCACTAAGCTTGTTTCACACTGAACCTATCCTTTTGATTTACTGCATAGTTGCTGTTGTTTCAGATGTGATATGGCTGGTGGATATCGGATATCAGCTTGTCTTGGTTATCAGTTTATCTGTTCTTCTGGTTTTCTGATACAAGTTCACTGACCCTTCTTTTTCTTCTTTCAGAGGGAACTGGTGGTGCGGGTACTGCCGGGTCGACGCCGCCGAGAGAGGTCACGCAGTGATGATGATCTTAGGGTCTGAACTGCTATTGTGTGGTTTTCGATTATGTCTGACTTGGTTCTTTCTTGTTGAACTAGTTTCACTGTTATGAACTTCTTATTTGATTTAGAGCTGATGCAGGTGTGAAATTTGGTTCTTAGTCAGTGATGGATTTCTTTGAAAACTCTGATACTGTTTTGATGCTTGCATTTCAGGTGTTGACAAACTTTGAACACAAAGTGGCTCATACCCGTCGGCATCCGGGTTTATAACCAAATTGATTGTGTTGCTTTACCCTTGTATCAGTCTTGGAAACCAAATGGGCTTTACTTGATAATGTCACCATGTTTTACTTGATGAACGACATTCTGTTTGGTTTTGAAAACGAATCCAATTTCGACATATGATCCCTTTCGGCAAATTATTCAGTCCCTACTTCATTTTACTCTTCATCTCTCTCGGTTGCCCCTTAGATAAGAAACAGTAGCCACTTGATCTGACGCCTGATGGTTCAGATTGGTAACGGGGGTAGGATGCGGCTTCGGTCGTGCCACTCCCGGCACTCGATGATGATGATGTTCTGAGAGTGTCAAAAATAACTTCTAACCCTTTCTTGCTTCTGTTTGTTCCTCTTTGATTGTGCAGGTTAATCAGAGAAGCATGAAGTAATGTCCAGTGGATGAACATCATGAAGACACAATAGGATCTTTAGGACTTAGGACCTTTTTTAGAGTAGATACTTATTGTAGATGCCATCCTCTTGTAAGCAAATGAACATCTTGAATAAAATTCGAAAGTGTTCCTTCAATTCTACTGTACTTTAATATTTATGAAATAAAATCCAACAAATACTCATGTTTATTTTCTCAATTATAAATTTAAATATCCATGAATAATAATTCACAAATTATTTAAATCCACCTTTGAGTTGTAACTTATGAATACTTATGGATAAAAGTCTCAAAAATATTTAAAACTCCCTTCTCCTTTGCCTTGATCAATTTTATAACTAGTATCCCGCGACATGATTATATCCGAACAAATTCAAACTACAATCCCGTTGATCACATAACTTCTCTGAACAGCCCTAACACTATCCACTTTCTTTTCAGCCCAAGCTCCTATCATTCAAAACAAAACACCGAAACGACCCTGAGTCCAAATACTTCTGACAAGAGTTTCTCAATACCAGTCAAAACGTGCTGACACCTTGACATAATCAACCCATGTAAATAAATGCCTCAGGAATAATGCCTCATCTATCCCAAAATTACGAATTCTGCTTAAAATGACCAAAACACCCCTAGGGGTAATTCCTGCAAAACAAATCACACTCAATGATTGGTTAGTGATTAATGGATGCAAAATGAAATGCTATGCGCAATGACTGACTAAATGTAAGGGTAAAATTTGGGGTATTACAACTCTCAACTTCAATAAAGGAGATTTACCAAAGGAAGGTCAAAACCATAATTGTCTGTTGCACGTATCTGTGAAATGTCAAGATGATGTTTTAGCGAGATTCCTTGTGGACACTGGTTCCTCTCTTAATGTTTTACCAAAAAGGACACTTGCTAAGTTAGTATACCAATGGGCAAAAATGAGGCCAAATGCTTTGATTGATCGTGTAGGACAGTGATTGGGGAGGTAGAGATGCCTATTTTGATTGGCCCACATGTTTTTGAGGTTACCTTTCAAGTCATGGACATCAATCCCGCATACAATTGTTTTTTAGGAAGACCGTGGATACACACTGCTAGGGCAGTGACCTCTACTTTGCACCAAAAGATAAAGTTCACTGTTGATGATAAATTAGTGATTATTTCTGGCGAGGAAGACCTTATGGTGAGCCATATTTCTTTGTTCTGATATATTGAGGCTGATGAGGATGCTTTGGAAACTTCTTTCTAAGCTCTTGAAATAGCCAATGTTGTGCTTATGGAAGTTGAAGAACTTGTGGAAAGGTTATACCATCCTTTGCATCTTTGAAGAGCACGAGATCAACTATTGAAGAAGGTAGTCCCGAAGGCTAGGGGGAGGTTATTAATTTTAAGGTGAAGATGGACCGTTTAGGGTTGGGTTACAAACCAACCGCTGATAAAGGAACATCAAGTTCTACCAAGGGTTGTCTGAATAATATCCAAGAGGTGTTTGTCAGTGCAGGATTTCAAGTTAATAGAATTGATGAAGACTATGAAGATGAAGATATGAACAACTTGGTGTTTCAGTGTGAAGTGTCTTTGAACAATTGGGAGGCAATTGAAATCCTTGAGATCATTCCCATGTCAAAGTAATATGTTGTTTTTCTGTTGTTTTCAAAAATCCATAGCTCAGCCCAAGGCTATTAGACTATTTTGTAGGGCCACCTATATACTTACAAAATTATTATCAATGAAGACATTTTGTTAGATTCTCATTTGATTCATTTTTTGTTTTTTCGTTTTTACTTTTAAATAAAATGGAAATATTTTCAAAACTACAAAAAAAAAAACATTTTCCTTTTGCATTTCTTTGTTCTTTCAATAAAATCAAATAATTCAAACATGCAAAATAGTTAAAAACCCTGTTAAATCCAATTACTCTACTTTCACTCCTAACTTTGATTCGCCCGTCTACCAAGTTGAAGAAGAGGATGAGGAAGATTGTGATGTTCCCGATGAACTCGAAAGAATGGTTGAGTATGAGTACACAGATCTCCATCCATATCAAGAGCAGGTAAAGACAATCAACCTTGGCACAGACGAAGAGAAGAAAGAGTTCAAGATTGGTACAACGCTTGGGGAAGATATCTGAGAAAGATTGGTCAGGCTTCTACAAGAGTATGTGGATGTGTTTGCATGGTCATATCAGGATATTCTAGGGTTAGACACATACATTGTTGTTCACAAGTTGCCACTTCAACCAAATTACCCGCCAGTAAAGCAAAAACTCTAAAGAACAAGACCAGACATGGCTCTGAAGATTTGAGAGGAAGCAAAGAGGCAGTTGGATGCAGGTTTTTTTAGCATTTGTAAAGTATCCTCAGTGGGTAGCTAATATTATGCCAGTACCTAATGTGGCAACTGCGAAAAACACCTGGCGAAAAACAGAAGAGTCGCCACCTTTCGTTATTTATCCCAAATAGAGGGAAAGGAAACGATCGAAAAAACCTGACGAAAAAGGGAAAAGACGAGGTCATCGCAACCAAATCTTGGGTTCGGGAGTCAGTTACGCAAGGGGAAGGTATGAGCACCCCTCACGTCATTCGTACTCGACGAGATCCACGCATAGTTCTCTATCTAAAAGGGTGATCATCTATCTAGCTAAAGGTCTCAGGGACAAAAGAAAAGAAAAGAGACTCGGCAGAGCATCGCCGCTCTGTGCCTACGTACTCCCTCGTGCAATGGGAAAGTCAGAGTCAATGTAGTTCGGCTAACTACGGTAGAACGGGGGAAAGGTTACTCGCCGAGACATCGCCGTCTCATGCCTACATACTCTCAACAGGTATGAGAGATCAGAGCAAACGTAGTTCGGGCTAACAAGAACACCAGTTGGTTCAAGTATTTTAACCGAGTAGGGTTAACAATCAGTTCTAGCAGTTGGTGTATGCAGCTCGACCATTGGAGACTTAGGCGTTACCGTTTACGGTAGAACTAAGAGTTAATAATACTCTTTTATATGAAAATATTTTCCTTGTTAAAATTCCCAAAGGACAAAAGAAGTTCAATGATTTGTTTTTGTGTTTTTTAGAGAAGAAGTGTTTTGAGTTTGATTTGTAATTCCTGTTGCAATAGAGACTATGACTTAGAAGCGAATGCGTCGCATACCACCCTATGGGTGTATACTAAACACTCTAGGAAATTGAGAGGAATCCACTCAATCACCACTCCCAAGTAGCTTAAGGCTCGTAGCGTACAATATTCATTAGCCTTTATTATGTGTTTTGAAAATGTTTGAAGATAAGGAGAGAAAGGACACACTAAAGGGAGACTAACTCAAACCTAAAAGTTGTCATGCAAATTGGACTTAGAGTTGGGATACAAAAGAGAACTACTTAATGTTATCATGCATGGTTTAGCACCTAATGTCTATCATAACCTCTCTTGAATAAGAGAGATTAGAGATCCTAAGGGAAGAAATACAAAAGAAGAGAAGAAGAAAGGAACATGAAAATGCAATTATGCAAACCTAGAATGCACAAATAGGATGAAAGTGAGGGAGGAAATATGTGTGGGGAAGTAGACTCCACAAGCTCATCTCAACCTTAAGCATTCGTATGAAAATGCAAAAGAAGAAGAGAGAAAGAAATGCACAAGATGAGATCACACAACAAGAAGAAAATTACACAAAATGCACCAAAAGTGGGATGAAATGGCCTAAACCAAACAACATCAACCACAATGCCATAAAGAAAAAAAAAATGAAAGGAAAGCCTAAAACAAAGTGAGGATGGGAGGCTATATGAGGACAACAAGGAACTCATAATATGCACTCAACCATAAGCATCACAAACAAAGTGCAAAAGAAAGCACAAAGAAGTCCTCAAGGATTCATCACTTTAGGTATGCTTCAAGTACATCCTAAGGAGGGACTAAGCCACCTTAAATGAGACTCCAAGGTCATGGGACAGAAGAGGGGATGATAGAAAAGTGCTCAAAAGCAAAAGCAATCACACCAGAATAAAATGCAAGCACATACATAAAAGAATGCACACATGCCACATATGAAAACCCTAAATGGAAACTCCAAAAGGAACACAAGTTTGAACAAGCAAAACAGAATGTCATGACCTAAAATTGAGCAAACATCAGCCTTAACATGTTAGCAACATGAATCAAAAGGAATTGAAGGCTCAAAGGATCCATAAATGTCATCTCCAAAGCAAACTAGGTCAATGTGTATGTATGAACCTCCCTTTGGGGTAACTTGACTTGCAAGTTATCTCAAAATTAGGAAAATGATTCAAAAAGGGACAAATAAAATGCCACAAGTACTTTAAAGTATTGGCAAACAGAGGCCAAGAAATCATAACCAAAGTCATCTCAAATCATCATCAAAGAAATTGATTAACATGGATGCACCAATTTGAGAGACGATTATCGAGGGTCAACAAAAGCAAGGTCAAAGTCAAACCAAAACTCAACAAAACAGGGGCAAAATGGTCCTCAAAAATCACTCAACTCATCATTGATATGAGGATGGATTTTCAGTCATTAGATCAAAAAGAAGAGTGAGAAACAAATCAAGAACAAAACAATGTCAAGAAATAACTCAAATAAAACATCTCCAATTAATTAATTCTTTTTTAATTGAAAAATGAACCAAAAAATAAAATAAAAATTTTAAAAAATAAAGGACATCTCAAAGTGTCTCAAACATATTTTTGATGAATTTTATCAATTGGAGAAGTATTTTAAATTGAATTAATTCTAAACAGAAACAAAACAAAATAAAAAAAGAAATAAAATAAAATAGAGAAAGAAATGGTGTGAAAAGCAATCCAGAAGCGTGTAATCTATGGGCCTGGCTAAAAGGGAGGTGTGATTAGGCCCAAATCCACTTCAACAGTCACTTATCCAAACGCACTGTTTTGCTAAAAGTTGGTCAACCATGTCAAGATCTCATCGTAGCCACTCATTCTCGCTCCAGTCAACCAATCCAAGGACTCTCACACTGACACGCAGGCTTGGGAATTCAAACATTCAGATGTAGGGAGAATACACTGACGCCGGAGCACGGCGGCTCCGGTCGTCTTCTCTGAGAGCACGCTACTGTAGCAGTTCTAACAACTCAACAAAACTCACAAATCTCTATACCAATCAACTCGTCATGGTGTGTACATCAAGAATCCATTTTGTATTTAGCCAAAAACCTCCTAAAATAGCCAAATCGCATCAAAACAAATTCAAGCATTCAACACCAATCATCACCAACATCAACCAATTTAAACCAGAATCCTTCTATGAAGTTCAGAGATCATAAATATGCAAAAATGACGTGCAATTACATCATGAATTGAGAGAATTTTTGAGAAGTAAGTTACCTAAAGGAATAGCTCCGTTGGACCTTCAATTGCTGATGAAGCTTGATGAAATTCTGCAGATCCACTCCTTAGAGCTTGAGGAAGATGAATTGGAAGTTGAATTGCCTTGAAAACAACTCAATTGTGTTTCACGATTTTGAATTCTTGCTTGCTTGCTTCAAGTATGCTCTGCTAAAATCTCCACGAAAATGCCTCCTTGATGATTCAAAAATGACCTAGAGCTTTTATATGATGGATATCCAAGTTGATGAAGGCCCAATTGTAGCTTAAACGTGAGAATTGGTGAAATGCCCAATTTCAACTTCCATGCTCATGCACACGTACAAACTGCCTCAATTCTCCTTGTTTTTCATTCAAATTTGCTGCTGAGACTTTACTTTGATCATGTGGATGAGATTTGTGCCTTGGTTTGACAAATGGTGTGATTTGCATATGTTACTTCCACTTGAAGCAAGCATGAAAATGGCCATAAAAAAAACTCAATTTGCAAATCCAAAATTGGCATTGTTCTTAGAATGTTTTGTGGACTCAAAATATGCACACATATGACCAAAATTGATTCATCATGAATTTATTTGATTTTTATGCCTTTAACGCTTTTTCCATGGATTTTCCTTCACCAATTATTCAATCCATGTCCATTAAATGGTACCTTGATGTTTGATAGTTCAAATGACCCCCTTTGGAGCAAGTTTCATGTTAGAAAGATTTTCATTTGAGATGTGTAAAGTTGTGAAATGGACCTATAATGAAAGTGACCTATAATCAAAGTTTCCCAAAATACCCCTGTCTTGCAAGCTTCATATCTTGAGCTCTACAAATCAGATGAAAGACTTCTAATACGTTTTGGAAAGCTAAGATCATGAGGAACAACTTTCATGTTTGGGTCAAAGTGAGGAGAAACATCCTTCTAGGTCAAAAATGGCTTGGAAGTTGGTTGACTTTTGTTGACCAAAATCACATTCATCTGATGACCTGTAACTTGCCAGCATCATAACTTGAGTTCTAGAAATCAGATGAAAGACTTCTAGTACTCAAAATAAAGCTAGAAACATGCTCTACAAGTTTTTTGTCAGGCTCAAGATAAGATGAAACTTGTATCTTGAGATATGTGGTCTTGAAGTTATGCACTAAATAGGGGATTTTATACTGACAAGTTTAGAAACCCTAGCTTAACAACTTCTCACACTCTCGATTCTTTATAAAGTGATCTTGAAATGATATATTAGACATCTCAAAAAAACATTCCATGATCACAAAGACTTGGAATTGAGTCTTAATCTCCTTCAATTTCACAGTTGACCTAAGGTTGACCAGATGAAAACCCTAGCTGCACCACCTTTGACTGTGTCTCCTTATACTTGACATAAAAACTTGAATAAACTCCAACATGGCTCTCAAAGAACTTAAAGAGATTTATAAACATCCCATATCCAACATCATGAATACACAACCTTCTGATGATCCTCGATTGGCCTCCAAGTTAGGAGCTGATCCACATACACCCATCAACTCTTCCAAAGAGCACTGACCACCTCTTGATGAATTTGATGAGCATTCATTCTTGAGTAGACCTCTTTGCTTAGGCTCAAGACTCTTGGTAACCTTCTCTTGTTTTACACAACCTCTTGATCCTCTGCTAAATGAACAATGCTATGCAATGCAGATGCTAGAAGAAAAATGAAATGAAACATAAACCAAGTGAAGAAAAAGGTTGAGCAAATTTTGGGGTACAACACCTAAAAAGGATGACAAGGTTAGAATGTGCCTAGATTATAAGGATTTAAACAAAGCTAGTCCAAAAGACGACTTCCCTATATGACATATTGATGCACTGGTGGACAACACTGCTTGTTTTGTTGTTTTTCCTTTCATGGATAGCTTTTCAGGCTATAATCAGATCAAGATGGATCTTGACGACATGGAGAAGACCACGTTCATTACCACTTGGGGGAACATATTGGCATAAGGTCATGTATTTCAGTCTCAAGAACGTAGGGGAAGCCTACCAAAGGGCGATGGTCACTCTCTTTCATGACATGATGCATAAAGAGCTTAAAGTTTACGTTAATGATAGGATTGCAAAATATCAGAGTGAGCAAGACCATATGGACCATTTGTTGTAGTTGTTTGAGCGGCTCAGAAAATTCCAGTTGCGATTGAATCCTGCTAAATGCATTTTTGATGTCTAATTTGGAAAGTTACTTGGGTTTATTGTTAGTCAACGAGGAATCGAAGTAGATCTCGACAAGGTCAGAGCAATCCAAGAGATGCCAGCCTCACAAGTTTAATAGCAAGTTAGAGGTTTTCTTGGAAGATTGAATTACATTTCCAGATTTATCTCCAACATGACTGCTACATGTGAACCTATCTTCAAGCTACTTCGTAAGGATCAGATCATTGACTGGAATTCTTGACAGGCTTTTGAGAAGATTAAAGGTTACTTGCAAGAGCCTCTCATCTTGATTCCACCTGTTCTAGGAAAGCCTCTCTTCATGTATTTAACTGTGCCCGAAGGATCTATTTGTTGTGTACTAGGCTAACATAACGAAACCAGATGAAGAGAACATGCCATTTACTATTTGAGCAAGAAGTTCACTGATGACGAAAGCAAATATTCACTTTTTGAGAAGACTTGTTGCGTTATAACATGGGCTGCTAAATGTCCCAGGAAATACATGATTTGTCACACTACTTTGTTGATCTCTAAAATGGATCCAATAAAGTACATCTTTGAGAAGCCTGCTTTGACAAGAAGACTTTTCTGTTGGTACATGTTGTTATATGAATACGACACCCGATATGTAACCCAGAAGTCCATCAAAGGAAATGTTTTGTCTGACTACCTTGCACATAAACCTGTCGAAGACTACGGGCCTCTGAAGTTTGATTTCCTTGATGAAGACATCATGTTGGTAAAAGATTGCGAAGAACCAGATTTTGCTAAAGGTCTTGAGCTAGGTTCCCGTTGGAAGCTGATGTTTGATGGTTCCTCTAACTACAGTGGGCATAATATAGGAGTTGTTCTGATGAATCCTAATGGTGGTTATACTCCTTTCACAGGGAGGTTATGTTTTGAATGTACTAACAACATTGAAGAATATGAAGCGTGTATCTTAGGCATTGAAGGTGCAATTGATCTTTGGATTAAGATCCTTGAGGCATGCGGAGACTCAGATTTCGTAATCTACTAAGTCAAAGGAGAATGGGAAATTCGTGATGAAAAATTGATCTCATATCGATCTTACATTGTGGAATTGAAAAAGTACTTTGATGAAGTCACCTCTCGTCATGTCCCAAGAACAAAAAACCATATAGCGGATGCTCTGGCTGTTATAGCTCCAATGTAGAAAGTTAGACTCCTTAAAGAAGCTTTGCTCATTCGGATTAAATGAAAAACAGAGCCTGCCTACTGCTAGTTAGTTGAAGAAGAAGCTGATGGGAAACCATGGTTCTATAACATCAAGAACTACTTATGTCGCAACTGCGAAAAACAACCGGCAAAAAAATAGAAGAGTCGCCACTTTCGTTATTTATCCCAAAGAGAGGGAAAGGAAACGATCGCAAAAACCTAAAGAAAAAGGGAAATACAAGGTCATCGCAACCAAGTCTGGGTTCGGGAGTCGGTTACGCAAGGGGAAGGTATTAGCACCCCTCACGTCCGTCGTACTCGACGGGATCCACACATTGTTGTCTATCTAAAAGGTGTGTTGAAACTTTCTAGCTAAAGACTTAAGGACAAAAGGAAAAGAAAAGAGAAACTGACTCGGTAGAGCATCACCGCTCTGTGCCTACGTACTTCCTCGTGCAATGGGAAAGTCAGAGTCAACGTAGTTCGACCTAACTACGACTAAAGAAGGGGAAAGGTTGCTCGCTAAGACATCGTGTCTTATGCCTACGTACTTTCATCTGGTATGAAATATCAGAGCAAACGTAGTTCGGGCTAACAGGACCACATGTTGGTTCAACAGTTTTTAGGCCCGAGTAGGGTTAACAAGTAGTTCTAGCAGTTGGTGTATGCAGCTCGGCCATTGGAGACTTAGGCGTTATCGTTTGCGGTAGAACTAAGAGTTAACGACACTCTTCTTATGAAATGATTTTCCTTGATTAAGAACCCCAAAGGGTGAAAAAAGTTTGAAATGTTTTTGTGTTTTTTAGAGAAGAAGTGTTTTGAATTAGAGTGTTCATAATGTATGTTGTAACAAAGTCCAAAACCTAGGATCGAATGCGTCGCATATCGTCCTAAGGACGTATACTAAACACTCTAAGCAATTGAGAGGTGGCCCCTCAACTACCATTTCCTAAGTATAAGGCTCATGGCACAACATTCATTATCCTTATTAAGTATGTTAAACTTGTATGAAGATGGGAAGAGAATAAGGAACGCTAATGAGAGACTAATCAATCCTAAAAGTTATCATGCAAAGTGGACTTAAAGTTAAGTTTGAGAAAGGGAACTACCTAATCTTATCGTGCATATTTAGGCACCTAATGTCTATCATAACCTCAAGAGGTTAGAGAACTTATGCACAAGTAGAATGATAGTGGGAGGAAAATAGTGTGGGGCAGTAGCCACCACAAGCTCATCTCAACCAAGCATGCATATGGAAATGCAAGAAAAGAGAAGAAGGAGAAGTGCATAAGAAGAACTTAAACAAACCACACAAAGGTGCATCAAAAAGTGGGATGAAATGACCTAAGTCAAGCAACATCAACCACACCAATAAACTCAAACCAAAATGAAAGGTAAACAAACCTCAAAGCCAAGTGAGGATGGGAGACCAAATGAGTGCAGCAAGGACCCCATAATAAGTACTCAACCATAAGCATCACTTATCAAACAAGAAGAAACACCAAAAGTGTCCTCAAGGATTCATCATTTTAGGTATGCTTCAAATACCTCCAAAGGAGGGACCAAGCCACCTTAAATGACACTCCAAGATCATTGGACAGAAGGGAGATGAAGAGAAGAGATCTCACAATCCATATCATAGCAAGACAAAAAGAAATGCAAGTAAAGGCACAAGGAAAGCAAGCATGTATCACATATGAGCTCAAGTTGAAAGCACAAAAAGAAAGGCATTAATCAATAAGCTATGAACATAATTTTTACCTAAAAATGAACATACAACAAGCTAAACATGTCTAGAATGTGAAACAAGAAGAGTTGAAAGCTTATTGGATCCACAAAAGTCATTTCGAATCCAAACTAGGCCAAGCACTTGTGTGAGCTATCCTATGAGATGACCTAACTTGTAAGTCACTTCAAAAATAGGAAAAGGGCTCAAAAAATATCAAATAAAATGCACAAAGAAGCTACACAAGTTGGCAACCAGAGGCCAAGAAATCAAGACAAATGTCCTCTCAAAGCACCATCAAAACAATCAAATCATTTGGATGTACCACTTTGAAATGGAAGAAACAAGTGCAAAAACTAAAGCCACAAAAGTCAACCCAAAAGTCAACAAGTAGGGGCAAAATGGTCCTCTAAAATTGATCAACTCATCATTGAGATGAGGATTAATTTCCAATCATTGGATCAAAAAGGAATGAGAGAAATAAATGCAAACACAAACAAGGTTGCAATTCAAACCAATTAAAACTACTCCAATATTTAATTCATTTTTTTAATTGAAAATAAAATGGAAAAATAAAATAAAATATCCAAAAAAATAGTAGACATCGTAAAGTTGATAAAAAATATTTTTGGTGAATTTTTAACATATTGGAGCTATTTTAATTAATTAAAATTGTAAACAGAAAAATAAAATAAAAAACAAAGAAAATAAAAAGAAAAGGAGAAATGAGCGTGGCAAATAGCAATGGAAATCAGTTCAAACGCAGAACTGGGCCCAAACTGGGGTGTAAATAGCACACGCATGCTAGGCCCAACAAAAAACCAAACAAAAACCAAAATAATCTGGCAATCCAATGCAACAGGTCAAACTAGGGAGCATCATGAAATTCAATGTGAGACGCGTGATTGTGTGGTAATCCAATCATGTGGTTTATAGCATGACAACACATTAATGAATTTTTAAAATGAATCACATGCAATCAAGTCAATGAAGGACCACGGTGTTTCTTAATCCTCACGTCCACACGAAAAGTATGTGCAACGGACGCCCTCCAATACGACACGTAGGCGTCTTCTTCCTCAATGCTAACCACCAACCGGACTGAACTTCCGGTCACCCCTACCAACAGCTCCGGCCGCTACAGACTGTAACAACAACGCGACCTCTTCAAAAATCCACCGTTTTTGACGAATTTTATATCAAAATTTGTCTAGAGATCATGAGGATCTCATATCTAGCATCAAAATCCACATATCTTGCGTAATACGTCCAAACCGAAGCAAAACAAAAATATGCATCAAACCAAAAGTCCATGAAAACAACTCCAATTTGACTTAAAATTCATCTAGAGCTCGCGTAGGTTACAGATCCATCATTAAACAAGCAAGATCATTCATAAACAAGTCAAAACAGATCCCAACATTTTCAAGCATCATCCAACAATCACAACCAATGCCAGTTCGTTTTACATTTTAATGATCTACATTGATCCTACGTCTCAAGTATGCAAAAATGGCAGTGAATTGATGCTTAACAAGAGTGCAAAGTTGAATTTCAATTACCTAGTGGAGAACTTCCACTGAGCCTTCAAATGGAGCTCAAGCTTGAAGATAATTGCCCAGAATCGTTCACTGAACTTCACTGAAGCTTTCTCAATTCACAAGTTTCCTTGAAACAGCTTCAATCTCCAAATTCGAAATTTGAATTTTCCACACTTTTTGAAAAATGAACTTGATCAATTTGGCTCCAATTTGCACTTCTGATGGTTTGTGAAGGTTCAAAACATTATATACAATGGATCTTGATGATATTTGAGCCCAAATTAATCCTCTAGCAGCCCAATCAAAAATCCAAAAAAGTGAATTTTTCAAGCTTCATGTACACGAAAATTGCACTAAATTTGGCTCCAAAATGGTAGGAAACACTTGCTGGTATCACATGGAGCATGAGTGGTCAGGATTAGAGCCTTAATTGATCTCAATGGCTCATGTTGGTTGTGTAGCTTCATAGTGAAGAAACCTTGAAAATGGCTCATTTAAACACCTCAAATCCAAATTGTAAAATTGCCAAAGTGTTTAGAATGTTGTTTGCACTAAGAAAATGCACTTATTTGCACCAAAATGTTCAGAAGTGAATTAATTCTCATTTTCCCCTTTTTAACCTACTTCCATGAAAATTTACATATCCAAACCTCAAACCAAACCAATTCCATGACTTATCAATGCTTGACTAAGTAAAAAACATCATTTGGAGCAAGTTTGATGTTGGAAAAATCTTCATTTGAAGTGTGCAAGTTGGTGAAATGGACCTATAATTTTATGACCTATAATCTTACTTTCCCAAAATACCCCTAACTTGTAAACCTCATAACTTGAGTTCTACAAATCAGACGAAAGACTTCTAGTATATTTTGGAAAGCTGAGATCAAGACCTACAACTTTCATGTTGGCCAAAAGTTGAGGAAAACATTAATCTATGTCGAAAATGGCTCGGAAGTTGGTTGACTTTTGTTGACCAAAATCACATCCCTCTGATGACCTGTAACTTGTCTGGATCATAACTTGAGTTCTATAAATCCAATCAAGGACTTCTAGTCACTATTAGAAATGATGTATTTAGCCTCGACCATTTTCCGTGACTATATGGCAAAAAACCGCCGCTACTAGCCATTTAGCCTCAGATTAGCGTCGGTGTCGGGGATAGGCTAAAACACTCGAAGCTAACTTTTAGCCTCGGCAAGATGAGCCGTGGCTAAATGTAGCCTCGGTTAGGCCGTGTCTAATATAGCCACAGTTTAGCCGTGTCTACTTTAGCCTCGATGAAGCCGTGTCAAAAAAACAAAAATAGCCTGGGCTTGACCGAGGCTAAAGTTAAACTTGCCTCGACTTTTTCGAGGCTAAGTTGTCAACAAAATATTTAGCTTTGGTCTAACCGAGGCTAAAGTCAAATTGTAAAAGTCAACAAAATTATGCCTGCTAGCACCCTATCTAGAAGCGAATATTATGATCTTCAGATATCATTGGCATTTTTGACAAATATTAAATTGGAAAACAGCTCACCTGTTGACAATCATCTCGTCTCCCTGCCCAGTGGAGAGACAGAGTGAGCCAGCAACCCTAGTAGCCATTTTCTCGAGAGGCAGAGTAACCATAGGAAGACCTGCCCATAGTATATCTGTTCCTGTTGTATGTGCATTGCATAAAGGCCTAAAAGAAATCATATTCAGCATATGTAAGTGACACAGCAACAGAAGGTTGAAGAAGCAAAACATGTAGATGAGATAAATTACGTGTCAAGAAATAGGTCTGCTAAAGAACTTCGTCTAATGTGCTCGCTCTTCATCGCGACATCTGTGAAGATAATTTGATTCGGCTGCACCCCTTGTGCAACAACATCTGAAAGAAGTGAAATAATTATAGAGTTAGTTCACAAGAATATTACGAGCAAATACAAATAGAAGAATAAGATGTCCGATGGTTTTGACATGAATATGCCCACAGGAGAATTGATTATAAAAAGCACATTGCAAGCACACACACATATTTATGTGTGGTGTGTAAATATTATGAAAACAAAGTCACATACATGCCCTCAGTCTCATTTCGTCTGCTGCAGGAAATTTCAGGAGCCAAAGCGCGTTGTTGGGCACACGTTTAAGTATATTACACCTAAAGCAACACATAGGCACACACGTAAAGGATAAGATGCCGGGTATAGAAAAAATAAAATACACAGATGGAATATAAAGCGGTCTTTAAAGCCTATCAACCAAAGAAAAAGAGCTTCATAACATTACCATGTATTAAATATCTCAGGATCCATCTTATAAAGTTGATTGAAGCATGCAAATAAAAACTTGTCCTCAGGTAGACCATAATATGATCTTTTGAGCTGACAGTTAGGATCTAACACGTCCTGATTTTTCTGAATAAACAAATTACCCAGGACAAAGACATGGAGTGCCAAATGCCAGTGTATAGTAAAAATACATACGTTACAAAATGTATATCCAAGTTTTTAGAATACAAATTCATAAAAACAAACCTGTTTATAATCATTTACAAAGTAGCAATGAGGGAGATGAACAATTTGTTCAGAGTATATATGTGTATACTGAAGAGGTGAAACAAACTGCAAGAGAAGCAGCAATAATTCAGAAAGCATGTAAACAAGTTAATGAGATGGCCAGACAACACCCAATATTTCTCACCTCATCAGTGACCAAGTAATATATGTAAGTAGCTCCAGCTGTGCCAAGAAATCCCATATATGAAACTTGAATTGGCGCAGGTTTCATGGCAAATATCTCATTTCTGGCACCCTGAGAAGAAGGAAAATGGACAATTGCAGCATGCAATCAGAAATAACATAAAAAAAGAAAGAAAATACACCAATATAATTCAAAGTCTTTACCCAATAAGTAGGATCAGCCATATAAACTTCACCAAGCCAAGATCTTGGTTTGGTTTCATATATAAAAAATCAAAGCTTTTACCCACCAAGTAGGATAAATTATATTTATCAAGTGTGTCATAAAATACTAAGTGAACGAATCCTAACCATAAATGTAACATAACCTTCTACAAGTTCAGTTCAGCTATGATAACAGAATAGAAAATTTTCTCATGCTTCTATCTCAGCTTTTCTTTCACTCTCTTATTTTTTCAGTTTCTCTGTGGTTCTTGGTTTCTATCAATATAAAGAATTTATCCAACAATAAGTTTCTTAAAACAATCACCTGTGGAAAAATAAGGCAATTTTACAGCAAGATCTGAAGCATTATTTAGTGTCCTTTTAGCACTGAGACCTTCTACTGTGGAAATATCCTCGTCGTCATCAAAATCTTCAATGTCATCCACAGTTAACTCTCTTTCTTGTGCAGAGTTTAAAGACTCTGATCTTGATAGATTAGAAGCAATTGAAGACGGAGGAAAAGCATGAGGCGGAGTGGAAACAACGATAGGAGGCACTACAGATATAGGAACAGGTGGGGGTGGTCTTTTGGGGGGTGAACCTGAAGACTCCGGATCAGTGACCAAATAAATTTCACCAACTGAACCTGTGTCACTCTGTTAAAATAAATAGCACATGGAGATATAGTTATACAAAAATACAGTTTGTTTCCCTGAACATAAGCTTTAACTTAAAACAACTGCATTTTGGTCGGACTCGGTACATAAATCTGAGAAGTAAGAGCAATATACGACAAGCATCATTCGCAAACAACTGCTCAGTGACAGAAAAATTCATATATGCAGGATAAAGAAAAGGATGAAATGAGAATTATATCAACCAAAAAGAGAACTTACAGGCATTGGAAAAGCCAAAGGTGAAACAAATGAGAAGTTAGTTGGTTCATTAATGTTCCTCAAGAATGGACACCTTAGGATAGAGTCCTCAGTTATATCTTGAGTAAAGAAGTCCATTCCTCTGCTTCAATCTAACAGACCTGCAAAAAAAGGAATCATACTTGCTGAAAATTTCCAAAGCATTGGAATTCTTCAAAACTTCTTCATGTACTGTTTTTCTCTTCACTTCAATATTTTTGCTTTCCTCTTCATTCATTAGGCACGTGTTTTAAAACTATGATCAATCTTGTATGTGCTCAATTACTATGACTTGTGAACATATTGTTTAATGGTGGAATGCAATTAGTCTCAGATATAATGAGAACATTAATTGAATGCTAGGATTATAATTGTTTGATCATAATAGATAGAATATGAAAAATCCAGTCTTTCTTGGCTGTTATATGGTGTGAGCTTGGAGTGCTTAATTGATTTAAGAGGAAAAAATAGGTATGCAACTACTAAATACATTCCAAAGGGTTTATCAAAAAACATTGCATTAACGTATCAGGGTTTATCACACTCGGCGAAGATATGAATGCCTGCAAAATTAAGCTGCCATAACCCCTGCAGTATAGAGAATTAAGGTTCTGTATAAAATAGTTTTGGAAACTAAAGGTTAGCTATCCCTGGCACGACCCCGATGATAGAAAAGGGAGCCCAATATTTCCCGCTACAGAGCTGAAATATTTCTGAAGCTGTAATAAGTATATTAATCAAAGTTACAGGAACAGGTGTTAGGATTTGAATCAGAAAATTGAAAAATGTTGCACTTGTTTTATTTCAATATGAACTCCTTTACTTACATATACAGAGATGTCCCATATCAGGTAGTACTCTCACGGTTACATCACAGTTATCTAACTTGTGTAGGAAAAGGATAGCAATAGTTCATAAAATGGTGTATATAATTTGAAGGATAACATACCTGCTTATCGGAAGCTGTATCACATAGCTGCACGACAGAGTTGTTTAAACCAACAACAATATGACGCCCATCAGGATCTGGAGCATCCCACTGTTGGCACATTATCCAAGGGACACTTGTATTTTGAGAAACAACCATTTTTGCAGCCCATAAAGCATATTTCATACCATCCTCTTTATAAAAGTTTTCATAGAAACCATATTCATTGTCTATCTGCAATATCTTGAAGATTCTAGATGAAATCATCAGAAAAAGGAACTAAAAAGCAATTGACAAGAATTGATACTACTACTAACAGGGGAGTATGCATGAGTCACTTGTGGAGAAAGTGAGAAAATGAGGAATGGTACTACTACTAACCTGAACCAAATCCTTTTTTTCTATGATTTCCGCAGACACTTCCACCCTTGGCTAACAGCTCAAATAGTATCTGCAAACACATGAACAAATTGTAAAATACAGAATGCAAAATAAGCCCAGAATAACAAATACCTGACTGCTTTTCCTTCTTTTCCAATCCATGCAGACAAATAAATGAAGCAGACACAACACGTGAGCCTAACTATCGTATGTTGTACCGTGTCAATCAAAACCTTGCCATGAAAGACATTAGTAAAGTCTAACAAACAAACAACAAGGTATATATATGAGATGAAACATAAAAGAGATAAAAAGAAAAACATATGTTTAATGAATGTAATATATGCAAAGAAACAATTTTCCTGAAAACTATACTTATGTGATCCATTATACCTCAAAAAATAGTACACGATTCTAACAGGAACAAAGTATTAGCCCAATAAATGGACATTACTAGTCAATATATTTTATAAATTAAGCCTCTTGGTCCATAAACACACAATTAATTTCCACACAGAATACGATTAGACATACAACAGAAGAATGGATTCTAACTTATGGATTTGACACCTGATACAACTATGTTATTAACTCAAGACGATAAGGGAAATGTGATTGGCGAACGGGAGATTGATAGCCGGTTAATACAGAAGAATGATGTGATCAAAGTTGTGCCGGGCACAAAAGTAGCATCGGATGGTCTTGTTGTATGGGGGCAAAGTCATGTGAATAAGAGTATGATAACTGGCGAGGAAAAGCCTGTTGCTAAGATGAAAGGTGAAATGGTGATTGGCGGTACCGTGAATGAGAATGGTGTTTTGCATGTTAAGGTAACAAGAGTTGGATCAGAAAGTGCACTTTCTCAAATTGTTAGACTTGTTGAGTCTGCTCAAATGGCTAAAGCTCCTGTTCAGAAATTTGCAGAGCAGATCTCCAAATACTTTGTTCCTATATTAAGTCTCAACTACTAACAGAAATTAAAGATCATTGTTGTTCCTTTTTATAAGAGACTAATTGTGTGTTTGAAAACTCGATGAATTGCTAATACCTAAAGTTTAGTTGCCATCTCAGGTGATTTTCTGAAGCTAATAATAATTTATCGAACACATGATTCGTAAGAAACAGAAACGAAAAAGGAAAAGAAACTTGGTTGAGACAATTTACCGAACACTTAGTGTGCAAGTTGCAAAATGGTGGAAACGAAAACAATTTGATACCGATTTGTAAACCACAACCTGCAACAACAACAATCATCAACAACAACAATAATTTAACATCATGAAATGAAAGAATTAAAAAAAAATAGAGAAACTTATGAGTATCACCTCAAACAAGTATCTTAAACAAAAGAAAAAGCTTTTAGGCCCATGCAACAGAACCAATGTGTAGATTACAAAATGCACCTTAAACAAGGACAGATACTTACTCTAATAGGAATGCTATATATTTCACAATAGATGTAAGTTCAGGATATTTGTGCATCTCAAAATATAAAGAATTCTGTTTATATCTTCATTAAACATTCAAAAATGCAACATGCAAGCATTTGGAAAATTTGTAAACAAAAAGGAATTAGGCAAGTTCACAAGTTTTGGCCATTAAAGACCGTAAGCAAGCAAACCAAAAGAAACACGAAAATCAAAGCTAATAAGTTATGTACCATTGATTCTTCATCACCTTCACCAAAGCGCAAAGCAAGGTCACAAAGAGCTTGAGTTGTGGACTCTACAGTCATCAGTTCACCGTAAGAGAACCTATGATTCTGTGAACAACAAACCAAAACATATCAACCACAAACCAATCAACTACCTACAACATCCTACAAAGGTAACAAACAGTACCTGAGTTTCAACTCGAGCATGCTCAACCAGTGTACGAGCATCAACAATCAATCCACTCATCGCACAACCAATATGGTCATCAATTTCCATAATTTTTTCGACGCTGCTAGGATCCTGAAAGCAGAATTCACACTAAATTAATCTACCGAAAATCCCCAAAATCACTGTATCTATAATAAACGTCAATAATCAAAATTCACAAGTGCGTCTACAAAGTCTACAAAATCTACAAAAACAACCAGATGTCCACAGAATTTAATCTGTTGTAAAGCACATCTGTGTCCACAAAATTCACATATGTGTCCACAGAAAGTTCAGCTGGAATGAAATCACTTACTACAGCTATTTCTGCAGCACCGAAAAGTTGACTACAACTATTTCTGCAGCACCGAAAAGTTATAAGTGTTGTGAACTTTGAATTAGCTAGCACCTAACAAGAGTTTTTTACACACTAACATTTTCCCCTTCACAATAGAATGTCAATTACCATACTAACAGAACCGAGTTCAACCACATTTAACAAAACAGTGCATTTAAAATCTTAAATAAAAATTAGAATGCAAAACCTAAACCCTAAACCTAACTGCAACACAGACAAAAGCAGGGGATGAGTTGAATGCAAAACATCATAATCATTAAACCTAAATCTCAATTAGGGTTGGAATTAGAATGGAAAATAACAAAATCTAACCTTAAAATGACAAATAACACAAACAAATTGATTCTATCTCTGCGTCTTTTCTCTGCTTGACTATGATTCTTGGAAGCACTTGCAGCTTTATCTTCTAAACTTCATTCAACAGGTAAAAGTCAAGACTAAAACTCACTACATTGAAAAAAAGCAGAAGAAGAATCAGAGATAGTTTGAGGTTAAAAAAAAACAGAAGAAGAATCAGAGACCAATAAACCCACTCACAAGAATCAATGATCTTGAAGATGAAAACGAAGAGATGAAACTCACTATATTGATTTTACGGGTTTTTTTCTTCTGAAGCTGTTTAATTTTAGGGTTCGTTCTCTGAAAAGAATGAAGAGGGAAACGTGAAAAAGAAGGTGGGAAATCATTTAGCCTCGGTCCATCCGTGTCTAACAGATAAAATAAAATAATAAAAAAGATTAGCCTCGGCTATACCGTGTCTAATAGATAAAATAAATGTGGATGAGAAAATATTAAAAACTTTAGCCTCGGCTAGACCGTGTCTACCAGATAAAAAAAATATATATTAAAAAAAGTTAGCCTCGGCTCATCCGTGTCTAATATTTAAAAAATAGTAAAACTCTTGAATGGGGTTTATTGCTTTTAAATAGCTTCGGCTACACCGTGTCTAATATTTTAAAAAAATTTAGCCTCGGACTAGTCGTGTCTAATGAATTAAATAAAAATAATTGTAAAACAAAAACTGTAAAATGGCTTTCTTTGCGTTTAAATAGCCTCGGTTTTGTCGAGGCTAGTTAGCCTCGGTGTCGGTGGCCGAGGCTAAATTCGCAGCTAAAATGAAGTTTTCTAGTAGTGAGTACTCAAATTAAATCTACGAACATGTTATACAAGTTCCATGTTGGTCAAAAGTTGAGATGAAACTTGTATCTTGAGATAGGTGGTCTTGAAGTCAGGCACTAAATAGGGGATTTTACCCTGAGAACCCTAATTTAGTAACTTCTCACACACTTGATCCTTGATGAATTGAACTTGAAATAATATCTCATATACCCAAACATAACATCCCATGACCATAGAGACTTGGAATTGAGTTTTAATCTCCTTCAATTGCACAATTGACTAAGGATTTACCAGATGAAAACCATAATTGCAACACCTTTGACTGTGGCTTGTTCCACCTCACAAAACAACTTGAATAAGCTCCAAATGGCTCTCAAAGCACTCAATGAGCTCTCTCAATATCACATACCCATAATCATGACTTTACAAACCCCTGATGATCTTGAACTGGCCTCCAGGATGGGAGCTGAACCACATACATCCATCATTTCTTTCACAAGACCATTGCCAACTTCCTGATGACTTGATGATCACCCAGACTTGACTAACACCCCCTGCTTAGGCTTAACACTCTGAGAATACTTCTCTTGCTATGCAAAACCTCTTGATCCCCTGTTCAATGCAACATGCTATGCAATGCAAATGCTAGAAAGAAATGAAATGAAACATAAACCAAGTTAAGAAAAAGGTTGGGCAAATTTTGGGGTGCAACAGCTGCCCCTATTCAAACGACTTGGACCTAAAGGAGTGAAAAGCAAATGACTTTCATGCAATCTAGGTAGAAGACGGTTGAATACCAAAGAACCCGGAAATTTGACAACCGCAGAAATAAACTGCGACACTCTGACCGGGGAACAAATATCTAGAAAAACTGAACGCAGGCAGTTGCAACGACAACCAGCTAATTGATCATCTGATAAAGAACACCTGACATCACTGTCAGTCATTTGTCTAATGCCACCGACATTGAACCCATGGACCGGATCAACATGCACTTGATCCTTTCCATTGTCCAAAACCAGATCAACATGAACTTGATCTTCTCACATCGTCTAAAGCCGGATCAACATGCGCTTGATCCTCTCACATCGTCTAATGATAGACAGGAAGAAAAACAATCCTGAAGGTTCACATCATCTAATGATAGACAAAAAGAAACAATCCTGAAGGTTCACATTGTCTAATGATAGACAGGAAGAAAAACAATCCCGAAGGATCACATCGCCTAATGATAGACAGAAAGAAAGATAATCCAAAAACACTTGCATCGCCCAATGATGGACTGAGAGAAACATCATATCCAGAACTCATATCGTCTAATGATAGACGAGAGGAAAATGTATATCCAAAATTCTCGCATCGTCTAATGATAGACAAGAGGAACATCCAATCCAAATCTCGCATCGTCTAATGATAGACGAGAGGAACAATAAAGGCCACGTCAATGAACCTCAAAACCACCCATCAAATTTCAAAATCCTTTCGTCTATAGGAATTGATGGAAAAATATCTTCAAAGGGACCACATCATCAATAAGAACTAACAGGAAGAAACCCACTTTCAAAGAGCCATGTCGTCAATAAGAATCAACAACTAGGAAATCCTAACATTCTTCAAAGAGCCCCGACGTCAATAAGAATCGACAGCCAGGAGAACCCCTCTTGTAATGTCACCTTGACCAATAAACAGAAAGAAACCATATCTGAAAGATCGCCTTGAAACCTCTCAGCGTCTAAAGATAGACGGAGAGAAAACCATATCCAAAACTCACATCGTCTAATGATAGACGGAGAGAAAAATCATATCAAAAGCTCGCATCGTCTAATGATAGACGAGAGGAAAATCTGCCGGGGAAACACATCGTCGATAGGAACTAACAGAAATTCTTATGCATGAAGAGCTTGCACACCCTGTAAATTCTTATGCAGCCAGAAAATACTATACCTAAATAAAGCCCGCTACTTCGAAAACCTGAAAAGGCGACTTAGGAAATAATGGGTATCCCGGTGGATCAAAACGTATAAAGGAGATCTAAGTAAAAGTTAGGGATATAAACAAAATAAGAGCTCGTTGAGTTGAAAACTCGAAAGGGCGACTTAGGAAAAATGAGAGTCCCGGTGGAATGAAAACCAGAAAGGGCGATCCAGGAAAAAATTAGAGTCCTAGTGGATTGAAAACCCGAAAGGGCGATCCAGGAAAAAAATAGGGACAAAAGGCATTTCACTACATCAGATGGTGTTTATCATTGCAGAAAAATCAAAGTAAAGGTTCAATCCAGCTGCTCTCTCAGAAGCAAGGTTTTGGGAAGTCTTAGTTATTAGGGCTAGTAGTGTCATTGGATTCAATGTAACCTTTCCCTAATGCCATTTTCAAATTATAATATTCCATGGAGCTCTGCCATTTGCAAGCTACCATTCTTGAATAAATACAGGTTTTTCCTGATCGATTCTTGTCATTTATGCTTTTTCTACTTTTCCTTGTTATGCAAGATGTCATTTATTCGTTAATAATGAATTTTGAAAGTGAAATTTTTTGAATTGAAAACTTTTTTGAAAACATAATGAAAGAACATAAATTTGCTTTGACATATGGAAGGATTAAAAGAAAATATTTTGTTTCCCCAAGAAGTCTCAAGGTTGCAAAAGCACTTTTAGACCAGTACAACGAAAGTCCCCATTGAAGCATAAACTGACAGCTCTCTTAGATTGATCCTTTGGTCACGTGTGACTATCAAGATTGGCGAGAATCTCCCTAACGTCCATCATGTGATACATGTGTATTGGTGTTGAGGATACATTCCCAAGATATTTTCTTATGACTCCTTTCTTCCTTAGCAAAATGAATGTTTATTTCCTTCCCCATGAGAGTCTCCACAAACTCCTTGTCTCTCTGCAGAGTCGACATTTGCATATCATGATCATCTGTATCACGCATAATCATGTGCATTTGGCATTAATCTAGGTCTTTGTTGCTGGTAGTATCCCTTTGACCCCAAGTCCAGTTGATATTAGGATCTTGTTAAAATATTTGGTTGTCATCAATCCCCTATCAAATTCCAACTGTCACTAGCATTCCCTTTTGTAGTGAAGTTATCATTGGTATCTAAATTCCACTCGTCACTGGTATTGTTTCTCAAATCCAATTGTTATTGGTATTCAAAGTCCAGCTATCATTGACTCCCTTTTTAAAGCCAGGTTGATACCAATATCATTTTAAAAGTCCAATTATTATTGGCACTCACTGCAAGATACAATTTTTATTGATATTGGTAATCTGGTTGTCATCAGTCCCTTCTTGAAGTCAAGTTGTTATTGGCATGCTTATTGAAAATCCAATTGTTATTGGTATCTGGTGTCTATGACTTTTGAAGTTTGTTTGTTACTGGCATCTCATCGCTATCTAATTTACTGGTATTCAAAGTCCATTGTTATTGGCACTCTTATCCAACTGTTTTTTATATTTGAAGTTTGGCTATCACCAACAATCCTTCTGAAGTTCAGCAGTTATTGACATCGATCTGTTAGAAGCTGATTGTCACCTTTGCTTGTAGCCTAAGTCCAATTATTTTGGCATATACATAATAATTTAATTACCCTATTTTTTCGTGATATTTCTCTGAAGAACATGTTTGACTTCTTCATGTTAAGGAATTTCCAGCAGCTTGGATGTATTCTGGTTAGAAAACTCCAATGTTTGGTTTGGTCTCTTGTTATAAGATCTCTTTCTTGTCAGTGGTATTCTAGAGTGTCACTCGGTCATGTTTGAACCAGTTGATCTACCACTTTGGATGTCCCCTAATTTGTTTCTATTTCCCTAGGATATGCCATCCCCAGTGAGTTGTTACCTATTTCATTGACATTATCCTTTACTTTCATTTATCCACATATCACATTTATCATTCATCATAAATCATCATACTAGAGTTCATTGCATTTCACAACATTTACAGAGAGAGTTCATTTTTCCATAGCATAGCATGCCATTGCATCTAGGGGCAAAATTTTCAGTTACTTCTATATTTAAATACCTTTCACCCTGATTTCATGAGGATTGTCAACACTCATGCCATCAGGTAAAGTTATTTAAGTTGGGGCAACTGTCATACCCCAAATTTTACCGACATATTCCATCATCATATGCATAACATCCAATACATTTTAGGTGTCACTCATGCATAGCTAACCTTCAAGATTATCAAGATATTGTCTTACTTTGTTTCATTGTTGAATTAGGGTTTGCATCAAGGAGATTATTGGTTTATCAACCAAAGTCTTGGATTGATCACCATTATATCAATTTTTCATCATCAAGAGTTTCCCTACATAAATAATAAAGTGCAAAGTTTCATTGAATCAAGATCAATATGTCTCAAATCATCTGGTACACCCAAATTAGGGTTTTGACCTAATGCAATCTCTGATTTGACTTTTGGAGCAAGGAATGATCCAAATATCAAAAAATGCTTCAAGGAACTCAAATTCATCATATTAGTCCATTCATATGATTTATTGATCCAACAAACTTGATTCATGAGCAATGCAAGAATTCAAGTTCATTTGATGAAAAGTCAACCACTTATCAAAGTCAAGTTTGACTTTTGATTTTTTGGTTCCAACATGGCCTCCTAAAGGTGAATTTCATGAAAATGTGTTTGATAAGTGAATTTGATCAAGATAAATCAAGAAATGTGAGGTTACTTGCAAAAAGGGCAAGAATGAAGAAATTGAAATTTTTTCTAAGTTATGGAAGTTTATGATTTTTGTCCAACTTCCCAAGCTTGTAACTTCCAATCGAAACAACCATTTTCTTTGATCTAAAGACAAAGTTGGGATTATTTTCAAAAGATGCATGGATTGAGATATATGAAGCCATGAAGTGGAATATTCATTGCCCTATGAACAAAAAACAGTTAGAATATTTTTCAACAAAATCTGCCTTGTAAAGTATGTCACCTGCTGGCCATTTTTCACTATGATTCCAATTGATTAAAGAAAAACTCAAAAAATGAAATTTGTAGAGGATGCTCAAGATTTCTAAAGAGTCCAAGAACACATTTCTATCATATTTAACCTAGGAGTATCGAAGAAGGGAAGTTGGCCATGAAAACTTGGATTTTGGTTTATGATCATTGCAAATTTTGGTTGCAAAACCTAGCCAAACCTACATGATCTTGTTTCGAAGGTCATCTTACTTGCAAATATTCCTATAATCATAATTTTAAAAAACTTTGTGAGGCATTAACCAAGTTGTAATGCCATATTAGGAATGTTTTGCAAGAAAGTTCATACTTCCATTTTGATAAAGAAGCTTTAATCACAAAGTCAACTTCTCTTAAGCCTCTAACTTATTCCTTCTGCACTCAAACTTTTTGTGCACATAAGAAAGATCTCTGCAAGTCCCAACCACTTTAAGAATTCTTATACTATGCCTTGGAACCATGAAAACCAATGGAACTACCAATGTGTTTCCAACCAAACCAAAAATAACTCCACAACTTGAATTATGCATAACCCTTGAACCTCAACCTTTCCCTATAAATAGAGGACATCTCCTTAGTCCAAAACACACAAGAATCACACAACAAACACACAAATAAACATTGAGAAACATTTATGAACCATAACCTCACCGTTGTCACCACTTCCAAACCTCTATTTTTATAATTTTGGCCAAAACACTCCACAATCACAAAAACCTCAAACCAATCATCCACACCTATCAAAAAACACCTAAAAAAGGTGTTCAAACCATCACCATCATAAAAAAAAACCTCAAGAACAACAATTCAACTCTCAACCTCCATTTAGTTGACTTTCTGCATAAACCAAACTAACTCTCCATTCTGACCAATTTCAATCCATTCAAGCCATTAAACACCTTCCATAAATCTTCCTTGAACTGTTCCAAGTGTTTATTTGCAAGCGTAACACCATTTTAACCATGATCAAGTTCTCATTTTTCATGTTTACAAGAGGATTCTTGCAGAGCATTTGAAGTTGTTCCAAAGAAAAATAGGTATTCCAAAAGCACCTTGGAGGTTCATAGAAGCTTTATGAATCATCAAAAAACTTTTTTAATCATTAGAAGAGGCATTGGATCTTGCTTCAATAGGTAAGCTTTTTCCAAACTTGGACTCACTCATACACACATTATTTGTGTTTGATTTCTGAAGCAAAAGTGTAGTGTTTGATGTGTAGATGGTGTTCCATAATTTAATTGTAATGTATCATGTGTATATGTGAAGTTATGCCTTTCTAAACAGTTAGGGTTTGTTTTAGTTTTGATGATGTAATTGTTCATTCTATGATTTTTAGTTCAATTGAATGATACCATTAGATTCCTTGTGAAATTTAAAATAAGTTTGGTGTTTACACTTTTGCATTTGGAGGAGAAATGAAGAAGATACGAATTTGAAAAAATAAAAAATGGTAGAGGTTGAAGATGATGGCTATGGCGTGCATTTCTGGTTTTGGAAATTGTTTTACTTTTTTATTTTATGTTTTCATATTATTCACTGAATGGGCATTGCGCCACAATGGTTTATGAAATTCTGGCAAGCACACGATGGATGTTATTGTAGATGTTATGACATCCATTGTAACATGTACTACTGCACTTAATAATAAGCTGTAAATGGAAAGAAGTAAATAACACAAGAGATTGTTCACCCAGTTCAGTGTCAACCGCACTTACATCTGGGGGCTGCCAAGCCAAGGAGGAAATTCACTATCAGTAGAATTGATTCAGAGTCAAAAAATCCCTGTTTGCACTCCTCACTTAAGACCTACCCAATGACACTTCAGCCTAGAGACCACTAGACCTGAGTATACCCACTCACTCACCCTCAATCACCTCAGTGATATCAATACACAATTATAAAACTAATATGAAGATAAAATTCAAACACACATTGATCTTGCTTCACAGCTTTGATCAAGGGACACACACTCTTGCTTAACAGCTTTGAGTGACACAATGAACACACCTGTTCATACACAATAACCATAACAATTCTACAACATATAATTGCTTGGCACACAAGGAATCCTAAGACTCCTAGACACATGTGAAGAACAAAGTTCTTCACTCACAAACACACTCTATGATCTCTCACTAGATGCTCTCTCCTCTGTGTGTCTTCCAGGTCTCCCCAGTTCTGAATGATCCTTCTACTTTTTATAGTAGCAGACTTATTTTGGGCCTTGATGGAGAAATTATGTTTACCCAAGATAAACCTTTCGTCATGTAGCTGCACACTTATCATTAGGTCAGGAGCCTTCTATGTTATCCTCATCAATGCTTGTTATGTTGCCTAAAATAACTATGCTTCCTGGATTGTTTCCTGAAGTATAGCCTGAGCTAATAACAGAAAAAGAAACCTGCACGCCCTGATATCATACGATCAATGTCAAAACATTCAGTCATGACATTCAGCTTGACTTACTCTTAGATTTCCTTGCATAACACTCTTCATGTATGTCCTAACATCAGTTATGACATTTTCTCATACATTAATGTTTTGCCATAAAGTGCAGCCAATGAAAATTACTTACAAACTCCCCCTATTGCAATTTTTTGGCTAAAACACTCTGTTCATATATCAGAGTTTACAAGCAGCAGAAGTCTAACATAACATGCAGGAAAGCTACTAGCTACACACTATCAGTGTTGTCAACACATACTCACACTGTTAGCTCTTAGGATCAACCTGTTCACAATATAACCATCTTTTAGTCAGCACTACAGATGTCACAATTTGTTGACTAACATATCAGAAAATACTCCCCCTCAACTGATGCATATCACACCAGCTGTACAGAACCTGCAGACACCCTACAATCACACATATTCATCCAGCCTACTCTGGATGTTATGACATTCAGGATGACATCCTGAAGCACACCTGCTGTGGAACAACCTGTGCTACTCCCCCTAAAGAGATGCACAACATTCTGCAATCATCCTGCAGATACACACAGCTATAGAGCTACTAGGTTCCATCAAGGAACACACATATATCTAACATACATTCCTATACTCATTAGGAATTCACACATCACTAACAACATCAGCTGTTATCACAGATGCACATTAGCAAAATCTTCAATCATGCATATTTGCTGCAACCCTTGTCACACACCTGCAACATACTTGTAGCAGCAATTCAGCCAAGAGTCTTCCACCTGCATCATCTCTAGCCTACTGGCTGTTATCTACCACTTTCTCTCCCCCTTTTTAGCCACAAATTAAGATCAAACTAATAAAATAGTATGGATCATAATGAGTAACATTACTAATGTTTGGGGTCATTACAAACAAAAACTGCTCTGGAGAGCATCACAAATGCAAGCTTAGTCATCTTCCTCAGAGGTACTGGAATCACTGTCATCCGAATATGACAATGAGATGTCCTTATTGATGTCATCAGGATTGTCCTCTAGCATATCATAATTGTGAGGTGGATCCCGACGAGCCAGGGGAATGGTGATGCCCCTAAAGGGCAGTCCTTTCTTGAGGATATCATCGACAATTTCCCTAATGGATTTGTCTATGTATGCTGAGCCTTCCCTGTTTTTGATTCGTCTAAGTTCTTCAACAGTGGGAGGAGGATATTTGCGCTTGGGTTCTTCAGCAGTGGGAGGGGCATCTTTTGAGGATTTGGGAGGGGTCTTGGATGAAGAGGCATCATGATAGGAAGACATCTTGTTGCGGCGTGCAGATTGAGAATTCTGTAGAGTGGAGGATGCGGAGAAAATTGGATAAGTAGTGATATGGAGAGTTTTTGCGGTCAAGGCCGTGGACTGCATTGAAGTTTTTAAACTCTCACGTGCCAGTAATTTCTATGAGTCCTCATACATATAGATACCTAATTTTCCTCTTAGATTCTCAAATTGAGCAGCATCTAGAGCCTTTGTAAAGATGTCAGCTAGCTTTAGTTCAATGGTCACATGTTCCAAGGAAATCACTTTGTCTTCCACAAGGTCTCTTATGAAATGATGTCTTATATCTATGTGCTTAGTTCTGCTATGCTGGATTGGGTTCTTGGAAATATTGATAGCACTGAGATTGTCACAGTATAATGTCATGACATCCTGAGTGACATTGTACTTAGTTAACATTTGTTTCATCCAGACCAGGTGCGAACAACTACTACCATCTGCTATGTATTCAGCTTCAGCAGTGGATAATGAGACACAATTTTTCTTTTTGTTGAACCAAGATATGAGGTTGTTCCCTAAGAAGAAGCATCCACCAGATGTGCTCTTTCTATCATCTGCACTTCCAGCTCAGTCAGCATCACAATATCCAGACAATGTAGGATCACACCCATGAGAGTAAAGTATACCATAATCACAAGTTCCATTCACATTTTGAGAATCCTTTTGACTTGATTTATGTGACTTACCTTAGGGTTTGCTTGATATCTGGCACATACACTGTCGCTTCCGCGAAAATAAGGTGTCGGCAAAACAGAAGAGTCGCCACCTTTCGTTATTTATCCCTCAGAACGGGAAAGGAAACACTCGGAAAAACCTGACGAAAAGGTATAAGACAAGGTCATCGTAACCAATGTCTGGGTTCGGGAGTCGGTTACACAAGGGGAAGGTATTAGCACCCCTCACGTCCATCGTACTCGATGGGATCCATGCTTGTTGTGTTTACTGGACGAGTTGGTTTATCTATCTACCAATCAAGGCTGGCTTAAAAAGAAAATAAAATGACTCGGCAAAGCGTTGCACTTCATGCCTACGTATTCTCATCAGAGAATGAGAAATCAGAGTCAACGTAGTTCGCCTAACTACGGGTTAAGGGGGAAGGTGGCTCTCCAATACGTCAGTATTGTGCCTACGTACTCTAAACAGATATGAGAGATCAGAGCTTATGTAGTTCGGGATAATACGGATTACGGGAATTCAGATTCATCTGTTTTATCGAGTAGGGTTAACAAACAGTTCCAGCAGTTAGGGACAAAGCCTGTTTGCGGTAGAACTAGGAGTTAACGACACTCTTTTCTTCAGAAAAGCTTCCTTTGAATTACGGGCCCACGGGCCAAAAAGGTTTGAAGTTTGTTTGCTGTCTTTTATGAAAGAATTGTTTTTTATTGTGTTTGCAATTTCAATCGCACTAAAGACTATGACCTGAGAGTGAATGCGTCGCATGTCACCCAAAGGGTGCCATACTAAACATCCAGACTGTTGAAAAGAAACTCTCCAACAATCCTTTCTCAGGTAGCTTAAGGCTCGTGACGTACGAAAGAAATCATTCATGATTACTGTATTTTAAGCTGTTTTGAGATGAGAAGAGAACAGGCTCAACTAAAGGGAGACTATCAAGTCCTAATGTTGTCATGCCAAGGATTCATCCTATGGTTGAGGTTTGAAACAGGGAACTCCTAGAAGTTATCATGCATAGGTTTTAACCTAAAGTTCTAATCATCACTTCCTTATCAAAAGAAGTGAGATTCCTAGGGGATCATGTCAATGATAAACAGAAACAGATAAAGCATCAGCTTAAACAGTAAACAGTAAGTGAGGGAGGAAATGTGTGTGGGGCAGCAGCCTCTACAAGCTCATCTCGACCTCAAGCCAGATATGAATAACTGCAATCATACAGAGGAAATAACATGCTATCAAGCAAGGATAAGATAACTGCAATCATACAGAAGAAATAAAATGCTATCAAGCAAAATAAACCACATGGGCAAGGGATCAGAGCTCTACCGAATACCCGCAAGCAAAGCCATACAGTAAAAATACAAGCAGAGGGAGCAACTCAACCTCTAGTGCAATCATGCTCCTAGCTTACATCTATCTAGATATGAACTTATTCTAATGCATCAAGCAAGTCAAACAAGTCACATCAATACAAAAAAAAAACAGACAAGAGAGAAAGCAGATCAACAACTCCCTCTATTCCAAGCCTCAGCTCTTCTGACAGCAATCCAGTCTTCAGACTTCAACCACCCTTCAAGGCTATGACTTTCAATAGCGAAGTATCAACTTGCCTCTCCAAGGTTTCAACACATCCAACATAAGTTTCAACTTATTCTCTTTTCCTCAAGCCTCAGCTCTACAGTCAATTCCACCCTCAGGCATCACTCCTAACTGCAAGTACCAACTTGATTCCTTCAGGTTCTCAATGTCTCAATGCAAGTGTCAACTTATCCTTTATTCCTCAAGCCTCAGCTCTTCACTCAATCTCAATTGATTTTCTTCACAAGTATCAACTTGTTCTTCTTACTTCAGCTCTCTTTGCTTCACCAGTATCAACTTGGTCTTCTTCATCTACAAGCTTCAGCTTCTCAGGGTAATCTTCAATCACATGGAAGTGTCAACTTCATCCTTCAATCTTCTTCAAGCAAGGAACTCCATCCTCTAATCAAGGGAGAAATATGCATCTATCAAGAGCAAAGTTGGGATGATTGGTAGCAGAGTGAAGACCAAAGGTCACCACTGAGCATCCTGTCATCAGAGAAAGGGACCCTCAAAGGTTCTACCAATTTGCAAAGAGCCACACATCCTACCAAAGGAGGGATGCGGCCTTTACAAGGGACCTTACATCATAGGGAAGAATGGAATTAATCAACATATTCCATGTTTATGAAGGAAGAGAACTATCTAGAAGCTCTGCCTACAAAACCCTAATCTTAACCTAATCAAAACTACACCACAAGAAGGGAAGATCTTCAAATCCAAGCCTCTTCAAGCAATCCAATGCATCTTCAACTTGCCTTCATCATCATCCATTAACAAGCAAAGCAAAAATCCTAATCTAAGGGAACTAAAGAAGTTAGTCTAGTTGAGTTAGTGCCTTAGAATCATCTAAAACTAGCACCTAAACTAAAATCAATCAAAAATAGCAAACTATCTTATAAATTTCTACACAAATTCCTAAGGGATCCTAATTCAATTAAGAATGCCTCATACAAAAACCAGGGACTAAATCATCTATTAAGTCCTAAAATTGAGTCCTAAATCCAAAGGTATCAACCATAAACCCTAAAAATGGAGCTTCTAAAGGTTTCAACCTAAACTACCACCTATGTTCATCAAAAAAATGTGAGAAAATTCTATGGGGAGCATGCATTTCTATGCTAACTACTCACAAAAAATCAAGATCAAAATCATCATCACATGATCACACAAAATTCCACAAAATCAAGTATCAAACATACTATTTTAATATCAATTAAAATGTAAAAATTCCCATAAAATCAAAAAATGCATGAAATAATAATATTTTTTTATCTAAATAATACTAGACTCAATCATGAATATAATGCAAAAAGAATGGGATTAATTGGATCATTTTTCAATTTATTATGAATTAATCAATAACCATGAATAAAAATGAAAAATAATAGAAAATCAAACAAAATAACAAATGCGTGGTGTGGATAGTAATGAAAATCAGTTCATATCCAAGACTGGGCCAGAAAGGGGGTGTGGGTAGCAGAGTTTCAACTAAGCCCAAAACCAGCAGATTAATGAAACGCTGCGTTTCATAATCAGAACTCCTCTTCACAAATTTCACGCATGCGTGGCCGTTGGATGGGGTCTTTGGTCCAAGTCAAACCCCAGATCCAATGGCAACCAACTCATCTTCTTCCTTTTGAATGTTGGAGGGAAAGAAGCCATGGAAGTTCAGAGCTTCAACTCCATCTTCCCCAAATCGTACTTCATCAATACTTCATCAAAACTCTCACATGAATACACTAATCCACTCCATTTTTCACCCTGATTCTAACCCTAGCCTCAAAATTTATTGAATCATCCTCTAACCTAAAACACGATCAAGAATCAAAATTATGCTATGACCTCAATTATCCCCATTCTTCAAATTGTTTGGTCTAAAACGTTCACCATGTTACACTGATCAGTTCTTGCTATAATACTCATATTATCTCTCAATATCTAGCATGTTCTTGATCCAAACAGAAATTGTGTCATCTCATTGATCATCACGAAATCCTCTCTAAGTTTCCAGAAACGATCTCCTAACCACATACTATCAATCTAACCTGACAAATTAACTTAATTCTTCTTAAATTAAGGTGAGGGATGAAAGTTTCAAACCTGTGAATTCTTGAGTAACAGATGTAGCAATTCTTCAATTCAACCCTTCTACTGCTCTGGAATCATTCAATGTACCAAGTTCTTGCTTCTGTATGCAAGAGAATCGACTGCAAATGCTTGGAACTCCAAATCCAATAGTGACTTGCAGGTGCTGAAATTCAATTGCAAGAACACGATCCTTCAAGGCTTTGGCTATGGAATTGATCTGGAATCATTCAGTATCCTCCATAGAAGTTGTTGAGATCAAAAGAAAGATAAAAAATGGTGTAGAATGCAGAAACTGATTTCAATTTGCAATGAACAATGTGAAGTTGCAAACTCTCTTCTCTCAATCAATTCTCACCAACCTTTCACTTGAACCCCTTCCAATCAAGATATAGATGATGTTGGACCTCTCTAGAATCTTCTGGAATCATCCAAGGAGATGTTGAATTTCTCATGTCATCCAAAATCTCATCTCATGCCATACTCACCCCAATTCTGGTTTCACTTGTTGCAGCAGCTTGCCATGACTCCAAAATCTCTCCAAATGAGATATTAGATGTGTTGCAAGGCCTTGGAAGCTTGTGTATTGATCTCTCATGTGTTTTGCAAATGTTACTTAAGATGCAAGCAATTACTTTTCAAAGCAAGTCCACAAATTAGACCTCAAACCAAAATTGTGGCTTAACCAATGTTCTTAAAATGTTTTTTAGAGTCAAAATGATATATTACATGCCTTGGTTTGGATGTGTAGATCAAAAATATCAATTTCCAACTTTGGTTTATTTAACTTATACCCTTAGTTTAGGTCATTTTTGCAACTTTGAGCTACAAGCACCTCCAACATCTCATGACCTCTTAAATAGCCTTAAAACATCATTTTGAACAAGTTTGATGTTGAACATTTTCCCATTTGAAGCTTGGAAATGGGAGTTATGGCCTTATGGTTGAAATGACCTGTAATCTCCAAATGACCAAAATACCTTTGACTTGTCAAAGCCATAACTTAAGTTCTACAAACCCTATCAAGGACTTCTAGTACTCTCTAGAAAGCTAAGAGGATAAGGAACAACATTCATGTTAACCAAAAGTTCATAGGAATCATCCATCTAGAGCAAACGTTTCATGCAAGTTGGGTAACTTTCAAGCCCCCAAATTCACATACCTCAGATGACCTGTAACTTGTCAAAGTCATAACTTGAGTTCTACAAGTTCTATCAAGGACTTCTAGTACTCTCTAGAAGTCTAAGCTCATGCTCTACAACGATCATGTTGGGGGCAAGATGAGATGACAATCACATCTTGAGCTAAACTTCCTTGAAGATAGGGATCAAACCAGGGGATTTTACACTGTCAAGCCTTAGAAACCCTAGCTTGAAACTTCTCAAACTCTTTAATCATGAGGAGTTAACCTTGTAATAATCCTTATAACATCTCAATGTATCAATCCATGATCACATGGCCCTTGAATTAGGTCTCAACCTTGTCCAAATCATCAGTTGACCTAGGGTTGACCCAATCAAACCCTAACTACACCACTCATGGCTGAGTCTTCTTAATCTTGCACAATGACCTGTCTAGGCCTCATGATGGCTTTCAAGACATCTCATAAGCTCTCTCAAGGCTTCAAGTCCACATTCTTGGCTTCAGAATCATCTGATGACTTCCCACAATTCTCAAGTTAGGAGACACGCCTTCTTGGTTTCAACCACTCGCTCTGAGGATCTTTTAACTTCTCTGACAAGGATATCAACCCTTGAACACTTGAATAAGCTTCTTAGCTATCTTCATAGTCTTGCATAATCCTTGATTGGTGATCATACCTCTTGATCTCCTGCACACATGTTAATGAAATGCAAATGATAATGCTAATGTGAATGCAATGAAACATAAGCTAGGTAAAGAAAAATTGGGAAAATTTTGGGGTGCAACAGCTGCCCCTATTCAAACGGCTTGAACCTAACTGGGTGAGAAGCGAACGACTCTCAACCCATCAAGGTGCAAGACGGTTGAATACCGACAAACCCGGAAATTTGCCAACTGCACAAGTACACGGTACTCTGGTGGGGACAAATCTTCGGAAACTGAAACATTAGCTGCACGACAACTAGCTGGGGAACTGGTCACACGGTAACCGGTAATACATGGTCGACCATGCCGTCGGGCATCAGGATTCCTCGGGACTCATCAGGTTAACCATCAGGTTAATCATGCCATCGGGCATTCAAAGAAATTTTCGGGCATCAGCCGGACCTCATCAGTAGTCGGGAATAGAATTCTCGGTCAATCATGAACCAATTGGGGATATCCAAAATTCTACCATCAGGCACTCTGCATCAGCTGGGAGAACTGCTTCGTTAATACAGTTGGACTTCAATCATCAAGTCTTTGAGGGATGTTTCAACTTCGCTGTTCAGAAATCCGCTGGGGATGACGCATCTCCGCTGGGGATTCTGGAGAACTATCAAGTAACTCTGCTTCGGGGATCCAGAAATCGTTCTGGGTGAGTCAACTCTGCTGAGGACATCAAGAATCATCTTGAACAAATAACTCTGCGGGGACTTCAAGAATCATCCTGGACTAATAAATCTGCTGGAGATTTCAGGAATCATCCTGAGCAAACATTCTGCCGGGGACTCTAAGCATAAACTTGAGCAACCCTCTCTGGAGAATTCACTGGGGATTTTAAGAATCAACTTAAGCAACCTGTAACAGCCCAAATTTCATTAAATAATTAATTATAGTAATTAATTGATTTAGTGGGATTTTTATTAATGTTGGAATTAATTTTCATTAATTGGAATTTGTAGTAGAGAATTGAGAAGGAAATAGAATGGAAAGAAAATAATAGAGAGGAAGGAAAAGAAATAGAAGAATATAAAAAGGGAATTGGAGAGAAAGAGAAAGATAGAAAAGAAAAAGAAGAGAAAGGAAGAAGAAGAGGAGAAATGAAGAGGAAAAGGGGAAAAGCTTGGAGAACCTTCAAGAACCAATTTCGAAGCTCCGATTAATCGAGGTAAGGGTGAGAAACATTGCTATTTAATCATTGTATGCTATTATGTATGTTGGGTTTGGGTTTTGGATGTTTTTCATCACTTTCTATTTAGGGCAAAAGTTGGAATAATCGGTAGATTGATGATTTAATCGGTTGAAACTGAGCAATAATGCCGTAGAATAGTTGGGTAACATGTGTTGATGCTGTTTGTACTGATTTTGTTGTGTGAGAAGTTGGATGATGGTGGATGGTGGAGGTGGAACAGAATAGGGTTCTGTTCTGCGCAGGTTCGCTGGCTCTCGCCAGGCGAGCGAAGGCGAAGCTTCGCCAGGCGAAGCCTAGCGAATGCTGGCGAGTAATTATGATTAAGTCCCAGTGGACTTCGCTGGCGAGTTCGCCAAGCGAAGGTGGATAGCGAAGGTTCGCCCAGCGAAGGTGCTGGCGAATGGTGGCGAATGAAGTCAGTAGCTACTGACTTGGGCTCGCTGGGAAGTCTCGCCAGGCGAAGCCTAGCGAAGGTTCGCTGCGAGGGTTCGCCAGGCGAATGAAGGCGAATGTGACAGCATTTTTCTTTTGCTGTGTTGCTCATATGATGATTGTTTGATTGATTCACATAGGTTAATACTTCTATGTTATGAATGAGGATGTGAACTATTATGATAACATGTGCTGTGGGTAGCCTTCGGGCGTGAATCCTAGAGTTGTGATATGAATGATTAATTGTTATCGGTTAAAATACATGAGAACATAATGATGATTATGTGTGTATTAATGATGAGTTTGTGAACGTTTGATTGTTGTGTACAATTATGTGACGAGTATGCATGACTTATAATTGTATAAATAGTACTGTGACGTGTATACCTTGTATGAGATAGCATGAGATAAAGAATAAACATACTATGAAAAATGTGTTGTGGATGCATATTGTTTATATGCGATTGTATGTTAAAATACATGAAGAATGCATGAGAGCATAATGATGGATATGCGTGCATTGCTTGCTAAATATGATGTTGTATTGAATTGTGAATATATGTGGATAATGCATGAGAACATATCATGGATATGTGTGCATTGTTTGATAACTGTGAAGAATGCATGAGAACATATCGTGGATATGTGTGCATTGTGAGTGATAATGTGGTGATAGTGTTGAATTATGAATACATCGATGAATGTTATGTGAATATGTTGTGTGTGCAATCATAATGTAATTCTTGAAGTGATGAATTATGTAAATGCATGAGATTAAGATGTCGGTCTTAAGTGCATTTGTTGCGATTGATTGTACATGCATCATTTAGTCAAGAGGCAATGTCTGTTAGTTTCGTGGAAACTAGTGGCTTGTCCCAAACCTAGAAGTGTGGGTTTGAAGGCTTAGAGGACGGGCCTTTGTGGTTATCGGTCTAGAAGTGTGGACCCGGTTTAATGTAAAAACCGAAAAAAAGATAACGGGTTATCGGTCTAGAAGTGTGGACCCGGTTTAATGTAAAAACCGAAAAAAGATAACGAAAGTCGGTACCGCATTGCATGAGTTGCATTGAGTTGTTGAGTCACATTGATATATGACATATGCATGAAGTGATGCTTATGTGTGAATGATGAGATGTTTGTTGAATACTTATGAAGCGTGCATGAAAAGATGCTTACGTGTGAATGTTAAGATTGTGGAATTGTGGGTGTATGCATGACGCAAAATGCTTGGTGAATATTCATGTTGTATATAAATATAAGTGACGATGTAAATGACTATGAGTTGAATTGTGGTGAGAAATAGGAAGTTAATCATATGATACCTATATATTCATGATTTTATGCTTTGATTATTATGGTAATATTTCTCACCCTTCTGCTGTTTTATAATGCTCTATGAGGCATTGCAGATTAGGTTGCTGGAGGCCTTTATGAAGTTCTGCTTGTAGTTCGAGGTCGCTACGTGTGTAGCGGTTTAGTAATTATTTATGGGTCGAGTCATGCTCTGGTCGTGTAACACGGGGATCGATTGCTTATGTTTTAGGATTACATTATGTAACCTAAGTTATGTTTTCATATTGGGAATGATTGAGATGTTGGCCTTAGTGCCTAGAGATGTTGATTTTATATGATGAAAGTAAATGTTTCTTTTAAAGGATTTTCATTAATGAATCCGCTGCTAAATGGAAAAGTGTTTATGAGCATGACAGATTGATTTAATGTGGTATAAGTTTTGTGTGATGCCCTTTTATGGATGCATGTTAACTTTTACTCTGATTATGCATATATTATTTGTGGGGTTTAGAAGGGTGTTACATTAGTGGTATCAGAGCAGGTCGGTCCGTCCGGCCAAGTTGTCTAATGTTATTTGTTCCCTTGTATGCGACATGTGTGTGAAAACACTGTCGATACATGTTGTTGCTTAACCTTGTCTGGAGAATTGGGAATGATCTAAGTGGGGGAGAAGTTGTGCTTCTCCAAGATGCTGCAGGTGTAGAAGTTGTAGCTCAGTGGGTGGTTAACACTCTTGTGGTTTGGTAAAGATAGTCTATACTCCATCATGATTTTCAGCTACCTATTGACAAATTGAGGAACTGATCACCCTTAATCTCTTGTTGATAGTAGTTGGAGTTCTGTTGGATGGGATGGACGTGTCTCGCAAGCTTAGGTGGCGTGAGCAGAGAATTGTTTGGAGCTAAGCCAGGTGCTTAAGAAGTGTGTTGATGAGTCGGCATGAGACAGTGAGGAGATGGTTAATTTTGATGGGAATTCGGGGTGCTAATGAAAGTGGGAAGATGGCGGTTTTGCCGACTAATTATATCTGTTTGGACAGTCGAAGAATTAAATTGATTGAGTAGTGTTGAGAATTATGTCTGGTGTGTGTGCTACGGCAACATATTGTGGAGTTGAGTATAAGGGTAGATAATGACTTCTAGTGATTACTAAAGGAAATGAGATGTGGAATACATGGTTGGTATAATTGGACCCTTAAGCATTTCAAGAGTTGGAGAGGTATTGGATGACCTTTAAGTGTGGAAGGGTTGTTTCCGTGATTTTGTCGTAACGGAAAACCGTAATTCGGAATGACGCAAGATTAGAAATGTTGGAAGATATTACAGTGCTCTATGTGATGGGAAAGTAGTGACATGGAATTAAGTATTTATTGGCGAAAAATGTTTGGATGTTATGGTAAGCGCGGAGAGTGCGGTTTGTGTTATCACCATAAGTTCACAGCTGAGTGTCCGTTTGATATAATGATTTTCCACACTTGATTGAGAGAGTCAATGGTTATGTAACCGATGGTGTTTGGATATGTTCGGAGAGTATAGGGGTTCATGTTGAGCGTCGGGAACTTGAGTTATTAGTATTGGGGAAGAGGCAGTGATGTACTACTGTGAAGAGAGTTCAAAGAGTTTTGAGAAAGCTGTCAACAGTTCGTGTATTGGTTTTGCCATGTCCGACAGGATTGTCGTTGTGTTTGGAGATACTTTGTTGATATGATTAAGAGGTGTGTTAAGTACAACATTAATGAGTTTTGGTTATGCTTGAAGGCAATATAAAGTACAGAGAGGGACTATCTGACAAGTAATTTGGAGTGGGTTGCTGTTGTGTGTTTGTACCGGAGTTTGGAAGCCTCAATTGTTTAGTTGAGATTTGAGGTGGTTACTGACCTTAAGGTATTTGTTTTATTTGAGAGAGAGTCAAATATGAGACAGAGAAGTAATTGGAACTCCTGAAGGAGTATGGTTTTGGTTAAATTACCATTCGGATGAGACCAAGTGGTAGCTAAGATATCGCATCGGGAATTTTGGTATACAACTAATGGAGATGGTAAGGAAGTTAGGACTGATTAAGCAAATTCAGATATAAGTTCGGCCTGTGAAGAGACTTCTTATGGAGTTGAGCCTTGGATGTTGAGATTGACCTTTGGTATTCTGATGAGGTTCGAGGAAATCGAAATTCTGAGTTGAGTTGATAGATTAATTGAATTTAATGGATAAAAGTCAGAGGGCTTATTTTCGGATTAAGGGAAATGGTATTGTGAGATGTCGTGATGAAGTGTGTATTCTGAATAGTGTGAGTTGGATAAGAGTACTCAGGGAGAAGTACATCGAGAAAAAAATGGAGTGTCCGTGCAGGTACTAGGAAGATGCGACCGAATTTGAGAAATAGTTTTGGATAGCCATAGATGGAGAAGGAATTGATTGAGTTTGTATATGTTGATTAGACTTGCTGGGAATTGAAGTATGGACATTAGAGATGGTTGGATCTGATACAACTGTTGAGTATTTCGAGTGGGATGGGATAGTATTCCCATGGGCTTTGTGCCGGGTTTTCTTATGAATTTGAGGAAGTATGATCCGATTTGGACAGTTAAGAATGGATTAACAAGAGTAACTCGTTGCCCACCAGTGAAGATGAATCATTCTGTTAGATGGGAACTCAAGTTTTTCGTTAAGATTATGGGAAAGATTGCGAAAGCGGTTGGGTGCCATGTTGAAGATGAACTCTGACTAGCGTCCGTGAATGGCATGGACAAACAAAGAAAACTATCCAGTATGAAGAGGACTCGTTGAGAGCTTGTGTGTTGGACCAAGATGGATCTAAGGGTAGTTAATTGTCGTCGATGGAGTTGCCTACAATAACTGTTGCCATTTCGTATCGGAAACAACATCGTATGAAGTTCGTTGGGTAAGAGAGTATGACTCCTTTGTGTTGTTGCATGTCCAACGGGAGTGTTGTACTCGGATCAAAGACCGTGCAAGGGACGATGGAAACGATCAAAGAATCCAAGTAAGGCCGTGTTTTGAGAGTTATGGTAGTAATTGATGTTGGTCGAGCTTGAAGTCTCTTGAGCACCCTGTGTTTTGTTGATCTGTATCAGAGTAGCGCAGCGGAAGCGTGAGGCGGATAACATGTTAGACTGTTTTACTGCTGTCGCTTGAGAGGATTGCATGAGGTGTTCATATGTCTAAGTTGAAGAAGTACATTGATTCAGATGGATGGTGTACAAGTGAGAGAGAATTTGACTTCGGAGGCGTGGCTAGTTCTAGTTGTTGATAAGAAACAACTTCGAAGTATAGAGATTCTTTTGGTGGAAGTAGTTATGTGAGAATTGGATTTAGAAAAAATTGGAATGCGAGAGTCGTATCCAGAGTTGTTTGGATCAGGTAACATTTTCGAGGACGAAAATTCCTAAAGTGGGGGAGAGTTGTAACAGCCCAAATTTCATTAAATAATTAATTATAGTAATTAATTGATTTAGTGGGATTTTTATTAATGTTGGAATTAATTTTCATTAATTGGAATTTGTAGTAGAGAATTGAGAAGGAAATAGAATGGAAAGAAAATAATAGAGAGGAAGGAAAAGAAATAGAAGAATATAAAAAGGGAATTGGAGAGAAAGAGAAAGATAGAAAAGAAAAAGAAGAGAAAGGAAGAAGAAGAGGAGAAATGAAGAGGAAAAGGGGAAAAGCTTGGAGAACCTTCAAGAACCAATTTCGAAGCTCCGATTAATCGAGGTAAGGGTGAGAAACATTGCTATTTAATCATTGTATGCTATTATGTATGTTGGGTTTGGGTTTTGGATGTTTTTCATCACTTTCTATTTAGGGCAAAAGTTGGAATAATCGGTAGATTGATGATTTAATCGGTTGAAACTGAGCAATAATGCCGTAGAATAGTTGGGTAACATGTGTTGATGCTGTTTGTACTGATTTTGTTGTGTGAGAAGTTGGATGATGGTGGATGGTGGAGGTGGAACAGAATAGGGTTCTGTTCTGCGCAGGTTCGCTGGCTCTCGCCAGGCGAGCGAAGGCGAAGCTTCGCCAGGCGAAGCCTAGCGAATGCTGGCGAGTAATTATGATTAAGTCCCAGTGGACTTCGCTGGCGAGTTCGCCAAGCGAAGGTGGATAGCGAAGGTTCGCCCAGCGAAGGTGCTGGCGAATGGTGGCGAATGAAGTCAGTAGCTACTGACTTGGGCTCGCTGGGAAGTCTCGCCAGGCGAAGCCTAGCGAAGGTTCGCTGCGAGGGTTCGCCAGGCGAATGAAGGCGAATGTGACAGCATTTTTCTTTTGCTGTGTTGCTCATATGATGATTGTTTGATTGATTCACATAGGTTAATACTTCTATGTTATGAATGAGGATGTGAACTATTATGATAACATGTGCTGTGGGTAGCCTTCGGGCGTGAATCCTAGAGTTGTGATATGAATGATTAATTGTTATCGGTTAAAATACATGAGAACATAATGATGATTATGTGTGTATTAATGATGAGTTTGTGAACGTTTGATTGTTGTGTACAATTATGTGACGAGTATGCATGACTTATAATTGTATAAATAGTACTGTGACGTGTATACCTTGTATGAGATAGCATGAGATAAAGAATAAACATACTATGAAAAATGTGTTGTGGATGCATATTGTTTATATGCGATTGTATGTTAAAATACATGAAGAATGCATGAGAGCATAATGATGGATATGCGTGCATTGCTTGCTAAATATGATGTTGTATTGAATTGTGAATATATGTGGATAATGCATGAGAACATATCGTGGATATGTGTGCATTGTTTGATAACTGTGAAGAATGCATGAGAACATATCGTGGATATGTGTGCATTGTGAGTGATAATGTGGTGATAGTGTTGAATTATGAATACATCGATGAATGTTATGTGAATATGTTGTGTGTGCAATCATAATGTAATTCTTGAAGTGATGAATTATGTAAATGCATGAGATTAAGATGTCGGTCTTAAGTGCATTTGTTGCGATTGATTGTACATGCATCATTTAGTCAAGAGGCAATGTCTGTTAGTTTCGTGGAAACTAGTGGCTTGTCCCAAACCTAGAAGTGTGGGTTTGAAGGCTTAGAGGACGGGCCTTTGTGGTTATCGGTCTAGAAGTGTGGACCCGGTTTAATGTAAAAACCGAAAAAAAGATAACGGGTTATCGGTCTAGAAGTGTGGACCCGGTTTAATGTAAAAACCGAAAAAAGATAACGAAAGTCGGTACCGCATTGCATGAGTTGCATTGAGTTGTTGAGTCACATTGATATATGACATATGCATGAAGTGATGCTTATGTGTGAATGATGAGATGTTTGTTGAATACTTATGAAGCGTGCATGAAAAGATGCTTACGTGTGAATGTTAAGATTGTGGAATTGTGGGTGTATGCATGACGCAAAATGCTTGGTGAATATTCATGTTGTATATAAATATAAGTGACGATGTAAATGACTATGAGTTGAATTGTGGTGAGAAATAGGAAGTTAATCATATGATACCTATATATTCATGATTTTATGCTTTGATTATTATGGTAATATTTCTCACCCTTCTGCTGTTTTATAATGCTCTATGAGGCATTGCAGATTAGGTTGCTGGAGGCCTTTATGAAGTTCTGCTTGTAGTTCGAGGTCGCTACGTGTGTAGCGGTTTAGTAATTATTTATGGGTCGAGTCATGCTCTGGTCGTGTAACACGGGGATCGATTGCTTATGTTTTAGGATTACATTATGTAACCTAAGTTATGTTTTCATATTGGGAATGATTGAGATGTTGGCCTTAGTGCCTAGAGATGTTGATTTTATATGATGAAAGTAAATGTTTCTTTTAAAGGATTTTCATTAATGAATCCGCTGCTAAATGGAAAAGTGTTTATGAGCATGACAGATTGATTTAATGTGGTATAAGTTTTGTGTGATGCCCTTTTATGGATGCATGTTAACTTTTACTCTGATTATGCATATATTATTTGTGGGGTTTAGAAGGGTGTTACACAACCAACTCTGGCGACTTCACTGGGGTTTTAAGAGTCATCTTAAACGAGCGTCTTTGCTGGAGAATTCAAGAATCATCTTGGGCAAATGACTTTGCTGGGGAATTCAAGAATCATCTTGAGCAAGCGACTCTGCGGAGGAACACCTGCAAAACAAGAACGGTAACGACCTAGCTCATGTTTAGTATGCATATGCTAAGGCAATGGCGCAATGCTCCACACGGTGGAAATGCTACGTGTTTTTTGGGTAAGTGCTATGCAATCATGCAGAATGCTATGGCCCCATCAGCAAAATAAATGCCGAAGGGAAGATCTTCCCGTCAAGGAGAAAGAACCACTCTGGTGGGGGAAGGACTCATCCTGCCAAGGAGATGAAGTCACGCCAATCTCAATTGGACTCCGCCTGGGGAAATGATATTCAGTCGACTGCTGCAGGGGAATGAAGCTCTACGAGAACCTGGACCTGCTACGGAAAGCGATGTCAATCGCAGAAAAAAACTGCACGGCATTCACAGCCAGAGCTTTCCTGGAGGTAACGACTCTGGTGGGGAAATGCAGCATCAGCTATCCCACACTCTACTGGGGAAAACCAATCATGGCCTAAACTGCTTTCCAAGGACTCGGCTCCCTTGGGGGTTTGCAAACTCGGCTGGGGAAGAAGGAATCATCCTGCATGCTAGGGAGAGTACGACTCTGTGGGGAATTTCAATTCTCCGGGAGACTTCAGTCTTGAACTACCAATTGCTGCATACTTCAGACTCAGCTGGGGATAGGACGTTCCTTCAGGATACATCCGATTGGGGAGAGAATCTTCTCTACCTGGGGAGACATATCAATGCCTTACGATCTCACGTTCGGACTCTGCGGGGAGAGGCTGCTGAACTTTGCTGGAAAAGAAGGAATCATCCTGCTTGGGGATGCACACGACGTACTGTCTGGTATATGCTACACCTGCAACAACACAAACAAACAGACAAGACACCCTTCTCAAAGGGACCTATCAAGGTTATCATCTTGTGACAATGTTTAAGTAATTCATTGTTTCAACAATCAGTGGCCTAGGCCAGTAAGTTTATGTATGCGCATTTTGTCGAAAACATCGACGTTCTTTTTTCGCAAACAAAACAGATAAATGCTAAACAGACAAACAGAATTGCTGAATAGTATGCATTTTATTGATAACGAACCCCTGAATGGGTAAAAATGTTTTACAATAGATGCGAGCTCCTGGAATGAGGAAGCCACGCAAAAATAAAACAGAAATATACATCAGTATATACACAAATGTCGACAATGAGGCGTAGACGAACACCATGAGTTGATCCCTCTATGACCCACTCGACTTCGATACTTCTCTGACGCTTCAGCTTCAGAAGAGATTGATTCGAATAAACGGCCCTCAGGTCTTCCAAACCACTAAACAATGAAAGTCCACACGCGGAACACAGTCATTTGCTTTTTCCAATCCCTAACTTTTGCTTGAATCGCCCTTCCGGGTTTTCGATTCACCGGGATACCCTTTTTTTCCAAAGTCGCCCATCCGGGTTTTCGACTTTGCGGGTGTACATTCTTTTCTTTTATATCCCTAATTTTTGCCCGAACCTTTTTCCTTTTTCTGGTTCGCCGAGATGCCCCATTTTTTCCTGGATACTCTTTTTCTTTCCAGCGGGTCATTTTTAAGCAAAGTATTTTTTAACTGCGTCCGCGTTCACCGGGGATGCAAAATCTTCGCCATCCATCGTGGATAACAACAAGGCTCCTCCCGAAAAGACCTTGCTGACGACGTATGGAACTTCGTAATTAGGAGTCCACTTGCCCCGGTGATCGGAGTGTGGAGGAAGAATCTTCTTCAGGACGAGATCACCCGTCTGAAAGCTTCTAGGACGCACCTTCTTGTCATAAGCTTTCTTCATTCGGCTTTGGTACAGACGACCATGTGCAATAGATGCTAACCTCTTCTCGTCCATCAGGATGAGTTGGTTTAGTCGGTTCTTAATCCATTCTGCCTCATCGAGTTTCACGTCAACCAAAACTCGCAAAGAAGGGATCTCCACTTCTAACGGTAGGACAACTTCCATACCGTACACCAAGGAGAAAGGAATTGCCCCGGTTGACGTACGCATAGTCGTACGATAACCGTGCAGTGCGAACGGCAACATCTCGTGCCAATCTTTGTAGGTCACGACCATCTTCTGTACAATCTTCTTGATGTTCTTATTGGCCGCTTCAACGGCGTCATTCATCTTCGGCCGGTAAGGAGATGAGTTGTGGTGTTCAATCTTGAAACTCTGGCATAGCTCCTTCATCATCTTGTTATTCAGATTCGAACCATTATCAGTAATGATCCGCTCGGGAACTCCGTAACGACAGATGATGTCCCTCTTTATGAATTTAGCCACCACCTGCTTGGTCACATTAGCATATGAGGCTGCCTCCACCCACTTGGTGAAGTAGTCGATAGCTACTAGAATGAAGCAATGACCATTAGATGCAGTGGGCTCGATCTTGCCTATTATGTCGATGCCCCACAAGGAGAACGGCCACGGGGAGGACATGACATTCAAAGGGCACGGTGACACATGAACTTTATCGGCATAAATCTGGCATTTATGACATCTCTTCGCGAATTTAAAGCAATCCGATTCCATCGTCAGCCAGTAATATCCTGCTCCCAGGATTTTTCTTGTCATAGCATGTCTGCCGGCGTCCGTACCGAATGTGCCTTCATGGACTTCTTCCATGAGCATACTCGCTTCTTTCTCATCTACACATCTGAGTAGCACGAGATCGTGGTTTCTCTTATACAAAACTCCATCAGGATTGAGATAAAAATTTCCAGACAGCCTCCTCAGAGTCTTCTTATCCTGGGTTGACGCTCCCGCAGGATACTCCTTAGTCATAAGGAAGGTCTGGATGTCATGGAACCATGGCTTGCCGTCGGAGGCTTCCTCAATCGCAAAGACGAATACAGGTCTATCAAGACGAGAAAGGACAATTCTTGGAGCTTCATTCCAAAAATTGACTTTATACATCGAAGCCAACGTGGCTAAGGCATCAGCCATATGGTTTTCAGCCCTGGGCACATGATGGAGTTCCACTCGATCAAAGAACGGAAGCAGCCTTCTGGCATAATTCATGTACGACACCAAATTCGATTGACGAGTCTCCCACTCCCCTTTAATCTGGTTGATCACAAGCGCCGAGTCACCATATACGTCTAGGTTCTTGATTCTCAAATCAATTGCTTCTTCTAGACCCATGATGCATGCTTCGTACTCCACTTCATTATTGGTGACTGGAAACGTCAGTCTCGCAGTGAACGGGATGTTGGATCCGTGGGGAGTCGTGATGATCGCCCCGATGCCACTTCCATAAGAATTAACCGCCCCGTCAAATATCAATTTCCACTGGGATTTCCTGTCTGGAACCTCGTCGGGCAACGGCTCATCGCAATCCTTCGCTTTGAGAAACATGATATCCTCATTAGGGAATTCAAATTTCATCGGCTGATAATCCTCGATCGGCTGTTCGGCGAGGTATTCAAACAATACGCTCCCCTTGATGGCCTTCTGGGGAATGTACTGAATGTCATATTCCATCAACACCATTTGCCATCTGGCAATCCTGCCCGAAAGCGCTTGCTTCTCGAAGACGTACTTGATCGGATCCATCTTCGAAATTAGCATGGTTGTGTGATTGAGCATGTACTGTCGTAAACGTTTGGCAGCCCAGGCTAGTGCACAACACATTTTTTCCAGCATCGAGTAACGAGATTCACAATCTGTGAACTTTTTACTCAAATAGTAAATGGCATGCTCCTTTCTGCCCGTCTCGTCGTGCTGACCGAGAACACACCCCATACTATTCTCAAGAACTGTCAAGTACATGATTAAGGGTCGTCCGGCCACTAGGGGTATCAAGATTGGAGGTTCCTGCAGGTACTGTTTTATCTTGTCGAATGCCTTCTGGCAATCCTCGTTCCAGATAATCGCCTGATCTTTCTTTAGCAGTTTGAACATCGGTTCACACGTGGCCGTGAGCTGAGAAATAAACCTTGCAATGTAGTTTATTCTGCCCAGGAAACCACAAACTTCTTTTTCTGTTTTTGGCGCTGGCATTTCTTGTATTGCTTTTATCTTCGCAGGATCAACCTCAATGCCTCTTTCACTCACGATAAACCCAAGTAGCTTTCCGGACCGTACTCCGAAAGTACACTTGTTAGGATTCAGCCTCAACCTCAACTTCCTAAGCCTCTCAAAAAGCTTCAGCAAATTGACCAGATGCCCCTCCTCCGTTTGGGACTTCGCAATCATATCATCAACATAGACTTCAATCTCATGATGAATCATGTCATGAAACAAAGTAACCATTGCTCATTGGTAAGTGGCCCCTGCGTTCTTCAGACCGAAGGGCATTACCTTGTAGAAAAATGTTCCCCAAGGAGTGATAAACGTAGTTTTCTCCATGTCCTCCGGCGCCATCTTGATTTGATTGTAGCCGGAGAAGCCATCCATGAATGAAAATACGGAGAACTGAGCTGTATTGTCGACCAACACATCAATATGAGGAAGCGGGAAATCATCTTTAGGGCTCGCCCTATTCAAATCCCGATAATCGACGCACATTCGCACCTTACCTTCCTTCTTCGGTACAGGCACTATGTTGGCGACCCACAGAGCGTAAGTAGTGACCGCTAAGAAGCCAGCATCAAGTTGTTTCTGCACTTCTTCTTTGATCTTAACGGCCATATCTGGTTGCGTCCTCCTAAGCTTCTGCTTAACGGGAGGACAATCTTCTCGCAGCGGCAAGTGATGGACCACGATGTCAGTATCTAGTCCGGGCATATCTTTGTATGACCAAGCAAAGACGTCACTATACTCTCTTAGCATCTCGACCAATCTTCGCTTGACATCACTCTGTAATGCAGCCCCTATCCTGACGTTCCTGACAAGTTCTTCAGAACCCAAATTCACGATCTCGATCTCCTCTTCATGAGGCAGAATAACTTTCTCTTCTTGTTTCAACAAGCGGGCCAGCTCTTCGGGAGGGTCTTCGTCTTCATCAATCTCTTCTTCGGCTTGATAGATCGGGCAATCGAAGTTGAAGTGAGTCGTAGAAGGTCCAGAGTCGATGTCATCTGTTATGTGGATCCTGCAATAACAAGGGTTAAGCTTAAAACAAGGATATGCAGGTTAGCACAAACCCCATTGCCATTTTGTTGTTTTTCAAAACAAATATAAAACAGGAATAACAGAGATCACAATATTTGAATACGAAGAAATACGCCTTTTGATTTATTGATAAAATGCATGTACATAATCAAACAAGGCCCTGGCAATAAAACCTCTATGCCCCGGGTAGGACATAGGGTTGTACAATGATTGGAAAAAGTAAATCATTACTCTTTGCTTGTCATCTAGATGATATCCCTGACGGACCAGTTGTTGAGGATCTCGCCTGGCTTGCTTGGCTGGATCCAAGAGTCTAAGTCACAGTCGCTATTTCCGCTGTCTTCAGACACTGCGTTGATGTTTTCAAATATCACCCCGCTACTGGTAAACTGGATCGGCCTTTTACCTCGCGACGCATTGCTAGAAGAGGAGGCTTCAGCCGCAAGAGAATATCCCAACCCAAACTTGTCTTGCTTGTTAGGTATCTCCAAAATTCGCCCCCAGCCTGGGGTAGATCCGGCTTGGACAACGGCTCGGGCTTCCTTGAAGGAAGAGAGAGTCATCTCTGGCTTCTCAGTGACTACAGGAGCCACGTTCTTGACTTTAACAGCTTCGAACGCTTGGCATAGGGTTTCGTGGATTTCCCCATCCATCTCAACATACTTGAAGGACGACAAATGGCTCACCATTATGTCTTCCTCGCCACAAACAGTCACGATGCTACCTCCGACAGCATACTTGAGCTTCTGGTGCAACGTGGAGGTCACGACACCTGCGGAATGGATCCATGGTCGGCCTAAGAGACAGCTGTAGGCAGGCATGATGTCCATAATGTAAAAGACCACGTCGAATGTTTCCGGACCAACTTTGATTGGCAACGTCACCTCCCCAAAAACATGGCGTTTGGTTCCATCGAACGCTTTCACAACCAGGTCACTGGGTGTGCAGATCACTCCGCGAGTATCTAACTTCATTAATGCCTTCTTCGGAAGAACATTGAGCGACGACCCTATGTCTACCAACACGTGAGACATAATCGTTCCTCTGCACTCTATCGAGATGTGCAGGGCACTGTTGTGATTCCTCCCCTTCGGCGTCAGCTCTAGGTCAGTGAACCCCAACCCATTTCCAGCATTCACGTGGGCTACGACCTCTTCCAGCTGGTTTACCGATATTTCCTGCGGTACATATGCGGCGTTCAACACCTTCAGCAGCGCGTTGCGGTGTGCCTCAGAACACATCAACATATTCAGGATGGAAATTTTCGAGGGTGTCTGATGGAGATGATCCACGATCTTTTAGTCACTCTTTTTAATCAACCTCATAAATTCCTCTGCGTCTTTAACGAGTAAGTCTTTTTCTACCCCGCAAGGGATCTCTTCAACGACTTTACTTTTACCTTTATCAGTTGCATCAGCTCTGTCCGCTTTATCTGCCACGACCTCAGGTGGTGCAAACACTCTTCCGCTGCGAGTGATTCCGCTAACGCCCGCTAGGTTCTCCACAGACGACCCAAACGGTTCTAGTTCCAACTTCCGTCCGTTGCAGTAGACCTCTGCCCCATAATGCCATGGGACAGCATTAGTGCTTTCGAACGGTATTGGCCCAGCTTTGGTGGTAGTAATCGTGGGCGGTCTAGGAGCAGAAATAGTTATCGTCCGACGAGGGATGATGATGGTGGCAACCTCATCATCTTGCTTCAGCACTACCTCTCCCGATCCACATTCGGCCCTCCGGCTAAACTGTAAAATCCCTTCAATCATCAGACTTTGAATCCCCTCTATCAACTGTTCACATCCATCAGGACTTGTCGCACATCCCATACACAGCTCTCCGCAACCTGGAAAGAAACCTCTTTTCATCAACTTAGCCTTAACGAAGCTAAGCGGTGTCTTCAGATCTCTGACATCAGTCAACAAATCCAAACCCTCGTCTTCAATAATGGCGTTTACTCCACCTCCCCTATGATTCGGCATAGGGTTCTTCGTGACGTTTGGCACATTATTTGAGAAGTTGATGATCTTGGCGTCCACCATGTCTTGCACCTTGTGCTTGAAGGCTTTGCAGTTCTCTATTGTGTGGCCTGGTGCCCCTGAGTGAAACTCACAAGTTGCATTCGCGTCATAACCTGGCGGAGGTGCCCCTGTCAAGGGAGCCAGAGTTCTCTTCTGGATCAGCTGTAGCTGGAGCAGAGTCTGTAATAGTTGAGCGTAAGACATGGGCGGTGTCTCGAGGTGACGGCTCGATAGAGGTGCCTGATTCTGTTACTTCCTGTGCCCTTGTTGATTCGGTTGCTGCTGCTGCTGCGGCTGTGGCTGTTGGACTGCCGGGATAATTATGCTGGCCACCTGTTGGTGAGGGCCTTTACCCTTCCTTCGAGCGTTGGTCACGGCACTCGTTTCTCCTTCCCGTCTTTTGCCACCATAAGGTTTCTTTCCGCCTCCTCCAGCTGAGGATGAATCACCTTGAATTTTCCCCAGTTTGATCCCATTTTCAATGTGCTCACCCGTGATAATGATATCTGAGAAGGTTCCATACATACCGCTGACCAATTTCTCATAATAAACCCCTGGGAGGGTGGCTACGAACATTTGCACAAGCTCACGTTCAACCATCGGCGGCTGAACCCTGGCTGCCAATTCACGCCATCGCTGGGCGTATTCCTTAAACCCTTTGTTGTTCCTTTGCGATAGATTCTGCAGTTGGACTCGGTTCGGGGCCAAGTCACTGTTATATTGGTAGTGGTGCACGAATGCTTCAGCAAGGTCCTTCCATGTGCGCACACTGGTAGGTTCCAGACTCATGTACCATTCGAGGGATGGCCCGGACAGACTGTCCTGAAAGAAGTGCATCAGCAACTTCTCGTCCTCAGAATGAGCGGACATTTTTCTGTAATATCATCTCAGGTGGACGCGAGGGCAAGTGGCGCCCTTGTACTTTTCAAAGTCAGGTACCTTGAACTTGGGAGGTACTTTGAAATCAGCAATCAGTCCCAACTTGGACATATCAACGCCCAGGGTGTTCTGGTTCTCGATATTTCTCATCTTATCCTCGAGTGCCTTGAACCTTAGACGTGCTTCAGCAGTCAGCTCCCCTTCAGCACCTCTCTGAGAGAACACATCGTCTTGACGGTCTTCTAACCACGGCTGAGGCCCGAACAGATTTCCAACACCCGCATTGCCGTTGCCCAGCCTAGCATTGACGTTAGCTTCAAAATTTCCATTACCGACGCCCGTCGTATTACCATTGAGTCCCATGTTAGCTATCACATTGCTGTTGGCACTGCCATTCCCCCTGGTCACGGGGACACCATTCTGAGGAGTTTCAACTGGTGGAGGGGTAGGCACGGTCCCCCCATGGAGTACGCCATTGCTATCGACCCTTGAAATCAGAGGCTGAACCAAGGTTCTGAGCTGATCCTGGCCATTGGCGACCGCTTGCATGAGCTCCATGAAGCGGTCCATTCTTTCGCGGAGTTCCTGAACATCAGTTTGAACTTGCTCCATGATTCTGGTTTGATTTGCTCTGGTCGGATAGCGGTGGATAGGTCTCTGATCAATCCTAGAACAACCTGAAACAACCTGTGAACACAAAAGGGTTAGGAAAAACGACAAAGTGCTCGTTATGCAAATGCTTCATGCAAATGCAAACATGTGTCTGTGTGTTAGGGAGATCTCCCCCGATCCTAGTGCCTGAGTGCCAGTGCTGATAATAAGATGTCCGAGTCCAATCATAGAAATAACATCTCATATATAAAGAAAGCCCATCAAGGCAGTACACAACATCAGTGAGTACAAGATGAATCACTAGCATGACCTCAGCCAACAAGCCTGGTGATGGTCAGCATCCAACAATGATCAACACAAAAGGAATACAAATAGTCAAGCACGGCCACGGGCGCGAAACTCTTCTAACAACTCCTTCGTTTATAGATGACCCGGCCGAGTGAGTAACCCTTCGACGAGTAACTCTCTCTGCATAATGGTGTATTGAAGACCTTCGACCGAATCTTCCCATGCTCCTTCGCCGAAACAATCTTCTAACTTCCGCTTCTTGGACTCAAACATCAGTTTGCGCTCCTTCAGGTTAGCAAGAGCCTTGTTGAGCTGGCCTTCAGCGGTATATCTGCGAGCGGTTTCTTCATCAAACCTCTTCTCACTAGCCTTCACCTGGGCTTTCAGCTTGGAGATCTGTTGCATCAGCTTATCCTCCCGCTCTTTCCTGTTGGCTAGGGAGGCCTTCCAGTGCTGGTTAAACTTGGATATCCTCCGATACGCTTCGTCCAAGTGCTGCTTCTTCGTGGCCAGTACATCGTTGACAGCTTGGAAGTCTCGACCCATGCGCTCACGCTCAGCTATCTGCTTAGTCAGATCTGTCCCCAACTGGTTCACCAGCTCTGTTTGCCTCTTGAAGGAATGAACGACTTCGTTTCTCTCGCTCCTGAGCTGAGCCAATTCTTTCTCCAATTCTTCATTTGCCCTCTTCAATTCATCTCTCTCAACTAACACCTGATTATGCTGCTGAATAGGCACGGTGGTAGGCTCTTCAATCACTGGAGGGCTTTCTGGCTTGGTAGGGGGAAACAGCATTCCTATAGCATCTGCTCTGGCTCTAATCCAAGTCACATAGGGAGCATAGGCTTGACTATTACTTTTCCCCAGCAACGGTTTTCCCCTCTTACTGATACCATTCCAAGCGCGCTGAAGCTTAGATAACACATCCCCTTCTAGAAGACCAGTGAGGTACAGAGATTCCTGTACCTCTTCATCCTTCGGCAGAGCTCTCAAAGCATAAGCAAACTGTCGAACCAGCAAAGATGGATTGTAGTTGATACAACCCTTCCTGCCTATCAAAGGCAGGTTCGGAAACCCGCTGCAGCTGAAGATAATCTCAGTGTCCAACCTACCTCTGTCAAACCAGTCAATATCCTCCACTGATAGACTCATCAAACGCTCAGACCACTCAGCTGTGGCTGCAGACGAAGCAACGGGATCCCTCTTGGGTAGATGACTATCAAGCCATCTATAAAGCAGGGGCACACAACACAAGACATTCTTGCCCCTTCTGTTCTCGTTTTTGTAGTGGATGGAATGGTAGACATCTCCTATCAAGGTAGGGACTGGATTCCCTGAAGCAAAGACGTGGAAGGCGTCGAAGTCCACAAAGTCGGGCATATTGGGGAACAGAATGATGCCATATATGCACAGAGCGAGAATGGCGTTGAACACGACCCAACAACCATCTTTGGCGCACTGCTGAGCTTTTCCCACTAAGAACTGCAAGGAGAAACCGAGAACCTTGTTCCAACTAGACAATACCAACTCGGAGGCATCCAGATGAAGTGACGGAGCTAGATTAGCCAGATTAGGCTCAGCATCCATATGAACAAAAGGCATCTGCCTCTTGATAGGCACACCTAACAAATCAGCATATTCCTCTAGCATGGGTGCGAGAACAAAACCCTGGAAAGTAAAGCATCTCAACGGAGGATCGTAGAACTGCAGCAAGGCGTGCAACCCATTCAACTCAAACGCAGAAGGTTTACGAACCAAACTGAGCAATTTGCTGTAAGATTTTCTGAACTCATCTCTCACAGAATCATCTGCTAAAGCAATCAAACCAGTTAGCTGAACAACATCAGCGGCAGGGAGCTTGTAAGCCACGACCTTCCTCAGAGAACCCATAACAATACAATAGGAGGCAAGATATCCTGGATCGGGGGAAACGGTACCTGCAACACAGACACACGTTAATGAAATGCAAATGGTATGCAAAGCAATGTAAAATGCAATCATGCAGCAGGAGATCAAGGAAACTATGTTGTGGAGATTCTGTATCAACAAAACCACGATGCTGCTCTGTCAAGAACAACCATAGATCTGATAATAAGAAAACCCCGGTATCGGACCACAAATCTGCTCTGTCAAGAACACACACACATAGGACCATAAATTTGCTCTGTCAAGAACAAACATCTGATACAGGACCCCTGATACAGGACCAAAACTCTGCTCTGTCAAGAACAAACATCTGATAATAAGGACCTCTGATGCAGGACCAAAACTCTGCTCTGTCAAGAACAAACATCTGATAATAAGGACCTCTGATACAGGACCAAAACTCTGCTCTGTCAAGAACAACCATACATCTGCAGACGAGATCCTCTGATCCCAACAAAAACCTGCTCTGGCAAGAACAAATACACATCTGCTGATGAGATCCTCTGACACAAAACTGATTCGCTATCAAGAAAACCAGGTAGTCTGAAGGTCAGGGTTTCCTGCAACAAACCCAACCCTGCTCACAGGTATGGACCTAAACTGACACAAGTTCGGCATCCTATGCGGTCATCAGCGTCACAGACATTCAAGAGGGTGATACGATACCCAGAAGGTGTGGCATCACCAGCTCATGAAGCGGCCTCACTCGGCTGAGTCCCAAATGATCGGTCCCCAGAGTCGACAATCCTCCAAACCAACAACCCCCTCAACCCAAAGGGTTGAAAAAGAAGTCAACCGGGAGAACCTCGTCTGAGCGTGGATTTCATGAGACACTAGTGCCTGCCAAGCAAGCACGCGCCCACTAATTTCCACAACTAATGCTATGTTCACTCAAGCCTGGGTCTGGCTTCTCACTCATCAGAATGCCCCTCTCACAACAACACAGATAATCATATCATACTGAAAATAAAATGCGGGAAATAAAGTGCGATAAATAAACACAACCCAACAAGTAATCATACAAGTGCTAGGATTGACTCTCGCAGGGGACGTTGGATCCCCAAACTGACTCGCATACGGGACGTTGGATCCCAGGAAACTATCAGAGTCCCCAGCAGAGTCGCCAGCTGTCGCTTCCGCAAAAATAAGGTGCCGACAAAACAGAAGAGTCACTACCTTTCGTTATTTATCCCTCGGAACGGGAAAGGAAACGATCGGAAAAACCTGACAAAAAGGTATAAGACAAGGTCATCGCAACCATGTCTGGGTTCGAGAGTCGGTTACGCAAGGGGAAGGTATTAGCACCCCTCACGTCCATCGTACTCGATGGGATCCATGCTTGTTGTGTTTACTGGACGAGTTGGTTTATCTATCTACCTATCAAGGCTGGCTTAAAAAGAAAAGAAAATGACTCGGCAAAGCGTTGCACTTCATGCCTACGTATTCTCATCAGAGAATGAGAAATCAGAGTCAACGTAGTTCGCCTAACTACGGGTTAAGGGGGAAGGTGGCTCGCCAATACGTCAGTATTGTGCCTACGTACTCTCAACAGATATGAGAGATCAGAGCTTACGTAGTTCGGGATAATACGGATTACGGGAATTCAGATTCATCTGTTTTATCGAGTAGGGTTAACAAACAGTTCCAGCAGTTAGGGACAAAGCCTGTTTGCAGTAGAACTAGGAGTTAACGACACTCTTTTCTTCAGAAAAGCTTCCTTTGAATTACGAGCCCACAGGGAAAAAAGGTTTGAAGTTTGTTTGCTGTCTTTTAAGAAAGAACTGTTTTTTATTGTGTTTGCAATTTCAATCGCACTAAAGACTATGACCTGAGAGTGAATGCGTCGCATGTCACCCAAAGGGTACCATACTAAACATCCATACTGTTGAAAAGAAACTCTCCAACAATCCTTTCTCAGGTAGCTTAAGGCTCGTGATGTACGAAAGAAATCATTCATGATTATTGTATTTTAAGCTGTTTTGAGATGAGAAGAGAACAAGCTCAACTAAAGGGAGACTATCAAGTCCTAATGTTGTCATGCCAAGGATTCATCCTATGGTTGAGGTTTGAAATAGGGAACTCCTAGAAGTTATCATGCATAGGTTTCAACCTAAAGTTCTAATAACCACTTCCTTATCAAAAGAACTGAGATTCCTAGGGGATCATGTCAATGATAAAAAGAAACAGATAAAGCATCAGCTTAAACAGTAAACGGTAAACGACTGTAAAATGCATGCAATGCAAGTGAGGGAGGAAATGTGTGTGGGGCAGCAGCCTCCACAAGCTCATCTCGACCTCAAGCCAGATATGAATAACTGCAATGATACAGAGGAAATAACATGCTATCAAGCAAGGATAAGATAACTGCAATCATACAGAAGAAATAAAATGCTATCAAGCAAAATAAACCACATGGGCAAGGGAGCAGGGCTCTATCGAATACTCGCAAGCAAAGCCATACAGTAAAAATACAAGTAGAGGGAGCAACTCAACCTCTAGTGCAATCATGCTCCTAGCTTACATCTATCTAGATATGAACTTATTCTAATGCGTCAAGCAAGTCAAACAAGTCACATCAATACAGAAAAAAAAACAGACAAGAGAGAAAGCAGATCAACAACTCCCTCTATTCCAAGCCTCAGCTCTTCTGACAGCAATCCAGTCTTCAGACTTCAACCACCCTTCAAGGCTATCACTTTCAATAGCAAAGTATCAACTTGCCTCTCCAAGGTTTCAACACATCCAACATAAGTTTCAACTTATTCTCTTTTCCTCAAGCCTCAGCTCTACAGTCAATTCCACCCTCAAGCATCACTCCTAACTGCAAGTACCAACTTGATTCCTTCAGGTTCTCAATGTCTCAATGCAAGTGTCAACTTATCCTTTATTCCTCAAGCCTCATCTCTTCACTCAATCTCAATTGATTTTATTCACAAGTATCAACTTGTTCTTCTTGCTTCAGCTCTCTTTGCTTCACCAGTATCAACTTGGTCTTCTTCATCTACAAGCTTCAGCTTCTCAGGGTAATCTTCAATCACATGGAAGTGTCAACTTCATCCTTCAATCTTCTTCAAGCAAGGAACTCCATCCTCTAATCAAGGGAGAAAGATGCATCTATCAAGAGCAAAGTTGGGATGATTGGTAGCAGAGTGAAGACCAAAGGTCACCACTGAGCATCCTGTCATCAGAGAAAGGGACCCTCAAAGGTTCTACCAATTTGCAAAGATCCACACATCCCACCAAAGGAGGGATGAGGCCTTTACAAGGGACCTTACATCATAGGGAAGAATGGAATTGATCAACATATTCCATGTTTATGAAGGAAGAGAACTATCTAGAAGCTCTGCCTACAAAACCCTAATCTTAACCTAATCAAAACTACACCACAAGAAGGGAAGATCTTCAAATCCAAGCCTCTTCAAGCAATCCAATGCATCTTCAACTTTCCTTCATCATCATCCATGAACAAGCAAAGCAAAAACCCTAATCTAAGGGAACTAAAGAAGTTAGTCTAGTTGAGTTAGTGCCTTAGAATCATCTAAAACTAGCACCTAAACTAAAATCAATCAAAAATAGCAAACTATCTTATAAATTTCTACACAAATTCCTAAGGGATCCTAATTCAATTAAGAATGCCTCATACAAAAACCAGGGACTAAATCATCTATTAAGTCCTAAAATTGAGTCCTAAATCCAAAGGTATCAACCATAAACTCTAAAAATGGAGCTTCTAAAGGTTTCAACCTAAACTACCACCTATGTTCATCACAAAAATGTGAGAAAATTCTATGGGGAGCATGCATGTCTATGCTAACTACTCACAAAAAATCAAGATCAAAATCATCATCAAATGATCACACAAAATTCCACAAAATCAAGTATCAAACATACTATTTTAATATCAATTAAAATGTAAAAATTCCCATAAAATCAAAAAATGCATGAAATAATAATATTTTTTATCTAAAAAATACTAGACTCAATCATGAATATAATGCAAAAAGAATGGGATTAATTGGATCATTTTTCAATTTATAATGAATTAATCAATAACCATGAATAAAAATGAAAAATAATAGAAAATCAAACAAAATAACAAATGCGTGGTGTGGATAGTAATGAAAATCAGTTCATATCCAAGACTGGGCCAGAAAGGGGATGTGGGTAGCAGAGTTTCAACTAAGCCCAAAACCAGCTGATTAATGAAACGCTGCATTTCATAATCAGAACTCATCTTCACAAATTTCACGCACGCGTGGCCGTTGGATGGGGTCTTTGGTCCAAGTCAAACCCCAGATCCAATGGCAACCAACTCATCTTCTTCCTTTTGAATGTTGGAGGGAAAGAAGCCATGGAAGTTCAGAGCTTCAACTCCATCTTCCCCAAATCGTACTTCATCAATACTCCATCAAAACTCTCACATGAATACACTAATCCACTCCATTTTTCACCCTGATTCTAACCCTAGCCTCAGAATTTATTGAATCATCCTCTAACCTAAAACACGATCAAGAATCAAAATTATGCTCAGACCTCAATTATCCCCATTCTTCAAATTGTTTGGTCTAAAACGTTCACCATGTTACACTGATCAGTTCTTGCTATAATACTCATATTATCTCTCAATATCCAACATGTTCTTGATCCAAAAAGAAATTGTGTCATCTCATTGATCATCACGAAATCCTCTCTAAGTTTCAAGAAACGATCTCCTAACCACATACTATCAATCTAACCTAACAAATTAACTTAATTCTTCTTAAATTAAGGTGAGGGATGAAAGTTTCAAACCTGTGAATTCTTGAGTAACAGATGTAGCAATTCTTAAATTCAACCCTTCTACTGCTCTGGAATCATTCAATGTACCAAGTTCTTGCTTCTGTATGCAAGAGAATCGACTGCAAATGCTTGGAACTCCAAATCCGATAGTGACTTGCAGGTGCTGAAATTCAATTGCAAGAACATGATCCTTCAAGGCTTTGGCTATGGAATTGATCTGGAATCATTCAGTATCCTCCATAGAAGTTGTTGAGATCAAAAGAAAGATCAAAAATGGTGTAGAATGCAAAAACTGATTTCAATTTGCAATGAACAATGTGAAGTTGCAAACTCTATTCTCTCAATCAATTCTCACCAACCTTTCACTTGAACCCCTTCCAATCAATATATAGATGATGTTGGACCTCTATAGAATCTTCTGGAATCATCCAAGGAGATGTTGAATTTCTCATGTCATCCAAAATCTCATTTCATGCCATACTCACCCCAATTCTGGTTTCACTTGTTGCAGCAGCTTTCCATGACTCCAAAATCTATCCAAATGAGATATTAGATGTGTTGCAAGGCCTTGGAAGCTTGTGTATTGATCTCTCATGTGTTTTGCAAATGTTACTTAAGATGCAAGCAATTACTTTTCAAAGCAAGTCCACAAATTAGACCTCAAATCAAAATTGTGGCTTAACCAATGTTCTTAAATTTTTTTTTAGAGTCAAAATGATATATTACATGCCTTGGTTTGGATGTGTAGATCAAAAATATCAATTTCCAACTTTGGTTTATTTAACTTATACCCTTATTTTAGGTCATTTTTGCAACTTTGAGCTACAAGCACCTCAACATCTCATGACCTCTTTAATAGCCTTAAAACATCATTTTAAACAAGTTTTATGTTGAACATTTTCCCATTTGAAGCTTGGAAATGGGAGTTATGGCCTTATGGTTGAAATGACCTGTAATCTCCAAATGACCCAAATACCCTTGACTTGTCAAAGCCATAACTTGAGTTCTACAAATCCTATCAAGGACTTCTAGTACTATCTAGAAAGCTAAGAGGATAAGGAACAACATTCATGTTGACCAAAAGTTCATAGGAATCATCCATCTAGGGCAAAAGTTTCATGCAAGTTGGGTAACTTTCAAGCCCCCAAATTCACATACCTCAGATGACCTGTAACTTGTCAAAGTCATAACTTGAGTTCTACAAATCCTATCAAGGACTTCTAGTACTCTCTAGAAAGCTAAGCTCATGCTCTACAACAATCATGTTTGGGGCAAGATGAGATGACAATCACATCTTGAGTTAAACTGCCTTGAAGATAGGGATCAAACCAGGGGATTTTACACTGTCAAGCCTTAGAAACCCTAGCTTGAAACTTCTCAAACTCTTTAATCATGAGGAGCTAACCTTGGAATCATCCTTATAACATCTCAATGTATCAACCCATGATCACATGGCCCTTGAATTAGGTCTCAACCTTGTCCAAATCATCAGTTGACCTAGGGTTGACCCAGTCAAACCCTAACTACACCACTCATGGCTGAGTCTTCTTAATCTTGCACAATGACCTGTCTAGGCCTCATGATGGCTTTCAAGACATCTCATAAGCTCTCTCAAGGCTTCAAGTCCACATTCCTGGCTTCAGAATCATCTGATGACTTCCCACAACTCTCAAGTTAGGAGACACACCTTCTTGGTTTCAACCACTCTCTCTGAGGATCTTTTAACTTCTCTGACAAGGATATCAACCCTTGAACACTTGAATAAGCTTCTTATCTATCTTCATAGTCTTGCATAATCCTTGATTGGTGATCATACCTCTTGATCTCCTGCACACATGTTAATGAAATGCAAATGATAATGCTAATGTGAATGCAATGAAACATAAGCTAGGTAAAGAAAAGTTGGGCAAATTTTGGGGTGCAACATACACCAACTGCAAATGCAATATCAGGTCTGATGGCTGTTAGATACAACAAGCTTCCAATCATGCTTCTGTACAGGCTTTGATCCATACTAGCACCACTTTCATCTTTTGATAACTTCAGATGAGTAGGTGCAGATGTTCTTTGGTGACTAGCATTGTCCAGGCCAAACTTTTTGACTATACTTTTGGTATACTTACTTTGGGAGAGAAATATAGACTCCTCCATTTGCTTGACTTGCATCCCAAGAAAGTAAGTTAGTTCTCCACACAAACTCATCTCAAACTCAGATTGCATCTGATTGACAAATTGTTTGACCAATTTCTCAGACATTCCACCAAAGACTATGTCATCCACATAGATTTGAGCAATCATGAGTTTTCCATCCTCATTTTTCACAAAGAGGGTCTTGCCTATTCCTCCTTTCCTGTATTCATGGGTAGTAAGAAACTCAGTCAATCTTTCATACCAAGCCCTAGGAGCTTGCTTCAATCCATAGAGTGCCTTCCTCAACTTATATACATGGTCTGTCAAGTTAGGATCCTCAAATCCCTTTGGTTGTGCCATATATACTTCCTCATTCAGATATCCATTCAGAAACGCACTCTTCACATCCATCTGGAATAGTTTAAATTTCAGGATGCATGCAATTCCTAACAATAGCCTAATTGACTCAAGTCTTGCAACATGTGCAAAAGTTTCATCGAAATCAATTCCTTCAACTTGAGTATAACCCTGTGCCACTAATCTAGCCTTGTTTCTGGTTACAACTCCTTGTTCATCAGACTTGTTCTTATAAATCCACTTGGTTCCAATGATGTTTGTTCCTTCAGGCCTTGGAACCAATTCCCACACTTTATGCCTTTCAAACTGTTCCAACTCATCTTGCATAGCCTTGATCCAATATTCATCAGTTAAGGCCTCCTTTACATTTTTAGGTTCAATTTTGGATACAAAGCATGAATTTGAGATGATTTCTCTAGCTCGGGTCCTTACACCACTAGTGGGGTCTCCAATGATAAGCTCTTTCGGATGATCCTTCAGAATCCTGATAGAGGGATCTTTGTTGGGAGATTCTGGTTCAGAATCTGGCTGTCCATTTTGAACCTCTTCAGTATTGACCATGTCCTCAGTAGGTGTCTCAAGGAATGTTTCAACATCCTCAATGACATTGGTTTCTTCATGCTGATCATCAATGATAACATTAATGGATTCCATTAAGACTTTTGTTCTGGTGTTGTATACTCTATAAGCTCTGCTATTAATAGAGTATCCCAGGAAAATGCCTTCATCCCTTTTGGGATCCATTTTCCTCCTCTGTTCTCGATCTGTCAAGATGTAACACTTGCTCCCAAAAACATGAAAGTACTTCACTGTTGGCTTCCTTCCTTTCCACATTTCATACAGGGTGGAAGAAGTTCCTTTTCTCAAGGTCACTCTGTTGTGTACATAGTAGGCTGTGTTCATAGCCTCAGCCCAAAAATGCATAGGTAATTTTTTTGCATGAATCATGTCCCTAGCAGATTCTTGGATAGTCCTGTTTTTCCTTTCCACTACTCCATTTTGCTGAGGGGTAATAGGGGAGGATAACTCATGACTGATCCTTTCAGATGAGCAGAATTCAACAAATTTGGAGTTTTCAAACTCCTTACCATGATCACTTCTGATCCTGACCACACCACATTCCTTTTCTCTTTGAAGTATGATACACAGCTCTTTAAAGACTTCAAATATATATGATTTTTCTCTAATGAAGCTTATCCAGGTGTATCTGGAGTGGTCATCAACAACTACATAGGCATACCTTTTTCCACCAAGACTTTCTACTTGCATTGGCCCCATCAAGTCCATGTGTAATAGTTCCATAACTCTGGAGGTAGTCAGGTGTCCAACCCTTGGATGAGATGTCTTAGTTTGCTTTCCTACTTGACATTCACCACATACCTTTCCTTCATCAATAGTTAGTTTTAGAATTCCTCTCACAACCTCCTTGGATATGATCTTCTTCATTACTCTTAGATAAAGGTGCCCAAGTTTTTGATGCCACAACTTTACCTCCTTTTCTTCTTAGGCTCCCATAAGTAACAGTTGTCTTTAGATCTAGACCCCTTCATTACTTCTTCATTATCACCATTTGTGACCACACATTCTTCTTCAGTGAATTTCACACTTAGTCCTTGATCACAGAGCTGACTAATGCTGATCAAGTTGGCAGTTAGTCCTTTCACTAGCAATACATTGTCCAGGTTATGTACTCCAGGGCAGTCCAGTTTCCCAACACCTTTGATCTCTCGTTTTGCTCCATCACCAAAGGTCACATAACTAGTGGAATGAGGTTTGATGTCCACCAACAGATTCTTTATTCCAATCATGTGCTTAGAACAACCACTATCAAAGTACCAGTCTTCTTTAGCTGACACTCTTAGAGAGGTGTGAGCTATCAGACTAACCTTCTTTGCCACCCATTGTTGCTTCTTGGCAGGAGCACTTTGATGAGTGTGACTAGGATATCCATGAAGTTTGAAGCAAAAAGGTTTTAGGTGACCAAATTTTCCACAATAATGACACCTCCACATTTGAAACTTTCTTCTTGTCTGCTTCATGTTCTTGTGCCTCTGATGTTGTGACATTGGTCGTGACATCTGGTTTGACCTCTGATTTTCACCCTCTGGTCTCTTGAACCCCAAGATGGGTTTTTGTTCACCAACAAACCCCAGTCCGGATATGTCTCCTGCTATCTGACCACTCTGTAGAATTTTTTCAAGAGTGCCAGTCCCAAAGTTTAGCATCCTGATTGATCTTGACATCTGCTCAAGTTTACAGTTCAACAAGCTGACCTCACTATTGAGTGAGTCTATTGTTGCCAGATGTTCCTTCTTTTCAGCTTCCAACTTCTTAATGATCCCTTTTTGATTTTCTCCTTGTTGGCATACCTTTTCACTTCAGAAACGCAACTATTTGTATGAAGCTGCAAGCTCATCAAAAGTCAGTTCATCCTCACTTGAGTTATAATCAGATGTACATACACTATTTAGAACAATGACATGCTTGACATACTCCTTTTCTGATCCACTTTCAGAGTCTCCATCAGTCCAGGTCACATTTAGGCCTCTCTTCTGTTTCTTTAAGTAGGTGGGGCATTCAGTTCTAATGTGACAATAGCCCTCACATTCATAACACTGAACTCCTTTGCCTTGACTAGATTCATCTTAGGATTTATCCCTTATGTTCTTGGCATAAGATTTAGACTTATGGTCTATTCTTTTAATCAGTTTATGAAATTGTTTTCCAAGCAATGCTATAGCCTCTGACAAATTCTCCTCTTTTTCACATTTGTCTTCTTCTGAGTTATCTACAGTGTTTGAAACAAGAGCTATGCTTTTGTTCTTTTTATCCACATCCTGATCACACATGCCCATCTCAAATGTTTGGAGAGAACCTATGAGTTCATCTACCTTCATGTTGCATATGTCTTGAGCTTCTTCAATGGCTGTGACCTTCATGGCAAACCTTTGAGGCAATGATCTTAAGATCTTCCTCACTAGCTTTTCTTCAGACATCTTTTCTCCCAGAGCTCCTGAGGTGTTTGCAATTTCCAGGAAATTCATGTAGAATTCATGAATAGTCTCATCCTCTTTCATTCTCAGACTTTCAAACTTGGTGGTCAACATTTGAAGTCTTGACATCTTGACTTTAGAGGTTCCCTCATGAGTTGTTTTGAGAGTATCCCACACCTCTTTAGCCAGCTCACAATGATGCACCAGTCTGAAGATGTTATTGTCTATACCATTGAATAATGCATTCAATGCTTTAAAATTCCCAAGAGCCAAGGATTCTTGCTCTTTGCTCCATTCTTCTTTAGGTATAAGCACAGACAATCCATCTTTATTAGTCTTCACTGGATGTTCTCAGCCAGAGTTTGCAGCTCACCATGCCTTGTTGTCTAAAGACTTTAAGAAGGCAATCATCCTAGGTTTCCAATAGTCATAATTAGAGCCATCCAGAATTAGTGGTCTATTTGTGAATCCTATGTCTTTATCCATAGTACAAGAATTTATCTTCCCTAGATCTCACCCAAAAATTAACAGGCAGGGTGCCTGCTCTGATGCCAATTGAAATTCTGGCAAGCACACAATGGATGTTATTGTAGATGGTATGACATCCACTGTAACATGTACTACTTCACTTAATAATAAGCTGTAAATGGAAAGCGGTAAATTACACAAGAGATTGTTCACCCAGTTCAGTGTCAACCACACTTACATCTAAGGGCTACCAAGCCTGGGAGGAAATTCACTATCAGTAGAATTAATTCATAGTCAAACAATCCCAGTTTGCACTTCTCACTTAAGACCTACCCAATGACACTTCAGCCTAGAGACCACTAGACCTGAGTATACCCACTCACTCCCCCACAATCACCTTAGTGATATCAATACATAATTGCAAAACCAATATGAAGATAAACTTCAAACACACCTTGACCTTGCTTCACAGCTTTGATCAAGGGACACACGCTCTTGCTTAACATCTTTGAGTGACACAATAAACACACCTGTTCATACACAATAACCACATCAATTCTACAACATACAATTGCTTGGCACACAAGGAATCCTAAGACTCCTAGACACACGTGAAGAACAAAGTTCTTCACTCACAAACACACTCTATGATCTTTCACTAGATGCTCCCTCCTCTGTGCGTCTTCCAGGTCTCCCCAGTTCTGAACTATCCTTCTGCTTTTTATAGTAGCAGACTTGTTTTGGGCCTTGATGGAGAAATTAAGTTTACCCAAGATAAACCTTTCGTCATGAAGTTGCTCACTTATCATTAGGTCAGGAGCCTTCTATGTTATCCTCAGCAATGGCTATTATGTTGCCTAAAATAACTATGCTTCCTGGATTGTTTCCTGAAGTATAGCCTGAGCTAATAACAGAAAAACAAACCTGCGCGCCCTGATGTCATATGATCAATGTCATAACATTTAGTCATGAGATTCAGCTTCACTTACTCTTAGCTTTTCTTGCATAACACTCTTCATGTATGTCCTAACATCAGTTATGAGATTTTCTCATACATTAATGTTTTGCCATAAAATGCAGCCAATCAAAAGTACTTACAATTTATGTGTGTGTTTGGAGTGTGTTACGAGGCCAGGGTCTGAGATTCGAATCCCCCTCTCCTCACACCTTTTGTGTTATTTAATTTTTCATGTATTTCATGTTGGTTTCCTATTTTATTTAACACGCGTGTGTTTTGTCTGGGCCAAACAAATGGCCCAGTGGGTAGTGTTTTAGCCTGCAGACCCAAGTATGTGGGTTCAAACCTCACATGGGACATTTCCCTTCTTTTTTGGCCTTTGTTCACTTCACTTTTTTCACATTTTGTTTAAAGCATGTCTCTCAAACCATTTATCATTTTGGGATGATTTTTTTGCACACTTCTTACTTGTTATACCTATTTTGTGAATACGTGAAAAATTTCCAAAAAATATTTTATTTTCAATCATTTTTGTTTAGTCAAAGTGTGTGACTTTTAAAGGTGTTTTTTAGGCTTTTAATCAAGTTTCTTTGGCTTGTTTCTTGATTCCATTTGATCTTGATGATTGTTGGGAATATGATATACCTTGTTTGAACCTTTTTTGATGTTTATTAATATTTTTCAAGTGTTTTTTCCCAAGTTAGGCACACTTTAATACTTGATTCTTAAGTATATATGCTTTGAACTTTTAATGCTTAAACCATGAACATTTGCTTTGCCTTTGAGGTGTGATGTAAATATACTTGCTTGCTTTTTCATACCACTTTGAACCTTTGATACTTGTTTGTTATGTCTTTGACAACATGTCCATATTGTGTAAAGCTTTGATATCATGCCCTTGGTTGTTACTCTTATGTCTTGGACCATGTCTTAAATTTTATTAATGATTAATTGGTATCTTAAACTTGTCCATGATTGTTGAAATCTTAAATTGTATTCATGATTAAGTGGTGTTAGTAAACCCTAAACCATGTCACAACCTTAACCTTTTCATCCATGTTGATATTGTTATATCCATGTACTAAGTATTGATACTTGTCTTCATCAATGTTGATATTGTTATATCTATATGTTGATAATATGTTTACACCCTTGATTAATTGATTGATGTAGTTACATCCATGTCTATGCTCACATGCTGTTACTTATGTGTTCATACTTCATACTTAGATGTTATTGTTATGAACATGCCTTGGATGAAAATCACAATATTCCATGACACCTCGTTCTTTTTTGAAACACATTTCATGTACACCTTTGATTATGTATAACCCATGCTTGTGTGTTCACCCTTGGTTGTAACCATGCTTGATTTTGTTAAAATCTTGCCTTAGATTTGCCACATCTTTACTCATCTGCTTACATGTTTATGTTCATATGACTTTGTTAAGTCATTTATGTTTTGTTTAACTTGATTGATATCATGTTTAAATATCATCTTTATCATTTATTTTTTGTTTACTTTAGCTGATATCATGTTTGAATGTCATCTTTTGTTATGTGTTGTTCACTTTGCTATCATGTTTGAATATCATTCTTGTTCATCTCATCCATTATCACCCATATACTCATGTTTATTTTGAGTTTGTCAAGTCATCCCCCTAGTGATGTTATCTTGTTAGCTCTCTTTCTTCTTTTTTTCTTTTGTTGCCTTAATCCAAAGGAAAGATTTATTTTATTTACTTTTATATCATATGAAGTATAGAATTCCCTCAACTACCCCTTTTGACTTTGTTAAGTCATTAACCTTTTAACACAGCCTTAGGTTAAAATTTGTAAACTCTCTGACTTTATTAAGTCATGTAAGTGTTATTTTTATAAACACTTACTTTCCCCTTTAAAACCTTGATCATTATCAAGTGTTCTTCACCCATAGTTAGGTGAACTACGACTGCTCTAATTCCATCCTTGTTAGGATACGTATGCATAAGACTGTGAAGCCTTGGCGAGCATACTAGCAATAAACCTTCTTAGATTCCTTATCTCATAAAACCAAAAAATAGATCATTTCTAAACATTAGCAAGAAAATTACCATAACACAAATACTCTCAAGAGAGGTTCCTATAGGATATTATAGATACTTAAGGTGCTAATACCTTCCCTTAGTATAACCAACACCCGAACCTTTAAATCTCTTCACATTATTGTTACATTGCACAATTAGGTTTTTATTCAATTGTTTCTCTTTCCCTTGGATAAATTAAAGTTCGGTGGTGAACATTCAATGTTTTATGATTCAAATTAATATAATAGCTTGATATCCGATTCTCACCGTGACAAGTCTGTTATCCCCGCACGCACATGGTAAGTGAACCTGTTAGTGTCTAATGATCTCATTTTAGATTCGTATTTCTTTATTTTTATTTTCTTGATCATTTGAACTTAAAGAGTTCATTCCGCTAGGCTAAGTGGTCGGGTGAGGACCACTTAACTTAGAGGGAGCGTCCTTTCATTCATTTTTCTTTTTCAATTCAATTTGATTCAACTTGAAGATCATGTACATATTTGTATCGATACCTCAGTTAGTATGTGCATAAGGATAGTGCTGACTGCTAAATAAACTACTTAGAGGTTACTTTAAAGACTTAGAGCTTAAGGTTTCGGCATAATGGTTACTCAAATTGATATCGCACAATTAGGGAGTTTGGGGTGTTATGACGGTATCGATGTTATTGAAAATTTCCCAAAGTCTCCCTAACATAGCCTAAGAACACCAAGTAACCAATACTCTCTGAGTGTAATGCCATGAATCAGAACAATTTTTTTTTTGTTGAGGGGTCAAATCTAAGGGAATTTTAATAACTAGTGAAAAAAATTCATGCAATAAGTCTCAACAGACATGTTATGACTCGACAAAAGACACAAATAGTTAAAATAAAACAAATCTAAAAGAAAAAAACTAACTAGAAACCGAGTAAAAATGAAATATAAAGCAGTAAAAGTAAAAATAAAGTGATAAATAAAGTGATAAAACTCCTCCCCCACACTTGAACCAAACAATGTCCTCATTATTTTCGTGCAAGGCGGAAAAAGGAGTGGAAAAACCTGAGTAAACAACTCAGTCTTAGCATCGGCCTCTATGACGTCCAAAACCGTCTCTACCATGTGCAGGGTGTTGTACACCTACATGTTGCATGTACTCCATCATATCTAACATCCCCATACACAATCCATTCATTTGCTCGATGAGGTCCCCCATGTTGCGCTCAGTCAACTCAACATAGTCATGTTGTTGCTCCTGAATTTGGTGAATGGTGGCGATCATCTTATCCTAATGTGTCTACATGCTCCTAAGTAGCAGGTCATGCTCAGCATCGACGTCATTCCGATGTATCAACTCAAATAGGACATTGTTGAGAGCGGTCTTGATAGCTATGTAGTCGTATTCCTCACAGGACTGATGTCCAGCTGAGGTACCTACAAAAGAATCAGCAAAACCCTGTGCAGTGTGTGGGTGTGCGTCAGTCTGAGGAGCATCATGCTCTATGCAATACCCTAATTTTTACCCCTAAGATCCCATATTTCATTTGCATTTCATACCACAAGCAATATCATAAGCTTTGGTTCTCTAGCCTTCCACTGTAAGTTTTGTTTTGAGGGAAATTGTAACACCCCACTTCCCAAAACAATTAAAATGTAAACATTATAAATAAACATCAGAGTTTTCTCCCCAAGTGGGATATCACATAAAAAAACCAACAATTCCTTATAAAAAAGTTTTCTCCAAAATACAGCGGAAATAATAAAATAGTAAAATCCAACAAAGTTTTGATACGTTCACAGGAAATAAAATACAAGTTCAACAGAAGGCAACTAAAAACACCCAAGTCCCATACTACGTATCAGAGCATCCTAGACTCGACTGGCACACCATGATATGCCTAACACCAATGCACAATAATTATATTCAGGCACACTAAGTGCACACGATCCTCCTGATCATATCATCATACATCAATGCATATATGTATAGATATATTACACCAACATCATATAATTCAAATCACACAGTGAGCAATCTCACATTCTAACACCAAGTATAAACACATCCCACCATCCGGGGACACACCAACTAACTATCCATTTAAAGTAGAATATTAAGGGATCACTTACTATCACCAAGTACACCAGTTAAATTCCACAATCACCATTCTATCACTTCCTCAAGGCCAAAGGGATCACACAAGACCAAAACTCAAGGCCAAACATCACAAAAAGTCACATTCTGCTGCTACGCTCGATGTCTCATTCACCAGGCGAAGCCCCGCAGCGAATGTTCGCCAACCTTCGCCAGGCGAACCTGCTGGCGAAGCCCCATTCCACTATCGTGCATTCGCCAGGCGAAGGGATCATTCGCCAAGCGAACCTTCGCTGGCCACACTTGCCAGGCGAAGTTCCTACCCTTTCAGTCTGGGATTTAATTTAGAATTATTCGCTACCGTTCGCCAACACCTCTGCCTCATATTTAACTCTTTCTGATCAAACAGATATCTCAGACTCTTGTGATCACTGAACACTTCAAATCTCAAACCATACAAATAATGCCTCCAAATTTTCAACACAAAAACAACCGCAGCCAATTCGAGATCATGAGTAGGGTTATTTCGCTCATGCACTCTCAGTTGCCACAAAGCATATGCTACTACCTTACCATTCTGCATAAGAACTCCACCTAATCCCATCTTAGACGCATCACAATACACCACAAACGGTTCACTCGGAGTCGGCAACACTAACACCGGTGTCGTAGTCAATTTCTTCTTCAGCTCTTCAAAGCTTTCTTCACAAGCAGCATCCCATACAAAAACTTGGTTCTTCCTCGTCAACTGAGTCAATGGCAACGCCAAATTAGAGAACCCTTCAATAAACCTGCGGTAATAACCAGCCAAACCCAAAAAGCTTCTAATCTCCGTTGCTGTCTTCGGCGGTTCCCACTGCAACACTGCACTCACTTTCGACGGGTCCACCGCTATACCATCACCAGATATTACATGTCCCAAGAAACTCACCGTCTTCATCCAAAAGTCACACTTCGACAGTTTAGCAAACAACTTATTATCCTTCAGCACCTGCAAGGCAATTCTCTGATGTCCTGCATGCTCTTCATCAGACTTAGAATAAATCAATATATCATCAATAAATACAACAATGAACTGATCCAAATAAGAATGCAAAATTCTGTTCATATACTCCATAAACACTCCCGGCGCATTAGTCACTCCAAAAGGCATTACAGCATATTCGTAATGTCCATATCGAGTCCTAAAAGCAATCTTCTGAATATCACCTTCTTTTACTCTGATCTGATGGTAGCCCGATCTCAAGTCGATCTTACTGAACACTCGAGCACCCACCAGCCGATCCATCAAATCATCAATCCTAGGTAGAGGATACTTATTCTTAATAGTCACTTTATTCAACTGACGGTAATCGATGCACAGATGCATACTACCATCCTTCTTCTTCACCAATAACATTGGAGCTCCCCATGGCGACACACTTGGCCTAATAAACTTTCTATCCAACAACTCTCCAATCTGAGATTTCAACTCAGCCAACTCTACTGCAAACATCCTATACGGCGCCATAGAAATAGGTATCGTACCAGGAACAAGGTCAATGCTAAATTCAACTTCTCGCGTCGGTGGAAATTCCATAATGTCGTCAGGAAACACTTCCGGAAATTCATTCACTATTGCCAATTCCTCCATTGACGCTTTTCTATCCACCGATAATGGTGCAAATAAAGCAAACACTTTGGCTTCATCTTCCAACAAAGTCCTCAGTTCTTTACTAGACAAAGAATCTGCCAAAGCTTCTTCTTCTGGAGTCAGGAACAACAATTCCTTCCAAAAACAATCGACGTAGACTCGGTTGAACTCTAGCCAGTTCATACCCAGAATAACATCCAAATTACCAAGTGGTAGACAAATCAGATCCACTCCAAATTCTCTACCAAAAATAGTCAGCGGACACTTCAAACATACTAAAGAAGTAGTCACTGAACCAATCGAGGGTGTCTCAATAGTCATTCGTCCCTCAAGAGTAGACGAAACCAATCCTATCTTCTTCACACAATCAACAGAAATAAACGAGTGGGTTGCACCCGTATCAATAATAGCAGTCAAAGGAATATTATTGATAATACAAGTACCTTTGATAACACGCTCATCACTGACGGCTTGAGTCCCTGCCAAAGCAAACACTTTCCCACCAGCCGGAAACGCCTGAGATTTCTTCGGCTTCTCACAATGGGTACTGATGTGACCTTTCTCACCACAGTTATAACAGGTCAGCATAGTAGCTTTGCAATCAGCTATCACATGACCTGGCTTCCCACATTTAAAACACTTCTTTACTTCATTAGGACAATCATTAGCACGGTGTCCAATGCCACCGCACCGAAAACATTTCCCATCAACAGATGTTTTTCCCTCTCTGGGCTTCTTATCAACAACAACTTTACGCTTTCCCTTATCAGCAACAACACTATAAGGAGTACCACTGAACCTCTGCTTACCCTTACGGTCATTAACAGCTTTGTAGTGCGCAATCCTTGCCCAATTGTCATTATCATAAATTCTGCTCCTGCTTACCAGCTCAGGATAACTCCTGATCTTCTGACAAGCAATCCCCAACTTAATCTCTGGACGCAGTCCATTCTCAAACTTTGAACACTTAGAAGTCATCGCCCCCTCAATATTGTAGTGAGGACAATACTGCACCAGCTCCTCAAAATTAGCAGCGTACTCTGCTACAGTCATACTACCCTGCTTCAGCTCTAAGAATTCAATCTCCTTAGCACTTCAAACATCTTCCGGAAAATACTTTTCCAGAAAACCTTTCCGAACCACCTCCCAAGTAATGGCAGTTCCAGCAGCTTCCAATCTTTGGCGACTGTTGTCCCACCAAGCTTCAGCCTCGCCCTCCAGCATGTGAGTACCAAATCTCACCTTCTACTCATCATTACAATCCATAGTCCTGAAAATTTTCTCAATTGCCTTCAGCCACTTCTGTGCAGCTTCAGGATCCAGAATTCCTCCTTCAAACGTCGGCGGCTTGTTGCTCCAAAACTGTGCCAATCCGCCATTGCTTGCATAGCAGCAGCCAAAGCAGCATCGTTTCTTCCTGCCATACCGCTCAACAATAACAACACCAGGTTAAACGATACACAATCTCTATCCTAAGGGACAGACTCAACTCGACTCAACAACACTGGCCGGACGGACCGACCTGCTCTGATACCAATTGCAACACCCCACTTCCCAAAACAATTAAAATGTAAACATTATAAATAAACATCAGAGTTTTCTCCCCAAGTGGGATATCACATAACAAAACCAACAATTCCTTATAAAAAGGTTTTCTCCAAAATACAGCGGAAATAATAAAATAGTAAAATCCAACAAAGTTTTGATACGTTCACAGGAAATAAAATACAAGTTCAACAGAAGGCAACTAAAAACACCCAAGTCCCGTACTACGTATCAGAGCATCCTAGACTCGACTGGCACACCATAATCCAAGTTAGCTAAGTACCTGGATTATCTTTACTTCCGGAGAAGCACAGACCACAACAACAACAAAGGGGTGAGAAAACATGATTAAAATATATTGGTAATTTAATACATGCAAATAAGGTAGTAATACACACCAATATTCAGCCCACAACACCAATCATCGAACCTACTGTTCAAATTACAATATAACATATTATAATGCAAATATGCAACTCAACACCATGCATGCGGTACCGACTCATTGGTTCATTCAATCGAACCCTGGACAGACCACTTACGCTCCTACTGAGATATGATCTATCTCCGACAAATCACTTATGCTCCTACTGAGATATGATCTATCCCCACCATTCTCCACGAAGGAGTACGGATGAATCACTTACGCTCCACCTGAGATATGATTCATCCCCCCAAACACCATGATATGCACAACACCAATGCACAATAATTATATTCAGGCACACTAAGTGCACACGATCCTCCTGATCATATCATCATACATCAATGCATATATGTATAGATATATTACACCAACATCATATAATTCAAATCACACAGTGAGCAATCTCACATTCTAACACCAAGTATAAACACATCCCACCATCCGGGGACACACAAACTAATTATCCATTTAAAGTAGAATATTAAGGGATCACTTACTATCACCAAATTCACCAGTTAAATTCCACAATCACCATTCTATCACTTCCTCAAGGCCAAAGGGATCACACAAGACCAAAACTCAAGGCCAAACATCACAAAAAGTCACATTCTGCTGCTACGCTCGATGTCCCATTCGCCAGGCGAAGCCCCGCAGTGAATGTTCGCCAACCTTCGCCAGGAGAACCTGCTGGCGAAGCCCCATTCCACTATCATGCATTCGCCAGGCGAACCTTCGCTGGCCACACTTGCCAGGCGAAGTTCCTACCCTTTCAGTCTGGGATTTAATTTAGAATTATTCGCTACCGTTCGCTCACCTTCGCCAGGCGAATACTCACCCCCGTTCGCCAGGCGAAGCTTCGCCAACACTCGCCAGGCGAATCCCAGCGAATGCTGCGATCCACCAAATTTTCCACTGCTCTGAAGTGCTACCAGAGCCAAATTCAAGCCTAACATTCCAACTCTAATTCTCATCCTATTCTCGGTATCAATAGTGCATGTAATTCAAACCAATCTCTCCCTAATCCATATTCCAGAATCATCACTTAAACATTCTATCGATACATCAAAAAGGTTACACAGAACTTCCCTAAAACCGTAAACCCAACCAATACCTCAAACTCACCAAAAACAACAATTCATCAACATCGACATATATCAATTCATCATTGGTTTATCAAATACCAATTCTCAACATCAATTAACAATTATAGGCATGTCAACATAAAACTTCATACACCGATACATTCCTACGGGGTTAAGGAATCCCCACTACCCTATACATGTAAATACCATCCCAATCAAGTTTCTCCCCCGTTACCTTGGTAATTGTTCTGATTGGTGGAAATCCTCCAAGTTTGGCCAATTTTGACTTTCCCTCTTCTCCTTCGTTCTTCACTCTCTTTCCCGTTCTTCTCACTTCTATCGTCCTTTTCTCTTCTCACGTTCTAAGTCCCCCTCTTATTCCTCTATTTTATTTTATATATTCTAATCCCAAGTAATAATAATAAAATATTACTAATAATACTAATAATATTCTAATACTATTAATAATAGTAGTAGTAATAATAATATTATTATCTCACCAAAATCATAATAATATTAGTAATAATAATAAATATAATAAATATAATAATAATAATAATACCCCCACCAATATTACTATTATTCATTATATTATCATATTCACACCAAAACACCACCAATAATCCTCCCATATTAGGGACACTTACCAAACATCATCCAACACACCCCCACCAAAGGGCACACCAACATATAATAATTAAAATAATAATAAAATGACTAAATAATTAAAATGGGTGTTACAGAAATCACCAAGCAGCCATGTTTTCTTGTTTGTTTTATGTTTGTTTATGTTTATGTTTACTAATCCCTAATCAAAATACCAAAAATATGCTTTTTTTTTGTTTCCTTTACTAACTCCTTTTTCAAAAAGAATTTGGATCAAGAATATCAAATACCAGTTCCTCGGCTCGAATGAATTTCGTCTGACCAAAGTCAAAGTTGATATGCAAATAATTCAAAATCATTTGATCAAGAGTTTCCCAAGATTTGATTGTTCATTACTCAAGAAACTCTGAGGTTCATGTGTTTATTCTCATGCCTTCTTTGAGAAGAAAAAAGAATCAAGCCAGAGCCAAGACAACACATCAAATAGCCATTTTTCAACTTTTCACTGTGTTAATTAATTAACACATTTATACATGCAAATGGTTAATCGATTAACAAGTGCGTTTTTTTGTGAAAATGAGCCAAATTCAAATTCTGCAGTATTTTGGCACCAAAATTCACTTGTTTCATCATGAGAATATTCTAGATCACTTTATTTTAATTCCCTTACCTCATTATAAATAATTCCCACCATACACCTTCACTAATCACCATTTGATCTTGATTTTGCCTCCAAACTAAAATTCCAAGCCTAATTTTGGTTCCAAACCAACAAAATTTCCAAGTCTAAATTCTATAAATATAGGCCTCATTTCATTCAGTCTTCAAGCTTTTGATAGCCAAATTCACCTTGCAAAAATTTCTCTCAATTTCCTTCAACCACCAAATTCCCCAAAGCTCTTTCTTCTTTTGAAAGTTAGTAAGTTCTTCATTGGAACATACTAATCTTTAAGCTAAAACCTTCATCCAATCACTTTTTTCATCATCAATTTCTGTAGATCAAGGCTTTGGAGTGTGGTTCTTGAAGTTGTTTTGAAGCATTTTTAGATTTGATGTGGTAAGCCGTTATTCCACCATTGTTGTGCTTGATCCATCTTCCACAATATCATCTATTGTTGATTCTTGCTGCTTGATCTTTGGTTCTTGAAAATTGTGTTTTTTTGGTGTTATTTATTGTTGTTTTACTAGAATTTTTGTGTTAATTCTCATTCATGATCATGAGGTGTTTGAAGAAATGATTGGATCATGAATGCTGGAATTTTTTCAATTTTTTGTTGTTGTTCTACCAGGGTTAATTGTTTAACCAAATGCAGTTCAATTTGGTTAATCGATTAACCAGTAGAAGAATTATGTTTTTGGTTCTGATTTTATACTGTTTTGGTTCTTTTCTCTTCTTTTTCCATTTCCTTTTGATTTTTTCCTTGGTTTGCACTTTTAAAGGTCTTATTCCTCTTTAAATTCAATGGACTTAGGGTGTAGATGAAGTTGGATAAACATTCACTAATTCAAATCTATCTTTAAACTAAATTGTTCAATTCATTTTAGGTGCTTTGAGTTAATGATGTGTTTAGTACTTTAATCCACCAAGATGAGTGGTTGAACTTAGAGATGGGAGGATTTTAGAATTGTGATTCAATTTGGATTTCCCCTCCCTTTTTCTTGTTTTTATTTTGATCGATGAAAATCTTTGAAATCACTGGAACTTATTTTAAGTTCTTGATAAAGATGAGATCGTTACCTCTTTTCTTTTCGTGAGGTATTTCTTTTCTTTTCGTGGCTTCTATATAAGTCTGATTACAATTGCTTAACATAGCGCTAAGTTGTCCCAAAATCGGAAAACCATTGTGATTTTTAAGTGAATTATGAATCTCATATCCATCCATGACATAGTTTGGAATATATTGGATTTCTCTTGTTACCCGTGGGGGTTAGTTGGCATACTCGTTGATTTTATCCGAGTTGGAGCCCTCTCCATGGTAATGTATGAGACCATGTTTTCATTCTCATTGATTTTATCCGAGTTGGAGCCCTCTCCATGGTAATGTATGAGACCATGTTTTCATTCTCATGGATGTTTAGTCGAGCATTTTCGAAAACACAACAAAGCTTGTTCTCTTATTTTGGATCATTGTTGTTCTATATTGTATATCAATTGTGCTATCTTTATGCTTCTTTCTTGCTCCCTATCTCTCTTTATTTTTTATTCTTTATGTTATCATATCCTATCATATTATTGTTTATGTTATCATATCATATCATATTATTGTTTTTGTCCACTTGGACCCTTTGTTTATGTTTATGATTTTTTTCCTTTGTCCATTTGGACCAAAAATATTAATAAAGGCTTAAACTCCTACAAAAATTATTCTCTTAATGATGGACTATGGCTACTGCCATTTGCATTGGACATGGAATTTTGGACCTAGAACTAGGATCTTAACCTATGCTTGGAAGTTTGTGATGATAAACTTTGGATGTTTGGGTACTTGAAGTTCTCTTTTGAAGACCTATCTTGATCAAAGCCTAATCTAAAGGAAAGGACGCTTATATTGTGAAGCTTGCTTGTGTGGTTAGACTTTTCTTATCTTTAGCTTTTATCTTTATGAAAAAGGATAGTCCCTTCTTCTCCACCCCTTCTTTAATTTTCAAAATCTTCACTCTTTTTTAAAACCTTCTTGTTTTCAAAATCAAACTGCTTTCATAAAAAAAACCTTGACTTTGGTCAAGTGATTTTTTCAAACCTTTTTTCTTTAATAAATGTCAATCAATGTTAATTATACTTTGACATTTTTCAAAAGACATAGAAATTACAAAAACTCATCCAAACCTTTTTTGTGCCTTTGTGCACTTTTTCTTTTAAAACTTTTTCATAAGTTTAGACATGAGTCATCTTTTTAAGCAGAACTATTCGCTTGGAAATGAAGATTTGTCTTTACATTTAAAATCAATAATAAAAAACCATTTTTTTGTTATTTGTACCACGAATTACGGGGTTTTGATCCTATATTACACTTTGTGGGTACGTAGGCATGAGGCGATAAGTCTCTCCAAATACAAAAATATTAAAAAATACTTCTTATGCTGAAGTAAAAATTTTCCACACTGCTCCGAGCGAGAGTTTGGAAGTCCTTGATCGTATGGATGATTTTCAGGATCAGTTTGCAGAAATGCAGAAATAAATAAAAGCTTTGAGGGGTAAAGAACTGTTCAGAAAGAATGCCCATGAGTTATGCCTAGTTCCTAATGTGAAGATCCCACTTAAGTTCAAGGTCCCTAACTTTGAAAAGTATAAGGGTAAATCTTGTCCATTGATCCGTTTGACTAAGTACGCTAACAAGATGTTGACCCAGACTGATAATTATCAGCTTCTCATTCACTACTTTCAAGATAGTTTGTTTGGCGCAGTCTTGAAATGGTATATGGGACTCGATAGCGCTCGAATTTGCACTTTCGAAGATTTGGGTGAGGCTTTTGTAAAGAAGTATAAGTATATTATGGATATGGCTCCCGACCATGACCATTTTGAGCAATGGCTCAAAACGATACAGAGACATTTGAAGAATATGCGCAAAAGTGGCGCGAGATTGTTGCTCAGATTAATCCTCCTTTGGAAGAAAAAGGGATGACCAAAATCTTCCTAAAAACTCTGAGTTCCTTTTATTATGAGCGTATGATTGCTAGTGTCTCGAGTGATTTTATTGATATGGGTAATATGGGGATGAGATTGGAAGAAGGTGTCCGTGAAAGACGTTTGTCAAAAGATGGTAATTCTACTGGAAGTTCCAAGAAATATGGTGGAGGGCTTGCCAAGAATAAGGAAGGAGAAACTAATGCCATTTCTCAAGAGAAATATAGAAGACCTATAAACAACCATCAACAACATGTTGCTTCTGTTACTCCAGTAATCAACTAAACTCTGGCTGCTCATCAACAATGTTCTAACTAAAAAAATAGTCAACGGGGCGGTTTTCAGAAGGATTTTGATCCAATTTCGATTACCTACACATATTTGCTTCACGGAACCACCCGCGTCTCCAAAAAGATTCAGTGTGGTGATATAAGCCTGAGGCTCATTGTGCTTTCCATCAGGGAGGAGCTAGGCATGACACTGAGAATTATTATCAATTGAAGATGGAAGTACAAAGGTTGGTTAGAAGTGGTGTTTTGACTTTTGAAGACACCAATCCTAATGTGCAATCGAATCCTTTGCCCAATCATGGTATGGCGTCTGTGAATATGGTTCAAGGTTGTCCTGGTGCATTCAAGATTTATGATATTCGTTGGATTCGAAGATCCCTTTTGGAAATGCATGAACTTTTGAGTGGATACCGTGATATTGGTCATGATTATGCAGCTTGTTGCATCTTTTTTGTGAACTCGGGTGGTTGCATGATAGTGAAAAGGGACATTCAAGAGATGATGGTGAAAATTTGATTGAGGTCACTGCCAAGAGAGATGAATATCAGAATGAGGTGAATGTTATTGTTCCACACTTTAATATGCCTGAATGAGTTGTTATCTCTTATGATAGTCGTAAGTCCGTTGCTACGCCTTTTGTTATTCGATTACTCGGTCTGGTACCGTATGAATCTGACAAGGTTGTTCCGTATAAATATAATTCTACCATGGTCGAAGATGGTAAGGAAGTGCCCATTCCTTCCTTGTCTTCTGTGGTAAGAATCGCTGATGTTAGCAGAGTGACCCAGAGTGGTCGTGTTTTTGCTTCTGAGCCTCCAAAGATTGTGGAGAATGTTTTTGCTGGGAAACAACCTTAAAGTGAGAATGTTATCGATATTTATGGCCAGTCAAGTGGTTTAAATGAGAAGGCTTATAAGGATGAGGTGTTGAAATTGATCAAGAAGAGCTTGTACATTGTCGTAGATCAACTCTTGCACACCCCGTCTAAGATTTCAGTGTTATCCCTATTGATGAATTCTGAGGCCCATAGAGATTCTTTTTAAAAGGTGCTAGAACAAGCGTATATTGAGCATGATGTGACTGTTAATCAGTTTGATGACACTATTTCTAACCTCACAACATGCAATAATTTTAGTTTTTGTGATGAAGAGTTACCCGTTGTCGCAACTACAAAAAAACAACTGGAAAAAACAAACAGAAGAGTTGCCACCGAATGTTATTTATCCAAATGAGGAAAAGGAAACGATTGAAGAAACCCTAAAAGAAAGGATAAGAGAAGGTCATTGCAACCAAATCTAGGGTTCGGGAGTCAGTTACGCAAGGGGAAGGTATTAACACCCCCTAACGTCTGTTGTACTCAACGGGATCCATGCTTGTTGTCTAACCAAAAGGGCGAGTTATCTAAAAGCTACTGCTAACGGAAACTAAAATGGGAAAAGAAAAATGAAAAATGAGACTCGATATGACATCGCTGCTCTATGCCTACATATTCCCTCGTGCAATAGGAAAGTCAGAGTCAACCTAGTTCGGAAAACTATGGGTGAAAAGGGGAAGGTTACTCGCACAGACATCATTGTCTTGTGCCTATGTATCCTCATCTGGTATGAGAAATCAAAGCAAACATAGTTTGGGAAATACGGAAAGAGGAAAAGGGTGCTCGCCAAGACTTCCCCGTCTTGTGCTTACGCATTCTCATATGGTATGAGAAATCAGAGCAAACGCAGTTCGACTAACTAAACCACAAGTTGGTTAAGTGTTTTTTATGAGCGACGTTAAGTTCTCATTCCAGTAGTTAGGGTCGATGCTTGTTTGCGGTAGAACGGAAAAGTAACATACTCTTTTCTGAAAAAACATTTTGAAAAGACAATCTCGAAGGATAAAAGGTTTGAATTTTGTTTGTGAATTTTAATGAAGTGAATTGATTGGTTTCAGATTCACGTTGCACTAAAGACTATGATATAGAAACGAATGCATCGCATATCGCCCCCAGACGGGACGTACACTAAACACTCTAGACAAGTAAAGAGAAACCCCTCACTTATCATTTCCCATATGCTTAAGGCTCGTGGCACACAATGTTTATCGTCTTTATTAGGTTTCTTAGAATTTTTTCGAGATGAGATGAGAAGACCCAAAGGGGGGAAAAGAAAACAACAAAGGGAAACTGAATCCTTAATGTTGTCATACAAAATGGTCCTAAGGATAGGATAAAAAGGGAAGTCTACCTAATGTTATCATACAAATGATGGACCTAAAGTTGAGGTCAAAGTGGGACTATCCTAACTATTATCATGTAAAGGATTGAAATCCTAATGTCTCTCCTACTCCCACCTTAATCAGAAATAAAGTAGGGTTAGGAATCCTAAGGGATCATGTGAACAAGCACAAGTAAACACTATCCAATTCAATCACAAATGAAAACAATATTGAAACTTAAACAAGTCTCTAGAAAAGAAAATAGATGAAGAAGAATGAAGAAGACGCAAACAAGATGAACAATCATGGAAGTTGAAAGGCAAGAGGCATCAAGCAAGCACACATCTCAATCATACAAAGTGAACACCAACATCATGTCAAAACAACAAATAAGGATTCACATGTCCAACCATGTCCAAAGATTGAAATCAAAACCCAATGGCAAAACAAAGTGCCCACACATATTCAAATGACTTAAACATATTACAAGAAGCATTATCAATCATAAAAGCAAAGTGAAATGACTTCAAATGAGATGAGAAACAAGATATGGCAGTAGCAACACCACATCATATCCAAATCATGTCAATGATCAAAGAAATAGCACAAAGAGCTAAGTAATGCATCCCATTCACAAACAAATCAATTGCTACACAAAACAAGCATGCAAGACATAATCTTAAAGGAAAATACATGATATTAGGGCATGAAACCAAGTGTGGGAAGCAACATCAACATGAATATCAAGTCAAATATTCACTCATGAACACATAAAGGAAACAACAAGGTTTGAATTCAAAACATGCATCAAGAACAAGTTCATACACCAAAGTCATTCTCAAAGAAATGAGATATTCAACAAGAACACAAATGATCAAGTATCAATCCATCAAGGTCAGAAACATAATCAAATAATAGGCATCATGTTCAAATTCAAATCAACAATCAAATTCAAGAAGAGACAAACTCAAATTGAAGCACAAAAGTCAAGCAAACATCTCGCAAGTTAACTCATAATAGAAGCAAATAATCATGTGAAACAAATGAGATGAAGTGTTCATGCAATGAAACTCAATACATGAAAATCAGAATCTTAAACATGTCAACCAAAGTATATAAGAATCATCAAACATCCATTGAATCATCCAAGAAACAAACCTAAAAGACTAGGTTAAGACATGCACAAAATCCTAGTCAAAGCAACAACAACTTGATGCACCATCCAAAAATAGAAACAAGACCTAATAAAATCCAAATAGGCATTCAAACTCAATTCAAGTCTATTAATAAACATTGTGCAAAGGATCACAACAAGGATTGCAAGAATACACCTTCAAATGGAACCCACAAGTTGAAGTATACAACTAGTCGAGCATATTTTGAGGGCCAAACAAAATCAAATAAGAACCAACCAAAAAGTGATCATAAAGGCATGGAAACAACATCCAAACACTCATCAAATATGTGCCAAAACATGGTAGAAATATTGGGTAAAAAGCCACAAAGCAAGGTCATGAAACAAGATCAAAGTTTGAAACTAGGTCAAATAAACACCTTATGAAAATAAATCCAAATAAAATAATAAAATAAAATAAAAATGAAAATAATTATTAAATAACATGTTAAGGATCAAAAAATTATTTTTTGTGGCTTTTTAAAATGGTTGGAAGTATTAAAAATAAAATCAAAATGAAAATGAAATAAATGAAACAAAATAAAAAAGAATAAACAAAAGAGGGGTGTAAAAGTAATCCTAGAATGAACTGGTAACCAATTATAACGCGCTTGGGATCAAATTAAGTAGGGTGTGGAAATCAAAACTAGCTAGGCCTAGTCTAAATTAACAGAAAACTGGCCAAAAAAAATGAAATGATGTGTTTCATTAATAGGGGTGGCATGCCACCTCACTTTTCAACGCAACACACAAGCAGGTCAATGGCCACATCACCATACACCTTAGCTAACACCTCAGACGCCGGAGCCCTAGCTCTGGTCGTCTTCCTTGGTGAGCCTCACTGGTGGTCACTGCAAGCCTCAATGAAAATGGATAAATTGGACATCATTTTGAAGTGAATTTTACGTAGGTCACGAATCCACCCTCAAAAATCATTTATCATTGCTAAAACATGATGAAAACAAGCAATGCAAATTTGACATTCAAACTGAAACTTGCATAAACAAGAACAACAACATTCCAAACACAATCCACATGATTCCAACTATTCAAACATGCCTCAAACAAACTCAATACACGTACAAAATCAGAGAAAGAAGAGAGGAAAACCTTACTGAAAGTGAAGCTCAAATGCCTCTTAATCTTGTTTTTTAACTTCATAAATCTTCCCTCTAATCTCTTAAGCCTTTAGTGATGATGAGTAGGGCAAGAGAGGATGGAAAACTTAGAGGAAACAAGCAACTCGATTTTGAGAACTTTTTTGAGAGTAAGAGAGAGTTGGCTACAAAAATGAAGCTTTCTTTCCCCTATGGTTTACTTTAAGCTTATACAGGGTGGTTTTGAAAAGTAAAAGGGGAGTTACTAAGGTGAAAACATATGGTTATTCTCACGGTTAAAAATTTGTGAAAATTTTAGTTTGAGGGAGTGAGGCACGGGTTTGCTTGGGTGAGAGGCATTGGTAGTGGTTTTTGATTTTCCTTTTGTGTGTCAAATGGTCAGAATGAAGGTGAGTGAAATGAACATCTTGCTAAGAAATATTTATGTACAAATTGTCCTTTTCTTCTTTTGGAAAGAAAGTTCAAAAAGGATGGCATGTAGTACACATGAGATTTGGTTCATTTAGACAATGCTGGTGACACAAAAACGAGGCTTGATGCGTAAGGAAATGGCATGAAATCATGTTGCAAAATCAAATGAACATTGTGTCAAGAAATCATCACATGTCATGCCCTTGAAATCATGCTCATACAACACACTTTCTTTGATCATAACTTGATGATTTTTTATGCAAACCATGAGTTCTTGTGCTCAATGGAAAGCTAAGACCATAATTAAAATCTTTCATCTTAATGGAAACTTGAAACAAGCCTTGGAAGTTCATGGAAAATGAAAGTTGAAAATGTGTCCATCATTATGCCATAAGTGACTTAGAAAAATTCTAAGTCATGGAAGTTTTGACATCATTGACAACTTGACTTTGAAGGCACATAACTTGATGAGTATTTGTCTGATGAAAATGATCTAGTAATGGATAGAAATCTAGAAGAATGATCTTCAACTTTCATGTTCAAATAAAAATGATTTGGAGTCAACAGCTTGGTAAAAAGTGCCTTGGAAAGTTGCCTCAAAAATCTGCCTAAAACTTGTCCAATTTGTCATCTTTGAAACCCTAACTTGGAGACATCATAACCTGAGCTCTACACATCCAATGGATGAGTTCTAGTACTCAAAATAAATCTTGGAGGAAGATCTACAACTTTCATGTTGGAGGAAAATTCATTTTAAGCTTGCATCACCATGAAAGATAGTTTTGAAAACATGTACTTCAAGCTGAATTTCCAGAATTTCCATACTATGAAAAACTTCTAAGTGTTGGAATGACAAAACCTCCCTTTTCTCGACTTTAGATATTCATATATCTCAAACCATGGATATTTTGGACTTGCTTTCTTCTATAAACTTGTAGTTTATGATGTCCTCTTTAATTTGATAACAAGTTTTCTCCCATTGGATCAAGGATGAGAAAGTTATGGATGTTGCAAAATGGCTAGAATTAAGGTTTTCTACACTTAGAAAATATCTCACTAAAACCCTAATCCAACCAAACTCCTGATTTTATGTTTCTCCTTGACTTTTCTTGTTCCAAACACATGAAGACACTTGAGAGCACATAACATACCCTTGGTTGACCTTGAAATCCAAGACTTTGGCCCGATTGAGCCATAGTTGACTTTTGTTGACCCAAACACCTTTTCCATTGATTGAAGCTCTTGTCATGGCTTGTGATGATACATAACACATGTAAAAAGCCCTCAAGATGTGTATTGAGCCATAGAACCATGTCTTGCCCAATGAACTAGCCACATATGCCTTTTGATCAAAACCCTAATCCAGTTGTTCACAAGATAAGAGGAGATGATCATTACTTGTAACTTTGATCCAGATGATTGTGAGAAATGTCTTGATGATAAGAAGACCTTAGGGCTTGAGAATACCACAAGGTTGAGAATAAACCCTTGCTTGAGCTTTAAGAATGAAGCTCTTCTTCTTAAGAAATGAAAAAGATACCTTGATCCCTTGCCTAGAACCAATGCTATGCACAAATGATAATGCAAAATGATATGAAACATAAGCTAAGATATTAAGAAAAAAAGTGGGCAAATTTTAGGTTGCTACAACTGCCCCTATTCAAACAACTTGGACCCGAAGGGATGATAGCAATGACTTTTAGACCATCAAGGTGCAGGGAGGTTGAATACCAAAAGAACCCAGAAAGTGAAGTGAGGTTGAATACCATCAAGTGAAGTGAGGTTGAATACCATCAAGGTGCAGGGATGATAGCAATTATGGGGATGTATAAAGTGAAGTGATTTCCAACCGAAGGTGGACTTAAAGATAGCGGGTACCAACCAAAAGTTGGGATAACCAAAGACACAAGATACCAACCAAAAGTTGGGATAGAAAAAGATAACAATCAAGAAGGTAATAAAGGCAACTAACCAAAAGTTAGGATCACCAGAGAGAGTAACAACCAAAAGTTGTGAGAAAAGGCTACTAACCAAAAGTTAGAATCACCCGGACGCCGACCGAAGGCGAACACACAAAAATGAAGACTACCAACCAAAAGTTGGAATCATTAATGAGATTACCAATCATGAAGTTGGGATAAAAGGCTACTACCAAAAGTTAGGATCGCTGGAACACCGGCCGAAGGCGAACACACAAAAAATGAAGACTACCAACCAAAAGTTGGGATCATCAACAAAGATTACCAACCAAAAGTTGGGATGAAAGGCTACTAACCAAAAGTTAGGATTGCCAGAACACTGATCGAAGGCGAACTCACAATAATGAAGATTAACAACCAAAAGTTGGGATCATCAACAAAGATTACCAACCAAAAGTTGGGATAAAAGGCTACTAACCAAATGTTAGGATGACCCGGACGCCGCCCGAAGGTGAACACACAAAAATGAAGACTACCAACCAAAAGTTGGGATCATCAACAAAGATTACCAACCAAAAGTTGGGATAAAAGGCTACTAACCTAAATTTAGGATCATCATACGGGACACCAATGAAAAGTTGGGATACAACCCACAAAAGATACCAACCAAAAGTTGGGATAGCAAATAGGGTATACAAGAAGTAGAATCAACCGACTTACGACCTGAAACAAAGACTGCGCTGGGGGAAAGAGAAGTTTAAACAAACAACTCTGCAGGAACGATCCATAATTCAATAGAAACGATCCATAATTCTAAAATATATTCCAAAATCGATAACTTCACAAAAATATTCACTATACATATAATTATAAATTCCATATTTCCGGATCCTCATAAAAACTTCTAGAAGTATATCAACAAATTCCAAAACTATATACGACTTCTAGAACTATAGTTATCCAGTAGCATGTACATAACATCACAACAACACAAATCTCTAAAGACCATAAACTCTGATCAAAAGACAGAAAGAGAATATACCTTATACAATTCTCATCTTAAGAATGTATTGACATCATTCCTCCTTAATTTCTTCCAATTTATCTTTCGAGTAAGTACCACACTTGAATTTATCAAAGTATTACATAATATATATCAGGATATATAGTTTAACTAGTTTTATCAAGTAGCATTACTATAACAATCAAAATTGTGAAAAATATACCTGCACTTTGATCCATCTAATTTTTTTAGCTTTACTCTTTGGTCCTCTTGCTTGTCTTTGTGATCAAAATATTTGTATAGCTCTAACATAATACAAACGAATATTTAGAATAATCTCACAAAATAAATAAAGATAATTATTCAGAACAATCTCATCACTTACGTATCAACCATCTTCTTCATATATGGATATTTTGTTTGATCACCATCAAATGAATCCAGATAATACACTATTTCTTTTATCGGATTAAACGCAACCAACAACCAGTGTCCACTATAAAATAAGACAAAAGTTTAGATGGAAATGTTATATAGAATGTCAAAAAACGAATAATTATAATAAATGAAATTAGAATGAGATCTAACCCATGGCCAATATTATATGGCAAAAAATACAACTTTTCTGTATCTATGACCATAAATGCTTGGACTAACTAATCTTTGACTACATCTAGAGCGTGATAGATTAACCTTGCATTGATACAGCTAGAAGATAAGAATGAGAATCTTTCTGTCAATTGATACGGGACCAACAACTTGTTATACAATAACCTTAAATAAAAACATAATCAACATTAGAATAGTCATTCAAATGAGCAAATTAATTGTTCAACAACATGAGATTTTGGGAGGCCAATGGATTGAACATTGGACAAATATTCAATACAAAACTTAACTGCTTCTTCAACAATGTATCGCTCAGCAATACATCCCTCTAATCGACTTCGGTTTTTCATATACTCTTTCAATATTTTCATATAACATTCAACAGGGTACATCCATCTCATATAAGCTAATCCACACAATTGTGTCTCTTTCACAAGATGAACAACTAGATTTACCATTATGTCAAAAAAATGATGAAGGAAAATACATTTCAAGCTCACACAAAGTAATAACTATTTCTTTTTGCAATGTTGGTAAGATCGCAGGATCGATCGCCTTACTACAAATTGACCTGAAGAAAAAACACAATTTAGTTATTGCGCTTCTTACTTTTTTTGGAAAAATAGAACGTATACCTATTGGTAGAAAGTGTTCCGTTATAACATGGAAATCATGTGTCTTTAAACTCTTTAACTTGATGTTTTTCATAGACCCAAGTCTTCTAATATCTGAAGAGTATCCTTTTGGAACTTTAACTTCACTTAGAAACTTACACAATATCGTTTTCTCCTTTCTATATAAAGTAGAAGCAGCAGGTGGTAGGTATGTTCGATTTCCTTTCTTCAAGGGTCCTAATTCATTTCTTATTCCCATCTTTACCAAGTTCATTTCTTACTTGTATATTGAGTAGCGTACCAATAACACTTTCAAATACATTTTTTTCAATATGCATAACATCAAGAAAATGTCTTACATACAATGACATCTAACACGACAATTAAAAAAAAGACCTCTTCTTCTACCCACGAGTGACAAGCGTATGAGCAAAAAGCTTGCCAAACTTTGTACTCACATCTTTCACCTTTTCAAAAATTGGTTCACCTGTCAATGTAGGTGGAGCTCTACGTTGTTTTGAATTTCCATGGAATGCTTTTCTCCACCCATGGTAGTGATGATTAGAATTTAAGAATCTACGATGACCAAGAAAGACTTTCTTTTGACCAAACTCCAATCGCGTCTAATATGTGTTTTCTTTACAAATAGAACACACACATTGACCTTTAATGCTATACCCCGATAGATTTCTATATGGTGGAAAATCATTAATTGTGCCAAACAACATCGCCCTCAAATTGAAACTTTCTTTCCAATATCCATCATAAACCTCCACACCATTCTCCCACAAACTCTTTAAGACTTCAATTAAAGGTGTCAAGTATACGTCTATGTCATTCCCTGGTTGTTTAGGACCAGAAATTAACATAGATAATATCATGTACTTACGCTTCATACATAGCCATGGAGGTAGGTTATAAATCATAATAATCACAGGCCATGTGGAATGTGAGATACTTTGCAGACCATACGGGTTCATTCCATCAGTAGATAATGCCAAGCGAAGGTTTCTCGCTTCTTCTCCAAAATTAGGATACTCATGATCAATTTTCATCCACTGTGGTGAATCTGCTGGATGTCGATACTTTCCATCTATAATTCTATCATTTGTATACCAAGTCAAGTGTTTTGCATCTGTTTCACTACGAAACATGTGTCTAAATATTAGAGTTATAGGAAAATACCATAACACTTTTGCCAGGGACAACTTTTTCTTATACCGAGATACATCGGATTTAAGACACTCATTTAATGACGCATATTCATTTCTAAAGAAAATGAAATCATTTGGACTAGCATGTATCTTATCATAGCTCATGCGAATAGAGCACAACATTTATTTGGCTTCATAGGTTCGATTGGGAAGACCATTATCTTCTAGAAGCATCTCTTTCGTAAGAGCTAATAACTCTATGAAACTTTTATCTGACCATCCATTGACCGCCTTTAAGTTGTACAACATTAATACCGTAGACAATCTTGTGAAAGTAGTGCAACCTTTATACAACGGTTTCTTAGCATCGCTTACCAACCTCTCAAACATTTTGGGACAATCCTGAAGATCTTATTCAAGTGCTTTTGCAATCTCTTCGACTCGATCATAGTCGTATGTATCTGTGCCATTGTCGTTTGAAGCATAGGTCGTATTATTCCCCGGTTCAACATTTCGTTACTTATCTCACCATGTAATGTCCAACATGTATAACTTTGATCAATTCCATGCCTCTTTAAATGCGATTCCAACTGAACTGCGTCAATTCGACGCCCATAACAGCAACCTAAGCAAGGACACATGATCTTACTGGGGTCTTTGGCGTGTTCAACAGGAAACTTAACGAATTTTGATACCCCATTCTCGTACTCTTTTGACAATCAATTGGAAGACATCCATTTTTTATCCATACTAATTAAGTAGGCTAAACTAAACTAAGTAAGCTAAACAACAATAGTGATTACTTGTAGCAATTGTAGAGAAGTCAACAATTTCTAGAACTACAGAGTAAGATTCTTGGAAACGATCACAATTTTACTCTTCACAAGCAACCCCTATAACAAATTCACAATGTTAGTAGCTGATGGTGTACCTAATATAACAACTTTATCACTTAAGTTCAAACAATTATTCAACAACATCACAATATTCAATAATTAATTTGTGAATATCCAAACATCAACAATTAATTCAATCAACAACATCAACAATATTCAACAATTAATTCAAGTTTCCATCAACAACAACATTAACATATATAAAAAAATTAACATACAAAATTAATTCATGTTTTCATCAACAACATCAACATCAACATCAACATTAACAACATCAACATTAACAACATCAACAACAACATTCTCGTTACTTAATTCAAGTTTCCATCAACAACAAAAACATTAAACTATATACAAAATTCACATACAAAATTAATACATGTTTCCATTAACATCAACAACATCACAATATTCAACAATTAATTCGTGAATATTCAAACATCAACAGTTAATTCAATCAACAACATCAAAAATATTCAACAATTAATTCAAGTTTCCATCAACAACAATATTAACATATATACAAAATTAACACACAAAATTAATTCAAGTTTTTATCAACAACATCAATAATAACATTCTCGTTACTTAATTCAACTTTCCGTCAATAGCAATAACATTAAAATATATACAAAATTAACATACAAAATTATTTCATCTTTTCATTAACATCAACAACATCACAATATTCAACATTAACATTAACATTAACATCAACAACAATCAATATTAACATCAACATTTAACAACAACATATATCAACAATAATATTAACATATTAACATCAACATAGCATCAACATATAATATTTAACATCAACATTAACATCAACAACATCACAATATTCAACATTAACATTAACATTAACATCAACAACAATCAACATTAACATCAACATTTAACAACAACATATATCAACAATAATATTAACATATTAACATTAACATAACATCAACATATAACATTTAACATCAACATTAACATCAACAACATCAACATCATCTTCACTATTTCCACAACCAAAAAACTCAACAAACCATAACCATGAAAATGAAGAAAATGCATAAATACCTTGAAAATGGTGGAAGTGGTAAGACAAATGGAGGGATACGGCGGTTGGACAGATGGAGGGAGTATGACGGAGGGATATGGCGGTCGAACAGATGGAGGGAGTATGACGGAGGGAGACGATGGTGGGACAGACGGACGAAGGGAGTATGAAGGACGGAGTATGGTGGTTGGAGAGATGGACAAAGGGAGTAGGGTTTTGTCTTGAGAAAGGGAAAGAATACACGAACGAGAGAAAGAAAGAACACAGTGTATAGTCTGAAATCAAAATAGTGTTTTATTTTTAAAAAATTAAATACCTATAGCAGTGCTTTTGTAAACCTCCTATAGCAGTGCTTTCTCCTTAAAATCGCTTTCATAACCCCCACTTTTAGCAGCGTTTCTCCTTAAAAGCGATTTCGTAACCCCCACCTTTAGCAGTGCTTTAGAAAAACACTCTCTAAAGTCTACCTAAGGTAGGACCTATAGCAGCGCTTTTAGAAAGCACTTTCGTATCCCCTCTATAACAGCACTTTTAGAAAGTGCTTTCGTATCCCCCCCATTTAGCAGCGCTTTCTTAAAAGCGCTTTCTATTGTATTGCAAACCAACGAACTTTAGCAGTGCTTTTAAGAAAGCTCTTTCTAAAGCCAACCCTTTTTTCCTTCTTTTTTTTAAAATCTTTAGCAGCGCTTTTATAGAAAGCGCTGTCTTTGATGTGCTGCCAAAAATCATTTTTGGCGTAGTGAGAAGTCAATGATACCAATCCTGTCAGGGAACAACACTGAGCTTACCCTGCTGATGGGGAATATCCTTCAATTTTAACCTGCTGGAGATAAGTGTACGTCGTTGCTGGTGAAATACTTTAGATCTGATAATAGGACTCTGTGGGGAGGAAAAAACTCTGTTGTGGGAAGACAAAAAGTCTTCTGCTGAACAAATGTCTGATTGCATATCAACACCCTTCTACTTGGAGTAGTTAACCTTTAGAATACTCACCGGGGAGTACAAACCAAATTGGATGGGGAACAAACTCCTAAACTCCTGTTGGTGAGAAATAAAGCTCTACTGGGGAGAGGATCATGTCATCCTGCAAACAAACAATAAGCAATATGATGTTTTATATGTGAAATGGCTACCTCAGTTACCATTCATGACACCCATCTTTCAAGAAAATTCGATGTTTTCAATATGCTCGATAAAGCCCCAATGTCTTCACATGTAATGTTTACCAAAAATATCAGACATTTTTGCAAATAAAACAGTAAAAGTAAAAACAAGAATGAATAGCTTTTTGAGTGAAATGAATACTTTATTGATTGAAGTGGCCTGTAAATAGGCAAGTTACAATTTGGATGCAATTCCTGAAAAGAGGTAATTGCGCAAAAAGTACAAACGTAAATATACAAAAATGTCGGCAATATGGAAACAGGTAACACCATGTGTCGATTCAGCTATGACCTGTATGTCTTCAACCTTCACAAATGCTTTTCCTTCTGAAAAGACTGGCTGAACTGATTCTTATCCTTCGGGATCTCCATATATCAAGATGAACTCACAAATCAAACACAGACTGCAGTCATTTGCTTTCAAATCCCTAAGTTTTGCTTGGATTGCCCTTGCGGGTTTTCAATCCACCGGGATACCCATTTTTGCCAAAGTCGCCCTTTCAGGTTTTCAACTTTAGGGGTTTATTTTTATTTTATTTTATCCCTACTATTTACCCGACACTTTTCCTTTTATGGTTTGCCGGGATGCCCCATTTTTGTCTGGACTTCTCTTTTTCTATCCAGCGGGTCTCTTTTAAGAAAAGTATTTTTTTGACTACGTCTGCATTCACAGGGGACGTAAAGCCTTCGCCATCCATAGTTGATAGTAATAAAGCTCCACCAAAAAAAACCTCTCTTACCACGTACAGACCTTCATAGTTTGGAGTCCATTTGCCCCTATGATCTGTCTGAGGAGGAAGGATCATTTTCAAAACCAAGTCACCTGTCTAGAAGCACCGAGGATGCACTTTCTGATCAAAGGCTTTCTTCAACCTGGCTTGCACCCATTAAGCTTCGTCAAGCTTCACATCAGCCAACACTCTTAAAGAAGGAATTTCAACTTCTAATGGTAGGACTGCTTTTGTACCATACACTAGTGAGAAAGGAGATTCCCCTGTTGATGTACGTACCAAAGTTTGATAACCGTGTAGAGCAAAAGGAAATATCTCATGCCAATCCTTGTAGGTTACCACCATCTTTTGCACAATATTCTAGATGTTCTTGTTTGCTGCCTCAACAATGCCATTCATCTTCAAATGATATGGAGAAGAATCGTGATGTTCAATCTTGAAACTCTGACATAGCTCCTTCATCATCTTGTTGTTCAAATTTGAACCATTATCAGTAATGATTCGCTCTGGGATTCCATAACTACAAATGATGTATTTCTTTATAAATCGAGCAACTACCTGTCTTATGACATTAGCAAAGGAAGCTTCCTCCACCCACTTCGTAAAGTAATCAATGGCAACCAGAATAAAATAGTGCCCATTAGAAGCAGTCGGCTCAATCTTTCCAATCATATCAATGCCCCACATTGCAAAGGGCCAAGGAGATGTCAACACGTTCAGAGGGTTAGGTGGTACGTGCACCTTATCAGCATAAATTTGGCATTTATGGAATTTTCTGGTGTATTTGAAATAATCAGATTCCATAGTCATCCAATAATACCCAGCTCTCAACAGATTTTTGGCTATTACATATCCACCGACATGAGTATTAAAGGAACCCTCGTGAACTTCTTCCACCAACAGGCTTGCTTCGTGTTCATCAACACAACATAACAAGACCATGTCGAAGTTTCTTCTATACAATACATCATCCTTGTTCAAATAGAAGTTGCCGACTAGCCTCCTCAGAGTCTTCTTATCCTTGCTAAATGCCCTAGACGGGTACTCTTGAGTCTTGAGAAAGTGCTTGATGTCAAAATACCAAGGCTTCCCATCTGACGCCTCTTCAAATTCAAACATAAAGGCAGGTCAGTAAAGATGCACGATGGTGATTGTTGGAAATTCATTCCAGAAATTCACTTTGTACATTGAGGATAACGTAGCCAACGTGTCTGCCATTTGATTTTCAGCCCTAGGCACATGATGAAACTCAACTCTGTCAAAGAAAGGTAGCAGTCTTCTAGTATAATTCTTGTATGGCACCAAGTTTTCCTGTCGAGTCTCCCATTCTCCCTTGATCTGATTCACAACTAGCGCTGAATCGCCATATACATCAATATTTTTTATCCTCAGATCAATGGCCTCTTCGAAACCCATAATGCACGCTTCATATTTTGATTCGTTATTAGTGCAAGCAAACGTCAATCCGGTAGTGAATGGTATGTGAGGACTATGAGGAGTTATAATGATTTCCTCGATCCTATTTCCATATGCGTTAACATCACTTTCGAAAACTAACTTCCACTAAGGTCCAATCTCAGGATCCTCGTCAGGCAAAGGCTCATCAAAGTCTTTCTTCTTCAGAAACATGATGTCTTCATTTGGAAATTCAAACTTCATCAGTTGATAGTCTTCAATTGGTTATCCAGCAAGATATTTTGACAACACACTTCCCTTAATGGCTTTTTGGGAAACATACTGAATGTGATCAGATCCATCTTTGATATCAACATGGTTATGTGATTTAACATGTACTATCTCAAGCGCTTAGCTCCCGAAAAAAGTGCACAACATATTTTTTCTAACATCGAGTACCTTGACTCGCATTCAGTGAATTTCTTACTTAGGTAGTAGATAACGTGTTCTTTCCTACCTGTCTCGTCGTGTTAACTGAGCACACATCCCATTGAATTCTTAAGAACCGTTAGATACATGATCAGAAGTATCCCTACTATTGGATACATTAATATCGGAGGTTCTTGCAAATATTCTTTTATCTTTTCAAAAGCTTTCTGACAATTTTCGTTCCATCTGACCGCTTGATCTTTTCTTAGCAGTTTGAATATAGGCTCACAAGTGGTTGTAAGATGATAGATGAACCTTGCAATGTAGTTCAATCTCCCTAAGAAAATATGAACCTATTTTTCCGTCCTCGGCTCAGGAATTTCTTGAATAACTTTGATTTTTGCAGGATCTACCTCAATACCCCTCTCACTAACAATGAAACCTAGCAGCTTTCCAGATCTCACCCTGAAGGTGCACTTATTAGGATTCAACCTCAAATTGAATTTCCTCAATCTTTCAAACAGTTTTAGATGATTGACCAAATGTCTTTCCTCCGTCTGTGACTTTGCAATCATGTTATAAACATAGACTTCAATCTCTTGATGAATAATATCATGAAAGAGAGTCATCATCGCCCACTGATAGGTTGCCCTAACGTTTTTCAATCCAAATGGAATCACCTTATAGCAAAAAGTCCCCCATGGTGTAAATGAAAGTAGTTTTCTCCATGTCCTCCGGGGCCTTTTTGATTTGGTTATACCCAGAGAAGCCATCCGTGAAGGAAAACACAGAATATTGAGCGGTGTTATCAACCAACACGTCAATATGGGGGAGCGGGAAATCGTCTTTAGGGCTCGCTCTATTCAGATCTCTATAATAAACACACATCCTGACCTTTCCATCTTTTTTAGGTACAGAAACAATGTTAGCGACCCACAGAGGATAGTTTGTGACAACAAGAAAGCCGATCTCTAACTGCTCTTGAACCTCTTCTTTAATCTTGATTTCCATGTCAAGTCTCGTCCTTCTCAATTTCTATTTCACTAACAGACATTCTTCTCGGAAAGGCAACCGGTGTACCACAATATCTATATCCAGCCCAGGAATTTCTTGGTAAGACCAAGCGAAATATCCATATACTCATGGAGCATTTTAACTAATTTTCTCTTGTCTCAGGGATTCTAATGAATTAAGAGTATTCCTCAAGTGGCGGCATCAATTGGTAATCCGGAAAGGTGAAGCAGTGGTATAGCAGATCGTAGAACTGAACCAAATTTCTAAGAACCCCTTCTTCCATTCTAGTCTTCATAATACTCAAGAGTTTCCCGTACGTTTTCCCAAAATCTCCAGATACCGACATTTCTAGCTCTCTCAACTTTGTTGTATCACATTTCTTAAAGTTGTATTTCTTAGTGTTTCTTTTCCAAAAATCCATTATATCTAAGGTTTTGCGAAAATAAATCCACTGATTTTCAATAACGCAGTGCAACAAGATGAGATGCCATGATGATATGATGATATGATGCACACATATCACATCTACAAGTATAAACAATGCACAAATGCATATGCGAACAAGCAAGGGTCCTAGGTTCGGGGTTATGAGCATGAAGCCAGGGTATACCCTCCCAAATGACATGTACCAAGGTGTTCATTGTACTTGAAGAACGGGTTCTATCAAGAGTTCCCAGAGTCATAGATAAATCCTTCGGATATTATCAACCAACACGACTACTCACGTGGGTCAAAAATATTTTCGAGATAAACTCGTATGAGTGTAGTATCGCATAACAAATATTTTGGGACTACTCTCTCATAGTCACCGCACTACGTCCTAAAATGTCCAAGTGGGGTAAATGGATAACTAAAGGTCCTCAGTTTCACGGACTCTTGGGTTGAAACAACTAATGAAATGCATGAATACTCATACACCATTAATTATCTCAAGGAGGTCTCAACTGAGCGTGGTTACATCATATGTCAAACATGTTAGGACTACTCCCAACAGTCAACTATTGATCATACCACATCCTATAATATGTGTACGCTCAAGTTCGGGTTAGGACTTATATCACCACTCAAGGTATCACCAAAATGATCCAATGCAAACACACAATGATATATTCACAAATATACATGTATAGGCAAACATACAGAGATATAGCATACAATCACATAAAATGGGCTAAACCCTCAATTAATCCCCAGTGAAGTTTCCATTTCTGTTGCAGTGAGAATCGGATATCAAGCTATTGATTAGGTTGAATCTTAATTTATTGAAATTCACCACCGAGCTTTGATTTATCCAAATGAAAGGTTAAAGAAAGAAAAACCTTTTGGGCGATATAACAACAACACTAGAGTTTCGGGGGTCGGGGTTGGTTATGCTTATGGTAGTTCTGACATCCTAAACAATTGTAGTACTCTACAGGAACCTTTTGTGTATATGTATGCTAAGTTATTTAAGTTGTTTGCTAGGCTCATGGGATCAAGGTTAAGGTAAATACCTAAGGATAGTTCTAAGTTTGCTCGCAAAGATATCGCATCTTATGCCTACGTATCCTTACTAGGATGGAATCAGAGCAACCGTAGTTCACCTCACTAAGGTTCAGGAATACTTAACTATGGTCAAGACTCCAAGGGGGAACAAACATAACAATGTTTGTATAAAGTTTGACAAAGCTCTCTAGATCTAAGTTTAACACTCAAAGGGATTGACTTTGATAATGATCCTTACAGAGAGTTAACAAACTCTATCTTAAAGTTCTAATGAAGGATACTCCTAACAAGGGGTAGGTCTCTAGACTTAAAACAAAGTCTAAAGGATATAGGTTCTAACTTAACTAAGTTAAAGGACCTAATGAGTTAAACAAGTCAAGGGGGGGGGGGGTAATGAGTTATCTATGACAGTGAAGTCAATAGAGAGACTTTCCTTTGGAATAAGGGATAACAAGGCAATTGGATAAGAGCTAACAAGCTACATAACTTGGGGGAACTTAACAAAGCCTAAGCACACATATGCATTTACTCAAACATGATGAAGATATAAAGTAATGGTAACAACCAAGAAATATAAGGGCAAGCCTGTGACAATATTAAGCAAAGATGATAAGAAGGCGACTTGATGAGAAATGACAAGTTCCATTACTGGGGAAACAAACTTGATAAAGATAAACAAGTAGGATCAATTAACAAACTGAACACAAAAAAAGCATGGTAACAACCAAGGTTTTATGATTTAACATTACAATGTTCAAAGATCATGAAGGTAACAACCAACAACGGCAAACATGAAACATGTTTAATGTAACACCCCCTTTCTATACCCCCAAATAATACATTTAATCATTTAGGCACTTATTTAATATTTCATCAGAGTAATTCATAACACGGTATAAAAAGAGTATGCCACATTATACTTGAAATTAAACATACATACAACACCTGCTCATATAGATATGCAACAATGGGCAACACACAATCTAGGAACTTCTTCCTTTTTACCCACGTCTCAAATATTTAGAATAAAAGCGGAAAATCTAAACGTTTGAATCACCACCAACATGTATTCACATACATACATATTCACATCATTCCGTCTAATACATCAACAACAGTCATGTTTACAAAACATGCAGCACCAATAAAACATATACTAATGTATTCATCAAAATAGCCCAAGGCTTCCCTATGCTACCCGGTGTTACAAATCAGAGCCATCTGACCAAAACAAAATGAAGACACGCTTCACAAAAAGGGATCACCAGCACCTAATCTGCAATGCCTCATAGAGCATCATAAAATAGCAGAAGGGTGAGAAACAATATCATAATAAACAATGCATAAATCATATATATACATATGCACAAACAAAGAATACACCTATTCTTTGTTCCTCACCACAAATCATTATCCCTCGTCATATACACCGCAATGTACATTTACACAAATAATGGATAATCACCCGACATATTTAATATACACATATCCATAATTTCATTCAATACACACAAACATACACAATATGTTTATTTCATCACCAATTCACATAAACATCTCTATACATGTTTATTTTCACCAATGCATCATATAAAGATGATTATGAAACTCATAGAGACCGACTCACGACTCTATGCAGATGCAAATGCGGTACCGACTCAATTCAACAGGTTCAATTGAAGAACCAAAATGGAACCATCGCTCGTTACCGAAGTAACTCCCCGTCGGGCCTACGATGTTCACCCATTGCTCACACCCCACATGGGCACACAATGTTTATGGATTGCTCACACCCCACATGGGCACACAACCCGATTGCTCACACCCCACATGGGCACACAATCGTTCTGCAGATTTTACGCGAAATCAAATATAACCATCACTCACACCCCACATGGGCACACGAGGTTCTGCAGATCCTACACGGGATCAAATAGCACAAATGCATATTATGATGCTTCACATGCAAACATGACTCAGTCAACTATAAACAATCACTCACACCTCACATGGGCACACAAGGCTTCTATAGATCCTACACGGGATCAATCAACACAAAATGCATACATGTTTATAAACATACTCATGCATTTATCACATTTCATTGCATACATTCGTTATGCATTCACAACATATATATCACAATGCATATATATATTCATCATTGAATTCACACCATTTCATACATGGTTTCCATTCACAATCAATTTCATCATGCATTTCTATTCAATTCAAGCAAATGCACAAAATTGCCAAACGGCCACATTTCACACTCGATTCATTCACTAGGATTCACGCCTTACGGCTACCCACAACACAACAATTAATAACACATCATTTATCCATACGAGACGAGACCGATCACAATCGGACGCTCTAGCTAATATAAGCTCTTCTCACTCAAAATCATTAATTTCAATTAATCGGTAAAATCCGCTAAAAGTCGGATAAAAATAATATTTCTTTTCACCAAGTTGTAGAACATATTATTAGCTTTAGTTTGATATAAAGAACGTCAAAATCCGATAAACGGTGAAAACGTTATGAATTTTCAAAGTTTTGAAATAAATTATTTTCTCACACTTACAGTGTTAATCGGTTAACTCATATGGTTAACCGATTAACCACTCCAAAAACTCAGTTTTTAGGCCCCCAACTCTGTGTTAATCGGTTAACGTATATGGTTAACCGATTAACACCTGAAAAACTCAGAAAAACAGCTACGGGTTTGAGCTTAAAACCCTCAAAAACCCGACCGATTAAATAGTTTTCACCCGATTAAATACCTATCTATCCTTACTAATCATATACGGATATATTAGGGTCATAAAACTCAACTTTTGCGACATTCTATTTCCACTCAAAATCTTAACCTCAATTTAACCGAAAATGGTGAAACTCGAAATATCACCCGATTCTCACCAAACTAGTTTCAATACTCTTAGTCTAACATATCCCGACTAAGCTTCAAAGGTTATTCTCGATTCTAACCGTTAAACAATGATTTCTACCGATTAAACCAACTTCAACCTAGAAATGGAAAGTGTAGAAAAACTACCAAACAATCCACACAACACATACATGATCATACACATGGATAGAATAATAAAGTTCCACACCCTTACCCGACTAATCGACAGCTTGGATGTTGATTCTTGATGATTCTAGGTTTTTGTTTCTCTTCGTCCTCTTTCTCTTCTCTTCTCTTGTTCTTTCTCTTTTCTTTCTCTCTAACTCTCTCTATTTCTTTCTTTCTATTTTCTCTCCAATTCCTCTTATACTTTTCCCCTCAATTCTATTTCTATCAAAAGACCAAAATACCCTCCAATCTAAATTTTACCCGAAACTCTCCGAAACGGTAAAATATTAAAACATACTATATTAACACATCAAATTCACAATTAAAACAATTATTACTCAAATAAATTAAAACACTCAATAAAATGAAATAATCAAAATCGGGGCGTTACAACTCTCCCCCACTTTAGAAAATTTCGTCCTCGAAAATATTACCTGATTCAAACAAGTATGGATATGAATCTCGCATCCCACTTTCCAATTCCCAAGTCATATTGCCTTCAGTAGCGCCTCCCCACGCTACTTTCACAAGCGCAATATCCTTACCTCTAAGTTTCTTAACTTCACGATCCAGAATCCTAACCGGTAAAACTTCCACCGTAACGTTATCTCTCACCTCAACCTCGTCCATAGGAACCACATGTGACGGATCCGAAACATACTTCCAAAGTTGCGAAACATGGAACACATCATGCAAATTCGAAAGATTCGGAGGCAACGCCACACGATAAGCCACAACACCTACTCGTGCAGTAATCTGATACGGACCAATAAAACGAGAAGTCAACTTCTTCGACTTCAAAGCACGACCCACACCCGTAACCGGTGTAACTCTGAAAAATACATGGTCGCCTTCCTGAAATTCAAGATGCTTCCTTCTCTTGTCATGGTAGCTCTTTTGTCTATTCTGAGAAGCTTTCATCTTCTCCCGAATAAACTTCACTTTCTCCGCAATTTGTTGTACCAACTCCGGACCAACTACCGACCTCTCACTGGTTTCATGCCAACACAAAGGTGTTCGACATCTCCGGCCATATAAAGCCTCAAATGGCGCCATACCAATACTTGCATGAAAACTATTATTATAGGTGAACTCAATCAATGCCAAATAACTATCCCATGCACCACCTTGCTCTAGCACACAAGCACGCAAAAAATCTTCCAGTGATTGAATTGTCCTCTTGGTTTGACCATCCGTCTGAGGATGATACGCCGAGCTCAATCTCAACTTAGAACCCAAAGCACTTTGTAAACTTTCCCAAAATCTTGACGTAAATCTAGGATCCCTATCCGACACAATACTCTTAGGAACTCCATGCAACTTCATTATCACGTGAACGTAAATCTCAGCTAACTTTTCCAAAGGATAACTAATATCAATTGGAACAAAGTGAGAAGATTTAGTAAGCCTATCAACAATTACCCAAATAGCATTATGTCCTCTTTGCGTATTCGGTAATCCCGTAACAAAATCCATGGATATACTATCCCACTTCCATTCCGGAATGTCTAACGGTTGCATCAACCCACTAGGCTTCTGATGCTCCACCTTAGATTTCTGACAAGTCAAGCACGAATACACAAAACGAGCAACATCCCGCTTTAACCCGAACCACCAAAAAATCTTCTTCAAATCTTGATACATCTTATTCGCACCCGGATGAATACTCAAGTTGCTTCGGTGTCCTTCCTCCAATATCATCTTTTTCAATTCCGAATCATCGGGAATACAAATACGACCACAAAACCTCAAAACTCCAAAATCATCAACTTTGTAATCTTCACTTTCATTCATCATCAAATCAACAAACTTCAAATCTAACTTTTGTTTTTCACAAACGGTCGCAAGAAAATCATTCGTAACATGCAACATACCAAGTTTCACACTTACCGGCGTCATGTCACAAACAAAACTCAAGTCTCTGAAATCTTCCAAAAGTTCCCATTCTTTTACCATCAACGCGGACATATGTAACAATTTCCGACTTAAGGCATCGGCCACCACATTCTCCTTACCCGGATGGTAATTCAAACCAAAGTCATAATCTTTCAAAAGTTCTAACCATCTCCTTTGCCTCATGTTCAATTCTTTCTGATTGAATAAATACTTCAACTCTTGTGATCACTAAAGACTTCAAATCTTGCACCATAAAGATAATTTCTCCAAATTTTCAAAACAAACACCACGGCCGCTAATTCCAAGTCATGGGTAGGATAATTCTTTTCATGCACTCTCAACTGTCTCGAAGCATAAGCCACAACCTTTCCATCTTGCATCAAAACACCACCTAAACCTGTCAATGACGCATCACAATACACCACAAAAGGATTCGTAGGATTCGGCAAAATCAAAACCGGCATCGTCGTCAACCGTCTCTTAAGTTCCGTGAAACTCTCTTCACAATGAATATCCCAAACAAAAGCTTTTCCTTTACAAGTCAACTGTGTCAAAGGAAGTGCCAACTTCAAAAATCCCTCAATGAATCTCCGATAATAACCCGCCAATCCTAAAAAGCTTCGGATTTCAGTGACCGACTTAGGAGTCTCCCATTGTCTCACTGCATCAATCTTGGATGAATCAACACTAATTCCACTACCGGAAATAATATGCCCAAGAAAACTGACTTCCGACAACCAAAACTCGCACTTAGACAACTTAGCATACAATTGCTTTTCCTTCAAAATTTGCAACACAATCCTTAAATGGTCTTCATGCTCCACTTGAGACTTAGAATAAATCAAAATATCGTCGATGAATACAACCACGAAACGATCCAACTACTCATGAAAAATACGATTCATGTATTCCATAAACACACCCGGCGCATTAGAAACTCCAAATGGAATCACGAAGTACTCGTAATGACCATACCGTGTCCTAAAGGCTGTCTTCTGAATATCTTTCTTTTTCACGCGAATTTGGTGATAACCTGATCTCAAATCAATCTTACTAAAAACACGTGCACCAACCAATTGGTCCATTAAATCATCGATCCTTGGAAGCGGATACTTGTTCTTAATTGTCACCTTGTTCAACTGCCGATAATCAATACACAAACGCATGCTTCCATCCTTTTTTTTCACTAACAACACCGGAGCACCCCAAGGTGAAACACTAGGCCTTACAAATTTCTTGTCCAACAAGTCATTCAATTGTTTCTTCAATTCTACCAACTCCGATGCCGACATACGATACGGTGCCATTGAAACTGGTCTAGTACCCGGAACTAGATCAATGGAAAATTCAACTTCTCTTTCCGGCGGTACATCCGTAATATCCTCCGGAAACACTTCTGGAAAGTCACACACCACTGGAAAAACATCAAGTTCCATCTTACTCTCTACGGATAAAGATGCAAATAAACCGAACAATTGAGCTTCATCCGCTAAAAGTTTCTTCAACTCTTTAGTGGATAGAAAACTCACCTCTTCATCATCTTCCAAAGAAGGAAACCTTACTAACTTGTGATAGCAATCTATATGAACTCGATTAAACTGCAACTAGTTCATATCGAAGATTACGTCCAAACCTTCCAAAGGTAAACACACCAATTCCATAACAAAGTCTCTACCATACATGGTCAGAGGACAACTTACACACATCGAGGACGTAGTTACCGACCCCGAAGCAGGAGTCTCAATAACCATCTCACCACTCCAAGAAGTCACAAACAAGTTCAAACGCTTAGCGCACTCATGAGAAATGAATGAATAAGTCGCTCCCGTATCAATAATAGCAATTAAAGGCATACTATTAATAAAGCATATACCTTTAATCAGATGGTCTGCACTGGTAGTATCCTTCCCAGCTAAAGCAAACACTTTACCTCCTGCCTGAGCTTGCTTCGGCTTAGTACACTTAGTACTAATATGCCCCATTTCACCGCAATTAAAAAATTTCACCGCATTCCTTCTACAATCAGTTGTAGCATGATCAAAACCTCTACAGTTAGAACACTTTGCTACGGTCTTTCCGCAATCAAAAAACTTATGTCCCATCTCACCACACTTGAAGCACTTAATCATACCGGAACCTCCACCTCCAGATCTCCTATCAAATTTTCCCCTATGTTTGCTCTTATCAACAGGCGTCACATACGACCCACTCCTTACTTGTTGTTTCCCTCTCCTCTCATTCACACTCTTATAATGTGTGGAACAAGCTTTGCTATCCTATTCAAAAATCCTACAACATTCGACCAAATCCGAAAACCTTCGAATTCTTTGATAACCCACCGCTTGCTTAATTTCAGGGCGCAAGCCATTCTCATACTTAATACATTTAGAAAACTCTGTCATCACTGCCGCATAATGAGGGTGAAATTGAACCAATTCCACAAACCTCGTCGTGTAGTCTACCACGGACATGTTGCCTTGCTTCAACTCTAGAAATTCCATTTCTTTCTTCCCCTTCACACTTTTGGGGTAATACTTTCTCAAGAATTTCGTACGAAACAAATCCCAAGTGATTGTTTCCTCATTCACCTCAATAACTTGTCTCATACCGACCCACCAGTCGTTGGCTTCTTCCCTCAGCATGTGAGTCCCAAGTCTCACCTTGTTTCCCTCAACACAATTCATAACTCTGAAAACTCTTTCGATCGCTTTTAGCCAAATCTGAGCACCGTCAGGATCGAATCTTCCTTTGAAGACCGGCAGCTGATTCTTCCTGAACTCATCATTCTCATTCGTATTCCCACGTCTCAAATATTTAGAATAAAAGCGGAAAATCTAAACGTTTGAATCACCACCAACATGTATTCACATACATACATATTCACATCATCCCGTCTGATACATTAACAACAGTCATGTTTACAAAACATACAACACCAATAAAACATATACTAATGTATTCATCAAAATAGCCCAAGGCTTCCTATGCTACCCGGTGTTACATATCAGAGCCATCTGACCAAAACAAAATGAAGACACGCTTCACAAAAAGGGATCACCAGCACTAATCTGCAATGCCTCATAGAGCATCATAAAACAGCAGAAGGGTGAGAAACAATATCATAATAAACAATGCATAAATCATATATATACATATGCACAAACAAAGAATACACCTATTCTTCGTTCCTCACCACAAATCATTATCCCTCGTCATATACACCACAATGTACATTTACACAAATAATGGATAATCACCCAACATATTTAATATGCACATATCCATAATTTCATTCAATACACACAAACATACACAATATGTTTATTTCATCACCAATTCACATAAACATCTCTATACATGTTTATTTTCACCAATGCATCATATAAAGATGATTATGCAACTCATAGAGACCGACTCACGACTCTATGCAGATGCAAATGCGGTACCGACTCAATTCAACAGGTTCAATTGAAGAACCAAAATGGAACCATCGCTCGTTACCGAAGTAACTCCCCGTCGGGCCTACGATGTTCACCCATTGCTCACACCCCACATGGGCACACAATGTTTATGGATTGCTCACACCCCACATGGGCACACAACCCGATTGCTCACACCCCACATGGGCACACAATCGTTCTGCAGATTCTACGCGAAATCAAATATAACCATCACTCACACCCCACATGGGCACACGAGGTTCTGCAGATCCTACACGGGATCAAATAGCACAAATGCATATTATGATGCTTCACATGCAAACATGACTCAGTCAACTATAAACAATCACTCACACCTCACATGGGCACACAAGGCTTCTATAGATCCTACACGGGATCAATCAACACAAAATGCATACATGTTTATAAACATACTCATGCATTTATCACATTTCATTGCATACATTCGTTATGCATTCACAACATATATATCACAATGCATATATATATTCATCATTGAATTCACACCATTTCATACATGGTTTCCATTCACAATCAATTTCATCATGCATTTCTATTCAATTCAAGCAAATGCACAAAATTGCCAACGGCCACATTTCACACTCGATTCATTCACTAGGATTCACGCCTTACGGCTACCCACAGCACAACAATTAATAACACATCATTTATCCATACGAGACGAGACCGATCACAATCGGACGCTCTAGCTAATATAAGCTCTTCTCACTCAAAATCATTAATTTCAATTAATCGGTAAAATCCGCTAAAAGTCGGATAAAAATAATATTTCTTTTCACCAAGTTGTAGAACATATTATTAGCTTTAGTTTGATATAAAGAACGTCAAAATCCGATAAACGGTGAAAACGTTATGAATTTTCAAAGTTTTGAAATAAATTATTTTCTCACACTTACAGTGTTAATCGGTTAACTCATATGGTTAACCGATTAACCACTCCAAAAACTCAGTTTTTAGGCCCCCAACTCTGTGTTAATCGGTTAACGTATATGGTTAACCGATTAACACCTGAAAAACTCAGAAAAACAGCTACGGGTTTGAGCTTAAAACCCTCAAAAACCCGACCGATTAAATAGTTTTCACCCGATTAAATACCTATCTATCCTTACTAATCATATACGGATATATTAGGGTCATAAAACTCAACTTTTGCGACATTCTATTTCCACTCAAAATCTTAACCTCAATTTAACCGAAAATGGTGAAACTCGAAATATCACCCGATTCTCACCAAACTAGTTTCAATACTCTTAGTCTAACATATCCCGACTAAGCTTCAAAGGTTATTCTCGATTCTAACCGTTAAACAATGATTTCTACCGATTAAACCAACTTCAACCTAGAAATGGAAAGTGTAGAAAAACTACCAAACAATCCACACAACACATACATGATCATACACATGGATAGAATAATAAAGTTCCACACCCTTACCCGACTAATCGACAGCTTGGATGTTGATTCTTGATGATTCTAGGTTTTTGTTTCTCTTCGTCCTCTTTCTCTTCTCTTCTCTTGTTCTTTCTCTTTTCTTTCTCTCTAACTCTCTCTATTTCTTTCTTTCTATTTTCTCTCCAATTCCTCTTATACTTTTCCCCTCAATTCTATTTCTATCAAAAGACCAAAATACCCTCCAATCTAAATTTTACCCGAAACTCTCCGAAACGGTAAAATATTAAAACATACTATATTAACACATCAAATTCACAATTAAAACAATTATTACTCAAATAAATTAAAACACTCAATAAAATGAAATAATCAAAATCGGGGCGTTACAACTCTCCCCCACTTTAGAAAATTTCGTCCTCGAAAATATTACCTGATTCAAACAAGTATGGATATGAATCTCGCATCCCACTTTCCAATTCCCAAGTCATATTGCCTTCAGTAGCGCCTCCCCACGCTACTTTCACAAGCGCAATATCCTTACCTCTAAGTTTCTTAACTTCACGATCCAGAATCCTAACCGGTAAAACTTCCACCGTAACGTTATCTCTCACCTCAACCTCGTCCATAGGAACCACATGTGACGGATCCGAAACATACTTCCAAAGTTGCGAAACATGGAACACATCATGCAAATTCGAAAGATTCGGAGGCAACGCCACACGATAAGCCACAACACCTACTCGTGCAGTAATCTGATACGGACCAATAAAACGAGAAGTCAACTTCTTCGACTTCAAAGCACGACCCACACCCGTAACCGGTGTAACTCTCAAAAATACATGGTCGCCTTCCTGAAATTCAAGATGCTTCCTTCTCTTGTCATGGTAGCTCTTTTGTCTATTCTGAGAAGCTTTCATCTTCTCCCGAATAAACTTCACTTTCTCCGCAATTTGTTGTACCAACTCCGGACCAACTACCGACCTCTCACTGGTTTCATGCCAACACAAAGGTGTTCGACATCTCCGGCCATATAAAGCCTCAAATGGCGCCATACCAATACTTGCATGAAAACTATTATTATAGGTGAACTCAATCAATGCCAAATAACTATCCCATGCACCACCTTGCTCTAGCACACAAGCACGCAAAAAATCTTCCAGTGATTGAATTGTCCTCTTGGTTTGACCATCCGTCTGAGGATGATACGCCGAGCTCAATCTCAACTTAGAACCCAAAGCACTTTGTAAACTTTCCCAAAATCTTGACGTAAATCTAGGATCCCTATCCGACACAATACTCTTAGGAACTCCATGCAACTTCACTATCACGTGAACGTAAATCTCAGCTAACTTTTCCAAAGGATAACTAATATCAATTGGAACAAAGTGAGAAGATTTAGTAAGCCTATCAACAATTACCCAAATAGCATTATGTCCTCTTTGCGTATTCGGTAATCCCGTAACAAAATCCATGGATATACTATCCCACTTCCATTCCGGAATGTCTAACGGTTGCATCAACCCACTAGGCTTCTGATGCTCCACCTTAGATTTCTGACAAGTCAAGCACGAATACACAAAACGAGCAACATCCCGCTTTAACCCGAACCACCAAAAAATCTTCTTCAAATCTTGATACATCTTATTCGCACCCGGATGAATACTCAAGTTGCTTCGGTGTCCTTCCTCCAATATCATCTTTTTCAATTCCGAATCATCGGGAATACAAATACGACCACAAAACCTCAAAACTCCAAAATCATCAACTTTGTAATCTTCACTTTCATTCATCATCAAATCAACAAACTTCAAATCTAACTTTTGTTTTTCACAAACGGTCGCAAGAAAATCATTCGTAACATGCAACATACCAAGTTTCACACTTACCGGCGTCATTTCACAAACAAAACTCAAGTCTCTGAAATCTTCCAAAAGTTCCCATTCTTTTACCATCAACGCGGACATATGTAACAATTTCCGACTTAAGGCATCGGCCACCACATTCTCCTTACCCGGATGGTAATTCAAACCAAAGTCATAATCTTTCAAAAGTTCTAACCATCTCCTTTGCCTCATGTTCAATTCTTTCTGATTGAATAAATACTTCAACTCTTGTGATCACTAAAGACTTCAAATCTTGCACCATAAAGATAATTTCTCCAAATTTTCAAAACAAACACCACGGCCGCTAATCCCAAGTCATGGGTAGGATAATTCTTTTCATGCACTCTCAACTGTCTCGAAGCATAAGCCACAACCTTTCCATCTTGCATCAAAACACCACCTAAACCTGTCAATGACGCATCACAATACACCACAAAAGGATTCGTAGGATTCGGCAAAATCAAAACCGGCATCGTCGTCAACCGTCTCTTAAGTTCCGTGAAACTCTCTTCACAATGAATATCCCAAACAAAAGCTTTTCCTTTACAAGTCAACTGTGTCAAAGGAAGTGCCAACTTCAAAAATCCCTCAATGAATCTCCGATAATAACCCGCCAATCCTAAAAAGCTTCGGATTTCAGTGACCGACTTAGGAGTCTCCCATTGTCTCACTGCATCAATCTTGGATGAATCAACACTAATTCCACTACCGGAAATAATATACCCAAGAAAACTGACTTCCGACAACCAAAACTCGCACTTAGACAACTTAGCATACAATTGCTTTTCCTTCAAAATTTGCAACACAATCCTTAAATGGTCTTCATGCTCCACTTGAGACTTAGAATAAATCAAAATATCGTCGATGAATACAACCACGAAACGATCCAACTACTCATGAAAAATACGATTCATGTATTCCATAAACACACCCGGCGCATTAGAAACTCCAAATGGAATCACGAAGTACTCGTAATGACCATACCGTGTCCTAAAGGCTGTCTTCTGAATATCTTTCTTTTTCACGCGAATTTGGTGATAACCTGATCTCAAATCAATCTTACTAAAAACACGTGCACCAACCAATTGGTCCATTAAATCATCGATCCTTGGAAGCGGATACTTGTTCTTAATTGTCACCTTGTTCAACTGCCGATAATCAATACACAAACGCATGCTTCCATCCTTTTTTTTCACTAACAACACCGGAGCACCCCAAGGTGAAACACTAGGCCTTACAAATTTCTTGTCCAACAAGTCATTCAATTGTTTCTTCAATTCTACCAACTCCGATGCCGACATACGATACGGTGCCATTGAAACTGGTCTAGTACCCGGAACTAGATCAATGGAAAATTCAACTTCTCTTTCCGGCGGTACATCTGTAATATCCTCCGGAAACACTTCTGGAAAGTCACACACCACTGGAAAAACATCAAGTTCCATCTTACTCTCTACGGATAAAGATGCAAATAAACCGAACAATTGAGCTTCATCCGCTAAAAGTTTCTTCAACTCTTTAGTGGATAGAAAACTCACCTCTTCATCATCTTCCAAAGAAGGAAACCTTACTAACTTGTGATAGCAATCTATATGAACTCGATTAAACTGCAACTAGTTCATATCGAAGATTACGTCCAAACCTTCCAAAGGTAAACACACCAATTCCATAACAAAGTCTCTACCATACATGGTCAGAGGACAACTTACACACATCGAGGACGTAGTTACCGACCCCGAAGCAGGAGTCTCAATAACCATCTCACCACTCCAAGAAGTCACAAACAAGTTCAAACGCTTAGCGCACTCATGAGAAATGAATGAATGAGTCGCTCCCGTATCAATAATAGCAATTAAAGGCATACTATTAATAAAGCATATACCTTTAATCAGATGGTCTGCACTGGTAGTATCCTTCCCAGCTAAAGCAAACACTTTACCTCCTGCCTGAGCTTGCTTCGGCTTAGTACACTTAGTACTAATATGCCCCATTTCACCGCAATTAAAACATTTCACCGCATTCCTTCTACAATCAGTTGTAGCATGATCAAAACCTCTACAGTTAGAACACTTTGCTACGGTCTTTCCGCAATCAAAAAACTTATGTCCCATCTCACCACACTTGAAGCACTTAATCATACCGGAACCTCCACCTCCAGATCTCCTATCAAAGTTTCCCCTATGTTTGCTCTTATCAACAGGCGTCACATACGGCCCACTCCTTACTTGTTGTTTCCCTCTCCTCTCATTCACACTCTTATAATGTGTGGAACAAGCTTTGCTATCCTATTCAAAAATCCTACAACATTCGACCAAATCCGAAAACCTTCGAATTCTTTGATAACCCACCGCTTGCTTAATTTCAGGGCGCAAGCCATTCTCATACTTAATACATTTAGAAAACTCTGTCATCACTGCCGCATAATGAGGGTGAAATTGAACCAATTCCACAAACCTCGCCGTGTAGTCTACCACGGACATGTTGCCTTGCTTCAACTCTAGAAATTCCATTTCTTTCTTCCCCTTCACACTTTTGGGGTAATACTTTCTCAAGAATTTCGTACGAAACAAATCCCAAGTGATTGTTTCCTCATTCACCTCAATAACTTGTCTCATACCGACCCACCAGTCGTTGGCTTCTTCCCTCAGCATGTGAGTCCCAAGTCTCACCTTGTTTCCCTCAACACAATTCATAACTCTGAAAACTCTTTCGATCGCTTTTAGCCAAATCTGAGCACCGTCAGGATCGAATCTTCCTTTGAAGACCGGCAGCTGATTCTTCCTGAACTCATCATTCTCATTCGTATTCCCACGTCTCAAATATTTAGAATAAAAGCGGAAAATCTAAACGTTTGAATCACCACCAACATGTATTCACATACATACATATTCACATCATCCCGTCTGATACATTAACAACAGTCATGTTTACAAAACATACAACACCAATAAAACATATACTAATGTATTCATCAAAATAGCCCAAGGCTTCCTATGCTACCCGGTGTTACATATCAGAGCCATCTGACCAAAACAAAATGAAGACACGCTTCACAAAAAGGGATCACCAGCACCTAATCTGCAATGCCTTATAGAGCATCATAAAACAGCAGAAGGGTGAGAAACAATATCATAATAAACAATGCATTAATCATATATATACATATGCACAAACAAAGAATACACCTATTCTTCGTTCCTCACCACAAATCATTATCCCTCGTCATATACACCGCAATGTACATTTACACAAATAATGGATAATCACCCAACATATTTAATATGCACATATCCATAATTTCATTCAATACACACAAACATACACAATATGTTTATTTCATCACCAATTCACATAAACATCTCTATACATGTTTATTTTCACCAATGCATCATATAAAGATGATTATGCAACTCATAGAGACCGACTCACGACCCTATGCAGATGCAAATGCGGTACCGACTCAATTCAACAGGTTCAATTGAAGAACCAAAATGGAACCATCGCTCGTTACCGAAGTAACTCCCCGTCGGGCCTACGATGTTCACCCATTGCTCACACCCCACATGGGCACACAATGTTTATGGATTGCTCACACCCCACATGGGCACACAACCCGATTGCTCACACCCCACATGGGCACACAATCGTTCTGCAGATTCTACGCGAAATCAAATATAACCATCACTCACACCCCACATGGGCACACGAGGTTCTGCAGATCCTACACGGGATCAAATAGCACAAATGCATATTATGATGCTTCACATGCAAACATGACTCAGTCAACTATAAACAATCACTCACACCTCACATGGGCACACAAGGCTTCTATAGATCCTACACGGGATCAATCAACACAAAATGCATACATGTTTATAAACATACTCATGCATTTATCACATTTCATTGCATACATTCGTTATGCATTCACAACATATATATCACAATGCATATATATATTCATCATTTAATTCACACCATTTCATACATGGTTTCCATTCACAATCAATCTCATCATGCATTTCTATTCAATTCAAGCAAATGCACAAAATTGCCAACGGCCACATTTCACACTCGATTCATTCACTAGGATTCACGCCTTACGGCTACCCACAGCACAACAATTAATAACACATCATTTATCCATACGAGACGAGACCGATCACAATCGGACGCTCTAGCTAATATAAGCTCTTCTCACTCAAAATCATTAATTTCAATTAATCGGTAAAATCCGCTAAAAGTCGGATAAAAATAATATTTCTTTTCACCAAGTTGTAGAACATATTATTAGCTTTAGTTTGATATAAAGAACGTCAAAATCCGATAAACGGTGAAAACGTTATGAATTTTCAAAGTTTTGAAATAAATTATTTTCTCACACTTACAGTGTTAATCGGTTAACTCATATGGTTAACCGATTAACCACTCCAAAAACTCAGTTTTTAGGCCCCCAACTCTGTGTTAATCGGTTAACGTATATGGTTAACCGATTAACACCTGAAAAACTCAGAAAAACAGCTACGGGTTTGAGCTTAAAACCCTCAAAAACCCGACCGATTAAATAGTTTTCACCCGATTAAATACCTATCTATCCTTACTAATCATATACGGATATATTAGGGTCATAAAACTCAACTTTTGCGACATTCTATTTCCACTCAAAATCTTAACCCCAATTTAACCGAAAATGGTGAAACTCGAAATATCACCCGATTCTCACCAAACTAGTTTCAATACTCTTAGTCTAACATATCCCGACTAAGCTTCAAAGGTTATTCTCGATTCTAACCGTTAAACAATGATTTCTACCGATTAAACCAACTTCAACCTAGAAATGGAAAGTGTAGAAAAACTACCAAACAATCCACACAACACATACATGATCATACACATGGATAGAATAATAAAGTTCCACACCCTTACCCGACTAATCGACAGCTTGGATGTTGATTCTTGATGATTCTAGGTTTTTGTTTCTCTTCGTCCTCTTTCTCTTCTCTTCTCTTGTTCTTTCTATTTTCTTTCTCTCTAACTCTCTCTATTTCTTTCTTTCTATTTTCTCTCCAATTCCTCTTATACTTTTCCCCTCAATTCTATTTCTATCAAAAGACCAAAATACCCTCCAATCTAAATTTTACCCGAAACTCTCCGAAACGGTAAAATATTAAAACATACTATATTAACACATCAAATTCACAATTAAAACAATTATTACTCAAATAAATTAAAACACTCAATAAAATGAAATAATCAAAATCGGGGCGTTACAACTCTCCCCCACTTTAGAAAATTTCGTCCTCGAAAATATTACCTGATTCAAACAAGTATGGATATGAATCTCGCATCCCACTTTCCAATTCCCAAGTCATATTGCCTTCAGTAGCGCCTCCCCACGCTACTTTCACAAGCGCAATATCCTTACCTCTAAGTTTCTTAACTTCACGATCCAGAATCCTAACCGGTAAAACTTCCACCGTAACGTTATCTCTCACCTCAACCTCGTCCATAGGAACCACATGTGACGGATCCGAAACATACTTCCAAAGTTGCGAAACATGGAACACATCATGCAAATTCGAAAGATTCGGAGGCAACGCCACACGATAAGCCACAACACCTACTCGTGCAGTAATCTGATACGGACCAATAAAACGAGAAGTCAACTTCTTCGACTTCAAAGCACGACCCACACCCGTAACCGGTGTAACTCTCAAAAATACATGGTCGCCTTCCTGAAATTCAAGATGCTTCCTTCTCTTGTCATGGTAGCTCTTTTGTCTATTCTGAGAAGCTTTCATCTTCTCCCGAATAAACTTCACTTTCTCCGCAATTTGTTGTACCAACTCCGGACCAACTACCGACCTCTCACTGGTTTCATGCCAACACAAAGGTGTTCGACATCTCCGGCCATATAAAGCCTCAAATGGCGCCATACCAATACTTGCATGAAAACTATTATTATAGGTGAACTCAATCAATGCCAAATAACTATCCCATGCACCACCTTGCTCTAGCACACAAGCACGCAAAAAATCTTCCAGTGATTGAATTGTCCTCTTGGTTTGACCATCCGTCTGAGGATGATACGCCGAGCTCAATCTCAACTTAGAACCCAAAGCACTTTGTAAACTTTCCCAAAATCTTGACGTAAATCTAGGATCCCTATCCGACACAATACTCTTAGGAACTCCATGCAACTTCACTATCACGTGAACGTAAATCTCAGCTAACTTTTCCAAAGGATAACTAATATCAATTGGAACAAAGTGAGAAGATTTAGTAAGCCTATCAACAATTACCCAAATAGCATTATGTCCTCTTTGCGTATTCGGTAATCCCGTAACAAAATCCATGGATATACTATCCCACTTCCATTCCGGAATGTCTAACGGTTGCATCAACCCACTAGGCTTCTGATGCTCCACCTTAGATTTCTGACAAGTCAAGCACGAATACACAAAACGAGCAACATCCCGCTTTAACCCGAACCACCAAAAAATCTTCTTCAAATCTTGATACATCTTATTCGCACCCGGATGAATACTCAAGTTGCTTCGGTGTCCTTCCTCCAATATCATCTTTTTCAATTCCGAATCATCGGGAATACAAATACGACCACAAAACCTCAAAACTCCAAAATCATCAACTTTGTAATCTTCACTTTCATTCATCATCAAATCAACAAACTTCAAATCTAACTTTTGTTTTTCACAAACGGTCGCAAGAAAATCATTCGTAACATGCAACATACCAAGTTTCACACTTACCGGCGTCATTTCACAAACAAAACTCAAGTCTCTGAAATCTTCCAAAAGTTCCCATTCTTTTACCATCAACGCTGACATATGTAACAATTTCCGACTTAAGGCATCGGCCACCACATTCTCCTTACCCGGATGGTAATTCAAACCAAAGTCATAATCTTTCAAAAGTTCTAACCATCTCCTTTGCCTCATGTTCAATTCTTTCTGATTGAATAAATACTTCAACTCTTGTGATCACTAAAGACTTCAAATCTTGCACCATAAAGATAATTTCTCCAAATTTTCAAAACAAACACCACGGCTGCTAATCCCAAGTCATGGGTAGGATAATTCTTTTCATGCACTCTCAACTGTCTCGAAGCATAAGCCACAACCTTTCCATCTTGCATCAAAACACTACCTAAACCTGTCAATGACGCATCACAATACACCACAAAAGGATTCGTAGGATTCGGCAAAATCAAAACCGGCATCGTCGTCAACCGTCTCTTAAGTTCCGTGAAACTCTCTTCACAATGAATATCCCAAACAAAAGCTTTTCCTTTACAAGTCAACTGTGTCAAAGGAAGTGCCAACTTCAAAAATCCCTCAATGAATCTCCGATAATAACCCGCCAATCCTAAAAAGCTTCGGATTTCAGTGACCGACTTAGGAGTCTCCCATTGTCTCACTGCATCAATCTTGGATGAATCAACACTAATTCCACTACCGGAAATAATATGCCCAAGAAAACTGACTTCCGACAACCAAAACTCGCACTTAGACAACTTAGCATACAATTGCTTTTCCTTCAAAATTCGCAACACAATCCTTAAATGGTCTTCATGCTCCACTTGAGACTTAGAATAAATCAAAATATCGTCGATGAATACAACCACGAAACGATCCAACTACTCATGAAAAATACGATTCATGTATTCCATAAACACACCCGGCGCATTAGAAACTCCAAATGGAATCACGAAGTACTCGTAATGACCATACCGTGTCCTAAAGGCTGTCTTCTGAATATCTTTCTTTTTCACGCGAATTTGGTGATAACCTGATCTCAAATCAATCTTACTAAAAACACGTGCACCAACCAATTGGTCCATTAAATCATTGATCCTTGGAAGCGGATACTTGTTCTTAATTGTCACCTTGTTCAACTGCCGATAATCAATACACAAACGCATGCTTCCATCCTTTTTTTTCACTAACAACACCGGAGCACCCCAAGGTGAAACACTAGGCCTTACAAATTTCTTGTCCAACAAGTCATTCAATTGTTTCTTCAATTCTACCAACTCCGATGCCGACATACGATACGGTGCCATTGAAACTGGTCTAGTACCCGGAACTAGATCAATGGAAAATTCAACTTCTCTTTCCGGCGGTACATCCGTAATATCCTCCGGAAACACTTCTGGAAAGTCACACACCACTGGAAAAACATCAAGTTCCATCTTACTCTCTACGGATAAAGATGCAAATAAACCGAACAATTGAGCTTCATCCGCTAAAAGTTTCTTCAACTCTTTAGTGGATAGAAAACTCACCTCTTCATCATCTTCCAAAGAAGGAAACCTTACTAACTTGTGATAGCAATCTATATGAACTCGATTAAACTGCAACTAGTTCATATCGAAGATTACGTCCAAACCTTCCAAAGGTAAACACACCAATTCCATAACAAAGTCTCTACCATACATGGTCAGAGGACAACTTACACACATCGAGGACGTAGTTACCGACCCCGAAGCAGGAGTCTCAATAACCATCTCACCACTCCAAGAAGTCACAAACAAGTTCAAACGCTTAGCGCACTCATGAGAAATGAATGAATGAGTCGCTCCCGTATCAATAATAGCAATTAAAGGCATACTATTAATAAAGCATATACCTTTAATCAGATGGTCTGCACTGGTAGTATCCTTCCCAGCTAAAGCAAACACTTTACCTCCTGCCTGAGCTTGCTTCGGCTTAGTACACTTAGTACTAATATGCCCCATTTCACCGCAATTAAAACATTTCACCGCATTCCTTCTACAATCAGTTGTAGCATGATCAAAACCTCTACAGTTAGAACACTTTGCTACGGTCTTTCCGCAATCAAAAAACTTATGTCCCATCTCACCACACTTGAAGCACTTAATCATACCGGAACCTCCACCTCCAGATCTCCTATCAAAGTTTCCCCTATGTTTGCTCTTATCAACAGGCGTCACATACGGCCCACTCCTTACTTGTTGTTTCCCTCTCCTCTCATTCACACTCTTATAATGTGTGGAACAAGCTTTGCTATCCTATTCAAAAATCCTACAACATTCGACCAAATCCGAAAACCTTCGAATTCTTTGATAACCCACCGCTTGCTTAATTTCAGGGCGCAAGCCATTCTCATACTTAATACATTTAGAAAACTCTGTCATCACTGCCGCATAATGAGGGTGAAATTGAACCAATTCCACAAACCTCGCCGTGTAGTCTACCACGGACATGTTGCCTTGCTTCAACTCTAGAAATTCCATTTCTTTCTTCCCCTTCACACTTTTGGGGTAATACTTTCTCAAGAATTTCGTACGAAACAAATCCCAAGTGATTGTTTCCTCATTCACCTCAATAACTTGTCTCATACCGACCCACCAGTCGTTGGCTTCTTCCCTCAGCATGTGAGTCCCAAGTCTCACCTTGTTTCCCTCAACACAATTCATAACTCTGAAAACTCTTTCGATCGCTTTTAGCCAAATCTGAGCACCGTCAGGATCGAATCTTCCTTTGAAGACCGGCAGCTGATTCTTCCTGAACTCATCATTCTCATTCGTATTCCCACGTCTCAAATATTTAGAATAAAAGCGGAAAATCTAAACGTTTGAATCACCACCAACATGTATTCACATACATACATATTCACATCATCCCGTCTGATACATTAACAACAGTCATGTTTACAAAACATACAACACCAATAAAACATATACTAATGTATTCATCAAAATAGCCCAAGGCTTCCTATGCTACCCGGTGTTACATATCAGAGCCATCTGACCAAAACAAAATGAAGACACGCTTCACAAAAAGGGATCACCAGCACTAATCTGCAATGCCTCATAGAGCATCATAAAACAGCAGAAGGGTGAGAAACAATATCATAATAAACAATGCATAAATCATATATATACATATGCACAAACAAAGAATACACCTATTCTTCGTTCCTCACCACAAATCATTATCCCTCGTCATATACACCGCAATGTACATTTACACAAATAATGGATAATCACCCAACATATTTAATATGCACATATCCATAATTTCATTCAATACACACAAACATACACAATATGTTTATTTCATCACCAATTCACATAAACATCTCTATACATGTTTATTTTCACCAATGCATCATATAAAGATGATTATGCAACTCATAGAGACCGACTCACGACTCTATGCAGATGCAAATGCGGTACCGACTCAATTCAACAGGTTCAATTGAAGAACCAAAATGGAACCATCGCTCGTTACCGAAGTAACTCCCCGTCGGGCCTACGATGTTCACCCATTGCTCACACCCCACATGGGCACATAATGTTTATGGATTGCTCACACCCCACATGGGCACACAACCCGATTTCTCACACCCCACCTGGGCACACGAGGTTCTGCAGATCCTAAACGGGATCAAATAGCACAAATGCATATCATGATGCTTCACATGCAAACATGACTCAATCAACTATAAACCATCGCTCACACCTCACATGCATACATGTTTACAAACATACCGATGCATTTATCACATTTCATTGCATACATTCGTTATGCATTCACAACATATATATCACAATGCATATATATATTCATCATTCAATTCACACCATTTCATACATGGTTTCCATTCACAATCAATTTCATCATGCATTTCTATTCAATTCAAGCAAATGCACAAAATTGCCAAACAGTCACATTTCACACTCGATTCATTCACTAGGATTCACGCCTTACGGCTACCCACATCACAACAATTAATAACACGCCATTTATCCATATGAGACGAGACCGATCACAACCGGCCGCTCTAGCTAATATAAGCTCTTCTCACTCAAAATCATTAATTTCAATTAATCGGTAAAATCGGCTAAAAGTCGGATACAAATAATATTTCTTTTTACCAAGTTGTAGAACATATTATTAGCTTCAGTTTGATATAAAGAACATCAAAATCCGATAAACGGTGAAAAAGTTATGAATTTTCAAAGTTTTGAAATAAATTATTTTCTCACACTTACAGTGTTAATTGGTTAACGCATATGGTTAACCGATTAACCACTCCAAAAACTCAGTTTTTAGGCCCAAAACTCAGTTTTTAGGCCCCCAACTCTGTGTTAATCAGTTAACGTATATGGTTAACCGATTAACACCTGAAAAACTCAGAAAAACAGCTACGGGTTTGAGCTTAAAACCCTCAAAAACCCGACCGATTAAATAGTTTTCACTCGATTAAATACCTATCTATCCTTACTAATCATATACGAATATATTAGGGTCATAAAACTCAACTTTCGCGACATTCGATTTCCACTAAAAATCTTAACCTCAATTTAACCGAAAATGGTGAAACTCGAAATATCACCCGATTCTCACCAAACTAGTTTCAATACTCTTAGTCTAACATATCCCAACTAAGCTACAAAGGTTATTCTCGATTCTAACCGTTAAAAAATGATTTCTACCGATTAAACCAACTTCAACCTAGAAATGGAAAGTGTAGAAAAACTACCAAACAATCCACACAACACATACATGATCATACACATGGATAGAATAATAAAGTTCCACACCCTTACCCGACTAATCGACAACTTGGATGTTGATTCTTGATGATTCTAGGTTTTTGCTTCTCTTCCTCCTCTTTCTCTTCTCTTCTCTTGTTCTTTCTCTTTTCTTTCTCTCTAACTCTCTCTATTTCTTTCTTTCTATTTTCTCTCCAATTCCTCTTATACTTTTCCCCTCAATTCTATTTCTATCAAAAGACCAAAATACCCTCCAATCTAAATTTTACCCGAAACTCTCCGAAACGGTAAAATATTAAAACATACTATATTAACACATCAAATTCAAAATTAAAACAATTATTACTCAAATCAATTAAAACACTCAATAAAATGAAATAATCGAAATCGGGGTGTTACATTTAACAACAACATTTTCATCAATGATATTCAAACAAACTCATGCAAACAAGTTATAACTTGAATCAAACATGGTATATGAATAAATTAAAGAAAAATGAAACACCTTTAATCATCTTCAAGCCATATTGATGACAGTCAATCATGGATAGGCAAGAAAAGTAACAACTGTTCAGGCATGGATTCAAACTTCACAGAGGCAAAGATAAAAAAGACTCATGGTATATTTCAAGGCAAGAAGAAAACATAAACATGTCATGGTTATAAAAATACACATAAAAAATTAAGATGGGAGTGAAGGATCATGTTCATGAGGTTACAACATCAAGAAACAATCATGGTTCACAAAGAAGTTCCAAGGCATACTTCCCACATTCATGCATTCATAAAGGCAAGTATAATCATGGTATAGCAAGAGATCCAAGTGTTTTCAAACATATAGAAATGTTAGACATTCAACAATGATTCATACAACATCAATCTTACAAGAAAAATCAAGTACCCTATCAAGAAAGTTCATGAAAATCAAAGGAAACCCTAAAAAAGACCATGTCATTCAAGTGGACCAAAGTGTTTCAAAAATAATAATTTTGAGTTCTTTCTACATACATTGAAACTAGACAAATTAAGGAGCATAATGCAAAAAGAGTGGCATAAAAATGATATAAATCAAAGAAGTTATGCACATTTGAAAACTAGGCACAAAACTAGGCAACTAGGGCAAAAAGTAAGGCTAGGAAGATTTGCAAGAAGGACCATAAATCACTTAAAAATTAGCCAAATTGGATGAAACGAAAAAGAAAATTGTGTATTTTTTCACAAGGAATCGATGGTGGGGGTGGTTTTCTCAGATTATGCACTATGTGAAAACTTGATAACATCATTGAATAAGGCATGTTATGTGCAAGAGCAATGTGACAAGCCAATGTACATGTTCTAAGCAGCAAGTAATGATTCAAACACAACATATGAGACATACAGATAGTGCTTACAAGCACCATACATCATAGACAAGCTCATTCAACAGGTGGCATGTGTAGTGGCAAAAATAGCAAATTTTTGCAAGAGCAAGGCAACAAACAGAAATGTACCAAATCAACATCAATTAAATGATCAAACATATCACATATGACCTATAAATGATGTTTACAAACACTAATCATATATGCCTAACTAGAATCAACAATTTGCATATGGAAATGACACTTAAAGTAAGCTAATAAACCAAACCAAAGGGACAGTCATGAATATCCAAGTTTAGGAGCAAGAAATGGTTCAAACATGACCTACAAATGATATCTAGCATGTTTATAATCAGTGTACATCAATATTCATCATGATCTTAAAAGTAGAAGGTTGGAACACTTACATCTTGTAGCTTTTTCAATTCAACGCACCAAATAAGAAAACCAGTTGGTGGATGATGATCCAAGCAACTATAATATGCTCCAAATAAGATGCTCAAATGATGAAAAATTCTCCAAGTTCACTGCCTTGACATAATGCCTTCTTATGCAAGAAAACACCAAAAGCTTCAAAGTGAGACTCTAGGAAATGGTGTTACAGAACTTTTTTGATGCAATGGACAGTTCAAACAACTTATCTGGAGAATGTTTGAAGTGTTAAAATGATTGGAAAATGGTTGGTTTGGTTCTGGTCTATGATAATGCAGAAAAAGTCAAGATTTCAAGGTATGAGAGTTGACTTTTGGAATGTGACATTTTCTAGTGTATGTGAGGGTTTGGACAGCTTCAATGCATCATATGTGATGTGTTTGAGGTGTTGGTTCAAGTGTTTGGTAGCTGTATTAGGTTGTGGCAAAGTTTTTGCAACGCTGATTTTTCTTCACAAGGAAGCAACTTCTACCACTTGCAAGAAGATGGTGATCATAGAAATGAGAGAGATTAAACTTTGTTTCTAGTTAATTATGGTGTTGTTTGGATTTTAGGAGTATGTTCTATTTATAGGGAATCTTGGAGAATGAGAGGTATGGGCAGATTGTGCCAACTTGCCGAGTTTGCCCTTTTTGGAGGCAAAATGAGCAAATCCAACTTGGGATTTCTTTTATGAGCATGAGCAACCTTCCTACGTGTTTCAACATAATCAATAGCCTACAAATAGTTGACATGAAGTTAAGGAAAGAGAGCAGTTGATGCAATAGCTGATGTGTAGCAGAAATTGAAAAAAGTTTCTCTCTCCTTGCGACTTACATCCACTTGCTTGAATAAACAATTCCAACAATTCAATCTTTGGTTTTTGCTTGTGGTAATCCATTGTAATCTCATAAATTAAGTCCATAAACATCATAGAATGAGTTAAACAAGTGATTAGAGGAGGTTTGAGTGGTTTATGCATCAAAACGCAAGTGCTGAACTTGGTTTTGTTACATGAAAACCCCCTAACTTGCTCTCTTCGATTCTTCCTAACCACAAAGGCTGTGAAAATGATCTTGTACTTTTTAAAAATCCCCAAATATGATCTACAATGTTCATTTTTGGCCAATGTTCATATTCCAAAGGGAACTAGGTCAAAAATCTTCATGAAGTTGGCTGCAAAACTTGACTTACAAGTCAAGAAACAAGAAATTTTCTAAGTGTGGAACTCCTTCATAACTTGATGAGCTCACAACTTAAAATCTATGCATTTTTGGACCTCAACCCTCTTGAAATTTTTTAAGGATTTCTCAAGAGCTTTCCAACTAGGTTTGGACCACTCAATTTGGATGTGTGGTTTGGAAGTTATGACCATTCCAAATAGGCTTATAATTAGGGTTTCTCATAAACCTTAATTTCTTGATTCCCAAGTTATCCATCAATTATTAATTCAATCTTCACCAAACTCAATAGGTAGGAATAACATGATATTGGAAACCTTGATTGCTCCAATTTGGGGTCAAAACCCTAAAAGTTAAAGAGTTGACTTTCTAGACACACGAACCGAACAGTTGAAATCTTTAGGATCAATCCTTAGTGTCCTGGGGTTTCTTGAACCTTTCATACTTCTTGAGGGGACTTCAATAAGTCATGGAAATATCATGGACCATGGTTCAAGCTTTGGAAACCCACTTAGACCAAAAGTCAATCTATAGTTGACTTTTTCAATTGGAAACCCTAATCAGGGTTTGGCACAACATTGCTTCAATTCTCTTGGTAACAACCTCAAATTGCACTTGTTCTTGGTGAGATATGAACCTCTTGATGATGTGAAGACTTGATATGTAGAAGATCAAACCAAAACCTTGACAGACCAGTCCATAGGATTCTTGATTTTAACAGTGTAAAACCCTAATTCATATGCGACTTGACAAAGACCAACTTGAAAGAGGTTAAGGTTAGATAACATATGCTTGATGCACCTAAAATGATAATAAAATCTAAGGGGGTCAAAATTTGGGGTATGATAGTTGCCCTTATTTAAATATCTTTACCAGATGACAATGAGAGATAACGATCTCCATAGAATCATGGTGAAAGGTATTTAAATATAGCAAACCGAATATTTTACCCTAAGATACGATCGGATGCAAAAGGAGAAATGTTGAACATGAAATGAGTTTTAAGAATGATTCTTTATGATGCTTGAGTGCTAGAAAATGATGACACACGAGCAAAAGATAAAAAGAAGAAAAAAACAACGAGTAATTACTCTCTGGGAAAACAGACACACTAGGGAGAGATCCAAAGCATACCAACCAATAGTTCAGACATGACTAATGAAGGTAGTTCAAGGGGATCCTCCACACAGGGGACAGGGGGAAAGAACTCCACCGGGGAAGACAAATCTCTATTGGGGAAATGAAAATCCAGTCGGAAGACGCATCAAGGGAAACAAGGATAAGAAGCCACACAGGGGAACAAAAGTACTTAGACTCGGACTCCAACTGAGGATTCAAAAGACAAGAGACACAGTCCCTATTAGGGAACAAACCAAATAGGGACATTTCCTTTCAACGAAGAGTTCAAACGAGATCTTCAGGAAAAAACTAGAAACAAGACCAGACTCACCAGGGATGCCAGTGACTACTAGACCTCCAAGACCTGCTGGGGACATCCAGGGATGTTGATCACAACCAACTATCCTAAAAGTACAGAAAAAACCCTGCCAATAGTCATTGGGCTTCAAATGATGCCAGTAACCATTGTTCTATCTCGGGGATTGATGACAACCAAATTACATGCCAATAACAATTGGAATTATCAATTAATGTCAGTAACCACTGGACTTTACAGAGGAAAAAAGATGTATGTTACAACCACATTCCAATAACAATTGGGTTTCAAATAGTGCCGGTAACTACTGGAATTCACAGGGAGATGTTGGTAACAACCAACAATCAAAGAACACAATAGAGTTGGATGAAATTGTCAATAGCCATTGGACTTAACAACGTTAGTAACCACTGGACTTCCGAGAGGAGACAGGTAACGACCAAACATTCCACTATCAATAACAATGGGTTTTCAATTAATGCTAGTGACTGCTAGACTTTCTTAGGGATTGGTGACAACCAAAATAATGATAAGCAATGCCAGTAACTACTGGACTTCCAAGAAGATATGGTGACGACTGTCGCAACTGCAAAAAAGGGTCGGCAAATTAGACAGAAGAGTCACCACCGAACGTTATTTATCCCAAAGAGAGGGAAATTAAACGACCGAAGAAAACTTAAGAGAAAGGGAAAGACAAGGTCATCATAAACAAATCTAGGGTTCGGGAGTCGGTTACGCAAGGGGAAGGTATGAGCACCACTCACGTCCGTTGTACTCAACGGGATCCATGCTTGTTGTCTAATCTATGGGTGAAAACTATCTAATGCTACTGCTAAATAGGAGTGAAGGGAAAGAATTGACTCGATAGGACATTGTTGTCGTATGCCTACGTATTCCCTCGTGCAATGGGAAAGTCAGAGTCAACGTAGTTCGAAAAACTACGGGTGATGGGGGAAGGTTGCTCGCCAAGACATCGACGTCTTGTGCCTACGTATCCTCATTTGGTATGAGAAACCAGAGCAGGCGTAGTTCGGGAAAACTAGACCACTGGTTGGTTAAGAGTTTTTTATAAGTAATGTTACGTTTCAACTCCAGTAGTTAGGGACGATGCCTGTTTGCGGTAGAACGGAAATATAACATACTCTTTTTGAAAATTAGGTTTGAGACAATCCCGAAGGATGAAAAAGGTTTGAATTTTGTTTTTGTTTTTTATGAGAAGTGAATTGAGTTAGTTTGCAACTCATGTTTCACTACAGACTATGACATAAGAGTGAATGCGTCGCATATCGCCCAAAGAGCATACGCTAAACACTCTAGACAATGTGAGAGGATGCCCCTCACTCATCATTCCTTATGTACTTAAGGCTCGTAGCATACAATAATTGTTATCCTTTATTAAATGTCTTAAGAAGTTCTAAGACGAGAAGAGAAGACACAAGACTCTAAGGGGAACTGATAAACCCTAATGTTGTCATGCAAGATGGTCCTAAAGTCAGGATTGAAAAAGGAATACTACATAATGTTATCATGCAGAGGATTGAAAGCCTAATGTCTCTCCTACTCCCATCTTAAATAAAGGGACTAGGAATCCTAAGGGATCATGGCAAGAAGCACAAGTAAACACCAAACATAAACATTCACAGATGAAAATGCAATGAAAGACTTAAACAAGTCTTGGAATATGAAAAGAGATATGAGATGCAAACACAAATGCAAAATGCAACAATGCAACAAACACGAGTCACAAAGATGGAAGACTTAAACAAGTCAAAAGAAGATGAGATGAAATGGGTGAAGTAAACTCCTACAACCAAGTACCATCAATCATCAAGAAGCAAAGGTGCTATGAAAAGAGCACAACCAAAGGAGGGAGGTAAGAAAGAGTGTGGGCCAGCCACCACATCTTAATCGACTCAACCAAACACTTACTTAAAGACCAAGTAAAGAAATGCACCAAAATAACTCAAAAGAATGCAAATGTTCATGACAAACTCAAAGTGAAGTCAACACCACCAAATCATCATGAACAAGCATCAAAACCTCTAAGGTCAGAAATGAAACACAAATGAGAAACCTCAAATTCAAGATCAAAATGGAAGGCAAACACAAGAATGATCAAATTCAATTGAAGAACCAATGTCCAAACAACTATATCACACTTCAAACAAGTGGAAGGCATGATCCAAAAAGAAATTTGTGGCACAAGGTACACATATGATTGACCTCTAAACATGCAAGGCATCACCTCAAGCATGTTAAAAAGAGATAACAAGGCTTAAGAGGTGCTCAAGGGATCACTCATGATCATATCCCAAAAAACTAGGTCAAGAAAGGATGTGTACACATGATCATAACATCTTGAATTTGAAATATCCACCAAAAATAGAAGAAGACTCCAATATGTTAGACTATGGCACGAATCTAGAAGGGGGGGTTGAATAGATCCCCATATTAAAATTTGAGTCGGCGCTACCAATTTAAAATTGGTTTTAAAAATGTTTTAAGTGCGGAAGCGGCCGAGGAAAAATATAGTCTAAAACGAACGGTTATTGGAAAACCGGATATACGTAAGCCTATGGATTAATGACAATTTGGAAAAATAGAATCACAACACAAACTACGCTTATCAATTCTTTACTTCAGTTGTAAGGATTCCTAGTTCCAATGATTCAAAATCAAACCAAAACTAGATACACAAGTAAGATAATTTTGGTTCAAGCAATATGTCAAACACTTGGTGTGCAAAAACACTCCAAGTGATGTTTATGTTATGTAAGTGATTTCAATCAGCCTAGTACAATGTATTGTTGTACTTTAGAGTTAAAAACAAAGTTTTAACCTCTTACTCAATTGATATCACAAATTTGACAATAGAGCTTACACAAAAATTACTTATTTGAGCTGTAACGAAAATGCTGAAAATAGAGAAGACAAGTAATTTGGTGAGGCAGTTCCCCCGTCGTCCTCGCTTCAGGGTACGTCTGCCCTCAATTATAAAACTAGAATTGAGATATATTGTATAGATATCACCTGTTTGAATGAACAGTTTATACAAGGATTGAGCAGCAAATATATAACAAAAATCTCAATGTGTTGAAAGTTGCCTTCACTCCTTGCCCCTTGATTCAAGCTGAATCAAGTTTTTCGATTTGTGTTGATGGACCTCCGACTCCAGCCACCTTATTGAAGAACATGTTGTTGTTCAAACCTTTGGCTCCGGCTGATCTCAACAGCACCAAATCGAACCCGAGATCTTCCCTTCAAAATCACCGAATCCGCTACTAGACTTGTGAAGACCACCTCTTCACAATCACCTTCGCTCGATTGATCGTTGATGAAGAATCTCGTCCAAAAACCCCCAAAATTTGAACCAATCTTGGAGGGCAAAACCCCAATGGTCTTATTCAAGAAAGAACTTGTCGCAATCTTCAACCCGAGCTTGATTCTCCAATCTAAGCCTTGAACCTTATCACCTTGAATCTCTCACAAATGCATTTCAAAAATGATTATGTGTAATTGAAATGTTGTGAGATGTGGAAGATGAAGATGATGAATCTTGGACACCTATTTCACTCTTTCTTGTTTTTGAACACATGAATCAAAAGAATATCAAATGTTAGTAGACACAAGTTTTTAAGCAAGTATATATAGTGCCAACATAATTCAGGACATAACAGTATTTCAAAAATGAGAGGGAAGTGTTTTAAAACAGATTTTCAGCGCGAACGGTCGACCATAACAGGTCTGTGCGTCGACGCATGGCCTGTGCTGTTTTGGATTTCTAGAAATTTCACCAGTGTGCGTCGACCATATAGTCGGCGTGCACTGACCCGTTGAAATCCATTTCCTTTGTGCGCCGACCTATGGTTGACCCATTGCTTTTATGCGTTGACCCGCTGGAATGTCATTCCTTCATGCGCTGACCCTATGGTCGACGCATGCTTTGTGTGCTGACTAATTTCCCCTTTTTCTGATGAGTACGCCGACCCTATGGTCGACCCATGTCCTGCAAGCCTGCAAAAATTCATTAGTTTGAAGTTTTTCATGCCTTTAGTCATGATTGCATTTTGTCAACACAAAGTATATTCATTTCAGAAATTTTAAGATAAGCGAAAGAAGGATATGGTGGGTGATACGTTGCATCTGGTTTAGTGGATCTGGAACTCATACTTTCTAGTCTATCCTGGGGATTTGTCATCATCGAAACCTGCATTTACCAATGTCTTGCAGACTTGTATGATATATGGCGATTTGCCTCCACAATCTCCCCCTTTGTGATGATGACAACCTGTATACAACTAAAACACCAAATATGCAATGTATACACACAAGTATACACAAGCTCCCCCTTTCTTTTGCACTATAAGGCTGTAGAACAAACAACCATCAAATTGTGTTAATATCCTGAACTGTTAAGACTTGGCTTTGGTGTTTGCTTGCTACATTGTCTTCTCCCCCTTTGACACCATCAAAAAGAGAAGAAGTACACATCAATTAACAGAGAACAGACAATAGGCGATAGGTAATTATCAAACCTCACACACAAGCATGATAATGAACCAAAAATATCTTGAATTAATAGATAATGGCGAAAACATGTAATGAAAGTTCAGGCACACATAAGACAGAGAAAAAAATGAAAAGTACACAAACAAAAACATATAAGCAAATATGAAATATGCAACTATGACTCTAATAACCACGACCCCGTCCTCGTCCTCTCCCTTGGTATGCAGTATCTGGATTGTGGTAAGGATCCGAGAAGTCCAAAAAAGCTTCGACGGACATGTTGAGATGACTAAGAGAGTTGGTGATTTCCCAATCTTGCCGCTCATGTGATTCAACCAGAGAGTCAATACGGGCGTCCATCCGAGTAGAAAATGAAGTGAACCTTTCATTTTGGGCATGGATCTCAGCTCTAATCTGCTCCATCTGAGTGTCTTGACGCCTCATGAAGTTTTGTTGTTCTAACTGCATTGACTGCATCATAGTAATGACTTCAGAGTTATCCGAAGGCGGAGGAGGTGATGAGTGCTGAGAGGGTTGATAGTCTTGAGGGTACCCGTGATGTGGGTCATAGAATCTACCCAAAGTAGTCCACCCTGTATATTGCCAATCGCCCCATCCTTGATTTGTAGAATCGCCTTCTTGATCTTCTGATGGATATGAGTACTGGACCCAATCGGTATTTGTAGCCGTATCTTGAACTGGAGATTGATGATAATCTTGAGTCCCATAGATAGGTTCTTGTATCTCTGCATCTGTGTTGTCTTATGCATCGTCTTCTTCACCTTCCTCGTCACTTTCTTCTCCACTTTGTTCTTTGCTTTCTTCTTCACCCTGCTCTTCACTTTCTTCTACATCAGAATTGTTACTAGGTACCGGAGGAATATTGGCCCGTCGGACAAATCTGTATGAACGTCGTTCAGCACACCAAAAATACCCCATCATTGCAAGGGTTTTGGTGCTAAATTCTTTATCAGAGGAAACTGATACACATGGAAATGTTGGATACACAACATTCGCAGCAGCAAGAATTTCCGAGATGAACGACCCATAGGCTAAAGCAGTGCCTCTACTTGAGTCTCTCAGAGCAAACATCCTGCTAGCAATATAGTAAGGTCAATTTATTTTGATCCTGTTTTGCAGTATGTAGATAAGATGTACCTCAGCTTGTTCGACACGCGACAGGCCACCCTTTTTCGGTCGTAGTATATGAGTGGCGATCCACTGAAGGATGCGCTCCCCTGTATTGAGTTTCCCGGCTATGACCGATCGAGGAAAAGCATCGCTGTTGACAATTGCCTCTGGATAAGGTCGTTTGAGCATTCCATTCAGAGCCCTCTCATATTCGTAACCCGGCACCGTACGCATGTCAGTTACCTCATGGAGAGGTGGTGCATCAACATCAACAGTCATATCAAAATATTTGTTCCATACTTCAGAATTGATATTAACCAGTCTATTTCCTACAGAGGTGTGAAAGTGCTGATCTTGAAAGTTACCTCGCATATTTGTGTAGAACACTCTGACCAAATCTTCACTGTACTTTGTATTACATTCCAGGAAATTGACGAACCCTTGAAAGTCCAACAGGGACAGAAGCCGAGTGAGATGCAAACGCTCACTTGTTGCATGGTAGAAGGCATGTTGTGGAACTATGGCCCTTTTGCTGAGACTTTTGTTGAAGTTTTCAATAGCAGGAGGATGAACAAGAGAAACAGCAGTAACCGGAACTGAAGCAGAGAATGAAGAGGCTCTTGATCTCTTACCGGTAGTTTTGCGGAGAGAGGAAGCCATTGATGATGAGTTTTGGAGGAGTTTGAAGATGAACTTTGAAGAGAATGATTTGGGAATAATGTTGGAGAAGAAGAATACTTAGGTCTTTAATAGAGGGAGGTGTTAGGGTTTTTGGGAAGAGGGAGGAGATAAGGAGACATATTAGGTGTCTAGATGCAATTTACAAGATGAATGTCATATCAAAACATCATAATAATTGTCTGCACATTTAATGTAGGGGAGAGGGAATTTGGACCGTTTTTCAAAAGGAGAAAATTTCTGGGTTTTCAAGCGAGCCGTCGACCATAGCCCTGCATGCGTCGACGCATACTGTACATTTTTTGATAATTTTGAAAATTTATAGCATGCGTCGACCATTGTCCTGTTTAGGTCGACTCAAACCTTCAAAAAACGCTTTTATGATATGCAGAATGACACACTTGCCTATTTATCATGCCTATTCATCTTTTCACAATATGACATGCATTCAACACACATAGTATCAACCAGCAACAGTCATATACATATATAAGTACCATGATTGTAGAACGATATAGTCATTTTAAAGTCATGAATGCTAAGAGAGAGAGGAGAAAAAGAAGGAGAAAGGAGCAATATCACCTCTATACCGACCACTCTTGTTAACCACAGATTTGCACTTGCAACAAACTCAAAATGATTGTTAGTGGTACAAAAACATAGTTGTAAATATATTAAATTTGAACGTAGCAATTGTTAAACTCGATCAGAAATATCGAGAATACCAAGTTCTCGACGGATATGAAAGAAGGGCTCATTGGCTAGCGGCTTTGTGAAAATGCCCGCTAGTTGGTTTTTAGTATCGACGTGTTCAAAGACAACGTCACCCTTCTCTACATGGTCCCTAAGAAAATGGTGTCGAATTTCTATGTGTTTGGTACGCGAGTGTAACACCGGATTCTTGGAAAGATTTATAGCACTGGTGTTGTCACAAAATATTGGAACACGTTCTAGTTTCAAATTGAATTCCAATAGTTGTTGTTTAAGCCATAAGACTTGCGCACAACAACTATCGGCGGCTATGTATTCCGCTTCGGCGGTTGACAAAGCAACAAACACTTGTTTCTTGCCGTGCCAACTGAGCAAGGAATTTGAAAATAAGTGACATGTACCACTAGTGCTTTTCCTATCCGATTTGCAACCGGCAAATCAGAATCGGAGAAGCCTACCAGTGAACAATCATTACCCTTAGAATACCACAATCCATACTTCGGAGTACCAGATAGGTATCGAAGTATGCGTTTGACAGATTTTAGGTGGGATTCCTTAGGACATGATTGGTATCTGGCGCACATACACACGCTAAACATAATGTCGGGACGCGAAGCAGTAAGATAGAGAAGTGAGCCAATCATACCTCTCTACCTTTTTACCTCAACATCTTTGCCACTTTCATCTTTACTCATATTTGCACATGTTGGCATAGGGGTGTCTATGGCTTTTGCATTTGCCATGTTAAATCTCTTGAGAAGATCCAAACAATATTTTGTTTGGCTCACGAATGTTCCTTCCTTCAGTTGCTTGATTTGTAACCCGAGAAAATATGTGAGTTCACCCATCATACTCATCTCGAATTCACCCTGCATAAGCTTAGCAAACTCTCTTACGAGATTCATGTTAGTGGATCCAAATATGATATCGTCAACATAAATTTGTACAAGAATTAAGTGTTTTCCTTGACGTTTAATGAAGAGAGTAGTATCAACCTTTCCTCTTGAGTAGCCTTGATCAAGTAAGAATTTGCTTAGTCTCTCATACCAAGCTCTAGGTGTTTGAGACCGTACAAAGCTCTTTTCAGTTTATAAACGTGATCAGGATACTCATGAGACTCAAAACTAGGTGGTTGAGCAACATAGACTTCTTCATTTATAAATCCGTTAGGGTACGCACTTTTGACGTCCATTTGAAATAACTTAAAATCTTTTGCACAAGCGAAAGCAAGTAGAAGACGTATAGCCTCGAGTCGAGCAACCGGCGCATAAGTTTCCTCATAGTCGATGCCTTCCTCTTGGTTATACCCTTGCGCGACTAAACGCGCTTTGTTGCGAGTTATTACTCCGTTCTTGTCCAGTTTATTTCTAAACACCCATCGGGTGCCGATTACTCGATGACCTCGTGGAGGGGGGACAAGGTCCCAAACCTCATTTCTAGTAAACTGATTCAGTTCCTCCTGCATTGACAAATACCAATGTTCATCGAGTAGAGCTTCCTTAGGGTTTTTAGGTTCCATCTGTGACACGAAAGCAAAGTAATAACAGAAATTACTTAGCTTAGCTCGAGTTGTTACACCCTTTGTGATATCTCCAATAATGTTTTCAATTGGATGGTCTTTAGATGACTTCCATTCTTGAGGAAGATCGTCGTTTAAAGGCGGATGAACTTCCTCTGTTGCATCACGGTGTGCATCCTTATCCTCCTCAATTTTGGCTTTGTCAGGTTGATCAATCCCCGTCTCGCCACTTTTGAGTATGTCTTCAGTGGATGTACCTGCACCATGAAAAACACTATCCTTTCCGACATTTCTAGGGTAGAACTCATCAAAGGTAACATGCACAGACTCTTCTACAGCAAGTAATCGTTTATTATATATTCTATATGCTTTACTCGAGTGAGAGTATCCGAGGAAGATACCTTCATCGGCTTTGGAATCAAATTTGCCCAAGTTTTCCTTTCCATTGTTTAATACAAAGCATTTACATCCAAACACGTGCAAGTGAGAAACATTAGGCTTTCGCCCTTTTAAAAGTTCGTACAGTGTTTTGTTTAGAATGGGGCGAATAAGTACCCTATTCAAAACATAGCACGCCGTACTAATGGCGTCGGCCCAAAAATATTTAGGTAAACCACTTTCGTTAATCATTGTTCTTCCCAATTCTTCTAAAATACGGTTTTTGCGCTCCACAACCCCGTTTTGTTGAGGAGTGCGTGGAGCGGAGAAGTTATGATCAATACCATGGTTACCGCAATATTCTTCAAATAAGTGATTTTCAAACTCACCTCCATGGTCGCTCCTAATGGACACTATGTTTGTATTTAACTTATTTTGGGAAAGCTTAGCAAACTTTTCAAAAGCAGCAAATGTATCACTTTTACTTACTAAGAAGATGGTCCAACAAAACCTAGAAAAGTCGTCCACTATTACGAACCCGTAATAGTTTCCTCCTAGACTTTTGATCCTAGACAGCCCAAACAAGTCCATGTCTAGAAGTTCAAGAGGTCTCGTTATTGAAATTATCTTTTTGGATTTAAATGAGATCCTCGTTTGCTTCCCTTTTTGGCAAGCATCACAAAGGTGATCCTTGGTGAACTTTATTTTGGGAAGTCCTAAGACTAGGTCTTTTGAGACTACCTTATTGAGTAAGTCAAAATTAACATGCGCTAAATGCCTATGCCATAGCCATGAGTCTTCACTCATAGTTATGAGGCATTTGTCGCTTGTTAATGATACTTCATTTAAGTCAAGCATATATACATTGTTTACTCTAAAACCATTAAACATATTCTTCCTATCATTTTCATGCACAATTTTGCAACAATCTTTTGAAAAGGATACATTGTATCCTTTGTCGCACAATTGGCTAATGCTAAGCAGATTATGTTTAAGGTTTTCAACAAGCAATACGTCGGAAATCATAGTAGAGGCGGGATTACCTACACTACCTTTACCTAGTATTGCTTCGCGGTTGTTATCACCATAAGTTACATACCCTTTCTTCTTAGCCACAAAGCCTATGAATAAGGATATGTCTCCAGACATGTGTCTTGAGCACCCACTATCGAGAACCCATCTTCTCTCGGTGGTCTCGACACATTTCACCTGTCAAAACATAATTAGCACAAGGAGGTACCCAATGGCATATTGGGTCCTAATAGGTTAGCGACAAAATGGTTGCGTTTGGGCAACCATTGGTAGATGCCTTTAGGAACAAGAAATCTCCTAAACCGGCATTTACCAATGGAGTGGCCTTTCTTGCAACAATATAAGCAAGCAAAATCAACTTTAGAGACACTTTCACTTGCTTGATCCCTAATTACATATGCATATTTTTGGTATGGGTTAATCATACTTTTTCTAAAATCCTTTTTATCAATAGCAAATGTAACTTTAGGTTCAAGTGCATTGTTTAATTTGGCCTTGAGGTTTTTAACCTCACCTTGCCAAATATGACAAGTACTACACCCAAAGTTGAAAGGATTTCTATCGTCTTTACAATCCGATTCATTGCCTTTCACAATGGAAGCCTTAAGGTCCTCTAATTTCTTTTCGGACTCTTTAACTTTATGCTCTAAATACGTAAAGATTTTCTTATTAGAAGCAAGTTTCTTGAAGGCTTCAACTGCTTCATTATGTAAGGCATGAAATGCAGTTTGTAATTATGAATGCAACATATTTGAGGACTTATCATATTTTGAGTGACGTACCTGTTTTTTCTTATTTTTCTGATTGGCGGAGAGGCATAGATTCACGGACTCTTCTTCATCACTAGAACTTTAATCAGAGGAGGAAGAGTCGCTGTCACTTTCCCACGCTATGTACGCTCTCCTAGGCTTTGATGATTTCTTGTGTGACTTTGATGATTCCTTGTCCTTTCCCTTTTTATTCATCGGACAGTCCGGTTTGTAGCGACCGGGCTTTCCACACTTGTAGCACGCCCCTCTAGTCTTTTTACCTTTCGAGTCATCATCCTTGGAGTGCCTCGAATGTTTCCGGAAGTTTACCAAGTTCTTCTCGGAATGTTGGATGCCGTTCTTTCTCACGTAACGGTTATACCGTTTAACAAACAACCCCATATCTTCACTTGTGTCCTCTTCTTCTTCGTCGCTCGAGGAATAATCATTTTGTTATTTTGCTTGAGACTTCGAGGAGGAAGTCTTGAGAGCTATCGATTTCTTTTCACTCACCTTCGTTTTGTCTTTCTTTTCCATCTTTTCGCGTTGGTCTAAGCTCAAGAGTACCTGTTCATGCTCTTGTGATTTGCCAAACAATGTTGTTAAATCTAATAAGGTAAGATCATGTGCTTCTTTGATGGAGGTCACTTTAGGCTGCCATTCCCTGTTAAGACATCTTAAGATCTTATTAGTAGCAATATCATTGGAAACAGGCCTACCTAATGAATGTAAACGATTGATGAGATGAGTAAATCTCTTTTGCATGTCAGCAATGGTTTCCCCTTACTCCATGAAAAAGAGATCGAACTCTTGAGTTAATGTATTGATTCTAGCCAACTTAACATCGTTTGTCCCCTCATGGGCTATTTGTAGTGAATCCCACATGGCCTTAGCGGTAGGACAATGGGATACACTATAGTATTCATCTACACCTAATGAGGAGATTAAGATGTTTTTAGCTTTCCAATCATAATTGTATTTTTTCTCATCGTCATCGGTCCATTGTGCTTCAGGCTTTGGCACAACTACGTTATCCGCATTGGTCATAGTAATTTCTATTGGACCATTAAGGATAACGTTCCATATTTTTTTGTCTATGGAGTTTATATGCACACGCATACAGTCTTTCCAATAACTATAATTTTCACCGTTGAAAACATGAGCCCTATTGTACGCCTCTTTAGGTTCGTTTTCCATTTTTTATCTCGTTGTATTTCAAGCACCGAATAATCGGAGCTCTAGATACCACTTGTTAGACTATGGCATGGATCTAGAAGGGGGGGTTGAATAGATCCCCAAATTAAAATTTGAGTCGGTGCTACCAATTTAAAATTGGTTTTAAAAATGTTTTAAGTGCGGAAGCGACCGAGGAAAAATATAGTCTAAAACGAACGGTTATTGGAAAACCGGATATACGTAAGCCTATGGATTAATGACAATTCGGAAAAATAGAATCACAACACAAACTACGCTTATCAATTATTTACTTCAGTTGTAAGGATTCCTAGTTCCAATGATTCAAAATCAAACCAAAACTAGATACACAAGTAAGATAATTTTGGTTCAAGCAATATGTCAAACACTTGGTGTGCAAAAACACTCCAAGTGATGTTTATGTTGAGTAAGTGATTTCAATCAGCCTAGTACAATGTATTGTTGTACTTTAGAGTTAAAAACAAAGTTTTAACCTCTTACTCAATTGATATCACAATTTTGATAATAGAGCTTACACAAAAATTACTTATTTGAGCTGTAACGAAAATGCTGAAAATAGAGAAGACAAGTAATTTGGTGAGGCAGTTCCCCTGTCGTCCTCGCTTCGGGGTACGTCTGCCCTCAATTATAAAACTAGAATTGAGATATATTGTATAGATATCACCTGTTTGAATGAACTGTTTATACAAGGATTGAGCAGCAAATATACAACAAAAATCTCAATGTGTTGAAAGTTGCCTTCATTCCTTGCCCCTTGATTCAAGCTGAATCAAGTTCTTCGATTTGTGTTGATGGACCTCCGACTTCAGCCACCTTATTGAAGAGCACGTTGTTGTTCAAACCTTTGGCTCCGGCTGATCTCAACAGCACCAAATCGAACCCGAGATCTTCCCTTCAAAATCACCGAATTCGCTACTAGACTTGTGAAGACCACCTCTTCACAATCACCTTCGCTCGATTGATCGTTGATGAAGAATCTCGTCCAAAAACCCCCAAAATTCGAACCAATCTTGGAGGGCAAAACCCCAATGGTCTTATTCAAGAAAGAACCTGTCGTAATCTTCAACCCGAGTTTGATTCTCCAATCTAAGCCTCGAACCTTATCACCTTGAATATCTCACAAATGCATTTCAAAAATGATTGTGTGTAATTGAAATGTTGTGAGATGTTGAAGATGAAGATGATGAATCTTGGACACCTATTTCACTCTTTCTTGTTTTTGAACACATGAATCAAAAGAATATCAAATGTTAGTAGACACAAGTGTTTAAGCAAGTATATATAGTGCCAACATAATTCAGGACATAACAGTATTTCAAAAATGAGAGGGAAGTGTTTTAAAACAGATTTTCGGCGCGAACGGTCGACCATAACAGGTTTGTGCGTCGACGCATGGCCTGTGCTGTTTTGGATTTCTTGAAATTTCACCAGTGTGCGTCGACCATATAGTCGGCGTGCGCTGACCCGTTGAAATCCATTTCCTTTGTGCGCCGACCTATGGTCGATGTTGCTTCCGCGAAAATAAGGTGCCGGCAAAACAAAAGAGTCGCCACCTTTCGTTATTTATCCCTCAGAACGGGAAAGGAAACGATCAGAAAAACCTGACGAAAAGGTATAAGACAAGGTCATCGCAACCTTTGTCTGGGTTCGGGAGTCGGTTTCGCAAGGGGAAGGTATTAGCACCCCTCAAGTCCGTCGTACTCGACGGGATCCACACTTGTTGTGTTCATCTGACGGGTTGGTTCTATCTATCTACCTATCAAGGCCGGTCTGAAAAAGAAAAGAAAATGACTCGGCAAAGCATCTTTATGCCTACGTATTCCCATCAGAGAATGAGAAATCAGAGTCAACGTAGTTCGCCTAACTACGGGTTACGGGGAAGGTGGCTCGCGAATACGTCAGTATTGTGCCTACGTACTCTCAACAGGTATGAGAGATTAGAGCTTACGTAGTTCGGGATAATACGGATTACGGGGATTCAGATTCATCTGTTTTATCGAGTAGGGTTAACAAACAGTTCCAGCAGTTGGATGTACGCAGCTCGACCCTTGGAGACTTAGGCGTTACCGTTTGCGGTAGAACTGGGAGTTAACGACACTCTTTTCCTCAGAAAAGCTTTCCTTTGAATTACGGGCCCACGGGGCAAAAAGGTTTGAAGTTTGTTTTCTGTCTTTTAAGGAAAAACTGTTTTTTATGGATGTTTGCAACCAATATCATACTAGAGACTATGACCTGAGAGTGAATGTGTCGCATGTCACCCAAAGGGTGCCATACTAAACATCCAGACTGTTGAAAAGAAACTCTCCAACAATCCTTTCTCAGATAGCTTAAGGATCGTAACGTACGATGTCAGTTAACCTTTATTACTGTATTTTAATTTGTTTTGAGATGAGAAGAGAGAACAGGCTCAACTAAAGGGAGACTATCAAGTCCTACTGTTGTCATGCCAAGGATTCATCCTATGGTTGAGGTTTGAAACAGGTAACTCCTAGAAGTTGTCATGCATAGGTTTCAACCTAAAGTTCTAATCATCACTTCCTTATCCAAGGAAGTGAGATTCCTAGGGGATCATGTCAATGATAAACAGAAACAGATAAAGCATCAGCTGAAACAGTAAACAGTAAACGACTGTAAAATGCATGCAATGCAAGTGAGGGAGGAAATGTGTATGGGGCATCAGCCTTCACAAGCTCATCTCAACCTCAAGCCAGATATGAATAACTGTAGTCATACAGAGGAAATAACATGCTATCAAGCAAACACAACAACTACAATCATACAGAGGAAATAACATGCTATCAAGCAAATCGCAAACCACATAGGCAAGGGAGCTGGGCTCTACCGAATACCCGCAAGCAAAGCCATACAGTAACAATACAAGCAGAGGGAGCAACTCAACCTCTAGTGCAATCATGCTCCTAGATTAAATCAGTCTAGATATGAACTTATTCTAATGCATCAAGCAAATCAAACAAGTCACATCATTACAGTTGCACAGAAAGAAAACAGACAGTCAAGAAAGCAGATCAACAGATTCCACAGCTTCTCAGCAAAGCTCTCCTTTGACAGCAGCTCAGTCCTCAGCCTGCAACTGCTCTTCAAGGCTATCATCTTTAATAGCAAGTGTCAACTTGCTTCTTCAAGCTTTCAAGGCATCAAACATAAGTATCAACTTATCCTTTCTTCTTCAAGCCTCAGCTCCAAAGTAAACTCCACCTTCAGGCCTCAATCCTAATTGCAAGTATCAACTTGTTCCTTCAGGAACTCAATGCACTAATCACACAAGTATCAGCTTGCTTTCCAATCTCAAGCTTCAGCTTCTTCATTCAATCTCCAATGGATTCCTCTCACAGGTATCAACTTGCTCTTCTTGATCCTCTTCAAGCTTCAGCTCTTTCTTCTTCACAAGTATCAACTTGCTCTTCCTGATCTTCAAGCTTCAGCTTCAATGGCAATCTTCAGACAAAGGGAAATGCAACTTATAGCATCTTCAATCTTCTAGCAAGGAACTCCATCCTCTAGCAAGGGAGAAAAAATCATCTAACAAGAGTAAGGTTTGGACAATAGGCAGCAGAGTGAAAACCAAAGGTCACCACTAAGCATCCTATCATCATAGAAAGGGACCCTCAAAGGTTATACCAACTTGTAGAGAGCCACACATCCTACCAAAGGAGGGATGAGGCCTTTACAGGGGACCTTACATCATAGGGAAGAATGGAAGTGATCAACATCTTCCATGTTTGTGAAAGAAGAGAATCTATCTAGAAGCTCTGCCTGCAAACCCTAATCTTAACACCTAATCAACACTACACCAAAATAAGGGAAATCTTCACATCCAAGCTTCTTCAAGCACTCCATGGCATCTTTAACTTGCCTTCATCTTCAACCAAGGGCAAAAACAACACAAGCTTACTCTAAGGGAACTTAAGGAGTTAATCTAGTCAACATAGTGCATTAGAATCATCTAAAGTTCTAAACTAAAATCAAACTAAAATAGTAAACTACATTATAAATTCCTACAAAAATTCCTAAGGGTTCCTAATTCAATCATGAATCCACCATACAAAATTCAGAGGTTGAATCATCCACCAAGTCCTAGAAATAAAACCTAGATCACAAGGTACTAAGCATAAACCCTAAAACTAGAGCACCTAAAGTTTCAACTTAAAACTACCTCCTACTTTCATCACAAAAATGTGAAAAAATTACTAGGGGAACATGCATATCTATGCTAGCTACACACAAAAAATCAAGGCAAGAATCATCACCAAATGCTCAAACCAAATTCATCAAAACAAGGTATCAACCATGGTTATTCTAATATCAATTAATATTCAAAAAATGCAAATAAAATCAAAAATTCATGAATTATTAATATTTTTTATCTAAAATATTCTAGATTCAATCATGAATCAAGGGAAAGAAATTTGGAATTAATTGAGCTAGTCTTCCATTTTTTATGAATTATTTTCTAAGTCACATGAAATGAAGAAATTAATAGAAATTCAAGGAAATTAATTAAACCAGCGTGGCAAATAACAAATAAAACCAGTTCATTTCATTGTTTGGGCCAGAAAGGGGGTGTGGTTATCAAAGCGCGTGTTAGGCCCACCCATTAATCAGAAATAATATGGAAAATCAATGATAATAGGAAAATGTTTGTGGTAAATAGCAATGCATTCCCTTACAAATCTTGATGGGCCTCCAAACTGGGGTGTGGATAACAACATTTCACTAAGCCCACCCAAGTTATGTTAATGAAACGCAACGTACAAGGTTAGTTCTCAGATCCTTCACAAACTGAAACTTATTCGTGGCCATTGGATCTTCCTTCAAGTCAAAGTCCACACCTAATCTCACGGCCATAACATCATCTTCCCCATTTCAAAAATCTGGAGGGAAGAACCACCATGGATGAACAGAGCTTCATATCTTTATCTTCCCCAATCGTGCTCCTCTAATATCTCACCAAAACTCAAACCTAAACATCCTAACCCGCTCATTTTTTCACAAAGGATTCAACCATGCCAATCAATAATCTTGAAGCTCAATCAATTCTCAAAACACGATACAAATCTCAGAAATTGCTCAAAATTCCATCATCACTATTCTTCAAATTGAAGTGCCTAACCTCATCACCACTTTACCCTGATTAATTCTAACTATCAAACTAAAATTATACACCAAGAATCAGCAAGATATGGTCCTCTCAAGAAATCTGGGCACCTAACCAATTGTTGCACCCCAAAATTTGCCCAACTTTTCTTTACCTAGCTTATGTTTCATTTCATTCATATTAGCATTATCATTTGTATTTCATTGACATGTATGCAGGAGATCAAGAGGTATGATTACCAATAAAGGGCTACACTAGAGTTTAAAGCTAGCTAAGAAGGTTATTCAAGTGTTCAAGGGTTGATATCTTTGTCAGAGAAGTCAGAAGATTCTCAGAGAGAGTGGTTGAAACCAAGAGTGTATGCCTCCTAACTTGAGAGTTATGGGAGCTCCTCAGATGATTCTGAAGCCAAGAATGTGGACTTGAAGCCTTGATAGAGCTTATGAGATGTCTTGAAAGCCATCATGAAGCCTAGACAGGTCATTGTGCAAGATTAAGAAGACTCAGCCATGATTGGTGCAATTAGGGTTTGACTGGGTCAACCCTAAGTCAACTGAGGTTTTGAACAAGGTTGAGACCTAATTCAAGGGCCATGTGATCATGGATTGACACATTGATATGCTATAATGATGATTCCAAGGTCAACTCATTATGATTGAAGAGTTTGAGAAGTTTCAAGCTAGGGTTTCTAAGGCTTGACAGTGTAAAATCCCCTAGTTTGACCCCTATCTTCAAGGCAGTTTAGCTCAAGATGTGATTGTGATATCATCTTGCCCCCAACATGAATGTTGTAGAGCATGCTCTTAGATTTAATTTGAGTACTAGAAGTCCTTGATAGGATTTGTAGAACTCAAGTTATGACTTTGACAAGTTACAGGTCATCTGAGGTATGTGAACTTGGGGGCTTGAAAGTTACCCAACTTGCATCAAACTTTTGCCCAAGAAGTATGATTCCTATGAACTTTTGCTTAACATGAATGTTGTTCCTTATCTTCTTAGCTTTCTAGAGAGTACTAGAAGTCCTTGATAGGATTTGTAGAACTCAAGTTATGGCTTTGACAAGTCAAGGGCATTTTGGTCATTTGGAGATTACAGGTCATTTCAACCATAAGGCCATAACTCCTATTTCCAAACTTCAAATGGAAAACTCTTCAACATAAAACTTGTTCAAAATGATGTTTTAAGGCTAGAAAGGAGGTCATGAGATGTTGGAAATGCTTGTAGCTCAAAGTTTCAAAAATGACCTAATATAAGTGCATAAGTTAAATAAACCAAAGTTGGAAATTGATATTTTCAACCTACACATCCAAACCATGGCATGTAATATATCATTTTGACTCTAGAAAACATTTTAAGAACATTGGTTTAGCCACATTTTTGAGTTGGGATTCAATTTGTGGACTTGCTTTGAAAAGTGATTACTTGCATATTAAGTAACATTTGCAAAACTCAAAATCAAGGCATGAGCAAGGTCCTTGGCAAGCTAAACCCTTCCAAAATGTCACTAGGGGATAAATTGAAAGAGATTGGGATGGTTTTCAAGCTGCAAACAGAATTGTGCATCTCATGATACATGGTTGAAAAACTCATGACATGAGAAGTGGAAACTCTCATTAGAAGGATCTAGAGGGTTCTAGATCATCCAAACATCATCTATATATTGAGTAGAGATGATCCATTGAAGAGGTTGGTGATGATTGAAGGAGAGATATTAGAGGGTTCTAGATCATCCAAACATCAACTATAACTTGCAATTGAAATCGGTTTCACCAAATTCTTCACTTTCCATCCATTTTCTTGATTGAACTTTCTTCCATGGATGTCAAGGAGTGATTCCAGATCATAATCCAAGAGAATTCGTGGCTGAATCGTGTATGAGCAAGTGAATTTTTCCACCTGCAACTCACCATCGGGTTTCAAGATTCAAGCACTTTCAACTGGTTCTTTTGCATACAGAAGCAAGGAAAGAGTTCATTGATCGTGTCTAGAAGATTAGAGAGATTGATTTGGAGGTTTAGTGCATCTGTTCATCCAAGATTTTCAGGTTGGTAACTTTCTTCCTATAGCATGATTTAGGTAGAATTAAGTTGAATTAAGGTGTTAGATTCATTGTAGAATGGTGTAGGATGGATTTCAGATAGTTAATTTGAGAATTAGTGACAAAATAGGTGAATTACCATTTTCGGTTGAGAATTAGATATGGTGAATCTTGAGGTTTCAGAGGAAGCTAAGGGTATGGTTGAACTCGTGACAAGATTTGGGACAAGATTCATATTCTGACCATTTGCAATGGAGGCCTGTAGAGAGAACTAGGGTTGGGGATGGTGACCGAAGCACCACCGGCGGTGGTCGGAGCTGGGCGCGAATTGCAAAGGTTTGAAAAGGTTGAAGATGACTCTGGCACCATTGGATGATGGGTGGACTTTGACTAGAAGCTTGATCCAATGGTCACGTTTTAATCTCATTTTGTGAAGGATCTGAAGAAGCGAAATGCACCGTTTCATTTATTTGTGGTGCTGGGCTTAGTGAACTAAGTGATATCCCCACCCCCCCTGATGGCCCAATCCATAGTTTGTACTGATTCTGATTGCTATCCACACCGTGCGTGTTATTATTTTAATTTGATTTTCTTTTAATTTTCATTTTATTCATGGTTCTTGAAAAATTCATATAAAATTGAAAATTAATCCAATTAATCCCATTCTTTTTGCATTTTACTCATGATTGAGTCTAATATTTTTTAGAGAAAAAATATTTTCATTTCATACATTTTCTGATTTAATGGGAATTTTATATTTTAATTGATATTAAAATGGTTATGTTTGATGCATAGTTTTGTGAAATTTTGTGTGATCACTTGGTGATGATTTTGAGCCTAATTTTTTGTGTGTGATTAGGTTAGACATGTATGCTCCAATAGAATTTTTATCACATTTTTGTGATGAAAATAGGTGTGCTTTCTAGATTGATATTTAGGTGCCTCCTTTTAGGGTTTAGGTTTGATACCTTGTAATGTAGAATTTAGTTCTAGGTCTAATTTGATGATTTGATCTCTGGAATTAATATGGTAGAGTCATGATTGACTTAGGTTCCCATAGTAATTTTTGTAGGATTTTACAATTGGTTTTAGTATTTTAGTTAGGACTAACTTTAGTACTAGGTTTTAGGTGATCCTAACTTACTAATTCAACTAGTTTAACTTCCTTAGTCCCCTTGGATTAGGGTTTGTGCTTGGTTTTCCTTTGGTTGAGATTGAAGACAAGTTAAAGACAAGTTGAATACAAGAGGAGGATGCTTGAAGTTGCTTGGAGCTAGGAATTGCTTGTGCCTGAAGGTGTCTGATGAAGATTTAGGAGATAGAGGATACAGGGAGAGCCTTATAGTTAGAATGATTTCTTCCACAAACATGGAAAGCATCTTGTGCTTCCATTCCTCCCAATGACCAAAAGTCCTTCTCAGATATTCACATCCCTCCTTTGGAGGGATGAGTGGCTTTATCTGGGAAGTAGAACTTTGAGGGAACCAGTCTCTCATGATGAACCTTTACAGGCTTCCTTTGGTTGTCAGTAAGCTGTTTATCATTTCCTCTCATCCTGTTAAATCAATTGTCTTCTGGTTTGAGTATCTTGAAAGATGTTGGACTTGAGTTTAAAGATGAGGACTTCACTGAAGAGTGTGGAAGAGGATGATTCCTTGAGCATTGCCATTGCAGCTGAAGCTTGGAGAGCAAGAAGAACCGGTTGACACTGGAAGATTCAATGAAGATTGAGGGAAGAGCTGAGGCTTAAAAGATTGAAGGATGAAGTTGACACTTCCATGTTATTGAAGACTACTTTGAGCAGCTGAAGCTTGTAGGAGGAGAAGACCAAGTTGGGACTGGTAAAGCAAAGAGGGCTGAAGCTTGAAGACTGAGTTGATACTTATGAAGAGGATTCAATTGAGATTGAGTGAAGAGCTGAGGCTTGAGGAATAAAGAATGAGTTGATATTTGCATTGATACTTTGGGAGCCTAAAGGAATCAATTTGATACTTGCAGTTAAGGGCGAAGCCTGAAGGTGGAATTGACTGAAAAGCTGAACCTTGGAGAAAAGAAGGATAAGTTAAAACTTATGTTGATGAGAAGCAAGTTGATACTTGGCATGAAGGGTGGTTGAAGTCTGAAGACTGGGTTGCTGTAAGAAGAGCTGAAGCTTGGAATTGAAAGAGGGGTTGATATGCTTTCTTTCCTGTCTGTTTTCTTTTCTGTGCTGATGTGCCTTGTTTGACTTGCTTGATGCATTAGAATAAGTTCATATCTAGACTGACTTTAAGCTAGGAAAATGATTGCACTAGAGGTTGAGTTGCTCCCTCTGCTTGTATTTTTACTGTATGGCTTTGCTTGCGGGTATTCGGTAGAGCCCTGCTCCCTTGCCCATGTGGTTTGTGTCTGCTTGATAGCATGTTATTTTTACTGTATGATTGCAGTTTACTGTATTTCTGCTTGATAGCATGTTATTTCTTCTGTATGATTACTGTTATTCATCCTGGCTTGAGGTTGAGATGAGCTTGTGGAGGCTGCTGCCCCACACACATTTCCTCCCTCACTTGCATTGCATGCATTTTACAGTCGTTTACTGTTTACTGTTTAAGCTGATGCTTTGTCTGTTTCTGTTTATCATTGACATGATCCCTTAGGAATCTCACTTCCTTTGATAAGGAAGTGATGATAGAACTTTAGGTTGAAACCTATGCATGATAACTTCTATGAGTTCCCTGTTTCAAACTTCAACTATAGGATGAATCCTTGGCATGACAACAGTAGGACTTGATAGCCTCCCCATTAGTTGAGCCTGTTCTCTTCTCATCTCAAAACAGCTTAAGATATAGTAATCATGAATGATTTCTTTCGTATGTTACGAGCCTTAAGCTATCTGAGAAAGGATTGTTGGAGAGCTTCTTTTCAATAGTCTGGATGTTTAGTATGGCACCCTTTGGGTGACATGCGACGCATTCACTCTCAGTTCATAGTCTTTAGTGCGATTGAAATTGCAAACACAATAAAAAACAGTTCTTTCGTAAAAGACAGAAAACAAACTTCAAACCTTTTTGCCCCGTGGGCCCATAAGTAAAAGGAAAGCTTTTCTGAAGAAAAGAGTGTCGTTAAACTTCAGCGCCAACGCAAACAGGCTTTGTCCCTAACTGCTGGAACTGCTGTTTAACCCTACTCGATAAAACAGATGAATCTGAATTCCCGTAATCCGTATTACTCCGAATTACGTAAGCTCTGATCTCTCATACCTGTTGAGAGTATGTAGGCACAATACTGATGTATTGGCGAGCCACCTTCCCCGTAACCTGTCGTAGGTCGAACTATGTTGACTCTGATTTCTCATTCTCTGATGAGAATACGTAGGCATAAAGTGCGACGCTTTGCCGAGTCATTTTTTTTTCTGCTTAAGCCAGCCTTGATAGGTAGATAGATAAACCAACTCGTCCAGTAAACACAACAAGCGTGGATGCCGTCGAGTACGACGGACGTGAGGGGTGCTAATACCTTCCCCTTGCGTAACCGACTCCTGAACCCAGACAACGGTTGCGATGACCTTGTCTTATACCTTTTCGTCAGGTTTTTCCGATTGTTTCCTTTCCCGTTCTGAGGGATAAATAACGAAAGGTGGCGATTCTTCTGTTCTGCCGACACCTTATTTTCGCGGAAGCGACACCAATTGTCTCTAAATCATGCAAATTGTTACCAGAAAGCTCCTAGCAATAATCTACAATGACTCTTACCTATCAAAACCTAAAGAAACTACATGAATCAAGCCATAGGATGAGAATTACATACCTGCAAATTTTGAATGCACAGAGCACTGAAACCTTCAAATCAACCTTCAAGAATCTCCAGATACCTTCACCAACACCAAATGAAACTTCTGTATGCAACAAATTGGGTTGAAACTCTCTAAATCCTTGAATTCGATTTTGACTTGCAAGCTATGAACTCAAAGTGCTCTCTCACGATTTTGCAATGATCTTGGCTTAAATTCTATCTGGAATCACTCAACAACACAAGAGGAAACTTCTAAATGCAAAGAAATGGATTGAAATGGCTTGAATGTGTGTAACTGAATTTGATTTGCAAAATGAAATTTCAGAATTCAATCTCTCTGTTCTCTCCCAATTCTCACCAACCAATGCTCTGAACCAGTTCTAATGCTTATATAGAACTAGTGGGAATGATCTAGAAACTCCTGGAATGCTCTAAAGGATATTTTCAATTTCTCATGCTATGGAAAATTTCATCTCATGCTCATCCATGACAGCTCAGTTTGCAGCTTGTTTATCACCTCATTCTCATCCAAATTCTCCTCAAATGACATTTTGAATGTGTTTGGATGGATTGGAACCTTGGTTTTGCACTTGTGCATAGTTTGGCATATGTAACTTACATCATAAGCTACCAAATGCAAATCTTTGAATTGGGCCTCAAATGAAAAAACCAACATTGCCATTGTATTTAAAATGTATTTTCCAATCAAAATGACCTATAAGTTTGTATCATTTGGTCACAAAATGACTTATTTGAATTTTTGACCATTAAATCCTTTTAATTCTTCCTTTTTTCAAAATTTCTTGAACCAAGTCTCTCCTTGAGCCATTTCAATGCCTCCTTGATGCATGGTCAAGGTTAAAACCCCATTTTGAGCAACTTTCTAGTTGAACAAAATTTCATTTGAAGCCTCTAAGTTGGTGAAAATGGCCTATGATCACAAATGACCTATAATCACCAAATGTCCAAAATACCCTTGACTTGTCAAAGCCATAAGTTGAGTTCTACAAATCCTATCAAGGACTTCTAGTACTCTCTAGAAATATAAGAGAATAAGGAACAACATTCATGTTGACCAAAAGTTCATAGGAATCATCCTTCTAGGGCAAAAGTTTCATGCATGTTGGGTAACTTTCAAGCTCCAAATTCACATTCCTCAGATGACTGGTAACTTGTCAAAGTCATAACTTGAGTTCTACAAATCCTATCAAGGACTTCTAGAACTAAAATTAAATCTAAGATCATGCTCTACAACAATCATGTTGGGGGCAAGATGAGATGACAATCACATCTTGAGCTCAATTGCCTTGAAGATATGGGTCAAACTAGGGGATTTTACACTGCCAAGCCTTGGAAACCCTAGCTTGAAACTCTTCAAACTCTTCAATCATGATGATTTGACCTTGGAATCATCCTTATAACATCTCAATGTATCAATCCATGATCCCATGGCTCTTTAATTAGGTCTCAACCTCTTTCAAATCCTCAGTTGACTTAGGGTTGACCCAGTCAAACCCTAATTGCACCACTCATGGTTGAGGCTTCTCAATCTTGCACAATGACCTGTCTATGCCTCAAAGTGATTTTCAAACCTTCGCATGAGCTCTCTCAAGACCTCAAGTCCATCTCCATGGCTTCAGAATCATCTGATGGCTTCCCTCCACTCTCAAGTTAGGAGGCACACACTCTTGGTTTCAATCACTCTTTCTGACAAGGATATCAACCCTTGAGCACCTGAATAGCCTTCTTAGCTAGCTTCATAGTCTGGTATAGCTCTTGATTGGTAATCATACCTCTTGATCTCCTGCACACATGTCAATGAAATTCAAATGATAATGCTAATGTGAATGAAATGAAACACAAGCTAGGTAAAGAAAAGTTGGGCAAATTTTGGGGTGCAACAGCTGCCCCTATTCAAACGGCTTGGACCTGAGTGGGTGAGAAGCGAACGAATCTCAAACAATCAAGGTAAAAGACGGTTGAATACCAATAAACCCGAAAATTTGCCAACTGCGCAAGTACACGTTACTCTGATGAGGACAAGTCTTCGGAAACTGAAACAGTAGCTGCACGACAACTAGCTGGACAAATACTGATATGAATCTCCGTCAGGATGATTCTCTAATTTGTTTGATATCATTGCATCCTCAAATCATCAAGGGGTCATCGGTTACACGGTAACTGGCGATCTGCCAACCGCACAGGTAAAAAATACTTTGATTGGTAGGAACATCTTCAGAAACGGAGCATGACAGTTGCATGGCAACTCTGCTGGGGAATTGGACACACGGTAACCGGTGATACACAGCTGATATTGCCGTCAGGCATTCTGCAGCATTGCTACAGAAGAATTCCTCGGGACTCATCAGATCATTAGTAACTTTTCAACAATCAAGCTAATTATGCCGTCGGGCATTCGAAGGAATTTTCGGGCATCAGCCGGACTTCATCAGTAAGTTGGGAATAGAATCTTCGGTCAGTCATAAACCAATAAGGATCTACCATCTTTTGCCGTTAGGCATCCTGCATTAGCTAGGCAAGCTACTTTGACCTTAGACTTCATTAGTAAGTCAGGGGTTTCGGCACCGCTGCCGGGCTTCAATCATCAAGTCTTCAAGGAAATCTCAACTTCTCTGTTCAGAAACCTGCTGGGGATGACACATCTCCGCTGGAGAATTCAAGAATCATCTTGGGCAAGCGACCTTGCTGGGGAATACCTGCAAAACAAGAGTGGTAACGACCTAGCTCATGTTTCATATGCATATGTTTAACAATGGCGCAATGCTCCACACGGTGGAAATGCTACGCATTTTTAGGGTAAATGCTATGCAATCATGCAAAATGCTATGACCCCATCAGCAAAATAAATGCTGAAGGGAAAAGCCTCCTGTCTAGGAGAAAGAACCACTCTGGTGGAAGAAGGAATCATCTTGACGAGGAGAAGAAATCACACCAATCTCAATTGGACTCCGCCTGGGGAAACGAACTTCAGTCGACTGCTGTAGGGGAACAAAGTTCTACGAGAACCTGGACCTGCTCACCTGGGTGTACGAACCACAATTGCTGAGGAAACGATATCAATCGCAAAAATGAACTGCACGATCTTCGCAACAAATTTTCCTTGGAGATAACGACTCCGGTGAAAACCAATCATGGCCTGCACGGCTTCCAAGGACTAGGCTCTCTTGGGGGTTTGCAAACTCGGCTGGGGAAGATGGAACCATCCTGCTTACCGGGGAGAGTACGACTCTGCGGGGAATTTCAATTCTCTTGAAGACTTCAGTCTGAACTTCTGAAAGCCGCATACTTCAGTATATGACTCAGCTGGGGAGACGACGATCCTTCAGGATACATCTGATTGGGGAGAGAATCTTCTCTGTTTGGGGAAACATATCAATGCTTACGATCTCATGTTCAAACTCCGTGGGGAGATGCTGCTGAACTTGCTGAAGAAGAAGGAATCATCCTGCTTGGGAACGCATACGGCGTACTGCCTGGAATATGCTATACCTATAACAACATAAACAAACAGACAAGATACCCTTCTCAAAGGGACCTGTCAAGGTTATCATCTTGTGATAGTGTTCAAGTAATTCATTGTTTCAACAATCAGTGGCCTAGGCCAGTAAGTTTATGTATGCGCATTTTATCAAAAACATCGGTGCTCTTTTTCGCAAACAAAACAGATAGATGCTAAACAAACAAACAAAATTGCTGAATAGTATACATTTTATTGATAACGAACCCCTGAATGGGTAAAAATGTTTTACAACAGATGCAAGCTCCTGGAATGAGGAAGCTGCGCAAATATAAAAACATAAATATACATCAGTATATACACAAATGTCGACAATGAGGCGTAGACGAACACCATGAGTTCATCCCTCTATGACCCACTCAACTTCGATACTTCTCCGACGCTTCAGCTTCAAAAGAGATTGATTCAGATAAACGGCCTTCAGGTCTTCCAAACCACTAAACAATGAAAGTCCATACACGGAACGCAGTCATTTGCTTCTTCTAATCCCTAACTTTTTCCTGAATCGCCCTTCCGGGTTTTCGATTCACCGGGATACCCTTTTTTGCCAAAGTTGCCCTTCCGGGTTTTCGACTTTGCGAATGTACATTTTTCTTTATATCCCTAATTTTTGCCCGAACCTTTTTCCTTTTTTATGGTTCGCCGGGATGCCCCATTTTTGCCTGGATATTCTTTTTCTTTCTAGCGGGTCATTTTTAAGCAAAGTATTTTTTAACTGCGTCCGCGTTCACTGGGGATGCAAAATCTTCACCATCCATCGTGGACAACAACAAGGCTCCTCCCGAGAAGACCTTGCTGACGACGTACGGACCTTCGTAATTGGGAGTCCACTTGCCCCGATGATCAGAGTGTGGAGGAAGAATCTTCTTCAGGACGAGATCACTCGTCTGAAAGCTCCTAGGACGCACCTTCTTATCATGGGCTTTCTTCATTCGGCTCTGGTACAGATGACCATATGCAATCGATGCTAATCTCTTCTCGTCCATCAGGATGAGCTGGTTTAGTCGGTTCTTAATTGTTGCACCCCAAAATTTGACCAACAATTATTTATTCATTGAGTGTTTGAAAGTTGATACGTTCATCAGACAGTTCAAGAGATCCTCAGAGAAACTGGTTGAGACTAGAGTTACGTGCCTCATAGCTTGAGAGTTGTGGGAGCTCCCCAGATGATTCTGAGACTTTGAGAATGAACTAGATGTTTTGAGGAAGCCTGTGAGATGTCTTGATAGCCATCATGAAGGCCAGAGAAGTCATTATGCAAGAGTTCAGAAGATTCAACCATGAATGGTAGAATTAGGGTTTTGACTGGGTCAACCCTAGATCAGCTGAAGATTTGGAGAAGGTTGAGATCTAATCCAAGGGCCATGAGATCATGCAATGATGCATAGAGATGTTATAAAGATGATTCCTAGACCAACTCATCATGATTGAGGAGTTTGAGAAGTTTCAAGTCAGGGTTTCCAAGGATTGTCAGTGAAAAACCCTAATTTGATCCCTATTTTCCAGGCAGTTTTAGCTCAAGATGTGATTGATATCTCACCTTCCCCATAACATGAATGTTGTAGAGCTTGTTCTAAGCTTTAATTTGAGTGGTGGAAGTCCTTGATAGGAGTTACAAAGCTCAAGTTATGGTTTTGACAAATTACAGGTCAGCAAAGGTGTGTGAATCTGGGTCCTTGAAAGTCACCCAACTTGCAGACAACTTTTGCCCTAGTAGGAGGATTCCTATTGTAACACCCCACTTCCCAAAATCAATTAAATTAATAAACATTATAAATAAACAAAATCAGAGTTCCAATTCTCCCAAGTGGGATGTCATATAAAAACAACGTTTCCTTATAAAAAGTTTATCTCCAACTTCAGCGGACTATTAAATAATAAAATTCAATAAAAGTTTGATACGTTCACAGGGAAATAAAATATCAGTTCAACATAAAACAAATAAAAACGCCCAAGTCCCATGCTACGTATCAGAGCATCCTAGACTCGACAATCACACCAATATCCAAGTTAGCTAAGCACCTGGATTATCTGTACTTCCGAAGAAGCACAGACACAACAACAACAAAGGGGTGAGAAAACATGATCAAAAATATAATGGTAATGTAATACATGTAAATAAGGTAGTACAACACACCAACACACCAAGATTCACCCCTAACAACACCATATGACGAACCTACTGTTCAAATTACAATATAACATATTATAATGCAAAATGCAACTCAACACCATGCATGCGGTACCGACTCGTTGGTTCATTCAATCGAACCTGGATAGATCACTTACGCTCCTCCTGAGACATGATCTATCCCCCACCATTCTCCACAAAGGAGTACGGATGAATCACTTACGCTCCTCCTGAGACATGATTCATCCCACCAAAACACCATGATATGCACACACCAATGCATAACTAATATATTTAGGCACTCAACGTGCACACGATCCTCCTGATCATATCATCATACACCAATGCACATATGTACAGATATAACATACACCAACACCATATAAATCAACCAGATAGTAAACAAGTTCATACTTTAACACCAAGATATAACATATCCCACCACTCGGGGGTACGCGATCCTACTGATCACTACATACATATACATCAACTAATTGTCCACCAGTCATTATTACGGGAAACATACACTATCACCAAGTACACAAGTTAGTTCCCACACTCATCATTCTTACAGTGCATCAAGGCCAAACTGTACCTATCATCTCAACTCAGATCCTCAGTCTATTCTAGTACCAATCTTGCACATTACCGTAACCAATAGGCTTCTAATTCCTATTCCCAAAATCATCACCTACACACTTTATCGATACCTCAAAAGCCATACAGAATTTTCCCTAAAAACTGTAAAACACCCTATATGCCCTATATGCCAAATCATCCCAAAACACCAATTCATTAACGGTTACTGTCATACAGAATTTTCCCTAAAAACTGTAAAACACCCTATATGCCCTATATGTCAAATCATCCCAAAACACCAATTCATTAACGATTACTGCCATAGAGAATTTTCCCTAAAAACTGTAAAACACCCTATATGCCCTATACGCCAAATCATCCCAAAACACCAATTCATTAACGATTACTATATAATTAACAACAATCATCATCAATCATAACATAACAATATATATTATCATATATGGATCAATTTCCTACGGGGTTAAGGAATCCCCAACTACCCTATACATGTATAAACCATTCCCAATCAAGTTTCTCCCCCCTTACCTTGACAATTGGTCGATCGATAGAATTCCTCCTAGAATTGGTCTCTTGGCCTTCTCCTTCCTCTTCCGTTCTTCGTTCCCTTTTTCCTTCGTTCTTTTTCACTTTCCTCGTTCTTTCCCCTTCTCTCTTTCTATCGCTCTTTTTTTCTCAATTTTCTAAAATGTATGTAACTCTCCTAACCCCTCATATTCTATTTCCCTTTTTAATTATTCTAATCCCAATAATAATAACTAATAAAATAATATAATATTAATAATCTTAATAATAATAATAATACTAATATAATCTTACTAATATTAATAATACCACATATTAATAATAATAATAATAATAATAATAATAATAATAATAATATTAATAATTCTAATAATAATAATAATAATGATAATAATAATAATAATCTTAATAATAATAATACTATTAATAATAACAATAATAATAATATTATTATCTCTCCAATAATCATAATAATACTTTTAATAATAATATAATAATAACACTAATAATAATAATAGTAATAATAATAATAATAATAATACTATTATTATTATCACACCAATATCCCACGCCTATGGTAATCCCTTTCCTCTCCATTCCAACTTTTCTAATATCTCCTTGCTACCCCTTCATATTTCCTTCCTCACGGTTTCTATCGTGACTTTTCATATTTCCATTCTAACTTCCCAATAACCCTTTCACCTCTTATTTTACTTATTCCAACCACTAATATTCCCAATAATAATTCTAATAATAATAATTATAATAATCATTATAATAATAATAATAATATAATATAATATAATACTATTATAATATTATAGTAATATTCAACATAATAATAATAATAGTGATACACCCAACAATAATTATAATTATAATAATAATAATATTATCACACCAATAATAATAATAATATTAATAAAAATAATATAATAATAATATAATAATACTAATATTATTATTTCACTAAAATAATAATAATATTAATAATAGTAACAAATATAATAAATATAATAATAATAATAACACCCCCACCAATGTTACTATTATTTTTATATTACTATATTTCACACCAAAATATCACCAATAGTCCTCCCACATTAGGGACACCCACCAAACATCATCAAATACACCCCCACCAAAGGGCACACCAACATATAATTTTTAAAATAATAATAAAGTGACTAAATAATTAAAATGGGTGTTACAACTCTCCCCCACTTTAATTATTTTCGTCCTCGAAAATTACCTGATGGAAATAGCTCCGGATACGCTTCTCGCATCCTGCTTTCCAACTCCCAGGTCACACTGCCTCCTGCAGCACCTCCCCAAGCTACCTTCACCAAAGGTATCTCTTTCCCTCGGAGCTGTTTCATCTTACGGTCCTCGATCCTCAACGGCATCGTCTCAATAGTAAGATTCTCCCGAACCTGAACATCATCTCTCTGAATCACATGAGATGGATCAGAAACATATTTTCACAATTGCGACACATGAAACACATCATGTAGATTCGACAACTCCGGCGACAACGCCACCCTATAGGCCACAACACCAACTCTTTGCAAAATTTCATAAGGTCCAATAAACTTAGGATCCAGCTTCTTGGACTTCAACGCCCGACCCACACCAGTCATCGGGTTAACTCTTAGGAATACGTGATCACCTACACAGAATTCCAACTCTTTCCTCCGATTATCATGATAACTCTTCTGCCTACTCTAAGACACTTTCATTTTCTCACGAATCATCTGAATCGTCTCAGTAGTCTGCTGAACAATTTCTGGTCCAAGCACCACACTCTCACCGGTCTCATACCAACACAGAGGAGTCCTACACCTCCTCCCATACAAAGCTTCAAAGGGTGCCATTCCAATACTCGAATGGTAACTATTATTGTACGTGAACTCAATCAATGGTAAATGAGTATCCCACGCACCACCCTCTTCTAACACACAAGCTCTCAACAAATCTTCAAGCGACTGAATAGTCCTCTCCGACTGACCATCAGTTTGCGAATGGTAAGCCGAACTCAACCTCAACTTAGTACCTGAAGCTTCCTGTAAGCCCCTCCAACATCTCAATATAAACCTCAAATTTCAATCTAACACAACATTCGACAGTATCTCATCCAACTTCACTACTTCCTCAATATGTATCTCATATATCCTTAACACGGAATAGTTCATCCACTCACAACAACCCAAATTAAAATTATGTCTTTCCAATTCTTTGGAAATCTCAACACCAAATCCGTGAAAATACTACCTGATTTCCACTTTGGAATATTCAACGGCTGCATCAGACTCAACAGTCTCTGATGTTCACTCTTCGAATTCCAACAATTCTAACCAGTATATTCAACCTCAACCACTCCTCTCCTCATCTATGGTCACCAAAACAATCTACTCAAATTCGGTTACTTCTTCATAGCACCGGGATGAACACTCCATCTACCTCAATGTATTTCTTCACGAGTACTCCTACTCCCCTCAACAACATCCGGTCCACATACCCCATCACAACATATCATGGTACTATTTCTACAAACCCGACAATCCACTCTTCGACTCTGATTTATCAATTTCAACTAATTCACCAACTCAATCCAGATTTCTGACCTCCTCGAATCTCCTCAAGAATACTACTAGTACGGTCTAACATACAAGGCTTAACTCCATAAGAAGTCTCTTCACAGACCAGACTCGCATCACAAAATTTCCCAACCGGTTCCAACTCTTTTCGCCATTTTCCTCGGTACAAGCAAGGTTTCCAAATCGAAGCATCAGCTACCACGGTATATACCGAAAACATACAGTAAGATAACACATCAAACGCACCCGATCACGACGGTAAAAGTTGACCAAATTACATGTTTCGAATATTCTGCTATAATTGGATCATCCACTGACATAAAAACCATTTTTCCCAGAAAGAGCATCTCGTTAGCTCTCCAACGCTTCAAACGGGGGTCAAAACGGACATACGGTTCAAGAGTTATGAATTTTCGAAGTTTTCCGAAAAACCAGAATTTTGCCGAAAAACTGCTACGGGATTTTGCATTCTTGTCCGAAAATTCGACCGATTCAATTCCTTTCTTTGAAACAAACACATACTCATACTCACCTAACATATAGCCTCGAATTAGAACCATTAAACATGATTTCTACGACGTCCGATTTCAATCCGATTTTTAAACCTTCAAATCTCCAAAAATACAAAAACTTACAAAACCAACCAAATTTGATAAAACAAGCATACTCAATCACGGCTTAACATCACCTGACGCCACTACGCAATATAATCCGACTTTCTTCCGTAAAGCATCGATTTCTCACAAAATCTCAGATTAAACGATTTCAGCCTCCAACTCCGGCACAACTACAACAACAACCAACTCTAGAACACTGGTCAGATAATTCTTCTTACGTAATTCAAGTTGCCTTAAAGCATAATTAAAACTTGCTGAAGTTGCCTTTAGCAAATCCTCAATTATATCAACAAGCATCACAAACGCAACAAATAGTTATGTCGGATTCGGCAAAACTTTCCTCCCAGAAGTATATCACTACTCTTTTCCAACACTGATAACTCAAGTTCCTTATGCTCAACATAATCCTCTATACTCTTCGAATGTCTTAAAATATCACTGATTAACATAACCATTGCCTTGCTCAAATAATTAAAGAAGATCCCATGCCAAACGGACAAACAAGTTGTGAGTTCTGGCAGAAACACGGACCGTACCGCCCGTCCTTACCACAACATTCAAACACACTTCATCAATAAATAGCTTAATTCCATGTCAATACTTCACCATCTCATAGAAAATTTCAATAGCTCTACCCGAGCTCACACGACCATGGAAAACTCACATCCTTCAACCCATTGATCCATCAACTCATCAACTCTTGGAAGCGAACGCTTATCCTTGATAGTCACCTTGTTCACTTATCCATAGTTCACCCAAAGCTTCACAAAACCTTCCGTCTGTCTAACCAACAAAATTGGTGCACCTTATGGTAACACACTCAAACAAAAGAACCTCTCTTCCAGCAGGTCTTCAAGTTGACTCTTTAACTTTCTCAATCCCAATGCAAACACACAATATGGAGTCACCCATATCGGACTAGTTCCAAGAACGAAGTCAATGTGTAAGCTTTACTTCACATTCCGATAGTAAACTATTTACCTCCTCAGGAAAACTTCCGGACAATCACAATTAAGTGATAAACCCCAATTTCTCACTTTTCTTAACATTCAAAGTTTCCGTCAAAATACACACCTCAACACCGTCTTACGCCAACTCCTCAAAATAATCCCTTAAGCACTTAGCTTAACTCAAGACAATTCATTGCTCACACCACCTAAGCTTGCAAGACACATCTATCCCATCCAACACAATCTCGTCTACTATTAACAAGAGATTGAGGATGATCAGTTCCTCAATTTGTCAATAGACAGCCGAAAATCATGATGGGGTATAAACCATCTTTACCAAACTATAAGAGCGTAACACATTAAGCCACAACACTGCAGTATTCCGGAGAAATACCAACTTCTCCCCCACTGGAATCATTTCACTTCTACCGACAAAGTTTAAACAACAACATGTACCGACAGTGTTTTTACACACATGTCGCATACCAGGGAACAACAACACTAGACAACATTGGCCGGACGGACCGACCTGCTCTGATACCAATTGTAACACCCCACTTCCCAAAATCAATTAAATTAATAAACATTATAAATAAACAAAATCAGAGTTCCAATTCTCCCAAGTGGGATGTCATATGAAAACAACGTTTCCTTATAAAAAGTTTATCTCCAACTTCAGCGGACTATTAAATAATAAAATTCAATAAAAGTTTGATACGTTCACAGGGAAATAAAATATCAGTTCAACATAAAACAAATAAAAACGCCCAAGTCCCATGCTACGTATCAGAGCATCCTAGACTCGACAATCACACCAATATCCAAGTTAGCTAAGCACCTGGATTATCTGTACTTCCGAAGAAGCACAGACACAACAACAACAAAGGGGTGAGAAAACATGATCAAAAATATAATGGTAATGTAATACATGTAAATAAGGTAGTACAACACACCAACACACCAAGATTCACCCCTAACAACACCATATGACGAACCTACTGTTCAAATTACAATATAACATATTATAATGCAAAATGCAACTCAACACCATGCATGCGGTACCGACTCGTTGGTTCATTCAATCGAACCTGGATAGATCACTTACGCTCCTCCTGAGACATGATCTATCCCCCACCATTCTCCACAAAGGAGTACGGATGAATCACTTACGCTCCTCCTGAGACATGATTCATCCCACCAAAACACCATGATATGCACACACCAATGCATAACTAATATATTTAGGCACTCAACGTGCACACGATCCTCCTGATCATATCATCATACACCAATGCACATATGTACAGATATAACATACACCAACACCATATAAATCAACCAGATAGTAAACAAGTTCATACTTTAACACCAAGATATAACATATCCCACCACTCGGGGGTACGCGATCCTACTGATCACTACATACATATACATCAACTAATTGTCCACCAGTCATTATTACGGGAAACATACACTATCACCAAGTACACAAGTTAGTTCCCACACTCATCATTCTTACAGTGCATCAAGGCCAAACTGTACCTATCATCTCAACTCAGATCCTCAGTCTATTCTAGTACCAATCTTGCACATTACCGTAACCAATAGGCTTCTAATTCCTATTCCCAAAATCATCACCTACACACTTTATCGATACCTCAAAAGCCATACAGAATTTTCCCTAAAAACTGTAAAACACCCTATATGCCCTATATGCCAAATCATCCCAAAACACCAATTCATTAACGGTTACTGTCATACAGAATTTTCCCTAAAAACTGTAAAACACCCTACATGCCCTATATGTCAAATCATCCCAAAACACCAATTCATTAACGATTACTGCCATAGAGAATTTTCCCTAAAAACTGTAAAACACCCTATATGCCCTATACGCCAAATCATCCCAAAACACCAATTCATTAACGATTACTATATAATTAACAACAATCATCATCAATCATAACATAACAATATATATTATCATATATGGATCAATTTCCTACGGGGTTAAGGAATCCCCAACTACCCTATACATGTATAAACCATTCCCAATCAAGTTTCTCCCCCCTTACCTTGACAATTGGTCGATCGATAGAATTCCTCCTAGAATTGGTCTCTTGGCCTTCTCCTTCCTCTTCCGTTCTTCGTTCCCTTTTTCCTTCGTTCTTTTTCACTTTCCTCGTTCTTTCCCCTTCTCTCTTTCTATCGCTCTTTTTTTCTCAATTTTCTAAAATGTATGTAACTCTCCTAACCCCTCATATTCTATTTCCCTTTTTAATTATTCTAATCCCAATAATAATAACTAATAAAATAATATAATATTAATAATCTTAATAATAATAATAATACTAATATAATCTTACTAATATTAATAATACCACATATTAATAATAATAATAATAATAATAATAATAATAATAATAATAATATTAATAATTCTAATAATAATAATAATAATGATAATAATAATAATAATCTTAATAATAATAATACTATTAATAATAACAATAATAATAATATTATTATCTCTCCAATAATCATAATAATACTTTTAATAATAATATAATAATAACACTAATAATAATAATAGTAATAATAATAATAATAATAATACTATTATTATTATCACACCAATATCCCACGCCTATGGTAATCCCTTTCCTCTCCATTCCAACTTTTCTAATATCTCCTTGCTACCCCTTCATATTTCCTTCCTCACGGTTTCTATCGTGACTTTTCATATTTCCATTCTAACTTCCCAATAACCCTTTCACCTCTTATTTTACTTATTCCAACCACTAATATTCCCAATAATAATTCTAATAATAATAATTATAATAATCATTATAATAATAATAATAATATAATATAATATAATACTATTATAATATTATAGTAATATTCAACATAATAATAATAATAGTGATACACCCAACAATAATTATAATTATAATAATAATAATATTATCACACCAATAATAATAATAATATTAATAAAAATAATATAATAATAATATAATAATACTAATATTATTATTTCACTAAAATAATAATAATATTAATAATAGTAACAAATATAATAAATATAATAATAATAATAACACCCCCACCAATGTTACTATTATTTTTATATTACTATATTTCACACCAAAATATCACCAATAGTCCTCCCACATTAGGGACACCCACCAAACATCATCAAATACACCCCCACCAAAGGGCACACCAACATATAATTTTTAAAATAATAATAAAGTGACTAAATAATTAAAATGGGTGTTACAACTCTCCCCCACTTTAATTATTTTCGTCCTCGAAAATTACCTGATGGAAATAGCTCCGGATACGCTTCTCGCATCCTGCTTTCCAACTCCCAGGTCACACTGCCTCCTGCAGCACCTCCCCAAGCTGTTAAAATGGGTGATGCTTTGAAATGGGTGATGCTTTGATTTGGAGCCTTAAAATGGGTGATGCTTTGAAAAGTTGTTACTTGAAAAAGAAGGCAATGTTGAAAAACCTTACACAAGCCAAAGATGAGCTTGTTTTTCACCCATCCCTTCTCAATATCTCATGTAAAGATACTCTAAGACTAAATGGTAAGGCATAAGGCATGGAATATGAGAAATTCAACTTGTCTCCACATGAGATTTTCAAGAACTTTCCACACTTTTCTAGATGATTCTAGAAGGATCCAGCTTCTTCCATCCATCATTATAAGAAGGATGATCTTCATAGTGTTCAAGGTTGGTGATAGAGAGTCAAGTCAGAGGAGAAAGAGAGAGATACATTGCCATTAAAGAGCTACCTTCACAATCAAGCAACTTGAGTTTTCTTCCATCACAAGCATCTTCCATCAACAACTCTTGCAAACAGAAGGTTGTGGATCATCCAAGGAGCATCTTGAACCAATTCCAAGGCCTGCAAGCATCCCCACGAGCCCTCACCATCATCCCTTTGACAGGTTCTTTCTTCTCCTTGTATCTCTTAAGTTAGCTAGTTTCAATTAGTTTTGTAGGCATGGAATGAGTGTATTAGGGTAGATGATCAAATACTGAAAGTTAGGGCACGATCCATGATGGTTTGTAACAGGTGCATGAATCTTTGATGTGCAAGAATGAACTGTGTGCTAGGCTTTAATCAACATGACATGGATTATAGTGATTAGGGTGGCATAGGGAACAAGATTGCAGCTTTAGTTTTGAGTTTTATTAGGATTGATCTCAGAGAAATATTTTTGAACCATGATCTTGAACCTCTCTGTTAGGAGGATCTAGGAAGAATTATGGAAAACCACACGCATGGTTGTGTTCTAGGCAATTAGTAGATCATGTTTGCCCTTGGAATCTTTTGATTTCGTTGAGTGAGTGAAGAGAACGAACCAGTTGAATCTTGGTGCATGGAACTGAGTTTTTCTGAAAACCCTAGTTTCGTTTGGGACGATGAGGGTGGTCCGTTGGATCAGTCTCAAAGTTTGACAATGTAATCAGATCTCACGGCCACGGTTAAATCTGAAGATGGAGGGAAAATTCAAAGAGAAATGAAACGCGGTCGTTTCATTAAACCGGTCCATGGGCTTATTTCGCTATCCCCACCCCCCTGTTATCTGGCCCAGTCCAAAACCAACTGGCGCGTGTGCTATTCATACCCCCCTCCCTTTATTAATTTAATTTCTTTTATATTGTTTTAATATTTTTCTGTTTTGATTAATTCATAAATAAATGATAAAAAATGATTTTTGACTTCTTCTTTTTTCTATGATTAGATGATAATGTGTAGAAAATATTAAAAATAAAAATGGGATTTTATTTTTAAATTTAGTATTTTTAATAGATTTTCCTTTTAAGTAGCTTTTATAATGTGTAGTTTGGTATCATGATTTTGCAAGAATTGTTTTAGGACCTTCCCTTAGGGTTTTTAATCCATTCTTTTTTGTGTAATTAGATATTGAACCATAGTTCCCCATAGGATTTAATTCTTGATTTTTAGATTAAATTTTGATTAGTTTAATTAGGGTAGCATTAGGGTATCCTAATTAGGGTTTAGGTTGTGCATAGGTAAAGAAATTCACTTTCTTTGATAAGTTTTGTCTTGATTTTTAGGTAGAGGCCTATGTAGATGTTATGAGTAGGTGTTGAGGACCTTTGTGAATAATTGTTAGATTTTTCCCCCTTGGTTTAGTATTTTTAGGTATTTTCTGAAGTTGCCTATTGATTTTGTCTCCCCTGTGGTTATCTGTTCATCTTTGGGGTTCATTGTGGGAAATTTGTTGAGGAGCTTGTGTTGCCTTGAAGACTTTGATGGAGAGCATCATGGAGAGAAGATTGTAGATCAAGATTCAGAGACCCAGAGCTTGGCTTGTCCCCTGTCTGTGAGGTTTGAGATCCTGAAGTTTGAAGGAAGTTCATGGTACTTTCCTGAGGAAGGCACTATGAATGACTTTCATTCTTTCTTCTCACCTCTTTCTTAAGTATCCAATGATGTTGGAGCCAACTTGTGAGTTTAATTTCTCCTGAGGAGGAATGTAAACTGATCACATGTTGTTGAGCCACATGGGATACAACTCCTAAGTGGAAGCCTCCTAGTACTTTCCTGAGGAAGGTCCTATGGGTCTATTCACTTAGTTCCATTAGTCTGTTTAGGATTTCTCAAGTATCCAATGATGTTGGAGCCAACTTGTGAGTTTAATTTCTCCTGAGGAGGAATATAAATTGATCACAGTTGTTGAGCCACATAGGATACAACTCCTAAGTGGAAGCCTCCTAGTACTTTCCTGAGGAAGGTCCTATGAGTCTATTCACTTAGCTCCACTAGTTCAGATAGGATTCCCTAAATATCCAGTGATGTTGGATCCTGCTTGTGAGTTTAATTCCTCCTGAGGGGGAATGTAAACTGATCACAGTGGTTGAGCCACATAGGATATGACTCCTGAGTATACACCTCCTAGTGCGTTCCTGAGGAAGACACTATGAGTCTGCTTACTTAGCTCCCTTTCTTTGGTAAGCTTGTTTTGAAGCTTGAAGACTGGGATTGATTTCTTTTGGTTAGGTTTTGCTTTAGAGCTTTGCTTAGATCTGATTAGATTCTGTGTTAGGGTTAGGATTAGAGAGTAGATGATTCTTTCTCAAGTGTGTTTGGTTTGCCTGATGGCATTTCATTTCCTTTTATCTGTATATTGCTTGATAGCATGTTGTTTACCCTTCAGTATGATTACTGTTATTTCATGACTGGCTTGAGGTCGAGATGAGCTTGTGGAGGCTGACACCCCACACACATTTCCTCCCTCACTTGCATTGCATGCATTTTACTGTTAAAAGCTGATGTTTTTGTCTGTTTTGGTGTATCATTGATATGATCCCTTAGGACTCTCATTTCCTCTGATGAGGGTTTGATGATAGACTTTTAGGTTGAAACCTATGCATGACAACATCTAGGAGTTCCCTGTTCAAACCTCAACCATAGGATGAATCCATGGCATGATAACAGTAGGACTTGATAGTCTCCCTCCTAGTTGAGCCATTTTTAACCCGTAGTTTCCCGAACTACGTTTGCTCTGATCTTTCATACCAGATGAAAGTACGTAGGCATAGGATGCGATATCCTAGCGAGCAACCTTTCCCCATAATCCCCCGTAGTTAGGCCGAACTACGTTGACTCTGATTTCTCGTTCCAGACGGGAATACGTAGGCATAAAGCGCGATGCTTTGCCGAGTCATTTTTCTTTTCTTTTTCAGCCAGCCTTGATAGGTAGATAGATTATAACCAACCCGTCCAAGTAAACAAACAAGCGAGGATCCCGTCGAGTACGACGGACGTGAGGGGTGCTAATACCTTCCCCTTGCGTAACCGACTCCCGAACCCAGACAATGGTTGCGACGACCTTGTCTTACCCTTTTTCGTCAGGTTTTTCCGATCGTTTCCTTTCCCGCTCTGAGGGATAAATAACGAAAGGTGGCGACTCTTCTGTTATGCCGGAACCTTATTTTCGCGCAAGCGACAGCTGGCGACTCTGCTGGGGACGATGCATCTAGGGACTTTTCCCATCCCTTATGCTGGGACCGTTTCCCATCCCCTACGCGAGTCAATCCTATCGTTTGTGTGTTTGCTTGTTGGGTTGCGTTTATTTATCGCATTTTTACTTCCCGCACTTTATTTCCCGCATTTTATTTCCAGTTTGATATGATTATCTGTGCTGCTGTGGAAGAGGGATGTTACTGTGAGTGAAAAGCCGGACCTGGGCTTGAGTACACACCTAGATATAGTTGCGGAGAAGTAGTAGACGAACCTGTCTGCTGAGCAGGCACAGTTCCCTACGAAAATCTGCGCTCAGACGAGATCCTTGCAGAGGTGCTCCTTTCCGGTCCTGAGGATCTGAGGGGAGTCCAGACGTGAGGATTGTCGACTCTGGGGACCGATCATTTGGAAGTCAGCTAAGAGAGGCCTCTTCATGACTTGACGATGCCACTCCTTCTGGGAATCGTATTGTCACTCATGAAAGTCTGTGACGCTGACGACCGCATAGGATGCCGTACCTTTGTCCGTGGATTAGGTCCATCATACCTGTGAGCGGGGTTGGGATATTACAGGAAACTTTGACCTCCAGACTACCCGGTTTTCTCGACAGTGAATCAGTTATGTTGCAGATGTGTTCTTGATAGAGCAAGGGTTTGATCAGAGGATCTTATCATCGGGTGTTTGTCTGTTCCTGATAGAGCAGGTTCCGATCAGAGTATTGTTATCAGAGGTTTGTTCTGGATGGAGCAGATTCTGAGTGGGGTCTGAGGATCTCGTCAGCAGTTGTTGCTTGTTCTTGATAGGGCAGATTTTGAGTGGGGTTTGAAGATCTCATCAGCGGCTGTGTGTTTGTTCTAGAGAGGGCAGATTTGTGATTTGGGGTCCGAAGACTTCATCAACAGATATTCCTTGATCTTGCATCCGGGGTCTTTATTATCAGGCCTTCGTTCTTGTCAGAACAGAATTTTGATCTCGATCCTATCAGATGGTTGTTCTCAGCAGATCAGATCAGTGGTTTTACACCGGGGTTTCCTTCTCATCAGCGACTGTTGACACCGAATCTCCACAGCAGCCACCCGGATATATTGTTGCATACCTGCATTTTGCATTAGCTTGCATAATCATTCCATTAGCGTGTGTCTGTGACAGGTACCGTTTCCCCGATCCAAGATCTCTCATTGTGTTACTGCAGCCGTTCTCAGAAAGACTGTTGCGTATGAGTTCTCGGTCCTTGATATGTCGAATCTGACTATTGCTATGTGAGGTTACTGTTTCCATGATTGGGCCTGGCTTCCTCTCCTTATTATTGCCAGCAGGTGCCAGGATCGGGGGATAATCTCTCAAACACACAGACTCACGCATGCATCTGCATAAAGCATTTTTGCATGACATACATTCTGTTACCTTTTCCTAACCCTTGATGTTGACAGGTTTTCCAGGTACTCAGGTTCCGAGCTGTTTTCGATCTCCAGGATTGATCAAAGATTCATCCACCGCTACTCAACTCGCGCCAATCAAACGAGAATCATGGACCAGGTACAGTCAGATGTTCAAGAGCTTCGTGAACGGATGGATCGTTTTATGGAGCTGATGCAAGTAGTTGCGAATGGGCAAGATCAGCTTCGTACTTTGGTTCAACCTCTCATCTCCAGGGTTGACAGTAATGGAATACTTCACGGCGGGGCCGTGCCCACTCCTCCTCAAGGGGATACTCCACAGAACGTTGTTCCTGCTGCCGGGGGCAACGGTAGTGCTAACGGCAATCTTATGACTAATCTCGGACTTAATGCGGCAGGCGCCGTCAATGGTGGTTTGGGAGCCAATGTTAACGTGGGGCCGGTCAACGGCAATGTTGGTGCAGGAAATATGGTGGTGCCTCAACCGTGGCTGGAGGACCATCAGGATGACATATTCTCTCAGAGAGGTGCAGAGGCTGAATTGACTGTTGAGGCTCGACTCAGGTTCAAGGCGCTGGAAGATAAGATGAGAGATATAGAAAATCAGAACACATTGGGCGTTGACATGGCCAAGCTCGGGTTGATTGCTGACTTTAAAGTACCTCACAAGTTCAAGGTGCCTATCTTTGAGAAGTATAGGGGCACCACTTGTCCCCGTGTTCACCTCCGATCTTATTATAGAAAGATGTCCGCTTATTCTGACGATGAGAAGCTGCTGATGCACTTCTTTCAGGATAGTCTTTCGGGTCCATCGCTCGAATGGTATATGGGTTTGGAACCCGCTGCTGTGCGCACCTGGAAAGATCTTGCAGAAGCGTTTGTTCTCCACTATCAATATAATAGCGACTTGGCCCCCAACCGAGTTCAGCTTCAGAATCTCTCGCAGCGGAGCAATGAAAGCTTCAAAGAGTACGCCCAGCGGTGGCGTGAATTGGCTGCTCGGGTTCAACCACCGATGGTTGAGCGTGAGTTGGTACAAATGTTCGTGGCTACCCTTCCCGGAGTCTATTATGAGAAGCTGATCAGTGGCATGTTCAGAACATTCTCGGCCCTCATCACTTTGGGCGAGCATGTCGAAAATGGTATAAAGATCGGAAAAATTCAGGGCGAATCATCCTCAGCTGGAGGAGCTAGCAAGAAACCCTATACTGGCAAGCGTCGAGAGGGAGATGCCAGTGCTGTCACTAATGCTAGGAGAAAGGGCAAGGGCCCCCAGTCTCAGATCGCTAGCATAAACATCCCAGTTGCTCCCCCGCAGCCGCAGCAGCAGCCCCAGCAACAGAATAATCCGGGATATAAGAGATATCAGAATCGGGGTCCCCTGGCAAACCGTCATTTGGAAACTCCTCCTATGCCGTATGCACAGCTTCTGCAGACGTTGCTTCAGCTCCAATTGGTTCATAAAAGGACAATGGCTCCCTTGACAGGGGCACCGCCACCAGATTATGATGCTAATGCTACTTGTGAATTTCATTCTGGGGCACCTGGCCATACAGTTGAGAATTGTAAAGCTTTTAAGCACAAAGTCCAGGACTTGGTCGACGCCAAGGTTATCAACTTTTCTGACAGCGTGCCCAACGTCACCAAAAATCCAATGCCTCATCATAAGGGTGGCGGAGTGAATGCTGTTATCACTGAAGGGAATTCAGACTTGCTGACTGATGTCAAAGATTTGAAGACGCCGTTGAGTTTTGTCAAGGCCAAGTTGCTAAAGAAGGGCTTCTTTCCCGGATGTGGAGAGTTATGTATGGCCTGTGCTACACTTCCTGATGGGTGTGAGCAGTTGATCGAAGGTATCCAAAGTCTAATGTCCGAGGGTATCTTGCAATTCAATCGGAGCATTGAGAATGCGTCAGGGGAAGTCGTGCTGAAGCAGGCGGACGAAGTTGCTACCATTACTATTCCTCGTCACCCTATTACTATTTCTGCGTCCCGTCCGCCTTCTATCACCATCACCAGGGCCGGACCAATCCCATTTGAGAGCACTAATGCCGTCCCATGGCATTACGGCGCCGAAGTGTATTGTAATGGTCAGAAGATAGAGCTTGAGCCGTCCAGATCGACTGCGCAGAATCTTGCTGAGGTCAGTGGTATCACTAGAAGCGGAAGAGTGTTCGCACCGGCAGAGGTTGCAGCAGAGAAAGTGGTCCGGGCTGACGCTGTGGATAAGGGCAAAGGTAAAGCTGTTGAAGAGGTCCCTGCAGGGGCAGAGAAAGACTTGCTGGTTAAAGATGCTGAAGAGTTCATGCGGCTAATCAGGAAAAGTGACTACAAGATTGTAGATCATCTTCACCAGACTCCGTCAAAGATCTCGATTCTTAACCTGTTGCTGTGTTCTGAAGCGCACCGCAACGCATTATTGAAGGTATTGAATGCTGCATACGTGCCGCAGGAGATATCAGTGAATCAACTTGAGGAAGTAGTAGCCCATGTCAATGCTGGTAATGGGCTGGGATTTACAGATCTGGAGCTGACTCCTAAGGGAAGAGATCACAACAATGCCTTGCACGTCTCGATAGAGTGCAGAGGCACGATTATGTCCCATGTCCTAGTAGATACGGGCTCCTCGCTTAACGTGCTTCCGAAGAAGGCACTGATGAAGTTGGATACCCGTGGACTACTGTGCACGCCCAGTGATCTGGTCGTGAAGGCCTTTGACGGAACCAAGCGCCACGTCTTCGGAGAATTGACCCTGCCAATTCAAGTTGGTCCAGAGACGTTTAATGCGGTTTTCTATATTATGGATATCATGCCCGCCTATAGTTGCCTCTTAGGTCGGCCGTGGATCCATTCTGCTGGTGCCGTAACGTCCACGTTGCATCAGAAGCTTAAATATGCTGTTGGGGGCAGCATAGTGACAGTCTGCGGTGAAGAGGACATCATGGTAAGCCACCTGTCATCCTTTAAATACGTTGAAATGGATGGTGAGATCCATGAGACCCTTTGCCAAGCTTTTGAAACCGTCAGGGTGAAGGAGGTAGCTCCCGTTGTTGCAGAGAAGCAAGAGTTGAACCTCTCCTCGTTTAAGGAAGCTCGGGCTGTTGTCGAAGCTGGTTCCACCCCAGGCTGGGGGCATGTCTTGGATATACCAATCAAACAGGATAAGTTTGGATTGGGATATTCTCCGGAAGCTGAAGCTTCATCTTCTTCTGGCAGCTCGTCTCGCGGGAAGGGGCCGATCTTATTCACCAAGGGGGGAGTAATCTTCGAGAGTATCAACGCTACGTCGGAGGACAGCGGGGACAGTGATTGCGATCTTGACGCCTGGATTCAACCGAGCAAGCCAGGCGAGTGCCTCCACAATTGGACCATCAAGGAGATTATCAAGCTGACAAGTGAAGAGTAATGATTTGCTTTTTACAATCTTTGTACAACCCTATGTCCTGCCCGGGGCACAGTGGTTTTACTGTCAGGGCCTTGTTGAATTATGTGTATGCATTTTGTTAAATAAATAAAAGGCGTTTTCTTCGTAACCAAATATTGCGTTCTTTGTTATTCATGCTTTATGTTTGTTTCGAAAAACAGCAAAATGGCAACGAGGTTCGTGCTAACCTGCATATTCTTGCTTTAAACTTAACCCTTGTTATTGCAGGATCCACGTAACAGATGACATCGACTCTGGACCCTCTACGGCTCACTACGACTTTGATTGCCCGATCTATCAAGCCGAGGATGAGATTGATGAAGACGAAGACCTTCCGGAAGAGTTGGCCCGCTTGTTGAGACAAGAGGAGAAGGTTATTCTGCCTCATGAAGAGGATATTGAGATTGTAAATCTGGGTTCTGAGGAGCTTGTCAGAAATGTCAGAGTAGGGGCTGCGCTGCAGAATGATGTCAAGCATAGACTGGTCGAGATGCTTCGAGAGTATAGTGACGTCTTTGCTTGGTCATATGAGGATATGCCCGGACTTGACACAGATATCGTGGTTCATCGCTTGCCGTTGCGAGAAGATTGCCCTCCAGTCAAGCAGAAGCTCAGGAGGACGAGACCAGACATGGCTGTAAAAATCAAAGAAGAGGTCCAGAAGCAGTTGGACGCAGGATTTCTAGCCGTTACCACTTACCCTCCGTGGGTCGCCAACATAGTGCCTGTACCGAAGAAGGACGGTAAGGTACGCATGTGCGTCGATTATCGGGATTTGAATAGGGCGAGCCCTAAGGATGATTTCCCGTTGCCTCATATCGATGTGTTGGTCGACAATACAGCCCAGTTTTCCGTGTTTTCGTTCATGGATGGCTTCTCCGGTTACAATCAGATTAAGATGGCGCCGGAGGACATGGAGAAAACGACGTTTATTACCCCCTGGGGCACGTTTTGCTACAAGGTAATGCCCTTCGGTCTAAAGAACGCAGGGGCCACTTACCAGCGAGCAATGGTGACTTTGTTTCATGATATGATTCATCATGAGATCGAGGTCTATGTTGATGACATGATTGCAAAGTCCCAAACGGAGGAGGAGCATCTGGTCAATTTGCTGAAGCTGTTTGAAAGGCTTAGGAAGTTCAGGCTGAGGCTGAATCCTAACAAGTGCACTTTCGGAGTGCGGTCCGGAAAGTTATTGGGGTTTATCGTTAGTGAACGAGGTATTGAAGTTGATCCTGCAAAGATAAAAGCTATCCAAGAAATGCCAGCGCCGAAAACAGAAAAAGAAGTTCGTGGTTTCTTGGGCCGAATAAACTACATTGCAAGGTTTATCTCTCAGCTCACGGCCACTTGTGAACCGATGTTCAAGCTTTTAAAGAAAAACCAGGAGATTACTTGGAATGAGGATTGCCAGAAGGCATTCGATAAGATAAAGCAGTATCTTCAAGAACCTCCAATCTTGATACCCCCAGTGGCTGGACGGCCATTAATCATGTACTTGACAGTTCTGGAGAATAGTATGGGGTGTGTTCTCGGTCAGCACGACGAGACGGGCAGAAAAGAGCATGCCATTTATTATCTGAGTAAAAAGTTCACTGAGTGTGAATCTCGATACTCGATGCTGGAGAAGACGTGTTGTGCATTAGCCTGGGCCGCCAAACGTCTACGATAGTATATGCTCAACCACACCACTATGCTAATTTCGAAGATGGATCCGATCAAGTACGTCTTCGAGAAGCAAGCTCTTTCGGGCAGGATTGCCAGGTGGCAAATGGTGTTAACGGAATATGATATTCAGTACGTTTCTCAGAAAGCCATTAAGGGAAGCGTGTTGTCGGATTACCTTGCCGAACAGCCAATCGAAGACTATCAGCCGATGAAGTTCGAATTCCCTGACGAGGACATTATGTTTCTCAAAGCGAAGGATTGCGAGGATCCATTGCCCGATGAGGGGCCGGATAGGAAGTCTCAGTGGAAGTTGATATTCGACGGAGCGGTTAACTCCTATGGAAGTGGTATTGGGGCAATCATTACGACTCCTCACGGATCCCATATCCCGTTTACTGCAAGACTGACGTTTTCAGTTACCAACAACGAAGCCGAGTATGAAGCATGTATTATGGGTCTAGAAGAGGCAATTGATTTGAGAATCAAGAATCTAGACATATATGGTGACTCAGCGCTTGTAATCAATCAGATCAAAGGGGAGTGGGAAACTCGTCAAGCGAATTTAGTGCCGTACATGAATTATGCCAGGAGGCTGCTTCCGTTCTTTGACCGAGTAGAACTTCATCATGTACCCCGGGCTGAGAATCAAATGGCTGATGCTTTAGCCACGTTGGCTTCAATATATAAGGTCAATCTTTGGAATGAAGCTCCAAGCATTGTTCTTTCGCGTCTTGACAGACCAGCATATGTGTTCGCAATCGAGGATGCCACTGACGGCAAGCCATGGTTCCACGATATCCAGGCCTTCCTTATGACCAAGGAGTATCCTGCGGGTGCTTCAACCCAGGATAAGAAGACTCTGAGGAGGCTATCTGGAAACTTTTACCTCAACCCTGATGGAGTGCTGTATAAGAGAAACCATGATCTCGTGCTACTCAGATGTGTAGATGAGAAAGAAGCAAGTATGCTCATGAAAGAAGTCCATGAGGGCACATTTGGTACGCACGCCGGCGGGCATGCCATGACGAGAAAGATCCTGAGAGCAGGATATTACTGGTTGACTATGGAGTCGGATTGCTTCAGATTCGCGAAGAAATGTCACAAATGCCAGATTTATGCTGATAAAGTTCATGTGCCGCCGTGCCCATTGAATGTCATGTCCTCCCCTTGGCCGTTCTCCATGTGGGGCATCGACATGATAGGCAAGATCGAGCCCACCGCGTCCAATGGTCATCGTTTCATTCTGGTAGCTATCGACTACTTCACCAAGTGGGTGGAGGCAGCCTCGTACGCTAATGTGACCAAGCAGGTGGTAGCTAAATTCATAAAGAGGGACATCATCTGTCGCTATGGAATTCCCGAGCGGATCATTACTGATAATGGTTCGAATTTGAATAATAAGATGATGAAGGAGCTGTGCCAGAGCTTCAAGATCGAACACCACAACTCATCTCCTTACTGGCCGAAGATGAATGGCGCTGTTGAAGCGGCCAACAAGAACATAAAGAAGATTGTTCAGAAGATGGTTGTGACGTACAAGGATTGGCACGAGATGCTGCCGTTTGCCTTGCACGGTTATCGTACGACGGTGCGTACGTCGACCGGGGCAACTCCTTTCTCCTTGGTGTACGGTATGGGAGTTGTCCTGCCGTTAGAAGTGGAGATTCCCTCTTTGCGAGTTTTGGTTGATGTGAAACTTGATGAGGCAGAATGGGTTACGAATCGCCTGAACCAACTCAGCCTGATGGACGAGAAGAGGTTAGCATCGATTGCATTTGGTCGCCTGTACCAAAGCCGAATGAAGAAAGCTTATGATAAGAAGGTGCGTCCTCGAAGCTTTCAGACGGGTGATCTCGTCCTGAAGAAGATTCTTCCGCCACACTCCGATCACCGGGGCAAGTGGACTCCAAATTACGAAGGGCCGTATGTCGTCAGCAAGGTCTTCTCGGGAGGAGCTTTGTTGTTATCCACGATGGATGGTGAAGATTTTGCATCCCCGGTGAACGCGGACGCAGTTAAAAAATACTTTGCTTGAAAGCGACCCGCTGGACAAAAAAGGAGAGTCCAGGCAAAAAAGGGGCATCCCGGCGAACCAAAAAACAGAATAAAAGGTTCGGGCAAAAATTAGGGATATATTGAAAAAAATGTACACCCGCGAAGTCGAAAACCTACACTGGGCGGCTTCGGCAAAAAAGGGTATCCCGGTGAACTGAAAACCCGTGAAGGGCGGTTCACGCAAAAGTTAGGGATTTAAATAAGCAAATGACTGCGTTCCGCGTATGGACTTTCATTGTTTAGTGGTTCGGAAGACCTGAGGGCCGTTTATCTGAGTCAATCTCTTCCAAAGCTGAAGCATCGGAGAAGTATCGAAGTCGAGTGGGTCTTAGAGGGATCAACTCATGGTGTTCGTCTACGCCTCGATTGCCGACATTTGTGTATACTGATGTATATTTATGTTTTCTTTTTGCGCGGCTTCCTCATTCCAGGAGCTTGCCTCTGTTGTAAAACATTTTTGCCCGTTCAGGGGTTCATTATCAATAAAATGCACATTATTCAGCAATTCTACTTGACTGTTTAGCATTTACCTGCTTTGTTTGCGAATGATAACGCCGATATTTTTGATAAAATGCGCATACATAAACTTGCGGGCCTAAGCCCATTGATTGTTGAAACAATTAACTAACTGAACATTGTCACGAGATAATAAGCTGAATGGGCCCCTGTGAGGAGGGTATCTTGTCTGTTTGTTTGTGTTGTTGCAGGTGTAGCACCTTGCCAGAAGATGTGCCGTGCGTATCCCCGAAGCAGGATGAGTCCTCTTTCCCCAGCAGAGTTCAGTAGTCTCTCCTCCGCAGAATCTGAACGCAGAGCAGTGAGCATTGATATGTCTTCCCCGGGTAGAGGTGATTCTCTTCCCCAAGCAAACGCATCCTGAAGGAACGCCACCTCATCGGCTGAGTCAAGCATCGAAGAATGACGTCGTCTCTCCCCAGCACCGGGTCACAAGTGCAGAGTTCATAGAAATGTTTGGGTACCGAAGCTCGTGTTTTCCCCAGTAAAGTCGTCGAAGCAAGATCTTCCCCCGCACCGGGTCACAAGTGCAGGTTTCGCAGGAAGGCTGTTCGTTAGCCGAAGTATGCAGTAACTGATGATGCCAGACTGAAGTCTCCAGCGGAATTGAGATTCCTCACCAGAGTCAGGCTCTCTCCTGAAGTTCGATGATTCCTTCTTCCCCAGTAGAGTGTTGGAACAGCTGATGTTGTATTCCCCTGCAGAGTTGTACTCTCCCCCGAAGGCAGATGATCCTTTCTTCCCCAGTGGAATCGAATTCCTCATCAGAGTCGTACTTTCCAGTGAAGTAGAATGATTTCCCTCCCCGGCTGAGTCCGCAGAAAAGTAGAATCCTTGAACATTGATCGGATCATGATTGATTTTCCCCAGCAGGGCGTGGGGCAGCTAGTGTTGTGTTTCCCCAGAATCGCACTCTCTCCATCGAAGCAGAATGATTTCTCCTTCCTCAAGCCGAGTTTGCAGATGTCCAAGAGATCCGAATCCTTGGAAGTTGATCAGATCATGATTGGTTTTTCCCCAGCGGAGTGTTGAGCAGCTGAAGTTGGTTCCCCGCAGAGTGGTCAACCCCAGAAGAGTAGCCGAGTCGGCCGCGCAGTTCATTCTCGCGATTGATATCAGCAGATCCAAGTTCTCGTAGAGAGTCGTCCCCTGCAGCAGTCAGCTGAAGTTGTTCCCCTGCAGCAGTTCGCGGAAGATCAATTCCCTAGACAGAGCCTGATTGATATTGGCATGTTCACATTCTCCTCAGCAGGATGATTCCTCTACCTGAGTGGTTCTTTCTCCTTGGCAGGAGGATTTTCCCCTTCGGCATTTATTTTGCTGACGGGATCGCATCAGTGTGCATGATTGCATAGCATTGAGCATGATTGCATAGCATTGAGCATGATTGCATAGCATTAAGCATGATTGCATAGCATCGAGCATGACTGCATAGCAGAAGCATATGCATCATAGGCAGGATCTAGATCATTATCATTCTTGCCTTACAGGTGTTCTACTGAAAGACCGGTTGCTCAGGACGATTCTTGATGTTCTCCCCAGCAAGGTCACTTTTTGAGATGATTCTTAAAGATCCCGGTGTGATCCCCGCAGTCGCTCGCTCAAGATGATTGTTGAGATCCCCAGCGAAGTCTTCAGTTCGAGATGATTCTCAAGTCCCTCAGCAGGGCCATTTGCTTAAGACAATTCTTAAGACCCCAGTACAGCTTCCCGAGTGGTTCGCCTAGTATGATACTTGAGCTCCCCAATGGCGTCTCCAGCAAGAGTGCCCAGGAAGATTTCTGGAATACCCAACAGAATGTTTGCTCCAGAAAGGTTATCAGTTCAGGACGATTCTTGAAGATGCCCGACGGATCTGTTTGGTCAAGATGATTCTTGAAGTCCAGAGCAGCATGATATGTCTGCTCCAACCACGATGTCTAATCTGAAGATGGATTTCGTAAGCGCCCGAAGGCGATATCAGAAGGTTCCTGTGAGTCCAGATTTCCGTGTTAAAGAATCAACGGGTGGCTGAAGACAAGGTTCCAGAGTTGTAGATACAACAGAGTGATTCGCGTGGGTCTGAAGACCAAGTCAGTTATCCTGAGGTGATGATTGAGTGCGATCAAGTAAATGATACGTCTTCTGATTGAAGTCGAAGATGTTTCTCCCGCGGTGATGCAGGGTATTTTGATTGTCCGACGGTGATGTCAGATTTAGTTCTCCAGCGGTGATGCAGGGTACTTCGATTGTCCGACGGGGATGTCAGATTTAGTTCTCCAGCGGCAATGCAGGGTATTTCGATTGTCCGACGGTGATGTCAGATTTAGTTCTCCAGCGGTGATGTTGGGTATTTTGATTGTCTGACGGTGATGTCAGGTCGATATTTCTCCAGCTAGTTATTGAGCAGCTAGTGTTGCAGTATTCAAAGATTTGTTCCCCGCAGAGTACCGTGTGCTCGTGCAGTTGGCAAATTTTCGGGTTTACCGATATTCAACCGTCTCGTACCTTGATTGGTTGAGAGCCGTTCGCTTCTCACCCAGTCAGGTTCAAGCCGTTTGAATAGGGGCAGCTGTTGCACCCCAAAATTTGACCAACAATTATTTATTCATTGAGTGTTTGAAAGTTGATACGTTCATCAGACAGTTCAAGAGATCCTCAGAGAAACTGGTTGAGACTAGAGTTATGTGCCTCATAGCTTGAGAGTTGTGGGAGCTCCCCAGATGATTCTGAGACTTTGAGAATGAACTAGATGTTTTGAGGAAGCCTGTGAGATGTCTTGATAGCCATCATGAAGGCCAGAGAAGTCATTATGCAAGAGTTCAGAAGATTCAACCATGAATGGTAGAATTAGGGTTTTGACTGGGTCAACCCTAGATCAGCTGAAGATTTGGAGAAGGTTGAGATCTAATCCAAGGGCCATGAGATCATGCAATGATGCATAGAGATGTTATAAAGATGATTCCTAGACCAACTCATCATGATTGAGGAGTTTGAGAAGTTTCAAGTCAGGGTTTCCAAGGATTGTCAGTGAAAAACCCTAATTTGATCCCTATTTTCCAGGCAGTTTTAGCTCAAGATGTGGTTGATATCTCACCTTCCCCATAACATGAATGTTGTAGAGCTTGTTCTAAGCTTTAATTTGAGTGGTGGAAGTCCTTGATAGGAGTTACAGAGCTCAAGTTATGGTTTTGACAAATTACAGGTCAGCAAAGGTGTGTGAATCTGGGTCCTTGAAAGTCACCCAACTTGCAGACAACTTTTGCCCTAGTAGGAGGATTCCTATGATTTCTTGGTCAACATGAATGTTGAAGAGCATCTTCTTAGCTTTAATTTGAGTGGTAGAAGTCCTTGATTGGATTTGTGGAACTCAGCTTATGGTTTGAACAAGGCAGGGGTATTTTGGTCATTTGTCAGTTATAGGTCATTTTATCCAATGCCTAAAACTCCTATTTCCAAGCCTCAAATGGAAAAACTCAAAACATGAAAGTTGCTCAAAATGTGATTTTAAGTTTAGAAAGAAGGTCACAAATTGTTGGAAAAGCTCAATAGCATGAGATTGCATGATTGGTCAAAAATGAACTAAAAATGGCATATAAGTTTGAAAAGTTGAATTTGGAAATTGATTTGGAAGATCCACAAATCCAAAATAGGTCATCCAATATATCATTTTGATTGGAAAAACCATTTTGAGAACATTGGTTTAGCTAGAATTTTGATTTGGAGCCTTAAAATGGGTGATGCTTTGAAAAGTTGTTACTTGAAAAAGAAGGCAATGTTGAAAAACCTTACACAAGCCAAAGATGAGCTTGTTTTTCACCCATCCCTTCTCAATATCTCATGTAAAGATACTCTAAGACTAAATGGCAAGGCATAAGGCATGGAATATGAGAAATTCAACTTGTTCCCACATGAGATTTTCAAGAACTTTCCACACTTTTCTAGATGATTCTAGAAGGATCCAGCTTCTTCCATCCATCATTATAAGAAGGATGATCTTCATAGTGTTCAAGGTTGGTGATAGAGAGTCAAGTCAGAGGAGAAAGAGAGAGATACATTGCCATTAAAGAGCTACCTTCACAATCAAGCAACTTGAGTTTTCTTCCATCACAAGCATCTTCCATCAACAACTCTTGCAAACAGAAGGTTGTGGATCATCCAAGGAGCATCTTGAACCAATTCCAAGGCCTGCAAGCATCCCCACGAGCCCTCACCATCATCCCTTTGACAGGTTCTTTCTTCTCCTTGTATCTCTTAAGTTAGCTAGTTTCAATTAGTTTTGTAGGCATGGAATGAGTGTATTAGGGTAGATGATCAAATACTGAAAGTTAGGGCACGATCCATGATGGTTTGTAACAGGTGCATGAATCTTTGATGTGCAAGAATGAACTGTGTGCTAGGCTTTAATCAACATGACATGGATTATAGTGATTAGGGTGGCATAGGGAACAAGATTGCAGCTTTAGTTTTGAGTTTTATTAGGATTGATCTCAGAGAAATATTTTTGAACCATGATCTTGAACCTCTCTGTTAGGAGGATCTAGGAAGAATTATGGAAAACCACACGCATGGTTGTGTTCTAGGCAATTAGTAGATCATGTTTGCCCTTGGAATCTTTTGATTTCGTTGAGTGAGTGAAGAGAACGAACCAGTTGAATCTTGGTGCATGGAACTGAGTTTTTCTGAAAACCCTAGTTTCGTTTGGGACGATGAGGGTGGTCCGTTGGATCAGTCTCAAAGTTTGACAATGTAATCAGATCTCACGGCCACGGTTAAATCTGAAGATGGAGGGAAAATTCAAAGAGAAATGAAACGCGGTCGTTTCATTAAACCGGTCCATGGGCTTATTTCGCTATCTCCACCCCCCTGTTATCTGGCCCAGTCCAAAACCAACTGGCGCGTGTGCTATTCATACCCCCCTCCCTTTATTAATTTAATTTCTTTTATATTGTTTTAATATTTTTCTGTTTTGATTAATTCATAAATAAATGATAAAAAATGATTTTTGACTTCTTCTTTTTTCTATGATTAGATGATAATGTGTAGAAAATATTAAAAATAAAAATGGGATTTTATTTTTAAATTTAGTATTTTTAATAGATTTTCCTTTTAAGTAGCTTTTATAATGTGTAGTTTGGTATCATGATTTTGCAAGAATTGTTTTAGGACCTTCCCTTAGGGTTTTTAATCCATTCTTTTTTGTGTAATTAGATATTGAACCATAGTTCCCCATAGGATTTAATTCTTGATTTTTAGATTAAATTTTGATTAGTTTAATTAGGGTAGCATTAGGGTATCCTAATTAGGGTTTAGGTTGTGCATAGGTAAAGAAATTCACTTTCTTTGATAAGTTTTGTCTTGATTTTTAGGTAGAGGCCTATGTAGATGTTATGAGTAGGTGTTGAGGACCTTTGTGAATAATTGTTAGATTTTTCCCCCTTGGTTTAGTATTTTTAGGTATTTTCTGAAGTTGCCTATTGATTTTGTCTCCCCTGTGGTTATCTGTTCATCTTTGGGGTTCATTGTGGGAAATTTGTTGAGGAGCTTGTGTTGCCTTGAAGACTTTGATGGAGAGCATCATGGAGAGAAGATTGTAGATCAAGATTCAGAGACCCAGAGCTTGGCTTGTCCCCTGTCTGTGAGGTTTGAGATCCTGAAGTTTGAAGGAAGTTCATGGTACTTTCCTGAGGAAGGCACTATGAATGACTTTCATTCTTTCTTCTCACCTCTTTCTTAAGTATCCAATGATGTTGGAGCCAACTTGTGAGTTTAATTTCTCCTGAGGAGGAATGTAAACTGATCACATGTTGTTGAGCCACATGGGATACAACTCCTAAGTGGAAGCCTCCTAGTACTTTCCTGAGGAAGGTCCTATGGGTCTATTCACTTAGTTCCATTAGTCTGTTTAGGATTTCTCAAGTATCCAATGATGTTGGAGCCAACTTGTGAGTTTAATTTCTCCTGAGGAGGAATATAAACTGATCACAGTTGTTGAGCCACATAGGATACAACTCCTAAGTGGAAGCCTCCTAGTACTTTCCTGAGGAAGGTCCTATGAGTCTATTCACTTAGCTCCACTAGTTCAGATAGGATTCCCTAAATATCCAGTGATGTTGGAGCCTGCTTGTGAGTTTAATTCCTCCTGAGGAGGAATGTAAACTGATCACAGTGGTTGAGCCACATAGGATATGACTCCTGAGTATACACCTCCTAGTGCGTTCCTGAGGAAGACACTATGAGTCTGCTTACTTAGCTCCCTTTCTTTGGTAAGCTTGTTTTGAAGCTTGAAGACTGGGATTGATTTCTTTTGGTTAGGTTTTGCTTTAGAGCTTTGCTTAGATCTGATTAGATTCTGTGTTAGGGTTAGGATTAGAGAGTAGATGATTCTTTCTCAAGTGTGTTTGGTTTTCCTGATGGCATTTCATTTCCTTTTATCTGTATATTGCTTGATAGCATGTTGTTTACCCTTCAGTATGATTACTGTTATTTCATGACTGGCTTGAGGTCGAGATGAGCTTGTGGAGGCTGACACCCCACACACATTTCCTCCCTCACTTGCATTGCATGCATTTTACTGTTAAAAGCTGATGTTTTTGTCTGTTTTGGTGTATCATTGATATGATCCCTTAGGACTCTCATTTCCTCTGATGAGGGTTTGATGATAGACTTTTAGGTTGAAACCTATGCATGACAACATCTAGGAGTTCCCTGTTCAAACCTCAACCATAGGATGAATCCATGGCATGATAACAGTAGGACTTGATAGTCTCCCTCCTAGTTGAGCCATTTTTAACCCGTAGTTTCCCGAACTACGTTTGCTCTGATCTTTCATACCAGATGAAAGTACGTAGGCATAGGATGCGATATCCTAGCGAGCAACCTTTCCCCATAATCCCCCGTAGTTAGGCGGAACTACGTTGACTCTGATTTCTCGTTCCAGACGGGAATACGTAGGCATAAAGCGCGATGCTTTGCCGAGTCATTTTTCTTTTCTTTTTCAGCCAGCCTTGATAGGTAGATAGATTATAACCAACCCGTCCAAGTAAACAAACAAGCGAGGATCCCGTCGAGTACGACGGACGTGAGGGGTGCTAATACCTTCCCCTTGCGTAACCGACTCCCGAACCCAGACAATGGTTGCGACGACCTTGTCTTACCCTTTTTCGTCAGGTTTTTCCGATCGTTTCCTTTCCCGCTCTGAGGGATAAATAACGAAAGGTGGCGACTCTTCTGTTATGCCGGAACCTTATTTTCGCGCAAGCGACAGCTGGCGACTCTGCTGGGGACGATGCATCTAGGGACTTTTCCCATCCCTTATGCTGGGACCGTTTCCCATCCCCTACGCGAGTCAATCCTATCGTTTGTGTGTTTGCTTGTTGGGTTGCGTTTATTTATCGCATTTTTACTTCCCGCACTTTATTTCCCGCATTTTATTTCCAGTTTGATATGATTATCTGTGCTGCTGTGGAAGAGGGATGTTACTGTGAGTGAAAAGCCGGACCTGGGCTTGAGTACACACCTAGATATAGTTGCGGAGAAGTAGTAGACGAACCTGTCTGCTGAGCAGGCACAGTTCCCTACGAAAATCTGCGCTCAGACGAGATCCTTGCAGAGGTGCTCCTTTCCGGTCCTGAGGATCTGAGGGGAGTCCAGACGTGAGGATTGTCGACTCTGGGGACCGATCATTTGGAAGTCAGCTAAGAGAGGCCTCTTCATGACTTGACGATGCCACTCCTTCTGGGAATCGTATTGTCACTCATGAAAGTCTTTGACGCTGACGACCGCATAGGATGCCGTACCTTTGTCCGTGGATTAGGTCCATCATACCTGTGAGCGGGGTTGGGATATTACAGGAAACTTTGACCTCCAAACTACCCGGTTTTCTCGACAGTGAATCAGTTATGTTGCAGATGTGTTCTTGATAGAGCAAGGGTTTGATCAGAGGATCTTATCATCGGGTGTTTGTCTGTTCCTGATAGAGCAGGTTCCGATCAGAGTATTGTTATCAGAGGTTTGTTCTGGATGGAGCAGATTCTGAGTGGGGTCTGAGGATCTCGTCAGCAGTTGTTGCTTGTTCTTGATAGGGCAGATTTTGAGTGGGGTTTGAAGATCTCATAAGCGGCTGTGTGTTTGTTCTAGAGAGGGCAGATTTGTGATTTGGGGTCCGAAGACTTCATCAACAGATATTCCTTGATCTTGCATCCGGGGTCTTTATTATCAGGCCTTCGTTCTTGTCAGAACAGAATTTTGATCTCGATCCTATCAGATGGTTGTTCTCAGCAGATCAGATCAGTGGTTTTACACCGGGGTTTCCTTCTCATCAGCGACTGTTGACACCGAATCTCCACAGCAGCCACCCGGATATATTGTTGCATACCTGCATTTTGCATTAGCTTGCATAATCATTCCATTAGCGTGTGTCTGTGACAGGTACCGTTTCCCCGATCCAAGATCTCTCATTGTGTTACTGCAGCCGTTCTCAGAAAGACTGTTGCGTATGAGTTCTCGGTCCTTGATATGTCGAATCTGACTATTGCTTCAACGGCGCCATTCATCTTCGGCCGGTAAGGAGATGAGTTGTGGTGTTCAATCTTGAAACTCTGGCACAGCTCCTTCATCATCTTGTTATTCAGATTCGAACCATTATCAGTAATGATCCGTTCGGGAACTCCGTATCGACAGATGATGTCCCTCTTTATGAATTTAGCCACCACCTGCTTGGTCACATTAGCATATGAGGCTACCCCCACCCACTTGGTGAAGTAGTCGATAGCTACTAGAATGAAGCGATGACCATTAGGTGCAGTGGGCTCGATCTTGCCTATCATGTCGATGCCCCACATGGAGAACAACCATGGGGAGGACATGACATTCAACGGGCACGGCGGCTCATGAATCTTATCAGCATAAATCTGGCATTTATGACATCTCTTCGCGAATTTAAAGCAATCTGATTCCATCGTCAGCCAGTAATATCCTGCTCTCAGGATCTTTCTCGTCATAGCGTGCCCGCCGGCGTGCGTACCAAATGTGACCTCATGGACCTCTTCCATGAGCATACTCGCTTCTTTCTCATCTACACATCTAAGTAGCCCGAGATCGTGGTTTCTTTTATACAAAACTCCATCAGGATTGAGATAAAAATTTCCAGACAGCCTCCTCAGAGTCTTCTTATCCTGGGTTGACGCTCCCGCAGGATACTCCTTAGTCATAAGGAAAGTCTGGATATCATGGAACCATGGCTTGCCGTCGGAGGCTTCCTCGATCGCAAAGACGAATGCAGGTCTATCAATACGAGAAAGGATAATTCTTGGAGCTTCATTCCAAAAATTGACTTTATACATCAAAGCCAACGTGGCTAAGGCATCAGCCATCTGATTCTCGGCCCTGGTGACACGGTGGAGTTCCACTCGATCAAAGAACGGAAGTAGCCTTCTGGCATATTTCATGTACGGCACCAAATTCGATTGACGAGTCTCCCACTCCTCTTTAATCTGGTTGATCACAAGTGTCGAGTCACCATATACATCTAGGTTCTAATTCTCAAATCAATTGCTTCTTCTAGACCCATGATGCGTGCTTCGTACTCCGCTTCGTTATTGGTGACCGGAAACGTCAGTCTAGCGGTAAACGGGATGTGGGATCTGTGGGGAGTCGTGATGATCGCCCCAATGCCACTTCCATAAGAGTTAACCGCCCCGTCAAATATCAATTTCCATTGGGATTTCCTATCTGGCCCCTCGTTGGGCAACGGTTCATCGCAATCCTTCGCTTTGAGAAACATAATATCCTCATCAGGGAATTCAAATTTCATCGGTTGATAATCTTCGATCGGCTGTTCGGCAAGGTACTCAGACAATACGCTCCCCTTAATGGCCTTCTGGGAAACGTACTGAATGTCATATTCCGTCAACACCATTTGCCATCTGGCAATCCTGCCCGAAAGCGCTTGTTTCTCGAAGACGTACTTGATCGGATCCATCTTCGAAATTAGCATGGTTGTGTGATTGAGCATGTACTGTCGTAAACGTTTGGCAGCCCAGGCTAGTGCACAACACGTTTTTTCCAGCATCGAGTAACGAGATTCACAATCTGTGAACTTTTTACTCAAATAGTAAATGGCATGCTTCTTTTTGCCCGTCTCTTCGTGCTGACCGAGAACACACCCCATACTATTCTCAAGAACTGTCAAGTACATGATTAAGGGTCTTCTGGCCACTGGGGGTATCAAGATCGGAGGTTCCTGCAGATACTGTTTTATCTTATCAAATGCCTTCTGGCAATCCTCGTTCCAGATAATCGCCTGATTTTTCTTTAGCAGTTTGAACATCGGTTCACACGTGGCCATGAGCTGAGAGATAAACCTTGCAATGTAGTTTATTCTGCCCAGGAAACCACGAACTTCTTTTTCTGTTTTTGGCGCTGGCATTTCTTGTATTGCTTTTATCTTCACAGGATCAACCTCAATGCCTGTTTCACTCATGATAAACCCCAATAGTTTTCCAGACCGTACTCCGAAAGTACACTTGTTAGGATCCAGCCTCAACCTGAACTTCCTAAGCCTCTCAAAAAGCTTCAGCAAATTGACCAGATGTCCCTCCTCCGTTTGGGACTTCACAATCATGTCATCAATATAGACTTCAATCTCATGATGAATCATATCATGAAACAAAGTAACCATTGCTCGTTGGTAAGTGGCCCCTGCGTTCTTCAGACCGAAAGGCATTACCTTGTAGCAAAACATTCCCCAAGGCATGATAAACGTAGTTTTTTCCATGTCCTCCGGCGCCATCTTGATCTGATTGTAACCGGAGAAGCCATCCATGAACGAAAAGACGGAGAACTGAGCTGTATTATTGACCAACACATAAATATGGGGGAGCGGGAAATCATCTTTAGGGCTCGCCCTATTCAAGTCACAATAATCAACGCACATTCGCACCTTACCGTCCTTCTTCGGTACAGGAACTATGTTGGCGACCCACGGAGGGTAAGTAGTGACCGCTAAGAAGCCATCATCAAGCTGCTTTTGCACTTCTTCTTTGATCTTAACGGCCATATCTGGTCGCGTCCTTCTAAGCTTCTGCTTAACGGGAGGACAATCTTCTCGCAGCGGCAAGTGATGGACCACAATGTCAGTATCAAGTCCGGGCATATCTTCGTATGACCAAGCAAAGACGTCACTATACTCTCTCAGCATCTCGACCAATCTCTGCTTGACATCACTCTGCAATGCGGCCCCTATCCTGACGTTCCTGACCAGTTCTTCAGAACCCAGATTCATAATCTCAATTTCTTCTTCGTGAGGCAGAATAACTTTATCTTCTTGTTTCAACAAGCGGGCCAACTCTTCTGGCAGGTCTTCATCTTCATCAATCTCTTCTTCGGCTTGATAGATCGGGCAATCGAAGTCGAAGTGAGTCGTAGAAGGTCCAGAGTCGATGTCCTCTGCTATGTGGATCTCTTTGCTTGTCACTTGGATGGTATCCCTGATGGACCAGTTGTTGAGGCTCTCGCCTGGTTTGCTTGGCTGGATCCAAGAGTCCAGGTCGCAATCGCTGTCTTCGCCGTCTTCAGACATTGCGTTGACACTTTCAAATTTCACCCTGCCACTGGTAAACTGGATCGGCCCTTTATCGCGCGACCCACTGTAAGAAGAGGAGGCTTCAGCCGCAGGAGATTACCCTAACCCAAACCTGTCCTGTTTGTTAGGTATCTCTAGAGTTTGCCCCCAGCCTTGGGTAGATCCGGCCTGAACAACGGCTCGGGCTTCCTTGATGGAAGAGAGAGTCATCTCTGGTTTCTTAGTGATTACAGGAGCTACGTTCTTGACTTTAACAACTTCGAACGCCTGACATAGGGTTTCGTGGATTTCTCCATCCATCTCAACATACTTGAAGGACGACAAATGGCTCACCAATATATCTTCCTCGCCACAAACAGTCATGATGCTGCCTCCGACAGCGTACTTGAGCTTCTGGTGCAACGTGGAGGTCACAGCGCCAGCAGAATGGATCCATGGTCGGCCTAAGAGACAGATGTAGGCAGGCATGATGTCCATAATGTAGAAGACTGCGTCAAACGTTTCCGGCCCGACCTGGATTAGCAATGTTACCTCTCCAAAGACATGACGCTTGGTTCCGTCGAAAGCCTTCACAACCAGATCACTGGGTGTGCAAATCAATCCTCTCGTATCTAGCTTCATCAATGCCTTCTTCGGAAGAACATTGAGCGACGACCCTGTGTCCACCAACACATGAGACATAATCGTTCCCCTACACTCTATCGAGATGTGCAGGGCGCTGTTGTGGTTTCTTCCCTTTGGCGTCAGCTCCAAGTCAGTGAACCCTAACCCGTTTCCAGAATTCACGTGGGCTACGACCCCTTCCAACTGGTTGACCGAGATTTCCTGCGGTACATACGTGGCATTCAAAACCTTTAACAGCGCGTTGCGATGTGACTCCGAACACATCAACAAATTCAGGATGGAAATTTTCGAGGGCGTTTGATGGAGATGATCCACGATCTTGTAGTCACTCTTCTTAATCAACCTCATAAACTCTTCAGCGTCCTTAACAAGTAATTCCTTCTCTACCCCACGAGGGGTTTCCTCAACGACTTTACTCTTTCCTTTGTCGGTTATTTCGGCTTTGTCCGCTTTGTCCGCCACAATCTCAGGTGGAGCAAATACTCTTCCGCTGCGGGTGATTCCGCCAATGCCCACTAGGTTATCCACTGACGACCCAGATGGTTCCAGTTCCAACTTCTGTCCGTTACAATAGACGTCTGCCCCATAATGCCATGGGACAGCGTTGGTGCTTTCAAAAGGTATTGGCCCAGCCTTGGTGATGGTAATCGTGGGCGGTCTGGGTGCAGAAATGGTGATCGTCCGGCGAGGGATGGTGATGGTGGCAACCTCATCATCTTGCTTCAGCATTACCTCTCCAGATCCACATTAGGCCCTCCGGCTAAACTACAAGATCCCTTCGGTCATCAGACTCTGAATCCCTTCTATCAACTGTTCACATCCATCAGGACTAGTCGCACAGCCCATACACAGTTCTCCACAGCCCGGAAAGAAACCTCTCTTCATCAGCTTGGCTTTGACGAAGCTAAGCGGTGTCTTCAAATCCCTGACGTCAGTCAGTAGATCCAAATTCTCGTCTTCAATAATGGCATTCACCCCACCTCCCCTATGGTTCGGCATAGGGTTCTTCGTGACGTTTGGCACATTATCTGAGAAGTTGATGATCTTAGCATCCATCAGGACTAGTCGCACAGCCCATACACAGTTCTCCACAGCCCGGAAAGAAACCTCTCTTCATCAGCTTGGCTTTGACGAAGCTAAGCGGTGTCTTCAAATCCCTGACGTCAGTCAGTAGATCCAAATTCTCGTCTTCAATAATGGCATTCACCCCACCTCCCCTATGGTTCGGCATAGGGTTCTTCGTGACGTTTGGCACATTATCTGAGAAGTTGATGATCTTAGCATCCACCATGTCTTGCACCTTGTGCTTGAAGGCTTTGCAGTTTTCTATCGTGTGGCCTAGTGCCCCTGAGTGAAACTCACAAGTTGCATTCGCATCATAACCTGGCGGAGGTGCCCCTATCAAGGGAGCCAGGGTTCTCTTCTGGATTAGCTGTAACTGAAGCAGAGTCTGTAACAGCTGAGCATAAGACATAGGCGGTGTTTCAAGGTGACGACTTGATAGAGGTGCCCTGTTCTGATACTTTCTGTACCCTTGCTAATTCGGCTGCTGCTGCTGCTGATGCTGTGGCTGGGGTTGTTGGACAGCGGGGATAGTTATGCTGGACACCTGCGGGTGAGGGCCTTTACCCTTCCTTCGAGCGTTAGACACGGCGCTCGTCTCTCCTTCCCGTCTTTTGCCACCATACGGTTTCTTTCCTCCTCCCGCTGAGGATAGATCACCTTGAATTTTCCCCAATTTGATCCCATTTTCAACGTGCTCGCCGGTGATGATGAGATCTGAGAAGCTTCCAAACATACTGCTGACCAATTTCTCGTAATAAACCCCTGGGAGGGTGGCTACAAACATATCAATAAGCTCCCGTTCAACCATAGGCGGCTGAACTCTAGCTGCCAATTCACGCCACCGCTGGGCGTATTCTTTGAACCCTTCGTTGTTCCTCTGTGACAAATTTTGCAGCTGGACTCGGTTCGGAGCCAAGTCGTTGTTATATTGGTAATGGTGCACAAACGCCTCAGCAAGTTCCTTCCACGTGCGCACACTGGTAGGCTCCAAACTCATGTACATTCCAGGGATGGCCCGGACAAGCTATCCTGAAAGAAGTGCATCAGCAACTTCTTGTCTTCAGAGTGAGCGGACATTTTCCGGTAGTATGATCTCAGGTGGACGCGAGGGCAGGTGGTGCCCTTGTACTTCTCAAAGTCGGGTACCTTCAACTTGGGAGGCACCTTGAAATCAGCAATCAATCCCAATTTGGACACGTCGACACCCATAGTGTTCAGGTTCTCGAAATTCCTCATGTTGTCCTCGAGTGCTTTAAACCTCAGACGTGCTTCAGCAGTCAGCTCCCCTTCAGCACCTTTCTGTGAGAACAAATCTTCTTGACGGTCTTCTAACCATGGCTGAGGCCCATACAGATTTCCCACACCTGTGTTGTCGTTGCCCAACCCAACATTGACATTAGCTTCAAAATTTTCGTTACCGACGCCAGTCGTATTACCATTGAGCCCCATGTTAGCAATCACATTGCCGTTACCACTGCCATTCCCCCCAGACACGGGGATGCCATTCTGAGGAGTTTCAACAGGTGGAGGGGTTGGAACAGTCCCACCGTGGAGTACACCATTGCTGTCAACCCTTGAGATCAGAGGCTGGACCAATGTTCTGAGCTGGTCCTGGTCGTTGGCAACCACTTGCATGAGTTCCATGAAGCGGTCCATCCTCTCTCGGAGTTCTTGAACGTCAGTCTGCACTTGCTCCATTGCTCTAGCTTGATTTGCCCTGGTCGGATAGCGGTGGATTGGCCTTTGATCAATCCTGGAACAACCTAAAACAACCTATATACACAAAAGGGTTAGAAAAAACGACAAAGTGCTCGTTATGCAGATGCTTCATGCAAATGCAAGCATGTGTCTGTGCGTTAGGGAGATTTCCCCCTGATCCTAGTACCTGAGTGCCAATGCTGATAATAAGAATTCCGAGTCCAGTCATGGAAATAACATCTCATATATAAAGAAATCCCATCAAGGCAGTACACAATGTCACTGAGTACAGGAAGAATCAATAGCATGACCTCGACCAACAAGCCTGGTGATGGTCAGCATACAACAATGATCAAAACAAAAGGATTACAAATATAGTCAAGCACGGCCACGGGCTCGAAACTCTTCTAACAGATCCCTCGTTTCTGGATGATCAGGCCGTGTAAGTAACCCTTCGACGAGTAACTCCCTTTTCGTCATAGTGTACTGAAGACCTTCAACTGAGTCTTCCCATGCTCCTTCACCGAAACAATCTTCTAGCTTCCGCTTCTTAGATTCAAACATCAGTTTGTGCTCCTTCAGGTTAGCAAGAGCCTTGTTGAGCAGGCCTTCAGCGACATATCTGCGAGCGGTCTCTTCATCAAACCTCTTCTCACTAGCCTTCACCTGGGCTTTCAACTTGGAGATCTGCTGCTTCAGCTTATCCTCCCGTTCTTGGTCGTTTGCTAGGGTGGCCTTCCAATGCTGATTAAACTTGGATTTCCTCCGGTACGCTTCATCCAAGTGTTGTTTCTTAGTGGCCAGTACGTCATTGACAACTTTGAAGTCCCGACCCAAACGCTCGCGCTCAGCCATCTGCTTAGTCAAATCCGTCCCTAACTGGTTCACCAGCTCTGTTTGCCTCTTGAAGGAATGGACGGATTCGCTTCTCTCGCTTCTGAGTTGAGCCAATTCTTTCTCCAGTTCTTCATTTGCCTTCTTCAGCTCATCTCTCTCCGCGAACACCTGACTGTGCTGCTGAATAGGCACGGTGGTAGGCTCTTCAATCACTGGAGGGCTTTCTGGCTGGGCAGGTCGAAACGGCATCCCTATAATATCTGCTCTGGCTCTGATCCAGGCCACATACGGAGCGTAGGCTTGGCTATTACTTTTCCCTAGCAACGGCTTTCCCCGCTTACAGATACCATTCCAAGCGTGCTGAAGCTTAGATAACACATCCCCCTCTGGAAGACCGGTGAGGTACAGAGATTCCTGCACCTCTTCATCCTTCGGCGGAGCTCTCAAAGCATAAGCAAACTGTCGGACCAGCAGAGATGGATTATAGTTGATACAGCCCTTCCTTCCTATCAAAGGCACATTCGGAAACCCGTTGCAACTGAAGATAATCTCAGTACCTAACCTATCTCTATCGAACCAGGCAATATCCTCCGCTGACAGACTCATCAGGCGCTCAGACCACTCAGCTGTGGCTGCAGACGAAGCAAAGGGACCCTTCTTGGGTAGGTGACTATCAAGCCATCTATAGAGCAGGGGTACACAGCATGAGACATTCTTACCCCTTCTGTTCTCGTTTTTGTAGTGGACGGAATGATAGACATCTCCTATCAAGGTAGGGACTGGATTCCCTGATGCAAAGATGTGAAAGGCGTCGAAGTCTACAAAGTCGGGCATATTGGGGAACATAATGATGCCATATATGCACAGAGCAAGGATGGCGTTGAACACGATCCAACATCCGTCTTTGGCACACTGCTGGGCCTTTCCCACTAAGAACTGCAAGGAGAAGCCGAGAACCCTGTTCCAACTAAACAAAACCAACTCGGAGGCATCCAGATGAAGTGAAGGAGCTAGACTAGCCAGATTAGGCTCAGCATCCATGTGAACAAAGGGCATCTGACTCTTGATAGGCACACCTAACAAATCAGCATACTCCTCTAGTGTGGGTGCGAGAATAAAATCCTGGAAAGTAAAGCATCTCAAAGGAGGATCGTAGAACTGCAGTAAGGCGTGCAACCCATTCAACTTAAACACAGAAGGTTTACGAACCAAGCTGAGCAGTTTACCGTAAGACTTTCTGAATTCACCTCTCACAGAATCATCTGCCAAAGCGATCAAACCAGTCAGCTGAACAACATCAGGAGTGGGGAGCTTGTAGGCCACAACCTTCCTCAGAGAACCCATAATGGCACGTAGAAGGCAAGAAAACCTGAACCGGGGGAAACAGTACCTGCAACACAGACACACGTTAATGAAATGCAAATGAGTATGCAAAGAAATGAAAAATGCAATCATGCAGCCGGAGATCAAGACAACTGTGCTGTCGAGGGGATGAAGGTGAAGATTCTGTATCAACGAAACCATAATACTGCTCTGTCAAGAACAACCATATCTCTGATGAGAAGAAAACCCTGATATCGGACCATAAATCTGCTATGTCAAGAACACACACATATCTGATAATGAGGAGAGAACCCCGGATGTCAGACTATAACTCTGCTCTGTCAAGAACAAACACATATGTTTGATGATGAGACCCTCTGATATCATACCATAAACCTGCTCTGTCAAGAACAAATACACATCGGATAATGAGAACCTCTGATACCAACAAAACTAATTCATTGTTAAGCAAACCGGGTAGTCTGAAGGTTAAGGTTTCCTGCAACAAACCCGACCCTGCTCATAGGTATGGACCTAAACTGTCACAAGTTTGGCATCCTATGCGGTCATCAGCGTCACAGACATTCAAGAGGGGTGATACGATACCCAGAAGGTGTGGCATCACCATCTCCTGAAGCGGCCTCACTCAGCTGAATCCCAAATGATCGGTCCCCAAAGTCGACAATCCTCCAAACCAACAACTCCTCAGGCCCAAAGGGCCGGAAAAGAAGTCAACCGGGAGAACCTCGTCCGAGCGTGGATTTCACGAGACACTAGTGCCTGCAAAGCAAGCACGCGCCCACTAATTTCTACAACTAATGCTAAGTACACTCAAGCCTGGGTCTGGCTTCTCACTCATTAGAATGCCCGTCCCACAATAGCACAAATAATCATATCATACTGAAAATAAAATGCGGGAAATAAAATGCGATATATACACACAACCCAACAAGTAATCATACAAGCGCTAGGATTGACTCTCGCAGGGACGTTGGATTCCCATATTGACTCGCATAAGGGACGTTGGATCCCTAGGAAACTATCGAATCCCCAGCAGAGTCGCCAGCTATCGCTTCCGCGAAAATAAGGTGCCGGCAAAATAGAAGAGTCGCCACCTTTTGTTATTTATCCCTCAGAACGGGAAAGGAAACGATCGGAAAAACCTGACGAAAAGGTATAAGACAAGTTCATCGCAACCGTTGTTTGGGTTCGGGAGTCGGTTACAAAAGGGGAAGGTATTAGCACCCCTCACGTCCGTCGTACTCGACGGGATCTACGCTTGTTGTGTTCATCTGACGGGTTGGTTCTATCTATCTACCTATCAAGGCCGGTCTGAAAAAGAAAAGAAAATGACTCGGCAAAGCATCGCGCTTTATGCCTACGTATTCCCATCAGAGAATGAGAAATCAGAGTCAACGTAGTTCGCCTAACTACGGGTTACGGGGAAGGTGGCTCGCCAATACGTCAGTATTGTGCCTACGTACTCTCAACAGGTATGAGAGATTAGAGCTTACGTAGTTCGGGATAATACGAATTACGGGGATTCAGATTCATCTGTTTTATCGAGTAGGGTTAACAAACAGTTCCAGCAGTTGGATGTACGCAGCTCGACCCTTGGAGACTTAGGCGTTACCGTTTGCGGTAGAACTGGGAGTTAACGACACTCTTTTCCTCAGAAAAGCTTTCCTTTGAATTACGGGCCCACGAGGCAAAAAGGTTTGAAGTTTGTTTTCTGTCTTTTAAGGAAAAACTGTTTTTATGGATGTTTGCAACCAATATCATACTAGAGACTATGACCTGAGAGTGAATGTGTCGCATGTCACCCAAATGGTGCCATACTAAACATCCAGACTGTTGAAAAGAAACTCTCCAACAATCCTTTCTCAAATAGCTTAAGGCTCGTAACGTACGACGTCAGTTAACCTTTATTACTGTATTTTAATTTGTTTTGAGATGAGAAGAGAGAACAGGCTCAACTAAAGGGAGACTATCAAGTCCTACTGTTGTCATGCCAAGGATTCATCCTATGGTTGAGGTTTGAAACAGGGAACTCCTAGAAGTTGTCATGCATAGGTTTCAACCTAAAGTTCTAATCATCACTTCCTTATCAAAGGAAGTGAGATTCCTAGGGGATCATGTCAATGATAAACAGAAACAGATAAAGCATCAGCTGAAACAGTAAACAGTAAACGACTATAAAAGCATGCAATGCAAGTGAGGGAGGAAATGTGTGTGGGGCATCAGGCTTCACAAGCTCATCTCAACCTCAAGCCAGATATGAATAACTGTAGTCATACAGGGGAAATAACATGCTATCAAGCAAACACAACAACTGCAATCATATAGAGGAAATAACATGCTATCAAGCAAATCACAAACCACATAGGCAAGGGAGCTGGGCTCTACCGAATACCCGCAAGCAAAGCCATACAGTAACAATACAAGCAGAGGGAGAAACTCAACCTCTAGTGCAATCATGCTCCTAGATTAAATCAGTCTAGATATGGACTTATTCTAATGCATCAAGCAAATCAAACAAGTCACATCATTACAGTTGCACAGAAAGAAAACAGACAGTCAAGAAAGCAGATCAACAGATTCCACAGCTTCTCAGCAAAGCTCTCCTCTGACAGCAGCTCAGTCCTCAGCCTGCAACTGCTTTTCAAGGTTATCATCTTTAATCGCAAGTGTCAATTTGCTTCTGCAAGCTTTCAAGGCATCAAACATAAGTATCAACTTATCCTTTCTTCTTCAGGCCTCAGCTCCAAAGTAAACTCCACCTTCAGGCCTCAATCCTAATTGCAAGTATCAACTTGTTCCTTCAGGAACTCAATCCACTAATCACACAAGTATCAGCTTGCTTTCCAATCTCAAGCTTCAGCTTCTTCATTCAATCTCCAATGGATTCCTCTCACAGGTATCAACTTGCTCTTCTTGATCCTCTTCAAGCTTCAGCTCTTTCTTCTTCACAAGTATCAACTTGCTCTTCCTGATCTTCAAGCTTCAACTTCAATGGCAATCTTCAGACAAAGGGAAATGCAACTTCTAGCATCTTCAATCTTCTAGCAAGGAACTCCATCCTCTAGCAAGGGAGAAAAAATCATCTAACAAGAGTAAGGTTTGGACAATAGGCAGCAGAGTGAAAACCAAAGGTCACCACTAAGCATCCTATCATCATAGAAAGGGACCCTCAAAGGTTCTACCAACTTGTAGAGAGCCACACATCCTACCAAAGGAGGGATGAGGCCTTTACAAGGGGACCTTACATCATAAGGAAGAATGGAAGTGATCAACATCTTCCATGTTTGTGAAAGAAGAGAATCTATCTAGAAGCTCTGCCTGCAAACCCTAATCTTAACACCTAATCAACACTACACCAAAAGAAGGGAAATCTTCACATCCAAGCTTCTTCAAGCACTCCATGGCATCTTTAACTTGCCTTCATCTTCAACCAAGGGCAAAAACAACACAAGCTTACTCTAAGGGAACTTAAGGAGTTAATCTAGTCAACTTAGTGCATTAGAATCATCTAAAGTTAGCACCTAAACTAAAATCAAACTAAAATAGTAAACTACATTATAAATTCCTACAAAAATTCCTAAGGGTTCCTAATTCAATCATGAATCTACCATACAAAATCCAGAGGTTGAATCATCCACCAAGTCCTAGAAATAAAACCTAGATCACAAGGTACTAAGCATAAACCCTAAAACTAGAGCACCTAAATTTTCAACTTAAAACTACCTCCTAATTTCATTACAAAAATGTGAGAAAATTACTAGGGTAACATGCATATCTATGCTAGATACACACAAAAAATCAAGGCAAGAATCATCACGAAATGCTCAAACCAAATTCATCAAAACAAGGTATCAACCATGGTTATTCTAATATCAATTAATATTCAAAAAATGCAAATAAAATCAAAAATGCATGAATTATTAATATTTTTTATCTAAAATATTCTAGATTCAATCATGAATCAAGGGAAAAAAATTTGGAATTAATTGAGCTAGTCTTCCATTTTTTATGAATTATTTTCTAAGTCACATGAAATGAAGAAATTAATAGAAATTCAAGGAAATTAATTAAACCAGCGTGGCAAATAGCAAATAAAACCAGTTCATTTCAATGTTTGGGCCAGAAAGAGGGTGTGGTTATCAAAGCGCGTGTTAGGCCCACCCATTAATCAGAAATAATATGGAAAATCAATGATAATAGGAAAATGTTTGTGGTAAATAGCAATGCATTCCCTTGCAAATCTTGATGGGCCTCCAAACTGGGGTGTGGATAACAACATTTCACTAAGCCCACCCAAGTTATGTTAATGAAACGCAGCGTACAAGGTTAGTTCTCAGATCCTTCACAAACTGAAACTTATTCGTGGCCATTGGATCTTCCTTCAAGTCAAAGTCCACACCTAATCTCACGGCCATAACATCATATTCCCCATTTCAAAAATATGGAGGGAAGAACCACCATGGATGAATAGAGCTTCATATCTTCACCTTCCCCAATCTTGCTCCTCTAATATCTCACCAAAACTCAAACCTAAACATCCTAACCCGCTCGTTTTTTCACAAAGGATTCAACCATGCCAATCAATAATCTTGAAGCTCAATCAATCTCAAAACACGATACAAATCTCAGAAACTGCTCAAAATTCCATCATCACTATTCTTCAAATTGAAGTGCCTAACCTCATCACCACTTCACCCTGATTAATTCTAACTATCAAACTAAGATTATACACCAAGAATCAGCAAGATATGGTCCTCTCAAGAAATCTGGTCACCTAACCAATTGTCTCTAAATCATGCAAATTGTTACCAGAAAGCTTCTAGCAATAATCTACAATGACTCTAACCTATCAAAACCTAAAGAAACTACATGAATCAAGCCATAGGATGAGAATTACATACCTGCAAATTTTGAATGCACAGAGCACTGAAACCTTCAAATCAACCTTCAAGAATCTCCAGATACCTTCACCAACACCAAATGAAACTTCTGTATGCAACAAATTGGGTTGAAACTCTCTAAATCCTTGAATTCGATTTTGACTTGCAAGCTATGAACTCAAAGTGCTCTCTCACGATTTTGCGATGACCTTGTCTTATACCTTTTCGTCAGGTTTTTCCGATCGTTTCCTTTCCTGTTCTGAGGGATAAATAACGAAAGGTGGCGACTCTTCTGTTTTGCCGGCACCTTATTTTCGCGGAAGCGACAGTCGACCCATTGCTTTTATGCGTTGACCCGCTGGAATGTCATTCCTTCATGCGCTGACCCTATGGTCGACGCATGCTTTGTGCGCTGACTGATTTCCCCTTTTTCTGATGAGTACGCCGACCCTATGGTCGACCCATGTCCTGCAAGCCTGCAAAAATTCATTAGTTTGAAGTTTTTCATGCCTTTAGTCATGATTGCATTTTGTCAACACAAAGTATATTCATTTCAGAAATTTTAAGATAAGCGAAAGAAGGATATGGTGGGTGATACGTTGCATCTGGTTTAGTGGATCTGGAACTCATACTTTCCAATCTATCCTGGGAATTTGTCATCATCGAAACCTGCATTTACCAATGTCTTGCAGACTTGTATGATATGTGGCGATTTGCCTCCACACAATAAATTCCAAATAAAATACCCAAAGTAAGTTGAATCAAGCATAAGTCAGTGTGCAAAAACTCAAAGCAAGAGTCAATTCAAAGCATCACCAACTAGGTCCAAGAAGGCAACATACTCAACTTGTTGAGCAAGCATCGAGGGTCCACAAAAAGTCAATAAAAAACAATTGAATTGTGATCATCAATACCTCAACCAACCCTTAAAAATACCTCAATTAATCACCTAAGTGAGAGAGAGGAAATTTTGTCCTAGGGGGTTTTTAAATTGTGGTAAATGATCATATTCAAAATAAGGTATACACCATAAAACCACTTTAATCATTAATTCAATTAAAAATAATAAGAATAATTGAAAAATAAAAATGATGAAAAATATCCTAACATCCTAAAATGTCAGAATAATATTTTTTTGGGATTTTTGTGAAACATAAAACTATTTTTAAAAGATTAAAAATGAAATAGAAAATAAAATAAAATAAAATGAAATGAAAATGGCCAGGGAGGTGTAAAAGTAAAAAGGATTTGAACTGAGTTCATTCACATACGCGTCTAGGCCTCAAAAAATAGGGTGTCATTATCAAAATGACTAAGCCCAAAACCAATTGAAACCGACTCCAAGTGAAACGCGCTGTTTCACTTATCCTGGTCAGATTCAACGTGCCAAATCACCAGGTCAACGCCCAATCACCCTGGACACCTCAGCATCCAACCAGACGCCAGAGCTAGGGCTCCGGTCGTCTTCTCCGGAAGAGTCACCGGAGCTCAACCCTCAAACCTCCATAAAAATTCCAACATCCGATACCATTTAAAAAGTCTCTCCACGTAGAACAAGAATCCACCCTCCATTTTTAAAAAAGGTCCTTCTAACATTAAAAAAAAGGCCATGAAAAAACTCAACACAAATCGAAAATGATTCAAACGTGTACAAAACACAACCCAACATTGCCTACAAGATGTAGGTCTTCAGATGCAAGATAAATGAACTCAAATGCAAGCTTGAAATGAAAGATTCAGAAGATGAAAACCTACATAACAAAGCAACTCCGTTGGTTCTTTAAATTCCCAGCAAACTTCACTCTTAAGCTCTCAGTCTCTTCCTTGTGCTTGTGGGATGGTGAAATGAGAAAAAAGTTGAAGAAAAACTCAGAGGTAACTCAGATTCGAAGAGAGAGAGTTTGTGTAATTTTTGAATGAAAAACTTCATATTCTGGCCAGCTCCTTTCCTTCTCTTCATTAGGGTTTCTTTCTTAACTTATATATGATGGGTTTTGACGTCCCATGCAGGCCCGTATTGGCTTATTCTTTTGATTTTCAAAGTTGGCCAAAAACAACAAAAATGAAGTACACACGGGTTGGCTCCTTGTACCACTCTTTCAGTCAGCAAAATGAGTATTTTTAGGGTGTGTGAAAAAAATAAGGGTGGTTTGGATAGTTGAAAATGAAGTTACACAAAGTTTGATCCATTACCTTTTATGGCATGAACATGTGAAAAATGGCTTGTAATATCATCTCATGTTGGCTCAAAAGAGGTAAAGAGCATCATGGTCATGATATAATGAAGTCATGATGCCAAAAGTTCAAAAACATCTTCACTTAATAACCTGAAATGGAAGATAATCACTCTAAGTCCAAAAATCAAATCTTCAAGCTCATCAAAGCATAAATAATCTCTCAATTCATAAAATATCATGGATTTTGAGTTCATGATGATGTTAGGGAAATTTTACACAACTTTCATGTGGCACAAATTTGGATTAGAGGTCATGAAGTTCATGGAATTGGTCATTGAAATGAAAGACCTAAAGTGAGGTTTCCAAAAATACCCTTGCCTTGTGAAGACCATAACTTGCGTTCCACACATGAGAATGATGTTTTCTCGGACTTTTTGGAAAGCTAAGACAACGCGGAACAACTTTCATGTTTGATAAAAAGTGAGGAGGAGTAGGTTTCTTGTGAAAAATGTCTTAGAAGTGAGCTATCCTCAAGTGCCTCAAAAATCTCTGCATCTGATGACACTAACTTGTTGATACCATAAATTGAGATGTACAAACCCAATAGATGAGTTCTTGTACTCAAACGAAAGCTTGAAGGGTGATAAACAAGTCCCATGTTTATTGGAAAATGAGATTTGACTTATATCATAATGAAAATTATCCTTGAAGTTAGGCACCAAAAGAGGGGATTTTACACTGAAATCAACTGAAACCCTAATTTAGCAACTTCTTGAACTCTTGAATCTTCTTGATTTGATATTAAAATGAAATCCTAGATGCTTCATGATTACTTCTCATGGCCTCAATGATCAAGAAACAAGTCTTGAACCCTCTCAAGTCCAGAGTTGACTTTTGGTTGACCAGATGGAACCCTAACCTCTTATCCATTGATTGAAGTTCTTGTGAATGACTTGAGTGACCATACATACTCCACAAAGAACTCTCAAGATTTACATTGAGCCCTTGAATTGTGTCTTACCAAAATAGATGACCTCATTACCCTCTGATGATCCTCAAGATGGGAGGTAACACCCATACACACACCTCTCCTCTCAAGGAGCTTTGATACCCAATCTGATGATGAAGAACCCTTGTTGACATGAACAAATACCCTTGCTTGAGCTTGAACAAGAAATATTCTCTCTTGAATGACAAATACAACCTCTTGATCGCCTGTCTAGAACCAATGCTATGCAAATGCAAATGCTAAATGATATGAAACATAAGCCAAGTTAGAAAGAAAAGGGTTGGTCAAATTTTGGGGTGCAACAACGACCAAATCAGTGATACCAATAACGATTGCATTTAGAGAAATGCTAGTAACTATTGGACTTACAGGATATTGGTGACGACCAAATCAACGATACTAATAATGATTAGATTTAGAGCAATACCAATAACTACTGGACTTATAGGAGATATTGTAACACCCCCTTTCTATACCCCGAAGGAATCAAACGAATCATTTAAGCACGAATTCAAATTTTCATCAAAGTATTATTTAAAATACGATATAAAAGGAACATGCCACATTATGCTTGAATTAAAACACATACATACCTGCTCATAATAGATATGCAACAATGGCCAACAAACACAATCTGAGGATCTTAGTCCTTATACCCACATCTCAAATATTTAGAGTAAAAGCGGAAATCTAAACATTTGAATCACAACCGACATGTATTCACATATATACATATTCACATCATTTAATGTAATTCATCCACAACATTCATGTTTACAAAACATGCAACACCTATAATACATATACAAATGTATTAATCAAAAATAGCCCAAGGCTTCCTATGCTACCCGGTGTTACATATCAGAGCAATCTGACCAAAACTAATGAAGACACGCTTCACAGAAAGGGATCACCAGCACCTAATCTGCAATGCTTCATAGAGCATCATAAAACAGCAGAAGGGTGTGAAACAATATCATAATATTCAATGCATAAATCATATGTATACATATCAGTAGTTACGCATCTTCCGCATTCACAACACAACTCACCTCAATCATTCTATACATCGCAATGTATTCATATAAGTATCTATATAAAAATAGAACATCAAGCATATACAATATGCAATCACCAATGTTTATATCAATCCATATAAACCTACATATATACATATATTCACACACACACACACACACACACACACACACACACAAGCATACTCACTCATGTCATTATCACAATTCACATTAATTCACATAAACATACACAATATGTTTATATCATCACCAATTCACATAAACATCCACACACATGCTTATTTCACCAATGCATCATATAAAGATGATAATGCAACTCATAGAGACCGGCTCACGACTCTATGCAAATGCAAATGCGGTACCGACTCAATTCAGCAGGTTCAATTGAAGAACCAAAATGGAGCCATCGCTCGCTACCGAAGCAACTCCCCGTCGGGCCTATAATGTTTACCCATCGCTCATACCCCACATGGGCACACGATGTTTCAGGATTGCTCATACCCCACATGGGCACACAATCCGATTGCTCACACCCCACATGGGCACACAATCGTTCTGTAGATTCTGCGCGAAATCAAATATAACCATCACATCATACGAGGTTCTGCAGATCCTACACGGGATCAAATATAACCATCGCTCACACGAGGTTTTGCAGATCCTACACGGGATCAATTAACACAAATGCATATCATGATTCTTCACATGCTAACATGACTCAATCAACTATAAACCATCGCTCATACGAGGTTTTGTAGATCCTACGCGGGATCAATTAACACAAAATGCATACATATTCGCAAATATATTATCGTGCATTCTTCACATTCATCACAATTACCATGCATTTTTATTCAATTCAAACAATGCATATAATTTTCCCAACGACCACACACACAATTGATCCATAACTTAGGATTCACGCCATACGGCTACCCACAGCATAACATATCACAACAGCACATAAATCGTCCATTCAAATGAGGATTAACGTAACCGAAATAAACAATTAACATAGGAAAAGAAAACACATGAACTGGAAAAATGGTGTCACATTCGCTGACCTTCGCCTGGCGAATGCTTGCTACCTTCTTCGCCTGGCGAACTCGCTAGCGGAGGCAGTCAGAAGCTACTGGAAGTATTCGCTACCACTCGCTGGATTCATTCGCCTGGCGAACCCTCGCCACTAGCCTTCGCCCGGCGAACTTGCCAGCGAAGACTAAATTTGGCTACTGACTTGGTTCGCTGACCACTCGCTAGGCTTCGCCTGGCGAAGCTTCGCTGCCACTCACCTGGCGAACCTGCGAACTCAGAAATCCCTAACTGTCCAAAAATTCTGAAACTCACCGAATCTAATCGACTCTATTTCAACTCGTCTCAGCAACACCACCCAACATCCCTCGACTTAAACTTTACCACTTATTCTCATTTTCAACCATTAAAACTCGATTCTACCGATTAAATCAAATTCAACCTAGAAATGGAAAGTGTAGAAACTACCAAACAATCCACACAACATATACATGATCATACATATGGATAGAATAATAAAGTTTCACACCCTTACCCGATTAATTGAAAGCTTGGATGTTGGTTCTTGATGATTCTAGGTTTTTCTCTTCTTCCTCCTCTTTCTCTTCTCTTCTTCTTTCTTTCTCTTTTCTTTCTCTCTAACTCTCTTTTCTTTCTTTCTATTTTCCTCTCTATTTCCTCTTATACTTTTCCCCTCAATTCTATTTTTATCAAAAGACTAAAATACCCTCCAATCTAAATTTTACCCGAAACTCTCCGAAACGGTAAAATATTAAAACATACTAATTAACACATCAAATTTACAATTAAAACAATTATTACTCAATTCAAATAGCACACTCAATAAAATGAAATAATCAAAATCGGGGCATTACAGATATGGTGACGACCAAAACAGAAATACCAATAAGGATTGGATTTAGAGTAATGTCAGTAAAAATATTACTGGACTTTTAGGAGGATATGGTGACAACCAAATCGGTGATACCAACAATGATGGGACTTTAAATAATGCTAGTCAAAACATTACTGGACTTTCAAATTGATATGGTGACAACCAAATCAGAGATGCTAATAACAATTGGATTTAAAACAATGTCAGTCAAAATATTACTGGACTTCCAAGAGGATATGGTGACAACCAAATCAGTGATACCAACAAAGATTAGATTTTAAGCAATGCCAGTAACTACTGGACTTTCAGCAGATATGGTGACAACCAAATCAATGATATCAATAACGATTGGATTTAAAGAAATGCCAGTAACTACGGACTTCCAACAGATATGGAGACAACCAAATCAGTGATTCCAATAACGATTGGATTTTAAGGAACGCTATTAACTACTGGACTTAGTAGAGTCGGTTAACAAACAGGACATCGACTGGGAGGATAGATTCAGGTAAACACCGGATTTCATGGATAAGCTACAACATTAGTAACGAATAAAGTTTGGTAACCACCAATTAGCAGTATCAGATAGGGGTCAGTGACCGGCCTATTGCTAGTCACAACTAGACTTCCTGGAGAATCCAGAAAGAAATAAAATCTTCACTAGGGACTAAACCAAAATAGAGAATTTCCTTACGATGAAGAGTTCAAACAGGATCTTCAGGAAATGACTAGAGGTGCAGGTGACAAACAAAACATCCTAAGATACACTAGGAATGCTGGTAACAACCAATCATCCTGAGATTCACTAGGTGAGTATTTCCAATAACCATTGGGCTTTTAAACAGATATGGTAACGACCAAAACCAGGACGCCAATAACAATTGGACTTTAAACAATGCCAGTCAAGACATTACTGGACTTTCAAACAGATATGGTAACAACCAAATCAGCAATACTAATAACAATTGGATTTCATATAGTACGCTAGTCAAAATATTACTGGACTTCAAATGGTAACGACCAAATTAGAAATACCAATAACAATTGGATTTAGAGCAATGCCAGTAACTGTCGCTACTGCGAAAATCGGCGCCGGCATGACAGAAGAGTCGCCACCTTTCGTTATTTATCCCTCAGAGCGGGAAAGGAAACGATCGGAAAAAACCTGACGAAAAAAAAGTAAGACAAGGTCATCGCAACCATTGTCTGGGTTCGGGAGTCGGTTACGCAAGGGGAAGGTATTAGCACCCCTCACATCCGCCGTACTCGACGGGATCCACGCTTGGTGTTTATAAGGAAAAGGGTGTGTTTATCTATCTACGCTAGTGGTCAGTTTGAAAAGAAAAGAAAAGGACAGGACTCGACAGAACATACGCTGTTCTGGGCCTACGTACTCCCTCGTGCAATGGGAAAGTCAGAGTCAACGTAGTTCGACTACCTACGTCTAGACGGGGGGAAGGTTGCTCGCTAGGATATCGCATCCTATGCCTACGTACTTTCATACAACATGAAAGATCAGAGCAAACGTAGTTCGGGCTACGCACGACACAAGCTGTTCAAGTGTTTTTTATGGGAAAATGCACCTTAACCAAGGGTTTTCACAGTCCAGGAGGACAAAAGGTTTTGATGTTTGTTTAAATCTTTTGACGGAAGAAATGAATTCACTTTTGTTTTATCCTTTATTAAGTGTTTTTCTGTTGTTTTGAGAAAGGAAAGAGACACCCTAAAACTATGGTTGAAAAGGGGAATCTACCTAATGTTATCATGCCTGGTTAACCAACCTAATGTCTATCATAACTCCCCCACAGCAGAGAAGTTAGAGCTCCTAAGGGATCATGGCAACAGAACTAAACAGCAAATAGGAATCACTGCAAAGTAAAGAAATACTGGAAATATGCATGAATGCAACAACCAAACAATCAAGGCACAAAGGCCACAAACCACAGAGGCAAGGGAGCTCAGCTCTACCAAATACCAACAAGCAAAGCCACTCAATAACAATCAAGCAGAAGGAGGACCACCTCAACTTCTCATGCACACAAGCAGGCTTATTTCTAAGATGCACCTATCTCAGAAATATCTATATGAACCTCTAAGTCTAATGCAGCATAGCACCACACAAGTCAATCAACACAAAGAGAAGGCTGACCAGCCTGGCAAACTCCTATCCAAAAGCAAGAAACTAACCCTGAGCAAGACCCTAAACAACCCTAAAACAAAACCCTAATCTACCCTAAGCAAAACCCTAAAGCAAAACCCTAAAGCAAAACCCTAAAGGGAGAAATCAATCCCATTCTTCAAGCTTTAAGACAAGCTTACCAAAGAAGGGGATCTAAGTAGACAGACCCATAGTGCCTTCCTCAGGAAAGTATTAGGAGGCTTTTAATTAGGAATCATATCCCATGTGGCTCAATAACTGTGAACGGTTTACATTCCTCCTCAGGAGAAACTAAACTCACATGAAGGTTCCAACACCATTGGATACTTAAGAAAGCCTAGATGAACTAAGGGAACTAAGTGAACAGACCCATAGTACCTTCCTCTGGAAAATACTAGGGGGCTTCCACTTAGGAATCATATCCCATGTGGCTCAACAACTGTGAATGGTTTACATTCCTCCTCAGGAGAAACTAAACTCACATGAAGGCTCCAACATCATTGGATACTTAAGAAATCCTACATGAACTAAGGGAACTAAGTGAACAGACCCATAGTACCTTCCTCTGGAAAATACTAGGGGGCTTCCACTTAGGAATCATGTCCCATGTGGCTCAACAACTGTGAATGGTTTACATTCCTCCTCAGGAGAAACTAAACTCACATGAAGGCTCCAACATCATTGGATACTTAAGGAAAGAGGTGAGAAGAAAGAATGAAAGACATCCATAGTGCCTTCCTCAGGAAAGTACCACGAACTTCCCTCAAACTTCAGGATCTCAAACCTCACAGAAAGAGAGAAAGCTCCTAGACCAGGTCTTTAATCAATGCATCCTTCTTCAAGCAGAAACCACAGGCCCTCAAACCAAAAGAAACTATCTCTAAAGTTCAACCACAGTTGAACTTCAAAGTCAGAAGCCCTCAAGACTTCTCCTATTCTCAAGCTCAAGCAAAAATCATAGAACACTCTATAAAAATCTACCAAAAATATAGGGGAAACCTACATGCCTCTATGATCCCAAGATCAAATCTCAAAGCCTAAGTCAACTTCTAAGGCTACTAAACAATCCCTAACATGTGAATGGTCAAGGGTTAACCAGCAAGTTATGAGGTCTCTACTCTCTAACCCTAAAACCACATCAATCAATTTCTAAAAAATCTATGGGGAGCATGCATTAGTCTAGGACAACATACCAAAAAACTAAAGCAAAATTCAATACCAAGTGAGAGAACTAAAATCAACAAGGTAGACACATCACAAAATACAATTCAATATCCAATTAAAATGCAAAAAATGCAATAAAAATGAAAATGCATGATCAAATTAATATTTTTGCACCATAAAATCCTAAATTGAACTATGAACCTATAGAAACAAAAATGGAATTAATTGGATAATCCAACTATTTTTCATGAATTATTTTCTAACATGAACAAAAATGAGGAAAAATAAAGGAATTAAAAGAAAATAAATAAGGAGGCGTGCCCAATAGCAATTATTTCCAGTTATCTTTCAGACTGGGCCCAAATGGGGGTGCGCGTAGTAATGCGCTTAGGCCCAGTACTAATCAGGAACTTAAAATTAAAAATATAAAGAGAAAAAAGGAAAAGCGCTGGGTGCGAATAGCAATAGCTTCAATTCAGCATCCACCTTGGGCCAAAAAAGAGGGTGCGGATAGCCATTGTTATTTGGGCCCAGCCCAAACTCAAACCCTAACCCTAGCAGACAAAACCCTCACCCTCTCAAACTCTCAGACACTGTTCACCATTCTGAGACTCTGCGCCGCTCTCTTCTCACGAACACCCTCTCTGAACCCTCTCAAGAACTCTCAAACAAATCCACAAATCAATCTCAAATCCTAATAAAAACTTCACGAAATTACTCACTAATCCAAACAAACCTCTCTCTAATCTTTAATCTACTCAATTCATCCTAACTGAGATCATCTTCATCCACAAAATCAACCCTCAAATCTCAAAATACAAACCCTAATATAGCTGAACAAACAACTATGAGATGAAAAGAAAGCAAAACCTGGACGAAGTTGCGAAGACGATGAAGTTTTCTGGAAAGCCTCTCTTGAAGATCTTCAATGAAGAAGGACTTGGATCTAGAGTCTTGAAGGAGATCCGGAAAACGATGCACAAGGGAGTTCGTGGAGGATGACGATCCTGGAGAGTCCTCGAAGACGAAGTCGTTTGAAGGATCGTTGAAGATCTGGAGAAAGCTTAATGACTCAACGAAGATTCGGTCAAGAGGAAGGTCTGGGTGAAACGGTGGATACGATGAAGTCTTCAACGGAGGTCTGAAAGAATCGATCAAGACAAAGGTCTTGGAGACAATTTGAAAGAGATCTCCAAAGAGCACGCTACGAAATCCTGGGATCTACGCTCCTAGTAATCCTGATGATGAAGATGATCGAAGATTCGAAGAACTTTCAATAATTCTGGCAAAAAGCAATAAGGGAGATCTTGTTCTTGGTATTCTGGAGAAGACGCATGAAGCTATGAAGTTTCCGGTGGTGGTCGTATTTTCTGGCGGATAGCAGATGAAGGTAGAAGATGAAGATCGTTGCCGGTTTCTGGAAAACGCGAAGAACACGGTGGAGATCTTGGAGGAGAAAGATGAAGCTCTTGAGAATCTGCAAATTTTGCAGATTCCGGCGAGATGAGCGGCGGCTGGAGGTCGTTAGGGTGGCCGGAGTTGGTTGTCACTGGGCTTGCATGGCCGGCGGGGACTTTCCCGGTGAGAAGATGGTGAAGACAAGTGGCGGGGGGGGGGGGGGGGGGGGGGGGGGGGGTTACTGCATGTGCAACACGTGTGCTGGTTACTGGTGGTAGTGGGACGCGTGGAAGGTTTCTGGTGAGTGGAGTGTGAGTGGAATTATGAGGTGGCTGAACGTGGGAAGGAGAGAGAGGGACGCGTGGGGCCCCTTATATAGCCACGTGTACTGGACAAAACGGTGGACAAAAAAATGGACTGAAATTGGACTGGGCCTCCAAAAAAAAAGACTCTGGGCCCACGAAAATGATATAACAAGACCAAAAACTCTGGACTAAACCCAATTAAGAATACTAATTAAAAACTTAACCTAATTAACTAAAAATTGAAACTACAATTAGATGCTAAAATAACAATTAACACGGTAATCTAATCCTAATTAACCCTACTAAACTCTAATAAGACCCTAATTAATATCTAAACAAATGATTAAAGTCTAATTAAACCTAAAAAGAAGAATTAACTATTAAATCTATACTAATCACTAAACTAATGATAATAGAAAAAAAACTCTAACAATTCCACTAATCTCTAAAATAATTTCTATTTACAATTTTACTAAATTTCTATTAAATCTCTAATAATTCTATATTAAAACTATATTAACCTATATTAATTTCTATTTAAACCTATTAAAAGAAATGTTCTACTAAACTATTATCTACAAATGACTTAATATCTAAAAAAATTTATTCTAAAATCTATTTAAAGACAATTTATAAATTCTAAAAAAAGTTTAAAACTATTAAAAATATTAAAAGAAAATCTATTTAAATTCTAGAAAATCTATAAAGCCTATTTAAAATCTACAAAAGGCTATTAAATCCTAAAAAATGCAAACAGAGGCAAATAACCAACATAAAAGAGAGCACGAGACCAGATCGAAGCAAAACAGTAACCCAGGCACCAAGAATCTCAAAAATCACTGCGTAAGCCGAAAACACCCAGGAAGCGCGTGACTTCCCAAAATAACCTCTGATTACCCGAACTAGTCTGAGACGTCCTATAGGTGAAAACCAGGCTGCAATTCTGACATCATCTGTAGGATTAAAAATGTACTGCACGTGGTATGCGGATGCGAATGCAAAGATGAGCCGAAACGTAAATCAGGATCGGGAACCGGTTGGTCAAATTTTAGGGTGCAACAGCTGCCCCTATTCAAACGGCTTGGACCCGACTGGATGAAGAGAGAACGGCCTTCAGATAATCGAGGTACGAGACGGTTGAATACCAATAAACCCGGAAATTTGCCAACCGCAAAAATAAATTGCGCACACCAATGCTTGGGGAGAATTAACCAGGGAACTGATTTTCATTGCCACAGCGACAACTAAACACCTATCCATCAACCTGCTTATGAAATAATCTGATATTGCCCATAGACCATCCCATTCTAAAGAAGTGAGCATACACTAACCAGTGAGAAATTGTTGATCTCTCTTATCAACCTTTCGCATCCGAAGAAATGAGGGAACGCTTAACCAAGCGGGACAGTGTCGATTTCACTTATCAACCTTTCGTATCCTGAAGAAACGAGTAAACGCTTAACCAAGCGAGACAATGCTGATTTCACTTATCAACCTTTCGTATCCTGAAGAAACGAGTAAACGCTTAACCAAGCGAGACAATGCTGATTTCACTTACCAACCTTTCGTTCATACCTGAACGAGCAAACGCTAAACAGCGAGAAAATGTTGATTTCACTTATCAACCTTCCGTTCGTACCTGAACGAGCAGACGCTAAACAGCGAGAAAATGTTGATTTCACTTATCAACCTTCCGTTCGTACCTGAACGAGCAGACGCTAAACAGCGAGAAAATGTTGATTTCACTTACCAACCTTCCGTTCGTAACTGAACGAGCAGACGCTAAACAGCGAGAAAATGTTGATTTCACTTACCAACCTTCCGCTCGTACCTGAACGAGCAAACGCTAACCAGCGAGCAAAATTGTTGATTTTACTTATCAATCTTCCGTTCGTACCTGAACGAGCAGTCCTGCGGGGACACGAGAAACTTAACCAAGCAGCTCTGAGAGGACAATTCTGACGACGACCGTTAAATACCTATTCTGGCAACATGTATCCTAAAAACACTCCGCTGGGGAAATTGGGAACCTAACCAAGCACCTTGACGAGAATAACTTTGTTGGAAAATACGAGGAACTTAACCAAGGAATTCGTTGACGAATACCCTGTTGGGGACTACGAGGAACTTAACCAAGTAACTCGTTGAAGTAACACCCTGCTGGGGAAACTACGGGTAACCACCCAAAAATTTGCATTACCATCTTCCAATGCTGACACCACAGCATCCTAAGAGAGCCTCAGCTGGGGGGAAAAAGGTGCTTGACCAAGCAAACTCTGCTAGGGGAATATGACATGACGAACACGATCACTGCATGCCTGGCGCAACAACCCTCTTGACAGGAGGAAACACGATCACTACGCGCCTCGGCGTTGCAAACAAAACCACATATAGGACGGATACAATCACTGCGTATCTCTTCCGTAAAAACCCCATGACATGATGAACACGATCACCGCGTGCCTTGCGCAACAACCCTCTTGACAGGAGGAAACACGATCACTGCGCGTCTTGCGTCACAAACCAAACATGCAAGATGAATACGATCACTGCGTATCTCTTCCGCAAAAACCCCATAACATGATGAACACGATCACCGCGTGCCTTGCGCAACAACCCTCTTGACAGGAGGAAACACGATCACTGCGCGTCTTGTGTCGCAAACAAAACCACTGGATGAATACGATCACTGTGTACTCTACCACAAATCCCCACAACATAACGATGACCACGATCACTGCGTGCCCTGCGCCACAACTCTCTTGACAGGAGAAAACACGATCACCGCGTGTCTTGCACCACAATCCTCTTGACAGGAGGAACACGATCACTGCGCGTCCTGTGTCGCAAACCAAACATATGTACATCTCCGTGACCCACGATCTCACTTACCGACAGAGAAAATACACCTGAATCTGGACGGGTAATCAATCTCGCTTACGTTTCCAAATGCACATGTTTGATAATGTCGTAATGCTTCCATACTGCATGGAAATGCTACGTATTCGTGTAAAATGCAAATGCTTATGATGCATGCTTATGCAAAGAGTTACTTCAGCAAAATAAATGCTGAAGACAAATTGGATCCGCTGGGGATGACCGGAATACTACCGATACGTTTCCAACAAAATAAATGTTGGAAAGATGAACTAACTCCGCTGGGGATAACCATCCTGCTGGGGAAGTAGCTCGCAAACTCATAACTTCAAACTCTGCTGAAAATGATCGTCCTGACGAGGACGGATCAACCTGTTAGGGAAAGAGAAAAGCAATCCTGGAAACTGCTTTCAAAAGGTGTCAACACTCTGATTACGTCCTGTGGGGATAGTTCATCCTGCTATCACTGAGCTGGGGATTGACCGGTGTGCTCTGGTTCGCACTACACAAGAAACTCTTTGGGGAAGTTAATCATATCCGTCTCGACCCTTGCTGGGGAGGACTCTGCTCTGCTTGATAAGCTAAATCTGAACTAATGAAGATACATTGATCTTTTCCTTTGACGCAATCTCCACTCTCCTGGGGAGACAACATTCAATTTTTTCCTGGGGCGACTTCACTGGGGAAAGACACAACATTCATCCTCTGGAGAGGGTACCAGCCTGCCATGGACTCTGGCGGGGAACTTTGTGAGCTTTTGAATACCTACAAAAGTCAACAAGCAAACACAAGGCAATCTATGCAAAAAGAAACATCTTGGTAATCACCCATGACAACCATTCAGGTAATTTCTGGATTTAACAATCATCGGCCGAGGCCCGCCTGTTTACACATATGTAAGTTTATCAAAAACATCGGCGTTTTCTACGAACAAAACTGTAAAAGGTAAAACCAAAGTCACACACTACACTGAATAACACACTTTATTGATAACGGCCTGAAAATAGGCAAGATTTGTACATCAAATGCAACTCCTGAAAAGAGGTAGTCACACATAAACAAAATGCAGGAATGTACAAAGAAACAGAATAAAATTTGTACACATGTCGGCAACGTGTTACAAACGAACACCATGAGCTGATCCTCCTATGACTCGCCGGACTCCGACGCTTTCCTGATCTCTGTCTTCTGAAGAGATTGCTTCGGATAGTCGACCCCCCAGGTTCTCCCAAACTACTAAGCAATCAAACTTGGACCGCAGTCATTTGCTTCTCAAATCCCTAACTTTTGCGTGAATCGCCCTTTGCGGGTTTTCAATTCACCGGGATACCCCTTTTTGCCGAAGCCGCCCAGTGTAGGTTTTCGACTTCGCGGGTGTACATTTTTTCATTTTATCCCTAACTTTTTCCCGAACCGTTTTATTCTGTTTTTGGTTCGCTAGGATGCCCCATTTTTGCCTGGACTCTCTTTTTACTGTCCAGCGGGTCAATTTTCAAGCAAAGTATTTTTTTGACTGCGTCCGAGTTCACAGGGGACGAAAAGTCTTCACCATCCATGGTGGATAACAATAAGGCTCCTCCGGAGAAGACCTTTCTCACGACGTATGGACCTTCATAATTGGGAGTCCATTTGCCCCTGTGATCCGATTGCGGTGGGAGAATCTTCTTCAGCACAAGATCACCCGTCTGAAAGCTTCGAGGTCGAATCTTCTTGTCAAACGCTTTCTTCATCCGGCTCTGATACAGCCTACCATGTGCAATTGATGCCAGTCTCTTCTCATCTATCAAGCTCATCTGATTCAATCTATTTCTCACCCATTCTGCCTCATCAAGCTGAACATCAAGCAAAACCCTCAAAGATGGTATTTCAACCTCCAACGGCAGGACTGCCTCCATGCCATACACCAATGAGAATGGAGTTGCCCCGGTTGATGTACGCACCGTCGTGCGATAACCGTGCAAAGCAAACGGCAACATCTCGTGCCAATCCTTATACGTTACCTCCATCTTCTGAACAATCTTCTTTATGTTCTTGTTGGCCGCTTCAACAGCGCCATTCATCTTGGGTCTGTACGGAGATGAATTATGATGCTCGATCTTAAACTCCCGACAAAGATCCTTCATCATCTTATTGTTCAGGTTCGAACCATTATCAGTAATGATCCGTTCAGGAATACCGTATCTGTAAATTATATCCCTCTTGATAAATCTGGCCACCACCTGTTTCGTCACATTGGTGTAAGATGTTGCTTCTACCCACTTGGTAAAATAATCAATCGCGACCAGGATGAAGCGATGCCCATTAGAAGCAGTAGGCTCAATCTTGCCAATCATATCAATCCCCCACATGGAGAAAGGCCACAGAGAAGCCATAACATTCAGTGGACTGGGTGGCACATGGATCTTATCAGCATAGATCTGGCACTTGTGACACCGCTTGGCGAACTTGAAACAGTCCATTTCCATCGTTAACCAATAATACCCCGCCCGCAACAACTTTCGGGTCATAGCATGCCCACCAGCATGTGTACCAAAAGTTCCTTCATGGACCTCTTCCATGAGTAAATTGGCTTCCTTCTCGTCTACACACCGGAGAAGTACCAAATCGTGGTTCCTTCTATACAGAACGCCGTCGGGATTCAGATAGAAGTTGCCTGCTAATCTCCTTAGAGTCTTCTGATCACGACTGGATGCCCCAGCCGGATATTCCTGGCTCTTCAGGAAATTCTGTATGTCGAAATACCAAGGTTTACCATCAGATGCTTCATCAATTGCAAACACAAAGGCCGGCCTATCAAGGCGAGATATGACAATCCTGGGAGCCTCATTCCAGTAGTTGACCTTATACATCGAGGATAATGTTGCAAGGGCGTCTGCCATTTGATTCTCCGCCCGAGTTACATGATGGAACTCCACCTTATCGAAGAAAGGTAACAACCTTCTCGCATAATTCATGTACGGTACCAGATTAGGTTGGCGTGTCTCCCACTCTCCCTTAATCTGATTCACAACCAATGCTGAATCCCCATATACGTCCAGATTCTTGATCCTCAGATCGATAGCCTCCTCTAACCCCATAATGCAAGCTTCGTACTCGGCTTCGTTATTCGTCACTAGAAAAGTCAATCTGGCTGTAAACGGGCTGTGCGACCCATGGGGAGTTGTAATGATTGCCCCAATCCCGCTACCGTACGAATTGACAGCCCCGTCAAAAATCAATCGCCACTGGGAACTCCGCTCAGGACCTTCACCAGGCAACGACTCATCACAATCTTTAGCTTTCAAGTACATTATGTCCTCATCAGGAAACTCAAACTTCATAGGCTGATAATCCTCAATTGGCTGTTCGGCAAGATATTCGGACAGAACACTTCCCTTAATGGCCTTATGGGAAACATACTGGATATCGTATTCTGTCAATACCATTTGCCATCTAGCAATCCTTCCATAGAGCGCTTGCTTTTCAAACACATACTTGATCGGATCCATCTTCGATATCAGCATGGTTGTATGGTTCAGCATGTACTGTCTTAGACGTTTGGCAGCCCACGCCAATGCACAACACGTCTTTTCGAGCATAGAGTATCGAGATTCACAATCCGTGAACTTTTTACTCAAGTAGTAAATTGCATGCTCTTTCCTTCCTGTCTCGTCATGTTGACCGAGAACACAACCCATACTGTTCTCAAGAACCGTCAGATACATAATCAGCGGTCGTCCCGCTACTGGGGGTATCAACACCGGAGGTTCCTGCAAGTATTCTTTTATCTTTTCAAATGCCCTTTGGCAATTGTCGTTCCAGACCACCGCTTGATCTTTCTTTAACAGTTTGAACAAAGGTTCACACGTGGTCGTTAGGTGAGAGATGAACCTAGCAATGTAGTTCAATCTCCCTAAGAATCCACGGACTTCTTTTTCTGTTCTCGGTGTTGGCATCTCTTGTATTGCTTTTATTTTTTCCGGATCGACCTCGATTCCTTTCTTGCTCACAATGAACCCCAGTAGCTTCCCGGATCTCACTCCGAAGGTACACTTGTTAGGATTCAACCTCAGCCTGAACTTCCTCAGCCTCTTGAACAACTTCAGCAGATTAACCAGATGCTCTTCCTCTGTTTGAGACTTGGCAATCATGTCATCGACATACACCTCAATCTCTTTGTGCATCATGTCGTGAAAGAGCATTGTCATAGCCCGCTGGTACGTTGCCCCATCATTTTTCAAACCAAAGGGCATCACCTTATAACAGAAGGTTCCCCACGGGGTGATAAAGGTCGTTTTTTCCATATCCTCCGGAGCCATTTTGATCTGGTTGTACCCTGAAAATCCATCCATGAAAGAGAATACCGAAAACTGAGCTGTGTTGTCAACTAACACATCAATATGCGGCAGCGGGAAATCATCTTTCGGGCTCGCTTTGTTTAGATCCCTATAATCAACACACGTTCGAACCTTGCCATCTTTCTTTGGCACAGGCACAATATTAGCGACCCAAGTGGGATAAGTGGTAACAGCCAAGAACCCAGCATCCCATTGCTTCTGCACTTCTTCCTTTATCTTTACAGCCATGTCAGGACGAGTCCTTCTGAGTTTCTGCTTCACAGGTGGGCAATCTTCCCTCAACGGCAGACGATGAACAACCATATCGGTATCCAAACCCGACATGTCCTCGTAGGACCAAGCAAATATATCACTGTATTCGCGCAGTATCTCAATAAGCTCTTGCTTGATGTCAACCTGCAACCCGGCCCCTATACGGATATTCCTGACGCATTCTTCAAACCCTAAATTGACAATATCAAACTCTTCCTAGTGAGGCAGAATGACTCTCTCCTCTTGCTTCAACAACCGACTCAGCTCTTCTGGTAAGTCACTATCCTCAACAATCTCCTCCTCAGCTTGGAAGATCGGATGCTCGAAGTCTAAACGAGTCATAGGAAGTCTTTGGTCGATGTCATCTGAAAATTCATGAATCCTGCGAGGGAAACGGTTAAGTGCTTCAAAATGATATACAAGCAAAATACATAACCACGCTGCCATTTTATTGAAAAATAAAAAACAGAAAGAAAAGGATCACAACATTTGAATGTAAAAAACGTCGTCATTTATTGATCATGCAAACATACAGGTAAACAGTTAGGCCCTAAGACGAGGTCAACGACGCCCCGGGCAAGGCATGTGATCATACAATGATTGAAAAAACAACGCATTACTGTTTGGTGACATGGATGACGTCCTGGATGGACCAGTTGCATAGGCTTTGCCCCGGCGTGCTGGGTCGAATCCATGCGTACATGTCGCAGTCGCTATCCACATCCTCCGTATCAGACACGGCATTAATCCTTTCGAAGCTCACCCCTCCGGGCGTGAACACCACAGGTCCCTTGTACTTAGGCGCACTCTGTGAGGGAGATGGGCGGTACCCCAAGCCATACCTATCTTGCTTCACTGGGATGTCCAGAACCTGCCCCCACTTCTGAGTCTCTCCTGCTTGCACCAACGCCTTGGCTTCTTTATATGAGGAGACGGCCACCTCTTGCCCTTCACTCTTCATCGGAGCTTCTTCTTTAACCTTCACCCCTTCGAACGCCTGGCACAGCGTTTCATGAATCTCTCCATCTACCTCCACGTATTTGAAGGAAGACAAATGACTGACTAGGATATCCTCTTCGCCACACACCGTCACAATACTCCCCTCAACCATATACTTCAGCTTCTGATGGAGCGTAGAAGTTACTGCCCCAGCGGCATGAATCCAAGGTCTCCCAATCAAACAGCTATATGCAGGCTGGATGTCCATGATGTAAAACACTGTATCAGACACCTCCGGACCTACCTGGATGGGTAACGTTACTGACCCGAATACCGACCTCCTCGTTCCGTCAAAGGCCCTCACCACCAAATCACTAGGTGTGCACAACAACCCACGGGTATCCAATTTCAACAGGGCTTTCTTTGGTAACACATTCAACGAGGACCCAGTGTCCACCAGCACATGGGATAAAATAGTGCCCCGACATTCGATAGAGATGTGCAAGGCATTATTGTGATCACGCCCTCTAGGCGTTAGGTCAAAATCCGTGAATCCCAAACCATGCCCAGCATTAACATGTGCCATAACTCCCTCCAGCTGATTGACTGAAATCTCTTGCGGCACGAAGGACGTCTCAAGCACCTTCAACAGGGCATTTCTATGCGCCTCAGAACACAACAACAGCGATAATATGGAGATCTTTGACGGGGTCTGCTGCAGGTGCTCTACAATCTTGTAGTCACTTTTGCGAATCAATCTCATGAATTCTTCCACATCTATAGTTATCGGTTCTTTCTCCTTACTCCCCGAAGGTTCCCCCTCAACAACTTTGTTCTTACCTCTGGCGAGCCTCTCTGCCTCGACCTCAGGTGAAGTGAAAATTCTCCCGCTCCGGGTTATACCACCCGCACCCACTATGTTATCTACGGATCCCGCTGGCGGATCATTCAAGTCAATCTTTTCCCCATTGCAATACACCTCGGCACCGTAGCTCCACGGGACTGCCTTTGTGCTCTCATAAGGGATTGGTTTAGCCTTGGTAATAGTAATGGTCGGCCTTTTCGATGATGCCGAAATCGTCACTGATTTGAACGGAATGGTGATCGTAGCAACCTCACTGCGCTCTTTTTCAGATTCTGTCTCAACAGACTTCTCTCGCCCCACAGACCTGTCAAACTGCAAGATTCCTTCATCAACCAAACCTTGAACTCCCCTTTTCAACTTCTCACAGCCCCCAAGTTGAACCAAACAGTCGGCACACTCTTCACTGCATCCGGGATAGACACCTCCTTTCAATAAGCGCTGCTTTACGTAACTCAACGGGGTTTTCAGCTTGCTCACTTCCGAAACCAAGTCCAACTCATCATCTGCCAGGATTGCATTGGCCCCAGCCCTACCATGCTTGGGCATTGGCTGTTGCGTGATATTGGGACCGTCCTTCCCGAAGTTAATAGTCGTACTATCAAGCAAATCCTGTACTTTATGCTTGAAAGCTAGGCAATTTTCGATATTGAGCCCTGGTGCACCCGAATGGAAGTCACAATGCTCATTAATATCATACCCGACTGGTGGCTGGCCGGTTGGTGGTGCTAAGGTCCTCTTCTCGACTAGCTGCAATTTCAACAAAGCTTGAAGAAGTTCTGCATATGATACCGGCGGTACCTCGAATACTCTCCTCGGTCGCGGGTTCTGAAATCTGCGCTGATTATTATTTGGCTGCTGCTGAGCTTGCTGTTGTGGTTGTTGTCTCTGTTGCTGAGAAGGCCCTGGAATGGTTACACTTGCAACCTGCAATTGCTGATGCCAGTTCTGACCTCTATTTCTCCGTCGAGCATTGTATACAACGTTGGTATCACCCTGCCTTTTACCACCAAACATCTTCTTATTACCTCCTGCGGAACTGGACTCACCCGCTTGAATTTTACCAATCTTCACCCCGTTTTCAATGCGCTCCCTCATCAGGATCAACTCAGAGAAGGTAGTCATCGAAAAATTGAGCAACCGGTCATAGTACATTCCAGAAAAAGTTCCTATTAACATATCCATCTTTTCGCGCTCCACCATCGGAGGGTGTACCCTAGCAGCCAGATCTCGCCATCTCTGGGCGTATTCCTTAAAGCTCTCGCTAGACTTTTGAGACATGCTCTGCAGCTGGACTCGGTTAGGGGTGAGATCACTATTATATTGATAATGTCGAACAAAAGCCTCTGCCAGCTCTTTCCAACTCCTGATCTGAGTAGGCTCCAAGCTCATGTACCACTCCAACGATGGCCCTGACAGGCTATCCTGGAAGAAGTGCATTAGCATCTTTTCATCCTCAGAATACGCGGACATGCTCCTGTAAAACGCACGCACATGCACCCTAGGGCATGTATCCCTTTTGTACTTATCAAATGACGGCGCTTTGAATTTCAGCGGGACCCTCAGCCCTGGGACCAGCCCCATATTTGACATATCCAGCCCAAGAGCATTCTGGCTGGCTAATCCGTTCACTTTCTCTTCTAGCAATCTCATCCGATGGTTGTCATCCCTAGCTCTTTCATAACCCTCATTCTGACCAGAGAACACATCCTCCTGACGATCCTCCCAGCGAGGTACTGCATCGTATCCCACATAATCTGCATCACGGCCCGGACCCGTTTGGAAGTACCTAGGGTCGTACCTCAGATTGCCCATCTCTTGAGCGTTGTACGCACCAGTTCCATATCCAAGATTACCATAACCATAGTCACCAAACCCAACCTTGGTGCCAGCAATGTGGCCATACCCCATGTTCACACCATTGAAGCCCTGGTTACCATTATTTCCATTCATTCCGACATTCTCAGCGCCCCCATTGAAACCCTGGTTGACATTACCCACAAATACCCCAGCAGTATCTGCATTGGCATTCATATTACCGGCGTTCCCACCTCTGCCTGCAGGACCAGTTTCTCCAGCATTCAAACCGGTTACGGGAATAGCATCAGCACTTTGACGATTCTCAATTCGGGGAGAAGCAGCAATATTTTCACCATGCGGTGTCCCGTTGTTTTCAGCCCGTACGACTAACGGTTGAACCAGAGTCTGCAGCTGCTCTTGTCCTTTGGCGACGGTTTCCATGGTTTGCATGAGCATGGCCATCCTGTCACGCATTTCTTGCATTTCACTCTGCACGTTGTCCATGATCTTCCTGTGATTAGTTCTGGTAGAGTAACGGTGGACCCGCTTTTCTGCAATCCTGAAAATACCTGCTGATATGGATGAAGAATGATAAGGAACGTGGATCACAAACCTGTAATGCAATGTGATTTATGCAAACAACAATGCAAAAATGCTAATGTGCATGTGTGCGTTGGGGATATTTCCCCTCCTATTCCAGTGTCAAGGTAGCAAGACAAGAGAAACCATAAAGACAATATTTAGAAAAACCCTCATATATTTATTGGAAAAACAGTCTCGTCAAGGCGTTACACAACTATGTTCCATACAACTGATATGATAAAGGAGGATCCCAACCAACATGTCTGGCGGTGATCTCAACACATAGAATACAAGAAAGAAGGTCACGTGCGGGTACGATCACGGAAATCCTCGAGCAGATTCTTCGTCTCTGGGTGATCCGGTCGATAAACCAAGCCTTCTATCAGCTGATCCCTTTTCTTGACCGTTCCTTGGATATCTCTGACAAAATCTTCCCAAGCCTTATCCTGGGCACCATCCTCAGGTTTGGGCCTCTTAGTGTCTGCTCTGCGCTGACAATCCTCCAGATTCTTCATGGCATCAATCAGTTTGCGTTCGGCCTCGTATCGACGGCATGCTTCTTCTTCAAGCTCTTCAGTCTTAACTTTAACCTGTTCTCCCAACTGAGCAACCTGTATCTTTAGCTCTTCTTCCCGCTCCTTGCGTTTGGCCATAGTAAGGTCCCAATGTTCTCTGAACTTAGCTAACTTCGTGTAGGCCCTTTCCAGTTCTTGCTTCTTAGTAGCCAATACACTGCTAACTGAGTCTACATCTAACTCCAGACGCTTCTTGGTTTCAGTCAACTCCAATAAAGTAGTCTTCAGATGTTTCAAAGTTTCAGCCTGTTGCTTGGAAGAATATCCTGTTTCAATCTTTTCATGACGAAGCTGGGCATTCTCTTTCTCTAAAGCTTCTTTAGCCTTTGCTAACTCTTCTTTCTCTGCCATCAGCTGCTTGTATACCTGTATGTCTATAGTGGTGGGCTCCTCCACCGGAGAGGGATACAATGGCTGAACTGTAGGATAAGGCATAAGGAATTTCGTAGCTCGTTCACGAATCCATTCCACATACGGACCAAGAACTCGAGTACCCCCTTTGCTAAATGAAGACTTTCCTCTCTTATGCAGTTTCTTCCATGCTTTCTTAAGCTTGATCAACATCTCTTCCTCTATTGCCCCAGTAAGATACAGAGATTCCTGTATCTCCTCGGGCTTCGGCGCTTCCTGAGGTGCATATCCAAATTGCCTGATTAATAAGGAAGGGTTGTAATTGACACACCCTCTCCTTCCTATCAAAGGAACATTAGGGAATCCTCCGCATCTGTATATGACCTCAACTCCTAACACCTCCTCATTAACCCACACCACATTCTCATAAGTCAACCCCATCAAGCGCTCAGGCCATCCTAAAGACTCAATAGAAGTGACGAAAGGCCCCGACTTCGGCATATGACTGGTAAACCACCTGCACAGTAGAGGTACACAGCAAGAGACATTCTTTCCTCGCCGTTTTTCATTTTTGTAGTGAGTGGAATGGTGAATATCTCCCAGCAAGGTAGGAATTGGGTTCTTTGCAGCCAGAATATAGAAAGCATCCGCATCAACAAAATCAGGTTGGTTTGGGAACAATACAATGCCATAAACACACACAGCAAGGACGACATCAAAAACAACCCAGCCACCCTTCTTAGCATACTCCCGAGCCTTCTCTACCAAAACAACCAACGGAAATCCCCACACATCTCCTTTCCTAATCATCTTCCCTGTCAGCTCAAACTCTCCTAAGTACAGAATAGCAGAAAGCTTAGCCAGATTAGGCTTAGCGTCCGTGTGATAGAAAGGCATCTGCTCGCGAATCGGTATATCCAAGAGTGCAGAATACTCCTCCAGGGTAGGAGCCAAGATAAAGTTCGGAAATACGAAACACCTGAGCTCAGCATCATAAAACTGCAACAGGGTGTAAATACCGCCGATCTCATAAGCCGAGGGCTGGTAAACACAAGTCAAGATCCTCCCATATGTCTTCCTGAAATCTCCCATCACCTTCTTCCCGGCAATAGTCATTAACTCTGACAACAGACTGATATCTGCAGACGGGAATCTGTAGGGTAACACTCTCTTCATGGCTTCCATGTCTGCTAGGAAACAACCACCGGAACTGGGAGGGAAAATATGTACCTGCAATACACACACGTTAGTTGGATGCAAATGGTAATGCAATAATGCAATATGATAAATGATGCAATCAGTGAACACGGAGGCCATGCTGTAGCCTGAAGAGGAACATCTCTGTGATGTCAAGAACAGAAAACCACCACAGTCACCAGAACCTCATGACACTGACTATCATCCGACACCCAAAATACCAATACCCTGGTAAGAAATCCATCTGAACCTCTGTCTCTGACGAGAAAACCATCTGATAATAATATCAACCTTAGACAAGAAATCCATTCAACACACCTGTTAACGAGCCAAGAAAACCATCTGATAAATACTGAATTATAGTTTCTGAAGGCCAGTTTTCCTGCAATAACCCAATCCCTCTCACAGGTATGGACCTAATCCACGGACAAAGGTACGGCATCCTATGCGGTCATCAGCGTCACAGACTTTCATGAGTGACGATACGATTCCCAGAAGGAGTGGCATCATCAAGTCACGAAGAGGCCTCACTTAGCTGACTTCCAATTGATCGATCCCCAGAGTCGACAATCCTCACGTCTGGACTCCCCTCAGATCCTCAGGATCGGAAAGGAGCACCTCGGAGAGAATCTCGTCTGAGCGCAGATTTCGTAGGGAACTGTGTCTGCTCAGCAAACAGGTTCGTCTACTACTCTCCACAACTATGTCTAGGTGCATACTCAAGCCCAGGTCCGGCTTCTCACTCACAGTAACCTCCCTCTCCCACAGCAATAATCACAATCATATAGTGCTGAAAGTAAATGCGGAAAGGTAAAGGTGCGGAAAAGTAAAGTGCGGAAAGGTAAAACACATATGCACAACACCCAACAGATAAACACCCAAGCGCTAGGATTGACTCGCGTAGGGGATGGGAAACGGTCCCAGCATAAGGGATGGGAAAAGTCCCTAGATGCTACAATTTCCCCAACAGAGTCGCCAGCTGTCGCTACTGCGAAAATCAGCGCCGACATGACAGAAGAGTCGCCACCTTTCGTTATTTATCCCTCAGAGCGGGAAAGGAAACGATCGGAAAAAACCTGACGAAAAAAAAAGTAAGACAAGGTTATCGCAACCATTGTCTGGGTTCGGGAGTCGGTTACGCAAGGGGAAGGTATTAGCACCCCTCACGTCCGTCGTACTCGACGGGATCCACGCTTGGTGTTTATAAGGAAAAGGGTGTGTTTATCTATCTACGCTAGTGGTCAGTCTGAAAAGAAAAGAAAAGGACAGGACTCGACAGAACATACGCTGTTCTGGGCCTACATACTCCCTCGTGCAATGGGAAAGTCAGAGTCAACGTAGTTCGACTACCTACGTCTAGACGGGGGGAAGGTTGCTCGCTAGGATATCGCATCCTATGCCTACGTACTTTCATACAACATGAAAGATCAGAGCAAACGTAGTTCGGGCTACGCACGACACAAGCTGTTCAAGTGTTTTTTATGGGAAAATGCACCTTAACCAAGGGTTTTCACAGTCCAGGAGGACAAAAGGTTTTGATGTTTGTTCAAATCTTTTGACGGAAGAAATGAATTCACTTTTGTTTTATCCTTTATTAAGTGTTTTTCTGTTGTTTTGAGAAAGGAAAGAGACACCCTAAAACTATGGTTGAAAAGGGGAATCTACCTAATGTTATCATGCCTGGTTAACCAACCTAATGTCTATCATAACTCCCCCACAGCAGAGAAGTTAGAGCTCCTAAGGGATCATGGCAACAGAACTAAACAACAAATAGGAATCACTGCAAAGTAAAGAAATACTGGAAATATGCATGAATGCAACAACCAAACAATCAAGGCATAAAGGCCACAAACCACAGAGGCAAGGGAGCTCAGCTCTACCAAATACCAACAAGCAAAGCCACTCAATAACAATCAAGCAGAAGGAGGACCACCTCAACTTCTCATGCACAAAAGCAGGCTTATTTCTAAGATGCACCTATCCCAGAAATATCTATATGAACCCCTAAGTCTAATGCAGCATAGCACCACACAAGTCAATCAACACAAAGAGAAGGTTGACCAGCCTGGCAAACTCCTATCCAAAAGCAAGAAACTAACCCTGAGCAAGACCCTAAACAACCCTAAAACAAAACCCTAATCTACCCTAAGCAAAACCCTAAAGCAAAACCCTAAAGGGATAAATCAATCCCATTCTTCAAGCTTTAAGACAAGCTTACCAAAGAAAGGGATCTAAGTAGACAGACCCATAGTGCCTTCCTCAGGAAAGTACTAGGAGGCTTTTACTTAGGAATCATATCCCATGTGGCTCAACAACTGTGAACGGTTTACATTCCTCCTCAGGAGAAACTAAACTAACATGAAGGCTCCAACACCATTGGATACTTAAGAAAGCCTAGATGAACTAAGGGAACTAAGTGAACAGACCCATAGTACCTTCCTCTGGAAAATACTAGGGGGCTTCCACTTAGGAATCATATCCCATGTGGCTCAACAACTGTGAATGGTTTACATTCCTCCTCAGGAGAAACTAAACTCACATGAAGGCTCCAACATCATTGGATACTTAAGAAATCCTACATGAACTAAGGGAACTAAGTGAACAGACCCATAGTACCTTCCTTTGGAAAATACTAGGGGGCTTCCACTTAGGAATCATATCCCATGTGGCTCGACAACTGTGAATGGTTTACATTCCTCCTCAGGAGAAACTAAACTCACATGAAGGCTCCAACATCATTGGATACTTAAGGAAAGAGGTGAGAAGAAAGAATGAAAGACATCCATAGTGCCTTCCTCAGGAAAGTACCATGAACTTCCCTCAAACTTCAGGATCTCAAACCTCACAGAAAGAGAGCAAGCTCCTAGACCAGGTCTTCAATCCATGCATCCTTCTTCAAGCAGAAACCACAGGCCCTCAAACCAAAAGAAGCTATCTCTAAAGTTCAACCATAGTTGAACTTCAAAGTCAGAAGCCCTCAAGACTTCTCCTATTCTCAAGCTCAAGCAAAATCACAGAACACTCTATAAAAATCTACCAAAAATCTAGGGGAAACCTACATTCCTCTATGATCCCAAGATCAAATCTCAAAGCCTAAGTCAACTTCTAAGGCTACTAAACAATCCCTAACATGTGAATGGTCAAGGGTTAACCAGCAAGTTATGAGGTCTCTACTCTCTAACCCTAAAACCACATCAATCAATTTCTAAAAAATCTATGAAAAATCTATGGGGAGCATGCAATAGTCTAGTACAACATACCAAAAAACTAAAGCAAAATTCAATACCAAGTGAGAGAACTAAAATCAACAAGGCAGACACATCACAAAATACAATTCAATATCTAATTAAAATGCAAAAAATGCAATAAAAATGAAAATGCATGATCAAATTAATATTTTTGCACCATAAAATCCTAAATTGAACTATGAACCTATAGAAAAAAAAAAGGGAATTAATTGGATAATCCTACTATTTTTCATGAATTATTTTCTAACATGAACAAAAATGAGGAAAAATAAAGGAATTAAAAGAAAATAAACAAGGAGGCGTGCCCAATAGCAATTATTTCCAGTTATCTTTCACACTGGGCCCAAATGGGGGTGCGCGTAGTAATGCGCTTAGGCCCAGTACTAATCAGGAACTTAAAATTAAAAATATAAAGAGAAAAAAGGAAAAACGCTGGGTGCGAATAGCAATAGCTTCAATTCAGCATCCACCTTGGGCCAAAAAAGGGGGTGCGGATAGCCAATGTCATTTGGGCCCAGCCCAAACTCAAACCCTAACCCTAGCAGACAAAACCCTCACCCTCTCAAACTCTCAGACACTGTTCACCATTCTGAGACCCTGCGCCGCTCTCTTCTCACGAACACCCTCTCTGAACCCTCTCAAGAACTCTCAAACAAATCCACAAATCAATCTCAAATCCTAACAAAAACTTCACGAAATTACTCACTAATACAAACAAACCTCTCTCTAATCTTTAATCTACTCAATTCATCCTAACTGAGATCATCTTCATCCACAAAATCAACCCTCAAATCTCAAAATACAAACCCTAATATAGCTGAACAAACAAATATGAGATGAAAAGAAAGCAAAACCTGGACGAAGTTGCGAAGACGATGAAGTTTTCTGGAAAGCCTCTCTTGAAGATCTTTAATGAAGAAGGACTTGGATCTAGAGTCTTGAAGGAGATCCGGAAAACGATGCGCAAGGGAGTTCGTGGAGGATGACGATCCTGGAGAGTCCTCGAAGACGAAGTCGTTTGAAGGATCGTTGAAGATCTGGAGAAAGCTCAATGACTCAACGATGATTCGGTCAAGAGGAAGGTCTGGGTGAAACGGTGGATACGATGAAGTCTTCAACGGAGGTCTGAAAGAATCGATCAACACAAAGGTCTTGGAGACGATCTGAAAGAGATCTCCAAAGAGCACGCTACGAAATCCTGGGATCTACGCTCCTAGTAATCCTGATGATGAAGATGATCGAAGATTCGAAGAACTTTCAATAATTCTGGCAAAAGCAATAAGGGAGATCTTGTTCTTGGTATTCTGGAGAAGACGCATGAAGCTATGAAGTTTCCGGTGGTGGTCGTATTTTCCGGCGGATAGCAGATGAAGGTAGAAGATGAAGATCGTTGCCGGTTTCTGGAAAACGCGAAGAACACGGTGGAGATCTTGGAGGAGAAAGATGAAGCTCTTGAGAATCTGCAAATTTTGCAGATTCTGGCGAGATGAGCGGCGGTCGGAGGTCGTTAGGGTGGCCGGATTTGGTTGTCACCGGGCTTGCATGGCCGGCGGGGACTTTCCCGGTGAGAAGATGGTGAAGACAAGTGGCGAGGGGGGGTTACTGCATGTGCAACACGTGTGCTGGTTACTGGTGGTAGTGGGACGCATGGAAGGTTTCTGGTGAGTGGAATTATGAGGTGGCTGAACGTGGGAAGGAGAGAGAGGGACGCGTGGGGCCCCTTATATAGCCACGTGTACTGGACAAAACGGTGGACAAAAAAATGGACTGAAATTGGACTGGGCCTCCAAAAAAAAAGACTCTGGGCCCACGAAAATGATATAACAAGACCAAAAACTCTGGACTAAACCCAATTAAGAATACTAATTAAAAACTTAACCTAATTAACTAAAAATTGAAACTACAATTAGATGCTAAAATGACAATTAACACGGTAATCTAATCCTAATTAACCCTACTAAACTCTAATAAGACCCTAATTAATATCTAAACAAATGATTAAAGTCTAATTAAACCTAAAAAGAAGAATTAACTATTAAATCTATACTAATCACTAAACTAATGATAATAGAAAAAAAAAACTCTAACAATTCCACTAATCTCTAAAATAATTTCTATTTACAATTTTATTAAATTTCGATTAAATCCCTAATAATTCTATATTAAAACTATATTAACCTATATTAATTTCTATTTAAACCTATTAAAAGAAATGTTCTACTAAACTATTATCTACAAATGACTTAATATCTAAAAAAATTTATTCTAAAATCTATTTAAAGACAATTTATAAATTCTAAAAAAAGTTTAAAACTATTAAAAATATTAAAAGAAAATCTATTTAAATTCTAGAAAATCTATAAAGCCTATTTAAAATCTATAAAAGGCTATTAAATCCTAAAAAATGCAAACAGAGGCAAATAACCAATATAAAAGAGAGTGTGAGACCAGATCGAAGCAAAACAGTAACCCAGGCACCAAGAATCTCAAAAATCACTGCGTAAGCCGAAAACACCCAGGAAGCGCGTGACTTCCCAAAATAACCTCCGATTACCCGAACTGGTCTGAGACATCCTATAGGTGAAAACCAGGCTGCAATTCTGACATCATCTGTAGGATTAAAAATGTACTGCACGTGGTATGCGGATGCGAATGCAAAAATGAGCCGAAACGTAAATCAGGATCGGGAACCGGTTGGTCAAATTTTAGGGTGCAACAGTAACTACTGGACTTTTCGGGGATATAAGTACTTATCACAATAATACCTAAGTCGGATAACTTGACAAAGCTAAGGTAACAACCAAAGGGTAAGCTCGTGACAACAGGTCTGAAGCAAAGGAGTTTGGTAACGACCAAAGGATCTCAAGATGGTATCGAGTAACTACTGAGGAAGGAACACCTGGAAGATTCTTAACAAAGAAAACAGTCTCAACTAGAACACAATGGCCACAGCTAGAACAAACCAAAATAAGAGGTATGCTTGAAAAAGGCATATGCTAAAGATATGATGTAAATGCAATGCCGAAAGACTCCGCAGAAGAAGGAAACAAAAGATATATAAAGATCTATCACACCTAAGGCAAAAAGAATCGCATTGAATCCCAACACTGGAGAATGATCTTAATCCTCTAGAGAGGAAACAATCCTTGTTCTTGCAAACTTGCCGGAGAGAGGTCACAACTTTAATACAGCGGACAAAACAACTAATTGAAACTTCGTAGTGCGGCGGCGTAGGGAAAGAAATCTCTATAGACCTCATATTGCTGAAATGATGGTATATGAGTTTCATTCGTTCTGTCCTTATGAGAGGAGTCTAATTTTATACCGTCATGTCACAATCAAAGTTACGACTTGCTTGTTAATTAACTTTATCCAAAACAATTTTTATTTCAAAAAACTTTTTCCTTTAAAAATCATTATTAACGAATAAGTGATGTTTTTGCATAACAAAAAGGCAGGGCAATCAATAGAGAAAAAACAAAGATTGGTCCAAATCTGATTTCATTCAAAGATGGAAACTTTCAAAAGGCAAAGTCCCATGGAACATTTACAATTTGGAAAAATGGAAATATGGGAAAAGGTTACAAAATCCAACGATAATCCAGCCCTAACTAGCTAAGAGTCCGTCTGAATTACTGCCTCTGATGAGAGTAAGGAAAAGTGAGGCTAGTTGACGACTTTCTGCAGTAGTGACAACTCTTGATGCAGTGAAATTCCTTTGTCCCTAACGTTTGCCTGAATTTCCCTCTTGGAGGTATCCTTCGATCTTTTCAAATACCGACTGACAATCCTCGTTCCATATAACGGCTTGATCTTTTCGTAGCAACTTAAAGATCGGTGCCCAAGTAGGAGTCAAGTTGGAGATAAACCTGTAGATATAATTCAATCTACCAAGGAAACCTCTGATCTGCTTCTCAATTTGTGGGGCATGCATTTCCTGAATGGCTCGTACCTTATCAGGATCTACCTCGATTCCATGTTTACTAACAATGAAGTCGAGTAGTTTGCCAGATCTGACTCCGAAGGTAAATTTGGCAAGATTTAGTCTCAATTGATTCTTCCCAAGTCTTTCAAATATCTTCAACAAATGATCAAGGTGATCTTCTCGCTCTGAGACTTGGCAATCATATCATCAACGTAAACCTCAAATTCTTGGTGCATCATGTCATGAAATAATGCCACCATGGCTCGTTGGTATGTGGCTCCAGCATTTTTCAAACCAAAATGCATAACTTTATAACAATAAGCGCCCCAGGGTGTGATGAAGGTTGTCTTTTCCATATAAGTTGGGTCCATTCTTATCTGATTATAGCCAGAGAAGCCATCAATGAATGAAAATACTACAATATCTGATCATCCTTCAGACTAGCTTTGTTAAGATCCCTGTAATCTACACATATTTTAACTTTTCCATCCTTCTTAGGTACTGGTACAATATTAGCCACCCACTCAGGGTATTTAGAAACTGCGAGATAGCCTGCGTCGACTTGCGTTTTAACCTTATCTCTGATTTTGAGAGCCATGTCAGGTTTGGATCTTTGAAGTTTCTGCTTAACTGGAGGAAACTCATGTTTAAGAAGGAGCTTGTGAACTACAATGTCGGTGTCCAACCCAGACATATCTTGGTAGGACCAAGCAAACACATCCGCATAATCTTTGAAAAGCATTACAAATATGTCCTTAACTTCTTCCCCAAGTGATGCCTCAATCTTGACCTCTCTTTTAACTTCTTCAGAGCCCAAGTTGATAATGTCGATTTGTTCTTTGTAAGGTTGAAGATGGGCATCCTCGTACTCAGTCATCTTTATCAGTTCTTCAGGAATTTATAAATCCTCATCACTCTCATCTTCAACATGAAGTATAGGTGAATTAAAGTCAGAAAGAACTGGATTATTATCGGATTTAGCGGGTGATGGAGGTTCTCTGCATGTGTTAACGAGTTTAAATGATCAAACACACACAAATAGATGCAGATGATGAATTCTTTTTTGGTTTTCAAAAGATTACCATTTTCCTTTTTATAAAGAGTGAAAACAATAAAAATGAACAACAAATGGAAGTTTAACAAAACATTCATTCATTGATTGATCTTTAATTGCAAAAGTGTGGTCCATACAAAATGATCCACTAGCCTCGGGAGTGACCATGGATTTTAAACAGAGAAAATTCTAACAAGTAAGACAAACATATTACTCTAAGAGTGGTAACATGATGGGAACTTCAACGGCCTCCCAATTGCACAAAATGGATTCATCTCAGAATACCAAGTTATCAATGCAGCTTACTTTGGCGTCTTCTTCGATGACATTTATTTGAATTCCTCCGATCATAAAGGTTTCTTTCAGGGTCTTTAGGTGCTTTTCGTCGATCTTTGATCCTTCATCTAGAGTTGGTTTGTAACCCTACCCTTGTCGATTGTTCTTCGCCCAAGCGTTGACCTCAATCACTTCCCCCCAACCTTGAGGAAGACCTTCCTTCATGGAACTTTTGATACTTTGGATAGAGATGAGAGATGATCTGCATGTAACAACAGCGTCCTCAATCAATACAGCGTGTGCAATTTCCAATGCCTGGAAAGTTGTTTCCAATGCATCGTCATCGTCTTCGATGTACCGGAAGGATGATAGATTTCTCACCATTAAATCTTCTTCTCCGTGCTCTATGACCAACTGATCTTTAGTAATAAACTTCTTTTTTTGATGTAATATGGATGTGACAGCTCTCGCTGCATGTATCACGACCTTCCCATTAAACAACTGTATGCCGGATTTATGTCCATTACTTGAAAAGTGACCTCAAAGACCCATGGTCCCACCATAATTGGCAAATTAACTTCTCCAATTATTGTTCTTCTTGATCCGTCGAAAGCTTTCACAATCAGAGATGTGGTTCTCATCACAACTCCTTTATATGCCAACTTGGCCAATGTTCTCTTGGGCATCACATTGAGAGATGAGCCAGTATCACCAAGTACTCTAGTGAGAGTATCATCTTTACATTTGAAAGAGACATGTAAGGCACGATTGTACTTGCAACCTTCAGTGGTTAAGTCATCATTGTTGAAACTCAAGTATTGCAAGCCATGATGTTAGCAACAACTAAATTGAATTGCCCCACAGTGATATCCCTTGTCACGTGGGCCTATGCTAGTATTTTCAACAATGCTTGTTGATGAGTAGGAGAACTTAGCAGCAAAGACATGACCGAGATTTTTGACGGCGTCTGATTGAGCTGGTCTACTACCCTATAGTCGCTCCGACGGTTTATTCTCAAAAACTCTTCTTCATCTTCCTTCGTGACTTCTTTTGCTTTTTACTTCTCAATAATAACAGGCTCTTTTGAGAGAGTTTCCTTAGGAATAGTTTCCTTGGGAATGGTAGCAGTTGCTTTGGGTTGATATATACGACCGTTGCGGGTCATTTTGCTTGCCCCAACAATATTTGTTACATCCTCATGCTTTCTCCCAGCTTTCATATCGTACCAAGAATAGTCATATTTCCAGGATACAACCTTTGGATTGGGACCTAGTCCTCTTCTTGGATCAGAACTTGGCTTAGGCTGGCCAACCGTCGGTACTGGGTTGTTATGGAATACAGGCCTAATAGCATTCGGAGAAGCAGACATGCTATTTGCAGTGTTGAATACCAGAACTTTTCCAGACTTCTTCAGTAAATTGAATATAGGTTCAATCACCGAGATATCTCCTTTTCTCTTTTTCCCACATATCTGTAGCAGACCCTCATTAATCATCAGCTGAATATTCCTCCGCACTAAGTCACAACCTTGCGAATTATGATGACAATTACTGTAGTCTTCATGAGAGTCTTTGATCAGTCCTGCCTTTATCAATTTCTTATATAACTCAGTCAATGGAGTTTTAACTTCAAAAACTCTGGAAATCACTCTCATATCAGAATCATCCTCTATGGCATGGACACCGCCATGGTTTGGTAAATAACAGTTTTCCACATTGGGCTAATTATCCTCGAAGGAGAGAATCTTCTTTTCAATCAACTCACGCACAATGTGCTGAAGTGCTATACAACCTTCAAGGTCGTGTCCCGCAACATTTTCATGAAAGGCACAAAGTGTGTTTGGATTGTAGAAATGTGGCAACAGGTTTGGAGGAGGACCCAATTTCCTTGTCTGAATCAGGCCTTGTCGCACCATTAAGGGGTACAACTCAATGTAACTCATAAGAATGGGCTGGATCCTTGGCCTTCTATTATGGAAAGCAGGACTCAGACCCAGAGCTCTTTGTTGTTGTTGTGCTTGTTGATTATGATTTTGCTGGTACGCGTTGGACGCCTGTTGTTGAAAGTTTTGTTGATTTGGACGAGGTTGAAAAACATGCATGACCGCGGCCACATACTGTTGTTGTTGGTACTGCTGATAGTTTTGTTGTGGTCGTAGACAAGATAGTTGTTGATTTTGTAGGTGATTCCTTTTGCTCTGTACTCTCCTATCACACATTACAACATTAGTTTCCCCTTCTTTTTTCTTATGAAAATTTCTCGATGGCTTCTACATTGTGCTAGTGCTGGTACTACTAGTTGAGCTTGTTACTTTGTTGTTCTTCAAAGTTACCTCCACTTTCACACCTACGGCCAAAATATCAGAAAAGTTCATCGTGACGCTACTAATCATCCTGTCGTAGAATCCGGGCTTGACTGTATCTACGAACCAATAAGCCAATTCTTTCTCTGTCAGCAGAGGTCCCACCTGAGCGGCAGTTTCGCGCCATCTTTGCGTGTACTCTTTTAATGATTCTAAGCTCTTCTGTGTCATGCTGAGGAGTTGATGACGGTCTAGCGCCAAGTCCATGTTGTACTTGTATTGTTGAATGAATGCGTCGGACAAGTCTTGGAAGCAATTGATTTTTGACTGGTTTAGACGTAGGTACCATTTGGCATAGGCACCCTTAAAACTGTCCTAGAAGCAACGAATTAATAATTTGTCATTTTTAGTGTGCGCGGCTGTTGTACCCCAAAATTTGACCAACCTTTTTCTTCTTAACTTGGCTTATGTTTCATTGCATTTCAGCATTTGCATTTGCATAACATTGTTCTCTACAGGGGATCAAGAGGTGTCTTGTGCCATTCAAGAGGAGAGCTTCATTGCTCAAGCTCAAGTCAGAGCATTTGTACAAACCATCAAGGGTTTCATCATCATCGAGACGTTTCAAATCTCTTTGAAGGGAGAGATGTGTATGTGGTTGTTACCTCCTATCTTGAGGGTTATCAGAGGCTCATCAGGAGTTCATCTGATCATTTAATTTGATAAGGCATGGACCAAAATCTCAATGGGAATATTGAGGGGTCTTTATGGAGCTTGTATGGTCATACAAGTCATGTGCAAGAGCCTCAGTCAAAGGATATGGTGTTAGGGTGTCATCTAGGCAACCCATAGTCAATTGTGGACTTGAGAGGGTTTAAAAGCTTGGTTCTAAGTCATTGAGGCCATGCGAAGTCATCTCAAAACATCTAAGATGTCATGTTAAGATCCAATCAAGAGGATTTAAGAGTTGAAGAAGTTACTAAATTAGGGTTTCAGAGGTTGTTAGTGTAAAATCCCCTTGTTTAGTGCCCAACTTCAAGGACAATTTACCCTATGATGAAAGCTCAATCTCCTTTTCATGAAAACCTGAGACTTGTAGGGAATGTTCTTAGCTTTATTTTAAGTACAAGAACTCATCCATTGAGTTTATACATCTCAACTTATGATGCCAACAAGTCAGGGGTCTCAGATGAATAGAATTTTGGTCAACAAAAAGTCAACTCACTTCCAAGGCATTTTTGACCTAGAATCAAGTTTCTCCTCAACTTCAAGTGAACATGAAAGTTGTTATTCATGGTCTTAGCTTTTCAAAAAGTCTTAGAAGTCCTTTTTAGCATGTGTGCATCTCAAGTTATGGATATCCCAAGGCAAGGGTTTTTTTGGAAGAATTCATTATAGGTCATTTGTTCAATGGTCTTTTTCATGAACTTATGGGCCTCAAATGCAATTCCAACCAACATGAAAATTGTGCATAAAAGTCTTACCTCCATCATTGAACTCAAGATTCATGAAGAATGGTGAATTATGTGGCCATATGGATCATTTTAAGGTGGAAAATTGAGTTTTTGGTCATGGTTTAAGAACCCTACATTACAAGTCTTATTTTACTTCATTTTTGAATCATTCCATGCCATTACATAACACAAAAGATGTTTGCCACATTTGTACCAACATGTTTAAGGCATCATGTACTACTTTTTCTCAAAATCACTTAAAAAAGTAATGAATTCAAAATGGATGTAAAGGCTTCATACATAACCAAATTTGATCCAATTCATTTCTACACCATGTGCTTGGTTGGTTGCTGACCCAAAAAGAAGGTGTAGGCCGTTGAACTCGTGTGTGGTGTTAAGTGAACTTTTTGGAAAAAATATTGGAATCTCACAATGCAGCCATCATGGGCCTGCATGGTTGCCATAAACCCATGATATTTAAGCTCAGACATTGCCCTAATGCCTCAAAAGAGACTGCTTGCGTGAAAGGAGAGAGGATAGCTCAAAAATTCTCTCATCACTTTTCGCTTTCGAATCACGCTTTTCTCCACAAATCAGCCCCAATTGGTGCTTGCATATTCTTCTTCAAAGCATATGGAGTAAGTTGGAAGCAAGAAAGTGAAGTTTGCGTGCTTCTGATGAACCAACGGAGTTGCTCCGTTCAGTAAGCTTCTCTCTCTATTTTCTCTCATTCTAGGCACTTTCTAAGAGCATGATGGGTTGCATCTGAAGCCCTACCTATGGTAGGCCATGTTTGGTTCTTTGTTGTGTTTGTTTGATGACATTTTCAGTTGACATGTTTGAATTTCAAGCTTTCGATTCTCTCTGATTTGGAAACTTTTTGATGTTTAATTAGTGGATTTGAGATCCTTGCAACTTCAGCTTTCGAACCATACCAGATTTGCTCATTTTTATTGAGTTTTGGTGACTGGTCTCCGGCGAGCTGGCCGGAGAAGACGACCGGAGCCCTAGCTCCGGCGTCCCGGTCACCTATCTGTTATTAGCTGATTTGGCATGTTGGACTCTTTGACCTGGTCTGTTTGGCACACTTTGATTGGTTTGACCAGGCCACGCGTAAAAGTTGAATCTGACTAGACTTAATGAAACGTTGTGTTTCATTAAGTCTGAGGGCTGGCCTTGGATTAGACTTTGCTTGCTAATCACGCCTCCCTTGTTTTGGAGCCCAATGCGTATTTTTCCTGTTCCCAGTTCATTCTTTGAATTGCTTTTACACCTCCCACTCTTTTAAACTTATTTTATTTTATTTTTGTTTTCTGTTTTCATTTTCATTAATTAAAAATACTTTTGAAGATCAGAAAATTACCCAAAAAATATTTTCTTACATTTCAATACTTCATTTAATTTTCCATAATTTTATTTTCTGATTTTACTTTTATTTGCAATTTTTTTTTTAATTTTGAAATGTGAAGTGTTTTATGGTCTACCCTAGTTTTGATCCTATGCATTTGAACCTCCAATTCAAATCCCCTATGATCAAGACTTCTCCTGCATTTAGAGGATGGATTGAAGTGTATTTGAGGGTGGAACTGGTCCATGTTTGATCTTTTCTTGGTTGACTTTGAGGTTGTTTTTTACGCCCCTCGATTAATGCTCGATAAGGTGGAGGACCCTTAATAATGGAATTGTTTGGTGATGCCTTGAGTTGAGTTTGGCCTTGAAATTTTGGCTTCTATTTTCCATTGGACTTGGTGGCTTTGTGCATTTTATTTGGATTTTATTAAGCAATCCTCCTACTTTTGATGAAGCTTGCAAGTCAATTCATCTTAGAGGAAGTTCATACAAACTAGTTTGACCTAGTTCCTTTGGGAAATGACTTTTATGGATCCCATATGCACCCTATGATCCTTTATGCTTATTCATGACATGATTAAGGTGCTGGTATTTCATTTTTTAGGTCATAAACTTGTGTAACTTGTTTCACAAGTTACTTGGAAGTTAGGCATTTCCACTTGTTTGTAAGTGTTGAATAAGGTTTGGAACTTTGGTTCTTCCATTTTCCTTGACTTGCGTCTTGTTTTCACTTTGTTTGCCATCTTGATTTGAAACCTTTTCTTTCTGTTTCACTTCTTCCCCTTGGGTTTTGATCATCATTTAAGACAATTAGGTGTTCAGGTTTATGCTTTGAGTTTGTTTTGAATGATGTATCACTTTTAGCTTTTGTTTGTTCTTCTTTTTCACATGATCAATTTGGATTGTTTGGTTGAGATACTTTGCATATGCTTGCTTCCCAAGCCTCTTTTCTCCCATCTTCTATTTGATCATGGCCTTTTCTTGTGTTTCATGCTTGGCTTTTGTTTTAGTGATTGATGTTTGAATGGTTGTAGGAGTTGTAACTTCTCCCATTTCATCTCACTATTTCCTTGACTTTTTCAAGTCAACTTGTTTGAACCACTTGCTTTGTCTTTGTTACATCTTTTTGTCTTGCATTTCATCTTTGCATACCATCTTTGCATTGCTTTTGACTTGTTTAAGTCAACTTCTTCTCATTTCTCCATTTCATTTGTGATTGAATTATCTGTAGTTTACTTGGTCTTTTGCCATGATCCCTTAGGATTCCTAGTCCCTCTGTTTAAGATGAGAGTAGGAGAGACATTAGGTGTTCAATCCTTTGTATGATAACACTAGGATAGTTTCTTCCCTCTTAATCCCAACCTTAGGAGCATTATGCATGATAACATTAGGGTTTAGTTCCCCTTAGAGTTTGTGTCTTCTCTTCTCATCCCCTAAACATATTAAGACACTTAATAAAGGATAATAAATGTTGTACGCTACGATCCTTAAGTACTTGAGGAATGATAGTTGGGAGGCCTCCTCTCAATCTGTCTAGAGTGTTTAGCGTATGCCCTTTGGGCGATATGCGACGCATTCGCTCTCAAGTCATAGCCTTTAATGCAACCTGAGTTACAAACTTAATTCATCTCTGTGATCATCTCTGTGATCAAGCCTGACATACTATTTGGTTCACTTTGCATCTGTCGGAGAATCTGCATCACCTCGGCTTGTTGAGCTTCGATGTTCTAAATTCTCTGATCGCGCTGAGCGTCTAATTCGCTCTGTCGTAGCATCTCAGTATATATGTCATCGAGAGTGATGTGTGTGTCTTCACTTCTTCTCGGTCTGCACCTCGAGGATGCACCTGCAACATATTTAGAAGCGACACATGTAGTGTGTGGAGGTGTGTCAGTATTGTCCCCGCCAGCAACAACATTCTCTAGAATGTGTGCGGGGACTGGGTTATCCATATAGCAATAATTATCTTGGTTATGCACATCTGTGCAAGCTAGGTTTGGCAGAATAAAATCCAGGAACACTTGATTATTAATCATTAAGTCGAATTTCTCGTCTCACCGTCTCCTTACCATTTTCATGCTCCTAACCATGTCTATATCTATAGTTCGCGGCTGTAGGGGTGTTAAAGGTGAAAATTTATTTTCTAAGCCAAGAATTCGACATAGAGAAGTTATTAGACTGCCAAAAACTATAGCTCCTTTTTTAGCGGTGGCGATCGCTTTCATGTGGGAGAACAAAAAAGGCACAACGTTAATGTTTTCGATGGTTGCTAAGGCAGTAAAAAGATAGAAAAATTCAGCTTCATTTACCTTATTAGAATTGGACCTACCGCAAATAGTACAGGCCAATAGTTGGCACAAATAGTGTACAAATGGGTTTTGGATTAGGAATGCACTATTGCCTTCGAAACTATGAGTGACTGCCCCTGTTATTGTAACAACCCAAATTTCATTAAATAATTAATTATAGTAATTAATTGATTTAGTGGGATTTTTATTAATGTTGGAAATTAATTTTATTAATTGGAATTAATAGAGAATTGAGAGGGAAATTGGAAGGAAGGAAAATAAAGGAAATATATAAGAGAGAAAGAAAGGAAAAGAAAGATAGAAAAACATTTGGAAAGAAAGAGGAAAGAAGAAGAAAGGAGAGAAAGAGAAGAGAAGAAGAGGAAAAGTGGAAATCATCAAGAACCAACATCAAAGCTCCGATTAATCGAGGTAAGGGTGAGAAATGTTTCTATTTGATCATTGTATGATGTTATGTATGTTGGGTTAGGGTTTTGGTAGAGTTTCCATCACTTTCCATTTAGGGCAAAATGTTGGATAATCGGTAGATTGAGGATTTGATCGGTTGAAACTGAGTAATAATGCCGTAGAATAGTCGGGTAACATGTATTGATGCTATTTATACTGATTTGGATGTGTAAGAGAGGGTTGATGATGGATTGGTGAAGGAGGAACAGAGTGTGAATCTGTTCTGCGCAGGTTCGCTGGCTCTCGCCAGGCGAGCAAAGGCGAAGCTTCGCCAGGCGAAGCCCAGCGAATGTTGGCGAATAATTATAAGTTAATCCCAGTGGACTTCGCTGGCAAGTTCGCCAAGCGAAGGTGGATAGCGAAGGTTCGCCCAGCGAAGGTGCTGGCGAATGGAGGCGAATGAAGTCAGTAGCTACTGACTTGGGCTCGCTGGGAAGTCTCGCCAGGCGAAGCCTAGCGAGTGTTCGCTGAGAGAGTTCGCCAGGCGAAGGTTCGCTATGAGGGTTCGCCAGGCGAATGTGACAACATTTTTCTTTTGATGTGTTGTTCATGTGGAGATGGTTTGGTTGTTCCACATAGGTGGATACCTTATGATATGATATAGATATGATCTATTGTGATAACATGTGCTGTGGGTAGCCTTCGGGCGTGAATCTTAGAGTTGTGATGTGAAGGATTAATTGTAATCGGTTAAAATACATGTGAACATAATAAGTGATTATGTGTGTATTATTTAATGAATTTGCAAATGCTTGATGTGTATACAATTATGTAATGAGTATGCATGAGAACATTTTGAATATGTGTGCATAACTTATAATTGTATGATTGGTATTGTAATGTGAATACCTTGATTGTGTGATATATGTTGTATGTACAATCATTGTGTAATTCTTGAAGTGATGAATTATGTAAATGCATGAGATTAAGATGTCGGTCTTAAGTGCATTTGTTGTGGTTGATTGTACATGCATCATTTAGTCAAGAGGCAATGTATGTTAGTTTCGTGGAAACTAGTGGCTTGTCCCAAACCTAGAAGTGTGGGTTTGAAGGCTTAGAGGACGGGCCTTTGTGATTATCGGTCTAGAAGTGTGGACCCGGTTTAATGTAAAAACCGAAAAAAGATAACGGGTTATCGGTCTAGAAGTGTGGACCCGGTTTAATGTAAAAACCGAAAAAAGATAACGGGTTATCGGTCTAGAAGTGTGGACCCGGTTTAATGTAAAAACCGAAAAAAGATAACGAAAGTCGGTACCGCATTGCATGAGTTGCATTGAGTTGTTGAGTCACATTAATATATGACATATGCATGAAGTGATGCTTATGTGTGAATGATGAGATTGTAAAATTGTAAGTGTATACATAATGTGGGAATGCTTTGTGGATATCCATGTTTGTATATATACATGTGTGGTAAATATATATGACTAAGAGAATGAAGTGTGGTGAGAAATGTGAATATGTGTTACATGATTGCCTATATATATATAATCTCATGCTTTGATTATTATGGTTATATTTCTCACCCTTCTGCTGTTTTATAATGCTCTATGAGGCATTGCAGATTAGGATGCTGGAGTCCTTTTGTGAAGTTAGTCTTCATTCTTTTGAGTCGGCTGCTCTGATATGTAACACCGGGTAGTTAGACTAGTATAGTCATTCTTTTGTGATACATTGTGATGTATCAGCTGATGTGGTTTTGTAATCTAACTGATATGATGTATTAATTTGGATTAGCTTGTGTGTACGTGGATTAATATTTTGAAAACGATTAAATGATTTGATCTTCCGCTTAATTTTGAAAATGTTACATATCTTATGGAGAAAAATGTGAAAGTGTTTTATTGGTGAAATTGTGGCATTCTTCTTTTATACCTTATTATAAAACCTTTTTACTCTGATAATTTGTATGTTCTTAATTGTTTTATATGTACTTATTTGGGGTATAGAAGGGGGTGTTACAATAGTGGTATCAGAGCCTGGTCGGTCCGTCCGGCCAAGTTGTTAGAGTGTTTTTCCCTGTGTGTTATTGATATGCGTGTGATGCATTATCAATATTGGTTGTTCTTACGTGGTTCTGTTGCTGGAATTAGTAAGATGGTTGCAGGAAGGAACGACGAAGCGATTGCGGAGGCATTGATGAGATTGGCGGGGGCAATTGGGCAGAATCCTCCGGCCAATGTGAATGTGAGGAATCATGCTGATGATGGATTCCGTGCTTTGGGGAAATTCCAAAAGAATAACCCTCCGGTCTTCAAGGGAACTCATGAACCGGACAAGGCACAAATTTGGTTGAAAGCTATGGAAAAGATTTTTCGAGTTATGAATTGCTCGGATGCACAGAAGGTGCAGTTTGGGACTCATATGCTCGAAGAAGAAGCTGAAGATTGGTGGGGTAATACTCGCCAAAGATTTGAGGAAGATGATATGGTGATTACGTGGGGTTTGTTTAGAGAAACCTTTCTGGAGAAGTATTTTCCAGAGGATGTGCGGGGGAAGAAAGAGATCGAATTTCTTGAGTTGAAGCAAGGTAATTCGACGGTTGCTGAGTATGCGGCGAAATTTGAGGAGTTGATCAAATTTTGTCCTCACTATCATACTGGTAATGCTGAGAGGTCTAAGTGCCTCAAGTTTGTGAACGGTTTGAGACCCGAGATTAGACAAGCTATTGGATATCAGGAAATCAGGCGGTTTTCTGAGTTGGTTAACAAGAGCAGAATTTATGACGAAGACAGTAGGGCTAGGTCCAGCCACTACAAGAGTCTAAGTGACAAGAAAGGAAAGGGACAATTCAGAGGAAAACCTTACGTAACTCCTGCTGATAAGGGGAAACAAAAGGTTGGTTTTGGCAAGAAGCCAAGTGGGGGAGTTTCTACCCCGGTTAGGTGTTACACTTGTGGTGAAGCGGGGCATCATGCTCCGGAGTGCAAAAGTGTTGAACAGAGGTGTTTTAAGTGTGGCAAGCCAGGCCACAAGGCTCTAGAGTGTAGAAGTGGTGCGGGTGTTACTTGCTATAACTGTGGTGAGCGAGGGCACATCAGTACCAAGTGCGATAAGCCGAAGAAGAATCAAGGGAGCGGGAAGGTGTTCGCTCTATCTGGATCTGAGACTGCTAGCGACGATCGATTGATCCGAGGTACGTGCTTCATTAATGGTACACCTTTGATCGCTATAATTGATACCGGAGCTACACATTCTTTTATTTCTTTAGATTGTGTTAGAAGGTTGAATCTTGAATTGTCTGTGATTGGTGGCGGTATGGTTATTGATACTCCTGCTATGGGTTCAGTAACTACACCGTATGTTTGCTTGAATTGCCCGTTGAGTATTTTCGGTAGAGATTTTGGGATCGATTTAGTGTGTCTTCATTTGGATCAACTTGATGTCATTCTTGGAATGAATTGGTTAAAATTCAATCGTGTGTATATTAACTGTTTTGACAAAACGGTTATTTTTCCCGATTCGGATGTTGAAAGGGATTTGTTTATGACGAGGAAACAAGTGGAGGAATCGGTGCAAGGCGGAGCTAAGGTATTTATGCTTATGGCAACTTTGAGGACTAGTGAAAGTGAAGAGATTGATGCTTTGCCCATTGTTAGAGATTTTCCGGAAGTATTCCCTGAAGAGATAAAGGATTTACCGCCGGAGCGAGAAGTGGAGTTTTCGATAGATTTGATTCCTGGAACTAGTCCGATATCGATGGCTCCATATCGTATGTCGGCCTCGGAGTTAAAAGAGTTGAAGAGTCAACTTGAGGATTTGCTTGAAAAGAAGTTTATTCGTCCGAGCGTGTCGTCGTGGGGTGCACCGGTGTTGTTGGTTAAAAAGAAAGAGGGTTCTATGAGGCTCTGTGTGGATTACAGACAGTTGAACAAGGTGACTATTAAGAATAAGTATCCACTTCCAAGGATTGATGATCTGATGGATCAGTTGGTTGGTGCAAGCGTGTTCAGCAAGATTGATTTGAGATCTGGGTATCATCAGATCCGTGTGAAAGCTGAGGATATTCAGAAGACGGCCTTTCGGACGAGGTATGGACACTATGAGTATTCCGTGATGCCATTTGGTGTGACTAATGCACCAGGTGTATTTATGGAGTACATGAATAGTATTTTCCATCCTTATTTGGATAGGTTTGTGGTGGTGTTTATCGACGACATCTTGGTTTATTCGAAGAGCGAAGGAGAGCATGCCGAGCATCTGAAGATTGTGTTATCTGTGCTGAGAGAGAAGCAGTTGTTTGCGAAGATCTCTAAGTGTGAATTTTGGTTGAAGGAAGTTAGTTTCCTTGGTCATGTGATTTCTAGTAGTGGTATTGCGGTCGATCCGTCGAAGGTTGAAGCGGTGTCGCAATGGGAGACTCCGAAGTCAGTTTTTGAGATCAGAAGTTTTCTTGGTTTAGCCGGTTATTATCAGAAGTTTATTGAAGGATTTGCTAAGTTATCGTTGCCGTTGACGCAGTTAACTAGGAAAGGTCAAGCCTTTGTTTGGGACGCCAAGTGTGAAGCGAGTTTTCAAGAACTTAAGCGAAGGTTGACGACAGCTCCTGTTTTGATTCTGCCAAATCCAGAAGAACCATTCGTTGTGTATTGTGATGCTTCTTTGATGGGTTTAGGAGGTGTGTTGATGCAGAATAACCAAGTTGTAGCTTATGCTTCGAGGCAACTCAAAGTGCATGAGAAGAATTATCCGACGCATGACTTAGAGTTGGCCGCCGTTGTGTTCGTATTGAAACTCTGGAGGCATTATTTATTTGGCGCAAGATTTGAAGTGTTTAGTGACCACAAGAGTTTGAGATATCTTTTTGATCAAAAGGAATTGAATGCGAGACAAAGAAGATGGCTTGAACTTTTGAAGGATTATGATTTTGGCTTAAACTACCATCCGGGTAAAGCGAATGTAGTAGCGAATGCATTGAGTCGGAAATCATTGCATATGTCGGCATTGATGGTGAAGGAGTTAGAATTAGTCGAGCAATTTCGAGATTTGAGTTTGGTATGTGAGAGAACTTCTTTTGGATTTAAGTTGGGTATGTTAAAGCTTACAAGTGGTATTTTGGATGAAATTCGAGAAGGACAGAAATCGGATTTGAGCTTAGTTGATCGGTTGACTTTAATCAACCAAGGCCAAGGTGGTGATTTTCGGATTGATGAGAATGGGATTATGAGATGTCGGGATCGAGTTTGTGTTCCAAATGTTGTTTAGCTGAAAAAGAGTATCCTTGAGGAAGGACATCGTAGCGGATTGAGTATTCATCCGGGTGCTACTAAGATGTATCAGGATTTGAGGAAAGTATTTTGGTGGCCTAGTATGAAGAAGGATATTGCGGAATTTGTATATTCTTGTTTGACTTGCCAGAAATCAAAGATTGAGCATCAGAAGCCATCGGGTTTGATGAAGCCGTTGTTTATTCCTGAGTGGAAATGGGATAGTATCTCCATGGATTTTGTATCGGGTTTGCCGAGGACGCCGAGTAATTTTGAGGCTATTTGGGTTATCGTGGATAGGTTGACTAAATCTGCTCACTTTATTCCTATGCGTATGGATTACCCTTTGGAGAAATTGGCTAAGTTGTATATTGAGAGGATTGTGTGTCTGCATGGTATTCCGTTAAGTATTGTTTCGGATAGAGATCCGCGGTTTACTTCGAGATTTTGGGAGAGCCTGCAGAGTATTTTGGGTACTAAGTTGCGTTTGAGTTCAGCATATCATCCTCAGACTGATGGTCAGACGGAGAGGACGATTCAATCGCTTGAAGATCTTTTGAGAGCTTGTGTATTGGAAAAAGGAGGAGCTTGGGATAGCTACTTGCCTTTGATTGAGTTTACCTACAACAATAGTTTCCATTCGAGTATCGGTATGGCACCATTTGAGGCGTTGTATGGTAGGCGGTGTAGGACACCATTGTGTTGGTTCGAGTCCGGAGAGAGTTCTGTTGTTGGACCCGAGTTAGTTCAACAGACTACTGATAAGATCAAGATGATTCAAGAAAAGATGAGAAGTACTCAGAGTCGTCAGAAGAGTTATTATGACAAGAGGAGGAAGGCACTTGACTTTCAAGAGGGAGATCATGTGTTTCTTCGAGTCACTCCGATGACAGGTGTTGGTAGGGCACTGAAGTCGCGCAAGTTGTCGCCGCGTTTCATTGGTCCTTATCAGATTTTGCAGAGGATAGGAGAAGTGGCCTATCGTGTGGCTTTACCACCGTCGCTTGCTAATCTTCATGACGTATTCCATGTATCTCAGTTGAGGAAATACATTGCGGATCCGTCTCATGTAGTCCAATTAGATGATGTGCAGGTGAGAGATAACCTGACTGTTGAGACATCGCCTATGCGGATTGAGGATCGGAAATTGAAACAGCTTCGAGGTAAAGAGATTGCTTTAGTGAAGGTCGCTTGGGGAGGACCGGCTGGTGGAAATGTTACTTGGGAGCTTGAGAGTCGGATGAAAGAGTCTTATCCAGAACTGTTTGAACCAGGTAACATTTTCGAGGACGAAAATTCCTAAAGTGGGGGAGAGTTCTAACAACCCAAATTTCATTAAATAATTAATTATAGTAATTAATTGATTTAGTGGGATTTTTATTAATGTTGGAAATTAATTTTATTAATTGGAATTAATAGAGAATTGAGAGGGAAATTGGAAGGAAGGAAAATTAAGGAAATATATAAGAGAGAAAGAAAGGAAAAGAAAGATAGAAAAACATTTGGAAAGAAAGGAAAAGAAAGATAGAAAAACATTTGGAAAGAAAGGAAAAGAAAGATAGAAAAACATTTGGAAAGAAAGAGGAAAGAAGAAGAAAGGAGAGAAAGAGAAGAGAAGAAGAGGAAAAGTGGAAATCATCAAGAACCAACATCAAAGGTCCGATTAATCGAGGTAAGGGTGAGAAATGTTTCTATTTGATCATTGTATGATGTTATGTATGTTGGGTTAGGGTTTTGGTAGAGTTTCCATCACTTTCCATTTAGGGCAAAATGTTGGATAATCGGTAGATTGAGGATTTGATCGGTTGAAATTGAGTAATAATGCCGTAGAATAGTCGGGTAACATGTATTGATGCTGTTTATACTGATTTGGATGTGTAAGAGAGGGTTGATGATGGATTGGTGAAGGAGGAACAGAGTGTGAATCTGTTCTGCGCAGGTTCGCTGGCTCTCGCCAGGCGAGCAAAGGCGAAGCTTCGCCAGGCAAAGCCCAGCGAATGTTGGCGAATAATTATAAGTTAATCCCAGTGGACTTCGCTGGCGAGTTCGCCAAGCGAAGGTGGATAGCGAAGGTTCGCCCAGCGAAGGTGCTGGCGAATGGAGGCGAATGAAGTCAGTAGCTACTGACTTGGGCTCGCTGGGAAGTCTCGCCAGGCGAAGCCTAGCGAGTGTTCGCTGAGAGAGTTCGCCAGGCGAAGGCCAGGCGAAGGTTCGCTGCGAGGGTTCGCCAGGCGAATGAAGGCGAATGTGACATCATTTTTCTTTTGCTGTGTTGTTCATGTTGAGATGGTTTGGTTGTTCCACATAGGTGGATACCTTATGATATGATATAGATATGATCTATTGTGATAACATGTGATGTGGGTAGCCTTCGGGCGTGAATCTTAGAGTTGTGATATGAAGGATTAATTGTAATCGGTTAAAATGCATGTGAACATAATAAGTGATTATGTGTGTATTATTTAATGAATTTGCAAATGCTTGATGTGTATACAATTATGTAATGAGTATGCATGAGAACATTTTGAATATGTGTGCATAACTTATAATTGTATGATTGGTATTGTAATGTGAATACCTTGATTGTGTGATATATGTTGTATGTACAATCATTGTGTAATTCTTGAAGTGATGAATTATGTAAATGCATGAGATTAAGATGTCGGTCTTAAGTGCATTTGTTGTGGTTGATTGTACATGCATCATTTAGTCAAGAGGCAATGTATGTTAGTTTCGTGGAAACTAGTGGCTTGTCCCAAACCTAGAAGTGTGGGTTTGAAGGCTTAGAGGATGGGCCTTTGTGATTATCGGTCTAGAAGTGTGGACCCGGTTTAATGTAAAAACCGAAAAAAGATAACGGGTTATCGGTCTAGAAGTGTGGACCCGATTTAATGTAAAAACCGAAAAAAGATAACGGGTTATCGGTCTAGAAGTGTGGACCCGGTTTAATGTAAAAACCGAAAAAAGATAACGAAAGTCGGTACCGCATTGCATGAGTTGCATTGAGTTGTTGAGTCACATTAATATATGACATATGCATGAAGTGATGCTTATGTGTGAATGATGAGATTGTAAAATTGTAAGTGTATACATAATGTGGGAATGCTTTGTGGATATCCATGTTTGTATATATACATGTGTGGTAAATATATATGACTAAGAGAATGAAGTGTGGTGAGAAATGTGAATATGTGTTACATGATTGCCTATATATATATAATCTCATGCTTTGATTATTATGGTTATATTTCTCACCCTTCTACTGTTTTATAATGCTCTATGAGGCATTGCAGATTAGGATGCTGGAGTCCTTTTGTGAAGTTAGTCTTCATTCTTTTGAGTCGGCTGCTCTGATATGTAACACCGGGTAGTTAGACTAGTATAGTCATTCTTTTGTGATACATTGCGATGTATCAGCTGATGTGGTTTTGTAATCTAACTGATATGATGTATTAATTTGGATTAGCTTGTGTGTACGTGGATTAATATTTTGAAAATGATTAAATGATTTGATCTTCCGCTTAATTTTGAAAATGTTACATATCTTATGGAGAAAAATGTGAAAGTGTTTTATTGGTGAAATTATGGCATTCTTCTTTTATACCTTATTATAAAACCTTTTTACTCTAATAATTTGTATGTGCTTAATTGTTTTATATATACTTATTTGGGGTATAGAAGGGGGTGTTACAGTTATCGCTCTCAAAAATTATTTATACGCGTTTAGCCAGCTGGTTTCATCCGGCACATCGTATTTCATTTCATCTCCGTAGGGAAATTTTAATAGGACGGCTAATTCGTCAAAAGTGAACAAGTTGTGAGGGCAAACCCTCATATAGCATACATACTTGAGTTTCGGTGATAATAAAACACGATCATGAATGAATCGGTTTTCTCGACTCTACCTCTACAACAAATGCAATATTTCACCTCGCATATCCTTCTTATATCCATCTAACTTGTCATATTAAATTCAATATATATGGGAGACCATTGATTATGACTAGATGCATAAAAACCACAAAAATATGTATTTTTGCATATTTGCATGGTTAGAGTCGACCACAGGTCGACGCATGGTCGGCGCATGGATCAATGCAAAAAGCCACGGGCCAGCGCACGCCGACCTATGGTCGACACATACTGTGAAGACTTTTTAATTTGCCTAAATCTGCAGGCTATGCGTCGATCTATAGTCCTGCTATGGTTGATCGTTCGCGCGTTTATGCTGTTACTGAAGACTTTCCACATTGGATGAAAAGTTGTTATGTTTGTTGGCTTGTTGGTTACTATATATAGATGTTTTATGTTCATTTCTAAAAAACAATTGAAATTTTGAGTCAATTGTACAAGAACAAGAAAAGTGAAATAGGTGCCATCAAATCTCTTCATCTTCATCCTCAACAATTCACAACACAACAATTACACATAATAATTCTTGGTGTGCTTTGTGTCTCGTTCAAGGTGATAAGTTCCGAAGTCGTCGATTGTGAATTCGGTTCGGGTTGAGCTTGTGGCAGGTTTTTCTTGAATAAAACCTTGATGGTTTTGTCCTCCAAAATTCAAAGAATTTGGGGGTTTTTGGTACGGATTGTCTCTACCAACTTTCAGGTGAGCGAAGGTGATTGAGAAGCGGAAGGTTTCGTCAATCTAGTAGCGAGAATCAGTGAAGTGTGCAAGAGAGTTTCGGGTTCGATTTGTGTGTGCTTGAGATTAGCCGGGCCGAGGGTTTGAAGAACGGAAGGTTATTCAACAAAGAGGCTGGAATCGGAGGTCTACTCACAATGATCGAAGAACTTGATTCGTCTCGAATCAAGGAACAGGGAGAGAAGGAATCATCAACATCAAGAGAGCTTGTTTGTATATTTTGCTTGTCTATCCTTGTATAAACATTTCAACTCTACAGGTGATATCTATTATATTGAGCTCAATTCTAGTTTTAGAATTAAGGGCAGACGTACCCCAAAGCGAGGACGGCGGGGGAACTGCCTCAACAAATCTTTATCTCCTTTACTTTCATGCACTTACATTTTTGCTTTAAAATTGAATAATTTTAGTATAAGCAATTTTATCGAAATTATTATTTGATTGAGTAAGTGCTTGTCACTGTTTTGAACTCTAGTACAATAGTATATTGTACAAGGAATCTAGAGTTACTTACTCAAGTCAAAACTCACTTGGAGTGCCTCACACAACAAGTGTTTGATAAATTGTCTACACCAAAATTCACTTGTGTTGTTTACATATTTTGGGGTAATTGGGTAGCATTGGAACTAGTCCTACTAATTAGTGGTATAATCAATTGATAGTGTGACTGGTGTGTTGAATCTATTTGTTGCTCATTATCACTTCCATATGGCTAGACGCATATCCGGTCTCCTAATAATGGTTCGTTTTAGACGGTAATTTTTCCATGGCCGCTTCCGCAAATCAAATATTTTTAAAACCAATTTTTAATTGGTAGCGCCGCCTGATTTTTTAATTGGGATCTATTCAACCCCCCCCCCCCCCCCTTCTAGATCCTAGCCATCGCCTACCACGTGTATTCTACATCAAACAAACAAAAGTGAAGGTTTCCATTAAGATCATAAATGAGTGAGCTTAGACATTCAAGAGTGGTTTGAACATAGACAGGATCTTTAAGCGATAAAAAGTAAGTCAAACCCAATTTCTCTAGCATTAAATTAAAATTGTCTTTGATTCCTAGTGCTCCTAAACAAAGTATATCAACATACCTCATAGATTCGACTTCTCTGTTTACTTGGTAGCTTGCCATGGCAGTAGCTTGCAATGAATAATATTCTTCTTTCTTTCTAATTTTGAACGAGTAGCGTATTTTGTGTTTTGCAATGTTGGTAAGGGAGGTATAAATAATGAAGTTACTACGAATTAATGTGATTAATGTGGTCGGTTTGCCTTTATGAAGGTCAACAAAATCAGAGGAAGGAAGATAAGTGGAAAGCATGCATGGTGGTGAATGGCACGTGGGAGTATGCATGGTGTAGGTGGGACTTAGGTGGCAGACATGCATACAAGGTGGGGCCACATATGTAAATGCGGGTGCCACTTCAATGAGTGAGTGTGTGTGGCGAGTGCCACCGTGTATGATGAGAGTGGCGAGTTCCACAAGGCAAGGTTGGCGAGTGCCACTTCTTATAAGGGCAAGGGTGGCGATTGCCACCTCTGGTGAAGAAAAAGACAAAAAAAATTGTTTAAAAATTTAAAATTTTAGAGAAAGAAAAAAATGGTATTCTTAATTTAATCACTAATGAAAATTAGCCATGAATTGAAAATGAAATGTAAAATTGAAATGGAATACTAGAATTCGGAAAGGAAATCAAATTGTAATTACTAGAATAAATAAAACAAAATGTCTCAAACGAAGACAATTACAAAAACCGATAGACTGCGAAAACAACAAAATGAAATTGTCTGAAAATTAATAAAATTGTCCATAAATAAAGTTCCTCTCCCACACTTAAAACAAACAGTGTCACCACTATTTAAAAGTACGAAGATAGGAATGCATCAATATCCAAAACTTTTGCCACGAGGAGGAGGAGGAGGAGCAATAGAGAAAAGATGCTGATAAATGTAATTTAGCTGCTCCGTCACCACATCCATAAATCCATGAAAATCCACACGTAGAGTTGAAATTTTGCCTCTAAGATCAGCGAAGTTCGTCTCCAACGCGTGAATGGTAGCGTATGATCCACTCGTTGGGCGGCAGGCACATCAGGAGTGCTAGAGCTAGAGTCAGAGAGATGGTCATCATAATGGTCATAGATTTGGGGAGTCTCAGGGGGTGAGGGTGGAGCTTCTGATTCATCTGAATCATAAAGCCAATTATTCAGGTTGTGGACACTAGTTCTTTCATAGTTTGGTAAGGTAAAGAGATGGACAATCTGGTTATCAATCAGGAGTTCAAAGGTGTTTAGGCCGAGGTTTCTTATGATGCCACAGTAAAGGCAAAATTGAATGTCCATAGGTCGGATAGTACCTAAGGGGTCAAGGTTAATAAGTGGTTGCCTCAGTCCAATGGTATTGGCAATCATAGTCACTTAGCCTCCTATAATGATTGGCCCGTGGTCAGTTTGTGCTATAAAGTTGGCTATCATAAAGGTAGCACCATTAATGGGTCGAGCCTGGGAAGCACAATAAAGCATATAAAGCTCATCTCTTGACACATAGTAAATGTTTTCTTCTTTACCAAATAGGGTGTGAGCAAGAAACTTATGAAGATAGCGGATGGCAGAGTTATGGATGCTTTAAGAGTACATAGCACTAGGTTCGGGATGACTATTTTTGGTGATGCTTCCCCAAAAATAATCCAGCTCAAGGTTAGTGACTAGTTCCTCTTGGGTTATGGTAAAGGAATCAGGGCAGCTTGGAAATCCTAGGAGTTTAGCGATCTCTCGATGGTTAAAATGGTAATCCATGTCAAACATCCTAATGTTGATGAGGCCGCTACTGAATCCATACCCGTGGTCAGGCTGGTAAACCAATGAGCTAAGAAACTCTAGGGTGAGCCTACGGTAGGAACTAAATCTTCTGTTGATAGCAGAATGTTCCCAACCAATTTGTTTGAGGAGATACATAACACTGTCTCGGATACCTAGTCTAGTCATGGTAGGTCCATTAGGGTAAATAGTAAGTGACATCTCTCTCTGAGCAAGGGCTTCAAAGCGCCTCCTCTGAGTTTTGCCTCTGAAAATGATGCCCATATAGTCAACTCGGCTCATCGCTAAAGTTAGTAACTAACTAATGTTAAGTTAGCCTGTATATAAGTGGACAATGAAAACAAGTTAGTAATGACTGAATAAAATGGATAAGATTACATGACAATTATTGGAAAAGAAAAATGAAAATCATATAAAAGAAATTAAAATAAAATATTAGAAAAACAAACATTAAAACTAAAAAGCGGGTTGTCTCCCACCAAGCGCTTTGTTTTGAGGATGAGTGTGCAACTCAGCAAGCTTTATACTGGCGGAGTAGTCCCTGTTTTCAATGTTATAGTAATGTATCAGGCACTGCCCGTTAACGATGAACGGTTCACTAGATTTTCCTTTTATTTCTACTGCGCCATTTGGAAAAGCTTTTGTTATCTCAAAGGTACCAGACCACCTAAAGCGAAGTTTTCCGGGGAAGAGTTTAAGTCGAGAGTTAAATAGGAGTACTACATCACCCTCAGTAAACTCTTTCCTCGATATACACTTATCATGCCACTTTTTAGTTTATTCTTTATAGATGCGGGCATTCTTGTAAGCGTCTAACCTAAGCTCTTCCAGTTCATGGATGTCTAAAACTCTCTTTTCACTTGTGGCAGTAAAATATAAGTTAAGGGTCTTAATAGCCCAATATGCTTGTTCTTGGCAGGGGATCAAGGTATCGTGGTTTGTTGCAGCAGTAAAACACTCTTTTCGCTTGTTCTTGGCAGGGGATCAAGGTATCATGGTTTGTTTCTCAGGCAAGATGGTTGTGTTTCTTCAAGTTCAAACAAGTTGTTCTCTATGACTTTTTGGTATTCTCAACCCTAGAAGTTCCTCATCATCAAGTTTGGTCCAAGGAAACATCATTACAATATCATATTTGCATCCGAAAACATGTAGGTGAGACACGTTTGGCTTGCTCCCTTTTAGAATAGGGTTCCCGGTTTCTCCTTGCAGTTCTTAGTGGGAAAGGCCCGGCAGTGTGCCAAAGACGGTTGTTGGATCGTGTTCAACGCTATTCTGGCTCTGTGCATATACGACATCATTCTGTTCCCTAATATGCCTGACTTTGTAGACTTCGACGCCTTTCACATCTTTGCAGCAGGGAATCCAGTCCTTACCTTAATTGGAGATGTTTACCATTCCGTCCACTACAAAAACGAGAACAGAAGAGGCAAGAATGTCTTATGTTGTGTGCCCCTGCTCTATAGATGGCTTGATAGTCACCTACCCAAGAAGGGTCCCTTTGCTTCGTCTGCAGCCACAACTGAGTGGTCTGAGCGTTTGATGAGTCTATCAGCGGAGGATATTGCCTGGTTTGATAGAGATAGGTTGGGTACTGAGATTATCTTCAGCTGCAGCGGGTTTCTGAATGTGCCTTTGATAGGCAGGAAGGACTGTATCAACTATAATCCATCTCTGCTGGTCCGACAGTTTGCTTATGCTTTGAGAGCTCCGTCGAAGGATGAAGAGGTGCAAGAATCTCTGTACCTCACTGGTCTTCTAGAGGGGGACATGTTATCTAAGCTTCAGCACGCTGGGAATGGTATCAGTAAGCGGGGAAAAGCATTGCTGGGGAAAAGTAATAGCCAAGCCTACGCTCCATATATGACCTGGATCAGAGCCAGAGCATATATCATAGGGATGTCGTTCCCTCCTGCCAAGCTAGAAAGCCCTCCAGTGATTGAAGAGCCTACCACCGTGCCTATTCAGCAGTACAATCAGGTGTTAGCTGAGCGAGATGAGCTGAAGAAGGCAAATGAAGAACTGGAGAAAGAACTGGCTCAGCTCAAAAGCGAGAGAAGCGAAGCCGTCCATTCCTTCAAGAGGCAAACAGAGTTGGTAAACAAGTTGAGTACAGATTTGACTAAGCAGTTGGCTGAGCGTGAGCGCTTGGGTCGGGACTTCAAATCTGTCAATGACGTGTTGGCCACTATGAAGCAGCACTTGGATGAAGCATACCGGAGAATATCCAAGTTTAATCAGCACTGGAAGGCCACCCTAGCCAACGGCAAGGAACGGGAGGATAAACTGAAGCAGCAGATCTCCAAATTGAAAGCCCAGGTGAAGGCTAGTGAGAAGAGGTTTGATGAAGAAACCGCTCGCCGATATGCCACTGAAGGCCTGCTGAACAAGGCTCTTGCTAACCTGAAGGAGCGCAAACTGACGTTTGAATCCAAGAAGCGGAAGTTAGAAGATTGTTTCGGCGAAGGAGCATGGGAAGACTCAGTTGAAGGTCTTCAATACACTATTATGCAGAGGGAGTTACTCGTCGAAGGGTTGCTCACTCAGCCTGATCATCCAGAAACGAGGGAGCTATTAGAAGAGTTTCGAGCCCGTGGCCGTGCTTGACTATATTTTTAATCCTTTTGTTTTGATCAGTGTTGCATGCTGACCATCACCAGGCTTGTTGGTCGAGGTCATGCTATTGATTCTGCTTGTACTCGGTGACGTTGTGTACCGCCTTGATGGGCTTTCTTTATATATATGAGATGTTCTTTCCATGACTGGATTCAGACTTCTTATTATCGGCACTGGCACTCAGGCACTATGATCAGGGGGAAAATCTCCCTAACGCACAGACACACGTTCGCATTTGCATGAAGCATTTGCATAACGAGCACGTTGTCGTTTTTCTAACCCTTTGTGTATGCAGGTTTGTTGTACCCCAAATTTTGACCCCTTAGATTCTCATTATCATTCTTAGAAGCATGATCATGAATTATCTAACCCTAAATCAGTGCAAGTTCATTATTGTCAAGTTACAGATGAATCAGGGTTCTCGCACCGACAAATTCAAAACAACCAAGGAATGATCAACCAATGATTTGGGCCAATTTAATTGTGGAATGAAATCAAAGATGATATCAAAGTCAAATGAGAAGTCAATTTGAAGAAATTATTTCAGAATCAAGAAGAGTGAAGTCAGGAGGCCCCGATTAGGGTTTTTAACTAGTGAAAAGTCAACTGTGGTTTGACTTTGATGTTGGAAGGTGTTGTAATAGTGGGATTGAGGTCCATGAAGTTCATATAGACTATTAAAGACTACTCAAGAATTATCAAAGTCTTAGGATGTCCAGAATGTCAACAGGCGACTCAATCGGCACCAATCGATCGTACGGTTGACCGAAAAGTCAACTCCTTAAATTTTGAGAATTGGAATCCAAGTTGTGAATCAAAGTTGTTCCTTATGTCATAATGGACTTGCATATCAATTTTCATGACCATTGGATCAAGGATGAGAGAGTAATCGGGAAATCGGGAAATTAGGGTTTTGAAAAGGGCTAAACCATACATCCAATTGAGTTGGTTCTAGTCTCATTTGAAAGCTTTTGAAAAACTCTACAAAAGTTTCCTAGTGGTCCATGGTCAGAAAACGCTTAGTTTTTGAGTTAGAGAAGAAAACATTACAAGAGGAGGAAAAAGACTTGGAAAATTCTAAGTGTTTTGTACTAAGGAACCCTAAAATCAGCCAACTTTAAGGGGACTTTTTCACCTAGTTTCAAATAGAATCAAGACTTCTAGTCAACATGAAAGTTTTAGTACTATGTGAGGGCTTTCTAAAAAGTACCAGTACATCTCAAGGTGATTTATGAGCTGAGAGATACATGTGTTTAAAGTTGGTGTTTTGTCACTTTAGTCCCACATTGGCCAATTTTGCAAAAGCACCTCTCCCACCCAAGTGGGCCAATTTTAACTTGCCAAACTCATGTTACCTGATATATTGAACATCTCAAGCATGTTATAACAGAAAGATTGCATAGAATTAGCATGGAATTAAAGTTGTGAAGTTCATTGCCGAAGTTGCCATTTTTGACTTTTCCAAGCATGAGGTGTAAAGTAAATCTACTCCAGCCACTCTATCAAGCCTCTAGCCTGCATTTTGACAGTAAAAACATCAATGTAACTTGCCCCTTGAGTGAAAAGAACAGCCAAAGGTCAAAAAAGCAAGGCAAGTTGGATGGTGGGTGAAAAATATCAAAGATAACTTCATATTTAAGCAAAGTTCTCAAGCAAGCACCTCCTTGTTTTTTGCTATAAAAAGGGACCTCACACCCCTCATTCAAGACAACAACATCATTCTAAAAACCTGAGAAATTCAGCTCCCTTACTACATCTCACTCTTGCTTGCAATTTGCAAAACTCTCCAAAGCTTTCAAGTTAGTCAAAATTCTGCATTTTGCAATTTCACTACCACTTCAATTTCCACCAATTCCAACACCCTAGCAATCATCCATACACCTTCTAAATAACATATAGAAGGTGTACAATCCATCAAACCACCAAAAATCTCAAGAAATCAAAAAGTCAACATCATACTTGGCTTACTTTGACCAAAAGCTACAAAAAACACCAAACTGAGTTCCAAACCTTTCCTTGAGGTTGTGATCACTTAGACACCTCAATAACAATATATCTCAACTGTCAAGAGCCTTAGTAACCATTGGAAACTCATAATTCTCATTTTTGCATCATAAGTGGTTGTTTACTTAAGCTTGAAGTAAGGTTCAAAAGCAAAGAAGTGAAGCATAAATCTCTGGGTTTCTAGGAGTATTTTTTGCTTGCTCAGGTTTATTATCACAGGTATGTATTGTCTAAACTCATCCCACCCCTTATCATTCCTTCTTGCTCATTATTGCTTGTCATGTGCACATACTGTCATGAGTTTTGCAAATACCTTTGAAAGTGAATGTATGCTTGGTTTGTTTGATTACAAGTTATTGTACATACCTGTTGCTGCATAAAAGGTATGTTTATCTCTTCATTCTCCTAATATCTTTGCTTGGATCACAAGTCCTGTCATGGCTGCTGTTGTACAAGGGTGTTTAGGCCTGTGTTCACATACTAAAATTGCTTGTTGTGAGAGGGGCTCAAGTTTTTGATTGCCCACAGTTTTGACATGACATTTGAAGAATGTATGCTTGATTGAGTGCTTTGTTGTTGCTAGCACAGGTCTTTCCCATTCCAAGATTTGTTTTGATCAAGAATATGCATTTGTTATGTTGGATCCACAATCTGATGCTTGTTGACTTGCCTATGCTTTTGAGTCATTTCTATGTGGACCATGGGATGTGTGGGAGTTGATATGCTGCCCTGAATATATGTGTTGTATGTAGCTTGCTTGTTAAATGCATTTTTTACATATTTTCAAACACAAAATACCAGTTCTGGTTTATGGTGTGTTTCAAACCTATTCACATGTGGAAACATTTCATATACCTCATCTTAGATATGCCTAAAGTTTGGTTTGAAGGTTATAACAAAAACATGTGGACTTTGCATCTCAAGTATGTGTTTTCAAGCATTATTTTTGCCTCAACATGACAGATCTGGTTCTAGAGCAATTTCACTTAAATCACTTGTCTAGACACCTCATATATATCATTTTAAAAGTGTTCAAGCAGTCACTTAGGTGTTAGAACAAACACTTTAAATTCTCACTTTCAAAATGCAAGTTTTACATGTGTTTTTGCAAACCACACCCAATTTTCACAAACTGCCAATTTCATTGATGTTTGAACTTATAAACTCATTTCATATGATACATTTGAGGTGTAGGACATGGCAAATTAAAGAGAAATGACCTAGAATAAAACTGTCAAGATTTCACCCTTGGAAAGAACACTTTTGCTCCAAATTTGCAATTACTTTGCTAACTGTCATGATAATGTTAGTTTGTCCATGATGATGATTGGTAAACTTCTTGTTGGGCAATTATAACATGTTTGCATCATTATTTCATCAAAAATCATTCTGTCATAAAAATCACCTTCAAAATGCAAGAATGTCACAAACACATCCACACACTTGTCACTTTTTACACCAGTTTCTTTTTCACTAAAAGCACTCCACATACACCTCATATTATTCAAATACAACATGTTGGAACACTTGTTTGATTTAGAAATACACTGCACCACAAATCCACTCCCAAGATGCTTTTTGCTTTCACATGCTTGCACATCACATACCAAATTTTAAATGGATGATTTTCCTGGCAATCTTTGTGTTACAGCAGTTTGATATAATCATGTGTGACATGTTTTAATGAACCAAACTACTGAAAACTTCATGAGCACTAACTTGTACCATCACATGTACATAATACACATAAGATACACTTTGAATGCCACACTTCCACACACTTGTTCCAGTTTGTTTTTTTTCACACAAACACACTCAATATCATGTACTAAAGGTGTTTTGAAGGTTGTTATGATCAATGGTCACTTTAAACATGAGATCCCTACTGTCATGCATTACTTATCTTTATTCATTTGCAATTTAAGTGTGATTGTTCATAACTGTTTGATTCTGGCCATGAGAGTGCTTTTGTTTGTTTAAACATCACCTAGCAATCATGTCTATATGCTTTGTGTGGATTTAATATGGCTGTACAAGTTGGTTCATGTCATTTTGCAATTCTTAAACATAAACAAGAACCCTATCGGGTTTTCCAGTAGAAAAACAATCTCCAAAAACCAACACCACCATCTTAATCCTCATGATTTTCTACCCCAAAAGCATATAAGGTTTGTCCAAAAACTCAAAAAATTGAAGAAGTTATGGACATTTTGCAAATCCATAGAAACCATGTTTTGCCCAGCCATAAATCAAGACATACATTATATATTTATTGTTTCACTTTAATTAACGGATGTATGGCCGCCCCAGCGGTTGAAACTTACGCGTGTATTGTACTTGGCATGGGTTCGATCCTTGGTGATAACCCTTGTTGCCACTTTTTTTCATTTTTCACATGAAACTTCAAAAAATCATAACTCTCTCATTTTTTATCATTTTTCACCCGTTCTTTTTTCATTGTGTTTGTTTTAATGTGTACTTTCATGTCATAATTTTATTTTCCATGTTTGATTAATTTTTCACCATGTTTGACTATGTGCAACTTGTCATATTGACAGTACTAACCCTAGCTGTTGCAGATGAAAGTTTAAAGGGTTCCACTTGTTTTTCTTTGTGAAAATTGATTGTTCTATTTCCTATACATGTTTTTCAACATGCTAGGATTTTTACTTTGAATTATTATCATGCCTATCTCATCTGTTTGTTAATTGTACTCCAGGTGCGATCTGTCGTCACAGTTTTCGTACTAATCATCTGCTTTGATTGTCACCATTGCTTTTTCATCCTTAAATATTTTTCATTGGTTGTCACCATGAATGATTTAGTATAATGTTTATTTTATCCCCAAGTGATGAAGCTTGTTATCTTTCATCCAGTTGCCCACTATCTCTCCCTCCAAAGGAAGGTCTGTCCACTTGACTGTCAATGTCTTGGACCAAAATCTTAAACCCTTTTGACTTTGTTAAGTCACTTCAACCCTAGTTTAGAAACCTTTAGACTTTGCTTGAAGTCTAAGAAACCCACCCATACTAGGAGTGTTCTTCAACTAGAACCCTAGGAAAGAGTTCGTCAACTCTGTGTAAGAATCATCGTCATGACTTCTTACTTCCCCTTCAACTTAGCTTAAGGAGTTTTGTCAAACTCCACACAAACATTGTCATGTTTGTCCCCCTTTGAACCTTGATCATCATCAAGTGTTCTTTTCCCTTGTGAGGCGAACTACGATTGCTCTGATTCTATCCTAGTCAGGATACGTAGGCAGAAGGTGCGATGCCTTTGCGAGCAAACTTAGAAAACCACTTAGGCCTTTTTATTTATTTTATCTCAATTCCCAATTCTTAAATCATAGCACAATCCACAAACTTAGCAATTAATTAAACAAAAGGTTCCTGTAGAGTACTACAGATATTTAGGGTGCTAATACCTTCCCTAGATATAATTAACCCCCGATCCCCGAATCTCTTAAGCGTTGTCGTTACATCGCGAAAAAGGTTTTTCTTTCTTGAGACCTTTCCTTTGGATAAATTAAAGATCAGTTGTAAAAGAAAACGGTTCAAGTTAATTAATAGCTTGATATCAAATTTTCACCGCAACAGAAATGGCGAATTCACTAGGGAAATTGCTTTTGCTTTTATTTTGAGGGTTCAACCTATTTTGTTTAACTAATTGCTATCTGTGAATACTTGTATATATTTGTGCTTTGATGGTTTGGGAAACTTGAAATGGTGAGACAGCACTACACCCGTGCTCAAGCGTACTTATGATAGGAAGGTGATATATTCAAGAAGGCTTATAGGGAGTAGATTCCCGACCAAGCTGACTTGAGAAAATCACCGCTCAGTGGAGGCCCTTTAGAGAGCTAGTATTGTTGATCGAGTATTCGTGAAAACAATGCTACTTTCTACATAGGTGCCCATGACACTGAGGACCTTTAGATGCCTTTTCCCCCACTATGGCTTTCTTAGGATGTAGTGCGATGACTATAAGGAAGTAATTCCAAAGTAGTTGATACGCGATACTACACTTGGACGAGACTCTCTCGAGAATATTATCGACCACCAAGTATTTGGGAAATTGATAATATCCGAAAGATGGGTCGAGGACTCCAGGAACTCTTTTAGAACCTTGTTCTGCAGTTGTGGGAACCTTAGTACATACCTTTGGGGAGAGTAGACCTTGACTCCTTGCTCATATTCTCCAAACCCAAAACCTTGTCTGTTTACTTATGTAAATCTGTGAATATGTGATTACCTGTGTTTGTGCATTCATGCATCCATAAACATCATGTCATAAAAGTTTTATGGAACTCAGAGTCGTTTATTTATAAAATATCAGGAACATCATGGACAATGGAAAAACGAAAACTATAAAGTACACTTACAAAAGCCCTAATGTAGATGAGATTGAAAGGTTGAGCACTCTGATCACAGATGTAGAAGGGTTCAAAAGCAGGTACGGGAATTTGTTGTCTCTACTGAAAATAAGGAAGAAGATGGATTTGGGACTCCTTTCCACGTTACTCCAGTTCTGTGATCCACTTTATCACTGCTTCACATTTCCGGACTATCAGTTAGTGCCGACACTTGAAGAGTATTCCTGTCTGATTGGGTTACCCATCCTTGATGCATCTCCTTTTCCCGTCATGGAGAAGGACCCTAAAGAGGAAGAGATTGCTAAAGCCACCCGCATCGGGTTGGTAGACATTCAGAAGAATATGGTTACTAAAGGAGGTATCTTTGGGCTGACTGCAAAATTCTTGATTGGGAAGGCTCAGTATTATGCCGATCACTTGAGTATGGATGCTTTCGAGGCTATTCTAGCCTTGCTTATTTATGGGATCTTTCTTTTTCCGAGCTTTGACAACTTTGTGGATCTCAATGCCATCAAAATATTCTTGAAGAAGAATCTAGTACCTACTCTACTAGCTGATGCTTACCACTCTGTTAATCAAAGAAATCTTCACAAAGGAGGAATGATCGTCTGTTGTGTTCCGTTGTTGTATAAATGGTTTGTTTCTCATCTACCCAAAGCCCATACTTTCTGGAGCAAAGGATGGTGGTCTGAAAAGATTATGGCTCTTACTCACTCCGATATTGACTGGTACAGCCGTAGTTACGATGGAATCAAAATCATTGATAGTTGTGGAAGCTTCGGGAATATACCTCTCCTTGGTACAAATGGGGGAATCAGCTATAACCCCGTGCTTGCTCGTCGACAACTTGGTTATCCGCTGAAAGACAAACCCTGTAGTGCTCACGTAGAAGGTATTTTCTTCATAGGAGTTTCAGAATTAAAAAATGAAATTCTCAAAGCATGGGGGCATATACACAGGAAAGGAAAAGAGGACTTGGGAAGACCTAACTGCATCTCTTTTGAACCTTATCTCCAATGGGTACGAAAGAGGGCCATTCAGTTGAAAATGCCTTATCCTCCACAAAAGCCTATGGTCTTAATAGAAGAACAACCGTTGATTTTCATGTCTGAGGAAGAGAAGCTGAAGATTGCTCTGAAGAAGTCACAGCAGACTGAGGCATCCTGGAAGTACAAATATCAGGTGGCTATGGAAGAGAACGAGGAACTCCGCAAACAACTTCAGTCGAAAGAAGAGGAAGCAGTTGCAAGCAAGAAGAGGAAGGCACAGGAAGATGCATTTTATTCCAACCATCAATCAACTCTTTGGAAGGCTATGGTAGACAAACTCATCCTTGAGAAAGCGCAGGTGGAAGAAGAGCTCAGAAGAATCAAGAAGAGAAAGGATTTTCTTTTAGAGCATATTGAGTTGTAATATTAGGGCTTTTGGAAGATGTACTAAAATCTTTTGTAATACCCCTTTTGAAAAATCAATGAAATAAAAGGATATTTTGGTAAAATTGAGTTCCATAAAAATTTTGCATTTACAGTTGCATTCTGGTTATTTAGACATTCAAGGAACTAAAAGATTGTTTTGCAGATATTATAGGATAGATTCTGGAAAGAAAGAAGAGATTGTGTTCCGAAGACCAAGATTGGAGAACCTGAAGAAACTAGTAAGTTTGGTAGAAGACCCCGAGGCGTTCAGAGAAAGACATGGGAATATGCTGTCATTACTGGAAGTTCAAGTGTATGAAGAGATGTTATCCGCACTCGTGCAATTCTATGATTCAACATATCATTGTTTCACGTTTCCAGATTATCAGTTGCTACCAACTTTGGAAGAGTACTCCGCCCTAATGGGAGTAGGCGTTACTCCTAGTCCATTTTCTGGAAGGGAGGGGACTCCTAATGAAGGAGCAATTGCAGAAGCCGCGTATTTGGAGTTGGACGAAGTGCGATCTCATATGGGTGCTAAGGGAGGATTGTATGGAATTTCAGCTATGTTCCTATATGAAAAAGCTCAGAGCTATGCCTTGTCACAAAATACTGAAGCATTTGAAGCCATCCTAATTTTACTTATTTACGGACTGTTCATGTTCCCAACTGCTAGTGATTTTGTGGACGCAGATGCGATCAATCTTTTCTTGATCAAAAATCCTGTCCTACTTTGCTGGCCGACACTTATTTTACCCTCCACCGAAGGAACCGGTATGGCGTTGGACGAATTGAATGTTGCACTGTTCTCCTGCATAAGTGGTTTATTTCACACTTGTCAGAAATTCCAGCCATTTGGGATAAGCAAAATGGACTCTCATGGATAGAAAAGCTGCTGTTGCTCAAACACTCAGACATTAAATGGTATGATCCTATGTATGGAGGAATTACCATGATCCAAAGCTGTGGAGACTTCTCGAATGTACCGCTCATCAGCGTCAATGGTTGCATCAGCTATAATCCTATTCTGGCTCGTCGACAGTTAGGGCACCCCATGGAAGATGAACCAGATCCAGACTGTTTGAGAAAATTTTACTTGGAGGAAAGGAAGAATCCCGCTTATAGGGCTCGAATTGCGTATGCTTGGCGGTATGTCCACACAAGGGGAGTAACTGCCCTAGGCCCCCACAACGCTACTGTTTCAGAATCTTACCTATCATGGGTAAGAGAAGCGGCAATGAAGATGTTCTATACTCGCTTTGAGCCTGACTCGCCCAAGCCTACCCTTGTATAAAAGCTGAAAGCTGCTTTGGAAAAAGCTGAGAAAGAAGGGAAAACGTGGAGAGATAAGTATTTCAAGGCTATGCAAGAGAAAGAAGAACTTCAAGAAGTGGTGTATCAAAGTGGAAGAAAGAATCAACCGGGAGGTGAAGGGTCATCCAGTCAGAGGATCTAGAATCTGTTGTTGTTGTTTTTCGTATTTTGTAGAAGCTTGTATTTTCATTTCCCGTTTGATGTTGTAAACTCTCCAAATGTTATCAATGAAGATTTGTCTGTTTTTCCTATTTATTGTTATAATATTTGCAAATAAAGCTTTTATTCCCTTGAATGTTTAAAATCTGCATTTTGCATGTCTGCATTTCATAAGCATTGCATATGCATGTTCCTGAGTCAAGTCTCATCCCTCTGTCTTGTCAACAGAATCACACTGAGACCTCGCCATCGATACAACACACGAGCCCAAGCTCGCTTAAGGATGGAAGAGCAGAACTTGGATGTAGACAGAATCGACAATGAACTCGGAGAGCTCCGAGGAGGCATGGGACAGATCAAGGAAGCCTTACAAGTCATTCGTGCAATGTTGGACACTCGAGCCACCGTTGTCTCTGAAATCACTACAGATCCAATCCCGACGGCTGTTACTATTGCAAATATGCCAACCTATGGATTACCTCCAGGCTTTGTACCTCCACCAAGAGTCACTCAGCAGACAGTTTCCCTAGGGGGAGGAGTTCCTCAGGCAATTCCTACATATACTCCAGCTGCTGTACAGATTCAGGCACGCCCTGTGTTCCACAATCCTCCCCCAGTATACGAAGATCTTGAGGGGTATGAAGAGGAGAATGAATCACATGAGAAGTTAAGGGAAAGTGTTGAAACTATAGGGAGAAAGATCCGAGCGATGGAAGGAAACGATACCTTTGGCACTGACGCCAGAGAAATGTGTTTGGTATCTGGACTAGTAATACCACCAAAGTTCAAAGTCCCAAATTTCGATCAGTATTCAGGAGCTACTTGTCCATGAACTCACTTAATCATGTACTATAGAAGAATGGCAGCACACGTCGAAGACGACAAGTTAATGATCCATTGCTTCCAAGACAGTCTGAAAGGAGCTCCAGCAAAATGGTATCTAAGTCTAGATCAGTCAAGAATCCATAGTTTTCAAGATTTGGCTGATGCCTTCATGAAACATTACAAATATAATATGGATATGGTGCCTGACCGAAGGCAGTTGTTGAACATGTCTCAGAAAAGCACAGAGTCATTCAAAGAATATGCTCAGCGGTGGAGAGAAACAGCGTCCCAGGTAGAACCACCCCTAAGTGAGAAGGAACTGACAGACTGGTTTGTTGACACAATGAGACCAGAACTCTATGAGAAAATGACCAGCAGTGTGTCTGCAAGTTTTTCAGACATTGTGGCCGTGGGAGTGAGGGTAGAATTGGGAATGAAAAGTGGAAAGGTAGCCAGCAGCTCCAGCAGTTCTAACAACAGCAGTATTAAGAAGGTCAGCAGTGGGTTTCACAAGAAGAAAGAAGGTGAAACAAATGCCGTAATGGGAAGAAGAAATTGTACCGTGAGACCTCCATACCAGCAATATCAGCCGCCTCAACAAAGTTTCTTCCAGGCAATCCAACCTAATTATGTTCAACAGTTTCATCAACAAAGACCCATGTACCCGGTACAGTATGCCCCTCAGCAATATGTGGCAGCTGTGACCCCAGCATTCAACCATTCCACTTCAAACTATCAACCAGGGCGACCAGCGCCCATGTATCAGCAAAACCAGTAAGGGCATCAACGAGCGCCCAACGCTCCGCCCTTTCAACAAAATCAGCAGCAGAGGATGCCACAGCCCAGACAACAATACCAGAACCGGAGGCCAACCACAAAACCTCCACTCCCACAAATACCAATGATGTATACTGAGTTATGTCCATCTTTGGTCCATCAGGGGTTGATCACGACAAGACCGCTTAATCCGGATACCACATCTCCACATTATAACCCAAATGCCCATTGTGCTTTCCATGAAGGTGCTGCCGGCCACGACTTAGAAGGATGCTTTGCCTTAAAACATCTGGTAAGAGAGTTGATGGAGAAGAAAATCCTGTCCTTTGATGATGTACCACCTAACGTCAAAAGTAACCTACTGCCAAACCATGGAGGGGTCAATGCCATTGAAAAGTCAGATGAAGAGATAATTAATGATGTGTCAAAAATCAGAACGCCATTGAAGACATTGCATGATAAGCTGACAGAAGCAGGGTTGTTGGGAAGTGTTCATAACAAATGTGAAAAATGTACTGTTAGTTCCAATGGATGTAATGTGATGCAGGAAGATATACAAAGATTGATAAATAAGGGGATGTTACAAGTATGTGGTAAGGAAAGGAAAGAAGAGGTTTCTGTAATAGAGCCAGTTTTCGACCTGTCCAGGAAAAAAGAGAAAGTTCCAGTGTTTAACAGGGGTGCAAGGCCAGTTTTCAACAGAGCTGCTATTGGTCAACCGCGACCAATCGTAGTTCAAAAACCGAGACCGTTCCATTATGACAATACAAAAGCTGTTCCGTGGAAGTACGATGTGACCGTGGTAGACCAAGAAACGAGAAAGGTTGTTCAGACAGATAATTAGAAAGATGTGACCAACATTGCCGACACTAGCAAGATGACCCGCAGCGGTCGGATCTATCAGCCGAAAGAATCAGTAGCTATTCCAAAAGAAGTCATTCCTGCTGTGGTGATCAAAGAAAAAGAAGCTCCAAGCACAGAAGAAGAAAATGATGAATTTTTGAGGATTATCCGAAGAAGTGATTACAAGGTGATATATCAGCTTCATCAGACGCTGTCAAAAATATCAATCTTGTCACTCTTGATAAATTCTCCAGCTCACAGGGAAGCATTACAGAAAGTATTGAGACAAGCACATGTAACCAAGGATATTTCACTTAGGCAGTTTGATTCAGTAGTGGCTAACATCACGGCGTGCAATACTTTAAGTTTCAGCGATGTCGAGTTACCAAAGGAAAAATGTGATCACAATCGTGCACTACACATATCCATCAAATGCCAGGAAGATACTTTGGCGCGAGTACTAGTCGACACAGGATCCTCGTTAAACGTGCTACCCGCAAGAGCACTGTCCAGACTAGCCTATGCCGGGGCAGAGATGAAACCAACCTCATTAATTGTGAAGGCTTTTGATGGTTCGAGGAGAACGGTCATCGGAGAAGTAGAATTACCGATTTTGGTGGGACCCCATGAATTTAACATTGTATTTCAGGTGATGGACATAAATCCAGCTTATAGCTGCCTACTGGGACGTCCCTGGATCCATGAAGCAGGGGCAGTAACTTCTACCCTGCACCAAAGAATGAAGTTTGTGGTAAATGATAAGCTAGTAATTGTTCATGGTGAAGAGGAATTAATGGTCAGTAATCTTTCATCGTTCCGGTACATTGAAGCAGAAGAAGACGCGCTAGAGACATCATTCCAAGCACTAGAAATAGCAAATGCAGTGATGATAGAGGAGACGGTGGCAAAAATTGGTCCAACTTTCGCATCTGCTCAAGGCGCCAAAGCTACGCTGGAAGAAGGTACTCCCGCAGGATGGGGAGAAGTCATTGAGGTAAAACCGAAGATGAACCGCCAGGGGTTGGGTTACAAACCAACTCAAGGGGGAGAACCGATGCATGACAACAGCCGGCCAAAGGCTATTCAAGAAATATTTATCAGTGGCGGTTTTCAAATCAACGCCGTGGAAGAAAATCTTGAAAGTGAAGACATAGGACAACTAGTGTATCATGACAAAGCTACTCTGAACAACTGGGAGGCTATCAAAGTTCCTGTAGTTTTTCCCGAGTTAAAGTAATCTGTTGTTTTCTTTCTTTGTTATTTTAAAATCTCCATAGCCGTGCCCAAGGCTATAGGAATGTTTTGTAAGGGCCCCATGCTTTCAAAGAAATATCAATAAGAATGGACTATTTTGTTAAAAATCCTCGTGTTGTTTCTTTACCGTCTTTTTGCTTTTACTTTGAAAGAAAAATGGCAATACAAAAAACCAAAACAAAAACAATTTTCTCTTTCTCTGTGTGTGTTGCATTTGTTGATTGTGTGTTTTAATAAAGTAAACCCTTCAAACATGCAGTGATGACCATAACCCCATTGAATCCTATAACCTCGCATTCCCTCCAGACGTGGATTCCCCAATATACCAAGCCGAAGACCAGGATGAAGATTTTGAAATCCCTGAGGAACTGGTAAGATGGGAACAATCTGAGTACACTGAGCTCCAGCCGCACAAGGAACATTTGGAGGTCATTAATCTTGGCACAGAAGGAGACAAAAAAGAAGTCAAAATTGGGGAAGCCCTAGGGGCAGAAGTAAAACAGCAGTTAAAGGAACTCTTAAGAGAATATGTAGATGTGTTTGCTTGGTCTTATCAGGATATGCCTGGTTTGGATACAGACATAGTGGTTCACAAGTTACCACTCTGACCTGAATTCCCGCCGGTTAAACAGAAACTCAGAAGAACCAGACCCGACATGGCTCTCAAAATCAGAGATGAGGTAAAAAAGCAGATTGATGCAGGCTTCCTTGCAGTGGCCAAGTATCCAGAATGGGTAGCCAACATTGTTCCTGTACCAAAGAAAGATGGAAAGGTAAGGATGTGTGTGGATTATCGAGATTTAAACAAAGCCAGTCCAAAGGACAACTTCCCTCTACCACATATTGATACTTTGGTAGATAATACAGCTCGGTTTGCAGTGTTTTCCTTTATGGACGGTTTCTCTGGTTACAATCAAATCAAAATGGATCCTGACGACATGGAAAAAACAACCTTCGTCACTCCATGGGGCACCTATTGTTATAAGGTTATGCCATTCGGTTTAAAGAATGCAGGCGCAACTTACCAAAGAGCTATGGTGGCTCTGTTCCACGACATGATGCACAAAGAAATAGAAGTATATGTGGATGACATGATCGCCAAGTCTCAAAACGAAGAAGACCATCTAGAACATTTGTTGAAGTTATTCAAAAGACTCCGGAAATATCAGTTGAGATTGAATCCCGCAAAGTGCACTTTCGGAGTCAGATCAGGAAAATTACTCGGTTTTATTGTCAGCCACAAGGGGATTGAAGTGGATCCAGACAAAGTCCGTGCCATCCAAGACATGCCAGCTCCGCGGACCGAAAATCAGGTTAGAAGCTTCCTTGGAAGGTTGAATTACATATCCAGGTTCATTTCCAATATAACCCCTACCTGTGAACCAATCTTCAAGTTGTTACGAAAGGATCAAACAGTTGTATGGAATTCTGATTGTCAAACAGCGTTCGACAAAATCAAAGGTTATCTCCAAGAACCTCCAATTTTGATACCACCTGTTCCGGGAAAGCCTCTCTTTATGTATTTGACAGTACTTGAAAATTCAATGGGTTGCGTTCTGGGCCAGCAAGACGAATCCGGATGGAAAGAGCATGCCATTTATTATCTGAGCAAGAAGTTTACTGATTGTGAAAGCAGATACTCACTCCTAGAAAAGACTTGTTGTGCTTTAGCATGGGCCGCTAAGCGTTTGAGGCAGTATATGATTTGTCACACCACTTTATTGATCTCGAAAATGGATCCAATAAAGTACATCTTTGAGAAACCTACACAAACCGGAAGACTCGCCCGGTGGCATATGCTACTATCAGAATATGATATTCAATATGTGGCTCAGAAATCTATCAAAGGCAGTGTGTTATCAGAATATCTCGCAGATCAACCTGTCGAAGATTATGAACCTCTGAAGTTTGATTTTCCGGATGAAGATATCATGTTAGTAAAAGATTGTGAAGAATCAAGTTCTGACAAAGGTCAACAGACAGAGAATTGGTGGAAAATGATGTTTGACGGTTCCTCCAATTATAGTGGACATGGTGTAGGTGCAGTCTTAATGAATCCTGAAGGTGGTTACACTCTGTTTACAGCCAGACTAGACTTTGATTGTACCAACAACATTGCTGAATACGAAGCATGTATCCTTGGTCTCGAAGCAGCCATTGATCTCCAAATCAAAAATCTAGAAGTCAGTGGAGACTCAGCTTTGGTTATCTACCAAGTCACGAGTGAATGGGAGACAAGACATGAAAACCTGATCCCTTACAGAGCTTATATCGTTGAAACAATCGAGTATTTTGATGAAATCACCTTTAAACATGTGCCAAGAGCAGAGAATCACATCGCTGACGCCTTAGCCATGCTGGCCTCGATGTGGAAAACTAGAGATGTCAATGATGGCACACTTATCAAAATTGAACGCAAGACAGAGTCTGCTTACTGTCGAATGATCGAAGAAGAAACCGATGGCAAACCCTGGTATCATGATATAAAGAATTATCTGTTAAAACAAGAATATCCCGTAGATGCTACAGTACTCGACAAGAAAACACTGAGACGATTAGCATCCAAATTCTTCCTCAGCAATGGTGTACTTTACAAAAGAAATCATGATATGGTCTTACTCAGATGTGTTGACAAAAGAGAAGCGGACTTGTTAATGAAAGATGTTCATGAAGGAATGTTTGGTACTCACGCCAACGGATACGCCATGTCCAAAAAGATCTTGAGAGCTGGTTATTATTGGTTAACTTTAGAAACCGACTGCATTCAGTACGCCAGAAAATGTCACAAATGTCAGATCTACGCGGACAAAATGCATGTGCCTCCAACACTGTTGAATGTACTGTCGTCGCCATGGCCTTTCTCTATGTGGGGGATTGACATGATTGGGGCAATTGAGCCAAGAGCTTCAAATGGACACCGTTTCATTCTGGTTGCCATCGACTATTTCACAAAATGGGTTGAAGCTGCATCCTACACCAATGTTACACGTCAAGTGGTGGCTCGTTTCATTAAAAAGGAGATCATCTGTCGTTACGGGATCCCAAGCAGAATTATAACAGACAACGGCACCAATCTGAACAACAAAGTCATGAAAGAATTATGTGATGAATTCAAAATCGAACACCACAACTCTTCCCCTTACCGTCCAAAGATGAATGGAGCTGTGGAAGCTGCAAATAAAAACATCAAGAAGATCTTGCAGAAAATGGTTAAAACCTACAAAGATTGGCATGAAATGTTACCATTTGCCCTACACGGATACAGAACCTCCGTCCGCACTTCCACAGGGGCAACCCCCTTTTCTCTGGTATATGGAATGGACGCAGTTCTTCCCATCGAGGTCGAGATACCATCCCTCAAAGTCATCATGGAAACCAAGTTAGAAGAGGCAGAATGGATTAAAGAAAGATTTGATCAGCTGAATCTCATCGATGAAAAGCGCATGTCTGCAATATGTCACGGCCAGTTGTATCAAAAAAGAATCAAGAGGGCGTTCGATAAAAAGGTTCGTATCAGAGAGTTCCGCGAAGGAGAACTTGTGCTCAAGAAGATCTTACCAGTTCACAAAGACCCAAGAGGGAAGTGGATGCCTAATTATGATGGCCCCTTTATTGTGAAGACAGTATTCTCCGGAGGTTCACTGATCCTTACTACCATGGACGGAGAACAACTCACACACCTGATAAACTCTGACGCAGTTCGGAAATATTACGCCTAAAAAGTACCCGATAAACCGGAAAATCCAAAAGAACGGTTTATGCAAAAGTTAAGGAAAAAAAAAAGAAAAAAGAGAAGAAAAGAAGAAAGAGAAAAGAAATCGAAAAGCTCGCTAAGTTGAAAACCCGAAAGGGCGACTTAGGCAAAAATGAGCGTCCCGGTGGATTGAAAACCCGAAAGGGCGATCCAGGCAAAAATCAGGGACAAAGGCGTTTCGCTGCATCAGACAAAGCCATCAACACTGCAGACTCAACAAAGATTCATCTCAACAGCTCTCGTCAGAAGCAAGGATCTTGGAGAATTCTAGTCTTTAGGGATAGTTAGGTCACAGGATTCAATGTAACCTTATCCACTTTTGCCATTTTACTTGTAAAAATTTCCATGGAATATTGTCATTGGCAAGATTCCATCCTTTAAATAAAATCAGCCTTTCGAGCCTTTCTTTCTTGTGCAAATTATCAGTTCCTTATTTTCTTTGTTATGCAAAATACCGTTCGTAGTCAACGATTGTTTTTGAAAGCATTAAAGTCCAAATTTTTGAAAAAAAAATAACTTGGAAAGATTTTACAAAATGTTTTAACTTGTGGAAAGACTCGAGGAAAATCATACTTCCCCGAAATTTCAGGGTAGCAGGAGTCTTGATACACAGTCAGAATTTACATTCCCCAATGAAATGCTAGCAAGTTGGGCAACGAAGAGTCCTTTGGCCATGTATGGTTATCAAAGATTGAAGATTATCCCTCAGGATTTCTTATGATGATATGAAGGTTCTTTCCCCAGCGAAGTATTTCTGGACATCTGTTTGAATTCACCTCAGCAAAATCTACCTACAGGCTCTATTCCCCAGTAGGTCTTCGGGTTTATTTCCCAAGTCTACGTACACCCTTCATCATGGGATCAATGTGATTCGTTTGTTCCCCGAGTCGGTGACATCTATCAATCCCCGCGAAGTCTAAGTTATTACGCACTTCGTTTCCAAGTATAAGCCCAGTCGTAACTGGCATTTTGTTCAAACCAATTGTTGTTGATATTCATTTGGTCGTCACCATCCATGTCCTTTTAAAGCCCAGTCGTCACTGGCATTGTCTAAATCCAATCGTCATTGGTATCTCGTTAGTCGTCACTAACAAATCCACGTATAAGTCCAGTCGTCACTGGCACTAAATAAAAGTCCAATTGTCATTAGCGCCTCTTGATTTGGTCGTTACCAACCTTTCCCCGGGGAATCCAGTCGTCACTGGTATTGTTCCAATTATTATTGGCATCTTGTTAGTTGTTACTAACTCTCCCCATGAAGTCCAGTCATCACTGGCACTGCCTAAATCCAATCGTCATTGGTATCTTGTTGGTTGTCACCAATTTTCCCTTTGAAACCCAGTCGTAACTGGTATCATCATCGAGAGTCCAATCGTTATTGGAATCTGTTTCGTTTTGGTCGTTACCAACACCTCAGCTAGAGCTAAAGTAATCACTAGCTTTCTCTTAACCAATTGTCATTGGTATTCTCAGCATGGTCGTCACTATCTTCTTTTTTAAAGACCAGTCGTAACTGGCGTTGTTTAAAACCAATCGTCATTGGTACCCTGATTTGGTCGTCACCAATCACCATTAAAAGACCAGTCGTCACTGGCATTACTTGGAATTCTGGTCGTTACCAATTTCCCCAGGACGTTTCGTAATTACCAGCACTGTGCGAACTATTTACATAAGCTGAGGATATATCCCCAGTGATCCATGTTCCCAGTCAAGTCCCGGAGATCTAGTCGTCATTAGTGTCCTCCGTGTGTGATTAGTCTTGTTTCTAGTCCATTCCTGAAGATCCCGTTTGAACTCTTCGCTATAGGAAGTTCCTCATCTGATCATCCCCAGTGAGGTTGTATCCAGTCTTTCGCTTCCCCGGTGAAGTCTGCTTCTCTTTTCCCGACGGAATTAATTTTCCATTTCCCCAGTAAAAGTATATCCTTTTCCCCAATAGAAGCCTATTCTTCTCCCCGGTGGAGTACCTCTGTTCCAAAAAGATTGTCATCTTTATTGGATTTACCTATTCCCCATGTGAAGTTTTCCTTCTTACGCTATCAGTCATGTCTGAACTGTTAATTTAGTTTTTCAGTACGAGTCCCCAGTGTCGAGTCCTTGTATTTGTCATTGTTTGTTTTACTGTTTCTTTTATTATTATCGTTGCGTCTATGTTGTTTGCATTCAATGGTTGCGATGGTTGCGATGACCTTGTCTTACACCTTTTTGTCAGGTTTTTCCGATCGTTTCCTTTCCCGTTCTGAGGGATAAATAACGAAAGGTGGCGACTCTTTTGTTTGGCCGGCACCTTATTTTCGCGGTAGCGACATCTGGCGACTCTGCTGGGGACTTGATAGTTTCCCGGGATCCAACGTCCCTTATGCGAGTCAGTTTGGGGATCCAACCTCCCCTGCGACAGTCAATCCTAGCGCTTGTATGATTACTTGTTGGGTTGTGTTTATTTATCTCATTTTATTTCCCACACTTTACTTTCAGTATGATATGATTATCTGTGCTGTTGTGGGAGGGGCATTCTGATGAGTGAGAAGCCAGACCCAGGCTTTAGTGTACCTAGCATTAGTTATGGAAATTAGTGGGCGCGTGCTTGCTTTGCAGGCACTAGTGTCTCATGAAATCCACGTTCAGACGAGGTTCTCCCGATTGACTTCTTTTCCGGCCCTTTGGGCCTGAGGGGTTGTTGGTTTGGAGGATTGTCGACTCTGGGGACCGATCATTTGGGATTCAGCTGAGTGAGGCCGCTTCAGGAGATGGTGATGCCACACCTTCTGGATATCGTATCATCTCTCTTGAATGTCTGTGATGCTGATGACCGCATAGGATGCCGAACTTGTGTCAGTTTAGGTCCATACCTGTGAGCAGGGTCGGGTTTGTTGCAGGAAACCTTAACCTTCAGACTACCTGGTTTTCTTGATAGTGAATCAGTTTTGTTGGAATCAGAGGTTCCCATCATCAGATGTGTATTTGTTCTTGACAGAGCAGATTTATGGCCCGATATCAGAGGGTCTCATCATCAGATGTATGATTGTTCTTGACAGAGCAGAGTTATAGTCTGACATCAGGGGTTTCTCCTCATCATCAGATATGTGTTTGTTCTTGACAGAGCAGATTTATGGTCCGATACCAGGGTTTTCTTCTTATCAGAGATAGTGGTTGTTCTTGACAGAGCAGTATGGTGGTTTTGTTGATACAAAATTTTCACCTTCATCGCTTCAACAGCGCAGTCGTCTTGATCTCCTGCTGCATGATTGCATTTTGCATTGTTTTGCATACTCATTTGCATTTCATTAACGTGTGTCTGTGTTGCACGTATCGTCCCCCCCCCCCCCCCCCGATTCAGGTTTTCTTGCCTTCTATTGTGCTATCATGGGTTCTCTGAGGAAGACTGTGGCCTACAAGCTCCCCACTCCTGATGTTGTTCAACTGTCTAGTCTGATTTCTTTGGCAGATGATTCTGTGAGAGGTGAATTCAGAAAGTCCTATGGGAAACTGCTCAGCTTGGTTCATAAACCTTCTGTGTTTGAGTTGAATGGGTTGCACGCCTTGCTGCAGTTCTACGATCCTCCTTTGAGATGCTTTACTTTCCCGGACTTTATTCTCGCACCTACACTAGAGGAGTATGCTGATTTGTTAGGTGTGCCTATCAAGAGTCAGATGCCCTTTGTTCATATGGATGCTGAGCCTAATCTGGCTAGTCTAGCTCCTTCACTTCATCTGGATGCCTCCGAGTTGGTCTTGTCTAGTTAGAATAGGGTTCCCGGTTTCTCCTTGCAGTTCTTAGTGGGAAAGGCCCGGCAGTGTGCCAAAGACGGTTGTTGGATCATGTTCAACGCTATTCTGGCTATGTGCATATACGACATCATTTTGTTCCCTAATATGCCTGACTTTGTAGACTTCGACGCCTTTCACATCTTTGCAGCAGGGAATCCAGTCCTTACCTTAATTGGAGATGTTTACCATTCCGTCCACTACAAAAACGAGAACAGAAGAGGCAAGAATGTCTCATGTTGTGTGCCTCTGCTCTATAGATGGCTTGATAGTCACCTACCCAAGAAGGGTCCCTTTGCTTCGTCTGCAGCCACAGCTGAGTGGTCTGAGCGTTTGATGAGTCTATCAGCGGAGGATATTGCCTGGTTTGATAGAGATAGGTTGGGTACTGAGAGTATCTTCAGCTGCAGCGGGTTTCTGAATGTGCCTTTGATAGGCAGGAAGGACTGTATCAACTATAATCCATCTCTGCTGGTCCGACAGTTTGCTTATGCTTTGGGAGATCCGTCGAAGGATGAAGAGGTGCAGGAATCTCTGTACCTCATTGGTCTTCTAGAGGGGGACATGTTATCTAAGCTTCAGCACGCTTGGAATGGTATCAGTAAGCGGGGAAAACCATTGCTGGGGAAAAGTAATAGCCAAGCCTACGCTCCATATATGACCTGGATCAGAGCCAGAGCAGATATCATAGGGATGTCGTTCCCTCCTGCCAAGCTAGAAAGCCCTCCAGTGATTGAAGTGCCTACCACCGTGCCTATTCAGCAGTACAATCAGGTGTTAGTTGAGCGAGATGAGCTGAAGAAGGCAAATGAAGAACTGGAGAAAGAACTGGCTCAGCTCAAAAGCGAGAGAAGCGAAGTCGTCCATTCCTTCAAGAGGCAAATAGAGTTGGTAAACAAGTTGGGTACAGATTTGACTAAGCAGTTGGCTGAGCGTGAGCGCTTGGGTCGGGACTTCAAATCTGTCAATGATGTGTTGGCCACTATGAAGCAGCACTTGGATGAAGCATACCGGAGAATATCCAAGTTTAATCAGCACTGGAAGGCCACCCTAGCCAACGGCAAGGAACGGGAGGATAAACTGAAGCAGCAGATCTCCAAATTGAAAGCCCAGGTGAAGGCTAGTGAGAAGAGGTTTGATGAAGAAACTGCTCGCCGATATGCCACTGAAGGCCTGCTGAACAAGGCTCTTGCTAACCTGAAGGAGCGCAAACTGACGTTTGAATCCAAGAAGCGGAAGTTAGAAGATTGTTTCGGCGAAGGAGCATGGGAAGACTCAGTTGAAGGTCTTCAATACACTATTATGCAGAGGGAGTTACTCGTCGAAGGGTTGCTCACTCAGCCTGATCATCCAGAAACGAGGGATCTGTTAGAAGAGTTTCAAGCCCGTGGCCGTGCTTGACTATATTTGTAATCCTTTTGTTTTGATCAGTGTTGCATGCTGACCATCACCAGGCTTGTTGGTCGAGGTCATGCTATTGATTCTGCTTGTACTCGGTGACGTTGTGTACCGCCTTGATGGGCTTTCTTTATATATATGAGATGTTATTTCCATGACTGGATTCAGACTTCTTATTATCGGCACTGGCACTCAGGCACTAGGATCAGGGGGAAAATCTCCCTAATGCACAGACACACGTTCGCATTTGCATGAAGCATTTGCATAACGAGCACTTTGTCGTTTTTCTAACCCTTTGTGTATGCAGGTTTGTTGTACCCCAAATTTTGACCCCTTAGATTCTCATTATCATTCTTACAAGCATGATCATGAATTATCTAACCCTAAATCAGTGCAAGTTCATTATTGTCAAGTTACAGATGAATCAGGGTTCTCGCACCGACAAATTCAAAACAACCAAGGAATGATCAACCAATGATTTGGGCCAATTTAATCGTGGAATGAAATCAAAGATGATATCAAAGTCAAATGAGAAGTCAATTTGAAGAAATTATTTCAGAATCAAGAATAGTGCAGTCAGGAGGCCCCGATTAGGGTTTTTAACTAGTGAAAAGTCAACTGTGGTTTGACTTTGATGTTGGAAGGTGTTGTAATGGTGGGATTGAGGTCCATGAAGTTCATATAGACTATTAAAGACTACTCAAGAAGTATCAAAGTCTCAGGATGTCCAGAATGTCAACAGGCGACTCAATCGGCACCGATCGATCGTACGGTTGACCGAAAAGTCAACTCCTTAAATTTTGAGAATTGGAATCCAAGTTGTGAATCAAAGTTGTTCCTTATGTCATAATGGACTTGCATATCAATTTTCATGATCATTGGATCAAGGATGAGAGAGTAATCTAGAAATCAGGAAATTAGGGTTTTGAAAAGGGCTAAACCATAACTCCTTAACCACACATCCAGTTGAGTTGGTTCTAGTCTCATTTGAAAGCTTTTGACAAACTCTACAAAAGTTTCCTAGTGGTCCATGGTCAGAAAACGCTTAGTTTTTGAGTTAGAGAAGAAAACATTACAAGAGGAGGAAAAAGACTTGGAAAATTCTAAGTGTTTTGTACTAAGGAACCCTAAAATCAGCCAACTTCAAGGGGACTTTTTCACCTAGTTTCAAATAGAATCAAGACTTCTAGTCAACATGAAAGTTTTAGTACTATGTGAGGGCTTTCTAAAAAGTACAAGTACATCTCAAGGTGATTTATGAGCTGAGAGATACATGTGTTCAAAGTTGGTGTTTTGTCACTTTAGTCCCACATTGGCCAATTTTGCAAAAGCACCTCTCCCACCCAAGTGGGCCAATTTTAACTTGCCAAACTCATGTTACCTGATATATTGAACATCTCAAGCATGTTAGAAAAGAAAGATTGCATAGAATTAGCATGGAATTAAAGTTGTGAAGTTCATTGCCAAAGTTGCCATTTTTGACTTTTCCAAGCATGAGGTGTAAAGTAAATCTACTCCAGCCACTCTATCAAGCCTCTAGCCTGCATTTTGACAGTAAAAACATCAATGTAACTTGCCCCTTGAGTGAAAAGAACAGCCAAAGGTCAGAAAAGCAAGGCAAGTTGGATGGTGGGTGAAAAATATCAAAGATAACTTCATATTTAAGCAAAGTTCTCAAGCAAGCACCTCCTTGCTTTTTGCTATAAAAAGGGACCTCACACCCCTCATTCAAGACAACAACATCATTCTAAAAACCTGAGAAATTCAGCTCCCTTACTACATCTCACTCTTGCTTGCAATTTGCAAAACTCTCCAAAGCTTTCAAGTTAGTCAAAATTCTGCATTTTGCAATTTCACTACCACTTCAATTTCCACCAATTCCAACACCCTAGCAATCATCCATACACCTTCTAAATAACATATAGAAGGTGTACAATCCATCAAACCACCAAAAATCTCAAGAAATCAAAAAGTCAACATCATACTTGGCTTACTTTGACCAAAAGCTACAAAAAACACCAAACTGAGTTCCAAACCTTTCCTTGAGGTTGTGATCACTTAGACACCTCACAAACAATATATCTCAACTGTCAAGAGCCTTAGTAACCATTGGAAACTCATAATTCTCATTTTGGCATCATAAGTGGTTGTTTACTTAAGCTTGAAGTAAGGTTCAAAAGCAAAGAAGTGAAGCATAAATCTCTGGGTTTCTAGGAGTATTTTTTGCTTGCTCAGGTTTATTATCACAGGTATGTATTGTCTAAACTCATCCCATCCCTTATCATTCCTTCTTGCTCATTATTGCTTGTCATGTGCACATACTGTCATGAGTTTTGCAAATACCTTTGAAAGTGAATGTATGTTTGGTTTGTTTGATTACAAGTTATTGTACATACCTGTTGCTGCATAAAAGGTATGTTTATCTCTTCATTCTCCTAATATCTTTGCTTGGATCACAAGTCCTGTCATGGCTGCTGTTGTACAAGGGTGTTTAGGCCTGTGTTCACATACTAAAATTGCTTGTTGTGAGAGGGGCTCAAGTTTTTGATTGCCCACAGTTTTGACATGACATTTGAAGAATGTATGCTTGATTGAGTGCTTTGTTGTTGCTAGCACAAGTCTTTCCCATTCCAAGATTTGTTTTGATCAAGAATATGCATTTGTTATGTTGGATCCACAATCTGATGCTTGTTGACTTGCCTATGCTTTTGAGTCATTTCTATGTGGACCATGGGATGTGTGGGAGTTGATATGCTGCCCTGAATATATGTGTTGTATGTAGCTTGCTTGTTAAATGCATTTTTTACATATTTTCAAACACAAAATACCAGTTCTGGTTTGTGGTGTGTTTCAAACCTATTCACATGTGGAAACATTTCATATACCTCATCTTAGATATGCCTAAAGTTTGGTTTGAAGGTTATAACAAAAACATGTGGACTTTGCATCTCAAGTATGTGTTTTCAAGCATTATTTTTGCCTCAACATGACAGATCTGGTTCTAGAGAAATTTCACTTAAATCACTTGTCTAGACACCTCATATATATCATTTTAAAAGTGTTCAAGCAGTCACTTAGGTGTTAGAACAAACACTTTAAATTCTCACTTTCAAAATGCAAGTTTTACATGTGTTTTTGCAAACCACACCCAATTTTCACAAACTGCCAATTTCATTGATGTTTGAACTTATAAACTCATTTCATATGATACATTTGAGGTGTAGGACATGGCAAATTAAAGAGAAATGACCTAGAATAAAACTGTCAAGATTTCACCCTTGGAAAGAACACTTTTGCTCCAAATTTGCAATTACTTTGCTAACTGTCATGATAATGTTAGTTTGTCCATGATGATGATTGGTACACTTGTTGTTGGGCAATTATAACATGTTTGCATCATTATTTCATCAAAAATCATTCTGTCATAAAAAATCACCTTCAAAATGCAAGAATGTCACAAACACATCCACACACTTGTCACTTTTTACACCAGTTTCTTTTTCACTAAAAGCACTCCACATACACCTCATATTATTCAAATACAACATGTTGGAACACTTGTTTGATTTAGAAATACACTGCACCACAAATCCACTCCCAAGATGCTTTTTGCTTTCACATGCTTGCACATCACATACCAAATTTTAAATGGATGATTTTCCTGGCAATCTTTGTGTTACAGCAGTTTGATATAATCATGTGTGACATGTTTTAATGAACCAAACTACTGAAAATTTCATGAGCACTAACTTGTACAGTCACATGTACATAATACACTTAAGATACACTTTGAATGCCACACTTCCACACACTTGTTCCAGTTTGTTTTTTTTCACACAAACACACTCAATATCATGTACTAAAGGTGTTTTGAAGGTTGTTATGATCAATGGTCACTTTAAACATGAGATCCCTACTGTCATGCATTACTTATCTTTATTCATTTGCAATTTAAGTGTGATTGTTCATAACTGTTTGATTCTGGCCATGAGAGTGCTTTTGTTTGTTTAAACATCACCTAGCAATCATGTTTATATGCTTTGTGTGGATTTAATATGGATGTACAAGTTGGTTCATGTCATTTTGCAATTCTTGAACATAAACAAGAACCCTATCGGGTTTTCCAGTAGAAAAACAATCTCCAAAAACCAACACCACCATCTTAATCCTCATGATTTTCTACCCCAAAAGCATATAAGGTTTGTCCAAAAACTCAAAAAATTGAAGAAGTTATGGACATTTTGCAAATCCATAGAAACCATGTTTTGCCCAGCCATAAATCAAGACATACATCATAGATTTATTGTTTCACTTTAATTAACGGATGTATGACCGCCCCAGCGGTTGAAACTTGCGCGCGTATTGTACTTGGCATGGGTTCGATCCTTGGTGATAACCCTTGTTGCCACTTTTTTTCATTTTTCACATGAAACTTCAAAAAATCATAACTCTCTCATTTTTTTTTATCATTTTTCACCCATTCTTTTTTCATTGTGTTTGTTTTAATGTGTACTTTCATGTCATAATTTTATTTTCCATGTTTGATTAATTTTTCACCATGTTTGACTATGTGCAACTTGTCATATTGACAGTACTAACCCTAACTGTTGCAGATGAAAGTTTAAAGGGTTCCACTTGTTTTTCTTTGTGAAAATTGATTGTTCTAATTCCTATACATGTTTGTCAACATGCTAGGATTTTTACTTTGAATTATTATCATGCCTATCTCATCTATTTGTTAATTGTACTCCAGGTGCGATCTGTCATCACAGTTTTCGTACTAATCATCTGCTTTGATTGTCACCATTGCTTTTTCATCCTTAAATATTTTTCATTGGTTGTCACCATGAATGCTTTAGTATAATGTTTATTTTATCCCCAAGTGATGAAGCTTGTTATCTTTCATCCAGTTGCCCACTATCTCTCCCTCCAAAGGAAGGTCTGTCCACTTGACTGTCAATGTCTTGGACCAAAATCTTAAACCCTTTTGACTTTGTTAAGTCACTTAAACCATAGTTTAGAAACCTTTAGACTTTGCTTGAAGTCTAAGAAACCCACCCATACTAGGAGTGTTCTTCAACTAGAACCCTAGGAAAGAGTTCGTCAACTCTGTGTAAGAATCATCGTCATGACTTCTTACTTCCCCTTCAACTTAGCTTAAGGAGTTTTGTCAAACTCCACACAAACATTGTCATGTTTGTCCCCCTTTGAACCTTGATCATCATCAAGTGTTCTTTTCCCTTGTGAGGCGAACTACGATTGCTCTGATTCTATCCTAGTCAAGATACGTAGGCAGAAGGTGCGATGCCTTTGCGAGCAAACTTAGAAAACCACTTAGGCCTTTTTATTTATTTTATCTCAATTCCCAATTCTTAAATCATAGCACAATCCACAAACTTAGCAATTAATTAAACAAAAGGTTCCTGTAGAGTACTACAGATATTTAGGGTGCTAATACCTTCCCTAGATATAATTAACCCCCGATCCCCGAATCTCTTAAGCGTTGTCGTTACATCGCGAAAAAGGTTTTTCTTTCTTGAGACCTTTCCTTTGGATAAATTAAAGATCGGTTGTAAAAGAAAACGGTTCAAGTTAATTAATAGCTTGATATCAAATTTTCACCGCAACAAGGTTGTTCCAGGATTGATCGAAGACCAATCCACCGCTATCCGACCAGAGCAAATCAAGCTAGAGCAATGGAGCAAGTGCAGACTAACGTTCAGGAACTCCGAGAGAGGATGGACCGCTTCATGGAGCTCATGTAAGTGGTTTCCAACGGCCAAGACCAGCTCAGAACATTGGTCCAGCCTCTAATCTCAAGGGTTGACAGCAACGGTGTACTCCATGGTGGGAATGTTCCAACCCCTCCACCTATTGAAACTCCTCAGGGTGGCATCCCCGTGACCGGGGGGAATGGTAGTGGTAACGGCAATGTGATCACTAACATAGGGCTCAATGGTAATACGACTAGCGTCGGTAATGGAAATTTTGAAGCTAATGGCAATGCTGTACTGGGCAACGACAACACAGGTGCTGGAAATCTGTATGGGCCTCAGCCATGGTTAGAAGACCGTCAAGAAGATTTGTTCTCACAGAAGGGTGCTGAAGGAGAGCTGACTGCTGAAGCACGTCTGAGGTTTAAGGCACTCAAGGACAAGATGAGGAATTTCGAGAACCAGAACACTATGGGTGTCGACATGTCTAAATTGGGATTGATTGCTGATTTCAAGGTGCCTCCTAAATTCAAGGTACCCGACTTTGAGAAGTACAAGGGCACCACTTGCCCTCGTGTCCACTTAAGGTCATACTACCGGAAGATGTCCGCTCACTCTGAAGACGAGAAGTTGCTGATGCATTTCTTTTAGGATAGCTTGTCTGGGCCATCCTTGGAATGGTACATGAGTTTGGAGCCTACCAGTGTGCGCACGTGGAAGGAACTTGCTGAAGCATTCGTGCACCATTACCAGTATAACAGTGACTTGGTGCCAAACCGGGTTCAGCTGCAGAACTTGTCACAGAGGAACAACGAAGGGTTCAAAGAATACACCCAGCGGTGGCGTGAATTGGCAGCTAGAGTTCAGCCGCCAATGGTTGAACGGGAGCTTGTTGAAATGTTTGTAGCCACCCTCCCAGGGGTTTATTACGAGAAATTGGTCAGCGGTATGTCTGGAAGCTTCTCAGATCTCATCATCACGGGCGAGCACGTTGAAAATGGGATCAAACTGGGGAAAATTCAAGGTGATTTATCCTCATCTGGAGGAAGAAAGAAACCCTATGGTGGCAAAAGGCGGGAAGGAGAGACGAGCGCCGTGTCCAACGCTCGAAGGAAAGGTAAAGGCCAGCGCCAGCAGGTGGCTAGCATAACCATCCATGCTGTCAAACAACCCCAGCCACAGCAACAGCCGCAGCAGCAGCAACCAAATCAGCCAGGATACAACAAGTATCAGAACAGGGCACCACTGTCAAGTCATCACCTTGAGACACCGCCCATGTCTTATGCTCAGTTGTTACAAACTCTGCTTCAGTTACAGCTAGTCCAGAAGAGAACCCTGGCTCCCTTGACAGGGGCACCTCTGCAGGGTTATGATGCGAATGCGACATGTGATTTTCACTCAGGGGCGCCTGGCCATACGATAGAAAACTGCAAAGCCTTCAAGCACAAGGTACAGGATATGATGGATGCTAAGATCATCAATTTCTCAGATAATGTGTCGAATGTCACAAAGAACCCTATGCCGAATCATAGGGGAGGTGGGGTGAATGCCATTATTGAAGATGAGAACTTGGATTTATCGACTGACGTCAGGGATCTGATGACACCGCTTAGCTTCGTTAAAGCCAAGCTGATGAAGAGAGGCTTCTTTCCGGGTTATGGAGAACTAAGTATGGGATGTGCGACTCGTCCTGATGGATGTGAACAGTTGATAGAGGGGATTCAGAGTCTGATGACAGAAGGAATCTGGCAGTTTAGCCGAAGGGCCAAAAGTAGATCTGGAGAGGTAATGCTGAAGCAAGATGATGAGGTTGCCACCATCACCATCCCTCGTCAAACGATAACCATTTCTGCACCCAGGTCGCCCACTATTACCATCACGAAGGCTGGGCGATACCCTTTGAAAGCACCAACGTTGTCCCGTGGCATTATGGGGCAGACGTTTACTGTAACAGACAGAAGTTGGAACTAGAACCATCTGGGCGGTCTATGGATAACCTAGTGGGAATTGGCGGAATCACGCGCAGCGGAGGAGTATTTGCTCCACCTGAGATTGTGGCGGACAAAGCTGAAGGAACCGATAAGGGAAAGAGTAAAGTCGTTGAGGAAACCCCTCGTGGGGCAGAGAAGGACTTACTTGTAAAGGACGCTGAAGAGTTCATGAGGTTGATCAAGAAGAGTGACTACAAGATCGTGGATCACCTCCATCAAACACCCTCGAAAATTTCAATCCTGAATTGGTTGCTGTGTTCGGAGTCACATCGCAACGCGCTGTTAAAGGTTTTGAATGCCACGTATGTACCGCAGGAAATCTCGGTCAACCAGTTGGAAGGGGTCGTAGCCCACGTGAATGCTGGAAACGGGTTAGGGTTCACTGACCTGGAGCTGACGCCGAAGGGAAGAAACCACAACAACGCCCTGCACATCTCGATAGAGTGTAGGGGAACGATCATGTCTCATGTGTTGGTGGACACAGGGTCGTTGCTCAATGTTCTTCCGAAGAAGGCATTGATGAAGTTAGATACTCGAGGATTGATTTGCACACCCAGTGATCTGGTTGTGAAGGCTTTCGACGGAACCAAGCGTCATGTCTTTGGGGAGGTGACTTTGCCAATCCAAGTTGGGCCGGAAACTTTCCACGCGGTCTTTTACATTATGGACATCATGCCTGCCTATATTTGTCTCTTAGGCCGGCCATGGATCCACTCTGCTGGTGCCGTGACCTCCACGTTGCACCAGAAACTCAAGTACGCTGTCGGAGGCAGCGTCGTGACTGTATGTGGCGAGGAAGACATAATGGTGAGCCATTTGTCGTCCTTCAAATATGTTGAGATGGATGGAGAAATCCACGAAACCCTATGCCAGGCGTTCGAAGCTGTTAAAGTCAAGGATGTGGCTCCAGTAATGACTGAAAAACCAGAGATGACCCTCTCTTCCTTCAACGAAGCCCGGGCCGTTGTTCAAGTCGGATCTACCCCAAGCTGGGGGGAAGATTCTGGAAATACCTAACAAACAGGACATATTTGGGTTAGGATACTCTCCTGCAGCTGAAGCCTCCTCTTCTCGCAGTGCGTCGCGAGGTAAAGGGCCGATCCAGTTTACAAACGGCGGGGTAATATTCAAAAGTGTCAACGCAGTGTCTGAAGACGGCGAAGACAGCGACAACGATCTAGATTCTTGGATCCAGCCAAGCAAACCAGGCCAGAGCCTCACCAACTGGTCCATCAGGGATACCATCCAAGTGACAGGCAAAGAGTAATGATTTACTTTCTCCAATCATTGTACAACCCTATGTCCTACCCGGGGCATAGTGGTTTTATTGTCAGGGCCTTGTTTGGTTATGTACATGCATTTTACCAATAAATCAAAAGGCGTTTTTCTTCGCATCCAAATATTGAGATCTCTGTTATTCCTGTTTTATATTTGTTTTGAAAAACAATAAAATGGCAATGGAGTTTGTGCTAACCTGCATATCCTTGTCTTAAGCTTAACCCTTGTTATTGCAGGATCCACATAGCAGATGACATCGACTCTAGACCTTCTACGACTCACTTCGACTTAGATTTCCCGATCTATCAAGCCGAAGAAGAGACTGATGAAGACGAAGACCTTCCCGAAGAGTTGGCCCGCTTGTTGAAACAAGAAGAGAAAGTTATTCTGCCTCACGAGGAAGAGATTGAGATCGTGAATCTGGGTTCTGAAGAACTAGTCAGGAACGTCAGGATAGGGGCCGCATTGCAGAGGGATGTCAAGCAAAGATTGGTCGAGATGATTCGAGAGTATAGTGATGTCTTTGCTTGGTCATACGAAGATATGCCCAGACTTGATACTGACATCGTGGTCCACCACTTGCCGCTGCGAGAAGATTGTCCTCCCGTTAAGCAGAAGCTTAGGAGGACACGACCAGATATGGCCGTTAAGATCAAAGAAGAAGTGCAGAAGCAGCTTGATTTTGGCTTCTTAGCGGTAACTACTTACCCTCCGTGGGTCGCCAACATAGTTCCTGTACTGAAGAAGGACGGTAAGGTGCGAATGTCCGTCGATTATCGGGATTTGAATAAGGCGAGCCCTAAGGATGATTTCCCGCTCCCTCATATTGATGTGTTGGTCGACAATACAACTCAATTCTCCGTATTTTCGTTCATGGATGGCTTCTCCGGCTACAATCAGATCAAGATGGCGCCAGAGGACATGGAGAAAACTACGTTTATTACACCATGGGGAACATTTTGCTACAAGGTAATGCCTTTCGGTCTGAAGAACGCAGGGGCCACTTACCAACGAGCAATGGTTACTTTGTTTCATGATATGATTCATCATGAGATTGAAGTCTATGTTGATGACATGATTGCGAAGTCCCAAACGGAGGAAGGACATCTGGTCAATTTGCTGAAGCTTTTTGAGAGGCTTAGGAAGTTCAGGTTGAGGCTGAATCCTAACAAGTGTACTTTCGGAGTACGGTCTGGAAAACTACTGGGGTTATCGTGAGTGAAAGAGGCATTGAGGTTGATCCTGCGAAGATTAAAGCAATACAAGAAATGCCAGCGCCAAAAACAGAAAAAGAAGTTCGTGGTTTCCTGGGAAGAATAAACTACATTGCAAGGTTTATTTCTCAGCTCACGGCCACGTGTGAACCGATGTTCAAACTGCTAAAGAAAGATCAGGCGATTATTTGGAACGAGGATTGCCAGAAGGCATTTGATAAGATAAAACAATATCTACAGGAACCTCCAATCTTGATACCCCCAGTGGCCGGAAGACCCCTAATCATGTACTTGACAGTTCTTGAGAATAGTATGGGATGTGTTCTCGGTCAGCACGACGAGACGGGCAGAAAGGAGCCTGCCATTTACTACCTGAGTAAAAAGTTCACAGATTGTGAATCTCGTTACTCGATGCTAGAGAAAACATGTTGTGCACTAGCCTGGGCTACCAAACGTTTACGACAGTACATGCTCAACCATACAACCATGCTAATTTCGAAGATGGATCCAATCAAGTACGTCTTTGAGAAGCAAGCGCTTTCGGGCAGGATTGCCAGATAGAAAATGGTGTTGACGGAATATGACATTCAGTATGTTTCCCAGAAGGCCATCAAGGGCAGCGTATTGTCTGAATACCTTGCCGAACAGCCAATCGAGGATTATCAGCCGATGAAATTTGAATTCCCTGATGAAGATATCATGTTTCTCAAGGTGAAAGACTGCGATGAACCGTTGCCCGACGAGGGTCCAGACAGGAGATCCCAATGGAAATTGATATTTGACGGGGCGGTTAATTCTTACGGAAGTGGCATTGGGGCGATCATCACGACTCCCCACGGATCCCACATCCCGTTTACCGCGAAACTTGCGTTTCCGGTCACCAATAACAAAGTGGAGTACGAAGCATGCATCATGGGTCTAGAAGAAGCAATTGATTTGAGAATCAAGAACCTAGATGTATATGGTGACTCGGCACTTGTGATTAACCAGATTAAAGGGGAGTGGGAGACTCGTCAATCGAATTTGGTGTCGTACATGAACTATGCCAGAAGGCTGCTTCCATTCTTTGATCGAGTGGAACTCCATCATGTGCCTGTTAGCTCCCAAATTCGACATTGCCTTGGGTTTCTAAACATTAAGACATAATTAATGTCTAAGTAAAATGAAGCAAAGAGGTTTCGACAGCCTCTAAGGAATTTTCTAAGCTGAACGGATGAAATAACTTAGAAAAATTAAGAAGCCTAAAGTTATGAGCATTTCGACCATGTCAGAGGTCGTTCGAACGAGATTCTGCAAATGGCATTGCTACGTTGTTTTGAAATTCGAAATTTAGAGGGAGGGTTTTTTTTTCATAAGACACGTGGCGAGTTCTAGAGCAGGAAGTTACATGCAAAAGACACTTGTTAGATCGAGGAGACACTAGGAAGTCATTAGCAGTTAATTATTAGCCTTATAAATAGGGATTTGTTAGGTAGATTTCTGTGTGTTTTACCATTTGTACAAAGTAACTCCAATCAAATTTACTCAAAGTACCCGAGTGTGAGAAAAGAGTATTTTCACGGAGAATGTACGTTATGTAAAATCACCAAATTTTCAATAAAGTCTTTTACAATTTCAGTAACATTTACATTTCCTCTGTCGAACCACTTGTGCAAGTGTTACGTTTTTCCTTTACCTTTCCTGCATCCTTTACTCCAATTCCTTCTTCCCTTTAAACTTTTTACCTTTTTCGATCAGCCTTTTACAAATCTTTTACAGCGTTTCTTTAAGTTTATGCACTTTAAAATACCCAGTCAAAGTCTTTTTCATTACAAGCACATTTACCAATTCGTTATCACAAGTACTTTAAATTTAATTCTAAACATTGAATACTTTAGCACATGTCCTAGGATCAATCTGATCGATCCTGTGAGTCACCAAAGTTAGAATTGGAAGATCAGCGGTTGTTTTCCGATTTTCAAGGGAAACAAATTGGCACACCTGGTGGGACGGTGCCAAATATCCCCGCGATTTAGAATTAAAACATTCTCATTCACAAGTCTTAATAATCTTCGTAGAAAGTACATTATATGTTACTAAGAAGTGGTAGAATTACCGCTGCTAACGAAGAAAGATGAACAATCCTTAGGAATATGGCGACGGAAACGAACCAGCCAAACAATCCTAACCCACAAGTCCAAGGTTCTGGCGAAGGAACCAGTAACAACATGGTCCCACCGCCTATACCATCGACAGGAGAGCAAGTAGCGCCTCCCATAAGGTCAGAATAAATTGTCGCCTCAGTAGGATCTGGGACAACGATAGTTAGGCCTTACACACAACCTGTATTGGAGTATATTGGGCCACCAGTGTCGAATCCCCAAACTCCAATAGCAGGACCATCAGTGTCAAGGCAGTTTGCCCCTCTTGGTCTTTCGCAGTTGCCAAGGAATCCCCCGTATGGGATGTCAACGACTGTAATACAGGGGCTGCAAAATGCGCCCCCAGTATTTTCTAACAACATAATGGCATCACCTTTGCAAGGATCAGGACCTGGTTCAAACATTGGTCGAAACCCTCAGAGTTTAAGTCTAGGATACTCGACTCAAGGTCCCAATCTAACCAATACGTCTGTTGCCTGTTTGAGGCAGCAGATGGATGAGAGTAACTTACAGATGGTTCAAACCCTCTCCCAGCCTATGGGTGAGATCTTTCAGCCATTAATTCGAGACACAACTCACGCTAACCAACAAATGGCGACACAGTTAACACGCTTGACTGAATTTATAGGGGTACCTCCGTTAGAAAGAAACTAAGCCCCTGTGGAGAATACTCCACAACAAATTCCAAGAGTGGCGCCAGAAGCCAATTTAGAGAACCAAGGAGGAATAGACCCTTATGTTGTCGAAACTCCCAGAGTCCAGGTCGAGAGAAACCCAAAAATAGTTATGGTGAATCGAAACCAGGATGCAGACAATGTGGTCCAGCAAGTAAGACGCAACAACCTCGCGGTCGAAAACAACTTGGCTACGATGGTAGAAAGAATCATGACTCGAAATGGCCTAAACACTGGGTTTACTAGGCCAAATTATACTTCACCAATAGTCGACTACATCCTTCGAGCGGAATTACCTCCTAGGACTAAGGTGCCTAAGTTCACTAAGTTTTCAGGGGACACGACGGAGTCCACCGTCGAACACGTAGCACGTTACGTAATTGAGGCTGGGGAGATAGCCAATGACGAAAGCCTTAGGATAAAATACTTCCCAAGTTATCTTACAAAGAACGCCTTCATGTGGTTTACCACTTTAACACCAAGTACAATATGTAACTGGACGCAGTTAGAACGACTCTTCCATGAACAGTTTTACATGAGCCAGATGAAGATTAGTTTGAAAGAGTTGGCCAGTGTAAAGCGTAAGTTTTCAGAGCCAATCGAAGAATACCTCAATATGTTTTGACTACTTAAGGCAAGGTTTTTCACACAGGTGCCTGAACATGAGTTGGTCGAAATGGCAGCAGGAGGTTTAGATTACTCTATTAGGAAGAAATTAGATACGCAGTATCTGAGAGATATGGCCCAATTGACCGACAGAGTCCGACAGCTAGAAAGGCTGAAAGACGAAAGGTCAAGATTTAACAAGGCAAGAAAGTAGCTTTTGTCGAACTCAACGAAAGTAGCGAAGGGGCTTGCAAAGAGTCCCCCTACTTCGAGGAGAACGAAGTCGATCTTGCTAAATTAAAACAGGGTCCCCCATATTCCTGTCGAGTACTGGCCCATCCTCAAGGAAAGGGCTTTGTCGAATCAGAAAAGAACGACAGGTTCCCTAAGAAAACTTACACCTTTGACATCACGAAATGTGATGAAATCTTTGATTTGCTAGTAAAGGATGGGCAGATGATAGTGCCGCCTGGTGCTAAAACACCGCCCTTAGAGCAGCGAAAAAAGAGAGGTTTTTGTAAGTACCATAATTTTCTGGGTCATAAAACATCTCAATGTTTTCTTTTCAGGGATCTCGTCCAGAATGCGATACAGGAGGGACGCTTGAAGTTTGGAGATAAGGCGAAGGGCCAGATGAAGGTGGATGCTGATCCGCTGCAATTGGCTGATGCTCTTTATGCTGAACCTATGGAAGCAAACATGATAGATGCTACTGAGGGCATCGAGTTTTCTGTTAACATGATGGAGGTTACTGAGGACCTCATTTCAGCACCAGTGATGGCGAAATGCATCATGGGTTTCGGTTTGGACAATACGACAGTCACAGTCGAGGAGAATACTGGTCGAAATGATAACGATTCAAGTCTAAGGGTTCAAAGTCATCCAAGTTACGCCATGGTAACCAAGGAAACAGCTGATCATTTCGTCAGAATGGACCAGGCCACTGAGGGCTTGGAAAGAATGGAGCTAGACGGGACGGTCGAAGTTAATATGGTCGACATTAACCCATCGGAGGCCATGGAAGAGAAAGAATCAAAACACCATGAGGGATGTAGCAGGTTAGCATACCTAGAGACAGAAGAGTCAATCGTTGGTTTTTTACATCGGTGCAAAGACAATGGATCGAGCGTGATGCTGTGCCCCAGGTGTAGCGCCATTTTCGATAGAAAAGCAGCAGAGAAGCTAGAGGGAGAACGTCGACGTCGTCTGATCATAGGTGGCCATGGTTTTGATCAACGAAAAAGCTACCACAGGAGGACAGAAGATAAACGGTATGAACCTCGAATCAGGCCACCAATTGCTAGGCCCGCCAGTTTCAAACCTGTTGTCGATTCCGCTGATGGAAAGTGGAGGAAGCCTAATGAAGAGAGGGCGCAAGGGCAGCAAAGGTGGAAGAGCTTCAAAGTGAATCGAGGATCTTCGGTCTCCTACAGCAAGGAGTATCAATCCTCAAAAATAGCGCACATATCTGAAAACTACAAAGGTAAGAATCCTATGACTAGGTCTCAATGGAGGAGAGAGCAAAGAAGAAGAAATGCTCTCAGAGAAGAGATGGAGAAAAACCAGTCAAAGAATAGTTCAAACCCCCCCCCCCCCCCCGAAAAAGAAGGACAGCAGTCGAAGATAGCTGAAAAGTTACCAGTTGGGCGAAGGTTGTTCTCGCCTAAACAAGACAAACCAACGGAAGGGGACAAAGACATGACAAATAGCTTTGACTCCGATGAATCTTTGGACCTGGTGGTCAACGTGGTGTCGGTGATGCCCCGGGAGTTCAATAGAGTTTCAGAGGTCGAAGAACCAGGCGCAGACGCTGAGTGGGAAATGGCAGCACATAAACCTGTATGCTATTACGTGATGAACAATGGTTGTGTCGAAGAGCAAAACGCTTTCTTCGAACGGCCCACTGAAGAAATGAGGACCCACCTGAAACCGTTGTATATTATAGAAAAAGTGGAAAACATCCCCATCAACAAAATACTAGTGGACTGTGGCGCTACGGTAAACCTAATGCCACATTCTTTGTTGACCAAAATAGGAAAGCATGACGCTGATACAAAGCCACATAATATGGTTTTGTCGAATTATGAAGGAAAAGTAGGAACCACCAGGGGTGTGATTCAGGTGGACGTAACCGTCGGAACAATTACAAGACCAACGGTATTCATGGTGGTCGAAACCACGGCCAACTACAATTTATTGCTTGGCCAAGAATGGATACATGGCATTGGAGCAGTGCCATCATCGATGCATCAAAGGATTTCCATTTGGAGGTCAGATGGCATAGTTGAAAATATTGAAGCTGATCAAGGATACTTCAGGGTGCCAAGAAGGCAAATAGATCAGTTCCAATTCGACAAGCACTTGGCCAGCATAGGCCCTTGTGCTCCAGCGAACTTTGAGTTTGCACCAAATGACGAGGTGTACTACTCACTATACCTCCACCCTGTCGACGGATTTCGTTGGGATAGGGAAATACCTGGGGAGAGACTCCCATACCTGGGGGCAACCCCAGTTGACCCTACTGGGTGGGGCAGTGACTTTGATGACTGAAGCAGCGGTGCTGCAAAGAATTTCGGCCTATGTGGCTGAAACCAAATTACAAACGGCCGTAATGGCCGCCCATGACAAAATGGTTGAAAAAGCCACCAAAATGCAGCGGGAGAGTCAGAGGCTCGACGCCATCTATGATGACGAACCTCTGGGGTTCGAAAGAGATCCTTTGGGGAACGACATCAAAATGCTCGCACAGGATCCATTGGAGGAAATTGATTTAGGAGAAGGTCCAACCAGGAGGCCAACGTACATTAGTGTTAACCTCGACCCTCAACTGAAGATCGAAGTCATCCAGTTGCTCCGGGAGTATAGGGATTGTTTCGCCTGGGACTATGACGAAATGCCTGGGTTGCAAAGGGATTTGGTGGAACATAAATTACCAATAAAACCTGGAAAGAAGCCCGTCAAACAGGGCCCAAGGCGTTTTGCTCCAGAGGTCATGTCGAAGATCAAGGAGGAAATCGAAAGGCTCCTTCGTTGCAGATTCATTCGCACAGCGAGGTATGTCGAATGGCTGGCCAACATTGTCCCAGTCATCAAGAAGAACGGGTCCCTAAGAGTGTGCATTGATTTCAGAGATTCGAATTCAGCCACTCCCAAAGACGAATATTCGATGCCAGTGGCGGAAATGTTAGTTGATTCAGCCGCTGGCCATGAGTACCTTAGTATGTTGGATGGTTATTCTATATATAACCAGATTTTTATCGCGGAAGATGACGTTCCCAAAACAGCGTTTCGTTGTCCAGGGGCCTTAGGCACTTACGAATGGGTAGTAATGCCATTTGGCCTAAAGAACGCTGGGGCAACGTATCAGCGAGCGATGAATTCTATATTCCATGATTTCATTGACTCTTTTATGCAAATATACATTGACGATATTATGGTGAAATCTGTTTCAAGAAAAAGCCATCTGGATCATCTGCGACAATCGTTCGCCAAAATGAGGAGGTTCGGCCTCAAAATGAATCCGTTGAAGTCCGCGTTTTGTGTACAGGCGGGAGACTTCTTGGGTTTCGTTGTCCATAAGAAGGGAATCGAAATCAACCAGAATAAGACGAAGGCTATCTTATAAACAAAAGCGTCGTCGAACAAAAAGGAGTTGCAATCACTGCTGGGAAAAATTAACTTTCTAAGGAGGTTCATCTCTAACTTAAGCGGCAAGACACAAGCCTTCTCACCTTTGCTTCGAATTACTAGGGACAAATTCAAGTGGGGCAAAGAGCAGCAGGAAGCCTTCGACAAAATCAAAGACTACTTGGCTCACCCCCAGTCCTTTCGCCTCCGTGTAGGAGCAGGAGTATGTGATTGTACATAGCAGCGTCAGATAGAACTTTAGGGAGCATGTTGGCTCAGGAGGATGAGAATGGCTCCGAAAGGGCTATTTACTACCTTAGTAGAGTTTTAAATGACGCAGAAACTAGATATAGTGAAATCGAAAAGCTATGCCTATGTTTATATTTCTCATGTACAAAGTTAAAACAATATATTAAACCAGTAGATGTTTGTGTTTCTTTGCACTTTGATGTTATTAAACACATGTTATCAAAACCTATTTTGCACAGTCGAATTGGAAAACGGGCACTGGCATTGACAGAATATTCTTTAACTTATAGACCGCTAAAAGCAGTCAAAGGGCAAATAGTGGCAGACTTTATCGTCGACCACTCTATATACGACAATGCCCTGAATATATTTGAAGTGGAACCATGGAAATTATACTTTGATGGCTCTAGCCACAAACATGGCACGGGTATTGGTCTGATGATTATTTCGCCAGATAAAATTCCAACAAAATTCAAGTATAAAGTCGAGGGGTTGTGTTCCAACAACGAGGCTGAATATGAAGCTTTAATAGCTGGACTTGAAATTTTGTTAGAATTGGGGGCAACCGAGGTCGAAATAATGGGCGATTCGGAATTAGTGATAAAACAGTTGAAAAAAGAGTACAAATGTGTTAAAGAAAATCTCATCATGTACTTCGTAGTGGCCAATAGGCTGCTTAAAAAATTCAAAGCGTCAACTATTCGACATATACCGAGAATACATAACCAAGTGGCCAACGATCTAGCACAGATTGCCTCGAGATATAGGGTTTCGAAGGAAGACTTGCAGAAAGTAATCGAAGCTAGAGGCAAGGTAGTGTCGGTTGGGTTGAAGCCATCAGACTTGGAGGCTACAAAGTTTGGATATATGGATGAAGAGACTTTCGAAGTCTTTACCATCAGAGAATTGTTGGACAATGATTGGAGAAAGCCTTTAGTCGAATATCTCCAGAATCCGTCAATAGCCTCGGATCGAAAGATAAAATATCGAGCACTGAGTTACGTCTTGATGGGCAACGAATTGTTCAAAAAGACCCCTGAAGGAGTTTTGCTGAAATGCCTGAGTGAATCAGAGGCATACTTGGCTTTGTCAACAGTCCACAGTGGGGCATGTGGTGCACACTAAGTTGGCCATAAAATGAAATGGTTGTTATTCCGACAAGGGTTGTACTGGCCTACGATGCTAAAGGATTGCATCGAGTTCGCCAAGGGGTGCCAGGAGTGTCAAGTTCATGCGGGCATACAACATGTCCCAGCAAGCAAATTACATTCCATAATTAAACCATGGCCATTTAGAGGTTGGGCTTTGGACCTGATTGGTGAAATTCGGCCAGCATCCTCAAAAAACCAAAAGTATATCTTAGTAGGGATAGATTACTTTACCAAGTGGGTCGAAGCAGTGCCTTTACCTAAAGTGGATCAGGAAGATGTGATTGAATTCATTCAGAAAAATATCATCTTTAGGTTTGGACTGCCAGAGACAATAACAACGGATCAAGGGTCGATCTTCACGGGTAGAAAGATGCAGGATTTCGCCAGAGAGGTGGGGTTAAAACTCTTAACTTCGACCCCTTATTACGCGCAGGCTAACGGCAAGTCGAGGCAGCAAATAAAGTGGTCATTGACATGATAAAGAAGCAAGTAGGAATTGTTGCACCCCAAAATTTGACCAACATTTCTTTACCTAGCTTGTGTTTCATTTCATTCACATTAGCATTATCATTTGCATTTCATTGACATGTATGCAGGAGATCAAGAGGTATGATTACCAATTAAGGGCTACACAAGAGTTTGAAGCTAGCCAAGGAGATTATTCAAGTGGTCAAGGGTTGATATCTTTGTCAGAGAAGTTAGAAGATCCTCAGAGAGGGTGGTTGAAACCAAGAGTGTGTGCCTCTTAACTTGAGAGTTGTGGGAAGCTCCTCAGATGATTCTAAAGTCAAGAATGTTGACTTGAAGCCTTTAGAGAGCTTATGAGATGCCTTAAAAGCCATCATGAAGCCTAGAGAGGTCATTGTGCAAGATTAAGAAGGCTCAGCTATGAGTGGTGCAATTAGGGTTTGACTGGGTCAACCCTAGGTCAACTAATGATTTGAAGGAGGTTGAGACCTAATTCAAGAGCCATGTGATCATGGATTGATGCATTGAGATGCTATAAGGATGATTCCAAGGTTAACTCATCATGATTGAAGAGTTTGAGAAGTTTCAAGCTAGGGTTTCTAAGGCTTGACAGTGTAAAATCCCCTAGTTTGACCCCTATCTGCAAGGCAGTTTATCTCAATATATGATTGTCATCTCATCTTACCCCCCACATGAATGTTGTATAACTTTCTCTTAGCTTTAATTTGAGTACTAGAAGTCCTTTATAGGATTTGTAGAACTCAAGTTATGACTTTGACAAGTTACAGGTCACCTGAGGTATGTGAATCTGGGGCCTTGAAAGTTACCCAACTTGCATCAAACTTTTGCCCAAGAAGGATGATTCCTATGAACTTTTGGTCAACATGAATGTTGTTTATTATCTTCTTAGCTTTCTATAGAGTACTAGAAGTCCTTGATAGGATTTGTAGAACTCAGGTTATGGCTTTGACAAGTCAAGGGCATTTTGGTCATTTGGAGATTACAGGTCATTTCAAGCATAAGGCCATAACTCCTATTTCCAAGCTTCAAATGGAAAAATATTCAACATCAAACTTGTTCAAAATGATGTTTTAAGGCTAGTAAGGAGGTCATGAGATGTTGGAAATGCTTGTAGCTCAAAGTTGCAAAAATGACCTAAAATAAGGGTATAAGTTAAATGAATCAAGTTGGAAATTGATATTTTCAATCTACACATCCAAACCATGGCATGTAATATATCATTTTGACTCTAGAAAACATTTTAAGAACATTGGTTTAGCCACATTTTTGATTTTAGATTCAATTTGTTGACTTGCTTTGAAAAGCACTTGCTTGCATATTAAGTAACATATGCAAAACTCAAAATCAAGGCATGAGCAAGGCCCTTGGCAAGCTAAACTCTTCCAAAATGTCACTAGGGGAGAAATTGAAAGAGATTGGGATTATTTTCAAGCTGCAAACAGAATTGCACATAGCATGATAAGTGGTTGGAAATCTCATGACATGAGAAGTGGAAACTCTCATTAGAAGGATCTAGAGGGTTCTAGATCATCCAAACATCATCTATATATTGAATAGAGTTGATCCAATGCAGGGGTTGGTGATCATTGAAGGAGAGAGCATAGATTGAGATTGAATTTCCATAGCTTGCAAGTGAATTCTGTTTCACCAAATTCCTCAATTTCCATCCATTTTCTTGATTGAAACTTCTTCCATGGATGTCAAGGAGTGATTCCAAATCATTATCAAGAAGAATTCGTGGCTGAATAGTGTATGAGCAAGTGAACTTCTCCACCTGCAACTCACCATCGGGTTTCAAGATTCAAGCACTTTCAACTGGTTCTTTTGCATACAGAAGCAAGGAGGAGGTTCATTGATCGTGTCTGCAAGATTGTAGAGCTTGAAGTGGAGTTTTGGTGCATCTGTTCAACCAAGATTTTCAGGTTGGTAAATTCCTTCCTATAGCATGATTTAGGTAGAATTAGGTTGAATTAAGGTGTTAGATTTATTGTAGAATGGTGTAGGATGGATTTCAGATAGCTAATTTGAGAATTAGTGACAAAATAGGAGAATTACCATTTTCGGTTGAGATTTGGATATGATGAATCTTGAGGTTTCAGAGGAAACTAAGGGTATGGTTGAATTCGTGGCAAGATTTGGGATGAGTTTCATGTTTTGACCATTTGCAATAGAGGCTCCTAGAGAGAACTAGGGTTGAAGGTGATGACCGGAGCTCCACCGGTGGTGGTCAGAGCTGGGCGCGAAGCTCAGATGTTCAAAATGTTGAAGATGATATTTGCACCATTGGATGAGGGTTTGACTTGGACTGGGAGCATGATCCAATGGCCACGTTTTAAAGTTCAGTTGTGAAGGATCTGAATAAATGAAACGCTGCGTTTCATTTAGCAGCTGGTTTTGGGCTTAATGAATTAAGTGATATCCACACCCCCCCTGAAGGCCCAACCCAAAGTTTGAATAGACTCTGATTACTATCCACACCGTGCGCTTGTCTATTTTAATTTGTTTTTCTTTTAATTTTCATTTTATTCATGGTTCTTGAAAAATTCATAATAAATTGAAAATTAATCCAATCAACCCCATTCTTTTTGCATTTTACTTATGATTGAGTCATGTATTTTCTGATTTAATAGGAATTTTACATATTAATTGATATTAAGATGGTTATGTTTGATGCATATTTTTGTGGAATTTTGTATGATCTCATGGTGATGATTTTGATCCTAATTTTTTGTGTGTGATTAGGTTAGACATGTATGATCCCATAGAATTTTTTTCACATTTTTGTGATGAAAATCGGTGTGCTTTCTAGATTGATATTTAGGTGCTTCATTTTAGGGTTTAGGTTTGATACCTTGTAATGTAGGATTTAGTTCTAGGTCTAATTTGATGATTTGATCTCTGAAATTAATGTGGTAGAGTCATGATTGACCTAGCTTCCCATAGTAATTTTTGTAGGATTTTACAATTGATTTTAGTATTTTAGTTAGGACTAACTTTAGTACTAGATTTTAGGTGATCCTAACTTACTAATTCAACTAGTTTAACTTCCTTAGTCCCCTTAGATTAGGGTTTGTGCTTTGTTTGCCTTTGGTTGAGATTGAAGACAAGTTGAAGACAGGGTGAGGATGCTTGAAGTTGCTTGAAGTTGCTTGGAGCTTTGGATTTGTCTGTGCCTGAAGGTGTCTGATGAAGGTTTAGGAGATAGGACATAGGGAGAGCCTTATAGTTAGAATGATTTCTTTCACAAACATGGAAAGCATCTTGTGCTTCCATTCCTCCCAATGACTAAAAGTCCTTCTCAGATATTCACATCCCTCCTTTGGAAGGATGAGTGGCTTTATCTGGGAAGTAGAACTTTGAGGGAACCAGTCTCTCATAATGATGAACCCTTACAGGCTTCCTTTGGTTGTCAGTAAGCTGTTTATCATTTCCACTCATTCTGTTAAATCAATTGTCTTCTAGTTTGAGTATCTTGAAAGATGTTGGGCTTGAGTTTGAAGATGAGCACTTCATTGAAGAGTGTGGAAGAGGATGATTCCTTGAGCATTGCCATTGCAGCTGAAGCTTGAAGAGCTTGAAGACCAAGTTGACACTTGAAGATTCAATGAAGATTGAGGGAAGAGCTGAGGCTTAGAGGGTTGAAGGATGAAGTTGACACTTCCATGTGATTAAAGACTACTCTGAGAAGCTGAGGCTTGTAGATGAAGAAGACCAAGTTGAGACTGGTAAAGCAAAGAGAGCTGAAGCTTGAGAACTAAGTTGATACTTATGAAGAGGATTCAATTGAGACTGAGTATAGAGCTGAGGCTTGAGGAATAAAAGATAAGTTGATACTTATATTGATGCTTGGAGAGCCTGAAGGAATCAAGTTAATATTTGTAGTTAAGAGTAAAGCCTGAAGGTGGAATTGACTGAGAAGCTGAAGCTCAAGGAAGAGAGAATAAGTTGATACTTATGTTGAGGTGTTGGAAGCTTAGAGAAACAAGTTGATACTTGTTAGTGAAGATGATAACCTTGAAGGGTGCTTAAAGTCTGAAGACTAGATTGCTATTGGAAGAGCTGAAGCTTGGATTTGAAAGAGAGTTGTTGATCTGCTTTCTTGTCTGTTTTCTTGTCTATATTGCTAATGTGCCTTGTTTGACTTGCTTGATGCATTAGAATAAGTCCATGATTAGACTGACCTTAAGCTAGGAGCATGATTGCACTAGAGGTTGAGTTGCTCCCTCTGCTTGGATTGTTACTGTATGGCTTTGCTTGCGGGTATTCGGTAGAGCCCAGCTCCCTTGCCCATGTGGTTTGTGTTTGCTTGACAGCATTTTATTTCTTCTGTATGATTACAGTCTCTTATATTCTGCTTGATAGCATGTTATTCTTTCCCCTGTATGATTACTGTTATTCATATCTGACTTGAGGTTGAGATGAGCTTGTGGAGGCTGCTGCGCCACACACATTTCCTCCCTCACCTGCATTGCATGCATTTTATAGTCGTTCATTGTTTACTGTTTAAGCTGATGCTTTATCTGTTCCTGTGTATCATTGACATGATCCCCTAGGAATCTCACTTCCTTTGATAAGGAAGTGATGATTAGAACTTTAGGTTGAAACCTATGCATGACAACATCTAGGAGATCCCTGTTTCAAACCTCAACTATAGGATGAATCCTTGGCATGACATTAGTAGGACTTGATAGTCTCCCCTTAGTTGCGCCTGTTCTCTTCTCATCTCAAAACAGCTTAAGATACAGTAATCATGAATGATTTCTTTCGTACGTTACGATCCTTAAGCTATCTGAGAAAGGATCGTGGGAGAGTTTCTTTTCCACAGTCCGGATGTTTAGTATGGCACCCTTTGGGTGACATGCGACGCATTCACTCTCAGGTCATAGTCTTTAGTGCGATTGAAATTGCAAACACAATAAAAAAACAGTTCTTTCGTAAAAGACAGAAAACCAACTGCAAACCTTTTGCCCCGTGGGCCCGTAATTCAAAGGAAAACTTTTCTGAAGAAAAGAGGGTCGTTAAACTTCAGCGCCACCGCAAACAGGCTTTGTCCCTAACTGCTGGAACTGCTGTTTAACCCTACTCGATAAAACAGATGAATCTGAATTCCCGTAATCCGTAGTATCCCGAACTACATAAGCTCTGATCTCTCATACCTGCACAATACTGATGTATTGGCGAGCCACATTCCCCATAACCCGTCGTAGGTCGAACTACATTGACTCTGATTTCTCATTCTCTGATGAGAATACGTAGGCATAAAGCGCGACGCTTTGCCGAGTCATTTTCTTTTCTGTTTAAGCCAGCCTTGATAGGTAGATAGATAAACCAACTCGTCCAGTAAGCACAACAAGCGTGGATCCCGTCGAGTACGACGGACGTGAGGGGTGCTAATACCTTCCCCTTGCGTAACCGACTCCCGAACCCAGATAACAGTTGCGACGACCTTGTCTTATATCCTTTTCGTCAGGTTTTTCCGATCGTTTCCTTTCCCGTTCTGAGGGATAAATAACGAAAGGTGGCGACTCTTCTGTTTTGCCGGCACCTTATTTTCGCGGAAGCGACAGCTGGCGACTCTGCTGGGGACTTGATAGTTTCCTGGGATCCAACGTCCCTTATGCGAGTCAGTTTGGGGATCCAACGTCCCCTGCGAGAGTCAATCCTAGGGCTTGTATGATTACTTGTTAGGTTGTGTTTATTTATCGTATTTTATTTCCCGCATTTTACTTTCAGTATGATATGATTATTTATGCTGTTGTGGGAGGGGCATTCTGATGAGTGAGAAGCCAGACCCAGGCTTGAGCGAACACATCATTAGTTGTGGAAATTAGTGGGCGCGTGCTTGCTTGGCAGGCACTAGTGTCTCATGAAATCCACGCTCAGACGAGGTTCTCCGGGTTGGCTTCTTTTTCAACCCTTTGGGTTGAGGGGGTTGTTGGTTTGGAGGATTGTCGACTCTGGGGACCGATCATTTGTGATTCAGCCGAGTGAGGCCGCTTCATGAGCTGGTGATGCCACACCTTCTGGATATCGTATCACCCCTCTTGAATGTCTGTGACGCTGATGAACGCATAGGATGCCGAACTTGAGTCAGTTTAGGTCCATACCTGTGAGCAGGGTTGGGTTTATTGCAGGAAACTTTGACCTTCAGATTACCTGGTTTTCTTGACAGTGAATCAGTTTTGTGGTACCGGAGGTTCTCGTCCTCAGATAGATGATTGTTCTTGACAGAGCAGAGTTAGGGTCCTGTATCAGAGGTCCTTATTATCAGATGTCTGTTCTTGACAGAGCAGAGCTAGGGTCCTGTATCAGAGGACCTTATATTCAGAGATGTGTATCTGTTCTTGATAGAGCAGGTTTTGATCAGAGGGTCTTATTATCAGATGTTTGTTCTTGACAGAGCAGAGCTTTGGTCCTATATCAGAGGACCTTATATTCAGAGATGTATATGTGTGTTCTTGACAGAGCAGGTTTATGATTGGGGTCTGAGAATCTCATCAGCAGATGTATGGTTATTCTTGACAGAGCAGAGTTTTGGTCATCAGATGTGTGTTCTTGACAGAGCATATTTTTGGTCCTGTATCTGAGGTCCTTATTAGCAGATGTATGTTTGTTCTTGACAGAGCAGAGTTTGGTCCTGTATCAGAGGTCCCTGTTATCAGATGTTTGTTCTTGACAGAGCAGGTTTATGGTCTTATGTGTGTGTTCTTGACAGAGCAGATTTGTGGCCCGACACCAGGGTTTTCTTCTTATCAGAGATAGTGGTTGTTCTTGATAGAGAAGGACTATGGTTTTGTTGATGCAGAATCTCCACAGCACAGTTGCCTTGATCTCCTGCTGCATGATTGCATTTTACATTGCTTTGCATACCCATTTGCATTTCATTAACGTGTGTTTTTGTTGCAGGTACTGTTTCCCCCGATCTAGGATTTCTTGCCTCCTATTGTATTGTTATGGGTTCTCTAAGGAAGACCGTGGCTTACAAGATCCCTGCCCCTGATGTGGTTCAGCTGACTGGTTTGATTGCATTGGCAGATGATTCTGTGAGAGATGAGTTCAGAAAATCTTACGGCAAATTGCTCAGTTTGGTTCGTAAACCTTCTGCGTTTGAGTTGAACGGGTTGCACGCTCTGCTGCAGTTCTACGATCCTCCGTTGAGATGCTTTACTTTCCAGGATTTTGTTCTCGCACCCACACTAGAGGAATATGCTGATTTATTAGGTGTGCCTATCAAGAGGCAGATGCCTTTTGTTCATATGGATGCTGAGCCTAATCTGGTTGGTCTAGCTCCGTCACTTCATCTGGATGCCTCCGAATTGGTATTGTCTAGTTGGAACAAGGTTCCCGTTTTCTCCTTGCAGTTCTTAGTGGGAAAGGCTCAGCAGTGCGCCAAAGACAGATGTTGGGTCGTGTTCAACGCCATCCTCGCTCTGTGCATATATGGCATCATTATGTTCCCCAATATGCCCGACTTTGTAGACTTCGACGCCTTCAGCATCTTTGCTTCAGGGAATCCAGTCCCTACCTTGATAGGAGATGTCTACCATTCTATCCACTACAAAAACGAGAACAGAAGGGGAAAGAATGTCTCGTGTTGTATGCCCTTGCTTTATAAATGGCTTGATAGTCATCTGCCCAAGAGGGGTCCCTTTGTTTCGTCTGCAGCCACAGCTGAGTGGTCCGAGTGTTTGATGAGTCTATCAGCTGAGGATATTGACTGGTTTGACAGAGATGGGTTGGGTACCGAGATTATCTTTAGCTGCAGCGGGTTTCCGAACGTGCCTCTGATAGGCAGGAAGGGCTGCATAAACTATAATCCGTCTTTGCTGGTCCGATAGTTTGCGTATGCTTTGAGAGCTCTGCCGAAGGATGAAGAGGTGCAGGAATCTTTGTACCTCACTGGTCTTCTAGAGGGGCATCTGTTATCTAAGCTTCAGCGCACTTGGAATGGCATCAGTAAGAGGGGAAAGCCATTGCTGGGGAGAAGTAATAGCCAAGCCTACCCTCCGTATGTGATGTGGATCAGAGCCAGAGCAGATGCTATAGGGATGCCGTTTCTTCCTGCCAAGCCAGAAAGCCCTCCAGTGATTGAAAAGCCTACCATTGTGCCTATTCAGCAGCATAATCAGGTGTTAGCTGAGCGAGATGAATTGAAGAGGGCAAATGAAGAACTGGAGAAGGAATTGGCTCAGCTCAGAAGCGAGAGAAACGAAGCCGTTCATTCCTTCAAAAGGCAGACAGAGCTGGTGAACCAGCTAGGAACAAATTTGACTAAGCAGATAGTTGAGCGTAAGCGCATGGGGCGAGACTTTAAAGCTGTCAACGATGTACTGGCCATGAAGAAGCAGCACTTGGACGAAGCGTATCGGAGGATATCCAAGTTTAACCAGCACTGGAAGGTCTCCCTAGCCACCAGGAAGGAGCGGGAGGATAAGCTGATGCAACAGATCTCCAAGCTGAAAGCCCAGGTGAAGGCCGGTGAGAAGAGGTTTGATGAAGAAACCGCTCACAGATATGCCACTGAAGGCCAGCTCAACAAGGTTCTTGCTAACCTGAAGGAGCGCAAACTGATGTTTGAATCCAAGAAGCGGAAGCTAGAAGATTGTTTCGGCGAAGGAGCATGGGAAGATTTGGTCGAAGGTCTTCAGTACACCATTGTGCAGAGGGAGTTACTCGTCGAAGGGTTACTCACTCGGCCTGATCATCCAGAAACGAAGGGGTTGTTAGAAGAGTTTCGCGCCCGTGGCCGTACTTGACTATATTTGTATTCCTTTTGTTTGATCATCGTTGTATGCTGACCATCACCAGGCTTGTTGGTTGAGGTCATACTATTGATTCATCTTGTACTCACTGACATTGTGTACTGCCTTGATAGGCTTTCTTCATATATGAGATGTTATTTCCATGATCGAACTCGGACTTCTTATTATCAACACTGGCACTCAGGCACTAGGATCGGGGGAGATCTCCCTAACGCACAGACACACGTTCGCATTTGCATAACAAGCACTTTGTCGTTTTTTCTAACCCTTTTGTGTTTTCAGGTTGTTTCAGGTTGTTCCCGGATTGATCAGAGACCTATCCACCGCTATCCGACCAGAGCAAATCAAACCAGAATCATGGAGCAAGTGCAAACTGATGTTCAAGAACTCCGCGAAAGAATGGACCGCTTCATGGAGCTCATGCAAGCGGTCGCCAATGTCCAGGATCAGCTCAGAATCTTGGTTCAGCCTCTGATTTCAAGGGTCGATAGCAATGGCGTACTCCATGGTGGGACTGTGCCAACCCCTCCACCTGTTGAAACTCCTCAGAATGGCGTCCCCGTGATCGGGGGAAATGGCAGTGCCAACGGCAATGTGATAGCTAACATGGGACTTAGTGGCAATATGACGGGCGTCGGTAATGGGAGTCTGGAAGCTAATGTCAATGTTGGGATGGGCAACGGCAATGCAGGTGTTGGGAATCTGTTTGGGCCTCAGCCATGGATAGAAGATCGTCAAGACGATGTGTTCTCTCAGAGAGGTGTTGAAGCGGAGCTGACTGCTGAAGCACAGCTAAGGTTCAAGGCACTCAAGGATAAGATGAGGAACATCGAGAACCAGAACACCCTGGGCGTCGATATGTCCAATTTGGGACTGATTGCTGATTTTAAGGTACCTCCCAAGTTCAAGGTACCTGACTTTGAAAAGTACAAGGGCACCACCTGCCCTCGCGTTCACCTGAGATCATATTACAGAAAAATGTCCGCTCATTCTGAGGACGAGAAGTTGCTGATGCACTTCTTTTAGGACAGCCTGTCCGGGCCCTCCCTCGAATGGTACATGAGTCTGGAGCCTACCAGTGTGCGCACGTGGAAGGAACTTGCTGAAGCATTTGTGCACCACTACCAATACAATAGTGACTTGGCCCCGAACTGAGTCCAACTGCAGAATCTGTCGCAAAGGAACAACGAAGGGTTCAAGGAATACGCCCAGCGGTGGCGTGAATTGGCAGCCAGGGTTCAGCCGCCGATGGTGGAACGTGAGCTTGTGCAAATGTTCGTAGCCACCCTCCCAGGGGTTTATTATGAGAAATTGGTCAGCGGTATGTCTGGAACCTTCTCAGATCTCATTATCACGGGTGAGCACATCGAAAATGGGATCAAACTCGGGAAAATTCAAGGTGAGTCATCCTCAGCTGGAGGAGGCGGAAAGAAACCTTATAGTGGCAAAAGACGGGAAGGAGAAACGAGCGTTGTGTCCAACGCTCGAAGGAAGGGTAAAGGTCCTCACCAACAGGTGGACAACATAACTATCCCGGCAGTTCAACTGCCACAACAGCCACGGTAGCAGCAGCAGCAACCGAATCAACAAGGGTACAGAAAGTATCAGAATCGGGCACCTCTGTCGAGCCGTCACCTCGAGACACCGCCCATGTCGTACGCGCAACTATTGCAGACTTTGCTTCAGCTACAGTTGATCCAAAAGAGAACCTTGGCTCCCTTGACAGGGGCACGTCCGCCAGGGTATGACGCGAATGCAACTTGCGAGTTTCACTCAGGGGCACCAGGCCACACAATAGAGAACTGTAAAGCCTTCAAGCACAAGGTGCAGGACATGGTGGATGCCAAGATCATCAACTTCTCGGATAATGTGCCAAATGTCACGAAGAATCCTATGCCGAATCATAGGGGAGGTGGAGTGAACGCCATTATCGAAGACGAGAGTTTGGATTTGTTGACTGACGTCAGAGATCTGAAGATGCCGCTTAGCTTCGCTAAAGCTAAGTTGATGAAAAGAGGTTTCTTCCCAGGTTGCGGAGAACTGTGTATGGGCTGTGCGACTAGTCCTGATGGATGTGAACAGCTGATAGAGGGAATTCAAAGTCTGATGACTGAAGGGATTTTACAGTTCAGCCGGAGGGCCGAAAGTGCATCAGGAGAGGTAGTGCTGAAGCAAGATGATGAGGTCGCCACCATCACCATCCCTCTCCAGACGATAACTATTTCTGCACCTAGACCGCCCACAATTACTATCACCAAAGCTAGGCCAATACCGTTCGAAAGCACTAATGTTGTCCCATGGCATTATGGGGATGAAGTCTACTGTAATGGATAGAAGTTGGAACTAGAACCGTTCGGGGTGTCTGTGGAGAACCTTGCGGGAATCAGCGGAATCACTCGCAGCGGGAGAGTGTTTGCACCACCTGAGATCGTGGCGGATAAAGCGGACAGAGCTGATGCAACTGATAAAGGTAAAAGTAAAGTCGTTGAAGAGATCCCGCGTGGGGCAGAAAAAGACTTACTCGTTAAAGACGCCGAGGAATTTATGAGGTTGATTAAAAAGAGTGACTACAAGATTGTGGATCATCTCCATCAAACACACTCGAAAATTTCCATCCTGAATCTGTTGTTGTGTTCTGAAGCACACCGCAACACGCTGCTGAAGGTGTTGAACGCCGCATATGTACCGTAGGAAATATCGGTAAACCAGCTAGAAGAAGTCGTAGCCCACGTGAATGCTGGAAATGGGCTAGGGTTCACTGACCTGGAGCTGATGCCGAAGGGAAGGAATCATAATAGCGCCCTGCACATCTCGATAGAGTGTAGGGGAACGATTATGTCGCACGTGTTGGTGGACACGGGGTCGTCACTCAATGTTCTTCCAAAGAAGGCATTGATGAAGTTGCACACCCAGTGATCTGGTTGTGAAAGCGTTCGATGGAACCAAACGCCATGTTTTCGGGGAGGTGACCCAGCCAATCCAAGTCGGGCCGGAGACATTCGACGCGATCTTTTACATCATGGACATCATGTCCGCCTACAGCTGTCTCCTGGGCCGGCCGTGGATCCATGCTGCTGGAGTCGTGACCTCTACGTCGCACCAGAAACTCAAGTATGCTGTCGGGGGTAGCATCGTGACCGTTTGCAGCGAGGAAGACATAATGGTGAGCCATTTGTCGTCCTTCAAGTATGTCGAGATGGATGGGGAAATCCACGAAACTCTATGCCAAGCGTTCGAAGCTGTTAAAGTCAAGGACGTAGCTCCCGTAGTCACTGAGAAGCCAGAGATGACTCTCTCTTCCTTCAAGGAAGCCCGGGCTATTGTCCAAGCCGGATCTACCCCAGGCTGGGGACGAATTCTGGAGATACCTAACAAGCAAGACAAGTTTGGGTTGGGATATTCTCCTGGAGCTGAAGCTTCTTCTTCTAGCAGTGCGTCGCGAGGTAAAGGGTCGATCCAGTTTACCAATGGCGGGGTGATATTTGAAAGCGTCAACACGGTGTCTGAAGACAGCGGAGATAGCGACTGTGACCTCGACTCTTGGATCCATCCAAGCAAGCCAGGCGAGAGCCTCACCAACTGGTCCGTCAAGGATATCATCCAGATGACAAGCGAAGAGTAATGATTTACTTTTTCCAATCATTGTACAACCCTATGTCCTACCCGGGGCATAGTGGTTTTATTGTCAGGGCCTTGTTGGATTATGTACATGCATTTTATCAATAAATCAAAAGGCGTTTTTCTTCGTATTCAAATATTGTGATCTCTGTTATTCCTGTTTTATATTTGTTTTGAAAACCAATAAAATGGCAATGAGGTTTGTGCTAACCTGCATATCCTTGTTTTAAGCTTAACCCTTGTTATTGCAGGATCCACGTAATAGATGACATCGACTCTGGACCTTCTACGACTCACTTCGACTTTGATTGCCCGATCTATCAAGCCGAAGAAGAGATTGATGAAGACGAAGACCTTCCTGAAGATTTGGCCCGCTTGTTGAAACAAGAAGAGAAAGTTATTCTGCCTCACGAGGAAGAGATCGAGGTTGTGAATCTGGGTTCTAAAGAACTGGTCAGGAATGTCAGGATAGGGGCTGCATTGCAGAATGATGTCAAGCAGAGATTGGTCGAGATGCTGAGAGAGTATAGTGACGTCTTTGCTTGGTCATACGAAGATATGCCCAGACTTGACACTGACATCGTGGTCCACCACTTGCCGTTGCGAGAAGATTGCCCTCCCGTTAAGCAGAAGCTTAGGAGGACGCGACCAGATATGGCCGTTAAGATCAAAGAAGAAGTGAAGAAACAACTTGATGCTGGCTTCTTAGCGGTCACTACTTACCCTCCGTGGGTCACCAACATAGTGCCTGTACCGAAGAAGGACGGTAAGGTACGCATGTGCGTCGGTTATCGGGATTTGAATAGGGCGAGCCCTAAAGATGATTTCCCGCTGCCTCATATTGATGTGTTGGTCGAAAATACAACTCAGTTCTCCGTGTTTTCATTCATGGATGGCTTATCCGGTTACAACCAGATCAAGATGGCGCTGGAGGACATGGAGAAAATGACGTTTATCACTCCCTAGGGAACATTCTGCTACAAGGTAATGCCTTTTGGTCTAAAGAACGCAAGGGCCACTTACCAACGAGTAATGGTTACTTTGTTTCATGATATGATTCATCGTGAGATTGAAGTCTATGTTGATGACATGATTGCGAAGTCCCAAACGAAGGAGGGACATCTGGTCAATTTGCTGAAGCTTTTTGAGAGGCTTAGGAAGTTCAGGTTGAGGCTGAATCCTAACAAGTGTACTTTCGGAGTACGATCCGAAAAGCTACTGGGGTTTATCGTGAGTGAAAGAGGCATCGAGGTTGATCCCGCGAAGATCAAAGCGATAAAAGAAATTCCAGTGCCAAAAACAGAAAAAGAAGTTTGTGGTTTCCTGGGAAGAATAAACTACATTGCGAGGTTTATTTCTCAGCTCACGGCCACGTGTGAACCGATGTTCAAACTACTGAAGAAAGATCAGGCGATTATCTGGAACGAGGATTGCCAAAAGGCATTCGATAAGATAAAGCAGTATCTGCAGGAACCTCCGATCTTGATACCCCCAGTGGCCGGACGACCATTAATCATGTACTTGACAGTTCTTGAGAATTGTATGGGGTGTGTTCTCGGTCAGCACGACGAGACGGGCAGAAAGGAGCATGCTATTTACTACTTGAGTAAAAAGTTCACAGACTGTGAATCTCGCTACTCGATGCTGGAGAAGACGTGTTATGCACTAGCCTGGGCTGCCAAACGTTTACAACAGTACATGCTCAATCACACCACCATGCTAATTTTGAAGATGGATCCGATCAAGTACGTCTTCGAGAAGCAAGCACTTTCGGGCAGGATTGCCAGATGGCAAATGGTGTTGACGGAATATGACATTCAGTATGTTTCCCAGAAGGCCATCAAGGGAAGCGTATTGTCTGAATACCTTGCCGAACAGCCGATCGAGGATTACCAGCCGATGAAATTTGAATTCCCTGATGAGGATATCATGTTTCTCAAAGCGAAAGATTGCGATGAACCATTACCCGACGAGGGGCCAGATACGAAATCCCAGTGGAAATTGATATTTGACGGGGCGGTTAATTGTTATGGAAGTGGCATTGGGGCGATCATCACGACTCCCCATGGATCCCATATCCCGTTCACTGCGAGACTGACGTTTCCAGTCACCAATAATGAAGCGGAGTATGAAGCATGCATCATGGGTCTAGAAGAGGCGATTGATTTGAGAATCAAGAACCTAGATGTATATGGTGACTCGGCGCTTGTGATTAACCAGATTAAAGGGGAGTGGGAGACTCGTCAATCGAATTTGGTGCCGTACATGAACTATGCCAGAAGGCTGCTCCCGTTCTTTGATTGAGTGGAACTCCATCATGTGCCCAGGGCTGAAAATCAGATGGCTGATGCCTTAGCCACGTTGGCTTCGATGTATAAAGTCAATTTTTGGAATGAAGCTCCAAGAATTGTCCTTTCTCGTCTTGATAGACCTGCATTCGTCTTTGCGATCGAGGAAGCTGCCGACGGCAAGCCATGGTTCCATGACATCAAGACCTTCCTTATGACTAAGGAGTATCCTGCGGGAGCGTCAACCCAGGATAAGAAGACTCTGAGGAGGCTGTCGGGAAATTTCTATCTCAATCCTGATGGAGTTTTGTATAAAAGAAACCACGATCTCGTGCTACTCAGATGTGTAGATGAGAAAGAGGCGAGTATGCTCATGGAAGAAGTCCATGAAGGCACATTTGGTACGCACGCCGGCGGGCATGCTATGACAAGAAAGATCCTGAGAGCAGGATATTACTGGCTGACGATGGAATCAGATTGCTTTAAATTCACGAAGAGATGTCATAAATGCCAGATTTATGCTGATAAAGTTCATGTGCCGCCGTGCCCGTTAAATGTCATGTCCTCCCCATGGCCGTTCTCCATGTGGGGCATCGACATGATCGGCAAGATCGAGCCCACTGCATCTAACGGTCATCGTTTCATTCTGGTAGCTATCGACTACTTCACCAAGTGGGTGGAGGCAGCCTCATATGCTAATGTGACCAAGCAGGTGGTGGCTAAATTCATAAAGAGGGACATTATCTGTCGTTACGGAATTCCCGAGCGGATCATTACTGATAATGGTTCGAATTTGAATAACAAGATGATGAAGGAGCTGTGCCAGAGTTTCAAGATTGAACACCACAACTCATCTCCTTACCGGCCGAAGATGAATGGCGCCGTTGAAGCGGCCAATAAGAACATCAAGAAGATTGTTCAGAAGATGGTGGTGACCTATAAAGATTGGCACGAGATGCTGCCATTCGCATTGCACGGTTATCGTACAACGGTACATACATCAACCGGGGCAACTCCTTTCTCCTTAGTGTACGGTATGGAAGTTGTCCTACCGTTAGAAGTGGAGATCCCTTCTTTACGAGTTTTGGTTAACGTGAAACTCGACGAGGCAGAATGGATTAAGAACCGACTGAACCAACTCAGCCTGATGGATGAGAAGAGGTTAGCATCAATTGCGTATGGTCGTCTGTACCAAAGCCAAATGAAGAAAGCTTATGATAAGAAGGTGTGTCCTAGAAGCTTTCAGACGGGTGATCTCGTCCTGAAGAAGATTCTTCCTCCACACTCCGATCACCGGGGCAAGTGGACTCCCAATTACGAAGGTCTGTACGTCGTCAGCAAGGTCTTCTCGGGAGGAGCTTTGTTGTTATACACGATGGGTGGTGAAGATTTTGTATCCCCGGTGAACGCGAACGCAGTTAAAAAATACTTTGCTTAAAAATGACCCGCTGGAAAGAAAAAGAAGATCCAGGCAAAATGGGGCATCCCGGCGAACCATAAAAAAGGAAAAAGGTTCGGGAAAAAATTAGGGATATAAATTGAAAAAATGTACACCCGCAAAGTCGAAAACCTGGAAGGGCGACTTTGGCAAAAAACGGTATCCCGGTGAATCGAAAAACCGGAAGGGCGATTCAGGAAAAAGTTAGGGATTGGAAAAAGCAAATGACTGCGTTCCGCGTGTGGACTTTCATTGTTTAGTGGTTTGGAGGACCTGAGGGCCGTTTATCTGAATCAATCTCTTTTGAAGCTGAAGCCTCGGAGAAGTATCGAAGTCGAGTGGGTCATAGAGGGATCAACTCATGGTGCTCGTCTACGCCTCGTTACCGACATTTGTATATACTGATGTATATTTATGTTTTACTTTTTGCGCGGCTTCCTCATTCCAGGAGCTTGCATCTGTTGTAAAACATTTTTACCCATTCAGGGGTTCGTTATTAATAAAATGTATAATATTCAGCAATTCTGTTGGTCTGTTTAGCATTTATCTGTTTTGTTTGCGAAAAAGAACGCCAATGTTTTTGATAAAATGCGCATACATAAAATTACTGGCCTAGGCCATTGATTGTTAAAACAATGAATCACTTGAACATTGTCACAAGATGATAACCTTGATAGGTCCCTTTGAGAAGGGTATCTTGTCTGTTTGTTTGTGTTGTTACAGGTGTAGCATATTCCAGGCAGTACGTCGTACGCGTCCCAAGTAGGATGATTCCTCCTTCTCCAGCAAAGTTCAGCAGCCTCTCCCCGCGGAGTCCGAACGTGAGATCGTAAGCATTGATATGTCTCCCCAGGCAGAGAAGATTCTCTCCCCAATCAGATGCATCCTGAAGGAATGTCGTCTCCCCAGCTGAGTCATACACTGAAGTGTGCAGCAATTGGAAGTTCCAGACTGAAGTCTCCGGCAAAATCGAAATTCCCCACAGAGTCGTACTCTCCCCTGTAAGCAGGATGATTCCTCCTTCTCCAGCCGAGTTTGCAGATCCCCAAGAGAGCCGAGTCCTTGGAAGCCGTTCGGGCCATGATTGGTTGTCCCCAGTAGAGTGTTGAATAACTGATGCCGTAGTTCCCCACCGGAGTCGTTTTCTCCAGGAAGGTTGGCCGTGAAGGCCGTGCAGTTTATTTCCGCGATTGACGTCGCTTTCCTCAACAGGTCTGGGTTCTCGTAGAACTTCATTCCCCCGCGGTAGTCAACTGAAGATCATTCCCCCAGGCGGAGTCCGATTGAGATTGGCGTGACTTCTTCTCCTTGGCAGGATGATTCCTCTCCACCAGAGTGGTTCTATCTCCTTGACAGGAGGATTCTCCCTTCAGCATTTATTTTGCTGATGGGGTCGTAGCATTTCGCATGATTGCATGGCATTTATCATAAACGCGTAGCATTTCCACCATGTGGAGCATTGCGCCATTGTCAAAACATATGCACATGAAACATGAGCTAGGTCGTTACCGTTCTTGTTTTGCAGGTGTTCCTCTGCAGGGTCGCTTGCTCAAGATGATTCTTGAATTTTTCCAGCAAGGTCGTGTGCTTAATAAGATGATTCTTAAAATCCCCAGTGCAGTCTCCAGAGTTGGTTGCTCAAGTTGACGCTTAGAGTCCCCGGCAGAGTGCTTGCTCAGGATGATGCCTGAAATCTCCAGCGTAGTTATTGGTTCGGGGTGATTCTTGAAGTCCCCGCGGAGTTGTCTGTTCAAGATGACTCTTGATGTCCTCAGCAGAGATGATTCACCCAGAATGATTTCTGGATCCCCGAAGCAGAGTTACTTGATAGTTCTCCAGAATCCCCAGCAGAGATGTGTCATCCCCAGCAGGTTTCTGAATAGTAAAGTTGAAACTTCCCTCGAAGACCGGATGATTGAGGTCTGACCGTGTTAACGAAGCAGTTCTCTCAGCTGAAGCAGAATTCCTGATGGCAGAAGTTTGGATATCCCCAATTGGTTCATGATTGACTAAGAATTCCATTCCCGACCTACTGATGAAGTCTGGCTGATGCCCGAAAGTTTTCTTTGAATGCCCGACAGCATGATTAACTTGATTGTCGACCTGATGAATCCCGAGGAATCTTGATGCCTGACGGCATGATCTACCATATATTACTGGTTACCGTGTGACCCATTCCCCAGCTAGTTGTCGTGCAACTAATATTTCAGTTTTCGAAGATTTGTTCCCATCAGAGTACCGTGTACTTGTGCAGTTGGCAAATTTCCGGGATTGTCGGTATTCAACCGTCTCGCACCTTGATTGGTTGAGAGTCGTTCGCTTCTCACCCAGTCAGGTTCAAGCCGTTTGAATAGGGGTAGCTGTTGCACCCCAAAATTTGACCAACATTTCTATACCTAGCTTGTGTTTCATTTCATTCACATTAGCATTATCATTTGCATTTCATTGACATGTATGCAGGAGATCAAGAGGTATGATTACCAATTAAGGCCTACACAAGAGTTTGAAGCTAGCCAAGAAGATTATTCAAGTGGTCAAGGGTTGATATCTTTGTCAGAGAAGTTAGAAGATCCTCAGAGAGGGTGGTTGAAACCAAGAGTGTGTGCCTCCTAACTTGAGAGTTGTGGGAAGCTCCTCAGATGATTCTGAAGCCAAAAATGTGGACTTGAAGCCTTGAGAGAGCTTATGAGATGCCTTGAAAGCCATCATGAAGCCTAGAGAGGTCATTGTGCAAGATTAAGAAGGCTCAGCCATGAGTGGTGCAATTAGGGTTTGACTGGGTCAACCCTAGGTCAACTGATGATTTGAAGGAGGTTGAGACCTAATTCAAGATCCATGTGATCATGGATTGATGCATTGAGATGCTATAAGGATGATTCCAAGGTTAACTCATCATGATTGAAGAGTTTGAGAAGTTTCAAGCTAGGGTTTCTAAGGCTTGACAGTGTAAAATCCCCTAGTTTGACCCCTATCTGCAAGGCAGTTTAGCTCAAGATGTGATTGTAATCTCATCTTATCCCCAACATGAATGTTGTAGAGATTGCTCTTAGCTTTAATTTGAGTACTAGAAGTCCTTTATAGGATTTATAGAACTCAAGTTATGACTTTGACAAGTTACAGGTCACTTGAGGTATGTGAATCTGGGGCCTTGAAAGTTACCCAACTTGCATCAAACTTTTGCCCAAGAAGGATGATTCTTATGAACTTTTGGTCAACATGAATGTTGTTCCTTATCTTCTTAGATTTCTAAAGAGTACTAGAAGTCCTTGATAGGATTTGTACAACTCAGGTTATGGCTTTGACAAGTCAAGGGCATTTTGGTCATTTGGAGATTACAGGTCATTTCAAGCATAAGGCCATAACTCCTATTTCCAAGCTTCAAATGGAAACATCTTCAACATTAAACTTGTTCAAAATGATGTTTTAGGGCTAGTAAGGAGGTCATGATATGTTGGAAATGCTTGTAGCTCAAAGTTGCAAAAATGACTTAAAATAAGGGTATAAGTTAAATGAATCAAAGTTGGAAATTGATATTTTCAACCTACACATCTAAACCATGGCATGTAATATATCATTTTGACTCTAGAAAACATTTTAAGAACATTGGTTTAGCCACATTTTTGAGTTGAGATTCAATTTGTGGACTTGCTTTGAAAAGCACTTGCTTGCATATTAAGTAACATATGCAAAACTCAAAATCAAGGCATGAGCAAGGCCCTTGGCAAGCTAAACTCTTCCAAAATGTCACTAGGAGAGAAATTGAAAGAGATTGGGATGATTTTCAAGCTGCAAACAAAATTGCACATAGCATGATAAGTGGTTGAAAATCTCATGACATGAGAAGTGGAAACTCTCATTAGAAGGATCTAGAGGGTTCTAGATCATCCAAACATCATCTATATATTGAATAGAGTTGATCCAATGCAGGGGTTGGTGATCATTGAAGGAGAGAGCATAGATTGAGATTGAATTTCCATAGCTTGCATGTGAATTCTGTTTCACCAAATTCCTCAATTTCCATCCATTTTCTTGATTGAAACTTCTTCCATGGATGTCAAGGAGTGATTCCAGATTATTATCAAGAAGAATTCGTGGCTGAATAGAGTATGAGCAAGTGAACTTCTCCACCTGCAACTCACCATCGGGTTTCAATATTCAAGCACTTTCAACTGGTTCTTTTGCATACATAAGCAAGGAGGAGGTTCATTGATCGTGTCGGAGGAGGTTCATTGATCGTGTCTGCAAGATTGTAGAGCTTGAAGTGGAGGTTTCGTGCATCTGTTCAACCAAGATTTTCAGGTTGGTAACTTCCTTCCTATAGCATGATTTAGGTAGAATTAGGTTGAATTAAGGTGTTAGATTTATTGTAGAATGGTGTAGGATGGATTTCAGATAGCTAATTTGAGAATTAGTGACAAAATATGAGAATTACCATTTTTGGTTGAGATTTGGATATGATGAATCTTGAGGTTTCAGAGGAAACTAAGGGTATGGTTGAATTCGTGGCAAGATTTGGGATGAGTTTCATGTTTTGACCATTTGCAATAGAGGCTCCTAGAGAGAACTAGGGTTGAAGGTGATGACCGGAGCTCCACCGATGGTGGCCGGAGCTGGGCGCGAAGCTCAGATGTTCAAAAGGTTGAAGATGATGTTTGCACCATTGGATGAGGGTTTGACTTGGACTGGGAGCATGATCCAATGGCCACGTTTTAAAGTTCAGTTGTGAAGGATCTGAATAAATGAAACGCTGCGTTTCATTTAGCAGCTGGTTTTGGGCTTAATGAATTAAGTGATATCCACACCCCCCTGAAGGCCCAACCCAAAGTTTGAACTGACTCTGATTACTATCCACACCGTGCGCTTGTCTATTTTAATTTGATTTTCTTTTAATTTTCCTTTTATTCATGGTTTTTGAAAAATTCATAATAAATTGAAAATTAATCCAATCAACCCCATTCTTTTTGCATTTTACTCATGATTGAGACTAGTATTTTTTAGAGAAAAAAATATTTTCATTTCATGTATTTTCTGATTTAATGGGAATTTTACATTTTAATTAATATTAAGATGGTTATGTTTGATGCATATTTTTGTGGAATTTTGTATGATCTCATGGTGATGATTTTGATCCTAATTTTTTGTGTGTGATTAGGTTAGACACGTATGATCCCATAGAATTTTTATCACATTTTTGTGATGAAAATAGGTATGCTTTCTAGATTGATATTTAGGTGCTTCCTTTTAGGGTTTAGGTTTGATACCTTGTAATGTAGGATTTAGTTCTAGGTCTAATTTGATGATTTGATCTCTGAAATTAATGTGGTAGAGTCATGATTGACCTAGGTTCCCATAGTAATTTTTGTAGGATTTTACAATTGATTTTAGTATTTTAGTTAGGACTAACTTTAGTACTAGGTTTTAGGTGATCCTAACTTACTAATTCAACTAGTTTAACTTCCTTAGTCACCTTAGATTAGGGTTTGTGCTTTGTTTGCCTTTGGTTGAGATTGAAGACAAGTTGAAGACAAGGTGAGGATGCTTGAAGTTGCTTGAAGTTGCTTGGAGCTTTGGATTTGTCTGTGCCTGAAGGTGTCTGATGAAGGTTTAGGAGATAGGACATAGGGAGAGCCTTATAGTTAGAATGATTTCTTTCACAAACATGGAAAGCATCTTGTGCTTCCATTCCTCCCAATGACTAAAAGTCCTTCTCATATATTCACATCCCTCCTTTGGAAGGATGAGTGGCTTTATTTGGGAAGTAGAACTTTGAGGGAACCAGTCTCTCATAATGATGAACCCTTACAGGCTTCCTTTGGTTGTCAGTAAGCTGTTTATCATTTCCACTCATTCTGTTAAATCAATTGTCTTCTGGTTTGAGTATCTTGAAAGATGTTGGGCTTGAGTTTGAAGATGAGCACTTCATTGAAGAGTGTGGAAGAGGATGATTCCTTGAGCATTGCCATTGCAGCTGAAGCTTGAAGAGCTTGAAGACCAAGTTGACACTTGAAGATTCAATGAAGATTGAGGGAAGAGCTGAGGCTTAGAGGGTTGAAGGATGAAGTTGACACTTCCATGTGATTAAAGACTACTCTGAGAAGCTGAGGCTTGTAGATGAAGAAGACCAAGTTGAGACTGGTAAAGCAAAGAGAGCTGAAGCTTGAGAACTAAGTTGATACTTATGAAGAGGATTCAATTGAGACTGAGTATAGAGCTGAGGCTTGAGGAATAAAAGATAAGTTCATACTTATATTGATGCTTGGAGAGCCTGAAGGAATCAAGTTAATATTTGTATTTAAGAGTAAATCCTGAAGGTGGAATTGACTGAGAAGCTGAAGCTCAAGGAAGAGAGAATAAGTTGATACTTATGTTGAGGTGTTGGAAGCTTAGAGAAACAAGTTGATACTTGTTAGTGAAGATGATAACCTTGAAGGGTGCTTAAAGTCTGAAGACTAGATTGCTATTGGAAGAGCTGAAGCTTGGATTTGAAAGAGAGTTGTTGATCTGCTTTCTTGTCTGTTTTCTTTTCTGTATTGCTGATGTGCCTTGTTTGACTTGCTTGATGCATTAGAATAAGTCCATGATTAGACTGACCTTAAGCTAGGAGCATGATTGAACTAGAGGTTGAGTTGCTCCCTCTGCTTGGATTGTTACTGTATGGCTTTGCTTGCGGGTATTCGGTAGAGCCCAGCTCCCTTGCCCATGTGGTTTGTGTTTGCTTGACAGCATTTTATTTCTTCTGTATGATTACAGTCTCTTATATTCTGCTTGATAGCATGTTATTCTTTCCCCTGTATGATTACTGTTATTCATATCTGACTTGAGGTTGAGATGAGCTTGTGGAGGCTGCTGCGCCACACACATTTCCTCCCTCACCTGCATTGCATGCATTTTATAGTCGTTCATTGTTTACTGTTTAAGCTGATGCTTTATCTGTTCCTGTGTATCATTGACATGATCCCCTAGGAATCTCACTTCCTTTGATAAGGAAGTGATGATTAGAACTTTAGGTTGAAACCTATGCATGACAACATCTAGGAGATCCCTGTTTCAAACCTCAACTATAGGATGAATCCTTGGCATGACAACAGTAGGACTTGATAGTCTCCCCTTAGTTGAGCCTGTTCTCTTCTCATCTCAAAACAGCTTAAGATACAGTAATCATGAATGATTTCTTTCGTACGTTACGAGCCTTAAGCTATCTGAGAAAGGATCGTGGGAGAGTTTCTTTTCCACAGTCTAGATGTTTAGTATGGCACCCTTTGGGTGACATGCGACGCATTCACTCTCAGGTCATAGTCTTTAGTGCGATTGAAATTGCAAACACAATAAAAAACAGTTCTTTCGTAAAAGACAGAAAACCAACTGCAAACCTTTTGCCCCGTGGGCCCGTAATTCAAAGGAAAACTTTTCTGAAGAAAAGAAGGTCGTTCAACTTCAGCGCCACCGCAAACAGGCTTTGTCCCTAACTGCTGGAACTGCTTGTTTAACCCTACTCGATAAAACAGATGAATCTGAATTCCCGTAATCCGTAGTATCCCGAACTACGTAAGCTCTGATCTCTCATACCTATTGAGAGTATGTAGGCACAATATTGATGTATTGGCGAGCCACCTTCCCCATAACCCGTCGTAGGTCGAACTACATTGACTCTGATTTCTCATTCTCTGATGAGAATACGTAGGCATAAAGCGCGACGCTTTGCCGAGTCATTTTCTTTTCTGTTTAAGCCAGCCTTGATAGGTAGATAGATAAACCAACTCGTCCAATAAGCATAACAAGCGTGGATCCCGTCGAGTACGACGGACGTGAGGGGTGCTAATACCTTCCCCTTGCGTAACCGACTCCCGAACCCAGACAACGGTTGCGACGACCTTGTCTTATATCCTTTTTGTCAGGTTTTTTCGATCGTTTCCTTTCCCGTTCTGAGGGATAAATAACGAAAGGTGGCGACTCTTCTGTTTTGCCGGCACCTTATTTTCGTGGAAACGACAGGATCCAAGCGAAAGAATTGGCACAAAGTGTTGGATCAGGTTTTATGGGCATGTCGAACGTCAGCCAAAGAGGCAACCAACGCCACCCCATATCGTTTGACCTTTGGTCACGGTGCAGTGTTGCCAGTCGAAATCCACATACAGTCGATTAGGGGTCATAGGCAACACGAATTTCCTAGAGAAGTCTATTTGGATATGATGCTCGATGAGGTCATAGACTTAGACGAAGAAAGATTGAAAGCTCTAGAATTGCTGAGAAGGCAGAAAAAAAGAGAGTGGAAAAGTCATACAATAAGAAGGTTAAAGCAAAAACCTTTTTAGTTGGAGACTTAGTTTGGAGAGTTATTCTGCCTATGGATTGAAAGGCCAAGACGCTGGGTAAATGGTCCCCAAAGTGGGAGGGACCCTTCCAAGTGTCGAGGGTTTTCTTTAATGGAGCCTATGAAGTGGAAGAATTGGGCGAAGATAAGAGGATATTAAAAGTAAATGGTAAGTACTTGAAAAAGTACAGGCCTATGCTGCAAGAAGTTAAAATAACAACAGAGTAACAGAAAGTATAAAGCAAAGCCACAAATGGTATTAATATTTGCCAAAATGGCGCGATAAGTTACAATAACAAAGATGGCTTCAAAGGCCAGCAAAATATAGTCTGTTACAATATGTCAGTAAATTAGAAAGGAAGATTGGCCTTCATTTTAAGGTAGTTCGCCTTCTGAGATTCGATACGTTGTTGGCACGAGGCCCTTTCGTCAGTTAATCTAGCAACTTCTTCTTCTAAGCTTTGAGCCTCTTCTGCAAAAGTGATAGCATGTTCGAGTTCAGCAGCAAGGGCCAAATCGTCTTTGGAAGACAGTTGAGAAATCTTCTTTTCTTCTTTCTTGATCTTGCCTTGAAGTTTCTTGATCTTGCGTTTCCAACAGACGATGTTTTCTTTACTGGAAGCAATCTCTAGTTGGTCTCTCTTTTTCTCTTCCTCTAGCTCTTCGATCCTGTGTTCCAATTCCGCTGCACTTGTCCAAGCAGCTGCTTCACAACCAGATTTCATCGAAATGTCACCTTCGAGGCGGGGCAGCAACGTGAGGTCTTTGTAGACTTGATCTATCAAAATTCCCACCTCTCGAATGACGTTAGCAGCTTCAGGGGATATGGAGTCAAGTTTCACCTGTTGAAGAAGCGTTTTCAAAGATAGATGGGTGACGAAATCCATCTTCAGCAACATGAAAAGGTCTCCTTTAAAGATTTTGGCTTTGATCTTCGCCAAAATGTCATCTGAAGGTTTGCTAGAGACCTGGCCCTCAGAAGTTGAAGTACCCCGAGTTTTTCTAGAAGAACTGCCTCGACTGCGCAGCAGTAATTGAACGTATCGACGAGGATCGCCTTCTTTTAGTGCAGCCATTTCTTCCTTAGAGAGGACCGTTTCGCTCTGAAGAGGCATTACCTGTGGCACCTCGACAGGAGTAATTTTGGTAGCATCAATACAAGCAGTATCGTCAGATTTTCCCTTTGCAATTATTTCCCCTTCTACAGGGGCACCTTTTATGGAGTCTTGAGACAAGGTAGCTTCTTTCTCCTCACCATCTGACTCACCTAGCTCAGACTGGTGCATGGCTTCTTCCTCACATGCGTTGGCTTTGTTCGCATCAACGTCGTCATTAGCGGGTTTTGTGTGATCAAGAGGGGAACTTGTTGTGGTGGCAGGGTTGGTGTCCTCAGGTTTGGGGTTTTCGTCTTCATCTGCCACGACGATTGTCTCAGGAGCTCCCTCTTCCTCGTGGTCAGACCTATCAGTTTGTGATTGTTGGGTAGTAGTTTTTAGGGGCGAAGGGGCTGCATAAAATTCAGGTTTGTTAATTTCACCAAGAGAACTCACACCAGAACCCAAATCAGATGTAGGGATATAAGTGGGTTCACCTTGGCTGTTCAATGGATAAATAGGCAAGGGAGACGGTTGCATCGAAGGTTTGGAGGCCTCGGTAGTAGTCTGCATTTGGGAAAGTAAACCTCATGAGACGCGAGATGAAAGAGACAAGAGCTTGATATAGAAAGGTCAGAGATTCTTTCACAATACCTTCGTGGCTTCCTCATCCGGACTAGAGTTATCACTCTCTATGGGAACGGCAGAAGGATTTGGATCATTTGTTGTGAGAGCTTTGACAGGAGATTCAGGAGGCGTGTTTTGTTTTGGTATCTTGGTGGGAGATGGAGGAGATTCGACGCTCTCTAGCCCATGAGTTACCCTTTGTTTTCTTTTTAGGGGAATATCTTCACGGGGGGATTCATCATTGTTGGAGTCTATGATGACTTGGGATGCAACTTTTCTTCTTTTTTGAGGAGTTGGAGGTTTGCGGCCAACCTGGGAAGATCGAAGTGATCAACAAAGGACAGAAGAGCATCAGGTGAATAAGAGCATGTAAGAATTTACCTTTGGACTTTCAATCTTTCCTTCTGTTTTATTGGTCGGAGCGTTTCTTTTGGGAGCAGCTGCGAATAAATAAATATAGAAGATATAGGTTAGTAACGTTGAAGCTTCGTGAGAGGAAGCCAAATCGAAGGGAGATGACCTTCAAGGATTTCGGTCTCGATGTGAACATCTTCGATACTGACATGAAGGTGCCCTCTAAAGGTATCAAGTGTATGTTTGGTCGGAACCACCCGTTGCGCCTTAGGCTTCGACTGCTGTCGAAGTATTTTTATACTATCCTCACAGATAAACCAGTCTGGAAATGGAAGGGCAAGAGCCACGCCAAAATCAGCGGTTCGTAATCGAGGGGTCTTTGGGGGAAAGAGTTTAAAAGCAACCTCATATCGTCTATCGTAAGGGATAGATGAGGGGATTGTCAGTTTCTCCATTCGTTTAGAAAATTTTTCTTTTAAAGTGACAGCAGCCTCGCGGATGGTTCGACTAACATCATTTGGTCGATAGGCAGTTTCGAAGTACTTCTGGAAAGCTTGTATCTCTTTGATATGAGTAGACGTACCTTTCTTGACCTTTTCCTGCACATCAATAAAAGCCTGGTCAATCAAGCGTGAAAAACTTGAAACATCAAGAAAGTTGTTGGAGTAATGATTGGTCCACCAGTTGTAAAAATCTGGGGTACAAAGGTGAAAGGGTTCAAAATAAATTGGAGTAAAATGGGACTTATGGGCATAACGGGCCATTTGAGTCGAACACTCAAGTGGGTTGAAGCTAGTGGAAAGAAGGATAACATGAGACTTCTTATCATACAAGCACCTAGGCAATGATTGAATTAACCCAAATTGCCTCGACACCAAGTTAGGTTGATAAGCGACTAATATTGCTTGTCCTCTAACAAGGTTGAGCTTATGAACAATCAAGCATGGCGTCAAGAATCTCTCCCATATCAGGTTTGATTCTGCTTCTTGTTTTTGTGAAACTGGAGGAAATGACCTGGTGAACCATTCAGGGCCATACAACCTATGAGCAAAAGGGGCCATCCTGGGAGTGAATTCATGCCTTTTTGCAAACAAGTGGATGAAGCTGGTAAGATTGGCACGAAGGCTTCGACCCTCTTCATTTGGTGTCAACTGAACCAAGCGTGGCCATTCGACCCGACGTTCAGATACCTGGGCTTCGTCGACCTCTCCTTTGAAGGGAAGGTTGTGCTCGAAGGTAGCGTTCAACCATAATTGAAGCAACCAAAATGGCCCCGCCATTATAAGAGCGCCATGGGTTTTTGGATCCCTTAGTTTATCAGCGCCTTCTCCCAGAGCCTCATACAGACTGGCTAGTATCATCTCACTAAGACATACGTCCCTTTTAAAGTGTAACTGATTCGCCAGGGTAAGGTACTTCCTCGCCACCTGCAAGGACTTTGTGCAAAAAATACAAAGAGACAACCACATGGCCAGAAAGGCTATGTGCTCCTCGTCTTCGACTACGTCGGTGTCTTTCTTATGATAATGATTTATGAAGGGTGTGTAAGTATGTTTCGTACTACCAAAACCTATGGTGTCCCGTGCATCAATTTCAGGATTGTAAGCCAATCCATATGGTCTTAATCCGACGATAGCAGCCATGTCGAAGAGCGTGGAAGTCACCATTCCGCAGGGAAGATGGAAGGTATGGTGAGTGTTGTCCCAGAAATACAAAGAGGAGGCCAGCATTAACGGACAGTAAGGTGGCCCAACCTTCGACAACATGATTAGGTCATAAATACCTATTTCTTTCCAATGCTGTGCTTTTGCTTTCTCTATTTTTGCCAACCAGTTAAGGTAAACTTCAGAATCTTTGATGTACGGCGTAGCTCTAAAGAGTCTTGCTCCATCATGTAAATATTTGAGGTCCACATTGAAGAGAGAAAGGTCATCTGGGTTATCAGAAGGGATTTTGCTAGCGTTTTTTTCCCTAAGGGTTTGGTTTTCCGGTAGGAAGGGAAAAAGTCACTCAAGGTGGAATAATCAAGGTATGGGGGTGACAATGGGCCAGACATGGCTAAGGTTTTTCCAGCCACATCAACGGGGATGATTACCTGAGATTCGTAGATGTGTCGTTTTTCTTCTGCTAACGGTTCCCTGATGAGCTGTTGGTTCTTCGTGATTTTTGGTCCGCTCAAGGTAGCGAAAGGTGGCAATGCAGATGAAGAAGATGGTCTCCTAGTTTGAGTTTTCTTCTATTGTTCAGCCATGATTGAAGTTTTTCAGAGAAAAAGGATTTTTTTCTTGTGTTGGAAAAACGGGTTTCTTCAGCAAAGAGGGGAAGAGTAAAGGTTGGTAAAGAGTAGAAAGTCTTATGAAAAAATTCTTGGTGATTTTATAAGGATTCAGAAAATTAAGAATTCTTACGTGGTTGAAGTTAGTGGGCCACGTGTGCCACCTAGTGGAAGAAGTAAGGGGCGGTTGTAACCTATACCCCTAGGCGCTAAAAGGGTGATGATGTTTTCTGAATTTTTGTGAGTTCCAAGAAACCTGCCATGATGATGATGACGTCAGAAGCGTGCAAAGTGGTGCGGTTTTTAATATAAACATTTCTCTTTCTTATGTTTTATCTTCCAAAGGATAAGAGGCAAACCAAAGGGTCTGATAGTATCGAAAAGATAGTGTCGAATGGGATACTATCAAAAAATGTCCTTTTCCTACAATAAGGTCGAAAAGAACATTCTTTGGGGGCAATTTGTTAGCTCCCAAATTCGACACTGCCTTGGGTTGCTAAACATTAAGACATAATTAATGTCTAAGTAAAATGAAGCAAAGAGGTTTCGACAGCCTCTAAGGAATTTTCTAAGCTGAACGGATGAAATAACTTAGAAAAATTAAGAAGCCTAAAGTTATGAGCATTTCGACCATGTCAGAGGTCGTTCGACCGAGATTCTGCAAATGGCATTGCTACGTCGTTTTGAAATTCAAAATTTTGAGGGAGGGTTTTTTTTTCATAAGACACGTGGCGAGTTCTAGAGCAGGAAGTTACATGCAAAAGACACTTGTTAGATCAAGGAGACACTAGGAAGTTATTAGCAGTTAATTATTAGCATTATAAATAGGGATTTGTTAGGCAGATTTCTGTGTGTTTTACCATTTGTACAAAGTAACTCCAATCAAATTTACTCAAAGTACCCGAGTGTGATAAAAGAGTATTTTCACGGAGAATGTACGTTATGTAAAATCACCAACTTTTCAATAAAGTCTTTTACAATTTCAGCAACATTTACATTTCCTCTCTCGAACCACTTGTCCAAGTGTTACGTTTTGCCTTTACCTTTCCTGCATCCTTTACTCCAATTCCTTCTTCCCTTTAAATTTTTTACCTTTTTCGATCAGCCTTTTACAAATCTTTTACAGCGTTTCTTTAAGTTTATGCACTTTAAAATACCCAGTCAAAGTCTTTTTTATTACAAGCACATTTACCAATTCGTTATCACAAGTACTTTAAATTAATTCTAAACATTGAATACTTTAGCACATGTCCTAGGATCAATCTGATCGATCCTGTGAGTCACCAAAGTCAAAATTGGAAGATCAGCGGTTGTTTTCTGATTTTCAAGGGAAACAATGCCCAGGGCTGAAAACCAGATGGCTGATGCCTTAGCCACGTTGGCTTCGATGTATAAAGTCAATTTTTGGAATGAAGCTCCAAGAATTATCCTTTCTCGTCTTGATAGACCTGCATTCGTCTTTGCGATCGAGGAAGCCTCCGACGGCAAGCCATGGTTCCATGATATCCAGACTTTCCTTATGACTAAGGAATATCCTGCGGGAGCGTCAAACCAGGATAAGAAGACTCTGAGGAGACTATCTGGAAATTTTTATCTTAATCCTGATGGAGTTTTGTATAAGAGAAACCACGATCTCATGCTACTCAGATGTGTAGATGAGAAGGAAGCGAGTATGCTCATGGAGGAAGTCCATGAAGGCACATTTGGTACGCACGCCAGCGGGCACACTATGACAAGAAAGATCTTGAGAGCAGGATATTACTGGCTGACGATGGAATCGGATTGCTTTAAATTCGCGAAGAGATGTCATAAATGCCAGATTTATGCTGATAAGATTCATGTGCCGCCGTGCCCGTTAAATGTCATGTCCTCCCCGTGGCCATTCTCCATGTGGGGCATCGACATGATAGGCAAGATCGAGCCCACTGCATCTAACGGTCATCGCTTCATTCTAGTAGCCATCGACTACTTCACCAAGTGGGTGGAGGCAGCCTCGTACGCTAATGTGACCAAGCAGGTGGTGGCTAAATTCATAAAGAGGGACATCATCTGTCGTTACGGAATTCCCGAGCGGATCATTACTGATAATGGTTCGAATCTGAATAACAAGATGATGAAGGAGCTGTGCCAGAGTTTCAAGATTGAACACCATAACTCATCTCCTTACCGGCCGAAGATGAATGGCGTCGTTGAAGCGGCCAATAAGAATATTAAGAAGATTGTACAGAAGATGGTTGTGACCTATAAGGATTGGCACGAGATGTTGCCATTTGCACTACACGGTTATCGTACGATGGTACGCACATCAACCAGGGTAACTCCTTTCTCACGGGTGTACGGTATGGAAGTTGTCCTACCGTTAGAAGTTGAGATTCGTTCTTTACGAGTTTTGGTTGATGTGAAACTCGACGAGGTAGAACGGATTAAGAACCGACTAAACCAACTCAACCTGATGGACGAGAAGAGGTTAGCATCGATTGCATATGGTCATCTGTACCAAAGCCGAATGAAGAAAGCCTATGATAAGAAGGTGCGTCCTAGAAGCTTTCAGACAGGTGACCTCGTCCTGAAGAAGATTCTTCCTCCAGACTCCGATCACCGGGGCAAGTGGACTCCCAATTACGAAGGTCCGTACGTCGTCAGTAAGGTCTTCTTGGGAGGAGCCTTGTTGTTATCCACGATGGATGGCGAAGATTTTGCATCCCCGGTGAACGCGGACGCAGTTAAAAAATACTTTGCTTAGAAAATGACCCGCTGGAAAGAAAAAGAATATCCAGGCAAAAATGGGGCATCCCGGCGAACCATAAAAAAGGAAAAAGGTTCAAGAAAAAATTAGGGATATAAATGGAAAAAATGTACACCCGCAAAGTCGAAAACCTGGAAAGGCGACTTTGACAAAAAAGGGTATCCCGGTGAATCGAAAACCCGAAAGGGCGATTCAGGAAAAAGTTAGGGATTTGAAAAAGTAAATGACTGCGTTCCGCGTGTGGACTGTATTTGTTTAGTGGTTTGGAGGACCTGAGGGCCGTTTATCTGAATCAATCTCTTCTAAAGCTGAAGCATCGGAGAGGTATCGAAGTCGAGTGGGACATAGAGGGATCAACTCACGGTGTTCGTCTACACCTCATTGCCGACATTTGTGTATATACTGATGTATATTTATTTTTTTATATTTGCGCAGCTTCCTCATTCCAGGAGCTTGCATCTGTTGTAAAACATTTTTACCCATTCAGGGATTCGTTATCAATGAAATATATACTATTCAGCAATTCTGTTTGCCTGTTTAGCATTTAGCTATTTTGTTTGCGAAAAAGAACGCCGATGTTTTTGATAAAATGCGCATACATAAACTTACTGGCCTAGGCCATTGATTGTTGAAACAATGAATTACTTGAACATTGTCACAAGATGATAACCTTGATAGGTCCCTTTGAGAAGGGCATCTTGTCTGTTTGTTTGTGTTATTGCAGGTATAGCATATTCCAGGCAGTACGCCGTATGTTTCCCAAGCAGGATGATTCCTTCTTCTCCAGCAAGTTCAGCAGCATCTCCCCACGGAGTCTGCGTATGAGATCGTAAATGTTGATATGTCTCCCCAACCAGAGAAGATTCTCTCCCCAAGCAGATGTATCCTGAAGGATCGTTGTCCCCCCAGCTGAGTCATACACTGAAGTGTGCGTTCAAAGTGCAGTTCTCGTAGCAAACTATCTGCAAGTATGCAACACTCGATAGTACAGACTGAAGTCTCCAGGAGAATTGAAATTCCCCACAAGGTTGTACTCTCCCCTGTAAGCAGGATGATTCTTTCTTTCCCAGCCGAGTTTGCAGTTCCCCAAAAGAGCCGAGTCCTTAGAAGCCGTTGAGGCCATGATTGGTGCTCCCCAGTAGAGTGTTGAATAGTTGATGTTGTATTTCCCCACCGGAGTCGTTATCTCCAGGAAAGTTTTGTTGCGAATGCCGTGCAGTTTATTTCTGCGATTGATATCATTTCCTCGATAGTTTGTGGTTTGAATACCTGGTTGAGCGGGTTCAGGTTCTTGTTGAACTTTGTTCCCCTGCAGCAGTCGACTGAAGTTCGTTTCCCCAGGCGGAATCCAATTGAGATTGGTGTGACTTCTTCTCCTCGGTGGGATGATTCCTTCCTCCACCAGAGTGGTTCTTTCTCCTTGACAGGAGGATTTTCCCTTCAGCATTTATTTTGCTGATGGGGTCATAACATCTTGCATGATTGCATAGCATTTACCCTAAAAATCCGTAGCATTTCCACCGTGTGGAGCATTGCGCCATAGTCAAACATATGCATATGAAACATGAGTTAGGTCGTTACTATTCTTGTTTTGCAGGTGTTCCTCCGCAGAATGTTTGCTTAAGGTGATTCTTAGAATCCCCGGTGAAGTCGCAAGAGAGGGTTGCTCAAGTTGATGCTTAGAGTCCCCGGCAGAGTGTTCGCGCAGGATGATTCCTGAAATCTCCGGCAGAGTTATTGGTTCGGGATGATTCTTGAAGTCCCCGGCGGAATTATTTGTCCAAGATGATTCTTGTAGTCCTCAGCAGAGCTGATTCACCCAGAATGATTTCCGGATCCCCGAAGCAGAGTTACTTGATAGTTCTCCAAAATCTCCAGCAGGTCTTAAACATAGAAGTTGAAATTTCCTTGAAGACTTGATGATTGAAGTCCGGCAGCGGTGCCAAAACCCCAGACTTATTGATGAAGTCTAACTGCGATGTCAAAGCAGTTCTCCCAGCTGACGTGGAGTGCCTAACGGAAAAAGAATGAATATCCTTATTGGTCCGTGACTAAGGATCCCATTTCTTGACTTACCGATGAAGTCCAACTACGAGGTCGAAGTAGTTCTCCTAGCTGACGCGGGGTACCTGACGGCAGAAGAATAGATATCCCTATTGGGTTCATGATTAATTGAGGATTCTGTTTCCGACTTACTGACGAAGTCCGGCTGACGCCCGAAAATTTCTTTGAATGCCCGACGACATAATTAACTTGATTGTTTAAAAGTTCCTAATAACCTGATGAGTCCCGAGGAATCCTTCTGCTGCAATGCCGCAGAATGCCTGACGGCAATATCAGTTATGTATCTCCGGTTACCGAGTGACCACTGATCCCTTGATGACTTGAGGAAGAAGCTGCAGCGAAATCTGATAATCATCCCGACGGAGATGTGAGAGTAGCCTTTCACCAGTTACCGAGCAACCGGTGACCCCTTATTGACTTACTGATGAAGTCAGACAAAGATGTTGTCGACGTTCCTAGCGACATGATAAGTCCATAGGTGACGATAAGAAATTCTTCTGCAGTGACGCAGAATGCCTGACGGCATGATCAACCATCCATTACCAGTTACCGTGTAACCGGTGACCCCTTGATGACATGAGGACGAAGATCTACAACAAAATCAGATGATCATCCTGACTGAGATTTGAGATTAGACCTTTCACCGGTTACCGTGTGACCAATTCCCCAGCAGAGTTGTCGTGCAACTGTCATGCTCAGTTTCGAAGATGTTCCTACCAATCAAAGTACCGTTTACCTGTGCGGTTGGCCGAACGCCCGTTTCCGTGTAACCAGTGATCCCTCGATGATTTGAGGACGCAATGATATCAGATAAATCAGAGAATAATCCTGACGGAGATTCAGATCAGTATTTCTCCAGCTAGTTGTCGTGCAGCTATTATTTCAGTTTCCGAAGATTTGTCCCCATCAGAGTACCGTGTACTTGTGTAGTTGGCAAATTTTCGGGTTTGTTGGTATTCAACCGTCTCTTACCTTGATTGTTTGAGATTCATTCGCTTCTCACCCAGTCAGGTCCAAGCCGTTTGAATAGGGGAAGCTGTTGCACCCCAAAATTTGCCCAACATTTCTTTACCTAGCTTATGTTTCATTTCATTCACATTAGCATTATCATTTGCATTCCATTGACATGTATGCAGGAGATCAAGAGGTATGATTACCAACCAAGAGCTATACAAGACTATGAAGCTAGCTAAGAGGGTTATTCAGGTGTATAAGGGTTGATATCCTTGTCAAAGAAAGTAAAAGATCCTCAGAGAGAGTGGTTGAAACCAAGAGTGTGTGTCTCCTAACTTGAGAGTTGTGGGAAGCCATCATATGATTTAAAGCCATGAAGTTGGACTGGAGGTCTTGAGAGAGCTCATGAGAAGTGTTGAAGATCACTTTGAGGCCTAGATAGGTCATTGTGCAAGATTAAGAAGGCTCAGCCATGAGTGGAGCAGCTAGGGTTTGACTGGGTCAACCCTAAGTCAACTGGTGATTTGAAGAAGGTTGAGACCTAATTCAAGAGCCATGTGATCATGTATTGATACATTGAGATGTTATAAGGATGATTCCAAGGTTAACCCATCATGATTGAAGAGTCTGAGAAGTTTCAAGCTAGGGTTTCTAAGACTTGACAGTGTAAAATCCCCTAGTTTAACCCCTGACTTCAAAGCAATTTAACTCAAAATGTGATTGTCATCTCATCTTGACCCCAACATGATTGTTGTAGATCATGAGATTAGCTTTAACTTGAGTGCTAGGAGTCGTTGATAAGATTTGTAGAACTCAAGTTATGGTTTTGGCAAGTTACAAGTCATCTGAGGTATGTGAATTTGGAGCTTGAAAGTTACCCAACTTGCATGACACTTTTGCCCTAGAAGGATGGTTCCTATGAACTTTTGGTCAACATGAATGTTGTTCCCTATTCTCTTAGATTTCTAAAGAGTACTAGAAGTCCATGATTGGATGTGTAGAACTCAAGTTATGGCTTTGACAAGTCAAGGGTATTTTGGGTATTTGTGATTACAGGTCATTTGTGATCATAGGTCATTTTCACCAACTTAGAGGCCTCAAATGAAATTTTGTTCAACTTGAGAGTTGCTCAAAATGGGGTTTTAACCTTGTCCATGCATAAAGGAGGCATTGAAATGGCTCAAGGAGAGATGTGGTTCAAGGAATTTTGAAAAAAGAAAGAATTAAAGGGATTAAATGACCCAAAATTGAAATAAATCATTTTGTGTCCAAATGAAGCAAAATAATAGGTCATTTTGATTGGAAAAATCATTTCAGAAACAATGGCAATGTTAGAATTTTGATTTGAGGTCAAATTCATGCACTTCCATTTCATTTCTTCATGATGAAGCAACATAATCAACATGAACCTTTGGCTTGCAAACAAGGAAGTGAACTTAACAAACTAATTCAATATCTCATGAGAAGTTGAATGCAAGAAAATTCAGGCCAGAACAGAGCTAAAATCGTGAGTTCCATGGATGACATTTTGGTGAGAATTTGAAAATCCAATTTCTCATTTGGAAGCTTAGAGAACTCTCTAGATGATTCTAATGAGTTCTATATAAGCATTATAATGAGTTCAGTGCATTTTTTGGAGAAGATTGAGCCCTGAAGCAGAGAGTGAGATTGAAGTTTCACCATTGCAAGTTGGAATCGGTTTCTGAGTTCAAGGAAAAGTGAAGGTTGCATTAGCTTCAGAGGAAGATTTAGAGTGAGTCTGGATCATATTGGAGGCTGAATCGTGCAAGAACCATCTCTGTTGAAAGCTCAAAGTCAGGTTGGTGAATTTCTTGATTATGCATGATTTAGGCAGTGTTATCTAGAAATTCATAGGTGGTTAGGATCAGGATGAAGTGTAGTTGGATTTAGGATGATCAATTGCATGATTAGAGACAATTTAGGTTGGACGCCATTTTCAGTTGAGATTGATATCTCAAGATTCAGGCGTTTTGAGGATGAATTAATGGTATGGTTGAATTGCTGGTGAAATTCTGGTCAAGAATCATTCAGGAATCGTGGGAAATGGTTAAGTGTAGAGGAAGTTAGGGTTGCACAGGGGTGACTGGAGAAGTCACCGGCGACGGCCTTGCTGCGCGCGCAGGTTTGATGCTTGCAGAGATTCAAATTGGAGAAGAGATAATCTCCTCCATCCGTTTGTATGGAAAACTTGACTTGGTCCCTTCATCCTAGTGCTCTCATTGAGCCATGTAAGCTGGCCCCTCAACGCAGCGTTTAATTTAAGTTGGAAACTCAGGCTTTTGATTTTCGCTATGTGAACCAAGAACGCGTTGGTTCGAATCCTGGCATGTACACTTTTTCTTTTGATTAATTTGAACTGAAGTGAGCTGAATGAATTCAGGCGCATGGGCCTTCACATTAGTTGCTATCAACACCTCACTCTGGGCCCAACCCACATTTTGAACTGGTTATAATTGCTATTTACCACGCTGGTTTGATTAATTTCTTATGTTTTCTTTATTTTTATCATTTCATATGGTTTAGAGAATAATTCACAAAAAATAGGAAAATAATCCAAATTGATCCAAGTTTTTTCCCCTTACTCATGAATAAGTCTAGAATTTTATTGAATAAAAATATTAGGAATTCAGGCATTTGTGATTTTATGTGCATTTTTTACATTTTAATTGATATTAAAATCCTTATGGTTGATACCTTGTTTTGCTGATTTTTGTGTGAGCAATTGGTGATGATTCTTGAGCTAATTTTTTGTGTGTAGCTAGTTTAGATATTCATGCTCCCCATAGATTTTTCTCACATTTTTGTGATGAAATTAGATGTTGGTTTAAGTTGAAACTTTAGGTGCTCTAGTTTTAGGGTTTAAGCTTAGTACCTTGTGATTTAGGATTTATTTTTAGGGCTTTGTGGATGATTCAACCCCTGGATTTTGTATGGTGGATTCATGATTGACTTAGGTTCCCATAGTTATTTTTGTAGTAATTTACAATTAGTTTTAGTATTTTAGTTAGGATTAACTTTAGTACTAGGTTTTAGGTGATCCTAACTTGTTAGTTCAACTAGAATGATTTCTTTAGTTCCCTTAGATTAGGGTTTTGATTCTCTTGATCTTGGCTGATGTTGAAGACATGTGTGGGCTACTGAGGAATGCATGATGGAGCTTGGACTTGAAGTTTGCTCTTCCTTTGGAGTAGTTTTGTTTAGGTATTAGGATCAAGGTTTGCAAGTAGAGCTTCTAGATAGTTTCTCTTCTCTCATAAACATGGAAGGTGTTGATCACTTCCATTCTTCGCTATGATATAAGGTCCCTTTGTGAAGGCCGCATCCCTCCTTTGGTAGGATGTGTGGCTCTTCACAAGTTGGTAGAACCTTTGAGGGTTCCTTTCTCTGATAATGGAACGTTTAGTGGTGACCTTTGGTCTTCACTCTGCTGTCCACTATCCAAACCTTGCTCTTGTTAGATGAATCTTTCTCCCTTGCTAGAGGATGGAGTTCCTTGTTAGAATATTGAAGAGGCTAGAGGTTGCTGCTTCCCTATGTATGAGGACTGCCTTGGAGCTGAAGCCTGAAGACCAAGAAGAACAAGTTGACACTTGTGAAGGAGATCCTGTTGAGATCAAATGAAGAGCTGAAGCTTGAAGTTGGAGAACAAGTTGATACTCGTGTTTGCACTACAAGAAAAAAGGAGATTTACGACACTTGAGTTGCGACAGTTATAACAAAACCATCCTTATTCCTGGATTGCGACGGTTGTCACGACAGTTAGGGTCAACCGTCGTAGATTTTTTGCGACAGTTATCAAAAAAACCGTCCTTATTCCTGGACTACGACAGTTCTCACGGCGGTTTGAGCCAACCGTCGCAAATTTTTTAGGCATGTTGTATAAAATAATGCGACAGTTACCAAAGAACCGTCCTCTTTCCACAATCGCGATAGTTAAGGCGAACTGTCGCAATTACTTTAGCCAATCATAATCAATACTTTTTTTATTCATTTAATTTTCCATTTTTTTCTTTCATTTTTATTTTCTAACCTTTTCAATTTTATTAATTAATTTAGTAAATAATTATTATAATTATTATAATTTTCATGACAATGTAGCTTAATATTTTTGTCTAAAATAATAGTAAAATATTTTCTGTTTTATTATATAAATAGTTAAACTTTATTAAAATTAATTTTGGTAACAATGTTAATATATTTATACTTATTATAAAATTAGAATGATATTTTTAATCTCTATTTGTTCTATTTTATTAATTATTTTTAATGTGAATTGTGAAATTTTTTAATTTTAAATTAAATTTTAATAATTAATCTAAATTTATTAAAGAAAATATTAGTTTTACTTAATATATTTTTTTTTTTTTGTGAAATTAAAAAATATAATTTTATATATTTTAGTAAAAATTAAATTAAAAATATCAAAAATTTACTATATATCAAAATTTAATAAACTCAAAATTTTAAAAATAGTTTTTATAGTAAAAGTTAAACACAAAATTAAACTATATATACTCTTAATATTATAAAATAAAAAATAAACAAAACATTTTAATAACATGCATTTATTAAAGAGAAATAAAAAAATTAATTAAATAAAACTGCATATGTGGATTGTGGATCTACCGTCGTTACATGTTCAAAATTTGCAAAAACTTCACTTCCCTCACAACCGCGACGGTGCCGTCATCTAAAATTTCATCTTCCTGCTAAAACTTAGAATTCATTCTCCTTGTATGTGTCTTTTTTTCTTCTTTCTAAGAAATCTCCGCTCACACCATTGGAGAAAGAGGGAAACAATTCTGTGTTTTCAGCACTCTCGCCGTCATTGCAAATCACCGTCAAAGCAACCATCATCAATTTGAATCTGAACAAGTTTGTCTTCTCAAACCCTAAATTACTTTTCAAACCTTGAATCAGATCCATGTTTGGATTTTACTCTGCATTTTGTATTCAATTGGTTTGGATTTTAATCATTATGTGTTTGATTTCTCTGTTTTAGAGTTAAGTTTGAGTAAGAAAATGAATTATTTATCTGTGTGGACGTGTTATGTGGAGTTTCTTGATGTTGAAGGATTGCGGTTGCAAATTCATATTGTTAATTCAATGGTTTTGTCCTGAGTTGGTGTCGGGCTTGGTTTTGTTTCTGGTGATCGTGTTTGGCTGCGGCAGTTGCTTTCTCTATTGGGCTTGTTGTTTGATTTGGAGTCCTTGCCTTGTTTAAGAGTTTAAACTTGTAGCTTGATTTTTGATACATTGTTTATAATTCAGAATAGGCTTCAAAATATACCTTGTAATTTAAATCGAAATATCGGGTTGTATTATTTTAGACTAGATCTTCTATATAATTTTTTTGAGAAAGATTTCAACTACATCACAATGTTGTAATTCACAAGCAAAAATAGTCTTTACAAATTCATAAAAATTCCTCAATTCATCTCATCATTTAATCTATGCTGCTCTTTTGAGAATCATACTTCTGCAATATACAAGTCCTTGAATTCATAACTGCAACTCACTCATAACTGCAACTCACTCATACAAGGTTGTGTTATTTTAGACTAGATCTTCTTTCTCATTTTTTAAGAAAGATATATTTGTTCATAGTAGCCAAATTAGTGCAGAGATATATAAGTGGTAGAGTGAGTATCATTGATTTCAACTACATCACAGTGTTGTAATTCATAAGTTAAAATAGTCTTAACAAATTCATACAACTTCCTTAATTCATCTCATCATTTAACTGAATTAAGCAGGTGATGTAGTTGATTTCAACTTAATTCATATTAACTTCGAATGAAGCAGGTTAAGAGATGCTCAGGTACCAAGAATCTTCCTGAATCCTTTTTCTTCCTTTGCTCTGCAATTCCAACTTTCTTCTGCGTGCTTCTTCTTCTTTCACCTTATTTCTTCCTTCCGATTCTGTAGCAGAGGGGTTGTGAGGCACGGGAGAGTTTGTGAAATTGCTTGAATTGTTGTGGCTTATATGTAGCATATGCGTTGTGAGGCACAAGAGAGTTTGTGAAATTGCTTGTTTTGATGTCTGCTACTGCTGATATTTCAAGATTTAGGGACTAGTTTAGGGATCTTGGTAGAGGCGAATTAGTTGAAGTGCTTGCAATTCCTAGCTCAAATCAGCACATGGTTTTCCAGCGAAGTGTTTCATATGTTGACTAGGCATGTATATGTACTCTGATAATTTTCTTCTTTTTAGTTGAATAATGGCCCAATCCCAGTTGTGTACATCTTGTTTATGGTATACATATTGAATGGTCTTAAATTGTTTTGGGTTCCGATATATATGAACATTTGAAACACTCCTGATGTTTATGCTCACTTAACAGTGATTATGGTTCTAATCTTCTTTTCGCAGGTAGCTGAATCTCTTGGGATAAGTTCTGAAATAATGCATTCAAAATATTCTTCTTGTCTTGACCTTTCCAAAGCAGTAAATGCACATAAGTTTCGTAGTTGTATTGATCTTTTCGCAGGTAGCTGTATTGATCTTTTCTACGCTGACTTTGCCTTTATTCAGAAACCTGTAAATGCGAATTGTGATTTGACTTTTTGAATAGGTAAACGGGGACAACACAAGTTCTGGGGAACGAGAATGTTCAAATATGGCGACGTTGATGTTCTTCATTTCCTTCTATCAAATTTGACCTGGTATATGCATTTGCAAAGCAAAGACATTGTATACAAGTGGTTATAATTTATAATTGTTGTTTCTATCTGTGCTTCATACTGCTATCTTTGTGTCATGAATTTATTTTTGTTTGGCACTTATGACAGCTTCGATATTTTACGTGACACCCCGGGCTTAGTTCGAACAGAATTTCTGCACACGGTGTATTTCATGGCAGGAACACAGGTTAGGTTTATATGTTTATCAATGAAGTAGGCCTGTCAATTTCTCTGAAAATAATACTTATGTTTCTGCTGATGATTCTAACATGAGATCAAAGATGATCTCCAATCATTATGGAGATGATGCATCTTTTGGCTTGTTTGTATCTCATTCCAGACAATGTTACAGTAACAAAGCCAGAGTCAAATGTTATTGTAACCGAGCCAGAATCAAATAAATCTCTTCATGAAGACACACAAACTATTCAAAGCTTGGATGGTGATATTGTTGACCAGGGCTCTGTCTCTTCCAGTGCACATGAGTATAGGGGAGGATGATCTCCTTTCACAGCAGCTGGTCGTGTCCTCTGTACGTTGCAAACTGCTTAGGGAAAAATATGTTTTTGGTTCTGAACAGGTCAATATTATATAAATCATTAGGCCTTGTTCTTATGGTGTTGTTTGTGTTGTTTATTCATCATACCATAGATGCAAATTGCTTAGGGAAAAATATGTTTTTGGTTCTAAACAGGTAAATATCATATAAATCATTAGGCATTGTTCTTATGGTACTGTTTGTGTGTTTATTCATCATACCATAGATGCAAATTTCTTAGTGCAAAATATGTTTTTGGTTATGAACAAGTAAATATCATCTAAGTCATTCAGTGCAAATAATACTTACCTCGACATTCAGTGGCAGGCTTCAAATTCTCGGCATGAAACCAGGATCCATGTTGTTAGCCTATTGAAGTAGTTACTCAAGTAAAATTGTAGGATTTATAATTGTTCCTTTACCGATGTTGTTAAGAATTTTTTGCAGCTTAATGATTCAAGGATACAAATATGTTATCATCTTAAATTATTTTGACCTTTTGATTAGGGCTGGAAGTAAGGCCAAGTCCATGAAAGATTTTATAGCTTCATCAGGAAGCTCTTCACCTGCCAGAGAGAGGGTAGGCTTAAGTCTCTCTGCAGTTAAGGCTTTAGTGTTGCGAGAAAAGGAGGATAAACTTACCTCTGAGTTTAGTAGCGATGAGAAAGTTGTGCGTTTGATCAACTCTCTTTTTGATCCAGGTATGTGCATTTTAGGAAGGCTTGGTGACAATGTAACTGCACCAAACAACCTTTTCATGCTTATACTTTTCCTTTGACGTATTTTCCTGTGATGATCTTTCACTTTCATTGTAATATTTGCAAGATATTCGCAGAGGGAGATTTCCTTAGAAGGAAGATCAATTCAAGTTCAGAGGAAAGTGACCTAACATCTTTGCCAAGAGATATTCACGGTGCTCCTGCTGAAAGTCTTGAAAGAAAAGATATAAATGCTATGTCAACTCTGGTCTAGAATTTGTAACTTGAACTTAACTTTGATTTATAATGCTACTCCTTAGTTTTCCTTCTTTAGTAATGGCTGAAGAATATTTTTTTTATTTACTGATACAGCTGAGAAAATTTTGGTCTAAAGAACAGTATTTACCTGGAGTCCCCCAGAACGAGATTCCAGATCTGAAAACATGTCTTCTGTATCAACAATTTCAAGTAATTAATTGTTGTATTTCTCGGAAGAGGCTCCGTTTCATTGCAACTGAATCTCTAGAATCTATGATGATGCAAGCTAGTTCAAACATTAAAGAATCAGCCAATGATGATGGAGCTCCCGGTCTTATATGCTAGATTAAATATCGGGGAGCGTGTTCTTCGACTTGGTGCTGATTGCTGGTCTAGTGATTTGACATTGTTGGAAACTGGCGAGCCCGTGTACTCTCCTATCACCCAGGTTTGATATATTCATTTATTGTTCTCTATAATTTCTATTTCATCTTGTTATTATACTTGAGATATTTGTGATTATTTCATATAGGAAGGACCTTTGCTTACAGAAGATATAATCAGAGAAACAGAGGAGTTTGTGCTGCGGACTGGGAGGTCTGTAGAACAACTAAGATTCATCTTTGACCCAGTTTGTTACCTTATATTATATATCTGTTTTCATGTTTTCCTTGTACAAATCCCAATTCACTGTTTTATGTCACAAATCTTCTGACCGAGTCATCAACCTCATCTTGCTTTTTAATTAAATATGCCTTTTGAATTGTTTGACTTGATCTAAACCTATCACCTGTTGACTTACATCTATTACTTCCAGTACCAATGTCTGGGAATCTAAATATATGGAATGTGTTTACTTAGATCTGTTTAAAATAATTTATATAAATTGAATTAACGAACTAGTTGGTTAATATAATGTTCACCTAATGGTATTTTGAAATTTGTTGATGATCGTGTGTCGGTTTCTCATGTGACTAGTATTGCAAATGCTGAGTTCATTTGACTGCAGATATGCATCCATTATGTAGTACCTTATTTTAAGCATCAACTATGCATTTCTTGATTACTGACTTACTTTTTGTGGTCAGTGTTGGGGCTGGCTGCTCGCGACTTCTCTCAGATATGCAGGCTTTCAAGGTCAGGCTCTGCCTTGAAGTGAACTTTTTGTTTCCATTATTAATGCTTCTAAGCTCTAACTCTTTTTAATATGCCTAATTTTCTGTTTTGAGTTCGTTCTGTTTTTCATCATATTTTAGGCAGCGAATCCTGGATGTATTTTGGAGGATTTTGTAAGATGGCACTCACCTCCTGATTGGACAGACAATGAGGCTTGTATTGAGGATAGTGATGTTTTTGACAGTGGCGAGTCATTGTCGATCAGAGGTCAGCTAAGTCGGTGTATGCAAAAAGAAGGTCTGCTATTGGTCTTTTTATCCTATATTGATGCTTAAAATCTGCTGCTATACAGTTTCTTGTTTTTATTTTTATGTTATTGGATCATCAACATTTGATACAATAGTGAATTTTATCTGCTTGAAGCAAATATAGATTATTCAATGTATCTTGTCACCAATCTTGAGAAAATTTTGCTCTATGGTTATAAATTTTGCCACCATTTAGTTTTGTGGCTTTGATCTACAAAGTGGTTGTAGTTTGGTGAGTTGTTAGGAAGGTACCATGGAGCATTACACTATATAAAGCATGGATGGTTTTATGCAGGCTGATGGAATAGCTCTTGTGGTTAACTGCTAGGATTAGGCTTTAGAACGTCTGAGGAAGGTATTTTTAGGCTTTAGAACTACTAGGATTTAGGCTGAGGTAGGTATTTTTGATATTGAACTTATAATTAATAATTTCAAAGGGGATACTATCATGTAATGGTTGGAATTTTGGCCGTGTGACTAAGAGGTCACAAATATGAGTTGTTAGTTTTAGAAACAACCTCTTGCATATGTAAAGTAGGTAGGGTTACCTACAATAGACTTAGTCACAATGGGCTCACCTCTTTCCTGACCTCTGCTACAACAGGGGATCATAGCACTAAGTTGTTTTGTCATTGATATTGGAGTTTCGTATTCCCAACTGCATTGTGCAAACCATGGGTTTGAAAGTCTTTGCTTCTTATGTGTGACGTCTATATCTTTATGGCATTTATATAAAAAATATATATTGCCTAAATTGAATATCATATAACATATATGGTAAAGCATATGCAGATAACTGAATTTAGATTGTTGCTTAGTTTTATTGTAGCACAATCTGTAAGAAACATGGCATTGTTGAGCACTTAAGTTGTTTTGATTCCATATCAGATTTTGTTTCTTCTGAATTTCATTAGATGTTGATGATAGGTAATTTGTGGCTAACATCTAAACCGGCTGTTAAGCAGGCACTTCTCTTCGATGAGGATTTGGCAGTGTAAGTGAATAATCAAATTTTGTATTTATATTCTTCCCTAATATCATTCTTGAATTTCATTTTGCATTCTTTTATAGAGAGGGCATACTCAATGCATTTGAAGACATCCATCCTTTAGAGAGGGCATTCTAATGTTTACAGAAACAAAAAAGGGATGTGACCAAGTTACAAAGCAGTTGAGAATGAATGGATGGCCAGCATTATCTATCCATGGTGATAAAAACCAGTCTGAAAGGGACTGGGTTTTGGCTGAATTTAAGAGTGGCAGAAGTCCAATAATGACTGCCACTGATTATTCACCACTGCTAGAAACTTCCTACCAAATGAGGTTTTTTGTGAATTTAGAACCAATGGTGGAATTTTAATAAAGTTTGTAGCCTCTAAGATATTGGAAGCTTTGAATTTAAGCATCTTAATTGTTCTGTATAGAGTAAATATGAAGGTTTGTTTAGTTTCTGCATAGTTCATGTGTGACTAAACTATTTCTTGATATGGTATACATCTTATACAGGGGTATGTAACCATGCTTTCCACTTCCATTGCATCAGTAGATGGCTCAAGACTCGTCAAGTGTGTCCTTTAGGTATGCATAATTTCTTTCATATCTCCTATATAATGTTTGACCAACATGGATAGAAGTGCATTTCTTAATGTATTTATTTTCTGCTATGATACAGACAACAACGAGTGGGAGTTTCAGAAATACGGCCACTAAATCCTTGACATGGTGGAGCAGCATCTGAGTTGCCCATCCTAGCTTTTGGAAAAATTGCAGCTGTATGTTATTTTCTTTTTCTTGTTAATTGGAATTTTGCAGGTAGAGACATGGGAAATGGAATAATTGTTGGATGTCTTATTGTTTCAACTGATTTTGTGTCTCTTTTGAGAATGAATCATCAAATTTGTTGAATGAATGTGTTATTACATATATGCTTCCTTTTCTCACATTAGGTGTAAAGTCATTATCTGTTGATATTAATCTGTTGTCATTAGAAATATTGAAGTTTTAATACACTTTTTGTTTTGATAGTTACCTGTAACTGATTTGTTCGTTGACTTGTGCTAGTCTTGAGCCCAACCTCGAAAAATAGTGGTCGAGGTTCTTAAAGCTTTGCAAGGACTGAATGTCTGTTGGAAAAAAATTGGACACTATAATATGAAGTGCAGATGGGTCGTCGGCATCGCTGGTCATCAGGGAGGAATGGTGAACAATTTTGTGCTTAATAATAATTTCCTTGGAAATGTCGGCATTATTGAGAGTGAAGCCGTTCCAAAATCAAGTGTAGTCAAGTTTGAATTGTAGCTAGTTATCCTGATAACCCTAATCTATGATTTATTTTAGATTTAAATTAATTGTTTAATTACCTGTTTAACAACTTTTTCATTGTTATTCACTGATGCTCGCAAGAGATAGAAAACTCTTAGCTAAATATTAGTAGTTTGAAGCCAATGTTTAAGGGTCTCTAAATTATTATTTTTCCTCATTCTTCTTTTCACAACTTGAGTGTGGAATAGGCTATGATGGCTTCAGATTCTGGGTGATCGACGATCCCAAGACTCCCTCTTTTTCCTGCTGTTTCACTGTTGAACTTGGAAGTTTTGGCTTTAAAGCTGAAGCTGTAGGAGGCTCCTCCTCTTTTAGACAAAGAAGACTCCTTTAATTGGTTGGGGTCTGCTATTGGTGGATTTTTTGTAATTGATATGAGATCAGCAGTGAAACAGATATGAGATCATTTTCCAGTATTGCATAGAAGGTGTGACAGAGGAGATTCAATAGATTTTTTAAAAAAAATATTTGCAAATTGCGGCGGTTCATACCGCCACAATATACCATAGTTTTTTTAAAAAAATATTTGAAAATTACGACGGTTCAAACCGCCACAATATACAATAGTTTTTTTAAAAAAAATTTGCAAATTGCGGCGGTTCAAACCGCCACAACATACGACGTTTGTACGGTTTGTACGACGGCTTTCACGACAGTTATCATTGCCAATTTATGTCAGTTCCAACCAGTCGTGAAATAGAGTTCACGACAGTTTTAAACCGTCATAATCAACAATGAAAATAAAAATCAAAAGGCTAGTAACGACGGTCTTTAATCGTCGCTATCTCCAGTTTAGGACAGTTCAAGCCCGTCGTGAAATATAACGACGGTTGTGTGTGACCGTTTTTTCAACTGTCGCTAAACAGCCTGGGGACACACGTTTCTGCGACGGTACTACTACCGTCATAGAATGTAATTGGTGGTGGTTTTAACCGTCGTAACCTGCCAAAATAGCCGTCGCAATCCATCGTTTTTCTTGTAGTGTTGGTGCATTGAAAGCTTGAAGAAGCAAGTTGATATTTTCTATTGAAGAGAAAAGCTTTGAAGAACAGTTGAAGACTGACGACTGAACTGTTGTCAGAGGATTGCTTTGCTGTGGAAGTTGTTGATCTGCTTTCCTTCCTGTCTGTTTTCTTTTTATGCAACTGTATTGATGTGACTTGTTTGATTTGCTTGATGCATTAGAATAAGTTCATATTTAGATAGATTTAAGCTAGGAGCATGATTGCACTAGAGGTTGAGTTGCTCCCTCTGCTTGTATTTTTACTGTATGGCTTTGCTTGCGGGTATTCGGTAGAGCCCTGCTCCCTTGCCTATGTGGTTTGTGAGTTGCTTGATGGCATTTTATTTCTTCTTTATGATTGCAGTTATTCATATCTGGCTTGAGGTTGAGATGAGCTTGTGGAGGCTGAAGCCCCACACACATTTCCTCCGTCACTTGCATTGCATGCATTTTACAGCCGTTTACTGTTTATTGTTTAAGCTGATGCTTTATCTGTTTCAGTTTATCATTGACATGATCCGCTAGTGTTGCACCCCAAAATTTCCTCAACATTTCTTTACCTAGCTTATGTTTAATTTGATTCACATTAGCATTATCATTTGCATTTCATTGACATGTATGCAGGAGATCAAGAGGTATGATTACCAATTAAGAGATATACAAGAGTTTGAAGCTAGCTCAGAAGGTTATTCAAGGGTTGATATCCTTGTCAGAGAAGTTAAAGGATTCTCAGAGTGAGTGGTTGAAACCAAGGCTGTGTGCCTCCTAACTTGAGAGTTGTGGGAGCTCCTCAGATGATTCTGAAGCCAAGAATGTGGACTTGAAGCCTTGAGAGAGCTTATGAGATGTCTTGAAAGCCATCATGAAGCTTAGACAGGTCATTATGCAAGAATAAGAAGCCTCAGCCATGATTGGTACAGCTAGGGTTTGATTGGGTCAACCCTAAGTCAACTGAAGACTTGGAGGAAGTTGAGACCTAATCCAAGAGCCATGTGATCATGGATTGATGCATTGAGATGCTATAAGAATGATTCCAAGGTCAACTCATCATGATTGAAGAGTTTGAGAAGTTTCAAGCTAGGGTTTCTAAGGCTTGACAGTGTAAAATCCCCTAGTTTGACCCCTATCTTCAAGCAAGTTTAGCTCAAGATGTGGTTGTTATCTCATCTTGCCCCCAACATGAATGTTGTAAGGCATGATCTTAGATTTTATTTGAGTACTAGAAGTCCTTGATAGGATTTGTAGAACTCAAGTTATGACTTTGACAAGTTACAGGTCATCTGAGGTATGTGAATTTGGGAGCTTGAAAGTTGTCCAACTTGCATGAAACTTTTGCCCTAGAAGGATGATTCCTATGAACTTTTGGTCAACATGAATGTTGTTCCTTATCCTCTTATCTTTCTAGAGAGTACTAGAAGTCCTTGATAGGATTTGTAGAACTCAAGTTATGGCTGTGACAAGTCAAGGGCATTTTGGTCATTTGGAGATTATAGGTCATTTCAAGCATAAGGCCATAACTCCCATTTCCAAGCTTCAAATGGGAAAATGTTCAACATCAAACTTGTTCAAAATGATGTTTTAAGGCTATTCAAGAGGTCATCAGATGATGAAATTGCTTGTAGCTCAAAGTTACAAAAATGACCTAAAATAAGGGTATAAGTTAAATGAACCAAAGTTGGAAATTGATATTTTTGATCTACATATCCAAACAAAGGCATGTAATAGGTTATTTTGATTCTAAAAAGAATTTTAAGAACATTGGTTTAGCCACATTTTTGAATTGAAGTTTAATTTGTGGACTTGCTTTGAAAAGTAGTTACTTACATCATATGTAACATTTGCCAAACCTAAATTCAAGGCATAATCAAGGTACCTTGCAAGCCAAACACTTTCAAAATGTCATGAGGGGAGAAATTGGAAGGAATTGAGAGTGATTTCAAGCTGTTAGTAGAACTATGCATACCATGAAATGTGATTGAAATTCTCATGACATGAGAGATTGAACTTCTCATTAGAAGGATCTAGAGGTTTCTAGATCATCCACACATGGTCTATATATTAAGTAGAGGTGATCTAAGGCCAAGGTTGGTGATGATTGAAGGAGAGAGCAGAGATTGAGTTTGGAAAATTCTTGCTTGCAACTGAATTCGGTTACATCATTTCACTCACTTTCCATCCATTTTCTTGATTGCAATCTCTTCCATGGATGCTAGGGATTGATTCCAGATCATAATCAAGGGAAATTCGTGGCTGATTGGTGTTCTTGAGCTCAGATTTTTCCACCTGCAACTCAGATTCGAATCCTAGAATTGAAGCCATTTCAATCAATTCTATTGCATACAGAAACTTGGAAGTGATTTACTGAAGGAATCTGGAGCATTTGAGGGCTTGATTTGAGGTCTTGCTACTTCTGTGCACGCAAAATTTCCAGGTTGGTAACCTTCAATCTCTGGCTTGTTTTAGTTAGAATTAAGAGGAATTAGGATGTTAGATGCATTGTAGAATGGTGTAGGAAGGATTTCAGATCATTGATTTGAGAATTAGTGACCAATTAGGGATGTTACCATTTTCGGTTGAGAGTTGGTTCTTGCGAATCTTGAGGATTTAGGTTGAATTAATGGTATGAGTGAGTTCCTTCTGAAATTTGGGACATGTTTCATTAAGGGATCGTGGCCAATGGTGGACTCTATGGCAAACTAGGGTTGTGAGAAGATGACCGGAGAAAGTCACCGACGGTGGTTTTGGGCGCGCAGGTGACCTGAGTTGCAGAGATTTGAAACGAGAAAGATGACTTGATAGCCATCAGATCAAGGTTGGACTTTGACTAGGAACCTCATCCAACGGCCACGCGTGCGTCTCATTTTGTGAAGTGGTCTGAATTAATTGAAACGATGCGTTTCATTAATCAGTGGTTTTTGGGCTTAAGGATCCATGCGCTACTCACACCCCCTTGTTGGGCCCAACCCTGAAATGAACTGCTTTTGCTTACTATCTGCACCGTGTGTTTATCATTTTAGTTTGATTGTCTTTATTTTTTTCATTATATTCATGGTTCTTGATAAAATCATAAAAAAATGGAAAAATAATTCAATTAACCCAATTATTTTTGCATTAGATTCATGATAGGGTTTAGTATTTTTTAGATAAAAAATATTTTTATTTCATGTATTTTCTGATTTTATGGGATTTGTTACATTTTAATTGATATTAAAATAATCATGTTTGATGCTTGATTTTGTGGAATTTGGTTTGATCATGTGATGATTATTTTGGCCTTCATTTTTTGTGAGTAGTTAGCATAGATATGCATGCTCCCCATAGATTTTTCTCACATTTTTGTGATGAACATAGGTGGTAGTTTAGGTTGAAACCTTTAGATGCTCCATTTTAGGGTTTATGGTTGATACCTTATGGTTTAGATTTTATTTGTAGGACTTGGTGGATGATTCAACCTATGATTTTTGTATGGTATATTCATGATTGAATTAGGGTCCCTTAGGAGTTTTTATAGGATTTTTCAATGAAGTTTACTATTTTTGTTTGATTTTAGTTTAGGTGCTAGCTTTAGATGATTCTGAGGCACCATTTCAACTAGATTAACTTCTTTAGTTCCCTTAGATTAGGGTTTTGCTTTGATTGCTCTTGGATGATGATGAAGACAAGTTGAAGATGCATTGGATTGCTTTAAGAGGCTTGGATTTGAAGATCTTCCCTTCTTTTGGTGTAGTTTTGATTAGGTATTAAGATTAGGGTTTTGTAGGCAGAGCTGCTAGATAGATTCTCTTCCTTCATAAACATGGAAGATGTTGATCACTTCCATTCTTCCCTATGATGTAAGGTACCCTTGTAAAGGCCTCATCCCTCCTTTGGTAGGATGTGTGGCTCTTTACAAGTTGGTAGAACCTTGGAGGGTCCCTTTCTCTGATGATAGGATGCATAGTGGTGACCTTTGGTCTTCACTCTGCTACCAATCATCTAAACTTTGCTCTTGATAGATGGATATTTCTCCCTTGTTAGAGGATGGAGTCCCTTACTTGAAGAAGATGGAATGATGGAATTGATACTTCTTTGTGTTTGTAGATTACCTTGAGAAGCTGAAGCTTATAGGTGAAGAAGACCAAGTTGATAAAGCAAAGAGAGCTGAAGCTTATAGATTAAGAGAACAAGTTGACACTTGTGAAGAAGACCAAGTTGATAAAGAAAAGAGAGCTGAAGCTTATAGATGAAGAGAACAAGTTGACACTTGTGAAGAGGATCAATTTAAGAATGAGTAAATAGCTGAGGCTTGAGGAATAAAGGATAAGTGGATACTTATGTTGATACACTGAGTCCCTGAAAGAACAAGTTGAGGCTTGTAGTTAGGAGTGGAGCCTGAAGGTGGAATTGACTGGAGAGTGAAGCTTGAAGAAGAAGGATCAGTTGATACTTATGTTTAGTAAGCTTGGAGAAACAAGTTGATACTTGCTATTGAAGATGATAGCCTTGAAAAGCTGTTGAAGACTGATGACTGGACTGCTGTCAAAGTTGGTTTAGTTGTAGGAGTGGTTGATCTGTTTTCTTTTCTGTACTTATGTGCCTTGTTTGACTTGCTTGATGCATTAGAATAAGTTCATATTTAGATTGACCTAAGCTAGGAGCATGATTGCACTAGAGGTTGAGTTGCTCCCTCTGATTGTATTTTTACTGTGTGGCTTTGCTTGCGGGTATTCGGTAGAGCCCTGCTCCCTTGCCTATGTGGTTTGAGTTTGCTTGATAGCATTTCATTTCCTCTGTATGATTGCAGTTACTCATTATTTTGCTTGATAGCATGTTATTTCTTCTGTATGATTGCAGTTATTCATATCTGGCTTGAGGTTGAGATGAGCTTGTGAAGGCTGCTGCCCCACACACATTTCCTCTCTCACTTGCATTGCATGCATTTTACAGTCGTTTATTGTATATCTGTTTACTGTTTAAGCTGATGCCTTATCTATTTCTATTTATCATTGACATGATCCCCTAGGAATCTCACTTCCTTTGATAAGGAAGTGATGATTAGAACTTTAGGTCGAAACCTATGCATAATAACTTCTAGGAGTTCCCTGTTTCAAACCCCAACCATAGGACGAATCCTTGGCATGACCACATTAGGACTTGATAGTCTCCCCTTAGTTGAGCCTGTTCTCTCTTCTCATCTCAAAACAAACTAAAAAACAGTGATAAAGGTTAACTGACGTCGTACGTTACGAGCCTTAAGCTATCTGAGAAAGGATTGTTGGAGAGTTTCTTTTCAACAGTCTGGATGTTTAGTATGGCACCCTTTGGGTGACATGCGACGCATTCATTCTCAGGTCATAGTCTCTAGTGCGATATTGGTTGCAAACACCATAAAAAACAGTTCTTCCATAAAAGACAGAAAACAAACTTCAAACCTTTTTGCCCCGTGGGCCCATAATTCAAAGGAAGCTTTTCTGAAGAAAAGAGTGTTGTTAACTCCTAGTTCTACCGCAAACAGGCTTTGTCCCTAACTGCTGGAACTGTTTGTTAACCCTACTCGATAAAACAGATGAATCTGAATCCCCGTAATCCGTATTAGCCCGAACTACGTAAGCTCTGATCTCTCAATCCTGTTGAGAGTACGTAGGCACAATACTGACGTATTGGCGAGCCACCTTCCCCCATCACCCGTAGTTAGTCGAACTACGTTGACTCTGATTTCTCATTCTCTGATGAGAATACATAGGCATAAAGTGCGACGCTTTGCCGAGTCATTTTCTTTTCTTTTTAGACCAGCCTTGATAGGTAGATAGATAAAACCAACCCGTCAGATAAACACAACAAGCGTGGATCCCGTCGAGTACGACGGACGTGATGGGTGCTAATACCTTCCCCTTGCGTAACCGACTCCCGAACCCAGACAACAGTTGCGATGACCTTGTCTTATACCTTTTCGTCAGGTTTTTCCGATCGTTTCCTTTCCTGTTCTGAGGGATAAATAACAAAAGGTGGCGACTCTTCTGTTTTGCCGGCACCTTATTTTCACGAAAGCGACAGCTGGCGACTCTGCTGGGGACTTGATAGTTTCCTAGGATCCAACGTCCCTTATGCGAGTCAGTGTGGGGATCCAACGTCCCCTGCGAAAGTCAATCCTAGCGCTTGTATGATTACTTGTTGGGTTGTGTTTGTTTATCACATTTTATTTCCCGCATTTTATTTTTCAGTATGATATGATTATCTATGCTGTTGGGGGAGGGGCATTCTGATGAGTGAAAAGCCAGACCCAGGCTTGAGTGTACCTAGCATTAGTTGTGGAAATTAGTGGGCGCGTGCTTGCTTTGCAGGCACTAGTGTCTCATGAAATCCACGCTCAGACGAGGTTCTCCCGGTTGACTTCTTTTTCAACCCTTTGGGTTGAGAGGGTTGTTGGTTTGGAGGATTGTCGACTCTGGGGACCGATCATTTGGGATTCAGCCAAGTGAGGCCGCTTCATGAGTCGGTGATGCCACACCTTCTGGGTATCGCATCACCCCTCTAGAATGTCTGTGACGCTGATGACCGCATAGGATGCCGAACTTGTGTCAGTTTAGGTCCATAGCTGTGAGTAGGGTTGGGTTTGTTGCAGGAAACCTTAACCTTCAAATTACCTGGTTTTCTTGATAGTGAATCAGTTTTGTCGGTGTCAGAGGTTCTCATCATCAGATGTATATGTTGTTCTTGACAGAGCAGGTTTATGGTTGGGATCAGAGGATCTCATCAGCAGATGTATGTTTGTTCTTGACAGAGCATAGTTTTAGTCCTGCATCAGAGGTCCTTATTATCAGATGTTTGTTCTTGACAAAACATGTTTTGGTCCTGAATCAGAGGTCCTTATTATCAGATATGGGTGTTCTTGACAGAGCAGATTTGTGGTCCGATACCAAGGTTTTCTTCTCATCAGAGATAATGGATGTTCTTGACAGAGCAGTATTGTGGTTTTGTTGATACAGAACCTTCATATCTTCAACAACCCAGTTGTCTAGATCTCCTGCTGCATGATTGCATTTTGCATCACTTTGCATACTCATTTGCATTTCATTAACGTGTGTCTGTGTTGTAGGTACCGTTTCCCCCGATTCAGGTTTTCTTGCCTTCTATTATGCTATCATGGGTTCTCTGAGGAAGACAGTGGCTTACAAGCTCCCTACTCCTGATGTTGCTCAGCTGACTAGTTTGATTGCTTTGGCAGATGATTCTGTGAGAGAGGAATTCAGAAAGTCTTACGGTAAATTACTCATTTTGGTTCGTAAACCCTCTGTGTTTGAGTTGAATGGGTTGCACGCCTTGCTACAGTTCTACGACCCTCCGTTGAGATGCTTTACTTTCCAGGATTTTGTTCTCGCACCCACACTAGAGGAGTATGTTGATTTGTTAGGTGCGCCTATCAAGAGTCAGATGCCCTTTGTTCATATGGATGTAGAGCCTAATCTGGCTAGTCTAGCTCCTTCACTTCACCTAGATGCCTCCGAGTTGGTCTTGTCTAGTTGGAACAGGGTTCCCGGTTTCTCCTTGCAGTTCTTAGTGGGAAAGGCTCAGCAGTGCGCCAAAGACGGATGCTGGGTTGTGTTCAATGCCATCCTCGCTCTATGCATATATGGCATCATTCTGTTCCCCAACATGCCCGACTTTGTAGACTTCGACGCCTTCCACATCTTTGCATCAAGGAATCCAGTCCCTACCTTGATAGGAGATGTCTACCATTTCGTCCACTACAAGAACGAGAACAGAAGGGGCAAGAATGTCTCGTGCTGTGTGCCCCTGCTCTATAGATGCCTTGATAGTCACCTACCCAAGAAGGGTCCCTTTGCTTCGTCTGCAGCCACAGCTGAGTGGTCCGAGCGCTTGATGAGTCTATCAGCGGAGGACGTTGCCTGGTTTGATAGAGATAGGTTGGGTGCTGAGATTATCTTCAGCTGTAGTGGGTTTCCGAATGTGCCTTTGATAGGTAGGAAGGGCTGTATCAACTATAATCCATCTCTGCTGGTCCGACAGTTTGCTTATGCTTTGAGAGCTCCGCCGAAGGATGAAGAGGTGCAGGAATCTCTGTACCTCACTGGTCTTCTAGAGGGGGATATGTTATCTAAGCTCCAGCGCGCTTGGAATGGTATTTGTAAGCGGGGAAAACCATTGCTGGGAAAGAGTAATAGTCAGGCCTACGCTCCATATGTGACTTGGATTAGAGCCAGAGCAGATGCTATAGGGATGTCGTTTCCTCCTGCCAAGCCAGAAATCCCTCTAGTGATTGAAGAGCCTACCACCGTGCCTATCCAGCAGCATAATCAGGTGTTAGCTGAGAGGGATGAGCTGAAGAAGGCAAACGAAGAATTGGAGAAAGAATTGGCTCAGCTCAGAAGCGAGAGAAGCGAAGCCGTTCATTCATTCAAGAGGCAGACCGAGCTGGTGAACCAGCTGGGGACAAATTTGACTAAGCAGATAGCTGAGCGCGAGCGCATGGGTCGAGACTTCAAGGTTGTCAATGATGTACAGGCCACTAAGAAGCAGCACTTGGATGAAGCGTACCGGAGGATTTCCAAGCTTAATCAGCATTGGAAGGCCACCCTAGCCAACAGGAAAGAACGGGAGGATAAGCTGAAGCAGCAGATCTCCAAGCTGAAAGCCTAGGTGAAGGCTAGTGAGAAGAGGTTTGATGAAGAAACCGCTCGCAGATATGCCGCTGAAGGCCGGCTCAACAAGGCTTTTGCTAACCTAAAGGAGCACAAACTGACGTTTGAATCCAAGAGGCAGAAGTTAGAATATTTTTTCGGCGAAGGAGCATGGGAAGATTCGGTTAAAGGTCTTCAATACACCATTATGCATAGAGAGTTACTCGTCGAAGGGTTGCTCACTCGGCCTGATCATCCAGAAATGAAGGGGTTGTTAGAAGAGTTTCGCGCCCATGGTCGTGCTTGACTATTTGTAATCCTTTTGTTTTGATCGTTGTTGTATGCTGACCATCACCAGGCTTGTTGGTCGAGGTCACGCTATTGATTCTGCTTGTACTCAGTGACATTGTGTACTGCCTTGATGGGCTTTCTTTATATATGAGATGTTATTTCCATGACTGGACTCGGACTTCTTATTATCAGCACTGGCACTCAGGCACTAGGATCGGGGATAACTTCCTAACACACAGACACACGTTTGCATTTGCATGAAGCATTTGCATAACGAGCACTTTGTCATTTTTCCTAACCCTTTGAAAATTTTCAGGTTGTTTCAGGTTGTTCCAGGATTGATCAGAGACCTATCCACCGCTATCCGACCAGAGCAAACCAAACCAGAGTTATGGAGCAAGTGCAAACTGATGTTCAGGAACTCCGCGAAAGGATGGACCGCTTCATGGAGCTCATGCAAGCGGTCGCCAATGGCCAGGATCAGCTCAGAACCCTAGTTCAGCCTCTGATTTCAAGGGTTGATAGCAATGGCGTACTCCATGGTGGGGCTGTCCTGACCCCTCCACCTGTTGAAACTCCTCAGAATAGCATCCCCGTGACCGGGGGGAATGGCAGTGCCAACGGCAATGTGATAGCTAATATGGGACCCAGTGGTAATACGACGGGCGTTGGTAATGGGAATTTTGAAGCTAACGTCAATGTTGGGCTGGGCAACGACAATGCAGGTGTTGGAAATCTGTTTGGGCCTCAGCCATGGTTAGAAGATCGTCAAGACGATGTGTTCTCTCAGAGAGGTGCTGAAGGTGAGCTGACTACTGAAGTACGGCTTAGGTTCAAGGCACTCGAGGACAAGATGAGGAATATCGAGAACCAGAACACCATGGGTGTTGATATGTCCAAGTTGGGACTGATCGCTGATTTCAAGGTGCCTCCCAAGTTCAAGGTACCTGACTTTGAAAAGTACAAGGGCACCACTTGCCCTCGCGTCCACCTGAGATCATACTACCGGAAAATGTTCGCTCATTCTGAGGACGAGAAGTTGCTGATGCACTTCTTTCAGGACAGTCTGTTCGGACCCTCCCTCGAATGGTACATGAGTCTGGAACCTGCCAGTGTGCTCACGTGGAAGGAACTTGCTGAAGCATTCGTGCACCACTACCAATATAACAGTGACTTGGCTCCGAATCGAGTCCAGCTGCAGAATATGTCACAAAGGAACAACGAAGGGTTCAAGGAGTACGCCCAGCGGTGGCGTGAATTGGCAGCCAGGGTTCAGCCGCCGATGGTTGAACGCGAGCTTGTGGAAATGTTCGTAGCCACCCTCCCAGGGGTTTACTATGAGAAATTAGTCAGCAGTATGTCTGGAACCTTCTCAGATCTCATTATCACAGGTGAGCACATTGAAAATGGGATCAAACTGGGGAAAATTCAAGGTGATTCATCCTCAGCTGGAGGAAGCAAGAAACCTTATGGTGGCAAAAGGAGGGAAGGAGAGACGAGCGCTGTGTCCAACGCTCGAAGGAAGGGTAAGGGCCCTCACCAGCAGGTGGCCAGTATAACTATCCCGGCAGTTCAACAACCCTAGCCACAGTAGCAGCAGCAGCAACAACCGAATCAACAAGGGTACAAAAAGTATCAGAACAGGGCACCTTTGTCGAGCCGTCACCTCGAGACACCGCCCATGTCCTACGCTCAACTATTGCAGACTTTGCTTCAGCTACAGTTGATCCAGAAGAGAACCCTGGCTCCCTTGACAGGGGCACATCCGCCAGGTTATGATGCGAATGCGACTTGCGAATTTCACTCAGGGGCACCAGGCCATACGATAGAAAATTGCAAAGCCTTCAAGCATAAGGTGCAGGATATGGTGGACGCTAAGATCATCAATTTCTCAGATAATGTGCCAAACGTCACGAAGAACCCCATGCCGAATCATAGGGGAGATGGAGTAAATGCCATCATTGAAGACGAGAGCTTGGATTTGCTGACTAACGTCAGAGATCTGAAGACACCGCTTAGCTTCGTTAAAACTAAGCTGATGAAAAGGGGTTTCTTTCCAGGTTGTGGAGAACTATGCATGGGCTGTGCGAAAAGTCCTGATGGATGTGAACAACTGAGAGAGGGGATTCAAAGTCTGATGACCGAGGGAATCCTGCAGTTTAGCCGAAGGGCCGAAAGTGGATCAGGAGAGGTAATGCTGAAGCAAGATGATGAGGTTGCCACCATCACCATCCCTCGCCGGACGATAACTATTTCTGCACCCAGGCCGCCCATGATTACCATCACCAAAGCTGGGCCGATACCGTTCGAAAGCACTAATGTTGTCCCATGGCATTATGGGGCAGAGGTCTACTGCAACGGACAGAAGTTGGAATTAGAACCATCAGGGTCATGTGCGGAGAACCTAGCGGGCGTTAGCGGAATTACTCGCAGCGGGAGAGTGTTTGCACCACCTGAGGTCGTGGTGGACAAAGCGGACAAAGCTGATGCAACTGATAAAGGGAAGAGTAAAGTCGTTGAAGAGATCCCCCGTGGGGTAGAAAAAGACTTACTCGTTAAAGACGCCGAGGAGTTTATGAGGTTGATTAAAAAGAGTGACTACAAGATCGTGGACCATCTCCATCAAACACCCTCGAAAATTTCCATCCTGAATCTGTTGCTGTGTTCTAAGGCACACCGCAATGCACTGCTGAAGGTGTTGAATGCCACGTATGTACCGCAGGAAATATCGGTAAACCAGTTGGAAGGGGTCGTAGCCCACGTGAATGCTGGAAATGGGTTAGGGTTCACTGGCCTGGAGCTGACGCCGAAGGGGAGGAACCACAATAGTGCTCTGCACATCTCGATAGAGTGTAGGGGAACGATTATGTCTCATGTGTTGGTGGACACAGGGTCATCGCTCAATGTCCTTCCGAAGAAAGCATTGATGAAGTTAGATACTCGTGGAGTGATTTGCACACCCAGTGATCTGGTTGTAAAGGCGTTCGATGGAACCAAACGTCATGTTTTCGGGGAAGTGACGTTGCCAATCCAAGTCAGGCCGGAAACATTCGAAGCGGTTTTTTACATTATGGACATCATGCCTACCTACAGCTGTCTCCTAGGCCGGCCATGGATCCACTCTGCTGGCGCCGTGACCTCCACGTTGCACCAGAAGCTCAAGTATGCTGTCGGCGGTAGCATCGTGACTGTATGTGGCGAGGAAGATATAATGGTGAGCCATTTGTCCTCCTTCAAGTATGTCGAGATGGATGGGGAAATCCACGAAACCCTATGTCAAGCGTTCGAAGTTGTTAAAGTCAAGAACGTAGCTCCTGCGATCACTGAAAATCCAGAGATGACTCTCTCTCCATTCAAGGAAGCCCGGGCCGTTGTTCAAGCCGGATCTACCCCAGGCTGGGGGCGAATTTTAGAGATACCTAACAAGCAAGACAAGTTTGGGTTGGGATACTCTCCTACGGCTGAAGCCTCCTCTTCTTCTAGTAGTGCGTCGTGAGGTAAAGGGCCGATCCAGTTTACCAGTGGTGGGGTGATATTTTAAAGTGTCAACGCAGTGTCTGAAGACGGCGAAGACAGTGACTGCGATCTAGACTCTTGGATCTAGCCAAGCAAGCCAGGCGAGAGCCTCAACAACTGGTCCGTCAAGGATATCATCCAAGTGGCAGGCAAAGAGATCCACATAGCAGATGACATCGACTCTGGACCTTCTACGACTCACTTCGACTTCGATCGCCCGATCTATCAAGCTGAAGAAGAGATTGATGAAGACGAAGACCTTCCCAAAGAGTTGGCCCGCTTGTTGAAACAAGAAGAGAAAGTTATTCTGCCTCACGAAGAGGAGATCGAGATTGTGAATCTGGGTTCTGAAGAACTTGTCAGGAACGTCAGAATAGGGGCCGCATTGCAGAGTGATGTCAAGCAGAAATTGGTCGAGATGCTAAGAGAGTATAGTGACGTCTTTGCTTGGTCATACGAAGATATGCCCGGACTTGATACTGACATCGTGGTCCATCACTTGCCGCTGCGAGAAGATTGTCCTCCCGTTAAGCAAAAGCTTAGGAGGACATGACCAGATATGGCCGTTAAGATCAAAGAAGAAGTGCAGAAGCAGCTTGATGCTGGCTTCTTAGCGGTCACTACTTACCCTCCGTGGGTCGCCAACATAGTGCCTGTACCGAAGAAGGATGGTAAGGTGCGAATGTGCGTCGATTACCGGGATTTGAATAGGGCGAGCCCTAAAGATGATTTCCTGCTCCCCCATATTGATGTGTTGGTCGACAGTACAACTCAGTTCTCCGTATTTTTGTTCATGGATGGCTTCTCCGGTTATAATCAGATCAGGATGGCGTCGGAAGACATGGAGAAAACTACGTTTATCACTCCTTGGGGAATATTCTGCTACAAGGTAATGCCTTTCGGTCTGAAGAACGCAGGGGCCACTTACCAACGAGCAATGGTTACTTTGTTTCATGATATGATTCATCATGAGATTGAAGTCTATGTTGATGACATGATTGCAAAGTCCCAAACGGAGGAGGGACATCTGGTCAATTTGCTGAAGCTTTTTGAGAGGCTTAGGTAGTTCAGGTTAAGGCTGAATCCTAACAAGTGTACTTTCGGAGTACGGTCTAGAAAACTACTGGGGTTTATTGTGAGCGAAAGAGGCATCGAGGTTGATCCTGCGAAGATAAAAGCGATACAAGAGATGCCAGCGCCAAAAACTGAAAAAGAAGTTCGTGGTTTCCTGGGCAGAATAAACTACATTGCAAGGTTTATTTCTCAGCTCACCGCCACGTGTGAACCGATGTTCAAACTACTAAAGAAAGATCAGGCAATTATCTGGAATGAGGATTTCCAAAAGGCATTTGATAAGATAAAACAGTATCTGCAGGAACCTCCGATCTTGATACCCCCAGTGGCCGGACGACCCCTAATCATGTACTTGACAGTTCTTGAGAATAGTATGGGGTGTGTTCTCGGTCAGCACGACGAGACGGGCAGAAAGGAGCATGCCATTTACTATTTGAGTAAAAAGTTCACAGACTGTGAATCTCGTTACTCGATGTTGGAGAAGACGTGTTGTGCACTAGCCTGGGCTGCCAATCGTTTACGACAGTACATGCTCAACCACACAACCATGCTAATTTCGAAGATGGATCCGATCAAGTACGTCTTCGAGAAGCAAGCGCTTTCGGGCAGGATTGCCAGATGGCAAATGGTGTTGACGGAATATGACATTCAGTACGTTTCCCAGAAGGCCATCAAAGGAAGCGTATTGTCTGAGTACCTTGCCGAACAGCCAATCGAAGATTATCAGCCGATGAAATTTGAATTCCCTGATGAGGATATCATGTTTCTCAAAGCAAAGGATTGTGACGAACCATTGCCCGACGAGGGGCCAGATAGGAAATCCCAGTGGAAATTGATATTTGACGGGGCAGTTAATTCTTATGGAAGTGGTATTGGGGCGATCATCACGACTTCCCACAGATCCCATATCCCGTTCACTGCGAGACAGACGTTTCTAGTCATCAATAACGAAGCAGAGTACGAAGCATGCATCATGGGTCTAGAAGAGGCAATTGATTTGAGAATCAAGAACCTAGATGTGTATGGTGACTCGGCGCTTGTGATTAACCAGATTAAAGGGGACTGGGAGACTCGTCAATCAAATTTGGTGTCGTACATGAACTATGCCAGAAGGCTACTTCCGTTCTTTGATCGAGTAGAACTCCATCATGTGCCCAGAGCTGAGAATCAGATGGCTGATGCCTTAGCCACGTTGGCTTTGATGTATAAAGTCAATTTTTGGAATGAAGCTCCAAGGATTGTCATTTCTCGTCTTGATAGACTGGCATTCGTCTTTGCGATCGAGGAAGCCTCCGATGGCAAACCATGGTTCCATGACATCCAGACCTTTCTTATGACTAAGGAGTATCCTGCAGGAGCGTCAACCCAGGATAAGAAGACTCTGAGGAGGCTATCTGGAAATTTTTATCTCAATCCTGATGGAGTTTTGTATAAAAGAAACCATGATCTCGTGCTACTCAGATGTGTAGATGAGAAAGAAGCGAGTATGCTCATGGAAGAAGTCCATGAAGGCACATTTGGTACGCACGCTGGCGGGCATGCTATGGCAAGGAAGATCCTGAGAGCAGGATATTACTGGCTGACGATGGAATCGGATTGCTTCAAATTCGCGAAGAGATGTCATAAATGCCAGATTTATGCTGATAAGATTCATGTGCCGCCGTGCCCGTTAAATGTCATGTCCTCCCCCTGGCCATTCTCCGTGTGGGGCATCGACATGATAGGCAAGACCGATCCTACTGCATCTAACGGTCATCGCTTCATTCTAGTAGCTATCGACTACTTCACCAAGTGGGTGGAGGCAGCCTCATATGCTAATGTGACCAAGCAGGTGATGGCTAAATTCATAAAGAGGGACATCATCTGTCGTTACGGAATTCCCGAGCGGATCATTACTGATAATGGTTCGAATCTGAATAACAAGATAATGAAGGAGCTGTGCCAGAGTTTCAAGATTGAACACCACAACTCATCTCCTTACCGGCCGAAGATGAATGGCGCCGTTGAAGCGGCCAATAAAAACATTAAGAAGATTGTACAAAAGATGGTCGTGACCTATAAAGACTGGCACGAGATGTTGCCATTTGCATTGCACGGTTATCGTACGATGGTACGTACATCAACTGGGGCAACTCCTTTCTGATTAGTGTACGGTATGGAAGCTGTCCTACCGTTGGAAGTTGAGATTCCTTCTTTGCGAGTTTTGGTTGACGTGAAACTCTATGAGGCAGAATGGATTAAGAACCGACTAAACCAACTCAGCCTGATGGACGAGAAGAGGTTAGCATCGATTGCATATGGTCGTCTGTACCAAAGCCGAATGAAGAAAGCCTATGATAAGAAGGTGCGTCCTAGAAGCTTTCAGACGGGTGATCACGTCCTGAAGAAGATTCTTCCTCCACACTCCGATCACCGGGGCAAGTGGACTCCTAATTACGAAGGTCCGTACGTCGTTAGCAAGGTCTTCTCAGGAGGAGCCTTGTTGTTATCCACGATGGATGGCGAAGATTTTGCATCCCCGGTGAACGCGGACGCAGTTAAAAAATACTTTGCTTAAAAACGACTCGCTGGAAAGAAAAAGAATATCCAGGCAAAAATGGGGCATCCCGACGAACCATAAAAAAGGAAAAAGGTTCGGGCAAAAATTAGGGATATAAAGAAAAGAATGTACACCCGCAAAGTCGGAAACCTGGAAGGGCGACTTTGGCAAAAAAGGGTATCCCGGTGAATCGAAAACCCGAGAGGGCGATTCAGGCAAAAGTTAGGGGTTTGAAAAGCAAATGACTGCGTTCCGTGTGTGGACTCTCATTGTTTAGTGGTTTGGAAGACCTGAGGGCTGTTTATCTGAATCAATCTCTTCTGAAGGTGAAGCGTCGGAGAAGTATCGAAGTCGAGTGGGTCATAGAGGGATCAACTCATGGTGTTCGTCTATGCCACATTGCCGACATTTGTGTATATACTGATGTATATTTATGTTTTATTTTTGTGCAGCTTCCTCATTCCAGGAGCTTGCATCTGTTGTAAAACATTTTTACCCATTCAGGGGTTCGTTATCAATAAAATGTACACTATTCAGCAATTCTGTTTGCCTGTTTAGCATTTATCTGTTTTGTTTGCGAAAAAGAACGCCGATGTTTTTGATAAAATGCGCGTACATAAACTTACTGGCCTAGGCCACTGATTGTTGAAACAATGAATTACTTGAACATTGTCACAATATGATAACCTTGATAGGTCCCGTTGAGAAGGGTATCTTGTCTGTTTGTTTGTGTTGTTGCAGGTGTAGCATGTACCAGGCAGTACGCCGTACGCGTCCCCAAGCAGGATGATTCCTTCTCCTCCAGCAAGGTTCAGCAGCACCTCCTCGTGGAGTTTGAACATGAGATTGTAAGCATTGATATGTTTCCCCAAGTAGAGAAGATTCTCTCCCCAATCAGATGTACCCTGAAGGATGTCGTCTCCCTAGCTGAGTCATATACTGAAGTGTTCAGCCGTGATAGTGCAGACTGAAGTCTCCAGGAGAATTGAAGTTCCCCACAGAGTCGTACTCTCCCCAGCAAGCAGGTTGATTCCTTCTTCCCCAACCGAGTACGCAGATCCCCAAGAGAGCCGAGTCCTTGGAAGCCGTTTGGGCCATGATTGGTTTTCCCCAGTAGAGTGTTGAATGGTTGATGCTGTATCTCCCCCACCGGAGTCGTTATCTCCAGGAAAGATTTAGCCACTGAGGCTGTGCAGTTCATTTCTGCGATTGATATCGTTTCCTCGACAATTTGTGGTTCGAATACCTGGTTGAGCAGGTTCAGATTCCCGTAGAGCTTTATTCCCCTGCAGCAGTCGACTGAAGTTCGTTTCCCCAGGCGGAGTCCAATTGATATTGGCGTGATTTCTTCTCCTCGGCAGGATGATTCCTTTCCCCACCCGAGTGGTTCTTTCCCCTTGACAGGAGGATGCTCCCTTCAGCATTTATTTTGCTGATGGGGTCGCAGCATTTTGCATGATTGCATAGCATTTACCCTAAAAATGCGTAGCATTTCCACCGTGTGGAGCATGACGCCATTGTCAAAGCATATGCATACTAAACATGAGCTAGGTCGTTACTGTGCTTGTTTTGCAGGTGTTCCTCCACAGAGTCGCTTGCTCAAGATGATTCTTGAATTCCCCAACAAAGTCGTTTGCCCAGGATGATTCCTAAAGTCTCCCGCAGAGTTATTTGTTTAAGATGATTCTTAAGATCCCCAGTGAAGTCGCCAGAGAGGGTTGCTCAGGTTGATGCTCGGAGCCCCCGGCAAAGTGTTTGCTCAGGAGGATTCCTGAAATCTCCAGCAGAGTTATTGGTTCAGGATGATTCTTGAAGTCCCCGGCGGATTTATTTGTCCAAAATGAGTCTTGAAGTCCTCAGCAGAGTTGATTCACCCAGAATGATTTATGAAGCCCCGAAGCAGAGTTACTTGATAGTTCTCCAGAATCCCCAGCGGAGAGGCATCATCCCCAGCAGTTTTTTTTACAGCGAAGTTGAAACTTCCTTTGAAGACTTGATGATTGAACTCCAACCGTATCGACGAAGCAGTTCTCTCAGTTGATGCGGAGTGCCTGACGGCAGAAGTTTGGATATCCCCAATTGGTTCATGATTGACTGGGAGTTCTATTCCCGACTTAGTGAGGAAGTTCGGCTGACGCCCAAAAATTTCTTTGAATGCCCGATGGCATGATTAACTTGATGGTTGACCTGATGAGTCCCGAGGAATCTCGGCGCCTGACGGCATGATCGACCATGTATCACCGGTTATCGTGTGACTAATTCCCCAGCTAGTTTCCGTGCAGCTAATATTTCAGTTTTCGAAGATTTGTTCCCATCAGAGTACCGTGTACTTGTGCAGTTGGCAAATTTCCGGTTTTGTCGGTATTCAACCGTCTTTTACCTTGATTGTTTGAGAGCTGTTCGCTTCTCACCCAGTCAGGTCCAAGCCGTTTGAATAGGGGCAGTTGTTGCACCCCAAAATTTGCTCAACATTTCTTTACCTAGCTTATGTTTCATTTCATTCACATTAGCATTATCATTTGCATTTCATTGACATGTATGCAGGAGATCAAGAGGTATGATTACCAATTAAGAGCTACACAAGAGTTTGAAGCCAGCTCAGAAGGTTATTCAAGGGTTGATATCCTTGTCAGAGAAGTTAAAGGATTCTCATAGTGAGTGGTTGAAACCAAGGTTGTGTGCCTCCTAACTTGAGAGTTGTGGGAGCTCCTCAGATGATTCTGAAGCCAAGAATGTGGACTTGAAGCCTTGAGAGAGCTTATGAGATGTCTTGAAAGCCATCATGAAGCCTAGACAGGTCATTGTGCAAGAATAAGAAGCCTCAGCCATGATTGGTACAGCTAGGGTTTGACTGGGTCAACCCTAAGTCAACTGAAGACTTGGAGGAAGTTGAGACCTAATCCAAGAGCCATGTGATCATGGATTGATGCATTGAAATGCTATAAGAATGATTCCAAGGTCAACTCATCATGATTGAAGAGTTTGAGAAGTTTCAAGCTAGGGTTTCTAAGGCTTGACAGTGTAAAATCCCCTAGTTTGACCCCTATCTTCAAGGTAGTTTAGCTCAAGATGTGGTTGTCATCTCATCTTACCCCCAACATGAATGTTGTAGAGCATGATCTTAGCTTTAATTTTAGTACTAGAAGTCCTTGATAGGATTTGTAGAACTCAAGTTATGACTTTGACAAGTTACAGGTCATCTGAGGTATGTGAATTTAGGAGCTTGAAAGTTGTCCAACTTGCATGAAACGTTTGCCCTAGAAGGATGATTCCTATGAACTTTTGGTCAACATGAATGTTGTTCCTTATCCTCTTAGATTTATAGAGAGTACTAGAAGTCCTTGATAGGATTTGTATAACTCAAGTTATGGCTTTGACAAGTCAAGGGCATTTTGGTCATTTGGAGATTATAGGTCATTTCAAGCATAAGGCCATAACTCCCATTTCCAAGCTTCAAATGGGAAAATGTTCAACATCAAACTTGTTCAAAATGATGTTTTAAGGCTAGTAAAGAGGTCATGAGATGATGAAAATGCTTGTGGCAAAAAGTTGCAAAAATGACCTAAAATAAGGGTATAAGTTAAATGAACCAAAGTTGGAAATTGATATTTTTGATCTACATATCCAAACAAAGGCATGTAATAGGTCATTTTGATTCTAAAAAGCATTTTAAGAACATTGGTTTAGCCACATTTTTGAATTGAAGTTTAATTTGTGGACTTGCTTTGAAAAGTAGTTACTTACATCATAAGTAACATTTGCCAAACCTAAATTCAAGGCATAATCAAGGTACCTTGCAAGCCAAACACTTCCAAAATGTCATGAGGGGAGAAATTGGAAGGAATTGAGAGTGATTTCAAGCTTTTAGCAGAACTATGCATACCATGGCATGTGATTGAAATTCTCATGACATGAGAGATTGAACTTCTCATTAGAAGGATCTAGAGGTTTCTAGATCATCCACACATGGTCTATATATTGAGTAGAGGTGATCCAAGGCCAAGGTTGGTGATGATTGAAGGAGAGAGCAGAGATTGAGTTTGGAAAATTCTTTCTTGCAACTGAATTCGGTTACATCATTTCACTCACTTTCCATCCATTTTCTTGATTGCAATCTCTTCCATGGATGCTAGGGATTGATTCCAGATCATAATCAAGGGAAATTCGGGGTTGATTGGTGTTCTTGAGCTCATATTTTTCCACCTGCAACTCAGATTCGAATCCTAGAATTGAAGCCATTTCAATCAATTTTATTACATACAGAAGCTTGGAAGTGATTCACTGAAGGAGTCTGGAGCATTTGAGGGCTTGATTTGAGGTCTTGCTACTTCTGTGCACGAGAAATTTTCAGGTTGGTAACCTTCAATCTCTGGCTTGTTTTAGTTAGAATTAAGAGGAATTAGGATGTTAGATACATTGTAGAATGGTGTAGGAAGGATTTCAGATCATTGATTTGAGAATTAGTGACCAATTAGGGATGTTACCATTTTCGGTTGAGAGTTGGTTCTTGCGAATCTTGAGGATTTAGGTTGAATTAATGGTATGAGTGAGTTCCTTGTGAAATTTGGGACATGTTTCATTAAGGGATCGTGGCCAATGGTGGACTCTATGGCAAACTAGGATTGTGAGAAGATGACCGGAGAAAGTCACCGGCGGTGGTTTTGGGCGCGCAGGTGACCTGAGTTGAAGAGATTTGAAACGAGGAAGATGACTTGATAGCCATCAGATCAAGGTTGGACTTTGACTGGGAACCTCATCCAACGGCCACGCGTGCGTCTAATTTTGTGAAGAGGTCTGAATTAATTGAAACGATGCGTTTCATTAATCAGTGGTTTTTGGGCTTAAGGATCCATGCGCTACTCACACCCCCTTGTTGGGCCCAACCCTGAAATGAACTGCTTTTGCTTACTATCTGCACCGTGTGTTTATCATTTTAGTTTGATTGTCTTTATTTTTTTCATTATATTCATGGTTCTTGATAAAATCATAAAAAATGGAAAAATTATTCAATTAACCCCATTCATTTTGCATTAGATTCATGATAGGGTCTAGTATTTTTTAGATAGAAAATATTTTTATTTCATGCATTTTCTGAATTTATGGGATTTTTTGCATTTTAATTGATATTAAAATAATCATGTTTGATGCTTGATTTTGTGGAATTTGGTTTGATCATGTGATGATGATTTTGGCCTTGATTTTTTGTGAGTAGTTAGCATAGATATGCATGCTCCCCATAGATTTTCTCACATTTTTTTGATGAACATAGGTGGTAGTTTAGGTTGAAACCTTTAGATGCTCCATTTTAGGGTTTATGGTTGATACCTTATGGTTTAGATTTTATTTGTAGGACTTGGTGGATGATTCAACCTCTGATTTTTGTATGGTATATTCATGATTGAATTAGGGTCCCTTAGGAATTTTGATAGGATTTTTCAATGAAGTTTACTATTTTTGTTTGATTTTAGTTTAGGTGTTAGCTTTAGATGATTCTGAGGCACCATTTCAACTAGATTAACTTCTTTAGTTCCCTTAGATTAGGGTTTTGCTTTGCTTGCTCTTGGATGATGATGAAGACAAGTCGAAGATGCATTGGATTGCTTGAAGAGGCTTGGATTTGAAGATCTTCCCTTCTTTTGGTGTAGTTTTGATTAGGTATTAAGATTAGGGTTTTGTAGGCAGAGCTGCTAGATAGATTCTCTTCCTTCATAAACATGGAAGATGTTGATCACTTCCATTCTTCCCTATGATGTAAGGTCCCCTTGTAAAGGCATCATCCCTCCTTCGGTAGGATGTGTGGCTCTTTACAAGTTCGTAGAACCTTTGAGGGTCCCTTTCTCTGATGATAGGATGCTTAGTGGTGACCTTTGGTCTTCACTCTGCTACCAATCATCCAAACTTTGCTCTTGATAGATGGATATTTCTCCCTTGTTAGAGGATGGAGTCCCTTGCTTTAAGAAGATGGAATGATGGAGTTGATACTTCTTTGTGTTTGGAGATTACCTTGAGAAGCTGAAGCTTATAGGTGAAGAAGACCAAGTTGATAAAGCAAAGAGAGCTGAAGCTTATAGATGAAGAGAACAAGTTGACACTTGTGAAGAGGATCAATTTAAGAATGAGTAAATAGCTGAGGCTTGAGGAATAAAGGATAAGTGGATACTTATGTTGATACACTGAGTCCCTGAAAGAACAAGTTGAGGCTTGTAGTTAGGAGTGGAGCCTGAAGGTGGAATTGACTGGAGAGCTGAAGCTTGAAGAAGAAGGATCAGTTGATACTTATGTTTAGTAAGCTTGGAGAAACAAGTTGATACTTGCTATTGAAGATGATAGCCTTGAAAAGCTATTGAAGACTGATGACTGGACTGCTGTCAAAGTTGGTTTAGTTGTAGGAGTGGTTGATCTGTTTTCTTTTCTGTACTGATGTGCCTTGTTTGACTTGCTTGATGCATTAGAATAAGTTCATATTTAGATTGACCTAAGCTAGGAGCATGATTGCACTAGAGGTTGAGTTGCTCCCTCTGCTTGTATTTTTACTGTGTGGCTTTGCTTGCGGGTATTCGGTAGAGCCCTGCTCCCTTGCCTATGTTGTTTGAGTTTGCTTGATAGCATTTCATTTCCTCTGTATAATTGCAGTTACTCATTATTTTGCTTGATAGCATGTTATTTCTTCTGTATGATTGCAGTTATTCATATCTGGCTTGAGGTTGAGATGAGCTTGTGGAGGCTGCTGCCCCACACACATTTCCTCCCTCACTTGCATTGCATGCATTTTACAGTCGTTTACTGTATATCTGTTTACTGTTTAAGCTGATGCCTTATCTGTTTATGTTTATCATTGACATGATCCCCTAGGAATCTCACTTCCTTTGATAAGGAAGTGATGATTAGAACTTTAGGTTGAAACCTATGTATAATAACTTCTAGGAGTTCCCTGTTTCAAACCTTAACTATAGGACGAATCCTTGGCATGACAACATTAGGACTTGATAGTCTCCCCTTAGTTGAGCCTGTTCTCTCTTCTCATCTCAAAACAAACTAAAAAACAATGATAAAGGTTAACTGACGTCGTACGTTACGAGCCTTAAGCTATCTGAGAAAGGATTGTTGGAGAGTTTCTTTTCAACAGTCTGGATGTTTAGTATGGCACCCTTTGGGTGACATGCGACACATTCATTCTAAGGTCATAGTCTCTAGTGCGATATTGGTTACAAACACCATAAAAAACAGTTCTTCCGTAAAAGACAGAAAACAAACTTCAAACATTTTTGCCCCGTGGGCCCATAAATCAAAGGAAGCTTTTCTGAAGAAAAGAGTGTTGTTAACTCCTAGTTCTACCGCAAACAGGCTTTGTCCCTAACTGCTAGAACTGTTTGTTAACCCTACTCGATAAAACAGATGAATCTGAATCCCCGTAATCCGTATTAGCCCGAACTACGTAAGCTCTGATCTCTCAATCCTGTTGAGAGTACGTAGGCACAATACTGACGTATTGGCGAGCCACCTTCCCCCATCACCCGTAGTTAGTCGAACTACGTTGACTCTGATTTCTCATTCTCTGATGAGAATACATAGGCATAAAGTGTGACACTTTGCCGAGTCATTTTCTTTTCTTTTTAGACCAGCCTTGATAGGGAGATAGATAAAACCAACCCGTCAGATAAACACAACAAGCATGGATCCCGTCGAGTACGACGGACGTGAGGGGTGCTAATACCTTCCCCTTGCGTAACCGACTCCCAAACCCAAACAACGGTTGCGATGACCTTGTCTTATACCTTTTCGTCAGGTTTTTCCGATCGTTTCCTTTCCCGTTCTGAGGGATAAATAACGAAAGGTGGCGACTCTTCTGTTTTGCCGGCACCTTATTTTCGCGGAAGCGACACCTAGGAATCTCACTTCCTTTAATAAGGAAGTGATGATTAGAACTTTAGGTTGAAACCTATGCATGATAACTTCTAGGAGTTCCCTGTTTCAAACCTCAACCATAGGATGAATCCTTGGCATGACAACATTAGGACTTGATAGTCTCCCCGTAGTTGAGCCTGTCCTCTCTTCTCATCTCAAAACAAATTAAAATACAGTAATAAAGGTTAACTGACGTCGTACGTTACGAGCCTTAAGCTATCTGAGAAAGGATTGATGGAGAGTTTCTTTTCAACAGTCTGGATGTTTAGTATGGCACCCTTTGGGTGACATGCGACACATTCACTCTCAGGTCATAGTCTCTAGTGCGATATTGGTTGCAACATCCATAAAAAACAGTTCTTCCGTAAAAGACAGAAAACACACTTCAAACCTTTTTTCCCCGTGGGCCCATAATTCAAAGGAAGCTTTTCTGAAGAAAAGAGTGTTGTTAACTCCCAGTTCTACTACAAACGGTAACGCTTAAGTCTCCAAGGGTCGAGCTACGTACATCAAACTGCTGGAACTGTTTGTTAACCCTACTCGAAAAAATAGATGAATCTGAAATTCCATAATCCGTATTATCCCGAACTACGTAAGCTCTGATCTCTCATACCTGTTGAGAGTATGTAGGCACAATACTGACGTATTGGCGAGCCACCTTCCCCCATCACCCGTAGTTAGTCTAACTACGTTGACTCTGATTTCTCATTCTCTGATGAGAATACATAGGCATAAAGTGCGACGCTTTGCCGAGTCATTTTCTTTTCTTTTTAGACCAGCCTTGATAGGTAGATAGATAAAACCAACCCGTCAGATAAACACAACAAGCGTGGATCCCGTCGAGTACGACGGACGTGAGGGGTGCTAATACCTTCCCCTTGCGTAACCGACTCCCGAACCCAGACAACGGTTGCGATGACCTTGTCCTATACCTTTTCGTCAGGTTTTTCCGATCGTTTCCTTTCCCGTTCTGAGGGATAAATAACGAAAGGTAGCGACTCTTCTGTTTTTCCGGCACCTTATTTTCGCGGAAGCGACACCTAGGAATCTCACTTTCTTTGATAAGGAAGTGATGATTAGAACTTTAGGTTGAAACCTATGCATGATAACTTCTAGGAGTTCCCTGTTTCAAACCTCAACCATAGGATGAATCCTTGGCATGACAACATTAGGACTTTATAGTCTCCCCGTAGTTGAGCCTGTCCTCTCTTCTCATCTCAAAACAAATTAAAATACAGTAATAAAGGTTAACTGACGTCGTACGTTACGAGCCTTAAGCTATCTGAGAAAGGATTGTTGGAGAGTTTCTTTTCAACACTCTGGATGTTTAGTATGGCACCCTTTGGGTGACATGCGACACATTCACTCTCAGGTCATAGTCTCTAGTGCGATATTGGTTGCAACATCCATAAAAAACAGTTCTTCCGTAAAAGACAGAAAACACACTTCAAACCTTTTTGCCCCGTGGGCCCATAATTCAAAGGAAGCTTTTCTGAAGAAAAGAGTGTTGTTAACTCCCAGTTCTACCGCAAACGGTAACGCTTAAGTCTCCAAGGGTCGAGCTACGTACACCAAACTGCTGGAACTGTTTGTTAACCCTACTCGAAAAAACAGATGAATCTGAAATTCCATAATCCGTATTATCCCGAACTACGTAGGCTCTGATCTCTCATACCTGTTGAGAGTACGTAGGCACAATACTGACGTATTGGCGAGCCACCTTCCACCATCACCCGTAGTTAGTCGAACTACGTTGACTCTGATTTCTCATTCTCTGATGAGAATACATAGGCATAAAGCGCAACGCTTTGCCGAGTCATTTTCTTTTCTTTTCAAACCAGCCTTGATAGGTAGATAGTAAAACTAACCCGTCAGATCAACACAACAAGCGTGGATCCCGTCGAGTACGACGGACGTGACGGGTGCTAATACCTTCCCCTTGCGTAACCGACTCCCGAACCCAGACAACGGTTGCGATGACCTTGTCTTATACCTTTTCGTCAGGTTTTTCCGATCGTTTCCTTTCCCGTTCTGAGGGATAAATAACGAAAGGTGGCGACTCTTCTGTTTTGCCGGCACCTTATTTTCGCAGAAGCGACACCTAGGAATCTCACTTCCTTTGATAAGGAAGTGATGATTAGAACTTTAGGTTGAAACCTATGCATGATAACTTCTAGGAGTTCCCTGTTTCAAACCTCAACCATAGGATGAATCCTTGGCATGACAACATTAGGACTTGATAGTCTCCCCGTAGTTGAGCCTGTCCTCTCTTCTCATCTCAAAACAAATTAAAATACAGTAATAAAGGTTAACTGACGTCGTACATTACGAGCCTTAAGCTATCTGAGAAAGGATTGTTGGAGAGTTTCTTTTCAACAGTCTGGATGTTTAGTATGGCACCCTTTGGGTGACATGCGACGCATTCACTCTTAGGTCATAGTCTCTAATGCGATATTGGTTGCAACATCCATAAAAAACAGTTCTTCCGTAAAAGACAGAAAACACACTTCAAACCTTTTTGCCCCGTGGGCCCATAATTCAAAGGAAGCTTTTCTGAAGAAAAAAGTGTTGTTAACTCCCAGTTCTACTGCAAACGGTAACGCTTAAGTCTCCAAGGGTCGAGCTACGTACACCAAACTGCTGGAACTGTTTGTTAACCCTACTCGAAAAAACAGATGAATCTGAAATTCCATAATCCGTATTATCCCGAACTATGTAAGCTCTGATCTCTCATACCTGTTGAGAGTACGTAGGCACAATACTGACGTATTGGCGAGCCACGTTCCCCGTAACCCGTAGCTAGCCGAACTACGTTGACTCTGATTTCTCATTCTCTGATGAGAATACGTAGGCATAAAGCGCGACGCTTTGCCGAGTCATTTTCTTTTCTTTTCAAACCAGCCTTGATAGGTAGATAGTAAAACCAACCCGTCAGATAAGCACAACAAGCGTGGATCCCATCGAGTACGATGGACATGAGGGGTGCTAATACCTTCCCCTTGCGTAACCGACTCCCGAACCCAGACAATGGTTGCGATGACCTTGTCTTATACCTTTTCATCAGGTTTTTCCAATCGTTTCCTTTCCCGTTCTGAGGGATAAATAACGAAAGGTGGCGACTCTTCTGTTTGGCCGGCACCTTATTTTCGCGGTAGCGACAAACACCTCATTCATTTGGAAAAGCTTTTTGCAAGACTGGGAAAATTCAAACTGAGATTAAATCCCAACAAATGAACTTTTGGTGTAAGATCTGGTAAGTTGCTAGGTTTTATTGTAAGGCAAAAGAGGATTGAAGTCGACCCAAATAAAGTCAAAGCTATCCAAAACATACCGGCGCCTAAAACTAAAAAAGAAGTCTGAGGATTCCTTGGGAGATTGAATTAGATTGCAAGATTCATATCTCATATAACGGCCACTTGTGAACCCATTTTGAAACTACTTAGAAAAGATCAAGCTGTTGTATGGAACAATAATTGTCAGAAAACCTTTAAGAAAATAAAACACTATTTGCAAGAACCATTGATCTTGATGCCTCCGGTACCCGGACGACCTCTGATCATGTACTTAACTGTGTTAGAAGGATCCATGGGATGTGTGTTGAGTTAGCATGATGAAACCGGTAGAAGAGAACATGCAATCTACTACCTCAGCAAGAAATTCAATGACTGTGAAACGAGATACTCAATGCTCGAGAAGACATGTTGTACATTAGCTTGGGCAGCAAAGCACCTAAGGCAATATATGCTCACCCATACAACTTTGCTGATTTCTAAGATGGATCCTATCAAATACATATTTGAGAATCCTGCTCTCACCGGACGAGTAGCTCATTAGCAAAAGGTACTGACAGAGTACGACATCCAGTATGTCACACAGAATTCTATTAAAGGGAGTGTTCTCTCTGACTATCTTGCCTACCAACCTGTGGACGACTACCATTTTATGCGCTTCAATTTTCTTGATGAAGATATCATGTTTTCTAGAGACTATACAACACTAGGCCCAAATGATGGACCCGGACCAGGATCGCGATGGACGCTCGTGTTCGATGGTGCCACAAATGCTAAAGGTTGTGGAATTGAGGCAATTATTACCTCCCTGTCCCTACCGCGAAAATAAGGTGCCGACAAAACAGAAGAGTCGCCACCTTTCGTTATTTATCCCTCAGAGCGGGAAAGGAAACGATCGGAAAAAACCTGACGAAAAGGTATAAGACAAGGTCATCGCAACCGTTGTCTGGGTTCGGGAGTCGGTTACGTAGGGGGAAGGTATTAGCACCCCTCACGTCCATCGTACTCGATGAGATCCATGCTTGTTGTGTTTATCTGACGGGTTGGTTTACTATCTACCTATCAAGGCTGGTCTGAAAAGAAAAGAAAATGACTCGGCAAAGCGTCGCACTTTATGCCTACGTATTCTCATCAGAGAATGAGAAATCAGAGTCAACGTAGTTGGACTAACTACGGGTCACGGGGAAGGTGGCTCGCCAATACGTCAGTATTGTGCCTACGTACTCTCAACAGGTATGAGAGATCAGAGCTTACGTAGTTCGGGATAATACGGATTACGGGTGTTTAGATTCATCTGTTTTTTTGAGTAGGGTTAACAAACAGTTCCAGCAGTTTGGTGTATGCAGCTCGACCCTCGGAGACTTAGGCGTTACCGTTTGCGGTAGAACTGGGAGTTAACGACACTCTTTTCTTTAGAAAAGCTTCCTTTGACTTATGGGCCCACGGGGCAAAAAGGTTTAAAGTTTGTTTTCTGTCTTTTACGGAAGAACTGTTTTTTATGGTTGTCTGCAACCAATATCGCACTAGAGACTATGACCTGAGAATGAATGCGTCACATGTCACCCAAAGGGTACCATACTAAACATCCAGACTGTTGAAAAGAAACTCTCCAACAATCCTTTCTCAGATAGCTTAAGGCTCGTAACGTACGACGTCAGTTAACCTTCATTACTGTATTTTGATTTATTTTGAGATGAGAAGAGAACGAACAGGTTCAACTAAAGGGAGACTATCAAGTCCTAATGTTGTCATGCCAAGGATTCATCCTATGGTTGAAGTTCGAAACAGGGAACTCCTAGAAGTTATCATGCATAGGTTTTAACCTAAAGTTCTAATCATCAATTCCTTATCAAAGGAAGTGAGATTCCTAGGGGATCATGTCAATGATAAACAAAAACAAATAAAGCATCAGCTTAAACAGTAAACAGGAAACGACTGTAAAATGCATGCAATGCAAGTGAGGGAGGAAATGTGTGTGGGGCATCAGCCTCCACAAGCTCATCTCGACCTCAAGCTATATATGAATAACTGCAATCATACAGAAGAAATAAAATGCCATCAAGCAAATCACACAAGTCACATCAATACAGTTGCACAGTAAGCAAACAGACAAGAAAGCAAATCAACAGCTTCCACAGCTTCCCAGCAAAGCTCTCCTATGACAACAGTTCAGTCCTTAGTCTTCAACTGTTCTTCAAGGCTATCATCTTCCATAGCAAGTGTCAACTTGCTTCCTCAAGCTTTCAATGCATCAAACACAAGTATCAAATTGTTCTCCAACTTCAAGCTTCAGCTCTTCATTTGATCTCAGTTGGATCTTCCTCACAAGTGTCAACTTGTTCTTCTTGATCTTCAAGCTTCAGCTCCAATGGCAGTCTTCAAATACAGAGAAGTAGCAACTTCTAGCATCTTAAATCTTCTAACAAGGAACTCCATCCTCTAGCAAGGGAGAAAGATTCATCTAACAAGAGCAAGGTTTGGATAGTGGAAAGCAAAGTGAACACCAAAGGTCACCACTAAACACTCCCCTATCAAAGAAAGGAACCCTCAAAGGTTCTACCAACTTGTGAAGAGCCACACATCCTACCAAAGGAGGGATGAGGCCTTCACAAGGGGACCTTACATCATAGGTAAGAATGAAAGTGATCAACACCTTCCATGTTTATGAAAGAAGAAAATCTATCTAGAAGCTCTACTTACAAACCCTAATCTTAACACCTAAATAAAACTACTCTAAAGGAAAAGCAAACTTCAAGTCCAAGCTCCACCATGCATTCCTCAGCAGCCCACACATGCCTTCATCATCATCCAAGAGCAAGGGAATCAAAACCCTAGTCTAAGGGAACTAAAGAAGTCATTCTAGTTGAATTAGCAAGTTAGGATCACCTAAAACCTAGTACTAAAGTTAATTCTAACTAAAATACTAAAACCAATTGTAAAATCCTACAAAAATAACTATGGGAACCTAAGTCAATCATGAATTAACCATACAAAATCCAGAGGTTAAATCATCCAAAAAGTCCTAGAATTAAATCCTAAATCATGAGGTACTAAGCTTAAACCCTAAAACTAGAGCACCTAAATTTTCAACTTAAAACCAACACCTAATTTCATCACAAAAATGTGATAAAAATCTAAGGGGAGCATACGTGTCTAAACTAACTGCACACAAAAAAATCAGCTCAAAAATTATCATCAAATGATCAAACAAAATTTCACAAGACAAAGTATCAACCATAATGAAATTAATGTCAATTAAAATACAAAAAATGCACATAAAATGAAAATGCATGAATTGCCTAATATTTTTATTCAATAAAATTGTAGATTCAATCATGAATCGAGGGGAAAAAATCTGGAATTAATTGAGTTATTATTCTATTTTTTATGAATTATTTTCAAAACTATATGAAATGCACAAAATAAAATAAAATCAATGGAAATTAACAAAACCAGCGTATCAAATAGCAAATGCTGCCAGTTCAAATCTTGGGTTGGGCCCAGAGGGGGGCGCGTATAGCAATAGGGCGTAAGGCCCATCTGAGTATCAACTCATTTTAAACAAATAATCAGGGGAGGGGTGTGCTGAGTAAAGGTTTTGGCTTGTAAATCCACCTTGGGCCTGAAGAGAGGGGTGGTGATAGCAAGGAATGCCAAGGCCCAACGCTCCAATTCATCAGCTCAACTCAATTCACAAAATGAAAAATCAAAAGCAATACACGCGAGGATTTGAACCAAGGCACGCTCGGTTCACACAGCGAAGAACAAAGTCTGAAATTCAACTAATCAAAACGGTGAGTTTTGGAAAAGGTTACGCGGCTCATTGAGGACACTTGGATTGAGTGACTGAGTCAAGCTTTCCACATGATTGGATGGTGAGGATTTCATCTTCCTTATTTCAAACCTGCAAACCTGCGCGCGAACCAGGCCGTCGCCGGTGGCTTTTCCGGCCACCCCTGTATAATCAACCATTCGCCACGATTTCTAAACGAAACTTGACCAGAATTTCATCAGCAATTCAACCATGCCATTCATTCCCTCTAAAAACGCCTGAATCTTGAGACATCAATCTCAACCGAAAATGAACTTCAACCTAGATCGTCTCTAAAGTTGCAATTGATCATCCTAAATCCACCTATATCATAAGAGGAACCTAACCACATGCTTCTACTTCATTAAAAACACACAACCAGAGAGAAATTTCAAGAAGTTAAAACCTGTCTTTGAGCTTGGATTGCAGTGGATTCACGCCTCAATTCTCTTCCAAACCTTGCAGAATTCTTCAGTGATTAATGGCGAATGTTTCTTGATGCTTAATTCTGGTTGAAAACACCTGATTCTCCAAAACAAATTTTCAATTTCAAGCTTTCTTCTCCACGAATTTTGGCACTAGAAACTTCCAATTCTGTTCTAAATCCCTTTTATATTCTGTTTCAATGGATTAGAGGCCCAAACCAAGCCCATTCATGAGTTTTTGATTTTCACCTTTCTTCCAAATTTCCAAAGTTGATATCCACCTTCTAACCTTGTTCACTCTCCAAATCAGTCCAAAATGATTCACTTAACCTTTGTGGAATGTAATGAAATGGTTCTCATCCCTTGATTTCAACATATGTAGTGTGTTGGATATGTTTCTTACTTGTGAAGCAACCTTCCAAATGGCTTTGTTAAGCACTTCAAATAAAAAATGTGGCAATGCCAATCTCTCTAAAACATCAATTCCATTCAAAATAACCACAAATTGGACTTGAAAACAAATTATTCTCAATTGTTTTGAATTTTCCCATCTTAATTCATTAAAATGGCTTTTATATGAACTTTCTTCCACCAATGCTTGATGTGATCAATATCAATGGACTCTTGATACTTAGAAAAGCTAAAAACATCATTTTGAACAACTTTCATGTTGAACAAAAATCCGTTTGAGGCTTGCAAGATTGTGAAATTGACTTATGATTCAAAATGACCTGTAATGTCCAAATACCCAAAATAACCTTGACTTGTCAAAGCCATAACTTGAGTTCCACAAATCCTATAAAGGACTTCTAGTACTCTATGGAAAGCTAAGAGGATAAGGAACAACATTTAGTTGACCAAAAGTTCATAGGAAACATCCTTCTTGGGAAAAAGTTTCATGCAAGTTGGGTAACTTTCAAGCTCCAAATTCACATACCTCAGATGACTTGTAACTTGTCAAAGCCATAACTTGAGTTCTACAAATCCTATCAAGGACTTCTAGAACTCAAATTAAAGCTAAGACCATGCTCTATAACAATCATGTTGGGGTAAAGATGAGATGACAACCATATCTTGAGCTAAATTTCCTTGAAGATAGGGGTCAAACTAGGGGATTTTACACTGTCAAGTCTTAGAAACCCTAACTTGAAACTTCTCAAACTCTTCAATCATGATGAATTAACCTTGGAATCATCCTTATAACATCTCAATGTATAAATACATGATCACATGGCTCTTGGATTAGGCCTCAGCCTTCTTCAAATCATCAGTTGACTTAGGGTTAACCCAGTCAAACCCTAATTGCACCACTCATGGCTGAGTCTTAATCTTGCACAATGACCTGTCTAGGCCTCAAAGTGATATTCAACTCTTCTCATGAGCTCTCTCAAGACCTCAAGTCCATCTTCATGGCCTCATAATCACCTGATAGTCTTCCCCATAACTCTCAAGTTAGGAGACCCACATACTTGGTTTCAACTACTCTCTCTGAGGATCCTTTAACTTCTCTGACAAAGATATCAACCCTTGAACTCTTAAATAAACTTATTAGCTAGCCTCACAGTCTTGTATAGATCTTGATTGGTAATCATACCTCTTGATCTCCTGCACACATGTCAATGAAATGCAAATGATAATGCTAATGTGAATGACATGAAACATAAGCTAGGTAAAGAAAAGTTGGGCAAATTTTGGGGTGCAACAGATGCCCCTATTCAAACGGCTTGGACCTGACTGGGTGAGAAGTGAACGGCTCTCAGACAATCAAGGTAGAAGACAGTTGAATACCAACAAACACAGAAATTTGCCAACTGCACAAGTACACGGTACTTTGATGGGGGACAAATCTTCAGAAACTGAAATAGCAGTTGCACGACAACTAGTTGGAGAAATACTGATTTGAACCTCCATCAGGATGATTCTCGGATTTATCTGATATCATTGCGTCCTCAAATCATCGAGGGATCACTGGTTACACGGCAACAGGCGATCTGCCATCACATAGGTAAACGATACTTTGATTGGTAGGCACATCTTCAAAAACTGAGCATGACAGTTGCACGACAACTCTGCTGGGGGAATTGGTCACACGGTAGTCGGTGAAGGGTCTAATCTCAAATCTCCATTAGGATGATCATCTGATTTTGCTGTAGATCTTCGTCCTCAAGTCATCAAGGGGTCACCGGTTACACGGTAACTGGTAATGGATGGTTGGTCGTGCCGTCAGGCATTCTGCGCCACTGCAGAAGAATTCCTCGGGACTCATCAGGTCATTAGGAACTTTTTAACAATCAAGTTAACTATGCCATCGGGCATTCAAAGAAATTTTCGAGCGTCAGCCGGACTTCGTCAGTAAGTTGGGAATGGAATTCTCGATCAATCATGAACCCAATAGGGACATCTATTCTTCTTCCGTCAGGCACCCCGCGTCAGCTAGGAGAACTACTTTGACATCGCGGTTGGACTTCATTAGTAAGTCTGCAAATGGAATCCTTAATCAATCAGGAACCACTAAGGATATACAATTTTTTACCATCAGGCACCCTGCATCAGTTGAGATAACCGCTTCGACATCGCCGTTGGACTTCATCAGTAAGTTAGAGGTTTTGGCACCGCTGCTGGATTTCAATCATTAAGTCTTCAAGGAAATCTCAACTTCTCTGTTGAAAACATGCTGGGGATGACACATCTCCGCTGGGGATTCTGGAGAACTATCAAGTAACTCTTCTTCAGGGATCTAGAAATCATCCTGGATGAATCAACTCTGCTGAGGACTTAAAGAATCATCTTGGACAAATAGCTCCGTCGGGGACTTCAAGAATCACCCTGAACCAATAACTCTGCTGGGGATTTCAGGAATCATCCTGAGCAAACGCTCTGCCGGGGACTCTAAGCATCAACTTGAGCAACCAACTCTTGCGACTTCACTGGGGATTTTAAGAATCATCTTAAGCAAACAACTTCGCTAGGGAATTCAAGAGTCAACTTTGAGCAACCAACTCTGCTGACCTCACTGGGGATTTTAAGAATCACCTTGAGCACACAACTTCGCTGGGGAATTCAAGAATCATCTTGAACCAACAACTCTGCTGGAGATTTTAGGAATCATCTTGCGCAAACACTTTGCTGGAGATTTCAAGCATCAACTTGAGCAGCCAACTCTCGCGACTTCACTGGGGATTTTAAGAATCATCTTAAGCACACAACTTCGCTGGGGAATTCAAGGGTCATCTTGAGCAAACCATTCTGCGGAGGAACACCTGCAAAACAAGAACGGTAACACCCTAAATCATGTTTCATATGCATATGTTTGACTATGGCATAATGCTCCACACGGTGGAAATGCTACGCATTTTTAGGGCAGATGCTATGCAATCGTGCAAAATGCTACGACCCGATCAGCAAAATAAATGCTGAAGGGAAACGCCTCCTGTCAAGGAGAAAGAACCACTCTGGTGGAGGAAGGAATCATCCTGCCGAGGAGAAGAAGTCACACTAATATCAATTGGACTCCGCCTGGGGAAATGATCTTCAGTCGACGACTGCAGGGGAATAAAGTTCTCCGAGAACCCGAACCTGCTCATCCAGGTGTACGAACCACAATCTGCTGAGGGAAATGATGTCAATCGCAGAAATAAACTGCACGGCCTTCGCAGATAAAACTTTCCTGGATATAAAGACTCCAATGGGGAAAAAACCTCAGTTAATCAACACGCCACTGGGGAAAACCAATCATGGCCCAAACGGCTTCCAAGGACTCGACTCTCTTGGGGATTTGCCAACTCAGCTGGGGAAGAAGGAATCATCCTGATTGCTGGGGAGAATACAACTCCGTGGGGAATCTCAATTCCACGGGAGACTTCAGTCCTGAATTATTGAGTGTTGCATACTTGCGGATAGTCTTCTACTACAACTGCACTTTGACCTAGTGTTGGGGAATGAACACACACTTCAGTGTATGACTCAGCTGGGGGGATGACGTTCCTTCAGGATACATCTGATTGGGGAGAGAATCTTCTCTGTTTGGGGAGACATAACAATGCTTACAATCTCATGTTCAGATTCCGTGGGGAGATGCCACTGAACTTGCTGGAGAAGAAGGAATCATCCTGCTTGGGAACGCATACGGCGTACTGCCCGGAATATGCTATACCTGCAACAACACAAACAAACAGACAAGATACCCTTCTCAAAGGGACCTATCAAGGTTATCATCTTGTGACAATGCTCAAGTAATTCATTGTTTCAACAATCAGTGGCCTAGGCCAGTAAGTTTATGTATGCGCATTTTGTCAAAAACATCGGCGTTCTTTTTCGCAAACAAAACAGATAAATGCTACACAAGCAAACAAAATTGTTGAATAGTATACATTTCATTGATAACGAACCCCTGAATGGGTAAAAAATGTTTTACAACAGATGCAAGCTCCTGGAATGAGGAAGTTGCTCAAATATAAAAACATAAATATACATAAGTATATACACAAATGTCGACAATGCGGCGTAGACGAACACCATGAGTTGATCCCTCTATGACCCACTCGACTTCGATACTTCTCCGACGCTTCAGCTTCAGAAGAGATTGATTCAGATAAACGGCCCTCAGGTCTTCCAAACCACTAAATAATGAAAGTCCACACGCGGAACATAGTCATTTGCTTTTTAAAATCCCTAACTTTTGCCTGAATCGCCCTTCCGGGTTTTTGATTCACCGGGATACCCTTTTTTGCCAAAGTCGCCCTTCCAGGTTTTCGACTTTGCGGGTGTACATTCTTTTCTTTTATATCCCTAATTTTTGCCCGAACCTTTTTTCTTTTTTATGGTTCGCCGGGATGCCCCATTTTTGCCTGGATATTCTTTTTCTTTCCAGCGGGTCATTCTTTTAAGCAAACTATTTTTTAACTGCGTCAGCGTTCACCGGGGATGCAAAATCTTCGCCATCCATCATGGATAACAACAAGGGTCCTCCCGAGAAGACCTTGCTGACGATGTACGAACCTTCGTAATTGGGAGTCCACTTGTCCCGGTGATCGGAGTGTGGAGGAAGAATCTTCTTCAGGACGAGATCACCCGTCTGAAAGCTTCTCGGACGCACCTTTTTATCATAAGCTTTCTTCATTCGGCTTTGGTACAGACGACCATATGCAATCGATGCTAACCTCTTCTCGTTCATCAGGCTGAGTTGGTTTAGTCGGTTCTTAATCCATTCTGCCTCATCGAGTTTCACGTCAACTAAAACTCGTAAAGAAGGGATCTCAACTTCTAACGGTAGGACAACTTCCATACCGTACACTAGTGAGAAAGGAGTTACCCCGGTTGATGTACCTACCGTTGTACGATAACCGTGTAGTGCAAATGGCAACATCTCGTGCCAATCCTTATAGGTCACAACCATCTTCTGTACAATCTTCTTAATGTTCCTATTAGCCACTTCAACGGTGCCATTCATCCTCGGCCGGTAAGGGGATGAGTTGTGGTGTTCAATCTTGAAACTCTGGCATAGCTCCTTCATCATCTTGTTATTCAGATTCGAACCATTATTAGTGATGATCCGCTCGGGAATTCCGTAACGACAGATGATGTCCCTCTTTATGAATCTAGCCACCACCTGCTTGGTCATATTAGCATACGAGGCTGCCTCCACCCACTTGGTGAAGTAGTCGATGGCTACTAGAATGAAGAGATGACCGTTATATGCAGTGGGCTCGATCTTGCCTATCATGTCGATGCCCCACATGGAGAACGGTCATGGGGAGGACATGACATTTAACGGGCACGGTGGCACATGAATCTTATCAGCATAAATCTGGCATTTATGACATCTCTTTGCGAATTTAAAGCAATCTGATTGCATTGTCAGCCAGTAGTATCCTGCTCTCAGGATCTTTCTCGTCATAGCATGCCCGTCAGCGTGCGTACCAAATGTACCTTCATGGACTTCTTCCATGAGCATACTTGCTTCTTTCTCATCTACACATCTGAGTAGCACGAGATCGTGGTTTCTTTTATACAAAACTCCATCAGGATTGAGATAAAAGTTTCCAGACAGCCTCCTCAGAGTCTTTTTATCCTGGGTTGACGCTCCCGCAGGATACTCCTTAGTTATAAGGATAGTATGGATATCATGGAACCATGGCTTGCCGTCGGAGGCTTCCTCGATCGCAAAGATGAATGCAGGTCTATCAAGACGAGAAAGGACAATCCTTGGAGCTTCATTCCAAAAATTGACTTTATACATCAAAGCCAACGTGGCTAAGGCATCAGCCATCTGGTTTTCAGCTCTGGGCACATGATGGAGCTCCACTCGATCGAACAACGGAAGCAGCCTTCTGGCATAGTTCATGTACGACACCAAATTCAATTGACGAGTCTCCCACTCCCCTTTAATCTGGTTGATCACAAGTGCCGAGTCACCATATACATCTAGGTTCTTGACTCTCAAATCAATTGCTTCTTCTAGACCCATGATGCATGCTTCGTACCCCGTTTCGTTATTGGTGATCGGAAACGTCAGTCTAGCGGTGAACGGGATGTTGGATCCATGGGGAGTCGTGATGATCTCCCCAATGCCACTTCCATAAGAGTTAATCGCCCCGTCAAATATCAATTTCCATTGGGATTTCCTATCTGGACCCTCGTCGGGCAATGGTTCATCGCAATCTTTCACCTTGAGAAACATGATATCCTCATCAGGGAATTCAAATTTCATCGGCTAATAATCCTCGATCGGCTGTTCGACAAGGAATTCAGACAATACGCTGCCCTTGATGGCCTTCTGGGAAACATACTGAATGTCATATTCCGTCAACACCATTTGCCATCTGGCAATCCTGCCCGAAAGCTCTTGCTTCTCGAAGACGTACTTGATCGGATCCATCTTCGAAATTAGCATGGTGGTGTGGTTGAGCATATACTGTCGTAAACATTTGGCAGCCCAGGCTAGTGCGCAACACGTTTTCTCCAGCATTGAGTAACGGGATTCACAGTCTGTGAACTTTTTACTCAAATAGTAAATGGCATGCTCCTTTCTGCCCGTCTCGTCGTGCTGACCGAGAACACACCCCATACTATTCTCAAGAACTGTCAAGTACATGATTAGGGGTCTTCCAGCCACTGGGGGTATCAAGATCAGAGGTTCCTGTAGATACTGTTTTATCTTATCAAATGCCTTCTGGCAATCCTCGTTCCAGATAATCGCCTGATCTTTCTTTAGTCGTTTGAACATCGGTTCACACGTGGCCGTGAGCTGAGAGATAAACCTTGCAATGTAGTTTATTCTGCCCAGGAAAACACAAACTTCTTTTTCAGTTTTTGGCACTGGCATTTCTTGTATTGCTTTTATCTTCGCAGGATCAACCTAAATGCCTCTTTCACTCACAATAAACCCCAGTAGTTTTCCAGACCGTACTCCGAAAGTACACTTGTTAGGATTCAGCCTCAACCTGAACTTCCTAAGCCTCTCAAAAAGCTTCAGCAAATTGACCAGATGTCCCTCCTCCGTTTGGGACTTCGCAATCATGTCATCAACATAGACTTCAATCTCATGATGAATCATATCATGAAACAAAGTAACCATCGCTCTTTGGTAAGTGGCCCCTGCGTTCTTCAGACCGAAAGGCATTACCTTGTAGCAAAACGTTCCCCAAGGTGTAATAAACGTAGTTTTCTCCATGTCCTCCGGCGCCATCTTGATCTGATTGTAGCCAGAGAAGCCATCCATGAACAAAAACATGGAGAACTAAGCTATATTGTCAACCAACACATCAATATGAGGGAGCGGGAAATCATCTTTAGGGCTCGCCCTATTCAAATCCCGATAATCGACGCACATCCGCACCTTACTGTCCTTCTTCGGCACAGGCACTATGTTGGCAACCTACGAAGGGTAAGTGGTGACCGCTAAGAAGCCAGCATCAAGCTGCTTTTGCACTTCTTCTTTGATCTTAACGGCCATATCTGGTCGTGTCCTCCTAAGCTTCTGCTTAACGGGAGGGAAATCTTCTCGCAACGGCAAGTGATGGACCACAATGTCAGTATCATGTCCGGGCATATCTTCGTATGACCAAGAAAAGATGTCACTATACTCTCGAAGCATCTCGACCAATCTCTGCTTGACATCACTCTGCAATGCAGCCCCTATTCTGACGTTCCTGACTAGTTCTTCAGAACCCAAATTCACAATCTCAATCTCTTCCTCGTGAGGCAGAATAACTTTCTCTTCTTGTTTCAACAAGCGGGCCAACTCTTCGGGAAGGTCTTCGTCTTCATCAATCTCTTCTTCGGCTTGATAGATCGGGCAATCGAAGTCGAGGTGAATCGTAGAAGGTCCAGAGTCGATGTCATCTGCTATGTGGATCCTGCAATAACAAGGGTTAAGCTTAAAACAAGGATATGCAGGTTAGCACAAACCCTATTTCCATGTTATTGTTTTTCAAAACAAATATAAAACAGGAATAACAGAGATCACAACATTTGAAAAACAAGGCCCTGGCAATAAAACCACTATGCCCCGGGTAGGACATAGGGTTGTACAATGATTGGAGAAAGTAAATCATTACTCTTTTCCTGTCACTTGGATGGTATCCTTGATGGACCAGTTGGTGAGGCTCTGTCCTGGTTTGCTTGGCTGGATCCAAGAGTCTAGGTCGCAATCGCTGTCCTCGCCGTCTTCAGACACTGCGTTGACACTTTCAAATATCACCCCGCCGCTTGTAAATTGTGTTGCACCCTAAAATTTGACCAACATCTATTTATCCATCAAGAGTTATATGAGACTTGGAAGCTAGCCAAGAGGGTTATTCAAATGTTCAAAGATTGATATCTTTGTCAGAGAACTCAAGAGATCCTCAGAGAGATTGGTTGAAACCAAGGTTGTGTGTCTCATAACTTGAGAGTTGTGGGAGCTCCTCAGATGATTCTGAGACTATGAGGATGGATTTGAAGCTTTGAGAAAGCTTAGTAGATGTCTTGAAAGCCATCATGAAGCCTAGAGAGTTCATTGTACAAGAATTCAGAAGATTCAAACATGAGTGGTAGAATTAGGGTTTGACTGGGTCAACCCTAGGTCAACTGATGATTTGGAGAGGGTTGAGACCTAATCCAAGAGCCATGTGATCATGGAATTATGCATTGAGATGCAATAAGTATGATTCCTATACCAACTCATCATGATTGAGTAGTTTGAGAAGTTTCAAGCTAGGGTTTCTAAGGATTGACAGTGTAAAATCCCCTAGTTTGATCCCTATCTTTCAGGCAGTTTAGCTCAAGATGTGATTGTCATCTCATCTTCCCCACAACATTAATGTTATAGAGATTGTTCTTAGATTTAATTTTAGTGGTGGAAGTCCTTGATAGGATTTGTAGAGCTCAAGTTATGGTTTTGACAAATTACAGGTCATCTGAGGTATGTGAATCTGGGTCCTTGAAAGTCACCCAACTTGCAGGCAACGTTTGCCCTAGTAGGATGATTCCTATGGATTCTTGGTCAACATGAATGTTGAAGATAATCTTCTTAGATTTCTAGAGAGTACTAGAAGTCCTTGATAGGATTTGTAGAACTCAACTTATGGCTTTGACAAGCCAAGGGCATTTTGGTCATTTGGAAGTTATAGATCATTTCAAGCATAAGGCCATATCTCCTACTTCCAAGCTTCAAATGGAAAAATCTTCAACATCAAACTTGCTTAGAATGATGTTTTAAGGCTAGTAAGGAGGTCATGAGATGTTGAAAAGGCTCATATCAAAAAGTGATAAAAATGGCCTAAAAATGAGGCATAAGTTAATTCAAGTGAATTTGAAAAATGGAAATCCCAAGTTATAAGTCCAAACCATGTCATGTAATAGGTCATTTTGACTCCAAATGACATTCTAAGAACAATGGTTCAGCCACAATTTTGATTTGAGGCTTGCATCATAGGGCTGCTTTGGAATTTGATTACTTGCATCTTAAGGTACCAAACCAAAACAAGGCAAAACTCAATAAACAAGGAAGATATGCATTGTAACTTGCCCTAAATCTCATGTGGGGATAAATTCAAGTCAGAATTGGTAGTTATGAGATGCTTGGCATGAGATACCATGTAAGGAGAATGAGAAACTAAAATACCATGACATGAAAACTTCAATTTCTCATTGGATTGTTCTAGGGGGTTCTAGATGATTCTAAACCACTCTATAAGATGAATACAACTTGCTCAGATGCAAGGTTGGTGTTAATTGGTGTAGAGAAGAGAGAGTGAGATCCAAATTCCTCCATTGCAAGTCACATTCAATCTCTTCGTTCTTCTTCTTTGCCATCCCATTTTTCTTCACAAACCTTCTCCGTAGATCCTTCTGAGTGTGTGCATGCTGAATTGAAGCTCCATTGATGGAGAATTGAGGGTGTTCACATTGGATTTGCAAGAAGGTAATTACCATCGAATCTTGAAGTACAAGCTCTCTCCTTCAGAATTTTTGCAAACATTTGAAGTTTCACCATCCAAGGATCATTCTTGAGGAGTTTCAAGCCTTGAAAGCTAGGATTTCATCATCTACCATATCAAGAAGCCAGGTTTGCAAAATCTCTTTCACCTCCTTATCTAGACATGGTTAGGTTAAGTTATTAGTTTAGAATTGTTAGAGACAACTAGGGGATCAATTATGAAGAGTTTGAAAGTGATTGGTGAAGGTTCAGTCATGGATGTCATTTCTTGGATGAGCAAGAACGTGTAATTTTGTGAGTGATAATGCAAGATTATTAGCTGATTTTGATTAGTGGAATGTGAGGATCATTTTGATGTAAAGAAAGTTAAGTTTGGTTGAGGTCGAGTATGGATCATATTTTGAGATTAGCTTGGTTACACCTTCGGGTTTGAGTATAGAGGTCATTTCAATGGAAACCAAGACCATAGGCGTGATCAGGGTGAAATTCTAAGCAAGATTGTGTTTTACATTTTGGAATTTGACGATGATATGAGAGAGCACGAGTTGGAGGAAGTTTGGTGTATGATCTTTGTATTTCCATGGAGGATTTTCAAAACCCTAACCCAAGGTTGAAGATGATCTCTCGTCCGTTGGATAAGGCTTGACCACTTGACTTGGAAATGGATCTGATGGCTCACGTTTAATTTGAATTTTGGAGGGATTCTGAAAGCAGTGAAACGATGCGTTTCATTAAACCAAAAGTCTGGGCTTAGTGGATCATTGATAACCCCACCCCCCTTTGAGGCCCATTCCAAATTTGAACTGAATTTGATTACTCTTCACACCGCGTCCTTTCCTTTTTTCTTTTGATTTTCTCAATTGATTTTTCTGAATAAATGGGCCCAGCGCGCTTTTCTGTTTACACCCCACATCTTGAGCCCATCAATAAAATGAACTGTGTATTGTTGCTAATTGCACCTCCTCGTCATTTCATTTTATTTTCTTTTCTCCATTTTATTTCACACTTTAGAAAATGCATATCAAATTGAAAATTAAACATTTTTTCATGGGAGTTTTTCCTCCCTTTTCATATTTTTGTCTAAAAAAATATCAAATAAAAATATTTCCCATATCATGCATTTTAGTATTTTTTGCATATTTTCTTCTTTTATTGCTTTTTAATGCTTTTATATTGATATATGATTTTGTAGATTTTAGTTTAGGTAGTTCCCTTAAGATTTCTAGGTCATTCTTTTTAGGGTAATTAGATATATGTTTTAGGTTCCCCTGGATTTATTCCATAATTTTGTGATGTTTTTTAGGATAGTTTTGATTAGTTGCTATTAGGTTGTATAGAATTAGGTTAAACTTCAACATAGGTCCATAATAACTTTAGATTTTGGGTTTTTAGGACAAGTTAGACTATGGGACATATATGGGTATTAAGGGTAGGTATGTAGGATCCCTTAGAAATTATATTAGGATTTAATATAGTAGTATACTATTTTTAGTTGATTTTTGTATTGGTTGGTTGTTTGTGTTGCCTTTAGGGCATGTTTGTTTTAGTTGCTTTGCTTTGTGGGCTTGGAGAGCTTGATCTAGTCCTAAGGAGCATTGTGGAGCATAGTAGAAGACTTGAAGATGCATTGAGGAGCTTGAGAGCTTGATTTTATTTTCCTTTTTGTTGTTTTAGGGTTAGGGATTAGGAAGAGTTTAGATTTAGATAACTTCTTTCTCAAATATGGATGGTATCATTCACCTCCATTCCTCCCTATGATTCAAAGTCCTTCTATGGTATACAGCTCTCTCCTTTGGAGGGATAAGTGATGTACCTAGGAAGTAGAACTTTTGAGGGAACCATTCCCTTGATGTTGAACCCTTATAGGTCACCTTTGGTGGTCAAATAAGCAGTTCAATATCCCCCAGCTTATCCAGTAAGTGATTTTCTCTGGTTTGATTGTCTTGAGAGATGTTGAGCTTGAGCTTGAAGATGAAGACTTCCTTTAAGAGTGTTGAAGAGGATGAATCCTTGAGTATTGCCATTCCAGTTGAAGCTTGAAGAGAAACAAGAGCAAGTTGATACTTGAAGATCCCTGAAGATTAGGTGAAGCCTGAAGGTGGAGCTGATCAAGAAGCTGAAGCTTAAAGGGAGAAGATAAGTTGAAACTTATGTTGTAGGGTTGAAACCTGGAGAAGCAAAATGATATCTGTCAAGAGTGATTGAAGTCTGAAGACTGGATTATTCTGGAAAAGCTGAAGCTTGAAGTTGAGAGAGGAGTCTGCTTTCTTCTTTTTCTTTTCTGTATTGTTGTGTTTTGTTTGACTTGTTTGATGCATTAGAATAAGTTCATATCTAGAATAAGTAGAACCTAGGAGCATGATTGCACTAGAGGTTGAGTTGCTCCCTCTGCTTGTATTGTTACTGTGTGGCTTTGCTTGCGGGTATTCGGTAGAGCCCAGCTCCCTTGCCCATGTGGTTTGTTTGCCTGGTGGCATTTTATTTAATTTTTATCTGTATGACTGCAGTTTACTATTATTGCTTGATAGCATGTTGTTTTATCTTTCAGTATGATTACTGTTATTTCATTCTGGCTTGAGGTTGAGATGAGCTTGTGGAGGCTGAAGCCCCACACACATTTCCTCCCTCACTTGCATTGCATGCATTTTACTGTTAAGCTGATGCTTTGTCTGTTTTGGTGTATCATTGACATGATCCCTTAGGACTCTAATTTCATTTGATAAGGATTTGATGATAGAATTTTAGGTTGAAACCTATGCATGACAACTTCTAGGAGTTCCCTGTTCAAACCTCAACCATAGGATGAATCCATGGCATGACAACAGTAGGACTTGATAGTCTCCCTCCTAGTTGGGCCTGTTCTCTTCTCATCTCAAAACAGTTTAAGATACAGTAATCATGAGTGATTTCTTTCGTACGTTACGAGCCTTAAGCTATCTGAGAAAGGATTGTGGGAGAGTTTCTTTTCCACAGTATGGATGTTTAGTATGGTACCCTTTGGGTGACATGCGACGCATTCACTCTCAGGTCATAGTCTCTAGTGCGGTTGAAATCGCAAACACAATAAAAAACACTTCTTTCGTAAAAGACAGGAAATAAACCGTAGTTTCCCGAACTACGTGAGCTCTGATCTCTCATGCCTGTTGAGAGTACGTAGGCACAAGATGGCGATGTCTTGGCGAGCTACCTTCCCCCATAATCCTCCGTAGGCCGAACTACGTTGACTCTGATTTCTCGTTCTCTGATGAGAATACGTAGGCATAAAGTGCGACGCTTTGCCGAGTCATTTTCTTTTCTTTTTCAACCAGTCTTGATAGGTAGATAGAATAAAACCAACCCGTCCAAGTAAACACAACAAGCGAGGATCCCGTCGAGTACGACGGACGTGAGGGGTGCTAATACCTTCCCCTTGCGTAACCGACTCACGAATCCAGACAACGGTTGCGACGACCTTGTCTTACCCTTTTTCGTCAGGTTTTTCCGATCGTTTCCTTTCCCGCTCTGAGGGATAAATAACGAAAGGTGGCGACTCTTCTGTCATGCCGACACCTTATTTTCGCGCAAGCGACAGCTGGCGACTCTGCTGGGGAAACTCAGTTCCCTATGCATTTGGGATCCAACGTCCCTTAAGAGAGTCAATCCTAACGCTTGTATGTTTACTTGTTGGGTTGCGTTTATTTATCGCATTTTACTTCTCGCACTTTATTTCTCGCATTTTATTTTCAGTATGATATGATTATCTGTGCTATTGTGGGATGGGAGTTCTGATGAGTGAGAAGCCTGACCCAGGCTTGAGTGCACTATAGACTTAGAGTAGAAATTAGTGGGCGCGTGCTTGCTTTACAGGCACTAGTGTCTCATGAAATCCACGCTCAGACGAGGTTCATCCGGTTGGCTTCCCTTTCAACCCTTTGGGTTGAGACAGTTGCTGGTTTGGTGGATTGTCGACTCTAGGGACCGATCATTTGTGATTCAGCTAAGTGAGGCCGCTTCATGAGCTGGTGATGCCACACCTTTTGGGTATCGTATCACCCCTCTTGAAAGTTTGTGACGCTGATGAACGCATAGGATGCCGTACCTTGAGTCAGTTTAGGTCCATACCTGTGAGTGGGGTTGGGTTTATTGTAGGTAAACTTTGACCTTCAGACTACCTGGTTTTCTTGACAGTGGATCAGTTTTGTTGGTACCAGGGTTTCTCAGTTGCAGATTTGTCTGTTCTTGATAGAGCTGGTGTTGATCAGAGGATCTTATCATCAGGTGTATGGCTGTTCTTGATAGAGCAGGTTTTGATCAGAGGATCTTATCATCAGGTGTATGGTTGTTCTTGATAGAGCAGAGTTTTGTCATCAGTTGTTTGTTCTTGATAGAGCAGATTTTGGGGTCTGAAGATCTCATCAGCAGATGTTGTTTGTTCTTGATAGAGCATATTTTTGGGGTCTGAAGATCTCATCAGCAGATGTTGTTTGTTCTTGATAGGGCAGATTTTTGATTTGGGGTCTGAAGACCTCATCAGCAGATATTTCTTGATCACACATCAGAGGTCCTTATTATCAGACTTTTGTTCTTGACAGAGCAGAATTATGATCCTGTGTATATGGTCCTATCAGATGGTTGTTCTTGGCAGATCAGATTTATGGTCCTACACCGGGGTTTTCTTCTTATCAGTGGTTGTTGATACAGAATCTCCGCAGCACCAGCTACCCATATATATTATTGCATGATTGCATTTGGCATTAGTTTGCATATTCATTTGCATTTCATTAACGTGTGTCTGTGTTGCAGGTACCGTTTTCCCCGATCCAGGATTTCTTGCCTCCTATTGTATTGTTATGGGCTCTCTGAGGAAGACCGTGGCTTACAAGCTCCCTACCCCTGATGTGGTTAAGCTGACTGGTTTGATAGCTCTAGCAGGGGATTCTGTGAAGGATGAGTTCAGGAAATCGTATGGCAGGTTGCTCAGTTTGGTTTGCAAGCCTTCTGTGTTCGAGTTGAATGGGTTGCACGCTCTGCTGCAGTTCTACGACCCTCCGCTGAGATGTTTCACTTTTCAGGACTTCGCTCTCGCGCCGATGCTGGAAGAGTATGATGATTTGTTAGGTGTGCCTATCAAGAGGCAGATGCCTTTTGTGCACATAGATGCTGAGCCTGATCTGGCTGGTTTAGCTCCTTCACTTTATTTGGACGCCTCCGAGTTAGTATTTACTAGTTGGAACAAGGTTCCTGGATTCTCCTTGCAGTTTCTGGTAGGTAAAGCTCAGCAGTGTGCCAAGGACGGATGTTGGGTCGCGTTCAATGCCATCCTCGCTCTATGCATATACGGCATTATTCTGTTCCCCAACATGCCCGATTTTGTAGACTCTGATGCGTTTCATATCTTCGCCTCAGGGAATCCAGTCCCTACTTTGATAGGAGATGTCTATCACTCAGTTCACTGCAAGAACGAGAATAGGAGAGGGAAGAATGTATCGTGCTGCGTACCCTTGTTGTACAAATGGCTTGAAAGTCATTTGCCCAAGAGGGGTCCTTTTGTCTTGTCTGCTGCCACAGCAGAGTGGCCTGAGCGTCTGATGAGCTTATCGGCAGAGGATATTGATTGGTTCGACAGAGATAGGTTGGGTACTGAGGTGATCTTCAGTTGCAGCGGGTTTCCTAATATACCTTTGATAGGTAGGAAGGGCTGCATAAACTACAATCCGTCGTTGCTGGTTCGACAGTTCGCGTATGCTTTGAGGAGTCCGCCGAAGGATGAAGAGGTACAAGAATCTATGTACCTCACTGGTATTCTAGAAGGGGATCTGTTGTCCAAGCTTCAGCGCGCGTGGAATGGTATCAGTAAGCTAGGAAAGCCATTGCTGGGAAAAAGCAACAATCAAGCCTACCCTCCGTACTTGACATGGATCAGAGCCAGAGCCAATGCTATAGGGATGCCGTTTCCTCATGCCAAGTCAGAAAGCCCTCCAATGATCGAAGAGCCTACTACTGTGCCCATTCATCAGCATAACCAGGTATTAGTTGAGCGGGATGAATTGAAGCGGGCGAACGAAGAATTGGAGAAGGAATTAGCTCAGCTCCAAAGCGAGAGGAACGAAGTTGTTCATGCTTTCAAAAGGCAAACAGAGTTGGTGAACCAGCTGGGTACAGACCTGACGAAGCAGATAGCCGAGCGTGAACGCATGGGTCAAGACTTCAGGGCTGTCAATGACGTACTGGCTACGAAGAAGCAGCATTTGGACGAGGCATATCGGAGGATATCCAAGTTCAACCAGCACTGGAAGGCTTCCCTGGCCACTAGGAAAGAGCGGGGGGATAAGTTGATGTTGCAGATCTCCAAGCTGGAAGCCGAGGTGAAGGACAGTGAAAAGAGGTTTGATGAAGAAACCGCCCGCAGATACGCCGCCGAAGGCCAGCTCAACAAAGCACTTGCCAACCTGAAGGAGCGCAAGCTGACGTTTGAGTCTAAGAAGCGGAAACTGGAAGATTGCTTCGGCGAAGGAGCATGGGAAAGTTCAGTTCAGGGACTTCAATATACCATTGTGCAAAGGGAACTACTCGTCGAGGGGTTACTCACTTTGCTAGATCATCCAGAGACGAAGGAGTTATTAGTAGAGTATCGCGCCCGTGGCCGTACTTGACTAGTTGTATTCCTTTTGTTTTGATCTTTGTTGTATGCTGACCATCACCAGGCTTGTTGGCTGAGGTCACGCTGTTGATTCGTCTTGTACTTGCTGATGCTATGTACTGCCTTAATATGCTTTCTTTATATATGAGATTGTTGTTTCCATGATTAGGCTCAGACTTCTTCTTATTATTATTATCAGCACTGACACTCAGGCACTAGGATTGGGGGAAATCTCCCAAACACAAAGACACACGCATGCATCTGCATGAAGCATTTGCATGGCGCACATTTTGTTGTTTTTCCTAACCTTTAGTGTTTACAGGTTTTTCAGGTTTACAGGTCCCAGGCTGTTTCCGTGATTCCAGGATTGATCAGAGGCTAATTCACCGTTATCCAACTCGAGCTAATCAGACCAGGATCATGGATCAAGTGCAGACAGATGTCCAGGAGCTCCGCGAGAGGATGGATCGCTTTATGGAACTGATGCAGGTGGTCGCCAATGGTCAGGACCAGCTCAGGACTTTGGTTCAGCCGTTGATCTCCAGGGTTGATAGCAACGGCATACTCCATGGCGGGGCTGTGCCTACTCCTCCACCAGTTGATACTCCGCAGAACGGTGTCCCCGTGGCCGGGGGCAATGGCAGTGCTAATGGCAATGTGATGGCCAATCTCGGACTCAATACGACGGGCGTCGGTCATGGGAGTCTGGGAGCTAATGTCAACGTCGGGCCGGGCAACGGCAACGCAGGCGTCGGGAATCTGTTGGTGCCTCAACCGTGGCTTGAGGATCATCAGGATGATGTGTTCTCTCAAAGAGGTGCAGAAGGGGAGCTGAATCCGGCTTCTTTGGCAAACCGTCACTTCGAAGCGCCGCCCATGTCGTATGCGCAGCTCTTGCAGACTTTTCTTCAGCTTCAGTTGGTTCAGAAGAGGATGATGGCTCCCTTGACAGGGGCACCTCCACCGGGGTACGATGCAAATGCCACTTGCGATTTCCATACAGGGGCACCAGGCCACACAATTGAGAACTGCAAAGCCTTTAAGCATAAGGTGCGGGACCTGGTAGATGCCAAGATTATCAACTTCTCCGATAATGTGCCCAATGTCACGAAAAATCCTATGCCTAATCATAGGGGAGGCGGAGTGAACGCCATTATCGAAGAAGAGAGTGCAGATCTGTTGACTGATGTCAAAGACCTAAAGACGCCGCTTAGCTTCGTCAAAGCTAAGTTGTTGAAAAAAGGGTTCTTTCCAGGATGCGGAGAGTTATGCATGGACTGTGCTACACATTCTGATGGATGCGAGCAGTTGGTTGAAGGAATCCAAAGTCTGATGGCTGAGGGGATTCTGCAGTTCAGCCGGAGGGCTGAAAGTGTATCAGGAGAGGTAGTGTTGAAGCAGGCCGATGAAGTCGCCACCATCACCATCCCTCGCCGGCCAATAACCATTTCTGCGCCCAGACCGCCTACAATCACTATTACCAAAGCTGGGCCGATACCATTCGAGATCACTAACGCCGTTCCGTGGCATTATGGGGCTGAAGTCTATTGCAACGGTCAGAAGTTAGAGCTGGAGCCGTATGGGTCGACTATGGAGAATCTTGCAGGAATCAGTGGTATTACTCGCAGTGGAAGAGTATTTGCACCGCCGGAAGTCGGGGCAGAGAAAGCGGTCAGAGCTGATGCGGTTGATAAGGGAAAAAGCAAAGTCGTCGAAGAGGCCCCGTGTGGGGTAGAAAAAGATTTGCTTGTCAAAGATGCCGAGGAGTTTATGCGGCTGATCAAAAAGAGCGACTACAAGATTGTAGACCATCTCCATCAGACGCCTTCGAAGATTTCTATTCTCAACTTGTTGCTGTGTTATAAAGCACACCGCAACGCGCTACTGAAGGTATTGAACGCTGCCTATGTACTGCAAGAGATATCAGTGAATCAGCTAGAAGAGGTGGTAGCCCACGTCAATGCTGGCAACGGGCTAGGTTTCACAGATTTAGAGCTGACGCCAAAAGGAAGGAATCACAACAGCGCCCTGCACATCTCGATCGAGTGTAGAGGCACAATCATGTCGCATGTCCTGGTGGACACGGGTTCGTCGCTTAATGTGCTTCCGAAGAAGGCATTAATGAAGTTGGACACTCGCAGATTGCTTTGCACACCCAGTGATCTGGTGGTGAAAGCATTTGACAGAACTAAGCGCCACGTTTTCGGGGAGGTGACCCTGCCGATCCAAGTTGGCCCGGAAACGTTCGACACGGTCTTTTATATCATGGACATCATGCCTGCCTACAGTTGCCTCTTGGGCCGGCCATGGATCCATGCTGCTGGTGCCGTGACCTCCACGTTGCACCAAAAGCTCAAATATGCTGTCGGAGGAAGCATAGTAACCGTGTGTGGCGAGGAGGACAAAATGGTGAGCCATTTGTCATCCTTTAAGTATGTTGAAATGGATGGCGAAATCCATGAAACTCTCTGCCAAGCATTTGAAGCCGTCAAGGTGAAAGAGGTAGCTCCTGTCGTCACAGAGAAGCAAGAGATGAATCTCTCCTCATTCAAAGAAGCTCGGGCCGTCGTCGAAGCCGGATCCACCCCAGGCTGGGGGCATGTTTTGGAGATACCGATCAAGCAGGATAAGTTTGGCTTGGGGTATTCTCCCGGAGCTGAAGCTTCGTCTTCTTCGTCGAGCAGTGCGTCACGGGGTAAGGGGCCGATCCTATTTACCAGTGGCGGAGTTATTTTCGAAAGCATCAACGCGGCGTCTGAAGACAGCGGGGATAGCGATTGTGATCCCGACTCTTGGATTCATCCAAGCAAGCCGGGCAAGGGCCTCAACAATTGGACCATCAAGGATATCATCCAGCTGACAAGTGAAGAGTAATGATTTACTTTTTACAATCATTGTACAACCCTATGTCCTACCCGGGGCATAGCGGTTTTATTGTCAGGGCCTTGTTGGATTATGTACATGCATTTTGTTAATAAATCAAAGGCGTTTTCTTCGTATTCAAATATTGTGTTCTCTTTTATTCCTGTTTTATATTTGTTTTGAAAAACAGTAAAATGGCAATGGGGTTTGTGCTAACCTGCATATTCTTGTTTTAAACTTAACCCTTGTTATTGCAGGATCCACATAACAGATGAAATCGACTCTGGACCTTCTACGGCTCACTTCGACTTCGATTGCCCGATCTATCAAGCCGAGGAAGAGATTGATGAAGACGAAGACCTTCCTGAAGAGTTGGCCCGCTTGTTGAAACAAGAGGAAAAGGTTATTCTGCCTCATGAGGAGGAGATCGAGATCGTAAACCTGGGTTCTGAAGAGCTCGTCAGAAATGTCAGAGTAGGGGCTGCGCTGCAGAGTAATGTCAAGCAGAGATTGGTCGAGATGCTTCGAGAGTATAGTGACGTCTTTGCTTGGCCATACGAAGATATGCCCGGACTTGACACGGACATCGTGGTCCACCACATGCCTCTACGAGAAGATTGCCCTCCCGTTAAGCAGAAGCTTAGGAGGACGAGACCAGACATGGCCGTTAAGATCAAAGAAGAAGTGCAGAAACAGCTCGATGCTGGCTTCTTAGCGGTCACCACTTACCCTCCGTGGGTCGCCAACATAGTGCCTGTACCGAAGAAGGACGGTAAGGTACGCATGTGCGTCGATTATCGGGATTTGAATAGGGCGAGCCCTAAAGATGATTTCCCGTTGCCTCATATCGATGTGTTGGTCGACAACACAGCCCAGTTCTCCGTGTTTTCATTCATGGATGGCTTCTCCATTTACAACCAGATCAAGATGGTGCCAGAGGACATGGAGAAAACGACGTTTATCACCCCCTAGGGAACATTTTGCTATAAGGTAATGCCCTTCGGTCTGAAGAATGCAGGGGCCACTTACCAACGAGCTATGGTAACTTTGTTTCATGATATGATTCATCATGAGATCGAGGTCTATGTTGATGACATGATTGCGAAGTCCCAAACGGAGGAAGAGCATCTGGTCAACTTATTGAAGCTTTTTCAGAGGCTTAGGAAGTTCAGGTTGAGGCTGAATCCTAACAAATGCACTTTCGGCGTGCGGTCCGGAAAGTTGTTGGGGTTTACCGTTAGCGAACGAGGTATCGAGGTTGATCCTGCGAAAATAAAAGCCATTCAAGAAATGCCAGTGCCGAAAACAGAAAAAGAAGTTCGTGGTTTCCTGGGCCGAATAAACTACATTGCAAGGTTTATCTCTCAGCTCACGGCCGCTTGTGAACCGATGTTCAAGCTTTTAAAGAAAGATCAGGCGATTACTTGGAATGAGGATTGCCATAAGGCATTCGATAAGATAAAGCAGTATCTTCAAGAACCTCCAATCTTGATACTCCCAGTGGCTGGACGGCCATTAATCATGTACTTGACAGTTCTTGAGAACAGTATGGGGTATGTTCTCGGTCAGCACGACGAGACGGGCAGAAAGGAGCATGCCATCTACTACTTGAGTAAAAAGTTCACTGACTGTGAATCTCGATACTCGATGCTGGAGAAGACGTGTTGTGCATTAGCCTGGGCTGCCAAACGTCTACGACAGTACATGCTCAATCACACCACTATGCTAATTTCGAAGATGGATCCGATCAAGTACGTCTTCGAGAAGCAGGCTCTTTTGGGCAGGATTGCCAGATGGCAAATGGTGTTAACAGAATATGATATTCAGTACGTGTCCCAGAAGGCCATCAAGGGAAGCGTATTGTCTGATTACCTTGCCGAACAGCCGATCGAAGACTACCAGCCGATGAAGTTCGAATTCCCTGACGAGGATATTATGTTTCTCAAAGCGAAGGATTGCGATGAGCCGTTGCCCGACGAGGGGCCAGATAGGAAATCCCAGTGGAAGTTGATATTCGATGGGGCGGTTAATTCCTATGGAAGTGGCATCGGGGCTATCATCACGACTCCCCACGGATCCCACATCCCGTTTACTGCGAGACTGACGTTTCCAGTTACCAATAATGAGGCGGAGTACGAAGCATGCATCATGGGTCTAGAAGAGGCAATTGATTTGAGAATCAAGAATCTAGACGTATATGGTGACTCAGCGCTTGTGATCAACCAAATTAAAGGGGAGTGGGAGACTCGTCAACCGAATTTGGTGCCGTACATGAATTATGCCAGAAGGCTACTTCCGTTCTTTGATCGAGTGGAACTCCATCATGTGCCCAGAGCAGAAAATCAGATGGCTGATGCCTTAGCCACATTGGCTTCAATGTATAAAGTCAATTTTTGGAATGAGGCTCCGAGAATTGTCCTTTCCCGTCTTGATAGACCGGCGTTTGTCTTTGCAATCGAGGCAGCCGCCGACGGCAAGCCATGGTTTCATGACATCCAGACCTTCCTTATGACTAAGGAATATCCTGCGGGTGCGTCAACCCAGGATAAGAAGACTCTGAGGAGGCTGTCTGGAAACTTTTATCTCAATCCTGATGGAGTGTTGTATAAGAGAAACCAAGATCTCGTGCTACTCAGATGTGTAGATGAGAAAGAGGCGAGTATGCTCATGGAAGAGGTCCATGAGGGCACATTTGGTACGCACGCCGGCGGGCACGCTATGACGAGGAAGATCCTGAGAGCAGGATATTACTGGCTGACGATGGAGTCGGATTGCTTCAGATTCGCGAAGAGATGTCATAAATGCCAGATTTATGCTGATAAAGTTCATGTGTCGTCGTGCCCGTTGAATGTCATGTCCTCTCCGTGGCCGTTCTCCATGTGGGGCATCGACATGATAGGCAAGATCGAGCCCACTGCATCTAACGGTCATCGCTTCATTCTAGTAGCTATCGACTACTTCACCAAGTGGGTGGAGGCAGCCTCGTATGCTAATGTGACCAAGCAGGTGGTAGCTAAATTCATAAAGAGGGACATCATCTGTCGTTACGGAATTCCCGAGCGGATCATTACTGATAATGGTTCGAATCTGAATAACAAGATGATGAAGGAGTTGTGCCAGAGTTTCAAGATTGAACACCACAACTCATCTCCTTACCGGCCGAAGATGAATGGCGTCGTTGAAGCAGCCAATAAGAACATAAAGAAGATTGTTCAGAAGATGGTTGTGACATACAAAGACTGGCACGAGATGCTGCCATTTGCATTGCACGGTTATCGTACGACGGTACGTACTTCAACCGGGGCAACTCCTTTCTCCTTGGTGTACGGTATGGAAGCTGTCCTACCGTTAGAAGTGGAGATCCCTTCTTTGCGAGTTTTGGTTGATGTGAAACTCGACGAGGCAGAATGGATTACGAATCGTCTGAACCAACTCAGCCTGATGGACGAGAAGAGGTTAGCATCGATTGCATTTGGTCATCTGTACCAAAGCCGAATGAAGAAAGCTTATGATAAGAAGGTGCGTCCTAGAAGCTTTCAGACGGGTGATCTCGTCCTGAAGAAGATTCTTTCGCCACACTCCGATCACCGGGGCAAGTGGACTCCGAATTACGAAGGTCCGTATGTCGTCAGCAAGGTCTTCTCGGGAGGAGCTTTGTTGTTATCCACGATGGATGGTGAAGATTTTGCATCCCTGGTGAATGCGGACGCAGTTAAAAAATACTTTGCTTGAAAGCGACCCGCTGGACAAAAAAGAAAGAGTCCAGGCAAAAAAGGGGCATCCCGGCGAACCAAAAACAGAATAAAAGGTTCGGGCAAAAATTAGGGATATAAATTGAAAAAATGTACACCCGCGAAGTCGAAAACCTACACTGGGCGACTTTGGCAAAAAAGGGTATCCCGGTGAACTGAAAACCCGTAAAGGGCGGTTCACGCAAAAGTTAGGGATTTGAATAAGCAAATGACTGCGTTCCGCGTGTGGACTTTCATTGTTTAGTGGTTTGGACGACCTGAGGGCCGTTTATCTGAATCAATCTCTTCCGAAGCTGAAGCGTCGGAGAAGTATCGAAGTCGAGTGGGTCTTAGAGGGATCAACTCATGGTGTTCGTCTACGCCTCGTTGCCGACATTTGTATATACTGATGTATATTTATGTTTTATTTTTGCGCGGCTTCCTCATTCCAGGAGCTTGCCTCTGTTGTAAAACATTTTTACCCATTCAGGGGTTCGTTATCAATAAAATGCATACTATTCAGCAATTCTGTTTGTCTGTTTAGCATTTATCTGTTTTGTTTGCGAAAAAGAACGCCGATGTTTTTGATAAAATGCGCATACATAAACTTACTGCCCTAGGCCACTGATTGTTGAAACAATTAGTTACTTGAATATTGTCACGAGATAATAACCTCGATAGGTCCCTTTGAAAAGGGTATCTTGTCTGTTTGTTTGTGTTGTTACAGGTGTAGCATATTCCAGACAGGGCGCCGTGCGCATCCCCGAAGCAGGATGATTCCTCTTTCTCCAGCAGAGTTCAGTAGCCTCTCCCCGCAGAGTCTGAACGCAAGATAATGAGCATTGATATGTCTCCCCGTGCAGAGATTATTCTCTTCCCCAAGCAGATGCATCCTGAAGGAACGTCATCTCCTCGGCTGAGTCACGCGCCGAAGCATGATCTCTTTCCCCCAGCACCGGGTCACAAGTGCAGTTTTCATAGAAATGTTCAGGCGCCGAAGCTCGTGTTCATCCCCCAGCACCGGGTCACAAGTGCAGGTTTCATAGAAATGTTCAGGCGCAGAAGCTCGTGTTCATCCCCTAACACCGGGTCACAAGTGCAGGTTTCGTAGGAAACTATTCGTACGCTGAAGTATGCAGCAACTGATGGTGCTAGACTGAAGTCTCCAGCGGAATTGAAATTCCCCACCAGAGTTGTACTCTCCCCTGAAGTCGGATGATTCCTTCTTCCCCAGCGGAATTGAGATTCCACCGCAGAGACGTACCCTCTCCAGTGAAGCAGTTGGGACCATGAGTGGTTTTCCCCAGCAGAGCGTTGAACAGCTGATGTTGTATTTCCCCCAGAGTCGTATTCTCTCTCCAGCGAAGCAGAATGATTTCTCCTTCCTCGGCCGAGTTTGCAGATGCCCAAGAGAGCCGAATCCTTGGAAGTTGATCAGACCATGATTGGTTTTTCCCCAGTAGAGTGTTGAGCAGCTAAAGTTGTTTCCCCACAGAGTCTTATCCCCAGAAGAGTAGCCGAGGCGGCCACGCAGCTTATTCTCGCGATTGACATCGCTTTCCCTCAGCAGGTCCAAGTTCTCGTAGAGCTTCGTCCCCATGCAACAATCAACTGAATTTGTTTCCCCCGCAGCAGTCAACTTAAGTTGTGTCCCCTACGGAGTCCAATTGATATTGGCGTGACCACGTTCTCCTCAGCAGGATGATTCCTCGATCTGAGTAGTTCGTTCTCCTTGACAGGAGGATTCCCCCTTCGGCATTTATTTTGCTGACGGGATCGCATCATTGTGCATGATTGCATAACATTTATCATAAACGCATAGCATTTCCACCGTGTGGAGCATTGCGCCATCGCCGAAGCATATGCATAATAAACATGACCTAGGTTGTTACCGTTCTTGTTTTGCAGGTGTTCAGGATGATCCCTGACATTCTCCCCAGAGTCGCTTGCTCAAGATGATTCTTGAGAGCCCCAGCGAAGTCTTCAGTTCAAGATGATTCTTGAATTCCTCAGTAGGGCCATTTGCTTAAGATGATTCTTAAGCTCCCCAGTAGAGTCCCCAGAGAAGGTTGCCCAGGATGATTCCTGAAGCCCCAAGAGAGCCGAATCCTTAGAAGCTGCTCAAGCCATGATTGGTTTGTCCTCAGCAAGAGTTGCCCAGGATGATTCCTGGAATCCCCAACAGAGTGTTTGCTCAGAATGGTTATCAGTTCAAGATGATTCTTGAAGTCCCCGGCAGAGTTATTTGTTCAAGATGATTCTTGAAGTCCTCAGCAGAGTTGATTCATCCAGAATGATTTCTGGACCCCCGGAGCGGAGTTACTTGATAGTTCTCCAGAATCCCCAGCGGCGAAGCGTCCTCCCCAGCAGGTTTTCTGACAGCGAAGTTGAAACCTCCCTTGAAGACTCCATGATTGAAGTCTGACTATACTAATGAAGTCCGGCTGATGCCCGACAATTCCTTTGAATGCCTGATGGCATGATCAACCTGATGGTTGAAGTCCGGCTGATGCCCGACAATTCCTTTGAATGCCTGATGGCATGATCAACCTGATGGTTGAAGTCCGGCTGATGCCCGACAATATCTTTGAATGCCCGATGGCATGATCAACTTGATGGTTGGAGTTCGGCTGATGCCCGACAGTGTTCCTTGGATGCCTGATGGCATGATCGACTATGTATTACCGGTTACCGTGTGACCAATTCCCCAATGAAGTTTCTTCACCCTGACGGCGAGGTCAGATTATTTCTAGTTCTCCAGCGGCGATGTTGGATGTCTGTTTTGACGGCGAAGTCAGATCATGTTGAGCACTTGACGGCAATGTCGGGTGTTTCTCAGAGGTATGTTTGTTTCTGACGGCGAGGTCAGGTGATGCAGTTCTCCAGCGGCGATGTTGGGTGTTTTGGTTTGTTGACGGCGATGTCAGAGCCTTAGTTCCCCAGCGGCGATGTTGGATGTTTGTTTCTGACGGCGATGTCAGGTAACTCAGGTCCAGCGGCGATGTTGGATATTTGTTTCTGACGGTGATATCAGGTTCTCAGCGTTCCAGCGGCGATGTTGGATGTTTGTTTATGATGGCGATGTCAGTTTCTCTTTGTCCCAGCGGCGATGTTGGATGTTCGTGTCTGGCGGCGATGTCAGATGATTCAGTTTTCCAGCGGCGATGTTGGATGTTTGCTTCTGGCGGCGATGTCAGATTCTTTAGTTTTCCAGCGGCGATGTTGGGTGTGTTGTTTGTTCGACGGCAAAGTCAGATTATGTCTAGTTCTCCAGCGGCGATGTTGGACGTTTGGGTTTGACGGCGAGGTCATACGATGTTGAGAGTTGACAGCGAAGTCAGATTATGTTGAGTACTTGATGGCGATGTCGAGGGTTTCTCGGAGTTTTGGTTGGTTGAAGGCGATGTTAGATTATTCCTTAGTTCTCCAGCGGCGATGTTGGATGTTTGTTTCTGGCGGCGATGTCAGGTGATTCAGTTTCCCAGCGGCGATGCTGGCTGTTTGTTTCTGACGGCGATGTCAGGTGTTTCTCAGATTTGTGTCTGGCGGCGATGTCAGGTGGGTTATCTTTCCAGCGGCGATGTTGGGTATGTCAAGTGATTTAGTTCTCCAGCGGCGATGTTGGGTATGTCAAGTGATTTAGTTCTCCAGCGGCGATGTTGGATGTTTTTTGTTCGACGGTGATGTCAGATTATTCTCCAGCGGCGATGTTGGGTATTGTGGTTGTCCCAGCTGCGATGTTGGATGTTTGTGTCTGACGGCGATGTCAGTTGATTTAGTTTTCCAGCAGCGATGTTGGGTGTTTCAGTTTTCCGGCAGCGATGTTGGATGTTTTACTTCTGACGGTGATGTCAGATTGTTCAGTTTTCCAGCGGCGATGTTGGGTATGTCAGATTCTTCAGTTTTCCAGCGGCGATGTTGGGTGTTTTGGTTGTCCGACGGCGATGTCAGATCTGTGTGTGTCTCCAGCTAGTTTCCGTGCAGCTAGTGTTTCAGTGTTCGAAGATCCGTTCCCAGCGGAGTACCGTGTGCTCGTGCTGTTGGAAAATTTCCGGGTTTATCGGTATTCAACCGTCTCGCACCTTGATGGGCTGAGAGTCGTTCGCTCTTCACCCAGTCAGGTTCAAGCCGTTTGAATAGGGGCAGCTGTTGCACCCTAAAATTTGACCAACATCTATTTATCCATCAAGAGTTATATGAGACTTGGAAGCTAGCCAAGAGGGCTATTCAAATGTTCAAAGATTGATATCTTTGTCAGAGAACTCAAGAGATCCTCAGAGAGATTGGTTGAAACCAAGGTTGTGTGTCTCATAACTGGAGAGTTGTGGGAGCTCCTCAGATGATTCTGAGACTATGAGGATGGACTTGAAGCTTTGAGAAAGCTTAGGAGATGTCTTGAAAGCCATCATGAAGCCTAGAGAGGTCATTGTACAAGAATTCCGAAGATTCAACCATGAGTGGTAGAATTAGGGTTTGACTGGGTCAACCCTAGGTCAACTGATGATTTGGAGAGGGTTGAGACCTAATCCAAGAGCCATGTGATCATGGAATGATGCATTGAGATGCAATAAGGATGATTCCTAGACCAACTCATCATGATTGAGGAGTTTGAGAAGTTTCAAGCTAGGGTTTCTAAGGATTGACAGTGTAAAATCCCCTAGTTTGATCCCTATCTTTCAGGTAGTTTAGCTCAAGATGTGATTGTCATCTCATCTTCCCCATACCATTAATGTTGTAGATCTTGTTCTTAGCTTTAATTTGAGTGGTGGAAGTCCTTGATAGGATTTGTAGAGCTCAAGTTATGGTTTTGACAAATTACAGGTCATCTGAGGTATGTGAATCTAGGTCCTTGAAAGTCACCCAACTTGCAGGCAACTTTTGCCCTAGTAGGATGATTCCTATGGATTCTTGGTCAACATGAATGTTGAAGAGAATCTTCTTAGCTTTCTAGAGAGTACTAGAAGTCCTTGATAGGATTTGTAGAACTCAACTTATGGCTTTGACAAGCCAAGGGCATTTTGGTCATTTGGAAGTTATAGGTCATTTCAAGCATAAGGCCATATCTCCTACTTCCAAGCTTCAAATGGAAAAATCTTCAACATCAAACTTGCTTAGAATGGTGTTTTAAGGCTAGTAAGGAGGTCATGAGATGTTGAAAAGGCTCATATCAAAAAGTGATAAAAATGGCCTAAAAATGAGGCATAAGTTAATTCAAGTGAATTTGAAAAATGGAAATCCCAAGTTATAAGTCCAAACCATGTCATGTAATAGGTCATTTTGACTCCAAATGACATTCTAAGAACAATGGTTCAGCCACAATTTTGATTTGAGGCTTGCATCATAGGGCTGCTTTGGAATTTGATTACTTGCATCTTAAGGTACCAAACCAAAACAAGGCAAAACTCAATAAACAAGGAAGATATGCATTGTAACTTGCCCTAAATCTCATGTGGGGATAAATTCATGTCAGAATTGGTAGTTATGAGATGCTTGGCATGAGATACCATGTAAGGAGAATGAGAAACTAAAATACCATGACATGAAAACTTCAATTTCTCATTGGATTGTTCTAGGGGGTTCTAGATGATTCTAAACCACTCTATAAGATGAATACAACTTGCTCAGATGCAAGGTTGGTGTTAATTGGTGTAGAGAAGAGAGAGTGAGATCCAAATTCCTCCATTGCAAGTCACATTCAATCTCTTCATTCTTCTTCTTTGCCATCCCATTTTTCTTCACAAACCTTCTCCATAGATTCTTCTGAGTGTGTGCATGATGAATTGAAGCTCCATTGATGGAGAATTGAGGGTGTTCACATTGGATTTGCAAGAAGGCAATTACCATCGAATCTTGAAGTACAAGCTCTCTCCTTCAGAATTTTTGCAAACAGTTGAAGTTTCACCATCCAAGGATCATTCTTGAGGAGTTTCCAGCCTTGAAAGCTAGGATTTCATCATCTACCATATCCAGAAGCCAGGTTTGAAAAATCTCTTTCACCTCCTTATCTAGGCATGGTTAGGTTAAGTTATTAGTTTAGAATTGTTAGAGACAACTAGGGGATCAATTATGAAGAGTTTGAAAGTGATTGGTGAAGGTTCAGTCATGGATGTCATTTCTTGGATGAGCAAGAACGTGTAATTTTGTGAGTGATAATGCAAGATAATTAGTTGATTTTGATTAGTGGAATGTGAGGATCATTTTGATGTAAATAAAGTTAAGTTTGGTTGAGGTCGAGTATGGATCATATTTTGAGATTAGCTTGGTTACACCTTCGGGTTTGAGTATAGAGGTCATTTCAATGGAAACCAAGACCATAGGCGTGATCAGGGTGAAATTCTAAGCAAGATTGTGTTTTACATTTTGGAATTTGACGATGATATGAGAGAGCACGAGTTGGAGGAAGTTTGGTGCATGAACTTTGTATTTCCATGGAGGATTTTCAAAACCCTAACCCAAGGTTGAAGATGATCTCTCGTCCGTTGGATAAGGCTTGACCACTTGACTTGGAAATGGATCTGATGGCTCACGTTTAATTTGAATTTTGGAGGGATTCTGAAAGCAGTGAAACGCTGCATTTCATTAAACCAAAAGTCTGGGCTTAGTGGATCATTGATAACCCCACCCCCCTTTGAGGCCCATTCCAAATTTGAACTGAATTTGATTACTCTTCACACTGCGTCCTTTCCTTTTTTCTTTTGATTTTCTCAATTGATTTTTCTGAATAAATGGGCCCAGCGCGCTTTTCTGTTTACACCCCATGTCTTGAGCCCATCAATAAAATGAACTGTGTATTGTTGCTGATTGCACCTCCTCATCATTTCATTTTATTTTCTTTTCTCCATTTTATTTCACACTTTAGAAAATGCATATCAAATTGAAAATTAAACATTTTTTCATGGGAGTTTTTCCTCCCTTTTCATATTTTTGTCTAGAAAAATATCAAATAAAAATATTTCCCATATCATGCATTTTAGTATTTTTTGCATATTTTCTTCTTTTATTGCTTTTTAATGCTTTTATATTGATATATGATTTTGTAGATTTTAGTTTAGGTAGTTCCCTTAAGATTTATAGGTCATTCTTTTTAGGGTAATTAGATATATGTTTTAGGTTCCCCTGGATTTATTCCGTAATTTTTTGATGATTTTTAGGATAGTTTTGATTAGTTGCTATTAGGTTGTATAGAATTAGGTTAAACTTCAACATAGGTCCATAATAACTTTAGATTTTGGGTTTTTAGGACAAGTTAGACTATGGGACATATATGGGTATTAAGGGTAGGTATGTAGGATCCCTTAGAAATTATATTAGGATTTAATATAGTAGTATACTATTTTTAGTTGATTTTTGTATTGGTTGGTTGTTTGTGTTGCCTTTAGGGCATGTTTGTTTTAGTTGCTTTGCTTTGTGGGCTTGGAGAGCTTGATCTTGTCCTAAGGAGCATTATGGAGCATAGTAGAAGACTTGAAGATGCATTGAGGAGCTTGAGAGCTTGATTTTATTTTCCTTTTTGTTGTTTTAGGGTTAGGGATTAGGAAGAGTTTAGATTTAGATAACTTCTTTCTCAAACATGGATGGTATCATTCACCTCCATTCCTCCCTATGATTCAAAGTCCTTACATGGTATACACCTCTCTCCTTTGGAGGGATAAGTGATATACCTAGGAAGTAGAACTTTTGAGGGAACCATTCCCTTGATGTTGAACCCTTATAGGTCACCTTTGGTGGTCAAATAAGCAGTTCAATATCCCTCAGCTTATCCAGTAAGTGATTTTCTCTGGTTTGATTGTCTTGAGAGATGTTGAGCTTGAGCTTGAAGATGAAGACTTCCTTGAAGAGTGTTGAAGAGGATGAATCCTTGAGTATTGCCATTCCATTTGAAGCTTGAAGAGCAACAAGAGCAAGTTGATACTTGAAGATCCCTGAAGATTAGGTGAAGCCTGAAGGTGGAGCTGATCAAGAAGCTGAAGCTTAAAGGGAGAAGATAAGTTGAAACTTATGTTGTAGGGTTGAAACCTGGAGAAGCAAACTGATATCTGTCAAGAGTGATTGAAGTCTGAAGACTGGATTATTCTGGAAAAGCTGAAGCTTGAAGTTGAGAGAGGAGTATGCTTTCTTCTTTTTCTTTTCTGTATTGCTGTGTTTTGTTTGACTTGTTTGATGCATTAGAATAAGTTCATATCTAGAATAAGTAGAACCTAGGAGCATGATTGCACTAGAGGTTGAGTTGCTCCCTCTGCTTGTATTGTTACTGTGTGGCTTTGCTTGCGGGTATTCGGTAGAGCCCAGCTCCCTTGCCCATGTGGTTTGTTTGCCTGGTGGCATTTTATTTCATTTTTATCTGTATGACTGCAGCTTACTGTTATTGCTTGATAGCATGTTGTTTTATCTTTCAGTATGATTACTGTTATTTCATTCTGGCTTGAGGTTGAGATGAGCTTGTGGAGGCTGAAGCCCCACACACATTTCCTCCCTCACTTGCATTGCATGCATTTTACTGTTAAGCTGATGCTTTGTCTGTTTTGGTGTATCATTGACATGATCCCTTAGGACTCTCATTTCCTTTGATAAGGATTTGATGATAGAATTTTAGGTTGAAACCTATGCATGACAACTTCTAGGAGTTCCCTGTTCAAACCTCAACCATAGGATGAATCCATGGCATGACAACAGTAGGACTTGATAGTCTCCCTCCTAGTTGGGTCTGTCCTCTTCTCATCTCAAAACAGTTTAAGATACAGTAATCATGAGTGATTTCTTTCGTACGTTACGAGCCTTAAGCTATCTGAGAAAGGATTGTGGGAGAGTTTCTTTTCCACAGTCTGGATGTTTAGTATGGTACCCTTTGGGTGACATGCGACGCATTCACTCTCAGGTCATAGTCTCTAGTGCGGTTGAAATCGCAAACACAATAAAAAACACTTCTTTCGTAAAAGACAGGAAATAAACCGTAGTTTCCTGAACTACGTGAGCTCTGATCTCTCATGCCTGTTGAGAGTACGTAGGCACAAGATGACGATGTCTTGGCGAGCTACCTTCCCCCATAATCCTTCGTAGGCCGAACTACGTTGACTCTGATTTCTCGTTCTCTGATGAGAATACGTAGGCATAAAGTGCGACGCTTTGCCGAGTCATTTTCTTTTCTTTTTCAACCAGCCTTGATAGGTAGATAGAATAAAACCAACCCGTCCAAGTAAACACAACAAGCGAGGATCCCGTCGAGTACGATGGACGTGAGGGGTGCTAATACCTTCCCCTTGCGTAACCGACTCCCGAATCCAGACAACGGTTGCAACGACCTTGTCTTACCCTTTTTCGTCAGGTTTTTCCGATCGTTTCCTTTCCCGCTCTGAGGGATAAATAACGAAAGGTGGCGACTCTTCTGTCATGCCGGCACCTTATTTTCGCGCAAGCGACAAACTGGATCGGCCCTTTACCTCGCGACGCGATGTGAGAGGAGGAGGCTTCAGCCGTAGGAGAGTATCCTAACCCAAACTTGTCCTGTTTGTTAGGTATTTCCAGAATCTGCCCCCAGCCTGGGGTGGATCCGGCTTGAACAATGGCCCGGGCTTCCTTGAAGGAAGAGAGAGTCATCTCTGGTTTCTCAGTCATTACAGGAGCCACGTTCTTGATTTTAACAGCTTCGAACGCCTGACATAGGGTTTCGTGGATTTCCCCATCCATCTCAACATATTTGAAGGACGACAAATATCTCACCATTATGTCTTCCTCGCCACATACAGTCACGATGCTGCCTCCGACAGCGTACTTGAGTTTCTGGTGCAACGTGGAGGTCACGGCGCCAGCAGAGTGGATCCATGGCCGGCCTAAGAGACAGTTGTAGGCAGGCATGATGTCCATGATGTAGAAGACTGCGTCGAAAGTTTCCGGCCCGACTTGGATTGGCAATGTTACCTCTCCAAAGACATGACGCTTGGTTCCATCGAAAGCCTTCACAACCAGATCAATGGGTGTGCAAATCAATCCGCGAGTATCTAACTTCATCAACGCCTTCTTCGGAAGAACATTGAGCGACGACCCTGTGTCAACCAACACATGAGACATAATCGTTCCCCTACACTCTATCGAGATGTGCAGAGCGCTGTTGCAGTTTCTTCCCTTCGGCGTCAGCTCCAGGTCAGTGAACCCTAACCCGTTTCCAGCATTCACGTGGGCTACTACCCCTTCCAACTGGTTGACCGAGATCTCCTGCGGTACATACGTGGCATTCAAAACCTTTAACAGCGTGTTGCGATGTGACTCCGAACACAGCAACAAATTCAGGATGGAGATCTTCGAGGGTGTTTGATGGAGGTGATCCACGATCTTGTAATTACTCTTCTTGATCAGCCTCATGAACTCTTCAGCGTCCTTAACAAGTAAGTCCTTCTCTACCCCGCGAGGGGTTTCCTCAATGACTTTACTCTTTCCCTTATCGGTTCCTTCAGCTTTGTTCGCTTTGTCCGCCACAATCTCAGGTGGAGCAAATACTCTTCCGCTGCGCGTGATTCCGCCAATTCCCACTAGGTTATCCACAGACCGCCCAGATGGTTCTAGTACCAACTTCTGTCCATTACAGTATACGTCTGCCCCATAATGCCACGGGACAACATTAGTGCTTTCAAAAGGTATCGGCCCAGCCTTTGTGATGGTAATGGTGGGCGGCCTGAGTGCAGAAATGGTTATTGTCTGGCGAGGGATGGTGATGGTGGCAACCTCATCGTCTTGCTTCAGCATTACCTCTCCAGATTCACATTCGGCCCTTCGGCTAAACTGCAAGATTCCTTCGGTCATCAGACTATGAATCCCCTCTATCAACTGTTCACATCCATCAGGACGAGTCGCACAGCCCATACACAATTCTCCACAGCCCGGAAAGAAACCTCTCTTCATCAGCTTGGCTTTAACGAAGCTAAGCGGTGTCTTCAGATCCTTGACATCAGTCAACAAATCTAAGTTCTCTTCTTCAATAATGGCATTCACCCCACCTCCCATATGGTTCGGCATAGGGTTCTTTGTGACATTCAGCACATTATCTAAGAAATTGATGATCTTAGCATCCACCATATCTTGCACCTTGTGCTTGAAGGCTTTGCAGTTTTCTATCGTGTGGTCGGGTGCCCCTGAGTGAAAATCACATGTTGCATTCGCATCATAACCTGGCGGAGGTGCCCCTGTCAAGGGAGCCATGGTTCTCTTCTGGACTAGCTGCAATTGAAGCAGAGTTTGTAACAGCTGAGCATAAGACAAGGGCGGTGTCTCAAGGTGACGGCTCAACAGAGGCGCCCTGTTCTGATACTTTCTGTACCCTTGCTAATTTGGCTGCTGCTGCTGCGACTGGGGTTGTTGGACAGCATGGATGGTTATGCTAGCCACCTGCTGGCGCTGGCCTTTACCCTTCCTTCGAGCGTTAGACACGGCGCTCGTCTCCCCTTCGCGCCTTTTGTTACCATATGGTTTCTTTCCTCCTCTAGCTGAGGATAGATCGACACCTTGAATTTCCCCCAGTTTGATCCCATTTTCAACATGCTCGCCAGTAATGATGAGATCTGAGAAACTTCCTGACATACCGCTAACTAGTTTCTCGTAATAAACCCCTGGGAGGGTGGCTGCAAACATCTCAACAAGCTCCCGTTCAACCATCGGCGGTTGAACTATAGCTGCTAATACACGCCACCGCTGGGCGTATTCTTTGAACCCCTCGTTGTTCCTCTGTGACAAGTTCTGCAGTTGAACTCGGTTCGGAGCCAAGTCAATGTTATACTGATAATGGTGCATGAGTGTCTCAGCAAGTTCCTTCCACGTGCGCACACTGGTAGGTTCCAAACTCATGTACCATTCCAAGGATAGCCCGGACAAGCTATCCTGAAAGAAGTGCATCAGCAACTTCTCGTCTTCAGAGTGAGCGGACATCTTTCGGTAGTATGACCTTAAGTGGACACGAGGGCAGGTGGTGCCCTTGTACTTCTCAAAGTCGGGTACCTTGAATTTGGGAGGCACCTTGAAATCAGAAATCAATCCCAATTTAGACATGTCGACACCCATAGTGTTCAGGTTCTCGAAATTCCTCATTTTGTCCTCGAGTGCCTTAAACCTCAAACGTGCTTCACCAGTCAGCTCTCCTTCAGCACTCCTCTGTGAGAACAAATCTTCTTGTCGATCTTCTAGCCATGGCTGAGGCCCATACAGATTTCCAGCACCTGCGTTGCCGTTGCCCAGTCCAGCATTGCCATTAGCTTCAAAATTCCCATTGCCGACGCCAGTCGTATTACCATTGAGCCCTATGTTAGTGATCACATTGTCGTTACCACTGCCATTCCCCCCGGTCACGGGGATGCCATTCTGAGGAGTTTCAACAGGTGGAGGGGTTGGAACATTCCCACCATGGAGTACACCATTGTTGTCAACCCTTGAGATCAGAGGTTGGACCAATGTTCTGAGCTGGTCTTGGCCATTGGCAACCACTTGCATGAGCTCCATGAAGCGGTCCATCCTCTCTCGGAGTTCCTGAACGTCAGTCTGCACTTGTTCCATTGCTCTAGCTTAATTTGCTCTGGTCGGATAGCGTTGGATTGGCCTTCGATCAATCCTAGAACAACCTGCATACACAAAGGGTTAGAAAAACGACAACGTGCTCGTCATGCAAATGCCTCATGCAAATGCAAACGTGTGTCTGTGCGTTAGGGAGATTTCCCCCCCGATCCTAGTGCCTGAGTGCCAGTGCGGATAATAAGAAGTCCGATCCCAGTCATGGAAATAACATCTCATATATATATAAAGAAAGCCCATCAAGGCGGTACACAACGTCACTGAGTACAAGCAGAATCAATAGGATGACCTCGACCAACAAGCCTGGTGATGGTCAGCATACAACACTGATCAAAACAAAAGGATTACAAACATAGTCAAGCATGGCCACGGGCTCGAAACTCTTCTAACAGATCCCTCATTTCTGGATGATCAGGCTGAGTGAGCAACCCTTCGACAAGTAACTCCCTCTGTGTAATAGTGTATTGAAGACCTTCAACTGAGTCTTCCCATGCTCCTTCGCCGAAACAATCTTCTAACTTCCGCTTCTTGGATTCAAACGCCTGTTTGCGCTCCTTCAGGTTAGCAAGAGCCTTATTTAGCAGGCCTTCAGCGGCATATCTGCGAGCGGTTTCTTCATCAAACCTCTTCTCACTAGCCTTCACCTGGGCTTTCAACTTGGAGATCTGCTGCTTCAGTTTATCCTCCCGTTCCTTGCCGTTGTCTAGGGTGGCTTTTCAATGCTGATTAAACTTGGATATTCTCCGGTACGCTTCATCCAAGTGCTGCTTCTTAGTGGCCAATACGTCGTTGACAGATTTGAAGTCCCGACCCAAACGCTCACGCTCAGCCAACTGCTTAGTCAAATTCGTACCTAATTTGTTTACCAGCTCTGTTTGCCTCTTGAAGGAATGGACGGCTTCGCTTATCTCGCTTCTGAGCTGAGCCAATTCTTTCTCCAGTTCTTCATTTGCTTTCTTCAGCTCCTCTCGCTCAGCTAACACCTGGTTGTACTGCTGAATAGGCACGGTGGTAGGCTCTTTAATCACTGGAGGGCTTTCTAGCTTGGCAGGAGGAAACAGCATCCCTATGATATCTGCTCTGGCTCTGATCCAGGTCACATATGGAGCGTAGGCTTGGCTATTACTTTTTCCCAGCAACGGTTTTCCCCGCCTACTGATACCATTCCAAGCGTGCTGAAGCTTAGATAACATATCCCCCTCTAGAAGACCAGTGAGGTACAAAGATTCCTGTACCTCTTCATCCTTCGGCGGAGCTCTCAAAGCATAAGCAAACTGTCGGACCAACAGGGATGGATTATAGTTGATACAGCCCTTCCTGCCTATCAAAGGCACATTTGGAAACCCGCTGCAGCTGAAGATAATCTCAGTACCCAACCTATCTCTATCAAACCAGGCAACATCCTCCGCTGATAGACTCATCAAACGCTCAGACCACTCAGCTGTGGCTGCAAATGAAGCAAAGGGACCCTTCTTGGGTAGGTGACTATCAAGCCATCTATAGAATAGGGGAACACAACACGAGACATTCTTGCCCCTTCTGTTCTCGTTTTTTTAGTGGACGGAATGATAGACATCTCCAATCAAGGTATGGACTGGATTCCCTACTGCAAAGATGTGAAAGGCGTCGAAGTCTACAAAGTTAGGAATATTAGGGAACAGAATGATGCCGTATATGCAAAGAGAAAGAATAGCGTTGAACACGATCCAACAACCGTCTTTGGCACACTGCTGGGCCTTTCCCACTAAGAACTGCAAGGAGAAACCGGGAACCCCGTTCCAACTAGACAAGACCAACTCAGAGGCATCCAGATGAAGTGAAAGAGCTAGACTAGCCAGATTAGGCTCAGCATCCATATGAACAAAAGGCATCTGACTCTTGATAGGCACACCTAACAAATCAGCATACTCCTCTAGTGTAGGTGCGAGAATAAAGTCCGGGAAGGTAAAGCATCTCAAAGGAGGATCGTAGAACTGCAGCAAGGCGTACAACCCATTCAACTCAGACACAGAAGGTTTACGAACCAAGCTGAGCAGTTTCCCATAAGACTTTCTGAATTCACCCCTCACAGAATCATCTGCCAAAGCAATCAAGCTAGACAGCTGAACAACATCAGGAGTGGGGAGCTTGTAGGCCACGGTCTTCCTCAGAGAACCCATGATAGCACAATAGAAGGCAAGAAAACCAGAACCGGGGGGAACGGTACCTGCAACACAGACACACGTTAATGATATGCAAATGAGTATGCAAAACAATGCAAAATGCAATCATGCAGCAGGAGATCAAGACGACTGTGCTGTTGCGGAGATGAAGGTGAAGATTCTGTATCAACAAAACCATAATACTGCTCTATCAAGAACAACCATACCTCTGATGAGAAGTAACCCCTGATACCAGACCATAAACCTGCTCTGTCAAGAACAATCATATATCTGATGATGAGACCCGCTGATACCAACCAAACTGATTCACTATCAAGAAAACCAGGTAGTCTGAAGGTTAAGGTTTCCTGCAACAAACCCGACCCTTCTCAAAAGTATGGACCTAAACTAACACAAGTTCGGCATCCTATGCGGTCATCAGCTTCACAGACATTGAAGAGAGATGATACGATACCCAGAAGGTGTGGCATCATCATCCCCTGAAGCGGCCTCACTTAGCTGAATCCCAAATGATCGGTCCCCAGAGTCGCAATCCTCCAAACCAACAACCCCTCAGGCCCAAAGGGACGGAAAAGAAGTCAACCGGGAGAACCTCGTCTGAGCGTGGATTTCATGAGACACTAGTGCCTGCAAAGCAAGCACGCGCCCACTAATTTCCACAACTAATGCTAGGTACACTCAAGCCTGGGTCTGGCTCCTTACTCATCAGAATGCCCCCCTCCTCCACAATAACACAGATAATTATATCATACTGAAAATAAAGTGCGGGAAATAAAATGCAATAAATAAACACAACCCAACAAGTAAACATACAAGCGCTAGGATTGACTCTCGCAGGGGACGTTGGATCCCCAAACTGACTCGCATAAGGGACGTTGGATCCCAGGAAACTATCAAATCCCCAGCAGAGTCGCCAGCTGTCGCTACCGCGAAAATAAGGTGTCGGCAAAACAGAAGAGTCGCCACCTTTCGTTATTTATCCCTCAGAGCGGGAAAGGAAACGATCGGAAAAAACCTGATGAAAAGGTATAAGACAAGGTCATCGCAACCGTTGTCTGGGTTCGGGAGTCGGTTACGCAAGGGGAAGGTATTAACACCCCTCACGTCCATCGTACTCGATGGGATCCACGCTTGTTGTGTTTATCTGACGGGTTGGTTTACTATCTACCTATCAAGGCTGGTCTGAAAAGAAAAGAAAATGACTCGGCAAAGCGTCGCGCTTTATGCCTACGTATTCTCATCAGAGAATGAGAAATCAGAGTCAACGTAGTTCGACTAACTACGGGTCACGAGGAAGGTGGCTCGCCAATACGTCAGTATTGTGCCTACGTACTCTTAACAGGTATGAGAGATCAGAGCTTACGTAGTTCGAGATAATACGGATTACAGGTGTTTAGATTCATCTGTTTTTTCGAGTAGGGTTAACAAACAGTTCCAGCAGTTTGGTGTACGCAGCTCGACCCTTGGAGACCTAGGCATTACCGTTTGCGGTAGAACTGGGAGTTAACGACGCTCTTTTCTTCAGAAAAGCTTCCTTTGACTTATGGGCCCACGGGGCAAAAAGGTTTAAAGTTTGTTTTCTGTTATTTACGGAAGAACTGTTTTTTATGGTTGTCTGCAACCAATATCGCACTAGAGACTATGACCTGAGAATGAATGTGTCGCATGTCACCCAAAGGGTACCATACTAAACATCCAGACTGTTGAAAAGAAACTCTCCAACAATCCTTTCTCAGATAGCTTAAGGCTCGTAACGTACGACGTCAGTTAACCTTCATTACTGTATTTTGATTTATTTTGAGATGAGAAGAGAATGAACAGGTTCAACTAAAGGGAGACTATCAAGTCCTAATGTTGTCATACCAAGGATTCATCCTATGGTTGAAGTTCGAAAACAGGGAACTCCTAGAAGTTATCATGCATAGGTTTCAACCTAAAGTTCTAATCATCACTTCCTTATCAAAGGAAGTGAGATTCCTAGGGGATCATGTCAATGATAAACAGAAACAGATAAAGCATCAGCTTAAACAGTAAACAGTAAACGACTGTAAAATGCATGCAATGCAAGTGAGGGAGGAAATGTGTGTGGGGCATCAACCTCCACAAGCTCGTCTCGACCTCAAGCCATATATGAATAACTGCAATCATACAGAAGAAATAAAATGCCATCAAGCAAATCACACAAGTCACATCAATACAGTTGCACAGCAAGCAAACAGACAAGAAAGCAAATCAATAGCTTCCATAACTTCCCAACAAAGCTCTCCTATGACAGTAGTTCAGTCCTCAGTCTGCAATTGTTCTTCAAGGCTATCATCTTCCATAGCAAGTGTCAACTTGCTTCCTCAAGATTTCAATGCATCAAACACAAGTATCAAATTGTTCTCCAACTTCAAGCTTCAGCTCTTCATTTGATCTCAGCTGGATCTTCCTCACAAGTGTCAACTTTTTCTTCTTGATCTTCAAACTTCAGCTCCAATGGCAGTCTTCAAATACAGAGAAGTAGCAACTTCTAGCATCTTCAATCTTCTAACAAGGAACTCCATCCTCTAGCAAGGGATAAAGATTCATCTAACAAGAGCAAGGTTTGGATAGTGGAAAGCAAAGTGAAGACCAAAGGTCACCATAAACACTCCCCTATCAAAGAAAGGAACCCTCAAAGGTTCTACCAACATGTGAAGAGCCACACATCCTACCAAAGGAGGGATGAGGCCTTCACAAGGGGACCTTACATCATAGGGAAGAATGGAAGTGATCAACACCTTCCATGTTTATGAAAGAAGAGAATCTATCTAGAAGCTCTACTTATAAACCCTAATCTTAACACCTAAACAAAACTACTCTAAAGGAAAAGCAAACTTCAAGTCCAAGCTCCACCATGCATTCCTCAGAAGCCCACACATGCCTTCATCATCATCCAAGAGCAAGGGAATCAAAACCCTAATATAAGGGAACTAAAGAAGTCATTCTAGTTGAATTAGCAAGTTAGGATCACCTAAAACCTAGTACTAAAGTTAATTCTAACTAAAATACTAAAACCAATTGTAAAATCCTACAAAAATAACTATGGGAACCTAAGTCAATCATGAATCTACCATACAAAATCCAGAGGTTAAATCATCCAAAAAGTCCTAGAATTAAATCCTAAATCATGAGGTATTAAAGCTTAAACCCTAAAACTAGAGCACCTAAAGTTTCAACTTAAAACCAACACCTAATTTCATCACAAAAATGTGAGAAAAATCTAAGGGGAGCATACGTGTCTAAACTAACTACACACAAAAAATCAGGTCAAAAATCATCATCAAATGATCAAACAAAATTTCGTAAGACAAAGTATCAACCATAATGAAATTAATGTCAATTAAAATACAAAAAATGCACATAAAATGAAAATGCATGAATTGCCTAATATTATTATTCAATAAAATTCTAGATTCAATAATGAATCAAGGGAAAAAAATCTGGAATTAATTGAGTTATTATTCTATTCTTTATGAATTATTTTCAAAACTATATGAAATGCACAAAATAAAAGAAAATCAATGGAAATTAACAAAACCAGCGTATCAAATAGCAAATGCTGCCAGTTCAAATTTTGGGTTGGGCCCAGAGGGGGGCGCGTATAGCAATAGGGCGTGAGGCCCATCTGAGTATCAACTCAGTTCAAACAAATAATCAGGGGATGGGGTGTGCTGAGTAAAGGTTTTGCCTTGTAAATCCACCTTGGGCCTGAAGAGAGGGGTGGTGATAGCAAGGAATGTCAAGGCCCAACGCTCCAATTCATCAGCTCAACTCAATTCACAAAATGAAAAATCAAAAGCAATACACGCGAGGATTCGAACCAAGGCACGCTCGGTTCACACAGCGAAGAACAAAGTCTGAAATTCAACTAATCAAAACTGTGAGTTTTGGAAAAGGTTACGTGGCTCATTGAGGACACTTGGATTGAGTGACTGAGTCAAGCTTTCCACATGATTGGATGGTGAGGATTTCATCTTCCTTATTTCAAACCAACAAACCTGCGCGCGAACCAGGCCGTCACCGGTGGCTTTTCCGGCCACCCCTGTATAACCCTAAGTTCGTCTACAATCAACCATTCGCCACGATTTCTAAACGAAACTTGACCAGAATTTCATCAGCAATTCAACCATGCCATTCATTCGCTCTAAAAACGCCTGAATCTTGAGACATCAATCTCAACCGAAAATGAACTTCAACCTAGATCGTCTCTAAAGTTGCAATTGATCATCCTAAATCCACCTAGATCATAAGAGGAACCTAACCGTATGCTTCTACTTCATTAAAAACACACAACCAGAGAGAAATTTCAAGAAGTTAAAACCTGTCTTTGAGCTTGGATTGCAGTGGATTCACGCCTCAATTCTCTTCCAAACCTTGCAGAATTCTTCAGTGATTAATGGAGAATGTTTCTTGATGCTTAATTCTGGTTGAAACCTCCTGATTCACCAAAACGAATTTTCAATTTCAAGCTTTCTTCTCCACGAATTTTGGCACTAGAAACTTCCAATTCTGTTCTAAATCCCTTTTATATTCTGTTTCAATGGATTAGAGGCCCAAACCAAGCCCATTCATGAGTGTTTGATTTTCACCTTTCTTACAAATTTCCAAAGTTGATATCCACCTTCTAACCTTGTTCACTCTCCAAATCAGTCCAAAATGATTCACTTAACCTTTGTGGAATGTAATGAAATGGTTCTCATCCCTTGATTTCAACATATATAGTGTGTTGGATATGTTTCTTACTTGTGAAGAAACCTACCAAATGGCTATGTTAAGCACTTCAAATCAAAAATGTGACAATGCCAATCTCTCTAAAACATCAATTCCACTCAAAATGACCACAAATTTGACTTGAAAACAAATTATTCTCAATTGTTTTGAATTTTCCCATCTTAATTCATTAAAATGGCTTTTATATGAACTTTCTTCCACCAATGCTTGATGTGATCCATATCAATGGACTCTTGATACTTAGACAAGCTAAAAACAACATTTCGAACAACTTTCATGTTGAACAAAAATCCATTTGAGGCTTGCAAGATGGTGAAATTGACTTATGATTCAAAATGACCTGTAATGTCCAAATACCCAAAATACCCTTGACTTGTCAAAGCCATAACTTGAGTTCTACAAATTCTATAAAGGACTTCTAGTACTCTATGGAAAGCTAAGAGGATAAGGAACAACATTCATGTTTACCAAAAGTTCATAGGAATCATCCTTCTTGGGCAAACGTTTCATGCAAGTTGGGTAACTTTCAAGCTCCAAATTCACATACCTCAGATGACTTGTAACTTGTCAAAGCCATAACTTGAGTTCTACAAATCTTATCAAGGACTTCTAGCACTCAAATTAAAGCTAAGAACATTCTCTACAACATCTTGAGCTAAATTGCCTTGAAGATAGGGGTCAAACTAGGGGATTTTACACTGTCAAGTCTTAGAAACCCTAACTTGAAACTTCTCAAACTCTTCAATCATGATGAATTAACCTTAGAATCATCCTTATAACATCTCAATGTATCAATCCATGATCACATGGCTCTTGGATTAGGCCTCAACCTTCTTCAAATCATCAGTTGACTTAAGGTTGACCCAGTCAAACCCTAATTGCACCACTCATGACTGAGTCTTCTTAATCTTGCACAATGACCTGTCTAGGCCTCAAAGTGATCTTCAACTCTTCCCATGAGATCTCTCAAGACCTCAAGTCCATCTTCATGGCCTCAGAATCATCTGATGGCCTTCCCCATAACTCTCAAGTTAGGAGACCCACATACTTGGTTTCAACCACTCTCTCTAAGGATCCTTTAACTTCTCTGGCAAAGATATCAACCCTTGAACTCTTGAATAAACTTATTAGCTAGTCTCACAGTCTTGTATAGATCTTGATTGGTAATCATACCTCTTGATCTCCTGCGCACATGTCAATGAAATGCAAATGATAATGCTAATGTGAATGACATGAAACATAAGCTAGGTAAAGAAAAGTTGGGAAAATTTTGGGGTGCAACACTCCCCAATTGGATTTCATCTACCATTCACTGCCAGATTGTGCTTCAAGTGTACTAATAATATGGCCGAGTACGAAGCCTGTATCTTCGGGATTGAAGCTACCATTAATAATAGGATCAAGATTCTAGAAGTCTATGGAGATTCTGCACCTGTCATATGCCAAAATAAAGGGGAATACGAAACACTTAATGTCAAGTTTATTCCTTACAGAGATCATGTCTTGAAGCTAATCCCATACTTTGATGAGATCACTTTTCACCACATTCCCAGAGCAGAAAACCAATTGGCAGACGCCCTAGCAACATTAGCATCCATGTTCCAAGTCAAGTGGAAGAATGAGGCACCGTCCATCTGTTTAGAGGACCTTGACGAACCTGCTTATTGCTTGGCAAATGACGCTGCAAAGCTTAAAGTTGATGATCATCCTTGGTTCTACGATATCAAGTGGTATCTAGAAACACAGGAATATCCGAAAGGCATTACCATCACCGACAAGAAATATCTTAGGAAGCTTTCATCGAAGTTCTTCCTCAGTGGTGATGTGTTATACAAAACGAATTATGATTCAGTTCTGCTCAGATGTTTGGATAGACACGAAGCAGAGCATATCATAAGCGAAGTGCATGAAGGGTCTTTTGGGACGCATGCCAGTGGCCACACTATGGTTAAGAAGATCTTAAGGGCATGATACTACTGGATGACAATGGAAATAGACTATTATCTTCATGTCCAGACATGTCAGAAGTGCCAGATCTACGCAGACAGAGTCCATGCTTCGCCAATCCCTTTGAATGTGTTGACTTTGCCTTGGCCATTTGCCATGTGGGGCATAGATGTAATTGGACGCATTGAGCCAACCGCCTCCAACGGACACCATTTCATCTTAGTGGCCATTGATTACTTCACCAAATGGGTGGAAGCCGTATCTTATGCCAATGTCACTAAACAGGTGGTGACCCTCTTCATCAAGAAAGAAATCAATTGCCGATATGGAGTTCTGAATAAGATCATTACTGATAATGGTTTGAACCTCAACAATAAAATGATAAAGGAGTTGTGTGAAAGTTTCAAGATTGAGCACCATAACTCGACCCCATAACTATAGGGTGACCACGTCTCCGAGAAACATGCAGGAACACCGTTTGAAACCACGAAGTGACTTGGCCGAGACAACAATCATATAACCCAGAGGAAATTGGTGCCAAATTAGGAATCCTAGCATCTCCAAAACTTGAGTGCATCATAAAAAAACGAGGTCGGGAAGTCGAACTTGTTCCCCACCTAGTCCAAAACCCAATCATATTTGGCACTTTTTTTATGCAAAGCCGCTTTCGGCTGATACTTCTTCTTAAAACCACCTCCAACCGGTATCTTTCACCTTACGTATCTCCTTTCCCTCAACAAGCCCAACCACGCTTGGCACAACCATTACCCACTCAAGACTCTCATATCCTCGGCATTTTGCATACACTCTGCATACATTTCACATCATTTGCGTGCTTGTTTAGCCAGTTCCTATAGAAGGGGGAGCACTCTTGAAAATATTATCTCTATCGACGATTACTTTTGTAACTCCTTCTGTGCCCTCTTGCATATGAGTTACCTTAGCTTTTGTAAGGTATTGGCGATTTAATTTGGATGTTTGATACCTATGCAACTAAGGACTGAATGGTCACTACATAGAGAGTGTCATATCCGCCATTGTGCTTGAGAAGTTGATGATATTCTGATACCTCATACAGGGATAGTTATCGCCTTCAACTTATCTTTTGTGAGTCATGTCTATGCCGTCATCATAAGACTTTTGGCTGGCGCATTTTTCACCTTTCCATCCCTGGCTGTGCTTTTTGCACATTGTCCTTAGTGGTTTGCCTTTGCATATTACGTTTTTCTCCCCACAAAAGTACTCTACCTTTTGTAGACTTTTGCCTTTGAACCTTTTGTTCTGGCATCTTTCTTTACCTTTTATAGACCTTTGCCCTTGAACCTTTTGTCAGGCGTCTTTCTCTACCTTTCGTAGAAGAAATTTGTGTTCCCGAACCTTTTGTTCTGGAGTCCTCGCTACCTTTTGTAGGAGGAGTTTTCTCCTAGCCCTTGCTCAGAAGTCTTTTCTGCTTATTGCATAAATTTTTACGATCATTTCTTCCCCAACGGAATATCATTTACTTGCTATAGTAAGATCGTTTCCTCCAAACCTTTTGTTATGTGGTTCTTTTACCTTTCTTAGAAGGAAGTTATCTCTGAGCCTTTCGTTCTGGAGTCCTCGCTACCTTTTGTAGGAGGAATTATCTCCTAACCTTTTGTTCAGGAGCCTTTTCTGCTTTTGTAGAAATTTATTCGATTGTGTTACCCAGAAAGGGGTTCCTTTATATAATATATAAGGAATTTATCTTTTTCTCCGAGCCTTTTGTTTTGGAGTCCTTTTCGCCTTTCGCACAAGGAACCTTTTCTCCAAACCTTCCCTTTTGGGGTCCTGTCTACCTTTTGTAGGAGGAATATTTCACTCTTTAATAATTAGGATCTCTACCTTCTGTAAGAGTTCATTCATTATATCCCCTGAGTCCTTTCTACCTTTTGTGGAAGGAATATCTCACTGTATACGAGTTGAGTCTTCCCCACTTTTTGTAGAAGGACTATCCCTTGAACCCTAATTATCATCTATTATAGCAGGGATGCCTCCTCTTTTAGGACTGGAAAAACACTTGTGTTCATTATGCATTACATCCCAATCATATCATATTCCCCTCATAACCAATTACCTTTTCCACAATAACAGATGCCTTTTTCAAGCCATCCCACCGTTTCATCACTTTCATTCCGCACCTTTTCGGCTGAACATTTCCGGGTGTTCTTATATTTAATTCCCTTATACCTTGACTCTAAGAGAACCTCTGTTACTCTCACCTTCAGGTCCAAGGAGATTAAATAGGGGCATCTGTCACACCCTTATTTTCGCCCTAACCATAGCCTTGCAAATGATATCATCTTCATCATCTATGCATTTTATTAGATCGTAACTTTGCATTCTTTTTTTTTTAAGCTCCTGAGGCATGGGATCAAGAGGTTATTTGAACCAGATTTCCATTTTTGCTTTTAGGATTTCTCAAGAGGCATCAAGTGATTAAGGTTTCGTCATGGTTGTAGTGGAGACTGAGGAACTGAAGTTTCATTGCTTGTCAGTATATCATGCTGTTTTCTTCATTAGTATGCACCAGAAGCATGGAAATTAGGGTTTCTTATCCCTTTGTTGTAAGGAAGAGGTGTCGTTCAATTCAGATTCACTTCAAAATAGGATCAAGTTACCAGGCTGTGGCAAAGGCAGTTGTTTCAAGGGGGTCTTTCGAGGATAAGTGTGGATTAAAATTGAGTGCTTGCGTTTGAGGATCCAGATCAGGGTTTTGTGCAAAGTACAAGTTTATTTGATGAAGTCAAGCTGTAAGAATCATCAAAAGTCAAGAAATTTGGTCAATGCTTCAAGTCATAATTATGCAGTTCATGTTTCTTATCCAAAGAGAATTCAAGTATCAATCAAGTTTTATTCGATTTCAAGAATTCAAATTCAAATTCAAAGTTTAATATCCATTTCAAGTTTCAAATCCATTCAAAGATCACTCGAGTTCATTTTTCCAAGCTCAAATCAAGTTTCAAGTTCTATTTCTTTCTAATTCATTCAAGTCACTATATTCAATTCTTCAAGGATCAATTTTTAAATCAAATTATTTCACTATCAAATTTCAATTTATGTTCTTGTTTCGAGTCTCATGTTTTCTAATTCTTTCCGAAATTCGAAGTTTCAATTTCGTTTAACATCCAACGTCAAATTCTATGCAAAATGTCAACCTTCATCCATTCCAAGGTGATCCCAAATTTTCAAATATTGACCAAATTTCAAGTTATAAATCTATTTGAGATTCAAGTTATTTTTCAATTAACAATTTTCATGTCCAAGTCACAAAAACTCAAATGTAAGGTCAATTCCAGATCCAAATTCAATTTCTTGTTAAAAAATTTCATATCCAGTTCAAGATTCAAGATTCAAGTTCTAAGTTTTAACTCAAGATTCAAATTTCAAGTTTCAAGTTGTTTCTAAATTTCATGTGCAAGTTTTATTTAATAAAATTCCAAATTTCATTCAAAATATATATATATATATATATATATATATATATATATATATATATATATATATATATATATATATATATATATATATATATATATATATATATATATATATATATATATATATATATATATATATATATATATATATATATATATATATATATATATATATATATATATATATATATATATATATATATATATATATATATATATATATATATATATATATATATATATATATATATATATATATATATATATATATATATATATATATATATATATATATATATATATATATATATATATATATATATATATATATATATATATATATATATATATATATATATATATATATATATATATATATATATATATATATATATATATATAATCCATGTTCTTATACAATTCCAAGGCCCATACAAAACAGGTCCATCCTCATTTACAACAAATAAACAATTAAAAAAATAGAGGTTTAAGTGGACACTGTTTTGTTTGTGTCATGTTTTCAATCTCCTAAAGCCATCAACCAACACCATGCCAGGTCACGCGTAACAACATTCCAATTTTTTCTGCTATTTTCCTGCCAACAATCTGCATCATTCGTACCGCTACTTTCTATTTTACACAGAAACTATACCAACACGAAATAGACAAAGCCTGAGTATATCATCCAAACCGCAAGAAGCCAACTAAGAGCTATGAAACTTGATACAACCATGTCATACGTGCGAACAAGCCGTACATAACAACAATGTTTCAACACCACTCCAAAACTGAGCCTGCACAACAACATAATAACACTTCATTACAAGCCAAAACCACGTAAAAAAACATACATCCTGCGACAGGTCCTGTTGCTACACATAAAGAACATTCATACCAAAACAAAACCTTGACCTGCACAACGATGACATTTCACGATAATAACCAACAAGACCCTGTTATAACATCTGCATTTTAAAAGGGACCTGACAATTTCAAAAAATCGGGACTGTTATATAAAGAGGAGGAGAGGATAGTGAAAAAAAGAAAGGGAAAAAAACACAATCTTCAGATTTCAAGAAAACAAAATCACCTTGAAGGACAAAAGGCTTACATTATCCTCTTCTAATCCCAAACCTCACCAGAAGCAGATAAATGCGATCATAACTCGGTTACCTAAGCTTAAAAAGCATAATCCTTTATCCCAAGGACCATTAGCCCGTCCTATCCATGGTGGTTGGTAGTGTTAATCCTTTTGGATTAATACGAACTCTCTAATTAGATGAGATCCGTTCAACGAATTCCTTCCTGACAGTAATACATTCAACCTCGATCTATGACTTAGAGAACCTGTTTTAGAACCCCGTGTGTCGATGGTTGTGTAGTTGACGCCTCCGAGAAGTTTTTCTCGTGTGGAAGATACGAAAAACTCACTTAGAGGAGATCCTTTTGAGGATACTATTGTCGTGATGAGACTTTGTCATGGCTATAATATCTTTGAAAGATATTCATGACTCTAGGCACTTACCCGTTTTAGAATCTTACCTGTTGGGTTTCTTTGAGCAGGGACTGTGGTTCTTGACCCATTCCTCTGGCCAACCTTAGAACTGTTCGAACCTATGATCCTACGATCCTGGATCTTGCATCTTGCCTTACATCTTGCATTGCATATCATTTCCATTGGGTTGCATCTGTTGTGCATCTTGCGTTTTCATTCCTTCAGCAAAATCTCACTTCTCCTTCGTTCCTCTCAAGTAATTCAAGTTGATTCCTCGACACCAGTATGCAATTAGAGCCAAAACTAGACATATGATGGAGCAGATTCAGCAAGAGAAAGCTACCTTTAGAGAAGAGTTGGATTCCCTCAAGGGAAAGATTGACCAAATTCTCGAAGCCATCAGTACGGCCATAAAGGAGGTAGAGTTGCGTGAAGCCACTGTCGTCAACAACAATGGTCAAGTGCAAGGGTCTACCTCAAGGATCTCAGTTCCTGTTCCCAACCCCTATGGGATGCTAATGAACTTCTCTACCACAACTGAAGGAACCACTTCTCAACCAACCTCAGCCCTGGAGTTACTGTTAGGGCTATCGCGCAAGCCCAACCTACTGTTGTTCAGATCCCTATTCCTCATTCCGAAGATAATTTATTGGATCAGTATAATGACATGCAACACTATCATGCTGCTATCCCCATTGCCAATCCTGTTGCTGCTCCGGATTCAGAAGCCATCAAGATGTGTCGTGATCTAGCTAAGAAACTCCGAGTTATGGAGAGATACAATTCAAATTCTCTTAGTGCTCTGGAACTGTGCTTGGTACCTGATGTTGTCATTCTTCCCAAGTTCAAAGCGCCATAATTCTCGAAGTACAAAGGCCTTAGTTTCCCAAACATTCATTTGGAGATGTGATGTCGCAAGATGGTTGCCTATTCTAGAGATGAAAAGTAGGTTGTAGATGCTCTTGATTGGCTGCATTTTATGGCAAAACATTGTTGTATGTATCAATGTCACAACTGATGTTATGACATACATGAAGAGTGTTCTGCAGGGAGAGCTAAGAGTAAGTGAAGCTGAATGTCATGGCTGGATGTTACGACATCAAGCATATGACATCAGGACGCGCAGGGTTTGTTTTTCTGTTATTAGCTCAGGCTATACTTCAAGAAACAATCCTGGAAGCATAGTTATTTTAGGTGACATAAAAGGCATTACTGAAGATAACATAGAAGACTCCTGACCTAATTATAAGCGCGCAGCTTCATGAAGAGAGGTTTATCTTGGGTAAACCTAGTTTCTCCATCAAGGCCCAAAGCATGTATGTTGCTATAAATAACAAAAGGATCATTCCTAATAGGGCAGAGCTTCTGGAGAGAGACTGGAGAGTGTGTCTTGTGAGTGAAGAGGTTGTTCTTCATGTAGATTGTGTGAGTGAAGAATTTTGGTTCTTCACGTGTGTCTTAGGATACTTGCATGCCAAGCAATTGTCAGCTGTATAATTGCATTGGTTTATTGTGTTTAAAATGTTGTGTTCATTGTACCACTCAAAGCTTTTAAGGAAGAGGGTTGTATCACTTAATCAAAGCTGTGAAGCAAGATCAATGTGTGTTTGAAGTGTGTCTTCATATCTTAATTGTGAATTGGTTTATATCACTGCGGTGATTAAGGAGGAGTGAGTGGGAAACTCTGGTCTAGTGGTCTCTAGGCTGAAGTGTCATTGGGTAGGTCTTAAGTGAATAGTGCAAACGGGTTGTTTGACTATGAGTTAATTCTACTGATAGTAAATTTCCTCCCTGGCTTGGTAGTCCCCAGATGTAGGTGTGGTTGACACTGAACTGGGTGAACAATTACTTGTGTTATTTACTACTTTCCATTTACAGCTTATTAGTAAGTCTGGTAGTCTGTGTTACATTGGATGTCATAACATCCGTGATAACATCCATTATGTGCTTGCCAGAATTTCAATTGGCATCAGAGCAGGCACCCTGCCTATTATTTTCTGGGTGAGATCTAGGGTAGATAAATTCTGGTACTATGGATAAAGACATAGGATTCATGAATAGACCACCAATTATGGATGGATCTAGTTATGATTATTGGAAATCTAGGATGATTGCCTTCTTAAAATCTTTAGACATCAAGGCATGGAGAGCTGCAAACTCAGGATGGGAACATCCAGTAAAGATTGATAAAGATGTATTATCTGTGCTTATACCTGAAGAAGAATGGACCAAAGAGCAAGAAGCCTTGGCTCTTGGAAACTCTAAAGCTTTGAATGCATTATTCAATGGTATAGACAATAATATTTTCAGACTGGTGCATCATTGTCAGCTGGCTAAAGAGGTTTAGGATACTCTCAAAACAACTCATGAAGGAACCTCTAAAGTCATGATGTCAAGATTACAAATGTCGACAACCAAATTTGAAAGTCTGAGGATGAAGAAGGATGAGAATATTCATGAATTCTACATGAATATTCTTGAGATATCTAACACCTCAGGAGCCTTGGGAGAAAAGATGTCTGAAGAAAATCTTGTGAGAAAGATTCTTAGATCTTTACCTAAAAGGTTTGCCATGAAGGTCACTACCATTGAAGAAGCTCAAGACATATACAATATGAAGGTGGATGAACTCATTGGTTCTCTCCAAACCTTTGATATGGGAATATGTGATCAGGCTGTGGAGAAAAACAACAAAAGCATAACACTTGCATCAAACACTGCAGAAGACTCTGATGAAGACAATGATGGAAGCATGGAGAATCTCTCAGAAGCTGTAGCTATGCTTGGTAGACAAGTCAACAGACTCATGAATAGGGTAGATAAGAAGGGCAGATCCAATGCCAATAACATCTCATCTGACATTGACAAAAGAGTCAAGTTTGAAGAAAAGTCCAACCAAAACAAAGGAGCTCAGTGCTATGAATGTAAAGGATATGGGCACATTAAAACAGAATGTCCCACCTATCTCAAGAGGAAAAAGAAGGGTCTAGCAGTTACTTGGTCTGATGGAGATTCTGAGAGTGGATCAGAAGAAGAATCAGCCAAGCATGTCACTGTTCTGAACAGTGTATGCATATCTGAGGGTGACTCAAGTGAAGATGAGTTGACCTTTGATGAACTTGAAGCCTCATATAAACAGCTATACAACAAGAGTGCTGAAATATGTCAACTAGGGGAGAAGCATAAGAAAATCATCAAGAAGTTGGAAGCTGAGAAGAAGGAGAATCTTGCAACCATTGACTCACTCAACAGTGAGGTCAAAATGTTAAACTCCAAACTTGATCAGATGACTAAATCTATCAGGATGCTAAACCCTAGGACTGACACTTTAGAAAAAATTCTACATAGTGGTCAGCAAGCTGGAAACATGTCAGGACTGGGATTTGTAGGTGAACAGAAACCTACCTTGAAACCAAAGGTTGAAAATCATAGATCAAAACGGATGTCACAACCAATGTAATAACATCAGAAGACCAAAAACATGAATCAGGCAAGGAGAAAGTCCCAAAGATGGAGGTGTCACTACTGTGGAAAATTTGGACACATAAAACCTTTTTGCTTCAGTCTGCATGGATTTCCTAGTCACCTTCATCAAAATGCTCCTGTCAAGAAGCAACAATGGGTGGCAAAGGAGGTTAGTCTAATAGCTCATACTTCTCTGAGAGTGTCAGCTAAAGAAGACTGGTATTTTGACATCGACTATTCTAAGCACATGACTAGAATAAAGAATCTATTGATGGACATCAAACCACATTCCATAAGTATGTGACCTTTGGTGATGGAGCAACAGTGGAAATCAAAGGGGTTGGGAGACTAAATTATCCTGGAGTTCCTGACCTAGACAATGTATTGCTAGTGAAGGGATTGACTGCCAACTTGATCAGTATCAGTAAGCTCTGTGATCAAGGACTCAGCGTCAACTTCACAAAGGAAGAATGTGTTGTCACAAATAGAGATGAAAAGGAAGTCATGAGGGGATCCAAGTCTAAAGATAATTGTTACTTGTGGGAGCCTCAAATCTCAAGTAACTTCACTACTTGTTCTATGACCAAAGGAGAAAAGGAAGTCAAACTGTGGCATCAAAAACTTGGACATCTTCATCTAAGAGGGATGAAAAAGATGATTTCCAAGGAAGCCGTGAGAGGAATTACAAAGCTGACTATTGATGAAGGTAAGTTCGGTGGAGAATGTCAATTAGGCAAGAAAACCAAGGCATCTCATCCAAGGGTTGGACACCTGACTTCCTCCAGAGTTTTGGAACTATTGCACATGGACCTGATGGGACCAATGCAAGTAGAAAGTTTGGGTGGCAAAAGGTATGCCTATGTAGTTGTTGATGATTACTCCAGATTCACCTAGATAGATTTCATCAAAGAAAAATATGATGTGTTTGAAGTATTCAAAGATCTTTGCATTAAACTTGAAAGAGAGAAGAAGAGTGGTGTTATCAGGATCAGAAGTGATCATGGAAAGGAGTTTGAAAACTCTAAATTTGTTGAATTCTACTCAACAGAAGGTATCAGTCATGAATTCTCCTCCCCTATTACTCCTCAACAAAATGGAGTAGTAGAAAGGAAAAACAGGACTATTCAAGAATCTGCCAGAGCCATGATTCATGCAAAGAAATTACCTATGCGCTTTTGGGCTGAGGCAATGAATACAACATGATATGTTCACAACAGAGTTACCTTGAGAAAGGGAACATCTTCCACTCTGTATGAATTATGGAAAGGAAGAAAACCAACTGTGAAGTATTTCCATGTGTTTGGGAGCAGGTGCTACATCTTGACAGATCGTGAACAAAGGAGGAAAATGGATCCTAAACGTGATGAAGGTATATTTCTAGGATACTCTACTAACAACAGAGCCTCCAGAGTATACAACTCCAGAACAAAAGTCCTGATGGAATCCATTAATGTTATTATTGATTATCAGCCTGAAGAAATTAATGTCATAGAGGATGTTGGAACATTGCTTGATACACTAGCTGATGATCTAGTCAATTCTGAAAATGTTCAAGATGTAACTCCTTATTCTGAATCAGAAACTCTCAACAGAGAACCTTCTATCAGGATCCCTAATGATCATCCCAAAGATCTTATCATTGGAGACCTCAACAGTGGTGTAAGAACCAGAACCATAGAAGTCGTCTCAAATTCATGCTTTGTATCCAAGATTGAGCCAAAAAATGTGAAGAAGGCTTTAACTGATGAATATTGGATCAAGGCCATGCAAGATGAGTTGGAATAGTTTAAAAGGAATGAAGTGTGGGAATTGGTCCCAAGGCCTGAAGGAACAAACATCATTGGAACCAAGTGGATTTACAAGAACAAGTCTGATGAACAAGGAGTTATAACCAGAAACAAGGCTAGATTAGTGGCACAAGTTTATACTCAAGTTGAAGGAATTGATTTTGATGAAATTTTTGCACCAGTTGCAAGACTTGAGTCAATCAGGATGTTGTTAGGAATTGCCTGCATCCTGAAATTTAAACTATTCCAGATGGATGTGAAGAGTGCTTTTCTGAATGGATATCTGAATGAGAAGTATATGTGGCACAACCAAAGGGATTTGAGGATCCTACCTTGACAGACCATGTATACAAGTTGAGGAAGGCACTGTATAGATTAAAGCAAGCTCCTAGAGCTTGGTATGAGAGACTGACTGAATTTCTTACCACCAATGGATACAGAAATGGAGGGATAGACAAGAACCTTTTTGTAAAGGATGAAGGTGGAAAAATCATGATTGCACAAATCTATGTGGATGACATAGTGTTTGGAGGGATGTCAGACAAAATGGTGAAACAATTTGTCAATCACATGCAATCTGAGTTTGAAATGGGCATGTGTGGTGAACTAACTTACTTCCTTGGACTGCAAGTCAAGCAAATGGAAGATTCTATATTTATCTCCCAAAGTAAATATACCAAAAACATAGTCAAAAAGTTTGGGATGGACAATGCTGGTCACAAAAGAACACCTGCACCCACTCATCTAAAGTTATCAAAAGATGAAAGTGGTACTAGTATGGATCAAAGCCTGTACAAAAGCATGATTGGAAGCTTGTTGTATCTAACAGCCAGTAGACCTGATATTGCATTTGCAGTTGGTGTATGTGCCAGATATCAAGCAAATCCTAAGGTAAGTCACATAAATCAAGTCAAAAGGATTCTCAAATATGTGAATGGAACTTGTGATTATGGTATACTTTACTCTCATGGGTGTGATCCTACATTATTTGGATATTGTGATGCTGACTGGGCTGGAAGTGCTGATATAGAAAGAGCACCTCTGGTGGATGCTTCTTCTTAGGGAACAACCTCATACCACGGTTCAAAAAAAAGCAAAATTGTGTCTCATTATCCACTGCTGAAGCTGAATACATAGCAGCTGGTAGTAGTTGTTCTCATCTGGTCTGGATGAAGCAAATGTTAATTGAATACAATGTCACTCAGGATGTCATGACATTGTACTGTGACAATCTCAGTGCTATCAATATTTCCAAGAATCCAATCCAGCATAGCAGAACTAAGCACATAGATATAAGAAATCACTTCATAAGAGACCTTGTGGAAGATAAAGTGATTTCCTTGGAACATTTATCCACTGAACTACAGCTAGCTGAAATCTTTACAAAGGCTCTAGATGCTGCTCAATTTGAGAATCTAAGAGGAAAATTGGGTATTTGTGTGTATGAGGACTCATAGCAATTACTGGCACATGAGAGTTTTAAAACTTCAATGCAGTCCACGACCTTGAGCACGAAAACTCTCCATTCCACACAAACGTTATATCACTGCATATACAATTTTCTCTGCCTCCTCCACTATACAGAATTCTCAGTCTGCACTCCGCAACAAGATGTCTTTCTATCATGATGCCTCTTCATCCAAGAACCCTCCCAAATCCTCAAAAGGTGCCCCTCCCACTGCTGAAGAACCCAAGCACAAGTATCCTCCTCCCACTGCTGAAAAACCCAAGCACAAGTATCCTCCTCCCACTGCTGAAGAACTTAGGCGAATCAGAAACAGGGAAGGCTCGGCATACGTGGACAAATCCATTGGGGAAATTGTCGATGATATAATCAAGAAAGGACTGCCTTTTCGGGGCATCACCATTCCCCTGGCTCGCATGGATCCACCTTACAATTTTGATATGCCAGAGGATGACCCTGATGACATCAATAAGGACATCTCATTGTCAGATTCGGATGACAGTGATTCCAGTTCCTCTAAGGAAGATGAATAATGTGGGCTGATAGACTGTAGTGGAGCTCACACTGCTTGTTGCATAGATGAGAATGGTGTGCTGCTGGTTTGTTTATTTCATTGTTTTTTTTTACTTCTGTGACAGCATGATAACTTGTGATGCTCTCCATGAGTAGTTTTGTTTGTAATGACCCCAAACATGTGTAATGTTACTCATTATGATCTATACTATGTTATTAGATTGATCTTAATTTGTGGCTAAAAAGGGGGAGTGAGTGTTAGATAACAGCGGGTAGTGACAGCATGTTAGAGAAGTGTATCTTTCACAAGTGGAAGACTTGGCTAAATTGCTGCTACAAGTGTGCTGCAGGTGTGTTACAGGGGCTGCTGCAAATGTGCATGGTTGAAGATTTTGCTAATGTGCATGTGTGATAACAGCTGATCCTGAATGTTGTGTGAGTTCCTAATGAGTATAGGAATGTATGTTAGATATGTGTGTGTGTCCCTACTGCGAAAATCGAGGTCGGCTATGACAGAAGAGTCGCCACCGTGCGTTATTTATCCCAAGAGAGGGAAAGGAAATGCTGAGATAAAACCTAACGAAAAGAGGGATAAGATCGGTCATTGCAACCAAATCTCGCGTTCGAGACTCGGTTACGTAAGGGGAAGGTATTAGCACCCCTCACATCCGTCGTACTCGACGGGATCCACGCTTGTTGTCTATCTAAAAAGGGGTGATTAAAACTATCTAACTACAGGCTTGAGGACAAAAGAAAAATAAGTGACTCGGCAAAGCAACGGTGCTTTGTGCCTACGTATCTCATCTGAAATGAGAAGTCAGAGTCAACGTAGTTCGGCTAACTACGGGTGAAAGGGGGGAAGGTTGCTCGCCAAGACATCGCGTCTTGTGCCTACGTATCCTTGTCTGGTACGAGAAATCAGAGCAAATGTAGTTTGGGCTGAAAGGGAACACAGGTTTGTTCAAAAGTTTTTAGACGAGTAGGGTTAACAATCAGTTCTAGGAGTTTGGTGTATGTAGCTCGACCATTGGAGACTTAAGCGTTACCGTTTGCGATAGAACTAAGAGTTAACAACTTTCTTGTTATGAAAATGGTTCTCCAAAGTTAAAGGCCCCAAAGGGGAAAAAGAAGTTTGAATGATTTTGTTTTTGTGTTTTTTAGAGGAGAAGTGTTTTTGAATTGGTTTGCAATTCATATCGCACTAGAGACTATGACTTAGGAGTGAATGCGTCACATATCACCCAAATGGTGCTATACTAAACAATCAAGCCATTGAAAGAAAACCCTTCAACAACCATTTCCTAAGTAGCTTAAGGCTCGTAACATAAAATATTCATTAACCTTTATTAGGTGTTTTGGATTATTTAGGAGATGAGAAGAGAAAGGCACAGACTAAAGGGAGACTAAACTCAAAACTAAAGTTGTCATACAATGGTGATACTAAGATTGAGATAAGGGAATTCTACCTAATGTTATCATACATGGTTAAGATCCTAATGTCTATCATAACCCCTCTTGAACAAGAGAGATTAGAGGCCCTAAGGGAAAAGAGACAAAAGAGGAAACAAGAACAACATAAACATGTAAGAATGTAAACATGGAATGAGGGAGGAAATTGGTGTGGGTCAGAGACCACCACAAGCTTATCTCAACCTAAAAGAACAATATGAAATATGCAAGAGAAGAAAGGACAAGAAAATGCACCAAAGGAAACAGACAAGTGCACTAAAATGGGATGAAATGGCCTAAACCAAGCAACATCAACCATAAGGCACAAAACCAAACACAAATGAAAGGTAAATAAAACCTAAAACAAAGTGAGGATGGGAGATCATATGAGGACAGCAAGGAACTCATAATAGGAACTCAACCATGAGCATCACAAGCAAAGTACAAAGAAGCACAAAGAAATCACCAAGAAATGTCCTCAAGGATTCCATCATTTTAGGCATGCTTCAAGTACCTCCAAAGGAGGGACCAAGCCACCTTAAATGACACTCCTAGGTCATTGGACAGCAAGGGACATAAACTAACAGCTCTCAAAAGCCAAAGCAAAGCAAAGCACAAATAAATGCAAGCCAATTCCCAAAGGAAAGCACACATGTTTCACAAAGAAACCCTAACTGAAAGCTCAAAAATAAGCAACCAAAAGAACAAGCTAAACACAATATAATGACCTAAAAATGAACAAGCATCATCCTTAACATGTTAGGAACATGAATCAAAAGGCATTGAAGGTTCAAAGGATCCAAAAATGTCATATCCAAAGCTAACTAGGTCAATGTGTTTGTATGAACCTCCCTTTGGATAACTTGATTTGCAAGCTACCCTAAAATAGGAAAATGATTCAAAAATTATCAAATAAAATGCAACAAGATCATAAATGTGTTGGAAATCAGAGGCCAAAAGATCTCAATCAAAGTCACTTCACAATATCACCATAGAAATTGATTCACAAGGGTGCTCCATTGTGAAGGAGGATTGTTTAGGGTCAAATGGAATGCATCAAAAGTCAACTCAAAAGTCAACTAACAGGTGCAATATGGTCCTAAAAAATTCATCAACTCATCATTGATATGATGATTGAATCTTATTCATTGGATTAAAACTAAATGAGAGAAACAAATCCAAGAGCAAAACATGTTAAGATTTAAGTCAAGTAAAACACTTCCAAAGACAAATTCCTTTTTTAATTTAAAAATAACTCATAAAATAAAATAAAAATATCCAAATTCAGAGGACATCTCAAAAATTCTAAAACATATTTTTTGGGGATTTTATGACACTTGGAAATGTTTTAAAATAAATTAAATCAAAACAAATACAAAAAAAAAATAACGAGGAAATAAAAATAAAACAAGAAAAGTTGGGTGCAAATAGCAGCCCAGTTCAGTTGAAATCCAAAGGGTCAGCACGCAGGGGGATGTGGATAATAAGCCCAGTTCAACAGAAAATGAAAAAGAAAATAAAATGTGAGGGCTCAGTGTGGCACAGTCAACACATGCGCACGGTGGAACTCAATTAGGGCCACTTGATCAAAAAGTATGTCCATCCAAGGGCATGAAAGCCAACACGTGTCCCAGGCCACTAATAAAATAAAAGTTGAATTAAAAAAAAGCTTGTGTGTGGTTGGTCAACTAATGTGCACCGTGGGTCTTAATCCTGACCACTGAACTGAAAAGTAAACGCATCCAACGCATGAGAGTGAGCCACGTGAAACCGGCTGGGTTTGAAAAAGAGAGGGAGAACCAGACGGCCGGAATCACTGTTCTGGTCGTCTTCTCCGGCGAGCATTCATCAACCTCTCACGGCCAAAAACCCAGAAATCCCAAATCTCAACCAAAATCAACAAAACAAAAGCCTAAAGTGATCTCCAGGTTGCGTGGATCATGAATCCATTATCCATTTTTATTGATCAGGTCTTATTAACATAAAACGAAAGAAAATGAAAAATGAGCAAAAATAAAAAAGTTCATAAACAGTCACAAAAACAACCCAGAAATGATCTATGATGTTCAAATATTACAAAGACATAAAAATGGCGTGGTATCAATGCTTGAACAGAGAGAAATATTGAAAGAAAGAAACGTAGAAAATAAGCTTCGTCAGAACTCAATGTGTGATCAAAGCTTGTAAAACGTTATCCAAAAACGTTTTATGATGTTCAAGAAATGTTTTGCAATGTTTAGTTTTGATTGAAACTTAATGGAACTCAAAAAACAATTTTCACTTTTCTCTTGTTTTCTCTCAATCTGTTCTTGCTCTCTTGTTCACCAAATCCAGTTCTGAAGGCATGGAAATGATCCTGGGAGTATATATGTTGGATTCAGATTAAAAGCAAGCTCATGTCTGTTCTCTTTGGCCCAATTGGATTTCAAAATTTTCACTTCATGTCCACTTGCAAAGTACACTAATTTGGCTCTAAGACAGCTGCAAATTGGCTTAAACCAGTTGCTTAGGGTGTAGGGAATCTCAATGGCTAGGATTGATCCCTTGTTTGATCTCCATGGTGAATGTAGCATGTGTTACTTAATGATGAAGCAAGCTTGAAATTTACATACCACAACACCTCAAATTCAAATTCTGAAAATTCCATTGTATTTAGAATGTGTTTTGTACTCAAAATATGCATAAAGTTGGTATAAAATGATTCCAAATGGATTTAATGTGATTTTCCCTCCTTAAAGCCTTTTTAATGGAAATTTCAATGGGAATTCTTCAATCCAAACTGCAACCATGGCAAGAGATGATTTGGTAATGAAAATGGCGCCATTTGGAGCAAGTTTGATGTTAGAAAGATTTCCATTTGAAGTGTGCAAAGAATGACCTATAACGAAAATAACCTGTAATCCTGCTTTCACAAAATACCCCTGCCTTGCAAGCCTCATAACTTGAGTTCTACAAATCATATGAAGGACTTATAGTACTCTTTGGAAAGCTAAGATCATGAGGAACAACTTTCGTGTTCATCAAAAGTTTAGGCGAAACATCCTTCTAGGTCAACAATGGCTTGGGAGTTGGTTGACGTTTGTTGACCAAAATCACATTCATCTGAGGACCTGTAACTTGTTTGTATCATAACTTGAGTTCTATAAATACAATCAAAGACTTCTAGTACTCAAACGAAAGCTAAGAACATGCTCTACAAGTTTCATGTTGGTCAAAATTTGATATGAGACTTGTATCTTGAGATAGGTGGTCTTGAAGTTAGGCACTGAACAAGGGATTTTACACTGAGAACCCTAATTCAATCACTCCTCACCCTCTTGATTATTGATGAATTTATCTAGAAATGATATCCCCTGTATCTTAACACAACATTCCATGACCCTAAAGACTTGGAATTGAGTCTTAATCTCCATCAATTTCATAGTTGACTCAGGGTTGGCCAGATGAAAACCCTAATTGCACCATCTTCAACTGTAACTCTTCACACTTGGTATAAACACTTGAATGAACTCCACAATGACTCTCAAGGCCTATAATGAGCTTAAATGACAATCTCCCCTCATGATCATGGGCTTGGGATCCTCAGATGACCTTTAAATGGCCTCCTAGACAGGAGGTGAACCACATACACTTATTTGCCTATCCAAAGGGCTTTGCCTTGTCTCTGATGATGATAACCTCCTTATTGACTTGAATACAATATCTTGATTAGGTTTAGAACCCTTGACAAATTCCTCTTGTTGAACACACACATCCTGATCCCCTGTAAATGCAAAATGTTATGCAATGCAGTATGCTAGAACAATGAAATGAAACATAAGCCAGGTAAAGAAAAGGTTGGGCAAATTTTGGGGTACAACAGTGTGTTCCTTGATGGAACCTAGTATTGTAGCTGCTAGTAGGGTGTGTTTTGGTAGGGTGTTTTCAGAACATATGTGGTTGTGCACCTCTTCAGGGGGAGTAGCATAGGATGTTATTCTTCACAGGTGATTGTGTACTTCAGGATGTCGTCCTTAATATCATAACATCCATAATCCAGAGCAGGCTGGATGAATTTGTTTGACTGTAGGTTGGCAGTAGGTTGTGTGCACTAATGTGTTGTGCATCAGTTGAGGGGGAGTAACCCAGAATGTTACTCAACATATTGTGACATATGTAGTGTTAACTAACAGATGATTGTGTGTGAACAAGTTGATCCTGAGAGCTAACAGTGTGAGTGTGTGTAGACAACACTTATAGTGTGTAGCTACTAGCTTACCTGCATGATATGTTAGACTTCTGCTACTTATAATCTCTGATACTGTAACAGAGTGTTTTAGCAAAAATTTTGCCAAAGGGGGAATTTGTAGACGCTCTTGATTGGCTGCATTTTAAGGCAAAACATTGTTGTATGTATGAATATCACAATTGATGTTATAACATACATGAAGAGTGTTCTGCAGGGAGAGCTAAGAGTAAGTGAAGCTGAATGTCATGGCTGGATGTTATGACATCAAGCGTATGACATCAGGACGCGCAGGGTTTGTTTTTTTGTTATTAGCTCAGGCTATACTTCAGGAAACAATCCAGGAAGCATAGTTATTTTAGGCGACGTAACAGGCATTGCTGAAGATAACATAGAAGACTCTTGAACTAATGATAAGCGCGCAACTTCATGAAGAGAAGTTTATCTTGGGTAAACCTAGTTTCTCCACCAAGGCCCAAAGCAAGTCTGTTGCTATAAATAATAGAAGGATCATTCCTAAGAGGACAGAGCTTTTGGAGAGAGACTGGAGAGTGTGTCTTGTGAGTGAAGAGGTTGTGCTTCACGTGGATTGTGTGAGTGAAGAATTTTGGTTCTTCACGTGTGTCTTAGGATACTTGTATGCCAAGCAATTGTCAGCTGTATAATTGCATTGGTTTAGTATGTATGAACTGTTGTGTTCATTGTGCCACTCAAAGCTTTTAAGCAAGAGGGTTGTGTCACTTGATCAAAGATGTGAAGCAAGATAAAGGTGTGTTTGATGTGTGTCTTCATATCTTAATTGTGAATTGGTTTATATCACTGCGGTGATTGAGGGGGAGTGAGTGGGAAACTCTTGTCTAGTGGTCTCTATGCTGAAGTGTCATTGGGTAGGTCTTAAGTGAAGAGTGCAAACGGGTTGTTTGACTCTGAATTAATTCTACTGATAGTGAATTTCCTCCCTGGCTTAGTAGCCCCCAGATGTAGGTGTGGTTGACACTGAACTAGGTGAACAATTACTTGTGTTATTATTACTTTCCATTTACAGCTTATTAGTAAGCCCAGTAGTCTGTGTTACATTGGATGTCATAACATCCGTGGTAACATCCATTGTGTGCTTGCCAGAATTTCATAGATGATTCATTGCTTCCAAGACATCTTGTCTGGGGAATGACTCGAATGGTATATGCATCTATAGCATAGAAATGTACACACTTGGGCTCAGATGGCCGACGCGTTTGTTAAGCAGTACAAATATAACACTGATCTTTCTCCTAAGCGTACTCAACTTCAGAGTATGAAGCAGAAGAACAACAAATTCTTCAAGGAGTACGCGCAATGATGGAGAGAGCTAGTTGCAAGGATGCATCCACCTCTTGTTGACAGTGAACTGATCGATATCTTCATCGATACCTTGCAAGGCCAATACTACGAGAAGCTGATTAGTAGTGTTTCTGCCGAATTCTCTGACTTAGTGATTATCGGTGAGAAAATCGAAGAAGGTATGAAATGATGAAAGGTCCAAGGAGATCTTAGTAGCTAGGTTGGTGCCAAGAAGCCTTTCAATGGATACAAGAAAAAGGAGGGCGAAACAAATGCCATATCTGCGCAGAAAGGGCAAGCTCTACAACAAGCTCCCGCTCCTAAGCCTTATCAAATCCCTTATTACCAGTATCCATATGTTACTACTGTGCAATACACTCTAATGCCTTATCCGTCGGATGTTCAAGTTGTTCAAGCTCAAATGCTTCAACAACAGGCTCCTCAATAACAATCCTACAATCAACAAGGCTATCAGTACCCTCCTCAGCATCAACAACTGCAAGTTGCTCGCCATCAATGTTAGCCTAATCAGCAGAGTGCGTGGAAACCTGATAGAGTCTTTGATCGTCTTCCAATGTTATATGCTAATATATTTGCTTAGTTGCTAGAGAAAAAGGTTATTGCTTTGAGAGACTTAGCTCCCCCAACTGTCATTCTTGCCGATTATGATACAAACGCTCATTGTGGGTTTCATAAGGGCACTCTAGGTCAAACAATCGAGAACTGTAGAGCCTTCAAGCACAAAGTTCAGGACATGATCGATAGGAATGCTATCAACTTTAATAAGAAGACTCCCAACGTTATCAACAACCTTATACCACCGTCAAGCTAGCTCCAGCATCAGCCACGTTAAATCAAATCAAGTCAAGTTCATCTCCCCGAAGAACGCAGTCATGTTGCCATTTCATTATTTGCTTTCTTTTATTTTATCACTATTTTGTTTAAGTACTGTATGCTTTGAACATTGCCATTCGTATTTGGTTTTCATTAATGTATTGACTACGCATGTTTTGAATTAGTTATTTCGTATTCGCTCATCACGAATCACTAATACATATTTTGTTCATTTCACACTCTTTATCCACTATTTTTTAGCATGATTTGAGGGAGGATGGCGAAAATGAAATACCCATAATTGTAAACTGTATGCTTTCAGACAAAATCTCGTCGATGATGTACAAGCATTCTTTCAATTCCCCAAACACTAGAGGTACAAGGAGTTAATCCCTAGTTAACCACTTCGAGCCTAGAAGTAGCAGTTTCCTTCGGATATTCAAACTTTTGCACTCAACCTAGGGCGGGGTAGTGTTAGTTAATCTAACTATGCACTCGAATCAACAAAGCAAAATCCAAAAGACATGACGGTTGTTCTTCAAAGACCCATCAGTTGGCACTCACAATCCAACAACAAAATAAAAAAGAATCAAAAGCCTGCTAAGTCAAGCACCTCAAAGGGGACTTAGGCAAAATTAGTCCATGCAAAAGTTAGGGATCAAAACAAAATCAAAAGAGGCACTCGAAACCCTCGAACAAAAATAAAATAAAATTCAGTGACCACCATATCAAAGCAAAGGGTCACTGATATCCATCAAAAAGGTGACTGCCATTTCAAACATACCTTGAATCATCAAGCTTACATCGTCAAGACAAATATGTGCAGAATTAACTGAACGTAGGACTGGAGATCATTGCGAAGAAGGGATGGGTACAAATCATACTTTGAGATTAATATCCTTTGATTCATAAACTGTAGACCAGACCACGTTACAACCCTTGAAAGACCTAAATGAGGCAACGTTTATTCTAAAAGCATAATATTGCAAGGTTGTGTAAACTGACTCATCACATATATGATAATCATCAACATTGGTGTCATTTTCCTTGCTATATCTTTCACACCTATCAAAATCAGCACAACGTCTAGACTAACAGTCCATTCATCTCACATTATCATGACACTTCAATAAACGACTCTTTTTCAAAAATTGCATGAACTTTGCATTAAGATTACCATTTGTGAATGTACAATTTTAACTGCAAGTCAGTGCTAGACATCCAAGACACTCCAACAAGGGGCACTCAAGGAGGAACTGGAACTTTCAGTGGTCGACACGAAGCAAGGCTACCTCAAATCCCACAAGCTAGGGCAAATCCTTCAACTGCTCGATCAGGGGCCAGCCATCTCAAAGCATCAAAGCTCATCTTCCATAGATCATAACTGGTTAATCAGGGGCAGACCATTACCATGTTTAGGCTGGGGCGAGACTAGGTCATCCTGACCACCAAGCATAATTTTAATCCTCTCTGAAACAAGTTCACAATAAATCATCAAGTAATCAGACTGTGGCATCAAGAGCATCTCCGTCTGCTTCAATCATGGCGTCTTCAGCAAACAGCGTGCCGAGGAAATCAATCCCTCCCACCACCCAAAGTCTAATCCTCATTGGCAACTATCAAAAGTTCATCATGCTGGCACTTGCATATCTAATCACCCGTCTACAATCATAGGCATCATATGCATTGCATTCGATATCATAAGCATCATTTTATATCATATGCATACTCTAAATCCATCATACTTCCGTAGCACATGCATCTTCGCGCGTCAGCATTTGCATTTACATTTGCATTTGTTATGGAACATCATTAACATCAAGCATTCACATATGCAAGTCAAGGTCCAAGATCAATCTCGAGATTTCCAAGACAAGATTTAGCCCAGCCAGGTGAATTTTATTCAAGACCGTGGGTGCACCCCACAAAGTTATTTCAACCTTAGGATTGATCAGTTGTTTCAAGCAAGATTCAGCCCAGTCAGGGGCAGTTTATTCAAGACCGTGGGCGTGCCCCACGAAGTTGTTTCAACCTTGTGGTTGATCAAATTTTCCAAGACGATCTCTATCCCATTCAAGGGCAGTTTATTAAAGATCGTGGACCTTCCCCACAAAGTTGTTTCAACCTCGTGGTTGATGAGATTTTAAAAGCAAGATTCAGCCCAGCTAGGGGTATTTTCTTCAAGACTGTGGCTTCCCCCACGAAGTTGTACCAACCTTTTGTTAGTCAATTCAGAGCCTCAAAGTTGACATTTGGCCCGGTAAAGGGCATGTTATTCAAGATCATTGGCGTTCCCAATGAAGTTGTTCAACCTTTTGTTGAGCAAGACATGATTTCAAAGCAAAACTCAGCCCAGTCAAGGGCATTTTTTAAGTTCATGAGTGTTCCTTATGAAATCATTTCAATCTTTTATGGTCATAGATGTGATCTCCAAGTAAGTCAGTGGGCGTTCCTCATTGAGTTGTGTTCTCAACATTTTGTAGTCGAAGTTGGCATCCCCAGCTCGACTAGTGATATCTCTCAGAGTCGGAGGGCGTTCCCCGTTGAATTGTTTTAGTTCAACTTCCCTCTTGGGCGTTCCCTAGTGGGTTGTTTCCTTTAAACCTTTTGTTGACAAGGATTCCTAAGTGACTTATTTGCTTCAACCTTTTATTAATGTCTTAAATAAACTTAACTCACCATATCTCCAACAAACATGACCTTTTGTCAATTGCCTTACTATCATCCTTTTGGTGATAGAAAAACCTTGTCAAATCACCTTAGGCTGCATTCTTTTGGTGTTGGTGGCCTTCAAATTTGGGAAGTTCCTATCATCCTTTTGGTGGTAGTAACTTGCTTGTCTGCGTGTGTCGCTCCATCATCCTTTTGGTGATGGGTCTGTCATCCTTCTGGTGCCAGATTGTGCGAGTGTCCCCTACATCCTTTTGGTGTCAGAGCTGTGTGTGTGAGTTTGCTCTATCATCCTTTGGGTGATAGGTCTGTCATCCTTTTGGTGCCAGATTATACGAGTGTTCTCTATCATCCTTTTGGTGATAGACCACTGCATCCTTTTGGTGTCGGGGCTGTGTGTGTGTCACCCCGTCATCCTTTTCGTGATGGGTCTGTCATCCTTTTGGTGCCAGATTGTACGAGTGTCCCCTACATACTTTTGGTGTCGGGGCTGTATGTGTGAGTTTGCTTTATCATCCTTTTGGTGATGTGTCTGTCATTCTTTTGGTGCCAGATTGTGAGAGTGTTCTTCATTATCCTTTTCCTAATGGATCCGTACATCCTTTTTGTGTCGGGGTTGTGTGTGTGTGTCACTCCATCATCCTTTTGGTGATGGGCATGCCATCCTTTTGGTGTTAGGTTGTGAGAATGTGGACCCCTGCATCCTTTTGGTGTCAGGGCTGTGTGTGTGAGTTCTCTCTATCATCCTTTTGGTGATGGGTATGTCATCCTTTTGGTGCCACATTGTGCGAGTGTTCTCAATTATCCTTTTGGTAATGGATCCCTATATCCTTTTGGTGTCGGGGTTATGTGTGTGTCGCTCCATCCTCCTTTTGATGGTGGGTCTGTCATCCTTTTGGTGCCAGATTGTGCGAGTGTTCCCTGCATCCTTTTAGTGTCAGGATTGTGTGTGTGAGTTTGCTCTATCATCGTTTTGGTGATGGGTCTGTCATCCTTTTGGTTCCAGATTATGCGAGTGTTCTCTATCATCCTTTCAGTGATAGACCCCTTCATCCTTTTGGTGTTGGGATTGTTTGTGTGAGTGTGTGTCTCTCTATCATCCTTTTGGTGTCGGGATTGTTTGTGTGTGTTTGTGTTGCTCTATCATCCTTTTGGTGATAGGTTTGTCATCCTTTTGGTGCGAGATTGTACGAGTGTTCTCTATCATCCTTTTGGTGATAGACCCCTACATCCTTTTGCTGTCGGGATTGTGTGTGTGTCGCCCTATTATCCTTTTGGTGCTAGATTGGGCAAGTGTTTTCTATCATCCGTTTGGTGATAGTGTTGTACCCCAAAATTTGACCAACCGTTTCTCGCAATTTGGCTTGTGTTTCGTTTCATTTGCATTTGCATATCATTTATCGCATACTGTGCATTTTGTCAGTCGGAGTGATTTATCGGGATTACAACCCATCCTCTCGCGTTTCAGGCGATTCAAACCAGTTCGAATAAGGAGATTTATCTCGGAATCAAGAAGAGTTTGCTCTGTCTGTTGGTCCAGTCCGTGCTGGTATTTTCGGCGCTCGCCCGTTTTTCCGTGACGTTTTTGCATTTATTTACCCTTTTTTGTTTTATTTTTATTTATTTAGAAAATATTTTAAATAGGAGTAGATATTTATTTTCAAAATAGATTTGAATTTATTTGTTAGAGTTTATTAGTTTTAGATTATAGTTTGTTCATTTGTTTTTATTAGGTTTTTAAAATAGGTTTTAGAATTTAATTGTATAGTATAAATAAATGTTTTTTAATATTGTTTTGAAAAATAAATAGATAGAATAGTTTTATTTAGATTTGGATAGAATATAGTTTTTATTTTATAGTTTAGATATTATTATTTTCTTTTATTATTTATTTAAGTAGTATAGGTTTAATTAGGATTAGTTTATAATTATTATTAAGTAATTTTTGGTTATTTAATTAGGATTTATATTAAGTTTTTTAAAGTCAGCAATAACCATGGTTTAATCAAGTCGCCATTATCATTAATCATCATCATTATCAAGTTAACCAGGCCACGTGTCAAATAAGTAGTATATAGACTACTATTCACTGTCTCCTACGGAAGGACACAACCCTAACAGCAGCCTCCAACCCTAACCCTAGCTACACTGTCCACCTCCATCCCCATTCACACTTCATCTCAAATCAACCTCCATTAATGAACATCACAACCTTTTTTCTTCAATCTGAAACCAACCCATTTTCGTTTCCACCATTGAAGCTTATCCAGAGATACTCAACAACAACATGAACCCAGAAACAACTCCAAACTAACTCAAAATCCACATGAAATCCATCTTGCCGTTTGAACTCATCTTCATCGTCAACTTCAAATCACCACCAGAAAATCACGAATCTTTTTTCTTCTTTCAAAACCAGAAACCAAAAATCTACAACTCTACACGATTCAAACCACCACCATTGAAACCAAACTCCGAATAACACCTAAAACCTGTTTCCAGCGAACGTACCATCTTCAACCTCCAGACTACGAACCCAGATTCAACATCATACTCAAACACCATTTTCGTTTCCACCTTCAACATCAAACTTCGAACCTCCGTTAACCTCATCACCACCAAACCACCTTCAACGGAAAATCTTCCCCTGTTCATCTTCAAACATCACTTTCAAACCTTCAACATCTCAATACAATAAATAACAACCATCAACACTTCAACATAAACCCCAATCTTTCACAACCTTTATCAAATGCCCAGAAAATCTTCATTGTTCTTCATACACAACCCATAATCGTCCATCTTCAAAACCCCTCTCACCATCAATCCCAAACAAAACTGCCGTTCACAAACAAAACGACCTTCAACTTCCCCCAAACCAAAACCCTTCAAAATCTGCGCCGATGTCAGCTACAAACCCCAAAATCCGCAAATACAAACCAAACAGATCCAAAAACGAAAAAGCAGAAAGAGAAGCAGAGAGAGGTAAGCTTGTAGTGAAACTTGAGTGAACGAGAACTATGCCGAACGAAGGAGACATTGACGAAATATCAAGAAGAAGGTTTATGTGAATCGATTTCCTTGTTTTGATTTTAATTTACCTTTGAGGTTTCCTTGGATCTTCTCCGTTGCCCTTTTGAAAAAGAATCTGGGAATTGCAAAGAGTATCACAACTGGCGCTTCGTTTTATGGTTTTATTGGTAGTTCTTTGTTTTGAGAAGAGAATGTCTCACGATGTTGGTTCAAATTTCCATTTGAGGAGATGTTCAGATCTGGGCTTTGACCCGTTGCTTTTGCTTTTTCCTCTGAACAAGTGCTTACTCTATTTGCACCGAACCTTCTTTGTGGGTGATGGGATATCAAAAAGCCCAAATGATCCCCACCTTTCAGCACCCCTTATTTCAAATTTCACCCATTTTTTTCTTATGTAAATCATTATATATTATATATTCTATTTCGTTTAGAGTAATTTGTGGATATGTTTTAGAAATGTATTGTTAAACTTATATATATAATTTTCTTTATATATATATATATATATATATATATATATATATATATATATATATATATATATATATATATATATATATATATATATATATATATATATATATATATATATATATATATATATATATATATATATATATATATATATATATATATATATATATATATATATATATATATATATATATATATATATATATATATATATATATATATATATATATATATATATATATATATATATATATATATATATATATATATATATATATATATATATATATATATATATATATATATATATATATATATATATATATATATATATATATATATATATATATATATATATATATATATATATATATATATATATATATATATATATATATATATATATATATATATATATATATATATATATATATATATATATATATATATATATATATATATATATATATATATATATATATATATATATATATATATATATATATATATATATATATATATATATATATATATATATATATATATATATATATATATATATATATATATATATATATATATATATATATATATATATATATATATATATATATATATATATATATATATATATATATATATATATATATATATATATATATATATATATATATATATATATATATTCTTAGAAGTTTTTTTATTTTATTTTTAGAATCTATATATTATTTTCTTTTTAAGCTTATAATGTTAGAGTTTAGAATTCTTTCTACTTTTAGAGTTGAATTTATTTCTCATTTGTCATTGGGCATTTTGTCCCATTTTCATCTGATTTGGTCGATGACGAGACCTCTATTGTTTTTCTGTCAAATTATTGATGAGAAACAATGGATCTGATACCGACTTTCTCTCCTCTTTCTCATTTTCGACTTTATGTCATTTCATCTGTTATGGTCGATGACGAGACCTCCGTAATTTTTTATTAGTCAAAATATTGATGGATAATGTTGGATCCGAGACCACTTCTTTCTCTCCTTATTTCTCTTCATCTTTCGATTTTATTTTGACTTTTGGCGATCGATGAAGTCTTGTAAGACAAGATCCCATTGTTTTTGGTCCGTGCGACATGATTCAATTGGAGAATAGTCCTCAATATCGTTTCTCTATCTTGTCCATAGCACAGAAATCGATACGCGACCTCTTAAAGTTTGACTTCCCTTATAAGTTGAGCTATGACGGTTTAGCGTCACATTGGTCCCGATTCAGAGAATTATCAAGGACCAAAAGAGAAGAAGATTGGAATGGAGCTTGCGCACAATATCAAGGGTCAACGGAACCACTCCGTTCGGTAACATCTTTCTAATTCAAGTCTTTTAATCAACCGCCGAGCGTTGTGAGTTCTGAACAATAGATACGTGGGAAATGATGAGTGGGGGGCCTCCTCTCATTATTCTAGAGTGTTTAGTGTATACCCTTTGGGCAATATGTGACGCATTCGCTCCTACGCCTTAGGTTCTAGCGTGTGTGTCCCGAGTTCCTTCCCATTTAGGCGTGCTAGTCCTGCTTACTCTTTTTCTCTCGCCCCCGTGCGACCGAGAGTCCTTTCTCTCACATCCTGGAGATTGAGATCTCCTCTCTTGCCCCCGTGCAATCGAGACCCCCCTTTTCTCTCGCCTCCGTGCGATCGAGACCTTTTTCCATAGTTAGCTGAACTACAGCTGCTCTGATTTCACATGCCAGATGAGAATATATAAGCACAAGACAGTGATGTCTTGGCGAGCACCCTTTCCCGTTTTCCGTAGTTGGCCGAACTATGACTGCTCTGATCCCTCATATCTGTTGAGAGTACGTAGGCATAGGATTGCGATAATCCTAGTGAGCACTTTTTCCCGTTTCCTGTAGTTAGCTGAACTACAGCTGCTCTGGTTTCTCGTACCATACGAGAATATGTAGGCACAAGACACGATGTCTTGGCGAGCACACTAACAACTAATTTCTCCGTTCTCTTGCTTTTGTGCGATCGAGACTTTCTTATTGACGACTAATCTCCCTTTCTCTTGCTCTAGTGAAATTGAGACCAGCCCGTAGATCTAGAACCCGTAGGTTCCCGTACCGTTAAACCAAAGACATACTACGCCCGTTCTACCGCAAACAGGTAACGCCTAAGTCTCCAATGGTCGAGCAGCATACACCTAACTGTTAGAATGCATACACTAGTATCGTCAACCTTTTCTCTCACCCCAGTGTGATCGAGAACACCCTTTCATCCCATAGTGAGCCTGAACTACGTTTTGCTCTGATTTCTCGTACCAGATGAGAATACGTAGGCACAAGTTGCGACGTCTTGGTGAGAAATCCCACCATAGTTTCCCGAACTACGTTGACTCTGACTTTTCCATTGCACGAGGGAATACATAGGCATAAGGTGGCGATGTCCTATCGAGTCAGTTCCTTCTGTTAGCATTAGCAGCCGTAGATAGTTTGTTTTCACCCATAAACTAGACAACCAAGCGTGGATCCCGTCGAGTACGATGGACGTGAGGGGTGCTAATACCTTCCCCTTGCGTAACCGACTCCCGAACCCGAGATATGGTTGCGATGACCTGTCTTATTCCCTTTTCGTAGGTTTTCTCTGATTGTTTCCTTTCCCTCTCTTTGGGATAAATAACGAATGGTGGCGACTTTTCTGTCTTTGCTAGCCCCTCTTCGCAGCGATGTGATAAATAGGTCTATCATCCTTTTGTGTTAGGTTGTCTCTGTTATCATCTTTTCCTTGATAACGACCTTTGCAATTTATTCAGTGTCTACTCGAGGGTTGACATTGATTCATTATTTCACATCCCAAGCATTTTCCTTATTTTCGGACAAATTCAGAGTCTTCTTCATATCTAACTGTCGTATACCTTGAAAGAATGAACGCCTTAGCAATTCATCTTACTTTGTTTAAGCCAATTAGATAGGGTCATCTATCATACCCCAAATTTGTCCTACTTGTATATAGCTTTCATTTTGTACGATCTGTCCATTAACGATGATTCAAAAAATCCAAAAAATATGTTGTTGCCTTCATTTTCCTTGCTGCCCAAATCCAAGTTGCTGCAAGGATGAGTCGAGGTTCATTTGAGGTTTACCTAAGTCAGGGTGCATCAATTTAAGTGGTGTTTGTTTGAGGATTGCAGTTGGGGTTTGTGTGCCAAATTAGATCAGTTATGTATGGACCAAGATATCAGGTTGTACTGTGTTCAGATATTTCACGATGGAGAGCCATGTGGAACTTGTGCTTTTCAGTTAGGGTTTATGTGTTGAGCTAGATCAAATAGGGATGAATCAAGTTATCATAGTATACTAAAAGCAGGAGCTTCGTGATTAAGAACCATCAGGGTTCAATCAAGGTTTTGTGCTTCAAAGTGAAGTTTTTTTTATTTGGTTCATTCACATTCAAAATGGTATTTGGCATAAACTGTGCAAGTTATGGATTGATTCAGATAAATTCATAATGGTTTTAATGTTAGACGGATTCATGTTGATTCATAGTTCCAATCCATTCAATGTTCAAAGACTAGTTTGGTGGTGATTTCGTTTTAATTCTGCTCAAGTCAAAGAGAGATTCCTAATCAGTTTTCCAATCAAGGATCCAAATTACGATGTTATTTCCAAATTCATTCATAAGCCCATGTATACCAAAAATCAAGCCCATTACCATTTTCTTTTTCTTCATTTCACAAAATTATTCAAAAAGCCCATGTCAATTTTTATTTTACAAGATCATATCACCACAAAATTAAAAAAACATACAAATCCCATGAATTAAAAAAAATTCTACAAAATAAAAGCCCAATTTTTACAAGCCCATAAAAAAGGGCTTTATTCCAAAAGTTTCATACAAGGCTATTTCACTACAAAATTGGAAAGGTTGCAAATAGTACATTCAAAAATCCAAAAGACCATTCCAATTTTACATTACAAAGGCCCATTTATGATTTGTAGAAAGAGAAATAAAAAGGGACACTTCATGAAGTCATTATGCCATATATTCCAATTCTGCAAACATGTTGAGCCCAAAAGTCCCTTGAGGCTTGTTACAGATCCACCAACAATGTCCTCACCTCGCCCCAAAATTTCCACCCAGATACAACGTGATGGCCTGCAAACGTCATGCAAACAACATGAAAGTTCAAGACGTGAAAATGACCCCACGCAACGGATTTACGCATACCACATACAACAATAGGCAGCAACCCAAAACTATCATCTGCAACCAATTTATACCTATATACGACGAAATCATCCCACAAATTCCCCATACAACCTCAAAAAAAATGGGCACAACTGTCGCATCGCTGCGAAGAGGGGTCGGCAAGGACAGAAGAGTCGCCACCGTTCGTTATTTATCCCAAAAGAGGGAAAGGAAACGATAAGAGAAAACCTAATAAAAACGGGAGAAGACAGGTCATCACAACCATATCTCGGGTTCAGGATTCGGTTACGCAAGGGGAACGTATTAGCACCCCTCACGTCCGTCGTACTCGATGGGATCCATGCTTTGTTGTCTAATTAAAAGGGTGTTTACTATCTAAACTACGGCTCAGGGACAAAAGAAAAGAAAAGAGACTCGATAGAGCATCGCCGCTCTATGCCTACGTATTCCCTCGTGTAATGGGAAAGTCAGAGTCAACGTAGTTCGGAAAACTACGGGTGAAGGTAAGGGAAGGTTGCTCGCCAAGACATCGTCGTCTTGTGCCTACGTATTCTCATCTGGTATGAGAAATCAGAGCAAACGTAGTTCGGGCGGACACAACCATAAATTGGTTCAAGTGTTTTAGCTGAGTAAGGTTAAACCTTCGTTCTAGCAGTTTGGGACGATGCCTGTTTGCGGTAGAACCAAAGCTTAACAACACTTTCTTTATGAAAATGATTTTGATTAATCCCGAAGGAAAATAATTTTGAGGTTTTGTTTGTATTTTTTAGACAAAGAAGTGAATTAAGTTATGGTTTGAAACTCCGAGCATTGTGGAAGCTTATTTTTAGGTTTCTTTTCTTTCAAAATATCTCTCTGTTTAAGCATTTTCATCACGCCATTTTCATGTCTTTTTAATCCTTGCATATCATAGATGGATTCTGGATTGATTTCATGGCTGTTTGTGAACTTTTTTCATTTGAGCTCTCTTTTATTTCTTTTTGTTTTGGATTTTTAAAGCATGATCAATGAAAATGGGTTGTGGATTCATGATCCATGTAACCCGGAGATCACTTTTGGCTTTTATTTTGCTCATTTTGGTTAAGTTTTGAGGGACCTGGGTTTTTGGCCGTGAATGGTGTTGGAGATGTCACCGGAGAAGACGACCGGAACAGTGGTTCCAGCCATCTGGTTTCCCTCCAAGGTTTTAAACCTCTCCTGAGCCACGTGGATGTGTTCCCAGCCATTTGATGCGCTTACTTTTCATTTTAACAGCTAAGATTAAGACCTATGGTGTTCTTGCTTTGACCAAACACACTAGATCCTGCTGGGATTTCATTAAATGACGTGTGTGAATGTAAGCCCCTTAATCTGATTACCATTTAATCCAATGGTCTTTGAATGCTTTCCACCATGCGCCGTGGTTGACTGTCCACACTGAATCCTTGAACTTCAGTGCCCCATGTGTGGGTTTGGGCCTCGGCTTGCTTTTGGCACCCCCCTGGCTGGCCCATTTGGATTCCAATGTTGCTGGGTTGCTATTTGCACCCATCTTTTATTTATTTTCATTTTATTTTCTTTTTGTTTTTATTTTATTTCTGTTTAGATTTAAATTATTTTAAAATACTTCCAAGAGTGATAAAATTCCACAAAAATATGTTTTAGAATCCTTGAGATGTACTCTGATTTTAGAAAAATTTTATTTTATTTTTTGAATTATTTTTAAATTAAAAATGGAATTTATCATTGGAAGTGTTTTATTTAACCTAAATCTTGACATGTTTTGTTCTTTATTTTTTTTCTCTCACTTCCTTTTGATCCAATGAATAAAATTCAATCCTCATATCAATGATGAGTTGATGAATTTTAGAGGACCATTTTGCCCCTGATTGGTTGACTTTTGAGTTGACTTTTGATGCCCTTCATTTGACCCTGAACAATCCTCCTTCACAATGGAGCCCCCTTGTGAATCAATTTCTATGGTGATGTTTGGCCTCTGGTTGCCAACATGTTTATGAGCTTCTTGTATTTTATTTGATAATTTTTTAATCATTTTCCTATTTTTAGGGTAACTTGCAAGTCAAGTTACCCAAAGGGAGGTTCATACATGCATCTTGACCTATGTTGACTTGGATATGACATTTTTGGATCCTTTGAGCTCTCAATGCCTATTGATTCATGTTGCTAACATGTTAAGGGTGATGCTTGCTCATTTTTAGGTCATTATATTGTATTTTGCTTATTCATTTGGTTACTTGCTTTTGAGTTTTCAATTAGGGTTTCATTGTGAAACATGCTTGTTTTCCTTTGGGAATTTGCTTGCATTTCCTTGTGGTTTACTTGCTTTTTATTTTGAGCACTTTTATTTCATGTCCCTTCCTGTCTAATGACCTTGGAATCTCAATTAAGGTAGCTTGGTCCCACCTTTGGAGGTACTTGAAGCATGCCTAAAATGATGAATCCATGAGGACTTCTTTGTGCTTTCTTGTGAACCTTTCTTGTGATGCTCATGGTTGAGTGCCATTATGGGTTCCTTGTTGTCCTCATATTGCCTCCCATCCTCACTTTATTTTTGGACTTCTTTGTCTTTCATTTGTGTTTATGTTTTGACATTGTGGTTGACGTTGTTTGGTTTAGGCCATTTCATCCCATTTTTGATGCTCTTGTGTGTTTCTTTTGATGCATTTCTTGTTCCTTTCATTTCTTGCATTTGTCATATTGTTGCTTGAGGTTGAGATGAGCTTGTGGAGGCTACTTCCCCACACCAATTTCCTCCCTCATTTGCATTCCATGTTTGCATTCTTACATGTTTATGTTGTTTCCTGTTGTTCCTTTCCCTTAGGACCTCTAATCTCTCTTGTTCAAGGGAGGTTATGATAGACCTTAGGATCTTAACCATGTATGATAACATTAGGTAGAATTCCTTTATCTCAATCTTAGGACCACCATTGCATGACAACTTTAGGTTTGGATTTAGTCCCCCTTTAGTGTCCTTTCTCTTCTCATCTCAAAACAATCATAAAACACCTAATAAAGGTTAAGGATTATTGTGCGTTATGAGCCTTAAGCACTTAAGAAAGGGTTGTTGAGGAGTTTCTATGCAATGGCTTGAATGTTTAGTATACCACCCTTTGGGTGATATGCGACGCATTCACTCCCAAGTCATAGTCTCTAGTGCAATATGAATTGCAAACCATCCAAAAACACTTCTTCTCTAAAAAACACAAAAACAAATCATTCAAACTTATTTTTTCCCTTTGGGGCCTTTAATCTTGGAAAATCATTTTCATAAGGAGAGTTTTGTTAACTCTTGGTTCTATCGCAAACGATAACGCCTAAGTCTCCAATGGTCGAGATGCGTACACCAAACTGCTAGAACTGATTGTTAACCCTACTCGGGTAAAACAGTTGAACAAACCTGTGTTCCCTTTTAGCCCGAACTACGTTTGCTCTGATCTTTCATACCAGATGAAAGTACGTAGACACAAGACGCAATGTCTTGGCGAGCAACCTTCCCCCTTTTCACCCGTAGTTAGCCGAACTACGTTGACTCTGACTTTCCCATTGCACGAGGGAATACCTAGGCACAGAGCGGCGATGCTCTGCCGAGTCTCTTTTCTTTTGCTTTTGTCCCTTAACCCTTAGCTAGATAGATGATCACCCTTTTAGATAGACAACAATGCGTGGATCCCGTCGAGTACGACGGACGTGAGGGGTGCTAATACCTTCCCCTTGCGTAACCGACTCCCGAATCCAGACATGGTTACGATGACCTTGTCTTTCCCTTTTCGTTAGGTTTTTTTCCGATCGTTTCCTTTCCCTCTCTTTGGGATAAATAATGAAAGGCGGCGACTCTTCTGTTTTTCGCCGGGTGTTTTTCGCAGTTGCGACAGCTGGCGACTCTGCTGGGGATAGAAATATCTCATATGTGAGTCAATCCTAGCGTTTGTTTGTTTATTTTTGGGTGTGCGGATATGTGCTTTATCTTTATTTGCTTTCTGCATTTTACTTTCCGCATGATTCATTATTGTTGTGCTGTGGGGAGGGATGATTCCATTGAGAGATAAGCCAGACCCAGGCTTAAGTATAGACTTAGCATTAGAAGTGGAGATTAGTGGTGAGCCTGTATGACTTGCATGCACCAGCTAGCCATGAAATTTGCGCTCAGACAAGATTCTCTTTGACGATTTTCTTTCTAGCCCTTTGGGCTCGAAGGAATTTTGGATTTGAGGATTGTCGACTCTGGGAACCGATCATTTGTGAGTCAGCTAAGTGAGGCCTCTTCAGGAGATAATGATTCCAAACCAGAAATGATGAATGTATCATCATTTCTTGAAAGTCTTTGACACTAATGAACGCATAGGATGCCATACCTTATCATTGGGGATAGGTCCTTACCTATGAGAGGGATGGGGTTGTGCAGGAAACTCTAGCCTTCAGATTACCCGGTTCTTTACATTTTGGATTCTTGATATCAAGGGGTCCTAATATCAGTGTTCGGTTATAACTAAAGTGAAGCGTCGGTCTTCTCAAACTACAACACAACAATCTTGATCTCCTATTTGCATGTGCATTTGCATTTTCATTTGCATTTCATTAACATGTATCTGTGTTGCAGGTGCATATTTCCCCCCCGATTCTAGTGATCTTGTTCCTGTTCTGACATGGAGACTTTGAAGAAGACAGTTGCCTACAAGCTCCCTACTCCTGACATCAGTTCCCTGTTGAGTTTGGTTGTGTTAGCAAATTAGAAAGTGAGAGGAGAGTTCAAGGAATCTTATGGGAAGCTGCTCAGTTTGGTGTGCAAACCTTCAGTGTTCGAGTTGAATGGCTTATATGCTCTGCTACAGTTTTATGACCCTTAGTTAAAATGTTTTATTTTTCCTGACTATGTCCTGGCGCCGACCTTGGAAGAGTATGCTGTGTTGCTAGGAGTTCCAGTATTAGATCAGATGCCTTTTTACCATGATGATGCTAAGCCTGATTTAGCCAAGCTTGCTGCAATTCTTCATCTTGATGCCTCAGAGTTCTCAGGAAAATTGACCAAGTTGAATGGAGCATATGGGTTTCCTCTACCTTTTCTGGTTGATAAGGCTTTACAGTTCGCAAAGGACGGTTGTTGGATTATATTTAATGCCATTCTCGCTTTATGTATATATGGTATCTTTTTGTTTCCTAACTTGTCAGACTTTGTGGATACAGATGCTTTCTATATCTTTGCCTCAGGGAATCCATTGCCTACCTTGTTGGGAGATGTTTACCATTATATCCATTACAAGAATGAGAAGCGGAGAGGTAAAAATGTGTCTTGTTGTGTACCCATGTTGTATAGGTAGTTCTTCAGTCACCTTCCGAAGACATGTCCATTTTTTGCTACTGCCGGCACCTCAGATTGGTCTGCTAGGTTAATGGGTTTATCTGCAGAAAACATCGTAAGGTTTGATCGAGATAATACTTGGCGCTGAAATCATATATAGTTGCAGTGGTTTTCCGAATGTCCCGTTGGTCGAAAGGAAGGGTTGTATTAACTATAATCCCTCTTTGTTGATTAGAAAATTTGGATATGCTTTGAAGAGCCTTCCTAAAGAAGAAGAGATACAGGAATCTCTGTATCTCACAGGTTTACTAGAAGCTGACACTTTGGTTAGAATAGAGTATGCATGGAGTAACATTCACAAACGAGGTAAGACATTGTTAGGAAAGAGCAAAAATCGAGCTTATGACCCTTACATGGTTTGGATCAAAGATAGAGCTGCTAAGTCTCTGATGCAATTTCTCTCGGTTGCGCCTTTGTACCCCATCATGATTGAAGAACCCACTACCGTGGATATTCAGAAGTACAACCAACTGCTGCATGAGAAAGAAGAGTTGAAGAAAGCAAATGAAGAATTAGAGAAAGAAGTCATTCAACTCCGAAGCGAGAAGATCGATGATGTTCATGCCTTCAAGAAACAGACTGAACTTGTCAACAAGCTAGGTACGGACTTGACGAAGGAGACTAGCACCAGAGAACACTCAGGCCGGCATTTGAACGCTGTCAGTAGTGTGCTTGCTACCAAGAAGAAGGATTTGGACAAGGCTTACTTGGAGATCTCTAAGTTTGAATCAGTATGGAATGCCACGCTCACCAACAACAAAGAGTGCGAGGACAAGTTGAAACATCAGATCGCCAAGTTGAAGATTCAGCTCAAAGCAAAGGATGAGAAGATTTCGATGGAAGAATCACTCAGATATAACAGTAAGCAGAGATTGAGCAAAGCTGCTGCAAACTTGGAGGATTGTAGATTGAGAGCGGACACCAAGAGGTGCAGACTTGAGGCGTGCTTTGGAGAAGGAGCCTGGGAAGACCATGTTGATAGTCTACAGCGCGCCATTAGCCAGCGATAGCTACTCATACAGGGTCTACTCACTAGACCAGATCATCCCGAGACGCGGAAGCTGCTAGAGGATTTCCAGTCTCGGCATTCAGCTTGACTGTCTTTCTTTGTATCTTGTTATTTTGCTTATGTATTGACCATCACCAGGATTGTTGAGTGAGGTCATCTCTGTTCTGTACTCAGTTGATGTATGCACACTGTCTGTTGGCCTGTTATTATATGAGGAGTTATTATTCTGTCTGCTTGTCTGTGGGGTTTTCCGTGGTTGTTTCTTCTTCTGGAAACTAGAATCGAGGGGGAAATCTCCTTGTTGCATATATACATGTCTTCATTTAGCATCTTTTTCGCATTGCAGGTGCATCGAAACTATTTTCTTATCCCCTGTCTTCTTTTAATGTATTTCAGGATTGCTGATAACACAAATAACTGGTACACGACCAGAGGAAGACAGAAGAGGATCATGGAACAGATGCAAGAGCTGATGCAAGAAATGAGAGATAGGATGGCTCAATTTATGGAAGTTATGCAGACTGTAGCTAGTGGACAAGACCACCTCAGGACCTTGGTGCAGCCTCTGATTGCACGGGTTGACAACGACGGTGTATTACATGGAAGGACTGCTACCAACCCACCTCTTATTGAGACTCAGCACGCTAACAATGTTATCCCCAATGCTGGCGGAAATGGAAATGGCAATGGTGCTGGAAATGGGAACGCAACTGGGAACGGTAATGGTAATGTTGGCGGAGGCAATGGTAACACTGGATTTGGTAACACTGGAGTTGGTAATATTGGAATTACTGGTCAGGGCAATGTGTATGGGCCTGAAGCTAACGATGCTATTCATAGCAACCTGAATCAGCAGTTGTTTGAGGACAAACAGGATGACATCTTCTCGGTGAGAGATTTTAGTGGTGAAGTGCCCTCTTAGACTAATAAAAGATTCAAATGGTTGGAAGACAAGATAAAAAGCTTTGAGAGTCAGAACTCTATGGGCCTTGATATAGCCAACCTTGGACTTATCCCTGACCTAAGGATACCGCAGAAATTCAAAGTCCCTGAATTTGATAAGTACAAGGGTACTACATGTCCTAGAGTTCACTTGCGATCGTATTACAGGAAGATGTCTGCTTACTCGGACGATGAAAAGCTGTTAATGCACTTTTTGCAGGACAATCTGTCCGGTCCTTCCCTTGAGTGGTACATGGGGTTGGAGCCTACTAATGTCCATAGCTGGAAGGATTTGGCTGAGGCATTCATGAAACATTACCAATACAATAGTGACCTTGCTCCAAACAGGGTTCAGTTGCAAAATCTTACCCAAAAGAGTAATGAGTGCTTCAAAGAGAACGCCCAAAGGTGGCGCAAATTGGCTGTAAGAGTTCAACCTCGTGGCTACTTTATCTGGCATGTATTATGAGAAGCTCATCAACTGTATGTCTAACAGCTTTTCTGACATGATAATCACAGGGGAACGCATAGAGAATGGTATCAAAATTGGGAAGATTCAAGCAGGCAAAGGATCCTCAGCTGGAGGAGGAGGAAAGAAAGTCTTTGGCAATAAAAGGCGCGAGGGAGAAACTAACTCAGTATCTAGTTTTCAGGGAAGATGGAGAAATTGGCCTCATAATCAATATCATCAACAACGGATCGCTAGCATTACGATCCTTGTACCACCACAACAACAACAACAACAACAACAACAAAAACAACAACAACAACAACCACAACAAAAACCATAGAAGCAACAACAACGGCAGCAGCAGCCACCCCAACAAAATCAGCAGGGTTATCGAAGGTGTCCGGTGCGGCCAGCAAATAGAGTATTTGATCCGCCACCGATGCCATATTCCCAAGTGCTCCAAACTCTGTTGCAATTGTAGTTAATCCAAAAGAGTACCATGGCTCCTCTGACAGGCCCACCGTCGCCCGACTTTGATGTGAATGCACGGTGCGAGTTCCACTCTGGGGCACCCGGCCATACTATTGACAACTGCAAGGCTTTCAAACATAAGTTGCAAGATCTGATTGATAGCAAAGCAATAGATTTTTCACATGATGCACCAAATGTTATGCAAAACCCTATGCCAAATCATGGGACGACTAGGGTTGGTGCTGTTCTGGTAGAGGAAGGGTTAGATCTGATAGTCGACGTGAATGAGTTGAAAACTCCATTAAGTTTTGTGAAGAAGAAGCTGCTGAAAGGGGGAGTGTTCTCGGGTTGTAGTGAAGGCTGTGTCAACTATTTGAGCCATCCTGAGGGATGTGATGATCTGAAAAAGTATATTCAAAGCATGATGGATGAAGGAATGTTACAATTTGATCGGATCGCTGAAAGGAAACCTATGGAAGTAGTAGAGGAGGAGCAACATGAAATTGCGACAATTTCGATCCCATATAAAACTATCACTATTTCAGTGCCTTCGAGGCCACCTACAATAATCATCACTAAAGCAGGACCTGTGCCATACGAAAGTTCAAAGGCTATCCCGTGGAATTACAGAGCCGAGGTGTTTTGTAATGGACAGAAGGTAGAATGGAAGAGTTTACCTGTCGATTCAGTTGATAATCTTGTTGGAGTAGGAGGAATTACCAGAAGCGATAGAATCTTTTCGACGCCCGAAGTGGTGACTGAGAAAACTGACAAAGGGAAAGGCAAGAAAGTGATAGAAGAAATTCCCCGGGTGAGTGAGAAGGAACCTCTGGCAAAGGATATGAAAGAGTTCATGAAGTTGATTAGAAAAAGCGACTATAAGATATTCGACCATCTACAACAAACTCCTTCCAAGATTTCTAAACTATCACTGCTTTTGTGTTCAGAAGCGCATCGAAATGCATTGTTGAAGGTTTTAAGCACTGCTTATGTACCACAAGAAATATCGGTTAACCAGCTCGAGGGAGTGGTGCCGCATGTAAATGCAGGAAATGGTCTGGGGTTTACAGATTTGGACTTGACGCCAAAAGGCAGAAACCACAATTTGCCACTGCATATTTCACTTGAATGTCGAGGAATAGTGATGTCACACGTCCTTGTTGATACAGGATCATCCTTGAATGTACTCCCAAAGAAAGCATTGATGAAGATAGATCATCAGGGTCTTTATTATACACCAAGTGATTTAGTTGTACGAGCCTTTGATGGAACCCGACGATCTGTTTTTGGGGAAATAACTCTGCCTATCCAAGTGGGCCCGAAAGTGTTTGAGGAGGTATTTTACATCATGGACATTCAGCCTGCTTACAGCTGTCTGCTAGGTCGTCCATGGATACATTCTGCTGGGGCTGTTACGTCCACTCTGTATCAAAAGCTGAAATATATGGTCGGAGGCAGTGTTGTGATAGTATGTGGGGAAGAAGATACCATGATTAGCCACTTGTCATCTTTCAAATACGTTGAGGTAGACGGAGAAATTCATGAGACTTTGTGTCAGGCCTTCGAAACTGTGCAATTGAAGGACAAACCTCAGAAGCAGGACAAGTTCGGGTTGGGATACCACCCATCATCTTCATCATCTTCGCAGAGCGCGCCGCGCTACAAGCGGCCCATCAAGTTCACCAGTGGAGGTTTTATTTTTGAGCAAGTCAATGTTGTTTCTGATGATGAAGCCGGAGACAGTGATTGTGACATGGACGCTTGGATCCATCCGAGCGCTCCCGGAAAAAAGCTATGCAATTGGTCCATTGAGGAATTTGTCCAAGTGACACGTGAACAGTAATACTTTGTTTTCTCAGTTATTGTGTAACCCTATGTTCTACCCGGAGCATAGCGGTATTTTGTTTTGGGCATGCTTGTTTATGTTTGAACCATCTTTTATCATTAATCAAAAGGCATTTTTCCCATTCGAATTTTGTGATCCTTGTTTTTCTTCTTTTTGTTTTCTAACAATAAGATGGCAATGTGGTTTGTGTTTGTTTTGTTTGCATATCATTTAAGCATAAAATCATCATCATTGCAGGTTACACATTTCAGATACCATCGACTCAGACTCGTCTATGACTCGGTGTGACTTTGACAATCTGATCTTTCAAGCAGAAGAAGAGATTGATGAAGACGAAGACCTACCCGAAGAGCTTGCTAGATTGTTGAGACAAGAGGAGAATGTCATTCTACCTCATCAGGAGGAAGTGGAAGTCATCAACCTGGGAACAGAGGAAGATAAGAAGGAAGTTAGAATAGGGGCCGCGCTGCAAAGTGACGTCAAGCAAAGACTGGTTGAGTTACTCCAAGAGTATAAGGATGTCTTTGCTTGGTCGTATGAAGATATGCCTAGTATCGACACAGATATTGTGGTTCATCATCTTCCTTTTCGAGAAGAGTGTCCTCCTGTTAAATAGAAATTGAGAAGAACCAGGCCTGATATGGCAGTGAAGATCAAGGAAGAAGTCCAAAAGCAATTGGATGCTGGATTTCTTGCTGTGACCAATTACCCTCCGTGGGTCACAAACATTGTGCCCGTGCCTAAGAAGGACGGAAAAGTTAGGATGTGTGTTGACTATAGGGACCTGAATAGAGCAAGCCCAAAGGATGATTTCCCGCTCCCTCATATTGACGTGCTTGTTGATAACACCGCACAATACTCAGTGTTTTCCTTCATGGATGGTTTTTCGGGCTACAATCAGATTAAAATGGCATCGGAGGACATGGAGAAAACGACTTTTATCATGCCATGGGGGGCGTTCTGCTATAAAGTAATGCCTTTTGGTTTGAAGAACACAGGGGAATCTTATCAACGAGCAATGGTGACACTCTTTCACGACATGATTCATCATGAGATTGAGGTTTATGTCGATGAAATGATCTCAAAGTCCCAAACGGAGGAGGGGCATCTGGTGAATCTTCTAAAGTTGTTTGAGAGATTAAGGAAGTTCAAACTTAGGCTGAATCCAAACAAGTGTACTTTCGGCATACAGTCAGGAAAGTTGTTGGGATTTATTGTCAATGAGAAAGGTATTGAGGTTGATCCTGCGAAGATCAAGGCAATTCAAGAAATGCCAGCACCAAAGGCTGAGAATCAAGTTCGTGGTTTCTTAGGTAGATTGAATTACATTGCTCGGTTCATATCTCACGTCATAGCCACTTGTGAGCCACTATTTAAGTTATTAAAGAAAGATCAGGCGGTCGTTTGGAATGAGAATTGTCAGAAAGCATTTGAGAAAATAAAAGAGTATTTGCAGGAACCTCCAATACTGATACCTCCAGTAGCTGGAAGACCGTTGATTATGTACTTAACAGTTCTTGAGAACAGTATGGGTTGTGTCCTCGGTCAACACGACGAGGCTGGAAGAAAAGAGCATGCGATTTACTATCTGAGTCAAAAGTTCACAGATTGTGAGTCCCGTTTCTCAATGCTTTAGAAAACGTGTTGCGCACTCGCTTGGGCTGCCAAACGTTTAAGACAGTATATGCTTAACCATACAACCATGCTGATTTCGAAGATGGATCTGATCAAATATGTCTTCGAAAAACAAGCGCTTTCAGGAAGAATTGCCAGGTGGCAAATGGTACTGACAGAATACGACATTCAATATGTTTCTCAAAAGGCCATCAAAGGAAGTGTTCTGTCAGAGTACCTTGCCGAACAGCCTATCGAAGACTATCAGCCAATGAAGTTTGAATTTCCTGACGAAGACATTATGTTCCTCAAGATGAAGGATTGTGACGAACCACTACCAGATGAAGGTCCTGAACTTGGCTCCCAATGGCAGTTGATATTTGACGGTGCCGTTAACTCATACGGAACTGGAATTGGGGCAATCATTACAACACCCCATGGGACTTACATCCCATTCACTGCCAGATTGACATTTCCGGTCACCAACAATGAAGCTGAGTATGAAGCGTGTATCATGGGTCTCGAAGAAGCTATTGATTTAAGGATCAAGAATCTCGATGTATATGGCGATTCCGCGTTAGTTGTGAATCAAATCAAGGGAGAATGGGAAACCCGTCAACCTAATTTGATTCCTTACATGAATTATGCAAGGAGGTTGTTACCTTTCTTCGACAAGGTAAAGTTTCACCACGTGCCGCGAGCGGAGAATCAGATGGCAGATGCTCTGGCAACGTTGTCTTCGATGTACAAGGTTAATTTTTGGAATGAAGCTCCCAGAATAGTTATCTCCTGCCTTGATAGACCCGCTTTCATATTCGCCATTGAGGAGGCCTCCGATGGCAAGCCATGGTATTTTGACATCCAGAATTTCCTTAACAACCAGGAGTATCTGGCTGGGGCATCCAGTCGAGATAAGAAGACTCTAAGGAGATTGTCTGGAAATTTCTATCTGAATCAGGATGGTGTGCTTTATAGAAGAAACCATGATTTGGTGCTGTTGAGATGCGTGGATGAAAATGAAGCAAATCTGCTTATGGAGGAAGTCCATGAAGGTACTTTCGGTACGCATGCCGGCGGACATGCCATGTCTCGAAAGTTGTTGCGAGCTGGGTATTATTGGCTTACGATGGAGTCGGATTGTTTCAAATTCGCGAAGAAATGTCATAAATGTCAGATATATGCCGACAAGATTCATGTGCCGCCGTGTCCTTTGAATGTCATGTCATATCCATGGCCTTTTTCCATGTGGGGTATTGATATGATTGGAAAGATTGAGCCTACTGCATCCAATGTGTCGCTACTGCGAAAATCGGCGCCGGCTGAACAGAAGAGTCGCCACCGTGCGTTATTTATCCCACGGGAGGGAAAGGAAACGCTCAGAGTAAACCTCGCACAACACGGGAAAGGTATGGTCATCGCAACCAAAACCTGGGTTCGGGAGTCGGTTACGCAAGGGGAAGGTATTAGCACCCCTCACGTCCATCGTACTCGATGGGATCCACGCTTGTTTTCGGGTATGGATTGTTATTCTATCTAAACTAAAAGGTCAGGGGTTAAAAGAAAAGAAAATGAAAATAAAAAATGACTCGGCAAAGTATCGCACTTTATGCCTACGTATTCTCGTCTGGAACGAGAAATCAGAGTCAACGTAGTTCGCCTACCTACGGGAAAGGAGGGGAAGGTTGCTCGCTAGGATATCGCATCCTATGCCTACGTACTTTCACACGGCATGAAAGATCAGAGCAAACGTAGTTCGGGCCACGTACGACACAAGCTTGTCTTGATTGATTTTATTCCTTCTGAAAAAGGTTTTTCTGATTAACAGTCCAAGCGGACAAAAGATGATGGCTTGATGAGTTCACATTCTTTTACGGAAGAAGTGTCTTTTATTGTGTTTGAAATCTTTATGTGTTTTTCTGTTTGTTTTGAGAAAGAAAGAGACAGAACTCTAACCTACGGTTGCGAAGGGAAACGAACTAACCTAATGTTATCATGCATGGGTTAAGACCTAATGTCTATCATGCTCCTCTCCTGCACAGAGAGAAACAGAGATCCTACGGGATAGGCAGAAACAGAAACAATAACAGATATATACAGTAAAACAGTAAAATGCATGGATGCAACAGTACAAGCGAGGCAAGGGAGCCCCACTCAACCTCGAACCTAGAAAACAATAGGCAAAAGTGAACAGGCTTCACTTTCAACCCAGCAGGGTAAACAGCAAACAATACAGTTCAGAAAACCAATCAATACATCAACAAATGAAATACAACAGCATCAGCAGCTCTGAATCAACAACTGGCTTCAAGCAATCTCCAATCATTCACAAGCTTCAACAAGCATCAATCTCTATCTTCATGACCTTCAGGCAAGGGCTTTGATCATCAGTCTTCCATCTGCAATGGCTTTTCTTCAAGCTCAAACCTCCAGGATGAGGGATCAGTCACAAGAGTGAATTGAGTGTTAAGCAATCAGCTGACTACCAAAGGTGGTGAACAGACTGCTTCTAACACAAGAGACATTTTCTCTCAAGAGTTCTATCTCATAGACACCATCACCAAGCCTTCCAAAGGAAGGGGGTGAGTGTCTTAGAGAGACTCTGAATCACAGAGAAGAATGGATGCAGACAAGGCAATCCATGTTTGAGAAACAATCATTCTAATCTAGAGCTCTGCCTAGCTCCTAAACCCTAGTCTCCTCAGCAACTGCTAGCAAGAAACTCCTCCTCAACTCTGACCGTTGATCTTCAATCTTTGAATCTCCAATGGCTTCATCTTCACAAATCTTCAGCTTCCCCAGGGCCCCAGACAAACCCAATACCCAAACAAACAATCAATAAACCCCAGAGGGCACACCACACCAAACAGCAGATATACAAACAGTAATAATATCAGTAGGGGAATCCTGATTTTTCTAAGGGATCTAATAGCTACCCATAGCCCCTATAGTCCCATAGCTAAACTAGTCAAACCCTAAGTCCTAAGGGAAAGAATTGAACTTCCTAAGTTGTCACCTAAAACCCTAGTCTTGTTCATGGTATTCAAGCATTTATTAATCACCTAAAATTAACCTCTAAAAATGGGAGCTAAAATATTTCTATAAGCCTAATATCTCATCTAAACAATATGAAAAGAATGATCAAAAAATATCAAAGCAAGTGAGAGAACAAAAATCATAAAAATGATGCATGAAATGAATTATTTAATATGACATTTATTTAGAAAATATGTAAAAAATATGAAATAAAACTAAAAATGAAATTTTATTTTCCTATAATATTCTAGACATTTTAATGAAAATATGGTAAAAAGAATGGATTAAAAAACATTTTTTATGAATTTATTATGATTTAATGAAATTGGTGAAAAATTAAAATGAAATAAGAAAAAATAAAAATGAATTAAATGAGCCAGAGGGGGTGCATTCAGTAGGCGCGCTCAGTTCATTATTGGATGGGCCAGACAGGGTAGGGTGCGCATAGCAAATCAATTCAGGCCCAGAATCACTTCAGAGTTATTGAAATCAAAGAAAATCAGCAGGGGGTGAAAATAGAAACCAAACCACGTTGAAATTTGGAATTGGGCTCACATTGGGGGTGTGGATAGCATCACAAGCTGAGGCCCGCCCGTTTCAATTAATGAAACGGTGCGTTTGGCACCCAGTCAACTCCCTCCAAAACAGAATTAAATAACAGCCATTAGATCTCTCCCCAAGTCAAGAGTCTTCACACGCATTGGACGGACCAGATTATGTCTTCCCCACTTGGATCTGAAACTAGGGTTTCCTTTCACCATGAACATCCATGCACGCATAACTTCCTCCTCTCTGTTCTCACTCCACACGCAACGAATCCTCACGCCATAAACATGAAATCTGCTCAAAATCTTTCACTCTACAATCCTATGATCTCACATCAATCTGAAACTCAATAAATCTCTCAATCCGATAGCATCAATCTCTGATTTCCATGGAAGGACACTGATATGCAACATCACCATTCTCAATCAAACTTAACCTAAACTGAACTACAACTAATGGAGGTTAACCTATGCTATCAAGTTGCAATTATAACACATTCATCCAAGAGATTCGAACACAAACAGATTATGGCACCTGCTAACAAACCTCACCAAATCGTTCCAAACTCACCTAAACTAATCTCCTAACCACCTAGATCAATTCTACACTAACAAAATCATGCCTAACTAACTGAATCGAGCTGTGTGATTGAAAACTTACCTTATGCAAAATCTTGCAAACAGCTATGGAGATGGAAGATCTGAGGCTTTGAAGTGTTGAATCTTGATCAATCCTTGAGGAACTTGATTCTGTATGCACAAACTTGGAGGTTCCTTGCTTGAATCATGCAATCCACTTGAACTTGTAATTTTGATGATCTTGAGAAAAGCACTCGAAAATGGATGATAACTACCAGAAACTTGCTTCAATTATGATCTATGATGATGATGGAGTGAAATTGAATTGATTATGATGAAGATTGATGAAGAATTTGAGAGATTTGGAATGAAACTTTTATGAAAAAAGTGTGAGAAATCTTGTGAAATTCTTGGTACAAATGAGGCCAACCCTTGATCAATGCACATTTCATGAATATATAGGCCCCAAATGAACATTCTAGATCCATCTTGCACATTCCCTTGCTTTCCAACTTTGGTTCATTTTGATCATGTTTCTTAAATGATAAGCAACCATGGATAACTTCATTTTTTCCTTCTAAACTCAAAAAAGTGGGTGAACCATTGTTCTTAGAATTGCTTTTCCATTCAAAATCATATATTGGAAGTCTCCATTTGGACTTGTAAATCTCCCAAACCATTTTCCAACTTGAAATTATTCACTTTATAAGCCTTTTTAGTTCATATTTTGACCTATCATGCAACTCCATGCTATGAGCTTCTCCAATAACTTGTGACCTTCTTTCTAGACTTAAAATCCCATTTGGAGCAAGTTTGATGTTGTAAGTTTTTCCATTTGAGGCCTCCTTGTATGAGTTTTGGACATAGGTTAAAATGACCTGTAATTCACAAATGCCCAAAATACCCTTTGCTTGTCAAGACCATAAGTTGAGTTCTCCACATCATATGAAGGCATGCCATACCATTCTAGAAAGCTAAGACAATGAGGAACAACTCTTATGTTGACCAAGAATTCATTTGAAATCTCCTTGAGGGGTAAAACTAGCTTGGAAGTCAAGTCACTTTCACAGACAAAAATTCAGACACCCCAGATGACCTGTAACTTGTAAGGACCATAACTTGAGTTCTATAAATCTCCTTGAAGTCTTCCACCACTCAAATTAAAGGTCTTGAGATCCTCTACAAGTTTCATGTTGGCCAAGAAGCCATTTGAAGCTAGCATTTTGACTTATCTTGCTTGGAAATTTGACCTAAACTAGGGGATTTTACAGAGAAACCCTAATTTAGTAACTCCTCTTCTCCTTGATTTCTCTTGAATTCTCCTTGTCATATCTCCATATATTTATTCTCCATGTCAAATTATGAACCCCACATCTCTCCAATAGACTTGAATGCCCTCTTAAGTCAGTCAATTGACCTAGGGTTGACCTAGGGTTGACCCAGATGAAACCCTAGTTGACTGCCTTCAACTATAGCTCTTGTGCCTTTATCAATGACTTGTTTTCTTCTCCAAATGACTTTATAGGTCTCTCAAGATGTCTAGATGCTCTCCATGCTTTCATTTCACAGCTCATAACCCTCTTGTTGATCCTCAGATACCCTCAGCTAGGAGATGGACTCAAGGCTTGATCTGCTGAACTCTTTGCTTTCAAATTCTTTCTTGATGACTTGAATATGATTGAATTGGGATAATAACCTCTTGATAGGCCTCTGGAGATGAGAATAATGATTGGTCCCCTGTTGAATGACTTGCTATGCTTATGCTATGCAAATGGTTAGTCTATGTACATGACCCTACATGCAAATGCTACTGATGATGAAACATAAATCCAAGGAATAAGGTTGAGCAAATTTTAGGGTGCAACAGCTGCCCCTATTCAAGCGACTTGGACCCGATTGGATGAAGAGCCCGGAGCCTTCATACATTCGCGGTACGAGACGGTTGAATACTAGTGAAACCAGAAATTTGCCAACCGCAGAAATAAACTGCGCTCCTGCTTGAGGAATGACATTCGTCAGCTGAATCTGACTGTTACGATAACCCACTGATCTCGCGCGACCGTGCTGGGGATTGTCTTCATCGTTCTGAAGAGGATTCTGTCATAACAGATTGCTTGCTTGTCCACGTTAGGACTCTGTCTGTCGTCGACACAAAGAAATCTCAACTAAAACCTGTCCCTGTTAGGACTCCACTTGCTGTTAACCCCGAAAAATCTCGGCAACTCCGCTGGGAATACTTCGCCCGCATTTCCGTAAACTGAATTGTCCACGTTAGGAATAACACTCTTCCACGTTAGGAGTAACGCTTTTATCTTTCCACGTTAGGAAGCAATCCTCTTTCCATGTTAGGAAACTATATCAATCTGTCCACGTAGGGACTCCAATGCCATTTGACATGTCCGCGTCAGGACTCCGATCTTTCCACGTAATGAATTCACCTTTGGTTCTAAATCTGTCCACGTAAGGACTAACTTCCTTCTTCCACGTTAGGAATATCTTCTTCCATCTGTCCGCGTCAGGACTCATTTTCTCTTTCCACGTTAGGAATAATCCACTTCTTTCCCCGTCGTGAATCAATCTTGATATGTCCGCGTGAGGACTCAATCTTTCCACGTTAGGAATCAATTCTTGCTTAATTTGTCCGCGTCAGGACTCATTTTTTCCACGTAAGGAAACCATCTTTTTCCACGTAAGGAATCATCTTAATCTGTCCACGTAAGGACTCTCTTTTTCCACGTTAGGAATACTGTCATTTCCACGTTAGGAATCACTTCTGATACGTCCGCGTAAGGACTACATCTTTCCACGTTAGGAATAATAATCTCTTTGATCTGTCCGCGTTAGGACACTGATCTCGTCTTGATTTGTCCACGTTAGGACTCAGGCGTCTTCGACTCACTGAGGAAATAAGACTTGTCCACGTAAGGAATCACACGTTTTCGACTTGCTGGGGAAATATCCGCGTTAGGACTTGCACTTTGCCAACAACACGAAGAAGGATAAATTTGTCCACGTCAGGATTCTTGTACCCTGTCATCACAAAGAACCACCAACTTGTCCACGTCAGGACGCGCATTTCACCATTACGAATAAAGATATCTGTTGAAAACAAAATGATCCTCGTCCGGATGCCAACACGAATAGTAACCAATCTTTTGTCAACGTCATGACCTCCTTTTTTCCAAATTCCGAGAGACCGAATCTGTCTCCGTCAGGATTAACGCACCTTACCAATCCGGTAAAACAAACCTGTCCACGTAAGGACGCCCACTTCTGAAGAAATCCCATCATTCTAGGAGTAAATGGTCCACGTCAGGACTTAATTCTTCAATGATCCCTACCTACAAACTGCTCAGCACTGACGTGACAGCGACTTCGAGATGAACTCTACTGAGGATGCCTGAAAACCAACTATCGGACGCCTGCTCTGATAACCGGCGGTGGTCTCTGAAATTCTGATTCATGCGACTCGTTGATGACAAACAAACTCTGCTTGGGGATAAGGAGACACTTATCCTGGCCACTCTGGCTGGGGAAAATAAGATACATTTGCATAAATGACTTTGCTGGAGACAAAAAGAGTTTTATCACGATAACTCTGTGGGGGAATACCGCCGAAACTGACATTGTCATTGAATATCTCCTGCCGAGATCTCGACTGTTTGGTAATCTATTTGAGCAAGGGCTCTCTCCACCTGAACTACTAGAGTACAGAAACTGCTTCAGCAAAATGAATGCTGGAAGGATAACGCCGACTCGCCGGGGATAGCCTGATGCTACAAAATTATTCCAGCAAAATAAATGCTGGAAGGATGAAGTCGACCCTGCTGGGAAGTTGGGAATTCAAACCGCACGTCTTGTTGAAGTAACCCCCTGCTGGGGAATATAACTCAAACCAAATACCTTGCGGAGGTAACCCCCTGCTGGGGAATATAACTCTACTGGGGAATGGCAAATGCACCTGGTATGATTGATCTTTCTGCTGGAACGTGAACTGATATCACCGGTATCTCTGACAAAATAAATGACAGGACCCACCATCAACTCTGCTGGGGAGAGTCTTGATCTTCGAATTCCACTGGAAGGAAAGAACCCTTGCTGAAAAGAGAACTCCGCTGGGGATGGCTGGATTCTCTTGGGGAAAATTAACTGACTCCGCTGGGGGAGAATGCAGGACTCTGCGGGGGGAGATGAACCTGTCCGAATACAACCTTACGATCTCAGAATCGCTAAACTCTGCTGAGGACGAGTAACTTCTCTGGAGCACGTCCTTTGGATAAGCTACGGCTAGCTGGAGAATTCTATCCTTCTTCAGGAAGAACATGCATGACCTGCGTGAGGATCAAGCCTTTCACTATTGCAATCCTTTGATCACCTTCCTCGTACAGTTATGAAACCTGCAACAACACAAACAAAGCACGACAAGCCTATGCAATCCAAATCGATTCAGGTTAGTGACGTTACACTCAGTTAATTCAAAGCTTTAACAATTGTTGGCAAGGGCCAGTAACGTTATACTCATGCTAGCTTCAATAAACTTAGGCGTTTTATCATGCGCAAAACAGTAAAGAACAGGCATCAAGTACTGAATAACACATTTTCATTGATTGGGCCCCTGAATGGGCGGAGTTTTTGTACACGGGATGTAACTCCTGAAAAGAGGAAGCTACACAAAGCAAATATACAAGTATGCAAGTATTCACAAGAAGCATAAATATTGACAAATTAAATTTTGTACACATGTCGGCAACTGGATGCAGATGAACACCACGAACTGATCCTCCCATGACTCGTCCGACTCTAATGCTTTCCCGGTATCCGTCTTCTGAAGAGGTTGTATCCGATAACTGACTCCTCAAACATATTCTCCCGCACTGATGCTCATTGAATACCAAATTCGGACCGCAGTCATTTGCTTTTCTCATCCCTAACTTTTGCGTGAACCGCCCCTTACGGGTTTTCAGTTCACCGGGATACCCTTTTTTGCCGAAGCCGCCCAGTGTAGGTTTTCAACTTCGCGGGTGTACATTTTTTCAATTTTATCCCTAACTTTTGCCCGAACCTTTCATTCTGTTTTTGGTTCGCCAGGATGCCCCATTTTTGCCTGGACTCTCTTTTTTCTGTCCAGCGGGTCTATTTTAAGCAAAGTATTTTTTAACCGCGTCCGAATTCACAGGTGATGCAAAGTCTTCCCCGTCCATGGTGGACAACAATAAAGCTCCTCCTGAAAAGACCTTACTGACAACGTATGGCCCTTCGTAGTTGGGGGTCCACTTGCCCCTGTGATCTGCTTGCGGCGGGAGAATCCTTTTCAGCACAAGGTCGCCCGTCTGAAAGCTTCGCGGAAGTATCTTCTTGTCGTACGCTTTCTTCATTCGTCTTTGATACAAACGACCGTATGCCAGAGAAGCTAGCCTCTTCTCATCCATCAAACTCAGTTGGTTCAATCTGTTCGTTACCCATTCTGCCTCGTCCAGCTGAACGTCTCGCAATACCCTCAGAGAAGGGATCTCAACTTCCAATGGTAATACCGCTTCCATTCCGTATACCAACGAGAACGGAGTTGCCCCGGTTGATGTGCGTACCGTCGTACGATAACCGTGCAAAGCGAAAGGTAGCATCTCGTGCCAATCCTTATACGTCACCACCATTTTCTGGACTATCTTCTTGATATTCTTATTGGCCGCTTCGACAGCGCCATTCATCTTGGGTCGGTAAGGGGAGGAGTTGTGATGTTCGATCTTGAAATTCTGACAGAGCTCCTTCATCATTTTGTTGTTCAGATTAGAACCATTATCCGTGATTATCCGCTCGGGAATTCCGTATCGGCAAATGATATCTCTCTTGATGAATCTAGCCACCACTTGCTTCGTTACATTTGCGTAAGACGCTGCTTCCACCCACTTGGTGAAATAATCGATCGCTACTAGGATGAACCGATGCCCGTTAGAAGCCGTCGGCTCAATCTTTCCGATCATATCGATTCCCCACATTGAGAATGGCCATGGAGATGACATCACATTCAGAGGACTCGGAGGCACATGTATTTTGTCAGCGTATATTTGGCACTTGTGGCACTTTCTTGCAAATTTGAAACAATCAGTTTCCATCGTCAGCCAAAAGTAACCTGCCCGCAGCAGTTTTCTCGTCATAGCATGCCCACCAGCATGCGTACCGAAGGTACCTTCATGAATTTCCTCCATGAGAAGCTTTGCCTCTTTCTCGTCGACACAACGCAACAACACCAAGTCGTGGTTTCTTCTGTACAAGACGCCATCCGGGTTCAAGTAGAAATTACCCGCTAATCTCCTGAGAGTTTTCTGATCTTGACTGGATGCCCCAGCCGGATACTCTTTATTCTTCAGGAAATTAAGGATATCAAAATACCACGGTTTGCCATCAGACGCTTCATCAATAGCAAATACATAAGCCGGCCTGTCTAACCGAGAGATAGTGATTTGGGGAGCTTCGTTCCAGAAGTTGACCTTGTACATGGAAGACAAAGTGGCAAGGGCGTCAGCCATCTGATTTTCTGCCCGTGGCACATGATGCAATTCAACTTTGTCGAAGAAAGGCAACAATCTCCTTGCATAATTCATATACTGTATCAAATTGGGCTGCCGTGTCTCCCATTCCCCTTTGATCTGATTCACTACCAGAGCTGAGTCTCCGTATACGTCTAAATGTTTGATTCGCAAATCAATGGCTTCTTCAAGCCCCATTATACAAGCTTCGTATTCGGCCTCATTGTTGGTAACAGCAAAGGTCAATCGGGCAGTAAACGGGATGTGCGACCCGTGCGGCGTAGTGATAATTGCCCCGATTCCGCTACCGTAAGCATTCACAGCTCCATCAAATATCATCTGCCATTTGGAACCCAACTCTGGTCCCTCGTCTGGCAACGGCTCTTCGCAATCCTTCATCTTGAGATACATGATATCCTCGTCAGGAAAGTCAAATCTCATTGATTGATACTCTTCAATAGGCTGCTCCGCCAGATACTCAGACAACACACTCCCCTTTATCGCCTTTTGCGAGACGTATTGAATATCGTATTCAGTCAAGATCATCTGCCACCTGGCAATTCTACCTGACAACGCCTGCTTTTCGAATATATATTTGATTGGATCCATCTTCGAGATGAGCATGGTTGTATGATTCAGCATGTACTGCCTCAGACGCTTGGCGGCCCAGGCTAGCGCGCAACAAGTTTTCTCCAGCATTGAATATCGAGATTCACAGTCTGTAAATTTCTTACTCAAATAGTAGATCGCATGCTCTTTTCGCCCCGTCTCGTCGTGTTGACCGAGAACGCAACCCATGCTTCCCTCAAGAACCGTCAAATACATTATCAGGGGTCTCCCTGCCACTGGAGGTATCAAAATAGGAGGCTCCTGCAGATACTTCTTTATTTTATCGAACGCCTTTTGACAATTATCGTTCCACGTTACAGCTTGATCTTTCTTTAGCAACTTGAATAATGGTTCGCACGTAGCAGTCAGGTGAGATATGAACCGAGCAATGTAGTTCAACCTCCCTAAAAACCCGCGCACCTCTTTCTCTGTTTTAGGCGTCGGCATTTCTTGAATCGCTTTTATTTTAGCAGGATCGACCTCTATTCCTCTTTCGCTTACTATGAACCCCAGGAGCTTACCCGATCTCACCCCGAAGGTGCATTTGTTAGGGTTCAGCCTCAGCCTGAACTTCCTAAGCCTTTTAAACAACTTCAACAGATTCACCAGATGCTCTTCCTCCGTCTGGGATTTAGCAATCATATCGTCAACATAAACTTCAATCTCTTTATGCATCATGTCATGAAAGAGAGTTGTCATCGCACGCTGATATGTTGCCCCAGCATTTTTCAAACCAAAGGGCATCACTTTATAGCAAAATGTTCCCCAAGGCGTTATGAAAGTAGTCTTCTCCATATCCTCTGGCGCCATTTTAATTTGATTATAGCCTGAAAAGCCATCCATGAAGGAGAATACAGAGTATTGAGCAGTATTATCAACTAACACGTCAATATGAGGAAGTGGAAAATCGTCTTTTGGGCTTGCTTTATTTAAATCTCTATAATCCACGCACATTCGAACCTTGCCATCTTTCTTTGGCACCGGTACGATGTTAGCAACCCATGAGGGATACTTCGTCACAGCCAGGAACCCAGCGTCCCACTGTTTCTGAACCTCCTCTTTAATCTTTATTGCCATATCTGGACGAGTTCTGCGAAGTTTTTGTTTGACAGGCGGGCAGTCTTCTTTCAGTGGCAGACGATGCACAACCATATCAGTATCGAGCCCTGGCATATCTTGATACGACCAAGCGAATACATCATTATACTCTCGGAGCATTTCAACCAGTTTTCGCTTGATATCACTCTGCAGTGCGGCTCCGATACGAATATTTTTCTCAACCCCTTCCGACCCCAAATTGATAACCTCGATAACCTCGTCGTGAGGCAGAATGGCTCTTTCCTCTTGCTTCACTAACCAAGACAGTTCTTCAGGAACATCGCTATCTTCGACAACCTCTTCTTCGGTCTGGAATACCGGGTGCTCGAAGTCGGGACGAGTCATAGATGGTTCAAGGATGTCATCTGAAAATGTTATCCTGCAAAAGAAAGGGTTAAGTGCTTCAAAATGCGTATAAAGCGGATAACCACGTTGCCATTTCATTGAAAAATACAAAACAAGAAAAACAGGGATTACAGTATTTACACATGAAAAACGCCATTTATTTAATGATTAACGAAGCAATGTTTATAACAACACAGCCCTAAGCAAATCCTGATGCCCCGGGCAAGACATCAGATTATTCAACAATTAATAAAGCAAAGCATTACTGTTTAAAAGTCACAGGAACAAGCTCCTGAATAGACCAGTTGCACAGTCCTTGTCCTGGCGTGCTTGGCTGAATCCAGGCATCCATATCACAGTCGCTGTCCCCTTCATCAGACTCTGAAGCAGCATTGACAGATTCCTGGCATACTCCACTGGCAGAGATGGTGATTGACTTTCTGAAATGAGGGGCCCCCACGGAAGGAGTTGATGACGACGGTCGGTACCCCAGTCCGAACCGGTCCATTTTCACTGGAATGTCCAATACTTTGCCCCAGCCCTTGGCTTCTCCTGCCTTTACTAGCGCTTGAGCCTCTTTATACGAAGAAACAGCTATCTCTGGCACTTTGCTTGGCCCGGGACTCTTGTCCTTTATGCGCAAACCTTCAAATGCTTGGCATGGCGTCTCGTGGATCTCCCCGTCGACTTCCACATATTTAAACGAAGAAAGATGGCTGACCAGGATGTCTTCTTCTCCGCACACGGTGACTACACTGTCTCCGACCATATACTTTAACTTCTGATGCAGGGTAGACGTAACTGCCCCTGCCCCGTGAATCCAAGGTCTTCCCAGCAAGCAGCTGTACGCAGGCTGTATATCCATGATATAAAACTCCGTTGCAAACACTTCCGGCCCCACTTGCAGAGGCAAGGTAATCGATCCGAAGACTGTTCTCCGCGTGCCGTCAAACGCTCTGACTACCAAATCACTTGGTGTGCACAAAATTCCTCGAACATCCAGCTTCATCATAGCCTTCTTAGGCAGCACATTCAAAGACGACCCGGTGTCAACCAATACGTGCGACATTGTCGACCCTCTGCACTCAACAGATACATGTAATGCCATGTTATGATCCCTTCCTTTCGGAGTCAAGTCGAAATCAGTAAAGCCCAGACTGTGGCCTGCATTCACATGTGCTAATACTCCTTCTAGCTGGTTCACGGAGACATCCTGGGGTACAAAAGAAGTGTCCAGGACTTTCAGCAAAGCGTTTCGGTGAGCCTCCGAACATAACAGCAATGACAGAATAGATATTTTGGATGGTGTTTGCTGCAGATGCTCCACGATTTTATAGTCGCTCTTCCGAATTAAGCGCATGAATTCTTCGACATCCTTAGATGCTGCTTCTTTTTCATTTGCTTGAATCGGAACATTCTCAACCGCTTTCCCCTTTCCTTTCGCTAGCCTTTCGGCCTCTACTTCAGGAGATATAAAAATTCTGCCGCTTCTCGTCATGCCTCCTGAGCCCACAACATTATCCACAACCTCCGCGGACTGCTTGTTGACATCGATTTTAATCCCGTCACAATACACCTCTAGCCCATATGACCATGGGACCGCTTTCGTGCTCTCATACGGGATTGGCCCGGCTTTAGTTATAGTAATCGGTGGCCGCTGAGCTGGTGCTGAAATAGTGATCGTCTTCCTAGGAATTGTCACTGTGGCAACATCACTCCGATTATCCACTACTGCCCCTGCCGGCTCATCAGTTGCTGTTCTATCAAATTGCAATACACCTTCATCAATTAAGGCCTGGATGCCTTTCTTCAAATCCTCACACCCCCCAGACAGGGCCCAACAATCTAAGCAGTACTCATTACAACCCGGGTAAACACCCCCCTGCAACAGTCGGCTTTTTATTTCGCTCAGCGGCGTCTTTAAATCCTCAACATTCATAATCAGATTCAGACCTTCCTCAGTCAGCACGGCATTCGCCCCATGATTAGGCATGGGTTTCTGGACTATATTCGCACCGGTCGTTCCGAAGTTGATAGACTTGTTGTCCAAGAGATCCTGCACAACGTGCTTAAAAGCATGACAACCTTCAATATCATGGCCCGGGGCCCCAGAATGAAACTCGCAGCGCCTATTTGCATCATAGCCGAACGGGGGAGTTCCCGTTATCGGTGCCAAGGTTCTTTTCTCCACCAGATTCAATCCCAACAAGGTCTGCAATAAATCAGCATAGTTAGAGGGAGGTTTCTCGAACACCCTTCTCGGCTTACCACCCTGGAATTTTCTCTGAGCTTGCTGTGCCCCCTGCTGAGGCTGCTGCTGCTGTGGCATTGGTTGCTGCTGAACCTGTTGTTGTTGCTGGATTGGTTGCTGTTGATAAGGAATAGTGACACTCGACACTTGCTGCTGCTGACGATATTGATTTCTTCCCCTGCCTCGGCCTCGGCCTCGGCCTCCAAATACAGCACTAGCTTCGCCCTGACGGCGCCCACCATAAGCTTTCCTATTACTGCCAGATGCAGCTGACTCGTCAACTTGGAACTTTCCTTGCTTAATGTTCCGCTCAATCTTTTCACCCATTAAAATCAGATCTGAAAAACTAGCCAGAGAAGTATGAAACAACATATCATGAAACAGCCCGGTGAATGTACCAACAAACATATCGTTCATTTCTTTATCTTCCACAGGAGGACGAACCCTGGCAGCCATATCGCGCCACCTTTGCGCGTATTCTTTAAAACTCTCCCCCTTCTTCTGCGAAAGCCCGGCCAACTGGACCCGATTGGGTGCCAGGTCACTGTTATATTTGTAATGGGCTACGAACGCCTCCGCTAATTGCTTCCAAGTCTTAATATCAGTGGGCTCCAACCCCATGTACCACTCTAGGGAAGGACCCGATAGACTATCCTGAAAGAAATGCATGAGCATTCTTTCGTCAGTGGAGTATGCAGACATCTTTCTGTAATAAGCTCGTACATGAACCTTCGGACATGTATCTCCTTTGTACTTATCGAACGCAGGCGCTTTGAACTTGATTGGCACCCTCAGCCCAGGTACCAAGCCCATTGTTGCCATGTCCAGACCCACAGCACTCTGGTTTAGGACTCCCTTCATTTGCTCTTCCAGCATTCTAATCTTTTGAGAATCATCCATCGGCCCTTCAAAGCCCCCTCCAGAGAAGGCGTCCTCCTGTTGATCCTCCTGCCACATACCGTTTCCAGCCCCGTAGCCATCATATGCATTATTACGTCCAGCTCTGACCTGATTCATCCCTGGAACTCGGCCTCTGTTGCCATATCCTTGAACACCTCCAGCAGGACCACCAGCCATAAAACCAGCACCGTTTCCGTTTCCAAAACCTCCGTAGCCCTGATTGACCATACCATAACCATCTTGCCCAAAGCCTTGAGCATTAAAGCCATACTTGCCAGTGTTGTCGAATCCCTGATCGTTGAATCCGAACCCAGCGTTGACAAAGCCATTGCCTCCGAGATTATCTCCCAAATTAACATCACCTAGCCCAGCGTTGTGGACAGCAGTTTCATTTCCACCTCCGACGTTACCATTCACAGCAGCGGTAGCGTTGTTGACGTTAGCAGCAGTCACATTGACGACAGGCGGAGCCACTGGCGTTGGAGTGCCATCTCCATGAGCAGTATCAACCCGGACAGACTGATGATCTTCGTTACCATGACCAGCGTTGCGAGCCAACAGAGGCTGGACCATGGCCTGCAAGTTCTCTTGCCCTTTTGCCATAGCCTCCATGGTTTGCATGAAGAGGGCGAGCTTCTCGCGTACATCCTGCATCTCGTTCTGAATCTGGTCCATGACTTTCCGACAGTTGGATCGTGTAGAATAGCGGTGCGGATGTTGATCTGGAATCCTGTTAAGTACCTGAATCAAAGCAGGAGATAAGACACCATTCAAAGATTACCTGTTATGCAATATGAATATGAATGCAATGCAATGTGTCTGTGCATTAGGGAAGTTCATTCCCCCAGTTCTAGTGCGAAGGTGCCGGTGCAGTGACAGTGTTGACAATAGGAATATCGGAGCTGAATCATAGAAAGCCTCATATATAACAGAGAGAATCAATAAGCCCAGGGTACAATATCACTGAGAGTACAAAGATGGCATGACCTCAACCAACAATCCTGGTGATGGTCAGCACTATGCAAATGAAGCCTACAAATAATGGAATAATCAGATCCTCCCAAAAGTCTGGTACTCCTCTATCAACTTCTTGGTCTCCGGATGGCTTGGTCGATCAAGCAGCCCCTCAACAAGCTGGTTTCTCTTCTTAAGGACACGGCGTACGTCTTCAGCAGTTTCTTCCCATGCTGCTTCTCCGAAGCAATCTTCTAACTTTCGCTTCTGGGATACTGCTTCATCTCTGGATTTGATTGCCTTGTTCAGTGCATGCTGGACACTATACCGGTTCATCACTTCCTCCTCACACTTCTTGATGCTAGCCTTCAACTTCTCCTCGAGGTCGGAAATTTGCTGCTTCAGCTTATCTTCCCTCTTCTTGTTGTTGGTGAGTGTAGCATTCCAAGTCTTATTGCAAGAAGATATCTCTCGGTGTGCTGCGTCAAGCGCCTTCTTTTTGGCTTCCAGCATGTCATGGGAGCTTCTGAACTCTTGCCCCAGACGTTCGCGCTTCTTCTTTTCCTCGGTCAACTCAGCTCCTAACCTGTTTACCAGCTCAATCTGTTGTTGGAAAGCATATACGGCCTTGTTCTTCTCACTGCGTGCCTGGGCTAGCTCTTGCTCTAACCCTTCATTAATCTTCATTAAGGCTTCTTTCTCCCTCACAGCTTGTTCATAGACTTCTCTAGAAACAGTAGTCGGCTCTTCTACCGGAATAGGATCAAGAATTGGTGCATCTGGAAACGGCATCTTCAACTGACTAGCCCTCTCCTGAATCCAAGCTCTATAAGGTGCATAGGCCTGACAGTCATTCTTTCCTAACAACGGCTTCCCTTTGCGGTTAATACGCGTCCAGGCTCGTCGCAACTTGGCTAATAACTCCCCCTTCACGTCACCGGTGAAGTACAGAGATTCCTGTACTTCTTCCTCTTGAGGTGGATTCTTCAGCGCATATCCGAACTGGCGAATGAATAGAGAAGGGTTGTAATTGATACACCCTTTCCTTCCTATCAATGGCACATTAGGGTATCCAGCACAGCTGAGGATGAGCTCAGATCCCAGCAGATCTCTATCAAACCACTCCATATCCTCCGACGATAGCCTCATCAAGCGTTCTGGCCAACCAACTGGAATTGTAGTCTCTGCAGCAGATCCTCTCTTAGGAAGATGACTCTCAAACCACATACTCAACAAGGGTACACACAGATGAACATTCTTCCCTCTTCCCTTCTCATTCTTGTAATGCAGTGAGTGGTAGAGGTCTCCGAGTAAGGTAGGTACAGGATTACCAGCGGCAAACAAGTAGAAAGCATCGAAGTCCACAAAATCCGGTATATTGGGGAACAGTACTATGCCATAAATGCACAAAGCCAACACAGCATTGAAAGCAACCCAGCACCCATTCTTGGCGTACTCTTGGGCTTTACCCACTAAGAACTGAAATGAGAATCCTGGAACTCCACGGGAAACAGTAGTCACAAGTTCAGAAGCATCAACATGCAAGGCTTTTGCCAATTCCTCCGGCTTGGGTTTGGCATCATAATGAGTGAATGGAACCTGGTTCTGCACGGGCAGCTCAACATACTCAGCGTATTCCTCCAGGGTTGGTCCCATAATAAAGTCAGAGAACGTAAAGCACCTCAAAGCAGGGTCATAGAATTGCATCAGAGCATACAACCCATCCAACTCTACCTCTGTAGGTTTGCACACCAATCTCAGTAATCTACCATAACTCATCCGGAAACTCCTACGAACACCCTCATCAGCAAGAGAGATCAATCCCAGTAAAGGAACAATATCAGGCGTAGGCAATTTGTAAGCAAACGTTCTCCGTAGGCTAGTCATGATCAAACACTCAGAAGTCTGGGCACTAGAACTAGGGAAATGCAAATGCACCTGCAGCACAGACACACGTTAGTGAAATGCAAATGATAATGGATATGCAAGGATGCAATGCAAGTAACATTCAACAAGGACCAAAGCTGCAGCTGAATAGCCTAAACCCAATCAAGAAAGGTCTCAGATAGACCATCCAGAAGTCATCAACCCTGATCTCAGATAGACCTAAAATAGAACTCCAACACTGGTCTCTGACAGACCTCAAACCATAACTCACTGGTCTCTGATAGACCTCAAATCCCATCCATAATTGGTCTCTGACAGACCTCAAAACACCTCTCAAATGGTCTCTGACAGACCTCAGAATAAATCTCCAAATGGTCTCTGACAGACCTCAGAATACATCTCCACATGGTCTCTGGAAGACCTCATAACTCTCCATAAATAACCAGGATCTCTGATCAAGAAATAACCGGTAGTCTGGAGGTCTAGTTACCTGCATACCCCTGAATCCCCTCACAGGTGGGTGGCCCTATAACTGGCACAAGGTACGGCATCCTATGCGGTCGTCGGCGTCACAGACTTTCAGGGTTGATGATACGATTCCCAGAAGGAGTGGCATCATCAATTCCTGAAGAGGCCTCACTCAGCCAACTTCCAAATGATCGGTCCCCAGAGTCGACAATCCAACTAACCAGCAACCCACGCCAACCAAAGGAAGGGGCAGGAGGCCAACCAGAGGAACCTCGTCTGAGTGTAGATTTCATGGGACACCAAAGCAAGCAAAGCAAGCGGGCGCCCACTAATTTCTACTCTAATTCTAGGTGCACTCAAGCCCAGGTCCGGCTTATCTCTCAATATCAGAACACCCGTCACACCCCAATACAGCAATAATAAACAATAGATATAAAGATGAAAAATACAGGGTTAGAAATATACAATAACTCCATACAAAATCCTCGACGGGAAAACAAGCGTTAGGATTGACTCTCTCAAGGGACGTTGGATCCCAAATGCGTAAGAACCATCGCAGTCCTTAGCAGCCAGGGGACGTTGGATCCCCAGCAGAGTCGCCAGCTGTCGCTACTGCGAAAATCGGCGCCGGCTGAACAGAAGAGTCGCCACCGTGCGTTATTTATCCCACGGGAGGGAAAGGAAACGCTCAGAGTAAACCTCGCACAACACGGGAAAGGTATGGTCATCGCAACCAAAACCTGGGTTCGGGAGTCGGTTACGCAAGGGGAAGGTATTAGCACCCCTCACGTCCATCGTACTCGATGGGATCCACGCTTGTTTTCGGGTATGGATTGTTATTCTATCTAAACTAAAAGGTCAGGGGTTAAAAGAAAAGAAAATGAAAATAAAAAATGACTCGGCAAAGTATCGCACTTTATGCCTACGTATTCTCGTCTGGAACGAGAAATCAGAGTCAACGTAGTTCGCCTACCTACGGGAAAGGAGGGGAAGGTTGCTCGCTAGGATATCGCATCCTATGCCTACGTACTTTCACACGGCATGAAAGATCAGAGCAAACGTAGTTCGGGCCACGTACGACACAAGCTTGTCTTGATTGATTTTATTCCTTCTGAAAAAGGTTTTTCTGATTAACAGTCCAAGCGGACAAAAGATGATGGCTTGATGAGTTCACATTCTTTTACGGAAGAAGTGTCTTTTATTGTGTTTGAAATCTTTATGTGTTTTTCTGTTTGTTTTGAGAAAGAAAGAGACAGAACTCTAACCTACGGTTGCGAAGGGAAACGAACTAACCTAATGTTATCATGCATGGGTTAAGACCTAATGTCTATCATGCTCCTCTCCTGCACAGAGAGAAACAGAGATCCTACGGGATAGGCAGAAACAGAAACAATAACAGATATATACAGTAAAACAGTAAAATGCATGGATGCAACAGTACAAGCGAGGCAAGGGAGCCCCACTCAACCTCGAACCTAGAAAACAATAGGCAAAAGTGAACAGGCTTCACTTTCAACCCAGCAGGGTAAACAGCAAACAATACAGTTCAGAAAACCAATCAATACATCAACAAATGAAATACAACAGCATCAGCAGCTCTGAATCAACAACTGGCTTCAAGCAATCTCCAATCATTCACAAGCTTCAACAAGCATCAATCTCTATCTTCATGACCTTCAGGCAAGGGCTTTGATCATCAGTCTTCCATCTGCAATGGCTTTTCTTCAAGCTCAAACCTCCAGGATGAGGGATCAGTCACAAGAGTGAATTGAGTGTTAAGCAATCAGCTGACTACCAAAGGTGGTGAACAGACTGCTTCTAACACAAGAGACATTTTCTCTCAAGAGTTCTATCTCATAGACACCATCACCAAGCCTTCCAAAGGAAGGGGGTGAGTGTCTTAGAGAGACTCTGAATCACAGAGAAGAATGGATGCAGACAAGGCAATCCATGTTTGAGAAACAATCATTCTAATCTAGAGCTCTGCCTAGCTCCTAAACCCTAGTCTCCTCAGCAACTGCTAGCAAGAAACTCCTCCTCAACTCTGACCGTTGATCTTCAATCTTTGAATCTCCAATGGCTTCATCTTCACAAATCTTCAGCTTCCCCAGGGCCCCAGACAAACCCAATACCCAAACAAACAATCAATAAACCCCAGAGGGCACACCACACCAAACAGCAGATATACAAACAGTAATAATATCAGTAGGGGAATCCTGATTTTTCTAAGGGATCTAATAGCTACCCATAGCCCCTATAGTCCCATAGCTAAACTAGTCAAACCCTAAGTCCTAAGGGAAAGAATTGAACTTCCTAAGTTGTCACCTAAAACCCTAGTCTTGTTCATGGTATTCAAGCATTTATTAATCACCTAAAATTAACCTCTAAAAATGGGAGCTAAAATATTTCTATAAGCCTAATATCTCATCTAAACAATATGAAAAGAATGATCAAAAAATATCAAAGCAAGTGAGAGAACAAAAATCATAAAAATGATGCATGAAATGAATTATTTAATATGACATTTATTTAGAAAATATGTAAAAAATATGAAATAAAACTAAAAATGAAATTTTATTTTCCTATAATATTCTAGACATTTTAATGAAAATATGGTAAAAAGAATGGATTAAAAAACATTTTTTATGAATTTATTATGATTTAATGAAATTGGTGAAAAATTAAAATGAAATAAGAAAAAATAAAAATGAATTAAATGAGCCAGAGGGGGTGCATTCAGTAGGCGCGCTCAGTTCATTATTGGATGGGCCAGACAGGGTAGGGTGCGCATAGCAAATCAATTCAGGCCCAGAATCACTTCAGAGTTATTGAAATCAAAGAAAATCAGCAGGGGGTGAAAATAGAAACCAAACCACGTTGAAATTTGGAATTGGGCTCACATTGGGGGTGTGGATAGCATCACAAGCTGAGGCCCGCCCGTTTCAATTAATGAAACGGTGCGTTTGGCACCCAGTCAACTCCCTCCAAAACAGAATTAAATAACAGCCATTAGATCTCTCCCCAAGTCAAGAGTCTTCACACGCATTGGACGGACCAGATTATGTCTTCCCCACTTGGATCTGAAACTAGGGTTTCCTTTCACCATGAACATCCATGCACGCATAACTTCCTCCTCTCTGTTCTCACTCCACACGCAACGAATCCTCACGCCATAAACATGAAATCTGCTCAAAATCTTTCACTCTACAATCCTATGATCTCACATCAATCTGAAACTCAATAAATCTCTCAATCCGATAGCATCAATCTCTGATTTCCATGGAAGGACACTGATATGCAACATCACCATTCTCAATCAAACTTAACCTAAACTGAACTACAACTAATGGAGGTTAACCTATGCTATCAAGTTGCAATTATAACACATTCATCCAAGAGATTCGAACACAAACAGATTATGGCACCTGCTAACAAACCTCACCAAATCGTTCCAAACTCACCTAAACTAATCTCCTAACCACCTAGATCAATTCTACACTAACAAAATCATGCCTAACTAACTGAATCGAGCTGTGTGATTGAAAACTTACCTTATGCAAAATCTTGCAAACAGCTATGGAGATGGAAGATCTGAGGCTTTGAAGTGTTGAATCTTGATCAATCCTTGAGGAACTTGATTCTGTATGCACAAACTTGGAGGTTCCTTGCTTGAATCATGCAATCCACTTGAACTTGTAATTTTGATGATCTTGAGAAAAGCACTCGAAAATGGATGATAACTACCAGAAACTTGCTTCAATTATGATCTATGATGATGATGGAGTGAAATTGAATTGATTATGATGAAGATTGATGAAGAATTTGAGAGATTTGGAATGAAACTTTTATGAAAAAAGTGTGAGAAATCTTGTGAAATTCTTGGTACAAATGAGGCCAACCCTTGATCAATGCACATTTCATGAATATATAGGCCCCAAATGAACATTCTAGATCCATCTTGCACATTCCCTTGCTTTCCAACTTTGGTTCATTTTGATCATGTTTCTTAAATGATAAGCAACCATGGATAACTTCATTTTTTCCTTCTAAACTCAAAAAAGTGGGTGAACCATTGTTCTTAGAATTGCTTTTCCATTCAAAATCATATATTGGAAGTCTCCATTTGGACTTGTAAATCTCCCAAACCATTTTCCAACTTGAAATTATTCACTTTATAAGCCTTTTTAGTTCATATTTTGACCTATCATGCAACTCCATGCTATGAGCTTCTCCAATAACTTGTGACCTTCTTTCTAGACTTAAAATCCCATTTGGAGCAAGTTTGATGTTGTAAGTTTTTCCATTTGAGGCCTCCTTGTATGAGTTTTGGACATAGGTTAAAATGACCTGTAATTCACAAATGCCCAAAATACCCTTTGCTTGTCAAGACCATAAGTTGAGTTCTCCACATCATATGAAGGCATGCCATACCATTCTAGAAAGCTAAGACAATGAGGAACAACTCTTATGTTGACCAAGAATTCATTTGAAATCTCCTTGAGGGGTAAAACTAGCTTGGAAGTCAAGTCACTTTCACAGACAAAAATTCAGACACCCCAGATGACCTGTAACTTGTAAGGACCATAACTTGAGTTCTATAAATCTCCTTGAAGTCTTCCACCACTCAAATTAAAGGTCTTGAGATCCTCTACAAGTTTCATGTTGGCCAAGAAGCCATTTGAAGCTAGCATTTTGACTTATCTTGCTTGGAAATTTGACCTAAACTAGGGGATTTTACAGAGAAACCCTAATTTAGTAACTCCTCTTCTCCTTGATTTCTCTTGAATTCTCCTTGTCATATCTCCATATATTTATTCTCCATGTCAAATTATGAACCCCACATCTCTCCAATAGACTTGAATGCCCTCTTAAGTCAGTCAATTGACCTAGGGTTGACCTAGGGTTGACCCAGATGAAACCCTAGTTGACTGCCTTCAACTATAGCTCTTGTGCCTTTATCAATGACTTGTTTTCTTCTCCAAATGACTTTATAGGTCTCTCAAGATGTCTAGATGCTCTCCATGCTTTCATTTCACAGCTCATAACCCTCTTGTTGATCCTCAGATACCCTCAGCTAGGAGATGGACTCAAGGCTTGATCTGCTGAACTCTTTGCTTTCAAATTCTTTCTTGATGACTTGAATATGATTGAATTGGGATAATAACCTCTTGATAGGCCTCTGGAGATGAGAATAATGATTGGTCCCCTGTTGAATGACTTGCTATGCTTATGCTATGCAAATGGTTAGTCTATGTACATGACCCTACATGCAAATGCTACTGATGATGAAACATAAATCCAAGGAATAAGGTTGAGCAAATTTTAGGGTGCAACACAATGGACACTGTTTCATCCTAGTAGCCATCGACTATTTCACCAAGTGGGTCGAAGCAGCTTCTTATGCCAACGTCACCAAGCAAGTTGTGGCCCGGTTCATCAAAAGGGACATCATCTGCCGATATGGAATACTTGAAAGGATCATTACTGATAATGGATCTAACCTGAATAACGAGATGATGAAAGAGTTGTGCCAGAACTTCAAGATTGAGCATAACAATTCTTCTCCCTATCGTCCAAAGATGAATGGCGCTGTCGAGGCGACCAATAAAAATATCAAGAAAATTATGCAGAAGATGGTTGTGACCTACAAAGATTGGCACGAGATGTTTCCCTTTGCTTTACATGGATATCGCACCTCGGTGCATAATTCAACTGGGGCAACTCCCTTCTCGTTAGTATATGGTATGGAAGTTGTTTTGCCGCTAGAAGTCGAGATACCTTCCTTGAGAGTTCGGGCTGACGTCAAACTAGATGAAGCAGAATGGGTGAAGAATAGGTTGAATCAACTCAGCTTGATGGATGAGAAAAGGTTGGCGTCCATCGCATACGGTCGTCTATACCAAAGCAGAATGAAGAAAGCCTTCGATAAGAAGATACGTCCTCGAAGCTTTTAGGCAGGTGATTTAGTGTTGAAGCGGATTCTCCCACCACAGAACGATCACAGGGGCAAATGGACTCCCAATTATGAAGGTCTGTATGTGGTAAGGAAAGTTTTCTCCGGAGGAGCCTTACTACTTTCAACTATGGACGGTGAAGATTTCACGTCCCCTGTGAATGCAGACGCGGTAAAAAAATACTATGCTTAAAGAGACCCGCTAGAAAGAAAAAGAAAGTCCAGGCAAAAATGGGGCATCCCGGCGAACCATAAAAGGATAGGTTCGGGCAAAAATTAGGGATAAAAAAAAAGAAAAGATGCAAACCCACAAAGTCGAAAACCTGAAAAGGCGACTTTGGCAAAAATGGGTATCCCGGTGAATCGAAAACCCGCAAGGGCGATTCAGGCAAAAGTTAGGGATTTGAAAAGCAAACGACTGCAATCTGCGTATGGGTTTTCAGAACATAATGGATTATGGGAGGATCCATGGGAAATCGTTCGAGTCAATCTCTTCCGAAAACGAAGCATCGGAAAAGCATCAAAGTCATGTGAGTCATAGATGAGTCGTCCCATGGTGGTTGTCTGTACCACATTGCCGACATTTTGTATATCTTTGTGCATTTCGTATTTGTCTTTGGCGCAACTTTCTCATTTTAGGAGTTGCATCCTTTGTAAATTTGCCTACTTTCAGGCCGTTATCAATAAAACATGCTATTCAGAAAATCTTTGTGTGCTTGGTTTTACCTTTTACTGTTTTGTTTGTGAAAAACGCCCGATGTTTTTGATGAATTTGCACATACATGAACTTGCAGGCCTTGGCCAATAACTATTAAAACTTTGGCTTAACTGAACAACGTCACGGATGATGACCAAGATAGTCTTTGTTGTGTAGTATATTGTCTGTCGTTTTTGCAGGTTTATTACCTTTGGGGCATCTCTCTAAGAAGGTATGGATGAAGCTGTTTCTCCAGCCAGAGTTTATTCTCTAGCAATTAAGTGGTTTCTTCATCCCAGTATGGTGGTGTGCGCGTAGGCGTCCAGTTATCCCCAGCAGTTGGTCGATACACGTTTCTAATTCCCAGCGGAGTGGATTTATGCTTAGCAGAGAAGTTTTACCTAGAAGTTTTCTCGGAGGCCATCCAAGGCTTATATTCCCCAGCATGAGTCCGTTTGCACTAGGCGTGCCTAGTCTTCCTCCAGCGGAGTTTGTTTTCCTCTTTAGCATTTATTTTGCTATAGTGGTTATGTTGCATCTGCATGTGTGCATAGCATCTACCTAAACGCGTAGTATTTCCATTTCGTATGGAGAATTACGCCATTTTCAAACATTTGCATTTTGAAACATAAACCAGGTCGTTATCTTTCTGTTTTCAGGTGATGGTTAGCCTCTACAGTTGATCTTTAGGCTTTGTTTTTTTTACGTCGAGCATTCAGACTCCGGCTCCTCCGTTGAACATCTAGGTTCTGATATTCTTCATTTTGTGACGTTTTGTTTTACCCGTGAAGTGCCCAGACTCTGTTTGGTTATATTATTCCTGACAAGTTTTGTGATGTTATCTCTAGCTCCGTTGAATATTTAATTTCCAGTGAAGACTCAGTTCGTGACATATTCCTTTTGTTTATCAGATACTTCAGTTTCCAGGCTCCGTTGAGTGTTTAAGCTCGGTCGGTTTGCTTCTTTGAGTGTTTAGGCTCCGATTGGTTTACTTCGTTGAATGTTTAGGCTTCGGTTGGTTTTGCTTCATTGAGTGTTTAGGCTCTGGTTAGTTTGCTTCATTGAGTGTTTAGGATCCGGTTCGTTTGGCTTCGTTGAGTGTTTAGGCTCTGGTTGGTTTGCTTCGTTGAGTGTTTAGGCTCCGGTTCGCTTTGCTTCATTGAGTGTTTAGGCTTCGATTCGTTTGGCTTTGTTGAGTGTTTAGGCTCCGGTTGGTTTGCGTCGTAGAATGTTTAGGCTCCGATTCGCTTTGCTTCGTTGAGTGTTTAGGCTCCGATTCGTTTTGCTTCGTTGAGTGCTTAGGCTCCGGTTGGTTTGATTTGTCGAGTGTTTAGGCTCCGGTTGGTTTGCTTCGTCGAGTGTTTAGGCTCCGGTTGGTTTGCTTCGTTGAGTGTTTAGGCTCTGGTTGGTTTAGTTTCGTTGAGTGTTTAGGCTCCGGTTGGTTCGGCTTTGTTGAGTGTTTAGGCTCCAGTTGGTTTGCTTTTTTGAGTGTTTAGGCTCCGGTTCGTTTGGCTTCGTTGAGTGTTTAGGCTCCATTTGTTTTGATTCGTTGAGTGTTCGGACTCCGACCAGTTTGCATTTGTTGATGTGCTCCTCATCTCGTTAAGTATCTAGGCTCTGGCAGATTTCATTGATTCACTTTGGTTCGTTGAATATCCAGATTCCGGCAATTTGAAGTTTTCCCCAAGTAGAGTCACTCGTTAAGTTTCTCGTTCTCCCAACAGGGCATGTTTATAATCAGAGCAATTATCTCCGGAAATTCTCGTTTGCAGTTTATTTCTGCGGTTGGCAAATTTATGGGTTCTTTTGTATTCAACCGTGCTTTACCTTTATGGTGTGAAAGTCGTTCGTTTTTCACTCATTCAGGTCTAAGTCGTTTCAATAGGGGTAGCTGCTGTACCCCAAAATTTGCCCAACCTTTTCTTTACTTGGTTTATGTTTCATTTCATTGTTCTAGCATATTGCATTGCATAGCATTTTGCATTTTACAGGGGATCAATATGTGTGTGTATGACAAGAGAAATTTTCCATGGGTTCTAAGCCTAATCAAGAGGTTGTATTCAAGTCAATAGGGGGGTTATCATCATCAGAGATAAGTCAAAGCCCTTTGGATAGGCAGATAAGTGCATGTGGTTCACCTTATATCTAGGAGGCCATTTGAAGGTCATCTGAGGATCACAAGCCCATGGTTATGGAGGGAGATGATCATTTAAGCTCATTGAAGGCCTTGAGGGTCATTGTGGAGTTCATTCAAGTGTTTATACCAAGTGCAAGTGGCTACAGTTGAAGATGGTGCAATTAGGGTTTTCATCTGGTCAACCCTAAGGTAACTGTGAAATCAAAGGAGATTAAGACTCAATTCCAAGTATTTAGGGTCATGGAATGTTGTGTTAAGATACATGAGATATCATTTCAAGATCAATTCATCAAGAAGCAAGAGTGTGAGGAGTTACTGAATTAGGGTTCTCAGTGTAAAATCCCCTGTTTAGTGCCTAACTTCAAGACCACCTATCTCAAGATACACGTCTTATCTCATCATGACCCCAACATGGAACTTGTATAAAATGTTCTTAGATTTCTTTTGAGTACTAGAAGTCCTTGATTGGATTTATAGAACTCAAGTTATGATGCAGACAAGTTACAGGTCCTCAGATAAATATGATTTTGGTCAACAAAAATCAACCAACTTCCAAGCCATTTTTGAGCTAGAAGGATGTTTCTCCTTAACTTTTGATGAACATGAAAGTTGTTCTTCATGATCTTAGCTTTCCAAAGAGTACTAGAAGTTCTTCATCTGATTTGTAGAACTCAAGTTATGAGGCTTGCAAGGCAGGGGTATTTTGGGAAAGCAGGATTACAGGTCATTTTCATTATAGGTCATTTTCACCACTTTACACACTTCAAATGGAAATCTTTCCAACTTCAAACTTGCTCCCAATGGGGTCGTTTGCTCAACCAAACATCAAGGCATCAAAGGTTTGGCTTGTATTGAAGGATCCCCAATGAAATTTCCATGAAAAAGGCCTTAAAAGGGGAAAATCAAATTTAATTCATTTGAAAACATTTTGTACCAACCTTGTGCATTTTTTGAGTGCTAAACACATTTCAAACCCAATTCCATCTTTGGATTTGAGATTTGAGTTAATCTTGGTGGCCATTTTCAAGCTTTCTTCAAGATTAAGTAACACATCAAAAACATGCCATAAGATGAAATCAAGGAACCATTCTCAGCCTTTTGATCAACCTACCTCAGATGCAAGCAAAATGAGCCATTTTTACAACTGAGAAAGGTGAATTTCATGCACTATTCAAACGGCCATGAAGTGAAAAAGTGAAAATCCAATTGGGCCCAAAGAAAGCAGAATTGGGCTTTCTTTCCATCTGAATCCATCATACATAAACTCAGGATGATTCACAAGTCCCCATAAGTGGTTTTGGTGAGAGATTGAGCAAGAACAGATTGAGAGAAAAAGAGAAAAAAGTCAAAATCATTTTCCACTTTTTACTGAGTTTCAATCAAAACAAAACATTTCAAAACATTCCTTGAGGTCCATTGAACGTTTCTGGGTGATTTATTGCAAGCTTTGCTAACAAACTGAGCATTGTGGAAGCTTATTTTTAGGTTTCTTTTATTTCAAAATATCTCTCTGTTTAAGCACTTTCATCACGCCATTTTCGTGTCTTTCTAATCCTTGCATATCATAGATGGATTGTGGATTGATTTCACGGCTGTTTGTGAACTTTTTTCATTTGAACCCTCTTTTATTTCTTTTCGTTTTGGCTTTTTAAAGCATGATCAATGAAAATGGCTAGTGGATTCATGATCCACGTAACCTGGAGATCACTTTTGGCTTTTATTTTGCTAATTTTGGTTAAGTTTTGAGGGACCTGGGTTTTTGGCCGTGAATGGTGTTGGAGATGTCGCCGGAGAAGACGACCGGAACAGTGGTTCCAACCGTCTGGTTTCCCTCCATGGTTTTAAACCTCGCCCGAGCCACGTGGATGTGTTCCCAACCATTTGATGCGCTTACTTTTCATTTTAACAGCCAAGATTAAGACCTATGGTGTTCTTGCTTTGACCAAATACACTAGATCCAGCTGGGATTTCATTAAACGACGTGTGTGAATGTGAGCCCCTTGATCTGATTACCATTTAATCCAATGGTCTTTGAATGCTTTCCACCATGCGCCTGGGTTGACTGACCTCACTGAATCCTTGAACTTCAGTGCCCCATGTGTGGTTTTGGGCCTCTGCTTGCTTTTGGCACCCCCTGGCTGGCCCATTTGGATTCCAATGTTGCTGGGTTACTATTTGCACCCAGCTTTTATTTATTTTCATTTTATTTTCTTTTTGTTTTTATTTTATTTCTTTTTAGATTTAAATTATTTTAAAATACTTCCAAGAGTGATAAAATTCCACAAAAATATGTTTTAGAATCCTTGAGATGTCCTCTGATTTTAGAAAAATTTATTTTATTTTTTGAATTATTTTTAAATTAAAAATGGAATTTATCATTGGAAGTGTTTTATTTAACCTAAATCTTGACATGTTTTGTTCTTTATTTTTTTTCTCTCGCTTCCTTCTGATCCAATGAATAAAATTCAATCCTCATATCAATGATGAGTTGATGAATTTTTGAGGACCATTTTTCCCCTGATTGGTTGACTTTTGAGTTTACTTTTGATGCCCTTCATTTGACCCTGAACAATCCTCCTTCACAATGGAGCACCCTTGTGAATCAATTTCTATGGTGATGTTGTGAAGTGATTTTGATTGTAATCTTTTGGACTCTGGTTGCCAACATGTTTATGAGCTTCTTGTATTTTATTTGATAATTTTTGAATCATTTTCCTATTTTTAGGGTAACTTGCAAGTCAAGTTACCCAAAGGGAGGTTCATACATGCATCTTAACCTAATTTGACTTGGATATGACATTTTTGGACCCTTTGAGCTCTCAATTCCTATTGATTCATGTTGCTAACATGTTAAGGATGATGCTTGCTCATTTTTAGGTCATTATATTGTATTTTTCTTATTAATTTGGTTGCTTGCTTTTGAGTTTTCAATTAGGTTTTCATTGTGAAACATGCTTGCTTTCCTTTGGGAATTTGCTTGCATTTCCTTGTGGTTTACTTACTTTTTCTTTTGAGGACTTTCATTTCATGTCCTTTGATGTCCAATGACCTTGGGATCTCATTTAATGTAGCATGGTCCCTTCTTTGGAGGTACTTGAAGCATGCCTAAAATGATGAATCCATGAGGACTTCTTTGTGCTTTCTTGTGCACCTTTCTTGTGATGCTCATGGTTGAGTGCCATTATGGGTTCCTTGTTGTCCTCATATTTCCTCCCATCCTCGCTTTATTTTAGGACTTCTTTGTATTTCATTTGTGTTTATGTTTTGGCATTATGGTTGATGTTGTTTGGTTTAGGCCATTTCATCCCATTTTTTATGCTCTTGTGTGTTTCTTTTGATGCATTTCTTGTTCCCTTCACTACTTGCATTTGTCATATTGTTTCATGAGGTTGAGATGAGCTTGTGGAAGCTACTTCCCCACACCAATTTTCTCCCTCATTTGCATTCCATGTTTGCATTCTTGCATGTTTATGTTGTTTCCTGTTGTTTCTTTCCCTTAGGACCTCTAATCTCTCTTGTTCAAGGGAGGTTTTGATAGACCTTAGGATCTTAACAATTTATGATAACATTAGGTATCATTCCTTTATCTCAATCCTAGGACCACCATTGCATGACAACTTTAGGTTTGGATTTAGTCCCCCTTTAGTGTCCTTTCTCTTCTCATCTCAAAACAATCATAAAGCACCTAATAAAGGTTAATGATTATTGTGCGTTACGAGCCTTAAGCACTTAGGAAAGGGTTGTTGAGGAGTTTCTCTTCAATGGCTTGAATGTTTAGTATAGCACCCTTTGAGTGATATGCGACACATTAACTCCCAAGTCATAGTCTGTAGTGCGATATGAATTGCAAACCATCCAAAAACACTTCTTCGCTAAAAAACACAAAAGAAAATCATTCAAACTTCTTTTTGCCCTTTGGGGCCTTTAATCTTGGAAAATTATTTTCATAAGGAGAGTTTTGTTAACTCTTGGTTCTATCGCAAACGGTAACGCCTAAGTCTCCAATGGTCGAGCTGCATACACCAAACTGTTAGAACTGATTGTTAACCCTACTCGGGTAAAACAGTTGAACAAACCTGTGTTTCCTTTTAGCCCGAACTACATTTGCTCTGATCTTTCATACCAAATGAAAGTACGTAGGCACAAGACGCGATGTCTTGGCGAGAAACCTTCCACCTTTTCACTCGTAGTTAGCCGAACTACGTTGACTCTGACTTTTCCATTGCACGAGGGAATACAGAGGCACAGAGCGGTGATGCTATGCCGAGTCTCTTTTCTTTTGCTTTTTTCCCTTAACCTTTAGCTAGATAGATGATCACCCTTTTAGATAGACAATAATGCATGGATCCCATCGAGTACGACGGGCGTGAGGGGTGCTAATACCTTCCCCTTGCGTAACCGACTCCCGAATCCAGACATGGTTGCGATGACCTTGTCTTTCCCTTTTCGTCAGGTTTTTTTCCGATCGTTTCCATTCCCTCTCTTTGGGATAAATAACGAAAGGCGGCGACTCTTCTATTTTTCGTCGGGTGTTTTTCGCAGTTGCGACAATGATTACATTGGAAAGTGATCCTCAATATCATTTCTCTATCTTGTTTTTAGCATGGATATCAATTTGCACGACCCCCAATAGCTTGATCTTCATCACAGATCGAGCTACGACGGTTTAGCGCTACATTTCGTCCCGATTCAATTCATAATCCAACTAACGACTAACTCTTACTTTCCGTTAACATATTCTTGTTTTACTTTTCAGTCAATACACAATTGTTTTATTTTCAGTCCATATTATCTTGATTTTATTATCTTGTTCATATACTCGTTAATATCATCTTGATCATATTATTATGAATATTATCTTGATTATATTTTTATATATCTTGTCATATTATTCTCCTTGTTCATATTCATATCTTATTCATATTCGTCATATTATTCATATTCATCTTGTTCATCTCTTATTCATATTCTTTTCAAAACACTTAACAATTATCGAAAATAATAAAATCCTAAATTGGTGGACTGTTGGATTATTGGACTTTGTCAGAGACCCTAACCTGGAATTTTGTTGGACTTTTGCTCAAGGCTTAGTTTAGGACACTTCGCGCGCACACGGCTTCCTCTTGGGCTACCTGACAATGAACCCTTTTATTTCGTGCAATCTCGTGTAACTTACATGTACCCCTTTTCCATTCCGATGTACACACTCATATTTTTCTTTGATTGTGGTTTATCTTCTAGGAGCACCAATAGAGACTAGCGTAGACTAAACTATTTTCAAACTAATTCTTGATTCGTCATCGAGCCATTTCCAGACACCCCTAAGAAGTCGAGTTCTCGTCCGCATTCGCTATCAACCTATCACACACACTTTCACATTTCATTATGGTTTTGATATAGGGGCACCCACATGGACTAGTATCGTTTCTCACAATTTAACCCTTGATTCATCATCAAGCCGGTTCCATTTTCAAACAAACCCTTGACTCCTCTTCGAGCCCTTTTCAAACCAACTTTCATTACATCGCGGTTTTGCATGCAAATATAAGTCAAACCGTTGATCCAACGTCAAGAGGATTTTCTCAATAAACTATCAAAACAATTAACAACTATTCAACTCTTTTCAAGGTGAAAAAGAGGGGGATTGAGTCTATGATCTCCCTCCAGTTGTTTGGATGCGAGTTATCTTACTCGTGTGTATGCAATTGATGCCTCTAAAACATTTCCAACTCGACAATGTTCACCTATCTTCCAACCACTCATTATTCAAACACCATTCAAACACAACCTGTTTTCAAGATGAAAAAGAGAGTGAGTCAAGTCTTTGACTCATTCTCTCAATTACATGGGCCCGAGTAGCCTTTCTTAAGCTTCGAGTAATCGTCATCTGTACGTCACTTCAACTATTTCAACTCTTTCTTTTCGTGGTCGTCTGCATGAACTACGAACACTCTAATTCTCCATTCACTCTTGAATGTAAGATACGTAGGCACAAGATTGCGATGATCTTGGCGAGCACAATTTTATCTTTCTCCGTCATTTCTGCTACCTTCTATCCACCTTCTGTTTCCCACTATATTTTTCCCGTAGTCGAACCACGAAAGCTCTGATTTCTCATTCTCGTCAGAATGAGCATACGTAGGCACAAGGGCCCCAATCCTTGGTGAACACCATATCCTATAGCCACCCATTTCCCCTACCATATTTTTCCTTTTATTATACTATTTTGTATTTACCATTAAGAAGAAAACAACTAAGCTTACCTAACGTTCATCACAATTTAAACTAAGAGGTTCCGTTGAGTACAACAGACGTGAGGGGTGCTAATACCTTCCCCTTTCATAACCGACTCCCGAACCTAGAACATCGGTTGCGACGACCGTGTTCCTGTCCTTTTGTTTTCATAAATGTTTTCTTGATATTTTCCTTTCCCGTATCTTTGGGATAAATAAAGTTCGGCGGTGACTCTGTCAAACCGCATTTCCACGCCTTTAGCGCGAGGGTCGCATTTCTCGATTGTGATTTTTCGAGGTGCGACAGTTGGCGACTCTGCTGGGGATAACATGCTCAATGCAACAAAGAGTCGAGCCTATCTTAGTTTAAGTTATGAGCTTGTTAGCTTCGCTTATTTGTTTTCTTTTTGCTTATTTGTTTGCTCTCCTATCCTTATCTTTGTTGCTTTTGATTATTGTGGCATTGTTGGTTTGTTCTGCTTTTGGGCGCTTCGTGAGATGGCTCTACACCTGAGTCCGAGTAAACCCTAGGATTAGGATGGTGGTTGTGTAGTGGAGACTTGCGTAGGTTCTTCCATGTAATACCGAAGCGAAAACCCCGCTTGGAGTAGATTCCCTTGGAGATGTTGTTGTTGTGGTGAATCTTTGCCATAACAATAATGTTTTCGAGATTGAATTGTTGATCCCAAGGACCATTAGCCCGTTCTATCCATGGCGGTTGGTAATGTTAACTCCTTTTGGATTAATACAAACGCCCCAATCAAATGAGATCCCTCGAACATATGACTTCCTGACAGTAATATTTTTAACCTCAATCTATAACTTGTGTAATTGACGCCTCCGAGAAGTCTTTCTCGTGTGGAAGATATGAAAAACTCACCTAGAGGAGATCCTTTTGAGGATATTATTATTGTGATGAGACATTGTCATGGCTATAATATCTTTGAAAGATATTTATGACTCTAGGCACTTACCCGTTTTAGAATCCTACCTGTGGGGTTTCATTGAGTAGTGACTGTGGTTCTTGACCCGTTCCTCTGGCCAACCTCAAAATTGTTCGAACTTTTGATCCTGTGATCCTGGACCTTGCATCTTGCATTGCGTTGCATCTGTTGTGCATCTTGCATTATCATTCCTTCAGCAGAATCTCACTTCTTCTTCCTTCTTCTCCAATAAATCAAGATGATTCCTCAACACCAGTATGCAACTAGAGCCAACACTAGACGTATGATGGAGCAGATTCAGCAAGAGCAAGCTGCCTTCAGAGAAGAGTTGGATTCCCTCAAGGGAAAGATTGACCAGATCCTCGAAGCCATCACTGTGGCCAGAAAGGAGGAAGAGCTACGTGAAGTTACTGTCGTCAACAACAATGGTCAGGTGCAGGGGTCTAACATAAGGCTCTCAGTTCCTATTCCCAACCCCTATGGGATGCCAATGAACTTCGCTACAGCAGCTGAAGGAACAACTTCTCAACCAACCCAACGCTTGGAGTTACTGTTGGGGCTATCCCGCAAGTCCAACCTACTATTGTTCAGATCCTTGTTCCTCATGTCGAAGATAATCTGTTGGATTAGTATGATGATGTGCAAAACTATCATGCTGCTATCCCCATTGCTAGTCCTGTTGCTTCTCAGGATTCACAAGCCATCAAGATGTCCTGGAGGGGCACAATTCAAACTCTATCAGTGCTCTGGAACTGTGCTTTGTACATGATGTTGTCATTCCTCCCAAGTTCAAAGCGCCAGAATTCTCGAAGTACAAAGGCATCAATTGCCTAAACATTCATTTGAAGATGTACTGTCGCGAGATGGTTGCCTATGCCAGAGACGAAAAGTTGATGATTCATTGCTTCCAAGATAGCTTGTCTAGGGAATCACTCGAATGGTATATACAGCTAAAGCATAGTAGTGTACGCACTTGGGCTAAGCTGGCCGACGCATTTGTTAAGTAGTACAAATACAACACTGATCTTGCTCCTAACCATACTCAACTTCAAAGTATGGCTCAGAAGGACAATGAATCTTTCAAGGAGTACGTGCAAAGATAGAGAGAGCTATCTGCAAAGGTGCATCCACCTCTTGTTGATCGTGAACTGATCGATATCTTCATGGGTACCTTGCAAGGCTAATACTACGAGAAGCTGATCGGTAGTGTTTCTGCTAGATTCTCAAACTTATTGATTATCGGTGAGAGAATCGAAGAAGGTATGAAAAGCGGAAAGATCCAAGAAGGTTATAGTAGCCAGGATGGTGCCAAGAAGCCTTTCAATAAATACAAGAAAAAGGAGGGGGAAACAAATGCCATCTCTGCGCAGAAAGGGCAAGCTCTACAGAAAGCTCTCGCTCCTAAGCCTTATCAAATCCCTTATTACCAGTATCCATATGTTACTGTTGTGCAATACGCTCTAATGCCTTATTCCCTGGTTGTTCAAGCTGTTCAAGCTCAAATTCCTCTGCAACAGGCTCCTCAACAACAATCCTACAATCAACAAGAGTATCAGTACCCTCCTCAACATCAACAACTGCAAGCTGCTCGCCAGCAACCTCAGCCTAATCAGTAGAGGACGTGGAAGCCCGATAGACTCTTTGTTCATCTGCTAATGTCATATGCTAATATCTTTGCTTAGTTGCTGGAGAAAAAGGCTATTTCTTTGAGAGACTTAGCTCCCCCAGCTGTCATTCTTGCCAACTATGATGCAAACGCTCATTGTGAGTTCCATAAGGGCACTCCAGGTCATACAATCGAGAACTGCAGAGCCTTCAAGCACAAAGTTCAGGACATGATCAATAAGAATGCTATCAACTTTAATGGGAAGACTCTCAACGTCATCAACAACCCTATGCCGCTGTCAAGCTAGCGCCAACATCATCCAAGTCAAATAAAATCAAGTCAAGTTTAGCTCCCCGAAGAAGGAAGTCATGTTGTCATTTCATTATTTGCTTTCTTGTATTTTGTCATTATTTTGTTTAAGTACTGTTGTTTCCCTTGAAAATTGGAAAACAACCGCTGATCTTCCAAATCAAACTTTGGTGACTCACATGATCGATCAGATTGATCCTAAGACATATGCTAAATTCTAAATGAAAGAAAACTACCTAAAACTAACACTTCGACAATGTTTTTGAAGAAAAGGTTAATGTAAAGGTAAGGTTCGACTGAAATGAAAGGACATGAATTTGTAGGAAACAAGGTAAAGAGCCTTCAAAACATTTAAACAAAGTAAAGCAGAATGCAAGAAAATGTAAATTGCAAAGAAGTAAAGATAAACTCTTTAAGATTAAGAAAAACTAAAATAAGTTTCATTAAACTTAAAGATGGTGTGTTTACATGACATACATTCTTCTAGAACTCATTTCTCTACACTCGGATACTTTGAGTAATTTTGGGAGTAACTTATACAATAGTAAATTACAACACCCTGAATTCTATTGCTAGAACCCTTATTTATAATAGTAAAATTAACTGACATTAACCTCCTAAAATGACCACCCAATGACAAGTGTCACGTTGCATGTAGTCACTTGATGGATGTGCGCCACTTGTCTCATTTAGTCATGAGAAAGCATAACTACTCCCTCCTTTATTTGAATTTCAAAATTCCACTAATACTTGGCCAGCGGCCTCGGTCGAAGGTGGCATCTCTAATATTTGGAAATATTTTCTAAGTCCCAAATACTTAAATAACTCAGCCTACTCGAAGGTGTCTCTACTTGAAGATTTTTCATACTATTGGACGCCATATTTCGACCTTCACATAGGTGTCAAAATGTAACTGACTACCCATGATTTGAAAGAAAACTGTTCAGCTATTTTCCCGCATGTCCATGACGTCATGGGCCATTATGAACAATTTCTTGGAAACCCCACAAAATCCCAGACCATCATCACTTTTTTAGGACCTATGAAATCGTGGGTCTAGGCAATATTTGCCACCGCCCTCATTTTCAATCCTGGGACGCCGCGTGTCCCACTACTCTTAGCCCTCAATGATGAATAGTGGCTTTTGATTACTTCAAAAACGCCTTATAAATAATTTCACCAGAAATCATTTTAAACTTTTCCACTCCAGCAATCACTTACGCATCTCTTCCAAAATACTCCCAATCTTTCTTCAGTAACCCATTTTTTACCAAAACTTCATCAATGGCGTCTTCTATTGCTACCACCAAAGATCAGAAGTAAAATTCCCAGGCCAAAGGACTAAAAGTTGCGTCACTACTTCCTCCTTTCACCATACTGAGTGGGCCTAAGATGGTGAAGAATCAACAATTTATCCCTGAACCTCTTATAGAAGAAAAGAGGCACATTTATGAATCACAGGTGATAATCCCTATCATTGTTGTAGGTAAGTCCTTAGCTTTGGTTGGCCCTCTGTCTCCCTTAGGAACCAATTATTCAACCCTTAGTGACTTTTTTCCCTCTTATCGCAAAACCAAACCTCTAGGGCAAAAGGATTTTACCAAAGTACCTACTGAAGGTCCAAATAGCTTGACTTTACACAATGTGGACCTCAAGTACCTAAATGATGGATCCGAGTTATTTAGAGTTACCCCTTATTTCAAAGACTCTGATCTTTACCTGAACTGGCTGACCAAAGTGGAAAAGGTAAAAGCTTACGCTTGGAAGAGAACTGGAATTTACGACTTAATCATGATGTCGAAAGCAGGGCCTACCTATTGCCCCATTATGCTGGCACCTTCATTGTACTTCTGGGATATCACCCATTACACTTTTCGTCTCCCTTGTGAGATGACGAGACCCACATTATTCGACCTAGCCGCTATCACATGGCTCAAACCTCATGGGTTGGTTTACGATCCCGAGGTGGATTGTCAAGACACCATAGGGTTTTCGACCACCAAGTATACATACACCTATTTCATCAATCATTACAATAACAAGCAAATAGAAACCGTCAAAGATCAGGAACACATAGCATTTCTAGCTATGTGGCTCTCTCTTTGTGTCTTATGTACAAAGTCTCTGTAGGTAGCTAGGAAATACCTCATTTTGGCCAACCAACTCCATTTGTATCGAGGTATCTGCCTAAGTGAGATGATTCTGGCCAGTTTATATGAGTCCTTAAGCGAAGCCGCTGGTAGACTAAAAAGCTAAGAAAGCAACGGGAACCTCTTACTGTCGGGGCCCTTCTGGTTACTTCAACTTTCGCTTAACACTATGTTCGAGACCAGTCTTCCCAACAAAGGATTAGTTGATGAAGAAGACCCTGAGATAATAAGGAGACGAGTCGAATGGACTCGATTGGTCAAGCTCACCCCCAGTGAAGAAGGTCAAACACTTAGGGCGAATATCTTTGGCTTTATCAAGATGTTCGCCAAGCGCCACGAGTTCACCCCACAGATGGCTCCCTTCGTAGAGAGGAAATATGGCCCTAAATGGTTTGCTAGGGCTTTTCCTCATGCATTCAAAAAACATGAAGCAGAGCCGAAACTTGTCTGGGAAGGTTTCTTAATACCTCCACTAATAGTCCACAAACTTAACCTCCTGAGAGGCCAAGCAGCTCCGATGGCTTACCAGCCAAACCTTGTATCTCGACAGTTTGGTTTGGTCCAAACGCTGCCCAAATGTCTATACGACAAGAAAGCCCATGTTATTCTCCCCAACATTGTCTTCAATACCCTCGAGAGTTTGACGCATCTAGATCGACATGCTCACCAATCCCTTCTAACGCTTATTTACTTCGAACATTCTTACCTTTGCACCCAAGAATTCTATAACTGGTGATCGAGGCACTATACTTCAGAATTCCTTGATGTTTCGAGCTTTGTTCGCTTGATTGACCATGCTTTCATTGATGTGCAGGAAAAAATCAAGAAAGGTATATCCACTCATATCAAAGAGATTCAAGCCTTCCAGAAGTACTTTGAAACTACCTATTGACCAGATGATGTTAGTCAAACCATCCGTGAAGCTGCTATCATGCTGAAGGAAAAAATTTCAAAGAAAATGGAGAATTTAAAAATCCCTTTGTACGTTCCTCGTGAGAAACGTTACGAGGTGGATTTCTCCTTATTTTATCCTAAGACTCCTCGATTGCCAACTACTGATTTTGGAGTGGCTCTTGCCCCTCCATTTCCATATTGGTTTATCTGTGGGGATTCTATAAATATTCTTCGTCAATTGTCAAAACCAAAGGCCTAGTGGGTGGTTCTGACTAAACATACACTCGAAACCTTTGTACGTTCATGTCAGTGTCGAAGATGTTCGCATTGAATACGAAATTCTTGAAGGTCATCACCCTTCGATTTTAGACTCTTTTATCTGAACTCTATTGTTACTAACTTGTAGCAACGTGGTTTGTTTTGCAACTGCTCCTAAAAGGAATGCAACTCAGCAACGGGTTGAAGAAAAGGCTGAAGGCCATAAGGTACTCTATACACCTCTTTATTTTATTAATCATGTTCTTGATTGCTTCTAATACTCCTTAATGACTTAGGTGTCTTGCAAGCCACCTCCAACACCTCAAAAAGGCTGAAGAGAGCCTCTGCTTAGATTATTATCGACTCAAAGGATGATGAGGAATTACAACTGAAGAAAAGGAAGAGAGTCATCCAAGGATCAGATCTTGCTGGTAACCTATCTGATCCTTAGATGACTATGGTCCCAAAGACAACTACCCCCACCAAAGGTGGCTCAGAAATCTCCACCAAGGGTGCCTCGACCCCAACTGTTGTCCTTATCGAAATTGACAATTCTAGTAATGCTGATGAGGGTGCCAAGGTATTTTATGCCTTAGTTTATCTTTGAAACTCCAATTTATTGGTACCTTTGTTCCCTTTTATCATGGCTTATTTTCTCTTGGTTCAGGCTGATGTTGGTGGCTCAAAGCTAACGTTGGACAAATCTCCTTCCCCAACCACTATTTTAAATAGCCAAGGTGAGCCTACTTACAATCCCACGTCTGATTTGGGCTCTGACATGAGTTCCCTTAGTGAAATTAATAAACCTGGCCTTAAAACAGTTCCTCTTTCGCCTGCAAAAACTGCTACTCAATAATCCAAATCTAACGGTTCTGATCACGAAGAAGATGATGCACAACATACTCTTGAGACAGCGACTGCAAGAGACATCCCTATGGAGGAAAATACATCTTTAGCTGATGCAGGTAATTCTCCATTGGGCAACACTCTTGGTGTCGAAAATACTGAGCCAGTAGGGAGTGAGGGACACCGATGAGGACGAAACCATGCATCAATCTGAATTGAACAGCCATAGTGATGAGAACACTGGCGATGAAATGGATGAAGACAAGGAAAATGATGCTCAAAGTGAGGAGTAGGAAATTGAGAAAGTCCCTGCCAATGAACCAACTTAAGTCGAGGTTGCTGCTACTTCATCTGCCGTTGTGGCTAAAGAAGGCAAAGCAATGCCCACTTTGTGTGGTGCGGGCCTTACTGAAACAGAACTCAGTGACTTAAAAATCAACAACCCTTTACAGTACATCAAGATCCTTCTTGAAAGTCAGGGGAGTTCTTCTAGCAGGACTCTAAGTACTTCGACTTTCGAAGATCAAGCTTTGAGCAAGCCTGAAGAGAACATCCTCCAGAAGATCAAAGAAAAAATCTTCAAGGGTGATCTTTTCTCTATCTTACAAATGGACCATGTCACTCACATTTCTTTGAAGAGTCTCCTTCAACAAGTGGACATTCACACTATTCCCCTTGAATTTGCTACCTTTATCCTAGAACTTGGCACCATGATCGACCAAGTCTATGGAGACCTCAAACGACTGCCTCAGATTGAAAAATTTATTTCGACCAAAGCTGGGAGTGAGGCTGCCACTTGGGCTTCTGCTGCTGAGTTTGAGAACAAGGTATCATAATTAAAGGAAGCAAAAGAAATGAACAGGCAAGAGATTGCCTTAAATGAAAAAAAACATTTCTTCCTGGGGGAAAAAATTAAGAAACTTTAAAGCAGGATCTCGAAGGCTAAGAAACGAAACGCTGAGCTATCTGCCTTCGACGATTCTAGCCTTTCGAAAGAGCTTGATCATGCAATTACCTTCACTGAGGAAGCTCGACAAATGGAAGCAGAGGTTTCCCATCTGAAGTCTGACAAAACTTTATGTGAAAGGCGCCTTGAACTCCAAAAGTTGAGATATTTGAAAATGAAAGAGAATCTCCCCTTTTAGCTTGTTATCATTTTTGTAATGTTTTCCTTTTTTGGCCATCATATGCCATAGTCTTTAGACTTGATTATGTAATGTCTCGAACCATTTTGGAATTTATAAATACCACTTTTCGCTTTGCTTTATGTATTGAATTATTCTGTAGAGATTTTAATTTCTTGCAGCGCTGGTTTGTATTTTTTCAAATACTTGCCATTTACTTTCAAAATTCTCTTATCTTCGTTTAATTCTTCGACTTCATAAGCTCCATTGAAGAACACTTGTGTAATTTGGAACGGGCCTTCCCACTTTGGGGACCATTTGCCCAAGTCTTTGACCTTTTGATCCATATGCAAAATTACCCTCCAAACTAAGTCTCCAGGCAAAAAGGTATTAACCTTAACCTTTTTATTGTAAAACCTTTATACCCTCTTCTTTTGCCTTTCCAAAAGTTCCAGAGATTTAAGTCTTTCCTCATCTAAATCCACCAACTCGTGTAACATCATATTCCAATAAGTCTCGCGAGGAATTTCACGATGTCTCTGAATCCTAATTGACTGAAGGTAGATCTCAACAAGTAATACTGCATCATGGCCAAAAGCCAGTCGAAATGGAGTGCTATTGGTGGCTTCTTTGGGAGAGGTTCGAGATGCCCAGAGGATCTAGTCTAACTTCTTATGCCAATTTTTAGGCTTCTTTCCCACATGTTTTTTTATCAACCAAATCACCACTTTATTTGCTACCTTGACCTGACCATTAGCCTTAGCATAATAAGGTGTCGAGGTTAGGAGTTTGACTCTCATTTCCTTATAAAACTCCTGCATCTTTCGACCAGTAAACACTGACCCTTAATCTATCGTAACTTTTTCTGGTATTCCAAACCTGTAAATGATATACTTTTGAATGAACTCGATGACGTCCTTTTAATCCACTTTTGGTATAGGTATCGCTTTGATCTACTTCATAAAGTAATCAATTCCTACCAGGATGTACTTCTGGTTCTTGGAGGATGCTGGTCGAATCTCCCCAATCAAATCCAAAGCCCAACCTCTAAAAGGCCATGTTTTGACTATGGAGTGTAACTCGCTTGCTGGGACATGTTGTATGCCAGCATGGACGTGACATTCTTGGAAGCCCTTGGCGAATTCAATGCAATCTTTTAACATGGTAGGCCAATATACTCCTTGACAAAATAATAGCCATTTCATCTTATGGCCTACCAGATGTGCCCCACATGCCCCACTATGGACCGTTGAAAGGGCCAGATATGCCTCAGATTCGCTATGGCTTTTAAGTAAGACCCCCTCAGGGGTCTTTTTAAACAACTCATTTCTTAGAAGCACGTAACTTAGAGCTTGATACTTAACCTTTCGCTCTGTAGACGCTGATGGATTATGTAAATACTCGACCAAAGACTTCCTCCAGTCTTTTTCCGTCAAACTATCCACTGGAAAAATCTCAAAGCTCTCTTCGTCAGCGTACCCAAACATCGTTACTTCTAGATCTGATAGACGTAATCCAACAGACACAACTTTACCCCTAGCTTCGATTGCTTCCCTTAAGTTTTCCTTCAAAACCTTATACCTAGAGGAAATGTGTGCTACGTCATTTGCTACTTGATTCTTTAGTTGAGGTATATGTCGAATACTTGCCATTTCAAATTTTTTGAGTAGTCTGTTGGCTATTACAAAATACATGATAAGATTTTCTTTAACACATTTGTATTCCTTTGTGATTTGCTTTATAACCAACTCTGAATCTCCCATTATTTCAACTTGGGTTGCCCCCAATTCTAACAAAATTTCAAGTCCTGCTATCAAGGCCTCATATTCATCCTTATTGTTGGAGCAAAGCCCTTCGACTTTATACTTGAATTTTGTTAGAATTCTTTCAGGCGAAATAATTAGCATGCCAATGCTTGTCCCCTCTTTATGGCTAGAGCCATCAAAGTATAGCTTCCAAGGTTCTAGTTCGACGTAATCTAAAGCACTTTCATTTATGGAGTGGTCGACAATAAAGTCTGTTACCAGTTGTCCTTTAACTGCCTTCAAAGGCTTATACGTTAAAGAATATTTAGTTAACGCTAGTGCCCACTTACCTATTCGACTATGCAAGATAGGTTTAGACAACATATGTTTGATAACATCATAGTGAGACGAAACATAAACATCAACTGGTTTTATATATTGCTTCAGTCTTGTACAAGAGAAATACAAGCATATACATAACTTTTCTATCATGTTATACCTAGTTTCCGCATCATTTAAAACTCTACTAAGGTAGTAGATGGCTCTTTCAACGCCATTCTCATCCTCTTGAGCCAACATGCTCCCTAAAGTTTTGTCTGATGCTGCTATGTATAGGCTCATACTCCTACCCTTACAAGGTGGAGAAAGAACTGGAGGATGGCTTAGGTAGTCTTTGATTTTGTCGAAGGCTTCCTGTTGATCTTTTCCCCATTCAAACCCTTCTCGATTGAATTGAAGCAATAGTGAAAAGGCCTGCATTTTTTCGCTTAAGTTTGATATGAACCTCCTCAAGAAGTTTATCTTACCCAGCAGTAACTGTAGCTCCCTTTTCGTTGATGGTGCTTTCGCTTCCATGATGGCTTTAGTTTTATTCTAGTTAATTTCGATCCCCTTTTGTCGACCACAAAGCCTAAGAAATCCCCACATGTACACAAAACGCACACTTAAGAGGATTCATCTTAAGACCATATCTCCTCATCTCTCAAAGGATTGTCGAAGATGATCCAAGTGTTCTTTTCCTGAAAAAGACTTAACCAAAATGTCATCAATGTATATTTGCATGAAAGTTTCTATATAATCATGGAAAATTTAGTTCATTGCTCCCTAATATGTTGCCCCAACATTTTTTAGGCCAAAAGGCATCACTGCCCATTCGTAGGTGCCTAAAGCTCCAGGACATCTAAAAGTTGTTTTGGGGTCATCATCTTCAGGAATGAAAATCTGATTATAACCAGAGTATCCATCCAACATGCTGAGGTACTCATGTCGTGCGGTGGAATTGACAAGCATTTCTACCACAGGAATAGAATATTCATCCTTAGGAGTGGCTGAATTTAGATCTCTAAAGTCTATGCAAACTCTTAGGGACCCATTGTTTTTAATAACAGGGACAATGTTAGCCAACCATTCAACATACTTGGTAGTGCGGATGAACTTGCATTGCAGGAGTCTCTCGACTTCCTCTTTTATTTTTGAGAAAATTCTCGGGGTGAAACGTCTTGGATTTTGTTTGACTGGCTTCTTCCCAGGCTTGATTGGCAGTTTGTGTTCGACCAATTCTCTCTTCAAACCAGGCATCTCATCATAATCCCAGGAGAAACAGTCTTTATACTCTTGCAGTAGCTGGATGATTTCGACATTAAGTTGAGGGTCGAGATTGGCACTCACGTATGTTGGCCTTCTAATCACCCTTTCTCCTGGATCAACTTCTTCCAATGGGTCCTGCGCTAGCATCTTGATATCATTTCCTAGTAGATCCTTTTCAAACCCCAGAGACTCTTCATCATAGATGGCATTAAACCTTTGGCTTTGCTCCCCATCCTGAACCTTGTCAGGCGATTCTGGGTTGAAGTCCTTCTTGATAAAAATCTAACTTGGCCTCATCAGCCATATGTTCGCTAGCAGCTTCCAAATCCGCCTGAAGTTTGGTTTCTACCACGTAGGCCGAAATTCTTTTCAGTGTTTTGAACTCAGTCATTCTCACTGAATTTGCTTCCCCGTCCTGTGGGGTCTACTGCAAGATTGCTAAGGTATGGAAGTTTCTCTCCTGGCACTTCTTTATCCCACCGGAAACTGTCGACGGGGTGTAAATATAATGACAGAATGACTCAACATCAGGGACAAATTCAAAATCCGCTGGGGCGCATGGGGCAATGTTCGCCAAATGCTTGTCGAACTGTCTTCAGTCAACATGATTGATAGGTGCTTTGAAGTACGATGTCGTCTGGCCTCCAAATAGAAATTTGTTGGTGCATCGAAGATGGCACTACACCAATGCCATGTATCCATTCTCGCCCCAAAAGCAGATTATAATTAGCCTTTGTTTCCACCACCATGAAGACGGTGGGTCTTGTAATCGTTCCAACTGTCAGATCCACCTATATTACCCCCATTGTCGAGCCAACCTTCCCTTCGTAGTTCGACAGAACCATATTATGTGGCTTTGTGTCAGTATCATATTTGTCAATTTTATTCAGTAAGAAGTGTGGCATTCAATTTACCATTGCGCCACAATCCACCAGAATCTTATTTATTGGCACATTTTCCACTCTTCCGGTGATGTAAAGAGGCTTCAAATGATTTTTCATTGCCTCTGTAGGTCGCTCAAAGAAGGCATTCTTCTATTCTATGCAACCGTTGTTCATAACATAGTAGCACACAGGTTTGTGTGCCGCCATTTCAGCCTCAATGTAGGCATCTAAATTCTTGACCTCTGTGATTCGGTCGAAATCCCTGGGCATTATAGATACCATATTTACCAAGATATCTAACGAGGCTTCAGAGTCAGAATCGAAGTTATCCGTCATCTCTTCGTCATCTTTAACCGTTCTTTTATTTTCGACCACTTGAGAGGGGAACAATTTTCGACCCACAAGCATTTTCTCAGTAATTTTAAGTTGACTCCCTCTGTTGTCAACAGGGGCATTAGTGGTGGATTCTCCCTGATTCTTCGATGAGACCTTCTTAAGGGCCTTCGTTCTTCTTTGTTCCCTTCCCCACTGGGATCGTGACATCGGGTTTTCCCTTTGTAATTCTCAGAGACATGTGCAGTTTTAGAGGATTGGAACTCCTTTCGATAGGTGATAGATGAACCTCAATTGACTTCGAAATTCTTCCATTTTTGCTGTCACTTTTGTCTGTCCTTATTAGGCCTGACCCACTTGCCATTGGAAAGCTCGGAAAATGGCTTAAAGGTAACAGGCCTTGCCCTGGACTCTCTAGTGTTAGGCTTAGATTTTCTTGGATCATTACTTCGAGGGCCAAAGTTAGGCCTCTCCCATTTATGTTTCGTCTTTCGCATCCCGTCGAGCTTCTGGGAAGCCTTCTAATCGAAGATTGCACTACATATGGGGCACAACATGACACCAAACCCTTTCTTTTGGCAACTATGGAGGAATTCAAAAATCATCTCTGTTGCGGTGAGAATCGTGATACCAAGCTATTGATTAACTTGAATCTTAGTTCCTTAAATTCACAACTGGACTTTAATTTATCCAAAGGAAAGGTTAAAGAAAGAAAAACCTTTTGTGCGATGTACCAACAACACTAAGAGATCAACGATCGGGGGTTGGTTATGCCTAGGGTAGGTATTTCACATCCTAAACATCTGTAGTACTCTACAGGAACTTTTTTATGTTTGTATGCTATACTTGCTAAAAGTTTCCTATGGCTTGGGATAAGGTACAAGGTAAAGTTGTAGGTAAAGACCTAAGTATAGTTTCTAAGTTTTCTCGCAAAGATATCGCATCCTCTGCCTACGTATCCTAACTAGGATAGAATCAGAGCAACCGTAGTTCGCCTCACTAGGGATGGATGAACACTAGATTATGATCAAGGTTCAAAGGGGAACAAACATAACAATGCTTGTATAGAGTTTAACAAAACTCTCCATTCTAAGTTGTACACTCAAGGGAATTGACTTTTACAAAAGCCAATAGAGGGTAAGTAATCATGACAATGATTCTTACATAGAATTAACAAAGTCTATCTTTAAAATTCTAGTTGAAAGATCCTCCTAACAAGGGGTAGGTCTTTTAGACTTAAAGCAAAGTCTAATGGCTTGTAGGTTCTAACTTAACTGAGTTATGGTTCAAGGTGACTTGACAAAGTCAAGGGGAAGGTAATAAGCTATCTATGACCCAAGGGTCAATAGATAGAATTTCCTTTGGAATGGGAAACGATGAGGCAACTGGATGAGAACTAACAAGTTCCATCACTTGGGGAATAACTTAACAAAGCTAAAATGCAAACAAATGAGCATTCATTCAAACATGATAAACATATAAGAGAGTATGGTAACAACCAAAAAGAGATATGCAAGCATGTAACAACATCAAGCAAAGATTATAATCAAATCAAATGGTTACAACCAATAAAGCACAAAGATATTACAATATCTAGAGAGGGAACATGGTAGAGGTTCTTACAAGACCAAGCATATAAGGTATAATAATTTGAAGCATCTTAACAAAGATGAAGAGCAATGAGGTAACAACCATCAAGACAAACAGAACATATAATTCAAACAAGTTTAAGTGCAAGCAAGTTACAACATGAGGCAAGCATATATGGGGATCAAAGAATGTCAAATGTAACAACATGAGACCAACAATCATGCATTGATGACAATCAAGTACAAGTAAGCAAACTAGAAGTGTTACAACAGTTCAAGTAAGAAGTTCAAGGTTTCATGGGGAAATATACAAGTTCATGGTTACAACCAAAACAAGGGAAGTCCTAAAATATATGAGTTTTAACAAGACATTTAAACAAGTACAAGGGTACATGAAGAATGCACTCAAGAGATTACAACATCAAGAGATATAGCATGGTTCACAAACATAGTTCATGGTATCATTCAATTAGATGCACCAAAAGCAAGGGTTTAAACACAAAAAGGCCTTGATTTTTAAACAAGATTCAACCACTCAAACATGTGTAAATCAAGCATAAAGTAATCTCACAAGATTAAATCAAGAAGAAGTTTGGGAAAAGTTTCAAAGGAACATGATAAAAACCCTAAAAGGTGACATGACTTTCAAGTGCTATGAAGTATTTATAGGATGAAAAATCCTTGAATTCTTTTCTCACTATGTGAAAGTAGGCATGATAAAGAACATTTTGAAAAAAGAGTGGATCAAAAATGTTGAAAAATGGTAAAGTTTCTGTTGCGGTGAGAATCGTGATACCAAGCTATTGATTAACTTGAATCTTTAATTCTTAAATTCACAACCGTACTTTAATTTATCCAAAAAAGGAAAGGTTTAAAGAAAAAAACCTACAAAAATGCAAAGCAAAAGGCAAGGCCTAAAGCTAAGCAAAGAGAGATCTAAAGGTTCGGGGGTTGGTTATGCATAGGGTAGGTATTTCACATCCTAAACATCTGTAGTAAAGACAGGAACCACTTGTTAATATTTGTGTTCGCTAGAGTTTGTTTACTAAGGAAAAAAAGTGCTAAGGTAAAAAACTAAAGTATAAAGTATGTACAAGTTTGCTCGCGAAGACATCGCATCTCGTGCCTACGTATCCTGACGGGAATGGAATCAGATCAATCGTAGTTCCCCTAGCTAGGGATGAGGAACTCTTGATTATGGTCAAGGTTCCAAAGGGATGTAAGCATTCATAGAGATGTACTTACATGGAGTGCGGCGACTCCTCTTCTAAGTTGAGATTGTTAGGGTAGAAAATGTCCACGGCGGGATACTACACATGAGTACGACGACTCAAATCCTAAGGCTAGGATAAAGGGAGGTAGACGATGTCCGCGGCAGGACGGTAAACATGAGCACGTCGGCTCAGATCCTAAGGCTAGGATAAAAGGGTAAGGATTGTCCGCGGCGGGACGGTAAACATGAGCACGGCGGCTCAAATCCTAAGGCTAGGATAACAAATTAAAGAGTAACGACAATCAATTCCACAACAATACAAGGTGAAAAATATACATTAATACGAGAAATTGGCAAAAACAATCACCAAGAAAGGATTAGAAACGAAGAAGTTATGAATGTTTGAATTTGTGAAGAAAATATAAAAATAAACACATAAGTAATAAAAAGTGCACCAGGTGGGTGTTGAACCCACCACCTTGGGACTTATCAATGCAAGACCTTTACTAATAGACCAAATTGCAAGCGTGTTAATTTGATGGATAGAGAAAATAAAATAGTAAAAACTATGAAAAAACACAAAAATGCCAAAAAATGTCCTCATTGAGGATCGAACCAAGGACCAAGGGCGAGGCAAGTGACTTAAGGGCTAATGCTTAACCACTGGTGTGGCGATACATCCAAGTATTATGCCACCCCTAAAAATACATAACCTTACAAATGAACATCCTGGGCCAAGACAAATCAAGCAAAACAATGGCCAATGCGGATTGGATCAAAACTGTATCAAAACCACACCAAATCTTACTAAAATTGATTCTATCATACTTGAAATTTAATGTAGAAAAGGATGGTAACAAACATGTTTCAAAATAATACACACATCACAGAATTGGAATGAACACGCAAGCATGAGTTTTGAAGAGCATTTTGGATTTTATGGGCTGAAACAGATGTAATTATGATCAAACAAAGTTTTGCCCATGTCTTAAATATGTTTTTGAATGAATTCAAACAAGAGGTTCATCCAAAACATCAATGGAGAAAAAACTGGTAAGGCAGTTGTCAAGATGAATATGAGTTGGGCATGTACCAAAATAAAACAAACAAAGAGTGTGAGTCCAAGACCAACACATGTCTGCTCATTCTTGGAACATCAAACTCATGATGAGTTCTAAGGGAATAAACTCACTGCTGTCATGAAACAAAAAACTGTCAAGCTGCAATCTTAATAAATAGGTTAGAAAAACTTGTGTGAAAGCCAAGGCCACAAGATTCACAAGCTGGATTTCAAGAAATGAGAATGTTCAAATGGATTATCCTGCTCCAATAACACTCATTAAATCCCAACAGGCCTCAAAATGCCAAAGTACAAATGATGAGTAATATTGAAAATGATAGCTAAGACTAGACAACAGCCCCAGCATCAAACCAAATTGTCAACCAATAGACTAATATCCCAAAAGAAAACCAACAACAGCAGATAATCTACAATCCTATGCCAGCACTTATATCTAGTCAGTGAGCCAGAACAAAACTAAACCAAAGCTCTGCACCAATACTGAGGTTCAAGACATAAAGCCCTCCTAGCAGATAACCAAGCCAAGACAGCCTCACAAGGGGTCCAAGATAAAATGAGGCCTATGGCAGTTCAACACCTAGGTCAAGAAGTACTAAACAAAAATGAATCCAAATTCTAATCCTACTGTTAGCTTGGGAATTGTGAATTTCAAGGGATGCCAAATCCTAAACATAGATTGCAAGTTTAACATAAAGATGCAGGTTGCCAAAATGTAGGATAGGGCTCATATCACACATACATATCACAAGCAAATTCAAAATAGGCCTAACCAACTCTAAAGTTAATGATCATGAATCTTGACTCAAGAAGGAACCAGATGGTGTGTGTGTGTGACTGTGGTATGACCAAAATGCAAAAGGATAGCAGGTGAGCACAAGAAATCAAATATGCTAGTTCAGGCACTGTATCATGATTCAGTTGCAAATGCCAAAGAAGGAAAGAGATATGCTGAAAATACCCCAACAGTCTTAAAATAAAGCAGAGTTCAATTAAATCTTTTTTTTTCAACAGAACTTGGTATGAGGTTTGGCAGATGATGCATTATGAAGATGAAAAGGGAAATCAGATGGTAAGAGGCCATACATCATATTATGCACATAATGACAGATGAGATTCATTTCAAAGATTAAGCATATGACAAAAGTATGATGTTGCAAGTTGGAGTGTGGAATGCAAAGATTGATCATGCATTGAGGGAGTGAAAAATATCAAAACAGGTATAAACAGACCAAGAAATTAATGCACACACATCACAAATAAGAATATGGATGAGATCACACTCAAAGTTTAAGCATACTTCAACTAAATCACAAATTGGCATGTTAGGGAAAAATGCAAGACAGTTTTGGCAACTTTCAATGATGCAGCAGATGATTTTTCAAGTAGTGAGGTTTCATACCAAAACAAACATCCACACATATCATAAACATAGTAAGGAAGGTGTTTTAACCTCAAGAAAGAGCATGTATCCACTAGAATGAAAATTGATGTACTGTGGTAAAAGTTAGAAAAATCTGCCTTGGCAAGACTTTGGCAGCAAGTGATTTTTTTAGGTAATGAGTTTTAAGCCAAGATACAACATACATTCATCATAAACATGCTAAAGAAAATGATCATCCATTGAAAACAGGTTCATAGCAATTGGTGGCAGAATCATGATATGTTGTTTGAAATATGAAATAGTTTGGGACAGCATGAGTACATTTCAACACATGATCTCAAATTTATACAACATGGCAATGTAATGTATGAGATGAGGTTTAATGTTACATACCTCTTGTAGACAATCTTGAACAACCAAAAGAGCCAAGAAAACCAGAGAATCTTCTAGCACAACCTAGCTTTGAAACCTTTCTTCCTTTTGAAGCAAAATACAACTTTTGTGACAGTTGGTGTAAACTCAATTCCAGCTGATCTTTGATGTTTTGAACAGTTGCAAAATGATATATATGAGGTGTATGAGTGATTAAAACAACAAGAATAAGCATAGGTAAGAATTTGGCAGATTTTGTGCACTGTGGTCAAAGTTGCTTGGTATGAAAGTTGACTTTTGGGAGGATGGTGTTTTTGAGTGGTTTAAAGGCTTGGACACCTTCTATACCATATTTATGGATTATGTGGATGCTTTTTGATGAGTTTGAATGTGTGGAAATGAGTCTAGGGGCTGGGCTGCCAAGACAGCTTTTTGGTGTTCTTTGTGATTTTTGAGATTTTGTGAATTTGAAGTAAAGAGGGAAAGAGTAAGAACTTTGGATTTCTATGGTTTTTCATAGAACTCTTATGTGTGGAATGAGGTAGGGAAGGCCTCTATTTATAGGGAAATGAGAGGGTAAGGACAGATTGAGAGATTTCCTTCCTAAGAGGGAAAAGTGAGATTTTGGCTTCAATCTTCCAAAAGTGTTTTCTTGGCTTGGTGGTAAGCTGAAAGTCAAGTGTGATGATGGATTTAAAGTGGCTGAAGTGAGGCTAGGGAGAGTAGGGACATGGCTGGTTGCAGATTTTCACTTTCCACCTTTTTTGTATTTTGAATATTATAATGCAAGTTGCATTTGCAACTTGCAAGCCACTTGCCTTGGCTTCAAAATTTTCATTTCTCTGTATAATTTCCACACTTCTACATTTCAAAACATACCAATATCATAAATAACAAGATCTAAGGGCTGAGAATGGTCCATCTTGATGAAAATCTCACTTGTGGAAAAACCAGAATTTTGTGTTTCGAGTGTGACAGTCCCAACTTCACTAACCCATAACTCTCAGCTCACAAATGTCATTGAGATGTTCTAGTACTTTTTAGAAAGCCCTAAAATAGCTCTAAAACATTCATGTTTTCATGAGTTTCAAATTCTCAAAGGAACTTGGCCAAAAAGCCTCTCAAAGTTGCTAAAAAAACAAGCTAAAAAGTGAAATTTCTATAAGTCATTTTCCCTTCTTGAAATGAATTTGATCATAACTCCAAATCTATGCATTTTCTGATCATGGACCACTTTTAGGCTTTTGTAGGATTTGTCAAGAGCTTTCCAATGAGCTTTGAACCACTTCATTTGGATGTGTGGTTAAGGAGTTATGGTCTTGCCCCTTTCGAAACCCTAATTCCCGACTTTTGCGATTACTCCTCAACCCTTGATCCAATTGTCATGAAATTTTATGGGTAGATGCAATATGTCATTAGGAACATTTTTGATTTACATCTTGTGGTCAGATTCCTTATTGTTGAAGAGTTGACTTTTTGGTCATCCGAACGATCGACGATGACTGACGAGTCGACGGTTGACGTTCTGAGTCCTCTGAGGTTTTAAGACTTCTTGAGTGAACTTCCCTGAGCCATATTAGCTTAATGAACCATAAACCCACCATTGGAATACCTTTTGAAACAAAAGTCAAACCACAGTCGACTTTTCTTGATCAAAAACCCTAATCGGGGATCCATGAACTGTATTGCTCCTGATCTTTGTGTGAAAACCCCAAATTGGATTCATGCCTGACCCCATGTAGTATTCTTGATGGTTTAGAGACTTGCTTCATGGAGAAACAATCCAATGCATTGACTGATTAAACTGTCGAACCCTCGATTTGCAAATGTACGGAATCCTGATTCACCTGTAACTAAACAGAGACAAACTTGAAACTGGTTATAGTTAGATAATCAAAATGGAAATGATCCTAAGATGATGATGAGGATCTAAGAGGCCAAAATTTGGGGTGCAACAGTTGCCCCTATTTAAATATCTTCACTAGATGGTTTTGAGAGATGTCAATCTGAATAGAATCGTAGTGAAAGGTATTTAAATATAGAAAACCAGAAATTTTGTCCCTTAGATCCGATGGTATGCAAAAGGACAAATGCTGAAATGCAATGAATTCTAAATGATGCCTTATGATGCAAGACAAATGCAACCACACGAGCAAAAATTAAAGAACATTATAACAATGAGCAATTACTCACTGGGGAAAGACAGCAACACAGGGGAAGCAACAAACATGAGAAATAAATATCTGGAAAACCATCAGATAAGTCACGACACAAACTGTTTGGTAGGTGCCAAGTAAATTGAAATTCGTCCACGAGGTAAAACGCGAGTAAAACACGGCCTCGAGAGTAAAGGTAGAATGAGGAATAAAACACCCATGTAAGGTAAACTCATCCACAAGGTAAAACGCGAGTAAAACACGACCTCGGGAGAAAAGGTAGAATGGGGAATAAAACACCCATGTAAGGTAAACTCATTCACAAGGTAAAACGCGAGTAAAACACGACCTCGGGAGAAAAGGAAAAATGGGGAATAAAACACCTATGTAAGGTAAACTCATCCACAAGGTAAAACACGAGTAAAACACGACCTCGGAAGAAAAGGTAGAATGGGGAATAAAACACCCATGTAAGGTAAACTCATCCACAAGGTAAAACGCGAGTAAAACACGACCTCGGGAGAAAAGGTAAATGGGGAATAAAGCACCCATGTAATGCATATGTATATGAATTATGCTTGTGATATACGCATGTATGAATTATGCAGATGATACGATCAAATGCAAATGCAAATGCCGATGACAAGGCTCGACTCTTTTGGTGAGAAGACAAGACTGGAAGACTGATTCCTCAACACGAAGATCACTTTCAATCTGCTTGGGGACTAAAGATGCTGTTGATGAACACATCTCTGTCGCACTGATAAATTGTATCAAATGGATAACCCTTGTAGGAAGGATAAAGAGCTGATTGGGGTTTCTTCAAGTAAATTGCCCCAGTTTAGCTGTCTGTTAAAGATGAACTGATGATGACTTCAGCTTGTCTAATGTTGACTGATGCATCAGGTGCTTAGAGAGCTTGCCCTAGTCTGAGTCTTGAAATATATTCTGGATAAACCGAATCTGAGAATACCATACCTTGAACAAATCTTCAATTGATTCTTAGACAGGATGTAAAAGGAACTTGCCCCTGATAGGATCACTTGACCAAGTTTCTCAATGTTTGAAAATTCCTTGAGAGGAAAGCCAGTTTGCAAACAAAAGTGTTCGTACAAACATGGTAATGTAAAGTTCATGCAACTTTTTGAAATCAAAATCACTTTGAAAGATGCAAAGTAAATGAGTCATCGGTCTGAACACGGTGGTTCAAGACACTCAAAGTTTAAAGCAAAGGTTTACTGCCAAAGTATTTGATTTGCAAAGATCTTTTGGAGTCAGTTTACGCAACCTTATTGTAGTATGCTTTCAAAATAACCTTGTTTCAATTAGGTCTTTTGAGGGTTGTAATGTGGCCTGGTTCACGGTTTAAGAAACAAAGGATAAAGGCTCAAAGTTTATTTGTACCCGCCCAATCTACGTGATGATCTCCAGTCTTATGCTCAGTTAAATCAGACTATGTGCTCAGGTTCCCATAGGTTAGGAATTGCACTGATAATAGCCAAGATGATGGTTCAGAAGTCAACAGATTTTTCGAAAAGGCAATCACTGCTTCTTTACAATATTTTGTAGTTTTTGCATTGAGGATTTTCATGATGAAGGGTTTAAAGATCTCCTCTTTTTATTATCCCTAATTTTTGCCTGAACTGTTTCTTTTGAAGCTTATAGTCAGCGGGATGCCCCAGTTTTTCCTAAGTCTCCTTCATTGGTTTTGACTTAGCGGCTTTTTCCTTTGATATTTTTTGTTTGTTGAAATAAAGTGACTGCCTAGCTTAATGATCACGGTGGACCATCATCGGATTCTTGGCTTGAAGAACATCTTTGACGCTTGTTTGTTGTGTGCGAAGGAAAAAAAATGTGGTTGCAACCTTTATATGAAAGGTATTTTGTATGAACACACAATTGAGTTAACTGAGAACTACCCATCCATGGTTAAAACTGCGGGTTTTTGTACAGAAAGAAACTCCAACTTCTAGGTTCGAAGGGTTTAACGAGGGATTATATTCCTTATTTCTCCAGTGTTTGAGAATTGAAACAACGCCTTATATCGTTAACAAAGTTTGATTGAAAGCATACTAACAACAATTATGGGTATCACGTTTTCATCACCCTCCCTCAAATAATTGCATAATCAAAAATTTCGACAAGGAGTAAATATTTGAAAGATAAAGCATACAAGATGCAAATACTGGACAAAATGAAAAAGTTGTAATGCTCATTCATTAAGATGAAAGTACAAGCACTAATTAAAAGCAAATAGCTTAAACAAAATAAGGAAAGTTCAAACAGTGAGAAACAAAAGGCTTAGTGACTACATCAGTACAAAGATGAGTTGTCCGGTCTGAAACACTGGTGCTTAAAAAAGATAGTCTGCTGGAGTCAGACTGAAGCTTCACTTTTGTAGCACTGGCAGAGGATTTTTCTGAACATTCTGATGACTATCCGTAAAATCAAGGATTCCAGTTCTAATCAATTCATGCACCCTAGCTTTCAATGCAAAACAATGCTCCAAGTTGTGGCTTGGGGCACCCTCATGGAAAGCACAATGGAGATCAGTTTTAAATCCAACTGGAGGAGGATTAGGAGGGGGTGGCAAAGTCTTCGTAGTGATCAGCCCTTGTTGAACCAGACTTGGATACAATTCTGTATAAGTCATGGGAATAGGATCAAACTGATTCTTATTCTGATACTGGTTCTATCTAACAGCAGGACATTGAGGAATTTGAACTGGTCGTGGAGAAGCAATAGCAGCAATAGCAAGGTGATTATACTGAGGTCGGGGATGAGGCCTCCTCACTTCAGCCATGACAACATTAGTATGTTCTTCTTTCTTCTTATGGAAATTCCCAAAGGATTTCTTTGCACCGTTAAAAGATTCATCAACTTTGGACACCTTACCACTTTTCAGCCCTTCTTCTAACCTTTGGCCAATGGTTACCAGATCTGTAAAACTCGAAGAGACACTCCCAATCATCTTTTCCTAATAGAAGGGAGACAAAGTATCCATAAACATTCCAGTTAGCTCCTTTTCTGCCAGAGGGGGTTCAACTTGAGAAGCTAATTCTCTCCAACGTTGAGCGTATTCTTTGAATGATTCTCTTTCACTTTGAGACATGTTTTGAAGTTGACGAAGGTCAGGAGCCATATCCAGATTGTATTTGTATTGTCTCATGAAGGCATTAGCGGGATCTTGGAAGCAGTGGACGCTGTTATGTTCCAAATTCATATACCACTTGAGAGAAGCACCACTCAAGCTGTCTTGAAAGCAATGGATGAGCAACTTCTGATTGTTGGTGTAGGCTGCCATCCTTCGGTAGTACATAACTAAATGGGCTCTTGGACATGAGTGCCCCTTATATTTCACAAATTCTGGAGTCTTGAGCTTAGCAGGCATAACCACACCAGAAACTAAGCACATATTGTCAGCATCGACATTGAAGAAATCAGTGCCCTCAACAGCTTTGAGTCTCTTGTCTATGTTTTGAAACTGTTCATGAACAATCTCAGGTTCAACAAAATCTTCATAGTCTTCACCTTGAGCACTAGCAGCATTGTAGTCAAATAAAGGAGTCTCAAAGGGAGCTCGGCCATTCTGAGCAACAGTGTGGACCACAGGTCTGGGCTCTATAAAGACGGGAGCTTGAAAAACTGGTCTAACAGTCGGACCAATCATAGCAGTAGATGCAAGAGGTGGAGAGTAGTTAGGAGGTCAACCAAACTCTAGCCAAGTCGATTGTGGCATTTGAACAGGAGGAGGATCGACACTTGAAACTTCTTGAATGACAGTCCTTTGAGACGGCTCTCCTCTGGCAATCAATACTTGAAGCATTTCGGTGAGTTTAGTCATGCCTGACTTCAATTCATCGATCTCCATTCGAACTTCTGCATTGTGTACTTCCTGCTCTGACATCTTGCGTCTATAGTTAGCTCTAGTCCGATATCGGTGTCGAGGAATCAGCTTGACAACTCAAAGGTACACTAGACAATGAAGACAGCTGGACATGAGCGACCGGACAAACAGAGGTATGCAAGGAACCATGCAAAGATGCAAATGTAATGCAATGCGATGCAAGAGAAGATACAAATCACACATAACAGGATCAAAGGTTCGAGATCATAGCATGGGGATTGAGTAAAGAACAAACCATAAGGTGTGTACTAGGGGTAAAGCACTTGTACAACAGGTTCTAACAAAGTTCCCAGAGTCAACAACCCATCTTTCGGATATTATCGACACACCAAATACTTGGAAAGCAATAATATTCTCAAGAGAGTCTCGTCTGAGTGTAGTATCGCGTATCAACTACTTCGAGATTACTCCCTCATAGTCATCGCACTACGTCCTAAAAGGCCAAGTGGGGTAAAAGGTAACTAAAAGTCCTCAGTATCAAAGGCTCATAGGTTGAAAGTAGTAATGTTTTCACGAATACTCGTTCAACAAAACTAACTCTCGATAGGGCCTCCACTGAGTGGTGGTTTCTCAAGTCAGCTTGGTCGGGAATCAACTCCCTACAAGCCTTCTTGAATATACCGTCATCCTATCATAAGTGCGCTCAAGTACAGGTATAGTACTATCCTTACCACTCAAAGTAACAAACCTGCATATAGAAAAACCCAAGCACAGACAGATATATATACAAATATATACAAATATAAAGGCAATTAAACATATAACAAACACATATATAAACAAGGTGGGCTTAACCCTCTTAGGGGAAGTTGTCCCCAGTGAAGTCGCCATTTCTGTTGCGGTGAGAATCGTGATACCAAGCTATTGATTAACTTGAATCTTTAATTCTTAAATTCACAACTGGACTTTAATTTATCCAAAAAAGGAAAGGTTTAAAGAAAGAAAAACCTACAAAAATGCAAAGCAAAAGGCAAGGCCTAAAGCTAAGCAAAGATAGATCTAAAGGTTTGGGGGTTGGTTATGCATAGGGTAGGTATTTCACATCCTAAACATCTGTAGTACTCTACAGGAACCTCTTGTTAATATTTGTGTTTGCTAGAGTTTGCTTACTAAGGAAAAAAAAGGTGCTAAGGTAAAAAACTAAAGTATAAAGTATGTACAAGTTTGCTCGCGAAGACATCGCATCTCATGCCTACGTATCCTGATGGGAATGGAATCAGAGCAATCGTAGTTCCCCTAGCTAGGGATGAGGAACTCTTGACTGTGGTCAAGGTTACAAAGGGATGTAAGCATTCATAGAGAAGTACTTACATGGAGTGCGGCGACTCCTCTTCTAAGTTGAGATTGTTAGGGTAGAGAATATCCATGGCGGGATACTAAACATGAGTACGGCGACTCAAATCCTAAGGCTAGGATAAAGGGAGGTAGACAATGTCCGTGGCGGGACGGTAAACATGAGCACGGTGGCTCAAATCCTAAGGCTAGGATAAAAGGGTAAGGGTTGTTCGCGGCGGGACGGTAAACATGAGCACGACGGCTCAAATCCTAAGGCTAGGATAACAAATTAAAGAGTAACGACAATCAATGCCACAACAATACAAGGTGAAAAATATACATTACTACGAGAAATTGGCAAAAGGAATCACCAAGAAAGGATTAGAAACGAAGAAGTTATGAATGTTTGAATTTGTGAAGAAAATATAAAAATAAACACATAAGTAATAAAAAGTGCACCAGGTGGGTGTTGAACCCACCACCTTGGGACTTATCAATGCAAGACCTTTACTAACAGACCAAATTGCGCGCGTGGTAATTTGATGGATAGAGAAAATAAAATAGTAAAAACTATGAAAAAACACAAAAATGCCAAAAAAATGTCCTCATTGAGGATCGAACCAAGGACCAAGGGCGAGGCAAGTGACTTAAGGGCTAATGCTTAACCACTGGTGTGGCGATACATCCAAGTATTATGCCACCCCTAAAAATACATAACCTTACAAATGAACATCCTGGGCCAAGACAAATCAAGCAAAACAATGGCCAATGCAGATTGGATCAAAACTGTATCAAAACCACACTAAATCTTACAAAAATTGATTCTATCATGCTTGAAATTTAATGTAGAACAAGATGGTAACAAACATGTTTCAAAATAATACACGCATCACAGAATTGGAATGAACACGCAAGCATGAGTTTTCAAGAGCATTTTGGATTTTATGGGCTGAAACAGATGTAATTATGATCAAACAAAGTTTTGCCCATGTCTTGAATATGTTTTTGAATGAATTCTAACAAGAGGTTCATCCAAAACATCAATGGAGCAAAAACTGGTATGGGAGTTGTCAAGATGAATATGAGTTGGGCATGTACCAAAACAAAACAAACAAAGAGTGTGAGTCCAACACCAACACATGTCTGCTCATTCTTGGAACATCAAACTCATGATGAGTTCTAAGGGAATAAACTTACTACTGTCATGAAACAAAAAACTGTTAAGCTGCAATCTTAATAAATAGGTTACAAAAACTTGTGTGAAAGCCAAGGCCACAAGATTCACAAGCTGGATTTCAAGAAATGAAAATGTTCAAATGGATTATCCTGTTCCAATAACACTCACTAAATCCCAACAAGCCTCAAAATGCCAAAGTACAAATGATGAGTAATTTTGAAAATGACAGCTAAGACTAGACAACAGCCCCAACATCAAACCAAACTGTCAACCAATAGCCTAATATCCCAAAAGCAAACCAACAACAGCAGATAATCTACAATCCTATGCCAACACTTATATCTAGTCAGTGAGCCAGAACAAAACTAAACCAAAGCTCTGCACCAATACTGAGGTTCAAGACATAAAGCCCTCCTAGCAGATAACCAAGCCAAGACAGCCTCACAAGGGGTCCAAGATAAAATGAGGCCTATGGCAGTTCAATACCTAGGTCAAGAAGTGCTAAACAGAAATGAATCCAAATTCTAATCCTACTGTTAGCTTGGGAATTGTGAATTTCAAGGGATGCCAAATCCTAAACATAGATTGCAAGTTTAACATAAAGATGCAGGCTGCCAAAATGTAGGATAGGGCTCATATCACACACACATATCACAAGCAAATTCAAAATAGGCCTAACCAACTCTAAAGTTAATGATCATGAATCTTGACTCAAGTAGGAACCAAATGGTGTGTGTGTGTGTGTGTGTGTGTGTGTGTGTGTGTGTGTGTGTGTGTGTGTGTGACTGTGGTATGACCAAAATGCAAAAGGATAGCAGGTGAGCACAAGAAATCAAATATGCTAGTTCAGGCACTGTATCATGATTCAGTTGCAAATGCCAAAGAAGGAAAGAGATATGCTGAAAATACACCAACAGTCTTAAAAGAAAGCAGAGTTTGAAGATGAAAACTGGGGTAGTTCAAATCATGCAAGTAACATATATATTGATCATGCCACAACTGGAATTATGCTCAGAGTTCAATTAAATCTTTTTTTTCAACAGAACTTGGTATGAGGTTTGCCAGATGATGCATTATGAAGATGAAAAGGGCAATCAGATGGTAAGAGGCCATACATCATATTATGCACATAATGACAGATGAGATTCATTTCAAAGATTAAGCATATGACAAAAGTATGATGTTGCAAGTTGGAGTGTGGAATGCAAAGATTGATCATGCATTGAGGGAGTGAAAAATATCAAAACAGGTATAAACAGACCAAGAAATTAATGCACACACATCACAAATAAGAATATGGATGAGATCACACTCAAAGTTTAAGCATACTTCAACTAAATCACAAATTGGCATGTTAGGGAAAAATGCAAGACAGTTTTGGCAACTTTCAATGATGCAGCAGATGATTTTTCAAGTAGTGAGGTTTCATACCAAAACAAACATCCACACATATCATAAACATAGTAAGGAAGGTGTTTTAACCTCAAGAAAGAGCATGTATCCACTAGAATGAAAATTGATGTACTGTGGTAAAAGTTAGAAAAATCTGCCTTGGCAAGACTTTGGCAGCAAGTGATTTTTTTAGGTAATGAGTTTTAAGCCAAGATACAACATACATTCATCATAAACATGCTAAAGAAAATGATCATCCATTGAAAACAGGTTCATAGCAATTGGGGGCAGAATCATGATATGTTGTTTGAAATATGAAACAGTTTGGGACAGCATGAGTACATTTGAACACATGATCTCAAATTTATACAACATGGAAATGTAATGTATGAGATGAGGTTTAATGTTACATACCTCTTGTAGACAGTCTTGAACAACCAAAAGAGCCAAGAAAACCAGAGAATCTTCTAGCACAACCTAGCTTTGAAACCTTTCTTCCTTTTGAAGCAAAATACAACTTTTCTGACAGTTGGTGTAAACTCAATTCCAGCTGATCTTTGACGTTTTGAACATTTGAAAAATGATATATATGAGGTGTATGAGTGATTAAAACAGCAAGAATAAGCCTAGGTAAGAATTTGGCAGATTTTGTGCACTGTGGTCAAAGTTGCTTGGTATGAAAGTTGACTTTTGGGAGGATAGTGTTTTTGAGTGGTTTAAAGGCTTGGAAACCTTCTATACCATATTTATGGATTGTGTGGATGCTTTTTGATGAGTTTGAATGTGTGGAAATGAGTTTAGGGGCCGGGCTGCCAAGACAGCTTTTTGGTGTTTTTTGTGATTTTTGAGATTTTGTGAATTTGAAGAAAAGAGGGAAAGAGTAAGAACTTTGGATTTCTATGGTTTTTGAGAGTACTCTTGTGTGTGGAATGAGGTAGGTAAGGCCTCTATTTATAAGGAAATGAGAGGGTAAGGACAGATTGAGAGATTTCCTTCCTAAGAGGGAAAAGTGGGATTTTGGCTTCAATCTTCCAAAAGTGTTTTCTTGGCTTGGTGGTAAGCTGAAAGTCAAGTGTGATGATGGATTTAAAGTGGCTGAAGTGAGGCTAGGGAGAGTAGGGACATGGCTGGTTGCAGATTTTCACTTTCCACCTTTTTTGTATTTTGAATATTATAATGCAAGTTGCATTTGCAACTTGCAAGCCACTTGCCTTGGCTTCAAAATTTTCATTTCTCTGCATAATTTCCACACTTCAACATTTCAAAACATACCAATATCAGAAATAACAAGATCTAAGGGCTGAGAATGGTCCATCTTGATGAAAATCTCACTTCTGGAAAAACCAGAATGTTGTGTTTCGAGTGTGACAGTCCCAACTTCACTAACCCATAACTCTTAGCTCACAAATGCCATTGAGATGTTCTAGTACTTTTTAGAAAGCCCTAAAATAGCTCTAAAACATTCATGTTTTCATGAGTTTCAAATTCTCAAAGGAACTTGGCCAAAAAGCCTCTCAATGTTTCTAAAAAAACAAGCTTAAAAGTGAAATTTCTCTAAGTCATTTTCCCTTCTTGAAATGAATTTGATCATAACTCCAAATCTATGCATTTTCTAATCATGGACCACTTTGAGGCTTTTGTAGGATTTGTCAATAGCTTTCCAATGAGCTTTGAACCACTTCATTTGTGTGGTTAAGGAGTTATGGGCTTGCCCCTTTCGAAACCCTAATTCCCGACTTTTGCGATTACTCCTCAACCCTTGATCCAATTGTCATGAAATTTTATGGGTAGATGTAATATGTCATTAGGAACATTTTTGATTCAAATCTTGAGGTCAGATTCCTTATTATTGAAGAGTTGACTTTTCGGTCATCCGAACGATCGGCGATGACTGACGAGTCGACTGTTGACGTTCTGAGTCCTCTGAGGTTCTAAGACTTCTTGAGTGAACTTCCCTGAGCCATATGATCTTAATGAACCACAAAACCACCATTGGAATACCTTTTAAAACAAAATTCAAACCACAGTTGACTTTTCTTGATCAAAAACCTTAATCGGGGATCCATGAACTGTACTGCTCCTGATCTTTGTGTGAAAACCCCAAATTGGATTCATGCCTGACCCTGTCGCTTGCGCGAAAATAACGTGCCGGCAAAACAGAAGAGTCGCCACCTTTCGTTATTTATCCCTCAGGGCGGGAAAGGAAACGATCGGAAAAACCTAACGAAGAAGGGTAAGACAAGGTGGTTGCAACCGTTGTCTGGGTTCGGGAGTCGGTTACGCAAGGGGAAGGTATTAGCACCCCTCACGTTCGTCGTACTCGACGGGATCCTTGCTTGTTGTGTTTACTTGGACGGGTTGGTTTTATTCTATCTACCTATCAAGGCTGGCTTAAACAGAAAAGAAAAATGACTCGGCAAAGCGTCGCACTTTATGCCTACGTATTCTCATCAGAGAATGAGAAATCAGAGTCAACGTAGTTCGACCTACGACGGGTTATGGGGGAAGGTAGCTCGCCAAGACATCGCCATCTTGTGCCTACGTACTCTCAACAGGTATGAGAGATCAGAGCTCACGTAGTTCGGGAAACTACGGTTTATTTCCTGTCTTTTACGAAAGAAGTGTTTTTTATTGTGTTTGCGATTTCAATCGCACTAGAGACTATGACCTGAGAGTGAATGCGTCGCATGTCACCCAAAGGGTACCATACTAAACATCCAGACTGTGGAAAAGAAACTCTCCCACAATCCTTTCTCAGATAGCTTAAGGCTCGTAACGTACGAAAGAAATCATTCATGATTACTGTATCTTAAACTGTTTTGAGATGAGAAGAGAACAGGCCCAACTAGGAGGGAGACTATCAAGTCCTACTGTTGTCATGCCATGGATTCATCCTATGGTTGAGGTTTGAACATGGAACTCCTAGAAGTTGTCATGCATAGGTTTCAACCTAAAGTTCTATCATCAATTCCTTATCAAAGGAAATGAGAGTCGTAAGGGATCATGTCAATGATACACCAAAACAGACAAAGCATCAGCTTAACAGTAAAATGCATACAATGCAAGTGAGGGAGGAAATGTGTGTGGGGCTTCAACCTCCACAAGCTCATCTCAACCTCAAGCCAGAATGAATAACAGTAATCATACTGAAAGATAAAACATGCTATCAAGCAAAAACAGTAAACTGCAATTATACAGATAAAATGAAATAAAATGCCATCAGACAAACAAACCACCTGGGCAAGGGAGCTGGGCTCTACCGAATACCCGCAAGCAAAGCCACACAGTAACAATACAAGCAGAGGGAGCAACTCAACCTCTAGTGCAATCATGCTCCTAGATTCTACTTATTCTAGATATGAACTTATTCTAATGCATCAAGCAAGTCAAACAAAACACAGCAATACAGAAAAGAAAAAGATGAGACCAACTCCTCTCTCAGCTTCAAGCTTCAGCTCTTCCAACAGCAACTCAGTCTTCAGACTTCAAATTACTCTTTGACAAATATCGATTTGCTCTTCCAGGTTTCAACCCTTCAACATAAGTTTCAACTTATCTTCTCTTTTAAGCTTCAGCTTCTTGATCAGCTCCACCTTCAGGCTTCACCTAATCTTAAGGGATCTTCAAGTATCAACTTGCTCTTGTTGCTCTTCAAGCTTCAGCTGGAATGGCAATGCTCAAGGATTCATCCTCTTCAACACTCTTCAATGAAGTCTTCATCATCAAGCTCAAGCTCAACATCTCTCAAGATAATCAAATCAGAGAAAATCACTTATTGGATAAGCTGGGGATATTGAACTGCTTATTGACCACCAAAGGTGACCTATAAGGGTTCAACATCAAAGGAATGGTTCCCTCAAAAGTTCTACTTCCTAGGTACATCACTTATCCCTCCAAAGGAGAGAGGTGTATACCATGGAAGGACTTTGAATCGTAGGGAGGAATGGAGGTGAAAGATACCATCCATGTTTAAGAAAGAAGTTAACTAGGTCTAAACTCTTCCTAATTCCTAACCCTAAAACAACAACAAAACAAAAAAGATCAAGCTCTCAAGCTCCTCAATCCATCTTCAAGTCTTCTACTATGCTCCTCAATGCTCCTTAGAACAAAACCAAGCTCTCCAAGCCCACAAAGCAAAGCAAACAAAAATACAAGCCCACAAGGGCAACACAAACAATCATCAACTACAAAAATCATCTAAAAATAGTATACTACTATATTAAATCCTAATATAATTTCTAAGGGATCCTACAAACCTACCCTTAATACCCTTATATGCCCCAATACCTATCTTGACCTATAAACCCAAAACTCTAAGGTTATTGTGCACCTATGTTGAAGTTTGACCTAATTCTACACAACCTAATGTCATCTAATCAAAACTAACCTAAAATTCATCACAAAATTATGGAATAAATCCAGGGGGGAGCTAAAGATTATATCTAACTATCCTAAAAAGAATGGCCTAAAAATGTTAAGGGAGCTACCTAAACAAAATTCTACAAATTCATGCATCAACATAAAAGAAATAAAATGCAATAAAAGTAGAAAATATACAAAAAATACCAAAAATGCATGAAAGGAAAATATTTTTATTTGATAATTTTCTAGATATGAATATGAAATGGGAGAAAAAATCCCCATTAAAAAATATTTAATTTTCCAATTGATATGATTTTTCCAAGATTGAAATAAAATGGAAGAAAATAAAATGGAAATATGAAACTGGGGTGCAGGAAGTAACCAACTATAGTTCAATACACGCATGGGCCCAGACTGGGGGGTTCAGAAAGTAAAGCGCGCTGGGCCCAATTTAATCATAAAAATCAATTAATAAACATAAAGAAAAAGAAAAATCCATGGTGCGAATAGTAAGCAAATGCAGTGTAAAACTTGGATGGGCCTTGACTGGGGGTGTGCATAGTCATTGGATCCACTTAAGCCCAAGAAACCACCGTTTAATGAAACGGTGCATTTCGCTCGTTCTGAAATCCCTCCCAAAATGCAATTGAACACGGGTCGTTGGATTAGTGAGGAGTCAACTGGTCAAGCTAGCATCTGAGGGCTGGGAGGTTGTCTTCAACCTTCAGCTAGGGTTTGAAGCTACTCCACCATGGAAACAGAGCTTCACCTGCAAATTTCCCTCCATTCGTGCTCCCTTATTCCTTGCTCAAAATCAAAAATACAAAGCACTAACATACTCCATTTTTCATGCTGAACACAATCATACTCTTAAAATCAACTGAAACTTCCTCTAACATGAAACACGATCCAAGATCCACAATGTGCTCAATCATCCATCTCAACAATTCTTGCAATTAACTATCTCAGATCACTCACCAACTCACCCTGATTGATTCTTGATGCCTAGTTCATTATATATCTCAATATGACACGAGTTCTTGGTCATCAAAGAAATGGGGTCCATAGTTCAATCTTCACCAATTGATCCCTAACTCTCCAAAATCCATCTCTTATTGGTCTCTAACATTTCTACACTAACAAATTAACCTAATTATGCCTAAAACATGGTGTAGGGAAGAATTTGCAAACCTGGTTAATCTTGATGAACAGATGATGAAATCCACCAATTCAGACCTTGAAACTCTTCAGAAAGTTTCCCTAGATGCCAATCTTGCTACTGTTTGCAACAATTTTGATGGAGGAAGCCTCAATCTCAGAATTCGATTCTGACTTGCTACCTTGAAATTTCAATCACCAACTCTTCCATTCACCATGGATTTGATCTCAATTCAATCTGCACAGCTTCACTGTGATGTATGGAATGTGTTTGAATGGAAAGAATGAATGGAAATGAAGAAGAATGAAGAAATGGAACTTGACTTGCAATGGAAGATTCTTGATCTCACTTTCTCTTCTCTGCACCAATTCTCACCAACCTTGCATCTGAGAAAGTTGTACATGTTATATAGAGTGGTTTAGAATCATCTAGAACCATCTAGGATCATCCAATGAGAAATTGAACTTTTCATGTCATGACATTTTGATTTCAATTCTCCTTATGTGCTATCTCATGCCATGGTCCTTGTACCCTTTGCAACTGACTTGAAATTCTCCCCATATGAGATTTAGGATGAGTTACAATGCATAACCAATGTGCTTATTGAGTTTTGTTGAGTTTTGCTTTGGTACCTTAAGATGCAAGTAAGCCATTTCCAAAGCAGCCATATGATCTAAGCCCCAAATCAAAATTGTGGCTGAACCATTGTTCTTAGAATTTCCTTTGGATTCAAAATTACCTATTATATGACATGGTTTGGATTTATAGCTTGTGATTTCCAATTTTCAATTTCACCTTAATTAACTTATGCCTCCATTTTAGGCCATTTTCATCACTTTTTGATACAAGCCTTTTCAACATCTCATGACCTCCCTAATAGCCTTAAAACATAATTCTAAGCAAGTTTGATGTTGAATATTTTTCCATTTTAAGCTTGGAAATAGGAGATATGGCATTGTGCTTGAAATGACCTATAACCTCCAAATGACCAAAATGCCCTTGACTTGTCAAAGCCATAAGTTGAGTTCTACAAATCCTATCAAGGACTTCTAGTACTCTCTATAAAGCTAAGAAGATGCTCTACAACATTCGTGTTGACCAAGAGTCCATAGGAATCATCCTACTAGGGCAAAAGTTGGATGCAAGTTGGGTGACTTTCAAGGACCCAAATTCACATACCTCAGATGACCTGTAATTTGTCAAAGTCATAACTTGAGCTCTACAAATCCTATCAAGGACTTCTAGTACTCAAATTAAAGCTAAGAACAAGCTCTACAACATTCATGTTGTGGGGAAGATGAGATGAGAATCAAATCTTGAGCTAAACTGCCTTGGAGATAAGGATCAAATTAGGGGATTTTACATTGTCAATCCTTAGAAACCCTAGCTTGAAACTTCTCAAGCTCCTCAATCATGATGAGTTGGTCTAGGAATCATCCTTATAGCGTCTCAATGCATCAATCCATGATCACATGGCTCTTGGATTATGTTGGTGTAAGCCCTAGAGGCCAATACTTTTTGGTACTTGTATCAGATTATTCGTTTAATAATAAAAGGCATTTCTTTATTATGTTTGTCTTTCAGAATAATAAAGTCCCTAGAATAGTTAGTCTGTTTAATGAAATGTTAAGTGTGACTTAATCATGAGATCCCATTAAACATAAAGACATTATTCTTAAAATATCCGTAGTCAAGCTTTATTGCAAAGTGGGATAACATTAAAAGCATTGAGACTATTATGAAGATAGACTGATGATCACATCTCATGGATCATGGATAAAGAGTTATCAAGTCTTGACATAGGTATAAATATTAGGAGTAATATTTATACCGGATTGACCCGCTATGAGAATACTACATAGTATGTTATGCAAAGTGTCATAAGTTATTCTCATGGTGATAATGGTGTATTACCACCCTTCGACCTGAAACCACTATGGACCCTAGATGTAGAGTCGGGTGCTTTATTGCTGATCAAACATTATCCGTAACTGGATGATCATAAAGACAGTTTATGGGCACTCCACGAAGCATGCTGAGGGACATGAGTGTCCTAGATGGAATTTGCCAATCCTGCATAACAGGAGAAATGTCTAAGGGCCCAATATTGAACTGGACAAGGATGACACAGTGTATGCCTTGTGTTCAATATAGACATAGGGGCAAAAGGGTAATTGTACAAACATATATTATCACGAAAAAGGTTTTGTCAGATCACATGACATTTTCGTGACTTGGGTAGCAGTGATGTGTTGCTAGATACCGCTTACTGTTTATTATGTTAAATATATATAATTTAATATAATTACCAACGTTACGAAATCCTACAGGGTCACACACATAAGGACAGTTTGATGAGAGATAGAGAAATCAAAGGAACACCGTAAGGTACGGTGCACTTAAGTGAAAAATAGAAATTCGGATAATATAATAATAATTATTGTTATTTTATAATGGTTATAAAATAATAATAAAATAAATATATTTATTATAATAATAGTTATTATAATAATATATAATATTATTATGGATCATGTGAATTAGGGTTTTAGCCCGCAGCCCACAAGAGAGTCTATAAAAGGAACCCTTGTGATGAAGCTTTCACTTGATGCAATTTCGTTTTGATTCTCTTTTCTCACTCAAATAATTCCGTTCGTAAGCAGCTAGCACTGTGACCGGAAGCTGTTCGTGTGGACTGAGTAGAGGCGTTGCACTTCATCAACGCTTGTGATCGCTGCATCAAAGATCTGAATCGCCACAAAGAGGTAACGATTCTATCACTGACCATGCTCATTCGTGAGGATCACTAAAGGAAAATTTTTGTTTTCCGCTGCGTTTAGATCGCAATTTTCCTTCATGATGAGTTGGTCTAGGAATCATCCTTATAGCGTCTCAATGCATCAATCCATGATCACATGGCTCTTGGATTAGGTCTCAACCCTCTCCAAATCATCAGTTGACCTAGGGTTGACCCAGTCAAACCCTAATTCCACCACTCATGGCTGAATCTTCTGAATTCTGGTACAATGACCTCTCTAGGCTTCATGATAGCTTTCAAGACATCTCACAATCTTTCTCAAAGCTTCAAGTCCATCCTCATAGTCTCAGAATCATCTGAGGAGCTCCCACAACTCTCCAGTTATGAGACACACAACCTTGGTTTCAACCAATCTCTCTGAGGATCTCTTGAGTTCTCTGGAAAAGATATCAACCTTTGAACACTTGAACAACTTTCTTGGCTAGCTTCAAAGACTCATACAACTCTTGATGGGTAAATAAATGTTGGTCAAATTTTGGGGTGCAACAGCTGCCCCTATTCAAACGGCTTGAACCTGACTGGGTGAGGCGAACGCTCTCAGCCAATCAAGGTGCGAGACGGTTGAATACCGATAAACCCGGAAATTTTCCAACTGCACAAGCACACGGTACTCTGATAGGAACAAATCTTCGAAAACTGAAATAATAGTTGCATGGCAACTAGCTGGAGAATCACTGATCTGAACCTTGTCGTCAGTTATCCACATTAAATTCCTCTAACATTGTCACAAAGAGGTAACGATTCTATCACTGACCATGCTCATTCGTGAGGATCACTAAAGGAAAATTTTTGTTTTCCGCTGCGTTTAGATCGCAATTTTCCTTCAGTGGTATCAGAGCCACTTACGAAACCATGGATCTGATAGCTGTTAAATTTCCGTCTTTTCTGTATTTGATTCGATTAAAACACAGAATGAATTTAACAATAAACGATTAATTAAATTTGGCATCTGTTGTGTACGATTTGGATGATTGATGTTGATTATGCTTCGGAATCCGACATTAGTATGGTGAAGTTGTGCGATACATTGATCATCCATAGGTTACACAATTAGATCGATCACTTTTATATAAGATATAAGAAATTCTGATGCAAAGATGGTATATGGGATATACTGTTTTGATTTCATCCATTCAATCACATAAGGATTGTAATTCTTTTGAAAGATCATCACTTTCATTCGCTTCGGAATCCGACGTTAGTATGGTGAAGCAATGATATGTTGATCTATCATATTGAGTTATCAATCGAGTTGTGTTTGACGGCATGAAATTGTTGCATTAGGATTAATGGCAGTACAAGTGTTGTATTGCCGCAGACTTTTCCGGTTGGGATTGTAAATGCACAAAAGTTGTGCAGGAAACGACGTGAAATACAATGAAGTGTTCATAAAAATTTTCGCTGGGGCGCTGCCCCTAACAACCCCGCAAGGGGGCGCTGCCCCCTTGACCCCCGTCCGCTGATCGGTCAGCGGAACCACCGTCCGCTGACCGGGCAGCGGAACCCCCGGCTAAGTCTGCAAAGTGTGATCAATCAGTCGAAATTTAATTTAGTTTATTTAATTATCGGAATTTTAAACTAATAATAAAAGTGTGTTTATTATTATTTATTTGTGGTGATCAGTTATGGCCTTAGTTTTGTTTTGGGATTTTTGAATACGGCCTGCGTGTCGTGCCTCTCTCTCAATCTCTTTATGTAACTTCTTTTCTCATCTCACTCCCTCGTATGTAAAACGAGTTTTCTTATATGTAATGTAATATTATGTTATGAAAAAAAAAAAAGGAAGTATTCAATATTAAAGGAGGATAACCTTGGAGATCATGCTTGGAGAAGCTTAGATCGTTATTAGGTTAGCTTAGGTTCTCTCATTGGCTTGAGAGAACAATTGCGTTAGGGGCCATAATTGTATCTTTTTATATGTATGTTGATGCATGTACTTGTATGTTGATGCATGTGAGAGACGTTTTGCATGTTAAGCCGGTGAGATCAAACTAATAACAAATTCCCTCAAAATTAAATATTAAGTTTATGCTTTCCAATTTTTAGCACTCATCAAGACTAGTATCGAGCATTGTAGGTTTCGCCTACGCGAGGTGCATGTTCTATATTAGTAAGGTGTGATGGGATAATTGTAATATCCAATTGCTAAAACAATGGGTCAAACTTAACTAAACAAATTATAATAAGATTATATATGTTTAGAAGCAAGAATTGGGAATGATTCATGTGATGGATCAGAATAAGGAGTTATTCACCCAATTGAAAATATTCGAGAGTTGTATGAGATACAATTGGAAGGAGTTCCTACCTAAATAACTTAGTTTTGTGTAATCAGCCTAACGCTGACTTAAAACAAAGTGAAACATGGATCTCGACCCACTAGAAAGTCTTCCAACGGGATTTTCCGAATCAAATGATGAGGGTCATTTGTTTTGAATAAAATAGTGGGAGCATATTTGATTAAAGGCCTAATTAAATATGTTATTTTAATGATACTTATATTTTCATATTTCTCTTGTAGATTACCATGACAACAAACACATCGAACAATATTTTGCGATCCATCCTAGATAAGGAAAAATTGTCTGGGACAAATTTCCTGGATTGGCACCGTAATCTGAGGATTGTCCTCAAGCACGATAAGAAGCTGTATGTCTTGGAGACACCAGTTCCTGAGGAGGAACCTCCTAGTTCTGCACCAAAGGCAGAAAGAGATGCTTATAAGAAGCATTTCGATGATGCCAATGAAACCGCTTGCCTCATGCTTGCTACCATGAACTCTGAGTTGCAAAAGCAACACGAGAACATGTCTGCGTTCGATATGATCGGACATCTGAAAACGCTTTACCAAGAGCAAGCAAGAAATGAGAGGTTTCAGGTTTCAAAGTCCCTTTTTAACAGCAAGTTAGCTGAGGGAGCCCCTGTAAGTCCCCATGTACTCAAGATGATTGGGTATGTGGAGAACCTTGACAGATTAGGGTTTCCCCTTGGAAAGGAACTTGCGATTGATCTGATCTTGCAATCGTTGCCAGAGAGCTTCAGTCAGTTTGTCCTGAATTTCAATATGAATGACTTGGACAAAAGTCTTCCAGAACTGCTAGGCATGTTGAGAACTGCTGAGCAGAATATGAAGACAAAAGGGAAATCCATTCTGATGGTCAGTAATGGAAAGAAACAGAACAAGAGGCCCATCAAACAGGGTGGTAGAGGGAAAGGCAAGGAAGTTGCCAAACCCAAACCCACTCCTCCTGTTTTGAAGCCTAGTGGAGGAATAGCAAAGGAGGGCACTTGCTTCCATTGCGGTAAGACCGGACATTGGAAGAGAAATTGCCCAAAGTACCTGGAAGATAAGAATAATGGAGTAGAGACTTCAAATTCAGGTATTTTTGTTATTGAAATTAATTTATCTACTTCTGCATCATGGGTATTAGATACTGGATGCGGTTCTCACATTTGTACTAATGTGCAGGGACTAAAAAGGAGTAGAAATTTGGCAAAAGGTGAAGTTGACCTACGAGTTGGCAATGGAGCAAAGGTTGCTGCTTTAGCTGTAGGAACTTATGTTTTAACTTTACCTAGTGGTTTAATAATTCAGTTAGAGAACTGTTATTATGTACCTGCAATTAGCAGGAATATTATTTCCGTTTCTTGTTTGGACAAGTTTGGTTTTTCATTCATAATAAGGAACAATTGTTGCTCCATTTATTTGAATGATATATTCTATGCTACTGCAAAAATGAATAATGGACTATATGTCCTTGATCTTGAAATGCCAATTTATAACATTAATACTAAAAGGTTGAAACCTAATGAGTTGAATCCAACTTACCTTTGGCACTGTCGATTAGGCCACATAAATGAGAAACGCATTTCCAAACTCCATAAAGATGGACTCTTGGACTCTTTTGATTATGAATCATATGAGACATGCAGATCTTGTTTAATTGGAAAGATGACAAAGTCCCCATTCACAGGAAAAGGTGAAAGGGCTAATGATCTTTTGGCACTCATACATACTGATGTATGTGGACCACTGAACATACCAGCCAGAGGAGGTTTTCAGTACTTCATCACTTTTACTGATGACTTCAGTAGATACGGATATGTGTATTTAATGAAACACAAATCTGAGTCCTTTGAAAAGTTCAAGGAATTCAAGAATGAAGTACAAAACCAACTAGGTAAGAATATTAAAGTTCTTCGATCAGATCGAGGCGGTGAATATTTAAGCCTAGAATTTGATGACCATCTAAAAGAGTATGGGATTCTATCCCAACTTAGTCCTCCTGGAACACCACAATGGAATGGTGTATCTGAGAGAAGAAATCGAACCTTGTTAGACATGGTCCGATCCATGATGAGTCACGTCGATCTTCCAAACTCCTTTTGGGGACATGCATTATTAACAGCAGCTTACACACTTAACCGTGTTCCATCCAAAAAGGTTGATAAGACACCATATGAGATATGGAGTGGTAAGAAACCACATATGTCTTACATGAAGATTTGGGGTTGCGAGGTTTACGTCAAACGACAAATTTCAACCAAGCTTGAGCCCAAATCTGACAAATGCTTATTTGTGGGGTATCCTAAAGAAACAAGAGGATATTACTTCTACAATCCTTCTGAGGGCAAAGTGTTTGTCGCTCGAACTGGAGTCTTTCTGGAAAGGGATTTTATTTCCAAAGGAAACAGTGGGAGGAAAATAGAGCTTGAAGAAATTCAAGAATCACAAAACATTGAAACACCTATGGAGGAACTAGAGCGGGAAACACAAGTAGTTGTGGAAGAGCAACCTGCTCAAGAAGAACAAGACCAGCGTAGGTCAAGCAGGATACGTCACCAACCTAAGAGATATGGATATCTCATAAGTGATCAGGGTGATGTATTACTCATGGATCAAGATGAGCCTGTGACCTACAAAGAGGCCATAACTGGTCCTGAGTCTGAGAAGTGGCTAGAAGCCATGAAATCTGAAATGGATTCCATGTACACAAACCAGGTTTGGACCCTGGTAGAACCTCCTATAGGAGTTAACCCTATAGGATGCAAGTGGGTCTTCAAGAAGAAGACTGACATGGATGGTAAGGTACATACCTATAAAGCAAGACTGGTTGCAAAAGGCTATAAACAAATTCATGGGGTTGACTATGATGAAACCTTTTCACCAGTTGCAATGCTTAAATCTATTCGGATTTTACTTGCCATCGCTGCATATCATGATTATGAAATATGGCAGATGGATGTCAAAACTGCTTTCCTTAATGGGAATCTTCTTGAGGATGTGTACATGACACAACCTGAAGGATTTGACATACCACAAGATGCCCAAAAGATATGCAAGTTACAGCGATCAATCTATGGATTGAAGCAAGCTTCCAGAAGCTGGAATCTTCGTTTTGATGAAACCGTAAAACAATATGGATTCATCAAAAATGAAGATGAACCTTGTGTCTACAAGAAGGTTAGTGGGAGCATGATCGTGTTTCTGGTATTATATGTAGATGACATATTACTCATTGGAAACGATGTCCCTACCTTGCAACAAGTGAAAACTTGGTTAGGGAATTGTTTTTCTATGAAAGACCTAGGTGAAGCAGCCTATATATTAGGAATTAGGATCTATAGAGATAGATCACAAAAACTGCTTGGCCTAAGTCAGAGTACATACATAGATAAAGTGTTGAGACGCTTTAATATGCATGATTCCAAGAAAGGATTCATACCTATGCAACATGGTCTGTGTTTATCAAAAACACAATCCCCTTCAACTAAGGAAGAAAGGGATCGCATGAATAAGATTCCATATGCATCTGCAATAGGATCTATCATGTATGCCATGTTATGTACTCGACCAGATGTCTCGTATGCATTAAGTGCAACGAGTAGGTACCAATCTGATCCCGGTGATGCTCACTGGGTAGCTGTCAAGAATATCCTTAAGTACTTGAGAAGGACTAAGGATTCATTCTTGATATATGGAGGTCAGGAAGAGCTTGATGTAATTGGTTACACTGATGCTAGCTTCCAGACAGATAAGGATGATTTTAGATCACAATCTGGTTATGTGTTCTGTCTCAATGGTGGCGCTGTGAGCTGGAAAAGTTCAAAGCAAGAAACAGTTGCTGATTCTACAACTGAGGCCGAGTATATTGCTGCCTCAAATGCAGCAAAGGAAGCTGTTTGGATCAAGAAGTTCATTAGTGAACTTGGCATAGTCCCTAGCATTGTGGATCCCATTGGTTTATATTGTGATAACAATGGTGCTATCGCACAAGCTAAGGAGCCTAGATCTCACCAACGATCCAAACACATACTTAGGCGTTATCACCTCATTCGAGAGATAATCGATCGGGGAGATGTGAAGATATGCAGAGTACCTACACTTGACAATATCGCTGACCCATTAACAAAGCCTCTTGCGCAACAGAAGCATGATGGTCATACTAGATCTATGGGTATTAGGGGTATGCCTAATTGGCTCTAGTGCTAGTGGGAGATTGTTGGTGTAAGCCCTAGAGGCCAATACTTTTTGGTACTTGTATCAGATTATTCGTTTAATAATAAAAGGCATTTCTTTATTATGTTTGTCTTTCAGAATAATAAAGTCCCTAGAATAGTTAGTCTGTTTAATGAAATGTTAAGTGTGACTTAATCATGAGATCCCATTAAACATAAAGACATTATTCTTAAAATATCCGTAGTCAAGCTTTATTGCAAAGTGGGATAACATTAAAAGCATTGAGACTATTATGAAGATAGACTGATGATCACATCTCATGGATCATGGATAAAGAGTTATCAAGTCTTGACATAGGTATAAATATTAGGAGTAATATTTATACCGGATTGACCCGCTATGAGAATACTACATAGTATGTTATGCAAAGTGTCATAAGTTATTCTCATGGTGATAATGGTGTATTACCACCCTTCGACCTGAAACCACTATGGACCCTAGATGTAGAGTCGGGTGCTTTATTGCTGATCAAACATTATCCGTAACTGGATGATCATAAAGACAGTTTATGGGCACTCCACGAAGCATGCTGAGGGACATGAGTGTCCTAGATGGAATTTGCCAATCCTGCATAACAGGAGAAATGTCTAAGGGCCCAATATTGAACTGGACAAGGATGACACAGTGTATGCCTTGTGTTCAATATAGACATAGGGGCAAAAGGGTAATTGTACAAACATATATTATCACGAAAAAGGTTTTGTCAGATCACATGACATTTTCGTGACTTGGGTAGCAGTGATGTGTTGCTAGATACCGCTTACTGTTTATTATGTTAAATATATATAATTTAATATAATTACCAACGTTACGAAATCCTACAGGGTCACACACATAAGGACAGTTTGATGAGAGATAGAGAAATCAAAGGAACACCGTAAGGTACGGTGCACTTAAGTGAAAAATAGAAATTCGGATAATATAATAATAATTATTGTTATTTTATAATGGTTATAAAATAATAATAAAATAAATATATTTATTATAATAATAGTTATTATAATAATATATAATATTATTATGGATCATGTGAATTAGGGTTTTAGCCCGCAGCCCACAAGAGAGTCTATAAAAGGAACCCTTGTGATGAAGCTTTCACTTGATGCAATTTCGTTTTGATTCTCTTTTCTCACTCAAATAATTCCGTTCGTAAGCAGCTAGCACTGTGACCGGAAGCTGTTCGTGTGGACTGAGTAGAGGCGTTGCACTTCATCAACGCTTGTGATCGCTGCATCAAAGATCTGAATCGCCACAAAGAGGTAACGATTCTATCACTGACCATGCTCATTCGTGAGGATCACTAAAGGAAAATTTTTGTTTTCCGCTGCGTTTAGATCGCAATTTTCCTTCATGATGAGTTGGTCTAGGAATCATCCTTATAGCGTCTCAATGCATCAATCCATGATCACATGGCTCTTGGATTAGGTCTCAACCCTCTCCAAATCATCAGTTGACCTAGGGTTGACCCAGTCAAACCCTAATTCCACCACTCATGGCTGAATCTTCTGAATTCTGGTACAATGACCTCTCTAGGCTTCATGATAGCTTTCAAGACATCTCACAATCTTTCTCAAAGCTTCAAGTCCATCCTCATAGTCTCAGAATCATCTGAGGAGCTCCCACAACTCTCCAGTTATGAGACACACAACCTTGGTTTCAACCAATCTCTCTGAGGATCTCTTGAGTTCTCTGGAAAAGATATCAACCTTTGAACACTTGAACAACTTTCTTGGCTAGCTTCAAAGACTCATACAACTCTTGATGGGTAAATAAATGTTGGTCAAATTTTGGGGTGCAACAGCTGCCCCTATTCAAACGGCTTGAACCTGACTGGGTGAGGCGAACGCTCTCAGCCAATCAAGGTGCGAGACGGTTGAATACCGATAAACCCGGAAATTTTCCAACTGCACAAGCACACGGTACTCTGATAGGAACAAATCTTCGAAAACTGAAATAATAGTTGCATGGCAACTAGCTGGAGAATCACTGATCTGAACCTTGTCGTCAGTTATCCACATTAAATTCCTCTAACATTGTCATCAGACACCTGACCTTGCCGTCAGGTACTCATGAAAATAAAGCGTCTGACATCACCGTCGGACAATCAAAACACCCAACATCGCCGCTGGAAAACTAAATCACCTAACATCGCCGTCAGAAACAAACATCCAACATCACCGCTGGGGAACAACTCACCTGACATCGCCGCCAGAAACAAACGTCCAACATCGCCGCTGGAGAACTAAATCTCCTGACATCGCCGCCAGAAACGAACATCCAACATCACCGCTGGAGCAACAAAGAATCTGACATCGCCGTCAACCAAACATCCAACCTCGCCGTTGGGACATCAAAGAATCTGACATCGCTGCCAACCAACTATAACTCTGAGAAACACCCGACATCGCCGTCAAGTACTCAACATAATCTGACTTCACCGTCAACTCTCAACATCGTCTGACCTCGCCGTCAGGGTGAAGAAACTTCATTGGGGAATTGGTCACACGGTAACCGGTAATACATAATCGATCATGCCATCAGGCATCCAAAGAAACTGTCGGGCATCGGCCGGACTTCAACCCTCAGGTTGATCATGCCATCAGGCATTCCAAGACATCTGTCGGGCATCAGCCGGACTTCAACTATCAGGTTGGTCATGCCATCAGGCATTCCGCATCAGCTGAGAGAACTGCTTCATTAACACGGTCAGACTTCAATCATGGAGTCTTCAAGGGAGATTTCAACTTCGCCGTCAGAAACCTGCTGGGGATGACGCTTCGCCGCTGGGGATTCTGGAGAACTATCAAGTAACTCCGCTCCGGGGGTCCAGAATTCATTCTGGATGAATCAACTTTGCTGAGGACTTCAAGAATCATCTTGAACAAATAACTCCGTCGGGGACCTTCAAGAATCATCTTGAACTGATAAACAACCTGGAGATTTCAGGAATCATCCTGAGCGAACACTTTGTTGGGGATTTCAGGAATCATCTTGAACTGAAGACTGGGGACTCGAAGCATCAGCTTGAGCAACCAACTCTGGAGACTGCATTAGGTACTTAAGAATCATCTTAAGCAAACGACCCTGCTGAGGAATTCAAGAATCATCTTGAACCGAAGACTTCGCTGGGGATCCCAAGAATCATCTTGAGCAAGCGACTTTGTTGGGGAGAATTTCGGGAATCATCCTGAGCAATCAATTCTGCGGTGGAACACCTGCAAAACAAGAACGGTAACAACCTAGATCATGTTTATTATGCATATGCTTCGGCAATGGCGCAACGCCCCACACGGTGGAAATGCTATGCGTTTATGATAAATGCTATGCAATCATGCACAATGATGCGATCCCGTCAGCAAAATAAATGCCGAAGGAAGAATCCTCCTGTCAAGGAGAACGAACTACTCAGATAGAGGAATCATCCTGCTGAGGAGAACAAGGTTACGCCAATATCGATTGGACTCCGTAGGGGACACAACTTCAGTTGACTGCTGCGGGGGAAACAACTTCAATTGATTGCTGCAGGGGGACGAAGCTCTGCGAGAACCTGGACCTGCTGAGGGAAAGCGATGTCAATCGTGGGAATAAACTGTGTGGTCGTCTCGGCTACTTCTCTGGAGATAGGACTCTGTGGGGAAACAACTTCAGCTGTTCAATACTCCACTGGGGAAAACCAATCATGGCTTGAGCAGCTTCCAAGGATTCGGCTCTCTTGGGGATCTGCAAACTCGGCTGGGGAAGGAGAAATCATTCTGCTTCGCTGGAGAGAGTACGACTCTGCGGGGGAATCTCAATTCCGCTAGGGAAGAAGGAATCATCCGACTTCGGGGGAGAGTACGACTCTGGTGGGGAATTTCAATTCCGCTGGAGACTTCAGTCCGGCACCATCAGTTGCTGCATACTTCGGCGAACGAACATTTCTATGAAACCTGCACTTGTGACCCGGTGCTGGGGGATGAATTCATGCTTCGGCGCCTGACTCAGCTGGGGGGATGCCGCTCCTTCAGGATGCATCTTCTTGGGAGAGAATCATCTCTGCCTGGGGAGACATATCAATGCTCACGGTCTCGCGTTCAGACTCTGCAGGGAGAGGCTACTGAACTCTGCTGGAGAAGGAGGAATCATCCTGCTTCAGGGATGCGCACGGCGCACTGTCTGGAATATGCTATGCCTGTAACAACACAAACAAACAGACAAGATACCCTTCTCAAAGGGACCTATCGAGGTTATTATCTCGTGACAATATTCAAGTAATTAATTGTTTCAACAATCAGTGGCCTAAGCCCGTGAGTTTATGTATGTGCATTTTATCAAAAACATCGGCGTTCTCTTTCGCAAACAAAACAGATAAATGCTAAACAGACAAACAGAATTGCTGAATAGTATGCATTTTATTGATAACGAACCCCTGAATGGGTAAAAATGTTTTACAACAGATGCAAGCTCCTGGAATGAGGAAGCCGCGCAAAAATAAAACATAAATATACATCAGTATATACAAATGTCGGCAACGAGGCGTAGACGAACACCATGAGTTGATCCCTCTATGACCCACTCGACTTCGATACTTCTCCGACGCTTCAGCTTTGGAAGAGATTGATTCAGATAAACGGCCCTCAGGTCCTCCAAACCACTAAACAATGAAAGTCCACACGCGGAACGCAGTCATTTGGTTTTTCAAATCCCTAACTTTTGCGTGAACCGCCCCTTGCGGGTTTTCAGTTCACCGGGATACCCTTTTTTGCCGAAGCCGCCCAGTGTAGGTTTTCGACTTCGCGGGTTTACCTTTTTCAATTTATATCTCTAATTTTTTCCCGAACCTTTTTATTCTGTTTTTTGGTTCGCCGGGATGCCCCTTTTTTGCCTGGACTCTCTTTTTTTTGTCCAGCGGGTCGCTTTCAAGCAAAGTATTTTTTAACCGCGTCCGCGTTCACCGGGGATGCAAAATCTTCACCATCCATCGTGGATAACAACAAAGCTCCTCCCGAGAATACCTTGCTGACGACGTACGGACCTTCATAATTCGCAGTCCACTTGCCCCGGTGATCGGAGTGTGGAGGAAGAATCTTCTTCAGGACGAGATCACCCGTCTGAAAGCTTCTAGGACGCACCTTCTTATCATAAGCTTTCTTCATTCGACTTTGGTATAGACGACCAAACGCAATCGATGCTAACCGCTTCTCGTCCATCAGGCTGAGTTGGTTCAGTCGGTTCGTAATCCATTCTGCCTCGTCGAGTTTCACATCAACCAAAACTCGCAAAGAAGGGATCTCCACTTCTAACGGTAGGACAGCTTCCATACCGTATACTAAGGAGAAAGGAGTTGCCCCGATCGACGTACGTACCGTCGTACGATAACCGTGCAATGCAAATGGCTGCATCTCGTGCCAATCTTTGTAGGTCACAACCATCTTCTGAACAATCTTCTTTATGTTCTTGTTGGCCGCTTCAACGGCGCCATTCATCTTCGGCCGGTAAGGAGATGAGTTGTGGTGTTCAATCTTGAAACTCTGGCACAGCTCCTTCATCATCTTGTTATTCAGCTTCGAACCATTATCAGTAATGATCCGCTCGGGAATTCCGTAACGACAGATGATGTCCCTCTTTATGAATTTAGCCACCACCTGCTTGGTCACATTAGCATACGAGGCTACCTCCACCCACTTGGTGAAGTAGTCGATAGCTACTAGAATGAAGTGATGACCGTTAGATGCAGTGGGCTCGATCTTGCCTATCATGTCGATGCCCCACATGGAGAACGGCCACGGGGAGGACATGACATTTAACGGGCACGGCGGCACATGAACTTTATCAGCATAAATCTGGCATTTATGACATCTCTTTGTGAATTTAAAGCAATCCGATTCCATCGTCAGCCAGTAGTATCCTGCTCTCAGGATCTTCCTCGTCATGGCATGTCCGCCGGCGTGCGTACCAAATGTGCCTTCATGGACTTCTTCCATGAGCATACTCGCCTCTTTCTCATCTACACATCTGAGTAGCACGAGATCGTGGTTTCTTTTATACAACACTCCATCAGGATTGAGATAAAAATTTCCAGCTAGCCTCCTCAGAGTCTTCTTATCCTGGGTTGACGCACCCGCGGGATACTCCTTAGTCATAAGGAAGGTCTGGATATCATGGAACCATGGCTTGCCATAGGCGGCTTCCTCGATTGCAAAGACGAATGTCGGTCTATCAAGACGGGAAAGGATAATTCTTGGAGCCTCATTCCAAAAATTGACTTTATACATTGAAGCCAACGTGGCTAAGGCATCAGCCATCTAATTTTCCGCTCTAGGCACATGATGGAGCTCCACTCGATCAAAGAACAGAAGCAGCCTTCTGGCATAGTTCATGTACGGTACCAAATTCGATTGACGAGTCTCCCACTCCCCTTTAATTTGGTTGATCACAAGCGCTGAGTCACCATATACGTCTAGATTCTTGATTCTCAAATCAATTGCCTCTTCTAGACCCATGATGCATGCTTCATACTCCGCCTCATTATTGGTGACTGGAAACGTCAGTCTCGCAGTAAACGGGATGTGGGATCCGTGGGGAGTCGTGATGATAGCCCCGATGCCACTTCCATAGGAATTAACCGCCCCGTCGAATATCAATTTCCACTGGGATTTCCTATCTGGCCCCTCGTCGGGTAACGGCTCATCGCAATCCTTCGCTTTGAGAAACATAATATCCTCATCAGGGAAGTCAAATTTCATCGGCTGGTAATCCTTGATCAGCTGCTCGGCAAGGTAATCAGATAATACGCTTCCCTTGATGGCCTTCTAGGACACGTACTGAATATCATATTCCGTTAACACCATTTGCCATCTGGCAATCCTGCCTGAAAGAGCCTGCTTCTCGAAGACGTACTTGATCGGATCCATCTTCGAAATTAGCATAGTGGTGTGATTGAGCATGTACTGTTGTAGACGTTTGGCAGCCCAGGCTAGTGCACAACACGTCTTCTCCAGCATCGAGTATCGAGATTCACAGTCAGTGAACTTTTTACTCAAGTAATAGATGGCATGCTCCTTTCTGCCCGTCTCGTCGTGCTGACCGAGAACACACCCCATACTATTCTCAAGAACTGTCAAGTACATGATTAATGGCCGTCCAACCACTAGGGGTATCAAGATTGGAGGTTCTTGAAGATACTGCTTTATCTTGTCGAATGCCTTCTGGCAATCCTCATTCCAAGTAATTGCCTGATCTTTCTTTAAAAGCTTGAACATCGGTTCACAAGTGGCCGTGAGCTGAGAGATAAACCTTGCAATGTAGTTTATTCTGCCCAAGAAACCACGAACTTCTTTTTCTGTTTTCGGCGCTGGCATTTCTTGAATGGCTTTTATTTTCGCAGGATCGACCTCGATGCCTCGTTCACTCACGATAAACCCCAGTAATTTTCTGGACCGTACTCCAAAAGTACATTTGTTAGGATTCATCCTCAACCTGAATTTCCTAAGCCTCTCAAAAAGCTTCAATAAGTTGACCAGATGCTCTTCCTCCATTTGGGACTTCGCAATCATGTCATCAACATAGACCTCAATCTCATGATGAATCATGTCATGAAACAAAGTTACCATTGCTCGTTGGTAAGTGGCCCATGCGTTCTTCAGACCGAAGGGCATTACCTTATAGCAAAATGTTCCCCAGGGGGTGATAAACATCGTTTTCTCCACGTCCTCCGGCGCTATCTTCATCTGATTATAACCGGAGAAGCCATCCATGAGCGAAAACACGGAGAACTGGGCTGTGTTGTCGACCAACACATCGATATGAGGCAACGGGAAATCATCTTTAGGGCTCGCCCTATTCAAATCCCGATAATCGACGCACATGCGCACCTTACCGTCCTTCTTCGGTACAGGAACTATGTTGGCGACCCACGGAGGGTAAGTGGTGACCGCTAAGAAGCCAGCATCAAGCTGTTTCTGCACTTCTTCCTTGATCTTAACGGCCATATCTGGTCTCGTCCTCTTAAGCTTCTGCTTGACGGGAGGGCAATCTTCTCGTAGCGGCAAGTGGTGGACCACGATGTCCGTGTCAAGTACGGGCATATCTTAGTATGACCAAGCAAAGACGTCACTATACTCTCTTAGCATCTCGACCAACCTCTGCTTGACATCACTCTGCAGCGCAGCCCCTACCCTGACATTTCTGACGAGCTCTTCAGAACCCAGGTTCACGATTTCGATCTCCTCCTCATGAGGCAGAATCACCTTTTCCTCTTGTTTCAACAAGCGGGCCAACTCTTTAGAAAGGTCTTCGTCTTCATCAATCTCTTCTTCGGCTTGATAGATCGGGCAATCGAAGTCAAAGTGAGCCGTAGAAGGTTCAGAGTCGATGTCATCTGTTATGTGGATCCTGCAATAACAAGGGTTAAGTTTAAAACAAGAATATGCAGGTTAGCACAAACCCCATTGCCATTTTACTGTTTTTCAAAACAAATATAAAACAGGAATAACAGAGATCACAATATTTGAATACGAAGAAAACGCCTTTGATTTATTAACAAAATGCATGTACATAATCCAACAAGGCCTTGACAATAAAACCGCTATGCCCCGGGTAGGACATAGGGTTGTACAATGATTGGAAAAAGTAAATCATTACTCTTCACTTGTCATCTGGATGATATCCTTGATGGTCCAATTGTTGAGGCCCTCGCCCGGCTTGCTTGGATGAATCCAAGAGTCGAGATCACAATCGCTATCCCCGCTGTCTTCAGACGTTGCGTTGATGCTTTCGAAAATCACTCCGCCACTGGTAAACTGGATTGGCCCTTTACCTCGAGACGCACTGCTAGACGAAGAAGAAGAAGCTTCAGCTCCAGGAGAATACCCCAACCCAAACTTATCCTGCTTGTTGGGTATCTCCAAAATATGCCCCTAGCCTGGGGTAGATCCAGCTTGGACGACGGCCCGAGCTTCTTTGAATGAGGAGAGATTCATCTCTGGCTTTTTTGTGACTACAGGAGCTACCTCTTTCACTTTGACAGCCTCGAACGCTTGGCAAAGAGTTTCATGGATTTCGCCATCCATTTCAACATACTTAAAGGATGACAAATGGCTCACCATTATGTCCTCCTCGCCACACACGGTTACTATGCTTCCTTCGACAACATATTTGAGCTTTTGGTGCAACGTGAAGGTCACGGCACCAGCAGCATGGATCCATGGCCGGCCCAAGAGGCAACTGTAGGCAGGCGTGATGTCCATAATATAAAAGACCGCGTTGAACGTTTCCGGACCAACTTGAATTGGCAGGGTCACTTCCCCGAAAACGTGGCGTTTAGTCCCGTCGAATGCTTTCACCACCAGATCACTAGGTGTGCAGATCACTCCACGAGTATCCAGCTTCATTAAGGCCTTCTTCGGAAGCACATTAAGCGACGAACCCGTGTCCACCAACATGTGCGACATGATCGTGCCCCTACACTCTATCGAGATGTGCAGGGCGCTGTTGTGATTCCTCCCTTTTGGCGTCACCTCTAAGTCTGTGAATCCTAGCCCATTGCCAGCATTAACCTGGGCTACCACATCTTCTAGATGATTCACCGATATCTCTTGCGGTACGTAGGCAGCATTCAATACCTTTAGCAGCGCGTTGTGGTGCGTTTCAGAACACAACAACAGGTTGAGAATAGAAATTTTCGAAGGCGTCTGATGGAGATGGTCTACAATCTTGTAGTCGCTCTTTTTGATCAACCGCATAAACTCCTCGGCGTCTTTGACAAGCAAATCTTTCTCTACCCCACACGGGACCTCTTCGACGACTTTGCTTTTCCCTTTATCGGCCGCATCAACTCTGACCGCTTTATCTGCCACGACCTCTGGCGGTGCAAATACTCTTCCGCTACGAGTAATACCACTGATTCCTACAAGACTCTCCACAGTCGACCCATACGGTTCCAGCTCCAACCTTTGTCCGTTGCAATAGACTTCAGCCCCATAATGCCACGGAACGGCGTTAGTGCTCTCGAATGGTATCGGCCCAGCTTTGGTGATAGTGATTGTAGGCGGTCTGGGTGCAGAAATGGTTATTCGCTGGCGAGGGATGGTGATGGTGGCGACTTCATCGGCCTGCTTCAACACTACCTCTCCTGATACACTTTCAGCCCTCTGGCTAAACTGTAGAATCCCCTCAGTCATCAGACTTTGAATTCCTTCTACCAACTGCTCACATCCATCAGAATGTGTAGCACAGTCCATGCATAACTCTCCGCATCCTGGAAAGAACCCTCTCTTCAGCAACTTAGCTTTGACGAAGCTAAGCGGCGTCTTTAGGTCTCTGACATCAGTCAACAGATCTGCACTCTCTTCTTTGATAATGGCGTTTACTCCGCCTCCCCTATGATTCGGCATAGGATTCTTCGTAACATTGGGCACATTATCGGAGAAGTTAATGATCTTGGCATCTACCAGGTCCTGTACCTTATGCTTGAAGGCTTTGCAGTTCTCGATGGTATGGCCTGGTGCCCCTGAGTGGAAGTCGCAAGTGGCATTTGCATCGTACCCTGGTGGAGGTGCCCCTGTCAAGGGAGCCATCGTCCTCTTCTGAACCAACTGAAGCTGAAGCAAAGTCTGCAAGAGTTGCGCATACGACATGGGCGGTGCCTCGAAGTGACGGTTTGCCAAAGATGCTCGATTCTGGTACTTTCTATATCCCTGCTGATTCGGTTGCTGCTGCTGCTGCTGCTGCGGAGCTGCTGGGATATTTATACTGGCTATCTGCTGCTGAGGGATTTTGCCCTTCCTTCGAGCGTTGGTCACACCGCTCGTCTCTCCTTCTCGTCGTTTGCCAGCATAAGGTTTCTTTCCACCTCCTCCAGCTGAGGATGATTCACCTTGAATTTTCCCGATCTTGATTCCATTCTCGACGTGCTCGCCCATGATAATGAGAGCTGAGAACGTCCCATACATACCGCTGACTAACTTTTCATAGTAAACCCCTGGGAGGGTAGCAACGAACATCTGCACGAGCTCGGGTTCGACCATCGGCGGTTGAACCCGAGATGCCAACTCACGCCACCGCTGGGCGTACTCCTTAAATCCTTCATTATTCCTCTGCGATAGGTTCTGCAACTGGACCCGGTTCGGGGCCAAGTCGCTGTTGTACTGGTAATGGTGCACAAACGCTTCAGCGAGATCCTTCCATGTGCGCACGCTAGTGGGCTCCAAACCCATGTACCACTCGAGGGATGGCCCGGAAAGACTGTCTTGGAAGAAGTGCATCAGCAGCTTCTCATCTTCTGAATAGGCAGACATCTTCCTGTAGTACGATCTCAGGTGGACACGAGGGCAAGTGGTGCCCTTATATTTCTCAAAGTCAGGCACCCTGAACATAGGAGGTACCTTGAAATCAGCAATTAATCCCAGCTTGGACATATCAACGCCCAAAGTATTCTGATTCTCAATATCTCTCATTTTATCTTCAAGTGCTTTGAATCTGAGCCGCGCTTCAGCATTCAGCTCCGCTTTAGCACCCCTTTGAGAGAACACATCATCCTGATGATCCTCAAGCCATGGTTGAGGCACCAACAGATTCCCGACGCCTGCATTGCCGTTGCCCGTCCCGATATTGACATTAGCTCCCAGACTCCCATTACTGACGCCCGTCGTATTGAGTCCGATGTTGGCCATCACATTGCCATTAGCACTGCCGTTGCCCCCGGCCACGGGGATGTCATTCTACGGAGTATCAACTGGTGGAGGAGTAGGCACAGCCCCGCCATGGAGTATGCCGTTGCTATCAACCCTGGAGATCAAAGGATGAACCAAAGTCCTGAGCTGGTCCTGACCATTGGCGACTACTTGCATGAGTTCCATGAAGCGATCCATCCTCTCGCGGAGCTCCTGAACATCTGTTTGCACTTGATCCATGTTCCTGGTCTGATTAGCTCTAGTCGGATAACGGTGAATTAGTCTCTGATCAATCCTGGAACCACCAGAAACAGCCTGGGACACCCTGTAAACCTGAAAAACCTGTAAACACTAAAGGGTTAGGAAAAACAACAAAATGCTCGCCATGCATATGCTTCATGCAAATGCATGCATGTGTCTGTGTGTTTGGGAGATTTCCCCCGATCCTAGTGCCTGAGTGCCAGTGCTGATAATAATAAGAAGAAGAAGTCTGAGTCCAATCATGGAAACAACAATCTCATATATAAAGAAAGCCTATCAAGGCAGTACATAGCATCAGCGAGTACAAGATGAGTCAACAGCGTGACCTCAGCCAACAAGCCTGGTGATGGTCAGCATACAACAATGATCAAAACAAAAGGAATACAAATAGTCAAGTACGACCACGGGCGCGATACTCTTCTAACAACTCCTTCGTCTCTAGATGATCTGGCAGAGTGAGCAACCCCTCGACGAGTAATTCCCTCTGCACAATGGTATACTAAAGTCCCTCAACCGAGCTTTCCCATGCTCCTTCTCCGAAGCAATCTTCTAACTTCCGCTTTTTGGACTCAAACTTCAGCTTGCGCTCCTTCAGGTTAGCGAGAGCTTTGTTGAGCTGGCCTTCGGCGGCATATCTGCGGGCGGTTTCTTCATCAAACCTCTTTTCACCGTCCTTCACCTGGGCTTCCAGCTTGGAGATCTGCAGCATCAGCTTATCCTCTCGCTCCTTCCTGGTGTCCAGGGAAGCCTTCCAGTGCTGGTTGAACTTGGATATCCTCTGATATGCCTCGTCCAAGTGCTGCTTCTTCGTAGCCAGTACGTCATTGACAGCTTTGAAGTCTCGACCCATGCGTTCACGCTCGGCTATCTGCTTAGTCAGGTCTGTACCCAGCTGGTTCACCAACTCTGTTTGCCTTTTGAAAGAATGAACGGCTTTGTTCCTCTCGCTTCGGAGCTGAGCTAATTCCTTCTCCAGTTCTTCGTTTGCCCGCTTCAATTCATCCCGCTCAGCTAATACCTGGTTATGCTGATGAATGGGCACGGTAGTAGGCTCTTCGATCATTGGAGGGCTTTCTGGCTTGGCATGAGGAAACGGCATCCCTATAGCATTTACTCTGGCTCTGATCCAAGTCAAATACGGAGGGTAGGCTTGATTGTTGCTTTTTCCCAGCAAAGGCTTTCCTCGCTTACTGATACCATTCCACGCGCGTTGAAGCTTGGACAGCAGATCCCCCTCTGGAATACCAGTGAGGTACAGAGATTCCTGTACCTCTTCATCCTTCGGCGGAGTCCTCAAGGCATACGCGAACTGTCGAACCAGCAACGACGGATTGTAGTTTATACAGCCCTTCCTACCTATCAAAGGCACATTAGGAAACCCGTTGCAACTGAAGATCACCTCAGTACCCAACCTATCTCTGTCGAACCAGTCAATATCCTCTGCAGATAAACTCATCAGACGCTCAGGCCATTCAGCTGTGGCTGCAGTCAAGACAAAAGGACCCCTCTTGGGAAGATGACTATCAAGCCATTTATACAGCAAGGGTACGCAGCACGAGACATTCTTCCCCCTCCTGTTCTCGTTTTTGTAGTGAACCGAATGATAAATATCTCCTATCAAGGTAGGGACTGGATTCCCTGAAGCAAAGATATGAAATGCATCGAAGTCTACAAAATCGGGCATATTAGGGAACAGGATGATGCCATATATGCATAGAGCGAGGATGGCATTGAACGCAACCCAACATTTTTCCCTGGCACATTGTTGAGCTTTACCTACCAGAAACTGCAAGGAGAACCCATGAACCTTGTTCCAACTAGTCAATACTAACTCGGAGGCGTCCAGATGAAGTGAAGGAGCTAAACCAGCCAGATCAGGCTCAGCATCCATGTGAACAAAAGGCATCTGCCTCTTGATAGGCACACCTAGCAAATCAGCATATTCTTCCAGCGTAGGCGCGAGAACAAAGTCCTGAAAAGTGAACCATCTCAGCGGAGGGTCGTAAAACTGCAGCAAAGTGTGCAACCCATTCGACTCGAACACAGAAGGCTTATGAACCAAACTGAGCAACCTGCCGTAGGATTTCCTGAACTCATCCTTCATAGAATCATCTGCCAAAGCTATCAAACTAGTCAACTTAACCACATCAGGGGCAGGGAACTTGTAAGCCACGGTCTTCCTCAGAGAGCCCATAACAGTACAATAGGAGGCAAGAAATCCTGGATCGGGGAAAATGGTACCTACAACACAGACACACGTTAATGAAATGCAAATGAATATGCAGACTAATGCAAAATGCAATCATGCAATAGGAGGCCAAAGCAACTGCTGCTGTGGAGATTCTGTATCAACAACCACTGGTAAGAAGAAAACCCCGGTGTAGGACCATAAATCTGATCTGCCAAGAACCACCATCTGATAGGGCCATATACACAAGATCATAGTTCTGCTCTGTCAAGAATAAATGTCTGATAATAAGGACCTCGGATGTAGGATCAAGAAATATCTGCTGGTGAGGTTCTCAGACCCCAAATCAAAAATTTGCTCTATCAAGAACAAACATACAGCTGCTGATGAGATCTTCAGACCCCAAAAATATGCTATGTCAAGAACAAACAACATCGGCTGATGAGATCTTCAGACCCCAATCAAAAATCTGCTCTATCAAGAACAAACAACTGATGACCAAACTCTGCTCTATCAAGAACAGACACACATCTGATGATAAGATCCTCTGATCAAAAGCTGCCATATCAAGAACAGACAAATCTGCAACTGAGAAACCCTGGTACCAACAAAACTGATTCACTGTCAAGAAAACCAGGTGGTCTGAAGGTCAAAGTTTCCTGCAATAAACCCAACCCTGCTCACAGGTACGGACCTAAACTGACTCAAGTTCGGCATCCTATGTGTTCATCAGCGTCACAGACATTCAAGAGGGGTGATACGATACCCAGAAGGTGTGGCATCACCAGCTCATGAAGCGGCCTCACTCGGCTGAATCACAAATGATCGGTCCCCAGAGTCGACAATCCACCAAACCAGCAACAGTCTCAACCCAAAGGGTTGAAAGAGAAGCCAACCGGATGAACCTCGTCTGAGCGTGGATTTCATGAGACACTAGTGCCTGCAAAGCAAGCACGCGCCCACTAATTTCCACTCTAAGTCTATAGTGCACTCAAGCCTGGGTCTGGCTTCTCACTCATCAGAACTACCATCCCACAACAACATAGATAATCATATCAAACTGGAAATAAAATGTGGGAAATAAAGTGCGAGAAGTAAAATGCGATAAATAAACGCAACCCAACAAGTAAACATACAAGCGTTAGGATTGACTCTCGCAGGGAACCGCTGAATTCCCAAACTGACTCGCTTTCGGGACGTTGGATCCCTAGGAAACTATGAAAGTCCCCAGCAGAGTCGCCAGCTGTCGCTTGCGCGAAAATAAGGTGCCGGCAAAACAGAAGAGTCGCCACCTTTCGTTATTTATCCCTCAGGGCGGGAAAGGAAACAATCGGAAAAACCTAACGAAGAAGGGTAAGACAAGGTCGTTGCAACCGTTGTCTGGGTTCGGGAGTCGGTTACGCAAGGGGAAGGTATTAGCACCCCTCACGTCCGTCGTACTCGACGGGATCCTCGCTTGTTGTGTTTACTTGGACGGGTTGGTTTTATTCTATCTACCTATCAAGGCTGGCTTAAACAGAAAAGAAAAATGACTCGGCAAAGCGTCGCACTTTATGCCTACGTATTCTCATCAGAGAATGAGAAATCAGAGTCAACGTAGTTCGACCTACGACGGGTTATGGGGGAAGGTAGCTCGCCAAGACATCGTCATCTTGTGCCTACGTACTCTCAACAGGTATGAGAGATCAGAGCTCACGTAGTTCGGGAAACTACGGTTTATTTCCTGTCTTTTACGAAAGAAGTGTTTTTTATTGTGTTTGCGATTTCAATCGCACTAGAGACTATGACCTGAGAGTGAATGCGTCGCATGTCACCCAAAGGGTACCATACTAAACATCCAGACTGTGGAAAAGAAACTCTCCCACAATCCTTTCTCAGATAGCTTAAGGCTCGTAACGTACGAAAGAAATCATTCATGATTACTGTATCTTAAACTGTTTTGAGATGAGAAGAGAACAGGCCCAACTAGGAGGGAGACTATCAAGTCCTACTGTTGTCATGCCATGGATTCATCATATGGTTGAGGTTTGAACAGGGAACTCCTAGAAGTTGTCATGCATAGGTTTCAACCTAAAGTTCTATCATCAATTCCTTATCAAAGGAAATGAGAGTCCTAAGGGATCATGTCAATGATACACCAAAACAGACAAAGCATCAGCTTAACAGTAAAATGCATACAATGCAAGTGAGGGAGGAAATGTGTGTGGGGCTTCAGCCTCCACAAGCTCATCTCAACCTCAAGCCAGAATGAATAACAGTAATCATACTGAAAGATAAAACATGCTATCAAGCAAAAACAGTAAACTGCAATCATACAGATAAAATGAAATAAAATGCCATCAGACAAACAAACCACCTGGGCAAGGGAGCTGGGCTCTACCGAATACCCGCAAGCAAAGCCACACAGTAACAATACAAGCAGAGGGAGCAACTCAACCTCTAGTGCAATCATGCTCCTAGATTCTACTTATTCTAGATATGAACTTATTCTAATGCATCAAGCAAGTCAAACAAAACACAGCAATACAGAAAAGAAAAAGATGAGACCAACTCCTCTCTCAGCTTCAAGCTTCAGCTCTTCCAACAGCAACTCAGTCTTCAGACTTCAAATTACTCTTTGACAAATATCGATTTGCTCTTCCAGGTTTCAACCCTTCAACATAAGTTTCAACTTATCTTCTCTTTTAAGCTTCAGCTTCTTGATCAGCTCCACCTTCAGGCTTCACCTAATCTTAAGGGATCTTCAAGTATCAACTTGCTCTTGTTGCTCTTCAAGCTTCAGCTGGAATGGCAATGCTCAAGGATTCATCCTCTTCAACACTCTTCAATGAAGTCTTCATCATCAAGCTCAAGCTTAACATCCCTCAAGATAATCAAATCAGAGAAAATCACTTATTGGATAAGCTGGGGATATTGAACTGCTTATTGACCATCAAAGGTGACTTATAAGGGTTCAACATCAAAGGAATGGTTCCCTCAAAAGTTATACTTCCTAGGTACATCACTTATCCCTCCAAAGGAGAGAGGTGTATACCATGGAAGGACTTTGAATCATAGGGAGGAATGGAGGTGAAAGATACCATCCATGTTTAAGAAAGAAGTTAACTAGGTCTAAACTCTTCCTAATTCCTAACCCTAAAACAACAACAAAACAAAAAAGATCAAGCTCTCAAGCTCCTTAATCCATCTTCAAGTCTTCTACTATGCTCCTCAATGCTCCTTAGAACAAAACCAAGCTCTCCAAGCCCACAAAGCAAAGCAAACAAAAATACAAGCCCACAAGGGCAACACAAACAATCATCAACTACAAAAATCATCTAAAAATAGTATACTACTATATTAAATCCTAATATAATTTCTAAGGGATCCTACATACCTACCCTTAATACCCTTATATGTCCCAATACCTATCTTGACCTATAAACCCAAAACTCTAAGGTTATTGTGCACCTATGTTGAAGTTTGACCTAATTCTACACAACCTAATGTCATCTAATCAAAACTAACCTAAAATTCATCACAAAATTATGGAATAAATCCAGGGGGGAGCTAAAGATTATATCTAACTATCCTAAAAAGAATGGCCTAAAAATGTTAAGGGAGCTACCTAAACAAAATTCTACAAATTCATGCATCAACATAAAAGAAATAAAATGCAATAAAAGTAGAAAATATACAAAAAATACCAAAAATGCATGAAAGGAAAATATTTTTATTTGATAATTTTCTAGATATGAATATGAAATTGGAGAAAAAATCCCCATTAAAAAATATTTAATTTTCCAATTGATATGATTTTTCCAAGATTGAAATAAAATGGAAGAAAATAAAATGGAAATATGAAACTGGGGTGCAGGAAGTAACCAACTATAGTTCAATACACGCATGGGCCCAGACTGGGGGGTTCAGAAAGTAAAGCGCGCTGGGCCCAATTTAATCATAAAAATCAATTAATAAACATAAAGAAAAAGAAAAATCCATGGTGCGAATAGTAAGCAAATGCAGTGTAAAACTTGGATGGGCCTTGACTGGGGGTGTGCATAGTCATTGGATCCACTTAAGCCCAAGAAACCACCGTTTAATGAAACGGTGCATTTCGCTCGTTCTGAAATCCCTCCCAAAATGCAATTGAACACGGGTCGTTGGATTAGTGAGGAGTCAACTGGTCAAGCTAGCATCTGAGGGCTGGGAGGTTGTCTTCAACCTTCAGCTAGGGTTTGAAGCCACTCCACCATGGAAACAGAGCTTCACCTGCAAATTTCCCTCCATTCGTGCTCCCTTATTCCTTGCTCAAAATCAACAATACAAAGCACTAACATACTCCATTTTTCATGCTGAACACAATCATACTCTTAAAATCAACTGAAACTTCCTCTAACATGAAACACGATCCAAGATCCACAATGTGCTCAATCATCCATCTCAACAATTCTTGCAATTAACTATCTCAGATCACTCACCAACTCACCCTGATTGATTCTTGATGCCTAGTTCATTATATATCTCAATATGACACGAGTTATTGGTCATCAAAGAAATGGGGTCCATAGTTCAATCTTCACCAATTGATCCCTAACTCTCCAAAATCCATCTCTTATTGGTCTCTAACATTTCTACACTAACAAACTAACCTAATTATGCCTAAAATATGGTGTAGGGAAGAATTTGCAAACCTGGTTAATCTTGATGAACAGATGATGAAATCCACCAATTCAGACCTTGAAACTCTTCAGAAAGTTTCCCTAGATGCCAATCTTGCTACTGTTTGCAACAATTTTGATGGAGGAAGCCTCAATCTCAGAATTCGATTCTGACTTGCTACCTTGAAATTTCAATCACCAACTCTTCAATTCACCATGGATTTGATCTCAATTCAATCTGCACAGCTTCATTGTGATGTATGGAATGTGTTTGAATGGAAAGAATGAATGGAAATGAAGAAGAATGAAGAAATGGAACTTGACTTGCAATGGAAGATTCTTGATCTCACTCTCTCTTCTCTGCACCAATTCTCACCAACCTTGCATCTGACCAAGTTTTATATGTTATATAGAGTGGTTTAGAATCATCTAGAACCATCTAGGATCATCCAATGAGAAATTGAACTTTTCATGTCATGACATTTTGATTTCAATTCTCCTTATGTGCTATCTCATGCCATGGTCCTTGTACCCTTTGCAACTGACTTGAAATTCTCCCCATATGAGATTTAGGATGAGTTACAATGCATAACCAATGTGCTTATTGAGTTTTGTTGAGTTTTGCTTTGGTACCTTAAGATGCAAGTAAGCCATTTCCAAAGCAGCCCTATGATCTAAGCCCCAAATCAAAATTGTGGCTGAACCATTGTTCTTAGAATGTCCTTTGGAGTCAAAATTACCTATTATATGACATGGTTTGGATTTATAGCTTGTGATTTCCAATTTTCAATTTCACCTTAATTAACTTATGCCTCCATTTTAGGCCATTTTCATCACTTTTTGATACAAGCCTTTTCAACATCTCATGACCTCCCTACTAGCCTTAAAACATCATTCTAAGCAAGTTTGATGTTGAAGATATTTCCATTTGAAGCTTGGAAATAGGAGATATGGCCTTGTGCTTGAAATGACCTATAACCTCCAAATGACCAAAATGCCCTTGACTTGTCAAAGCCATATGTTGAGTTCTACAAATCCTATCAAGGACTTCTAGTACTCTCTAGAAATCTAATAAGATGCTCTACAACATTAATGTTGACCAAGAGTCCATAGGAATCATCCTACTAGGCAAAAAGTTGGATGCAAGTTGGGTGACTTTCAAGGACCCAGATTCACATACCTCAGATGACCTGTAATTTGTCAAAGTCATAACTTGAGCTCTACAAATCCTATCAAGGACTTCTAGTACTCAAATTAAAGCTAATAACAAGCTCTAAAACATTAATGTTATGGGGAAGATGAGATGACAATCACATCTTGAGCTAAACTTCCTTGGAGATAAGGATCAAACTAGGGGATTTTACACTGTCAATCCTTAGAAACCCTAGCTTGAAACTTCTCAAGCTCCTCAATAATGATGAGTTGGTCTAGGAATCATCCTTATAGCATCTCAATTCATCAATCCATGATCACATGGCTCTTGGATTAGGTCTCAACCCTCTCCAAATCATCAGTTGACCTAGGGTTGACCCAGTCAAACCCTAATTCCACCACTCATGGCTGAATCTTCTGAATTCTGGTACAATGACCTCTCTAGGCTTCATGATAGCTTTCAAGACATCTCACAAGCTTTCTCAAAGCTTCAAGTCCATCCTCATAGTCTCAGAATCATCTGAGGAGCTCCCACAACTCTCCAGTTATGAGACACACAACCTTGGTTTCAACCAATCTCTCTGAGGATCTCTTGAGTTCTCTGGCAAAGATATCAACCTTTGAACACTTGAACAACTTTCTTGGATAGCTTCAAAGACTCATAAAACTCTTGATGTGTAAATAAATGTTGGTCAAATTTTGGGGTGCAACAGACCCCATGTAGTATTCTTGATGGTTTAGAGACTTGCTTCATGGAGAAACAATCCAATGCAGTTAGGATAAGAAGCTTCAAAACAGTTTGTACAACAACAAATTCATCAATCAATCATGTTTCAATAAGAGCAAAAGTACACACTCAAAGTTTCAAATCAAATCAAAGATGCTCCAAACAGAAACTAAACCAACTTGGACACTTGAAGTGTCAAACGACATAAGTGTATCAAAGCAGCAAACATACACATTATTCAGACATCCTGCAAATGTCATAGACTACAAATGAATCTTGACATAAGTGTATCAAATGAATCCAAGCAACAAACGCATACCTAGACATAAGCAACCTGCATTTCCAACTGGCAGAAAAAACATTCAAATCCATTATCTACTTCACACGACAGTTACAAGTTTGTACAATCAATCACAAGTTAATTTCAATACATGATTTGATGGTTCTAGGAAATTCTAACCAGTGTACATCAAGTATGATCATGGTACCAAAAAGAGTGAGTATAGTTAGAGTTTACTTTACCTCTTGAAGACTTCGAATGCAATCAAGCTGCCTAGTTGAGAATGAATGCCTTGAATAGACGTTCCACCTTATCTAAAGCAAGTTTGGTGTAGAGACAAATTTTTTATACATGAAGCAACCAAGGGGATCCTTATGACAGATCTAGAAAATGGTGATGAAGTTATTTTTTGGTGTTTTAGACAGTTAATATACTTTAAACCAAAGGTGTTTGAAGTGTCATAAGAGTTGAAACAGGCCTGAACAGAGAGTTCTCTTGTCTTATGCAAGAAGTCAAAGTTTTACAGTGTGAATAGTTGACTTTTGGAGATATGAGGTTTTTGACTGGTTCAAGGGTTGGAACACCTGCCAAACATCATTTGTAGGCTGTGTGGATGGTTTGTCGTTAGTTTCAATGCTTGGAAGTGAATTTAGGGTGAAATCTGTTCAAGACATATTTTGAGGTTTTTGGATGACTTTGCTTCAATTACAAGAAAGGGCAAAGCAAGATTGAATGACTTATTTCTTCTGGTTTTTTGAGGATTTCTCTTGTCTGTTATGATGCATAGAGGGAAAATGGGATGAATCTTGGCTCAAGATTTTGTGCAGTTGATTTTGAGTGTTACCAATGCAATGAGCTGCACACACAACCTGTAAAGAAGTCATTGGAAGTGACTAAAAGAGTTTTGAGTGAGTAGAGACTATGCTGCAGCTGCTATGGCACAAGATTCTTCTCTTTCATGGTGTACTTTCTTGTACATTCCTTGAATTAAATAATGGCTTTAACCACAATATTGGTTTAAATCAAAGATTCTTCTGATTTTTACTCATCATACACTCTTAGACATCAGATCAAATGTTAAACCATGGTTGAAAATCAATTAGATAGTTGGCAATCTGGTTTATGTCAAGTTTGACATTGTGCATTTCAAGTGTTTGGACCCCAACTTCCCTCCTTCGAAACTCTTAGCTCACAAATTCTATGGAGGAGTTCTTGTACTTTTTGGAAATCCCTCACCATGCTCTATTGGGAATTTTCAAATTCCAAGTGAAACTAGGTCAAAAACACCCTTGAAGTTGGCTGAAAACATGACTTGAAAAGTGCTAAAACTATGAAATTTCACTAAGTGTTTTCTCCTCTTGCATTGATTTTGATCATAACTCCAAATCTATTCATTTTTTTCATATAGGTCACTTTTTCACTTTTTTGGAATTTGTCAATACCTTTCCAACAAGCTTTGAACCACTCCAATTGGATGTGTGGTTAAGAAGTTATGGTCTTGCTCCTTTCAAAACCCTAATTTCCCGACTTTTTAATTACTTCTCAATCCTTGATCCAATGGTCACAAAACTTCATGATTAGATATAATATATCATTAGGAACATGATTGCTTTCAATTTTGGGTCAAAACCTTCTTGTTCAAAGAATTGACTTTTCAGTTAGACGAACCGATCGATCGAAAACCTCTGAATCGACTGTCGGTGTTCTGGGTCTCTTGAGGTCTTGAAACTTTTGGAGTGGACTTCAATAAGTCATATAAGCCTCATGGAACACGATTCCATCATTGCAGTACTATTTAAATCAAAATCAAACCACAATTGACTTTTCCTGATTAGAAACCGTAATCGGGAGTCCTGGACTGCATTGCTCTTGATCTTTGGGTGACAACCTCAAACTGGATTCATACTTGATTTAATATAGTATTCTTGATGATGTGGAGAATTTTTTCATGGAGAATCAATCCAAGACATTGACTGATCAAACCATCGAAACCCTGATTCTTGACTGTATGGAACCCTAATTCATCTGCATCTTGACAAAGACAAACTTGAAATAGGTTAAGGTTAGATAAACAAATGATGACGCTTCTAGAGTGATGATGAAGATCTAAGGGTAAAAATTTGGGGTGCAACAGTCTCCTCATGTCTTGGATAAGCCATTTTTTTGTGTTCCTCTTGGCAACTTAATTCGTCGTTTTCCATGGTCTCGTGTTATGTTACTTCAACCATACTCATATCCATGTCGACGTCATTATTCAGATTCAGCCTGTGGAGTTCCGACTCAAGGCCTTCAGAAGCCTTATCCATCCTAATAAAACCATCTGCAGCTTCTTTGGTTACCAGCATCAGGCTGGAGCCTTTAGTGTCCCCCTTACTTGAATCACCAACAATCTTGTCGAGGCCTTCAGCAGCCTCATTCATGAGTGTTTTTGGGGTATCATGTTGTTTCCCTATAGTGACCTTTGCCAACACAGTTTCATTGGCGAAATCCTCAATGATTTCCACCATGTTAATCGAAAAATTAAAGCCATCAGCAACTTCGACCATATGTGCCTCTTTAGGCTCAGCATAGTGGGCATCCACCACCTGCAGTGGATTAGTGTTAATTTTCATCTAACTATTGCTTTTCTCTCCAAACTTCAATCTTCCATCTTGGATATCATTCTGCACCAAATCCCTGAAAAGAAAACATTGAGATGTTTTATGACCCAAAAAATTATGGTATTTACAAAGGTCAGTAATTATGGCTGGAGAATATAATCTACTATTGGTGATGTATAATTTGGCCTAGTGAAACCGGAGTTTACCCTGTTTCGAGCCATTATTCGTTCAACTATGGTTGCTAGGTTGTTATCAACGGCCATGTTGTTACGTCGGACTTGTTGTATGACATTGTCTGCATCTTGGTTTCGATTCGCCATAATTACTTCTGCGTATCTATCTACTGGAATTGGTACTTGGACCCTTTGTGGTTCGACCTTGAAAGACTCGAGTCTAGGGAGTTTGACCCTCCCTTGATTTTCTAGATTGGCCTCAGGTAGGTTCCCTAAGTCCTGTTGTGGAATGGTTTCCATAATAGTTGTGTTCCTGACAGTGGCTGGCACACCCATAAATTCTGCCAGTCGTACCAATTGCACTGCTAACTGTTGGTTAGTCTGAGTAGTATTTTGGATCAGAGGTTGAAATATTTCTCCCATAGTTTTGGGATAAGGTTTGTACCATTTGTAGGTTGCTCTCATCCATTTGCTGCCTAAAACAAGCTATCAAAATATTGGTTAGATTATGGCCCTGAGTAGAATACCCCACACCTATACTTTGATTGTTTTGATCAACATTTACCCCAGACCTTGATCCTTGTAATGGTGAAGCCATCACACTCTCTAAGAATACTGGGGAAGCATTCTAGAGGCCCTGTATTAGTGTTGTTGGCATTCCATATGGTAGTTTTCTTGGCAATGGTTGTGAAAACCCTGAAGGGAAAAAATGTCTAGACGTCAAAGTCCCTCCTACCGGAGTTTGGGGATTCGACGCTTGAGGCCCAACATACTCTAACAATGGTTGGTTGTAGGCCCTTATACTTGTCGACCCTGACCCTAGTACTAATGGCACTTGTTCAGGTCTAACAGGAGGCGCTATCTGCTCTCTTGTCGAAGGCACTGAGGGTGGAACTACATCATTCCTAGACACATCACGAGGATTGGTGTTACTAGGGTGGAGATTAGAGCAATCCCCTTGAAGGTTTGGGTTATTTGGCTGATTTACATCTGTTGCCATTTCCCTGGTGTAATTTTATCTTGGTCTTTCTTTGTTTGTAGCGGCTATGTTACCACTTCTTAATAACATGCAACGAAGTTTTATCAAAGACAATAATAACAACTGTATTTTTCGCAAATTTTACAAAAATTCGAAGAATTTCTTAGCACTGCCCCACTGGGTGTGCCAATTTGTTTCCCTTGAAAATTGGAAAACAACTGGTGATCTTCCAAATCTAACTTTGGTGACTCACAAGATCGATCAGATTGATCCTAGAACATGTGCTAAAACTAAACACTTCAACAGTGTTTTTGAAGAAAAGGTTAATGTAAAGGTAAGGTTCGATTGAAATGAAAGGACATGAATTTGTAGGAAACAAAGTAAAGAGCCTTTAAAACATTTAAACAAAGTAAAACAAAATGCAAGAAAATGTAAATTGAAAGGAAGTAAAGATAAACTCTTTAAGATTAAGCAAAAATAAAATAAGTTTCATTGAACGTAAAGATGGTGTGTTTACATGACGTACATTCTCCTAGAACTCGTTTCTCTACACTCGGATACTTTGAGTAATTTTGGGAGTAACTTGTACAATAGTAAATTACAACACCCTGAATTCTATTGCTAGAACCCTTATTTATAATAGTAAAGTTAACTTCCATTAACCTCCTAAAATGAACAGCCCATGACAAGTGTCACGTCGCATGTAGTCACTTGCTGGATGTGCGCCACTTGTCTCGTTTAGTCATAAGAAAGCATAAATACTCCCTCCTTTATTTGAATTTCAAAATACCATTAATACTTGGCCGGAAGCCTCGGCCGAAGGTGGCATCTTTAATATTTGGTAATATTTTCTAAGTCCCAAATACTTAAATAACTCAGCCTACTCAAAGGCCTCTCTACTCGAAGATTTTTCATACTTTTTCAAGAGTTTAATATTGCATCCAAACATTTTAATTTATTATGGGTGTCGAACTTGTGAGCTAACAACTGTATGCTTTGAACATTGTCATTCGTATTTGGTTTTCATTATTGTATTGACTATGCATGTTTCGAATTAGTTATGTCGTATTCGCTCATCATGAATCACTGACACATATTTTGTCCACTTCACACTCTTTATCAATTGTTGTTTAGCATGATTTGAGGGAGGATGACGAAAATGAAATACTCATAATTGCAAATTGTATGCTTTCAGATACTAAAGATATAAGGAGTTAGTCCCTAGTTAACCACTTCGAGCCTAGAAGTAGCAGTTTCCTTCAGATATTCAAACCTTTACACTCAACCTGGGCGGGGTAGCGTTCAGTTAATCTAACTATGCACTCGAATCAATAAAGCAAAATCCAAAAGACATGACAGTTGTTTTTCAAAGACCATGACTTGGCAGTCACAATCCAACAACAAAATATAAAAAAATCAAAAGCCTGCTAAGTCAAGCACCTCAAAGGGGACTTAGACAAAATCAAGGCAATCCTGATGGATCTGACAAGCAAAATCAGTCCATGCAAAAGTTAGGGATCAAAACAAAAATAAAAGAGGCCCTCGAAACCCTTGACCAAAAACAAAATAAGATTCAGTGACCACCATATCAAAGCAAATGGTCACTGACGTCGATCAAAAAGGTGCTGACATTTAAAACATACCTTGAAACATCAAGCTTACACTGTCAAGACAAATATGTGCAGAATTAACTGAACGTAGGACTAGAGATCATTACGAAGAAGGGATGGGTACAAATCATACTTTGAGATTAATATCCTTTGATTCATAAACCGTAAACCAGACCACGTTACCACCCTCGAAAGACCTAATTGAGGCGAGGTTTATTCTGAAAGCATACTATTGCAAGGTTGTGTAAATTGACTCCTCACATATATGCTAATCATCAACGTTGGTGTCATTTTCCTTGCTATATCTTTCGCACCTACCAAAATTAGCACAGTGTTTGGACTAACGGTCCATTCATCTCACACTTTCACAACATTTCAATAAATGACTCTTTTTCAAAACTTCCATGAACTTTGCATTAAGATTACCATTTGTGAATGTACAATTTTAACTGCGAGTCAGTGCTAGACATCTAAGAAACTTCAACAAGGGGCAACCAAGGAAGAACTGGAACTTCCAGTGGTCGACATGAAGCAAGGTTGCCTCAAAACCCACAAGTTGGGGCAAATCCTTCAACTGCTCGATCACGGACATGCCATCTCAAAGCATCAAAGCTCAACTTCTGTAGATCAGAACTAATTAATCAGGAGAAGACCATTACCATGTTCAAAATGGGGCAAGACCGGTCATCCGGACCACAAAGCATAATTGTGATCCTCTCTGAAGCAAGTTCACAATAAATCATCAAGTAATCAGACTGGGGCATCAAGAGCATCTTCGTCTGCTTCAATCATGGCGTCTTCAACAAACTGTGTGCAAAGGAAATCAATCTCGCCCACCACCCAAAGTCCAATCCTAATTGGTAACTATCAAAAGTCCACCATGCTGGCTCCTGCATATCCAATCACCCATCTCCAATCATACGCATTGTTGCGGTTAGAATATGATATCAAATTATTAATTAATTTGAATCGCATCTTTAGTTCACAACCGCTCTTTGATTTATCCGAAGGAAAAGGTCAAAAGAGGAAAACCTAATTTTGCATCGTAAAGACAATGCGGGGAGAGATCTAGGTAAGGGGTTGGTTAAGCTTAGGGAAGGTACTAGCACCCTAAACTTCTGTAGTACTCTACAGGAACCTTTTGTTTATTGTATGCTTTTTTTATTTTATTATATACTTTAAATATATATTGCTAAGGGATAGAGTGACCTAAAGACCTAAGGGTTAGTCCTAAATTTACTCGGCAAGACATCGCATCTTGTGCCTACATATTCTGACGGGAATGGAATCAGAGAAATTGTAGTTCCCCTCGAAAGGGGGGTTAGAAACGTCTTGACTGTGGTCAAGGTTTCATTGGGGAGTAAGCGTTCATAGGGAAGCGCCTACGTGGAGTCTTGAAACTCCTATTTCTACGTTGAAATTGTTAATTGAAATTAGGGTTAAATTAAATATTCCACGGCGGGAAACCCTAAAACAGAGTACGGCGACTCTTTGACCTAATGCTAGGGTAAAGGGTATTTTCGTCCACGGCGGGACACCTAGGCGATTAGGGTTTTGAAATGGTCAAACGTTAGGGTTATTGACTCGGCGGTCAAACGGCTAGACCTAATCCTTCAGAAGGAACATAACGCTAAATCATGCAAAACATGGCAAAATATTATATGGCAGAAATAAAGTGCGGAAAGTAAAGAAAGCGTCACGACGATCACTCGCGTAAATTACAAATCCCAAAAAAAATGCAAAATAAAATAAACCGCGACCATGGCCTCGCGTAAATTACATCCATGGAACAAATTACAAATATGATAATGAAATATTTAATTAATAATAATCGGAGACCGACTAAAACCTAGCGGAAAACAAATAGAGAACGTTAGTGAAAAAAAAAGTTAGGCGGAAATCAATGACAAATAATAAAGCAATTAATAATGAAAGAAAGAAAATGCAATTTGGAAATTTATTATTTTATTAATTTTGAAAAACTTTATTTTTAATTTCTGAAAAAAGAAATTTAATCTTAATTTTGAAACAATGGTTTCTAATAAAAATGTTTTAGTTTTAATTTTTTTAAAAAGGATTCAATTAAATTTTTTTAAAAAAAGAAGTTTTAGTTTTAATAAAAAAACAGTTTTAATTTTTTTTATTATAAGAACAGAGTTTTAAAACAAGGTTTAACTAGCAAATATTTTTTACTTAAACTAACCATTTATTATGACATAATTACAATTTAAAGAAAATCAGAATAATAATAATAATAATAATAATAATAATAATAATAATAATAATAATAATAATAATAATAATAATAATAATAATAATAATAATAATAATAATAATAATAATAAGAAAAAAAAAGGGAAAAATAAAAAATATAAAAAACTAAAAGGGGAAAAGTAGGCTTCACGCTGAAGCATATCAATCTTTAGGTTTTTAGAAACCCCATCTTCTTCTTCATCACGGTGGCGGCGTCGTTGCAGCTCCTTTGAGCTTTGCTCCATTATTGCATGGTCGGAAACAATTTCTCTCCTTCTTCTTCGGTTTGTTCCACCTGAAAACAACAGAAAAACTTTTTTATTGACAAAAAGAACTGCTCAGCTCGTTCGGGGTTCGAAGCGGTTCGCGTTGGTTTTGCGCCGTTTGGTGGATTTGCTGACGCTTTCCTCTTCTGATAAGTCGTGAGAACGGATTTGGGGTGCAACAGATGCCCCTATTTAAATAGCTTCACCGGATGATTTGAGCAGCGGAGACTCGAGAAATCGCGGTGAAAGGGATTTAAATACAGATAACCGGAAATTTGGCCCCTAGATGCAGTGATATGCAATGATATGGACAAAATAACACGAACTATAATGCTGAAAATGCCATGAATCTAATATGATGCGTATGATGGAATGATGAATGCAAGGATGCAGACGACACGACGTCATAGGGGACAGCGCAGCGAAGAATTGCACTGGGGAAGAAGACACACGGTGGTGACAAGGTAACATAGAATCCACACGGAGACAGGACCAGGTAAACGACAGACGCTAGAGTTTTCGGGACATTCCTTGAAGAGATCGAGCGGGATCTTCAGGACTCACCGGAAAACATATAGGGAGAGACAAACATCAGAACATTTCGGAAGAACGTCGAAAAGGAGACACGTCGTATCTGGAAGAACGTCAGATAGACATGACACGAAATAGTCGATGGGTGCCAAGTAAACTGGACTTTGTCCACAAGGTAAGACGCAGATAAAACACGACCTCGGGGAGAAAAATGCAAATGGGGATAAAACACCCATGATGCCAGGTAAATTGGACTTCGTCCACGAGGTAATATGCGGGTAAAACACGACCTCGGGAGAAGAAGCAAATGGGGATAAAACACCCATGATGCCAGGTAAATTGGACTTTGTCCACGAGGTAATACGCGGGTAAAACACGACCTCGGTAGAAAAAGCAAATGGGGATAAAACACCCATGATACCAGGTAAATTGGACTTCGTCCACGAGGTAAGACACGGGTAAAACACGACCTCGAGAGAAGAAGCAAATGGGGATAAAACACCCATGATGCCAGGTAGATTGGAATTCATCCACGAGGTAAGACGCGGGTAAAACACGACCTCGGAAGAAAAATCAAATGGGGATAAAACACCCATGATATGCACATGTGTATAAATCATGCTATGATAGATGATCAAATGACAATGCAGATGTCGACGACAAGGCTCGACTCTGTTGGTAAGATGACAAGATTGGAAGACTGATTCCTCAAGCCATACATCATTGTCATTCTGTTAAACTGTATCACGCTGATAGTTCCTGTAGGAAGGATGAAAATCTACTCGGGGATTCTTCAAATAAACTACCCTAGATTGGATGAACTGATAATTGTTTCTCGTAAAATGATTGTTTTACTGTACCCTCATAAGGCTTGCCCCTGTATGAGTCTTGATAAACCAAATCTGAGAAGATCTTGCCTTGAACAAATCTTGAACTGATTCTCAGACGAGATGTAAAAGGAACTTGCCCCTGATAAGATCACTTGATCAAGTTTCTTGATTGTTTGAAAATTCCTTAGAGGAAAGCCAGTTTGAAAACAAAGTATATTCATACAAACATGGTAATGCAAAGTTCATGCGACTTTTGAAGTCAAAGTTGTTTTTGAAAGATGAAAAATAAATGAGTCATCGGTTAGAACGCGGCGGTCCAGGACGCTCAAAGTTTAATATAGGTATACAGCCAAAATAAATGATTCACAAAGATCTTTAGGAGTCAGCTTACGCAACCTTGCTGTAGCATGCTTTCAAAATATCCTTGTTTCAATTAGGTCTTTTGAGGGTTGTAACGTGGCCTGGTTCATGGTTTATGAAACAAAGGATAAAGGCTCAAAATTTGTTTGTTCCCACCCAATCTATGTGATAATCTTCAGTCCTACGCTTAGTTAACTCATATTATGCATTCAGGTTCCTATAGGTTAGGAATTGCACTGATGGTAGTAATGATGGTTCGAAAGTCAAAGGGCTCTTGAGATGGCCGTCACTACTTTCCTATAACATTTGGTTGTTTTGACATTTAGGATTTTTAGGGTAAGGATTTAAAACTCCTCTCTGCATTATCCCTAAATTTTGCCTGAGCTGTTTCTTGTGAAGATTATAGTCAGCGGGATGCCCCAGTTTTGCCTAAGTCTCCTTTATAGGTTTTGACTTAGCGGACTTTTTTTTTTGAAAGAAAGTGACTGTCTGGCTTAATGATCACGGTGAACCATCATCGGCTTTTGACTTGGAAACATCTTCGACACTTACTTGCTGGGTACGAAGGAAAACTTGTGAATTCAACCTTTATATGAAAGGTGTATTGCAGGAAAGCACAACCGAGTTAACTGAGAACTACCCATCCCCAGGCTAAGATTGCGGGTTTTTTTGTAAAGAAAGAAACTCCAACTTCTAGGCTCGAAGGGGGTGACAAGGGGATAACTTCCTTATTTCTCCAGTGTTTGGGAGTTGAAACAATGCCTCGCATCATCAATAAGGATTCATTGAAAGCATACTGACAGCAGTTATGGGTATAACGTTTTCGTCATCCTCCCTCCAATCTTTGCACACCAAAAATTCGGACAAAAGTAAATATTTGAAAGATAAAGCATAGAGATGAAAATAATAGATAAAATAAATTAAATCAAAAGTTTCAATGCTCAGTTCATCAATATAAAAGTACAAACATAGTTCAAAAGCAAACAGCTAATAAAATAAGGAAAATACAAACAATGAGAAACAAAGGTCTATGATTAAAACAATACAAAGATAAACTGTCATGTCTAAAACAAATAAATAGCCTGCTGAGGTCAGCCCGAAGCTTCACTTCTGATGCCCTGGCAAAGGATTCTTCTGGATGTTCGGAGGATTGTCTGGAAAATCAAGTATCCCTGCTCTCATCAGCTCACACACTCTGGCTTTCAGTGCAAAACAATGCTCCAAGTCGTGGCCTAAGGCACCCTCATGAAAAGCGCACTGGAAATCAGCCCTAAATCCAGCTGGAGGAGGATTAGGAGGAGGTGGTAAAGCCCTTGTAGTGATCAGCCCTCGTTGAACCAGGTAAGGATAAAGTTCTGTGTAAGTCATAGGAATAGGATCAAATTGATTCCTATTTCGATATTGGTCTTGTCTAATAACTGGACGTTGAGGATTCTGAGCTGGCTGCGGAGAAACAACAGGTTGAGATCCCTGGCGAGGCTTTCTTGATTCAGTCATGACAACATTGGTCTGCTCGTCCTTCCTCTTATGGAAATTCCCATAGGATTTCTTTGCACCATTAGAAGATTCAACAGCTTTGGATACCTTCCCATTTTTCAAACCTTCTTCTAACCTTTGGCCAATAGTCACCAGATTTGTAAAGCTTGAAGAGACACTCCCAATCATTTTTTCCCAATAGAAAGGAGACAAAGTATCCATGAATATTTCTGTCAGTTCCTTCTCTGCTATAGGGGGTTCGACTTGGGAAGCTAACTCCCTCCAACGCTGAGCATACTCCTTGAACGACTCTTTTTCCTTCTGAGACATACTTTGAAGCTGACGACGATCGGGAGCCATATCCAAATTATATTTGTATTGCTTCATAAAAGCGTTGACGAGATCTTGGAAGCAGTGGACACTGTTATGCTCGAAGTTCATATACCATTTAAGAGAAGCACCACTCAAACTATCCTGAAAGCAATGGATGAGCAACTTCTGATTGTTGGTGTAAGCTGCCATCTTCCGGAAGTACATGACTAGATGGGCTCTTGGACATGAATGACCTTGATACTTCACGAACTCAGGAGTCTTGAACTTGGCAGGCAAAACAAGACCAGAAACTAGGCACATATTATCGGCATCAACATTGAAGAAATCAGTACCCTCGACAGCTTGGAGTCTCTTGTTTATGATCTAAAACTGTTCACGGGTGATCTCAGGCTCAACAAAATCTTCTTGAACATCGGCAACATTGTACTCATAGGGAGGATTCTCAATGGGAGCTTGGATAGTCTGATTAACCGTGTGGACCACAGGTTGGGCCTCGGTAAGGACAGGAGCTTGAAAAACCGGTCTGACAGCCTGACCAATCATAGCAGCAGATGCAACAGGTGGAGAGTAGTTAGGAGGTAAACCAAACTCAGGCCAACTAGAGGCCAGCACTGAAACAAGAGGTGGATCAACACTTGAAACTTCCTGAATGACAGTCCTCTGAGGTGGCTCTCCTATGGAAATCAACACTTGAAGCATCTCGGTAAGCCTGGTCATGCCTACTTTCAACTCATCAAACTCCATTCGGACCTCCGCATTATGTTCCTCTTGTTCTGACATTTGGCGTCTATAGTTAGCTCTAGTCTGATATCTGTGTCGAGGAATCAACTTGACGACTCAACGGAACACTGGAAGATAAAGACAACTGGACATGAGAAACTCGGGGAAAGATGCCATGCAAGACATGATGCTAATGCAATGCAATAGTTTCAAGAACTTCAACGGTCGATTGCAAACATTTCTTTTTTAGGAAAGTTGGAAACAGTTTTAAACTTTGAAATATAGGACTTTTGAATTCGCAAAGTACTGTTGAATTCCTTGAAACTAGGAATGATGTTTTATGAATGTCATGCACAAATACACACAAACAACAAAGTCCTAGGTGTGAGGAACAATGAATGGAGTTAAGGTCTACCCTTCCCAAAAGGTATGTACTATGGGGTAGTTGTACCTGCAGAATAAGGTTCTAAAGAGGTGCCCAAAGTCATCAGTCCATCTTTCGGATATTATAAATTTCCCAATTGACTCGGTGGTTAATAATATCCTCAAGAGAGCCTCTTTTGAGTGTAGTATCGTGTAGCAACTATCTTGGGATTACTCCCTCATAGTTCCCGCACCACGTCCTAGATAAGGCCAAAGTGGTGTTAAGGTACTACGACCCCCAGTATCACAGACTCCAATCGACAATAGTAAAAGCTTTCACGATTACTCGTTCAACCAAACCATTTTCGAAAGGGTCTCAACTGAGCGGTGATTCTCAAGTCAGCTTGGTCGGGATTCCACTCCCTATAAGCCTCGTCGAATATATCACCTTCCTATAATAATGTCACTCAAGTCCGGGTGTAGGACTTATCTCACAACAAAGATACCCCAAGCAAGGTACAATATATACAGATAATAAAATAAAATAGAAATATCATACAATAAACAAAATAGGGGCAACCCTTAAAAATTAGGAGCGTCCCCAATGAAGTCGCCATTTTCTGTTGCGGTTAGAATATGATATCAAATTATTAATTAATTTGAATCGCATCTTTAGTTCATAACCGCTCTTTGATTTATCCGAAGGAAAAGGTCAAAAGAGGAAAACCTAATTTTGCATCGTAAAGACAATGCGGGGAGAGATCTAGGTAAGGGGTTGGTTAAGCTTAGGGAAGGTACTAGCACCCTAAACTTTTGTAGTACTCTACAGGAACCTTTTGTTTATTATATGCTTTTTTTATTTTATTATCTACTTTAAATATATATTGCTAAGGGATAGAGTGACCTAAAGACCTAAGGGTTAGTCCTAAATTTACTCGGTAAGACATCGCATCTTGTGCCTACATATCCTGACGGGAATGGAATCAGAGTAATTGTAGTTCCCTTCGAAAGGGGGGTTAGAAACGTCTTGACTGTGGTCAAGGTTTCATTGGGGAGTAAGCGTTCATAGGGAAGTGCCTACGTGGAGTCTTGAAACTCCTATTTCTACGTTGAAATTGTTAATTGAAATTAGGGTTAAATTAAATATTCCACGGCGGGAAACCCTAAAACAGAGTACCGCGACTCTTTGACCTAATGCTAGGGTAAAGGGTATTTTCGTCCACGGCGGGACACCTAGGCGATTAGGGTTTTGAAATGGTCAAACGTTAGGGTTATTGACTCGGCGGTCAAACGGCTAGACCTAATCCTTCAGAAGGAACATAACGCTAAATCATGCAAAACATGGCAAAATATTATATGGCAGAAATAAAGTGCGGAAAGTAAAGAAAGCGTCGTGACGATCACTCGCGTAAATTACAAATCCCAAAAAAATGCAAAATAAAATAAACCGCGACCATGGCCTCGCGTAAATTACATCCATGGAACAAATTACAAATATGATAATGAAATATTTAATTAATAATAATCGGAGACCGACTAAAACCTAGCGGAAAACAAATAGAGAACGTTAGTGAAAAAAAAAGTTAGGCGGAAATCAATGACAAATAATAAAGCAATTAATAATGAAAGAAAGAAAATGCAATTTGGAAATTTATTATTTTATTAATTTTGAAAAACTTTATTTTTAATTTCTGAAAAAAGAAATTTAATCTTAATTTTGAAACAATGGTTTTTAATAAAAATGTTTTAGTTTTAATTTTTTTAAAAAGGATTCAATTTAAATTTTTTTTAAAAAAGAAGTTTTAGTTTTAGTAAAAAACAGTTTTAATTTTTTTTATTATAAGAACACAGTTTTAAAACAAGGTTTAACTAGCAAATATTTTTTACTTAAACTAACCATTTATTATGACATAATTACAATTTAAAGAAAATCAGAATAATAATAATAATAATAATAATAATAATAATAATAATAATAATAATAATAATAATAAGAAAAAAAAAAGGGAAAAATAAAAAATATTAAAAAATAAAAGGGGAAAAGTAGGCTTCACGCTGAAGCATATCAATCTTTAGGTTTTTAGAAACCCCATCTTCTTCTTCATCACGGTGGCGGCGTCGTTGCAGCTCCTTTGAGCTTTGCTCCATTCTTGCATGGCCGGAAACGATTTCTCTCCTTCTTCTTCGGTTTGTTCCACCTGAAAACAACAGAAAAACTTTTTTATTGACAAAAAGAACTGCTCACCTCGTTCGGGGTTCGAAGCGGTTCGCGTTGGTTTTGCGCCGTTTGGTTGATTTGCTGACGCTTTCCTCTTCTGATAAGTCGTGAGAACGGCCGCCGTTTTTTCCTTTCTTGTGCTCTCCCCTCACTTATGTTTATATAGGTAACCAAATTAGGGTTAACTCTAACCTAATGCCTATTTTAAAGCCCAATTCCTTACACCCGGTCTCTTGTCAAGTGTGCCATTTTATTCATTCAAAATAAAGTGGCACTAGAAATTATGTAAAGGTAGGACAAATTTGGGGTGCAACATGCATCATATGCATTGCATTCGATATCATAAGCATCATCTTATATCATATGCATACTCTAAACCTATCATACTTCCCATGCAGTTGCATCTACGCGCTTCAGCATTTGCAAGGGCATTTTATTCAAGACCGTGGACATTCCCGACGAAGTTGTTTCAACCTCGTGGTTGATGATATTTCAAAAGCAAGATTCAGCCCAGCCAGGGGCATTTTCTTCAAGACTGTGGGCTTTCCCCCATGAAGTTGTACCAACCTTTTGTTGGTCAATTCAGAGCCTCAAAGTTTGCATACGGCCCATTCAGGGGCATGTTATTCAAGACCATGGGCGTTCCCCACGAAGTTGTTCAACCTTTTGTTGAGCAAGACAAGATATCAAAGCAAAACTCAGCCCAGTCAGGGGAATTAGTTAAGTTCATGGGCGTTCCTCATGAAATCATTTCAATCTTTTATGGTCAAAGTTGTGATCTCCAAGAAAGTCAGTGGGCATTCCCTTATGAGTTGTGTTCTCAAGTTTTTGAAATCGAAGTTGGCGTCCTCAGCTCGACCAGTGATATCTCTCTGATTCAGTGGGCGTTCCCCGTTGATTTGTTTCAGATCAACTTCCCTCTTGGGCCTTCCCCTGTGGGCTGTCACCTTTCAACCTTTTGTTGACGAGGATTTCTTAGTGACTTCTTTGCTTCAACCTTTTGTTGATGTCTTAAATAAGCCTCACTCACCATATCTCCAGCAAACTTAACCTTTTGTCAATTGCCTTACTATCATCCTTTTGGTGTTGGCGGCCTTCAAATTTGGGAAGTTCCTATCATCCTTTTGGTGGTAGTAACTTACTTGTGTGCGTTTATCGCTCCATCATCCTTTTGGTGATGGGTATGTCATCCTTTTGGTGCCAAATTGTGTGAATGTCGTTCTATCATCCTTTTGGTGCCAAATTGTGTGAATGTCGTTCTATCATCCTTTTGGTGGTAGAAACTTCTTTGTGTGTAAGTTTTCACTATCATCCTTTTGGTGATGCGAATGTCATCCTTTTGGTGCCAGATTGTGCGAATGTTGTTCTATCATCCATTTGGTGGTAGAAACCTGTGTGTGTGTGTCGCTCTATCATTCTTTTGGTGACGGGTCTGTCATCCTTTTGGTGCCAGATTGTGCGAGTGTTCTCCATTATCCTTTTGGTAATGGATCTATACATCCTATTAGTGTCGGGGTGTGTGTGTGTCGCTCCATCATCCTTTTGGTGATGGGTTTGTCATTCTTTTGGTGCCAGCTTGTGAGAATGTAGACCCTAACATCCTTTTGGTGTCAGGGTTGTGTGTATGAGTTTGCTCTATCATCCTTTTGGTGATGGGCATGTCATCCTTTTGGTGCCAAATTATGCAAATTATCTCCATTGTCCTTTTGGTAATGTATCTCTACATCCTTTTGGTGTCGGGGTTATGTGTGTGTCACTCCATCATCCTTTTGGTGATGGGTCTGTCATCCTTTTGGTGCCAAATTGTGCGAGTGTTCTCTGCATCCTTTTGGTGTCAGGATTGTGCGTGTGAGTTTGCTCTATCATCATTTTGGTGATAGATCTGTCATTCTTTTGGTTCCATATTGTACGAGTGTTCTCTATCATCCTGTTGGTGATAGACCCCTGCATCCTTTTGGTGCCGGGATTGTGTGTGTGTGTGTCGCTCTATCATCCTTTTGGTGATAGGTCTGTCATCCTTTTGTTGCCAAATTGTGCGAGTGTTCTCTATCATCCTTTTGGTGATAGACCCCTGCATCCTTTTGGTGTTAGGATTGTGTGCGTGTCACCTTATTATCCTTTTGGTGATAGATCTGTTATCCTTTCGATGCCAGATTGTGTGAGTATTTTCTATCATCCTTTTGGTGATAGGTCTGTCATCCTTTTGGTGTTAGGTTGTCTATGTTATCATCTTTTCGGTGATAACGACCTTTGAAATTTATTCAGTGTCTACTCGAGGGTTGACATTGATTCATTATTTCACTTCCCAAGCATTTTCCTTATTTTCGGACAAATTCAGAGTCTTCTTCATATCTAATTGTCTTATAACTCGAAAGAATGAACGATGTAGCAATTCATCTTACTTAGTTTAAGCCAAATAGATAGGGTCATCTGTCATACCCCAAATTTGTCCTACCTGTATATAACTTTCATTTTGTACGATCCGTCCACTGACGATTATCCAAAAAATCTAAAAAAATATGTTGTTGCCTTCATTTTTCTTGCTGCCCAAATCCAAGTTGCTACAAGGATGCGTCGAGGTTCATTTGAGGTTTACCTAAGTCAGGGTGCATCAATTCAAGTGGTGTTTGTTTGAGGGTTGCATTTGGGGTTTGTGTGTCAATTTAGATCAGTTATGTGTGGACCAAGATATTAGGTTATGCTGAGTTTAGATATTTCATGATGGAGAGCCATGTGGAACTTGTGCTTTTTAGTTAGGGTTTATGTGTTGAGCTAGATCAAATAGGATGAATCAAGTTATCATATTATACCAAAAGCAGGAGCTTCGTGATTAAGAACCATCAGGGTTCAATCAAGGTTTTGTGCTTCAAAGTGAAGTTTTTTTTATTTGGTTCATTCACATTCGAATTGGCATTTGGCATAAATTGTGTAAGTTATGGATTGATTCAGATAAGTTCATAATGGTTTTAATGTTGGACGAATTCATGTTGATTCATAGTTCCAATCCATTCAAAGCTCAAAGACTAATTTGGTGGTGATTTCATTTTAATTTAGTTCAAGTCCAAGAAAGATTCCTAATCAGTTTTCAAGTCAAGGATCCATATTACGATGTTATTTCCAAATTCATTCATAAGCCCATGTATACCAAAAATGAAGCCCATTACCATTTTCTTTTTCTTCATTTCACAAAATTATTCAAAAAGACCATTGTCAATTTTTCTTTTACAAGACGATATCACCGCAAGATAAAATAAAACATACAAATCCCATGAATTAAAAAAAATTCTACAAAATAAAAGCCCAATTTTTACAAGCCCATAAAAAAGTGCTTTATTCCAAAAGTTTCATACAAAATTGGAAAGGTTGTAAATATTACATTCAAAAATCCAAAAGACCATTCCATTTTTACATTACAAAGGCCCATTTATGATTTATAGCAAGAGAAATAAAAAAGGGACACTTCATGAAGTCATTATGCCATATACTCCAATGCTACAAAACCTGTTGAGCCTAAAAGATCCTTGAGGCCTGTTGCGCATCCACCAACAATGTCCTCACCTCGCCTGAAAATTTCCATACAGATACAACATGATGTCCTGCAAACGTCATGAAAACAACGTGAAAATTCAAGACGCGAAAACAACCTCTAGCTTGTATAACCCCGCACAACGAATTTGCGCACACCATATACAACAATACACAGCAACCAAAAACTGTCATATGCAACCACTTTATACCTATATACAATGAAATCATCCCACAAATTCCCCACACAACATCAAAAAAAGGGGCATAACAAAAATGGTTCGTACGGCATCAAAAACGACAATCCCTTCAAAACGTCACATACGCAATCAAAACGGAAATATTTCATTTACAAATTACTCACCTTCTCAGCTATAAAAACCAACGTCTTCACTCTAAAAAAGGGGAGGATTCAGCCAGTCTCTTTCTCCAATCTTCTTAAACAATTCCTTCCCAAATAAAAACCAGAGAGAATGAGAAAAGGAGAGAGAAACAAATTGAGAGAGAAAAAGTGAGAAACCCCAAACAGTTCAGACCCAAATCAAACCAAAAATCCGGAAAGTGAGAAGAAGAGAGACAAAGCACAACACTCAAAAGTTGGACACAAATCGAGCATGAAACGAGAGGCGAAAGAGGCTATGTCAAGCGTAGTACGATGGAAAGTTTGAGAAGAGATTTGTAGTCTTCAAGTTATTTTCATTCTTGTTTTGGTGGTTTGCTCTGTTTTGGAACTTGATCATTTGGTGACCATCGACTGTTGATGAGGATGAAGGGTCGTTTTTTTTCTCTTCTTATTTTACTAAGGAAGTGAGTCGTTTCATCATCACCATCTTGTGGTACGCTTATCTCATCAAATCGGATCACGTTCATGTTTGGATCGGGCCATTTGAAGGTTGTTTGTTTTTTGATTTACAAGCTTAAATGGGCCGTACGACCCATGTTTTCTTTACCATTACCAATGCCCACCTTATGTACATATGCCCCTTTTGATTTTTGTCCAGTAGTGCTTTTTGTAGGTGATGGGTCATCGGCCCATATGATCCCTATTAGCACACCAATCCATTTTTGTGCACCCTCTCTTTCATTTTTTTTATGTTTTAAGTTTTATTTATTATATTCTATATTTTTTGTTGTTGTTTAAGTTTCTATCTTCAATACTTTTTTATTATTAGTTCTTAAGATTTGAATATCTTTTTATTATTATTTTATTTTGTCAATAAACATTCAAAAGTTGTGGATTGTTGATTCATCAATAAAACCCATGATTGAAATTACACCATTTCTTTTTAATTTATTTGGGCTCACCTCATTTCATATTAATGTCAATTTTATTTTCTTTCTTGGTCAATGAAGAAATCAAAAAATCATTATTAATCAATTTATTGATAAAAAGGTGATTAAGATGAGACCAGCACTTTTTTTCTCTTTTCATTTTCTTTTCCATCTTTTTCATTTCTATTTTATTTTAATTTTCGATCGATGAAGTCCTTGGATTCATAAAAGTTGATTTTTTAGGTTGTTAACCTTCATTATTTCAAGTCTGTAGAAAATGATCATTGGGATCATTTTTTATACTTTGGGATCGTGATAGGTTACCTTCGATAAATTAACACGACTTTGCAATTAAGACGAGATCATCCTCTTTCTTTTAGTCTGTGTGACACGATTACATTGGAAAATGATCCTCGATATCATTTCTATATCTTGTTTTTAGCACGAATATCAATTTGCACAACCTCCTATAGCTTGATCTTCGTCATAGATCGAGCTACGACAGTTTAGCGCTACATTTCGTCCCGATTCAATTCACAAATCAACTAAGGACTAAGTTTTACTTTTCGTCAACATATTCTTGTTTTAGTTTTTAGTCAATATACAATTGTTTTATTTTCAGTCCATATTATCTTGATTTTATTATCTTCTTCGTATACTCGTTAATATCATCTTGGTCATACTATTGTGAATATTATCTTGATTATATTTTTATATATCTTATCATATTATTCTCCTTGTTCATATGCATATCTTATTCATATTCGTCATATTATTCATATTGTCATATTGTTCATATTCATCTAGTTCATCTCTTACTCACATTCTTTTCAAAACACTTAACAAATATTGAAACAATAAAATCCTAAATTGTTGGATTGTTGGATTATTGGACTTTGTCAGAGACCCTAGTTTGGAATTTCATCCGAATTTAGCTCAAGGCTTAGTTTAGGACACTTCCCACACACACGGCTTCCTCTTGGGCTACCTGACAATGAACCATTTTATTTCATGCAATCCCATGTAACTTACGTGTACCCCTCTTCCATTCCGATGTATGCACTCGTATTTTGCTTTGATTGTGGTTTATCTTCTAGGAGCACCCTTAGGGACTAGCATAGACTAAACTATTTTCAAACTAATTCTTGATTTGTCATCCAGCCATTTTCAAACACCCCCCGTAAGTCAAGTGCTCGTTTGCATTCGCCATCAACCTATCGCACACACTTTGACATTTCATCGTGGTTTTGATATTGGGGGCACCCTCAGGGACTAGTATCGTTTCTCAAAACTTAACCCTTAATTAGTCGTCAAGCCGGTTCCATTTTTAAACAAACCCTCGAATCATCGTCGAGCCCTTCTCAAACCAACTTCCATTCCACCGCGGTTTTTCACGCAAGTATAAGTCAAACCCTTGATCCAACATCAAACCGATTTTCTCAATAAACTATCAAAAGAATTAATAAATATTTAACTCTATTGAAGGTGAAAAAGAGGGGGATTGAGTCTTTGATCTCCCTCCAGTAGTTTGGATGCGATTTATCTTACTCGTGTGTGAGCAATTTACGCCTCTAAAACATTTCCAACTCGACAACATTCACCTATCTTCCAACCGCTCATTACTCAAACACCATTCAAACACAACCTCTTTTCAAGATGAAAAAGAGAGTGAGTCAAGCCTTTCACTCATTCTCCCGATTACATGGGCCTGATGAGCCTTTCTTAGGCTTCGATTAATCGTCATTCGTACCTCACTTCAACCATTTCAACCCTTTCTTTTTGTGGTCGTCTCCACGAACTACAGATGCTCTGATTCTTCATTCACTCTTAAATATAAGATACGTAGGCAGAAGATTGCGATGATCTTGGCGAGCACACTTCTATCTTTCTCGTCTGAATGAGCTTACATAGGCACAAGGGCCCCAATCCTTGGTGAGCACCCTATCCTATAGCCACTCATTTCCCCTAGCATCTTTTTCCTTTTATCATACTATTTCGTATTTACAATTGAGAAGAAAATAACTAAGCTTAGATAATGTTCATCATAATTCGAACTAAGAGGTTCTTATTAAGTACAACGGACCTGAGGGGTGCTAATACCTTCCCCTTGCGTAACTGACTCCCGAACCCGGAACATTGATTACGACGTCTGTGTTCCTGTCCTTTCGTTTTTAAAAAGGTTTTCTCGATATTTTCCTTTCCCGTCTCTTCGGGATAAATAAAGTTAGGTGGCGACTCTTTCGAACCGTGTTTTAGAAGTATAACGAATCCTTCAGGGAGTATGCACAGTGGTGGAAGGAATTGGCCGCCCAAGTTCATCTGCCACTTCAAGAGAAAGAATTGGCCACAGAAAGTTCATAAAAAAAACATACATACACAAGAAAGAAGGCATACACACACCATTTCGCATCAGTATTTACACAAAAAAGAACTCCATACACATGAAGCAACGCGCTGGGTATTACACAGGACACACGAATTCCAACAGTCACAACACAATGGGAGGTGAAAGGAGGAATAACATCAACGATAACACGCTGCATTGAAAATTAAAATTGAAATACGTACCGTCAAAATCACCACCATTGTCGAAGCCGCCGCGTCGGAATTCTTTAGAGGTATGTTGATTCCATTGCTTAATTGTCGTAATTTTATTTAATTTGATGAAGATTGTTGGTCCTTCTTTTTGAGTGTCCAAGTCACAACGGCGCGAGAGAGGGAATAAGAGCACGAGAGAGGGGCAGTCAAAGGTGTTCAAAAGGGATGGTGGCCGTGCAAACGGAGAGAGGAAGCGAGTGACCCGCAGAGCTTCGGCGAGCTTTTCACGGCGAAAAGAGATTTCAGGATTGAGAGAAGTGCACGAGAGGGAGAAAACGATGGTGTCTTTTTGGTTGTTATGATTTTTTTTCTTTTCTACGTGGCTGTTGTATTGGGTCGGGCCGTTTGTGGCCCAGTTTTTTTTCTAGCTTGCATTGGGCTTCAAGGTTCAAGCCAACTTTTTTTTATTTTTTTATTTTATTATTATACTTTTAATCTATTTCCTAATTAATTGATTTTTCTTTTCAAGTATATTTATGAGTAATTTATGATAAAAATTGAGGACCTAGTATAAAAATGTTTAATTAATTAGCTTTTAATCTATTCCCTATTCGTTTTGTTACCTTTTCTTATGATCTGTCATGTTCTCTTAGATAATCTTGATTTAATGCAACCTTCGATTGACTTGGATCAAAATTGGACTCTAGGGCTCTCACCATTGCATGATAACTTCTAGAGTAGTCCCCCTTCAATTCCAACTATAGGGTCAACCTTTGCAATGACCGCGCATCTTATTGTCTGTCTTTAAACATTTATTGATGACCTTTTGAACCTTTATGATGATAACCTGCGTTTGAAGTCCAAGGGAAGAACCTGTATATGACTTTATAAGTTGTATACATTGCATTTTCATTTGCATCATTTCCCCCGCTTGACCCCTGACTTTTCAGGTTGATTAGCTTAGGTCACCCTTATATTCTCCACATAAGTTTCCCCTTAAGTTACAACTCTTAGACAACTTACAATTAAAACATTCCTATTCTACCGCAAGAGAATTAGACGTGATTCATCTATGTAGTCAAGATATAGTCCTTCTACCCTATAACATAGTTAAGAGAGATGTAGAATCTTTTCCGCTTGAGAGAGGTACGTGGTGTACTCGTCGATTAAATCCGAGTTAGAGCCCTTCTCTCAATGCGATGCAAAGACTATCTTCTATACATTTGTGGAGGTTAAGTAGAGTATTCTCCCTAAGATGGTGACTCGTCTCTTCTCTTATAATCAATCAACAAACCCTGTCCCCCCTGGAACTTTGACCATAGTCAATGGTTCCTCAAACCCTTTAAGGGAACTACGAATGCTCTGATTCCACTCCCATCAGGATACGTAGGCACAAGATGTGATTTCTTCGCGAGCATACTTAGAAATAAACCCCCTAGGTCTCTTATCCTTAGAAAACAACAATAACAAAATATAAAATAAGAGGTTCATGTAGAGTACTACAGATACTTAGGATGTTAGCACTTTCCCTTAGTATAACCAACCCTCGAACCTTAGATTCTCTAGCTTTGCATTGCATTGCATACTTTTGGGTAATTTAATCTTTTTCCCTTCCCTTGGACAAATTAAATACCAGTGATGAATAGTGATTTGTGATTCCAGTTAATCAATAGCTTGGTATCTAATTCTCACTGCGACGCTCGGTGCCCAAATTGACGACTTTAATATCCTCTTGATGAGGAAAAATGACCCTTTCCTCCTTCTTTAGAAGTCTGGCTAATTCCTCAGGAAGGTCACAGGCTTCGTCTGTCTCTTCTTCAGTTTGATAGATAGGATTATCAAAGTCATACTGAGTCATACAGAATCGATGGTATCTAAGATAAAATACCTACATGATTGATGTTTTATGTTCATTATGAAATGCAACAAACAAACACAAACACATTGCCATTTTTCTATTAAGAAATGCAAAAACAAAAAGGAAAAACAGGGATCAAAATATTTGAATGCAAAAAGACGTCCTTTATCTATGATGATGTTGAAAATAACAAAGGGGCGCTACAGAGTGAGTCTCTACCTATTGGGCAGAATGTAGAACTGGACATAATAAAAAACAAATGAAAATTACTCTTTGATGGTAACTTGAATGATTTCCTCGGTGGTCCAATTGCACAGCTTTTGGCCAGGAACACAAGGATGGATCCAAGAATCCATGTCGCAGTCGTTATCCCCTTCATCGTCCCTTATAGCATGAATTATGTCAAAGATGACTCCACCACTGGTGAATCTGACAGGTCCCTTGTATCTTGGAGGGTCTTAAGAAGAATTGGAGGGCTTGTACCCTAGACCGAATTTATCTTGTTTGACAGGAACATCAAGCACTTGGCCCCACCTCTAAGAAGTTCCAGACTCAACAATAGCACACGCTTCTTTGAAAGACGACATTGAAACCTCTGGACCTTTGACCTTGACAAGAGGCTTCTCCTGAATTTGTACAGCTTCAAAGGCTCGACATAGCATTTTGTGGATCTCCCCATCCACCTCTGCATACTTGAATGATGACAGTTGACTAATCATTATATCTTCTTCCCCACACACAGTAACATCCTTTCCTTCCATCATGTATTTCAATTTTTGATGCAAAGTTAACGTAACTGCTCCCGCAGCATGTATCCATGGCCGACCTATAACACTCTTAAATACCCCACAGAATATATATAAATAATCTGAGTAAATTATCATGCGTCTCAAATAAGGGTGTCACATATAATCCAAAACATCACACATATACTTGTCATGCTCAATAACACTCAAAATAAATTCATGCTTTTATATACTTTCACATAGCATGTAGCAACGAAATTACTTCAGTCATAAATTAACATAATGAAAGCCCCATGATCAACTCATTCATAATCATCACTTAGGCATAAAAGTCTATACTTCACATAATTGAAATAACAATAACAAAATAAAGTAGAGTACATAAAGTATCTCTCAAACATAAATTGAAACGATCCCAGTTTTACTTGATCAAAGCACGACTCGACCCAACATAAATAAAGAAACTAAATAAGTTACTCTAACGGCTACCTCACACTAGAAGCAACTCTACTCCTCGGTACCGGAGCAATGTCGTACAAAACATCATTCCAACAGAAGGGTGACAATTCACATAGTTATTGAAATTATAAGATTATATATAATTTAAGGTATACAAGCATAATCAGAATTACTCTCACACTTCAAAAGGTTCATCAATATATTATCATTCAAGTTACCATACTATTCATAAGTACATATTCACCAACCCACAATTTCACCAATTCATCAATTTCACATATTTCACATAATCTCATATTTCAACCATAATGCAATAACAATGCAACACAATGCAACTGGCCATTTGGTTCAGAAAGAACCCATTAATTCTCATTGATTGTCATTTGGAATTATAGATACATCACTTATACCACACTAGGAACGACGTCTCAATCATTCTACCCTATTGAGTCCACCGCTAGCAACGACATCTTAGTCATTCTACCCCAGTGTGTATGGCTATATCACTTATACCCCACTAGGAACAACATCTCAATCATTCTACCCTAATGAGTACGAGTCTTGTCCAAGTCTTATGCAATGCAAACCATGATAACTGAATCATGACAAACATAAGCATATGCACGTAATTCAACACAATGAATTACTTACCACATACATTAATATTCATTTATACAATGTTTTCACGCTACAAAGGTCATCATCAATAATCACATTTTCATAATCATAACATTCTCACTTAAAATCAAAATAAGAGTTATTGTCAACCTTCTCAAAAGCTCTTGCAAACTTTCTTCACACTTTGCATCCAACACAAAAGCTTGAACCTTCCTAGTCCACTGCGTCAAAGGCGAAGATAACTTGGAAAATCCTCCAATAAATTTTCGATTATAACCTGGCAAAACAAGAAAACTTCTAATCTCAAAAATTGATTTCGGAGCTTCCCACTGGGATAGAACTTCAACCTTCGACATATCAACTGCAATACCTCTACTCGAAATCACATGGCCAAGGAAACTCACTTCTTTCAACCAAATCTCACACTTAGAAAGTTTACCATACAACTGTTTCTCTTTCAACACATATAACACAATCCTCAGATGCTCAGCATGATCCTCTTCACTCTTTGAATAGATCAAAATATCATCAATGAACACAATCATAAACTTGTCCAAATACGGATGGAAAATCCTGTTTGTGTACTCCATAAATACACCTAGCGCATTAATCACACCAAATGGCATCACGAAATACTCATAATATCCATACCTCGTTCTAAAAGCAGTCTTTTGAATATCTTCATCCTTCACACGAATCTGATGATACCAAGATCTCAAATCTATCTTACTGAACACACTTATAACAACCAAGTGATCCATCAAATCATCAATCCTCGAAAATGGATACTTATTCTTGATAGTCACCTTGTTCAAGTGTCTGTAATCCACACAAAGTCTCATAGAACCTTCTTTCTTCTTGACCAACAAAATTTGTGCATCCCATGGTGACACACTCGAATGACTGAATCTCTTCTCAAGCAGATATTCAAGTTAACTCTTCAACCATTTCAATTCCGATGCAGACATATGATATAAAGCCATCGATACCGAACTAGTTCCAGGAACTAGGTCGATCATAAACTCCACCTCGCATTCCGGTGGTAAATCACTTATCTCATTAGGAAAAACTTCTGGAAAATCACAAAAAATTAGGAAAACCCCAACTGCCCACTTTCACTAACACTTAAAGTTTCCATCAATATAAACATCTCAGCACCATCCTACACCTACTCAACAAAACAATTTGTAAGCACTTGGCTTAACTCCAAACAATTCGTTGCACACACCATCTAAGCTCACAACACACGTCTATTCCATCCAACAGGATCCCGTCTACTATGAACAAGAGATTAAGGGTGATCAGTTCCTCAATTTGTCAATAGACAATCGACAATCATGATGGGGCATAAACCATCTTTACCGAACTATAATAGCATTTAACGACACACTGAGCCATCACTCCACACTTGAATCATCTTGGAGAAGCACAAGCTTCTCCCCCACTTGTTTTAATCCCACTCCTGCAGACAAGGGTTAGAAAAAGAAACGTCTACGAGCAGTATTTTCACACACATGTCGCATACTAGAGAGCAAACAACACTAGACAACCTGGCCGGATGGACCGACTTGCTCTAATACCACTAATGTAACACCCTTCAAAACCCGGTGGAATATATATAAATAATTAGAGTAAATTATCATGCATCTCAAATAAGGGTGTCACATATAATCCAAAACATCACACATATACTTGTCATGCTCAATAACACTCAAAATAAATTCATGCTTTTCATATACTTTCACATAGCATGTAGCAACGAAATTACTTCAGTCATAAATTAACATAATGAAAGCCCCATGATCAACTCATTCATAATCATCACTTAGGCATAAAATTCTATACTTCACATAATTGAAATAACAATAACAAAATAAAGTAGAGTACATAAAGTATCTCAAACATAAATCAAAACGATCATAGTGTTACATGATCAGAGCACGACTCGACCCAACATAAATAAAGAAACTAAATCAGCTATTCCAACGACTACCTCGCACTAAAAGCAACTCTACTCCTCATTACCTGAGCAGTTCGTACAAAACATCATTCCAACAGAAGGATGAGAATTCACATAATTATTGAAATTATAAGATGATATATAATTCTCACACTTCAAAAGTTTCATCAATATATTATAACTCAAGTTACCATACTATTCATAAGTACATACTCACAAATCCACAATTTCACCAATTCATCAATTTCACATATTTCACATAATCTCATATTTCAACCATAATGCAATAACAATGCAATAACAATGCAACACAATGCAACTGGCCATTTGGTTCATATAGAACCCATCAATTCTCATTAATTCTCATTCGGAATTATGGATACATCGCTTATACCCCACTAGGAATGACATCTCATTCATTCTACCCCAGGGAGTACCCCACTAGGAACGATGTCTTAGTCATTCTACCCCAGTGCGTACAACTATATCACTTATACCCCTCTAGGAACGACATCTCAATTATTCTACCCTAGTGAGTACGAGTCTTTTCCAAGTCTTATGCAATGCAAACCATGATAACTGACTCATGACAAACATAAGCATACACACGTAATCCAACATAATGAATTACTTACCAGATATATTGATATTCATTTATAAAATGTTTTCACGCTACAAAGGTTGTAACACCCCCTTTCTATACCCCAAATAAATTAGATAAATCAATTAGGCACATAAAAATTTTATTTCATCAGAGTGTAATTAAAACATGGTATAAAAGAGGCGCATCACATTATCATGAAATTAAACACATACGATACCTGCTCAAAATAGATATGCAACAATGGGTAACCCACATCTCAATATTTAGAATAAAAGCGGAAACATCCAAATATTGAATCAATCACATTCATAAAGGTATATACAACCATCAGTTAATTCATGCTTTACAACATATCCACAGCAGATACATACACATATGTATCACAAAAGAATCAAAACAAATGTAACTCCAAAAGAGTCAAAGGCTTCCTAACTACCCAGATGTTACATATCAGAGCCATTGACCAAAAAGAATGAAGACATCGCTTCACAAAAAGAACCTCCAGCTTCCTACTCTGCAATGCCTCATAGAGCATTATAAAACAGCAGAAGGGTGAGAAACAACATCATAACAGTTAATGCATAAAATTGTATATATACATATATTCATAATTATACAAGTCATACTCAAACATGTTCTCACCACATTAAGCATATACAATTAATCATGCCTCTACACATGCTCATAAACATTCACTATATGTTCCTCCAAACAATCATATATAACATACACAATGATATTCATTCAACAAGTGCATCATACACAGATGACTCATGCAACTCATAGAGACCGACACACGACTCTATGCAGATGCAAATGCGGTACCGACTCATTCAACAAATTCCCTAAGGAATCGAGTATTCAGCAGATCCTCCACGGGATCAAGTACTCAGCAGATTCTCCACGGAATCAAATATTCATCAGATTCTCCACGGAATCGAATATTCAGCAGATCCTCCACGGGATCAAGTACTCAGCAGATTCTCCACGGAATCAAATACTCTAGCCAATCCTCCACGGGATTACATGTTATGACCGATTCTCCGAGGAATCACACAATGCAACCGATTCTCCAAGGAATCAAATATAACCATCGTATCATACGAGGTTCTACAAATCCTCCGAGGGATCAATCGACACAAAAATGCATACTATGCTCACAAACATACTCATTGCATTTATCACATACATCGCATATATCTATCATGCATTCACATTATGCACCATTCCACACATGGTTTACACACATATCAGCCTATCAATGCATTTCTATTCAATTCAAGCAAAATACACAAGATTATCAAATATTCAAGATTCACCATTTACTCTACAATCTATGATTCACGCCTTTCGGCCACCCACAACACGACAGGTCAAAATAGTTCACACATCGATCATTCATATAGGCATTAATCATAATTGAATCAACCAAACATCATGCTATAAACAAACAGCAAAAACAAATATCACTGCCAGGTTCGCCAACCTTCGCCTGGCGAAGCCACGCAGCGAATGCTCGCTGGCCTTCGCCTGGCGAACTCCCCAGCGAAGTCCACTGGGAGTAATTCTGGAATTACTCGCTGAGGCTCGCTACCTACTTGCCTGGCGAACCTTCGCCAACTAACCTCGCCTGGCGAACTTGCCAGCGAATACAGGATATTAGCTTCTGACTTGCTTCGCTACAGCTCGCTGGGCTTCGCCTGGCGAAGCTTCGCTGCCATTCGCCTGGCGAACTTGCGAAGACAGAACTTCCATGGCTGTCTCAAAGCCCAAACTCCACACAACCAACCGATTAAATCCAAACCGGTCACAGTAGCACAACCCGACCATCACCCGACTAAACTACATCGTCTAATACGATTTCTAACCGATTAAAACCTCATTCTACTCACAAAACCAACTTCTAACCTAAGTGGAAAAGGAGTAGAAACTCTACAAAATCCGCACACATACACATACAATCATACACATTAAAGAGATGATGGAGTTTCACACCCTTACCGATCGATTGCAAGCTTTGGTGATGATCCCTTGATGATTCTAGGTTTTCCTCTCCACTTTCTCTTCTCTTTCTCTTCTCCTCTTTTCTTTCTCTTGTTTTTCTTCTTATGTTACTATCTTTCTTTCTTTTTCCTCTCTTATTCTATTTCTATCCCTATTTCTTTCCTCTCAAATTCTTTCCAACACTTACCAATCAATTCTCACACTAAAGTGCTAAATGTCTAAAATGCCCTTTTTACTCTAATTCCCCGAAAACTCTCCGAATCGGTAAAAATAGATAAAATAAGCAAACACCACATAACAATATATAATTTCTCAATTTAAACAAACATCAATTAAATAAATTAAAAGACTCAACAATTAATGGGAATTCAGAATCGGGGCGTTACAAAGGTCATTATCAATAATCACATTTTTATAATCATAACATTCTTACTTCAAACATTACCAACACACTTAGTAAATAATCCACAAAGTATCAACACAATTCAATCTCAATACACACAACACATATTACCGATTAATCATAGAATAATTAATTCATCACCAATAATTAAATTCACTATTCAAATGGTATAAAACACGTTTTACAATATAATCACAACTTTATTATCATTACAACAAGAAATAACTATCATGCATTTCATGTTCTCACACACTAAATTATACTTATACAAGCACAGGCACAAGTATTCGAGAAATTATCCACAAATAATTTCACAACCGGCACCAAATAGTGCAACAATTTATTAATAGAACATAAACAGTTGACTTCCCAAATATATTATATATAAAAATATTGGGCAACCAAATATCTTATCTATATTATGTTATAACCCTCCTCATTAGCTTTCCAACACTTTGAATGGGGACCAAAACGGACTTACGAATCAAAAGTTACGTCTAAAACGATTTCGACCAAAAACATGAACAATAGTGACGGACAACATGCCGAATTTTTTGCATTTTTTTTACCATTAGAGACCTTCCAGACCTCCGATTTTGATTCTGTAAAAACCCAATCTCTCAGAAAATTATAACTCATCCAATATTGTAATTATCTCAAGTTAATTTACAATTTTAACACAAATAAACCATCTAATTATTATTCTAAGATAATGCCTAAAACCTTTGAAATTGATGGATATAGTTCAATGCTCAAAAAAAGAAAAAGAATACACACATATAGTGCACACAAATTCATCATATAATAATCAGATAACAACCACCATGAAAATTAGGGATTTTTATCCTAAATATGCTACTACCCATCATACACTATCATACAATCTCATAATCATGTAAAGACCCACCCTTACCTTGGTTTCTTGATGAACTCTTAAGTTTTCTCCTTAGGTTTTCTTCTCCTCTTTTCCCCTTTTTCTTTTCTCTATGTTAACTTATTTTCCTCTTTTTCTCTTTAACCCTATATTTCTCCTTATATATAAAACACTTATAACAACTAATTCTAGTAACTAATGGAGTTACTAATCATACCCCCACCTTTACTCTTCACATTCTCATCCAATAGGCCCAATTACTTCTACCATTTCCACAAATTATTTTACCAAATAAAATAAATCAATTAAATCAAATAATTCAATTAAATCAAATAATTCAAATAAATCCAATAAATTAAATAATTCAAATAAATCAAATATTCATAAAATCACTCAATTAATTAATAAAAATAAATAATTACTAAAAATTAGGGTGTTACACGGCCAAGCAGGAAGCTATACACTGGTTGGATATCCATTATATAGAACGTTGCATCAAAAACTTCATGTCCTACCTGAATTGGCATTGTAATCTCTCCAAACACATACCTTTTTGAGCCATCAAATGCCCTCGCCACCAGATCATTTGGTGTACATATCAACCCTTGGGTATCCAACTTCATTAACGCCTTCTTTGGCAGCATGTTGAGTGATGATCATGTGTCAACCAGAACATTAGATAATAACGATCCTCTACACTCCATGGAAATATGCAAAGCATGGTTGTGATTTCTCCTAGCAGGAGTTAAATCTAGGTCAATAAATCCTAAACCATTGCCAGCATTAACATGTGCTACTACCCCTTTCAATTGATTGACTGAAATTTCTTGTGGTACGTAAGTAGAATTCAGAATCCTCAACAATGCATTACGGTGTACCTCTGAACATAACAACAAAGACAAAATGGAAATCTTGGATGGAGTTTGATTCAAATGATCCACAACCTTGTAGTCACTTTTATGAATTAGCCTCATAAACTCCTCAAAATCTTTAGAAAAATAATCACTACCAGCCTGTTGTTGCACATCATCTTCAACCACTGCTTTCCTTTTTCCCTTATCAGTCTTGTCAATATTAACTTCAGGCGGAGAAAATACCCTTCCACTACGAGTGATCCCTCCTGCACCAACTGTGTTGTCAATAGTAGCACCCTCATACGACGAACTAGACAACTCTTGCTTTTCCCCATTATAGAACACCTCAGCCCCATAGTTCCATGGGATGGCTTTGGTACTTTCCTACGGCACTGGTCCTGGCGTAGTAATGATTACCAGTACTGGCCTAGCTAGCGCTGAAATATTTATGGTCCGATAAGGAATCAAAATCGTGGCGATATCTCTTATATCATTATTAGCCCTATAATCAACATCTTCCCGAACAACTCTATCAAACTGTAAACAACCATCATTAATCATTTTCTGGAAACCATTCTACAAAAGATTACAACCCTCGGGTTGCGGTTAACATTCTTGACAATCAACAGAACAACCTGGGAATACTCCCCCTTTTAACAGTTTGTCTTTTATAAAGCTTAACAGTGTCTTCAGTTCATCAACATCAGTTATCAGATTTAATCTCTCCCCATCAATAACAAAATTTGTTCTTGCCACACCATGATTTGGCATTAGATTCTGGTTCACATTAGGACCCTCGTTGGTAAAATTAATGGCCTTAGAATCAAGTAAATATTGTACTTTATGCTTGAATGCTTTGAAATTATCAATGTGGTGACTAGGAGTGCCTGAATGGAACTCACATCTTACATTAGCATCATAACCAAGAGGAGGTGCACTGGTGAGAGGTGCCAGAGTCCTCTTCTGAATGAGTTGTAATTGAAGCAAATTTGTAATAATTGATAGTACGGCATGGGTGGGGTCTCAAATTGTCTATTCGCCACTCTTGTTCTATCTTGGTAACGGCAAGGAGCATTAGCTTGCTGCTAAGGTGCAGCTGGGATGGCTACAGTAGCAACTTGATGATTATATTATGGTTGTGCTCTGCCTTTACCTCTATAAGAAGAGATAGAACTAGAATCTCATTCCCACTTCTTCGGGTTTCTTGTGTATGGTTTTTTCATTCCTCTAGACGAGGACCCACCTCCACTTTGAAATTTTCTAGTCTTGATATCATTCTCAACTCTTTTACCTACCATGACTAAGTCTAAAAACTTCCTGACATACAAGAAACCAGCTTCTCATAGTAAATTCCAAGCAACATAGCCAAAAACATATCAATCAATTCCCTTTCCATCATTGGAGGTTGTACCCTCGTTGCCAATTCACGCGCATCTCTGGGTGTATTCCTTAAAACCTTCATTATTCCTCTGCGACAAATTCTGTAATTGCACCCTATTTGGTGCCAAATCACTATTGTACTGATAATGGCGAACAAAAGCCTCTGCCAACTCTCTCCATCTTCTGACATGGGTTCTCTCCAACCCCATGTACCACTCCAACGACGGTCCCGCCAAGGTATCCTGAAAAAAATGCATTAAAAGTTTCCCGTCATAAAATATGCAGACATATTTCTGTAGTATGCACGGATATGAGTCTTAGGACATGTTGTCCCCTTCTACTTGTCAAAATCCGACACTTTGAATTTTGGAGGGATTCTGACCCTTGGAACCAAACTCAAATTTGACATATCAATACCTAATGAGTTTTTATTCTCATAAGCCTTCATCTTTTCTTCAATCAGCTTGAACCTTTTGTCAACCTCTGACGGAAGACCAACATCCATATCTCGCATAGAAAAGACACCATCTTGATGATCCTCCTCCCACTGTTGGCCAGTAGCCCCATGTACTACACATACACCAGCACCGTTACCAGGACCATTAACAACGCCTCCATCCAGAGGTACAACAACAGTAAGCCTGTTATCACCTTGAGGATAGGAGGAGGGACCAAACCAATTCCACCATGTAGAACACCACCTTCATCAACCCGTGCTATCAGAGGTTGGACCAGATTCCTTAATTGTTCTTGTCCATTAGCTACATTCTGCATCAACTCGTGATTAGTCTGAACTTGATCCATGATCCTTTGCTGATTCCCTCGAGTTGAATATCTGTGGAAACCAGATTCTACAATTCTGTCAACTGATAAAGAAAACCAAGCAGAGATAAGAGTAAAGCCACCGAGAACACTTGTTATACAAATTAGTATGCTGATGCAAAATGCAAACATGTCTATATGTTTTAGGGAGATCCCCCCCCCTTGATTCTAGTTTAACAAATAAACAAGTGGTAGAGATAGATGGAAGAATCAAAAGCTTTGATCATAAATAAAATGAGAATAATAAGTTAGCATATGCAATCCAAAGATAAGAAGTAGAACTGAATATAAGATCCTGTGATCTCATCCAACAAGTCTGGTGATGATCAGATACAAGAAAGGAAAAACTACTGAGATACATCATCAACTGAAGATAACACTCCCCAATCACTATGCTCCTTGCACCAAGTTTGGGCTTCCTCAAGCAGCTTCTTCGTGTCTGGATACTATGGATACTGTGATCTCCTCAGATAGCTCCTTCTCCTTCTTGGTTAATGTTTCTGTCTTCACTTTAGCCAAGTTGACAACTTCATTCTTGCCATGCTTCAGTTGACTAATTTCCTTTTTTAATTCTTCGTTCTCTTTGCACAGCTCTTCTTTCTCTGCCCAAATATTATTGTACCTCAGGATATCAATCGTCATAGGCTTCTCAACTACCAAAGGATACAAAGGTTCATCAACAAAGGAAGGAAATAGTATCTCCTCAACCCTCTTTTGGATCCATTCCATGTAAGGATTATAAGCTCTATAGTCATCTTTACCCAAGGAAAGCTTCCCCTTCTTATGAACTTTTCCCCATGCATCAATAACTCTCGACAGATTATTAGGGTTAGCTATACTAGTGAAGTACAAAGATTCTTGCACTTCTTCATCCTTTGGTAGTCCCCTCAAAGCGTATCCAAATTGTCTGACGACGAGATAAGGTTGTAGTTGATTCCTCCTTTCCTCCCCATTAAAGGTACATTAGGAAATCTACCACAATTGAGGATGATCTCTTTGCCAAGCAGATCTCGATTAATCCAAACAACATCTTTGGTTGTGAAACCCATCAGTCTCTTTAACCATTCAGATGAATTTCTCGAATCAACAAAAGCTCCAGAACAAGGAAGATGATTTATAAACCACTTGTGAAGAAGTGGTGCACAACAAGAAACAATCTTTCCTCTTATCTTCTCGTTCTTATAATGTACTGAATGGTACAAATCTCCTAGAAGAGTGGGTATAGGGTTCTTGGAGGTGAAGATATGAACAATACTCATATTAATGAAGTCTGGTATATTGGGAAACAGTGCAATGCCATAGACACACAGAACCAAAATAGCACAAAAGACTACCCAAAAACCCTCTTCAGCATACTACTGGGCTTTATCCACCAAGAAAGATAAAGTAAAGCTAGAGACTCCATGTCTACTAACTACATTATCAACCAACTTAGATGCGCTCAAATAAAGAGCGGCAGTAAACTTCTCGAGGTCGGGTTCTTCTTCTGAATGAAAGACTGGTACCTCATCTTGAACTGGAACTCCCAAGATACTCTTCTAAAGTAGGAACCAATATATGATCTGGAAAGGTAAAATAACATAGCGGAGGATCATAGAACTGTAATAAAGTATGAATGGATCCATGCTAATAGCTTGTGACCTTACAGACAAAATTCAAAATTCTCCCATAATCTCTTCTAAAGATTTCAAGGACACCGGGATCAGCTATAGAAATCAAACCAAATAAAGGTCCCAACTCCGAAGACGGGAACTTTTATACAATGATCTTTTTTCTCTCAGCCTCCACCTCTATAGAAAACTAGATAACCAGAATCAAAGGAGAGACAAGACCTAAAAGCACATAAACATGTAATGTTAAGATGTAGAATGATTATGTAGATGCAAAAGAGGGATCAAGGTTTCCAATGCTCAAGATTGTTATGGTGTTATTGACTGAATATAACTAGAGCTTCGCTCTAATAAGAAACCCAGAAAACCAGAACACTGAGGTGATAGAAAACCAGAATACCCAAGATCAAAAGTTTGTACTGACGAGAAAACCAGAAAACCAGGTTGGTTGAAAGTCAAGGTTTCCTACAAAACCTATCCCTTCTCACATGTGGGTTCTAGTCTTAGAAGACATGGAAATCCTAACAAGTTATCAGTATCATAGACTCTTAGGTCGAGAAACAATGATACGTTCACCATTTCTAATTTGGCACCATGTTCAATCAAGGAGGTCTCAACTAACTTCCTAATGAATGGTCTTTAGATTCGTTAGCTTTTCTAAGTCAATACTCCCTCAACTGCTGCAGACACGCAGGATAGAGTATCTCCAAAGGAAAACCCCGTATGGTCATGAATTTCGTGCAAGATTTTACATGGCCAGGCGCCACACAAGCTCCCACCACTCTCCACACTAATCCTATGTGTGTACTCAAGCCTGGGTATTGGGCTTATCTCTCATGGAACAACCCACCCAACAGCACAGCAACAACAACATAATAGGATAACAATAATAAAAGTGCGAAAAATAAAATGAAAATGCAATAATATACAAAAGTAAATATAAAATAGATACATCATACGTATGCCCAAAAATAAACAACCAAAGATATAAAACAGACAAGCGTTATGATTGACTCGCATAGAGAACCATTCTCCCCAGCAGAGTCGCGAGTTGTCGCAACTGCGAAAAACAACCGGCGGAAACAAGCAGAATATTCTCCACCGAATTTTATTCATCCCAAAGGAGGGAAAGGAAACGATCAAAGAAAACCTAAAAGAAAGGAGAAGACAAGGTCATTGCAACCAAATCTTGGGTTCGGGAGTCGGTTACGCAAGGGGAAGGTATTAGCACCCCCTCACGTCTGTTGTACTCAATGGGATCCACACTTGTTTTCTAATCAAAAGGGTGAGTTATCTAAAAGCTACTGCTAACAAAAATGGAAACGGGAAAAGAAAAGGAAAAAGGAGACTCGATAGGACATCGCCTCCATACGCTTACGTATTCCCTCGTGTAATGGGAAAGTCAGAGTCAACGTAGTTCAGAAAACTATGATTGGAGAGGGGAAGGTTGCTCGCCAAGACATCGTCGTCTTGTGCCTACATATCCTCATCTAGTATGAGAAATTATAGCAAACGTAGTTCGGGAACAACGGAAAGAGGAAAAGGGTGCTCGCCAAGACTTCGTCGTCTTGTGCCTACATATTATCATCTGGTATGAGAAATCAGAGCAAACATAGTTCGGATAACTAAACCATAGGTTGGTTAAGTGTTTTTTATGAGCAACGTTAAGTTCTCATTCCAGTAGTTAGGGTCGATGCCTGTTTGCAGTAGAATGGAAAAGTAGCGTACTCTTTTCTGAAATTGATTTTGAAAAGACAATCCTGAAGGATAAAATGTTTGAATTTTGTTTGTGAGTTTTAATGAAGTGAATTGTTTGGTTTGAGATTCACGTTGCACTAAAGAGTATGATATGGGAAGGAATGCATCACATATCGCCCCTAGACGTACACTAAACACTCTAGACAAGTAAGGAGAAACCCCTCACTCATCATTTCCCATATGCTTAAGGCTCGTAGCCCACAATGTTCATTGTCTTTATTAGGTGTCTTAGAATTGTTTTGAGATGAGAAGAGAAGACCCAAAGAGGGGAAAAGAAAACAAGTAAAGGAAATTGAAACCCTAATGTTGTCATACAAAATGGTCCTAAGGTTAGGGTAAAAAGGGAAGTCTACCTAATGTTATCATATAAATAACCTAAAGTTGAGGTTAAAGAGGGATTATCCTACTTTTTATCATGTAAAAGATTGAAAGCCTAATGTCTCTCATACTCCCACCTTAATCAGAAATTAAGTGGGACTACGAATCCTAAGGGATCATGTGAACAAGCACAAGTAAACACTATCCAATTCAATCACAAATGAAAACAAGATTGAAACTTAAATAAGTCTCAAGAAAAGAAAAAGAGATGAAGATGAAAGAAGAATAATGAAGAAGACGCAAACAATATGAACAATAATTAAAGTTCAAAGGCAAGAGGCATCAAGCAAGCACACATTTCAATTATACAAAGTGAACACCAACATCACTTCAAAACAACAAATAAGCATTCACATGTCCAACCATATCCAAAGATTGAAATCAAAACCCAATAACAAAACAAAGTTCCCACACATATTCAAATGACTTAAACATCTTACAAGAAGCATTATCAATCACAAAGCAAAGTTAAATGAAGTCAAATGATATGAGAAATAAGATAGGCCAATAGAAACATCACATCATATCCAAATCATGTCAATGATCAAAGAAAGAGCCCAAAGAGCTAAATCATGCATCCCATTAACAAACAAATCAGTTGCTACACAAAACAAGCATGCAAGACATAATCTTAAAGGAAAAGACATGAGATTAGGGCATGAAACCAAGTGTGGGAAGAAACATCAACATGAATATCAAGTCAAAGATTCACTCATTAACACACAAAGGAAACAACAAGGTTTGAATTCAAAACATGCATCAAGAACAAGTTCATAAACCAAAGTCATTCTCATAGAAATGAGATATTCAACAAGAAAACAAATTATCAAGTATCAATCCATCAAGGCCAAAAAAAAACTCAAATGATATGCATCATTTTCAAATTCAAATTCAATATGAGAAAAACTCTAGTTGAAGCACAAAAGTCAAGCAAACATCTCTCAAGTTAACTCATAATAGAAGCAAATGATCATGTGAAACAAATGCGATGAAGTGGTCATGCAATGAACCTCCATACATGAAAATCATAACCTCAAACATGTCAACCAAAGCATATAAGAATCATCAAACATCCATTCAATCATCCAAGAAACAAACACAATAGACTAGGTCAAGACATGCACAAAATCTTAGTCAAAGTAACAACAACTTGATGCACCATCCAAAAATAGAAAAAATACCTAATAAAATCCAAATAGGCATTAAAACTCAAGCCAAGTCTATTAAGAAACATTGTGAAAAAGATCACAACAAGGATTGCAAGAATACATCATCAAATGGAACCCACAAGTTCAAGTATGCAACTTATCGAGCATATTTTGAGGGCCAAACAAAATCACATAAGAACCAACCAAAAAGTGATCATAAAGGCATGAAAACAACATTCAAACACTCATCAATTATGTGCCAGAACATGGTAGAAATATTGGGTTAAAAGCCACAAAGCAAGGTCATGAAACAAGATCAAAGTTTGAAACTAAGTCAAATAAACACCTTATTGTCGGATCGCTACAAAGAGGGGGCCGACAAGGACAGAAGAGTCTCCGCCGTTTGTTATTTATCTCAAGGAGAGGGAAAGGAAACGATTGAAGAAAACCTACAGAAAAGGGAATAAGACAGGTCATCGCAACCATATCTCGGGTTCGAGAGTCGGTTACGCAAGGGGAAGGTATGAGTACCCCTCACGTCCGTCGTACTCGATGGGATCCACGCTTGTTGTCTATCAAAAACGGTGTTAAATTATCTAAGCTACAGGCTCGCGGGGGCAAAAAAAAAAAGAAAAGAGACTTGATAGAGCATCACCGCTCTATGCCTACGTATTCCCTCGTGCAATGGGAAAGTCAGAGTAAACGTAGTTCGGAAAACTACGGGTGAAAGGGGGGAAGGTTTCTCGCCAAGACATCCCCGTCTTGTGTCTACGTATCCTCATCTGGTATGAGAAATCAGAGTAAACTTAGTTTGGGCTGACACGACCAGAGGTTGGTTCAAGTGTTTTAACCGAGTAGGGTTAAACCTCCGTTCTAGCAGTTAGGTGTATGTTGCTCGACCATTGGAGACTTAGGCGCTACCTGTTTGCGGTAGAACCAAGAGTTAACAACACTCTCTTTATGAAAATGATTTTCCATTAATCTCGAAGGATAAAAAGGTTTGATGTTTTTGTGTTTTTTGGACAAGAAGTGAATTGAGATTGAGTTTGTAACTCATGTTGCACTAAAGACTATGACTTGAGAGCGAATGCGTCGCATATCGCCCAAAAGGGAATACGCTAAACACTCTAGACAGTTGAGTGGAGTCCACCCAACCATCATTTCCCTAGTACTTAAGGATCGTAGCGTACAGCACATGTTATCCTTTATTAAGTGTTTTGAATTGTTTAGGAGATGAGAAGAGAGACACAAACTAAGGGGAAACTGGACCTTAATGTTGTCATACACAATGCTCCTAAAGTTGGGATGAAAGGGAAGAACTATCCTAATGTTATCATGCATAGGATTGAACACCTAATGTCTCTCCTACTCCCACCTTAAACAGGGGGACTAGGAATCATAGGGGGATCATGGCAAAAGGACAAGTAAACACTAAATAACTCAATCACAGATGAAGTGAAAAGAAAGAAAAGAAGTTGACTTAAAGAAGTCAACATGTAAAGCAAAACAAAATATATGAGATGCAAAGAGAAGATGAAACAAATAAATAATAGAGGGAGGAAAAAGTGTCGGGTATCCACCACCCCAAGCATATCTCAACCACCATCCTTAAGACTCAAACAAAATAATGCAAGCAAAGTAAGCAAACAAGCACTAATGTTCATGACAAGTTCAAAGTATACACAAATGACACCAAACCATCATGTACAAGTGATAAACCTCATGGGGAAGAAGTGAAAATCAAAGCAAAAGATCAAAATTCAAGCAACAAACAAGAAGCAAAGCACAATCACAAATCATATCTAGTGAAGGAAACAAAGTCCTAACACAATCTCAACACTTAAAGAAGTGGAGAAGCATGATTTATAAGTGACTTGTGATGCAAGTTACACATGCCATTGACCTATGACAAGCAAGGAAGCAACTCAAGGATGTCAACATGAGCTAACAAGGCTTAAGAAGTGCTTAAGGGATCACTCATGATCATATCCCAAAAATTAGGTCAAAACTAGAAAGCATAAACAACCCTAAAGGTGACTTGACTTGCAAGATTCACTAAAAATAGGAAAAAGGATCAATAAATGCCAAGAAAATTACACAAGGTACTCAAGTCAAGTGAAAAACAGAAGCCAAAACCTCATGACATAATTTCACTCAAAGCATAACCAAACAAATCAAAGATTGATGGTGTTCCACTTTATCGAGCATGAATCGAGGGGCAACTAATGTCCACCCAAATCTAACCATAAATTTATCAAACATGGATCAAAATACTCCTCAAGAGTGTATCAATCCCTTACCTATGTGAGGGAGAGGCCATAGTCATTGGAGGTAAAAATTGGAGCTCAAATGCAAAAGAAAACACAAGGTATACTCCAAAAAAACACATGATTTTCTAAAATAGAAATAAAATAATAAAATAAAGTGAAAATGAAAATGAAAAATATGAAAAATTAAATAAAACATTAAAATGTCAGAATATATTTCTTTGGGATTTTTCAGAGTTAAAAAACTATTTTTAAATAATTAAAAACAAATAAGTGATTTGAACTGGTTTCTTCTTAAAACGCGTGTGGGCCACAAAAGGTGGGGGTGTGGAAAGCAGAAAGAGCAAGGCCAGCCCAATCAATTCAGTAAACCAAAAAAAAGAAATAAAAGGCGAAGCAAAAAGCCCCGTTTTACTTATGACTCAGCAGCCACACAAGCCCTACCCTTGCCAAGTCATCATCTTCTTCACTCAACCAAAACGAAAAAACAGCCATGCATCGTGGTTTTGTCAATATGGAACCCACAACTTCCAGCCACCATATCTCTTCAACCGCTCAACCAAATGCAAAAATTCAAAGATGAAAAATGATATACAAAACGCAAGGAACACAACCATACCAAAAATATCCACAAAAGAACACTTTAAAGCACATAGATAATGGCTCAAATATACAAATCCAAATGAAAACCCAAAATAAAACTCACACAAGAAACAACCAGAAACATGGCAATAGCATCAAGAGCATCACAACCCAAGCATGAACATGAATATTACATTTTGAATGAATGCAAATATGAGCAAAAAATGAAGGTGAGTTCAAGGATGCTTACCTAGTGGAGAGTGGTCCACTGCCCCTTTAATATGCTTTGAAACTTCACCAAAATGTGTAGAATCCTTCCTTGATGCTTGAGAGAGCTTTGGCTAAGGTTGAAAGGCTTTGAAGGCTCCTTAATCCTTCACACGATTTTGGACAGCTTGAGTGCAAAGTGTCAACAGTTCCTCTTTTATGCAAACAGTAGCAAGAAGGTGTTGTGGTGATGATGTTTTAATGAAAAGCTTGATGAATGGCTAACAAATGAGAGAGTTTCAAAGAGATTTTCAGAAAGTGCAAGAAATGGCAACTTCTGGTTTTGGCTCCAATGGGGACTCGTTTGCTTGCAAATTGAAGGTGGTGTTATGGTGAGTATGGAATGTGAAAGAACTGGTGAAATGGCTCACAAATGAGAGAGTTTTGAAGGAAAACTTTCAGAGGTTGCGAAAGCTCAAATTCTAATTTCTTGCACAAAATGGTGGCTGAAGCTTCCCTAGGGTTTCTCTTTAGTTTAAATATGAAGTAAAAAGTGAATTGGCAAGCTTTACTGTGGTGAAGATTGGATGGACAAATTTTGCAAACAAAATGGCATCCTTGATCAATGGTGGATTGTGTAATGGTACATGAGCAGGCCTGCATTCTCTTGCCTTCTGTTGTTTTTGTTTGAGTGGAAGGAAAGAATAGAGGTAGCATTTGGCAGTTTTTGTCCATGTCTTATTTAGGTAACAATTTGAAAATGGTGCAAAAATGGTACATCAAATGTTTGGCTTGTTTGGGAAATGGTTTGTATGCATCAAATATCAACCCATGCGCATGAAATAAGGAGTGGAAATGCTGCATGAAAGAAGTGCAAGGTCATGCCAACATGTTGCATCATTTGTGCCTTGAAAACAAGTTCAAACCATCAACTTTGGGGCAATGAAACTTTGTGCACAAAACTCAATTCGCTTAAATCTTGTGCTCAAATGAAAGAGTGCATGACATAGAATAATTTTCATGTTGGACTCATCTTGATTTGCAACTTGGAAGACCATGAAAAATGATGTTGAAAATCATGCCATGCAAGCTTCCTATAAATAACTTAGAAAAAATTCTAAGTTATGGATTTTGGCCTACTTTTTCCCAACTTTGAACCTCCATAACTTGAGTTTCACAAATCATACAGAGGACTTCTAGGACATTTTGGAAAGCTTGGAACATGATCTATAACTTTCATTTGGGACAAAGTTCCATTTGACATCAAGAAAGTCCTGAAAATTGGCTTGCAAAAGAGGTACAAAAATCTGTCCAATCTTGGCAATGTTGAAATCATTGAAATCTCCAACTTTGAACCATCATAACTTGAGCTCCAAATATCATATGATTATGAACTGGTACTCAAACGAAATCTTGAAATACAGGGAACAAGTTTGATTTTGGCCAAAGGTTCATTTGGAACATTGATGATGGAGAAAAATGGCCTTGAAGATGGCTTGTTCAAACATGAAACATTCCATAAATAGAAAGTTTCTAAAACCCTAATTTCCAAAAATGGGAACTTTCAACAATTCTTGATTTTTCATGATTCCCTTGACTTTTCTTGATCAAATTCCATCCATTGGTCATATTTAACTTTAGGAACATGATCTTGACCTTAAAAAGTCAGGAGTTGACTTTTTCATCGCACAATTGACTTTTTCCCCAAATCTCATAATTTTCAATTGATTGATCAATTAAAGCTCTTCTGATTAAAGTTGATGATCAATCTCCCATCCCAAAACACCTTAGGACATATGGAAGACCATGGAAACAAGTTTTGCTCCAAAAGACAAGTTTAGTCTGATTAAAAGTGAAACCCTAATTTCATCCTTTTTGCCTAGGCATTGTGCATATGAACTGAGTGATCATTTCCACTCCACAATAAACTCTGAGGTACTCAACAAGCTTCTACCTCATGCTTACACCAATGATAAAACCTCATGAACCCCTTGAAAATCCTCTGATGGTTCTTGGTCACGGAGCTATGTCACACCTCTCCTCTCTAGGAGCTCTGACATCTTCATGATGATAACACGCATACAACAACCTCTGCCAATGCATTTGCTTGAGCTTGAAACTAATAAGGCTCTCCTCTTGGATGGCGCACACACACAATCACTTGATCCCATGTAAGAACTATGTTATGAAAATGCAAGATGCTAAAATGCAATGAAACATAAACCAAAAAGAGAAAAGGGTTTGGTCAAATTTTTGGGTATAACACTTATGAAAATAAATCCAAATAAAATTATAAAATAAAATAAAAATGAAAATAAAAATTACCAAAAATTAAATAAAATTTTAAGGATCATAAAAGTATTTTTTGTGGTTTTTAAAAGTGGTTGGAAGTATTAAAAATAAAATCAAAATGAAAATGAAATAAAATAAAAAAGAATAAACAAAAAAGGGGTCTAAAAGTAATGATAGCCAGTCCAAAACAACAGAAAACTGGCCAGAAAAATGAAGCAATGTGTTTCATTAAAAGAGGTGGCATGTGATGCGTCCACAAGTGCACGGAAATATCGAAGTAATATAAAAGACTGTCGAACCCACAGAGACCAATGTCAATTTATCGTTATCTATTATTACGGCGTAAAGCTAAGGCTAATGGAATTAGGAAAGTTGAATGCGAATGAAATTAAATGCAAAGGAAATAAAGATAATTGGTTTAAAGAAAAAGCAGTAAAGGGATATCGGTATGCAAGGACTTAGTTATCGGGGATTCGACAGGTCACCGGTGCTTTCTACTCTTTGCAAACACTTTTAAGAAGAAAATAACGGTTTAAAGACCTTTGTCTCACGACGGTTGTTGACGCTAGTCGCAACTCTAAGGCAGAACGTATGATATCGCCATCCCGTTCGGGGTTAAAATTACTTTTTGACAACCATTAAATTCTAATCCCTTTTAAAGCATTGTCGCTGTTTTTAAAACGAATGCCTAGTTTTTACTATCTGGTCTTAGCCGCAGCTGTTGCTTGTTGGTTCGTACCTTTATGAATTTCCCACTGTCGTGGCAAAACTACTTTTAAATAAGTTCTCGCTGTCGCGACGAATGTTTATTTAGAAATTAAGATTAAAAACTACGGCCAGAAAGGTTGTTTGTAAAAAGGGAAGTATTGAGGTGAAAATTGGATATCAAGCTATTAAATTAACTTGAATCTTAATTCTTTTACAACCTAACTTTATTTTATCCAAAGGAAAGGTCTAAAGAAAGAAAAACCTTTTTCGCGATGTAACGACAATGCTTAAGAGATTCGGGGATCGAGGGTTGGTTATACCTAGGGAAGGTGTTAGCACCCTAAGCATCTGTAGTACTCTACAGGAACCTTTTGTTTGATTGCTTGCTAAGTTTGTGAATATGTACTATGGATTAGGGATAAGTAAAGTTGAAACCTAAAGTTATATACACTAAGTTTGCTCGCAAAGACGTCGCGTCTTCTGCCTACATATCCTAACTAGGATAGAATTAGAGCAATTGTAGTTCACCTCACAAGGGATAAAGAACACTTGATTATGATCAAAGTTCAAGGGAGAACAAACATGATAATGTTTGTGTGGAGTTTGACAAAACTCCCTAATCTAGTTTGTAACACTCAAAAGGGGAAGTAAGAAATCATGACGATGATTCTCACATAGAGTTAACAAACTCTATCTTAGGGTTCTAGTTGAAGAACTCTCCAAGTACAGGTGGGTCTTTTAGACTTAAAGCAAAGTCTAAAGGTTTCTAAACTAAGTTTAAAGTGACTTAACAAAGTCAAGGAAATGGGTGAATGAGTGATCCATAACATTAGGGTTAATGGAAAGATCCTTTCCTTTGGAAGGGGGACATGAGGTAACTGGGATGAGAGTTAACAAACTTCATCACTTGGGGGAAAGAAAATTTTGAACAAGATAACAACATAATAAATATGCATCCATGGTAACAACCATTGAGTGGGCATGTGAAATGATAAAAATGAAAATGCATTGATGACTATCAAAGCAGTTGATTAAGCAGGAAGTGTGACAACAGATCAAGCTTCAGTGTACTTAGCAGATGAAATGAAATGAACATGGTAACAACCAAAGATGAAGTCTTAGCATGTTAACTAACATTTAATAACATGAATGCAAACAAATATTACAAGCAATCACAAGTATATCAAAAGAAAAAATCATTTGCGTACGCGAAAACGATCACAGAACGTACACAACTTGCACATAGTCAAAGAGATGAAAAATTAGGCAAACATGGGAAAAATATGACATGAAAGTAGACATTATGATGAACAAAATGCAAAAAGAATGGGTGAAAAATGATTAAAATTGAGAGAGATGTGAATTTTTGAAGTTTGGTTGAAAAATGGCAAAAATAAATAAAAGGGTTGCCCTACTCAAGGGTCGAACCCAGGTTCATGGCATGCAAGGCGCTTAAGTTACAAGGTGACTGCCATTGGGGTGGCTATACATCCGTTTGTAAATGCCACCCCATAAATATATATATGGGATACCCTACAAACTGGTTGGGCACAAATCAAACACACAAAATCCTGATTTGCAAAATCATATGTAACTTGGTCATTTCTTGATGGATTTTAGCAAACCTTTAGTGTAAACTGACTAGAATTTCATGAGGAACAAGATAGCACTTTTAGTTTTTTGAAATTCTTTCTCCATTTTAAAACCCAATAGTGCTTATGTTTTGAAGCTTGAAAATGCATTTTGAAATGAATCTCATGTTACAGCCAGTTCTGAATCAAAATGATCATGCACACACACCATAAAATTGATAATGAATGATTCTAACCACAAATTTAGGTTGAAAACCAACTGTTGTGAAAAATAGTGTTCAAGTTGCAAATCATATGGGCATGATGCATGATGAAGTGTATGTCATGTTCCAGTCAACTTTAAATTCAAATAATCATGCAAACATATTACATATAAGTTAATAAGTGAGTCCAAACACATGATTACATTCAAAACCAACTGTAACTCAGATTGACACTCAAGTTGCAACTTTTAACATGAAGAGACATGATAATGTGAGAACCTAATTCTAGACCAATTCAGATCAAATTAAACATGTGCACACATCACACATATGGTATGGAGTGAGAATCAAGCAAAAACAAGGTTTAAAACAGACTGTTATGCAAAGTGTCATTTGGAATTGCAAGTTGTCATGTTCAAGGCATGAAGATATCAGTTCAAGGTTACAGCTCATTTCAGTTCAAGTCAAACATACACACATGTTGCAAATATACATTTAATTGGATTTAAATGACCAAATTGGTGCAGGGCAAGCTTTTGTGAGAATTGGTGCTCATGCTGCTCAAATGTGCTTGTGAAGTGTGGTGTGAAGTTAGGTTTGAGTTACAAACATTTCCAGGTCAATCAAAACATGTGTACATGCTATAAATGTGTTATGGAGTGGATCTAAACATGTGTTGATGTTAAAAACAAGTTAACATAAAAAATGACATTTCAATTGCAAGTGAAACATGATATAATGCAGTTGGAGAACCAAGTCAGAATTGATGCAAAATTAGGTCATGTAAACCATATGTACATCTCACATATTTGATAATGAATGAGTGCAAACAAAGAAACCAGACCAGAATGCTTTGGAATGCAAAGTGAGGTGTGTGCTGCAAATTGACATTTATTGTGATGCAGTAGGATGTTCAAATTCAAATTCAAGCACATTTTGACCATATGAATCACATACACATCTCTTATATATACAAACAAGTGAGTTCAAACAAGGAAAATGGTTCAAACATGGCTGATATAAAACTTGGTGAGTTAAGTGCAAGTTTTGTGAAGTGAGATGCATGAACATGTTCAATTTCTGTTCAAAACAATTTCAGACCAATTCAAACACATACACATCTTATATTCATGATATTGAGTGGATTCAAACACCAAAATAAGTTGGAAACAACCTGTCATGAAAAGTGATTCACAAAATGCAAGTTGTCATGAAAATGAGGCATGAGATATGAATTTTCAGTTCCACATACTTTCTGATTCAATTAATCACACACATAACATACATACATGATATTGAGTTAAGTTCAAACACAATTTGGGGCTAACATAGGACTGTCATGAAAAATGAGGGTTTGAGTGAAAACTTGGCCATTTTGATACAAGACATGAAAAATGCAGTTCATCATTTTAAGCACTATTGACCAAATTAACTCCACTCACATATTGAATGCATGATGTTGGATGAATTTGAGCCCAAACTTAACCATTTCTAGGTCTGAGATCACAGCTGGTATATTCATGGTAGAGTTTGAGACAAAACATGACATACTTCCAACATAATGAACCAAAATGCTAGAACATGGAATTATGGTGCAAAGCAAAGATGTAGTGTTTACATACCTCTAGTAGACTGTGTTGAGTGGATTAAATCACCAAGAAACCCAGAGGAACTTCCAAATAACACTAGCTTTGAAGCTTTCTTCTTTTTGAAGCAAGAATGCAATCCTTGTGACAGTCTGAGAAATAATCTCCACCAATGACCTTTAACACTTTAGACAGTTAAGAAATGATATATGATAGGTGTTTGATTGATTAAAACACCAAGCAAATGCATAGAACAAGTTTTGGCTGATTTTATGGCTTTTGGTCAAAGTAACTTGGTATGGAAGTTGACTTTTTGAATGGTGAGGTTTTTGAATGATTTAAGGTCTTGGACACCTTCTATATCATATTTAGAGATTGTGTGGATGATTGTTGAGGTGTTTGAATGGGGAGAAATGAATTTGGCAGCAAATGTACCAAGACAGATTTTTGGTGGTTTTTGCAATTTTGTGATTTTGGTGATTCTTGAAGTAAGATGTGAAAGAGTGAGATCTTTGTGTTTCTATGGTTTTTTAGAATCAATATTGTGTGTCAAATGAAGTGATGAGGGCTCCCTTTTATAGGCAAATGAAAAGAAGGGGCAGATGTGGAGATTTCTTCACATTAAAGAAAGGTTTTACACCTTTGGATCAAACCTCCACAAAGGGGTTTCCTTGGCTGATAAGTAAGCCCAATAGTCAAGCAAAATGATGATTTTCAAAGGGCTAAATGCAGGCTAGAGGCATAGCTTGATGGCTGTTTGCAGAACTTACTTTCCACCTCATGCTTGCTTTATGATTTCAAAGGCAAGTTGTAAAGCCACTTGCAAGCCCACTTGTAAGTTTGGCTAATTCCTTCTTGTTGCACCCTAAAATTTGCCCAACCTTATTCACTTGGTTTATGTTTCAATGTCATTAGCATTTGCATATAGAGTCATGTGCATAGTCTAATCATCTGCATAGCATAAGCATAGCAAGTCATACAACAGGGGGACCAATCATTATTCTCATCTCTAGAGGCCTATCAAGAGGTTATTATCCCAATCCAATCTTATTCAAGTCATCAGGAAAGAATTTGAAAGTCAAGAGTTCAGCAGATCAAGCCTTGAGTCCATCTCCTAGCTGAGGGTATCTGAGGATCAACAAGAGGGTTGTGAGCTGTGAGTTGAAGGCATGGAGAGTATCTAGACATTATGAGAGATTTAGAAAGTCATTTGGAGAAGGAGACAAGTAATTGATGAGAGCACAAGAGCTACAGTTGAAGACAGTCAACTAGGGTTTCATCTGGGTCAACCCTAGGTCAACCCTAGGTCAATTGACTGATTTAAAGAGGCATTCAAGTCTATTGGAGAGGTGTGGGGTTCATCATTTGACATATGAAGAAGGATATAGAGATATGCCAAGGAGAATCCAAGAGAAATCAAGGAGAAGAGGAGTTTCTAAATTAGGGTTTCTCTGTAAAATCCCCTAGTTTAGGTCAAATTTCCAAGCAAGATAAGTCAAAATGCTAGCTTCAAATGGCTTCTTGGCCAACATGAAACTTGTAGAGGATCTCAATACCTTTAATTTGAGTGGTGGAAGACATCAAGGAGATTTATAGAACTCAAGTTATGGTCCTTGCAAGTTACAGGTCAGCTGAGGTGTCTGAACTTTTGTCTGTGAAAGTGACTTGACTTCCAAGCAATTTTTACCCCTCAAGGAGATTTCAAATGAATTCTTGGTCAACATAAGAATTGTTCCTCATTGTCTTAGCTTTCTAGAATGGTATGGCATGCCTTCATATGATGTGTGGAACTCAACTTATGGTCTTGGCAAGCAAAGGGTATTTTGGGCATTTGTGAATTACAGGTCATTTTAACCTATGTCCAAAACTCATACAAGGAGGCCTCAAATGGAAAAACTTACAACATCAAACTTGCTCCAAATGGGATTTTAAGTCTAGAAAGAAGGTCACAAATTATTGGAGAAGCTCATAACATGAAGTTGCATGATTGGTCAAAATATGAACTAAAATGGCTTATAAAGTGAATAAATTCAAGATGGAAAATGGTTTGGGAGATTTATGAGTCCAAATGGAGACTTCCAATATATGATTTTGAATGGAAAAGCAATTCTAAGAACAATGGTTCAAACACTTTTTTGAGTTTAGAAGGAAAAAAGAAAGTTATCTTTGGTTACTTGTAATTGAAGAAACACTTCAAAAATGGATCAAAGTTGGAAGGCAAGGGAATGTGCAAGATGGATCTAGAATGTTCATATGAGGTCTATATATTCATGAAATGAGAATTTAGCAAGGGTTGGCTTCATTTTCACCAAGAATTTCACAAACTTTCTCATTCTTTCTCTTTGAAGTTTCACTCCAATTCCTCAAATTCTTCACAAAATCATCATCAAAATCAATTCAATCTTATTCAATCATCATCCTAGATCAGAATTGAAGCAAAGGTTTGGTGGTTAGGATCCATTTTCGTGCACTATCTTCAAGAACATCAAAACTGCAAATTCCATTGGACAGCATAATTCAAGCCAAGTCTCATCCAAATCTTGCAAACAGAATCAAGTACATCAAGGATTGATCAAGATACAAAACCTAGAAGCTTCAGATCCACGAGTTCCATAGCTGTTTTCAAGATTTCACACCAGGTGAGTTTTCATTCACACAGCTTGATCTAGTTAGTTTGGCATGTTGTTGTTAGTTTAGATACGATCTAGGTGGTTAGTAGAGTAGTTAGGATGAATTTGAGGCTGAATAGAGACAATTGTTAGCAGGTGCCATAAACTGTTAGGGTTTGAAACTCTTAGGTTAGTGCATTAGAATGTTAGGTTGTTAGCGCAGGTTAATCACCATTATGCATAGAGTAGATTAGGGTAGGTTTGGTGGAGAATTATCATGATGCATCTCAGTGTACTTCCATGGTGACCAGAGCTTGATGCCATCGGGTTGAGTGATTTATTGAGTTTCAGACTGAATTAAGATCATAGGATTGTAGAGGGAGAGGTTTAGAATAATTTTCGTGTTCATAGCATGTTGATTCATGGCCTGGAGAGTGAGAACAGTTGAGTTGAAGATTGCTCGTGCATGAGGTTTAATGGAGGGAAACCCTAATTCGTTTGATCTGAGGTAGGAGACATAATCGTGTCCATCCATTTTGATTAAGACTGTTGACTGGATGAGCCATCGTGTGGCTGAGATTCGAAGCAGAATTTGGAGGGAAGTGAGTTGGCCAAAACGCACCGTTTCATTAATTGAAACGGGCGGGCCTCAGATTATTATGCTATCCCCACCCCCAATGCATGAGCCCAATACCATATTGAACGTGACTTTGCTTCTATTTGCACCCCTGCGCCTCTTTTATTTTTTCATTATTTCTGAAGCGTTTTGGGCCTAATTCCAATTGCTACGCGCACCCCCTATTGTTGGCCCATCCTGGATTTTTAACTGAGCGTGCTTGCTAACTACACCCCTCCCTCATTTTATTTGGTTTAATTGTTTTTAATTCATTTTAATTTTTTACCAACTTTGGAAATTCATAATAAATGCATAAAAAATCATTTTTAATTCATTCTTTTTACATCATTTTCTTTAGGATGTGTAGAAAATTATAGGAAAATAAAATTGCATTTTTATTTTTATTTCATATTTTTTCCATATTTTCTAAATAAATGTCATATTAAATAGCTTCATTTCATGCATCATTTTAATAATTTTTGTTCTATCACATGCTTTCATATTTTTTTGTTCATTCTTTTTATATTGTTTAGATTAGACATTAAAATTGTAGATTCAATTTAGTACCCATTTTTAGGAATTAATTTTAGGTGATTAAAATACGTTTGAACATCATGAACAAATTAGGGTTTTTAGGTGATGACTTAGGAGTTTGATTTCATTTCCCTTAGGACTTAGGGTTTGAATAGATTAGTTATGGGACTATAGGGGCTATGGGTAGTTATTAGATCCCTTAGAGAAAAGCTAGGATTCCCCTACTGCTATTGATATGCTGTATATCTGATTGTCTGGTGTGGTGTGCCCCCTGGGGATTATTGCTTGCTTGTTTGGGTATTGGGTTTGTCTGGGACTTGGGGAAGCTGAAGATTTGAGGAGATGAAGACCATTGGAGATCCAGAGACTGAAGATCAACTGTCAGAGTTGAAGAGAAGATTCTTGCTAGCAGATGCTGAGGAGACTAGGGTTTAGGAGCTAGGCAGAGCTCTAGGTTAGAAAGTTTGTTTCTCAAACATGGATTGCCTTGTCTGCATCCATTCTTCTCTGTGATTCAGAGTCTCTCTAAGATACTCACCCCCTTCCTTTGGAAGGCTTGGTGATGGTGTCTAAGAGATAGAACTCTTGAGAGAAGATGTCTTTTGTGTTAGAAGCAGTCTATTCACCACCTTTGGTAGTCAACTGATTGCTTAACACCCAATCCACTCTTGTGACTAATCCCTCATCCTGGAGGTTTGAGCTTGAAGAAAAGCCATTGCAGGTGGAAGACAGATGATCAAAGCCCTTGCCTGAAGGCCATGGAGATGGAGATTGATGCTTGTTGAAGCCTGTAGCTGATTGGAGATTACTTGAAGTCAGATGTTGATTCAGAGCTGCTGATGCTGTTTCTTTTGCTGTATTTTATTGCTGATGTATTGATTGGTTTTCTGGACTGTATTGTTTGTTGTCTACCCTGTTGGGTTGAAAGTGAAGTCTGTTCACTTTTGCCTATTGTTTTCTAGGTTCGAGGTTGAGTGGGACTCCCTTGCCTCGCTTGTGCTGTTGCATCCATGCATTTTACTGCTTTACTGTATATATCTGATATTGTTTCTGTTTCTGCCTATCCCTTAGGATCTCTGTTTCTCTCTGTGCAAGAGAGGAGCATGATAGACACTAGGTCTTAACCCATGCATGATAACATTAGGTTAGTTTGTTTCCCTTTCGCAACCGTAGGTTAGAGTTCTGTCTCTTTCTTTCTCAAAACAAACAGAAAAACACATAAAGATTTCAAACACAATAAAAGACACTTCTTTCGTAAAAGAATGTGAACTCATCAAAACGTCATTTTTGTCCGCCGTGGACTCTTAATCAGAAAAACCTTTTTCAGAAGGAATAAAATCAATCAAAGACAAGCTTGTGTCGTACGTGGCCCGAACTACGTTTGCTCTGATCTTCCATGCTGTGTGGAAGTACGTAGGCATAGGATGCGATATCCTAGCGAGCAACCTTTCCCTCCTTTCCCGTAGGTAGGCGAACTACGTTGACTCTGATTTCTCGTTCCAGACGGGAATACGTAGGCATAAAGTGCGATACTTTGCCGAGTCATTTTTATTTTCATTTTATTTTCTCTTTAACCCTTGACCTATAGTTTAGATAGAATAATAGTCCATACCCGAAAACAAGCGTGGATCCCGTCGAGTACGACGGACGTGAGGGGTGCTAATACCTTCCCCTTGCGTAACCGACTCCCGAATCCAGGTTTTGGTTGCGATGACCATACCTTTCCCGTGTTGTGCGAGGTTTACTCTGAGCGTTTCCTTTCCCTCCCGTGGGATAAATAACGCACGGTGGCGACTCTTCTGTTCAGCCGGCGCCGATTTTCGCAGTAGCGACACTTCTCCTCTGCATTTTCTTCATATTTCTAAGCTTCAAATCCTCTACATATCAGAAATAACAACATTCAAAGGCTGAGTTTGGTCAGATTGATGAAAGAATGGATTCTTGAAATTTTGACAATGTGGGACTAAAGTGTGAAATCACCAACTTGCCATAACCATAACTTTCAGCTCACAAATCCTTTTGAGATGTGCTAGTACTTTTTAGAAGACTCTCAAATAGCTCTAAAACATTCATGTTTTCATGTATTTCAATTTCCCAAAGGAACTTGGTCAAAAAGTCTCCCAAAGTTGCTAAAAAAATGAACTAAAAAGTGAAATTTCTCTAAGTCTTTTTCCCTTCTAGAAATGAATTTGATCATAACTCCAAATCTATGCATTTTCTGATCATGGACCACTTAGGGACTTTTGTAGGTTTTTTCAAGAGCTTTCAAATGAGCTTTGAACCAACTCAATTGGATGTGTGGTTAAGGAGTTATGGTTTAGCCCCTTTCAAAACCCTAATTTCCCGATTTTTCGATTACTCCTTCATCCTTGATCCAATGGTCATGAAAATTGATAGGCAAGTGAAATATGATATAAGGAACATTTTTGATTCACAATTTGAAGTCCAATTCCTTAAATTTGAAGAGTTGACTTTTTGGTCAACCGTACGATCGATCGGTGACTACCGAGTCGTCTGTTGACACTTTGGACCTCCTGAGACTTTGAAACTTCTTGAATGAACTTTATTAAGCTATATGAACTTCATGAATCATAATCCCACCATTAAAACATCCTCCAACATCAAAGTCAAACTACAGTTGACTTTTACTAATCAAAACCCTAATCGGGTGCCCTGAAAGGTACTGTTCTTGATTCTGGGGTAACAACCTCAAATTGGGTATTCAATTGACATCATATGATACCCCTGATCTTGTTTCATGATTGAATTAGCCCAAAACTTTGATTGATCACAAACCCTGAAGCTTCGATTTGACTGTACAAAACCCTGATTCATCTGTAATTTGACAAAGACAAACTTGCACTGGGTTAGGGTTAGATAATTCATGAGAATGCTCCTAAAATGATAATGAGAATCTAAGGGGTAAAAATTTGGGGTGCAATAGTTGCCCCTATTTAAATATCTTCGCTAGATGGAACTGAGAGATGACGATCCTCGTAGAATCGTAGTGAAAGGTATTTAAATACAGAGAACCAAAAATTTTGTCCCTTAGATCCGATGATATGCAACAGGACAGACCATGATATGCCATGAATTCTAAATGATACTTTATGATGCTTGGGTGCAAGACATATGCAGAGGACAGAAGAACAAAACGACGAGTAACTACTCATGGGATCTGGTTATGGTGGACTCGACACTGGGAAGAACCGAGGTATAACAAAACAATAGTTCAAACATGACTAGTGACAACTGAGAGGAAAATTTCACATGAGGATGCAAGAAGTCCAATGAAGATGACAATCTCACTGGGGAAGAGAAAACACTCCACTGCGGAGAGAAGTAGATTTCCACCGGGGAACCAGAGCGACTTTATACTGGGGAAGTGAAGAACTAGAGACATGATCCTCACTGGGATGATCAGATGAGGAACTTCCTACATCGAAGAGTTCAAACGGGATCTTCAGGAACGGACTAGAAACAAAGACAAAACATATTGGGGATACTAGTGACGACTAGATCTCCGAGACTTGTCTGGGGAAAAAAGGTCTCACTGGGGATAATGATGTCACCCAGTTTTAACAAATGGCTCAGGCAGTGCTAGTAACCACTAGACTTTTCGTAGGTAATGGTAACGACCAACCCGGGGGTAATAACAAATGAGATTTCTCAAATCCAATCGATAACACGCAAGATTTCGACTGGGGAAATTGGTGATGACCAAATTTCAAGCAATGCCAGTAACTACTGGACTTAAAGGAGATTAGTAACGACCAAGTCCGGGCACCAATGACGATTGGGTTTCAAGTAATGCTAGTTATGACTGGACTTTAAAATAAACATGGTGACGACCAAATCAGGGCATACCAACACATGTGGTTATGAGAATGCCATCAAGCTACTAGGCTTTAGCTAGGGAGGTTGGTAACGACCAAACTAAAAGATACCAATAACGATTGGATTTCAAATGACGCCAGTTATGACTGGGCTTCACGGGGAAGGTTGGTAACGTCCAACAAGACACCAATGACAATTGTATTTCGAACATTTTCCAGTTACGACTAGGCTTAAACGGAAAATCAACTAGTAACGACCAGACTTTACAGGGGATTTGCTAGTGACGACTATACTTCAGAGGGAAGAGGTTGGTAACGACCAAACCAAAAGATAATAATGAGTAAAGTTAAGACAATGCCGGTTACGACTGGACTTCAAAGGAAAATATGGTGACGACCAAAAGAATACCAATGATGATTGGATTTCAAACACTGCCAGTTACGATTGGACTTTAAAGGAAAAAGGTGGTGACGACCGAATCTACGGATACCAACGAGTGGAATTAAGACAACGCCAGTTACGACTGGTCTTTAACAAGAAATATGGTGACGACCAAAAGAATACCAATAACGATTGGCTTCTAAAACAATGCCAGTTACAACTGGACTTTAAACAAAAATTCACTAGTAGTGATTAGGCATTCACGGGGAATCAACAGATAGCACCCTGACCCCGAGAGACAAAATGAATCACACTGAACCCAGGCTGAAAGGTGTATGTAGTCTTGAATATAAACCCAATCTTAACAGGGAATAGAGCTTTTAAACCAACTAGTCAGAGATGACACAGTAAATTCAAACAAATGCTCAGACACTTTCTACTGGGACGAGCCTTCTCATCATCATAAGGAGATAGTCTTCCAACCTGATACTCACACATGACCAAAGGAGACTCAACAGTTCAACGTGCTTATACTTCACCAGGGAGTGCGATAGGCTTGTGTATCAAAGTTTCCGCTACCTTGAGGTTTCGGGGAAGTTTGATTTTCCTCGATTCTTTTTCATGAGTTGAAGTTTTTTACGTTTGTTAATCTTTTCAAGTTTTATTCAATAATCTGACCCTAATGCTTTCAAAATTATCATTGATCAACGAACAATATTTTGCATAACAAAAATAAAGGAAATGATAATTTTGCAAAAGAAAGAATGGCTCAAAACTGATTTTATTTAAGGATGAAATCTTGCAAATGACAAAATTCCATAGAAGTTTACAAGTGAAAAAATGGCAATGTGGATAAGGTTACATCGAATCCCATGACCAAACTATCCCTAAAGACTTAAAACTCCCCAAAATCCTTGCTTCTGACGAGAGCGGTTGGAGTGAATTCTTGTAGGACCTTCTGCGTTAGTGACAACTCATGATGCAGCGAAACGCCTTTGTCCCTAACTTATGCCTGGACCGCCCTTTCAGGTTTTCAATCCACCGGGACGCTCATTTTTGCCTAAGCCGCCCTTTCGGGTTTTCAACTTAGCGAGCTCTTAGTTTTTCTTTTTTCTCTTTTTTTTTTCTTTTTCTTCAACCCTAACTTTTGCATAAGTCGTTCGTTTGAGTTTTCGGCTTATCGGGTTCTTTTAGGCGTAATATTTTCGTACTGCATCAGAATTCACTGGATGAGTAAGTTGCTCTTCATCCATGGTGGTGAGAATTAATGAGCCTCCTAAGAAGACGGTTTTCACAATAAACGGGTCGTCATAGTTAGGCATCCACTTTCCTCGTGCGTCTTTATGAACTAGTAAAATCTTCTTGAGTACAAGCTCCCCTTCTCGGAACTCTCGGACGCGAACTTTCTTGTCGAAAGCTCTCTTAATCCTCTTCTGATATAACTGACCATGACACATTGTAGACATGCGCTTTTCATTGATAAGATTCAACTGATCAAACCTTTCTCTCACCCATTCTGCTTCTTCAAGCTTGGTTTCCATTATGACTCTCAAAGAAGGTATCTCGACCTCAATAGGAAGTACCGCATCCATTCCATATACCAAAGAAAAAGGGGTTGCCCCTGTTGAAGTGCGGACAGACGTTCTGTACCCATGCAAGGCAAATGGTAGCATCTCATGCCAATATTTGTAAGTTTTCACCATCTTTTGTAAAATCTTTTTGATGTTTTTATTCGCAGCTTCTACAGCTCCATTCATCTTGGGACGATAAGGCGAGGAATTGTGATGTTCAATTTTGAAATCATCGCACAACTCCTTCATGATTTTGTTGTTCAAGTTGGTACCATTGTCCGTTATGATCCTGCTTGGAATTCCGTAACGACAGATAATCTCCTTCTTGATAAAACGGGCCACCACTTGCCGAGTAACATTACTGTAGCATGCGGCTTCAACCCACTTTGTGAAATAGTCAATAGCAACCAGAATAAACCGGTGTCCGTTAGAAGCTTTTGGCTCAATTTCCCCAATCATATCGATGCCCCACATAGAGAAAGGCCACGGTGATGACAACACATTTAGCAATGTCGGTGGTACGTGCACCTTGTCCGCATAAATCTGACACTTGTGACATTTCCTGGCATATTGAATACAATCAGTTTCCAAGGTCAACCAGTAATAACCAGCCCTCAAAATCTTTTTAGACATAGCATATCCATTTGCATGAGTACCGAACATTCCTTCGTGAACGTCTCGCATTAACAACTCTGCTTTTCGCCTGTCGACACATCTAAGCAGGACCATATCATGATTCCTTTTATAGAGCACATCATTAATGAGGAAGAACTTGGATGCTAATCGTCTTAGAGTTTTCTTGTCAAGTGATGTAGCATCTGCTGGATACTCTTGTTTTAACAGATAATTCTTTATTTCATAGAATCATGGCTTATCATCAGTCTCTTCTTCAACCATCTGACAGTAGGCGGGCTCGGTCTTGCGTTCGATTCGAATAAGAGTGGCATCGTTGACATCCCTGACTTTCCACATTGAGGCTAACATGGCTAGGGCGTCGACGATGTGATTCTCAGATCTTGGAATATGTTTGAAAGTGATTTCATCGAAGTATTCCATCATCTTGACGATGTAGGCTCTATAAGGAATCAAATTTTCATGTCTAGTTTCCCATTCTCCAGTAACCTGATAGATAACCAAAGTTGAAACCCCACTGACTTCAAGAAGTTTGATTTTGAGGTCAATAGCTGCCTCGAGGCCGAGAATGCATGCTTCATATTCGGTGATATTGTTTGTGCAGTCAAAATCCAACCTGGCTGTGAATGGAGTGTAACCACCTTCCAGATTCATTAAAACGGCGCCTATGCCATGCCCACTGTAGTTGGAGGAACCATCGAACATCATTTTCCACCAAAGACCTTCCTGCGGACCCTCATCAAGACCTAGATCTTCACAATCTTTTACCAACATAATGTCTTCATCTGGGAAATCAAATTTGAGAGACTCATGATCTTCCACTGGTTGGTCTGCAAGATATTCTGACAAAACACTACCCTTGATAGACTTCTGGGCTACATACTGGATGTCGTATTCTGATAATAACATATGCCAACGGGCGAGTCTTCCAGTCTGAGCAGGCTTCTTAAAAATATACTTTATTGGATCCATTTTTGAAATCAACAAAGTGGTATGACAAATCATGTACTGCCTCAAACGTTTGGCCGCCCATGCCAAAGCACAACAAGTTTTCTCCAGAAGTGAATATAGGCTTTCACAATCAGTAAATTCCTTAAATAATAGATAGCATGTTCTTTTCGTCCAGACTCATCCTGCTGACCTAACTCACAACCCATTAAATTCTCCAGTACTGTCAAATACATGAAGAGAGGTCTTCCCGGAACCTGAGGTATTAAGATTGGAGGCTCTCGAAGATAGCCCTTGATCTTATCAAATGCTTGCTGACAGTCTGAATTCCAAACAACCGTCTGGTCCTTGCGTAATAATTTGAAGATGGGCTCACAAGTAGGAGTCATATTGGAAATAAATCTGGATATGTAGTTCAGTCTTCCAAGAAAACCTCTGACCTGCTTTTCCGTTTGTGGAGTTGGCATGTCTTGAATGGCTCGGACTTTGTCTGGATCTACTTCAATCCCTCGGTGGCTGACAATGAAGCCGAGTAACTTCCCAGATCTTACCCCAAAGGTACACTTGGCTGGATTCAGTCTCAACTGATATTTTCTGAGTCTCTTAAACAATTTCAAAAGATGTTCCAAATGGTCCTCTTCGCTTTGAGATTTGGCTATCATGTCATCAACATATTGACGCACCTCGAAAATTCATTTGAACATACGACCCTCGTGCGAAAGGCGCGGAAAAGTGGTTTGACAGAGTCGCCACCGAACTTTATTCTTCCCGAATGAACGGGAGAGGAAAATATCAAGAAAACCTCATAAACGCAGAAGGAACACGGCCGTCGCAACCATATTCCTGGGTTCGGGAGTCGGTTACACAAGGGGAAGGTATTAGCACCCCTCACGTCCGTCGTACTCGACGGGATCCTCTTAATTCGAGTTGTGATGGATGTTAGCTAAGCTTAATTCTTCTCTTCTCACTACCAAATGCTAATGGATACTATAAAGGATAAAGACACTAGGGGAAAGGGGATGGTTAGAGGATAGGGTGCTCGCCAAGGATTGGGGCCCTTGTGCCTACGTATGCTCATTCAGACGAGAATGAGAAATCAGAGTGTCGTAGTTCGACTACGGGAAAGGATAGGGGGAAGTGGGAGATGGAGGGGATTGTGCTCGCAAAGATCATCACAATCTTGTGCCTACGTATCTTACATTCAAGAGTGAATGAAGAATCAGAGTGTTCGTAGTTCGTGGATACGACCACGAAAGAAACGGGTTTGAATTGGATTTGAAGTGAGTACGGATGACGATTACTCGAAGTTTAAGAAAGACTTCTCGGACCCAAGTAATCGGGATAGCGAACCAAAGACTTGGAACACTCTCTTTTTCATCATGAAGGAATGATATGTTTGAAAGGATAAGGTTGAAATGATGACGATCACTTGAAGCCTAAGAAAGACTTCACAGCCCCCAAGTAATCGGGAAAGTGAACCAAAGATTTGGAACACTCTCTTTTTCATCGTAAAAGAAGTTGTTTGAAAGGTGAGTGAAAGGACGAGTAACTAGAGATGGTTGAACATTGTCGAGTTTGTTAATATTATTTAAAGGCGTCAATTGCTCACACACGAATAAGATAACTTGCATATAAACAACGGAAAGCAAGCTCAAAGACTTGAACCCACTCTTTACACCTTGAAAGGATTGAATAGTTGTTAGTTGATTGATAGTTTGTTTCGAAAATCCTCTTGACGTTGGATCAAGGGTTTGACTCATTATCACGTGCAAAACGTGCTAAAAATGAAATGGTTTGAAAGAAGAGACCGACTTGACTTACGCATCAAGGGTCGAGTTGTAATAGGTTGATGGCGAATGCGTATGAGCACTCGACTTACGAGGTTTGAAAATGGCTCGATGATGAATCGAGAATTAGTTTGAAAATAATTTGATCCGCTCTAGTCCCTATGGGTGCTCCTAGGAGATAAACTAATAATCAAATAAATGTGAAACATACATCGGAATGGGAGAGGGGTACATGTAATTTACACGGGATTGCACGAAATAAAGGGGTCTCATTGTCAGGTAGCCCAAGAGAAAGCCGTGTGTGTGCATTGTGTCCTAAACTACGCCTTGAGCAAAGTCGGGCACGACTTAAAATTAAGATACCTGCAAATAACCAATGATACAACAGTCCACCAATTTGGCTTTTAGGAGTTTTGATAATTTATTAAGTGTTTTCGATTATGGGTGAATGAGAATGAATAAATGTGATAATAATAATAATATAATAAAATAAATATGATAATATGAATAATATGAATAAAATGGATAAAAATCGATAAAAATATAAAATGAAAAGTTTGAAAAAAAAGGTTGGTCTCGGGTTTGTTATTTTTCATCAATAATTTGACAGAAAAATAACTTTGGGGTATCGTCGTCGACCGTAAACACGATAAAAATGAATAAAAGAAAATATAAAAGAAAGTATATCCGACATTAATTGAAAATATTAAAAAAATATGTACATGAGATCTTAACATAAGTTATCAAAATTATTTTAGTAAAATTATTTATAAACCCTTATATTAAAAAAAACCTTTAAAAGAAAATCAAGAGAAAAGGGTGGGGTGAGGCTGGATTAAAGGGGTGCGGTTCACATAGGTTTTCAAGCCCAATATCATCACCAGCCAAGTACAAAATCTGAAAGAAGAAGAAAAAATAAAAACGGAATGGGCTCATGTAACCTAAACCCATATCGGCTCCAAAATCCAAACAAAACAAAAAAACATTTTAACGATGAAATAGAAAAATTAAACTGGTCTCCTTTTTTGAACGAAAAATCACACGCCCAAATTTCAGTCGAATGAAAACACGAAGATCACAACATGGTTGCGACCTCCGTCACCATCAAGTCTTACCCAGGTTTCCTCTTTCCAAATCGATTTAGAACTTCTCACTTCATCTCCTTCTATTTATTTTCTTTTCTAATTCGGTGTGTGTAGGGATGTTTGAGTGGATTGGAGATTGTATATTGGTTAAATTAGGGTTAGGTGATTTGAGTTGAAAAATGAAGAAGATTGAAGAAGATTTAGGTGGGTTGGAGATGGCGACGTTCGAATTTGTGTTTGTTTTGAGAGTGAGGGTTTGAACAGGGTCAAGTTTGGGGCTTTGTGGGTTTTGATATTTGAAGAAGAAAGAGGAGCGATTACGGTTGGGGTTTATGAGTGTTTGAGGGTTTAGAGATTGAAGAAGGGAGGAAGGTTGAAGGGGAAATTTAACATAAGAAGGTTGGGTTCGTTCGCGAAAAGGTTTTGCGGTCTGATTTATTGGCTGTTGGTTTGAGGTTTGTTATTATGTGAAGATTGGAAGGGGTTTTGGTTTGAAGCTGAAGATTGTTTGAAGGAAATAAAAAGAAGAGTTGAAGGTTGGAGAATGATTGTGGAGTTTTGGAGGAAAGGTGAGTTTCCGACAGTTCAAAGTTTGTTAGTTGTTGAAGACGGAAGTCTTGGTTTGGTTTGATAACAAAGAAGAAGGTGGGGTTTCTGGGTAATTTATTGTGTAAGTTTTGAAGTGAAATCCCGGGTTAACGTGTTTGAAGATGATTCTTTATTAATGGTGAAGTTTGATGTTTGGAGAAGAAGAATAAGGTTTAGGGGTAAGAAGAATGATGAGTTTTGGTGGTTGAAGGTTGGATAGATTTTTTTTGAAGAAATTTCGAAGGTTTTTGTTCTGTTCATGAGATTTGGTTGAATATCAAGGATCAAAGTTTTTAAGAACAAAGAGGAGTTTTGTGTCGTTTTTGAAGGTTCACCGTGAGTAAGATGAAGTAGGTTCCAAATCTCTTTCTCTTTCTCTTTAATTTTCTTGCTTTTTTGATGTCCTCTAGTTGTCCTGGTTATTGTTGTATTACGCAGGTTTGTACAGTTTTGGTTTGTGGTGGCAGAATGGTGCAGGATTTGGTCTGGTGTGTAACAGCCCAAATTTCATTAAATAATTAATTATAGTAATTAATTGATTTAGTGAGATTTTTATTAATGTTGGAAATTAATTTTTATTAATTGGAATTAATAGAGAATTGAGAAGGAAATTGGAAGGAAGGAAAATAAAGGAATATATAAGAGAGAAAGAAAAGAAAAGAAAGATAGAAAACATTTGGAAAGAAAGAGGAAAGAAGAAGAAAGGAGAGAAAGAGAAGAGAAGAAGAGGAAAAGTGGAAATCATCAAGAACCAACATCAAAGCTCCGATTAATCGAGGTAAGGGTGAGAAATGTTTCTATTTGATCAATGTATGATGTTATGTATGTTGGGTTGGGGTTTGGGTAGAGTTTCCATCACTTTCCAATTAGGGAAAAAGTTGGAATAATCGGTAGATTGATGATTTAATCAGTTGAAATTGAGCAATAATGCCATAGAATAGTCGGATAACATGTATTGATGCTATTTGTACTGATTTGGGTGTGTAAGAGAAGGTTGATGATGGAATGGTGAAGGAGAAGACAGAATAGGGTTCTGTTCTGCGCAGGTTCGCTGGCTCTCGCCAGGCGAGCGAAGGCGAAGCTTCGCCAGGCGAAGCCTAGCGAATGTTGGCGAATAATTATATTTAAGTCCCAGTGGACTTCGCTGGTGGGTTCGCCAGGCGAAGTTGGATAGCGAAGGTTCGCCCAGCGAAGGTGCTGGCGAATGGTGGCGAATGAAGTCAGTAGCTACTGACTTGGGCTCGCTGGGAAGTCTCTCCAGGCGAAGCCTAGCGAGTGTTCGCTGAGAGAGTTCGCCAGGCGAAGGCCAGGCGAAGGTTCGCTGCGAGGGTTCGCCAGGCGAATGGAGGCGAATGTGACAACATTTTTCCTTTGCTGTGTTGTTCATGTGGAGATGGTTTGGTTGCCTCTCATAGGTCAATACCTCTATGATGTGATATAGATATGATCTATTGTGATGATGTGTGATGTGGGTAGCCTACGGGCGTGAATCCTAGTCTGAGGTGCGATGCGTATTAATTGTGATAAATAGAAATACATGTGAATACAATGATGAATGTATGTGTATTGTCTAATGAACTTGCGAATGTTTGATGTGTATACAATTATGTGATGAGTATGCATGAGAACATGGTGAATATGTGTGCATAACTTATAATTGTATGATTGGTATTGTGATGTGTATACCTTGTATGAGATGGCATGAGATAAAGAATAAACATACTATGAAAAATGTGTTGTGGATGCATATTGTTTATGTGCGATTGTATGTTAAAATACATGAAGAATGCATGAGAGCATAATGATGGGTATGCGTGCATTGCTTGCTAAATATGATGTTGTATCGAATTATGAATACATCGATGAATGTTATGTGAATATGTTGTGTGTGCAATCATAATGTAATTCTTGAAGAGATGAATTATTTGAATGCATGAGATTAAGATGTCGGTCTTAAGTGCATTTGTTGTGACTGATTGTACATGCATCATTTAGTCAAGAGGCAATGTCTGTTAGTTTCGTGGAAACTAGTGGCTTGTCCCAAACCTAGAAGAGTGGGTTTGAAGGCTTAGAGGACGGGCCTTTGTGGTTATCGGTCTAGAAGAGTGGACCCGGTTTAATGTAAAAACCGAAAAAAGATAACGAGAGTCGGTACCGCATTGCATGAGTTGCATTGAGTTATTGAGTCACATTGATATATGACATATGCATGAAGAGATGCTTATGTGTGAATGATGAGATTGTGGAAATTGTAAGTGTATGCATAATGTGGAAATGCTTTGTGAATATCCAGGTTTGTCTATATATGTGTGGTAAATATATATGACTAAGAGAATGAAGTGTGGTGAGAAATGTGAATATGTGTTATATGACTACCTATATATATAATCTTATGCTTTGATTATTATGGTTATATTTCTCACCCTTCTGCTGTTTTATAATGCTCTATGAGGCATTGCAGATTAGGATGCTGGAGTCCTTTTGTGAAGTTAGTCTTCATTCTTTTGAGTCGGCTGCTCTGATATGTAACACCGGGTAGTTAGACTAGTATAGTCATTCTTTTGTGATACATTGCGATGTATCAGCTGATGTGGTTTTGTAATCTAACTGATATGATGCATTAATCTGGATGACTTATGTGCATTTGAATTAATATTTTGGAACTGATCAAATGATGTTATCTTCCGCTCAAATTAAATGTTGAAATGTGAATTCTAAAACTACGAAATTGTTACATATTTTATGGAGCAAAATGTTAAAGAGTTTCGTTGGTGAAATTGTGGCATTCTTCTTTTATACCTTATTATAAAACCTTTTTTTTTTACTCTGATAATTTGTATGTGCTTAATTGTTTTATATGTATTTATTTGGGGTATAGAAGGGGGTGTTACATGGTGTGGTATGGAGTGGTAACAAGTACAATTTAGAGTGTATTTGCAGGTGATGGGAGGTTGTTCTGCGAATTGCAAGTTTTTGTATGATGAGTACACATACTGCTTTTCTTACAAGTTTTAATGTGTTTACAGAATGGTACAAATTGGGATTTGTATGAAGTTGTGGAGTCCTCATTTTCTGCAAGTTTTGTAGTTTTGTGCTGCACAAATTGGACAGAGGTATGTTGGGGATGTCTTTTTGTTATGCCAAGTTCTTGTTTGTATTCTAAAATTGGTTTTCCTATTATCATTTTGCAGGCTGTCATTTGCTTTTCTCGTATCATGTTTTTTAATTATGAGCACATTATGGGATGAGAACCGACGCGCATACGTTAGCTACACGAAGGCTGAAACATCGCAAATTCGTGTGCAAGAATATGCATTTTCCTGGACTGATTATGAAGGCATAATATTCCAGTACTACGCAGTGAGCATTCAGCGCGGTTTGAAGCATCACAACTTGCTAGTCTTGGATTTTGGCGTGAGTTTGATTATGCAAGAAGATGTCTGATACTTACTATAACTCAAGCTGTGAACCAACAGGTGCAGGCTGCTATATGCGCAACGACTTGATGTCGCAAGTCACCGCTACGGGTAAGTATCAAGGTTTTTTGTGTCTGGTTGTGCGGAGTATGCGCCGGTCGTAACCACTGCGTTTCGTACTATTGCTGCCTTTATTGAACTCCCTTTTGAATATCTTTTGCACATACCAAGTGCCAAAATGATGTGAAGAGGCTTTTGTGACTGTCTTGTTATTTTATGCAGGTTATGGTTGTGCAAGCTGTAGGTCAGCCTGTTGGACGGACAACTTTCGTACAGTATCATGGGCGTACTGCAGGCTATGTTGTAAGTCCTTGCGTTTTGAAGCCTTTACCCAATGGTACGCATGGATATCGCATGCTGCTATGTATTCCATCAGTCGCAGTAGGATGTGGTGGGGTGGGGTCCTCATGGCTCCCTTTTCATTTTTTCACAGCAAGTTGTGGTATCAGTGACATAATGGTTTGATGGTACGACTTTGGGTATCAGGGGTGTGATGAAAGTGATCCTTTTTTATGCTGCAGTTGGTTGTAGCAGCTGGTGCGATTTTCACAAGATGGCATGCTAGCTGTTTGTTGCTTTTCATGGCTAAATTTTGGATGAGCCTTATGTAAAAAACACTTTGTTGCAGGAGTAAACCTGTATCAATACCTTGGATGATAACTTGTATCAATATTTTGGATAATAATGCACTCATTCTAAATGTTATTTTTTTTCAAGTTCAGGTCTCATTGTATGGATTTTTCTATTAAAATGGACTATTTATATGATGAGTTTTGCCATATATATAAAAACCGGTGACATAAATACTCCTGCGGTGCATTTTACGAAGGTGACTTTGATTATCTTCTCACCCTTTTTGGAAGAATTGAATTTGCAAATCCACACTTGATAAGCTTAATTCTTGCACTTCAATTATGATTCAAAACTTACCAGTCAAATTCCATCCCTTCTGAATTACTACCAAATCAAAGTTTCGGATCAAACTTGAAAAAAAAAATCAAACTTAGCTCAGCTCCGACTTGGAATGGATCAAAACTTCCAACAAATCAAAATTTGGATTAATCTTTGAATCAATCATTTGAACCCTGAATTAATCCTGTGAAGATAAATCCACCACTAAATTCAATCTCGAACTTGAGCTGTTGGACCAAAGTATTCACCATAAACACACATACACACATATGGCTTGGAATAACATGGAATCTTTGATTGGAACTTGCATACCATAATCTGGATCCCGAAACACACCTTCCAAATCAATTATTCCCACCTTAATCTTTCATCACAACTTGTCTTACCAAGAATAAATTTGAAACCAACATAAATTTCCCTGAAAATCCAACTCAATCCCGCAACAACTTGGAATTAGGCAATGATGACAAAAACAACAGATATATTTTTTTGATTTTCTGAACAATGGTTGGTGGGATGGGTGTACAGGATGAGAGTGATATATAGAGCTAGGACAAATTTGGGGTATGACACATATACCTCTATCTCCTTGAATGGTGAGGTTTTTGAATGGTTTAAGGTCTTGGAAACCTTCTATATCATATTTAGAGATTGTGTGGATGATTGTTGAGGTGTTTGAATGGGGAGAAATGAATTTGGCAGCAAATGTACCACGACAGATTTTTGGTGGTTTTTGCAATTTTGTGATTTTGGTGATTCTTGAAGTAAGATGTGAAAGAGTGAGAGCTTTGTGTTTCTCTGGTTTTTTAGAACCAATATTGTGTGTCAAATGAAGTGATGAGGGCTCCCTTTTATAGGCAAATGAAAAGAAGGGGCAGATGTGGAGATTTCTTCAGATTACAGAAAGGTTTTACACCTTTGGATCAAACCTCCACAAAGGGGTTTCCTTGGCTGATAGGTAAGCCCAATAGCCAAGAAAAATGATGATTTTGAAAGGGCTAAATGCATGCTAGAGGCATAGTGTTGCACCCCAAAATTTGACCAACACTTATTTACCCATCAAGAGTTATATGAGACTTTGAAGCTAGCCAAGAAGGTTATTCAAATGTTCAAGGGTTGATACCTTTGTCAGAGAACTCAAGAGATCCTCAGAAAGATTGGTTGAAACCAAGGGTGTGTGCCTCATAACTTGAGAGTTGTGGGAGCTCCTCAGATGATTCTGAGACTATGAGGATGAACTTTAAGCTTTGAGAAAGCTTATGAGATGTCTTGAAAGCCATCATGAATCCTAGAGAGGTCATTGTACAAGAATTCAGAAGATTCAGCCATGAGTGGTAGAATTAGGGTTTGACTGGGTCAACCCTAGGTCAACTGATGATTTGGAGAGGGTTGAGACCTAATCCAAGAGCCATGTGATCATGGAATGATGCATTGAAGTATTATAAGTATGATTCCTATACCAACTCATCATGATTGAGGAGTTTGAGAAGTTTTAAGCTAGGGTTTCTAAGGATTGACAGTGTAAAATCCCCTAGTTTGATCCCTATCTTCAAGGAAGTTTAGCTCAAGATGTGATTGTCATCTCATCTTCCCCACAACATGAATGTTGAATAGCTTGTTCTTAGCTTTAATTTGAGTACTAGAAGTCCTTGATAGGATTTGTAGAGCTCAAGTTATGATTTTGACAAGTTACAGGTCATCTGAGGTATGTGAATCTGGGTCCTTGAAAGTCACCCAACTTGCATCCAACCTTTTCCCTAGTAGGATGATTCCTATGAACTCTTGGTCAACATGAATGTTGTAGAGAATCTTCTTAGCTTTCTATAGAGTACTAGAAGTCCTTGATAGGATTTGTAGAACTCAACTTATGGCTTTGACAAGTCAAGGGCATTTTGGTCATTTGGAGGTTATAGGTCATTTCAAGCATAAGGCCATATATCCTATTTCCAAGCTTCAAATGGAAAAATATTCAACATAAAACTTTCTTAGAATTATGTTTTAAGGCTAGTAGGGAGGTCATGAGATGTTGAAAAGGCTTGTATCAAAAAATGATAAAAATGGCCTAAAATGGAGGCATAAGTTAATTAAGGTGAAATTGAAAATTGGAAATCACAAGTTATACATCCAAACCATGTCATATAATAGGTCATTTTGACTCCAAATGACATTCTAAGAACAATGGTTCAGCCACAATTTTGATTTGGGGCTTAGATCATAGGGCTGCCTTGGAAATGGCTTACTTGCATCTTAAGGTACCAAAGCAAAACTCAACAAAACTCAATAAACAAGTTGGTTATGCATTGTAACACATCATAAATCTCATGTGGGGAGAATTTCAAGCCAGAATCAAAGGTCACAAGAGGCTTGGCATGAGATAGCACATAAGGAGAATTGAAATCAAAATGTCATGACATGAGAAGTTCAAATACTCATTGGATGGTCCTAGATGATTCTAAACCACTCTATATAACATGTATGACTTGCTCAGATGCAAGGTTGGTGAGAATTGGTGCAGAGAAGAGAGAGTGAGATCAAGAATCTTCCATTGCAAGTCAAGTTTCATTCCTTCATTCTTCTTCATTTCCATCCATTTTTTCTACACAAACACATTCCATAGATCATAGTGAAGCTGTGCAAATTGATTTGAGATCAAATCCATGGTGAATTGAAGAGTTGGTGATTGAAATTTCAAGGTAGCAAGTCAGAATCGAATTCTGAGATTGAGGCTTCCTCCATCAAATTTGTTGCAAACAGTAGCAAGATTGGCATCTAGGAAAACTTTCTGAAGAGTTTCAAGGTCTGAATTGGAGGATTTCATCATCTGTTCATCAAGATTTACCAGGTTTGCAAATTCTTCCCTACACCATGTTTTATGCATAATTAGGTTAGTTTGTTAGTGTAGAAAGGTTAGAGACACATAGGTGATGGATTTTGGAGAGTTAGGGATCAATTGGTGAAGATTGAACTATGGACCCCATTTCTTTGATGAACAAGAACTCGTGTTATATTGAGATATAGAATGAGCTAGACATCAAGAATCAATCAGGGTGAGTTGGTGAGTGATCTGAGATAGGTAATTGCAAGAATTGTTGAGATGGATGATTGAGCACATTTTTGATCTTGGATCGGGTTCAATGATTTAGGATGATTCAGTTGATTTTAAGATTATGATTGTGTTCAGCATGAAAAATGGAGTATGTTAGTGCTTTGTATCGTTAATTTTGAGCAAGAAATGGAGGAGCACGAATGGATGGAAGCTTGCAGGTGGAGCTCTGTTTCTATGGTGGAGTTTCAGCAAACCCTAGCTGAAGGTTGAAGACAACCTCCCCACCATTAGATCTAGCTTGACCCATTGACTATTTCTTGATCTGAGGGCCACGATTCAATTTCATTTTTGGAAGGGGATTCTAAGAAGTGTGAAACGCACCGTTTCATTAAACGGTGGTTTCTTGGGCTTAGGTGACCTTTTGATACCCACACCCCCAATCCTGGCCCATCAATAAAATGAACTATATTGGGTTACTTCCTGCATCGTTCCTTTTCTATTTTTCTTCATTTTCTAATTAATTTCTGATTAATAAATGGGCCTAGCGCACTTTCTTTTTGTACCCCCCATTCTGGGCCCATGCGCGTATTGAACTGCATCTGTTTGCTTCCTGCACCCCAGTCTCATATTTCCATTTTATTTTCCTCCATTTTATTTCAATCTTGGAAAAATCATATCAATTTGAAAATTAAAGATTTTTTAATGGAAATTTTTGCTCCAATTTCATATTTTTGTCAAGAAAATTATCGAATAAAAACATTTTCCTTTCATGCATTTTTGATACTTTTTGTATATTTTCTACTTTTATTGCATTTTATTTCTTTTAGGTTGATACATGAATTTATAGAATTTGGTTTAGGTAGTTCCCTTAACATTTCAAGGCCATTCTTTTTAGGATAGTTAGATTAGGACTTTAGCTTCCCCCTGGATTTATTACATAATTTTGTGATGAATTTTAGGTTAGTTTGGATTAGATGGCATTAGGGTGTGCAGAATTAGGTTAATCCTTAACATAGGTCCATAACAACATTAGAATTTTGGGTTTTTAGGACAAATTAGACTATGGGACATATAAGGTTATTAAGGGTAGGTATGTAGGATCCCTTAGAAATTATATTAAGATTTAATATAGTATTATACTATTTTTAGATGATTTTTGCAGTTGATGATTGTTTGTGTTGCCCTTGTGGGCTTGAATTGTTGTTTGCTTTGCTTTGTGGGCTTGGAGAGCTTGGTTGTGTTCTAAGGAGCATTGAGGAGCATAGTAGAAGACTTGAAGATGGATTGAGGAGCTTGAGAGCTTGGTCTTATTTGTTTTGTTGATTGTTTTAGGGTTAGGGATTAAGAAGAGTTTAGACTTAGATAACTTCTTTCTTAAACATGGATGGTATCTTTCACCTCCATTCCTCCCTATGATTCAAAGTCCTTCCATGGTATACATCTATCTCCTTTGGAGGGATAAGTGATGTACCTAGGAAGTAGAACTTTTGAGTGAACCATTCCTTTGATGTTGAGCCCTTATAGGTCACCTTTGGTGGTCAATAAGCAGTTCAATATCCCCAGCTTATCCAGTAAGTGTTTTCCTCTGGTTTGATTATCTTGAGAGGTGCTGAGCTTGGGTTTGAAGATGAAGACTTCATTGAAGAGTTGAAGAGGATGAATCCTTGAGTATTGCCATTCCAGCTGAAGCTTGGAGAGCAACAAGAGCAAGTTGATACTTGAAGATCCCTGAAGATTAGGTGAAGCCTGAAGGTGGAGATGATCAAGAAGCTGAAGCTTAGAGGAGAAGTAAGTTGAAACTTATGCTGAAGGGTTGAAACCTGGAAAAAGTAAATTGATGTTTGTCAAGAGTGATTGAAGTCTGAAGACTGAGTTGCTGTTGGAAGAGCTGAGGCTTGAGGCTGAGAGAGGAGTTGATCTGCTTCCTTATCTTTTTATTTTCTGTATTGACATGTTTTGTTTGACTTGCTTGATGCATTAGAGTAAGTCCATATCTAGAATAGGTAGAATCTAGGAGCATGATTGCACTAGAGGTTGAGTTGCTCCCTCTGCTTGTATTGTTACTGTGTGGATTTGCTTGCGGGTATTCGGTAGAGCCCAGCTCCCTTGCCCATGTGGTTTGTTTGCCTGATGGCATATTATTTCATTTTATCTGTATGATTGTAGTTTACTGTATTTTGCTTGATAGCATGTTGTTTTATCCTTCAGTATGATTACTGTTATCCATTCTGGCTTGAGGTTGAGATGAGCTTGTGGAGGCTGAAGCCCCACACACATTTCCTCCCTCACTTGCATTGCATGCATTTTACTGTTTAAGTTGATGCTTTGTCTGTTTTGGTGTATCATTGACATGATCCCTTAGGACTCTCAGTTCCTTTGATAAGGAATTGATGATAGAACTTTAGGTTGAAACCTATGCATGACAACTTCTAGGAGCTCCCTGTTCAAACCTCAACCATAGGATGAATCCTTGGCATGACAACAGTAGGACTTGATAGTCTCCCTCCTAGTTGGGCCTGTTCTCTTCTCATCTCAAAACAGTTTAAGATACAGTAATCATGAATGATTTCTTTCGTACGTTACGAGCCTTAACCTATCTGAGAAAGGATTGTGGGAGAGTTTCTTTTCCACAGTCTGGATGTTTAGTATGGTACCCCTTGGGTGACATGCGACGCATTCACTCTCAGGTCATAGTCTCTAGTGCGGTTGAAATTGCAAACACAATAAAAAACACTTCTTTCGTAAAAGACAGGAAATAAACCGTAGTTTCCCGAACTACGTGAGCTTTGATCTCTCATACCTGTTGAGAGTATGTAGGCACAATACTGACGTATTGGCGAGCTACCTTCCCCCATAATCTGTAGTAGGCCGAACTACGTTGACTCTGATTTCTCGTTCTCTGATGAGAATACGTAGGCATAAAGTGCGACGCTTTGCCGAGTCATTTTTCTTTTCTTTTTTAGCCAACCTTGATAGGTAGATAGAATAAAACCAACCCGTCCAAGTAAACACAACATGCATGGATCCCATCGAGTACGATGGACGTGAGGGGTGCTAATACCTTCCCCTTGCGTAACCGACTCCCGAATCCAGACAATGGTTGCGACGACCTTGTCTTACCTTTTTTCGTTAGGTTTTTCCGATCGTTTCCTTTCCTGTTCTGAGGGATAAATAACGAAAGGTGGCGACTCTTCTGTTGTGCCGACACCTTATTTTCGCGCAAGCGACAGCTGACGACTCTGCTGGCGACTCCAACGGTTCCCTGCGAGTTAATCCTAACGCTTGTATGTTTACTTGTTGGGTTACGTTTATTTATCGCATTTTACTTCTCGCACTTTATTCCCCGCATTTTATTTTCAGTATACTATGATTATCTGTGCTGTTGTGGGATGGGAGTTCTGATGAGTGAGAAAGCCAGACCCAGGCTTGAGTGCACTATAGACTTAGAGTGGAAATTAGTGGGCGCGTGCTTGCTTTGCAGGCACTAGTGTCTCATGAAATCCACGCTCAGACGAGGTTCATCCGGTTGGCTTCTCTTTCAACCTTTTGGGTTGAGACGGTTGCTGGTTTGGTGGAATGTCGACTCTGGGGACCGATCATTTGTGATTCAGCCGAGTGAGGCCGCTTCATGAGCCGGTGATGCCACACCTTCTGGGTATCGTATCACCTCTCTTGAATGTCTGTGACGCTGATGAACGCATAGGATGCCGAACTTGAGTCAGTTTAGGTCCATACCTGTGAGCAGGGTTGGGTTATTGCAGGAAACCTTGACCTTCAGACTACCTGGTTTTCTTGACAGTGAATCAGTTTTGTTGGTACCAGGGTTTCTCAGCTGCAGATTTGTCTGTTCTTGATAGAGCAGGTTTTGATCAGAGGATCTTATCATCAGGTGTATGTCTGTTCTTGACAAAGCAGGTTTTGATCAAAGGGTCCTATCACCAGAGATGTTGTTTGTTCTTGATAGAGCAGATTTTTGTGTGGGATCTGAAGATCTCATCAGCAGATGTTGTTTGTTCTTGATAGAGCATATTTTTGAGTGGGGTCTGAAGATCTCGTCAGCAGCTGTATGTTTGTTCTTGATAGAGCAGATTTTTGATTGGGGTCTGAAGACCTCATCAGCAGATATTTCTTGGTCCCACATCAGAGGCCCTTATTGTCAGACATTTGTTCTTGACAGAGCAGAATTATGATCCTACGTATTTGGTCCTATCAGATGGTGGTTCTTGGCAGATCAAATTTATGGTCCTACACCGGGGTTCTCTTATTATCAGATGCAGTGGTTGTTCCTGATAGAGCAAGATTATGGTTTTGTTGATACAGAATCTCCACAGCACCAGTCGCCCTGACCTCTTATTGCATGATTGCATTTTGCATTAGTTTGCATGTTCATTTTCATTTCATTAACGTGTGTCTGTGTTGCAGGTACCGTTTTCCCCGATCCAGGATTTCTTGCCTCCTATTGTATTGTTATGGCCTCTCTGAGGAAGAACGTGGCTTACAAGTTCCCTGCCCCTTATGTGGTTAAGCTGACTAGTTTGATAGCTCTAGCAGATGATTCCGTGAAGGATGAGTTCAGGAAATCTTACGGCAGGTTGCTCAGTTTGGTTCATAAGCCTCCTGTGTTCGAGTTGAATGGGTTGCACGCTCTGCTGCAGTTCTACGACCCTCCGCTGAGATGTTTCACTTTTCAGGACTTTGTTCTCGCGCCTACGCTGGAAGAGTATGCTGATTTGCTAGGTGTGCCTATCAAGAGGCAGATGCCTTTTGTTCACATGGATGCTGAGCCTGATCTGGCTGGTTTAGCTCCTTCGCTTCACCTGGACGCCTCCGAGTTAGTATTGACTAGTTGGAACAAGGTTCCTGGGTTCTCTTTGCAGTTTCTGGTAGGTAAAGCTCAGCAGTGTGCCAAGGACGGATGTTGGGTCGCGTTCAATGCCATCCTCGCTCTATGCATATACGACATTATTCTGTTCCCCAACATGCCCGATTTTGTAGACTTTGATGCGTTTCACATCTTTGCTTCAGGGAATCCAGTCCTCACCTTGATAGGAGATGTCTATCACTCAGTCCACTACCAAAACGAGAACAGGAGGGGGAAGAACGTCTCATGCTGTGTACCCTTGCTTTACAAATGGCTTGATAGTCATCTGCCCAAGAAGGGTCCTTTTGTCGCGTCTGCAGCCATAACTGAGTGGCCCGAGCGTCTGATGAGTCTATCTGCAGAGGATATTGATTGGTTCGACAGAGATAGGTTGGGTACTGGGGTGATCTTCAGTTGCAGCGGGTTTCCAAATGTACCTTTGATAGGCAGGAAGGGCTGTATAAACTACAATCCGTCGTTGCTGGTTCGACAGTTCGCATATGCTTTGAGGACTCCGCCGAAGGATGAAGAGGTACAGAAATCTCTGTACCTCACTGGTACTCTAGAGGGGGATCTGTTGTCCAAGCTTCAGCGCGCGTGGAATGGTATCAGTAAGCGAGGAAAGCCATTGCTGGGAAAAAGCAACAATCAAGCCTACCCTCCGTATTTGACTTGGATCAGAGCCAGGGCCGATGCTATAGGGATGTCGTTCCCTCATGCCAAGCCAGAAAGCCCTCCCATGATTGAAGAGCCTACTACTGTGCCCATTCAGCAGCATAATCAGGTGTTAGCTGAGCGGGATGAATTGAAGCGGGCGAACGAAGAACTGGAGAAGGAATTAGCTCAGCTTCGAAGTGAGAGGAACGAAGTCGTTCATGCTTTCAAAAGGCAGACAGAGTTGGTGAACCAGCTAGGTACAGACCTGACTAAGCAGAAAGCCGAGCGTGAACGCATGGGTCGAGACTTCAAAGCTGTCAACGACGTACTGGCTACGAAGAAGCAGCACTTGGATGAGGCATATCGGAGGATATCCAAGTTCAACCAGCACTGGAAGGCTTCCCTGGCCACCAGGAAAGAGAGGGAGGATAAGCTGATGCTACAGATCTCCAAGTTGGAAGCCCAGGTGAAGGACAGTGAAAAGAGGTTTGATGAAGAAACCGCCCGCAGATACGCAGCCGAAGGCCAGCTCAACAAAGCTCTCGCTAACCTGAAGGAGCGCAAGTTGACGTTTGAGTCCAAAAAGCGGAAATTAGAAGATTGCATCGGCGAAGGAGCATGGGAAAGTTTGGTTGAAGGACTTCAGTACACCATTGTGCAGAGGGAATTACTCGTCGAGGGGTTTCTCACTCTGCCAGATCATCCAGAGACGAAGGAGTTGTTAGAAGAGTATCACGCCCGTGGCCGTACTTGACTATTTGTATTCCTTTTGTTTTGATCAATGTTGTATGCTGACCATCACCAGGCTTGTTGGCTGAGGTCACGCTGTTGATTCATCTTGTACTCGTTGATGCTATGTACTGCCTTGATAGGCTTTCTTTATATATGAGATTGATGTTTCCATGATTGGACTCGGGCTTCTTCTTATTATTATTATCAGCACTGGCACTCAGGCACTAGGATCGGGGGAAATCTCCCAAACACACAGACACACGCATGCATTTGCATGAAGCATTTGCATGACGAGAATTTTGTTGTTTTTCCTAACCCTTTAGTGTTTACAGGTTTTTCAGGTTTACAGGTGTCCCAGGTTGTTTCCGTTGGTTCCAGGATTGATCAGAGACTAATTCACCATTATCCGACTAGAGCTAATCAGACCAGAATCATGGATCAAGTGCAAACAGATGTTCAGGAGCTCCACGAGAGGATGGATCACTTCATGGAACTCATGCAAGTGGTCGCCAATGGCCAAGACCAGCTCAGGACTTTGGTTCAGCCTTTGATCTCCAGGGTTGATAGCAACGGCATACTCCATGGCGAGGCTATGCCTACTCCTCCGCCAATTGATACTCCACAGAATGGTGTCCCCGGGGCCGGGGGCAACGGCAGTGCTAATGGCAATATGATGGCCAACATTGGACTCAATACGACGGGCGTCGGTAATGGGAGTCTGGGAGCTAACGTCAACATCGGGCCGGGCAACGGCAATGCAGGCGTCAGGAATCTGTTGGTGCCTCAACCATGGCTTGAGGATCATCAGGATGATGTGTTCTCTCAAAGGGGTGCTGAAGGGGAGCTGAATGCTGAAGCGCGGCTCAGATTCAAAGCACTTGAAGATAAAATGAGAGATATTGAGAATCAGAATACTTTGGGCGTTGATATGTCCAAGCTGGGATTAATTGCTGATTTTAAGGTACCTCCTAAGTTCAGGGTGCCTGACTTTGAAAAATATAAGGGCACCACTTGCCCTCGTGTCCACCTGAAATCGTACTACAGGAAGATGTCTGCCTATTCCGAAGACGAGAAGCTGCTGATGCACTTCTTCCAAGACAGTCTTTCCGGGCCGTCCCTCAAGTGGTACATGGGTCTGGAGCCCACTAGCGTGCGCACATGGAAGGATCTCGCTGAAGCGTTTGTGCACCATTACCAGTACAATAGCGACTTGGCCCCGAACTGAGTCCAGTTGCAGAACCTATCGCAGAGGAATAATGAAGGATTTAAGGAGTACGCCCAGCGGTGGCGTGAGGTGGCAGCCCGGGTTCAGCCGCCGATGGTTGAACACGAGCTCGTGCAGATGTTCATTGCCACCCTCCCAGGGGTTTACTATGAAAAGTTAGTCAACGGTATGTCTGGGACGTTCTCAGCTCTCATTATCATGGGCGAGCACGTCGAGAATGGAATCAAGATCGGGAAAATTCAAGGTGAGTCATCCTCAGCCGGAGGAGGTGGAAAGAAACCTTATGCTGGTAAACGACGAGAAGGAGAAGCGAGCGCTGTGACCAACGCTCGAAGAAAGGGAAAAGGCCCTCAGCAGCAGATAGCCAGTATAAATATCCCAGCGGCTCCGCAGCAGCAGCAGCAACAACCGAATCAACAGGGATATAGAAAGTACCAGAATCGGGCATCTTCGGCAAACCGTCACTTCGAGGCACCGCCCATGTCGTACGCGCAACTATTAAAGACTTTGCTTCAGCTACAGTTGATCCAGAAGAGAACTTTGGCTCCCTTGACAGGGGCACCTCCGCCAGGGTACGACGCGAATGCAACTTGTGAATTTCACTCAGGGGCACCAGGCCACACAATAGAGAACTGCAAAGCCTTCAAGCATAAGGTGCAGGACCTGGTAGATGCCAAGATCATTAACTTCTCCGATAATGTGCCCAATGTCACGAAGAATCCTATGCCAAATCATAGGGGAGGCGGAGTGAACGCCCTTATCGAAGAAGAGAGCGCAGATCTGTTGACTGATGTCAGAGACCTAAAGACGCCGCTTAGCTTCGTTAAGGCTAAGTTGCTGAAGAAAGGGTTCTTTCCAGGATGCGGAGAACTATGCATGGATTGTGCTACACATTCTGATGGATGCGAGCAGTTGGAGGAAGGAATCCAAAGTCTGATGACTGAGGGGATTTTGCAGTTTAGCCGGAAGGCTGAAAGTGTATCGGGAGAGGTAGTGTTGAAGCAGGCCGATGAAGTCGCCACCATCACCATCCCTCGCCGGCCAATAACCATTTCTGCGCCCAGACCGCCTACAATCACTATTACCAAAGCCAGACCGATACCCTTCGAGAGCACTAACGTTGTTCTGTGGTATTATAGGGCTGAAGTCTATTGTAACGGACAGAGGTTGGAGCTAGAGTCGTATGGGTCGACTGTGGAAAATCTTGCGGGAATCAGTGGTATTACTCGCAGCGGAAGAGTATTTGCACCGCCAGAGGTCGTAGCGGATAAAGCGGTCAGAGCTGAGGCAGCCGATAAGGGTAAAAGCAAAGTCGTCGAAGAGGTCCCGCGTGGGGCAGAAACAGATTTGCTTGTCAAAGATGCCGAGGAGTTTATGCGGTTGATCAAAAAGAGCGACTACAAGATTGTAGATCATCTCCATCAAACGCCTTCGAAGATTTCTATTCTCAACCTGCTGCTGTATTCTGAAGCACACCGCAACGCGCTGTTGAAGGTATTGAACGCCGCCTACGTACCGCAAGAGATATCGATGAATCAGTTAGAAGAGGTGGTAGCCCACGTAAATGCTGGCAATGGGCTAGGTTTCACAGACTTAGAGCTGATGCCAAAAGGGAGGAATCACAACAGCGCCCTGCACATCTCGATAGAGTGTAGGGGCACAATCATGTCACACGTGCTGGTGGACACGGGTTCGTCACTTAACGTTATTCCGAAGAAGGCGCTAATGAAGTTGGATACTCGTGGAGTGATCTGCACACCCAGTGATCTGGTGGTGAAAGCATTCGACGGGACTAAACGCCACGTTTTCGGGGAGGTGACCCTGCCAATTCAAGTTGGTCCGGAAACGTTCAACGCGGTCTTTTATATTATGGACATCATGCCCGCCTACAGTTGTCTCTTGGGCCGGCCATGGATCCATGCTGCTGGTGCCGTGACCTCCACGTTGCACCAAAAGCTCAAATATGTTGTCGGGGGAAGCATCGTAACAGTTAGCGGCGAGGAGGACATAATGGTGAGCCATCTGTCATCCTTTAAGTATGTTGAAATGGATGGAGAAATCCATGAGACTCTCTGCCAAGCATTCGAAGCCGTCAAGGTGAAAGAAGTAGCTCATGTAGTCACAGAAAAGCCAGAAATGAATCTCTCCTCATTCAAGGAAGCTCGGGCTGTTGTCCAAGCTGGATCTACCCCAGGCTGGGGGCGTATTTTGGAGATACCCAACAAGCAGGATAAGTTTGGATTGGGATATTCTCCTGAAGCTGAAGCTTCTTCTTCTTTGTCTAGCAGTGTGTCTCGAGGTAAAGGGCCGATCCAATTTACCAGTGGCGAAGTGATTTTCGAAAGCATCAACGCGGCGTCTGAAGACAGCGGGGATAGCGATTGTGATCTCGACTCTTGGATTCAGCCAAGCAAGTCGGGCGAGGGCCTCAACAATTGGACCATCAAGGATATCATCCAGATGACAAGTGAAGAGTAATGATTTACTTTTTTCCAATCATTGTACAACCCTATGTCCTACCCGGGGCATAGTGGTTTTATTGTCAGGGCCTTGTTGGATTATGTACATGCATTTTGTTAATAAATCAAAGGCGTTCTCTTCGTATTCAAATATTGTGATCTCTGTTATTCGTGTTTTATATTTGTTTTGAAAAACAGTAAAATGGCAATGGGGTTTGTGCTAACCTGCATATTCTTGTTTTAAACTTAACCCTTGTTATTGCAGGATCCACATAACAGATGACATCGACTCTGGACCTTCTACGGCTCACTTCGACTTCGATTGCCCGATCTATCAAGCCGAAGTAGAGATTGATGAAGACGAAGACCTTCCTGAAGAGTTGGCCCGCTTGTTGAAACAAGAGGAAAAGGTTATTCTGCCTCATGAGGAGGAGATTGAGATCGTGAATTTGGGTTCTGAAGAGCTCGTCAGAAACGTCAGGATAGGGGCTGCGCTGCAGAGTGATGTCAAGCAGAGATTGGTCGAGATGCTAAGAGAGTATAGTGACGTCTTTGCTTGGTCATACGAAGATATACCCGGACTTGACACGGACATCGTGGTCCACCACTTGCCGCTACGAGAAGATTGCCCTCCCGTTAAGCAGAAGCTTAGGAGGACGAGACCAGATATGGCCGTTAAGATCAAAGAAGAAGTGCAGAAACAGCTTGATGCTGGCTTCTTAGCGGTCACCACTTACCCTCCGTGGGTCGCCAACATAGTGCCTGTACCGAAGAAGGACGGTAAGGTACGCATGTGCGTCGATTATCGGGATTTGAATAGGGCGAGCCCTAAAGATGATTTCCCGTTGCTTCATATCGATGTGTTGGTCGACAATACAGCCCAGTTCTCCATGTTTTCATTCATGGATGGCTTCTCCGGTTACAATCAGATCAAGATGGCGCCGGAGGACATGGAGAAAACGAAGTTTATCACCCCCTGGGAAACATTTTGCTATAAGGTAATGCCCTTCGGTCTGAAGAACGCAGGGGCCACTTACCAACGAGCAATGGTTACTTTGTTTCATGACATGATTCATCATGAGATTGAGGTCTATGTTGATGACATGATTGCGAAGTCCCAAACGGAGGAAGAGCATCTGGTCAACTTATTGAAGCTTTTTGAGAGGCTTAGAAAGTTCAGGTTGAGGTTGAATCCTAACAAATGCACTTTCGGAGTGCGGTCCGGAAAGTTACTGGGGTTTATCGTGAGTGAACGAGGCATCGAGGTTGATCCTGCGAAGATAAAAGCCATTCAAGAAATGCCAGCAACGAAAACAGAAAAAGAAGTTCGTGGTTTCTTGGGCCGAATAAACTACATTGCTAGGTTTATTTCTCAGCTCACGGCCACGTGTGAACCGATGTTCAAACTATTAAAGAAAGATCAGACAATTACTTGGAATGAGGATTGCCAGAAGGCATTTGACAAGATAAAGCAGTATCTTCAAGAACCTCCAATCTTGATACCCCCAGTGGCTGGACGGCCATTAATCATGTACTTGACAGTTCTTGAGAATAGTATGGGGTGTGTTCTCGGTCAGCACGACAAGACAGGCAGAAAGGAGCATGCCATTTACTATTTGTGTAAAAAGTTCACTGACTGTGAATCTCGCTACTCGACGCTGGAGAAGACGTGTTGTGCACTAGCCTGGGCTACCAAACGTCTATGACAGTACATGCTCAATCACACCACTATGCTAATTTCGAAGATGGATCCGATCAAGTACGTCTTCGAAAAGCAGGCTCTTTCGGGCAGGATTGCCAGATGGCAAATGGTGTTAACGGAATATGATATTCAGTACGTGTCCCAGAAGGCCATCAAGGGAAGCGTATTGTCTGATTACCTTGCCGAACAGCCGATCGAGGATTACCAGCCGATGAAATTTGAATTCCCTGATGAGGATATTATGTTTCTCAAAGCGAAGGACTGCGATGAGCCATTGCCCGACGAGGGGCCAGATAGGAAATCCCAGTGGAAATTGATATTCGATGGGGCGGTTAATTCCTATGGAAGTGGCATCGGGGATATCATTACAACTCCCCACGGATCCCATATCCCGTTCACTGCGAGACTGACGTTTCCAGTCACCAATAATGAAGCGGAGTACGAAGCATGCATCATGGGTCTAGAAGAGGCAATTGATTTGAGAATCAAGAATCTAGACGTATATGGTGACTCAGCACTTGTGATCAACCAAATTAAAGGGGAGTGGGAGACTCGTCAATCGAATTTGGTGCCGTACATGAATTATGCCAGGAGGCTGCTTCCGTTCTTTGATCGAGTGGAACTTCATCATGTGCCCAGAGCAGAAAATCAGATGGTTGATGCCTTAGCCACGTTGGCTTCGATGTATAAAGTCAATTTTTGGAATGAGGCTCCAAGAATTGTACTATCTCGTCTTGATAGACCGGCATTTGTCTTTGCAATCAAGGAAGCCGCCGACGGCAAGCCATGGTTCCATGACATCCAGACCTTCCTTAGGACTAAGGAGTATCCTGCGGGTGCGTCAACCCAGGATAAGAAGACTCTGAGGAGGCTGTCTGGAAACTTTTATCTCAATCCTGAAGGAGTTTTGTATAAGAGAAACTACGATCTCGTGCTACTCAGATGTGTGGATGAGAAAGAGGCGAGTATGCTCATGGAAGAAGTCCATGAAGGCACATTTGGTACGCACGCCGGCGGGCATGCTATGACGAGGAAGATCCTGAGAGCAGGATATTACTGGCTGACGATGGAGTCGGATTGCTTCAGATTCGCGAAGAGATGTCATAAATGCCAGATTTATGCTGATAAAGTTCATGTGCCGCCGTGCCCATTGAATGTCATGTCCTCTCCGTGGTCGTTCTCCATGTGGGGCATCGACATGATAGGCAAGATCGAGCCCACTGCATCTAACGGTCATCGCTTCATTCTAGTAGCTATCAACTACTTCACCAAGTGGGTGGAGGCAGCCTCGTATGCTAATGTGACCAAGCAGGTAGTGGCTAAATTCATAAAGAGGGACATCATCTGTCGTTACGGAATTCCCGAGCGGATCATTACTAATAATGGTTCGAATCTGAATAACAAGATAATGAAGGAGCTGTGCCAGAGTTTCAAGATCGAACACCACAACTCATCTCCTTACCGGCCGAAGATGAATGGCGTCGTTGAAGCAGCCAATAAGAACATAAAGAAGATTGTTCAGAAGATGGTTGTGACCTACAAAGATTGGCACGAGATGCTGCCGCTCGCATTGCACGGTTATCGTATGATGGTACGTACGTCAACCGGGGCAACTCCTTTCTCCTTGGTGTACGGTATGGAAGCAGTCCTACCGTTAGAAGTGGAGATCCCTTCTTTGCGAGTTTTGGTTGATGTGAAACTCGACGAGGCAGAATGGACTACGAACCGACTGAACCAACTCAGCCTGATGGACGAGAAGAGGTTAGCGTCGATTGCGTTTGGTCGTATGTACCAAAGCCGAATGAAGAAAGCTTATGATAAGAAGGTGCGCCCTAGAAGCTTTCAGACGGGTGATCTCGTCCTGAAGAAGATTCTTCCTCCACACTCCGATCACCGGGGCAAGTGGACCCCGAATTACGAAGGTCCGTACGTCGTCAGCAAGGTCTTCTCGGGAGGAGCTTTGTTGTTATCCACGATGGATGGTGAAGATTTTGCATCCCCGGTGAACGCGGACACAGTTAAAAAATACTTTGCTTGAAAGTGACCCGCTGGACAAAAAAAAGAGAGTCCAGGCAAAAAAAGAGGCATCCCGGCGAACCAAAAACAGAATAAAAAGGTTCGGGTAGAAATTAGGGATATAAATTGAAAAAGGTACACCCGCGAAGTCGAAAACCTACACTGGGCGGCTTCGGCAAAAAAGGGTATCCCGGTGAACTGAAAACCCGCAAAGGGCGGTTCACGCAAAAGTTAGGGATTTGAAAAAGCAAATGACTGTGTTCCGCGTGTGGACTTTCATTGTTTAGTGGTTTGGAGGACCTGAGGGCCGTTTATCTGAATCAATCTCTTCCGAAGCTGAAGCGTCGGAGAAGTATCGAAGTCGAGTGGGTCATAGAGGGATCAACTCATGGTGTTCGTCTACGCCTCGTTGCCGACATTTGTATATACTGATATATATTTATGTTTTATTTTTTGTGCGGCTTCCTCATTCCAGGATGTTGCGGTGGAAATAGGATATCAAATTATTAATTAATTTGAACCACAATTCAATTCACAACCGGTCTTTGATTTATCCGAAGGAAAGGTTAAAGAAAGGAAAAACCTAAAAGGGAGAGATCTAAGGTTCGGGGGTTGGTTAAATTTAGGGAAGGTATTAGCACCCTAAACTTCCGTAGTACTCTACGGGAACCTTTTGTTTATTTTTTTTATTTATTTCATTAATTATTTTGCTTTAGGGTATATACAAAGGATTGAAAATTAAAAAAGACCTAGGGGTTAATTCTAAGCTTACTCGGCAAGACATCGCATCTTGTGCCTACATATTCTTACGGGAATGGAATCAAAGTAACTGTAGTTCCCCTCAAAAGGGTTTGAGGAATTATTGACTGTGAGTCAAAGTTCCAAAGGGAAATAAGCGTTCATATGGAAACGCTTACTTGGAGTGCGAAGACTCCTATCTACGTTAAAAGTTAAATTGAAAAGGATGAAGGTATGTCCACGACGGGATGCCTAAAAAAGTGAGTACATGGACTCAAATCCTAAGGCTAGGGTGAGGGTAAAGGCATTGACACGGGGGTCAAGCATGTGAACCTTTCCTTTGGAGGGAAATATCGGTAATGGAGAATAGCGAATGGAAAATCGATGATGTGATTGATAAGCACGAGGTAATGAAATGTAGGTAATGTGTACGAAGAAAAGTGATTAGAGATTAAATGGTGAAATTATTGATTTGAAAATTAGGAGTTTAATTATTTTTGTGATTTTTGAGACTATTAAAAAAAGTATTAAACTAAGCCCTAATCTATATTTTTTTTTATTTTATAATTTGTTGTGAGTTATGTAACTAAAGAAAAGTTGAAAAATTAGAGTGGGATTAAGTGAAAGGAGCTAGACTAATTTATTTTTAAATTGATAAAAAGTTATTTTTTGTGATTTTTTAAGAAAATAAATTTTAGTTGTAAGAGAAAAAAACTAACCTAATTCTATGATCCCAAAGATTAAGATCAAGGGGGAGATTATGCTAATATTATCGTGCAATGAAACACTTTAACGACTACGGTCGATGGTGATCATGAATGATCGACTTACAAGGTATGAAAATGGCTTGATTAAATCAAGAATTAGTTTTAAAACAATTTAGGTGTGAATGAGAATAATATGCATACACAATATTAATATCGCATATTCATAACAAATTAATTGGAAAAATAAATAAATAAATAAATAAATAAAGTAAAAAAAGAAAAGTGCGCGAATTATAATCATGACGCGAATCAAGGTCGCGTACGCGAAGAAGTGCAAAGCTACCAAGAGAAATAAGATTGGATATGAATGTGACGATAACGAAGTTGAATTATTAAACATAATATGAATTGAAAGAGAAAAAATTGCTACCACTTTTAGCGGTCATCGCAAGTCAGATCAAGAAACCACGAGATAATAAAATTAAAGAAGATCACAAATTGAAACGCAAATCGGTAAGCGTAAAAAAAATGGATTGTCATCACGCTAAACCGTCGGATGCGTATAAAATCGAAATATGAGGATAAATAAATATAGCACATCGCACATAAACCAATAAAATTTACTACTAACTTGCTACACTCAACGTGATCATCGCAATAGAGATCAAAATTGTGCAGATCTGAATTTATAAAAAACGTAAAGCAAAATAACTTTTAAAACGTTTTAAAATAATAATGTTGCTAACGCAAAAATGCGATCATCGCCAGCCGGATCAAACTAACGTAAATGTCACGCACCATGCACATAAATATGCAAATAGCATATCGACATAATTCGATCCAAACAATATGATTAAAACCAAAATAAAATAGTGATTATATGTATATATAAAGACAATATGAATATAAAAAGAAAAAAAATTTGTTATACATTCAAAAAAAAAGATTTGTGAAACGTAATGTATTATGATTACTAAAGTAAACACCTAAGGTACTAATTATATATGGTGATTCTTAATGCAATCATGATATATATATTATATATTATAATATGTACTAGTAGTTTAAAGTCCTATTTAAATAAAACAATGTATGTTAGTAACAATTTGAAACAGGGATTCTACGGCAGGAACAGTAGCGGCATGTTAGTAACAGATGAGAAAAAAATCCAATGCGCAAAAAACGAAATTGGAAAATCAATATGTACGCATATGTTAGTCAATGGCAAATACTAGCAGTAATATATTGGAACTATAATATATAGTAGCAGCTTCTTACCCTGGGAGTCACACAACCTTTCTATCCTTTTTTTGTTTCCTTGTCAACAATATAACTTAGATATATATAGAGGTCAAATTAGGGTTAACTATCAATTGTCAATAATATCCCTAAAACCCATTTTAAAGGTGAAAAAAATAATATTTTAAAAAATGATTTAATTAAAATACGAAAATAATAATTAAATAATAATAAAAAACTATTTTTGTTATTTTTTAATGAAAGATAGAAAAATTTAGAGTAAAAATAATAAAAAACAAAAAGTGACAAAGGTGAGATTCGAACTCTCAACCTCTCACACTCACAACTCCTTACACATGTCCTCTTGCCAATTGTGCCATTTTTACTTTTTTAGAAAAAAAATGCATGTCATATGATATTTACCTGCAAAAAGTCAAATGACTACACAAATTTGTTAGTAATTGATTAAATGCAATAAAAATGCAATGAAATGCGACGACAAATCTTAGGGCAAAATTTGGGGTATTACAGTTGCCCCTATTTAAATAACTTCACCGGGTGATTCGAGCAACGGAGACTCGAGAAATCGTGGTGGAGGGATTTAAATACAGATAACCGAAAATTTTGCCTTTAGACGCAGTGCTATGCAATGATATGGACAAAACAAAACAAACTATAATGCTAAATCTGATATGATGCGTATGATGAAAAATGACAAATGCACGGATACAGACGAAACAACGTCACAGGGGACGGCCCATCGAGGAATTGCACTAGGGAAGAAGACATGTCATATCTGGAAGAACGTCGGGTAGACACGACACAGAATTGTTGATAGGTGCCAAGTAAATTAGAAATTGTCCGCAAGGTAAGACGCGGGTAAAACACGAGCTCAGGAGAAAAACGCAAATGGGGATAAAACACCCATGATGCCAAGTAAATAAATTTTGCCCACAAGGTAAGACACGAGTAAAACACGACCTCAGGGAGAAAAAAAAAAGCAAATGGGGGTAAAACACCATGATGTTAGGTAAACCCAGGAATATCTGGTAAACGGGGAATAAACACCCGGGATAAAGGTACATGGGGAATAAAACACCCAAGGATAGAAGGTAAGTGGGGAGTAAAGCGCCCAAGATAGACATGTAAATGGGGAGTAAAGCACCCAGGATAGAAATGTAAATGGGGAGTAAAGCACCCAGGATAGAAATGTAAATGGGGAGTAAAGCACCCAGGATAGAAATGTAAATGGGGAGTAAAGCACCCAAGATAGAAATGTAAATGGGGAGTAAAGCACCCAAGATAAAAATGTAAATGGGGAGTAAAGCACCCAAGATAAAAATGTAAATGGGGAGTAAAGCACCCAAGATAGAGAGGTAAATGGGGAATAAAGCACCCAAGATAGAAATGTAAATGGGGAGTAAAGCACCCAAGATAGAAATGTAAATGGGGAGTAAAGCACCCAAGATGTGCACATGTATAGGAATTATGCTATGACATATGATCAAATGCAAATGCAGACGTCGACGACAAGACTCGACTCTTTCTGTGAGATGACAAAACTGGAGGACTGATTCCTCAACACTGAGATCCTGTCATTCTGTTAAACTGTATCAAGTTGATAGTCACTGTAGGAATGATGAATAACTGCTTGGGGATTATGCAAGTAAACTGCCCCAGGTCAAATGAATTGATAATTGCTTCAGCTGTCTGATTCGTGGAATCGACTGTTTTGCTGTATCCTCGGAGGGCTTGCCCCAGTCTGAGTCTTGAACAATTCTCTGGATAAACCAAATCTGAGAAGATATTGCCTTGAACAAATCTTGAACTGATTCTTTGACAGGATGTAAAAGGAACTTGCCCCTGATAAGATCACTTGACCAAGTTTCTCATTGTTTGAAAATTCCTTAGAGGAAAGCCAGTTTGCAAACAAAAATATTCATACAAGCATGGTAATGCAAAGTTCATGCGATTTTTGAAAAATTATTTTTGAAAGATGGAAAATACATGAGTCGTTAGTCAGAACAAGGTGGTTCAAGACATTCCAAGTTTAAAATAAAAGTGTATTGCCAAAATAAATGATTCGCAAGGATCTTTAGGAGTCAGGTTACGCAACCTTGTTGTAGTATACTTTCAAAATAACCTTGCTTCAATTAGGTCTTTTGAGGGTTGTAATGTGGCCTGGTTCACGGTTTATGAAACAAAAGATAAAGGCTCAAAATTTATTTGTACCCACCCAATCTACGTGATGATCTTCAGTCCTATGCTCAGTTAACTCATACTATGCATTCAGGTTCCCATAAGTTAGGGATTTCATTGATCGTCGCAGTGATGATTCAGAAGTCAAAGGGACCTATGAAAAGGCAGCCACTACTCCCCTATAACATTTGATTGTTTTGACATTGAGGATTTTCAAGATAAGGATTTAAAAATCTCTTTGTATTATCCCTAAATTTTGCCTGAACTGTTTATTTTAGAGTTTACAGTCAGCGGGATGCCCCAGTTTTGCCTAAGTCTCCTTCATAGGTTTTGACTTAGCGGGCTTCTTTTGATTTTTTTATATTATTTTTTTGTGTGAAGGAAAGTGACTGTTTGATTTTAATGATTACGGTGAACCATCATCGACCTTTTGATTAGAAAACATCTTCAACACTTGTTTGACGTGTGCGAAGGAAAATTTGTTAATAAAAGGTGTATCGTATGAACACACAACCAAGTTAACTGAGAACTACCCATCCCAAGGTTAAAATTGTGGGTTTTTTGTAACGAAAGAAACTCCAACTTCTAGGCTCGAAGGAGATGACGAGGGATTAACTTCCTTATTTCTCCAGTGTTTGGGAATTGAAACAATGCCTTACATCGTCAACAAGGTTTAATTGAAAGCATACTGACAGCAATTATGGGTATAACATTTTCGTCATCCTCCCTCCGATCTTAGCATATCAACATTTTGGACAAGAAGTAAACACTTTAAAAATAAAGCATAAAGATGCAAATAACTGGACGGAAATGAATTGAATCAAAAGTCACAATGCTTATTTCATTAATGAAAGTACAAACATAATTAAAAGCAAACAACTTAAACAAAATAAGGAAAGTGCAAACAACGAGAAACAAAAGGCCTAGTGACAAAACTTCATTTCTGATGTACTGGCAAAGGATCCTTCTGGACACTCGGACGACTGTCCGTAAAATCAAGTATTCCAGATCTAATCAATTCACGCACTCTAGCCTTCAATGCAAAACAATGCTCCAAGTCGTGGCCTGAGGCACCCTCATGAAAAGCACACTTTAGATCAACCCTAAATCCAGCTGGAGGATTAAGAGGAGGTGGTAAAGCCTTTGTAGTGATCAGCCCTTGTCGAACTAAGTGAGGATACAGCTCTGTGTAAGTCATGGGAATAGGATCAAAGTGATCCTTGTTCCGATTCTGGTCTTGTCTGATAACTGGGCGTTGAGGAGTCTGAGCTGGCTGTGGAACACTAACAGGTTGAGATCCCTGGCGAGGCTTCCTTGATTCAGTTATGACAGCATTGGCCTGTTCATCCTTCTTCTTATGGAAATTCCCGTAGGGTTTCTTTGCACCATTAGAAGATTCAACAGTTTTGGATACTTTACCATTTTTCAAACCTTCTTCTAACCTCTGACCAATAGTCACCAAATCTGCAAAACTTGAAGAGACATTCCCGATCATCTTTTCCCAATAGAAAGGGGACAAAGTATCCATGAACAATCCAGTTAATTCCTTTTCTGCTATAGGGGGTTCGACTTGAGAAGCTAACTCTCTCCAACGCTGAGCATATTCCTTGAATGACTCTTTTTCATTTTGAGACATATTTTGTAATTGACGGCGATCGGGAGTCATATCCAGGTTGTATTTGTATTGTTTCATGAAAGCGTTAGCGAGATCTTGAAAGCAACGGACACTGTTATGCTCTAAGTTCATATACCATTTGAGAGAAGCACCACTCAAACTGTCTTGAAAGCAATGGATGAGCAATTTCTGATTGCTGGTGTAGGCCGCCATCTTTCGAAAGTACATGACCAGATGAGCTCTTGGACATGAGTGACCTTTATACTTCACAAACTCAGGAGTCTTGAATTTGGCAGGCATAACGAGACCGGAGACTAGGCACATATTGTCGGCATCTATATTGAAGAAATCAGTACCCTCAACAGCTTGGAGTCTCTTATTGATGATTTGATATTGTTCACGGGTAATCTCAGGCTCAACAAAATCTTCATGGTCTTCCCCTTGAACACTGGCAACATTGTGCTCATATAGAGGATTCTCAAAGGGAGCTCGGATAGTTTGGTTAACAGTGTGGACTACCGGTCTAGTCTCGGTAAGGACAGGAGCTTGAAAAACCGGTCTGACAGTCTGACCAATTGTAGCAGACGATGCAATAAGCGAAGAGTAGTTAGAAGGTAAACCAAACTCGGGCCAAGTAGATGGTGGCACTGGAACAAGAGGTGGATCAACATCCGAAACTTCCTGAATGACGGTCCTTTGAGGTGACTCTCCTCTGGAAATCAGTACTTGGAGCATCTCGGTGAGTTTGGTCATGCCTGATTTCAACTCATCGATCTCCATTCGGATCTCTACATTATATGCCTCTTGCTCTGACATCTTACGCCTATAATTAGCCCTGGTCTGATATCTGTGTCGAGGAATCAGCTTGACGACTCAAAGGTACACTGGAAGACGAGAGAACCAAGAATGAGAAACCAGGGGACAAATGCAATGCAAAAATGTGATGCTGATGCCATGCAATGGTCTCAAGAATTTCAACGGTCGATTGCAAACATTCCCTTTTAGGAAAGCGAGAAAAGCTGTTAGACTTTAAAATGTAGGACTTCTTGAATTTGCAAAGGAATTTTGAATTCCTTGAAACTAGAAATGATATGATGCTTTATGGATGCGAAGCACAAATACACATAAGCAAACAAAAGGTCCTAAGTTAGAGGAACAATGAATGGAGTCAAGGTCTACCCTTCCAAAAGGTATGCACTATGGGTTAATTGTACCTGCAGAACAAGGGTTCTAAATCAGTGCCCAAAGTCATCAGCCCATCTTTCAGATATTATCAACTTCTCGACTTACTCAAGGGTCGATAATATTCTCAAGAGAACCTCGTTCGAGTGTAGTATCGCGTAGCAACCATTGTAGGACTACTCCCACATGGTTCCCGCACTACGTCCTAGATAAGGCCAAGATGGTGTAAAGGTACTACGGTTCCCAGTATCACAGACTCCAATCGATAATGGTAAAAGTTTTCACGATTACACTCGATCAACCGAACCATTTTCAAAAAGTGTCTCAACTGAGTGGTGATTCTCGATTTAGCTTAGTCGGGACTCACTCCCTATAAGCCTCGTCGAATATATCAGCCATCCTATCATAAGGTCGCTCAAGTCCGGATGTAGGACTTATCTCACAACACAGTAACTCCAAGTAAGATACCCCAATATATACATACAAGTGAGCAAAATATATAATAAAACAAATATATAAAGAAAAATAAACAAAATAGGGATAACCCTCAATAGTTAGGACTCCCCAGTGAAGTCGCCATTTTCTGTTGCGGTGGAAATAGGATATCAAACTATTAATTAATTTGAACCACAATTCAATTCACAACTGGTCTTTGATTTATCCGAAGGAAAGGTTAAAGAAAGGAAAAACCTAAAAGGGAGAGATCTAAGGTTCGGGGGTTGGTTAAATTTAGGGAAGGTATTAGCACCCTAAACTTCCGTAGTACTCTACGGGAACCTTTTGTTTATTTTTTTTATTTATTTCATTAATTATTTTGCTTTAGGGTATATACAAAGGATTGAAAATTAAAAAAGACCTAGGGGTTAATTCTAAGCTTACTCGGCAAGACATCGCATCTTGTGCCTACATATTCTTACGGGAATGGAATCAGAGTAACTGTAGTTCCCCTCAAAAGGGTTTGAGGAATTATTGACTGTGAGTCAAAGTTCCAAAGGGAAATAAGCGTTCATATGGAAACGCTTACTTGGAGTGCGAAGACTCCTATCTACGTTAAAAGTTAAATTGAAAAGGATGAAGGTATGTCCACGACGGGATGCCTAAAAAAGTGAGTACATGGACTCAAATCCTAAGGCTAGGGTGAGGGTAAAGGCATTGACACGGGGGTCAAGCATGTGAACCTTTCCTTTGGAGGGAAATATCGGTAATGGAGAATAGCGAATGGAAAATCGATGATGTGATTGATAAGCACGAGGTAATGAAATGTAGGTAATGTGTACGAAGAAAAGTGATTAGAGATTAAATGGTGAAATTATTGATTTGAAAATTAGGAGTTTAATTATTTTTGTGATTTTTGAGACTATTAAAAAAAGTATTAAACTAAGCCCTAATCTATATTTTTTTTTTATTTTATAATTTGTTGTGAGTTATGTAACTAAAGAAAAGTTGAAAAATTAGAGTGGGATTAAGTGAAAGGAGCTAGACTAATTTATTTTTAAATTGATAAAAAGTTATTTTTTGTGATTTTTTAAGAAAATAAATTTTAGTTGTAAGAGAAAAAAACTAACCTAATTCTATGATCCCAAAGATTAAGATCAAGGGGGAGATTATGCTAATATTATCGTGCAATGAAACACTTTAACGACTACGGTCGATGGTGATCATGAATGATCGACTTACAAGGTATGAAAATGGCTTGATTAAATCAAGAATTAGTTTTAAAACAATTTAGGTGTGAATGAGAATAATATGCATACACAATATTAATATCGCATATTCATAACAAATTAATTGGAAAAATAAATAAATAAATAAATAAATAAAGTAAAAAAAGAAAAGTGCGCGAATTATAATCATGACACGAATCAAGGTCGCGTACGCGAAGAAGTGCAAAGCTACCAAGAGAAATAAGATTGGATATGAACGTGACGATAACGAAGTTGAATTATTAAACATAATATGAATTGAAAGAGAAAAAATTGCTACCACTTTTAGCGGTCATCGCAAGTCAGATCAAGAAACCACGAGATAATAAAATTAAAGAAGATCACAAATTGAAACGCAAATCGGTAAGCGTAAAAAAAATGGATTGTCATCACGCTAAACCGTCGGATGCGTATAAAATCGAAATATGAGGATAAATAAATATAGCGCATCGCACATAAACCAATAAAATTTACTACTAACTTGCTACACTCAACGTGATCATCGCAATAGAGATCAAAATTGTGCAGATCTGAATTTATAAAAAACGTAAAGCAAAATAACTTTTAAAACGTTTTAAAATAATAATGTTGCTAACGCAAAAATGCGATCATCGCCAGCCGGATCAAACTAACGTAAATGTCACGCACCATGCACATAAATATGCAAATAGCGTATCGACATAATTCGATCCAAACAATATAATTAAAACCAAAATAAAATAGTGATTATATGTATATATAAAGACAATATGAATATAAAAAGAAAAAAAATTTGTTATACATTCAAAAAAAAAGATTTGTGAAACGTAATGTATTATGATTACTAAAGTAAACACCTAAGGTACTAATTATATATGGTGATTCTTAATGCAATCATGATATATATATTATATATTATAATATGTACTAGTAGTTTAAAGTCCTATTTAAATAAAACAATGTATGTTAGTAACAATTTGAAACAGGGATTCTACGGCAGGAACAGTAGCGGCATGTTAGTAACAGATGAGAAAAAAATCCAATGCGCAAAAAACGAAATTGGAAAATCAATATGTACGCATATGTTAGTCAATGGCAAATACTAGCAGTAATATATTGGAACTATAATATATAGTAGCAGCTTCTTACCCTGGGAGTCACACAACCTTTCTATCCTTTTTTTGTTTCCTTGTCAACAATATAACTTAGATATATATAGAGGTCAAATTAGGGTTAACTATCAATTGTCAATAATATCCCTAAAGCCCATTTTAAAGGTGAAAAAAATAATATTTTAAAAAATGATTTAATTAAAATACGAAAATAATAATTAAATAATAATAAAAAACTATTTTTGTTATTTTTTAATGAAAGATAGAAAAATTTAGAGTAAAAATAATAAAAAACAAAAAGTGACAAAGGTGAGATTCGAACTCTCAACCTCTCACACTCACAACTCCTTACACATGTCCTCTTGCCAATTGTGCCATTTTTACTTTTTTAGAAAAAAAATGCATGTCATATGATATTTACCTGCAAAAAGTCAAATGACTACACAAATTTGTTAGTAATTGATTAAATGCAATAAAAATGCAATGAAATGCGACGACAAATCTTAGGGCAAAATTTGGGGTATTACACAGGAGCTTGCATCTGTTGTAAAACATTTTTACCCATTCAGGGGTTCGTTATCAATAAAATGCATAATATTCAGCAATTCTGTTTGTCTGTTTAGCATTTACTTGCTTTGTTTGCGAGAAAGAACGCCGATGTTTTTGATAAAATGCGCATACATAAACTCACGGGCCTAGGCCACTGATTGTTGAAACAATGAATTACTTGAATATTGTCACGAGATAATAACCTTGATAGGTCCCTTTGAGAAGGGTATCTTGTCTGTTTGTTTGTGTTGTTACAGGTGTAGCATATACCAGACAGTGCGCCGTGCGCGTCCCGAAGAAGGATGATTCCTCCTTCTCTGGCAGAGTTCAGTAGCCTCCCCCCGCGGAGTCTGAACCCGAGATAATGAGCATTGATATGTCTCCCCAGGCAGATATGAATCTCTCCAATCAGATGCGTCCTGAAGGAACGCCATCTCCTCAGCTGAGTCAGGCGCCGAAGCATGAATTCATCCCCCAGCACTGGGTCACAAGTGCAGGTTTCATAGGAAACTATTTGTACGCCGAAGTACGCAGCAGCTGACAGTGCCAGCCTGAAGTCTCCAGCGAAATTGAAATTCCCCACCAGAGTCGTACTCTCCCCCGAAGTCGGATGATTCCTTCTTCCCCAGCGGAATTGAGATCCCCCCGCAGAATCGTACTCTCTCCAGTGAAGCAGAATGATTTCTCCTTCCCCAGCCGAGTTTGCAGATCCCCAAGAGAGCCGAATCCTTGGAAGTTGCTCAGACCATGATTGGTTTTTTTCCCCAGTGGAGTGTCGAACAGCTGAATTTGTTTCCCCACAGAGCCGTCATCTCCAGAGAAGTAGCCGAGACGGCCAGGCAGTTTATTCCCGCGATTGACATCGCTTTTCCTCAGCAGGATGATTCCTCTACCTGAGTAGTTCTTTCTCCTTGACAGGAGGTTTCCCCTTCAGCATTTATTTTGCTGACGGGATCGCATCATATTGCATGATTGCATAGCATTTATCATAAACGCATAACATTTCCACCGTGTGGAGCATTGCGCCATTGCCGAAGCATATGCATAATAAACATGATCTAGGTTGCTACCGTTCTTGTTTTGCAGGTGTTCCGCCACAGAATTGATTGCTCAGGATGATCCCTGACATTCTCCCCAACAAAGTCGCTTGCTCAAGATGATTCTTGAGATCCCCAGCGAAGTCTTTAGTTCAAGATGATTCTTGAATTCCTCAGTAGGGTCGTTTGCTTAAGATGATTCTTAAGACCCCAGTGCAGTCTTTAGAATTGGTTGCTCAAGTTGATACTTGGAGTTCCCAGTAAAGGTTGCCCAGGATGATTCCTGAAATCCCTAACAGAGTGTTCGCTCAGGATGATTCCTGAAAGCTCCAGCATGGTCGTCGGTTCAAGATGATTCTTGAAGTCCCCGGCGGAGTTATTTGCCCAAGAGGATTCTTGAAGTCCGCAGCAGAGTTGATTCCTCCAGAGCGATCTCTGGAACCCCGGAGCGGAGTTACTTGATAGTTCTCCCGAATCCCCAACGGCGAAGCGTCATCCCCAGCAGGTTTCTAACGGTGAAGTTGAAATCTCCTTTGAAGACTCCATGATTGAAGTCTGACCGTGTTAATGGAGCAGTTCTCTCAGCTGATGCGCAGTGCTTGATGGCAGAGGTTTAGATATTCCCAGTTGGCTCATGATTGACCAAGAATTCTATTCCCGACTTGCTGACGAAGTCCGGCTGATGCCCGACCGTAATGCGGAGTGCCTGATGGCACGATCAACCTAATGGTTGAAGTCCGGCTGATGCCCGACAATTTCTTTGAATGCCTGATGGCATGATCAACCTGATGGTTGAAGTCCGGCTGATGCCCGACAATTTCTTTGAATGCCTGATGGCATGATCAACCTGATGGTTGAAGTCCGGCTGATGCCCGACAGTGTTCTTTGAATGCCTGATGGCATGATCGACTATGTATTATCGGTTACCGTGTGACCAATTCCCCAATGGAGTTTCTTCACCCTGACGGCGAGGTCAGACGATGTTGAGAGTTGACGGCGAAGTCAGATTATGTTGTGTACTTGACGGCGATGTCGGGTGGTTCTCATAGTTGTAGTTGGTTGACGGTTATGTCAGATTCTTTGATGTCCCAGCGGCGAGGTTGGATGTTTGGTTGACGGCGATGTCAGGTGATTGAGTTCTCCAGCGGCGATGTTGGATGTTTGTTTCTGGCGGTGATGTCAGGTTATTTAGTCTTCCAGCAGCGATGTTGGGTGTTTTGGTCGTCTGACGGCAATGTCAGACACTTTGCTTTCATGAATGCCCGACGGCGAGGTCAGGTGTCTGATGACAATGTCAGAGGAATTTAATGTGGATAATTGACGACAAGGTTCAGATCAGTGATTCTCCAGCTAGTTATCGTGCAGCTATTATTTCAGTGTTCGAAGATTTGTTCCCACCGGAGTACCGTGTACTTGTGCAGTTGGCAAATTTCCGGGTTCATCGGTATTCAACCGTCTCGCACCTTGATTGGCTGAGAGACGTTCGCTCCTCACCCAGTCAGGTTCAAGCCGTTTGAATAGGGGCAGCTGTTGCACCCCAAAATTTGACCAACATTTATTTACCCATCAAGAGTTGTATGAGAATTTGAAGCTAGCCAAGAAGGTTATTCAAATGTTCAAGGGTTGATACCTTTGTCAAAGAACTCAAGAGATCCTCAAAAAGATTGGTTGAAACCAAGGGTGTGTGCCTCATAACTTGAGAGTTGTGGGAGCTCCTCAGATGATTCTGAGACTATGAGGATGAACTTGAAGCTTTGAGAAAGCTTATGAGATGTCTTGAAAGCCATCATGAATCCTAGAGAGGTCATTGTACAAGATTTCAGAAGATTCAGCCATGAGTGGTAGAATTAGGGTTTGACTGGGTCAACCCTAGGTCAACTGATGATTTGGAGAGGGTTGAGACCTAATCCAAGAGCCATGTGATCATGAAATGATGCATTGAAGTATTATAAGGATGATTCCTAGACCAACTCATCATGATTGAGGAGTTTGAGAAGTTTTAAGCTAGGGTTTTCTAAGGATTGACAGTGTAAAATCCCCTAGTTTGATCCCTATCTTCAAGGCAGTTTAGCTCAAGATGTGATTGTCATCTCATCTTCCCCACAACATGAATGTTGAATAGCTTGTTCTTAGCTTTAATTTGAGTACTATAAGTCCTTGATAGGATTTGTAGAGCTCAAGTTATGATTTTGACAAGTTACAGGTCATCTGAGGTATGTGAATCTGGGTCCTTGAAAGTCACCCAACTTGCATCCAACTTTTGCCCTAGTAGGATGATTCCTATGAACTCTTGGTCAACATGAATGTTGTATAGAATCTTCTTAGCTTTCTATAGAGTACTAGAAGTCCTTGATAGGATTTGTAGAACTCAACTTATGGCTTTGACAAGTCAAGGGCATTTTGGTCATTTGGAGGTTATAGGTCATTTCAAGCATAAGGCCATATATCCTATTTCCAAGCTTCAAATGGAAAAATCTTCAACATAAAACTTTCTTAGAATGATGTTTTAAGGCTAGTAGGGAGGTCATGAGATGTTGAAAAGGCTTGAACTATGGACACATAGGTGATGGATTTTGGAGAGTTAGGGATCAATTGGTGAAGATTGAACTATGGACCCCATTTCTTTGATGACCAAGAACTCGTGTTATATTGAGATATAGAATGAGCTAGACATCAAGAATCAATCAGGGTGAGTTGGTGAGTGATCTGAGATAGGTAATTGCAAGAATTGTTGAGATGGATGATTGAGCACATTTTTGATCTTGGATCGGGTTCAATGATTTAGGATGATTCAGTTGATTTTAAGATTATGATTGTGTTCAGCATGAAAAATGGAGTATGTTAGTGCTTTGTATCATTAATTTTGAGCAAGAAATGGAGGAGCACGAATGGATGGAAGCTTGCAGGTGGAGCTCTGTTTCCATGGTGGAGTTTCAGCAAACCCTAGCTGAAGGTTGAAGACAACCTCCCCACCATTAGATCTAGCTTGACCCATTGACTATTTCTTGATCTGAGGGCCACGATTCAATTTCATTTTTGGGAGGGAATTATGAGAAGTGTGAAATGCACCGTTTCATTAAACGGTGGTTTCTTGGGCTTAGGTGACCTTTTGATACCCACACCCCCAATCCTGGCCCATCAATAAAATGAACTATATTGGGTTACTTCCTGCACCGTTCCTTTTCTATTTTTCTTCATTTTCTAATTAATTTATGATTAATAAATGGGCCTAGCGCACTTGCTTTTTGTACCCCCCATTCTGGGCCCATGCGCGTATTGAACTGCATCTGTTTGCTTCCTGCACCCCAGTCTCATATTTCCATTTTATTTTCCTCCATTTTATTTCAATCTTGGAAAAATCATATCAATTTGAAAATTAAATATTTTTTAATGGGAATTTTTGCTCCCATTTCATATTTTTGTCAAGAAAATTATCAAATAAAAACATTTTCCTTTCATGCATTTTTGATATTTTTTGTATATTTTCTACTTTTATTGCATTTTATTTCTTTTAGGTTGATACATGAATTTGTAGAATTTGGTTTAGGTAGTTCCCCTAACATTTCTAGGCCATTCTTTTTAGTATAGTTAGATTAGGACTTTAACTTCCCCCTGGATTTATTCCATAATTTTGTGATGAATTTTATGTTAGTTTGGATTAGATGGCATTAGGGTGTGTAGAATTAGGTTAATCCTTAACATAGGTCCATAACAACATTAGAATTTTGGGTTTTTAGGACAAATTAGACTATGGGACATATAAGGGTATTAAGGGTAGGTATGTAGGATCCCTTAGAAATTATATTAGGATTTAATATAGTATTATACTATTTTTAGATGATTTTTGTAGTTGATGATTGTTTGTGTTGCCCTTGTGGGCTTGCATTGTTGTTTGCTTTGCTTTGTGGGCATGGAGAGCTTGGTTGTGTTCTAAGGAGCATTGAGGAGCATAGTAGAAGACTTGAAGATGGATTTAGGAGCTTGAGAGCTTGGTCTTATTTGTTTTGTTGATTGTTTTAGGGTTAGGGATTAAGAAGAGTTTAGACTTAGATAACTTCTTTCTTAAACATGGATGGTATCTTTCACCTCCATTCCTCCCTATGATTCAAAGTCCTTCCATGGTATACATCTCTCTCCTTTGGAGGGATAAGTGATGTACCTAGGAAGTAGAACTTTTGAGGGAACCATTCCTTTGATGTTGAGCCCTTATAGGTCACCTTTGGTGGTCAATAAGCAGTTCAATATCCCCAGCTTATCCAGTAAGTGTTTTCCTCTGGTTTGATTATCTTGAGAGGTGCTGAGCTTGGGTTTGAAGATGAAGACTTCATTGAAGAGTTGAAGAGGATGAATCCTTGAGTATTGCTATTCCAGCTGAAGCTTGGAGAGCAACAAGTGCAAGTTGATACTTGAAGATCCCTGAAGATTAGGTGAAGCCTGAAGGTGGAGATGATCAAGAAGCTGAAGCTTAGAGGAGAAGTAAGTTGAAACTTATGCTGAAGGGTTGAAACCTGGAAAAAGTAAATTGATGTATGTCAAGAGTGATTGAAGTCTGAAGACTGAGTTGCTGTTGGAAGAGCTGAGGCTTGAGGCTGAGAGAGGAGTTGATCTGCTTCCTTATCTTTTTCTTTTCTGTATTGACATGTTTTATTTGACTTGCTTGATGCATTAGAGTAAGTCCATATCTAGAATAGGTAGAATCTAGGAGCATGATTGCACTAGAGGTTGAGTTGCTCCCTCTGCTTGTATTGTTACTATGTGGCTTTGCTTGCGGGTATTCAGTAGAGCCCAGCTCCCTTGCCCATGTGGTTTGTTTGCCTGATGGCATATCATTTCATTTTATCTGTATGATTGCAGTTTACTGTATTTTGCTTGATAGCATGTTGTTTTATCCTTAAGTATGATTACTGTTATCTATTATGGCTTGAGGTTGAGATGAGCTTGTGGAGGCTGAAGCCCCACACACATTTCTTCCCTCACTTGCATTGCATGCATTTTACTGTTTAAGCTGATGCTTTGTCTGTTTTGGTGTATCATTGACATGATCCCTTAGGACTCTCAGTTCCTTTGATAAGGAATTGATGATAGAACTTTAGGTTGAAACCTATGCATGACAACTTCTAGGAGTTCCCTGTTCAAAGCTCAACCATAGGATGCATCCTTGGCATGACAACAGTAGGACTTGATAGTCTCCCTCCTAGTTGGGCCTGTTCTCTTCTCATCTCAAAACAGTTTAAGATACAGTAATCATGAATGATTTCTTTCGTACGTTACGAGCCTTAAGCTATCTGAGAAAGGATTGTGGGAGAGTTTCTTTTCCACAGTCTGGATGTTTAGTATGGTACCCCTTGGGTGACATGCGACGCATTCACTCTTAGGTCATAGTCTATAGTGCGGTTGAAATCGCAAACACAATAAAAAACACTTCTTTCATAAAAGACAGGAAATAAACCGTAGTTTCCCGAACTACGTGAGCTCTGATCTCTCATACCTATTGAGAGTACGTAGGCAAAATACGGACGTATTGGCGAGCTACCTTCCCCCATAATCTGTAGTAGGCCGAACTACTTTGACTCTGATTTCTCGTTCTCTGATGAGAATACGTAGGCATAAAGTGCGACGCTTTGCCGAGTCATTTTTCTTTTCTTTTTTAGCCAGCCTTGATAGGTAGATAGAATAAAACCAACCCGTCCAAGTAAACACAACAAGTGTGGATCCCATCGAGTACAATGGACGTGAGGGGTGCTAATACCTTCCCCTTGCGTAACCGACTCCCGAATCCAGACAATGGTTGCGACGACCTTGTCTTACCCTTTTTCGTTAGGTTTTTTCGATCGTTTCCTTTCCCGTTCTGAGGGATAAATAACGAAAGGTGGCGACTCTTCTGTTTTTCCAGCACCTTATTTTCGCACAAGTGACACATAGCTTGATGGCTGTTTGCAGAACTTACTTTCCACCTCATGCTTGCTTTATGATTTCAAAGGCAAGTTGTAAAGCCACTTGGAAGCCCACTTGCAAGTTTGGCTAATTCCTTCTCCTCTGCATTTTATTCATATTTATAAGCTTCAAATCCTCTACATATCAGAAATAACAACATTCAAAGGCTGAGTTTGGTCAGATTGATGAAAGAATGGATTCTTGAAATTTTGACAATGTGGGACTAAATTGTGAAATCACCAACTTGCCATAACCATAACATTCAGCTCACAAATCTTTTTGAGATGTGCTAGTACTTTTTAGAAAGCCCTCAAATAGCTCTAATACATTCATGTTTTCATGAGTTTCAATTTCCCAAAGGAACTTGGTCAAAAAGTCTCCCAAAATTGCTAAAAAATGAACTAAAAAGTGAAATTTCTCCAAGTCTTTTTCCCTTCTAAAAATGAATTTGATCATAACTCCAAAACTATGCATTTTCTGATCATGGACCACTTAGGGACTTTTGTAGGGTTTGTCAAGAGCTTTCAAATGAGCTTTGAACCAACTCAATTGGATGTGTGGTTAAGGAGTTATGGTTTAGCCCCTTTCAAAACCCTAATTTTCCAATTTTTTGATTACTCCTTCATCCTTGATCCAATGGTCATGAAAATTGATAGGCAAGTGCAATATGATATAAGGAACATTTTTTATTCACACTTTGAAGTCCAATTCCTTAAATTTGAAGAGTTAACTTTTTGCTCAACCGTACGATCGATCGATGACTACCGAGTCGTCTGTTGACACTCTGGACCTCCTAAGACTTTGAAACTTCTTGAATGAACTTTATTAAGCTATATGAACTTCATGAATCATAATCACACCATTAAAACATCCTCCAACATTAAAGTCAAACTACAGTTGACTTTTACTGATCAAAACCCTAATCGGGTGCCCTGAAAGGTACTGTTCTTGATTCTGGGGTAACAACCTCAAATTGGGTATTCAATTGACATAATATGATACCCTTGATCTTGTTTCATGATTGAATTAGCCCAAAACTTTGATTGGTCACAAACTCTGAAGCTTCGATTTGACTGTACAAAACCCTGATTCATCTGTAATTTGACAAAGACAAACTTGCACTGGGTTAGGGTTAGATAATTCATGAGAATGCTCCTAAAATGATAATGAGAATCTAAGGGGTCAAAATTTGGGGTGCAACAGGAAGGTACCGGTTACTATCGAATCATGTCCTACTAATTTGGTTACATACCGATAAAGCTAATTTAGCTAGACATGATAATTAATGCAAACGGAAATAGACATAAACAACTGAATAATAAAGCATGCATTATGATAGAAATAAAGTAGTAATTCAATTAATAAAAACCTGTAAATTATACTGATCTCAAATCCTTGGGTAGTTCCCCACAATGTCAGCAGGATTCTACTTTGGTAAGAAGTAAAAGGTACAGGAACAAATAAAACCATACAAATGGGAATAAAAGGAAAAGGAAACGGGAAAATAATGCAAGAACGTAAATTCAGCTTCAATTGGTAATTTCGGAAGCAATTCGATACGTCGAAGGCTCCCCCCAGAAACTCTGAATCTAAGGCCTATTTATAGGAGATAATTCATTCTTCAACTTCCAGAGATCATGGGTGAGTTATGGAGGGAGTGGGAGTAACTTCCAGTAGTGGGCAGTGAGTGGAGAAAGTGTAGGAAGAAATTAAGTTGAGAGTGATCGTGGCTACTTCTGATTTGAACGTACTGATATTTTGTCTGCGTGACGCTCGTCATGAAATGTGACGGTCGTAATACGCATGACGGTCGTAAGGGTCATGTGACGACCTTCATATCAGCAAAATCCGTATCTGCTATTTTTCATCTGTTTTTCATCTGTTTTCCTTCCATTTCTTCTTCTTTTCTTTCTTTAGTCCAAATTCTCCCCAATCTGCTAAACGAAGTAAATTAATCATATAACAGAACATAAATCAAGATAAATTAATAATAGTCACAAATAAATGCATGTAAATCAAGCCAAATAAACGATATGATTTCACGTTATCAAACACCCCCACACTTAAACCATTGCTTGTCCTCAAGCAATCAACCAACACGGTGAAAAAGAAATAAGCATAATTTGAAACAAGGACACGGTGAGACTCTAATCATACGTGGCTGTTAGGCTAATGTTATATCGACAGGTACTAAATATCAATACCAAGGATACCATGATGACACAATTTCAAAAACTCCCTACTTATGCAAACTAACCTGAGTCATGCTATTATAACTCAACCTATACCTCATGCTCTCTTTCACCCCATTTCATTCTAATGCAATCACATTAAGCCCGTTATCCATACACATTCATGGTAAGTAAACTTGTTAGTGACTATGATCTCATTGATATTTCATTCTTCTTTGCAAATATGCTTAAGCATCAATTGAACTTAAAAGGTTTGTACCGTTGGTCTAAGTGATTGGGTGAGGAGCACCTAACTTAGACGGGACAAGTCTTTTTTTTCATAATTTTTCTTCTTATTTTAAACTAGAGATCATACACTTATTTGCATCGATTTCTTACTTAGTGTGGTTGGGATGGTGCTGACTACTTAAATAAACTACTTAGGGATTACTAAAAGAACTGGAGCTTTAAGGTCTCGACGTAATGGATACTCAAGTTGATTTTGCATATTTAGGGGGTTAAGGGTGTCAGGATGATATCAATTTTATCAAAACTTTCCCAAGATTTTTCTAACATAGCCTAAACAGCCTATATACTTTCAGAGTACCATGTCATGAATCAAAAAGTTTTTGTTGGAGGTTAGAATTTTGAAATTTTGAAATTTTGGGGAAGTTTGAATAATAGGCGAAAACCACGCATAAAGACTCGACAACACATGCACAAACTTTGACATATTAGAAACAACAATAAATCAAGCTAAAAAGCGATAAAATGAAAGCGGTAGAGTTCCTCCCCCACACTTAAACCCAAAATTGTCCTCAATGTTTTAATAAAAGGTGGAAAAAGGAAAGATAGAACCTGTATGAATGCTACTGCGTGCTAAATCCTTTATGGTCTTACTCTTGATGTCCATGTCTTTGTTGATCACTTCTACTTCAGCTACGAGCATTTTGAGATGCCTTCGTTTGTGTAATTCTTGCACCAACTCATCATATTACTTACTTCCAGAGGAAGTACTCATCATCAGTGTCACCACCAGCAGCGACACTCGTAGGAATGTCCATGGGCACAGCTCATCGTCATGTAGAGAGTTTTTGCCTAGATATAGCTAAAGCGTAACAAGCGATACATTTCTTTATTTTCTAAAAATGTAAACAAACAAATTAAAATAAAAGCCTTGTGGGTTGCCTCCCATACAGCACTTTGTTTAACGTCGATAGCTCGACGGCTAAGGAGTGCAATTACTCATGGTGGTTCTTTCGAGAATGGTTCCTCGATCGAACTTTGAATAGTCTTCGGTTTCCATGGCCACTTATCAAGCCATCGCTCATATCCCTCACCTTTTCGTTTCTTTCTTCTGTAGGGTGGTTCCTTGTTTTGAATGCATGGTGGTGGTTCTGGATCTATCATGCGTATCAGCTTTTCAAATTTGGGCTTAGTTATTTCATCCACCACCTCAAAAATTAATCTTACCCTTTTAACAATAATGATGACCCTAGTTTCACGGTCCTCGAATTTTCTTTTCCTATGAGGGACCTTAGACAAAGGTGCATTGGTGTGGGTATTTCCCAGTACCTCTACATATGTTTTGGATTGGAAGTTTACCTTAGCTTCCACAACCAATTGTGAGAAAGAATTAGGTGGGGTATAGGGAGGAGGAGCAACAATGGGTGCTTCTTTCTCTATCTCTTCGACAACCTCCCTTTCGGGTGGTGTCGGTGGATTTTTATCAATAATTATGCTTGTCTCACCAAAACTCTCCTCAGACTCATCATCACTCTCCCTAGGATCTTTTATTTGTTCTTCATTACTAGTAGTTACAACATTCACATGGATCTCAAGGAAGGGTCCTAGAGATGTTTGTGTAAGCAAAGAGGATTGAGTCTCCAAAGCCTTGTTGTGAGTCGCGAGGGAATCGACTATAATGTTCATCTGCTTAAGGTCTTCATCAATTTGGAGATGTTGTTTTCTAAAATCTTCATTTTGGAGAGTTTGTGTCTCCACAAAGCGCTTCATCATAGATTCTATCCTAGAGTGAGTAAACGTCTCTTCGAATTCTTCTAGTAATAGTTCAAGGTTGGATGTATCGAAATCTTGCGTTTCCTCAAAACATTGGGAGTCGTCATCGTAAAGGGTATTTGGGTGAGAATGCGTCGTATTGAAATCTTCTAATAATATTTCGAGATCCGATTTAAACGGATCTTGTGGTTCCTCGAAATATTGGGGGTGGTAGTTATAAGGGAAATATGGATTATACATAATGATTTAGATAAGAGTGCCTTAGTCTATACTATGCAACAACCGAATCATAATATTGACTGTTGGTCCCCGGTAACGGCGCCAAAAACTTGATGCGTCCGCAAGTGCATGGAAATATCGAAGTAATATAAAAGATTATCGAACCCACAGAGACCAATGTCAATCTACCGTTATCTATTATTACGGCGTAAAGCTAAGGCTAATGGAATTAGGAAAGTTGAATGCGAATGAAATTAAATGCAAAGGAAATAAAGATAATTGGTTTAAAGAAAAAGCGGTAAAGGGATATCGGCATGCAAGGACTTAGTTATCGAGGATTCGACAGGTCACCGGTGCTTTCTACTCTTTGCAAACACTTTTAAGAAGAAAATAAAGGTTTAAAGACCTTTGTCTCACGATGGTTGTTGACGCTAGTCGCAACTCTAAGGCGGAACGTATGCTGTCGCTATCCCGTTCGGGGTTAAAATTACTTTTTGAAAACCATTAAGTTCTAATCTCTTTTAAAGCACTGTCGCTGTTTTTAAAACGAATGCCTAGTTTTTACTATCTGGTCTTAGTCGCAGCTGTCGCTTGTTGGTTCGTACCTTTATGAATTTCCCACTGTCGTGGCAAAACTACTTTTAAATAAGTTCTCGCTGTCGCGACGAAAGTTTATTTAGAAATTAAGATTAAAAACTACAGCCAGAAAGGTTGTTTGTAAAAAGGGAAGGTACCGGTTACTATCGAATCATGTCCTACTAATTCGGTTACATACCGATAAAACTAATTTAGCTAGACATGATAATTAATGCAAACGGAAATAGACATAAACAACTGAATAATAAAGCATGCATTATGACAGAAATAAAGTAGTAATTCAGTTAATAAAAACCTGTAAATTGTACTGATCTCAAATCCTTGGGTAGTTCCGCACAATGTCGGCAGGATTCTACTTTGGCAAGAAGTAAAAGGTACAAGAACAAATAAAACCATACAAATGGGAATAAAAGGAAAAGGAAACGGGAAAATAATGCAAGAACGTAAATTCAGCTTCAATTGGTAATTTCGGCAGCACTTCGATACGTCGAAGGCTCCCCCCAGAAACTCTGAATCTAAGGCCTATTTATAGGAGATAATTCATTCTTCAACTTCCAGAGATCATGGGTGAGTTATGGAGGGAGTGGGAGTAACTTCCAGTAGTGGGCAGTGAATGGAGAAAGTGTAGGAAGAAATTAAGTTGAGAGTGATCGTGGCTACTTCTGATTTGAATGTACTGATATTTTGTCTGCGTGACGCTCGTCATGAAATGTGACGGTCGTAATACGCATGACGGTCGTAAGGGTCATGTGACGACCTTCATATCAGCAAAATCCGTATCTGCTGTTTTTCATCTGTTTTCCTTCCATTTCTTCTTCTTTTCTTTCTTTAGTCCAAATTCTCCCCAATCTGCTAAACGAAGTAAATTAATCATATAACAGAACATAAATCAAGATAAATTAATAATAGTCACAAATAAATGCATGTAAATCAAGCCAAATAAACGATATGATTTCACGTTATCAAACACCCCCACACTTAAACCATTGCTTGTCCTCAAGCAATCAACCAACACGGTGAAAAAGAAATAAGCATAATTTGAAACAAGGACACGGTGAGACTCTAATCATACGTGGCTGTTAGGCTAATGTTATATCGACAGGTACTAAATATCAATACCAAGGATACCATGATGACACAATTTCAAAAACTCCCTACTTATGTAATCTAACCTGAGTCATGCTATTATAACTCAACCTATACCTCATGCTCTCTTTCACCCTATTTCATTCTAATGCAATCACATTAAGCCCGTTATCCATACACATTCATGGTTGTCGCGGTGAAAATTGGATACCAAACTATTGATTAGTTTGAATCTTTAATTCATTTTGCAACCGAACTTTGATTTGTCCAAAGGAAGGGATAAAGATCGAAATTCCCACAATGCAATGCAAATGCAAGGTTTAGAGAGTTATAGGTTCGGGGGTTAGTTAAACTTAGGGAAGGTACTAGCATCCTAAGTTTTTGTAGTACTCTACAGGAACCTCTTGTTTTATATTGTTTATTGCTATGGTTTATCTGCTTAATGGTTTAAAAAGACCTAGGGGTTTATTTCTAAGTATACTCGATAAGATATTGCATCTTATGCCTACATATCCTTATGGGAGTGGAATCAGAGTATATGTAGTTCCCCTAAAGGGTTGAGGAGTTATTTAACTGTGGTCAAAGTTCCTACGGGTTTAGGGTAGTTGATTGATTGATTTTAGGAGAAAAGATGTGTCTTCATTTTAAGGGAGATATAACCGCCACAAGGTGTAGGAAAATAGTCTTTGCATCGTCTTAAGAAAAGGGCTTAAGTAATTGGATTGTTTGACGAGTATGCCTTTATTTCTCTTAAGGCTAAGTCCCTACGGCTTGATTTTATTGTTGTGGGATGGAGATTCCATCTCACTTAAGATGATTGACATCTTTCTCTAATTGTGTTTGAATTTTGTATGGATTTGAGTTGTTTGTATTGTGTTTAATTGATTGTTTAGATTGTTGTGTTGTTTGTTTCCCTATGTTGTAAAGATAGAAGACACGGTCCTTCCTATGGGGTAGGTTCTATCTTAAGATCGACTTGAATGGGATCAAGGATCAAGCGGGAGTATGATGCAAATGATGTGCACTACACACGATTGTTGAATCATGTGTAGGGTTTTCCTTTGGACGGAATGCAGTGCGATAATGTAAATTGCGGAAGATAAATTGCAAGAAGTAAAACTATACACACACATGAAAGCGCTAAGGTGTAGGTGAAATGTGTCGTGAATGTGAATGTGCACGATGATTAAATTTTACGCTGCGTGTTGATTTTAATTGATTAAATTGATTGTTTTAGGCGGATTAATTTTAAGCGAGAAGTTGTATTATTTTCCTTAGGAGGTTAATTTAAGAAAATGGTACATATTATCTTTGATTATAAGTCAATTAGTTTTGATAAAGAAAATTTGATAACTATTACTGTTGAACATAAATTTAGTTATTGATTTGATAGGAAATTGGTTCTTTGTGAAAAAAAGTTTATTATTAAAGTTTAAATTTAAATAGAAAAAGATTTTAAATGATTATTAAAGAAACAAGTTAATTATAAAATAGTTTGAGTTTTTTTTATTTGTTTTGTTGAATAAAATTATTTTATTATATGACATGGTTTTTATTATTTTTAAGAGATCCTATTAAGTAAATAAAATTATATTACTTAAAAAAAGGTTCATTAGATTAGGTAGTTAAAAAGGTTTTATTATTAATTATGAAAATGGTTTCTGTTATTAAACTTGTTTTAATTAAATTTTTATAAAGGGGGTATTATTAATTTAATTTAAAGGTTGTTTTAAGTGTGAAATAATTTTAAAGAAAAATGATATATTATTATTTATTTAAAAATTACTAATCAAAATTTAGTTATTTAAACGGTTGATTTTAAAAAGGATTATTGGTTTAATTTTATAAAAGGTTGATTAAGGGTTGTTAGGCGTGATTAGTAGTGTTTAATCGTGTGGTGAATGTGTTTAGTGTGTGTGTACGTGGTGTGAGTGGTTACAGAGTAAAAAAAGCAAAATTACAGAGAGAAAACCCTAATCCCAAATTTCCCCCCTCTCCGTCGTCGCATCTTCCTCTCTTCTCCCTCTTTTCGGTAATCGCAGTTCAATCTCCCTCGATCGCTCTCTTTCTCGATCACTTTGTTCTTCTTTTATTTCGCTTCTCGTTCAAACATGAAACATAAACAACCACATCAAAAGCTTCAACGGATTTGACTCAAACAGAGAGATTACCGCGAGCTATGGACGGTGTTTTGAAGGCGTGGATGAAGACGAAGGCTTCTCGTGGCGACGTCTGTGAAGGAGTTGTTGAGAGGCGATTCACGGTGAAGGTTGACGGCGGAACCCAAAAGATAAGCTCTTCTTTTGATCTCTTAGGGTTTTCGGTTTGGGATTTTTATGAATTTGGATTGTGGTTGCAATTTTGTGTAGCGATTCTGTCTATGGTCTATGGGTGTCGTTCTGCTTATTTCATCTCAAATCCTCTCCTTTATAGTAATCTCAAGAAACATTTGAATTGAATGGAGTAATGTTGTTGGACTCTTGCTTTAGAAAGTTTACGATTGTGCTCAGAACATGTTTGGAAGGAAAAAATTGCTTTTAATAAACTGTGAATAAAACGTTGAATCTGTTTCCTTTTTTGTTCAAACATGTCTGGGAATTGTCCGCTCTCTGCTTTGGAAATATTTGAAAACATCTAGGACCTGTATGATTTGGTTTATTGATATTGATTTGATGATTTGGCAGAATCTTTGGAAGCTTGAATTTGAGTGATTGTGTCCGACAAACCCAGACCACCATTTCAGTTACTACCTCTATGGACATCATAAGCAGTAGGTTCTATTGTTGAAAAGCTTGACAGATGATGGGATGCAGAGACAGCAGCAAGTGACTTCGTTTGTGAAAGAAGTACACCAGGGCGATAAGTATGGAATAATCCACTAATCAACTCTGTTACTCCTAAGATGCTCCACAAACCAATCTTGTTAAGAAGTTCATATTTTAGTTGTTCCTTGGCAAGAAACACGCTTCTGTACAAGTTTTGTTTTCAATTAAAAGCTCTCCTAAAGCACCATTGCCACAATCAGTAAAACTGCAGAACTTATGTCTTCATACGCTTCATTCTTGCTGCTATAGGCTTGCAGAAGCTCTAGATTTATTTCGTAGCTTTCTCGGCATCTAGAAGTGGCAGCCATGGCCTTGTTTATTTCACTGGTTATGTAGATTTTGTTGGAGGATTTCTAATTTTATAACCATCTTGGTTTTTTGTTTCAGTTACTCTTGACAACAACATTTGGAGCTGCTCGGAAAGGCGATCATGATCATTCAAAGCAAAGGCTGTTGTGCGCAAAGTTGTAACAAACGAAGTTGTAGACACGGTGCTCCATTATCGTGCAAGACATAAATGATGTTGGCTGGGCTTTAAATCAAGAAGAGGGGTTACTTGGCCACGACTTCTGCTAGGTGGTAATCTCCTTTCGTTCTTCGTTCTTCGTTCATCGTTCGGTAGCAAGTATCGTATTGAGATGATAACCTTATTGTCTTATCGTATCATGCAGGTGGAATTGGGAGAGGCACAGGATGCTCGTGGAATGGTGGAGTATTGAGCGAGATTGTCGTATCCGCATAATCCCAAGATGGTTTGGGAATTGCTCTTATATTCACTTCTCCCAGATCAATATTGCGCAGTTGCTCCTTAAATGATATCTGTTGTTTTCAATCTTTAACAGGTTTGATGGGTAATGTTGAATTCTGACCTGAGCATATTCAAATTGTATCAACATGTCATTTGTGCTGTTGCAGGAATGATAATGGATGATGTGATAGCTAGGCATAGATATGTGTATGTATCGGTCCTGGTTTTGATTGTGTTTGAATTATGCAGGTTGTTCTGCTAGGGCTACTTCAATCATCTTGAAGTTCAGTTCATAAACCCACTTGAAGTAAGGCAAAGTTGAAAAAGGGAATGGCTTGATATGGATGTGCTGTTAGTGTAACATTAAGATAACAGGTAGTGGTTTGTATCTTTGAAGCATTTTTGTTTTAATCATTTTTTAATTGCCCTGTTCTGCATTTCATTTTGAAGCTTATTTTCCTCATTACTCGAGCAGGTCATGGGTCGTTGCTACTGATGCACTTGCAGTTGTTGATGTTTGCAAATGCGATTCTGCTGGTCCTTCCAAATGATGAAATGATGTTGTTGAAATGTTGTACTGATGTGGGCCTGTTTGCGCTGTGCTGATACCGAAACACTGATGCGATGCTTCTGATAAATGCTGACGTTGTTGCTCTGCTGATGCTTGCAGATGATGTGGAGGTACCTGCAGTTTTTGATTTTATTTTATAATTCAATGTATTGCAATGGTCTGCATCTGAAAACAAGTTGAAGCATGAAGTTATGGCTGCTCTGATTATTAATTGGTATTTCTTTGACAGGTTGTGATGTCGGCGTTGCGTAACCCGGAGACAATAATTGATCTTCTGATGTTGTTTTGCACAGGCTATGGCTGAATGTGACGGTGTCGGTTCCTTTGCAGCGACCATGTGGAAGAACAGAACCACGGCCCTATGATATCACGTGAGTTGGGATTAATTGGAGATGTGGTATGTCATCAGCTTTTCGCCGTTCAAATAGGCATATATTCAAATGCTCTTATCCTTTGTATCTGTCTGAAGTAACAAAACCATCATTTAGTTCCTGATTATCAGCAGCCGGAGGCTTTTATGACGGATTCAAGATGCCTCTTCACGCTTTGTAACACTCTTGTAGCCAAATTGCATTTCTTTTACGTAGCACCTTGATAAATTGTTGGATTGAGAATTGCGTAGAGTTATGAGATGCCAAGCTTGATGTAACCCCTTTATAAATAACAAAACTTGTTTTGTATCTTGAGTTTTCGTAATGAATCCTTGTATGAAATGAACTTGTAAATTTTGGATTCAGTCACTTTTAATCTGGTACATTTATAAATCCAAAACATGGGGCCTTGGATTGAACCTCAAGTGGTTGTGTCCTTTGTACACTCAGAAAAGGTACCACTTTGTCTTAATTTAAAACGAACAGCTTCTGGAAGGCGGATGCTTTCCTTATATCATGGTCAACTCTTATAGAAACTTTTGAGGGATGTTTCTTTTGAAAATCCTGTGAGAATCAAAAAGTCTTGTATACTGAACATGAGCTTTTTACGACTCTTTTTCTTATGTAGCGTGAAATATAGTTTCTTAGTTAAATGGAGCTCAAAACATGGATCTTCAAATGACATCTCTGCATGAATAAATAATTCTGGAAACCAATGTTGCGGATCCTCTGAGAAACCTTGAGGAAGATTTGCTTTGTACTGATTAAGATGTCGTAATGATGAGAATATGTGATTCCATAATGCTTCAGCACCACTTGTAGGAGATAAGGAATACACACAAAGCTTTTATATCTTCTTTGACTTAGAGCCACAAACCTAGCTTCACAAAATAAAACAAATAAAACGGTTGGAACAGTTAATTATGTGTGGATGATTGATCGCGAGAATGAACGCTATCTCCACTCGATATTACTGTGTCTGCACAAATTGGTTAGTCACATAAATGAAAAATAAAGTCAAATATTAACAAGAAAAGAAAAAAATAGGTGGAATCTTACGGTCAAAAATTAGGGTGCAACAGATGCCCCTATTTAAGTTACTTCTATCTGGAGATATGGAGATTGAAATTTCAGTCTCGATGAGATAGGAGGGACTTAAATACAAACATTGCACGAATTTTTGGCCATAGAAGCCACCGAATGCAAATGATATGGGATGATATGGAATGAAAGACATAGTCCTGTGGAGAAATGGCGCCACAGGGGAGAAACCAGATACAACACACGGGAAGAAACAGGCTCAACAAAACGAGACTCCGCGGGGAGAAGATTGATAATCACAAAGTGTTTGTAAATATGTTGTGAAGAAACTTTAGACAAGAAATCCTCTTGAGGAATCTACTGTATATGTCAAATGTAATTGATTCAAGACATTAGCTGGAGAAGTCTACTGTCAAGGCTTATAACTGTAATTGAGAATAATTTTGCCAAAGTATGTATTGTTAAAATCTGTAAGGAATCTACTGCCGAGATTCTGTGTTGAAATCTGCTGGAGACATACTTCTGACGAAGTCCTTCTGGGAATCTATTGTCGAGATTAACCAGGAACTACCTATTGTCGAGGTCTTCTGGGAATCTATTGCCGAGATTAACCAGGAACTACCTATTGTCGAGGTTTTCTGGGAATCTATTGCCGAGATTAACCAGGAACTGTAAGATGTTCGAGTGATTGTCATTGTAGACTGTAGTTGTAAATTGTTATTGTAGATGTAGAACTTCCCCGAGCGTCATAGTCTGGATGCTATGAGCCGGTCTCGGTCCCTTCCCAAAATGATGAAAACTTGTGAGAGCATCTTCATAGGGGGTTGTAAATTTTGTAAATTGTAAATGTCATTGTAGACTGTAGATGTAGTTCGTTGTAGAACCCAGTAGATGTAGTTCGTTGTAGAACCCTGTAGATGTAGTTCGTTGTAGAACCCTGTAGATGTAGTTCGTTGTAGAACCCTATAGATGTAGTTCGTTGTAGAACCCTGTAGATGTAATTTGTAAGTGTAATTGTAAATTGTAGGTGTTATTGTAAAACTTCACCGGGGATCTTCGGGGAGATGTGAGCCGGTTGAATCGTAAAGTATGTCTTCTCAAATAAAGAGAGACTCAACTTGTTCGACTTCTTCGAGGAGATGTCGCTGACGAAAGTAGACTTGTTTGACGAAACTCACTGGGAGGTCATTCCAAGTTGATAATCACTGGGGATGGATGAACTGTCTTGAGGAGACTGCCGTTTGTCATCTTGATAAGAACCTGACTGAAATGAGTTGCTCAAATAAAGAGCTGCTTCCAATTCAGATATGGATTATATTGTTGGAGAAGTATACGTCTTCAGATGGTGGTCCTCAAGAAGATCATCTTGGGGAGTCAGAGTGCAAAATAAATGCACGTTTAACCCATGTCGAAAGTTGGAGATGTCCATAATGTGATTGCCAAGGACCGAAGTTCACTTCAGGAAATAACCGAAGAGAAACTGTCAAGTAAGACTCTACCATCGAGGTATGAACTCAAATGGGATGTACTAAAATAATCGCCTTCCATGAGGGTTGAACTTCATTGGGAAAATGAAACATTGTGCTCTTTCTGCCTAGGGTTGAATCTAATTGGAAAGATAAGACACACCCAAACACCTAGGGATAACTACAACCAAAGCGATAAACACAAAGAATGCGAAAATGCAAATGCCATGTTGTCTACTTATATGCTATGCGTATGCCTATGCTGACAAAAACAGACAGAAAAACGTGACCGAAGATGGAATAAACATCTCGAGACAAACATCTCGACCAACCTTCGCAGATAGATAGTACCAATGGGGATAGACGGAGAACCAAATATGGGATCACGATCCTGCTTCAGAGCTTCAAAAGCTTCACTTGAGGAATGGAGAACATTCCACTTGGGGACGTAATATCTTGATAAGTCTGAAAGATTATCCTGTTGAAGGCGAGGATAAAGATCCACTAGGGGAGGATCAAATTCATAACCGTAGAAACTTCATGGATAAAAATAAGTATCTGCTTTACTGGAGAGACTCATGCTGGAGAAGATCGATGTTGAAGAAGGTCCATTGAGGAGTAAAATACGTCCATTTCACTGGGAAGGTGAAGTTGGAGAAGCAAATCACTGAGGATTAAAATATCATCCACTTCATTAAGGAAGTGAAGTCAAACAGATCACTGAGAGTTCTGCATCAAAAGGCTTCATCGAAGGATTGTCATGACCACCAAAAACAAAATTTATTGGGGACATGAAGAAGGTTGTGAAATTGCTGAAAAATCATGCTGAAGACTGCGTGGTAGTCGCCATTTGAACGATAGTTGTTGCATATGGATAAGATAATCTTCGCTCCTCAGGTGCCCCAAGTCACATGGTTATGAGAAGAAGTCGTTCTAAGAGGATTTTACAGAAAACATGGCGTCCCATTGTTTTCAAACTCTTCGAGAGATTCGCCGAATCTCGACGTAACCGGCTCTGATTGATGGTACTATGAATAAGTCTTCAGAAATAGATCTCTAGAAGAAGTCAAATTTGCATAGAATAACTACTTGGGAATAACTTGCCCCAGGTCAGCAGAGTCTTCAAACTTTAATAGAACAAGCTTAATGTTGATACTCATGTGTAAACTTTCTATGACCTTAGCAAAGATCAACACGTATGAGATGTTAATTCTGAAACCGTTAATGCAACATATATGTCTGTCTTGAAGTTTTGAAACTAGATATCCCAATAACTGGTGACCGAACTCACTAGTTAGGATATAAATTAATTTTTATAAAGCCAACGAAAATCGAGTATAACTCAATAGGAGTCAGGAAACGTTATCTCACTGAGTATGCTTTCGAAGTAACCTTACTTCAATTAGGACTTTGTGGTTTAGTTCACGATTTGTAAAACAAAAGGAATAAGGGCCAAAGCGTATTTGTACCCATCCAATTTTGAAAAAATGTTCACTCTTTTTTTTTTGAAAGGTTTTAAGTGTTCAATCGAGCAGATTAAAAATTGCCCCAGGTTAAAAATGAGGTTGAAAAATGGTTAAAAGGGAATTAACCGCTTTATATCTTTGGTGTTAAGAGGTTTGAAACAATGCCTTACATCATCAGTAGGTTTTATTCGAAAGCATACATCAAGAGACCTTGCGTTTTACTTCGTCATCCTCCTTCCAATTATTCACCAAAGTGAGAAAAATTGGGTAAAGTTGGCATTATAAAATTATGAAAAACATTTTAAGAGTGAAACGAATGGGTTTCTTCAAGACAAACACTTTTTGCATCACTTATTCAAAGTAACATGTTCTTACATGCCAACTATGCTTTTAATCAAAGAAATAAGAAGGAAGTACGCATAAGCAAACAAAATAAATAGCTGATGAGCCCTTCTCAGAGTTTTCACTTATATCAGCGTAACGGTATTCCATTTATGACCGGGCTTTCTCCTCTGAAAGTCAGCATTTCGTCATCTATCATTTCTTGGACTTTCTCTTGAAAAACTTTGCATTCTTCAATCGAATGCCCCAACACTCCATCATGAAATTCACAGTTGGTGTTCGAGTTGAACCACGGTGGATGTGACTTCATGATTCTAGTCTTTCTGGGTGTCATTACTCAGTTTCTAACAAAATACGACCATAGTTGACGGTAAGTCATTGGGATAAGATCAAACCAATGAGTCTCTTCTTTTGGAGTATTCAGAGGTGTCCTTTGATTCTGAAATCGTCTTCGAACCTGTCGATTCTGATGCTGATCTGGAGAAATTAATCTTCGTTTATGAGGTAGTCGTCGTTTACGCTAAGCAGGCGCCACATTCTGATGTTGAGGATAAGGTACTAGAACTGGATCTGGCAGGATTGCATTAACATCAACACTTCCTTCCTCTAGGGAATCATCAACTGAAATCTCTTCGTCAGTTTGGTTATTCAAATCATCTTGAATTCTTTCACTTTTGAGCGCATTCTCAATGTTTACTCCCACTTCTATAATTTTAGAGAAATCTGATGGCATAGCGCCTACCATCCTAACATAATAAGAGTCTGGCAGTGTTCTTAGAAACATCTTGGTTAAATCTTTCTCTAGAAGTGATGGACGAACCTGGGCTGCCAACTCTTTCCATCGCTGAGCATATTCCCTGAAAGATTCATCATCATTCTTACTCATTCCTTCTAGTTGATAACTTTCTGGAGCCACGTCCAAATTATAATCCTATTGCTTCACAAAAGCATTAGCTAAATCTCTCCAAGACTGAATGTGATTCCTTTGTAGCTTCATATACCATATCAATGATGCCCCAGATAAGCTTTCTTGAAAGCAGTGCATCATCAGTTTGTCATCGTTAACATAAGCAGCCATCTTTCGACAAAACATTGTCAAATGGTATCTTGGACAAACAGTACCTTTGTACACTTCAAAGTCAGGCATCTTGAATTTTGGAGGAATAGTTACACCGAGAACTAAACATAAGTCACGGGCATCCATATCAGATGCATCACCTCCTTTCATCACTTTCACTTGCTCTTTGAAATCACGGAATTCCTTTTCCATTACATCCACCTTCATCTTGGTACGAACATTCTGAAGATTAGGTACATTCTGTAGAGGCTGGGAAGCTCTTTTATCACCTTGAACAACCAAGTTATCTTGCACGGGCTGAGGTTGTGTAGAAATATCCACTTGTTGAACATTATCAGAAGGTAGATCGAATAACGGATTAGTCCTTGTTCTAAAGCCAATCATAGAATCCATATCTTTGTTCTCCTTACTATTCTTCGGTAGTACTTCAAGCTTGGTCAGATGGTCGAGATGTCAACTGACAAAGACAGAAAGGCGGATGAGGACGCAACGGAGAAGAGACACATGCACATGCAAGATGCTAATGCTATGAAAAAAATGAGAGGTTTCACGGGTTTCAAATTCTTATAAACGTTATAGAATACCAAGTAAAATTATTTATTATTTTTAATTTTGATAGTGGATTACAAGGAAACAGCCTTATAAGAGTCCTTACTTAATAGCTAAATAAAAGCTAAGAAAGTCCTAAGGAAGTCCTTCATCGTGCTTGTTGATTTACTCTTCTAGCTGGATTTTCTTGAATATAAGTTGCCCATAATTGTCTTCTAAGGAGTAATGTGATAGAGGAAAATAAATCCTCTATCTCTTGTTGGAAAATAAAGAAAGAAGCCCTTGCTCACTTTTGATCTTTAATGTTGGTGGAAATATTTTGAATTTCTAATGACCTTCAATGATAAGCGAGACTTCTCGTATTTGCTTTTTGATTCTTCAATTAATGACCTTAACTTCCTTAGGTCATCCAAGTTAAAACTCTTTAAAAGAATATATCAAAATATTTTTTGTAATCCATATGGGTTTCTATAATGTTTATAAATAAACTAGGAATCCCATGAAACCAATGCAATATGATGCTATATGGATGCAACAAACACAAGTAAGCACATAAGGACACATAAAGATAAACAAACAAGGGGGACCCTAGGTTTGCAATGAGCATGGAGCCAAAGGGTATACCCATTCCCAAAGGTTGTGGACTAAAGGATGCTTGTACCTGTAGAACAAGGTTCTAAGGGGACTCAAAATCATCAGCCCATCTTTCGGATATTATCAATTTCCCAATTACTCGAGGATTAATAATATTCTCAAGAGAACTTCTTTCAAGTGTAGCTTCGCGTAGCACTATTTCGGAAGTACTCTCTCATAGTCCCGCACTACGCCATAATAAAGGCCAAAGTGGGTTTAAGGTAACTACGGTCCTCAATATCATAGGCTCCAAGGTCGAAAATATGGAGTGTCTTCACGATTACTCGTTCAACAGTACTATTTCGAGAGGGCCTCAATTGAGCGGGATTCTCGATTCAACTTAGTCGGGATTCAACTCCCTATAAGCCTCCTCGAATATATCACCATTCTATCTTAATTTCTCTCAAGTCCGGGTGTAGGACTTTGTCTCACCACTCAAGGATAATAATCCCAAAAGAATAAATACAAGAGAAAATAAACATTTAAGCAGGTAAACAGATATATAAAGCAGTAAAAAAATAAAATAAGATAGGGAAACCCACTTGAAAGGTCCCTAGTGAAGTCGCCATTTCTGTCGCGGTGAAAATTGGATACCAAACTATTGATTAGTTTGAATCTTTAATTCATTTTGCAACCGAACTTTGATTTGTCCAAAGGAAGGGATAAAGATCGAAATTCCCACAATGCAATGCAAATGCAAGGTTTAGAGAGTTATAGGTTCGGGGGTTGATTAAACTTAGGGAAGGTACTAGCATCCTAAGTTTCTGTAGTACTCTACAGGAACCTCTTGTTTTATATTGTTTATTGCTATGGTTTATCTTCTTAATGGTTTAAAAAGACCTAGGGGTTTATTTCTAAGTATACTCGATAAGATATCGCATCTTATGCCTACATATCCTTACGGGAGTGGAATCAGAGTATCTGTAGTTCCCCTAAAGGGTTGAGGAGTTCTTTGACTGTGGTCAAAGTTCCTACGGGTTTAGGGTAGTTGATTGATTGATTTTAGGAGAAAAGATGTGTCTTCATTTTAAGGGAGATATAACCGCCACAAGGTGTAGGAAAATAGTCTTTGCATCGTCTTAAGAAAAGGGCTTAAGTACTTGGATTGTTTGACGAGTATGCCTTTATTTCTCTTAAGGCAAAGTCCCTACGGCTTGATTGTATTGTTGTGGGGTGGAGATTCTATCTCACTTAAGATGATTGACATCTTTCTCTAATTGTGTTTGAATTTTGTATGGATTTGAGTTGTTTGTATTGTGTTTAATTGATTGTTTGGATTGTTGTGTTGTTTGTTTCCCTATGTTGTAAAGATAGAAGACACGGTCCTTCCTATGGGGTAGGTTCTATCTTAAGATCGACTTGAATGGGATCAAGGATCAAACGGGAGTATGATGCAAATGATGTGCACTACACACAATTGTTGAATCATGTGTAGGGTTTTCCTTTGGACGAAATGCAGTGCGATAATGTAAATTGCGGAAGATAAATTGCAAGAAGTAAAACTATACACACGCATGAAAGCGCTAAGGTGTAGGTGAAATGTGTCGTGAATGTGAATGTGCACGATGATTAAATTTTACGCTGCGTGTTGATTTTAATTGATTAAATTGATTGTTTTAGGCGGATTAATTTTAAGCGAGAAGTTGTATTATTTTCCTTAGGAGGTTAATTTAAGAAAATGGTACATATTATCTTTGATTATAAGTCAATTAGTTTTGATAAAGAAAATTTGATAACTATTACTGTTGAACATAAATTTAGCTATTGATTTGATAGGAAATTGGTTCTTTGTGAAAAAAGTTTATTATTAAAGTTTAAATTTAAATAGAAAAAGATTTTAAATGATTATTAAAGAAACAAGTTAATTATAAAATAGTTTGAGTTTTTTTTTATTTGTTTTGTTGAATAAAATTATTTTATTATATGACATGCTTTTTATTATTTTTAAGAGATTCTATTAAGTAAATAAAATTATATTACTTAAAAAAAGGTTCATTAGATTAGGTAGTTAAAAAGGTTTATTATTAATTATGAAAATGGTTTCTGTTATTAAACTTGTTTTAATTAAATTTTTATAAAGGGGGTATTATTAATTTAATTTAAAGGTTGTTTTAAGTGTGAAATAATTTTAAAGAAAAATGATATATTATTATTTATTTAAAAATTACTAATCAAAATTTAGTTATTTAAACGGTTGATTTTAAAAAGGATTATTGGTTTAATTTTATAAAAGGTTGATTAAGGGTTGTTAGGCGTGATTAGTAGTGTTTCATCGTGTGGTGAATGTGTTTAGTGTGTGTGTACGTGGTGTGAGTGGTTACAGAGTAAAAAAAGAAAAATTACAGAGAGAAACCCCTAATCCCAAATTTCCCCCCTCTCCGTCGTCGCATCTTCCTCTCTTCTCCCTCTTTTCTGTAATCGCAGTTCAATCTCCCTCGATCGCTCTCTTTCTCGATCACTTTGTTCTTCTTTTATTTCGCTTCTCGTTCAAACATGAAACATAAACAACCACATCAAAAGCTTCAACAGATTTGACTCAAACAGAGAGATCACCGCGAGCTATGGACGGCGTATTGAAGGCGTGGATGAAGACGAAGGCTTCTCATGGCGACGTCTGTGAAGGAGTTGTTGAGAGGCGATTCACGGTGAAGGTTGACGGCGGAACCCAAAATATAAGCTCTTCTTTTGATCTCTTAGGGTTTTCGGTTTAGGATTTTTATGAATTTGGATTGTGGTTGCAATTTTGTGTAGCGATTCTGTCTATGGTCTATGGGTGTCGTTCTGCTTATTTCATCTCAAATCCTCTCCTTTATAGTAATCTCAAGAAACATTTGAATTGAATGGAGTAATGTTGTTGGACTCTTGCTTTAGAAAGTTTACGATTGTGCTCAGAACATGTTTGGAAGGAAAAAATAGCTTTTAATAAACTGTGAATAAAACGTTGAATCTGTTTCCTTTTTCGTTCAAACATGTCTGGGAATTGTCCCCTCTCTCCTTTGGAAATATTTGAAAACATCTAGGACCTGTATGATTTGGTTTATTTATATTGATTTGATGATTTGGCAGAATCTTTGGAAGCTTGAATTTGAGTGATTGTGTCCGACAAACCCAGACCACCATTTCAGTTACTACCTCTATGGACATCATAAGCAGTAGGTTCTATTGTTGAAAAGCTTGACAGATGATGGGATGCAGAGACAGCAGCAAGTGACTTCGTCTGTGAAAGAAGTACACCAGGGCGATAAGTATGGAATAATCCACTAATCAACTCTGCTACTCCTAAGATGCTCCACAAACCAATCTTGTTAAGAAGTTCATATTTTAGTTGTTCCTTGGCAAGAAACACGCTTCTGTACAGGTTTTGTTTTCAATTAAAAGCTCTCCTAAAGCACCATTGCCACAATCAGTAAAACTGCAGAACTTATGTCTTCATACGCTTCATTCTTGCTGCTATAGGCTTGCAGAAGCTCTAGATTTATTTCGTAGCTTTCTCGACATCTAGAAGTGGCAGCCATGGCCTTGTTTATTTCACTGGTTATGTAGATTTTGTTGGAGGATTTCTAATTTTATAACCATCTTGGTTTTTTGTTTCAGTTACTCTTGACAACAACATTTGGAGCTGCTCGGAAAGGCGATCATGATCATTCAAAGCAAAGCCTGTTGTGCACAAAGTTGTAACAAACGAAGTTGTAGACACGGTGCTCCATTATCGTGCAAGACATAAATGATGTTGGTTGGGCTTTAAATCAAGAAGAGGGGTTACTTGGCCACGACTTCTGCTAGGTGGTAATCTACTTTCGTTCTTCGTTCTTCGTTCTTCGTTCGGTAGCAAGTATCGTACTGAGCTGATAACCTCATTGTCTTATCGTATCATGCAGGTGGAATTGGGAGAGGCACATGATGCTCGTGGAATGGTGGAGTATTAAGCGAGATTGTCATATCCGCATACTCCCAAGCTGTTTGGGAATTGCTCTTATATTCACTTCTCCCAGATCAATATTGCGCAGTTGCTCCTTAAATGATATCTACTGTTTTCAATATTTAACAGGTTTGATGGGTAATGTTGAATTCTGACCTGAGCATATTCAAATTGTATCAACATGTCATTTGTGTTGTTGCAGGAATGATAATGGATGATGTGATAGCTAGGCATAGATATGTGTATGTATCGGTCCTGGTTTTGATTGTGTTTGAATTATGCAGGTTGTTCTGGCAGGGCTGCTTCAATCATCATGAAGTTCAGTTCATAAACCCACTTGAAGTAAGGCAAAGTTGAAAAAGGGAATGGCTTGATATGGATGTGCTGTTAGTGTAACATTAAGATAACAGACAGTGGTTTGTATCTTTGAAGCATTTTTGTTTTAATCATTTTTTAATTGCCCTGTTCTACATTTCATTTTGAAGCTTATTTTCCTCATTCCTCGAGCAGGTCATGGGTCGTTGCTACTGATGCACTTGCAGTTGCTGATGTTTGCAAATGCAATTCTGCTGGTCCTTGCAAATGATGAAATGTTGTTGTTGAAATGTTGTACTGATGTGGGCCTGTTTGCGTTGTGTTGATACCGAAACACTGATGCGCTGCTTCTGATAAATGCTGGCGTTGTTGCTCTGCTGATGCTTGCAGGTGATGTGGAGGTACCTGCAGTTTTTGATTTTATTTTATAATTCAATGTATTGCAATGGTCTGCATCTGAAAACAAGTTAAAGCATGAAGTTATGGCTGCTCTGATTATTAATTGGTATTTCTTTGACAGGTTGTGATGTCGGCGTTGTGTAACCCGGAGACAATAATTGATCTTCTGATGTTGTTTTGCACAGGCTATGGCTGAATGTGACGGTGTCGGTTCCTTTGCAGGGACCTTGTGGAAGAACAGAACCACGGCCCTATGATATCACGTGAGTTGGGATTAATTGGAGATGCGGTATGCCGTCAGCTTTTCGCCGTTCAAATAGGCATATATTCAAATGCTCTTATCCTTTGTATCTGTCTGAAGTAACAAAACCATCATCTAGTTCTTGATTATCAGCAGCCGGAGGCTTTTATGACGGATTCAAGATGCCTCTTCACGCTTTGTAACACTCTTGTAGCCAAATTGCATTTCTTTTACGTAGCACCTCGATAAATTGTTGGATAGAGAATTGCGTAGAGTTATGAGATGCCAAGCTTGATGTAACCCCTTTATCAATAACAAAACTTGTTTTGTATCTTGAGTTTTCGTAATGAATCCTTGTATGAAATGAACTTGTAAATTTTGGATTAAGTCACTTTTAATTTGGTACATTTATAAATCCAAAACATGGGGCCTTGGATTGAACCTCAAGTGGTTGTGTCCTTTGTACACTCAGAAAAGGTACCACTTTGTCTTAATTTAAAACGAACAGCTTCTAGAAGGCGGATGCTTTCCTTATATCATGGTCAACTCTTATAGAAACTTTTGAGGGATGTTTCTTTTGAAAATCCTGTGAGAATAAAAAAGTCTTGTATACTGAACATGAGCTTTTTACGACTCTTTTTCTTATGTAGCGTGAAATATAGTTTCTTAGTTAAATGGAGCTCAAAACATGGATCTTCAAATGACATCTCTGCATGAATAAATAATTCTGGAAACCAATGTTGCGGATCCTCTGAGAAACCTTGAGGAAGATTTGCTTTGTACTGATTAAGATGTCGTAATGATGAGAATATGTGATTCCATAATGCTTCAGCACCACTTGTAGGAGATAAGGAATACACACAAAGCTTTTATATCTTCTTTGACTTAGAGCCACAAACCTAGCTTCACAAAATAAAACAAATAAAACGGTTGGAACAGTTAATTATGTGTGGATGATTGATCGCGAGAATGAACGCTATCTCCACTCGATATTACTGTGTCTGCACAAATTGGTTAGTCGCATAAATGAAAAATAAAGTCAAATATTAACAAGAAAAGACAAAAATAGGTGGAATCTTACGGTCAAAAATTAGGGTGCAACAATGGTAAGTAAACTTGTTAGTGACTATGATCTCATTGATATTTCATTCTTCTTTGCAAATATGCTTAAGCATCAATTGAACTTAAAAGGTTTGTACCGTTGGTCTAAGTGATCGGGTGAGGAGCACCTAACTTAGAAGGAACAAGTCTTTTTTTCATAATTTTTCTTCTTATTTTAAACTAGAGATCATACACTTATTTGCATCGGTTTCTTACTTAGTGTGGTTGGGATGGTGCTGACTGCTTAAATAAACTACTTAGGGATTACTAAAAGAACTGGAGCTTTAAGGTCTCGACGTAATGGGTACTCAAGTTGATTTTGCATATTTAGGGGGGTTAAGGGTGTCAGGATGATATCAATTTTATCAAAACTTTCCCAAGTTTTTTCTAACATAGCCTAAACAGCCTATATACTTTCAGAGTATCATGTCATGAATCAAAAAGTTTTTGTTGGAGGTTAGAATTTTGAAATTTTGAAATTTTGGGGAAGTTTGAATAATAGGTGAAAACCACGCATAAAGACTCGACAGCACATGCACAGACTTTGACATATTAGAAACAACAGTAAATCAAGCTAAAAAGCGATAAAATGAAAGCGGTAGAGTTCCTCCCCCACACTTAAACCCAACATTGTCCTTAATGTTTTAATAAAAGGTGGAAAAAGGAAAGATAGAACCTGTATGAATGCTACTACGTGCTAAATCCTCTATGGTCTTGCTCTTGATGTCCATGTCTTTGTTGATCACTTCTACTTCGGCTACGAGCATTTTGAGATGCCTTCGTTTGTGTAATTCTTGCACCAACTCATCATATTACTTACTTCCAGAGGAAGTACTCATCATCAGTGTCACCACCAGCAGCGACACTCGTAGGAATGTCCGTAGCACAGCTCATCGTCATGTAGAGAGTTTTCGCCTAGATATAGCTAAAGCGTAACAAGCGATACATTTCTTTATTTTCTGAAAATGTAAATAAACAAATTAAAATAAAAGCCTTGTAGGTTGCCTCCCACACAGCGCTTTGTTTAACGTCGATAGCTCGACGACTAAGGAGCGCAAGTACTCATGGTGGTTCTTTCGAGAATGGTTCCTCGATCGATATTTTAAATAGTCTTCGGTTTCCATGGTCACTTATCAAGCCATCGCTCATATCCCTCACCTTTTCGTTTCTTTCTTCTGTAGGGTGGTTCCTTATTTTGAATGCGTGGTGGTGGTTCTGGATCTATCCTGCGTATCAGCTTTTCAAATTTGGGCTTAGTTATTTCATCCACCACCTCAAAAATTAATCTTACCCTTTTAACAGTAATGATGACCCTAGTTTCACGGTCCTCGAATTTTCTTTTCCTATGAGGGACCTTAGACAAAGGTGCATTGGTGTGGGTATTTTCCAGTACCTCTACATATGTTTTGGATTGGGAGTTTACCTTAGCTTCCACAACGAATTGTGAGAAAGAATTAGGTGGGGTATGGGGAGGAGGAGCAACAATGGGTGCTTCTTTCTCTATCTCTTCGACAACCTCCCTTTCGGGTGGTGTCGGTGGATTTTTCTCAATAATTATGCTTGTCTCACCAAAACTCTCCTCAGACTCATCATCACTCTCCCTAGGATCTTTTATTTGTTCTTCATTACTAGTGGTTACAACATTCACATGGATCTCAAGGAAGGGTCCTAGAGATGTTTGTGTAAGCAAAGAGGTTTGAGTCTCCAAAGCCTTGCTGTGAGTCGCGAGGGAATCGACTATAATGCTCATCTGCTTAAGGTCTTCATCAATTTGGAGATGTTGTTTTCTAAAATCTTCATTTTGGAGAGTTTGTGTCTCCACAAAGCGCTCCATCATAGATTCTATCCTAGAGTGAGTAAACGTCTCTTCGAATTCTTCTAGTAATAGTTCAAGGTTAGATGTATCGAAATCTTGCGTTTCCTCAAAACATTGGGAGTCGTCATCGTAGAGGGAATTTGGGTGAGAATGCGTCGTATTGAAATCTTCTAATAATATTTCGGGGTCCGATTTAAACGGATCTTGTGGTTCCTCGAAATATTGGGGGTGGTAGTTATAAGGGAAATATGGGTTATACATAATGATTTAGATAAGAGTGCCTTAGTCTATACTATGCAACAACAAAATCACAATATTGACTGTTGGTCCCCGGCAACGGCGCCAAAAACTTGATGCGTCCGCAAGTGCACGGAAATATCGAAGTAATATAAATGATTGTCGAACCCACAGAGACCAATGTCAATCTAGCGTTATTTATTATTACAGCGTAAAGCTAAGGCTAATGGAATTAGGAAAGTTGAATGCGAATGAAATTAAATGCAAAGGAAATAAAGATAATTGGTTTAAAGAAAAAGCGGTAAAGGGATATCGGTATGCAAGGACTTAGTTATCGGGGATTCGACAGGTCGCCGGTGCTTTCTACTCTTTGCAAACACTTTTAAGAAGAAAATAACGGTTTAAAGACCTTTGTCTCACGATGGTTGTTGACGCTAGTCGCAACTCTAAGGCGGAACGTATGCTGTCGCTATCCCGTTCGGGGTTAAAATTACTTTTTGAAAACCATTAAGTTCTAATCCCTTTTAAAGCACTGTCACTGTTTTTAAAACGAATACCTAGTTTTTACTATCTGGTCTTAGGCACAGTTGTTGCTTGTTGGTTCGTACCTTTATGAATTTCCCACTGTCGTGGCAAAACTACTTTTAAATAAGTTCTCGCTGTCGCGACGAACGTTTATTTAGAAATTAAGATTAAAAACTACGGCCAGAAAGGTTATTTGTAAAAAGGGAAGGTACCGGTTACTATCGAATCCTGTCCTACTAATTCGGTTACATACCGATAAAACTAATTTAGCTAGACATGATAATTAATGCAAACGGAAATAGACATAAACAACTGAATAATAAAGCATGCATTATGACAGAAATAAAGTAGTAATTCAGTTAATAAAAACCTGTAAATTGTACTGATCTCAAATCTTTGGGTAGTTCCCCACAATGTCGGCAGGATTCTACTTGGGCAAGAAGTAAAAGGTACAGGAACAAATAAAACCATACAAATGGGAATAAAAGGAAAAGGAAACGGGAAAATAATGCAAGAACGTAAATTCAGCTTCAAATGGTAATTTTGGCAGCACTTCGATACGTCGAAGGCTCCCCCCAGAAACTCTGAATCTAAGGTCTATTTATAGGAGATAATTCATTCTTCAAATTCCAGAGATCATGGGTGAGTTATGGAGGGAGTGGGAGTAACTTCCAGTAATGGGCAGTGAGTGGAGAAAGTGTAGGAAAAAATTAAGTTGAGAGTGATCGTGGCTACTTCTGATTTGAACGTACTGATATTTTGTCTGCGTGACGCTCGTCATGAAATGTGACGGTCGTAATACGCATGATGGTCGTAAGGGTCATGTGACGACCGTCATATCAACAAAATCCGTATCTGTTGTTTTTCATCTGTTTTTCATCTGTTTTCCTTCCATTTCTTCTTCTTTTCTTTCTTTAGTCCAAATTCTCCCCAATCTTCTAAACGAAGTAAATTAATCATATAACAGAACATAAATTAAGATAAATTAATAATAGTCACAAATAAATGCATGTAAATCAAGTCAAATAAACGATATGATTTCGCGTTATCAGCATGCCACCTCACTTTTCAACGCAACACGCAAGCAGGTCAATACCCTAGCTCTAATCGACTTCCCCAGCGAGCCTCATCGGTGGTCATTGCAAACCTCAATGAAATGCATAAACTGGACATCATTTTGAAGAGAATTTCACGTAGTATCGTGCCTAAAAAATAACACGATCCTTCGCAAATGGTAGAGGAAAATAGAGTCGCCACCGAACTTTATTTATCCCAAAGAGGGAAAGAAAAATATTGATAAAACCTTTAGGGAAAGAACATGGTCACCGCAACTAAGTTCTAGGTTCATGAGTCGGTTACGCGAGGGGAATATATTAGCATCCCTCACGTTCGTTGTACTCAACGGAAACCTCTTGATTCGATTCGTGAGAAATGTTAGGTTAGTTTGTTTGTTTTCTTCTAAGGGAATAAAGTGAAGAGGTAAGGTAAAAAGGTTTAGATTGCTAAGGAAAAATAGGTGGTTTTTTTATTGGGGTGCTCGCCAAGGATTAGGGTCCTTGTGCCTACGTACCTTCACTTGAAAGAAGTGAAGAATCAGAGCGTTCGTAGTTCGTGGGACTATGGGAGAATGAAAGAGGAGGTTGCTCGGTAGGATCTCGCAATCCTATGCCTACGTATTCTCATTGAAAAATAAGAAATCAGAGCGTCTGTAGTTCGAACTACGAATGTTGGTTTTGATCTTAACGAAAGATACTTAGTCGCATTCGACAGAAAATATTGCTTTACCCAAATGGTTGAGGAGAGAACGCTTGCATCACTTTGAATGGATTTTCATATATCAACATTCATGGGAAACACGTCACTTATCTCAACTCAAATAGGTTATGGACGAAGCAATATTTTGTGTTGTTCTTAAGACACCATATCTCTCGTTTATAAAAAGGTTTGATGGTTCGCACGGCGGCGAGAAGTTGAATTAATGAGTGGATGTATTTTGATTGAATGACGATTACTTGAAGCTTAAGAAAGGCTCCTCGGGCTCAAGTAATCGGGAGAGTGGGTCAAAGAATTGACTCTCTCTCTTTTCCATCTCGAAAATAGGTTATTTTTGGAAAGTGTTTTGAACGATGGATGGTTAAAGCATTTTAAATCGGGTGAAGATTACTTAAAGTTTAAGAAACCTTCCTCGGGCCCAAGTAATCGAGAGAATGAGTCAAAGACTTGACTCTTTCTCTTTTTCATCTTAGTATTGAGAAAATAGGTTTGGTATAGCTAGAGTAAGTTACGAATAACGATTACTCGAAGCTTAAGAAAAGCTCATCGGGCCCAAGTAATCGGGAGAGTGAGTCAAAGGCTTGACTCTCTCTCTTTTTCATCTTTAGTGATTGAGAAAATAGATTTGGAGTTGAATTAATGAGTTGATGTAGAATCAGGTTATAAATTTTGGAGAAGACAGTTTTTCGAGCGTAAGAAAGGCTCCTCGGGCCCAAACAATTGAGGAGACAAATCGAAGACTTCATTCCAACTCCCTTTTCATCTTTATTGAAATATAGTTTAAGTATAATTAAGTTCATTAAGTTGACTTTGAGAAAATACTTGATGTTGATCGAGATTTAAATTTGCGTTTGAAGTGGTGAAGTTTGAACTAAACGATAAAAAGATCCTAATGGTATAAGGTAAGGTCGATGACGAGGCATGAGCCAATCAACTTATAAAGGTGAAAATGGATCGACATTGAATCGATAATTTATTTTATCCTTTTTGAAAATGGTTTGATATGATTCTAGAGCTTGAAGTAATTAACAATTGTATATTATCATGAAAATAAAGCACAATACATGAGAATTGCACAAGTGAATAGATCAATCAAACACAAAATAAATTCAAGCAAATTCCACAAAATTAAGTGTATAATTAACTAAGTTAAATAAAAGCTAATAATAAAAACAATTTTTACCAACTAAAAAAAGATTAATGGAATTAAAAGTAAATAAAAAAAGAAAGGGTATGAATTGAAAATAAGAGAGTGAATAGAGACAAAATTGAGCCCAAAAACCCAATTCACTAAAAAAAACCAAACTCTAAAAATATATATATATATATATATATATATATATATATATATATATATATATATATATATATATATATATATATATATATATATATATATATATATATATATATATATATATATATATATATATATATATATATATATATATATATATATATATATATATATATATATATATATATATATATATATATATATATATATATATATATATATATATATATATATATATATATATATATATATATATATATATATATATATATATATATATAGGGTAATGTTAACTTGTGTCCTTGGGGCACATGTTAAGAACTAAATTAAAAAACATTGTTTTGGAAATTGTGTATAAACTTTAATTAAAATATAAAATTAATTTTTAAATCATTTTTTGCAATGCAAATTTATTATAAGTGGTTTTCTTAACATGTGCCCCAAGGGCACAAGTTAACATTACCCATATATATATATATATATATATATATATATATATATATATATATATATATATATATATATATATATATATATATATATATATATATATATATATATATATATATATATATATATATATATATATATATATATAAACAATGTGGGGTGAGGTGCCCCACTTCTTTCACCAACTAACTATTATATAAAATAAAAATTTTGACAAAAAAAATAAAAAAGATATAATTAATTAAGACACAATAATATAAATAATAATAATAAATAATTAATTAAAAAACAAAAAGAGGAGAGATAGACATAGCAAGAAAAAAATCTAAATCCTAGCCACCTACCAAATATCGCGGTCAAATAGATCATTAAAAAAAATTTTAAAAAATAATTAATGCCAATTAAAAAAAGAAATTCAAATCCAATAAATAAATAAAACACACGCAAAAGGCTCAGCCATATTTCTTGAATTTCTCTTAGTCAATATTTTCTTTCTCTTTTTTTTAAAAATAAAAATAAAACAAAATAATGGCAAATCTTGAAAAAATAAATAAAACTAACCTATGCTCTCAATGCAATTTAATGCTTGATTTTAAAGACTGAAAAATAAAATAAAAGAAGATAATTTGATTTTATTAATGCAAGACAAATATAAAAGGCATGAATGATGATTAAAAATCAAACAAACGAGATAACAAATGATTCATAAATCTAAATCTAAAACTAAAACACCATGACAAGAAAGACAATTTGAATTTTAATAGAAAAGAAAAAATTAAAATTTACCTAAGTGATTTTATCAAATAAATCAATTGAAAGACATTAACTAAACTAATTACTTGAAAAAATAATAATAATTATTATTATTTGGCAAAATAGGTGTTTATTAAAAAAAGAAGAGAAATGGGCTTGATAAAACCCACTAGGACCATGTAGTAACTTAAGAAAACAAAACCCTAAACCTAACACAAGTTCAGCTGCCCCCACCTTTTTGTTTGTCGAAAACTTAAATGCATATTAATTAAGACTAAATAATAAAGATATTGCTTTGGAAACCGATTAATATCATCATGCCTACTATTATTCCAATTAAAATCTATCCATAATGACTATTATCTCAAAAAAAAAAATTTGATTAAAACCCAATGATTCCAAAATTAGTAAAAAAATGGAGAAAAAAAAATGACCTTCTACTTCTCTCCTTCCACGATTTCCTTATTTCCACAGTCATCTCCCTCCTTCCTCAAAACTCACACGAGTTCTCTTCCTTCTCCATCTCTATCTCTCACGAATATTCCCTTTCTTTTTATCATTGATCATTATCGTCTCATCACCTCCATCAAAGTAAAAAACATTGACACAACATCGTACAAGACTTCAACAACGATCAATAATAAAAGACAATGATCCACAACAGCAGAACATCGATCCAAAAACACAACAAAATCTGGAAAAAATAAAAAGAAACACTAAAACCTATATTTAATTTGGGCGTAAGCTGGACATCATGTTATTTCTAAAGGGCTTTGTTCAATCAAGCTGCAGAAACGATTTAATCAGAAGAAAAAGTGAGAAATTATACCAAATCGAAATTTTAAGATTTCCAGATTCCGGAGGGTGTTCGAACATTCCGGTGAGTTTGTCCGGAAAGGATGAGTTTTCCGGGGACTTTTTCAGATGCCGGCGAAGGTACTTGAACATTTTTTCTTCCTATTTTACTCTTTTCTTCTTCTTTTTCGCCGCTTCCTTCTACATCCAAGCGAAGATCCTCTGAATTTGCTTTGGTTCATCTTTCAGAGTAATTTATGTTTGTCTGTGACTTGAAAGAAATGGTGATTAGTTTAAGGTCAATGTTGGGTGATTGTTGTTCTTGTTATGATACTACTGCTGGCGGATATGTTGTAGCAGAACCGAACTCGAAGTTGTGTGGTGGAAGGTGACACGGTTCAGTTGTGCAATGGTTTGCAAGTAAAGGTTTTAGGTTGTAACTTTGTGTTTTTGAACATTTGAGGTGAGTTGGAGCCGATTTTGTGGTTGTGTTATTCACCCTTAAATGAATAAGATTGATGCGTGTTATATGGAGCAGGGAGTGAGGATTCTGAGGTTTTCCACTTGCTTTTTTCATTACCATTTCGTAACTTTTCCGTTGTGTTTCGATGCGCTGTCAAATTGTACATTGCAGTATTTTTTTTACAGGTTTTGTGTAGTGGATCCTGTATTCCATTGTCGGCTGGTGCTTTTATGTTTTGCAGGTTTTGTCATGATAGATGAGGTGGGTGGGTTGTGCGTCGCGTGGTGGCTATAGCATGTGGATTGTACGGTTTGTCTTGTGGTGTTGCAATTGACAGGTTTTGCTTTGCACAAGTTTGTTTCAAAGTGGAATGGGTAGGAGCAGCAACAACAACCTGTACTGTGTGGGGTCATAATGAGTAACAACTTTTGTTATTTGGAAATTTTATGGCTTGCTGATTTGGAGAAGTGTACGTTGGTAGCTGGCTTCTGATTATTGTGTGGTTGGGCAAGATGTATGAAGCAGGGTGTTGAAATGCAACTTTCAGAGTTTTAAAGCCGGGTGTTGAAATGCAACTTTCAGAGTTTTAAAGCCTTGTAATTCGGGTAGTAATGAACTAGCATATCATACAAATGACCAACCACTTGGTGTTATTAGGTAGTGTGAGGCTCCAAGTATACATGGCATGTGTATTGGATTGTCAAGATTCAAGTTTGGCTTGGTTTTTTTGCAATTTTGGTGCAATGGACTTGTAACTAAAAATAATGGGTCTTGACACACTTTGTATGGGCTTGGAATTTTTTTGTGATTTTGGATTTTTTCCATTTTTTTTAATTTCTTTTGGACTTTGAAAGAAACTTGTAATTTGGTTATGAAATTTGAATTTTAAATTTTGAATTGTTGAATAGATGAAATTCGAATTTTGAAATGAATCAAACAATGAATTTTGAAGTGGCAAATAAAGCTTGAGAATGAATCTTGAAACTCGAAATCTTTAGCAAATTTTGTAACTTGACATGGGATGAAACGTGAATTTGGATTTGAACTTGAATTGAAAAAAAAAGGATTGAAAACAAAATTGGATCGAATTTGGAATTGAATAGAATTGGCAATTTGAATTTTGAAATGGAATAATCAACTTGAACTTGAATTTGAAGAATTTAAAACTTGTAATGGAACTTTGAATTGAATCTTGGATGAAACTTGCAAATTTGGAAAGGGTTTGAATGGAGGTTATGAACTTGAAATTTGAAAATAATTTGAAAAGTGATTATGAACTTTGAAAGGGAATTGAATTTGGATCAAAACTTGAAAAGAATCTTGAACTTGAATCCTTGAATTTTGACCAAACCGAATCAATTCAAAAAGTGAATCACTTAAAACAATTTTGAATAACTAACACTTTTGACTTGATCCAACAATTTTCCCTCGAAACCATATTTCAACATCTTGAACTCTTTGTTTAAATCGTACCAGAAATGTGTTGAAACTTTGAATCAAATCCATGAGACATAACACCATATTCTGATTCTAACTTGAATTGAACAAAAAGCTTGAATCTTCCTTTGAAAAGAAAGCATGAACCACATAATCAGGACTTGAAATAACTAATTGAATGTTTTGACTTTAAATGGCTCTTACAGCTTGAATTCATCAGACAAACTTGAACTTTGCACAAAACCCAAATTTTGACTTCTTAAAGCTGACACTTTCTTGCCTTTACAATGATCCATAGCACAGATGAGTTGAGATATGAACTATGTTGCTACTGCACTAAAATCCTAATTTAAATTCAACTAACTTGGCTATCCACTTTACAACAACCTTCCTTTACCACAGCTCGATAACTTGATACTAAAACAAAACAATTGTTTGACCAAGATTAGGTCAAACTCCCATCGACTTTCTAATCACACCGCACACATACTTGGTTTGAAACAGTACTGCACATATATTGAACCTGTTAGCCTCAAATAAAACTCAATTGAATGATACTTGATCATGTTAAACACGAAGGCCGACAAACCCTAATCTTCACCTTGAATGCACATTGAGACCACAATGACTTGCTCAGAACCAAAACCCTGATTCTGAATCTTTGCCATAAACTTTAACCTAATACTGAAGCAAATCATTTGTTTGACCAAGATTATGTCAAACTTCCACTGAATTTCAACTAAGACTGCACATGTACTTGACTTGATAATTTTTCCTGATCTTTGATTCGATCTTGCAAGACCCGAGCTTAGGAAACAAGCAAAAGAAACATATTTCAAAGGCATAATGGTTAGATGACCTGAATGATGGATATGATGCACAGATGATGAGAATGCTATGATATGTATGGCTGGAAATTCAGGGTCAAAATTAGGGTGTAAGAGTTGCCCCTATTTAAATATCTTCAACTAGAGAGTATGAAGAATGTTGTTCTTCATATGATCATAGTGGGAGATAGTTATATACCAAGAATACCCGAATTTTTATCCTGGATGCATATGACATGTTACGTTATGGACGAAAAAAGAAAAATATGCAATGTTGACATGCAATGAACTCCATCATAATGATAATGATGGGATGATACATGCAAAATGCAGACAAAGAAAGAAAACACACAGGGATAAAGTCAATGCAATGAATAGCAAACTCACTTGGGATGACCAAAGACTGGGGGGAAGGAAACAATTGGGGAAATCTAAAGTGATTGTTCAACAGGTTTAGGGATGTGACCGATAAAATATCAAGTGTACTATTTTGACTGATGTAGTAATAAGGGGAAATTCCCCGAATATCGATCTCGCGGTCTGTGTATGAATACATGATCTTTAATAATACAATTGAACAAAAGGTTATAGGGGTTTTGGTTTGTTTAATTTGTAAAAGTAAAAGGCTGAAGGCAGAAAGCATAAAATAAAGGTTTTGGACAGTTGTGAGGAGCATGCTAGGGTAGGGTGTATGAAAAGCCTTGTAATAACCTTAATTCTTTGTTTCAGAAGTCACTGTTAATTCAATCGTTACCGGTTTTAAAGATTAGTTGACTCTAATTCCTTAGCAAAAAACCCTTTGGTATTCTCCCTATGCCCCAATTCCTTGGCAGTATAGGAACAATACCAAGCAATTTATTTTATCTAAAATATTACGGTTACTATAGGGTATCCTCATTCCTAGGCAATATCTACTCTAGGGTGTCCAAATTATACCTCAATTTCCAAACTTTCCAAGTTCTTTAGTTTTAACTCCTCTTCCCTTGAACTCTAAATACTTTCCTGACTACCTCACACACATAGCATTCACAAGAAAAAGTTTTACGGTCTTCATATGGGGCGAATTCGACGTGATTTTTATCGAACTCAATTAAAAAGGTATTTAAATTGACAATTCAAAACGGTAAAACCTCCCTCAAACTTGAACTAAACATTGTCCTCAATGTTTAAGAACAAGAAAAGAAGAGATGTACTCACAGAAATCCTTACAGAGGGGTCGATAGGTAATGCAGCACCTCCTTGCTGCTTACACGTTTTCCCTTGCAAACTCTCATTTATTCCTACAAAAAAATAACCACAAAAAGAAAAACATAAATTCTTAAAATTCGTGGGTTGCCTCCCATGCAGCGCTTCATTTAACTTCGCATGGCTCGACGGTTGACTCCCCATTGTTATGGGGGGTACTTTAGCCTCCAAACTCTATTGCTTAACTTTTTCGCAACAAAATACCGATCAGGTTCAGAGATAAGAGCAACTTGAAGTGGTTTTGATCGTTCTCCCTTTTTAGTTGTTTTGATCATCCCAACTGAAGGTTTAACATCTTCCTCATTACCTTTCTTCGTAACTTCTAAAGCTTTTAAAGTGATTTCCTCATCAAAAGATTTCAATGTGAACGTACCTGTTTCAACATCAATATTTTGGATCGACTAGTAAGCAAGAATGGTCAGGCAAGTAGGATCAATGTCTCTTCATCTTTTGGAATATCATGATTTAAAAATCAACTAGAAAGGTGGAGTTATCGATCGTCACCAGTACATCCTCTGCTAGCCCATATGCCCTCTAATGTTGTGTGGTCGACAAACTTCAAGCTTGTTCCTGTATCGCTCATTTTTCCAATATCCAGCTTTTTGAAAATAGATAAAGGCATGCGAATCACACTAGCACTTGAATCAATTAGGACTTTCTTAAAATTTCTATCTTTTAAAGTACAAGGGATTACTACTGGTCCAGGATCCTTCCTCTTGACGGGGATTCTCTTTTCTTGTGATATTTCCTTACACTGCTCAGTGGTGATCTTCGGCTCCTCGCCCATTAATCTCTTTTTACCTATTACTTCTTTCATAAATTTCTTGTACATTACGCTTCAAAGAACGACATATTGATTTCCAATTTTTTGAACATTGCGCTGAATCTTCCAAAGTATTTCTCTTTCTGATCCTTCTTTGTAACTCTTTGAGGATAAGGTAGCTTGATTTTTGGTTTCACCTCCTTTTTCCTTTTCTCTTCAGTTGATTTTTCAGATGACACAGCTTCTTTTGGTTCTTTCACTTTTTCTCTTACCTCAAGTTCCACCTTTATATATTCATACTCATTTGTTTCCTCTTCTTCTATTATTTTATGATTTCTTGTTGTGACATCATTAATACTCTCTTGATTTTTCAGATTCAGAATTGTCGCACTCGGGAGGGTTCCTTGAGCGTGTGTTAAGAGGTGTTGGGCTATCTGCCCCATTTGTGCCTCAAGATTTTTATGGAAGTTGTGTTATTCCTTTGAATATTACGAGTCTCTTCTTGGAATTGAATATTTTGAGCTGTCATTTTTTCAATAGCTATCTCTCATTCTGCTTTCTGAGATTGTTGTTGTTGTAGATATTAAGGTTGACTCTGATCTTTCCAGGCAAAGTTAGGATGATTTTTCCATCCTGGATTATAAGTCTGAGAGTATGGATTGTTCTACCTCAAATACTTTATCTCTTCAATTTGTTTAGCAGTAGCAAGATAATAGGCAGTAAAATGGGGTCCATTATAAACCTCACAACTCACATCTTGGACAGGTTGAACTTGAGCTACAGTTTCAGTACTCACATTCATTCCCTTAAGCCTTCTTTCCACTTCAGCTTTGATTTTCTCTTCCATTTTCACAACTTGAGTTGCCAACTTCAAGTCAACGGTTTCTTTCGTCTTACTCACACTTCGGTCATATAGCTCCAGATGCTCATTTGCAGCAATGGCTTCAATGATTTTTTTTGATACAAGTGGTTGTTGTAAAGTTAGATGAGCCACTGACTGTTGTATCAATTAGCTGCTTAGTCTTCACCTTAAGACCATTCACAAAGATATGCATCTGTTCAGTTTGATCCAGATTATGGGTAGGACATGTAACCGATAATCGTTTGAACCTTTTATAAGAACCTCCTAGTGATTCTCCCTCCCTCTGTTTAAAATTCATAATATCATATCGCTTACAAATATAAATAGAGGCAGGAAAATACTCATTCAGAAAGGCCATCTCCATCTCTTCCCACGTAGTAATACTTCCGGTTGGTAATGTAACACCCCCTTTCTATACCCCCAATTAATCAATTAAAATCATATAAGCAATTAATAAAAGTTTCATCAGAGTATAAATTATAACATGGTATAAAAGAGGCACATCACATTATCATCGAAACGAAACATAAATAATACCTGCTCATAAAGATATGTAACAAAAAGGGTAAATCTCAACTAAAAACAAAGCATAGCGCTTAAAACCCACATATCAATATTTAGAATAAAGCGGAAACATCTAAACATTGAAATCATGTCATTAACATAAGCATCATATACATCATTCAGATTAATTCAATTCATCAGTTGAGTTTACAAAACATTCAGCAGCAGATACATACACAGATGTATCACAAAAGAATCAAAACAATTCCTAACTACCCAGTTGTTTCCCTTAAAAATCGGAAAACAACCGCTGATCTTCCAAATCTAACTTTGGTGACTCACAGGATCGATCAGATTGATCCTAGGACATGTGCTAAAAGATTTATTTTTTGGTTTCAAGGATTTATTCAAGTTCCACACTCGAACAGTATTGGGATAGAAGAATCCTAAAGGAACCTCTATTCGACTACGAATTAATTTAAAGGTAAAGTAAGGCTTCTAATAAAAGAGAAGAAATTTTGTTGGCAAAGGGGAAGTCAGATTGAGGACGAAGAGAAAAGAATTGTACAGGAAGGAGAGAAGTAAGGCAAGGAAGAGAAAAGATAAAGGCAATAACAATAATAAAAGGCTTTGTAAAACTTAAAGTAAAATGTAAATTGCATTAAGTTAAAAGATGGTGTGTTTACATCACGTACATTATCTTACAATACTCGCTTTCTCTACACTCGGATACTTGGAGTAGTTTCAAGAGTAATTTGTACAATAGTAAATTACAACACACTTTGGATATGTCTAAGACACTCTATTTATAGTAACAAAAAATAACCTCTCATAACCTCTATCCTAATCTCCTTCCGCCACTTGTCTCAAATGCATGGATCCATTATTCATAAGGTGACACGTGTCTCCCTCCATTTTCCACAAGCAAACCTTTCCCTCCAACATTCAAATTTCAAATCCTTCGACACACCATTCGTCTCAGCAGGCGGTCGAACCCTTGGTCTCCGGGTGAGTCCTTCGACTTAGCTTTTCTTCTTTCGACCACTTCCTTGCATTCAAGTTATTCTTCACCCTTTTGTATTGGATACCTTCTTTCTAGCTGAGGCGTCGAATCTAGGAGCAAACAAATTTCCCCCCAAAAATGTCTTTTCAACTTCGACCGTGGAAAAGCACATTTTTTGACAACGTATGACCTTCGACGCCGCTTTGCCCTCATGAGTGTCGTCTGATACTCTTTCCACCAATGTAAGCCTGAAAAGTTGAAAGGGAATGAAAGAGAAAAAGAAAAGATAGCTAAGGACACGCCAGCTACTGTTCCGCCACCTTGATGCATGTCTTATGACGTCATTATCATCATGGCTATTTCCTTGGGACTCAACAAAATCGTGGGCCATCATCACCCTACCACCCTCGGGGACGTGATTTGCAACTACTGCCTCTGCCATTCTACATCCAAGCATACACGTGGCCCACTAACTCTAGCCCCTTAATGATGGAAACTTTCAGTCTTCCACTCACTATATAAGCAATTTCCCTTTGTTGTTTTCATTTTTTACAACCTCTCTAACTCCCCGTAACTTTCCTTGTTTTTTCTCTAATTTTCTGCTTCCAACCAACCAACTCTTTACTTCTTACTCAAAAGCTTTAACAATGGCTGATCACCAGAAGAAGAAAATGCAACCTAAGGGACAAACTTCTGCATCCATACTTCCTCCATTTTCTAGCTTGAGCGGCCCCCATGCGGTAAAGAATCAACAGTTCATCCACGAACCCCTGACGAAGGAGAAGCGCCACATTTATGAATCTCAGGTAATCATCCCTATTACTGTTGCAGGGAGACCTTTAGCCATGTCTGGGCCTTTACCCCCTCCAGGTCTCGACTACTCAACCATCAAAGATTTCTTCCCTTCTTACAGAACCACCAAACCACTAGGGCAAAAAGACTTCAACAAAACTTCCACTGACGTTCCTGATAGCCTGAGCCTTTTCGACGTGGATTTTAGGTATATTCACGATGGGGCCATATTGTTTAGGGCCACCCCCTATTTCAAAGATTCTGAACTCTATCTCAACTGGCTGACGAAAATAGAGAAGGTAAAAGCCCAGGACTGGAAGGACCCTGGGATTTACGATCTGATTATGATGTCAAAGGTAGGCCCTTCGTACTGCCCTCTCATGCTGGCCTCCTCCTTATTCTTCTGGTATAGGATGCACAACACTTTTCACCTTCCTTGTGGGATGATGACGCCCACTTTACTCGACGTAGCTGCCATTGTAGGCCTAAAACCCTACGGCCTTGTTTATGATCCCGAGATCGATAGTCATGACAGTATTGGTTTTGCCAATACTAAACACACTTATACTGCCTTTGTCCAACACTACCACAATAAAACTAGTACCTCTGTTGATGATGAAGAACACATAGCCTTCTTGGCCATGTGGTTATCCCGCTGTGTATTTTGCACCAAATCTTTGCAGATGGCGAGAAAGTATCTGGTCCTGGCCAACCAACTACATGTGAAGAGAGGCGTTTGCCTCAGCGAAATGATCCTGGCGAGTCTTTACGAAGCCTTAGGCGAAGGTGCAGGTAAACTGAAAGATCCTGACAGTCATGGCAACTTGCTGTTGTCGGGCCCCTTCTGGCTTCTTCAGTTGTGGCTTAATGCCACGTTTGAGCACAGTCTTCCCAACAAAGGTGAAGTTGATGAACATTCGCCTGCAATTGCTGAGAGGAGAGTCGAATGGCCTCGCCTGGCTCAACTTAATCCTAGCGAGGAAGGCCATTCCCTTCGATCCAATTTGTCCAACTTTGTTCATATGTTTGCAAAGCGGCATGAGTTTACTGCGAACATGGCACCCTTCGCAGAACGAAAATGTGGGCCAGAATGGTTTACTAGACCCTTCCCTTCTCCCTTAAAGAAACATGAGGAGGAGTTGAAGCTGATCTGGGAGAGGTTCCTCATTCCCCGCCTACTGATCCACAAACTAAACCTCGTAAAAGGTCACTCCAGCCTGCTAGTATATCAACCTAACTTAGTCTCTAGGCAATTTGGGTTAATTCAAACCTTGCCCAAATGCTTGTATGATAAGAAGTCACATGTCATCCTTCCTTTTACTGTGCTATCTCCTCTAGATTGTTCGACGCAAATGGCACGCCATGCTCACAAGTCCTACCTCGCACCTGTTCATTTTGAACCTTCTTACTTTTGCTCCCAAAATTTCTATGACTGGTGGTCGAAGCATTATGCTTCAGAATTTCTTGATGCTCCTAGTTTTAGTCGTTTGATTGACCAAGCTTTTATTGATGTGCAGGAAAAGGTCAAGAAAGGTATGTCTACTCATATAAAAGAGATCCAAGCCTTCCAGAAATAATTCGAAACTGCTTATCGACCAGATGATGTTAGTCGAACCATCCGCGAGGCTGCTGTTACCTTAAAAGAAAAATTTTCCAAAAAACTGGATAGTTTAAAGATTCCTTCTTCTGTTCCTCACGAGAAACAGTATGAGGTTGCCTTTAAACTTTTTCCCCCCAAAATCCCTCGACTACCAACCGCTGGTTTTGGAGTGGCTCTTGCCCCTCCATTTCCAGATTGGTTTATTCGTGGAGATGCTATAAAAATTCTTCAACAGTAGTCTAAGCCCAAGGCACAGCGGGTGGTTCTGACTAAACATACACTCGATACGTTTAAAGGGCACCTTCATGTCAGTATCAAAGATGTTCGAATCGAATCCGACATTCTTGAAAGTTCATCCTCCTTCGATTTGGACTTCCTTCTCTGAGCTTTATTGTTGCTAACTGTTTTAAGTATCATTTTATTTTTTAGCTGCTCCGAAACATGCTGCCCCCACAACCAGGACTGAAGTCAAGGATGAAGGTCAAAAGGTAGCCTTCCGCAGCTTTTACTATCTCGATCTCTTTACTCAATCTCACTATTTCATGTTGTTCTCAGGCTAGTCGAAAACCACCTACTCCTCAAAGGAGATTAAAAAGGGCCTCTCCCCAAATTATTCTTGATTCTAATGATGAAGACGAGTCTCCTTGTGAGAGTCTTCAAGTGAAAAGGAGAAGAAATATTATTCACGATATGGATGCTCCTGATGCTCCACCTGCTCCTGTTGCTCCAACTGATCCTGTTGCTCCAACTGCTCCTATTGTGACCAACACACCTCAACCTACCAATCCTCCTCTAGAACCTACTCCTGCTCCTGTAGGGGATGCTTCGCTTCAAGCGGCTGTCCCCATGGAAAGTGATAATTCGAGTCCCACTGACGAAACTGTCAAGGTATGTTATACATCAACCTTTCCTTGGGTCTTTGTACTGATTCTTTAGTCTTCATTCTTTCTAATGTCCACCTTTTCTAGGATGATGCTGGAACTTCAAGATCTAATCCCGCCGCAATTCCTCTGTGTCTATACTCCTTGAATAGCCCAGGTGAGCCTACCTATCATCCCACTTCTGGTTTGGGTTCTGGTGTGAATTCACTTGGCGAAATTAATAAACCTGATTCTTTCACAATCCCTTCATCTCCTGCAAAGACCACTACTCAGCAGTCTCAGACTGACGAGTCTGATCATGAAGATGACAATCCTCAGGTTGATCCTATTATAGTGGATGATGAGGTTGACGCTTCAGAGGAGAAAACAACTCTGGCTGATACAACCAACTCCCCTTTGGGTCAGACAGTAGTTGTGGCTGAAACAACTATCGAGGGTAACCAAGCCATCGAGGATCAGGCTAAGCTCCAGCCTGACTTGCATAAATCTGGTGACAAAAGCACTGGGGGCGCCATGGAAGAGGATATTAACAAGACCAAGGACAACAAAGATAAAGATTTACAAATTGTGGACAGTTCCATCAAAGAACCTGAAACTGCTGAAACAACAAGGACTCCCGTTCCTCCTACCCAAAAGGATACTCCAACAAACTTCTTCCCAGGCGAAACTCAACTTACTCCCGCCGAACTGGATGTGTTGAAGGTTTTCAATCCTCGACAATATATCAGGCTTCTGTTGAGTAGGAGAAGTCGTTCTTCTAGCCATACTCCTAGTACTTCGACTTCCGAAGGGCAAACCTCAAAGCCACCAACTGACAGTGCCCTCGACAAGGTCAAGCAAAAAATCTTCAAAGGGGATCTTTTTACCCTCCTGCAGATGGGCCCTGCCAGCCATCTTCCCCTCAAAGCTCTCCTTTAAAAAGTGGACATTAAATCCCTTACTCCTGAGGCTGCAAGCTTTATTCGAGAGGTTAATACCCTGATCGACCAAGTTTACAAAGACTATCAACTACTGCCCCAGATTGAGGGTGAGATTGAGACGTAGGCTGGCAGCGAAGCTGCCGCTTGGAGCGCTGTTGTCGACTCTGAGGAGAAAATTGCTGAGTTGGAAGAAACCAAGGAGAAGAATAAACAAGAGGTCTTGACTAACGAGGCGAACATCGCCTGTTGGGAATGGAAGATTAAAAGGCTCCGTAGTAAGATAGTGAAGGCTATGAAAAAGAACGCTGAATTATCTTCTTTCGACGACTCCTCCTTAACAGCTGAGCTGGATCACGCCGTCACCTATGCTGAGGAAGCCCGTCGTTTGGAATCTGAAGTTGTCCAACTAAGGGAAGATAAAGCTCAATGCCAAAGCCGTCTCGAACTTCAAAAGTCGTCTTACCTTAAGATGAAGGCGAATCTTCCTTTTTGATTTGTTGGGTTTTTGTAATAGAGTAGATTATGCTAGCCTTTATGAGCCATTTCTTTTTGTTTGTAAGATATTGGGCCATTTTGGCATTTTTTCAATTACCATTTATGGCTTCACTTTAGCTTTAATAGTTATTCTGTTGATATTTTCACCTCTCAAAGTGCAGGCTTATACTTCTTTAGATATTTGCCATTTACTTTTAATACTCTCTCATCCTTACTCAGCTCTGTCACTTCATATGCTCCATTGAAGAATACCTTCGATACCTGAAATGGTCCTTCCCACTTTGGGGACCACTTGCCTAGGGATCTCACCTTTCGATCCATAGGCAGGATTACCCTCCAAACCAAGTCTCCAACCAGGAAAGTTTTTGCTTTGACATTCTTGTTATATGATTTCTCCACTCTCCTCTTTTGTCTTCTCAAGAGTTCTAGAGCTTTTATTCTCTCTTCGTCTAAGTCGACTAACTCATCAAGCATCATGTCCCAATAAATCTCTCGAGGGATTTCATGATGTCTTTGAATTCTTACTGACTGTATGTGTATCTCGACTGGCAATGCTGCGTCATGTCCGAAAGTAAGTCGATAAGGGGAGATGTTGGTTGCTTCCTTCGGAGATGTTCAACATGCCCATTGGACTTGATCCAATGTCTTGTGCCAATTCCTAGGCTTACTTCCAATCTGTTTCTTTATCATGCCAATTATTACTTTGTTTGCTGCTTCGACCTGGCCATTGGCCTGGGCGTAGTAAGGTGTCGAGGTAAGAAGTTTAAATCCCATCTCTTTAGCAAACTCCTGCATCTTCCTACCCGTAAATACTGACCCTTGATCTGTCGTTATTGTCTCTGGTAGGCCAAACCTGTAGATGATATACTTCTGAATGAATTCGATAACATCTTCCTGGTCTACCTTCGGTAGAGGTATAGCCTCGATCCACTTGGTAAAGTAGTCTATCTCTACCAGAATGTATTTCTGGTTTTTGGAAGGCACTGGTTGAATCTCTCCTATAAGGTCTAAAGCCCAACCTCTGAATGGCCATGGCTTGACTATGGAATGCAACTCGCTTGCTGGGACATGCTGTATGCCAGCATGAATTTGGCATTCCTGACAACCTTTGGCGAACTTGATGCAATCTTTCAGCATCGTAGGCCAGTACATCCCCTGGCGAAATAACAACCATTTCATCTTATGGCCTACTTGGTGTGCCCCGCATGTCCCACCATGGACTGAGGACAATGCCAAGTATGCTTCAGATTCATTGAGGCATTTAAGCAAAACTCCCTCAGAAGTTTTCTTAAATAACTCATTCCCCAACAGGACGTAGCTTAGTGCTTGGTATTTTATCTTTCGTTCTATAGTCGATGAAGGGTTCTGAAGGTATTCGACCAGAGGTTTCCTCCAGTCTTTGCCTGTCAAACCTTCGACTGTAAAAATCTCAAAGGTTTCCTCGTTGGCGTAGCCGAATTTCATGACTTCCAGGTATGATGGTCTCAAGCCCAAGGACACCACCTTACCTCTGGCCTCGATTGCCTCTTGTAAGTTCTCCTTCGAGACCCTGTATCCTGAGGCAACTTGTGCCAGGTCGTTGGCTATCCGATTGTGTATTCGTGGTATGTGTCGAATAGTACAGACTTCAAATTTCTTGAGCAGTCTGTTAGCTATTACGAAATACATGATGATATTTTCTTTAACGCATTTGTATTCCTTTGTTAGCTGTTTCACAACCAACTCTGAATCTCCCATTATTTCGACTCGGGTTGCCTCCAATTCTAACAAAATTTCAAGTCCAGTGATCAAAGCTTCGTATTCAGCCTCATTATTAGAACATAGGCCCTCGACCCTATACTTGAATTTTGTTGGAATTTTGTCAGGCGAAATGATCAATAGACCTATGCCTGTCCCGTTCTTGTGACTAGACCCATCAAAGTATAGCTTCCAAGGCTCTAGTTCAACATGGTTCAGGGTATTTTCTCTTATGGAGTGGTCGACAATAAAGTCTGCCACTATTTGCCCTTTGACCACTTTCAACGGTCTATAGGTTTATGAATACTCAGTTAATGCTAATGCCCATTTACCGATTCGACTATGCAAAATAGGTTTGGATAACATGTGCTTAATAACATCAAAATGTGAAGATACGTAAACATCAACTGGTTTTATATATTGCTTCAATTTCATACATGAGAAATACAAACATAAGCATAATTTCTCTATTTCACTATACCTAGTTTCTGCATCATTTAACACTCTACTAAGGTAGTAAATGGCTCTTTCGACGCCACTCTCATCCTCTTGAGCAAGCATGCTCCCTTGAGTTTTGTCTGATGCTGCTATGTATAATCTCATGCTTTTGTTTCGACATGGAGGTGCAAGAACTGGAGGATGAGTCAAGTACTCTTTGATCTTGTCGAAGGCCTCTTGCTGATCTTTCGTCCATTCGAACTTCTCCTTAGTGGCTCGAAGCAATGGCGAAAAGGCTTGTTCTTTTCCGTTGAGATTCGATATGAACCTTCTTAGGAAATTTATTTTGCCCAGCAAGGACTGAAGTTCCTTCTTGTTGGATGGCGCTTTTGCTTCCATGATGGCCTCCATTTTGTTTTGGTTGATTTTGATCCCCTTCTTGTGGACTACGAAACCCAAAAAATCTCCTGCTTGCACACAGAATGCACATTTGAGGGGATTCATCTTGAGTCCAAATTTCCTAATTCTCATGAAGGATTTGCGCAGGTGTTCGACATGAGCCTTTCCTGACACGGATTTTATCACAATGTCATCAATGTAAATTTGCATAAAGGACTCAATGTAGTCATGAAAAATCGAATTCATCACCCGCTGGTACGTTGCCCCAATATTCTTTAGGCCAAAAGGCATCACTACCCATTCGTAAGTGCCTAAGGCCCCTGGGCAATGTCGCTACTGCGAAAATCGGCGCCGGCTTGACAGGAGAGTCGCCACCGTGCGTTATTTATCCCTCAGAGCGGGAAAGGAAACGCTCGAAGTAAACCTCGCAAAGACGGGAAAAAGGTATGGTCATCGCAACCATAGCCTGGATTCGGGAGTCGGTTACGCAAGGGGAAGGTATTAGCACCCCTCACGTCCATCGTACTCGATGGGATCCACGCTTGGGGTTTATAGGTAAAAGGGTGTGTTATCTATCTACGCTAATGGCTGGTCTGAAAAGAAAATAAAAGGACAGGACTCGACAGAACATACGGTGTTCTGGGCCTACGTATTCCCTCGTGCAATGGGAAAGTCAGAGTCAACGTAGTTCGACTGCCTACGTCTAAACGGGGGAAAGGTTGCTCGCCAGGACATCGCGTCCGGTGCCTACGTACTTCCATCTGGTATGAAAGATCAGAGCAAACGTAGTTCGGCTAACTACGGGTAAACAGGGGCTCTCACACAGCAGTGAGAAAACAAACTGGTCTCTAAAGGCTCGGGAACCTACAAATACGATCTGGTCTCAAGTGCGCTCGGGCAAGAGAAAGGGATAACAATTAGTCGTTAGCAGGAAAGTCTCGATCGCACAGCCGCGAGAGAACTAAAGTTAGTTGTTAGTGTGCTCGCTAGGATATCGCATCCTATGCCTACATATCTTCGTCTGGTACGAAGAATCAGAGCAGCTGTAGTTCAGCTAACTACGGGTCAAGCTACTCAAAAGCTCCTACTGGAAGGAAAGGGAAACCCTAGAACTATAGCTGAGAAACAAGGGAATCTACCTACTGCTATCACACCTGGTTGACCATCCTAATGTCTATCATGACAACTCCGCAACGGAGAAGTCAGAGCTCCTAAGGGATCATGGCAACAGGACTAAACTACAAACAAGAAACTGCACAGTAAAGGAATACTGAAAACATGCATGAATGCAACAACTAAACAAACAAGGCGCGAAGGCCGCAAACCACAGAGGCAAGGGAGCCCAGCTCTACCGAATACCAACAAGCAAAGCCACGCAATAACAAACAAGCAGAAGGAGGACCACCTCAACTTCTTATGCACACAAAGTCTACTTCTAAGATGCACCTATTCAGAACTGTCTAGATGAATACCTAAGTCTAATGCCACATAACATCACACAAGTCAAACAATCCAAGGAGGAGGCAGGCTAACCTGACAAGCCTCTATCTATAAAACAAGAAGCTACTCCTGGGCAAGGCCCCTGACAAACCTGAGACAACTCTTAATCTATCTCTAAACAGAACTCTATGCAATACCCTAAGCAAAAGATCTAAGCAACAATCTAATCAAAACCCTAAGCAAGAGGAATCAATCCCAGTCTCCAAGCTTCAGAACAAGCTTATCAGAGAAAGGAAGCTAAGCAGACAAGCCCATAGTACTTTCCTCAGGAAAGTACCAGGAGGTTACTACTCAGGAGTCATATCCTATGCGGCTCGACAACTGTGATCAGTTTACATCCCTCCTCAGGAGAGATTAAACTCACATGAAGGCTCCGGCATCACTGGATACTTGAGAAAACCTATATGCACTAAGGGAACTAAGTGAGCAGGCTCATAGGACCTTCCTCAGGAAAGTACTAGGAGGCTGACACTTAGGAATCGTATCCTACGTGGCTCAATAACTGTGATCAGTTTACATTCCTCCTCAGGAGAAATTAAACTCACAAGTTGGCTCCAACATCACTGGATACTTGAGAAATCCTAGACAAACTACTGGAACTAAGTGAATAGACCCATAGGACCTTCCTCAGGAAAGTACTAAGGGGCTTCCACTTAGGAATCGTATCCCATGTGGCTCAACAACATGTGATCAGTTCACATTCCTCCTCAGGAGAAATTAAACTCACAAGTCGGCTCCGACATCATTGGATACTTACGAAAGAGGTGAGAAGAAAGAATGAAAGTCATTCATAATGCCTTCCTCAGGAAAGTACCATAAACTCCCTTCAAACTTCAGGATCTCGAACCTCACAAACAGACAACAAGCTCCTAGACTAAGCCTCAATCCACTGCATCCTTGCAAGCTCCAACAGGACCTCCATCAGCTCCCACCTTGAGAAGAACCCACAGGCCAACAAACCACAAGAGACTATCTCTGAAGTTCAACCACAGTTGAACTTCAAAGTCAGAAGTCATCAAGACTTCCCCTATCTTCAGGCTCAGACAAATCACATCAGGACACCCTACAAAAATCTATCAAAAATCTAATGGGAGACCTACATGGCTCTATGACAACATACTGAAAAATCAGAACAAAATTCAACACCAGGTGAAAGAACTAAAATCAGCAACACAGACATATCCACAAACCAATTTATTCAACATCAATAACAATGAAAAAATGCAATTAAAATGAAAATGCATGATTAAGCTAAGGTTTCTGCACTATAAAATTCTACACTGAATCACGAGTCTACAGAAAAAAGAACGGAATTATTTGACTAAATCTACCATTTTTTATGAATTTTCTAATGATATGCATGCATTGAAAATATTAAAAAAACATCAATTAAAATGGAAAAATATACACAAAAATAGGAAATAAAATAAAATGGCATTTTTATTTTTATTTAATTTTCTAGGAATTATGATGAAATGGTAGAAAAAAGAATTATTAGAAAAACAATTATTTACATTTTTTATGAATTATTTACAATCATGAAAATATAAAAGAAAGACAAAATAAAAGAAAATGGGGGAGGGGGTTCAAACAGCAAGGATTTATGAGTTCATTCATTGGGCTCACATTCTGGGGGGTGCCAACAGCATTAGGGCGCAGGGCCCAGGTTTGAAATCAAACAATCAGAAAAAAAAACATATGGGGGTGCAGCACTAGCAAGTTTTCCAATTGATTTTCATTGGGCTTACGCCCAGGGGGTGCTATTAGCAATTGGGGCCTAAGGCCCATATCCAGCCACTCTGATCTCACACGCCAGGGGGGGGGGGGAAATGGAGTAAACTGGGGGCAGCGCTTAGCAACATGCGCTTGGGCCTAAGCCCAAATCTGATCCTAAACCAATGAAACCCTAAACAAAGGTCTGAATCCCCTCACAAACTCAAGTTACTGTTCACTCCAAACTGCTTCGTCGTCTTCCTCCTCTCCCTCACGCTCTCTCTGCAACTTGGTTCCAGGAAGAAGAAGAAACCAAACAACACTTCAAACGCCTCACCACGCTCAAACGAATCAACACTATAACCTCAACCTCAGCACCCTCTCATATTCCACGCAAATTAAACCTCAAACCCTAACCAAACAATTTACCCTAACCGAGACTATGTTCATCAATGGCAATGCAGATATACCAGAGGGAAGACAAACCTGGGTTAATACGAGTGGAACAAGGGATCTTTGAAGATCTATTATGTATCAGGCGCGCGTTGTTGAAGAAGGTTGTTGACGCTATGATGAAGTTCTGAGTAATTTCTGGAAAAATTGCATGAAGGTTTGAGCGACTTCAGGAATTTCCTTATGAAGATGATGAATATTCAAACGTTCTGGAAAGATCTTTGGACGAGGATGAAGGCGTTCTGGAAAGATCTTGAAGATTGAACGCAGTTGAAGTTTCTGGAAATCTTGCTGGAGAAGGATGAATGCAGTTGAAGTTTCTGGGTTTTTCTTCGATGGAGGATGAAGATTTGAGTGGATTCTGGAAAAATATCTTGAGGTTTCCGGCGAAGATGATGAAGGCGACGGAAGAGATCGGAGGAAGAAGATGAGTTTCTGGGGAAAAATGGTTGTTTGCAGATTCCGGTGAGTGAGACGGTGGCCGGAGGTAGTTGACGGTGACCGGCGGTGGGAAGTTACGGCTGATGCATGGCCGCCGGTGGGTTTCCTGGTGAAGCTCAGGCGTTGGCGGTGGGGTGACAAGTGGCGCGCATGCGCAGAGAGAGAGAGAGTGGAGGACAGCTGGGTGGGACGTGGCGCGAGCTGGGGAAGTCTGAGTGTGAACGCGTGGGCCCTCTCTCCTTTCCACACGTGGCGTGCTTTTATACCACTGAAAACGCGTGGCACCTTCTAGAAGCTCCTGGAGTCTGCTGGACTATGCTGGAAAGAGGCTGGACGACCTGGGCTGAATCTGGACTTTTTTTGGACTTCTGAAATGCAAACTGATGAGAACTGGGCCTCACAAAAAACACCCCCTGGGCCCATACGAAAAAAATGAATAAAACTGTAAAAAAAAACTGAATTAAAAACAATTAATCCTAATTATATCTAATTAAAATCAATCAACACCTAATTAGCTAATTACCCTAATTAACTCTAAAATGGTTAAAATCTAGTTAACTCTATATTATCCTAATTAAACCTAAAAAAATCAATTAACCTAATTAACTCTAAATCAATTTAAATTCTATTAAAAATTCTACAAATGACTAAAATTTATTTAAAATATTCTATAAAATTCTAAACTATTATTAAAAGAAAAAACTATATTATTCTAAAAAGATAAAACCATTTAAAATCTTTTTTTATTCTAAAAACCTATTTAAAAAATCTATAAAATTCTAAAAAGAGATTTAAGCTATAAAAAAAATACAAAAAAAACTCAATTTAAATTCCAGAAAAATCTGTAAAGCCTATTAAAAATTCACAAAAGTCTATTAAACCCTAAAAATGCAGATGAATGCACATGACCCCCATAAAAGAGCGCACGAGACCAGATCGAATCGAATAGAGATCCCCGGGCATCAGAATATCCTCAAAATCCCTGTGCAAGCTAAAAATCACCGAGGAGCGCACAATTTCCCGAAAATAAAACCCTGGTGATCTGGACTGGGTCTGCCATATCTGATAGACAAAAATCAAGCTACAAACTCTGATATCCCCTGCTTGTGCACAAATGTCACGCGCCTGATTTGCGAATATGAAATTAAACCATGAGTCAGATAGGAGAATCGGTTGGTCAAATTTTAGGGTGCAACAGCTGCCCCTATTCAAGCGACTTGGACCTGAAGGGTTTGAAGAGCGCTCAGCCTTCAAACATTCAGAGGTACGAGACGGTTGAATACAAATAAAACCCGAAAATTTGCCAACCACGAGCATATACTGTCAACTGCTTGGGGAATAAAGTCCAGAAAACCAAGTCCAGTCATTGCGGCACCAAACTGATTAATCATCTGATAAAGAACTCCTGACTTGAATACCCGTTGCTTGTGATACCCCATATAACAAACCCTGAGGGTTGCAACAAAACCCGTGATCCTTTCACATTGCCTCCTGGTGGGCAGGAAGAGAAATATACTCACATCGCCCAAAGATAGACGGGAAGACACCCTGATTGAATACTCACCTCGTCTAATAATAGATGGAAAAACAACATTAATCTCCCAATTCACATCGTCTAAGGATAGACGGAAAGACACCATAATCTCCATATTCACATCGTCTAAGGGTAGACGGCATCATCCTGATCGATGAACAAATCAATATTCACATCGTCTAAGGATAGACGGGAAGAAGTAATCTCCAAATTCACATCGTCTAAGGATAGACGGGAAGAAATTCATAATCTCCATACTCACATCGTCTAAAGATAGACAGAAAGAAATAATCTTCGTACTTGCATCGTCTAAGGGTAGGCGGTATCATCCTGATTGATAAAACAAATCAATATTCCCATCGTCTAAGGATAGACGGGATCAAAGCCTGATCGCATACTCACATCGTCTAAAGATAGACGGGAAGAAATAATTCTCCGAATTCACATCGTCTACTGCTAGACGGGAAGAAATAATCTCCAAATTCACATCGTCTAAGGGTAGACGGGATCATCCTGATTGATAAAACAAATCAATATTCCCATCGTCTAAGGATAGACGGGATCAAAGCCTGATCGCATACTCACATCGTCTAAAGATAGACGGGAAGAAATAATTCTCCGAATTCACATCGTCTACTGCTAGACGGGAAGAAATAATCTCCAAATTCACATCGTCTAAGGGTAGACGGGATCATCCTGATTGATGACAAATCAATTCACATCGTCTAAGGATAGACGGAAAGACATCATAACGCGATTCAACACCAACCCTTGAATTTCAGAATCCTTCTGTCTACGGGAATTGATGGAAAGATCAACATCCTTGAAGGGGCCACATCGTCAGTATGGACCGACGGGAAGAAAACCACCTTTTAAAGAATCATGTCGTCAATAAGAATCGACAATCACGCAAACTGAACATTCTTCGAAGAGCCTCGCCATCAATAAGGATTGACAGTCAGAAAAGTACCTCTTGAAACGTCATCTCATCCAATAAACAGAAAGAAAATCAACATCCAAAATATCGTTTTGAAACCCTTCAACAACCAAAGATAGCCGGAGAAGACTCGCTGGGGAAACTCACCATGCGTATGATCTGGCAATAAGAAACCCGCTGAACAGTAACTCGAAACTTCACATCGTCTGCTGACAGACGGAAAGAAAAGCCACTTGCTGGAGAAGCTCTATTTTGGACTCCATTGAAGATTGCCCGAAACTTCACATCGTCTACTGATAGACGGGAAGAAAAGCACATCCTGGGGAAACCCCTTCTTGAAGCCCTACTGTGATCACCCGCAACTTCACATCGTCTATGTATAGACGGAAAGAAAACCACATTCGTACTCAGGACGTCGGAGAAGTCCATTCATTGGAGGAACACATCGTCAATATGAATTGACGGGAAGAAAAGTTTGTCATCAGATGACTGCTTGATCAAAGCATAATCGTTGTATGATCTGAGATACAAATAATCTGCTGAACTGTCTGAATACTGTTGCTGGATAAATGCCCCTGAACTGATCACAGAGTAATTCACGCGCCATATGAAGCTGATAGAAAATCTGACTTATGCTTCGTATGCACATGCATATGCTTTAATCTTTCTACAGCGTAATGCTCCATTCTGGATAGAAATGCTGCGCACTTTGACAATGATATGCAAGTATGATGCAAATATGATGATGCATGCAATATGCTAGTGCAGGCTCGAGCTGCCGGAGAAGGCCGGGTACAGAAAACCACTTCAGCAAAATAAATGCTGAAGGCGAGGCTAACTCCGCTGGGGATAAACTGGACATCACTGCATTATCCTAGCAAAATAAATGCTGGGAGAGTGCAATCAACCCTGCTGGGGACATTGGGAACTTAACCGAACGCCTTGACGAATTAATTCCCTGCTGGGGAATATAACTCCGCTGTGGAATAGCAGACATGCCGAATATGATTAGACTCCTCTGGGAATAACTTATCCATACCAATGGCAAATTGGTCTTTGCTGGCAAAATGGAGGGAGTCCTCCTGCGCTCTGATGAAGCTCGGATCTGGAAATTGATGCGCCAACACGGATGGGCTTCACAGTAATCGCAAACATGGATTTGAACTCTTAGGCTGTCCGTGATGGGTCAGGTACAACTGACGCTGGAAAATATTCTTCCTGAATACACAGCCTTTTAATGAAGAGTCGAGGGATAGTGACGCGACTTCCCGCATTCATCTCACTCTCGAAAATCGACTGCATCCGCTCGAGTAATTCCAACTGACCCTGTATGTACGGAGAACAACAATCCTTTCGCTTCTGATATGCCCCAGCCTACAGGACATCTGTGGGGATAGTCCCTGAACGGAAATCTGCAAATCTGTTCCCTGATGGTCTGATATAACATGCCTCAGTGTTCTGAACTTCCAAGAGATACTTCACCTTGAATGCTTCTCGAGTAACTTCTGCGTGCTTAAGATGGTCTGCCCCTGACTGCCATGACCTTGCCCCTGATTATCTGATTCAGAGTAGTGCCCCTGGACTACACCGTATTTGCCTGAATCTCAACCTGATTGCCCCAGGATAACTGATTTCGAAAAGCTGACCTGAATGGGGATCACAATAATAGCTTGCCCCTGCTCTCGGAACATTCGGGCGCTCTGTATTCTATCTTGACCATACTTTCCACTGTAGGAAGCTTTTCTGCTGTCAAGCGCTTACTCGCAAGTAAGACAAGTTGTTCTGCATAAAAGATGCATTAATGCAACACATATGACAGCTTTGACATCCAATCTGTTCACTGGGAAAAGGAAAAACAGTTTATGGCATATAATGCACAAAACATTTATCAACATCAGTACCAGCATGGTAAGAGGAACCTTTTTAAGAGTCAAAATCGACACGACCTTTACCGGAGTATGCTTTCGAAACAACCTGCTTCAATTAGGACTTTTGAAGGTTGTAACGTGGTCAGGTTCATGGTTTTGAAGGAAAGGATAAAGGCTCAAAGTTTACTTTAACCCACCCATTCTCCTTGATGTTCTCCCATCCTACGTTCAGCCGATTCGACCTTAGCGTTCACCTCTCAGAGGTTGAAAGAAAATAGGAATGATAGTTCGAGAAACCTTTGGATTTTGGAGTGACAGCCACTCACTCTTTTCATCTTTGACACTTGAGGTCACACGACTCGTATTTCCATCGAGGATTTTTCTCTTGATCCTTTTCGTCTTTTCCTTTTCATATCCCTAACTTTTGCCTGGACTGACTCCTTTTGAGTTTCTTTTGATTTTTTTTTTTTTTTAGTCCAGCGGGATGCCCTCATTTTTGCCTAAGTCATTTGTTTTGAAGTTTTCTTGACTTAGCGGGCTTTTGATTTCTTTTTCATTTTTTCCTTTCGAACAAGTCGTGTGACATTGGTGGTCTGATTCTTTGGGAAGTGATGTGGCTGTCCCACTCTTGATTGAACCATGGTGGTCTTTTAGGCACGACCTCTAGGGGTGTGATTGATCCTCGAACGGACACTCCTTTTGCAATTTAGACGCTCGGTCAAATTAGCTAACACCTACCCTGCCCCAGGTTAAGATTGAGGGTTTTTCGTTCACAGAAAGAAACTCCTACTACAAGGCTCAAAGGGGTTGACAAGGGATTATCTTCCTTATATCTCTGGTGTTTAGGGATTTGAAACAATGCCTGTACACCATCAGCAGGTTTTATTTCAAAAGCATACAATCGGAATTCGCACGTCGGTCATTTTCGTCATCCTCCCCAAATTCCTTCTTAACCAAGCGTTGGACTTTTGCAAAAACAATTAGTGAACACGACTGGATTCAATCAAAACATGCATATTTATTTCATTATCATCAATTTGAATGAAAACAACAAGTTTTACAAACAAGCTTACAAATTCAAACAGGAAAGCAACTACAAATGTAAAGAAATGACAAGCTAAAACAAAGAAAATATGCTAGCTCCCGAGAACCGGGCTTTTGCATCTGCCCTGCTGCTGAACCAGCTATCTTTATTAGAGGCAATCCGATGCTGTCCTGATCTGCTTTCAACGACTCAACCAAATTATAGAGCCCTTCCTCCTTCATTCAGATGATTTGGGGACCTCTTGGCCCGAAGCTGATTGCTGCACTATCAAGCAGATCCTGCACTTTGTGCTTAAAAGCATGGCAACCTTCTATATCGTGACCCGGGGCTCCAGAATGAAACTCACAGTGCTTGCTTGCATCATAACCAAACGGGGGAGCTCCCGTTATTGGCGCCAGAGTTCTTTTCTCTACCAGATTCAATCCCAACAATGTCTGCAACAACTCGGCATATGTTGAGGGAGGCTTCTCAAACACTCTTCTCGGTTTACTACCCTGGAATCTTCGCTGAGCTTGCTGTGCCCCCTGCGGTGGCTGCTGCTGCTGGTATCGGGTTGACCCTTGAACACCCTTTGTATCAAATGCAACATTGGTTTCTTGACCTTCAATGTATTGATTGACGCTCTCCTTATGCTTAACCATTTTCTTTCTCAGATCTGCCCCAGGAATAGGCAACAGTTGTGGGCCTGGAGATTCTGACACCATGGAGTCCAGGATACGCTTCTGACCCACTGCAGCTTTGGAAACATCTGTCATCTTAGCATCGACCGAGACAGGAGCAATATGCACAGCTACGCCGCTCGGCGTGAATTCAATATCGTGCGAGTCAATCAGGTCTTGACCATTGTGCTTAAAAGCATGACAACCCTCGATGTCATGTCCGAATGCCCCGGAATGAAATTCACATTGCTTGCTGGCCTCGTACCCTTGAGGAAACACTCTCGTTGGTGGTGCCAACGTTCTCTTCTCAACCAGATTAAACCTCAATAAGGTCTGCAAGAGCTCCGCATAGGTCATAGGCGGCGCCTCAAACATTCTCTTTGGTTTCCCTTCCTGGACCCTCCGTTGAGCCAGATGCATCTTCTGTTGCTGCGGCTCAGGTTCCACATGCACAGGTGGCGCGAGCTTCTTCATTGCGGCTTCAAATAGCTGATCGTCTTCTTTCCTAAGCACATTCTTGACCACTTCCATGATCAAGCTCATTTGGGTCTTCAGCTGACTATTTTCCTCTTTGAGGATCTTCTGCTCCAGACGCATCTCTTGCATGTCTCTCATCATCTGCCCCAGCTGGCTTCGGACTTCAATCAATTCAAACTGATTCTGTTCCATATCTCTGAAGGAATTCCTGCAATAAACTGGACGATGAGGAAATAAGACCCACGGTTCTGATATACCTGTTAAATGATAATGCAGCGCAGAAAGCAAACACATATTCACAACGAGATAAAGAGAAACCCAAGCTATAAGCAAACAGATGGACATCTCCCACACATGTACAACCAACAAAATCAGCAGGTAAGCACAAATGAGTATGAATATAACGACCCCAGCCAACAATCCTGGCGATGGTCGGCAGACACTAGTGCACAAAAGCTAAATGGATTAAGCAAAGAAAACAGATGCGACACCCGGCACCGAAACCTCTAGAAACTTCTCCCATATTCAATTGAACTCTCTGATTGACAATCTTCAGAGCACACACTTCCTGTGGAGTCTTCCATGACATTAACTGACGAACCCCCACAACTGGAGGATGGAAAATCATTAATCTGAACAAAACCCTGAGGAGTGATGCAAATACGGCTGGAGTCTAACAGATCTTGAACCTGACTTCTAAGCACCTTACAATCATTGGTTGAATGCCCCTGTGCCCCAACATGGTACTCACAGCGGGCGCTGGCATCAAAACCTGGAGGATACGGTGGAATCACCGGCTTAGTCTCCTTCGGCACTATCAATCCACTTCTGACCAGATCTGGCAACAACTGACCGTACGACACTGGTAGCTGAGTAAACTGCCTTTCAGGCTTCCTTGGTCTTCGTGGAGCATGCTGACGCGATCGGCGGTAAGATGATCGTTGACTTGAAGTGTCTGAAAACTGATCCTGAGATGCTAGAGATTCTGAGGTGGCGTCATCTCCTTCCCACTCTTCTTGAGAACTGACAACTGACTCAATCTTATTAACTGGGACGTAAGGAACACCTCGAAACTTTCCACTCCTGAGTCCTCTCTCAACAATCTCTCCCAGCCTCATCAGGCCCACAAAGTTTGTGCAACTGAACAATTTGTCAAAATAATGGCCTTTCAGGGTACCCAAGAAGATGTCAACCAGTTCTCTTTCCGGAAGCGGTGGTCGAACACTAGCAGACAATTCTTTCCATCTTCGCAAATATGCTCTGAATGATTCATTCTCCGCCTGAGATAATTCTTGCAGATCAACAAGACTAGGAGTCAAATCCAGGTTGTAATCGTACTGCTTCATGAAAGCTCTGGCTAAATCTACCCAAGATCGAATCTGATTACTCTCTAGTTGCACATACCATCTCAACGATGCCCTAGTCAGGCTATACTGGAAGCAATGGATCATCAATTTGTCATTTCGCACAAACGAAGTCATCCTTCGACAGAACATCATCAAATGCAACTTCGGACAGCTATCTCCTGTGTATTTTTCAAATTCCGGCACTTTGAACTTGTACGGCAACACGAGGTCAGGGACCAAGCACATGGCTACAGCATCCAGGTTAACGGCATCTTTCGCTTCCAAGGCTTTCATTTGCTCTTCCAACACTCGGACTCTTCTACCATCGTCAAGAGTTCTTGGATCTACTAACCCGGTCACTGGAATATCTCTCCGGTAATTCATCACAGGGAAAGCAACACATTGATTGTTAACCGGAGGATAGCGTTCATTTCGGGCAACAAACTGCTCATGCTGATCTCGATTCTCAACAGTTGGCTGTACAACTTGGTCTGCAGTGAGATTGTTCGCTTGCGGGAAGCCTTCCATAGAATCATACCGATGGTTGGACGTCATAGTAAACCCTGCCTGGGTGTCAAGAAACTGGAAATTGCCTTCAGACATAGCCACCAATCACCTGTAACCGACTATGCTGCTTGATTCTGCTCAAATCCGCTTCAGCCCCTTGGTTGTCTTCAACACTCCACTCTTGCCTCAAACAATTCCCCGAGAATCACTTTCTGGTGAAAACAAAGGCTGGATAAGTGCTCTGACCTGCTAGAGAAATGCTATGCAGTATGATTTATGCAAACAGAAATACAAAAATGCTAACGTGCATGTGTGCATTGGAGATATTTTCCCTCCAATTCCAGTGTCAGTGGTAGCAAGACGAGATGAACCATAAAGACAATATTTGGAAAAAACCCTCATATATTGATTAGAATAATAGTCTTGTCAAGAAGCTACATAACTATGCTCCATACAGCTGATATGACAAAGAGGATCCCAGCCAACATGCCTGGTGGTGATCCCAACATACAGAATAAGAGAGAAATCAAATACGGGTACGGTTGCGGAAGTCCTCGACCATCTTCTTTGTCTCTGCATGATCTGGTTGATAAATCAAACCTTCTATCAGCCGATCCCTCTTCCTGACCGTCCCCTGGATGTCTCTGACGAAGTCTTCCCAAGCCTTATCATTGGCACCGCCCCCAGGTTCGGGTCTCTTGGCATCTGCTCTATGCTGGAAATCTTCCAAATTCTTCATGGCATCTGTCAACTTGCGCTCGGCCTCATATCGGCGACAGGCTTCTTCTTCAAGCTCTTCATTCTTCACTTTGACCTGTTCTTCTAACTGAGCAATCTGTGTCTTCAGCTCTTCTTCTCGCTCCTTGCGCTTGGTCATAGTGAGATCCCAGTGTTCTCTGAACTTGGCTAGCTTTGTGTAGGCCCTTTCCAGCTCTTGCTTCTTGGTGGCCAACACACTACTAACTGAGTCGACATCTAACTCCAGACGCTTCTTGGTTTCAGTCAATTCCAATAGCGTAGTCTTCAGATGTTTCAGAGTTTCAGCCTGTTGCTTGGAAAAGTATCCTGTTTCAATCTTTTCATGCCGAAGCTGGGCATTCTCCTGCTCTAAAGCCTCTTTAGCCCTGGCTAGCTCTTCTTTCTCCACCATCAGCTGCTTGTAGACGTGAATGTCCACAGTGGTAGGCTCCTCTACCGGAGGAGGATGCAATGGCTGAACTGCTGGATACGGCATAAGGAACTTCACAGCTCGCTCACGAATCCATTCTACATATGGGCTAGGACCTCGAGTATCCCCTCTGCTACCTGAAAGCTTCCCTCTCTTGTGCAGGTTCTTCCATGCCTTATCGAGCTTGGTCAGCATTTCTTTCCCTATTGCCCCGGTGAGATACAGAGATTCCTGTATCTCCTCGGGCTTTGGCGCTCCTTGAGGTATGTACCCAAATTGCTTGATCAATAAGGAAGGGTTATAGTTGACACAACCTTTCCTTCCTATTAACGGAACATTCGGGAATCCTTCGCCTTTGAGTATGACTTCAGCTCCAAATACCTCTTTATTGACCCATACCACGTTCTCAGCAGTCAATCCCATTAAGCGCTCGGGCCATCCTAGAGAATTGATAGAGGTGACAAACGGGCCTGACTTAGGCATATGATTGGTGAACCACCTGCATAGGAGAGGTACACAGCAAGACACATTCCTTCCTCGCCGCTTTTCATTCTGGTAATGAGTTGAATGGTGGATATCTCCCAGTAAAGTAGGGACTGGGTTCTTCGCAGCCAAAATATAGAAGGCATCTGAATCAACAAAATCAGGAATGTTCGGGAATAACACGATGCCATACACACATACAGCAAGGATGACGTCAAAAACATCCCAGCTACCCTTCTGGGCATATTCTCGAGCCTTCTCCACCAAGACATCCAATGGAAATCCCCATACGTCTCCTCTTCTGATCATCTTCCCAGACAGCTCAGACTCTTTCAAGCACAGGATGGCAGAAAGCTCAGCCAGCTTAGGCTCAGCGTCCGTACGATAGAAAGGCATCTGCTCACGGATCGGTATATCCAGAAGTGCCGAATACTCCTCCAGGGTAGGAGCCAAAACGAAGTCGGGAAATACAAAACACCTGAGCTCCGCGTCGTAGAACTGTAACAGAGTATAGATGCCACTGGTCTCGTAGGCAGATGGCTGATAAACGTAGGTCAGAATCCTCCCATATCTCTTTCTGAAGTCACCCATTCCTCTCTTCTTAGCAATAGCAATCAACTCTAACAATAGACTGATATTCGGCGACGGAAACTTGTAGGGCAATACTCTCTTCAGGTTTTCCATGTCTTGCTAGGAACGAACACCAGAACTGGAAGGGAAAATATGTACCTGCAATACACACACGTTAGTTGAATGCAGATGGTAATGCAATGATGCAATATGATAAATAATGCAATCTGCGAACACAGGGGCTATGCTGTAGCCTGAAGGGGAATATCTCTGTGATCAAGAACAGAAAACCAACACGGTCACCAGAATCTCATGCCACTAACTACCATCTGATACTCAAAATATCAATCCCCTGGTAAGAAAACCATCTGAACCTCTGTATCTGACGAGAAGACCATCTGATAATAGCCTCAACCTCAGATAAGAAACCCGTCTGACCCAGACAACACACCTGGAGATGAATCAAGAATACCATCTGATAACTACTGAATCATGGTTTCTGAAGGCCAGTTTTCCTGCAATAACCCAGTCCCTCTCACAGGTAGGATAGACCTAATCCACGGACAAAGGTACGGCATCCTATGCGGTCATCAGCGTCACAGACTTTCATGAGTGACGATACGATTCCCAGAAGGAGTGGCATCATCAAATCATGAAGAGGCCTCACTTAGCTGACTTCCAAATGATCGGTCCCCAGAGTCGACAACCCTCACGTCTGGACTCCCCTCAGATCCTCAGGACCGGAAAGGAGCACCTCTGCAAGAATCTCGTATGAGCGCAGATTTTCGTAGGGAACTGTGCCTGCTCAGCAGACAGGTTCGTCTACTACTTCTCCGCAACTATATCTAGGTGTGTACTCAAGCCCAGGTCCGGCTTTTCACTCACAGTAACCTCCCTTTGCCCACAGCAATAATCATGATAATATAATGCTGGAAAATAAATGCGGAAAGGTAAAGGTACAGAAAAGTAAAGTGCAGAAAAGTAAAACACAATATGCACAACACCCAACGAATAAACACCCAAGCGCTAGGATTGACTCGCGTAGGGGATGGGAAACGGTCCCAGCATAAGGGATGGGAAAAAGTCCCTAGATGCTATAGATCCCCAGCAGAGTCGCCAGCTGTCGCTACTGCGAAAATCGGCGCCGGCTTGACAGGAGAGTCGCCACCGTGCGTTATTTATCCCTCAGAGCGGGAAAGGAAACGCTCGAAGTAAACCTCGCAAAGACGGGAAAAAGGTATGGTCATCGCAACCATAGCCTGGATTCGGGAGTCGGTTACGCAAGGGGAAGGTATTAGCACCCCTCACGTCCATCGTACTCGATGGGATCCACGCTTGGGGTTTATAGGTAAAAGGGTGTGTTATCTATCTACGCTAATGGCTGGTCTGAAAAGAAAATAAAAGGACAGGACTCGACAGAACATACGGTGTTCTGGGCCTACGTATTCCCTCGTGCAATGGGAAAGTCAGAGTCAACGTAGTTCGACTGCCTACGTCTAAACGGGGGAAAGGTTGCTCGCCAGGACATCGCGTCCGGTGCCTACGTACTTCCATCTGGTATGAAAGATCAGAGCAAACGTAGTTCGGCTAACTACGGGTAAACAGGGGCTCTCACACAGCAGTGAGAAAACAAACTGGTCTCTAAAGGCTCGGGAACCTACAAATACGATCTGGTCTCAAGTGCGCTCGGGCAAGAGAAAGGGATAACAATTAGTCGTTAGCGGGAAAGTCTCGATCGCACAGCCGCGAGAGAACTAAAGTTAGTTGTTAGTGTGCTCGCTAGGATATCGCATCCTATGCCTACATATCTTCGTCTGGTACGAAGAATCAGAGCAGCTGTAGTTCAGCTAACTACGGGTCAAGCTACTCAAAAGCTCCTACTGGAAGGAAAGGGAAACCCTAGAACTATAGCTGAGAAACAAGGGAATCTACCTACTGCTATCACACCTGGTTGACCATCCTAATGTCTATCATGACAACTCCGCAGCGGAGAAGTCAGAGCTCCTAAGGGATCATGGCAACAGGACTAAACTACAAACAAGAAACTGCACAGTAAAGGAATACTGAAAACATGCATGAATGCAACAACTAAACAAACAAGGCGCGAAGGCCGCAAACCACAGAGGCAAGGGAGCCCAGCTCTACCGAATACCAACAAGCAAAGCCACGCAATAACAAACAAGCAGAAGGAGGACCACCTCAACTTCTTATGCACACAAAGTCTACTTCTAAGATGCACCTATTCAGAACTGTCTAGATGAATACCTAAGTCTAATGCCACATAACATCACACAAGTCAAACAATCCAAGGAGGAGGCAGGCTAACCTGACAAGCCTCTATCTATAAAACAAGAAGCTACTCCTGGGCAAGGCCCCTGACAAACCTGAGACAACTCTTAATCTATCTCTAAACAGAACTCTATGCAATACCCTAAGCAAAAGATCTAAGCAACAATCTAATCAAAACCCTAAGCAAGAGGAATCAATCCCAGTCTCCAAGCTTCAGAACAAGCTTATCAGAGAAAGGAAGCTAAGCAGACAAGCCCATAGTACTTTCCTCAGGAAAGTACCAGGAGGTTACTACTCAGGAGTCATATCCTATGCGGCTCGACAACTGTGATCAGTTTACATCCCTCCTCAGGAGAGATTAAACTCACATGAAGGCTCCGGCATCACTGGATACTTGAGAAAACCTATATGCACTAAGGGAACTAAGTGAGCAGGCTCATAGGACCTTCCTCAGGAAAGTACTAGGAGGCTGACACTTAGGAATCGTATCCTACGTGGCTCAATAACTGTGATCAGTTTACATTCCTCCTCAAGAGAAATTAAACTCACAAGTTGGCTCCAACATCACTGGATACTTGAGAAATCCTAGACAAACTACTGGAACTAAGTGAATAGACCCATAGGACCTTCCTCAGGAAAGTACTAAGGGGCTTCCACTTAGGAATCGTATCCCATGTGGCTCAACAACATGTGATCAGTTCACATTCCTCCTCAGGAGAAATTAAACTCACAAGTCGGCTCCGACATCATTGGATACTTACGAAAGAGGTGAGAAGAAAGAATGAAAGTCATTCATAATGCCTTCCTCAGGAAAGTACCATAAACTCCCTTCAAACTTCAGGATCTCGAACCTCACAAACAGACAACAAGCTCCTAGACTAAGCCTCAATCCACTGCATCCTTGCAAGCTCCAACAGGACCTCCATCAGCTCCCACCTTGAGAAGAACCCACAGGCCAACAAACCACAAGAGACTATCTCTGAAGTTCAACCACAGTTGAACTTCAAAGTCAGAAGTCATCAAGACTTCCCCTATCTTCAGGCTCAGACAAATCACATCAGGACACCCTACAAAAATCTATCAAAAATCTAATGGGAGACCTACATGGCTCTATGACAACATACTGAAAAATCAGAACAAAATTCAACACCAGGTGAAAGAACTAAAATCAGCAACACAGACATATCCACAAACCAATTTATTCAACATCAATAACAATGAAAAAATGCAATTAAAATGAAAATGCATGATTAAGCTAAGGTTTCTGCACTATAAAATTCTACACTGAATCACGAGTCTACAGAAAAAAGAACGGAATTATTTGACTAAATCTACCATTTTTTATGAATTTTCTAATGATATGCATGCATTGAAAATATTAAAAAAACATCAATTAAAATGGAAAAATATACACAAAAATAGGAAATAAAATAAAATGGCATTTTTATTTTTATTTAATTTTCTAGGAATTATGATGAAATGGTAGAAAAAAGAATTATTAGAAAAACAATTATTTACATTTTTTATGAATTATTTACAATCATGAAAATATAAAAGAAAGACAAAATAAAAGAAAATGGGGGAGGGGGTTCAAACAGCAAGGATTTATGAGTTCATTCATTGGGCTCACATTCTGGGGGGTGCCAACAGCATTAGGGCGCAGGGCCCAGGTTTGAAATCAAACAATCAGAAAAAAAAACATATGGGGGTGCAGCACTAGCAAGTTTTCCAATTGATTTTCATTGGGCTTACGCCCAGGGGGTGCTATTAGCAATTGGGGCCTAAGGCCCATATCCAGCCACTCTGATCTCACACGCCAGGGGGGGGGGAAATGGAGTAAACTGGGGGCAGCGCTTAGCAACATGCGCTTGGGCCTAAGCCCAAATCTGATCCTAAACCAATGAAACCCTAAACAAAGGTCTGAATCCCCTCACAAACTCAAGTTACTGTTCACTCCAAACTGCTTCGTCGTCTTCCTCCTCTCCCTCACGCTCTCTCTGCAACTTGGTTCCAGGAAGAAGAAGAAACCAAACAACATTTCAAACGCCTCACCACGCTCAAACGAATCAACACTATAACCTCAACCTCAGCACCCTCTCATATTCCACGCAAATTAAACCTCAAACCCTAACCAAACAATTTACCCTAACCGAGACTATGTTCATCAATGGCAATGCAGATATACCAGAGGGAAGACAAACCTGGGTTAATACGAGTGGAACAAGGGATCTTTGAAGATCTATTATGTATCAGGCGCGCGTTGTTGAAGAAGGTTGTTGACGCTATGATGAAGTTCTGAGTAATTTCTGGAAAAATTGCATGAAGGTTTGAGCGACTTCAGGAATTTCCTTATGAAGATGATGAATATTCAAACGTTCTGGAAAGATCTTTGGACGAGGATGAAGGCGTTCTGGAAAGATCTTGAAGATTGAACGCAGTTGAAGTTTCTGGAAATCTTGCTGGAGAAGGATGAATGCAGTTGAAGTTTCTGGGTTTTTCTTCGATGGAGGATGAAGATTTGAGTGGATTCTGGAAAAATATCTTGAGGTTTCCGGCGAAGATGATGAAGGCGACGGAAGAGATCGGAGGAAGAAGATGAGTTTCTGGGGAAAAATGGTTGTTTGCAGATTCCGGTGAGTGAGACGGTGGCCGGAGGTAGTTGACGGTGACCGGCGGTGGGAAGTTACGGCTGATGCATGGCCGCCGGTGGGTTTCCCGGTGAAGCTCAGGCGTTGGCGGTGGGGTGACAAGTGGCGCGCATGCGCAGAGAGAGAGAGAGTGGAGGACAGCTGGGTGGGACGTGGCGCGAGCTGGGGAAGTCTGAGTGTGAACGCGTGGGCCCTCTCTCCTTTCCACACGTGGCGTGCTTTTATACCACTGAAAACGCGTGGCACCTTCTAGAAGCTCCTGGAGTCTGCTGGACTATGCTGGAAAGAGGCTGGACGACCTGGGCTGAATCTGGACTTTTTTTGGACTTCTGAAATGCAAACTGATGAGAACTGGGCCTCACAAAAAACACCCCCTGGGCCCATACGAAAAAAATGAATAAAACTGTAAAAAAAAACTGAATTAAAAACAATTAATCCTAATTATATCTAATTAAAATCAATCAACACCTAATTAGCTAATTACCCTAATTAACTCTAAAATGGTTAAAATCTAGTTAACTCTATATTATCCTAATTAAACCTAAAAAAATCAATTAACCTAATTAACTCTAAATCAATTTAAATTCTATTAAAAATTCTACAAATGACTAAAGTTTATTTAAAATATTCTATAAAATTCTAAACTATTATTAAAAGAAAAAACTATATTATTCTAAAAAGATAAAACCATTTAAAATCTTTTTTTATTCTAAAAACCTATTTAAAAAATCTATAAAATTCTAAAAAGAGATTTAAGCTATAAAAAAAATACAAAAAAAACTCTATTTAAATTCCAGAAAAATCTGTAAAGCCTATTAAAAATTCACAAAAGTCTATTAAACCCTAAAAATGCAGATGAATGCACATGACCCCCATAAAAGAGCGCACGAGACCAGATCGAATCGAATAGAGATCCCCGGGCATCAGAATATCCTCAAAATCCCTGTGCAAGCTAAAAATCACCGAGGAGCGCACAATTTCTCGAAAATAAAACCCTGGTGATCTGGACTGGGTCTGCCATATCTGATAGACAAAAATCAAGCTACAAACTCTGATATCCCCTGCTTGTGCACAAATGTCACGCGCCTGATTTGCGAATATGAAATTAAACCATGAGTCAGATAGGAGAATCGGTTGGTCAAATTTTAGGGTGCAACAGGCAACAGAACGCTGTTTTAGGAACGTCATCCTCAGCAATGAAAATCTGGTTGTAACCAGAATATCCATCCAGCATGCTAAGGTATTCGTGGCCAGCAGCTGAATCGACTAACATTTCTGCCACTGGCATCAAATACTCATCTTTAGGGGTTGCTGAATTCAAATCCCTAAAGTCTATACAGACCCTTAACGATCCGTTTTTCTTTATGACTGGTACAATATTTGCCAGCCATTCGACATACCTGGTCGTACGGATGAATTTGCATCGGAGGAGTCTTTCGATTTCCTCCTTTATTTTTGAGAGGATCTCAGGGGAGAAGCGCCTTGGATTCTGCTTGACTGGTTTTTTTCCAGGCTTGATTGGTAGCCTATGCTCAACTAGGTCTCTCTCTAGACCTGGCATTTCGTCGTAGTCCCAAGCAAAACAATCCGTGTACTCTCGTAGCAACTGAATGGTTTCGACCCTAAGTTAGGGGTCGAGGCTGGCGCTGATATAAGTTGGCCTTTTGATTGCTCCATCTCCTAGGTCAACTTCCTCCAGTGGATCTTGCGCCAACATTTTGACATCGCTGGCCAAAGGATCCTTTTCAAAACTCAAAGGCTCATCGTCATATATGGCGTCGAGCCTCTGCCCCTCGTATTGAATCTTATGGTCAAAATACCCAACTGGACCTACTTGTTTGGATTTTTCATTGGCTCCTTCAGCCATTTTGTTATTAGCGGCCTCTAAGGCCGTTTGTAGTTTAGTCTCGGCCACGTAGGACGAAATCCTTTGAAGCGCTGCGGCTTCAGTCATCATCATCAAACTCACTTCCCCAACCAGTGGGGTCTACGGGAAGTTTGCCAAGGTATGGTAACCTTTCGCCTGGAACTTCCTTGTCCCATCGGAAACCTTCGACGGGATGCAGGTATAACGAACAATACACTTCGTCATTGGTGTAAAGTCGAAGTCTGCAGGTTCACATGGCCCTATACTGGCCAAATGTTTGTCAATCTGTCCTCTATCAATTTGATTTATAGGTGCTTTAAAGTATCCCTGATCCGCTTCGATGTTTTCGACGATACCATCTGGTCTCCAGATAGCGATCCTCTGATGCATCGACGATGGTACTGCCCCCACTCCATGGGTCCATTCTCTTCCAAGTAATAGATTGTAATTGGCAGTGGTCTCCACCACCATGAAGACAGTCGGACGGGTGATGGTTCTGATAACACGAAATCGTATATATATTTTGATGCATAATTCAACTAAAGTTTAACCGTTTTCGATCCGATTTCGGGTTACTTCCGTGTTATTTGTCTGATGTTTTGCAGGTATTCAACGATCACGTCTAAAAATGGCAACATGAAGAAAAGAAGCAATCTCAGATGAAATATGGACGAAAAAAGAGTGAAAACATCATGAAAAGCGCAAGAAGCTGTTTTTGCTGATGTGACGACCGTCACAGCTCCATGACGAGCGTTACACAGGTGACGACCGTCATGCAGGAAAAAACGCCCCACTTCAATTTCACGTAACAGAAGCAGTTCCAATTCCCACAGAGTGGACCACTACTCCCTGAATTATCTGCCTCAAAGTCCATCATCTTCAATGATAACCGTTAGAATTCCACTTCTATAAAAGGGGAAGAAGGGGACCTCAGAAAGGGAGCCGCATTCATACAACGAAGTGCTGCCAAATTTATTTCCAGAGCATATTTTCCAGTTTAATATTCTTATTTGTTTCTCTTTACTTCTGTATTCCATTTTCATTCTTCTGTAATTTCTACTTTCATTGTACGATCAAATTGGCATAGAGACCAGAATCCTGCCAACATCTGTGGAGGATCTGCCCAAAGGCCAATTGGAATATTTACAGGTTTCTCATTTCAATCGTATTTCCAGTTTTATTATAATGCAAATCATTATTTATTATTGTTATTTATGTTTTATCTTTCCCAAATCCATGTCTAGCTAAACTTAAGTAATCGATATGTGGTAATAATTCGAATGGGATTTGATAACAACTGGTTGAAAAACTTTCTTTTCAAAAGTAATTTATGGTCTGAGTGTTTAAAATTAATTTACTGAATAATCTTCGTCGCGAAAGCGAGAACTTATTTAAAAGTAGTTTTGCCACGAAAGTGGGAAATTAATTAAGATACGAACCAACAAGCGAAAGCTGCGGTAAGGTCAGATAATAAATACTAGTCATTCATTTTAATAACAGCGAAAGCACTTTAAAATGAATTAGAACTTAGAGATTTCCAAAAAATAATTTTAACCCCGAATGGGATACGAAAGTGTACGTTTGGCCCTTAGAATTATGATTAGCGTCAATAACCATCGTGAGGCGAGAGTCTTCAAATCACCATTTTCTGCTTAAATAAACTTTGAAAATTATTTCATACACCAGTAACTTGTTAAATCCCTGAAGAACACAATTACTGCATATCGATTCAATCATTTATAATCTAAGTAGCATTCTTAGTTCCCTATTAGTGACAATCTTATTCCCTTAAACATATTCTACCTAGCTAAACATAGTAACTCCCTAGAACACTAGTTTGATTACGAGTCCCTGTGGGATCGATATCTATTATTACTACGCGATAGACTGTGCACTTGCATTTAGGTTGTATTAGACATAGAAAGTCGCGATCAGGTTCCGACCGTGACATTCACCTGAATGACCCCCATAGTCGAACCCACCTTTCCTTCATAATTTGATAACACCATGTTGTGTGGCAGGCATATGAGTGTATCAAATTTAGAATGACCCCCATAGTCGAACCCACCTTTCCTTCATAATTTGACTTTGTCTATGACTGATGTTCATCAGCAGGCATATGAGTGTATCAAAGCCCCACTCTTAACTCAAGTAAACTTAGGAAGACTGGAACAATCTTATGCAATTCTTAGCTACCTGCATTCATTTGTCATGCGTGCCCCTTATATATTTTTCCTTAGACTACAAACACTTCTATTACCAGTATAATGAACCTTACAAAGTCACATTGTAAATATGTAAGTTAAATAGATAAATTATCTTTTTTCTATACAAAATTGTCTTCACTGTCATAATCCTTGCTTTGACATGGTCTCAAGCATGATAGCATGTTAATTATCTGCATGTACTATACTAACTGCAGTAGGAAAAAATCACATGTTTTTTGGTCCATCAAACATTGATATAAATTATTAACATTCTTAGTGTTCACCGATCAGTTCATGATTGCCGGTTGGTTTTAATCATTGTGTGCGATGTCGCACGACACCTCTAAATAAAGGCGTGTCAGGTGTATGACATGTGTCAGTGTCCAACACTGACATGATGTCGGTGTTGGGTGTCTGTATACGTGTGTGTCGGTGCTTATTTGATGAGATCTACATCTTTTCTTCTTTATTCATGATATGTTTTCCTTGTACAATACTAACAAGTATTGTGTTCAGAAAATATAAACACCACTGGTTCTGTGCTCAATTCCTACATAAATTTTTGTGTATATTTGGTATGCAGTTAAGAACTCATTTGTTTGGTTTGGACCAACACCAAGGGTAACCATCACAGATCCTGAGATAATTAAAGATGTACTTAACAAAAACAATGAAATCCAAAAGAATAGTGTGAGTCCGCTTGTCAGGTTATTAGTTAATGGCCTAGTAAACCTTGACGGAGAATAGTGGAGCAAGCACAGAAAGATAATCAATCCTGCATTCCATTTTGAAAAACTGAAGGCAAGTTTCCGCTTATGCATCGCTTTAAATCATATGACTTTAATTCTTAATGAGCAAGCAGAACTTACAAAAACACTTATGACGAATGCTTACATTCCTGAATGGAGGTAAGTCTAATTTGTGTATCTGACTTATTGTTGATTAATGCAAGATCAAGCGTGTGAAACGGGTTTTATATTCTCAGGAAACAACCATTAATATTTATGGTTTATAGTTGCTCATTTTAAAAGAACATAATCCATGAAACAGAAAAATTTCTTCATATCATATTAATTACAAGACTAATTATGTTTATTTTGAAGTTTTCTACCAACTCCAACCCATAGGAGAATGAAGAAAATTAACAGAGATGTAAAAGCTTCACTTACAAATATGATTAACAAGAGTAACTATAAACTGTGACAAAGGTGGATCAAGATAGGGTGGATACTTCCTAACTTCAATGCCAATATTATGAAGCTTATTCACAGGACAACTTCTGCTGGCTATGTGGTGAAATCTATACAAAGCTATATAAATATGTTATGTTATTCTTCTGAAATGCCAAAATGATGAAATCTATACAAAGAATCCAGATATATAATAGATAGAATTATCTTAATATGACCTACTGTCAGTTAGTTGACACCAACAACCTAACACTGTAAATAGAGCTACAAAATGAAATAGGCATGCAATATATGTAAAGCAAGCTGGGTTAAATAGATTCAAAGCCAATGAGTACAAGCCTGTTATGACAGAGTGATGACAACAATGGTCCATTAAACCCAGTAGAAAATACACATAAAGAGTTTTTCACCACTTTGTGTGAATAGATCTTGTTCAATTGAAAAGGATCTTTACAATTGTCTGAGAAAGAAATGCATGGATGTCGATCTCAAAAGAAAACTCCATACATGAAAAAAGAAAAAAATTGACAGGAACTAACAACTTGTACCTATAATAAAATTTCTCATAATAAAAATTCCTTCCTATTCCACATCACCACAAAACTTAGCTGAGTATAGTTAGGGTCCCCCTTCCTCCCACTATTCAAGAAACCCTTACCACTCTTTCGGTGAAAACTATAACTTAATACCCTGAATGTTTTCTACTGTCTCAGACCCGCATCAAAAAAACCAGGAGCAGAGTACGTTGTTTTTGGTTTATAGTGCGACTGAAAATGAAGAAAGGTGACACAGAGAAAAACAAGGAAGATGTATGATGTTAGAGGCTATTTAATGCCGCTTGCATCAGCCACCAGCAGTGGGTGGCTCTCTCTTGTTGACAGTGGGAGAAAAGTACTACATTGCAACCACCAGACCCAACTACCAATTCACCTTCTCATACCTTATACTTAGGACATCTTAATTTTTCCAAAATTATGTTTATTTTAGTCATAATTTAGGATACGAGTTATGTATATTTTAGTCACGATTTAATTGTGATATTTTTAATAATGATTAAATTGTATTAGTGAATGGAAGCAACGAGGCTTGGACCATTTCCAACCCTTTTGAACAAAGCATGAAGTTTCTCATTCACCAAAGAAAGTAGATCAGATATTTTGTCAAAATTTTCTACAATTGTGGTTTTAAATGCAACAAGACTGCAATATCAATGTTCCCAATGCAACTGCAACAGTAACAGTGACCTATCTTCATTCGATACAAAATTTCTTAATCTCAACACTTGATATTTCCCAATAGATACAAAGTTGAAGGAACATTTATCAATGACATGGTTGATTGTTGCACACTATATAGAACACTAGCTAACTACAGAAGGAATCTAATCCAGCACAACTAGTTTCTGATACTCAGGGCCAGTGATGACTGCTTCCATGGCTTCAATTAAAATAAACAAGATTACGCCTATGTCTCAAAACTCATAAATCTTTTTGCCATACAAGTTTTGTCTCTCCTAAATTCGAAAGTGTGTTCGATAATACCTTAGGTTAAAATATTGCAAAGCTCAGAAAAATTAGGGATTCACTTATAATTAGTCAACAATGGTAGAAACTAAATTATCTTCAAATTCAAATCCCTAATTTTACAATTTACAACACAAAGCAATAATATGAGAAAAGAAAGATTACTAGATACCAATGAAGAGAAGGGTGACGGTGGTGAGCTGATGAAGCACTGAGTTCGACGGATAATAGGTTTTCTTTGTTCTTTCTATCCCGTGTTTCCTCTTTCTATTCTAGTGGTGAATCCAAGGTGAATCTGAATCGACTATGTTTCCTCTATCCGGTGGTGAATCGATGAATGAAGGAAGGAGATGGCTTGAGTAAATCAGAGGAAGAAGATGAGTAAGGGATACCGTGTTTTGAAGGAAGGCTAAATCGATGGTGTGAGTAAATCAGAGGAAGAAGATGAGTGAGTAAATCAGAGGAAGTATATGAGTGAGTGGAAGAACGTGTTTTGTTTTTTGCGGTAGTAGCAAAAATTTTGTGTGCCAAAACGAAAAGCGTATCCGGAAAAACACTTTGGTTTTTAATTAATTTTATTATTTATTATATATTTTATAATATAGTCTTATAATAGCGTTTTTTTGAAAAGCGCTATTTTAGTGAAAACGTTTAGTAGTGTTTTATTGAAAAGCGATATCTTAGTGAAGACTATTAGTAGAACTTTAAAAAAAGCGCTATCTTAGTGAAAAGTGATGTTTTAGTAAAAACTTTTAGTAGCATTTTTTTGAAAAGCGCTATCTTAGTGAAGAATATTAATAGCGTTTTAAAAAAAGCGCTATCTTAGTAAAGTTTAATAATAGCATTTTTTACAAAGTGCTATCAAAATCACATTTTGTTTCCTTTTTAATAGCACTTTTGTTAAAAGCGTTTGTTAAAAGCGCTATCTTAGTGAAAAATATTAATAGAGCTTTTTTACAAAGTGCTATCAAAATCACATTCTCTGTACTCTATAATAGCCCCCGACTATAAAGTGCTATTATAGATGTGTTTGTTTCCTTTTTAATAGCACTTTCTTTAAAAGCGCTATTAAATTAGGCGATACAAAATATCAATTTTAGCGTAGTGTTTATTGCCTACCTAAACCTAAAAACAATAGAAATACCAAACCGACGCGTAAGATGCAATAAAAAGAATTAAATGTGACTAAATAATAAAAATGATCAACTAAAACTAATGGTAAAATAACGTATAAAAACCACTGATCAGGATGACCGACTGACACTCTAGGACAAAAGGTAAAGCAGGATCCTTATACCACTAGGATCATGCAAGTAAATGCTAGAGTTTTCAAACAAGAAAGAACATCCAAGCCTTCGGAAATTCCTTAAAACGAAGATATCAAACGGGATCTTCAGGAAAGATACAGGGTATTTAAACTCTTCTGTATGCCAAAATAATTGGACTTCGCTGGGAAACTCCCCTTGGATAAGCTTCCCAAAAAAGACTTCCTCTTATCGCTGTAAAAGGACTTACGCACCACCAAGAAAGGATAAGCTTCTCGAAAGAGGCTGCCATTTATCGTTGAAAAAGGATAAGCTTCTCAAAGGAGATTTCCACTTATCATAATAGCAAAACAAGCTTCTCAAAGAGACTACCACTTGTTCGAAGAAAAGGGATAAGCTTCTCGAAGAGATTGCCACTTATCGTTGAAAGCGAATAAGCTTCTCGAAAGAGATTGCCACTTATCATAATATAAAAACAAGCTTCTCAAGGGAGATTGCCACTTGTTGTAAAAATTGGATAAGCTTCTCAAAGGAGATTGCCACTTATCATAATAGAAAAACAAGCTTCTCAAAGAGACTGCCACTTGTTGGAAAAATGGATAAGCTTCTCAAGAGAGATTGCCACTTATCTGACAAAAGATAAAAGGAAACAAGCTTCTCAAGGGAGATGACCACTTGTTAACAAAAAGGATAAGCTTCTCAAAAGAGATTTCCACTTCTCATTGAAATATCAAAATGGATAAGCTTCTTAAATGAGAGACTGCCATTTATCCGCAATGGGAGTTTATAAAAGATTCTTCCTGCAAGATATAGTGCAAAATAAATGCACGTTTAAACTAGGTTCGGTGACCTAACCAAAGCAACACTTTCTAGGGACCAAAGTTCAATCTAGGAACAAGCTAAAAAGAAATGGTCAAAAATACTCCAACCATTGAGGGATGAACTCAAATGGGGTTTATCTTATCCCAAACATGGAGAAGATAACAGAAGCAACCATCATCCACGAGGATCAAACTCTGTGGGGAATTTAGAAATGATGTGCACTTTATGCTTAAAGCTGACGACCCTACTTGGAGAGAAACAACAAGCCCATCCACTTGGGGAATAAATGCCAAAGTGAACGAAATAAGTAAACATCAGAATGGTAGCAAAAGTACTCGAATGCCATGCATACATATGAATACATGTATGTGGGACTCTATGTTATTGGTGAAATGCAAAACAGACTCTGTAGGGATTATTGATATGAGTTTTGCTAGGGATTGAAAGAAGTAAGGTAGATTGACTCACTGGTGATACTTGAGGAAGAATGGTTAGTTCTGGCTTCCCAAGACACAAACCAAAGGTTACTGGCAATTTGTAATGAAAGGTATGCTCCGGATTCGCATGAAGCAAAGAGATAAATAATTGTAATAAAAGACAAGACTCCAGATTCACACAGAGTATAAAAAACAAAGACTCCGGATTCGCACAGAGTGATGCAAAATTAACGGGCTATGGTTCTACTTAGAACAGCGCAGATGATAGGCATGGTTTCTATCATAACCATGAGAAAGAGTTTCGGATTTGCACAGAATAAACAAAAGACTCTGGATTCGCACAGAGTACAAAAGAGAGATGGGTTAATGCTTCTCGCCTAACCATAAAAAATGAAGTTCTGGATTCGCACAGAACAAACAAAGGGAACTCTGGATTCACACAGAGTATAAAAGAAAAGTTCCAGGTTTGCACATAACCAAAATAAAAGACTCTGAATTCATACAGAGTTTAAAAGAAAGGGTTCCAGATTCGCACAGAATCAAAAATAAACGACTCCGGATTCACACAGAGTTTAAAAGAAAAGTTCCGGATTCGCACATAACCAAGACTCTGGATTCTCACAGAGTTCAATAGAAAGAGTTATGGATTCGCACAGAACCAAAATTGATAGTACAACTTAACAAAACAACAAGTGGAATGATATTTGAAAATTTTGTCATACAAGAAGGTAACTGAAACTATGACTTATCTGGCACATGATCTGGAAAAATCTTAGATCGACAAAAGAGATAAACTTTGACAAGTATCTGCTTGAGTGAGTGCCAATAAAGTTGGACATTGAATATGTCTTTGATCACTAGATTATGACTTAAGGATACACACGACAAACTGGATGAACTGGTCTTGGATGAAAGACTACCAGGAGGGAACTGGTGTTTAAGGCTAAATGGATTTCAAAAGGTTTACCAAATGAAGATTGGTTTCGTTAGTTCCATGATTCTATGATATAGAATTGTCCATGGTTCTATGATTGGCTAAATTATGGTAAAACATGATCCTGCACTGATGTTAAGCAAGATATTATAACATCTCCATCTGATGTGGTGACAGAACTGTTGTGGAGTGTTTTAATGTGAATGTCATGCTGAATATTGTGACATCCATCTGCTGTCATGGCAGAACTGCTGTCATGTGTTTTTAATCACAATGTCATGACATCACTGTCTAATACAGCAGGAGCTGTGGTAACAGAACTGTTGTCATGGGTTTTAAGCATGATGTCATGACATCGCTGTCTGATGTAGCAGGAGCTAGCAGGAGCTGATGACAAAACTGCTGTCATGGATGTCATACTAAATGTCATGACATCGCTGTCTGGTACAGAAGGTGCTGCTATTTTATCACTTGACAGAAGTGCTTTGGATATACCTCATCAGTATGTGCAGGCCAAAGTGATTCATTAGAAACAAAGTGCAGATTTAATTAGTGTTCATAAAAAGAATCTTTAAGACTTTTTAGGAAAATATAATATGCTTGTTTCTACTGTTGTGAAGATTCTGTAGGAGTGTTCAGCAGGGGGAGTCTGGTCAGCTAAGAGTAAGTGAAGCTGAATGTCATGACTGGATGTTATGACATTGATCGTATGACATCAGGCGTGCAGGGTTTGTTTTTATGTTATGATACCTGATATATCTCAGGCTAGATTTCAGGAAACCTGTTAGGATTCCTTAGTTATCTCAGGCGAGATTCTAGTCAGGGCTGGACATAACATGAAACAGCTGTGACCTAAATTGACAGCACCTTGAATTATGCAAAGTGGTTTAACTTGGTTAAACCTAATGTTTGTTACTTTTAAACATCCCAAGCGCAGTCTGCACTACTATTTAAGGAGGAGCAAAAGCAGAGGAAATCAAGCACTCACAACAAGAAAAAATTGAGTGTAGAATTAAGGTCTAGGGTTTTGAGAGTCCATTATATGTGACCTTGTAAGTCACCCTTTGTATCTTTGGATGCATAGTGGTAGACATGTTTAGGCTATTGTTAGGACAGTGCTAATTGTTCACTCATAGCTGTTAAGAAAGAGTGTACTTGTGAGTGAAGAAGTTCTGTTCTTCACGTGTGAAGTGTGTCTTAGGAATACTTGTACACCAAGCAACTGTATGTTGCATTGGTTAGGTAGGTTCTAAGTTGTTGTGTCACTCAAAGCTGTTAAGCTAGAGTGTGTGTTCCTTGATCAAAGTTGTGAAGCAAGATCAAGGTGTGGTTGAAGTTTATCTTCATATTGGTTTTGTAATTGTGTATTGATATCACTAAGGTGATTGAGGGGGAGTGAGTGGGTATACTCTTGTCTAGTGGTCTCTAGGCATAAATTGCATTGGGTAGAGATTAAGTGAGGAGTTGTAAACGGGGGAGTTTAGCTCTGAATTGATTATGCTAATAGTGGATTTCGTTCCTGGCTTAGTTGCCCCCAGATGTAGGTGAGGTTGCACCGAACTGGGTAAACAATTCATTGTGTTATTTATCTTTCACCATTTACAATTCTGCACAATTTAAATGATTAGATAAATAGTCTGTTTGTCTACTGATGTTACAACAGACGTCATGACGTTGGTCATGACATTGGTACAATTTAAAGAAATTTAAGTTGGTCATGGTATGTCCTTGTCCTTGTTGAGTAGAGATCAATGTTCTTGGGACATATGAGATCTGCATACCAGAATTTCAATTGGTATCAGATCAGGCATCTTGTTTGTTCTGGATGAGATCTTGGGAGATACTTTTTGGTAGTTTAAATAAGGAGAAGATGCAGCTGATGTGCTGATTCTGCCAAATGAGGAGTAAGTGAAGAATTCTATGTATCTGTTGTTGTGCCCTCTGATATAGGAGCTTCAATGACCTGGTGAATGTTCTGACAGCTTGTTTAGGGCTTGTTGAAGATGTTCTTTTGGTAGTTCCGCTGCAATTTTTTTGATGAAAGAACTCTGGTAGCCCTGGGAGAAGATTGCCCTATATTCAGTTTGATGTATGACTGTGGCAAGTGTGTAGATGGTTGGAAGATGGTGTTTGTTGTTGCTCTATATGGTCTGACAAGCTATTGATCCTACTTGATGCTGATTTAGTTATGTTGCTCTGATTTTTGTCTTACATATTGCTGAAGAGAAGATAAGTGGGAGGTGATTTATTTTCACCACTCGTGACTTGCAAAGGCTCTATTAGCAGGAGGAAGTCATAGGCAGGTGGAGTCAAGGGTGTCAGCCTTGATGTTTCAGCCTTGGTATTCTTGAAGCTGTGTGGATTTGAGATCAATTGCTATTTGTGGACTACACACATATTTAATTGATTATCCATGAAGTTCAGAGAAGGATCTATTATAAGGATTTAAGATTCATTGCTATTTGAGATATTCTCAAATATTTAATGGATTATCCTTAGTTGATGATCAAGTTGTCTCATCAGCACAAGTATCGGGCCCTTGTTCTGGTTAAGGATCTGATGTTCAACCAGATGTTGAGACATTCCACCAGCAGAGATTGTGCAGAATTCTGTTGATTCAAGAAGAGAATCACTAGATCAAAGGAGATATAGCTGATGATCTTGGGACCATACACTTGTGTGGTAGGATCTAAGCTTATTCTAGTAAGTTTCCTGGAAAGAAACTACAACTAGAATGTAGTGCTGGTGGAAGTGCAGATTGTCGCGGTGAAATTTAGATACCAAACTATTAATTAGCTTGAATCTTTATTCATTTGCAACCGAACTTTGATTTGTCCAAAGGAAGGGAAAAAGATCGAAATACCCACAATGCAATGCAAGCTAGAGAGTTATAGGTTCGGGGGTTGGTTAAACTTAGGGAAGGTGTTAGCATCCTAAGTTTCTGTAGTACTCTACAGGAACCTCTTGTTTTATGTTTGTTTATTGCTAAGGGTTATCTGCTTAAAGATGAAATACCTAGGGGTTTATTTCTAAGTATACTCGATTAGATATCACATCTTATGCCTACATATCCTTACGGGAGTGGAATCAGAGTATTTGTAGTTCCCCTAAAGGGTTTGAGGAGTTCTTTGACTGTGGTCAAAGTTCCTACGGGTTTAGGGTAGTTGATCGATTGATTTTAGGAGAAAAGATAAGTTGTCATTTTAAGGGAGATTACTTGATTTTAACCGCCACAGCTTTGTAGGAAAATAGTCTTTGCATCGTCTTAAGAGAAGGGCTCAAGCACTCGGAATTTAATCGACAAGTACACCTCTGTCTCTCTTAAGGCAAAGTCCCTACGAATTGATTGAATTATTATGGGGTAGGAGTCTTATCTCGCTTAAGATGATTAACATCTTATTCTCTAAGGTGTTTGAATAGTTGAATTGAGTTTATTTGTTTGTATCTAAGTTGTAAAGATAAAGGCCCTTTCTATGGGGTAGGATCTAAACCTAGGAGATCGACTTGAATGGGATCAAGGATCAAGTGGGAATATGATGCAAATGGGATGCATACGCGCAAGTTTTACGTTACGTGCAAGTTCTTCCTTTGGACGAAATGCAATAAAGATAAACACGGTAAATAAATTGCAGAAGATAAAGACGATAAATAAACATACACAAATGCATGAAAGCGCTAAGGTGTGTGAAATGTGCATATGTGAGTGTGCACGATTGAGTAAGATTGATTTTAGGGGATTGATTTTAGAGGAATGTTGATTTTAGGAGTGGAGTTGAATTGATTTTAAGAAAAGTTATTAAATTGATTTATGAGAAAATTGTTTGATTTATTAGTTTTAGATAAAAGTGTGAATAAGGTTTTAAAAATAATTAGTGAAATAAAAGGATTAATTAAGTTGGATAGAAAATATTTCTAAGTTACTTATTAAATAAATTGGTTATGAATTAATTCAGATGGGAATAATTTTCAAATAATGAGTTGCTAAATAAATTGTTGATTATTACTAAAAAAAAGTAATTTTCTTACTAATTATCAAGTAAATCTTGAGTTTTTTATTAACAAGATTTTATTATTATTATTATTATCAAAAAAGTTAATTTAGATTAAAAGGTTGTTTATTATTATTTATTAATTATTAATTATTAATAAATAGGACAAACAAACTGATATATTATTATCTATAAAAGATGGTCACTAAGTTTATGTCAAATAAAATGGTCATTAGTTTAATTTTATAAAAAGTTGATTAAGATTTAATTACAATTCGTTTTTTTATTAAAAAGGTAATTATAAAAACATTATTTTTTAAATGATCAGATTAATTAAGAGTTGGGTTAAATGCTGGTGAGGTGACGATTAAGGGGTTAATTAAACGATTAAATGGGGATTAGGGCGCGCGATTGGGTGTTACGCGGGTGCAGGCTTATGATAGACGTGCAGATCAAGGGCCACGTGATGTGTGATGGAGGGTGGTGATTGTGAGGGTTCAAGATACGAACCGTGTGTGCACATGCATACAATTATAGATAATAACAATGAAATTAAAACCCTAATCTGATGAAATCCCCCTCTTTCCCCAATCTTCTCTGTTCCTCCTCTTCAATCTCTCTCCCTCGCCGATGGCTCTCTCGTTGTCCTCTCTTCTCTCAATCTTGGCCTTCTTCTCTTCGTCTACCTCTTTCCCGATCTTCCTCCTTTTCTCGTTCTTCTCTTGCCTGGTTGTTCCATCGTTCTTTTCTTCATATTCCTCCATTCCGCTTCTTCTTCGACTTCTTCTCGTCAATGGTTCTCCAACACATGAAATTCAAAGCAAAAAACAACAACAATCAGCAGAGTCAAACCCAAATCGACATTCGTAAATAAAAAAATGAGAGGCAAAGAACGAGTATACCGATTCGAAAAGGTATTCGGGTGGAGAGCGGCGCGAGGGCTTTTACGAGATTCCAGTGATGCGATTTTTTTGGAGGTTCCGGCGAAGGGGCTTTGTTGAAGATTCGAGGCAGAGTTCTTAAAAGCTAAGTCCCCTTTCTACGAATTTTAGGTTTTGGTTGAACTTGGGAGTTTTGGATTCATGAATTGCTGTGAATCTTTCTATTTTCTTCCTCCCTTGAAATCGTGTGAACTGCTTCCAATTTAAAGAATTGCTAGTGGAAATATCGACTAAATGCTGTTGATTTTGTGATGAATGCTTTCCTTTCTTAGCATATCATGTTTAATCGCATCGGGAGCATGTTTTGAGGACTATTTTGCAAAAGGTTAAATTGGTTTTAATGTGAATTTAAACTTGCCCTTTCTGACTCATTTCGCCTGATTTTGTTGTAGGTCCACCAATTTGGTAATCAACGGTAATCAATGCTGGGCATTCACCGGTTTACTTCGACTCACTAAGTACGTGACTCAAATGTCCAGGGGTCTCCACGAGTTTGATGATAAGGTAAGAACTACTTGGTATCGAGTTGTTGACAGCTGTGAATTTGAATGCGTTCTTCTTCTGATTACTGTTACTGTTGTTAATTCCTTATAAGGTGAGCTTGTTCTCTAAGTACCTGTATTGATGTTCTTGAGAGAAGCTGACGAAAGCTACTAATTTGGCACATTTTGCATTTTCTGGTTTGAAAGGAGCTGATGAAAGCTGATGTTCTTGACAGGTAATCATCTCCTAACAAAATTTTGTCCATTTTTTCTTTTGCTCACACTTTCCTTTTAGAGCATTTGCTGATTCCAATTGATCCTCCAGAATAATACAGATTGAACCTCCTTCGTTTGCTACGCCAATTTATACTACTACCATCACTTTGAAGCACAACTCAGCCTGGTCCTAAGAACACAAGGTGCGTCATCTCTTCTGATAATCCTGTTACCGGGAATACTATGGCTTCTAATGATGAAGACAAACTGGCAGCCACAAAAACCTGGTTTGAGACTGCTTAGGAGTTTAATAGGCCTGACAAAGCATTGGAAATTGATGAGCGGTAACTAATGCTTTGGTCTCCGCTTTTCTTCTTTAGTGTTTATGAAGTCTCGAGTGCTGATTATTTGTTAAACGCTCTGATTACTGGTTGTGCTGCATTGCAGGTGCTGGAAGTTTCGAGTGCTGATGCGAGCAAATGTGTGTTTGCGAAGCGTTTGTATCCTTGAAGCACACTCGTTTTAATTGCCCTGTTTTGATGGTGTTAGTTTTGTATTTCGTATTCAGCTTCAAATTGTATGGGTGGAAGCGGTGGACCGGAAGCTTCGGGACAGACTTGGAATGCAGCAGGTACCTTCGTGAAACCTCGTTTCACTTACAGTTAGTAGCACTTAAATTTTTTTGATGTTCTGCAGGGAATCAACTTGCCGTTTTTGACTTGCAGGTGACGGAACGCAGCTGTGATAGGGAGGAGGTTCTGCTTCTAAAGTTAAGTGGTTGCTTTAATACTTTCCTGACTGTGTTTTAAAGAAATTGTTATGAGTTACATCTGATATGACTCAGTGTTTTCATTATCACGATTTGGAACGGCTACGCTTGTATGCTGCCGGTATTAACGCTGTTTTATTTCTTCTTGTGACAGTTGGTAATTACCTCGAGGTCGTCCTTCTAGGATTCATTTTATGACCAGTCACCTAGGGAAAAGCTTCTCGTTTGTATGCCAGGCTATGTGTTTCAACAACTTTGATTTCTTTGTGAGGTTTGGGTACAGTGTTGCAAAAAATCCCTTCAAATTAAAAAAAAAGTCTTGGATACTTGAATCGCACCTCTGTAGATTGTAACACTGTATTACTAACTTTATCAAATTCTATTGGCAGGTTTGGAAAGTGAGCCTGGAAAGAATAACATGACGGTTTTACGTACGGTTTTAGTTCATTAGGGAATGAAGCTTGTATTGGTTAAGACAAAGTGTGGTCTTGCAATGAAGCAAAGTTGTCGCGTTAGCTTCATCATTCATGCCTGTCAAGAACAGTTTCATGAGGCATATAGATTGTAGTTATCAAGTCGAATGTACATTCTATAAATTTTCTATTGTATTCCCATTGTAGCATTCGTCTCCTTGGTACTTGAATCCTGTATCTTTTGAGTAATAAATTCGGTGGATTTGAACTCTAAATTCATGATAACCTTGTAATAACAATAGAGCAATCGTGGCAATACAAAGTCAACTTGCATCCATGGCTGTTTGTAGATATTGAACAGGATTTTAAAAAGAATTACAACTTTCTGAATCATTGTAACCTTAATCCAAGCATTGAATTGGAATAATTCATATATTGCTTTAGAATTAGTTGAGTATAAGGCGAACCCCGAATTAAAATGAATTACAAGCCTTGGCATTTGTTATTCCTTAAAACTTTGAATTTAACCCTTCTTGTCTTGAAATGATATTTTTGAAATGAGCTGAGTTTACAAAGAGGTGTCGTGGTACCTCGTAGTATAATTCCACAATAGAAACCGATCCGTGTAAGGAAGATAATGCATTGATTTGACTTTGGGAAAACTCTTTTGAGCCCTTCTATGATTTAACGGTTTTGCAAGTCCATGAGTTAAATTAACTTTGTCTTGGCAACAAAATACTCAAGCCTCAATCATGGTTCTTATCCCTACTTGCCGTACCGACAAACCGAACTCTTTCTTATAAATGACGATTCAACCTTTCGGACGACGATGGTATGCATGCTATGTCTCGAAGAAACCTTGAAAATAATGACACCACTCGTGATGCTATTCCTCCTGAAAGTCATAACGGGCCTCGATTGCTCGTGGTTAATACCTTAATAATTTAAACCTCCGGGGCAAACATTAAAAATCTTGAGAAACCTTGAGGATACATCCAAAAGAAAGATATTTGGATCCCCAATCCAACGATCATATCTCGAAGTACTTGACGGTGAGGATTAACATTTGATTTCACTGTACCTGTACAAACTATTTAGCAGCAATAAACATACATATAAAAGTAAAAGAAAGCACGTAAAACAAACAAGGAGGTGGGATCTTAAGGTCAAAAATTAGGGTGCGACAGATGCCCCTATTTATGTTTCTTCTATCCAGAGATATGGAGATTGAAATCTTCGTCTCGACGAGATTGGAGGAACTTAAATACAAACATTACACGAATTTTTGGCCCTAAGAAGCCACCAAGTGCAAATGATAGGCAACGATATGAAAATGCAAAACAGAGGGTCTAGTGAGGAAATGATGTCACAGGGGGAAAAACCGGATGTGACGCACGGAACAAAGGAGCAACAGACTCAACGAAGCGAGACTCCACGGGGAAAGATTGACAACCACAATGTATCTATAAACATGTTGCGGAGAACTTGTGGGAAAATCCATTGGAAGAACCCACCGTATAAAGGTTAAATGTAATGATTTCAAGATATCAGTTGGAGAAGTCTACTGTCGAGACTTGTAACTTTGATTGAGAATACTTTTTTTTGTCAAAGTGTCTACTGTTAAAAAAATTTGTAAGGAATCTACTGCCGAGATTCTATGTTGAAGTCTGCTGGAGAAATACTTCTGACGAAGTCCTCTGGAAATCTACTGCCGGGATTATCCAGGGAATGAAATAGAAGTACCTACTGCCGAGGTCTACTGGTAATCTACTGCCGAGATTAGCCAGGAAATGAAATAGAAATACCTACTTCCGAGGTATTCTGGGAATCTACTGCCGAGATTAGCCAGGAAATAAAATAGAAATACCTACTGCCGAGGTCTTCTGGGAATCTACTGCCGAGATTAGCCAAGAAATAAAATAAAAATACCTATTGCCAAGGTCTTCTGGGAATCTACTGCCGAGAGAAGCCAGGAAATAAAAGGAATCTTTGAAATAAACCTCCCCGAGCGTCATGGTGTGTTTTCCATGAGCTGGTCTCAGTTTCTTGAAATAACCTCCCCACGTCTCATGGTGTGTTTGCCATGAACGGGTCTTGGTTTCTACCTGAAATGATGAAAACTCATGAGAGCATCTTCACAGGGGATTGAAAATTTTGTAGACTGTAGAATCATTGTAGATTGTAGATGTTGTTGTAGATTTTCAATTGTAAGCCATAATGTACTAGAGGTTGCAAAACTTCACCGGGGATCTTCAGGAGAGAGATGAGCCGGTTGAATTGTAAAGTATGTCTTCTCAAATAAAGAGAGACTAATGTGACAAACTTCCTCGACTTCTCTGGGGAGATGTCGCTTGACGGAAATAAACTTGTGCAATGAACTCGCTGGGGGATTCATTCCTGAGGAGCGTCTCTTGTTGTAGTTGTAAAAATGTGCGAATTCTCAAATAAAGCGAAATATCTGTAAGGTTTTTCATTTACCAAGTCGATAATCACTGGGGATGGACAAACCGTCCTGAGAAGACTGTCATTTGTCGTTTTGAATAAGATCTTGGTCAAAACGAGTTGCTCAAATAAAGAGGTCGCTCGCAATTCAGATGTAAATTGTTAAGGAAGCCTTGTAATATTGTTGGAGAAGTATATGTCTTTAGATAGTGATCTTCAAAAAGATTCTCTTGGGGAATCAAAGTGCAAGATAAATGCACGCCAAATCCAAGTTGAAAAGCCTGGAGATATCCAAAATGTGATTGTCAAGGACCGAAGTTCACCTCGGTAAATAACCGAAGAGAAACTGTCACGCAAGACTCGACCATTGAGGTATGAGCTAAAATGGGATGTACTAAAATAACCGTCTTCCACGAGGATCGAACTCTATGGGGAAATAGAAATATTTTGTTCTTTCTGCCTAGGGCTGAAAACTCTACTTGGAAGGAGAAGACGCCCCCAATCACTCGGGGACAAACACGACCAAAGCGACAGAACAAACGAACACAAAGATGCAAAATGAACATGCCACGCCATCTATCTATATGCTATGCGTATTCTTATGCTGACAAAACAAACGGTCATGAGGCATTGGAGAGAAATAAACATCTCGAAAACATCCAACCAATCTTCAAAGATAGAAGCACCACTTGGGATAGGTGGAGAACTGGATATGGGATCACACTTCTACTTCAGGGCTTCAACAACCTCTTGGGTAATGGAGAACATTCCACTTGAGGATAGAACATCTTGATCTCAATTGAAGGATTTGTCAAGATGAGTCTCAATTATCCTGTTACAAATGAGAATACAGATCTTCGAGGAGCGGATCAAACTCATAATTGGAGAAATCTCATGGATAAAATAAATATCCATTTTAGTGGGGAGATTCTTGCTGGAGTTGTAGATGGAGATACTCGAACTGAGGTTTTACAGGGGATAAAATAAATATCCACCTCAAATGGGGAAACCTGGGTCAACAAAGCTGTTGAGTATGTTGGAGTCGAAACTTCAATGGGGATGAAATAAACATCTGTTTCGCTGGAGAAAATCGACGTTGATAAATATCCATTGAGGAGTAAAGATGACATCCACTTCATCGGGAAGGTGAAGTTTAAGAAGATTCTCTGAGGATTAAAATGTCGTCCACTTCACCGAGAAAGTGAAGTTAAGAAGATCCACTGAGGATTAAAACACGTCCACTTCACTGAGAAAGTGAAGTTAAAAAGATCCACTGAGGATTAAAATAGTATCCACTTCATTGGGGAAGTGAAGTTTGAGCAAATTACTGGGTGTTCTGCATCTAAAAGCTTCATCAGAGAATTGTCACGACCACCTGGAGTAAAATACCGGGGACATGAAGATTGCTGAAAATTTGTATTGAAGACTGCGTGGTAGTCGCCATTTGACTAATAGTTTGTTGCACATGGATAAGATAATCTTTGTTTCTCAGATGCCCCAAGTCATATGGTTATGAGAAGAAGTCATTCCAAGAGGATTTTACAGAAAACATGGCGTCTAAAATGCTTCGATGTCTTCAAATTCTTTGAGAGATTCGTTGAATCTCGACGTAACTGGCCCTGATTGACGGTTCAAACATAGCTCTTTGTATAGAACAAATTACTTGGAAACAAACTTGCTCCAGGTCAGCCAGATCTTCAAAATTCCAATAGGACAAACTTAATGTGGATGCTCACATATAAACCTTCTATGACATCGTCAAAAAATCAACACGTATGAAATTTTAATTCTGAAATTGTTAATGCAACATATGTTTGTCTTGAAGTTTTGAAAAGAGATATCGCTATAACTTATGACCGAAATCACTAGTTAGGATCTAGGTTTATTTTTATAAAGCCAACATAAAAGCTGAGCATAGCTCACAGGAGTCAGGAAACGTTATCTCACTGAGTATGCTTTCAAATTAAACCTTACTTCAATTAGGACTTTTGAAGGTTGTATCAGTTTAGTTTACGATTTGTAAAACAAAGGAAATAAGGGTCAAAGCTTATTTGTACCTACTCATTTTTTCGAAAGATGTTCACTATCTTTTAGGTGCTTAATCAAGTTGATTAAAAAATTGCCCCAGGCTAAAAAATGAGGTTGAAAAAATGGTTAAAGAGGAATTAACCGCTTTATATCTAGCGTTTAGGAGGTTTGAAACAATGCCTTACATCATCAGTTGGTTTTATTCGAAAGCATACTACAAGAGATCTTATGTTTTACTTCGTCATCCTCCTTCCAACTCTTCATCACCATGAGAAAGATTGGGTAAAAGTTGGCATTATAGAATTATGAAGAAAATTTTACGAGTGAAACGAATGGATTTCTTCAAGACAAACACTTACTGCACTACTTTATTCAAAATAACATGTTCTTACATGCCAATTATGCTTTTAATCAAAGAAATAAAACATATAAGCGAACGAAAATAAATAGGTGATCAGCATAACGGTGTTTCATTCACAACTGGGCTTCCTCCTTTGAAGGTTAGCACTTCATCATCTATCATCTCTTGGACTTTCTCTTGAAAAACTTTGCATTCTTCAATCGAATGCCCCAACACTTCGTCATGAAATTCTCAGCTGGCGTTCAAGTTGAACCACGGTGGGCGAGAATTCATAATTCTAGTCTTTCTGGGTGTCATTACCGAGTTTCTAGCAAAATAAGACCATAGCTGACTGTAAGTCATTGGGATAAGATCAAACCAGCGAGTTTCTTCTTTTGGAGACTCAGAGGCGTCTTCTAATTTTGAAACCGTCTTCGAACCTTTCGATTCTGATGTTGATCTGAAGAAGTCAATCTTCGTTTATAAGGTAATCGTAGCTTGCGCTGAGCAGGCGCTTCATACTGATGTTGAGGATAAGGTACTGGAATTGGATTTGGCAAGTTTTGAGAGGAATCCCAAATTGCGTTAACATCAACACTTCCTTCCTCTAGGGAATCATCAACTGAAATTTCTTCATCAGCTTGGTTATTCAAGTCATCATCTTGAATTCTTCCACTTTTGAGCGCATTCTCGATGTTTACTCTGACTTCTACAATTTTGGAGAAATCTAATGGCACGACGCCTACCATCCTACCATAATAAGATCTGGCAGCGTTCTTAGAAACATCTTGCTTAATTCTTTCGCTTGAAGTGGTGGATGAACTTGGGCTGCAAACTCTTTCCATCATTGCGTGTATTCCCTGAAAGATTCATCGTCATTCTTACTCATGCTCATCAATTGATCACTGTCTGGAGCCATGTCCAAATTATAATTATATTGTTTCACAAAAGCGTCAGCTAAATCTCTCCATGACCGAATTCGATTCCTTTGTAGCTTCATATACCATATCAAGGATGCCCCAGATAAGCTTTCTTGAAAGCAGTGAATCATCAATTCGTCATCGCCAACATAAGCAGCCATCTTTCGACAAAACATCGTCAAATGGTATCTTGGACAACTAACACCCTTGTAAACTTCAAAGGCAGGCATCTTAAACTTCAGAGGAATAATTACGCTTCGAACTAAACATAAGTCATGAGCATCCAGATCAGATGCATCAGCTCCTTTCATCATTTTCAGTTGTTCTTTGAGATCACAAAATTCTTTCTCCATTGCTATGAATCTAGGATCATCCATCTTTTTATTAATACGGACATTCTGAAGATTCGGTACACACTGTGGAAACCGAGAATATCTTTCCTCAGCTTGATTAACCAAGTTATCTTGCACAGGCTGAGGTTGTGTAGGAACATCCATTTGTTGAACATTGTCTACAAAAGGAAGGTCAAATAACAGATTAGTCCTTACTCTGAAACCAGTCATGGGATCCATATCCTTCGTTCTCTTTGCTATCCCTTAGTAATACTTCGAGCTTGGTCAGATGGTCGAGATGTCAGCTGACAAACAAAGACAGAAGACCGGATGAGCCACAGAAGAGCAGAGGCACATGCACATGTAAAATGCTAAATGAAGGATGTTAATGCAGGAATGCAGAATGAAAGGTTTCATGGGACTCAAGTTCTTATAAACGTTATAGAATACCAAAGAAAATTCATTTATTATTCTTTTGATATTGGATTACAAGTGAATATTCTCATAAGAGTCCTGACATAATAGCTAAATAAAAGCTAATAAAGCCCTAAGGAAGTCCTTCATCATGCTTGTTGATTTGTTCTATCTGGACTTTCTTGAATATAAGTTTGTCCACGATAAAATCCCAATGAGTGGTTTGATAGAGGAAAATAAATCCTCCATCTCTCTCTTCTTGTTGTTGGAAAATGAGAAAGGAATCCCTTGTTTACTTGGATGTTCAATATTGATGAAATTTGTTTGAACTGCATTTGATCTTTAATAATAAGGGAAGCCTCTCGTATTTGTCTTTTGAGTTTTCTTGATTCTTCAATTAGTGCCCTTAACTTCCTTAGGTCATCCAAGTTAGGACTCTTAAAAGAATATTTCAAAAATATTTTCTCTTTGTAATCCATATTGGTTCTATAATGTTTATAAATGAACTCGGGATTCCATGAAACCAATGCAATATGATGCTTTATGGATGCAACAAACACAAGTAAGCACATAAGGACACAAAGGTAAACAAACAATGGGGACCCTAGGTTTGCAACGAGCATGTAGCCAAAGGGTATACCCATTCCCAAAGGAGGTGGACTAAAGGTTGATAGTACCTGCAGAACAATGTTCTAAGGAGGTTCCCAAAGTCATTAGTCCATCTATCGGATATTATCAATTTCCCGACTGACTCGGTGGTTAATAATATTCTCAAGAGAACTTCTTTTGAGTGCAGCATCGTGTAGCACTATTTCGGGAGTACTCCCTCATAGTCCCGCACTACATCCTAATAAAGGCCAAAGTGGGGTTAAAGGTAACTACGGTCCTCAATATCATGGACTCCAATAAAAATAGTAAAAGTTTTCACGACTATACTCGTTCAACCAAACTATTTTAGAAAGGGTCTCAATTGAGCGGTGATTCTCGAGTCAACTTGGTCGGGACTCACTCCCTATAAGCCTCATCGAATATATCACCATCCTATCTTAAGTTCACTCAAGTCCGGGTGTAGGACTTTGTCTCACCACTCAAAGATACCATCCCAAAAAGCAATAAAACAAATATACAAGTAAGCAATTAAGAAAATATATAACAAACATAATAAACAAATTAGGGAAACCCACAGAAGAATATCCCCAGTGAAGTCACCATTTTTGTCGCGGTGAAATTTGGATACCAAACTATTAATTAGCTTGAATCTTTATTCATTTGCAACCAAAATTTGATTTGTACAAAGGAAGGGAAAAAGATCGAAATACCCACAATGCAATGCAAGCTAGAGAGTTATAGGTTCGAGGGTTGGTTAAACTTAGGGAAGGTGTTAGCATCCTAAGTTTCTGTAGTACTCTACAGGAACCTCTTGTTTTATGTTTGTTTATTTCTAAGGGTTATCTGCTTAAAGATGAAATACCTAGGGGTTTATTTCTAAGTATACTCGATAAGATATCGCATCTTATGCCTACATATCCTTACGGGAGTGGAATCAGAGTATCTGTAGTTCTCCTAAAGGGTTTGAGGAGTTCTTTGACTGTGGTCAACGTTCCTACGGGTTTAGGGTAGTTGATCGATTGATTTTAGGAGAAAAGATGAGTTGTCATTTTAAAGGAGATTACTTGATTTTACCCGCCACAACTTTGTAGGAAAATAGTCTTTGCATCGTCTTAAGAGAAGGGCTCAAGCACTCGAAATTTAATCGACAAGTACGCCTCTGTCTCTCTTAAGGCAAAGTCCCTACGAATTGATTGAATTATTATGGGGTATGAGTCTTATCTCGCTTAAGATGATTAACATCTTATTCTCTAAGGTGTTTGAATAGTTGAATTGAGTTTATTTGTTTGTATCTAAGTTGTAAAGATAAAGGTCCTTCCTATGGGGTAGGATCTAAACCTAGGAGATCGACTTGAATGGGATCAAGGATCAAGTGGGAATATGATGCAAATGGGATGCATACGCGCAAGTTTTACGTTACGTACAAGTTCTTCCTTTGGACGGAATGCAATAATGCGATGCAATAAAGATAAATACGGTAAATAAATTGCGGAAGATAAAGACGATAAATAAACATACACAAATGCATGAAAGCGCTAAGGTGTGTGAAATGTGCATATGTGAGTGTGCACGATTGAGTAAGATTGATTTTAGAGGAATGTTGATTTTAGGAGCGAAGTTGAATTGATTTTAAGAAAAGTTATTAAATTCATTTATGAGAAAATGGTTTGATTTATTAGTTTTAGATAAAAGTGTGAATAAGGTTTTAAAAATAATTAGTGAAATAAAAGGATTAATTAAGTTGGATAGAAAATATTTCTAAGTTACTTATTAAATAAATTGGTTATGAATTAATTCAGATGGGAATAATTTTCAAATAAATTGGCATTCACCAGTTTACTTCGGCTCGCTAAGTACGTGACTCAAATGTCCAGGGGTCTCCACGAGTTTGATGATAAGGTGAGAACTACTTGGTATCGAGTTGTTGAAAGCTGTGAATTTGAATGTGTTCTTCTTCTGATTACTGTTACTGTTGTTAATTCCTTATAAGGTGAGCTTGTTCTCTAGGTACCTGTATTGATGTTCTTGAGAGAAGCTGACGAAAGCTACTAATTTGGCACATTTTGCATTTTCTGGTTTGAAAGGAGCTGATGAAAGCTGGTGTTCTTAACAGGTAATCATCTCCTAACAGAATTTTGTCCATTTGTTCTTTTGCTCACACTTGCCTTTTAGAGCATTTGCTGATTCCAATTGATCCTCCAGAATAATACAGATTGAACCTCCTTCGTTTGCTGCGCCAATTTATACTACTACCATCACTTTGAAGCACAACTCAGCCTGGTCCTAAGAACACAAGGTGCTTCATCTCTTCTAATAATCATGTTACCGGGAATATTATGGCTTCTAATGATGAAGACAAACTGGAAGCCACAGAAACCTGGTTTGAGAATGCTAAGGAGATTAATAGGCCTGACAAAGCATTGAAAATTGATTAGCGGTAACTAATGCTTTGGTCTCCGCTTTTCTTCTTTAGTGTTTATGAAGTCTCGAGTGCTGATTATTTGTTAAACGCTCTGATTACTAGTAGTGCTGCGTTGCAGGTGCTGGAAGTTTCGAGTGCTGATGCGAGCAAATGTGTGTTTGCGGAGCGTTTGTATTCTTGAAGCACACTCATTTTAATTGCCCTGTTTTGATGATGTTAGTTTTGTATTCCGTATTCAGCTTAAAATTTTATGGGTGGAAGCGGTGGACCGGAAGCTTCGGGACGGACTTGGAATGCAGCAGGTACCTTCGTGAAACCTCGTTTCACTTACAGTTAGTAGCACTTAATTTTTTTTGATGTTCTGCAGGGAATCAACTTGCCGTTTTTGACTTGCAGGTGACAGAACGCAGCTGTGACAGGGAGGAGGTTCTGCTTCTGAAGTTAAGTGGTTGCTTTAATACTTGCCTGACTGTGTTTTAAAGAAATTGTTATGAGTTACATCTGATATGACTCAGTGTTTTCATTATCACGATTTGGAACGGTTGCGCTTGTATGCTGCCGATACTAACACCGTTTTATTTCTTCTTGTGACAATTGGTAATTACCTCGAGGTCGTCCTTCAAGGATTCATTTTATGACCAATCACCTAGGGAAAAGCTTCTCGTTTGTATGCCAGACTATGTGTTTCAACAACTTTGATTTCTTTGTGAGGTTTGGGTACAATGTTGCAAGAAATCCCTTCAAATTAAAAAAAAAAGTCTTGGATACTTGAATCGCACCTCTGTAGATTGTAAAATTGTATTACTGACTTTATCAAATTCTATTGGCAGGTTTGGAAAGTGAGCCTGGAAAGAATAACATGACGGTTTGTCGTATGGTTTTAGTTCATTAGGGAATGAAGCTTGTATTGGTTAAGACAAAGTGTGGTCTTGCTATGAAGCAAAGTTGCCGCGTTGGCTTCATCATTCATGCCTGTCAAGAACAGTTTCATGAGGCATATAGATTGTAGTTATCAAGTCGAATGTACATTCTATAAATTTTCTATTGTATTCCCATTGTAGCATTCGTCTCCTTGGTACTTGAATCCTGTATCTTTTGAGTAATAAATTCGGTGGATTTGAACTCTAAATTCATGATAACCTTGTAATAACAATAGAGCAATTGTGGCAATACAAAGTCAACTTGTATCCATGGCTGTTTGTAGATATTGAACAGGATTCTAAAAAGAAATACAACTTTCTGAATCATTGTAACCTTAATCCAAGCATTGAATTGGAATAATTCATATATTGCTTTAGAATTAGTTGAGTATAAGGCGAACCCCGAATTAAAATGAATTGTAAGCCTTGGCATTTGTTGTTCCTTAAAACTTGGAATTTAACCCTTCTTGTCTTGAAATGATATTTTTGAAATGAGCTGAGTTTACAAAGAGGTGTCGTGATACCTCGTTGTATAATTCCACAATAGAAACCGATCCGCGTAAGGAAGATAATGCGTTGATTTGACTTTGGGAAAACTCTCGTGAGCCCTTCTTTGGTTTAACGGTTTTGCAAGTCCATGAGTTAAATTAACTTTGTCTTGGCAACAAAATACTCAAGCCTCAATCATGGTTCTTATCCCTACTTGCCGTATCGACAAACCGAACTCTTTCTTATAAATGACGATTCAACCTTTCGGACGATGATGGTATGCGGGCTATGTCTCGAAGAAACCTTTAAAATAATGACACCACTCGTGATGCTATTCCTCCTGAAAGTCATAACGGGCCTCGACTGCTTGTGCTTAATACCTTAATAATTTAAACCTCCGGGGAAAACATTAAAAATCTTGAGAAACCTTGAGGATACATCCAAAAGAAAGATCTCTGGATCCCCAATCCAATGATCATATCTCGAAGTACTTGACGGTGAAGATTAACATTTGATTTCACTGTACCTGTACAAACTAGTTAGCCGCAATAAACATACATATAAAAGTAAAAGAAAGCACGTAAAACAAACAATGAGGTGGGATCTTAAGGTCAAAAATTAGGGTGCGACACAGATGAAGACATTTTCTCTTGGATCAGTGTATTAGAGTGCAACAGGTGTGTTCTAGTCTCTACTAGAAGCATTTGATATTCATCTAAAAAGTTTTCTGGCAAGAAATTTGTCTAGAATATGGCGCTGGTGATATCAATGCTTGGGTAAGTTTATTTCTGATCTAAGTACATAGGATCATGTGTCCATGCTCGTCTTGGAGGTCAAGGATAAGTGGCAGTTATCTATGACTTTCTAAAGAAGTCTCTACTTAAGGAAAACGGGATTCCTTTTGTAAAGATTTTTTTATCCCTCCTCTCTGAAGAATCAAGCTTTGGCATGATTGGGTCCTCTAAAGAAAAGCTCTTGAAGCAAATGCAGTTCAAGGTATCTGTTAAAGCAGAATAAAGGGTGTCTAGTCTCTGTGAACATGGAACTCTTGTTCTGATAGAGTGATAAGGCTATTCTAAGTGGAAAAATGAAAGCCTGAACTCATCAGCAGGATGTCTTATCAGATGATGTGACACCAAGAAGTAACTTCAGGGCCTCAATGGATGTTGTGGTACATCATTTGAAGATAATCTTCTCAGGTATGAATGGAATTGATACTATCTCATGCAGTTTGCAGGAGCTATGTGAAGGAGTAAGTGTTACAGGTCCAAGTCTTGGTGTATCTAAGTTGCCTTGGAGCATGTAGGATATGAAGATCAAGCTTGCTTAGATTTTCTAGAGCTCTGAAAGATGTTGAGTAACCAAATAGTGGCATTTGGTTATTTAATTAGTGTGCCTTTAGAAAACTACTCTTGTGTAGAAGGGTAGTTATTTGAAGACCACAGAAGGTTCTGCGTTTGTTCATGCTTGGAACTAATTACTCTCGTGCATAAGGGTAGTTGGTTGAAGACCAAAGAAGCATCTGGTTCTGGTCATGTATAATGGTTAATTGCTCTCTGTAGTTGTGTGAAGACCGAAGAAGGTTCTGATTCTATTCATATTTTGGAGCTTGTGGTAGAAGCCCTAAGTTGTGTATGGAAGATTACCTTTTTTTTGGAGATGTACTTGATCAAACTGGTGGAGCTGTGTTCTCTGAAGATCCTCAGATTGGATTACTGCTCAGATAGTAAGTCCAAGTGGTTAATGTATGATGTCTATCAGAACATCACTTCATTTGCTGGACTTGAAGATCTGTTGTGGAACTCATGATTCACATTCTGACTAAGTAGTACTCTATCTTGTCATACGGGAGAATGATTAGGTAAAAGGACTGTCTTGGAGTATGATGTGAAGGTATTGTACAAGACTGGAGTGGTTCATTGCATGGAAATCTGGACTATGATGAGTTATATGGAAGTAAGTATGCACCAGTTAAACCATAAGCTTCCTAACTTATCATATGGGAGAATGATGAGGAAAGAATGTCTTGGATTATGAGGTGTCTATCTAGTTCTCTGACTCAGGCCAGAAGTTTTGTGGAGAAGTGGTAACTCTAGCAAGAAGTGGAGCAGCTTGATACCTTCTCACTATATGAGCATGGAGTTGGCCATGAGAGATAATGTGGTGATCTTGGAGCAGCTTGTATAAAAGATAGGGGGAGAGCTTTTGTTTGAATTGTGTACTATGTGCTTATGGTTCAAGCAGTAAGTGAATGCGTTTTACAGGTGTGTTGAACAAAGAGTGAGCTCTTGAAGACATGAAGATGAGTCTTATGTTTTCCATTCACGTACTTCTGGAAAACGAGCACTGGTTATCCTTGATATGGGAGGTATACTTCTATCTAGGATATGTTGCTGCAATGCTACAGTTATGTCTCAAGATTGCTTGTGGCTTCAAGCAGTTTGTGACTGTATGCCTCTAGGAGGGTGGAATATCATACCAGGTGTTGTGACATTGTGTTATTGTTCATGATGAAATTAAAAGTGTTTCTGCTCTTGGTTCTGTCATTAGGTGCCAATGGATCAAATCAGATGTGAACAATATTTATTGGGAGTAATATAAAGACGAAGATCAAGACATCATCAACTCTGATTTTGTGCATATAGAAGTCAAGGAAACAAGGCATTTACTCTGACATTTTGGAGATATTCCTAGCTGAATCTGAGTGATCTTGCAGATAGTTTTGTCAACCTCTTCTATTATAGTATGGGCTGTAAAACAAGGAATGTAAAGCTGCAGTGTGTAATGAAGAGATTCTTCATGTGTTTGGGTTCTCTCTTTTAGGGGGTGCTGATTATGTATGACAGGGGGAGCTGTGTACCTGTCTGATGTGTAGCTGCATTACTTGTGTTGACATTGTGATAATATGAAGATGTGTACAAAGATTCCTGAAGCTCAGGCAAGCTTGTGTCCTTGGACCTCTGATAAGAATATTTGTGTGTCACAAATTGGGGATTTAAAATTAATTATTACTTGGCAAGTATTTTATTGATTATCCTTAAATTGGTGTCAAAAAAATCACTTCTGAAGGTGTGGCTTCAGACAAGGTAAGAACTCAAGATTCAAGACTGATTCAGGGTGTACTCTCAAGGAGCTATGGTTCAGGACTGATTTTACACTGGCTGAGTGAGTTCAGCAAGGAGGTTAAGTCATTGTCCATGATTGTTGGTGCAGTCTTGGACACCTTGTGCAGTATGAAAACTGAGTAGTATGTACATTTAATCCAATTTTTATCAATATTTTACTAAACCAAGGGGAGTAAAGTGTTGGTATCTGCTGTACTTATCTACTGCTGCTGACCTGATGTTGGTTGGTTGTTTTAGCCAAAATTTGCCAAAGGGGGAGATTGTTAGTTCCATGATTCTATGATATAGAATTGTCCATGGTTCTATGATTGGCTAAATTTTGGTCAAACATGATCCTGCACTGATGTTAAGCCGGATGTTATAACATCTCCATCTGCTGTGGTGACAGAGCTGTTGTGGAGTGTTTTAATGTGAATGTCATGTTGTTGCACCCCAAAATTTGCTCAACCTTTCCTTAACTTGGTTTATGTTTCATTTCATTTTGTTCTAGCATTTGCATTGCATAACATACTTCATTTTATAGGGGATCAAGAGGTTGTGCATCAAGAAGAGTCTACTCAGGGCATTGAGCCCAAGCAAGGGTTGTTACTCAAGTTTGAATGGTCATCAGGACATCTTGAAATGGTCATGGTCTTATGAAAGAGCAAATGGATGTGTGTGGGTCAGCTCCTAACTTGGAGGCCAACTGAAGAGCATCAGGAGATGGTGAATGCATTATTATGGGTATGATATGTTGAGAGAGCTCATTGAGTGTCTTGATAGCCGTTTGGAGCTTATCCAAGTTGCTGTGTGAAGTGGAACAAGTCACAGTTGAAAGTGTTGCAATTAGGGTTTTCATCTGGAAAATCCTCAATCAACTGTGCAATTGAAGAAGATTGAAACTCAATTCAAAGTCTCTATGGTCATGGGATGTTGTGTTAAGACATATGAGACATCATTTCAAGTTCGATTCATCAAGGGTTAAGTGTGTGAGAAGTTACTAAATTAGGGTTCTCAGGGTAAAATCCCCTATTTAGTGCCTGATTCAAGACCACTTACCTCAGGATACAAGCCTTCTATCAATTATTGGCCAACATGGAACCTGTAGAGCATGTTCTTAGCTTTCCAAATTGTACTAGAAGTCTTTCATCTAATTTGTGGAACTCAAGTTATAAGGTTTACAACTCAGGGGGATTTTGGGAAAGTAAGATTACAGGTAATAAAATTATAGGTCCATTTCACCAACTTGCACACTTCAAATGGAAATGTTTTCAACATGAAACTTGATCCAAATGGGGACATTTGCATTACCAAATCATCTCTTATCAAGGTAGGAGCTTGGCTTGAAGAATTGGGTTTTGAATTTTTCATAAAGAAGGCTTGAAATGAGAAGTTGAGATTTTAAGGATTTTGAACTTTTTCAAGGCAAGTTTGTGGATTTTCTGATTCCAAATAATAATTCAAAGACATTGCCATTTTCACATTGGAAATTTGAGATCTCAAAATTGGCCATTTTCATGGTTTCTTCCTCTTGAAGTAACAACTTGGAAATCAACCATAAGATCAAAATCAAGCCTTAAATCTCATCCCTTTGATTAGCACAAGTGATTTGCAATTTATTGGAATCAAAACCCAAGCTGGTGCAGTGAAAAATATGTGTATGGCAACTTGAAAAAAGTGTGAAAAGTGAATTTATGAATTGGGTTGTATGGCTTGAATTGGAGCTCCATTTCTATCCAAACCCAACATATATAACACAAGGAAACATTCTAGACCTAGCCGGATTGTTTTTGTGGAGGTTTTGCAGAAATAGAAAGTTGAAATGGAGAGAAAAAAATTGAAATTCGTTTTCTGATTTATACACATTTTCAATCCAAATTGAGTGGATTAAGAGCTTCCTCAAGGAATTTGGAAGGATTCTGGTTGGTTTGCTCAGAGTTTCAGATCAAAACAAGACCCAATGGAGGTGCTCCACTAGGTAAATTCGAAATCATTTCATCTCTCATTCTAAGCTATGATTCTGCACCATTTTTGTATTCTTGAGACATAGGAACAATGTAGATTGATAATGGATAAAACGAACTGGAATTGGTTGTGTTTGTTGGATGATGCTCATTTATGTTTGGATCTGGTTTGGCTCATTTATGCATGATTTTGTTCGTTTGACACTTGATATGTGATGTGTGTGAGCTCTAGATGATGTTAGGATAAAATTATTTGAGTTTTGATGAACTTTTAATTTGGTGCACTTTGCTTGTTGTTTAATTTCTGGAGTTATTATGGAGAATTAGTGGAAATAGATGCTAGATTCTTGATCCTCGTTCCGAGGAGATGAATTTTGGTCTAAGATACGTCCAAAACGGTGTAAAATTGATGGAACCATGTTGTTATAGTGAACCCGCGGCGGTCGGACTTGGGGAAGAAGATGACCGGAACCGGAACTGTTCCGGTGCCGGCGAGAGGAGGGAGGTTGAAGACGATGACGTGTCACCGTGTGGCACGTCCGATCGGTTGATTTTGGCTTTCACGGTCACGATTAGGCTTCACCATAGTCTATCTTTGACTATTTGTATTGGATTTTTCATTAATGTGTTGGCAATGTATTATTCACTTGATGAGATTACTAGTCTTTTGATCAAACGCACCATAGTGAATTCCACAGTACTCTTATGTTGACTTGCTACACTTGTTTTTCCAGATTTTTATTTTATTTTGATTTTCGTGTGGGCCTTGTGCTTGCTGCTACGCGCACCCCCCCTTGGGCCCAGTCCAAATTTTGTACTCATTTTTGTTGATATTTACCACACATGTTTGGCATTTAATTAGTATTTGCATTTTATTTTTCTGTTTTGTGTTGTTTTCATTTTAATTCAAATAAAATAGTTCCAATATCCATAAAAATACACAAAAATATTATTTATGAACTTTGAGATGTCTAGTTTTTTCTGGATATTTTTATTGTATTTTTTGATTTTATTTTCAATTTTTAAATGAATTAAGTATTGGGGTTGTTCTATTTCAATTAAATCGTAGCATTGCTTTCTCTTGATTTTATTTCTAAGTGTAAACTCCTCATTTTTGCTTGAAAATTTTTTAGCATTGCATTAACATGTTGAATGATTTTTTCATATTTTTATTTCTATTTTTTTTTATCAAATTTTGCTTAGTGTTTAGGTTTGGTTTTGTGAACCCTTCTTTTTGCCTAGTTTAGGGCATACCTTGTGTGTTTGCCTCTAGTTGAGGCAGTTGTGCTTGGAGTTTTGATCTCTAATTTGGACCCCTGGTTCCTAACACCTTGGGGGTCCAATGAGATTTTATTTTGTATTTTTAGGGGCTGTTTGCTATTTTTCATGCCTTTTCCATTTCATGTCCACATTGTGTGTTTATCTTTTGCTTATGTGACTTAAGTGTCGACTTGTATGCTTGCCTCCTTTTGTGTTATGGTTGTATTTGCATTTGTGAACTCCCTCCTCATCCTCCTTTCTGTCCTATGACTTTGGAATACTACTTAAGGTTGCTTGGTCCCTCCTTAGGAGGAACTTGAAGCTTACCTAAAGTAATGAATCCATGAGGACTTTTTCTCGTTGTTTTTGTTACTTGTTTGTGATGCGTCTCTCTCCTTCTTCTCTTGCATTTATTCATACTATGGCTTGAGGTTGAGATGAGCTGTGGAGGCTCCATACCTACACATATTTCCTCCCTCACTTGCATTGCATCTTTGTCTTCCATGTTTGCATTTCATGTTTGCATTCTTATGCATGTTTGTTTCTTCTTCTTTTGTCTTCCTTCCCTTAGGATTTCTAACCTCTCTTGTTCAAGAGAGGTTATGATAGAAATTAGGGTTCTAACCATGCATGATAATATTAGGTAGTTCCCTTTCAAACTCAACTTTAGGTGCACTTTGCATGACAACTTTTAGGGTTTGGTCTAGTCCCCCTTAGTTTGTCCTCTTTCTCTTCTCATCTTTAAACAACTTGAATTCACTTAATAAATATAATGAGTGTTGTGCCATGAGCCTTGTACTTGGGAAATGGTGATTGAGTGGTTACCTCTCAATTGCCTAGAGTGTTTAGTATACGTCGTTAGGACGATATGTGACGCATCCGATCCTAGGTTTTAGACTTTGTTACAACATACATTATGAACACTCTAACTCAAAACACTTCTTCCTTAAAAAACACAAAAACATTTCAAACCTTTTTATCCTTCGGGATCTTAATCAGGAAAACTTTTTTCATAAGCAAGAGTGTTGTTAACTTTCAGTCCTATCACAAACGGTAACGCCTAAGTCTCCAATGGTCGAGCTGCATACACCAACTGCTAGAACTGTCTGTTAACCCTACTCGTGTAAAACTTTTAAACAGCCTGTGTTCTCGTAAACTCGAACTACGTTTGCTCTGATCTTTCATACCAGATGAAAGTACGTAGACACAAGACGCGATGTCTTGGCGAGCAACCTTCCCCCTTTCTTTAGCCGCAGTTAGGCGAACTACGTTGACTTTGACTTTCCCATTGCACGAGGGAGTACGTAGGCACAAAGTGGCGATGCTCTGCCGAGTCATTCCTTTTCTTTTTATTTTGTCCATAAGCCCTTAGCATAGATAGTTTACACACCCTTTTAGATAGACAACAAATACGTAGATCCCGTCGAGTACGACGAACGTGAGGGGTGCTCATACCTTCCCTTTGCGTAACCGACTCCCGAACCTAGGAGTTGGTTGCGATGACCTCATCTTTTCCCGTTTCTTCAGGTTTTTCCGATCGTTTCCTTTCCCTCTCTTTGGGATAAATAACGATAGGTGGCGACTCTGCCAGTCATTGTCGGCCTCTTTTTTCGCAGTAGTGACAGCTGGCGACTCTGCTGGGGACAGGAATATCCCTTATGCGAGTCAATCCTAGCGCTTGTGTGTTTTGTTTTTGGTGTGTGTATATATGTGCTTTATCTTTATTTACTTCCGCATTTTTACTTTCCGCATTGTATCATACTTGTTGTGCTGTGGGGAAGGAAGTTCCATTGAGTGAGAAGCCGGACCTGGGCTTGAGTACAAACCTAGTATTAGAAGTGGAGATTAGTGGGTGAACCTGTTTGCTTAGCAGACACAGTTCCCTACAAAATTCACACTCAGACGAGATTCTCTTTGACGAGTTCCTTTCCGATCCTTAGGATCCGACTGGAATTTGGATTTGAGGGTTGTCGACTCTGGGAACTGATCATTTGGGATTCAACTAAGTGAGGCCTCTTCAAGGGATGATGATGCCAAACCAGAAATGGTGAACGTATCATCATTTCTTGAAAGTCTGTGACGCTGATGAACACATAGGATGCCGAACCTTGTCAGTGGATAGGTCCATACCTGTGAGTGGGTGGGTTATGCAGGAAACTTTGACCTCCAGACTACCCAGTTCTTGACAGTGTGAACCTGTGTTCATGGTACCAAAGGGTTCTTATGTCAGTGATGTGTCGATACTAAAGCGAAACGCTGGTTCTTCTCAACCTACAACACAACAAGCTTGATCCTCTGTTGCATTTGCATTTTCATTTGCATCTCTTCATTAACATGTATTTATGATTGCAGGTGTATATTTCCCTCCTGATTCTAGTGGTTCTGTTCTTCGTTCTTGACATGGAGCCCTTGAAAAGGACAGTTGCTTACAGGTTTCCTACTCCAGATGTCAGTTCTTTGAGGAGTCTGATTGCTATGGCTGAAGCGAGTGTGATGGAGCAGTTTAGAAAAGATTATGGGAGATTGGCCAGATGTGTTTGTAAACCCTCATCCTTTAAGATCAGTGGTGTGTACACTCTCTTGCAGTTTTACAACGCCTAGTTGAGATGCTTCGTCTTCCCGGACTTTGTCTTGGCACCTACTTTGGTAGAGTATTCTGATATGTTGGGGGTGTCTATCCGTGATCAGATGCCTTTTGTCCATACAAATGTGAAGCCTGACCTGGCCGTGCTCGCTGCTATATTACAGTTGGACGCTACAGAGTTAAAGGGGAAGCTAGTCGAGAGGAAATGAACTTATGGTTTTCTATTACCGTTTCTTGTTGAGAAAGCTCAGAAGTTCGCTAAGAATGGCTGCTGGATTGTGTTTAGTGCTATCCTGGCACTTTACATTTATGGTATTGTTTTGTTTCCAAACTTGCCTGATTTCGTAGACGTGGATGCTTTTTACCTGTTAGCCTCCGGGAACCCGGTCCCTACACTCTTAGGAGACGTTTATCATTCTGTGCATCACAAGAATGAAAACTGAAGGGGGAAGAACGTCTCATGTTGTGTTCCTTTTCTTTATAGGTGGTTGATGAGCCACATGCCTAAGACTGGTCAGTTTATGAGCACTGTTGCTACCTCAGAGTGGTCGGAGAGGATGATGGGTTTGAATGCTAAGGATATTATCTGGTTTGATAGAGACATGCTTGGCATAGACATTATTTATAGTTGTGGCGGTTTTCCTAACGTACCCCTGGTCGGAAGGAAAGGGTGCGTCAACTATAACCCTTCCCTGTTGGTACGACAGTTCAGATATGCTCTCAGAGACGCTCCAAAAGAGGAAGAGATACAGGAATCCCTGTATCTCACAGGTTTGTTAGAGGGTGATGATTTGATCAGACTTGAACGTGCTTGGAGGAGTATCTATAGGAGAGGCAAAGAATTACTAGGGAAGAGCAACAGTCAGGCTTATGACCCCTATGTGGCTTGGATTCATGAGAGGGTCGTGAAGTTCTTGATGCCATACCCTCCGGTGGAGCCTGTTTGCCCACCCGTGATTGAGGAGCCTACTACAGTGGACATCCAAAGGTATAATCAGGTATGTCGTGAAAAAGAAGAGTTGCAGAAGACAAACGAAGAGTTAGAGAGGGAGATGGCTCAGCTCAGAAGTGAAAGGAACAAAGCAAGGTATTCTTTGAAAAAGCAAACTGAGTTGGTGAATAAGTTGGGAACAGACTTAACTCAGGAGACTAAAGATAGAGAGTGCACAGGTCAAGATTTGAATGCTTCTTACCGTGTTCTTACCACGAAGAAGGAAGAGTTGAATAAAGCCTATTTTCGGATTTCCAAGTTTGAGGCTCAATGGAACGCTGCCATGTCCAATAGCAAGCAGCGTGAAGACAAGTTGAAGGCGCATATCATCAAACAGAAGGCCCAGCTCCAAGCTAAAGATGAGGAGATTTCAAAGGAAGCTGCACTCAGAAGACATAGTGACTGCAAACTGTATGAAGCGCTTGCAAGCTTGGAGGAGCATAAAGAGGAAGCTAGTGCTATGAGGCGTAGACTTGAGGAGGTTGTTGGGAAGGAGGACTCGGTCGAGGATCTTCAGTCCACTATCAGTCAGCAGGAGTTGCTCATACGTGGTTTGCTCGATAGGCCAGACCATCCAGATACACAGGCGTTGTTGAAGAATTTCTAGTCTCGCCATCCAGTTTGATTCATTTCTTTGTATTGTGTAGCGTAGACTTTTGTATGGACCATCACTAGACCTGTTGGTTGAGGTCCTTTTCTGTTTGTACTTATTTTGCTGTTTATACTTTGCCTGTGGGCTTATGTTTGTATATATGAGGAGTTTTATCCTACGCTTGTGTGTGGGGCTCTCGTTGTCTTGGTTGTCATTTCGAAGCTAGAATCATGGGGGAAATTTCCATGTTTGCATAAATACATGTCTGCATTTTAGCATGTTTCTCGCATTTGCAGGTGCATCGGAACTGTTAATCTTATCTTGTTTCTTGTGCCACTAGTGTTTCAGGATTGCAGAACAGATAATTCACCGCTACGGTACTAGAGGTAACCAGAAAAGGCTGATGGATCAAATGAAAGTAGAAATGCAAGAGATGAGGGATCGTATTGCACAACTGATGGAGATGATGCAAGGGGTTGCTAGCGGTCAGGCTCAACTTCAGACTATGGTGCAACCTCTGATGACGCGAGTGGATAGTGATGGTGTGCTACATGGTGAGATTGCTTCTAATCCTCCTCACCATGAAACACCTCAGGCAGGCAATTCAATACCAACTTTAGTCATCCCTACTACTGGAAGGGGTGGTCACGGAGCTGGCACTGGGAATGAGACAGGTTTTAATGCTGGTAATGGTAACGGAAATGGCATGGCTTTGGTCTTGATACTACAGGTGCCATACATGGTAGTTTAGACCACACATGGAACGAGGATCGGCAGGAGGATATATTCACTCCAAGGTTTGTAAATGCTGTAGGACCTTCTGAGGCTGATAGAAGGATTCAAATGATTGAAGAAAAGATGCGATCCCTTGAGTGCCAAAATTCTATGGGGCTAGATATGTCCAACTTGGGGCTGATCCTAGGATTGAGAGTGCCTCACAAATTCAAAGTGCCCAACTTCGATAAGTACAAAGGCACTACTTGCCCGAGGGTTCACCTGTGCTCGTACTATAGAAAGATGTCTGTGTACTCGGACGATGAAAAACTCTTGATGCACTTTTTCCAGGATAGCCTGTCCAGCCCCTCTTTGGAGTGGTACATGGGGATGGAGCCCACTAACGTCCGCAGCTGGAAAGAACTAGCCAAGGCTTTAGTAAGGCACTATCAATATAATAGTGACCTCGCACCGAATAGAGTCCAGTTGCAGAATCTTTCTCAAAAGAGTAACAAATGCTTTAAAGAGTACGCCCATAGGTGGCGAGAGCTTGCTGCTAGGGTACAACCACCAATGGTAGAAAGGGAGCTTGTGGACATGTTTGTTGCTACTTTACCAGGGGTGTACTATGAAAAGCTCATAAGCAGTATGTCCGGAAGTTTCTCAGATTTGATAATCACCAGTGAAAGGGTGGAAAACGACATCAAGCTTGGAAAGATTTAGGTGGGTGAGGTACCCTCATCTGGAGGAGGAGGAAAAAAGATATTTGGAAACAAGAAGCATGAAGGTGACGTCAGTTCAGTGACAAGTTCTAGAGGAAGTGGAAGAGGTCAGCCACAGAATCAATATCGCCAACAGCAGGTGGCCAGTGTCACTATTCCTATGCCACAGCAACAACGACCATAACAACAACAACAGCAAAGACAGTATCAACCACAACAGCAAAACCAGCAAGGATATAGGAGGTATCCTGACAGGGCCAGGCCGAATAGAGTATTTGACACTCCACCAATGCCCTACTCTCAGGTGTTTCAGACCTTATTATAACTACAATTAATTTAGAAAAGGACTCTCGCTCCTTTGACAGGTGATCCCCCACTCGGCTATGACGCAAATGCACGTTGCGAGCTTCACTCTGGGGCGCCTGGTCACTCTATTGACGATTGCAAGGCTTTTAAACACAAGCTGCAAGATCTCATTGACAGTAAAGCAATAAATTTTTCTCATGATGCACCTAACGTCGTGCAGAACCCTATGCCAAACCATGGGCAGGCTAGGGTTGTTGCTATTCTGGTGGAGGAGGATTTAGACTTGATAATGGATGTGAAGGAACTGAAAACCCCATTGAAGTTTGTGAAAGACAAATTGCTGGGAGGAGGTGTATTCCTGGGCTGCAATGAGGACTGTGTTGATTGTTTAAGTCATCCTGAGGGATGCGTTGATTTGAGAAGGTGTATCCAAGGAATGATAGATAAGGGGACGTTGCAGTTTGAGCGGACTGCAGAAAAGAAACCTGTTGAGGAAGTAAGCGAGGAGAGGGATAAGGTCGCTACGATCTCGATCCCATATAAGAATATAACTATTTCAGCGCCTCCTAGGCCACCAACAATCACTATTACCAAAGCAGGACCTGTGCCTTATGAAAGCACCAAAGCCATCCCGTGGAATTACGGGGCCGAGGTGTATTGTAATGGTCAGAAGATAGATTTGAAAAGTTTTCCTGTGGAGTCAGCAAAGAATGTTATGGGAGCAAGGGCAATCACCCGAAGCGGTAGGGTCTTGGCGTAGCCTGAAGTGGTAGCTGAAAAAGCAGATAGAGGGAAGGGTAAGATGGTAATAGAGGAAACTTCCCAGTCTGGTGAAAAAGGATCTTTGGAGAATGATGTGGAGGAAGTCATGAGGCTGATACGCAAAAGCGATTACAAGATAGTCGAGCACTTGCAGCAGACACCTTCCAAAATTTCGATATTATCGTTGTTGTTGAGTTCTGAAGCTCACAGAAATGCATTGATGAAAGTATTGAGCACCGCTTTCGTGCCTCAGGAAATATCAGTGAATCAACTTGAAGGGGTTGTTGGGCATGTAAACACGGGAAATGGCCTTGGATTCACTGATCTAGACTTAACACCAAGGGGCAGAAACCACAATTGTGCGCTGCACATTTCTGTTGAATGTAGAGGAGTGGTTATGTCTCATGTCCTTGTTGACACAGGGTTATCTTTGAATATGCTGCCGAAGAAAGCACTTATGAAGCTGGATACTCGAGGTATTACCTGTACACCAAGTGACTTGGTTGTACGTGCTTTCGACGGTACTCGATGTTGTATTTTATATCACGGACATTCAGCCTGCTTATAGTTGTTTGTTAGTCAGACCATGGATCCACTCAGCCGGGGCTGTCACATCGACTCTGCATCAGAATTTAAAATACATGGTTGGTGGCAGTGTCGTGACAGTATGTGGATAAGAGGACATCATGGTTAGTCACCTGTCTTCTTTCAAGTATGTTGAGGTAGATGGGGAAATTTATGAGACCCTGTGTCAAGCGTTTGAAACTGTTCAATTGAAGGATAAGGCGCCAGTGGTGAGAAAAGAGCCTGAGGTGGCTATGTCTTCTTTCAAAGAAGCGCAGGCTGTGGTGCAAGCTGGCTCAGCCCAAGGATGGGGGCAAGTGATTGATATCCCTCAGAAGCAAGACAAATTCGGTCTGGGGTACCACCCATCGTCTTCACAGAGCACACCGAAGTTCAAGGGGCCAGTCAGGTTTACCAGCGGAGGTGTCTTCTTCGAGCAGCTCAATGCCATTTTTGTGGATGAAGCTGGAGACAGTGACTGCGACATGGATGCCTGGATCAAGCCATGCATTCCAGGACAACGTCTATGCAACTGGTCCATTGAGGAATTTGTCCAAGTGACCAATGAACAGTAATGCTTTGTTTTTCAATTATTGTACGACCCTATGTTCTACTCGGAGCATAGTGGTTTGTTATTTCAGGGCTTGTCTTGTTTATGTTTGAATACTGTTTCATCTATTAATCAAAGGGCGTTTTTCCATTCAAATTTTGAGATCTCTGTTTTTTCTTGTTTTATCTTTAACAATAAAATGGCAATGTGTTTGTTTGCATATTATTTGAAGCACTTAACCATTTTCATTGCAGGTCTCATATCATTGCAGATGACACCGACCAAGAATCTTCTATGACTCACTTCGACTTTGATAATCCGGTATTCCAAGCTGAAGAAGATATTGATGAGGATGAAGACTTGCCCGAGGAATTGGCTAGACTATTAAGACAAGAAGAAAAGGTCATTCTGCCTCATGAAGAAGAGATTGAGATCATCAACTTGTGTTCTGAAGATGTTGTTAGAAATGTCAGGATAGGGCCTGCATTGCAAGAAGACACCAAGCAAAGGTTGATAGAGATGCTTCGAGAATACAGTGACATCTTTGCTTGGTCTTACAAAGATATGCTCGGTCTTGACACTGACATTGTGGTTCATCGATTGCCACTTCGGGAGGAATGTCCACCTGTCAAGCAGAAGCTTAGGAGGACGAGACCAGACATGGCGGAAAAAATTAAAGAAGAAGTTCAAAAGCAGTTGGACACTGGATTTTTAGCCGTGACAACTTACCCTCCATGGGTCGCCAACATTGTACCTGTACCTAAGAAGGACGGTAAGGTACGGATGTGCGTTGATTATAGAGACTTGAATACGGAAAGCCTAAAAGATGATTTCCCGCTCCCCCACATCAACGTATTGGTTGACAATACGGCTCAATTCTCGGTGTTTTCCTTCGTGGATGGCTTCTTCGGTTATTATCAGATAAAAATGGCACCGGAAGACATGGAGAAAACAACATTCATTACACCGTGGGGAACTTTTTGCTATAAGGTGATGCCGTTTGGGTTGAAAAACACAGGGGCAACTTATCAGCGGGCAATGGTGACTTTGTTTCATGATATGATTCATCATGAGATCGAGGTCTATGTTGATGACATGATTGCGAAGTCCCAAACGGAGGAAGAGCATCTGGTCAACTTATTAAAGCTATTTGAAAGGTTGAGGAAGTTCAAATTGAGGTTGAATCCAAACAAGTGCACTTTCGGAGTTTGGTTCGGAAAGCTATTCGGGTTTATTATTAGCAGAAAAGGAATCGAGGTAGATCCTGCAAAGATAAGAGCTATTCAAGAAATGCCAGCGCCAAAGACTGAAAAAGAGGTTCGTGGCTTCTTAGGGAGGTTGAACTACATTGCTCAGTTCATATTTCATCTAACGGCCACGTGTGAATCAATGTTTAAACTGTTAAAGAAAGATCAGGCGGTTGTCTGGAACAAAAATTGTCAAAGAGCATTCGACAAGATAAAACAATACTTGCAGGAACCTCCGATACTGATACGCCCATTTGCTGGAAGACCATTAATCATGTATTTAACGGTTCTGGAGAATAGTATGGGTTGTGTTCTCGGTCAACACGACGAGACAGGGAGAAAGGAGCATGCAATTTATTACTTGAGTAAAAAGTTCACAGATTGTGAGTCCCGTTACTCAATGCTTGAAAAAACGTGTTGCGCACTCGCTTGGGCGGCCAAACGTTTAAGACAGTACATGCTCAATCATACAACCATGCTAATTTCGAAGATGGATCCGATTAAATATATCTTTGAAAAGCAGGCACTTTCTGGAAGGATTGCCAGATGGCAAATGGTATTGATAGAATACGACATCCAATACGTTTCCCAAAAAGCCATTAAAGGGAGTGTTCTGTCAGAATACCTTGCTGAACAACCGATTAATGATTACCATCCGATGAGATTTGAATTTCCTGACGAGGACATTATGTATTTGAAAGCAAAAGATTGTAATGAGCCATTACCCACTGAAGGACCAGAGAGGAGATCTCAATGGCAGATGATATTCGATGGTGCAGTTAATTCGTATGGTAGTGGAATTGGGGCAATTATCACAACTCCTCATGGAACTCATATCCCCTTCATTGCCAGATTAACTTTTCCTTATACTAACAATGAGGCCGAGTATGAAGCATGTATCATGGGTTTGGAAGAAGCTATTGATCTGAGGATCAAAAATCTCGATTTATATGGCGATTCAGCGCTAGTTGTTAATCAGATCGAAGGAGAATGGGAAACTCGACAACCCAATTTGATCCCTTACAAGGATTATGCAAGAAGACTGTTACCATTTTTTGACCGTATAGACTTCCACCATGTGCCAAGAGCGGAGAATCAAATGGCAGACGCTTTGGCTACACTGTCTTCAATGTACAAGGTCAATTTTTGGAATGAAGCACCAAGGACTGTTATCTCACGCCTCGACAGGCCCGCTTTCATATTTGCCATTGAGGAAGCTTCCGATGGTAAACCGTGGTTTCATGATATCCAGAATTTCCTTAAGAACCAGGAGTATCCACCAGGGGCATCGACCCAGGATAAGAAAACTCTTAGGAGATTGTCTGGAAACTTCTACCTCAACCCAGATGGTGTGCTGTATAGAAGGAATCATGATCTGGTACTACTCAGGTGTGTGGACAAAAAGAAGCAAGCTTGCTTATGGAAGAAGTCCACGAGGGTACTTTTGGCACGCATGCCGGGGGACATGCCATGACTCAAAAGATTCTACGAGCTGGTTATTTTTGGCTAACAATGGAGTCGGATTAATTCAAATTCGCAAAGAGATGCCATAAGTGCCAGATTTATGCCGATAAGATTCATGTGTCGCTGTGTCCATTGAACGTTATGTCATCCCCTTGGTCGTTCTCCATGTGGGGCATCGATATGATTGGAAAAATTGAGCTCACTGCTTCCAATGGACACCGTTTTATCTTGGTAGCTATCGATTGCTTCACAAAGTGGGTGGAAGCAGCATCGTATGCTAATGTGACAAAGCAAGTGGTAGCAAGATTTATAAAGAAAGACATCATCTGCAGATATGGAATCCCCGAGCGAATCCTTACTGACAATGGTTCGAATCTGAACAATAAGATGATGAAGGAGTTATGCCAGAACTTCAAGATTGAACATCACAACTCATCGCCCTATCGGCCAAAGATGAATGGAGCTGTTGAAGCGGCCAACAAGAATATTAAAAAGATAGTGCAAAAGATGGTTGTCACATACAAAGATTGGCATGAAATGTTACCTTTCGCCTTGCACGGTTAACGTACGATGGTACGCACATCAACCGGGGCAACTCCTTTCTCACTAGTGTACGGTATGGAAGTTGCCCTACCGCTAGAGGTTGAGATTCCTTCTTGAAGGGTTTTGGTTGACGTAAAACTTGATGAGGCAGAATGGATCAAGAATAGATTGAATCAACTTAGTCTGATGGACGAAAAGAGGCTAGCATCAATTGCATATGGTCGTTTATACCAGAGCCGGATGAAGAAAGCTTATGATAAGAAGGTGCGCCCTCGAAGCTTTCAGACGGGCGATCTTGTGCTGAAAAAGATTCTCCCACCATAATTAGATCACAGGGGCAAATGGACTCCCAACTACGAAGGTCCATTCGTTGTACGAAAGGTTTTCTCTGGAGGAGCCTTAGTATTATCCACCATGGACGGTGAAGATTTTGCATCCCCTGTGAACGCAGATGCAGTTATAAAATACTTTGCTTAAAAGAGACCTGCTGGGCGCAAAAAGAAAAATCCAGGCAAAAATGGGGCATCCCGACGAACCATAAAAAAGGAAAAGCGGTTCGGGCAAAAATTAGGGATAAAATTGAAAAAGATGTAAACCCGCAAAGTTGAAAACCTGAAAAGGCGACTTTGGCAAAAATGGGTATCCCGGTGAATCGAAAACCCGAAAGGGCGGTTCAGGCAAAAGTTAGGGATTGAAAAGAAAATGATTGCGGTCTGCGTAAGAACTTCATTGCTTAGTGGATTGGGAGAACCTGAGGACCGTTTATCCGAATCAATCTCTTCTGAAGACGAAGCGTCGGGAAAGCGTCGAGGTCAAGCGAGTCATAGAGGAATCAGCTCATGGTGTTTGTCTGCGCCACATTGCCGACATTGATGTACTTTTTGCTTAAATGTACACTTTTGTATTTGCTTTCATGCATACTTATAGTTTTGCGCAGCTTCCTTTTTTCAAGAGTTGCATTTGTTGTAAAACTTTGCCTATTCACATGCCGATTATCAATAAACATATACTATTCAGTACTCGTCTGTACGCTTTGTTTTTATGCTTTCACTATTTTGTTTGTGAAAAATGCCCGATGTTTTTAATGAACTTGCATACATAAACTGGCAGGCCTTGGCCAATAATTGCTAAAACTTTGATATTAATTGAACAATGTCATGAACAATGACCAAGATAGTCTTGTGGGTAGGTCGTTTTGTCTGCTTGTTTTTTTGTAGGGGTGTTACCCTTGGGGCAAGGTTTATGAATATGGATGGATTCATCTATTCCCCCAAACAGTGTTGTTCTCCAGCAGTTGAGGTTGCATCTCTATCCCAGTAAAGTTACATGCAGTGTTTATCATGTCCCTGGCAGTTTGCCAGTGTGCTTTTAATCCTTCGCAGAGTACAAGTATGTGTTTACTTCACAGCGAGTCGAGATTCGGGTGTATCCCCATGAAGTAGGTGCCAAGTTTTCCCCAGCAGTGGTCTGTTACTTTTCTCTCTCAGTTTGATTGCAGAAACTCAGCCTCCAGCAGTACAGACTGAGGCCTCCGACAATTAAATTCTTTGTTCCCCAAGATAGTTGCATCTTGGAAGGCTGTTCAGGGCATTGTTTGTTCTCCATCAGGTAAAATATGCTGTTTAGCCTGGATGGTTTAGGTACCCGGTGAGTTATCTGTTCCTCAGAAAGTTTTGTATTCTGGAGAGTCAGCTTGGGCATTTACCTCAGCTAGTCGTGATCTGTATCCTTGTTTGAGTAAAGTTTTTTCTGTTCTTATATGAACTTTATCCCCGATAGGTGAGCCCTTCGAGGCCTTTTTCATTTCGGTGTAAGTCCAATTGTTATTGGCATGGGTAGGCTTTTCCCTGCAGGTTTGTTTGTTGTTCCTGACAGGATGGTTTCCTTTTCCCTAGCATTTACTTTGTTGTTTTAGTTTTGTTGCATCTGCATGCGTGCATAACATCTACTCAAACGCGTAGCATTTCCATTTTGTATGGAGCATTACGCCATTTTCAAACATTTGCATGTGAAACATAGACCAGTTTGTTATTTCTTTGTTTCAGGTTATCTTCAGAGGTTTGATTTTTCCTTTTGGTATCCAGACCATGTGATCTCTCTTAGCCCGCGTGGTATCCAGACCCTGGCTCATGTTACTCCCCAGCAGTATCTTCGGATTTGAGTGGGTCATGATAAGTATGGTGATGATCACCTCTCCCCGCTGAGTATCCAGACTCCGGCTCATACCTAGTTGATGAAGTTTTCCTTTTTCCGTCGAGTATCCAGACTCCGGTAAAGATGGTTGTGGTATCCAGACCACGGTGACCGATATTATTTTGCTTTCTCCGGTGAGTGTCCAGACTCCAATGTTTTCTTTTCCAACAGGTATTTTCTTGATCCGTTGAGTATCCAGACTCCGGTCAAATTTCTTTGTGATATTCAGATCACGACAAGTGTGTTTGTGCCTTATGGTATCCAGACCATGGCTTATGCTCGTTGTTTATGCTTTCTCGGTTGAGTATCCAGACTCCGGTAAAGTCGTTTGGGTATCCAGACCTTGATGAATTGTGTTTGTATTTTCTCCGTTGAGTATCCAGATTCCGGTAAAGGAAGTTATGGTATCCAGACCATGGTAGTTTATCTGATGCTCCGTGATATCCAGGTCACAGTAATTGTTGTCATCTCCTATCACCGCATGGTATCCAGACCTTGGCACCTAATGTTTCTCAGCCCATGTGGTATCCAGACCACAACTCATATTGTTTCCCAGCAATGTCGTTTGACTTGAACTCGTAGGGTATCCAGATCCTGATGAATATATTTCTTTTGCATAGAGCATCCAGGCTCAGATTGCATTGAGCATCCAGGCTCAGGTTATTGAGTATCCAGAATCAGATTTATTAACCGAGTATCCAGACTCAGATTTATTAACCGAGTATCCAGACTCAGGTTTATTGCATCGAGCATCCAGGCTCAGGTTATTGAGTATCCAGACTCAGATTTATTAACCGAGTATCCAGACTCAAGTTTATTGCATCGAGCATCCAGGCTCCGGTTATTGAGCATCCAGGCTCAGGCTTTGAGTATCCAGACTCAGATTTATTAACCGAGTATTCAGACTCAGGTTATTTGTATAGAGCATCCAGGCTCAAGTTTTGAGTATCCAGACTCAGATTTATTAACCGAGTATCCAGACTCAGGTTATTTGCATAGAGCATCCAGGCTCAGATTTCATTGAGCATCCAGGCTCAGGTTATTGAGTATCCAGACTCATATTTATTAACCGGGTATCCAGACTCAGGTTTATTACCGAGCAATCAGGCTCCGTTTATTGAGCATCCAAGCCCCAATTTGTGTTTTTGAGCATTCATGCTCCGATTGCTTCGAGCATTCAGGCTTCGTTTTCTGTGGAGTACCCAGACTCCGGTAATTTGGATTGTTACTTTTTGCCAATACGGTATCCAGACTATGGCACTGCTTTTAATGTTTGTATCCTCTTTCCCCAACAGGGTGGCTTTGAAATCAATACTGCTATATTCGTTTTTTGCTGCGGTTGGCAAATTTCTGGGTTCTTTGGTATTCGCCTTTTACCTTGATTGCATGAAAGCCGTTCACTTTTCATTCATTCAGGTCCAACTCGTTTGAATAGGGGCAGCTGTTGCACCCCAAAATTTGCTCAACCTTTCCTTAACTTGGTTTATGTTTCATTTCATTTTGTTCTAGCATTTGCATTGCATAACATACTTCATTTTCCAGTGGATCAAGAGCTTTTGCATCAAGAAGAGTCTACTCAAGGCATTGAGCCCAAGCAAGGGTTGTTACTCAAGTTTGAATGGTCATCAGGACATCTTGAAGTGGTCATGGTCTTATGAAAGAACATATGGATGTGTGTGGGTCAGCTCCTAACTTGGAGGCCAACTGAAGAGCATCAGGAGATGGTGAATGCATGATTATGGGTATGAGATGTTGAGAGATCTTATTGAGTGTCTTGAGAGCCATTTAGAGCTTATTCAAGTTGATGTGTGGAGTGGAACAAGTCACAGTTGAAAGTGTTGTAATTAGGGTTTTCATTTGGAAAATCCTCAATCAACTGTGCAATTGAAGAAGATTGAAACTTAATTCATAGTCTCTATGGTCATGGGATGTTGTGTTAAGACATATGAGACATCATTTCAAGTTCAATTCATCAAGGGTTAAGTGTGTGAGAAGTTACTAAATTAGGGTTCTCAGGGTAAAATCCCCTATTTAGTGCCTGACTTCAAGACTACTTACCTTAGGATACAAGCCTCCTATCAATTTTTGGCCAACATGGAACTTGTAGTGCATGTTCTTATCTTTAATTTGAGTACTAGAAGTCCTTGATTTGATTTATAGAACTCAAGTTATGATCCAGACAAGTTACAGGTCATCAGAGGGATGTGATTTTGGTCAACAAAAGTCAATCAACTTCCAAGCCATTTTTGACCTAGAAGGATGTTTCTCCTAAACTTTTGGCCAACATTAACGTTGGAGGTCTTGATCTTAGCTTTCCAAATTGTACTATAAGTCTTTCATCTAATTTGTGGAACTCAAGTTATAAGGTTTACAACTCAGGGGGATTTTGGGAAAGTAAGATTACAGGTCATAAAATTATAGGTCCATTTCACCAACTTGCACACTTCAAATGGAAATGTTTTCAACATGAAACTTGATCCAAATGGGGAAATTTGCATTACCAAATCATCTCTTGTCAAGGTAGGAGCTTGGCTTGAATAATTGGGTTTTGAATTTTTCATAAAGAAGGCTTGAAATGAGAAGTTGAGATTTTAAGGATTTTGAACTTTTTCAAGGCAAGTTTGTGCATTTTCTGATTGCAAATAATAATTCAAAGACATTGCCATTTTCACATTAGAAATTTGAGGTCTCAAAATTGGCCATTTTCATGGTTTCTTCCTCTTGAAGTAACAACTTGGAAATCAACCATAGGATCAAAATCAAGCCTTAAATCTCATCCCTTTGATTAGCACAAGTGATTTGCAGTTGATTGGAATCAAAACCCAAGCTGGTGCAGTGAAAAATATGTGTATGGCAACTTGAAAAAAGTGTGAAAAGTGAATTTATGAATTGGGCTGTATGGCTTGAATTGGAGCTCCATTTCTATCCAAACCCAACATATATAACACAAGGAAACATTCTAGACCTAGCCGGATTGTGTTTGTGGAGGTTTTGCAGAAATAGAAAGATGAAAAGGAGAGAAAAAATTGAAATTCGTTTTCTGATTTATACACATTTTCAAGCCAAACTGAGTGGATTAAGAGCTTCCTCAAGGAATTTGGAAGGATTCTGGTTGGTTTGCTCAGAGTTTCAGATCAAAACAAGACCCAGTGGAGGTGCTCCACTAGGTAAATTCGAAATCATTTTATCTCTCATTCTAAGCTATGATTCTGTACCATTTTTGCATTCTTGAGACATAGGAACAATGTAGATTGATAATGGATAAAATGAACTGGCATTGGTTGTGTTTGTTGGATGTTGCTCATTTATGTTTGGATCTGGTTTGGCGTATTTATGCATGATTTTGTTCGTTTGACACTTGATTTGTGATATGTGTGAGCTCTAGATGATGTTAGGATAAAATTATTTGAGTTTTGATGAACTTTTAATTAGGTGCACTTTGCTTGTTGTTTAATTTCTGGAGTTATTATGGAGAATTAGTGGAAATAGATGCTAGATTCTTGATCCCCGTTCCGAGGAGATGAATTTTGGTCTAAGATACGTCCAAAACGGTGCAAAATTGATGGAACCATGTTGTTATAGTGAACCGGCGGTGGCCGGACTTGGGGAAGAAGATGACCGGAACTGTTCCGGCGCCGGCGAGAGGAGGGAGGTTGAAGACGATGACGTGTCACCGTGTGGCACGTCCGATCGGTTGATTTTGGCTTTCACGGTCACGATTAGGCTTCACCATAGTCTATCTTTGACTATTTGTATTGGATTTTTCATTAATGTGTTGGCAATGTATTATCCACTTGATAAATTTACTAGTCTTTTGTTGACTTGCTACACTTGTTTTTCCAGATTTTTATTTTATTTTGATTTTCATGTGGGCCTTGTGCTTGCTGCTACGCACACCCCCCCTTGGGCCCAGTCCATATTTTGTACTCATTTTTGTTGCTATTTACCACACATGTTTGGCATTTAATTAGTATTTGCATTTTATTTTTCTGTTTTATGTTGTTTTCATTTTAATTCAAATAAAATAGTTCAAATATCCATAAAAATACACAAAAATATTTTTTATGAACTTTGAGATGTCTAGTTTTTTCTGGATATTTTTATTGTATTTTTTGATTTTATTTTCAATTTTTAAATGAATTAAGTATTGGGGTTGTTCTATTTCAATTAAATTGTAGCATTGCTTTCTCTTGATTTTATTTCTAAGTGTAAACTCCTCATTTTTGCTTGAAAATTTTTTAGCATTGCATTAACATGTTGAATGATTTTTTCATATTTTTATTTCTGTTTTTTTTATCAAATTTTGCTTAGTGTTTTGGTTTGGTTTTGTGAACCCTTCTTTTTGCCTAGTTTAGGGCATACCTTGTGTGTTTGCCTCTAGTTGAGGTAGTTGTGCTTGGAGTTTTGATCTCTAATTTGGACCCCTGGTTCCTAACACCTTGGGGGTCCAATGAGATTTTATTTTGTATTTTTAGGGGCTGTTTGCTATTTTTCATGCCTTTTCCATTTCATGTCCACATTGTGTGTTTATCTTTTGCTTATGTGACTTAAGTGTCGACTTGTATGCTTGCCTCCTTTTGTGTTATGGTTGTATTTGCATTTGTGAACTCCCTCCTCATCCTCCTTTCTGTCCTATGACTTTGGAATACTACTTAAGGTTGCTTGGTCCCTCCTTAGGAGGAACTTGAAGCTTACCTAAAGTAATGAATCCATGAGGACTTTTTCTCGTTGTTTTTGTTACTTGTTTGTGATGCGTCTCTCTCCTTCTTCTCTTGCATTTATTCATACTATGGCTTGAGGTTGAGATGAGCTTGTGGAGGCTCCATCCCTACACATATTTCCTCCCTCACTTGCATTGCATCTTTGTCTTCCATGTTTGCATTTCATGTTTGCATTCTTATGCATGTTTGTTTCTTCTTCTTTTGTCTTCCTTCCCTTAGGATTTCTAACCTCTCTTGTTCAAGAGAGGTTATGATAGAAATTAGGGTTCTAACCATGCATGATAATATTAGGTAGTTCCCTTTCAAACTCAACTTTAGGTGCACTTTGCATGACAACTTTTAGGGTTTGGTCTAGTCCCCCTTAGTTTGTCCTCTTTCTCTTCTCATCTTCAAACAACTTGAATTCACTTAATAAATATAATGAGTGTTGTGCCATGAGCCTTGTACTTGGGAAATGGTGATTGAGTGGTTACCTCTCAATTTCCTAGAGTGTTTAGTATACGTCGTTAGGACGATATGCGACGCATCCGATCCTAGGTTTTAGACTTTGTTACAACACACATTATGAACACTCTAACTCAAAACACTTCTTCCTTAAAAAACACAAAAACATTTCAAACCTTTTTATCCTTCGGAATCTTAATCAGGAAAACTTTTTCATAAGCAAGAGTGTTGTTAACTTTCAGTCCTATCACAAACGGTAACGCCTAAGTCTCCAATGGTCGAGCTGCATACACCAACTGCTATAACTGTCTGTTAACCCTACTTGGGTAAAACTATTGAACAACCTGTGTTCTCGTAAGCCCAAACTACGTTTGCTCCGATCTTTCATACCAGATGAAAGTACGTAGGCACAAGACGCGATGTCTTGGCGAGCAACCTTCCCCCTTTCTTTAGCCGTAGTTAGGCGAACTACGTTAACTCTGACTTTTCCATTGCACGAGGGAGTACGTAGGCACAGAGTAGCGATGCTCTACCGAGTCATTCCTTTTCTTTTTATTTTGTCCATAAGCCCTTAGCATAGATAGTTTACACACCCTTTTAGATAGACAACATATACGTGGATCCCGTCGAGTATGACGAACGTGAGGGGTGCTCATACCTTCCCCTTGCGTAACCGACTCCCGAACCTAGGACTTGGTTGCGATGACCTCGTCTTTTCCCGTTTTCGTCAGGTTTTTCCGATCGTTTCCTTTCCCTCTCTATGGGATAAATAACGATAGGTGGCGACTCTTTTAGTCATTGCCGACCTCTTTTTTCGCAGTAGCGACACATGCTGAATATTGTGACATCCATCTGCTGTCATGACAAAACTGTTGTCATGTGTTTTTAATCACAATGTCATGACCAATGTCATGAAATCACTGTCTGATACAGCAGGATGTCATTACCAATGTCATGACATCACTGTCTAGTGCAGCAGGAGCTAGCAGGAGCTGATGACAGAACTGCTGTCATGGATGTCATACTGAATGTCATGACATTGTTGTCTGATACAACAGGTGCTGCTGTTTTATTACTTGACATAAGTGCTTTGGATATACCTCATCAGTATGTGCAGGCCAAAGTGATTCATTAGGAACAAAGTGCAGATTTAATTAGTGTTCATAAAAAGGATCTTTGAGACTTTATAGGAAACTATAATATGCTTGTTTCTAATATTGTGAAGAAGATTCTGCAGGAGTGTTCAACAGGGGGAGTCTGGTCAGCTAAGAGTAAGTGAAGCTGAATGTCATGACTGAATGTTATGACATTGATCGTATGACATCAGGCGTGCAGGGTTTGTTTTTCTGTTATGATACCTGATATATCTCCGGCTAGATTTCAGGAAACCTGTTAGGGTTCCTTAGTTATCTCAGGCGAGATTCTAGTCAGGGTTGGATATAACATGAAACAGTTGTGACCTAAATTGACAGCACCTTGAATTATGCAAAGTGGTTTAACTTGGTTAAACCTAATGTTTGTTACTTTTAAACAGCCCAAGCCTAGTCTGCACTACTATTTAAGGAGGAGCAGAAGCAGAGGAAATCAAGCACTCGCAACAAGAAAAACTTGAGTGTAGAATTAAGGTCTAGGGTTTTTAGAGTCCATTGTGTGTGACCTTGTAAGTCACCCTTTGTATCTTTGGATGCATAGTGGTAGACATGTTTAGGCTGTTGTTAGGATAATGCTAATTGTTCACTCATAGCTTTTAAGAAAAAGTGTACTTGTGAGTGAAGAAGTTATGTTCTTCACGTGTGAAGTGTGTCTTAGGAATACTTGTACACCAAGCAACTATATGCTACATTGGTTAGGTAGGTTCTAAGTTGTTGTGTCACTCAAAGCTGTTAAGCTAGAGTGTGTATTCCTTGATCAAAGCTGTGAAGCAAGATCAAGGTGTGGTTGAAGTTTATCTTCATATTGGTTTTGTAATTATGTATTGATATCACTGAGGTGATTGAAGGGGAATGAGTGGGTATACTCTTGTCTAGTGGTCTCTAGGCAGAAATTGCATTGGGTAGAGATTAAGTGAGGAGTTGTAAACAGGGGATTTTAGCTGTGAATTGATTATGCTAATAGTGGATTTCGTTTCTGGTTTGGTTGCCTCCAGATGTAGGTGAGGTTGCACCGAACCGGGTAAACAATTCATTGTGTTATTTATCTTTCAGCATTTACAATTCTGCACAATTTAAATGTTTAGATAAATAGTCTATTTGTCTGCTGATGTTACAACAAACGTCATGACGTTGGTCATGACATTGGTACAATTTAAAGAAATTTAAATTGGTCATGGTCTGTCATCGTCCTTGTTGAGCAGAGATCAATGTTCTTGGGACATATGAGATCTGCATACCAGAATTTCAGGTTTTGAAGTTGTTCTCTCATGCTAGGCATATGCTCAATGAGATAATCTATGTGGCTTAGCGCTAGAGAGAAGCGACATAATTAACGCATGCAAATGATTTATGCAATGATTGCAGGTTTCTAAAGATGCTCCAGACATGGGTAAAGGATGGAAAGATATTTGACAAGGTCAATTGATGGGGTGTTATAGCATTATTCCCTGACACTCGTCTTGAACTCAGAAGTTGTTGACGTATGGCTTGCTATCTTGAGCTGCTTGAAGGAAAGGAGAGGATTTTCCCCTTTGTAGCACACCTTGCCCCAGTCTATGACTCATCTTGCCACAGTCTATTGGGTATCTAAAAATGTTCTCCTTGAAAGGATGTTGGAAGCATCTTGTCATGCCAATGGTCATAGATAACTTTCCCCAATGTCTTGAACTTTGAAACGGTCTACCTCTGATTACCCAATTCAAGGGATGGTAGACTTATAATTGACCACTCTTTGCAGGGTTGGACTATATTTGCCCCAGTCTGGGTCTTGAATCAATTTCTCTCGGTTACTCACTTTTGGAGCCATTGACTCCTGTGCACGCTTAAGATAGCTTTCCCTAGATTGAGCGTTGAAGCGACTTAACTCGTGATGATTGAGTATTAGAGGGATTTTCTCTTAGTCAAAAGAGCCTCTGGGCGGCCTGCCCCTAGTCGGTAGAGTTTTCAGATGACTTACTCGGATCAACCAATACTTGAATGATTTTCCCCTTAATCAACTTATGTTTGAGGACTTACCATAGATTTACTGATTCCATAATCATTAGAGGGAAATGACCCTGATCCATAGGGTGATCTTGATTCTGGTCAACTTTGTTGGATGAACAAGCCCTCTTAGATTGCTCCTTGATAGAATTTCCCTGATGTCAAGTACTGAATCGTAGTCAAAATTGCATTCACAAATGGTAATTTTAATATGATGTTCATGCAAGTTTGAAAAAAAAAATCAATCAATATTAGAATGATGTGATAGTTCATGACGAATGGACCATGAGTCCAAACGCAGTGCTGATTTAGCTGATGTAAAAGATACAACAAGAAAAAGATTATCAAATCTTGTAGGAGTCAGTTTACGCAACCTTGTTGTAGTATACTTTCAGAATAAACCATGCCTCAATTAGGTCTTCTAAGGGTTGTAACATGGTCTGGTTCACGGTTATAGAAACAAAATATGTAAGGCTCAAAGCTTGTTTTAACCCACCCCTTCTTCGTGATGATCTCCAGTCCTATGTTCAGTTAAGTTTGACACACATTCATCTTCTAAGAAAGTTTGAAGGTGTGAAAATGAAGATTTTCCTGAAATGACAGTCATCTTGTATTGCTCTTGTGATGGATGTCACCGACCTTTTGATTTTTGACATGGCGATCACTACGACTTGTTTTGTTTTTTGTTTTTTGCTGAGGATTTAAGGACCACCTTTTTTTATTTTCATTTGATCCCTAACTTTTTGCATGGATTGATTTTGCTTTTCAAGTCCATCAGGATAGCCTTGATTTTTTCCTAAGTCTCCTCTTGGGGTGTTCGACTTAGCAGGCTTTTTATTTTTTCTTTTTCGATTTCGTCGGAGGGCTGTGACTGCCAAGTCACTAGTTATTGAAGAACAACCGTCATAACTTTTGGATTTTGCATGATTCTTTCGACACTTCAGGATGTGTGTGAAGAATATCTTATGGTTGATCCTCAGACGGGAAGGTTTTGCGCGAGGGTTTAGAAATCCAAAGGAAACTCCTACTTCTAGGCTCGAAGTGGTTAACTAGGGACTTACTCTTTATTCCTCCAGTGTTTGGGGATTTGAAATAATGCATGTACATCATTAGCAGGATCTTATCTGAAAGCATACCAATAACAATTATGGGTATTTTATTTTCATCATCCTCCCTCCTATCTTTGCTAAAACAAACAGTTTGATAAAGAAAATGGATGAGAGGTATATGGTTTCTTTTTTGTTTTTGTTTTTTTGGATATAAGTGAAGAAAAATGAGCGAATGCGACATAATTAATTCAGAAAAAGCATGATCACTTCATTAATATTACCATTTAAAACAACAATGTTTAAAATAAGTCACATTTAATAAGAAATAAACTACAAATGCAAAGATAAAATATGATCCAATGATCGTCAATGTTTGAGGATGTTTTCCTTTCTGGCTTGAAGGGATGCCTCTTGAAGTCTTCAAACTCATTTGGGCGCTTTTCAATCTTTTGTTCAATGCCCCATTGATCCAGCATGATATCCACATTGCGCATAGGGATCGTACTCAGGTGGGTATGGCCTTTGAGAAAACTTGAGAGGCTTGGGGGACCACCAACGAGCTTTGAATCAGAAGTTAATTGTATGTCATAGGAATTGGATCAAGAGGAGCATTCCTTCTTTCTAGACTATTACGGGGCCTATGTTGGGTCTGTTTCTGATGTTGATATCCTCGGTCATGGGCTTATTGATTTGCATGAGGAGCCATTCAGGGTTTCTGGTTCGATGCTTTTATGCATTGTTGGTTGCCAGCAAGGATAGTGTGGCATTGAAAATGGTGAGTGCCAAAGAGATGAGGGGTCAAAAGGTCTTATTGGTGCCTCGTGAGAATACTTAACATCTGCCATGACTGCATTAGTTTCATCCTCTTCTTCTTTACTTGCACTTGCATGGACCGTAGTATCACTAGCCACGTCTTCAATCTCTTTCTTGTGGTACAAGATCTTGAGAGGTTTTAGAGGTCTCTTGCCTTTTTCACCACATGGTTTAGGAATCAGGATATTTGTATCAGGGCCTTCTTCCTTGAGGATAGGTGATTTTGCATGGATCAACTTTTGCACCTTGAGCCTAAAACTCTTGCATTCCTCGATAGAGTGTCCTTCGGCTCCAGCATTGTACTCACACTTCACCTCTAGGTGGTCCCTTTCGAAGATTAATTTCTTGTTGTTGACCAACCTCCTGACTCTAGATTGCAGCGCATGACAAGTATCCAAGTCATGTTCTATAGCCCCTTAGTGATATTCACATGTCAGATTTGGATCGTACTCTAGAGGATAGGGGGTTGGCATATGCTCGATGGGTTGAGGAGTTACCAACGAATTTTGAACCAACTGCGAGTAGATTTTACCGTATGATACATGAATCGAGTTGAAGTGATTCTTGTTCCTTCTATTCTGATCCTAATCCTTCCCTTGATCTTGATTCTGATGCCTTTGGGAGAAGATAGCCACTGAAGGTTGATCTGCTGATCTGGCGGTCAAAGGATGAAGATGACATCTTGAAGGAGGGCTATGTGTTGGCATGTGAGGAGATTCCCGATGAAATGGGATCTTGACTCGAAGTAACACCAGATAAACATAGAGAATTATCTCCATTTACTGCAGCAATGGGCATGGAGTAACCCTCTTTTCTCAACAAAGCTTGCAAAGTTTCCAAGACCCAATTCATTTGGCTCTTCAATGGATTTATCTCCCCTTTTAAAGCTTCTTGTCCACTTACTAGCTCGTCCACCATTTTTTGAGACATGGTTCTTCGTTCTAAAAGAGTGTCAGGAATCACCTTGCTGGTCATGGAAAATGGACGAAATGCGTTTATGTTTGGGAGAATGATATGCAATGAAAATGCAATGCAGATGCGATGATATGCAAAATGCAAAAAAATCGAAGCTCAGGATCACATGTATTGCATTCTTAGGTCAGGCAATGACAGTAGGTAAGTAACTGATATCTCCGATCTAAGGAAATCCCATGGGTAGGCTCTACGCAGGTAGGTGCCTAGAGTCATGGATCTTCTCAAAGATATCATTGCCACAACAAAGGCTCATCTGACAATAACATCCTTGAAATGATCTCCTCTTGGTGAGGTTTTTGCTTCTTCCCACGAGAAAGGCTCCTCGTGAGTCTCTATTACACAACTATCGAGTCCAAGATTTCTAAAAGGTATCTCAGAGTCATAGATCAAGGTTGAAAATATCATTGTCAACATAACGATACGTTCAAGGGATCTCATCTGATTGGGGTGTTGGTATCAACCCAAGAAGGATTGACCTTCATGAGTTAACACTACCAACCACCATGGAAAATGGGTTGAAAGGTCCTTAGAGTTATCAATTCAGGCTTGCAAACAAATCATTTCCATGGCAAAGGCTCACTACGACAATAACATTTCCAAGGGAATCAACTCTAAGTGGGGATTTCGTATTGTCCCAACGAGAAAGGCTGCTCAACGGATTCCAATACACAATCATCATCCTAATCCTAGGTTTTTCTCGGAATCGGGTATAGAGTCATCTCACAACACCAATAATCAAAAGACCCAACAGTGTCATAATAATATAATATAAACAAGCAAGTAGATAACAATCATACAAACAAGCAAAAAATAAGATAACAAATAAGAAGAAAACAACCAACGAAACTAACGCTCACGAATTGAGTCAAGTTAGGCTTGACTCTCTCTTGCATAGGGCAATGCAAATCCCCAGCAGAGTCGCCAGCTGCTGTACCTCGAAAAAAAGCACGATCCTTTGCGAATGGTAGCGGAAAACAAAATCGCCACCAAACTTTATTTATCCCATAGAGAGAAAGGAAAATATCGATAAAACCTTTAGGGAAAGAACATGGTCACCGCAACTAAGTTCTAGGTTCATGAGTCGGTTACGCGAGGGGAAGGTATTAGCATCCCTCTCGTTCGTTGTACTCAACGGGAACCTCTTGATTCAACTCATGAGAAATGTTAGGTTAGTTAGTTAGTTTTCTTCTAAGGGAATAAAGCAGAGAGGTAAGGTAAAAAGGTTTAGATTGCTAAGGAGAAATATGTGGTTTTTTTATTGGGGTGCTCACCAAGGATTAGAATCCTTGTGCCTACGTACCTTCACTTGAAAGAAGTGAAGAATCAGAGCGTCCGTAGTTCGTGGGACTACGGGAGAATGAAAGAGGAGGTTTCTCGATAGGATATTGAAATCCTATGCTGACGTATTCTCATTGACAAATGAGAAATTAAAGCGTTTGTAGTTCGGACTACGGATGTTGGTTTGATCTTAACAAAAGATACTTAGTCGCATTTGACAGAAAATATTGCTTTACCCAAATGGGTGAGGAGAGGACGCTTGCATCACTTTAAATAGATTTCCATATATCAACATTCATGGAAAACACACCACTTATCTAGACTCAAATAGGTTATGGACGAAGCAATATTTTGTGTCGTTCTGAAGACACCATATCTCTCGTTTATGAAAAGGTTTGATGGTTCGCACGGCGGCGAGAAGTTGAATTAATGAGTTGATGTATTTTGATTGGATGACGATTACTTGGAGCTTAAGAAAGGCTCCTCGGGCTCAAGTAATCGGGAGAGTGGGTCAAAGAATTGACTCTCTCTCTCTCTCTCTCTCTCTCTCTCTCTCTCTCTCTCTCTCTCTCTCTCTCTCTCTCTCTCTCTCTTTTCCATCTCGAAAAGAGGTTGTTTTTAGAAAGTTTTTTGAACGATGGATGGTTAAAGAATTTTAAATCGGAAGAAGATTACTTGAAGTTTAAGAGTCGCTCATCGAGCCCAAGTAATCGAGAGAATGAGTCAAAGACTTGACTCATTGTTTTTTTCATCTTAGTATTAATAAAATAGGTTTGATATAGCTAGAGTAAGTTACGAATGACGATTACCTAAAGCTTAAGAAAAGCTTCTCGGGCCCAAGTAATCAGGAGAGTGAGTCAAAGGCTTGACTCTCTCTCTTTTTCATCTTTAGTGGTTGAGAAAATAGTTTTGGTTTTGATTTTCGTTGAAATAGTTTGATGTAGAATCGGGTTGTAAATTTTGGAGAAGACAATTGTTCGAGCGTAAGAAAGGCTCCTCGGGCCCAAACAATTGGGAGAGAAACCGAAGACTCCATTCTAACTCCCTTTTCATCGTTATTGAAATATAGTTTAAGTATAATAAAGTTCATTTAGTTGACTTTGAGAAAATACTTGATATTGTTCGAGATTTAAATTTGCATTTGAAGTGGTGAAGTTTGAACAAAATGATAAGAAGGTCCTAATGGTTTAAGGTAAGGTCGATGACGAGGAACGAGGCAATCAACTTATAAAGATAAAAATGGATCGACATTGAATCAAGAATTTATTTTATCCTTTTTGAAAATAGTTTCATATGATTCTAGAGCTTGAAGTAATTAACAATTGGATATTATCATGAAAATAAAGCACAATACATCAGAATTGCACAAATGAATAGATCAATCAAGCACAAAATAAATTCAAGCAAATTCCACAAAATTAAGTGTATAATTAACTAAGTTAAATAAAAAATAATAATAAAAACAATTTTTACCATCTAAAAAAAATTAATGAAATTAAAAGTAAATAAAAAAAGGAGGGGTATGAATTGAATATAGGAGAGTGAATAGAGACAAAATTGAGCCTAAAAATCCAATTTACTAAAAAAAACTAAACTCTAAAAAATAATTATTAAAACTAAATTAAAACTATAGATTTGCTTTGATTCATCTTTCGGAGTAATTTATGTTTTTCTGTGACTTGAAGGAAATGGTGATCAGTTTAAGGTCAATGTTGGGTGATTGTTGTTCTTGTTATCATACTACTGCTGGTGGATATGTTGTAGCGGAACCGAACTCGAAGTTGTGTTGTGTGAAAGGTGACACGGTCCAATTGTGCAATGGTTTGCAAGTATAGGTTTTAGGTTGTAACTTTGTGTTTTTGAACATTTGAGGCGAGTTGGAGCCGGTTTTGTGGTTGTGTTACTCACCCTTAAATGAAGAAGATTGATGCGTGTTTTATGGAGCATGGACTAAGGATTCTGAGGTTTTCCACTTGCTTTTCTCATTTCCATTTCGTATCTTTTCCGCTGCATTTCGGTGCGCTATCAAATTGTACATTGCATTATTATTATTATTTTTTTACAGGTTTTGTATAGTGGATCTCATATTCAATTGTCGGTTTCTATGTCGCAACTACGAAAAAGAGTCGGCGGAAACAAACAGAAGAGTCGCCACTGAACGTTATTTATCCCACAGAGAGAGAAAGGAACTGATCAAAGAAAACCTAAAAGAACAGGAAAAGACAAGGTCATCACAACCAAATCTTGGGTTCGGGAGTCGGTTATGCAAGGGGAACGTATGAGCACCCCTCACGTTTGTTATACTCAACGGGATCCATGCTTATTATCTAATCTATGGGTGAAAGTTATATAAAAGCTACTACTAAGTGGGGGGTAAAGAAAAGAAGAGACCCGATAGGACATCGCCGCCCTATGCCTACGTATTCCCTCGTGCAATAGAAAAGTCAGAGTCAACGTAGTTCGGGAAACTACGGGTGATAGGCGAGGAGAAACCCCCTACTCATCATTCCTCATGTTCTTAAGGCTCGTAACGCATGATGCTTATCGTTCTTTATTAAGTGTCTTGAAGAAATTTGAGGTGAGAAAAGAGAGACGCACACAAAGACCTAGGGGAAACTGAACCCTAACTGTTGTCATACAATGTGGCCCTAAGGTCAGGATTAGGAGGAAAACCTACTTAACGATGTCATGCTTGGATTAAAAGCCTAATGTCTCCCCTACCTCAAACTTAATCGGAAATTAAGTCGAGCTAGGAACCCTAAGGGATCATGTGAACACAGGAAGTAAATGCGAAGCGACACAATCACAAACAACGTCAAGTATTGAAACTCAAATCAATATTTACGGAAAAATATGTACAAGTGTCAATGAAGCAATATTCACAAACGCACTCGAAATAAAAATCAAAACCGAGAATAGAATTAGTCAAAGTTAAATCCAAAATCAAAGCTAATGCTAAAAACAACTAAATTCTAACACCTAAATCTAATTAACCTCAATCAAAATAAATCTAAATAAGAAGTACTCCTAAATTAAATAGACCAAAGTTAATTTGATAATTCTAAAACAAAATTAGCTCTAAAAGCTAATTAAAACTAAGGTTAATTAGTAGAAACCCAACAAAATTAAATCTAAGTTAATTGAAAGTTATTTCTAACTAAAATTTTAAATAAAAATCTAATTCTAAAATTAAACTTAAAATCTAAAATTAAAACTAAAATCTAATTCTAAAACTAAATAATACTAATATTAACTAAAATATAATCTAACTCTAAATTAAAAACAAATTCTACTTTTAACATTAATAATAAAAAAAACTAATTAGTATCCTAATCCTAAGATTAATCTTAATCCTAAAATTATTCTAATTAATAAAACAAAACCTAAAAACAAATTCTAAAGAAACTAAAATAAAATAAACAAAAGACAGGGTATAAAGGAAACCGGGGGGTGTCAAGAGTAGACTCAGACGGGCCTATGAGCCCATAAAAACTCCCACACACAAGAAAACAAACTGGATAATGGACTTGGGCAGATGGGTTGACCCGTTTGGGTCTTGAAATAGATTAACCTACACTTCTTGTACGCCGCTTTTACTCACTCTCAATTCTATCTGTGGTAGAGTTCCTTCATCTTTTGATCGACTTATTCTTTCTTTTGCCCGTGTGATGGCTGCATCACTTTTGGTTTCTTATTTGACTTTTTGCGGCCTTGGTTCCTACCATATTTCCTCTTTCACGCGGCTTTCTCTTTTTCAAATGCGGCGGCGCAAATGAGGTATGGCGGTGATGATGAATCGCGGATGCAAGATTGGTTTTGTGGTGGTAGTCGTGTATGCTTTGCGGTTGTTGATAGTGTATGAGATATGAACGAAAGTGAAACATGGTGACAGAAATGAGTTGTTTGTGGTTTTGACTTTACTATGTAGTGGTTTTGTCTTCATAATGGAAATAAAACGCGACGGCTAACCCAAATCAGTCTTGTAAGATTCGCAAATCCACGAATGAAGCAACACGTCGCTTAATCGATCAGCAGCACGACCAAGAACTTGCGATAACCTCTCGATTTTGGATCTGGTTTAGGTTTCCATTGTTATGCTGTTGCAACATTTGGCCATGAGTTTTTTTAATTTATCATTGAAACTCTCTCTTCGTCTCTAAATCTCTCTCTACTGTCGCGACTTGGTTTTGGTTCCTGGTTTTGATGGGAAACCGTATGATGCGTTGATGTTTAGAAGGTTTGATTTTGTGGAGGACCTGAGGTGCAAAACGAATATTGAAGTGTGAAGTAGTGATTCAAATTTTTTGGTTATGTGGTGGTGGAGTAGATGAATGAAACAGAGGAAATATTGTTTGTAGTAAAATTAGGTGCAGTGGATGATTTTCGAAGATGATAGTGAGTGGTTTTATGGTTTTTGTGGTTGCTTGAGACAAGGTTTGATATGAAATCTCTGTTTGATGATGATGAATGTGTTCTTTGGACAGGTTTTTATTTCACTGCTTGTGTTCCCTTCCTCCGGCATTTTCACCCTGTTCTGGTTGTAACTTCTTCTCATTTTTTTTAACAAAACTTGTTTTTCCAAGTTTAAAAAAGGTTTCAATTTTTTTGTATTAATGTGTCAATATGTCCCTTTCATCTTGCATGTTTTTTGTTGTTATGTTGTTTTCAACGCAGGCCGGAGGTTGTGGTTTTTCCATTTGCGAGTTTTTTCATCTTTTCCGTATAGCTTTGCTTCTGTTTTACTGTGAAGGTGGCTGTGGGACCTGTTGGTTTTTGTAGTGTTGTGGTGCAGATAATGAGGCGTGAAGGAAATGTGGATGGCTGAAAGTGGCAAGTGGGACAAACAATACGTTTTCTTTGAAATTTGTAGCTTGTAAAACAACTTCGAAGTCATGATTTCTATCCATTTGAAATTTTGATGACTTTATTAAATGGGCCCTCTTTTTTAACTGTTATGGGCTTCAAGAACTCTTTGTGGACCTATGTTAAGGATTGACCTAAATCTACACAACCTAAAGTCATCTAATCAAAACTAATCAAAAATTAATCACAAAATTATGGAATAAATCCAGAGGGGAGCTAAAGTCCTAATCTAACTACCCTAAAAAGAATGGTTCAAAAATATGAAAGGAACTAGCTAAACAAAATTCTACAAATCTATGCATCAACATAAAATGAATTAAAAAGCTATTAAAAGAGAAAATATACAAAAAATATTAAAAATGCATGAAATGCAAATGTTTTGATTTCATAATTTTCTAGACATCAATGTGAAATAGGAGAAAAAATCCCCATGTAAAAATCATTATTTTTCTATTTAATATGATTTTTCAAAGTTTAAAATAAAATGGAGAAAAAGAAAATAAAATGGGAAAACATTGGTGCAGTTAGCAATAATATGCAGTTCATTATGAGAATGGGCTCAAAACGGGGGTGTGATCAGCAATGCGCGCTAGGCCCAATTTTAATCAGAAAACAAATGACAAAATATAAAGAAAAAGAAAAATACGCGGTGCATTTAGTAAAGAAAATCAGTTCAAATCATCAATGGGCCACAGATGGGGGTGTGGCTATCAATTAATCCACTAAAGCCCAAACGAAGAATTAAATGAAACATCTGCGTTTAGTGCTTCTCAGACTCATCTTTCAAAACGTGAAATTAAATCCCATCCACACGATCTGATCCCAGTCAACGGGTCCTTGCCTCATCCAACGGCCATGACCTTATCTTCTTCCTCCAGCCATTAAAATGGAGGGAAAGCTCCATAGTTGCAGAGCTCAAATACATAACTTGGACTCCATCCAAACTCAACCAAAATCCATGGTTCGAAACCCTAATCTGTTCTAAATTCAACCCTGATCACAACCATGGTATTAGAATCAATTGAAATGCCCTCAATCTCTAAACTCGATCCACGATCAAAACTATGCTCAAACTTCAACTTTAACGATTCTTGAAATTGATTGGCTCAGAATGATCACCACCTCACACTGGTTAAATCTTGCTATTAAACTCATGTCATATCTCACTATACATCGTGTTCTTGATCAAAACAAAATTGGTGTCACTAACTCAAACCTCACCAAATGCCTTCAAACTTTCCAGAATCCATCTCCTACTTGTCTCTAACCATTCTAACCTAACAAATCTAACTAATTATGCTTAAATTAAGGTGTAGAAGAAAAGTTGCAAACCTGTCAAATCTTGAATATTAGATAGGTCAAATCTTCAGTTCAACCTCTCAAACTCTTCAGAATCACTCCTTGATTGATGTTAGTGCTTCTGTTTGCAAAAGATTTGATCCAAGAAGCTTGAATCTCCAAATCCGATTGTGACTTGCAGCTCCCAAAATCCAAATGCTATCTCTTCAATCTCACACGATCTTGCCCTCAATTTGGTATGCACACATTCAGTATGATCAATGGAAGGTGTTAGGATTGAAAGAATCAATGGAAATGATGTGGAGTGTAGAAATTGATTTCAACTTGCAATGGAAGAAATTGAAATGGCTATCTCACTCTCCTCTCTAATCGCTCACCAACCTTGCATCTGAGCAAGTTCTAATCACTATATAGGATGGTTCAGAACCATCCAGAACTTTCTGGAATCATCCAATGAGAATTTGAGATTCTCATGTCATGAGTTTTTGATTTCAATCCATCTCATGTGCCATCTTGTGCTATGCCTCTTGCAGCAACTTGTTCTGACTTGAAAATCTCCTTAGATGAGATACATGACATGTTAGGATACTTTACTAGCTTGTACATTGCTCTTCCTTGTGTTTGGCATATGTACCTTAATATGCAAGCAACCATTTTCCAAAGCAAGTCCATGATTTAGGCCTCAAATCAAAAATGTGACTGAACCATTGTTTCTAAAATACTTTCTAGAGTCAAAATGACCTATTACATTCCATGGTTTGGATGTGTAGCTTGGAAATTTCAATTTCCAACTTTGACTTATTTAACTTATGCCTTCATTTTAGGTCATTTTTACCATTTTGAGCTACAAGCCTTTTCAACATCTCATGACCTCCTTACTAGCCTTAAAACATCATTTTATGCAAGTTTGATGTTGAAGATTTTTCCATTTGAAGCTTGGAAATAGGAGTTATGGCCTTATGCTTGAGATGACCTATAATCTCCAAATGACCAAAATGCCCTTGACTTGTCAAAGCCATAACTTGAGTTCTACAAATCCTATCAAGGACTTATAGTATTCTCTAGAAAGCTAAGAAGATAGGGAACAACATTCATGTTGACCAAAAGTTCATAGGAATCATCCTTCTAGGGAAAACGTTGGATGCAAGTTGGGTGACTTTCAAGGCCCCAGATTCACATACCTCAGATGACCTGTAACTTGTCAAAGTCATAACTTGAGCTCTACAAATCCTATCAAGGACTTATAGTACTAAAATTAAATATAAGGACAAGCTCTACAACATTCATGTTGGGGGTAAGATGAGATGACAATCACATCTTGAGCTAAGCTGCCTTGAAGATAGGGGTCAAACTAGGGGATTTTACACTGTCAAGCCTTAGAAACCCTAGCTTGAAACTTCTCAAACTCTTCAATCATGATGAGTTGACCTTGGAATCATCCTTATAACATCTCAATGTATCAATCCATGCTCACATGGCTCTTGAATTAAGTCTCAACCTTCTTCAAATCCTCAGTTGACTTAGGGTTGACCCAGTCAAACCCTAGCTGCACCACTCATGGCTAGGTCTCTTAATCTTGCACAATGACCTCTCTAGGCTTCATGATGACTTTCAAGACATCTCATAAGCTCCCTCAAGGCTTCAAGTTCATCCTCATAGCTTCAGAATCATTTGAGGAGCTCCCACAACTCTCAAGTTAGGAGGCACACAACCTTGGTTTCAACCAATCTCTCTGAGGATCTCTTAACTTCTCTGACAAAGATATAAACCCTTGAACACTTGAATAACCTTCTTGGCTAGCTTCATAGTCTTGTGGTTCTCTTGATTGGTAATCATGCCTCTTGATCTCCTGCATACATGTCAATGAAATGCAAGTGATAATGCTAATGTGAATGAAATGTAACACAAGCTAGGTAAAGAAATGTTGGTCAAATTTTGGGGTGCAACAATGATTGAATAAAATAAAAATGGATTTTATTTGGATATTGGTGGATAACTAGAAATAAAATGGATGAAATTGATAATGGATATGGTTAAAAGGGAAAAGATTAGAAAGTATGGTATATGTAGATATGAATTGACATGGTTATAAATTTGGATAACCACATTACATTATCCCCGAATGTTTCACAACATCTGGCCGAATGCACACAACAACCACTTTACAACTTGCAACAAAAACCACAACTATCTGAATAAGCCAAATCACTTTGAATATGTCTGAACAAATCTTTGGGAAAATAAATCCACAAAGGAGCAAAACTGAACCTATGATCATAATTCTCCTGACTTTTGAACCAGACTCCTCCATCAACATACACGTTGACCGAAGTTATGCCATCACCATTAATAACTCTGACCTTATACCCATGATGAGAAACAAAGCCTAACCTCGAGTCTGTTGAACATAAGATTTCCAACAAATTTGAACCAAGGAAGTGATAGAAATCCTAGGCCTTTGATGCCTGACAATTCTTGAAGAAAGTAAGCTCGATACTTGATGATCTTATTCGGAAAAACTCCTGATCCCAGGTCTCAAAACCAATGCAATGGATGATTATGAACTATGAACTAATGATGGTTCAAAATGAACGCGAAGTAAAAGTTGGTTAGGGTTAAAAAGTGAGGGTAAATTTTAGGGTGCAACAGCTGACCCTAGTCAATCGACTTGGACCTGAAGGTATGAAAAGCAATCGCTTTCAAACATTCAAGGTAAAAAGGGATTGAATACAAAAAGAATCCAGAAATTTGCAACTGTGGGAATATCCATGGTGTAATGATTGCCAGCCGAAGGTGGACTTAAAAATAACGGGTACCAACCAAAAGTTAAGATAACCTAAAATGGTAATTGATCAAGAATAAAGGCTACTAACCAAGAGTTAGGATCACCAGAGAGTTATATCCGAAAGTTATGAGGAAGAGGCTACTAACCAAGAGTTAGGATCACTCAAAGGCCAACCGAGGGCGAATTCCCGAACCATAAAGACTTCCAACCAAAAGTTGGGATTGTCAACAAAGATCATCAACCAAAATTTGGGACATACAGGAAGTAGAATCAACCAATTCACAACCCAAAAGAAAGATAATTCTGATGAGGAAACAATAGAGGACTACCAACTAAAAGTTGGGATAACATCCACAAAATGAAGGACTACCAACCAAAAGTCGGGATAACATCCACAAAACGAAGGACAACCAACCAAAAGTCGGGATAACATCCAAAAAGTGAAGGATTTCCAACCAAAAGTTGGGATAGCATCCACAAAACGAAGGACTACCAACCAAAAGTTGGGATAGCATCCACAAAACAAAAGACTACCAACCAAAAGTTGGGATAGCATCCGCAAAATGAAGGACTACCAACCAAAAGTCGGGATAGCATCCATAAAATGAAGGACTACCAACCAAAAAATGGGATAACATCCACAAAACGAAGGACTACCAACCAAAACTTGGGATAGCATCCCCAAAACAAAGGACTACCAACCAAAAGTTGGGATAACATCCAGGATATGCAGGAAGTAGAATCGACCGATTTACAACCTGAAAAGAGAAATCCGCTAGAGAAAGAGAAACTTAAACAAGCAAACCCTGTTGGGGAGCCAAAGTAAGATGAAAATATATATCAATGATTTTTGTCGGGTTCAGGTACTACAAAGTCTCATGAATTATGCCGTTATCTGCTGAAGAAATGTCTGACAACAAAAGTATCAAACCGGCTTATGCTTCGCATGTGTATGTTTGAATATGGTGTAATGCTCCATACAAAATGGAAATGCTACGAATTTGGGATGATGCTATGCAAAATGCAAATGCAGAGGAGCACCACCAACAAAAGGTGCCGAGAAGAACAACAAGCAAACTTGTTGAAGAATATGCCCTGAACGGCCTTTTGGAATAGAACTCTTATGGGGACAATTCCATTCTGCCGGGAATTGAGAATAACATCCATCGGAAAGTTGTCCCAAAGATCTTACTTTGAAGAATACCAATGACCATTGGACTCTGCTACGGATGTCTACCATTTCTGATTTATTCGTCGGGGAATCAACATTAATATCTGCTTGGGGAGAAAAGTCAATGACATGGATCCTGTCGGGGAACAACACAGAACTTAACCTGCTGCTGGGGGATAACCTCAATCTCACCATGATTGGGATAAATGCACACTATTGCTTGCGAGATATTTATGATCTAACATCATCACCCTGTGGGGATACATAATCTCTATTATGGAGAAGTGAGATCAATCGAGCCTCGTGTCGGGGAATATGATTGCATGTGAGCCACTGGGAATACAGTTGGGCTTTTGGTTTAGGGATGGGACCAAATTTATGGTGATTGGGATTTTTATGGATTTATTCTTGGTTAAAGTTGTATCCCAAAATTTGATCAACCTTTTCTTGTACTTGGCTTATTGTTTCATTTTATTTTAGCATTTGCATTTGCATAGCATTGTTCTTAACAGGGGATCAAGAGGTGCATTGTTCCATTCAAGAGGAGGGTCTTGTTGCCAAATGAAATTTTGTCCCACATGAGAGTCATATATCATATACCAAGCTTTCCATCCATTACTATAAGTCTTTCATGGGGTTAATGAAGCTCAAGTTATGTGGGTTTAAAGTTGGGGTTCCAAATATGTCAAAACTCATAACTTAGAAATTTTTCCAAGTTGTTTCAAGACAGATTTTGTGGCATGGTTTTCAAGCTTGATTTTCATGACTTTTCAAAGATATAACCAAGTTTCCACCAATATCAAAGTTGTTCTCCATTATTTCAACTTTCATTTAAGCCCAAGTTTCAATCAAGAAGAGCCAAATTCAGTAAGTCATGATGGCTCAAAGTAGGAGGCTTGGAAGTTGATTCAAGGCATGATTCATGGATGTTTTGACATTATTTTCCATCTGGCCTTGCATCATTGTCCAACCATCAACCTCGTGCGCAAGATACCTCTCTCCATGCCCCAAAAGGTTACCAAAGTAAGACCAACAAAACATGTACCATTTGGTGTCATTTTGTAAAATCTTGGCCAAAGAAGGAAATAGGCAAGCAGCCACCAGCCTGACCATATACACTCTATTTGATTTTTTTCCACTCAGCAAAAAGCACATCACAATGCCATGATTCATACCTCATGCATCATCCACCACTGAATTCAAATTCTCACTCAAATCTGCAGCACTTATTACCACTGGTTTTAACCACAGTAATTAGCTTTTTAACCTGACCAAAAGCTTGATATAAAAGCTAAGAACAAAAAAACCTAAGGAGGCAGCCACCATTGTGAAGAAAATCAGACTTATCTTTCACTTTTCTCTCTAAAATTTCCCTTCAAAACTTGGTTGTTTTTGAGCTCTCCATTCAAATTCATATCATACTTCCATCTTCACAACATTCTGCACCTTCTGTTTGCAATAGAAGTCTTCTGCAAACATCAAGGTCACGACCTGCTCACACTTGTTTGGATATTTGGGGAAGATTCAAGGGTTTCTAAGCTAGGATCAAAGTCTTACAAGCACAAGGGAAGCAGCCTACATCTCTTGAAAGCTCTATAGCAAGCTTTGAAGCAACAGTAGACATACTCCACTAGGTAATTTTCAGAGCTCCATTCTCTCATTCTAGGCATACATTAAGGTCATACTGTGTACATCTGAAGACCTACTCAAGTAGGCTATGCTTGCATAACTTTCTGTGCCATCTTTGTTGAGTTTCCGTTTGTAATGTTCAAACTTGTTGCCCTCGATTCATCATGTAAATGGGCTTGTTTTTAAAATGTGAGGCTGGATTTGTAATCTACTTGAAATTCTGGGCTGAGGGGTATCCTTACTTTTCATGGGAATTTTTGAGTTTGCTCTGGCGAAGTTTGGTCGGAGAAGACGACCGGAACTAGGGTTCCGGCGTCTGGAGGTGGGAAATGGGCTAAGGTGGCTTTGCCGCCCCACTTTAAATTCAAAAACGTTGAGTTGTTATGTTTTGAGCCAATGGATCATCCACGTCGTTGCGAACTCAATTAATGAGCTCCCAGCATGGCATCTGACTATCCTGGGGAGTTTGGGTGGGCCTGATCCAATTTCCATGCGCACCTCGCACCTTTTGAGCCCAGCGCACATTTTGCCTGGTGATAGTGTATTTCAGTTTTGCTCACTGCACCCCCTTTGGGCTTTGCTTTATTTTTTTTTCTGTTTCCATTTTAATTATATAAAAATGCTTCCAATTACATAAAAATTTCAAAAAAATATTTTCTTAACATTTTGAGATGTTGTTTAATTTTCCAGCTTTTTTATTTCTGTTGTCCATTTGTTTTTGTATTTTATTTGGAATTTACAATTAAGTGAGTTTTATGGTGTTTACCTTGTGTGATCATGACTATTTGGACTTCAATTCCTTATCTCCTATGACCATGGCTTCTCCCTCATTTTGATTAGACTTTTGTGAACCCTCGACACTTGCTCGATAAGGTGGAGCATCATTCATTCTTGAATTATTTGGTGATGCCTTGAGTTTATATTGTCCATGAGATTTTGCTTGATGGTTTATGTTTGATCTAGCTTTGTTGTGTATTTTATTTGAGGTTTATTGGATATTCCTTCTATTTTTGGTGAACCTTGCAAGTCAAGTCATCTTTGAAGGTGTTCATACAAGCTAGTTTGACCTAGTTCCTTTGGGAAATGATCTCCATTGATCCCATATGCATCTTGTAACAGCCCAAATTTCATTAAATAATTAATTGTAGTAATTAATTTATTTAGTGGGATTTTATCAATGTTGGAAATTAATTTTTATTAATTGGGATTAATAGAAAATTGAGAAGGAAATTGGAAGGAAGGAAAATGAAGGAAATATATATAAGAGAGAAAAGAAAAGAAAAGAAAGATAGAAAAACATTTGGAAAGAAAGAGGAAAGCAGAAGAAAGGAGAGAAAGAGAAGAGAAGAAGAGGGAAAGTGGAAATCATCAAGAACCAACATCAAAGCTTCGATTAATCGAGGTAAGGGTGAGAAATGTTTCTATTTGATCATTGTATGATGTTATGTATGTTGGGTTGGGGTTTTGGTAGAGTTTTCATCACTTTCCAATTAGGGCAAAAGTTGGAATAATCGGTAGATTGATGATTTAATCGGTTGGAACTTGGAAATAATGCCGTAGAATAGTCGGGTAACATGAGGGTATGATGTTTGTACTGATTTTGTTGTGTGAGAAGTTGGATGATGGTGGATTGTGGAGGAGGAACAGAATAGGGTTCTGTTCTGCGCAGGTTCGCTGGCTCTCGCCAGGCGAGCGAAGGCGAAGCTTCGCCAGGCGAAGCCTAGCGAATGTTGGCGAATAATTATATTTAAGTCCCAGTAGACTTCGCTGGTGGGCTCGCCAGGCGAAGTGGGATGGCGAAGGTTCGCCCAGCGAAGGTGCTGGCGAATGGTGGCGAATGAAGTCAGTAGCTACTGACTTGGGCTCGCTGGGAAGTCTCGCCAGGCGAAGCCTAGCGAGTGTTCGCTGAGAGAGTTCGCCAAGCGAAGGGATGGCGAAGGTTCGCTGCGAGGGTTCGCCAGGCGAATGGAGACGAATGTGACAGCATTTTTCCTTTGCTGTGTTGTTCATGTAGAGATGGTTTGGTTGCCTCTCAGAGATCAATACCTCTATGATATGATATAGATATGATCTATTGTGATGATGTGTGTTGTGGGTAGCCTACGGGCGTGAATCCTAGAATTGTGATTTGAATGTTAATTGCATCAAGTATAAATACACGTGAACATAATGGGTGATTATGTGTGTATTATTTAATGAACTTGTGAATGCTTGATGTGTATACAATTATGTGATGAGTATGCATGAGAACATTGTGAATATGTGTGCATCACTTGTAATTGTATGATTGGTATTGTGATGTGAATACCTTGATTGTTGTGATATATGCTGTATGTGCAATCATTGTGTAATTCTTGAAGTGATGAATTATGTAAATGCATGAGATTAAGATGTCGGTCTTAAGTGCATTTGCTGTGGTTGATTGTACATGCATCATTTAGTCAAGAGGCAGTGTCTGTTAGTTTCGTGGAAACTAGTGGCTTGTCCCAAACCTAGAAGTGTGGGTTTGAAGACTTAGAGGACGGGCCTTTGTGGTTATCGGTCTAGAAGTGTGGACCCGGTTTAATGTAAAAACCGAAAAAAGATAACGAGAGTCGGTACCGCATTGCATGAGTTGCATTGAGTTGTTGAGTCACATTGATATATGACATATGCATGAAGTGATGCTTATGTGTGGATGATGAGATTGTGGAAATTGTAAGTGTATACATAATGTGGGAAGGCTTGTGGATATCCATGTTTGTATATATACATGTGTGGTAATATATATGACTAAGAGAATGAAGTGTGGTGAGAAATGTGAATATGTGTTATATGATTACCTATATATATATAATCTTATGCTTTGATTATTATGGTTATATTTCTCACCCTTCTGCTGTTTTATAATGCTCTATGAGGCATTGCAGATTAGGATGCTGGAGTCCTTTTGTGAAGAATAGTCTTCATTCTTTTGAGTCTACTGCTCTGATATGTAACACCGGGTAGTTAGACTAGTATAGTCATTCTTTTGTGATACATTGCGGTGTATCAGCTGATGTGGTTTTGTAATCTAACTGATATGATATATATATATTAAATTGGATAGCTTATGTGTACGTGAATTAATATTTGGAACTGATTAAATGATTTTATCTTCCGCTTAAATTGAAAATGTTACATATTTTATGGAGCAAATTGTGAAAGTGTTTTATTGGTGAAATTGTGGCATTCTTCTTTTATACCTGATTATAAAACCTTTTTACTCTGATAACTTGTATGTGCTTAATTGTTTTATATGCAATTATTTGGGGTATAGAAGGGGGTGTTACAATAGTGGTATCAGAGCAGGTCGGTCCGTCCGGCCAAGTTGTTAGAGTGTTTTTCCCCTATGTGTTATTGATATGCGTGTGATGCATTATCAATATTGGTTGTTCTTACGTGGTTCTGTTGTTGGAATTAGTAAGATGGTTGCAGGGAGGAACGACGAAGCGATTGCGGAGGCATTGACGAGATTGGCGGGGGCAATTGGGCAGAATCCTCCGGCCAATGTGAATGTGAGGAATCATGCTGATGATGGATTCCGTGCTTTGGGGAAATTCCAAAAGAATAACCCTCCGGTCTTCAAGGGAACTCATGAACCAGACAAGGCACAAATTTGGTTGAAAGCTGTGGAAAAGATTTTTCGAGTTATGAATTGCTCGGATGCACAGAAGGTGCAGTTTGGGACTCATATGCTCGAAGAAGAAGCTGAAGATTGGTGGGGTAATACTCGCCAAAGATTTGAGGAGGATGATATTGTGATTACGTGGGATTTGTTTAGAGAAACTTTTCTGGAGAAGTATTTTCCAGAGGATGTGCGGGGGAAGAAAGAGATCGAATTTCTTGAGTTGAAGCAAGGTAATTCGACGGTTGCTGAGTATGCGGCGAAATTTGAGGAGTTGATCAAATTTTGTCCTCACTATAATACTGGTAATGCTGAGAGGTGTAAGTGCCTCAAGTTTGTGAACGGTTTGAGACCTGAGATTAGACAAGCTATTGGATACCAGGAAATCAGGCGGTTTTCTGAGTTGGTTAACAAGAGCAGAATTTATGACGAAGACAGTAGGGCTAGGTCCAGCCACTACAAGAGTCTAAGTGACAAGAAAGGAAAGGGACAATTCAGAGGAAAACCTTACGTGACTCCTGCTGATAAGGGGAAACAAAAGGTTGGTTTTGGCAAGAAGCCAAGTGGGGGAGTTTCTACCCCGGTTAGGTGCTACACTTGTGGTGAAGCGGGACATCGTGCCCCGGAGTGCAAAAGTGTTGAACCGAGGTGTTTTAAGTGTGGCAAGCCAGGCCACAAGGCGCTTGAGTGCAGAAGCGGTACGGGTGTTACTTGCTATAACTGTGGTGAGCAAGGACACATTAGTACGAAATGTGATAAGCCGAAGAAGAATCAAGGGAGCGGGAAAGTGTTCGCTCTATCTGGATCTGAGACTGCTAGCGACGATCGATTGATCCGAGGTACGTGCTTCATTCATGGTACACCTTTGATTGCTATAATTGATACCGGAGCTACGCATTCTTTTATTTCTTTGGATTGTGTTAGAAGGTTAAATCTTGAGTTGTCTGTGATTGGTGGCGGTATGGTTATTGATACTCCTGCTATGGGTTCGGTAACTACACCGTATGTTTGCTTGAATTGCCCGTTGAGTATTTTCGGTAGAGATTTTGGGATTGATTTAGTGTGTCTTCATTTGGATCAACTTGATGTCATTCTTGGAATGAATTGGTTAAAATTCAATCGTGTGTATATTAACTGTTTTGACAAAACGGTTATTTTTCCCGATTCGGATGTTGAAAGAGATTTGTTTATGACGAAGAAACAAGTGAAAGAATCGGTGCAAGATGGGGCTAAGGTATTTATGCTTATGTCAACTTTGAGGACTAGTGAGAGTGAAGAGATTGAGGCTTTGCCCATTGTTAGAGATTTCCCGGAAGTATTCCCTGAAGAGATAAAGGATTTACCGCCGGAGCGAGAAGTGGAGTTTTCGGTAGATTTGATTCCTGGAACTAGTCCGATATCGATGGCTCCATATCGTATGTCGGCCTCGGAGTTAAAAGAGTTGAAGATTCAACTTGAGGATTTGCTTGAAAAGAGGTTTATTCGTCCGAGCGTGTCACCGTGGGGTGCACCGGTCTTGTTGGTTAAGAAGAAAGAGGGTTCTATGAGGCTCTGTGTGGATTACAGACAGTTGAACAAGGTGACTATTAAGAATAAGTATCCACTTCCAAGGATTGATGATCTGATGGATCAGTTGGTTGGTGCAAGCGTGTTCAGCAAGATTGATTTGAGATCTGGGTATCATCAGATCCGTGTGAAAGCTGAGGATATTCAGAAGACGGCCTTCCGAACGAGGTATGGACACTATGAGTATTCCGTGATGCCATTTGGTGTGACTAATGCACCAGGTGTATTTATGGAGTACATGAATAGGATTTTCCATCCTTATTTGGATAAGTTTGTGGTGGTGTTTATCGACGACATCTTGGTTTATTCGAAGAGCGAAGGAGAGCATGCCGAGCATCTGAGGATTGTGTTATCTGTGCTGAGAGAGAAGCAGTTGTTCGCGAAGCTTTCTAAGTGTGAATTTTGGTTGACGGAAGTTAGTTTCCTTGGTCATGTGATCTCGAGCAATGGTGTTGCGGTTGATCCGTCGAAAGTTGAAGCGGTGTCGCAATGGGAGACTCCGAAGTCAGTTTTTGAGATCAGAAGTTTTCTTGGTTTAGCCGGTTATTATCGGAAGTTTATTGAAGGATTCGCTAAGTTATCGTTGCCGTTGACGCAGTTGACTAGGAAAGGTCAAGCCTTTGTTTGGGACGCCAAGTGTGAAACGAGTTTTCAAGAACTTAAGCGAAGGTTGACGACAGCTCCTGTTTTGATTCTACCAAATCCAGAAGAACCATTCGTTGTGTATTGTGATGCTTCTTTGATGGGTTTAGGAGGTGTGTTGATGCAGAATAACCAAGTTGTGGCTTATGCTTCGAGGCAACTCAAAGTGCATGAGAAGAATTATCCGACGCATGACTTAGAGTTGGCCGCCGTTGTGTTCGTGTTGAAGCTTTGGAGGCATTATTTATTTGGCGCAAGATTTGAAGTGTTTAGTGATCACAAGAGTTTGAGATATCTTTTTGATCAAAAGGAATTGAATGCAAGACAAAGAAGATGGCTTGAACTTTTGAAGGATTATGATTTTGGCTTGAACTACCATCCGGGTAAAGCGAATGTAGTAGCGGATGCATTGAGTCGGAAATCATTGCATATGGCAGCATTGATGGTGAAAGAGTTAGAATTGGTCGAGCAATTTCGGGATTTGAGTTTGGTATGTGAGAAGACTTCTTTTGGATTTAAGTTGGGTATGTTAAAGCTTACAAGTGGAATTTTGGACGAAATTCGAGAAGGACAAAAATCGGATTTGAGCTTAGTTGATCGGTTGACTTTAATCAACCAAGGCCAAGGTGGTAATTTTCGGATTGATGAGAATGGTATTATGAGATGTCGGGATCGAGTTTGTGTTCCGAACATGGTTGAGCTTAAGAAGAGCATCCTTGAGGAAGGACATCGTAGCGGATTGAGTATTCATCCGGGTGCTACTAAGATGTATCAGGATTTGAGGAAAATATTTTGGTGGCCTAGTATGAAGAAGGATATTGCGGAATTTGTGTATTCTTGTTTGACTTGCCAGAAGTCGAAGATTGAGCATCAGAAGCCATCGGGTTTGATGAAGCCGTTGTTTATTCCTGAGTGGAAATGGGATAGTACCTCCATGGATTTTGTATCGGGTTTGCCGAGGACGCCGAGTAATTTTGAGGCTATTTGGGTTATCGTGGACAGGTTGACTAAATCTGCTCACTTTATTCCTATGCGTATGGATTACCCTTTGGAGAAGTTGGCTAAATTGTATATTGAGAGGATTGTGTGTCTGCATGGTATTCCGTTAAGTATTGTTTCGGATAGAGATCCGCGGTTTACTTCGAGATTTTGGGAGAGCCTGCAGAGTGCTTTGGGTACTAAGTTGCGTTTGAGTTCAGCGTATCATCCTCAGACTGATGGTCAGACGGAGAGGACGATTCAGTCGCTTGAAGATCTTTTGAGAGCTTGTGTATTGGAAAAAGGAGGAGCTTGGGATAGCTACTTGCCTTTGATTGAGTTTACCTACAACAACAGTTTCCATTCGAGTATTGGTATGGCACCATTTGAGGCGTTGTATGGTAGGAGGTGTAGGACACCATTGTGTTGGTTCGAGTCCGGAGAGAGTTCGGTTGTTGGACCCGAGTTAGTTCAACAGACTACTGATAAGATCAAGATGATTCAAGAGAAGATGAGAGTTGCTCAGAGTCGTCAGAAGAGTTATTATGACAAGAGGAGGAAGGCACTTGAATTTCAAGAGGGAGATCATGTATTTCTTCGAGTCACTCCGATGACAGGTGTTGGTAGGGCACTGAAGTCGCGCAAGTTGTCGCCGCGTTTCATTGGTCCTTATCAGATTTTGCAAAGGATAGGAGAAGTCGCCTATCATGTGGCTTTACCACCGTCGCTTGCTAATCTTCATGACGTATTCCATGTATCTCAGTTGAGGAAATACATTGCGGATCCGTCTCATGTAGTCCAAGTAGATGATGTGCAGGTGAGAGATAACCTGACTGTTGAGACATCACCTATGCGGATAGAGGATCGGAAATTAAAGCAGCTTCGAGGTAAAGAGATCGCTTTAGTGAAGGTCGCGTGGGGAGGATCGGCTGGTGGAAATGTTACTTGGGAGCTTGAGAGTCGGATGAAAGAGTCTTATCCAGAACTGTTTGAATCAGGTAACATTTTCGAGGACGAAAATTCCTAAAGTGGGGGAGAGTTGTAACAGCCCAAATTTCATTAAATAATTAATTGTAGTAATTAATTTATTTAGTGGGATTTTATCAATGTTGGAAATTAATTTTTATTAATTGGGATTAATAGAAAATTGAGAAGGAAATTGGAAGGAAGGAAAATGAAGGAAATATATATAAGAGAGAAAAGAAAAGAAAAGAAAGATAGAAAAACATTTGGAAAGAAAGAGGAAAGAAGAAGAAAGGAGAGAAAGAGAAGAGAAGAAGAGGGAAAGTGGAAATCATCAAGAACCAACATCAAAGCTTCGATTAATCGAGGTAAGGGTGAGAAATGTTTCTATTTGATCATTGTATGATGTTATGTATGTTGGGTTGGGGTTTTGGTAGAGTTTTCATCACTTTCCAATTAGGGCAAAAGTTGGAATAATCGGTAGATTGATGATTTAATCGGTTGGAACTTGGAAATAATGCCGTAGAATAGTCGGGTAACATGAGGGTATGATGTTTGTACTGATTTTGTTGTGTGAGAAGTTGGATGATGGTGGATTGTGGAGGAGGAACAGAATAGGGTTCTGTTCTGCGCAGGTTCGCTGGCTCTCGCCAGGCGAGCGAAGGCGAAGCTTCGCCAGGCGAAGCCTAGCGAATGTTGGCGAATAATTATATTTAAGTCCCAGTAGACTTCGCTGGTGGGCTCGCCAGGCGAAGTGGGATGGCGAAGGTTCGCCCAGCGAAGGTGCTGGCGAATGGTGGCGAATGAAGTCAGTAGCTACTGACTTGGGCTCGCTGGGAAGTCTCGCCAGGCGAAGCCTAGCGAGTGTTCGCTGAGAGAGTTCGCCAGGCGAAGGGATGGCGAAGGTTCGCTGCGAGGGTTCGCCAGGCGAATGGAGACGAATGTGACAGCATTTTTCCTTTGCTGTGTTGTTCATGTAGAGATGGTTTGGTTGCCTCTCAGAGATCAATACCTCTATGATATGATATAGATATGATCTATTGTGATGATGTGTGTTGTGGGTAGCCTACGGGCGTGAATCCTAGAATTGTGATTTGAATGTTAATTTCATCAAGTATAAATACACGTGAACATAATGGGTGATTATGTGTGTATTATTTAATGAACTTGTGAATGCTTGATGTGTATACAATTATGTGATGAGTATGCATGAGAACATTGTGAATATGTGTGCATCACTTGTAATTGTATGATTGGTATTGTGATGTGAATACCTTGATTGTTGTGACATATGCTGTATGTGCAATCATTGTGTAATTCTTGAAGTGATGAATTATGTAAATGCATGAGATTAAGATGTCGGTCTTAAGTGCATTTGTTGTGGTTGATTGTACATGCATCATTTAGTCAAGAGGCAGTGTCTGTTAGTTTCGTGGAAACTAGTGGCTTGTCCCAAACCTAGAAGTGTGGGTTTGAAGGCTTAGAGGACGGGCCTTTGTGGTTATCGGTCTAGAAGTGTGGACCCGGTTTAATGTAAAAACCGAAAAAAGATAACGAGAGTCGGTACCGCATTGCATGAGTTGCATTGAGTTGTTGAGTCACATTGATATATGACATATGCATGAAGTGATGCTTATGTGTGGATGATGAGATTGTGGAAATTGTAAGTGTATACATAATGTGGGAAGGCTTGTGGATATCCATGTTTGTATATATACATGTGTGGTAATATATATGACTAAGAGAATGAAGTGTGGTGAGAAATGTGAATATGTGTTATATGATTACCTATATATATATAATCTTATGCTTTGATTATTATGGTTATATTTCTCACCCTTCTGCTGTTTTATAATGCTCTATGAGGCATTGCAGATTAGGATGCTGGAGTCCTTTTGTGAAGAATAGTCTTCATTCTTTTGAGTCTACTGCTCTGATATGTAACACCGGGTAGTTAGACTAGTATAGTCATTCTTTTGTGATACATTGCGGTGTATCAGCTGATGTGGTTTTGTAATCTAACTGATATGATATATATATATATATATTAAATTGGATAGCTTATGTGTACGTGAATTAATATTTGGAACTGATTAAATGATTTTATCTTCCGCTTAAATTGAAAATGTTACATATTTTATGGAGCAAATTGTGAAAGTGTTTTATTGGTGAAATTGTGGCATTCTTCTTTTATACCTGATTATAAAACCTTTTTACTCTGATAACTTGTATGTGCTTAATTGTTTTATATGCAATTATTTGGGGTATAGAAGGGGGTGTTACACATCTTGTGAGCTTTGTTACTTGATTATAACATGCTTAAGGTGTTGTTTCACTTATCTTAGGTCATATATTTGTGTTACTTAGTTTGCAAGTTACCTTGGGGGTCATGCATTTCCACTTTGTTCTAAGTGTTGAGATTGTGTTAGAACCTTGGTTCTTTCACTTGTCATGACCTAGTTGGTATTTGTGCTTTGTCTCTAATTTTGATTTAAGGGTTTCCTCTTGATGATCCACTTCTGCCCCATGTGATTTTGGCTCTTATTCAAGATGATTTGGTGTTCACATTCATACTTTGACTTTCCCATTGCACAAGGTAATACGTAGGTATAGAGTGGTGATGCTCTATCGAGTCTCTTTTCTTTTCTCTTGTCCCTGTGAGCCAACCTTTGATAGATTAACACCCTTTTAGATAGACAATAAGCATGGATCCCGTTGTGTACAACGGACGTGAGGGGTGCTCATACCTTCCCCTTCCGTAACCGACTCCCGAACCCAAGATTTGGTTGCGATGACCTGTCTTTTCCCTTTTTCGCAGGTTTTCTCTGATCGTTTCCTTTCCCTCTCTTTGGGATAAATAACAAATGGTGGAGACTCTTCTGTCTTTGTCGGCCCCTCTTCTCAGCGATGCGACAGCTGGGGACTCTTCTCATCCCCTATGTGAGTCAATCCTAGCGCTTGTGCGTTTTATCTTTGGGTGTGTATATGTGTTGCATTTGTACTTTATTGCATTTTGCATTTTAATTTCAGGATTTATATCATTATCATATTGTTATGCTGTTGGGTGGGGTTTGTTCCATTGTGTGATAAGCCAAAACCCAGGCTTGAGGATATCCATAGCATTAGAGCGGAAAGTAGTGATGGACCTATATGTTTCAGCATGCATTAGTCCTCACGAAATTTGCGGTCAGAAGAGGTTTTCTTTGAAGACATCCTATCATGTACATTAGTTAGGAGGGGGTGTTAGATCTGGAAGCTGTTGACTTTAGAGACCGATCATTTGGGAGTCAGCTAAGTGAGGCCTATTCGTTAGACTATGATGCCAAAATAGAAATGGTGAACGTATCGTCGTTTCTCGAAAGTCTGTGACGCTGATGACCGTATAGGATGTCGAACCTTATCAGAGATAGGTTCATACCTGTGAGTAGGAGGGTTATGCAGGAAACCTTGACCTTCAACCTACCCGGTTTTCTCGTCAGTGTGAACTTTTGATCCTTGATACAGTGGGTTCCTTATATCAGTGTTGTATTATTTTCTCGCCGAAGCGAAGCTCTGGTTCAACTCAGTCAACAGCACGACAATCTTGATCCCCTGTTGCATTTGCATTTTAATAATTGCATGTATTTGTGTTTCATGTGTATATTTTCTTCTTGATTCTAGTAATCTAATCCACTATCAATGTGGAACCTGATTTGAAGAAGAGCGTGTTGTACAAGTTCCCGACACCAGAGATAAGACCCCTGCTTAAGCTAATTTATGTGGCTGATCATAGTGTGATGGAAGATTTCGGAAAGGAGTATGGGAGGGTTCTGAGTTTTGTCTGTAAAGCCCTCAAGTATGAGTTAGATGGCATTTACGCACTGTTGGAATTTTATGATCCTCAGTTGCGTTGCTTCATGTTCCCAGGATATATTTTATTTCCCACTTTGGAAGAGTTTGCTTAACTAATAGGAATGCTTGTGTTGGAAGAAGTGCCTTTTGTACACTCTGAGAAGGAGCCTGAATTATCCAAGTTGAGTGGTGCTCTTCATCTTGATGTTTCTGAGTTGGAGGGTAATTTGGTACGGAGAATTGGAACTCTTGGCTTTCCACTTCCATTCTTGATGGATAAAGCTCAACATTTTACTAAGGAGGGGTGTTGGTTGGTTTTCAACGCTATCTTGGCTATGTGCATCTATGGGATAATCCTGTTCCCCAACCTACCTGACTTTGTGGATTTGGACGCCTTCTGTATCTTCGCTTCTAAGAATCCTGTGCCAAACCTCTTAGGTGATGTTTATCATTCAATCCACTACAAGAATGAGAATAGACGGGGAAAGAATGTCCCCTGTTACACTCCGCTGTTATACAGATGTTTTATTTCACATCTGCCTAAATCTGGACCCTTTGTTGATATTGCAGACACTATTGATTGGCTGAAAAGACATATGGGTTTAAGGTCGGAGAATATTGTACGGTTTAACAGAGACCTTTTGGGTATGGAGATTGTTCACAACTGCGGAGATTTCCCCAATATTCCTTTCATTGGGAGAAAGGGCGGCATCAATTATAACCCTACTCTCGCAGTCAGACAGTTTGGTTACGCTCTAAGAGACCCTCCGAAGGAAAAAGAAATACAGGAATCCTTGTATTTCACCGGTGTGGTTGATAATGAGACCTTAATAAGATTTGAAAAAGCTTGGGTAAGATTCACCGTAAAGGAAAATCTTCATTGGGCAGGAGTGATTGCAGAGCCTATGGGCCATATGTGGAATGGATCCAGGAGAGAGTTGAGAGACTGTTGTTACCATTCCTAGCCAAGGAGTCTTTGTATCCTCTGATAGTTGAAGAACCGATGACAACTGACATCCAGAAGTACAATCAACTGTGGGCTAGAAAGGAAGAACTACGCAGAATGAATGAAGTGTTGGAAAAGGAAATCAGTCAGCTTAGAAAGGAAAAGAATCAGGCCACCCACTCATCGAGAAGCAGACAGAGATAGTGAATAAGATGGGTAGGGAATTGACGGAAGAGATTCACGCCCGAGAGCGAGTGGGTCGAGATTCGAAAAGCGCCAATGATATTCTCAAGGATAAGAAGAAGGAGCTAGAAAGAGCACATTTAGAGATATCCGAGTTCAACGTTCAATGGAATGCTATCCTGACTAACAACAAGGAAAGAGAAGATGGACTTCGTCTACAGATTGGCAGGTTGAAGACTCAACTCCGAATCAAGAGTGAAAAAGATCCAGGTGAGTCCTCTCGTCATTACAAATGTGACCGCAAACTACGAGAAGCTCTTGCAACATTGGAAGAGTACAAGCTGAAGGCAGACTTGAAAAAGCCCAGACTTGAGGACGCATTTGGGGAGGATGCTTGGGAAGACTATGCTAAAGACTTACAAGCTACCATCAACAGGAGGGAGTTTCTTATCCAGGGATTGATTGTTAGGCCTGATCACCCTGATACGAAGGGATTATTGGAGGAGTTTCAGACTCGTTGTCGCACTTGATGCATTTTCTCATTTGTATGTTGTTATTTTGTACTCTGACCATCACCAGGATTGTTGGATGAGGCCGTGTTGACTCAGTTGTATTTTCCTTGGTGATGTGCTGTGTATTGATACTTTGTTCCTTAGTTTATCTATGAGAGAAGTTGTGTGGCTCCATATGTTGGCTCTTCATTCTCCTACTGTTCCCGTGGAGCTAGAATCAAGGGGAAGATTTCCTTTAACCATATTTACATGTTTGCATTTTGCATCATTTTTCATATTGCATTGCAGGTGTTCCAAGTTCTGTTGACCTTATTTCTTTCTGTGGTTTTCTCAGCACTGCTTCAGGATTGAAGACCGCACCATTCACCGCTATTCAACAAGAGGGAATCAACAAAAGGCCATGGACCGAATTTAGCTTGAGCTACAGGAGTTCCGTGACCGCATGGCGCAATTCATGGACCTTATGTAAGGGGTTGCCAACGTTCAGGAATAGCTCAAAACACTCGTTCAACCTCTGATTGCTAGGGTTGACGGAAGTGGAGTTCTGCATGGTGGGACCACTACTGTTCCTCCAGCTAACAATGGCACTCCTCATGCCACTGCCATCCCAACAGTTGTTGTTCCTCCGAGCAGAGGTAATCAGACTGGAGTCCATGTTCCAGGGGCTACATGTGCAGTACATGGAAATGATGGTCCTCAGTGGGAGGAGGACGAATAAGACGATATTTTCTCCATGGGAGATCTAGGAGCAGGTTTGCAGTCTGATGCAGACAAGAGGTTTAAATTGATAGAAGAGAAGATGAGGAACCTTGAAAATCATAATTCTCTCGGCCTGGACATGTCAAACTTGGGGATGATCCCAGGTTTAAGGATCCCACCGAAGTTCAACGTCCCAGATTTTAACAAATACAAGGGGACGACTTGTCCTAGGGTGCATCTTCATTCATACTATAGAAAAATTTCTGCGTACTCTGATGACGAGAAGTTGCTAATGTACTTCTTTCAGGATAGCCTGTCTGGTCCATCCTTGGAGTGGTATATGGGTTTGGAGCCGGTCAACATTAGAAGCTGGAGAGATTTGGCAGAGGCTTTTGTCAGAAACTATCAATATAATAGTGATCTAGCGCCAAACCGTGTGCAGTTGCAGAACTTGTCGCAATGGAGTAATGAGCAATTATAGAGTACGCCCAGAGGTGGCGCGAGCTTGCTGCAAGGGTTCAACCTCCAATGGTGGAGAGGAAACTCATTTATCTATTTGTAGCTACACTGCCGGGTATGCACACCTAGCGATCTGATTGTGCGAGCATTTGATGGGATAAGGAGGTCTGTGTTCGGAGAAGTAACTCTTCCTATCCAGGTTGGCCCGGAGGTTTTTAACGTCGTCTTCTACATAATGGATATCCATCCAGCATACAGTTGCTTGTTAGGTCGGTCGTGGATTCACTCGGCAGGGGCAGTGACGTCAACTCTACATCTGAAGTTAAAGTATATGGTGGGGGGTAACATTATCACCGTCTGTGGTGAGGAGGACATTATGATTAGCCATTTATCCTCATTCAAGTATGTGGAAGTTGATAAGGAGATACATGAGACCCTGTGTCAAGCATTTGAGACAATTCAAGTCAGAGAGAAGGTGCCAGTTGTGGGCAGTGTTCCTGAGGTTGCTATGTCTTCATTCAAAGAAGCGCAAGCTATGGTAAAGTCCGGTTCATCTCAAGGTTGGGGGCGGGTGCTGAGTATCCCCGATAAACAAGATAAGTTTGGATTGGGGTATAGCCCGTCGTCTTCTTCTTCATAGAGAGCTCCATGATACAGAGGACCGGTCCAATTTACGAGTGGTGGAGTGATATTTGATCGAATCAACATTGTGTCCGAAGATGAGGGTAATAGTGACTGTGATATGGATGCATGGATCCAGCCATGTGTTCCCGGTCGAAGCCTGAGCAACTGGACTATTGAAGAAGTTGTCCAAGTGACCCGTGAAGAGTAATTATCTTGTTTTCTGATTATGTGTAGCCCTATGTTCTACCCGGAGCATAGTGGTCTTTGTCTGTAGGGCCTTATCCTTGTTTATGTTTCGAACAATTGTTTTATCATTAATCAAAGGGATTTTTTGCATTCAAATATTGTGATCCTTGTTTTTCTTATTTTTATTTTTAACAATAAAATGGCAATATGGTTTGTGTTGATTGCATATCATTTTAAGCATCAAATCATCATCACTGCAGGTTTCACATAGCAGATGCCACCGACTTAGACTCGTCTATGACTCGGTATGACTTTGATAATCTAATCTTTCAAGATGAAGAAGAGATTGAAGAAGACAAAGACTTGCCTGAAGAGCTCGCCATGTTACTGAGACAAGAAGAGAAGGTTATTTTGCCTCATCAAGAAGAGGTCGAAGTCGTCAATCTGGGTACAGAGGAAGATAGAAAGGAAATCAGGATATGGGCTGCTTTAGAAGATGATGTCAAGTAAAGACTGGTAGAAATTCTCTGAGAGTATAAAGATGTCTTTGCTTGGTCATATCAAGATATGCCCGGACTTGATACGGATATTGTGGTTCATCGCTTGCCTCATCGAGAAGAGTGCCTACCTGTGAAACAGAAGCTAAGAAGCACCAGAACGGACATGGCAGTTAAGATCAAAGAAGAAGTCCAGAAGCAGTTGGATGCTGGATTTCTTGCCGTGACGAATTATCCTCCGTGGGTCGCTAACATTGTACCTGTACCTAAGAAGGATGGTAAGGTAAGGATGTGTGTAGATTACCGTGATCTAAACAGAGCGAGCCCGAAAGACGATTTCCCGCTCCCCCACATTGATGTGCTTATTGATAATACTGCTCAGTATTCAATGTTTTCCTTCATGGACGACTTCTCCGGGTATAACCAGATCAAGATGGCCCCAGAGGACATGGAGAAAACGACATTTATCACGCCATGGGGGACTTTTTGATATAAGGTAATGCCCTTTGCATTGAAGAATGCGGGTGATGGTCACTTTGTTTCATGATATCGTTCATCTTGAGATTGAAGTCTATGTTGATGACATGGTCGCAAAGTCACAAACGGAGGAAGGACATTTGGTGAATCTGTTGAAGCTGTTTGAGAGGTTAAGGAAATTCAGACTAAGGTTGAATCCGAACAAGTGCACTTTTGGTGTACGGTCAGGAAAACTATTGGGGTTCAAGGTCAGTGAAAAAGGAATCGAGGTCGATCCTGCAAAAATGAAAGCTATACAAGAGATGCCAGCACCGAAAATAGAAAAAGAGGTTTGTGGTTTTCTAGGTAGGTTGAATTACATTGCAAGGTTCATATCTCACCTCACAGCCATGTGTGAACCAATGTTCAAGCTGTTAAAGAAAGATCAAGTGGTGGTCTGGAATGAAAATTGCCAAAGGGAATTTGAAAAAATAAAGGAATATTTGCATGAGCCTCCGATACTGATGCCCCCAGTGGCAGGAAGACCATTGATAATGTACTTGACGGTTCTTGAGAACTCCATGGGTTGTGTTCTCGGTCAACATGACGAGACAAGAACAAAAGAGCATGCCATCTATTACTTGAGTAAAAAGTTCATAGATTGTGAATCTAGATACTCAATGTTTGAAAAGATGTGTTGCACACTTGCTTGGACTGCCAAATGCCTAAGGCAATATATGCTGAATCATACAACCATGTTGATTTCGAAGACGGATCCGATTAAGTACGTGTTCAAAAAGAAAGCGCTTTCGAGAAGGATCGCTAGATGGCAAATGGTTTTGACAAAATACGATATTCAATACGTCTCCCAAAAGGCCATCAAGGGGAGTGTTTTGAAAGTTGATACCTTCATCAGAAAGTTCAAGAGATCCTCAGAGGAATTGGTTGAAACCAAGGATGTGTGACTCATAGCTTGAGAGTTGTGGGAACTCCTCAGATGATTCTGAGACTATGAGAATGAACTTGAAGCTTTGAGAAAGCCTATGAGATGTCTTGATAGCCATCATGAAGCCCAGAGAAGTCAATGTGCAAGAATTCAGAAGATTCAACCATGAATGGTAAAATTAGGGTTTTGACTGGGTCGACCCTAGATCAGCTGAAGATTTGGAGAAGGTTGAGACCCAATCCAAGGGCCATGAGATCATGGAATGATGTATGGAGATGTTATAATGATGATTCCTAGACCAACTCATCATGATTGAGGAGTTTGAGAAGTTTCAAGTTAGGGTTTCTGAGGATTGTCAGTGAAAAAACCCTAGTTTGATCCCTATCTTCCAGGTAGTTTTAGCTCAAGATGTGGTTGATATCTCATCTTCCCCACAACACGAATGTTGTAGAGCTTGTTCTTAGCTTTAATTTGAGTGGTAGAAGTCCTTGATAGGAGTTGCAGATCTCAAGTTATGGTTTTGACAAATTACAGGTTAGCTGAGGTGTGTGAATCTGGGTCCTTGAAAGTCACCCAACTTGCAGACAACTTTTGCCCTAGTAGGATGATTCCTATGATCTCTTGGTCAACAAGAATGTTGAATAGCATCTTCTTAGCTTTCTAGAGAGTACTAGAAGTCCTTGATAGGATTTGTAGAACTCAACTTATGGTTTGAGCAAGACAGGGGTATTTTGGTCATTTGGCAGTTATAGGTCATTTTAAGCAAAGGCCATATCTCCTAGTTCCAAGCCTCAAATGGAAAAACTCAAAACATGAAAGTTGTTCAAAATGGCATTTTAAGCCTAGAAAAGAGGTCATGAGTTGTTGGAAAAGCTCATAGCATGGAATGACAAAGTTTGGTAAATTTGAACTAAAAAAGGCATATAAGTTAATTCAAGTCAAGTTGAAATTTGGTTTGGGAGATCTATGAGTCCAAAATAGGTCATCCAATATACCATTTTGAATGTAAATAACATTCTAAAAACTTTGGTTTAAACAGAATTTTGATTTGAAGCTCAAAAATGAAGGTTGCTTTGAAAAGTTATAACTTGTATCTTAAGGCATCCTTGGAAGGTTCTACACAAGGCAAGTTTGGCCTGATTTTTGCACATATGATCTCAATATCTCTTGCAATGAGATTTTGACACAAGTTTACAAGGCCTAACTCATGAGATATGGTATATTCAACATGTCATTAAAGGAGAAATTCCATGACTTTCCATTACTTTCTAGCTCATTCTAGGAAGTTCTAGATGATTCTATGGATGGTTATATATTGAGGGGATCATGATGAAGAAAAAGGTTGGTGAAAGTTGCTGAGTTCATTGGAGAGAGTGAGAGAGAAAGTGCCATTGCTAAGTTTCTTCAAGATCAAGCAAGATCCAATTCCTTCTTCTACAAGCCTCATCCACCTCAACTCTTGCAAACAGAAAGGTATTCATCATTGGAGGAAGATTTGGAGAGGATTTCAAGTGCTAGATCAAGCTCTAACACCACTCACCATTGAAGTTTGACAGGTCGGTAACTTGATCTATAGGTCCATAATTATGTACATTCTGTTAGAATCCTAGGTGTAAGATCAACATGCTAGGTTAGAGGAAGATTTTCTGAGAGTTAGAGGAAGATCCATGGAGTCTCGTGGCAGGGTACCAATTCTTGCAAGATTGATAGCAAGCTGTTTAGTGTGCATTAATGGATATGATATAGTGTAGAATGTTTAGGATAAAGTGTAGAACAAGATTACATCAATGGATTTGAGTTCAATCAAGATTGATACCAGTGAATTAAGTTGAAACCCTAATGTTGGAGCTTTCTGTTAGAGTGATTCAAGGAGTTTCAGAGAAAACTACTTGTATGATTGTGTTCGTGGTAATCAGTAGTACAATTTTGCTTTTGGAATTTCTGGATTTCATCAAGCCATCATTGAGAACGATTGAGTTGAAGGATCGTGCATCAATTCTGGTTCAGACAAAACCCTAGTGGCATTTGGGGACGATGAACTCCCACCGTTGGATTGCCCCAAATATTTGACTATTTCAGTTGATCTCACGGCCAGGATTTAATTCTGAAAGGGGAGGGAAATTCCAGCTTCAAAACGCATCATTTGGATTAGTTGTGAACCAGGGGCCTCAGAAACCAATGCTATCCACACCTCCACCACGGGCCCAATCAGAAAATGAACTAACATAGGTTGCTATTTACACCGTATCCCTTTTATTTTTCTTTTAATTTTTCATATGATTTTCTGAGCGCATGTGGGCTTAATGAAGTTGATATCTGCACCACCCATTCCTGGCCCATCTGGATATCAACTGAGGCGCATTACTCATGACACCCCCTCCCCTTTATTTCATTTTCTTTTATTTTAATTTCTTTTATATTTCTTGCATATTAAAAAATTCACATAAAATAGAAAAATAATATTTTTCATTTCTTCTTTTTTTCACACATTCATAATTCTGTCTAGAAAAATGTAAATAAATAAAATTCCATTTTATTTTTCTTTTAATATTTTTAGCATATTATTCTTATAAATAGGCTTTGTAATTGATTTTAGTTGATCCTTGATTTTGTATAATTTCTTTTAGGACTTTCCCTTAGGATTTTTGAGCCATTCTTTTTGGCATAGTTAGATATTGAATCATAGGTCATGTAGAATTTAATTCTCAATTTGTAGATTAAAATTTGACATAGTTTGCTTGTTTGACATTTAGATGCTCAAATTAGGGTTTTAGGTTGTATAAGTAGATTTGAACCATTTTGTTTTGGGGTTTATAGGCCAAATTAGTGTATGGGGAATATATGGGTTAAGGGTAAGTGTGTGTAGAATCCCCTAGAATTTTGCTAGAATATTATTTGGTGTTTTAGTATTTTTAATTGATTTTTGAATGTATGGATAGTATGTGTGTTGCTTGAAGGCATAGTTTGTATTGTTTTGCTTGTTTTTCTTCTCCTTTGAGTGTGTGAGCTTTGAAGATTGAGTTGAAGACCTTGTGGATCACCATTGAAGCTTTGAAGACCTTGCAGAGGAGCTTAGCTTAGCTTTTGTTGTTTTGTTTATAGGATCATAAGTGCATAAGCAGAGCTTTAGATAGAATAATTCCATTCAATAAACAAGGAGTGTTTTGTTCACCTCCTTCCTTCTCTGTGACATAAAGTCCCTTAAGGGTGTTCACCTCTCTCCTTTGGAGGGATTAGTGACCTTGCCCTCTGAGGTAGAACTTTGAGAGATCCTTTCCCTTTTGATGTTAAGTCCTTAATGGCATCCTTTGGAAGTCAGTGAGCACTGTAACATCCTCACCTCATCTTGTTGACTGAATCTTGTTTGCTGAAGCATCTGGGTTGTTGAAGATAGCAATGAAAAGTATTGAAGACTTGATTGAAGATCTGAAGGCCATTGAAGATAGAAGCTGAAGCTTTGAAGAGGATGATTCCTTGAAGATTGCTGAAGTCTGAAGACTTTGTGAAGATCAAGTTGATACTTGAAGATCCCTGAAGATAGTGAAGCCTGAAGGTGGAGCTGATCAAAGAAGCTGAAGCTTAAGGGAGAAGATGAGTTGATACTCATGTTATAGGGTTGATACCTGGAAAGCAAGTGATCTCTGAAGTCTGAAGACTGAGTAGCTGCTAGAGGAGCTGAGGCTTTCTTCTGTTTTTCTTTTTTGTATTGTTTGTTTTGTCTGATTTGTCTGTTGCATTAGACTAAGTCCATCTAGAATAAGTTCAGTTTAAGAGCATGATTGCATTAGAGGTTGAGTTGCTCCCTCTGCTTGTATTGTTATTGCGTGGCTTTGCTTGCGGGTATTCGGTAGAGCCCAGCTCCCTTGCCCATGTGTTTATTTTGCTTGATAGCAATTTCATTTCTTTTATCTGTATGATTGCAGTTTACTGTTTATTGCTTGATAGCATGTTGTTTATTTTTCAGTATGATTACTGTTATTTCATGACTGGCTTGAGGTCGAGACGAGCTTGTGGAGGCTGAAGCCCCACACACATTTCCTCCCTCACTTGCATTGCATGCATTTTACTGTTAAGCTGATGCTTTGTCTGTTTTGGTGTATCATTGACATGATCCCTTAGGACTCTCACTTCCTTTGATAAGGATTTGATGATAGAATTTTAGGTTAAAACCTATGCATGACAACTTCTAGGAGTTCCCTGTTCAAACCTCAACCATTGGATGAATCCATGGCATGATAACAGTAGGACTTGATAGTCTCCCTCTTAGTTGGGCCTGTTCTCTTCTCATCTCAAAGCAGTTTAAGATACAGTAATCATGAATGATTTCTTCCGTACGTTACGAGCCTTAAGCTATCTGAGAAAGGATTGTGGGAGAGTTTCTTTCCCATAGTCTGGATGTTTAGTATGGTACCCTTTGGGTGACATGCGACGCATTCACTCTCAGGTCATAGTCTCTAGTGCGGTTGAAATCTCAAATACAATAAAAAACACTTCTTTCGTAAAAGACAGGAAATAAACCGTAGTTTCCCGAACTACGTTTGCTCTGATCTTCCATACAGTGTGGAAGTACGTAGGCATAGGATGCGATGTCCTAGCGAGCAACCTTTCCCCCGTAATCCTTCGTAGGCCGAACTACGTTGACTCTGATTTCTCATTCTCTGATGAGAATACGTAGGCATAAAGTGCGACGCTTTGCCGAGTCATTTTTCTTTTCTTTTTCAGCCAGCCTTGATAGGTAGATAGATCATAACCAACCCGTCCAAGTAAACAAACAAGTGTGGATCCCATCGAGTACGATGGACGTGAGGGGTGCTAATACCTTCCCCTTTGCGTAACCGACTCCCGAACCCAGACAATGGTTGCGATGACCTTGTCTTACCCTTATTCGTCAGGTTTTTCCGATCGTTTCCTTTCCCGCTCTGAGGGATAAATAACGAAAGGTGGCGACTCTTCTGTCATGCCGGCACCTTATTTTCGCGCAAGCGACAGCTGGGGACTCCAACGGTTCCCTGCGAGAGTCAATCCTACCGTTTGTATGTTTGCTTGTTGGGTTGCGTTTATTTATCGCATTTTTTACTTCTCGCACTTTATTTCCCGCATTTTATATTCAGTAAAATATGATTATTTGTGCTGTTGTGGGATGGGAGTTCTGATGAGTGAGAAGCCAGACCCAGGCTTGAGTGCACCATAGACTTAGAGTGGAAATTAGTGGGCGCGTGCTTGCTTTGCAGGCACTAGTGTCTCATGAAATCCATGCTCAGACGAGGTTCATCCGGTTGGCTTCACTTTCAACCCTTTGGGTTGAGACGGTTGCTGGTTTGGTGGATTGTCGACTCTGGGGACCGATCATTTGTGATTCAGCTAAGTGAGGCCTCTTCAAGACTTGATGATGCCACTCCTTCTGGGAATCGTATCATCAGTTTTGAAAGTCTGTGACGCTGATGAACGCATAGGATGCCGTACCTTGAGTCAGTCTAGGTCCATACCTGTGAGCGGGACTGGGTTTATTGCAGGAAACCTAGACCTTCAGACTACCTGGTTTTCTTGACAGTGAATCAGTTATGTTGGTACCAGGGTTTCTCAGTGCAGACTCGACTGTTCTTGATAAAGCAGTTTTTGATCAGAGGATCTTATCGTCGGGTGTATGTCTGTTCTTGATAGGGCAGGCTTTGATCAGTGTATTATCATCAGTGGTTTGTTCTGGATGGAGCAGATTTTGAGTGAGGTCTGAAGATCTCATCAGCAGATGTTATTTGTTCTTGATAGGGCAGATTTTGAGTGGGGTCTGAAGATCTCATCAGCAGCTGTGTGTTTGTTCTTGATGGGGCAAATTTTTGATTTGGGGTCTGAAGACTTCATCAACAGATGTTCCCTGATCTTGCACCCGGGGTCCTTATTATCAGGCACTTATTCTTGTCAGAACAGAATTTTAATCTCGGTCCTGTCAGATGGTTATTCTCAGCGGATCAGATTAGTAGTCTTACACCGGGGTTTCCTTCTCATCAGCGACTGTTGATACCGAATCTCCATAGCAGCTACCTGGATATATTATTGCATGCCTGCATTATGCATTAGTTTGCATGTTCATTTGCATTCCATTAACGTGTGTCTGTGTTGCAGGTACCGTTTCCCCGATCCAGGATTTCCCGCCTCCTACTGTTATTATGGCCTCCCTCAGGAAGACTGTTGTGTACAAGTTCCCGACCCCCGACGTGTCGAAGTTGACTGGTTTGATAGCCCTGGCAGGGGATTCTGTGAAGGATAGGTTCAGGAAGTCTTATGGCAGGTTGCTTAGTCTGGTTTGCAAACCTTCTACGTCCGAGTTGAATGGGTCACATGCTTTTCTGCAGTTCTATGACCCTCCTTTGAGGTGTTTCACTTTTCATGACTTCGTTCTTGCACCGACGTTGGAAGAATATGCTGATATGCTGGGTGTGCCTATCAAAAGGCAGATGCCTTTTGTCCACATGGATGCTGAGCCTGATCTGGCTGGTTTAGCTTCCTCACTCCATTTGAGCGCTTCTGAGTTAGTGGTGACGAGCTGGAACAAGGTCCCAGGATTCTCCCTGCAGTTTCTGATAGCTAAGGCTCAGCAGTGTGCTAAGGACAAATGTTGGGACACATTCAATGCCATCCTTGCTTTATGCATATATGGCATCATCCTGTTCCCCAACATGCCTGATTTCGTGGACCTTGATGCATTCCACATCTTCGCCTCAGGGAATCCGGTCCCTACTCTGATCGGAGACGTTTACCATTCAGTGCATTACAAGAATGAGAACCGGAGAGGGAAGAATGTCTCATGCTGCGTACCGTTGTTGTACAAGTGGTTTGATAGTCATTTGCCCAAGAGGGGTTCTTCCGTCTTGTCTGCAGCCTCAGCTGAGTGGCCTGAGCGTCTGATGAGTTTGTCGGCAGAAGACATTGATTGGTTCGTTGACAGAGACAGGTTAGGCACCGAGGTGATCTTCAGTTGTAGTGGGTTTCCTAACGTACCTATGATAGGTAGGAAGGGTTGCATCAACTACAATCCATCACTGCTAGTTCGTCAGTTCGCATATGCTTTGAGGACTCCACCGAAGGAGGAGGAGGTACAGGAATCTCTGTACCTCACGGGTACTCTAGAGGAGGATTTGTTGTCCAAGCTTCAGCATGCGTGGAACAATATCAGCACGAGAGGAAAGCCTTTGTTGGGAAAGAGCAACAGCCAAGCCTACCTTCCTTATTCTGCTTGGATCAGAGCCAAAGCCAGCGCTATAGGGATGCCATTCCCTCATGTCAGACCAGAGAGTCCTCCACCAGTCGAAGAGCCTACCACTGTGTCCATTCATCAGCACAACCAGGTATTAGCCGAGCGGGATGAACTGAAGAGGGCGAATGCAGAATTAGAGAAGGAGTTAACTCAGCTTCGGAGTGAGAGGAATGAAGTCGTGCATGCCTTCAAAAAGCAAACAGAGTCGGTAAGCCAACTGGGTGCAGACTTGGCAAAGCAGATTGCTGATCGGGAACGCTTAGGTCAAGACTTCAGGGCTGCTAATGATGTACTAGCTACGAAGAAGCAGCATCTGGAGGAGGCATATCGGAGGATATCTAAGTTCGACCAGCATTGGAAGACTTCCATGGCCACCAGGAAGGAGCGAGAGGACAAGCTGATGCTGCAGATTTCTAAGTTGGAAGCCGAAGTAAAGGACAGTGAGCGGAGGTTTGATGAAGAGACCGCCCGCAGATACGCCGCCGAAAGCCGTCTCAACAAAGCTCTTGCCAACCTGAAGGAGCATAAGCTGATGTTTGAGTCTAAGAAGCGGAAGCTGGAGGATTGCTTTGGCGAAGGAGCTTGGGAGAGTTCAGTTCAGGGGCTCCAGCATACCATCAGGCAGAGGGAACTACTCGTCGAGGGGTTGCTCACTTTGCCAGATCATTCAGAGACGAAGGAGTTATTAACAGAGTATCGCGCCCGTGGCCGTACTTGACTAGTTGTATTCCTGTTGTTTTGATCTTTGATGTATGCTGACCATCACCAGACTTGTTGGCTGAGGTCATGCTGTTGATCTGTTTGTACTCGCTGATACTGTGTACTGCCTTGATAGGCCTTTCCATATATATATATATGCGATTGATGTTTCCATGATTGGGCTCGGATTTCTTCTTCCTCTTATTATTATCAGCACTGTCACTAAGGCACTAGGATCGGGGGAAAATCTCCCACGCACACAGACACACGCATGCATCTGCATGAAGCATATTTGCATGGTGTATATCTTATTGCTTTTCCTAACCTTTATTGTTGACAGGTTTTTCAGGTTCCAAGCTGTCTCCGGTCTCCAGGATTGATCAAAGGCTCATCCACCGCTACTCAACTCGCGCTAATCAGACAAGGATAATGGACCAGGTACAGTCAGATGTTCAAGAGCTCCGTGAACGGATGGATCGTTTCATGGAGCTGATGCAGGTGGTCGCTAATGGTCAGGACCAGCTTCGCACTTTGGTTCAACCTCTGATCTCCAGGGTTGACAGTAATGGCATACTTCACGGCGGGGCTGTGCCTACTCCTCCTCCAGTGGACGCTCCACAGAACGTTGTTCCTGTTGCCGGGGGCAACAGCAGTGCTAACGGCCATCTGATGACTAATATCGGGCTCAACGCGGCAGGCGTCGGCAATGGTAGTCTGGGAGCCAATGTTAACATAGGGCCGGTCAACGGCAATGCTGGTGTAGGAAATCTGTTGGTGCCTCAACCGTGGCTGGAGGACCATCAGGATGACGTATTCTCTCAGAGAGGTGTGGAAGCAGAGTTGACTGCTGAAGCTCGACTCAGGTTCAAAGCGCTGGAAGACAAGATGAGAGACATTGAAAATCAGAACACATTGGGCGTTGATATGTCCAAGCTCGGGTTGATTGCTGACTTCAAGGTACCTCATAAGTTCAAGGTGCCCGTCTTCGAGAAGTATAAGGGTACTACTTGCCCCCGTGTCCACCTTCGATCTTATTACAGAAAGATGTCCGCTTATTCTGACGATGAGAAGTTGCTGATGCACTTCTTCCAGGATAGTCTTTCTGGTCCATCACTCGAATGGTATATGGGTTTGGAGCCCGCTACTGTGCGCACCTGGAAAGATCTCGCAGAAGCGTTCGTCCTCCACTATCAATACAATAGCGACTTGGCCCCCAACCGAGTTCAGCTTCAGAATCTCTCACAGTGGAACAATGAAAGTTTTAAAGAGTACGCCCAGCGGTGGCGTGAATTGGCTGCTCGGGTTCAACCGCCGATGGTTGAGCGTGAGCTAGTGCAAATGTTCGTGGCTACCCTTCCTGGAATCTACTATGAAAAGCTGGTCAGTGGCATGTCTGGAACATTCTCGGCTCTCATCACTATGGGCGAGCATGTTGAGAACGGTATAAAGATTGGAAAAATTCAGGGCGAATCATCCTCAGCTGGAGGAGGTAGTAAGAAACCCTACGCTGGCAAGCGTCGAGAGGGGGATGCAAGTGCTGTCACTAATGTTCGGAGAAAGGGAAAGGGCCCTCAGCCTCAGATTGCTAGCATAAATATCCCAGCTGCTCCACCGCAGCCGCAGCAGCAGCAGCCTCAGCAGCAGAATCAACAGGGGTATAGAAGATATCAGAATCGGGCTCCTCTGACAAATCGTCATTTTGAAACTCCACCTATGTCATATGCACAACTCTTGCAAACGTTGCTTCAGCTTCAGTTAGTGCAAAAGAGGACAATGACTCCCTTAACAGGGGCACCGCCGCCGGGGTATGACGCCAATGCTACTTGTGATTTCCATACTGGGGCACCAGGCCATACGATTGAGAATTGTAAAGCTTTTAAGCACAAAGTCCAGGACTTGGTGGACGCCAAGGTTATCAACTTTTCTGATAGCGTGCCCAACGTTACCAAAAACCCTATGCCTCATCATAAGGGGGGCGGAGTGAACACCGTTATCACTGAGGAGAGTGCAGACTTGCTGACCGATGTCAAAGATTTGAAGACGCCGCTTAGTTTTGTCAAGGCTAAGTTGCTGAAGAAGGGCTTTTTCCCTGGATATGGAGAGTTATGTATGGCTTGTGCTACACTTCCTGATGGGTGTGAGCAGCTGATCGAAGGTATCCAAAGTCTGATGTCCGAGGGTATTCTGCAGTTCAGCCGGAGCGTTGAAAGTGTATCAGGGGAGATCGTGCTGAAGCAGGCAGATGAAGTTGCTACCATCACTATTCCTCGTCACCCTATCACTATTTCTGCGCCCCGACCACCTACAATCACTATCACCAGGGCCGGGCCAATCCCATTCGAAAGTACTAACGCCGTTCCATGGCATTACGGCGCCGAAATCTATTGCAATGGTCAGAAGTTAGAGCTTGAGCCGTACGGATCGACTGTGCAGAATCTTGCCGGAGTCAGTGGCATTACTCGAAGCGGTAGAGTGTTCGCGCCAGCAGAGGTTGCAGCAGAGAAAGTGGTCCGAGCTGACGCTGTGGATAAGGGTAAAGGCAAAGCTGTCGAAGGGGTCCCTTCTGGGGCAGAAAAAGATTTGCTAGTTAAAGATGCTGAAGAGTTCATGCGATTAATCAAGAAGAGCGACTACAAGATTGTAGATCATCTTCATCAGACTCCGTCAAAGATCTCTATTCTTAACTTGTTGCTGTGTTCTGAAGCGCACCGCAACGCGTTACTGAAGGTATTGAACGCTGCCTACGTGCCGCAGGAGATATCAGTAAATCAGCTGGAAGAGGTGGTGGCCCATGTCAATGCTGGTAATGGGCTGGGATTTACAGATCTAGAGCTGACTCCTAAAGGAAGAGACCACAACAGCGCCTTGCACGTCTCAATAGAGTGCAGAGGCACGATCATGTCGCATGTCCTGGTGGATACGGGTTCGTCGCTTAATGTGCTTCCGAAGAAGGCATTGATGAAATTGGACACTCGTGGATTGCTTTGCACGCCCAGTGATCTGGTGGTGAAGGCCTTTGATGGAACTAAGCGTCACGTTTTCGGAGAGTTGACCCTACCAATTCAAGTTGGTCCGGAGACGTTCAATACAGTTTTCTATATCATGGATATCATGCCTGCCTACAGTTGCCTTTTAGGTCGGCCATGGATCCATGCTGCTGGTGCCGTGACGTCCACGCTACATCAAAAGCTCAAATATGCTGTCGGGGGCAGCATAGTAACCGTCTGTGGTGAGGAGGACATTATGGTGAGCCACTTGTCATCCTTTAAATATGTTGAAATGGATGGCGAAATCCATGAAACTCTCTGCCAGGCATTTGAAACCGTTAGGGTGAAAGAGGTAGCTCCTGTCGTCGTAGAGAAGCAAGAGATGAATCGCTCCTCGTTTAAAGAAGCTCGGGCCGTTGTCGAAGCCGGTTCCACCCCAGGCTGGGGGCATGTTTTGGATATACCAATCAAGCAGGACAAGTTTGGATTGGGATATTCCCCTGAAGCTGAAGCTTCATCTTCTTCTAGCAGCTCGTCTCGTGGGAAAGGGCCGATCCTATTCACCAAGGGGGCGTGATTTTCGAAAGCATCAACGCAGCGTCTAAGGACAGCGGGGATAGTGATTGTGATCTTGACGCCTGGATTCAACCAAGCAAGCCGGGCGAGCGCCTCAACAATTGGACCATCAAGGAGATTATCAAGCTGACAAGTGAAGAGTAATGATTTGCTTTTTACAATCTTTGTACAACCCTATGTCCTGCCTGGGGCATAGTGGTTTTATTGTCAGGGCCTTGTTGGATTATGTACATGCATTTTGTTAATAAATAAAAGGCGTTTTCTTCGTACTCAAATATTGTGTTCTCTGTTATTCTTGTTTTATGTTTATTTCGAAAAACAGCAAAATGGCAACGAGGTTTGTGCTAACCTGCATATTCTTGCTTTAAACTTAACCCTTGTTATTGCAGGATCCACATAACAGATGACATCGACTCTGGACCCTCTACGACTCACTACGACTTTGATTGCCCGATCTATCAAGCCGAGGATGAGATTGACGAAGAAGAAGACCTTCCGGAAGAGTTGGCCCGCTTGTTGAGACAAGAGGAAAAGGTTATTCTGCCTCATGAAGAGGATATTGAGATTGTAAATCTGGGTTCTGAGGAGCTCGTCAGAAATGTCAGAGTAGGGGCTGCGCTGCAGGTTGATGTCAAGCATAGACTGGTCGAGATGCTTCGAGAGTATAGTGATGTCTTTGCTTGGTCATACGAAGATATGCCCGGACTTGACGCTGACATCGTGGTTCATCGCTTGCCGTTGCGAGAAGATTGCCCTCCAGTCAAGCAGAAGCTTAGGAGGACGAGACCAGATATGGCTGTAAAAATCAAAGAAGAAGTCCAGAAGCAGTTGGACGCGGGATTTCTAGCCGTTACCACTTACCCTCCGTGGGTCGCCAACATAGTGCCTGTACCGAAGAAGGACGGTAAGGTACGCATGTGCGTCGATTATCGGGATTTGAATAGGGCGAGCCCTAAGGATGATTTCCCGTTGCCTCATATCGATGTGTTGGTCGACAACACAGCCCAGTTTTCCGTGTTTTCATTCATGGATGGCTTCTCCAGTTACAATCAGATTAAGATGGCAGCGGAAAACATGGAGAAAACGACGTTTATCACCCCCTGGGGAACATTTTGCTATAAGGTAATGCCCTTCGGTCTGAAGAACGCAGGGGCCACTTACCAGCGAGCAATGGTAACTTTGTTTCATGATATGATTCATCATGAGATCGAGGTCTATGTTGATGACATGATTGCAAAGTCCCAAATGGAGGAGGAGCATCTGGTCAACTTATTGAAGTTGTTTGAGAGGCTTAGGAAATTCAGGCTGAGGCTGAATCCTAACAAGTGCACTTTCGGAGTGCGGTCCGGAAAGTTATTGGGGTTTATCGTTAGTGAACGAGGGATTGAAGTTGATCCTGCGAAAATAAAAGCTATCCAAGAAATGCCAGCGCCGAAAACAGAAAGAGAAGTTCGTGGTTTCTTGGGCCGAATAAACTACATTGCAAGGTTTATCTCTCAGCTCACGGCCACTTGTGAACCGATGTTCAAGCTTTTAAAGAAAGATCAGGCGATTACTTGGAATGAGGATTGCCAGAAGGCATTCGACAAAATAAAGCAGTATCTTCAAGAACCTCCAATCTTGATACCCCCAGTGGCTGGACGGCCATTAATCATGTACCTGACGGTTCTGGAGAATAGTATGGGGTGTGTTCTCGGTCAGCACGACGAGACGGGCAGAAAGGAGCATGCCATTTATTATTTGAGTAAAAAGTTCACTGAGTGTGAATCTCGATACTCGATGCTGGAGAAGACGTGTTGTGCATTAGCTTGGGCCGCCAAACGTCAACGACAGTATATGCTCAACCACACCACTATGCTAATTTCGAAGATGGATCCGATCAAGTACGTCTTCGAGAAGCAGGCTCTTTCGGGCAGGATTGCCAGATGGCAAATGGTGTTAACGGAATATGATATTCAGTACGTCTCTCAGAAAGCCATTAAGGGAAGCGTATTGTCTGATTACCTTGCCGAACAGCCAATCGAAGACTACCAGCCGATGAAGTTCGAATTCCCTGACGAGGATATTATGTTTCTCAAAGCGAAGGATTGCGATGAGCCATTGCCCGATGAGGGGCCAGATAGGAAGTCTCAGTGGAAGTTGATATTCGACGGAGCGGTTAATTCCTATGGAAGTGGTATCGGGGCTATCATCACGACTCCTCACGGATCTCACATCCCGTTTACTGCGAGACTGACGTTTCCAGTTACCAACAATGAAGCAGAGTATGAAGCATGTATTATGGGTCTAGAAGAGGCAATTGATTTGAGAATCAAGAATCTAGACGTATATGGTGACTCAGCGCTTGTAATCAATCAGATTAAAGGGGAGTGGGAAACTCGTCAAGCTAATTTGGTGCCGTACATGAATTATGCCAAGAGGCTGCTTCCGTTCTTCGATCAAGTGGAACTTCATCATGTACCCAGGGCTGAAAATCAGATGGCTGATGCCTTAGCCATATTGGCTTCAATGTATAAGGTCAATTATTGGATTGAGGCTCCAAGAATTGTACTTTCGCGTCTTGATAGACCGGCATTTGTCTTTGCAATCGAAGATGCCACCGACGGCAAGCCATGGTTCCACGACATCCAGACCTTCCTCATGACCAAGGAGTATCCTGCGGGCGCGTCAACCCAGGATAAGAAGACTCTGAGGAGGCTATCCGGAAACTTTTATCTCAATCCTGACGGAGTGTTGTATAAGAGAAACCACGATCTCGTGCTACTCAGATGTGTGGATGAGAAAGAAGCGAGTATGCTCATGGAAGAAGTCCATGAGGGCACATTTGGTACGCACGCAGGCGGGCATGCCATGATGAGAAAGATCCTGAGAGCAGGGTATTACTGGCTGACGATGGAGTCGGATTGCTTCAGATTCGCGAAGAAATGTCATAAATGCCAGATTTATGCGGATAAAGTTCATGTGCCGCCGTGCCCATTGAATGTCATGTCCTCCCCTTGGCCGTTCTCCATGTGGGGCATCAACATGATAGGCAAGATCGAGCCCACTGCATCCAATGGTCATCGTTTCATTCTGGTAGCCATCGACTACTTCACCAAATGGGTAGAGGCAACCTCGTACGCTAATGTGACCAAGCAGGTGATAGCTAAATTCATAAAGAAGGACATCATCTATCGCTATGGAATTCCCGAGCGGATCATTACTGATAATGGTTCGAATTTGAATAACAAGATTATGAAGGAGTTGTGCCAGAGCTTCAAGATTGAACACCACAACTCGTCTCCTTACCGGCCGAAGATGAATGGCGCTGTTGAAGCGGCCAACAAGAACATCAAGAAGATTGTTCAGAAGATGGTTGTGATGTACAAAGATTGGCACGAGATGCTGCCCTTTGCCTTGCACGGTTATCGTACGACGGTGCGTACGTCGACCGGGGCAACTCCTTTCTCCTTGGTGTACGGTATGGAAGTTGTCCTACCGTTAGAAGTGGAGATTCCTTCTTTGCGAGTTTTGGTTGACGTGAAACTCGATGAGGCAGAATGGATTACGAATCGCTTGAACCAACTTAGCCTGATGGACGAGAAGAGGTTGGCATCGATTGCATTTGGTCGCCTGTACCAGAGCCGAATGAAGAAAGCTTATGATAAGAAGGTGCGTCCTAGAAGCTTTCAGACGGGTGATCTCGTCCTGAAAAAGATTCTTCCGCCACACTCCGATCACCGGGGCAAGTGGACTCCGAATTACGAAGGGCCGTATGTCGTCAGCAAGGTCTTCTCAGGAGGAGCTTTGTTGTTATCCACGATGGATGGTGAAGATTTTGCATCCCCGGTGAACGCGGACGCAGTTAAAAAATACTTTGCTTGAAAGAGACCCGCTGGACAAAAAAGAAAGAGTCCAGGCAAAAAAGGGGCATCCCGGCGAACCAAAAACAGAATAAAAGGTTCGGGCAAAATTAGGGATATATTGAAAAATGTACACCCGCGAAGTCGAAAACCTACACTGGGCGGCTTCGGCAAAAAAGGGTATCCCGGTGAACTGAAAACCCGTAAAGGGCGGTTCACGCAAAAGTTAGGGATTTGAATAAGCAAATGACTGCGTTCCGCGTGTGGACTTTCATTGTTTAGTGGTTTGGAGGACCTGAGGGCCGTTTATCCGAATCAATCTCTTCCGAAGCTGAAGCGTCAGAGAAGTATCGAAGTCGAGTGGGTCTTAGAGGGATCAACTCATGGTGTTCGTCTACGCCTCGTCGCCGACATTTGTATATACTAATGTTTCATTTTTTGCGCGGCTTCCTCATTCCAGGAGCTTGCCTCTGTTGTAAAACATTTTTGCCCATTCAGGGGTTCACTATCAATAAAATGCACATTATTCAGCAATTCTGCTTGCCCATTTAGCATTTATCTGTTTTGTTTGCGAATGAAAACGCCGATGTTTTTGTGATAAAATGCGCATACATAAACTCACGGGCCTAGGCCCATTGATTGTTGAAACAATTAATTACCTGAATATTGTCACAAGATAATAACCTTGATAGGCCCTTTGAGGAGGGTATCTTGTCTGTTTGTTTGTGTTGTTGCAGGTGTAGCACCTTCCAGAAGAGATGTCGTGCGCATCCCTGAAGCAGGGCGAGTCCTCCTTCTCCAGCAAAGTTCAGTAGTCTCTCCTACGCAGAATCTGAGCGCAAGAAAGGGAGCATTGATATGTCTCCCCCATGCAGAGATGATTCCTTTCCCCAAGCAGACGCATCCTGAAGGAACGTCATCTTCTCAGCTGAGTCGCGCGCCGAAGCTCGTATGCCCCCAGCACCGGGTCACAAGTGCAGGTTTCATAGAAATGTTCGGGTGCCGAAGCTCGTGTTTTCCCCAGTAAAGTCGCCGAAGCGGGTGTCTTCCCCAGCACCGGGTCACAAGTGCAGGATTCGTAGGAAATGATTCGTACACCGGAGTATGCAGTAACTAATGGTGCCAGACTGAAGTCTCCAGCGGAATTGAGATTCCCCACCAGAGCCGCATTCTCTCCCGAAGTCGGATGATTCCCTCTTCCCCCAGTAGAGTGTTGGAACAGCTGATGTTGTATTTCCCTGCAGAGTTGTACTCTCCCCCGAAGTCAGATGATTCTTTCTTCCCTAGCGGAATTGAAATTCCTCACCAGGGTCGTACTCTCCAGTGAAGTAGAATGATTTCTCTCCCCGGCTGAGTCCGCAGAAAAGCAGAATCCTTAGAAGCAGTTGAGACTGTGAGTGGTTTCCCTAGCAGAGTATTAAACAGCCGATGCGGTATTTCCCCAGAGTCGTACTCTCTCCAGCGAAGCAGAATGATTTCTCCTTCCTCAGCCGAGTTTGCAGATGTCCAAGAGAGCCGAGTCCTTGGAAGTTGATCAGACCATGATCGGTTTCTTCCCCAGTGGAGTGTGGAGCGGCTGAAGTTGTTTCCCCACAGAGTGGTTATCCCCAGAAGGGTAGCTTAGACGGCCGCGCAGTTCATTCTCGCGATTGATATCAGCAGGTCCAGGTTCTCGTAGAGCTTCGTTCCCCCGCAGCAGATCAACTGAAGTTGTTTTCCCTGCAGCAGTCCGCAGAAGATCAATTCCCCAGACAGAGTCCGATTGATATTGGCGTGTCCACATTCTCCTCAGCAGGATGATTCCTCCATCTGAATAGTTCTTTCTCCTTGACAGGAGAATCTCCCCTCGGCATTTATGTTGCTGATGGGATAGCATTGTGCATGATTGCATAACATTGTGCATGACTGGATAACATTTAACATTGTATAGCATTGTGCATGATTGCACAGCATTTAGCATAAGCGCATAGCATTCCCACCATGTGGAGCATGGCGCAGAAGCATACACATCATAAGCATGATCTAGGTTACTATCATTCTTGTTTTACAGGTGTTCCACCAAAGGACCAGTTGCTCAGGACGATTCCTGATATTCTCCCCAACGAGGTCGTTGCCTTAAGATGATTCTTAAGACCCCGGTGTAATCCCCACAGTCGCTCGCTCAAGATGATTTTTGAGATCCCCAGCGAAGCCTTCAGTTCAAGACGATTCTTGAATTCCTCAGCAGGGCCGCTTGCTTAAGATGATTCTTAAGACCTCAGCGCAGTTTCCCGAGTTGTTTGCTTAGGATGATTCGTGAGCTCCCCAGTAGCGTACCCAGCAAGAGTTGCCCAGGAAGATTCCTGGAACACCCAGCAGAATGAAGTCTCCAGAAAGGTTATCAGTTCAGGATGATTCTTGAAGGTGCCCGACTGATTGTTTGTTCAAGATGATTCTTGAAGCCCTTAGCAACGTGATATGTCTGCTCCAACAGTGATGTCTAATCTGAAGATTGACTTCGTAAACGCCTGAAGGCGATATCAGAATGTTCCTGTGGATTCAGGTTTCCGTGCTGATGAATCAGCGCTTGTCTGAAGACAAAGTTCAAAAATTTGTATATACAGCTTTTGTTTTCAAAGTGATCCGTGTTGGCCTGAAGACCAAGTCAGTCATCCTGAGGTGATGATTGATCGCGATCCAGTGAATAGTGTTTCTTCTGACTGAAGTCGAAGACGTTGCTCCAGCTGAAGTGGAGTTTTGCCTGAAGGCAAAATGTTTGAATCCCCGTAGAGTCATGAATGGCTCAGGATACCATTTCTCTGACTGAAGTCACAGATTTCCCAAGCTGAAGCGAAGGTACCTGAGGGCAAGGTTACCCCCCCCCCAAGGTCATGAATGACCTAGGATTCATTTTTCCGGACTGAAGGCCGAAGTATATCCCTGACTGAAGTCACGAATGCTCTATAGCAGAGGCGGAGTTGCCTGAAGGCATATCCAGGTATCCTTGAAGGCCAAGGACCATTTCTTCAGACTGAAGTCGAAGATACCTCCTGCAGAGTTGCAGACAGGCAAAAGTTTACATCCTTGAAGGCCAAGGATGCTTATCTTCAGAAATACTTGAAGAGCTTTTCTAGCTGAAGCTGGAAGCGGCCAGGGGCCAGGGTTTCATATAGTTATGATGTTGAAGTTCTACAGTGGGATCATTGTGCAGTAGTATTCCGATGTTCTTTATGGTTCTGAGGGTGAACCCCAGATCAGAGTGTGCTCGTTTAAGTCTCTCATTCCCAGCGGAGTAGTTTCAAATACGCAAGTGTACCCTTTTGTTCCATTAACCAGGGGTGAACCCCAGGTCAGAGTCGTTCAGTGTTGTATTGTGTTCGACGGCGATGTTGAATGTATGTTTGTGTTCGACGGCGAGGTTGGATGTTTGTATCGACGGCGAGGTCAGATTATGATTGGTTCGACGGCGATGTTGAATGTGTTCGACGGCGAGGTTGGATGTTTGTATCGACGGCGAGGTCAGATTATGATTGGTTCGACGGCGATGTTGAATGTGTTCGACGGCGAGGTTGGATGTTTGTTTTGACGGCGAGGTCAGATTAGGTTTGTTTCGACGGCGAGGTCAGATTATGTTGGTTTCCGACGACGAGGTTGGATGTTTGTTTGACGGCGATGTCAGACTCTTTAAATCCCCAACAGAGATGATGTTTGTACGACGGCGACGTCGAGTGTCTTTCAGAGCGATGTTTGTTTCCGACGGCGATGTCAGATTCAGTTTTCCAGCGGCGATGTTGGGCATGTCAAGTTGATCCAGTCTTCTGACGGCGATGTTAGGTGATGCAGATCCTTTAGTTCTCCAGCGGCGATGCGGGGTATTTTGCCAGATTTAGTTCTCCAGCGGCGATGCGGGGAATTTGGATTGTCCGACGGTGATGTCAGATGCAGTTCTCCAGCGGCGATGCGGGGTATTTTGTTCAGTGTTGTATTTTCTCCAGCGGCGAGGCGGGGTATTTCGATTATTCGACGGCGATGTCAGATTCAGTCTTCCAGCGGCGATGTTGGGTATATCAGATAGGTTAGTCTTCCAGCGACGATGTTGGGTGTTTGGCTGCCTGAAGATGATGTCAGAAGAAGTTAACGTGGATAACTCACGGCGATGTCAGATCGATATTTCTCCAGCTAGTTTTTGAGCAGCTAGTGTTGCAATATTCAAAGGTTTGTTCTCCGCAGAGTATCATGCGCTCGTGCAGTTGGCAAATTTTCGGGTTTACCGGTATTCAACCATCTCGCACCTTGATTGGCTGAGAGTCGTTCGCTTCTCACCCAGTCAGGTTCAAGCCGTTTGAATAGGGGCAGCTGTTGCACCCCAAAATTTGACCAACATTTATTCACCCATTGAGTGTTTGAAAGTTGATACCTTCATCAGAAAGTTCAAGAGATCCTCAGAGGAATTGGTTGAAACCAAGGATGTGTGACTCATAGCTTGAGAGTTGTGGGAACTCCTCAGATGATTCTGAGACTATGAGAATGAACTTGAAGCTTTGAGAAAGCCTATGAGATGTCTTGATAGCCACCATGAAGCCCAGAGAAGTCATTGTGCAAGAATTCAGAAGATTCAACCATGAATGGTAAAATTAGGGTTTTGACTGGGTCGACCCTAGATCAGCTGAAGATTTGGAGAAGGTTGAGACCCAATCCAAGGGCCATGAGATCATGGAATGATGTATGGAGATGTTATAATTATTATTCCTAGACCAACTCATCATGATTGAGGAGTTTGAGAAGTTTCAAGTTAGGGTTTCTGAGGATTGTTAGTGAAAAAACCCTAGTTTGATCCCTATCTTCCAGGCAGTTTTAGCTCAAGATGTGGTTGATATCTCATCTTCCCCACAACATGAATGTTGTAGAGCTTGTTCTTAGCTTTAATTTGAGTGGTAGAAGTCCTTGATAGGAGTTGCAGAGCTCAAGTTATGGTTTTGACAAATTATAGGTTAGCTGAGGTGTGTGAATCTGGGTCCTTGAAAGTCACCCAAATTGCAGACAACTTTTGCCCTAGTAGGATGATTCCTATGATCTCTTGGTCAACATGAATGTTGAATATAATCTTCTTAGCTTTCTAGAGAGTACTAGAAGTCCTTGATAGGATTTGTATAACTCAACTTATGGTTTGAGCAAGACAGGGGTATTTTGGTCATTTGGCAGTTATAGGTCATTTTAAGCAAAGGCCATATCTCCTAGTTCCAAGCCTCAAATGGAAAAACTCAAAACATGAAAGTTGTTCAAAATGGCATTTTAAGCCTAGAAAAGAGGTCATGAGTTGTTGGAAAAGCTCATAGCATGGAATGACAAAGTTTGGTAAATTTGAACTAAAAAAGGCATATAAGTTAATTCAAGTCAAGTTGAAATTTGGTTTGGGAGATCTATGAGTCCAAAATAGGTCATCCAATATACCATTTTGAATGTAAATAACATTCTAAACACTTTGGTTTAAACATAATTTTGATTTGAAGCTCAAAAATGAAGGTTGCTTTGAAAAGTTATAACTTGTATCTTAAGGCATCCTTGGAAGGTTCTACACAAGGCAAGTTTGGCCTAATTTTTGCACATATGATCTCAATATCTCTTGCAATGAGATTTTGACACAAGTTTACAAGGCCTAACTCATGAGATATGGTATATTCAACATGTCATTAAAGGAGAAATTCCATGACTTTCCATTACTTTCTAGCTCATTCTAGGAAGTTCTAGATGATTCTATGGATGGTTATATATTGAGGGGATCATGATGAAGAAAAAGGTTGGTGAAAGTTGCTGAGTTCATTGGAGAGAGTGAGAGAGAAAGTGCCATTGCTAAGTTTCTTCAAGATCAAGCAAGATCCAATTCCTTCTTCTACAAGCCTCATCCACCTCAACTCTTGCAAACAAAAAGGTATTCATCATTGGAGGAAGATTTGGAGAGGATTTCAAGTGCTAGATCAAGCTCTAACACCACTCACCATTGAAGTTTGACAGGTTGGTAACTTGATCTATAGGTCCATAATTATGTACATTCTGTTAGAATCCTAGGTGTAAGATCAACATGCTAGGTTAGAGGAAGATTTTCTGAGAGTTAGAGGAAGATCCATGGAGTCTCGTGGCAGGGTACCAATTCTTGCAAGATTGATAGCAAGCTGTTTAGTGTGCATTAATGGATATGATATAGTGTAGAATGTTTAGGATAAAGTGTAGAACAAGATTACATCAATGGATTTGAGTTCAATCAAGATTGATACCAGTGAATTAAGTTGAAACCCTAATGTTGGAGCTTTCTGTTAGAGTGATTCAAGGAGTTTCAGAGAAAACTACTTGTATGATTGTGTTCGTGGTAATAAGTAGTACAATTTTGCTTTTGGAATTTCTGGATTTCATCAAGCCATCATTGAGAACGATTGAGTTGAAGGATCGTGCATGGATTCTGGTTCAGACGAAACCCTAGTGGCATTTGGGGACGATGAACTCCCACCGTTGGATTGCCCCAAATATTTGACTATTTCAGTTGATCTCACGGCTAGGATTTAATTCTGAAAGGGGAGGGAAATTCCAGCTTCAAAACGCATCGTTTGGATTAGTTGTGAACCATGGGCCTCAGAAACCAATGCTATCCACACCTCCACCACGGGCCCAATCAGAAAATGAACTAACATGGGTTGCTATTTACACCGTATCCCTTTTATTTTTCTTTTAATTTTTCATATGATTTTCTGAGCGCATGTTGGCTTAATGAAGTTGATATCTGCACCACCCATTCCTGGCCCATCTGGATATCAACTGAGGCGCATTACTCATGACACCCCCTCCCCTTTATTTCATTTTCTTTTATTTTAATTTCTTTTATATTTCTTGCATATTAAAAAATTCACATAAAATAGAAAAATAATATTTTTCATTTCTTCTTTTTTTCACACATTCATAATTCTGTCTAGAAAAATGTAAATAAATAAAATTCCATTTTATTTTTCTTTTAATATTTTTAGCATATTATTCTTATAAATAGGCTTTGTAATTGATTTTAGTTGATCCTTGATTTTGTATAATTTCTTTTAGGACTTTCCCTTAGGATTTTTGAGCCATTCTTTTTGGCATAGTTAGATATTGAATCATAGGTCATGTAGAATTTAATTCTCAATTTGTAGATTAAAATTTGACATAGTTTGCTTGTTTGACATTTAGATGCTCAAATTAGGGTTTTAGGTTGTATAAGTAGATTTGAACCATTTTGTTTTGGGGTTTATAGGCCAAATTAGTGTATGGGGAATATATGGGTTAAGGGTAAGTGTGTGTAGAATCCCCTAGAATTTTGCTAGAATATTATTTGGTGTTTTAGTATTTTTAATTGATTTTTGAATGTATGGATAGTATGTGTGTTGCTTGAAGGCATAATTTGTATTGTTTTGCTTGTTTTTATTCTCCTTTGAGTGTGTGAGCTTTGAAGATTGAGTTGAAGACCTTGTGGATCACCATTGAAGCTTTGAAGACCTTGCAGAGGAGCTTAGCTTAGCTTTTGTTGTTTTGTTTATAGGATCATAAGTGCATAAGCAGAGCTTTAGATAGAATAATTCCATTCAATAAACAAGGAGTGTTTTGTTCACCTCCTTCCTTCTCTGTGACATAAAGTCCCTTAAGGGTGTTCACCTCTCTCCTTTGGAGGGATTAGTGACCTTGCCCTCTGAGGTAGAACTTTGAGAGATCCTTTCCCTTTTGATGTTAAGTCCTTAATGGCATCCTTTGGAAGTCAGTGAGCACTGTAACATCCTCACCTCATCTTGTTGACTGAATCTTGTTTGCTGAAGCATCTGGGTTGTTGAAGATAGCAATGAAAAGTATTGAAGAATTGATTGAAGATCTGAAGGCCATTGAAGATAGAAGCTGAAGCTTTGAAGAGGATGATTCCTTGAAGATTGCTGAAGTCTGAAGACTTTGTGAAGATCAAGTTGATACTTGAAGATCCCTGAAGATAGTGAAGCCTGAAGGTGGAGCTGATCAAAGAAGCTGAAGCTTAAGGGAGAAGATGAGTTGATACTCATGTTATAGGGTTGATACCTAGAAAGCAAGTGATCTCTGAAGTCTGAATACTGAGTAGCTGCTAGAGGAGCTGAGGCTTTCTTCTGTTTTTCTTTTCTGTATTGTTTGTTTTGTCTGATTTGTCTGTTGCATTAGACTAAGTCCATCTAGAATAAGTTCAGTTTAAGAGCATGATTGCATTAGAGGTTGAGTTGCTCCCTCTGCTTGTATTGTTATTGCGTGGCTTTGCTTGCGGGTATTCGGTAGAGCCCAGCTCCCTTGCCCATGTGTTTATTTTGCTTGATAGCAATTTCATTTCTTTTATCTGTATGATTGCAGTTTACTGTTTATTGCTTGTTAGCATGTTGTTTATTTTTCAGTATGATTACTGTTATTTCATGACTGGCTTGAGGTCGAGACGAGCTTGTGGAGGCTGAAGCCCCACACACATTTCCTCCCTCACTTGCATTGCATGCATTTTACTGTTAAGCTGATGCTTTGTCTGTTTTGGTGTATCATTGACATGATCCCTTAGGACTCTCACTTCCTTTGATAAGGATTTGATGATAGAATTTTAGGTTGAAACCTATGCATGACAACTTCTAGGAGTTCCCTGTTCAAACCTCAACCATAGGATGAATCCATGGCATGATAACAGTAGGACTTGATAGTCTCCCTCTTAGTTGGGCCTGTTCTCTTCTCATCTCAAAGCAGTTTAAGATACAGTAATCATGAATGATTTCTTTCGTACGTTACGAGCCTTAAGCTATCTGAGAAAGGATTGTGGGAGAGTTTCTTTCCCATAGTCTGGATGTTTAGTATGGTACCCTTTGGGTGACATGCGACGCATTCACTCTCAGGTCATAGTCTCTAGTTCGGTTGAAATCGCAAATACAATAAAAAACACTTCTTTCGTAAAAGACAGGAAATAAACCGTAGTTTCCCGAACTACGTTTGCTCTGATCTTCCATACAGTGTGGAAGTACGTAGGCATAGTATGCGATGTCCTAGCGAGCAACCTTTCCCCCGTAACCCTTCGTAGGCCGAACTACGTTGACTCTGATTTCTCATTCTCTAATGAGAATACGTAGGCATAAAGTGCGACGCTTTGCCGAGTCATTTTTCTTTTCCTTTTCAGCCAGCCTTGATAGGTAGATAGATCATAACCAACCCATCCAAGTAAACAAACAAGCATGGATCCCATCGAGTACGATGGACGTGAGGGGTGCTAATACCTTCCCCTTGCGTAACCGACTCCCGAACCCAGACAATGGTTGCGATGACCTTGTCTTACCCTTATTCGTCAGGTTTTTCCGATCGTTTCCTTTCCCGCCCTGAGGGATAAATAACGAAAGGTGGCGACTCTTCTGTCATGCCGGCACCTTATTTTCGCGCAAGAGACAACTCTATCGAATAAATTTCGATTTGGTTCTGTTGAGATGCGAGGACGAAAAAGAAGAGAGTTTGCTTATGGAAGAAGTCCACGAGGGCGCTTTTGGTACGCATGCAGGCGGACATGCAATGTCTCGAAAACTGTTAAGGGCAGGCTACTATTGGTTGAATATGGAGTCTGATTGTTTCAAATACGCCAAGAAATTCCAAAAATGCCAGATTTATGCTGACAAGATACATGTACCACCAAGTCCTCTAAATGTCATGGCGTCTCCCTGGCCCTTTTCCATGTGGGGCATTAATATGATCGGTAAAATTGAACCGACCGCATCCAACGGACACCGCTTCATCTTTGTGGCAATTAATTGTTTCACTAAGTGCGTCGAAGCAACTTCTTTCGCCAATGTCACTAGACAGGTCGTGGCTCGATTCATCAAGAAGGACATCATATGTCGTTACGGAGTGCCCGAGAGAATCATTACTGATAATGGTTCAAATTTGAATAGCAAGATGATGAAGGAACTGTGCCAGAGTTTCAAAATTGAGCATCACAATTCTTCTCCTTATCGCCCAAAGATGAATGGCGCCGTCAAGGCCTCCAATAAGAACATAAAGAATATTGTGCAGAAGATGGTTGTGACCTATAAAGATTGGCACGAGATGTTGGCCTTTGCATTACACGGATACTGTACCTCGCTACGTACTTCAACCGGGGCAACTCCTTTCTTGCTAGTATATGGTATGGAAGTCGTCCTACCATTGGAAGTTGAGATTCCTTCTTTGAGAGTTCTGGTTGATGTCAAACTGGATGAGGCAGAATGGGTGAGTAACAGATTGAATCAACTCAGCTTGATGGACGAGAAGAGATTGGCATCCATTGCATATGGTCGTCTGTATCAGAGCAGGATGAAGAAAGCTTTCAATCAAAAGGTACACCCTAGAACCTTTCAGGCAGGTGTCGCTACCGCGAAAATAAGGTGCCCGCAAAACAGAAGAGTCGCCATCTTTCGTTATTTATCCCTCAGAACGGGAAAGGAAACGATCGGAAAAACCTGACGAAAAGGTATAAGACAAGGTCATCGCAACCATTGTTTGGATTCGGGAGTCGGTTACGCAAGGGGAAGGTATTAGCACCTCTCACATCCATCGTAATCGATGGGATCCACACTTGTTGTGTTTATCTGACGGGTTGGTTTACCATCTACCTATCAAGGCTGGTCTGAAAAGAAAAGAAAATGACTCGGCAAAGCGTCGCACTTTATGCCTACGTATTCTCATCAGAGAATGAATCATAGTCAACGTAGTTCACCTAACTACGGATAAACGGATGGGGGAAGGTGACTCGCCAATACATCAGTATTGTACCTACGTACTCTCAACAGATATGAGAGATCAGAGCTTACGTAGTTCGGGATGAGACAGATTACGGGGGGTCAGATTCATCTGTTTTATCAAGTAGGGTTAACAAACAGCTCCAGCAGTTTGGTGCACGCAGCTCGACCCTTGGAGACTTAGGCGTTACCGTTTGCGGTAGAACTGGGAGTTAACGACACTCTTTTCTTCAGAAAAGCTTCCTTTGAATTATGGGCCCACGGGGCAAAAAGGTTTGAAGTTTGTATTCTGTCTTTTATGGAAAAACTGTTTTTTATGGTTGTCTGTAGTTTGTACAGCACTAGAGACTATGTCTTAGTAGCGAATGCGTCGCATATCGTCCAAAGGACGTATACTAAACATTCTAGACGATTGAGAGGAGGCCGCTCAATCATTATTACCCAAGTAGCTTAAGGCTCGTAACGCGCTTGTACTAACTTGCCTTTATTACGTTTTTTACTGTTTGTTTGAGATGAGAAGAGAACGACTTCTACATGGATATTGTCAAGTCCTAAGTTGTCATGCCAAGGATTCATCCTATGGTTGAGGTTTGAAACAGGGAACTCCTAGAAGTTATCATGCATAGGTTTCAACCTAAAGTCTATCACAGTCATCCTATCAAGGAGACTTTAAATTCTAAGGACACATGCAAGGAAGGTATCAACCAACAGCAGAAAGAATTATCAAACAGCAAGGCTATCAAGCTAAAACAAATAGATGCACATGATGCAACAGTACAAGCAGAGGGAGACTCACTCAACCTCTCAGCAATCAAGCAAAAAGGGAACAGACAAACAGAGATAGACAGACTCAACCTCTATCACTAAAACACAGATGAAAAGAAAAACAACACACAAGGAAGGGGAGGATCACCTCAACCCTTAATGCAAACAAGCAGAGGGAGACTCACTCAACCTCTAAGCAGTCATGATCCTAGCTCGAGAATCTAAACCTGGACCTATTCTAATGCATCAAGCAAGTCAAACAAGGGAGAGAAACCGTAATGAGCAATAGAGAAGTCATCCCAGGCTACATCAGGTTGGAGGTATATCAACACCAGAGTCCATCATGGGCTCCACCTCTTGAGGAATGCACAGAATCCAACCAAATGAATGATTAGGCTCTCCCAAGAGGGATCCTATGTCAATAGGACAGAAGAGACTAGATATTAGTCCTAGATATCAATCTAAGGGTAACTGATTGCAGTGTATCAACACAGAATGTCCATCTCAGGCTCAACCTGTTGAGGAATGCACATAATCCAACCAAGGGAAGGATTAGGCTCTCCCAAGAGGGATCCTAAGAAAAGGACTTTGAGATGGATGACAGCGTATAAACCAAGGGAATATACCATGCCAAGAATGTCAATCCAAGGCTCAAACTCCTGAGGAATGCACAGAATCCGACCAAGGGAAGGATTAGGCTCTCCCAAGTGAGCTCCTCATCAAGACTTGAAGGATAAAGATAGTACAAACCAAAGGAATGTGCTATACTGGGGAATCTCAATTCAAGGCTCAACCTACGGAGGAATGCATAGAATCCAACCAAAGGAAGGATAAGGCTCTCCCAGGAGGGATCCTCTTCAAGACTTGAATAAAGAATGTGGGTCAAAGCCCAAGGAAGAAATCATATAGGGGACAGAAGGCAACACAACACTCCAGAGAACCCTACAAGCTAACCACAAGGTTCATCTAAGCTAGGGGCATCAAAAGCTCTATCAAGGCCATGGCAAAGTTCTAATGAGGTCTCTACCTATTTACCAATCTATCAAGAAAGGGATACATTATTTAGATTCATCTAATGGTTGTTTACAAGGTTAATCTATGAAGTTCTCTAAGTTTGGATCACCTAAACTGAAGTTAATTTGTAAAATAGGGAACTAATTGAAAATCGTTCCTAAATATCCTAGGGAAAATACCACACTATCCTATATGTATCAACATTCCATGGTATAAAAATCAGAAGTTAAGCCTAAGTCTAAAGGGTTCAAACTAAACCTAAAGTTCAAGGGTATATCAAAGGGATTCAATCATGAACACTCCTAAACAACTATCCTAAAACCTTATTTAAAATCATCTAAAAATCATGATAAAAATCACACAACCTCATCAACATGTATATAACCAGCATGTAAAATCTCAAGATTAAACTCAGAAATATGAGTGAGAAATAAAATGGACAAAATCATCACACCATTATTCCACCATTAAAAGCATATTAAACTAAAAAATAAGAAATAAAATGGAAAATGCATGAAAAATGAAAATAAAAAGCATGACAAAATCCTAAACATCTTAATTTGTATCCAAAAATTTTCCAGAATTTAATATCATCATTCATTATTTTTTTAGGAATTAATTCTAACAAGCATGAAAACAAAAATTAAAAGAAAAGAAAATAAAAGGAATAACTGGGAGGGGTGCCATCAACAGTAAATCCAAGGAATACTCACGCCTGGGCCCAGGAATGGGGGTGGCGTTAGCACCTGGGCGCTGGGCCCAATTGAGTTTCAACTCAGTTTACCAAAATCCTAAATGAAGCACGCCCAGGGGGTGCATTAAGTAAGCGTTCTACATGTTAAATCCTATTGGGCCTAAGGGAGGGGGTGTTGATAGCACCAGTATGCTAAAGCCTAATGCATCAAGTAGTTCACTCAGTTCACAAATAAAAGAAAAAGGATCCACATGAGGATCGAACTCGCGCGTTCTTGGTTCATGCAACGAAGTGAACAAAGCTGGGACACTCACTAAATTGAAACGGCTGTGTTTTAGGGGAGGGGGCGTGGCGCGTTGAGGGTCATTGGATATGAGGACTTAGTCTTCGTCTTCCTCGCGCGTGGATGGACTAGATTGCGTCTTCCTCATTTCAAATGTGCAGAGGGTGGGAAAAGTGCAGAATCCGGCGAGGGCGGCCGGAGCCTCACCGGAAAAGTTCGCGAATCCCTAACTCTCTCTATACTCCACCATTTCACATGATTTTTGGACCAAAGTTGCTCGAAATTTCACAAGGATTTCAACTACACTAACCAATCGTGCTAAAAATGCAAGAATCAAGAAATCTCATTCTCAACCGAAAACGGAGTCATCCCTAAATTGTCACTAATCCTCAAATTAATTATCCAAAATCCATCTATATCCTAAGGGGAACCTAACCACATGATTCTAAGCTATTAAAAACGCATAGATAGAGAGAAATTTCAAGAAGTAGAAACCTGGTTTTGAGCTTCGATTGTGGTGGTTTCAGACCTCAATTCTCTTCCAACACGTGCAGAAATCCTCAATGATTGATGGTGAACGATTCTTGATGATCAATTCCTGATGAAACCCTCTGATTCTCAAAAACGAAAACTCACTTTCAAGCTTTTTTCTTCACTTTGCTCCAATGGTTTCTCAACAGATTTTGGCACCAGAAGCTTCCCAAACTCATCCATATCCTATTTATATTCTGTTTCACCAAGTTGGAGGACCAAACCAAGCCCAATTGTGGATTTTTGATTTTCACTCTCTTCCAAAAATTCAATGATGGTATGCACGTTTTTGCCTTTGTTCCTTCTTCAAACTCAGTCCAAATGACTCACTTAACACTTGTGGAGTGTAATTGAATGGTTTCCCTCCTTTGATTTCAATCCATGGAGTATGTTTTATATGTTTCTTACTTATGAAGCAATCTTCCAAATGGCTATGTTATGAACTTCAAATAAAAAATATGATAATGCCAATCTCTTTAGAATATCAATTCCATTCAAAATAACCACAAATTTGACTTGAAAACATGTTATTTCCAATTATTTTGAATTTTCACATTTTAATTCATTAAAATGGTCTTTATGTGAAGTTTCTTCAACCAATGCTTGATATAATCCATATCAATGGACTCTTGATACTTGGCAAGCTAAAAACATCATTTTGAGCAACTTTCATGTTGAACAGAAATCCATTTGTAGCTTGCAAGATGATGAAATTGACCTATGATTAAAATGACTTGTAATGTCCAAATACCCAAAATACCCTTGACTTGTCAAAGCCATAACTTGAGTTCTACAAATCCAATCATGGACTTCTAGTACTCTTTAGAAAGCTAAGAGAATAAGGAACAACGTTCATGTTGACCAAAAGTTCATAGGAATCATCCTTCTATGGCAAACGTGTCATGTAAGTTGGGTAACTTTCAAGCTCCAAATTCACATGCCTCAGATGACTTGTAACTTGTGTGGTTCATAACTTGAGTTCTATAAACCCTATCAAGGACTTCTAGTACTCACATTAAAGCTAAGATCATGCCCTGCAACAATCATGTTGGGGTCAAGATGAGATGAATATCATATCTTGAGTTAAATGGCCTGGAAGTCAGGGGTCCAGCTAGGGGATTTTACACTGTCAAGTCTTAGAAACCCTAGCCTGAAACTTCTCAAGCTCTTCAATCATGATGAGTTAACCTTGGAATCATCCTTATAACATCTCAATGTATCCATCCATGGTCACATGGCTCTTGAATTAAGTCTCAGCCTTCTTCAGATCATCAGTTGACTTAGGGTTGACCCAGTCAAACCCTAGCTGCACCAATCATGGCTGAGGCTTCTTAGTCTTGCACAATGACCTGTCTAGGCCTCAAAGTGATCTTCAACTCTTCTCATGAGCTATCTCAAGATCTCAAGTCCAACTTCATGGCTTCAGAATCATCTGATGGCTTTCCACAACTCTCAAGTTAGGAGACACACCTTCTTGGTTTCAATCACTCTCTCTGAGGATCTTTTAATTGGTAATCATACCTCTTGATCTCCTGCATACATGTCAATGAAATGCAAATGATAATGCTAATGTGAATGAAATGAAACATAAGCTAGGTAGAGAAAATGTTGGGCAAATTTTGGGGTGCAACAGCTGCCCCTATTCAAACGGCTTGGACATGACTGGGTGAGAAGCGAACGACTCTCAAACAATCAGGGTAAAAGACGGTTGAATACCAACAAACCCGGAAATACTGCCAATTGCACAAGTACACGGTACTCTAATGGGAACCAATATTCGGAAACTGAAATAATAGCTGCACGGCAACTAGCTGGAGAAATACTTATCTGAACCTCCATCAGGATGATTCTCGGATTTATCTGATATCATTGCATCCTCAAATCATCGAGGGATCACTGGTCACACGGTAACTAGCAATCTGCTGACCACACATGTAAACGATACTCTGATTGGTAGGAACATCTTCGAAATTGAGCATGACAGTTGCACGGAAACTCTGCTGGGGGATTGGTCACACGATAATTGGTGAAGGATAGCTGGATTCCTTATCATCGCCTATGGACTCATCATGTCGCTAGGAACGTCGACAGTATCTTTGTCGGACTTCATCAGTAAGTCAATAAGGGATCACCGGTTACTCGGTAACTGGTGAATGATGGTTGATTATGCCGTCGAGCATTCTGCGCCACTGCAGAAGAATTCTTTATCGTCACCTATGGACTCATCGTGTCGCTAGGTACGTCAACAACATCTTTATCGGACTTCATCAGTAAGTCAATAAGGGATCACCGGTTGTTAGGTAATTGGTGAATGATGGCTGATTCTGCCGTCAGGCATTCTGCGCCACTGTAGAAAAATTCCTTATCGTCGCCTATGGACTCATCATGTCGCTAGGAACGTCGACAACATCTTTGTCGGACTTCATCAGTAAGTCAATAAGGGATCACCGGTCATTTGGTAACTGGTGAAGGGCTACTTTCAAATCTCCGTCGGGATGATTATCAGATTTCGCTGCAGCTTCTTCCTCAAATCGTCAAGGGCTCACTGGTCACTCGATAACCGGCGATACGTAGCTGATATTACCGTCAGGCATTCTGCGACACTGCGGCAAAAGGATTCCTCGGGACTCATTAGGTCATTAGGAATTTTTTTAACAATCAAGTTAATTATGCCGTCGGGCATTCAAAGAAAATCTCGGGCGTCATCCGGACTTCATTAGCAAGTCTGAAATAGAATCCTTGGTTAATCATGAACCCAATAGGGATATCTATTCTTTCGCCGTCAGGCACTCCGCGTCAGCTGGGAGAACTTCTTTGACCTCGCAGTTGGACTTCATCAGTAAGTCTTCAAATGGAATCCTTAATCAATCATGGTCCAATAAGGATATACAATTTTTTACCGTCAGGCATTCTGCGTCAGCTAGGAGAACTACTTCGACATCATAGTTGGACTTCATCAGTAAGTCAGGGGTTTTGGCACCGCTGCCGGACTTCAATCATCAAGTCTTCAAGGAAATTTCAACTTCTATGTTTAAGACCTGCTGGGGATGACACATCTCCGCTGGGGATTCTGGAGAATCATCAAGTAACTCTGCTTCAGGGATCCAGAAATCATCCTGGATGAATCAACTCTGCTGAGGACTTCAAGAATCATCTTGGACAAATAACTCCGTCGGGGACTTCAAGAATCACCCTGAACCAATAACTCTGCGGGAGATTTCAGGAATCATCCTAAGCAAACACTCTGCCGGGGACTCTAAGCATTAACTTGAGCAACAAATTCTGGCGATTTTATTGGGGATTTTAAGAATCATCTTAAGTAAACAACTTCACTGGAGAATTCAAGAATCATCTTGAGCAAACCATCCTGCGGAGGAACACCTGCAAAACAAGAACGGTAACGACCTAGCTCATGTTTCATATGCATATAATCGTCAATGGCTCAATGCTCCACACGGTGGAAATGCTACGCGTTTTTAGGGTAAATGCTATGCAATCATGAAAAATGCTATGACCCCATCAGCAAAATAAATGCTGAAGGGAGAATCCTCCTATCAAGGAGAAAGGACCACTCTGGTGGAGGAAGGAATCATCCTGCCGAGGAGAAGAAGTCACATCAATCTCAATTGGACTAAACCTGGGGAAACGAACTCCAGACGACTGCTGCAGGGGAATGAAGTTCTATGAGAACCTAAACCCGCTCAACTAGGCGTACGAACCACAAGTTGAAGAAAAAATTGTCAATCGCAGAAATAAACTGCACGACCTTCGCGGAAAAACTTTCTGGAGATAACGACTCCGATGGGAAATACAACATCAGTTATTCAACGTTCTACCGGGGAAAACCAATCATGGCCCGCACGGCTTCCAAGGACTCGGCTCTCTTGGGGAACTGCAAACTCGGCTGAGGATGCTAACCGGATGCTGGAATCACTCCTACATGCCGGGGAGAATACAAATCTACGGGGACTTTTAATTCCCCTTGAGACTTCAGTCTGAACTATCGGAAGCTGAACACTTGCAAATAGTTTTCTACGAGAAAACTGCACATTGGCTCAGTGTTGGGGAATGAATATACACTTCTGCGTATGACTCAGCTGGGGGGATGATGGTCCTTCCTCAGGATGCATCAGGCTGAGGAGCATCTATCTCTGCTTGGAGAGACATATCAATACTCTCGGTCCCATGTTTAGACTCCGTGGGGAGACGCTGCTGAACTTGCTGGGGAAGAAGGAATCATCCTGATTGGAAAACCGGATACGAAACGAACTCGAGATGGCTTGCCCCAAAATCTTCCTACAACTTCTGACAAACTCTAACAATCTGTGCCAACACGGGGAGGAACGACTCCTTCGCTTTTAGCTTTTGCCTCAGCCTGTGGGATCTCTGTAGGGATGTTCCTTGAAAGGAAATCTGCAATCTCTGCACCCGGATCTGCCTCAGCATCTTAACCCTCGAAGAGGCGCTCCAAGTTAATAACCTTCAGGATAAGGATGGCTTCGACGCTCTCGGAGTGACCTGCCCTAGTCTTGTCATGACTTTGCCCCTCATGGGCTGATCTGTGGGAGTAATACCCTTGGCTGCGAGAGATTCATCATATCTCGACCTGATTGCCCCGAATTAACGATTTCTAGATGGCTGACTCCCATACTGTGATCATTTGACATAGCTTGCCCCGGTTCACCGGAATACTCAGGCGTTCTGCATTCTATCCTGATCAGACTTTCCATTGTGGAAACTTTCCTGTTGTCAAGCGCTTACTCGCTAGTAAAACAAGTTGTTCTGCATAAAAGACATATCAAATGCAATGCATATAGCAGTTTTCAAAATCCATTCCTATTCACTGGGAAAAAAATTTTATGACATAAAATATATGACATCATTCATCAACATGTCAATACCAAAACAATGTTGTATTAGGAATCCTATCTAGGAGTCAGTTCCGATGTGATCTTTACCGCAGTATGCTCTCGAAACAAACCTATTTCAATTAGGTCTTTTAGAGGTTGTAACATGGTCAAGCTCACAGTTTAAGAAAGAAAGGATAAAGGCTCAAAATTCATTTTAACCCACCCATTCTCCTTGATGTTCTCCAACCTATGTTCAGCTAATTCGACCTTAGCATTCACCTTTCAAAGTTTATATGACAGGAGTGAAGGTTCGGGAAGCCACAAGCTCTCGGAGTGGCAGTCATTCGCTTTTCGCCTTTGGGCGTCCGGAGCTACACGATTTCGTTCTTGTTTGGGGATTTTTCTTTTGCAATCCTTTTCGCTTTTCGTTTTTTCGTTCTCCCCTAACTTTTGCCTGGACTAACTCTCTTGAGTTTCTTCAATTTTGAAGTCCAGCGGGGTACCCTAATTTTTGCCTAAGTCGCTTGCTTTCAAGATTCAACTTAGCGGGCTTTTTCTTTCGATTCTTTTCTTTCTCTTTTTTTTGGAACAAATCGCATGGCATCGGCTCGTATGACTTGTTAAAGAGATTGTGATTGTTTCACTCCTAATCGGCCAGGTTTAACCATCATGATTTTTTTAGGTACGACCTATAGCGGTGTGATTGGTCCTCGAACGGACACTCCTTTTGTTATATGAACGCTTGGTCAAACTAACTGACACCTACCCTGCGCCGGGTTAAGATTGAGGGTTTTTTTTCTTTATCTTCAGAAAGAAACTCCTACAACTAGGCTCAAAGGGGTTAACAAGGGATTCTCTTCCTTATATCTCTGGTGTTTGGGAATTGAAACAATGCATGTACATCATCAACAGGTTTTTTGTTCAAAAGCATAGCATCGAAAGCTTACGCATCATTGGATTTCATCATCCTCCCCGGATTCCACTTAAACAAATGTTTGAAATAAAAGAAAGCAATAGAGTGAACATGAATGGATTAGTTCAAAACATGCATATTTATTTCATCATCAATATCAATTGAAAAACAATCATGTTTTACAAGCGGAATTTGCAATTCTACAGGAAAGAAACTACAAATATAAAGAAATGACATGATAAAATGCAGAGTGCCAGCTTTCGGGGAACTGGGCTTTCACACTTATTTACTGCTGAGGGGAGCTACCCTTGAAGTCTTCAGACTCAATCAGAAGAACGACTGCTGTGAGGTTAACTCTGATTCGGGCTCTGATAGTTTCACTGCAACGGAGCGAGAGGTTTCCGATTCTGTATGGCAGAAACAATCCAAAGACGAGGTTTGACCTAGTGAGGATCCTCTCTGTTTAGGGGTTTTCATCCTGGAGCTCGACCCAAGGACATGGAAAAGTTGCGGGCAAGGCGATTCAGACCTCAAAGACCGCGGGACATACTCCTAATCCTTCTCATCTTCAGATGAGATCATGGGAACATCCATCTCTCTTGCACGATAAGAGATGAATTTGCCTGATGCTTTCATGCCGCCCGACACGAATTCAATTGCTCTTGACTCAATCATGTCTTGAACCTTATGCTTAAAAGCTCTACAATTCAATATATCGTGCCCCGGTGCTCCAGAGTGGAAATCGCATCGGGCGTTTGCGTCCCAGTCGGGTGGCAGCTGGCTAGTTATTGGAGCCAACGTTCGATGTTTAACCATCTGAAGTTGGAGCAGGAGTTGAAACAAATGGTCATAATCCATCGGGATCGGATTGAGGATTCTGTCAGATAGTCTCCCCTTTTGACCCTGTCTTCTAGGGTTGTCTTGCGGAACCGGACGTGGCTACTGACGGGAAGCGTTCTGAACTTCAAGCTGAGCAGAGGGTCTGTTAGGCCTATCATGCCTCGGCGCGGGTTCTTCAGATACCCGTGGAGCAAGTATAACGGCTGCAGCCTCAGGCTTCTGCTCACATTCCCTTCGGAGTATGTTCTTTAGCACTTTCGCCATCAGGCCCACCTGATTCTTTAGCTGGTCGTTTTCCTCTTTGAGTGCCTGTTGGTCCCTCATAACTTGCCTCAGCTGGCCTCGGACCTCTCTCAGCTCCGCTCGTACCTGCTTCATTGCTCGGATCAACCTGAGACAAACTTGAAACAACCTGTATCAACAGGGGGTTAGAAAAATGGCAAGGTACCTGTTATGCGAGTGATTCATGCAAATGCAAACACGTATCCATGCATTAGGAGGGAGTCCCCCTCGATTCTAGCTTCCGAGACGAATAAAGTCTACCGTCCAATCATGGAAAGAAAACCCTCATATATATATCAAAGAAAACCCACGAGGGTAGCGTACAACAACAACTGAATACAACCGAAGCGACAATCGTGATTCCAACCAACGGGCCTGGTGGTGATCAGCATATCAATGCATAAAATGTACAAAAGAAATACAAAGAACTCAGGTACGGCTACGGGCACGGAAATCCTCCAGTAACTTCTTCGTAGTGGGATGCTCCGGCTGGGTGAGCAGGCCTTGGATCAGCAGATCCCTTTGTCTAATGGACTCTGGGAGGTTCTCGGCAATGCTCCTAGAAACATCTTCTTCGGAACGGTTCTCTACGCTACTCCTCTTAGCATCAACCCGGAGTTGACAGTCCATCAGGTTTACCTTGGTTTGAATCAACTTATACTGGACATCTCGTCACAGCAAGGCTTCAGCCTCTATCTTCTTGTCTTTGACTTCCATCTGAGCTTCCAACTGGGTGATCTGCTGCTTCAGTTTTTCTTCCTTCTCTTTGTGGCTAGTCAAAGTGTTGTTCCACAACTTCTCATACTGGGTCAGCTTCCGGTATGCCTTATCCAGCTCCTGCTTCTTGGTAGTCAATACTCCGTGCACTGCCTTCAGGTCCAACCCAATACGTTCCCTAGAATCAGTCTCTTTGGTCAGATTAGCGCCCAGGTGGTTGATCAGTTTTGTCTGCTTCTTGCAGGTGTAGACGACTTCGCTCTTTTCTCTTCGGAGTTGGGCGATCTCATTTTCCAATTCTTCGTTGGCTTTGACTAGCTCTGCATTCTTAGCCTGAAGCTGCTCATACTTCTGGATTTCAATCATGGTAGGCTCTAGAGGGCAGTCCTGCTTGACAGAAGGAAAAGGCATCAGCACTTTCTCTGCTCTGTTACGAATCTAATCCACGTAAGGAGGATAAGCCTGATTGTTGCTCTTCCCCAACGAGGTTTTCCCCTTGCGGTGGATGTTATTCCAGGCATGTTCAAATCTAACCAGATCATCCCCCTCTAATGCACCAGTGAGGTACAGAGATTCCTATACCTCTTCGTCTTTAGGAGGGCCCCTCAAGGCATACCTGAATTTCCTGATAGCGATAGATGGATTATAGTTGATACATCCCTTCCTACCCACAAGAGGGACATTAGGAAAGTTCCCACAACTGTAGATGATTTCACTCCCCAGGAGATCTCTATCAAACCAATCAATGTCCTCGGCAGACAAGCTCATCAGACGCTCAGACCACTCTTTTGTTTCTGCAGTCTTTATAAAAGGACCATCCTTCAGTAAGTGAGTGACAAACCACCTGTAGAACAGTGGAGCACAACAAGATACACTTTTACCTCTTCTATTCTCGTTTTTATAGTGCACTGAATGGTACACATCTCCGAGCAAGGTTGGGATTGGATTCCTTGAGACGAAGATATGCAGCGCATCCACATCTACAAAATCTAGAATATTGGGGAATAACATGATACCGTATATGCACAACGCCAAAATAGCTTTGAATGCCACCCAGCATTCCTTCTTGGCGTAGTGTCAGGCTCTCTCAGCTAGAAACGGTAATGGGAACCCCTAGGCTCCATTTCTCTTGACGGTCTTTCCTTCCAACTCAGAAACATCAACATGCAGAGCTGTAGCAATCTTGGTCAAATCTGGCTCCTGATCAATAGGCCAAAAGGGTACTTGAGTAAGAATGGGTATCTCCAATATGACAGAAAACTCTTCTAGAGTAGGGGCCAACACATAGCTTGGAAATGTGAAGCAACGCAACGGTGGGTCATAAAACTGAAGTAGAGTCTGGAGTCCATTCAATTCATACACAGATGGCTTGCACACAACACTGAGTAGCTTCCCATAGGTTCCTCTGAAGTCTCTCATAGCTTCCTTACCAGGCAAAGAAATCAAACTCCTTAGAGTAGTAATGTCTGGAGTTGGAAATTTGTAGGCCAAAGTTCTTCTCACATTGGGTTCCATGATGGACACAGAAAGGACAAGATTGCTAGAATCGAGAGGGAAATGCCCACCTGCAACACAGATACGCATTAGATGCAATGCAATATGAAAATGTGAATGCGAATGCAAAATGCGGCAGGAGATCAAGAGTGTTGCGCTGTTGACTAAAGAGGCCCATAATTCTGCTCTGTCAGGAACAAACACATCTCTGATAACGAGAACCCTCTGACACCAACAATACTGATTCACTGTCAAGAAAACCAGGTTATCTGGAGGTTAAGGTTTCCTGCAATAACCCGACCCTGCTCACAGGTATGGACCTAATCACGGAAAAGGTACGGCATCCTATGCGGTCATCAGCGTCACAGACTTTCACGAAACGATGATACGATACCCAGAAGGTGTGGCATCATCATCTCTTGAAGTGGCCTCACTCAGCTGAATCACAAGTGATCGGTTCCCAGAGTCGACAATCCTTAGATCTGAAATCCTTTCGACGGTCCACTGGGCTGGAAATGGAAATCGTCTAAGAGAATCTTGTCTGAGTGCAGATTGCGTGGGAACTAGTGCATGCCTAACATGCAGGTTCACCACTAATCTGCTCTAATACTATGTAGCTCTCAAGCCTGGGTCTGGCTTATCACTCATCAGAGCCCCCCTCCCCCCACAACAGCACAGATAATCATATCATACTAAAAATAAAATGCGGGAAATAAAATGCGATAAATAAATACAACCCAACAAGTAAACACGCAAGCGCTAGGATTGACTCGCACAGGGGACGTTGGATCCCCAGCAGAGTCGCCAGCTGTCGCTACTGCGAAAATAAGGTGCCGGCAAAACAGAAGAGTCGCCACCTTTCGTTATTTATCCCTCAGAACGGGAAAGGAAATGATCTGATAAACCTGACGAAAAGGTATAAGACAAGGTCATCACAACCATTGTCTAGATTCGGGAGTCGGTTACGCCAGGGGAAGGTATTAGCACCCCTCACGTCCATCGTACTCAATGGGATCCATGCTTGTTGTGTTTATCTGACGGGTTGGTTTATTATCTACCTATCAAGGCTGGTCTGAAAAGAAAATAAAATGACTCGGCAAAGCGTCGCACTTTATGCCTACGTATTCTCATCAGAGAATGAGAAATCAGAGTCAATGTAGTTCGCCTAACTACGGATAAACGGATGGGGGAAGGTGGCTCGCCAATACATCGGTATTATGCCTACGTACTCTCAACAGATATGAGAGATCAGAGCTTACGTAGTTCGGGATGAGACGGATTACGGGGGGTCAGATTCATCTGTTTTATCGAGTAGGGTTAACAAACAGTTCCAGCAGTTTGGTGTATGTAGCTCGACCCTTGGAGACTTAGGCGTTACCGTTTGCGGTAGAACTGGGAGTTAACGACACTCTTTTCTTCAGAAAAGCTTCCTTTTGAACTATGGGCCAACGGGGCAAAAAGGTTTGAAGTTTGTATTCTGTCTTTTACGGAAGAACTGTTTTTTATGGTTGTCTGTAGTTTGTACAACACTAGAGACTATGACTTAGTAGCGAATGCGTCGCATATCGTCCAAAGGACATATACTAAACATTCTAGACGATTGAGAGGAGGCCGCTCAATCATTATTACCCAAGTAGCTTAAGGCTCGTAACGCGCTTGTACTAACTTGCCTTTATTACGTTTTTTACTGTTTGTTTGAGATGAGAAGGGAACGACTTCTACATGGATATTGTCAAGTCCTAATATTGTCATGCCAAGGATTCATCCCATGGTTGAGGTTTGAAACAGGGAACTCCTAGAAGTTATCATGCATAGGTTTCAACCTAAAGTCTATCACAGTCATCCTATCAAGGAGACTTGAAATCCTAAGGGCACATGCAAGGAAGGTATCAACCAACAGCAAAAAGAATTATCAAACAGCAAGGCTATCAAGCTAAAACAAATAGATGCACATGATGCAACAGTACAAGCAGAGGGAGACTCACTCAACCTCTCAGCAATCAAGCAAAAAGGGAACAGACAAACAGAGATAGACAGACTCAACCTCTATCACTAAAACACAGATGAAAAGAAAAACAACACACAAGGAAGGGGAGGATCACCTCAACCCTTAATGCAAACAAGCAGAGGGAGACTCACTCAACCTCTAAGCAGTCATGATCCTAGCTCGAGAATCTAAACCCGGACCTATTCTAATGCATCAAGCAAGTCAAACAAGGGAGAGAAACCGTAATGAGCAATAGAGAAGTCATCCCAGGCTACATCAGGTTGGAGGTATATCAACACCAGAGTCCATCATGGGCTCCACCTCTTGAGGAATGCACAGAATCCAACCAAATGAAGGATTAGGCTCTCCCAAGAGGGATCCTATGTCAATAGGACAGAAGAGACTGGGTATTAGTCCTAGATATCAATCTAAGGGTAACTGATTGCAGTGTATCAACACAGAATGTCCATCTCAGGCTCAACCTGTTGAGGAATGCACATAATCCAACCAAGGGAAGGATTAGGCTCTCCCAAGAGGGATCCTAAGAAAAGGACTTTGAGATGGATGACAGCGTATAAACCAAGGGAATATACCATGCCAAGAATGTCAATCCAAGGCTCAACCTCCTGAGGAATGCACAGAATCCGACCAAGGGAAGGATTAGGCTCACCCAAGAGGGCTCCTCATCAAGACTTGAAGGATAAAGATAGTACAAACCAAAGGAATGTGCTATACTGGGGAATGTCAATTCAAGGCTCAACCTCCGGAGGAATGCACAGAATCCAACCAAAGGAAGGATTAGGCTCTCCCAGGAGGGATCCTCTTCAAGACTTGAATAAAGAATGTGGGGCAAAGCCTAAGGAAGAAATCATATAGGGGACAGAAGGCAACACAACACTCCAGAGAACCCTACAAGCTAACCACAAGGTTCATCTAAGCTAGGGGCATCAAAAGCTCTATCAAGTCCATGGCAAAGTTCTAATGAGGTCTCTACCTATTTACCAATCTATCAAGAAAGGGATACATTATTTAGAATCATCTAATGGTTGTTTACAAGGTTAATCTATGAAGTTCTCTAAGTTTGGATAACCTAAACTGAAGTTAATTTGTAAAATAGGGAACTAATTGAAAATCATTCCTAAAAATCCTAGGGAAAATACCACACTATCCTATATGTATCAACATTCCATGGTATAAAAATCAGAAGTTAAGCCTAATTCTAAAGGTTTCAAACTAAACCTAAAGTTCAAGGGTATATCAAAGGGATTCAATCATGAACACTCCTAAACAACTATCCTAAAACCTTATTTAAAATCATCTAAAAATCATGATAAATATCACACAACCTCATCAATATGTATATAACTAGCATGTAAAATCTCAAGATTAAACTCAGAAATATGAGTGAGAAATAAAATGGACAAAATCATCACACCATTATTCCACCATTAAAAGCATATTAAACTAGAAAATATGAAATAAAATGGAAAATGCATGAAAAATGAAAATAAAAAGCATGCAAAAATCCTAAACATCTTAATTTGTATCCACAAATTTTTCCAGAATTTAATATCATCATTCATTATTTTTTTATGAATTAATTCTAACAAGCATGAAAACAAAAATTAAAAGAAAATTAAATAAAAGAAATAACTGGGAGGGATGCCATCAGCAGTAAATCTAAGGAATACTCACGCCTGGGCCCAGGAATGGGGGTGGCATTAGCACCTGGGCGCTGGGCCCAATTGAGTTTCAACTCAGTTTACCAAAATCCTAAATGAAGCACGCCCAGGGGGTGCATTAAGTAAGCGTTCTACATGTTAAATCCTATTGGGCCTAAGGGAGGGGGTGTTGATAGCACCAGTATGCTAAAGCCCAACGCATCAAGTAGTTCACTCAGTTCACAAATAAAAGAAAAAGGATCCACATGAGGATCGAACCCGCGCGTTCTTGGTTCATGCAACAAAGTGAACAAAGCTGGGACACTCACTAAATTGAAACGGCTGTGTTTTAGGGGAGGGGGACGTGGCGCGTTGAGGGTCCTTGGATACGAGGACTGAGTCTTCGTCTTCCTCGCGCGTGGACGGACTAGATTGCGTCTTCCTCATTTCAAATGTGCAGAGGGTGGGAAAAGTGCAGAATCCGGCGACGGCGGCCGGAGCCTCACCGGAAAAGTTCGCGAATCCCTAACTCTCTCTATACTCCACCATTTCACATGATTTTTGGACCAAAGTTGCTCGAAATTTCACAAGGATTTCAACTACACTAACCAATCGTGCTAAAAATACAAGAATCAAGAAATCTCATTCTCAACCGAAAACAGAGTCATCCCTAAATTGTCACAAATCCTCAAATTAATTATCCAGAATCCATCTATATCCTAAGGGGAACCTAACCACATGATTCTAAGCTATTAAAAACGCATAGATGGAGAGAAATTTCAAGAAGTAGAAACCTGGTTTTGAGCTTCGATTGTGGTGGTTTCAGACCTCAATTCTCTTGCAACACGTGCAGAGATCCTCAATGATTGATGGTGAACGATTCTTGATGATCAATTCCTGATGAAACCCTCTAATTCTCAAAAACGAAAACTCACTTTCAAGCTTTTTTCTTCACTTTGCTCCAATGGTTTCTCAACAGATTTTGGCACCAGAAGCTTCCCAAACACATCCATATCCTATTTATATTCTATTTCACCAAGTTGGAGGCCCAAACCAAGCCCAATTGTGGATTTTTGATTTTCACTCTCTTCCAAAAATTCAATGATGGTATGCACGTTTTAGCCTTTGTTCCTTCTTCAAACTCAGTCCAAATGACTCACTTAACACTTGTGGAGTGTAATTGAATGGTTTCCCTCCTTTGATTTCAATCCACGGAGTATGTTTGATATGTTTCTTACTTATGAAGCAATCTTCCAAATGGCTATGTTATGAACTTCAAATAAAAAATGTGATAATGCCAATATCTTTAGAATATCAATTCCATTCAAAATAACCACAAGTTTGACTTGAAGACATGTTATTTCCAATTATTTTGAATTTTCACATTTTAATTCATTAAAATGGCCTTTATGTGAAGTTTCTTCAACCAATGCTTGATATAATCCATATCAATGGACTCTTGATACTTGGACAAGCTAAAAACATCATTGTGAGCAACTTTCATGTTGAACAGAAATCCATTTGAAGCTCTCAAGATGATGAAATTGACCTATGATTCAAATTGACCTGTAATGTCCGAATACCCAAAATACCCTTGACTTGTCAAAGCCATAACTTGAGTTCTACAAATCCAATCATGGACTTCTAGTACTCTTTAGAAATCTAAGAGAATAAGGAACAACATTCATGTTAACCAAAAGTTCATAGAAATCATCCTTCTATGGCAAAAGTGTCATGCAAGTTGGGTAACTTTCAAGCTCCAAATTCACATGCCTCAGATGACCTGTAACTTGTCTAGTTCATAACTTGAGTTCTATAAACCCTATCAAGGACTTCTAGTACTCAAGTTAAAGCTAAGGTCATGCCCTACAACAATCATGTTGGGGTAAAGATGAGATGAAGATCATATCTTGAGTTAAATGGCCTGGAAGTCAGGGGTCCAGCTAGGGGATTTTACACTGTCAAGTCTTAGAAACCCTAGCCTGAAACTTCTCAAGCTCTTCAATCATGATGAGTTAACCTTGGAATCATCCTTAAAACATCTCAATGTATCCATCCATGGTCACATGGCTCTTGAATTAAGTCTCAGCCTTCTTCAGATCATCAGTTGACTTAGGGTTGATCCAGTCAAACCCTAGCTGCACCAATCATGGTTGAGGCTTCTTAGTCTTGCACAATGACCTGTCTTGGCCTCAAAGTGATCTTCAACTCTTCTCATGAGCTCTCACAAGATCTCAAGTCCAACTTCATGGCTTCAGAATCATCTGATGGCTTTCCACAACTCTCAAGTTAGGAGACACACCTTCTTGGTTTCAATCACTCTCTCTGAGGATCTTTTAACTTCTCTGACAAGGATATCAACCCTTGAACACTTGAATAACATTCTTAGCTAGATTCACAGTCTTGTGTAGCTCTTAATTGGTAATCATACCTCTTGATCTCCTGCATACATGTCAATGAAATGCAAATGATAATGCTAATGTGAATGAAATGAAACATAAGCTAGGTAGAGAAAATGTTGGGCAAATTTTGGGGTGCAACAGCAGGTGACTTAGTGTTGAAGCGGATTCACCCTCCACAAACAGATCACAAGGGCAAATGGACTCCCAACTACGAAGGTCCATACGTCGTAAGTAAAATCTTCTCAGGAGGAGCCTTTCTATTCTCAACCATGGACGGCGAAGATTTCACGTCCCTTGTGAACGCAGACGCAGTTAAAAAATACTTTGCTTAAAATAGACCCGCTGGAAAGAAAAAGAAAATCCAGGAAAAAATGGGGCATCCCAACGAACCATAAAAAGAATGGGCTCGGGCAAAAATTAGGGATAAAAAGAAAAAGAATGTAAACCCCCAAAGTTGAAAACCTGAAAAGGAGACTTTGGAAGAAATGGGTATCTCGGTGAATTGAAAACCCGAAAGGGCGATTCAGGTAAAAGTTAGGGATCTGGAAAGCAATTGATTGCGGTCTGCATTTTGATCTTTTAAGCATAATGGATTTTGGGAGGACCCGAGGGTCAACCAATCATTCAGTCTCTTTGAAAGATGAATCATCAGGAGAAGCATCAAAGTCATGCGAGTCATAGATGAATCGACACATGGTGGTTGTCTGTACCACATTGCCAACATTTTGTATAGTTTCTCGCATTTATGTACTATTTGCGCAACTTTCTCTTTTCAGGAGTTGCATCTGTTGTAAATTCACCTATTTACAGGCCATTTATCAATGAAGTTCATGTTATTCAGAAAGCTTTTGTGCCTGTTTTATCTTTTACTGTTTTGTTCGCAAATGACGTTCGGTGTTTTTGATAAAACTTTGTATACATAAACTTGTGGGTTTTGCTAATAATCATTAAAAATTTGATTTACTTGAATGATGTCATGGACAATAACCAAGATAGCCCTTGTTGTGTACAAGATACTCTGTTTGTATTTGTTGGAGGGCTCTCATTCCTGAGACTATTCCAGTGGTGCATCCCCAGTAAAGTCACCTTGTCTCTGTCCCTGCAAGAGGAAGATGTGCAGTTCGAGACTAGTGTTTCCCCAGCAGGATGGGATTACACATGACTAGTTTCTCCCCGGCAGATTATGACTAGTTTCTCCCCAGCAGGTAAAATCGGGATTATCCCCCAGCAGTGGAGCGAGTTCAGAGTTTTGCTTCCCCACAGAGTCTAAACCTTTGACTCCTTTCCCCTCAGAGCCTAGGTCATTGGCTCATTCCCTAAGCAAAGGTTGATATTGTTGAGTTTGTTGCTCATTTCCCCAGGCAGAGGAAGATGTTGATTCCCTCATTGGGTGATCCTCAGCGGAGTTGTTTTCCATAGCAAAATCCAGTTGGTCATTGGTATTCGTCAGAATGAGTGTCTTTTGGGATATTTCCAAAATTAATTTTTATCCCCTGCAGATCCCCAGCGAATTCACCGGAGTATTTTTATTCCCCGCAGAGTGGAATTGACTCAAAGATTTTTTTCTCATTCCTCAGCAGAAAAAGTTTGGGATATCTTCCCAGTAAATCTTATTCATTGTCCCTGGCAGGGCGGATTTAAATCTCCAGCAGAGTGGAATCCCTGGTAGAATGGAGTAATTCCCCGCAGTTTGCTTTATCCCCCGATAGAGTCGTATTCTGAAAGGTCATCCAGGGCGATTTCCCCAGTAGAGTGGATCCGTTTTCCCCAGCCGAGTCTTTTGTTCCCCAGAAGAATTGTATTCTATTGGGCCATCCAAGGCCATTTTCCTCAGCAGAGTTGATTTGATCCCCAGCAGAGTGGATTTTGTTCTTAGCAGAGCAGTTATACCCAGGAGAATTCTCTTCCAAGAAGCCATCTAGGGCTTATTTCTCCTAGCAAAAGTCCAACCGTACTTAGCACCCGGTCATCCCCAACAGAGTTGGCCCCTTCTCTTCAGCATTTATTTTGCTGGAGCAGTTCCTTTGCATTTGCATTATGCATAGAATCCTCCCAAACGCGTAGCATTTCCATTTCGTATGGAGCATTGTGCCATATTCAAACATGTGCATTTGAAACATAAGCCAGGTTGTTATCTCTTGTTTCCAGTTGTATCTTTAGCAGGCAACGATGTATTTCTTGAGACCGTGCGGTATCCAGACCCCGACAAATATTGGTGTTTTTCTTGAGCCTGTATGCTATTTGTTGCACCCAAAATTTTGACCTCTTAGATCTTCATCATCAATTTAGGATCATATTCATTTGTTTATCTAACCGTAACCTATTTCAAGTTTGTCTTTGTTAAGTTACAGGTGAACCAGGGTTCCGTACAGTCGGAAATCGAGGTTTCGACGGTTTAATCAGTCAGTGTATTGAATTGATTCTCCATGAAATAAGTCTCCATATCATCAAATATACTCCATTGGGTTAAGTATGAATCCAATTTGAGATTGTCACCCAAGGATCAAGAACAATGCAGTTCAGGATACCCGATTAGGGTTTTCGATCAGGAAAAGTCAACTGTAGTTTGACTTTTGATTTAAATGGTGCTCCAATGGTGAGATCATAGTCCATGAAGTTCATATGTCTTAGTAAAGTCTACTCAATAAGTTTCAAGGCCTCAAAAAACCCAGAACATCAACAGTCGACTCGGTAGTCATCGATCGATCGTTCGGTTGACCGAAAAGTCAACTCTTCACTCATAAGGAATTTGACCTTAAAATATGAATAAAAATGTTCCTAGTAACATATTACACCTATCCATGAAGTTTCATGACCATTGGATCAAGGATTGAGGAGTAATCGAAAAATCGGGAAATTAGGATTTTGAAAGGGGAAATGCCATAACTCCCTAACCACACATCCAATTGAGTTGGTTCAAAGCTCATTGGAAAGGTCTCGAAAAGTCCTACAAAAGTTTCACAGTGGTCCATGAGCAGAAAATGCATAGATTTGGAGTTATGACCAAAGTCATTACAAGAGGGAAAAATAACTTAAAAATTCTAAGTCATTGGCCTTTTTAGGCATGTTTTTAGCAACTTTGAGAGGATTTTTGACCTAGTTCCACTTGAAATATAAAGATCTTGAAAACATGAAAGTTGTAGAGCTTCATGATGGCTTTCCAAAATATACTAGAACTCCTTCATAGCCCTTATCAGTTGAGAGTTAGGAATCCAACAAGATGAGGTTTCAACACTTGAGTCCAACATTTTCACTTTTTCACAAACTCACCTTTTGATCACTTGAGCTATTCTCAGCCCTTTGATCATGTTTCTATCTGATATTTAGAGAGTATGATGAATAAAAATGCAGAAAATTAAGAGGTTTGATGGATTTGGCAAGTGGTATGCAAGTTGTCATTATTTTAATCAAACAAATGAAGAAAGAGAAACTTTATGGAAGAAATCTTGCAGCAGTTCTCCTACTCCCTAGTCACACTTCAGTCACTTCCTTGTCATTCATGCCACTTGATTTGTGCATCAGCTTGACCCAAGAGCTTGGACTTGCAACTGCAACAAATCTTGAAGAAGATTGCATTTTCAAAACTCCCTCCAAAATGCCAAAATACCAATCTGCCCCAAATCTCTCCTTGGCCTATAAATAGAGGTTTCCTCTATGTTGAAAGACACACCAGAGACATCCTAAACACAAGGGATACACAACTCTCTTTCTTTCTCTCTTTGCTTGAAAGTGAAGAAATTCACAAAATCACCATTTTCACCACTTTAGACTTTCCATACCAGATCTTGTTCCAGACATTCTACCACTTCAAAAACCATATACACACCCTCAAAATGACCTCCTGAAGCTGTTCCCACCATTGGTTTCCTCAAAAAAACTTTGGATTAAAAAGTCAACTGTCCACACACCATAGTTTGACTTTTGTGCATCTTTCATACCAAATCACTACCTATCACCATTCCTAACATTTTAACACTTTGAACACCTTCCATCTATGTTATATTAACTGTCCATAACCTCAAACAGCTGCTGGAAGTGCATTTACTCCAACTTTCTGCAAGCTTGCACTTGAAGAAAAGTTGCCTCAAAAAACTTTCTTGAATAAAACAGCACCCATACTTGTTTCCAACCATTCAACATCACCACAAATACTTTACAAAAACCTCAAATGGATCATTAAAGATGTTTCAATCACCACTTCCATAACAAAACCACTGATGTTAAAAGTCAACTGTAAGACCTAAAGACTTTGACTTTTCTGCATCACCAAGGGCATCACTCTGTTCAGCCCCTTTCTAACACCTCTAACACCTCACACTGGAGTTGTTGTTGTTGTCTGAAACATTACCATTCATCTGTGCACCTATTTTCAAAACCTTGTTGCAAGAGATACTTGTTTAGTTACAGCTCAAATAACTCAAACTGCAAAAGGACTTACTAGGGAAGACTTGGAGCTGTTGGAACATCAACAAAAGGACCTGCAGAGGTAGTTGGCTTGGAAGTCTACAAGAGGTAAGTGATCATTACCTTGCTTATGGACTATCATAACTATGTTTGATGGGCACTAATTTAGGCATGTTTGAAGTAATGTTTAGATCATGTGTGAATATAATTTGTATGTGTTTATACATATTTAAAAATATTTTTTTAGGTTGTTTACCATGTTTGAAAACCTCAGTTCTTATGATTTTGTTTGATCCTGTCCTTGATGCAATATACTAACTGAAATTGGTGTTGTTTTAGAAGTACTGTCACTGTTGAGTTGTCTAACTCAGGCCAGGGTTTTGACTTTTAATTGATCAAGTGTTTAGATTGGTTTAGGTGCTGTCAAGGAACTTTACCATGTGTGTTCAGTTGCTGCCCAAAACCAGTTTGCATCAGTATTGTCTCTTAGAGAGGTCTAAGTTAGTCGTTTAATCTTGAACATTGTTTTGTTTGGTGTTTTGTCATTTGAGAAGTTTAAACTTTGCTTATGAATGTATCTGTCCAACATATGTGGTTTGTATTAATGACTGTCAATAGATTTTTTTTTGCATAAAGGTTATTGTCTAGATTGATTGGTATTGTTGTGCCAAGAATGTTCATTTATGCTTTAAAATTCCTAATGTTGAAAGGCTTACAAGCTTGCCTTTATGACTGAGGGGTATGGATTGAGTTAGTGCTAGTTTGTTTGGCATGATAATGATCAAGTTGTCACCTTAATTGTGGAGTCTGTCAACTCATGACAGTTTGCCCTTAGGTTGTCTTCATGACAATATTTGTATTTTTGTTGATTCTGTTTTAAATAAAAGAGGACTGCCATCTTAAGTTTGTTTGGATTCATTGACAAAATGAGGTTCCAGCTTCATTGGCATAGCTTGTTTTAACATTTAACTGCTGCCAAGTTTGTTAAGAGGGTGACCAATCTAGACTCCTATTATAACTTATTTTTTTAAAACCATGTTTTGGCTGATGCTTGATGAGGGGAAGACAATGCTTGATTTGTTCAGTTTGATTATATTGATATCTTTGGTGGCGGATAGGTCTAACATTTGGCGATTGGCAACTATTTTGAGCATAACAAAGCAGTCTGCATACCCTTCCCTTTCTGTTGAAAACCTTTTGGTCTTAGCATGATAGCCTTGCTTTAGCTTTTAGGTTTATTGATAACTGTCATTTAGAGATTGTGGACTGTCATTGAAGTTCTTGTTCAAGAGCTGTTGTTGAACGTTGTGCTAGATCTGTCAAGCATATTAATGTTTAGTGTTGTTAACTCTTTATATTAGCTGGTATTTCTTTTAGACTTAACATTTGTAATATCGGTTTTCTTGGTCCTGTTTAATTTCTGGTTTGGTGCCCTTAGTTTGTGAATTTTGGCTGTAAGTTTAGTTTGATAGTTTAGCAATGTAGCTTGGATCCATGACTGTTTCTATGCTGAGTTTGTTAACTGATACCTCACTTTTGCCATGAGTTCATAGCAGATTGGAGTTTTTCAACTTCATTGAAATAAGGCCTTGATACTCAGCACACTGTCCAGTTTTTGAGGCATGTTTAAACCTCTGTTGACTTGAAAAGCCTCAAGCTCTGGCTGACAGGTGGTTTTAGAGTTTATAGGTTAGGTTTTTGGTTGGACTGCTTAGTCAGGTTTAGTTTATAAGCTTTTGTTTAGTTTGTTGCTATTGTGAAAACCACTGATAATTGCACCAATGTTTTGCTCTGATATCAACACTTAGGGTTTATTTGCTTCTGTTTGCATTTCATTTCTACAATTTATGAAAATTAGTGTGTGTATACATTGCCTTATGGTTGCATCTGTTTTAGTCTAGGTGGTTGTTTCTGTTTTCAAACCAACTGTTTGATTCTTGATGTTTGGAAATTCCTAGCTATGCTATTTTAAGTATGTTGTTGGAATTTGTGAGTGTTTGTTTGGTTTGTGTAAATATATTGATTTAAGGCATAGCAGTTGAAACAAGGATGCCTCACTGATGAACCTTTTTCCTTGGTTTGAAATTTGGTTTTGCTACTGTCTTGAGTTTGCTATGATGGTTATGTTGAGGTGATCCTCTTAAATGTTGGAGTATTTAGCGATCAACATTTTTATGTGGATACTTGCCATTGAGAAGTCATAACTGTTCTTGTTCTTTCAACATCAATTTCATCAACTTGCAACTCCCATATCAATTTCTTGTTCTTAGGTCTTGTGGTTTAATTTTCTGTTGGAACTCATGCAATATCACATTTGAAACTTGCATGTATCTTTCTCCAAACTAGATTGCATCAGTTTTGAGCCTTGAACTTCAAAATGCACTTCCAAGTATCATTATGCATAAGCTATCGAATTTTGTTGTATGTGTATTATTTGGGAAATTGGATTGCACCATTCTCTTCCTTGTGAAAATCCAATAATGTTTGACTTTTATTTCCTGAAAATTGGTTATGTTTTGAGGAAGTTTGGATTCAAATCGTTTTGGAATTTTCACTTGAGTTGCCTTGAAGGAGTTGCCCAGAATTTATGCTTTGTTAAGTACATATTTAATTGGGGTGGCATAATACACGGATGTATCTCCACCCCAGTGGTTGTCACCTTTCCTTTAAGTACCCTATCATGTGCTTTGTCCTCTGTTCAAGCCTCAGCGAGGCCACTTTTTTTTTATTAATTTTGTGATTTTTCAAGTTTTTAATATTTTACCTTCTTTTTTCCATTCAATTTCAATACGCATGATGGTTGGGTTGGGATTATTCCAAGACAATGACCCCAAGGTCTTGGGTTCAAGCCTTGGGTGAGGCATTTCCTTATTTTTAGGACTTTACTTATATTATTTAATTCCATGCAAATTTCAAATTTCCATAACTTCTCCATTTTTAATTATTTTCAAGTGATTCTTTTTGCATAATTCTTATTTTATTGCATACATTCATAAAATGTTTAAGGAATTCTTAAATCCAATTTTTAGAAACCACTTTACATTAAAGAAGTTTGTGATTCGTTTTAGGGTTTTCACCCTCCTATTTCTCATTCTCTCATTGTCAAACTTTGATTTTATTCCTCTTTGATTTTTTATTTAAAGATGACATGTACTTGGCTTGTTGTCTCCCTTGTGCATTTAAGTATTGCATTACAGCTTTCCTTGTACACATTTTAATTGGTTCGCCTTTAAAAACCGTTGATTATCCCCTTGAGGTTTTGAACCTTTTGTCTACATTATTGTGACATTGTTTGATGATATCATTTTCCTTTACCTTTTATCCTAACCTTAGGATTCGAGTCTCTGTACTCACTTTTAGTGTCCCGCCGTGGACATCCTTTATCCCTTTTATCCTAGCCTTAGGATTGGAGTCGCCGTGCTCTATTTAGCGTCCCGTCGTGGACATCTTTTCCCCGTTATCCTAACCTTAGGATTTGAGTCGCCGTACTCATGTTTAGCGTCCCGCCGTGGATATTCTCTACCATAACAATCTCAACGTAGATTCAGGAGTCGCCGCACTCCATATAAGTACTTCCCTATGAATGCTTGTATCCCCTTGAAACCTTAACCATAGTCAAGAGTTCCTCACCCCTAACCAGGGGAACTACGGTTGCTCTGATTCCATTCCCGTCAGGATACGTAGGCATGAGATGCAATTTCTTGGCGAGCAAACTTTACCAAACTTTGTATATACTTTATATCTTTACCCTTAGCTCATTTCCTTTAGCAAGCAAACTTTAGCAAACACAAATAGTAACAAGCGGTTCCTGTAGAGTACTACAGATGTTTAGGATGTGAAATACCTACCCTATGCATAACCAACCCCCGAACCTTTAGATCTCTCTTTGCTTAGCTTTAAGCCTTGCTTTTTGCTTTGCATTTTGATAGGTTTTTCTTTCTTTAAACCTTTCCTTTTTGGATAAATTAAAGTCTGGTTGTGAATTTAAGAATTAAGATTCAAGTTAATCAATAGCTTGGTATCACGATTCTCACTGCAACGGTATCTAAACCTCTAGCAAGATCATTGACAAATGTGATTATCTTATGATTTTCTCTCCAACAGAGTTTACTTATTCAAATTCATCTTTTCCCTAGCGGATTGCTTCACCTAGATTGTGAATCTATGGGTGTTCTTCTCAACTTCGTGTTGAGTCGGCCTTTAGGTTTGAAGCCTGTTTGTTTAACAGATGTTTGGCGGCGACGTCAGATGTTCTTCTCAACTTCGTGTTGAGCCGGCCTTCGGGTTCGATGCTCGTTTTAAGTAACGGATGCCTGTTTGTTTAACAGATTCCTGACGGCGAGGTCAGATGTTCTTCTCAACTTCGTGTTGAACCGGCCTTCGGGTTCGATGCCTTTTTGTTTAACAGATGCCTGACGGTGAGGTCAGATGCTCTTCTCAACTTCATGTTGAGCCGGCCTTCGGGTTTGATGCCTGTTTTTTTAATAGATGCCTGACGGCGAGGTCAGATGTTCTTCTCAACTTCGTGTTGAACCGGCCTTCGGGTTTGTAGCCTGGTTTGCTTAACAGATGCCTGATTGTGAAATCAGATGTTCTTACCGACTTGGTGTCATTGCCCACATGTTAGCATATTTTTATTCCAACTGCGTGTCAATGTTTTCTAATTGGTAATGAGTTAGCTCATTGTCCTTGCAGTTATCAGTTACAGTTTCTTCAGTGATTCTATTTTCACTCTAGTGGACCTCTTTATAGTTCTGTTATGCGGTTGGAAAATTTTTGGGTTCTTTTGTATTCAACCACCTGTTACCTTGAATGTTTGAAAGTTGTACGCTTTTCATCCCTTCAGGTCCAAGTTGTTTGAATAGGGGCAGCTGTTGTATCCCAAAACATGACCAACCTTTTCTTGTACTTGGCTTATTGTTTCATTTAATTTTAGCATTTGCATTTGCATAGCATTGTTTTTAACAGGGGATCAAGAGGTGCGTTGTGCCATTCAAGAGGAGGGTCTTATTGGCTTCAGGCTCTAGCCAGAGTATTTGTGCAAACCATTAGGGTGTCATCATCATGGAAAGGTTTCAAAGCACTTTGAGAGGAGAAGTGTATGTGGATGCCACCTTCTATCTTGAGGATCATCATAGGAGTTATCAAGAGTTCATGAAAGCTTGTCTTTGGTTTAAATATGGTTTAGAAGCTCATTGTGTACCTTATGGGTTATGGTGAAGTTTGAGTAGTCAGTCAATTCATCTGCAAAAGGCATATACAAAGGACATGAGACTAGGGTTTCACATATAATTAGCCTAGATTTATTTCTTTTAGCAAGGCTTGGTTCCATGATCCTTCACATATTTTAAGGTGTTTAGAGGTAGAGGATTGATCATCGATTTCAACCAGAAGAGCTTCAATTGGTCAGTCAATTGCAAACTAGGTGAATTTGGGGAAAGTCAATTGTGTAGAGGAAAAAGTCAACTCCTGACTTTTTAAGGTCAAGATCATGTTCCGCATGTTTAACATGGCCAATGGGTGAACATTGACCAGGAAATGTCAAAGGGATCACAAAAAATCAAGAAGTTTGAAACTTTCCATTTTTGGAAAATTAGGGTTTTAGGAACTTTCCATTTATGGAAAGTTTCATATGTGAATCAGCCATTTTCAAGGCCACTTTTCTTCATGATCAACGTTCCAAATGAAATTTTGTCCAACATCAAAGTTCTTCCTCATCATCTGAGCTTTCTTTTGAGTAACAATTCATCACCATGTGAAATTTGAAGCTCAAGTTATGATGTTCAAAAGTTAGGGTTTTCATAGATATCAAATTTAGCAAATTTGGGCAGATTGCTGGACCAGGTTTCCAAAGCAATTTTCATCAAGTTCTTGTTGCCAAATGAATTTTTTTCCCACATGAGAGTCATAGATCATGTTCCAAGCTTTCCATCCATTACTATAAGTCTTTCATGGGGGTAATGAAGCTCAAGTTATGTGGGTTCCAAATATGTCAAAACTCATAACTTAGACATTTTTCCAAGTTGTTTCAAGACAGATTTTGTGGCATGGTTTTCAAGCTTGATTTTCATGACTTTTCAAAGTTATAACCAAGTTTCCACCAACATCAAAGTTATTCTCCATCATTTAAACTTTCATTTAAGCCCAAGTTTCAAACAAGAAGAGCCAAATTCAGCATGTCATGATGGCTCAAAGTAGGAGGTTTGGAAGTTGATTCAAGGCATGATTCATGGATGTTTTGACATGATTTTCCATCTGGCCTTGTATCATTTTCCAACCATCAACCTCATGCGCAAGATACCTCTCTCCATGCCCCAAAATTTTACCAAAATAAGAGCAACAAAACATGTACCATTTGGTGTCATTTTGGAAAATCTTGGCCAAAGAAGGAAAGAGGCAAGCAACCACCAGCCTGACAATATACACTCCATTTTATTTTTTTCCACTCAGCAAAAAGCACTTCACAATGCCATGATTCGTACCTCATGCATCATCCATCACTGAATTCAAATTCTCACTCAAATCTGCAACACTTATTACCACTGGTTTTAACCACAATAATTAGCTTTTTAACCTGACCAAAAGTCTGATATAAAAGCTAAGAACAAAAAACCCTAAGGAGGCAGCCACCATTGTGAAGAAAATCAGACTTATCTTTCACTTTTCTCTCTGAAATTTCCCTTCGAAACATGGTTGCTTTTGAGCTCTCCATTCAAATTCATATCATACTTCCATCTTCACAACATTCTGCACCTTCTGTTTGCAATAGAAGTCTTCTGCAAACATCAAAGTCACCACCTGCTCACACTTGTTTGGATATTTGGGGAAGATTCAAGGGTTTCTAAGCTAGGATCAAAGTCTTACAAGCACAAGGGAAGCAACCTGCATCTCTTGAAAGCTCTACAACAAGCTTTGAAGCAGCAACGGACATACTCCACTAGGTAATTTTCAGAGCTCCATTCTATCATTCTAGGCATACATTAGGGTCATACTGTGTACATCTGAAGACCTACTCAAGTAGGTTATGCTTGCATAACTTTCTGCGCAATCTTTGTTGAGTTTCCGTTTGTAATTATCAAACTTTTTGCCCTCGATTCATCATGTAAATGGGCTTGTTTTTAAAATGTGAGGCTGGATTTGTAATCTAATTGAAATTCTGGGCCGAGGGGTATCCTTACTTTTCATTTCTGGGAATTTTTGAGTTTGCTCCGGCAAAGTTTGGTGGGAGAAGACGATCGGAACTAGGGTTCCAGCGTCTGGAGGTGGGAGATGGGCTGAGGTGGCTTTGCCACCCCATTTTAAATTCAAAAATGTTGAGTTGTTTTGTTTTGAGCCATTGGATCATCCACGTCGTTTCCAGCTCAATTAATGAGCTCCCAGCGTGGCATCTGACTATGCTGGGGAGGTTAGGTGGGCCTGATCCAATTGCTACGCGCACCTCCCACCTTTTAAGCCCAACGCGCATTTTTCCTGGTGACAGTGTATTTCAGTTTTTCTCACTGCACCCCCTTTGGGCTTTGCTTTATTTTTCATTTGACTTTGATTAGACTTCTGTGAACCCTCGATACTTGCTCGATAAGGTGGAATATCATTCATTCTTGAATTATTTGGTGATTCCTTGAGTTGATTTTGTCCATGAGATTTTGCTTTCTTGTTTATGTTTGATCTTGCTTTGTTGTGTATTTTATTTGAGATTTATTGGATATTCCTTCTATTTTTGGTGAACCTTGCAAGTCAAGTCATCTTTGAAGGTGTTCATACAAGCTAGTTTGACCTAGTTTCTTTGGGAAATGATCTCCATTGATCCCATATGCATCTTGTGAGCTTTGTTACTTGATTATAACATGATTAAGATGTTGTTTCACTTATCTTAGTTCATATATTTGTGTTACTTGGTTTTCAAGTTACCTTGGGGGTCATGCATTTCCACTTTGTTCTAAGTGTTGAGATTGTGTTAGAACCTTGGTCCTTTCACTTGTCATTACCTAGTTGGTATTTGTGCTTTGTCTCTAATTTTGATTTAAGGCTTTCATCTTGATGATCCACTTCTTCCCCATGTGATTTTGGCTCTTATTCAAGATGATTTGGTGTTCACATTCACACTTTGAGTTTGTCTTGGATAATTGGCCAATTTCTTGCACTTGTTTGTTCATTTCTTTTGCATGATCATTGTTGGATGCTTGGTTGAGATAATTTTCATTTGCTTTCTGCCCAAGCTTATTTCTCCCACCTTCTCTTTGATCATGGCCTTTTGGTTTTGTTTTATGCTTAACCTTTGTGTAAGTGATGGATGTTTGAATGGTTGTAGGAGTTGTTACTTCTCCCATTTCATCTCACTCTTCTTTGACTTATTTAAGTCATCTTGTTTTGATCATTTGTTTTTGTTGCATCATTTGATTCTCATATCTCATATTTTCATCTTTTCATACCATGTTTGCATTTGTCTTGACTTGTTAAGTCAACCTCTTCTCATTTCTCATTTCATTTGTGATTGAATTATTTGTTTTTTACTTGGTCTTTTGCTATGATCCCTTAGGATTAATAGGACCTATATTTAAGATGGGAGTAGGAGAGACATTAGATATTCAATCCTTTACATGATAACATTAATATAAATCTCCCCTTTTAATCCCAACTTTAGGAGCACATTGCATGAGAACATTAGGGTTGATTAGTTTCCCCTTAGAGTTTGTGTCTTCTCTTCTCATCTCCTAACTCTCTTAAGACACTTAATAAAGGATAATAAATGTTGTAAGCTACGAGCCTTAAGTATTTGAGGAATGATAGTTGAGGGGTCTCCTATCAATCTGTCTAGAGTGTTTAGCGTATGCCCTTTGGGCGATATGCAACGCACTCGCTCTCAAGTCATAGCCTTTAGTGCAACACGAATTACAAACTTAACTCAATTCACTTCTTGTTTAAAAACCACAAAGAAAAACATCAAATCTTTTTATCCCTCGGGATTGTTTGAAAATCATTTTCAGAATGAGTGTGTTAAGTCTTGGTTCTACCGCAAAAAGGTAACTCCTAAGTCTTCAATGGTCGAGCAGTAATACACCTAACTGCTAGAATGAAGGCTTAACCCTACTCAGTTAAAACACTTGAACCAACCTATGTTCGTTTCAGCCCGAACTACGTTTGCTCTGATTTCTCATACCAGATGAGAATACGTAGGCACAAGACGATGATGTCTTGGCGAGCAACCCTTCCCTCCTTTTTCACCCATAGTTTTCCGAACTACATTGACTCTGACTTTCCTATTGCACTAGTGAATACGTAGGCATAAAGCGGCGATGCTCTATCGAGTCTCTTTTCTTTTCTCTTGTCCCTGTGAGCCAACCTTTGATAGATTAACACCATTTTAGATAGACAACAAGCGTGGATCCCGTTGAGTACAACGGACGTGAGGGGTGCTCATACCTTCCCCTTGTGTAACCGACTCCCGAACCCAAGATTTGGTTGCGATGACCTGTCTTTTCCCTTTTCTGCAGGTTTTCTCTGATCGTTTCCTTTCCCACTCTTTGGGATAACGAACGATGGCAACTCTTCTATCTTTTCTGGCCCCTCTTTGCAGCGATGCGACAGTTACCAATGAAATTGGACTTTGAAAGGGAACTACCAGATGAGGATTGGTATTCAAAGGGTAGACTACCAGACGAGTATTGGTGGAAAAAGGTTAAGTTGTCAGATGAGATTTGACTTCTAGTTTTGGTATCAGACGGGAATTGATTTTGTGGTTTTCCAAACAAGAACTGGACTTTGAAATGGGGTTTACCATATGGAAACTAGGTAAATGGTAGGCTACATAATGGATGAACAAACGGGAACTGGTTTAAAAGCTGACATGTACCAGGCGGGAACTGGTGTTTTGTGAAGGGTTGACTAGACGTGAACTGTTTCGAAGGTTTTCCAGACGAGAACTGGACTCTGGAAATGTTTTCGGTCACAAAGTTCCGACAGGTAACAGGTTCAAGTTGTGGGATGAAGATCCAATGACAGTATGCAAGGATAAGAAAATTCCCAACAATGGAAGGGATTCTCTTTTGCAGCAAGACTCTTTTAGAGGCTAAGGTTATTTTATAGGATGATGGCACGATTCCCTGACACTCGTCTTAAACTCAACAGTTGCTAACAAAAAAACTTGGTTAAGAAACTTGCCCCAATGTAGTTCAACTTGCCCCAGTATGATCTTTGGGAAATTTCATCTTGAAAAGAAAGTAGCTGGCCATGAGACGACCTCGAGATGGCTTGCCCCAAAATCTGTACCATGAAAGGATCTTGACTAACCAACTCTCAGAGTGGTTGGCTTCAATGTACTTCTGAAGTAGCTTGCCCATAAATGAGCATTGAAGCGACTTAACTTATCCTGATTGAATACTAAAGGATCTGCCCTCAAATCAAAGAAACTCTGGGTGACATGCCCCTGATTGGTAGAGTCTCGAGATGATTCACTTCTGATTAACCAGTTCTTGAATGATTTGCCCCATAATTAACCGATGCTTGGGGGATTTTCCTTGGACTGACTGATTGCATACTCACCGGATGTTAATGTCCTAGATCCATAGGGCTACAAAGTATACTTGATTCTGATCCAAACTACTGAATGATCTAGTCCTGTCTAATTGCCCCCTGTTGGACTTTCCTCGATGCCAACTACTGACCTGCAATTTAAAATTGTTGGTTCACGAATGGTAATTTTAATGCGATGCCCATGCAGGTTTTTAAAAATCAATCATTATTAGAATGATGTGATAGTGTGTGACGAATGGACCAATAGTCTAGACGTTGTGTTGATTTAGCTAGTGAATGATACAACCAGAATATGATTAGCAAATCATGTAGGAGCCATTTTACACAACCTTGTTGTAGTATGCCCTCAGAATAAACTCTGCCTCAGTTAGTTCTTTTAAGGGTTGAATCAAGGTCTGGTTCACGGTTATTGAAACAAAAGATGAAAGGCTCAGAGTTTGATTATTACTCACCCTTTCTCTGTGATGATCTCCAATCCTATGTTCAGCTAACTTGGCACAAGCGCTCACCTTTCCAAAAGGTATATTGAAAGGTATGAGTGATTGTTGAGGAATCCTCAAGGCTTTTGGACTAACAGTTACCCCTCTTGTCTTCTATGTCTGAAGTCACACGATTTTGTTCTTGTTCGAGGATTTTTCTTTTATAATCCTCTTTTTTTTTTATTCTTTTGTTCCCTATTTTTTTTCCTGGATTGATTTTTTTGAAACTTTTGGTTTTGAAGTCCAGCGGGATGCCCTAATTTTGCCTAAGTATTTGACTTAGCGGGATTTCTTTTTTCTTTTTTCTTTTTAACAAGTCGTGTGACACTGATTGTCTTGATTTCTCCGAAAGGGTTGTGACTATCTCACTCCTGATTGGTAAGGTTTAACCATTGTGGTTGATGAGATACGATGTGATTGGTCCTCGAATGGGGACACTCCTCTATAAAGTTTGAATGCTCGGTCAAGTTAACTGACAACTACCCTGCCCCAAGTTAAAATGCGAGGGTTTGAGAGTCTGAAAGAAACTCCTACTTCTAGGCTCGAAGTGGTTAACAAGGGACTAACTCTTTATCTTTTTGGTGTTTAGGGGATTTGAAACAATGCATGTATGAATCAGCAGGATTTTATCCGAAAGCATACGATCAACAATTATGAGTATTTAGTTTTCGTCATCCTCCCTCCAATCCTTGCTAAACAATGATGATAAAGTGGAGTGGATAAAAGGTGTATGTGTCTGTGCTTTGCAATAAACAAGAAAAATTGAGCAAATGCGACATGATTAATTTAGAAAATGCATAATCACTTCATTAATATTACCATTCAAAACAACAATGTTAAAAACAAGTAACAATTAAAAGGAAAGAAACTACAAATGCAAATGATAAAAGTGCCAAAGGACTGCCACTATCGGGATGTTGGCCTGTCTGGACCACTGTCCTTTGGAGATGACCCTTGGAATCTTCGAGCTTAAACAACTGAGAGGTTGACATGAACAAACAAACCTCCTTCTGGAAAGGAAATGTGCCCTTTGTCAATCAACTATTGCACTTTGGCTTGGAAGGCTTTTCAATCTTCGATTGAGTTCCCCTTGGATCCTCCATGATATCCACACTGAACATGGGGATTGTACCCAGGAGGGTAAGGTTCTGGCATAAGCTTAAGAGTTTTGGGCTCCACCAATGAGTTCTGAATCAGATGTGGCAGAAGCTGACTATATGACATAGGAACTGGATGAAGATGAGCATTCCTTCTTTCCAAGTTTTTGTGAGGCCTACTCTGATTCTGGCGCTGATTCTGATAACCTCGGCCATGGAATTGTTGATTTTTACGAGGAGAAACCCAAGGCTTCTGATGTGGTGCCCTAGGCACGGTTGTTTGTCCATAAGAATAACGTGACATTGGAAATAATGCTTGTTGAGAAAATGAAGAACCAAAAGATTTCACTAGTTCACCTTGAGAATAATCAACATCTACCATGACTGCATTGATCACATTTTCTTCTTCTTCTTGGGAATTACTGAGGCATTTAGTTTCACTGGCCTGACTACTCAAAACATCCTGAATTTTTCCCCTTTTATGCCACTCTCAATGTGTTCCCCTGCTATTACCAGGTTAGAGAAGTTTGGTGTAATTCTGAGCATCCTTTCAAAGTATGGGCTCTGCAAGGAATCTATGAACATGTCTGCTAACTCTTTGTCTAGAAGTGGTGGTTGCACTCTAAAAGTCAATTCTCTCCACCTCTGAGCATACCTTCTGAAGAATTTATTGTTCTCTTGAGACAAGCTTTGCAACTGCATGCGACTAGGAGCCATGTCAAGATTATATTCGTACTACTTCAGAAAAGCCTTAGCTAAGTCCCTCCATGATTGGACCTGACCAGTCTCTAACTGCACGTACTAACTCAAAGATGCCTCACTCAAACTGTCCTGAAAATAGTGAATCATTAGCTTATCATTACGCACAAATGAGCTCATTCTTCTGCAAAACATCATCAAATGTTGCCTCGAGAAACTATCCCCTTTGTATTTCTCAAACCTCGGTGCCTTGAAATTTGAAGGTATCACTAGGCCGGGAACTAAGCACATGGCCAAAGCATTGAGACCAAAAGTATCTTGAACTTCTAATGCTTTGAGTTTTTCATCCAACGCACGAAATCTTTTAGCATACTCAAGAGCTCTCGAGTCCTTAGTCTTCATCATCGGGACCTCCCTTTTAGAATTCGACATAGAGAAAGCAACACCACGACAATTTGTAGTATCAGGAGAAGAGGAACGTTCACTTTGGACAACAAACTGTTCATATAAATCTTGGTTCTCAACAGAGAGCTGCACAAACTGAACTTGAGTAAGGTTGTTCACTTGTGGAGAGTCTTCATCAGGCAAAGAACCGTATAGAGGGTTAATCGTCATGGTAAAACCCGGTGGGGTATCAACATTCTAGAGGCCGTTCCCTAACATAGCTACCAACAACTCTCAATTTGACTTTACTCCTGGCATTACTTGATCCTACTTCAAACACTTGGTCGTCTTTTAACAATCACCACTTGTTCAGAACAAACATTGGGGATTCAACTGGCTGATCAAAGACAAAGGCAGAATAAGAGTTTTGGCCGGCTAAAGAATGATATGCAAAAATGATGTAAAGATGTTTATGTTATGCAATTCAAAAGACACGGGATCAAGTCTTCCACAAACATCTGAATAACTGATGCATTGCTGACTGAATAAGCTCATAAGTCTGCTCTGAAGAGAAAATACCGGAGCACCAAAATACCAGAATACCATAATACCAGGTTGATAAATTCCCACTATGAAAACCAGAGAAACCGGGTTAGTTGAAAGTCAAGGTTTCCTGCAAAAACCCTTCCCACTCACAGGTAGGACCTATTCTTTGACATGGTATGGCATCCTATGCAGGTCATTAGTATCACGGACTCTCAGATCGAGAAACAATGATACGTTCACCATTTCTGGTTTGGCATTGTCGCTACTGCGAAAATCGGCGCCGGCTATGACAGAAGAGTCGCCACCTTTCGTTATTTATCCCTCAGAACGGGAAAGGAAACGATCGGGAAAAACCTGACGAAAGGGTATAAGACAAGGTCATCGCAACCATTGTCTGGGTTGGGGAGTCGGTTACGCAAGGGGAAGGTATTAGCACCCCTCACGTCCATCGTACTCGATGGGATCCACGCTTGTTGGTTTGTCTACGGGTGAAAAAACAATCTATCTACGGCTTCTAAGGCTAAACGGAAAGAAATTGACTCGATAGAGCATCACACTTTATGCCTACGTATTCCCTTGTGCAATGGGAAAGTCAGAGTCAGCGTAGTTCGGGAAACTACGGGGAAAATGGCTCGCCGAGATATCGCATCTCGTGCCTACGTACTTTCATACGGCGTGAAAGATCAGAGCTCACGTAGTTCAGGCTAACTACGGCTAGACAGGGTGTTCTCGATCACACAGGGGTGAGAGAAGGGATTGATGATACTAGTGTGCGCATTCTAGCAGTTAGGTGTTTGCTGCTCGCTCGACGGAGACTTAGGTGTTACCTGTTTGCGGTAGAACGAACGTAGTATGTCGGGTTTGAAAGGTATGGGAACCTACGGGTTCTAGAACTACGGTCTGGTCTCAATTGCGCTCGGGCAAGAGAAAGGGAACATCAGTCGTCAGCGGGAAAGTCTCGATCGCCCGGAAGCGAGAGAACAAAGAAATTAGTTGTTAGTTTGCTCGCTAGGATATCGCATCCTATGCCTACATATTCTCGTCTGGTACAAGAAATCAGAGCAGCTGTAGTTCAACCAACTACAGCAAAACAGGGGAAACGGGAGAAAGGTAGCTCTCTAGGATATCGCATCCTATGCCTACGTACTCTCGTCTGGCACGAGAGATCAGAGCAAACGTAGTTCGACGGGAAAACGAGTCTCGATTGCACAGGGGCAAGAGAAGGGGTCTCAATCGCCTGAACGCGAGAGAAAAGGGAGTTTCGATCGCACGGAGGCGAGAACAAAGAGGAAGCAGGCTTACGCCTAAACGGGAAGAACTCGGGACACACACGCACGGACCTAATACGTAGGATCGAATGCGTCGCATGTCACCCAAAGGGTACCATACTAGACATCCTAGACAATTGAGAAGAAACTCCTCAATTGTCATTTCCTACGTATCTAACAATACAGCTCACAACACTCGACGGTTTCCTGAAGACTCGAATAAGAAAGATGATGTTGAACGAAGCGGCTCTGTTGGCTCCTGACATGCGTGCAAGCTCCATTCCAATCTTCTCCTTTCTGGATCCTTAATGAGGACGCTCGAATCAGGATCAATGTGATGCTTAGACCGTCATGGTCCGACTTATACGAGAAATCGAACTCTAAGAGGTAGCGTATTGATATTCGTGTCAAAGGCAAGATAGAGAAATGATATCGGCAATCGTTCTCCAATTGAATCGTGTCACACGGCCAGCCAACAATAAAATCGAAAATAAAATTGGATAAGAAACAAAAATAGGAGAGAAAATAGGAGAAAAATCCACTAACAAATGGAAATAAAAGTCTACTCCTAAAATTAACAATTAAATTCTACTAGAAAAATATTCTAAAGAAATATTAAAAGAAATTGTTTAAGAAAAATAGCATGGAAATTCTATCCTAAAATACTATAATATCCTAAAAGGAAAATAGAAAAAAACTATATTAAATCTATATTAAAAAATATGAATAATACTATAATCCCTAAACATAATCTCCTAAAAGAAAATAGGAAAATAAAACTAACTATTACAAGCATTCATCCAATACAAAGGGAAAAAATAAATCGCAAAGGGGAGGGGATACAATCTGCAAAACTAGGGTGAATGCAGAAAAAAAAACCACTCTGGGCTTTAAGCCCATAATACATTCAAACAATAAAACAAAAATAAAAAAACTGGGGGGTGCGCTTGGTAAACGTGAGGGGTATGAGCCATGCATTTCGTTGGGCTTAGCCCAACATACAATTCTAACAAAGTAATCCAGGGACGGGGGTGAATGATTGAAAACGGGGTATGGACCCAAAAATTGATTGGGCTCGGCCCAACATCCCAAACCCAGCCACAAGAACCTTTCCTCTCTTCTCCCAACCCTAATTCTGAAGCTGAAACCCTAGCCTCTTCTACCCCAACCCTTACTGTTCTCCTCCGCCGCCGTTGACGTTCACCCTCACTCAAACTCAGACTTCCTTTCCATCAACCTCCACCACATTCAAACATCACCACTTAACAAAACCAGCCAAACCAACACGCGAGCTCGACGGATATGGAGAGGAAGCTTTACGAATCTGTTCAAGGATGTCAATGAAACTTCTGGAGATTTTGGAGAACACATTCGCTCGATCTTGAGGATTCAATGTACTTTCTGGAAATTGTTGAGCAAAGACGATGAGATCGTGAAAGTGAAGGTTGTCGAACACGCTTGAAGAGATCTTGAGGAGCTGATGGAAAGTTCTGGAAAACGGTTGAGTGTCCAATGAAGGTTTGATGAAGATCTAGAAAATCTTGCAAGAACTTGAAGAACAAAATGAAGATCGAGCATGGAGGTGATGATCGTGATGAATGCCAGATGAACGCGCTTGCAGATCTTGACGAAGATTCGTGGAGATTGAAGGATCTGGGGACAGTTTCTGGAAATCTTTATGAAGATCTAAAAGATGATGATTCTTCATGAACCTCGCTTGAAGATCTGGAGAACAGAAGCGAAGAACACACTAATGTTCTTGATTCTTCTGAAAAAAAGCTCATGGACATGATGGTTTATGACGAATGGTTGACGAACGGAGGATGAAGTTCCTGGGAAACTTCAGGAAGATGATGAACAATGCTGACGAATGATGAAGATTGGATGAATTTCTAGAGATTCTCGATGAAGGTCCGGTGAAGAGTTGATGAAGATGGCGTATTTCTGGAGAAACATGATGATGATTCCGGCGAGGCTCCGGCGACAGTTATGGGATTCCGACGACGGTTACGGCGGCTGCATGGCCGCGATGAGGGCGAGAGGGTGAAGGAAGATGAGACACGTGGGGATAGGTGGGGCTACGTGTGGCAATTGCATGCAGAGAGGGAGGGTGAGGTGTCAGGTTGTGGTGAAGTGGAAGGGAGAGGGTGCCACGCGTGGGAACTTTTCATAATGACAAGTGTCATGCAGAAACAAATTGAGCCCCAAACAATTGGACATCTGGCCCACTACTGGACAAAACTGATTAACTTGCTTAATGACCCAAATAAACTCAATTAAAACTGATTAATGGCTTGCTTAGAATTAATGACTCAATTAACTCCACTAAATTCAGACTTAATGCTAATGATTAGACTCTAATTAAAAGCTGACTCAAATTAAAGCTGCTAATTAACTTCTAATTAACCCTAATTAACAAAATGATTAATATCTAATTAAAAATAAATGATTAATATCCTAATTAAAAAAATGATTAGAATCTAATTAATCTCTATGAATTAATTCTAAAAAAACATTAAACTCCAATTAACCCTATTAAAAAAAAAGAAAAAGAGTTATCCTATTAAAAGAACATTTAAAAATCTACTTAATATCTAGATACAAAAATCTATTTAAAACTATTTAAAAAAGAAATATCTATTTAAAATTTTAGAAAAACTATTAAATCCATAAGAATACATTCCTATTTAATATCTAGAAAAATCAATTAAATCTATTAAAATCTATTTAAAAATTCCAGAAAATAAGGGAAAAATCTAAAATGCAAGAAAGCCGATTAAATTGATTAGAAAACAAATGCGCGAACATAGCGAAATAAGCGGTAAAAACCGGACACTGAAATGTCGTCAAAAATAACAGCGAGAGCCGAAAACACCGGGACGGGCACAAATTCTCAAAACAGCTTATTCGAACTGGCCGGAAATGCCTGAGGCGTCAAGAGAGGCTGTAACCCCGATAAAATCAATCTGACTGCAAAAATGCGATGTATGCGGTATGTAAATGCAGAATGCAAAATGAGTCGAAACATAAGCCAAATGCAATAATTGGTTTGTCAAATTTTGGGGTGCAACAACTGCCCCTATTCAAACGGCTTGGACCTGAAGGGTTGAGAAGCAAACGACTTTCAATCATTCAAAGGTAGAAGACGGTTGAATACAAAAGAAACCCAGAAATTTGCCAACCTGCAGCAATAAACTGCAAAAACTGCTTGGGGAACAAATATCCAGAAAACCGAATCCAGTTGTCACAACAACAAACTGATCAATCATCTGACAAGGAAACTGACTTTAGCACTAGTTATCTGCGTGACGCCACAGGTAAAAAACCCGAAGGTTGGATCAACATGCACTTGATCCTCTCACACCGTCTAATGATAGACAGGAAGAAAAACAATCTTGATCTTGTATCGTCTAATGATAGACAAGAGGAAAATTATATTCAAGTCTCGCATCGTCTAATGATAGACGAAAGGAAAGTCATATTCAAATCTCGCATCGTCTAATGCTAAACGAGAGGAAAATAAATCCAAATCTCGCATCGTCTAATGATAGACAAGAGGAAAACCTTATCTGAAGAGCCACATCGTCAGTGAGAACTAGCGGAAGGAAAACCATATAAACTTCAACACTACCCATCAAATTTCAGAATCCTTTCGTCTATAGGAATTGATGGAAAGAACAATATCCTCAAAGGGGCCACATCATCAATAAGGATTGACAGGAAGAAAACCCACCTTCAAAGAGCCATGTTGTCAATAAGGATCGACAATTAGGAAAACCAAACATTCTTCAAAGAGCCTCGACGTCAATAAGGATCAACAGTCAGGAAACACTTCTTGAAATGTCATCTCATCCGATAAACAGAAAGAAAGCCAATATCTGAAAGATCGCCTTGAAACCTCTCGACGTCTAAAGATAGACGGAGAGAACACCATACCCAAAACTCATGACGTCTAATGATAGACAGAGAAAACTCGCTAGGGAGACACATCATCAATATGAACTGACAGTAAGAAACCCGCTGAAAAATCACCTAAAACTTCACGTCGTCTAAAGATAGATGGAAAGAAAACCATACTCGAACTCACGACTTCTAATGATAGACGGAGAACACCATGCTGAAACTCACGACGTCTAATGATAGACGGAGAAAACTCACTCAAACTCATGACATCTACAGATAGACGGAGAAAACCCTGCTGGGGGAATACATCGTCAATAGGAATTGACGGGAAGAACAGTCTGTCTTTATCAGATGATGGATAGACAAAGCATAACCGTCGTATGATCTAAGAATCAAATACCAAAGAGCTGTCTGATCAAAGCTGCTGAATAAATGCCCATGAACTGATTACAGAGTACTTCATGTTGCCACGTAAGGCTGATAGAAAATGGCTTATGCTTCGTATGCATATGCGTATGTTTGAATTTTTCTATGGCGTAAATGCTCCATATAAGATGGAATGCTACGCATTTGACGATGAAATGCAAATATTATGCAAATATGATGATATATGCAGGATGCAAATGCAAGCTCAGGCTGTTGGAGAAAAGCTGTACACAGTAGAACCATTCCAACAAAATAAATGCTGGAAAGGTGAAGCCAACTCCGCTGATGGAGAAACTGGATACGGAACCACTTCAGCAAAATAAATGCTGAAGACAAAGCCAACTCCGCTGGGGATAACCGGATATCACAGAATTATTCCAGCAAAATAAATGCTGGAAGAGTGAAACCAACTCCGCTGGGGGTAACCAAATGTGCTAAGCATGATCGAACTTCCCTGGGGATAGCTCACACGTGCCAATGAAGATTGGACTTTTGCTGGGGAAAACAGACGGATTCTCCCTGCATACCAATGAAGATTGGATTTTGAAACTGATGCGCCAACACGGATGGGCCTCACAGTGAATGCCAATATGGATTGGGCTTTAGGAATGGCTCGCCAATGAGAATTGGGCTTCCTGAAAATTGCCAATATGGATTGGGCTCTTGGGCTATCCATGATGGGTCAGGTACGACTGACGCTGGAAAACATCTTGTCTGAATTCACAGTTTCTAAATGAAGGGTCAAGGGATAATATCACAACTTCTCGACATTCGTCTTACACTCGAAGATCGGCTGAACCTGCTCGAGTAGCTCTGAGTAGCTCTGATGACACGGAGAGGAACGCTTCCTTCGCTTTTGATATGCCCCATCCTATGGGATCTCTATGGGGATATTCCTCGAATGGAAATCTAAAAATCTTTACCCTGATGGTCTGACATGAACTGCCCCAGCACTCTGAACCTCGGAGAGATGCTTCGGATCAGATGACCCTCAGGCAAGAAACAACTTCGGCACTTTTCTTAGAGTGGCCTTGCCCCTGTCTGCGATGACTCTGCCCCTGATAGGCTGATCTGCAGGGAGATACACTGGTTATCTTCGAGAGATTCATCAAATCTCGACCTGACTGCTTCAGAATAACCGACTTCGGATGGCTGACATCACTAGGGATTATAGCTTGCCCCAGTTCACGGAGTATTCGGGCGTTTTGCATTCTATCATGATTAGACTTTCCACTGTAGGAAACTTTCCTACTCTCAAGCACTTACCCGCAAGTAAAACCAATTGTTCTACACAAAAGATATCTTAATGCAATGCACATGCCAGTTTTGACATCCAATCTGTTCACTGGAAAAGGAAAAAACAATTTATGGCATATAATGAACAAATCATCTATCAGAATATCAACATCAATACCAACATGGCAAGAAGAACCCTTTTAGGAGTCAGCTTCGACGCGATCTTTACCGATGTATGCCTTTGAAACAAACCTGCTTCAATTAGGACTTTTGAAGGTTGTAACGTGGTCAGGTTCACGGTTTTGAAAGAAAGGATAAAGGCTCAAAATTTATTTTCACCCACCCGTTCACCTTGATGTTCTCCGATCCTACGTTTAGCCAATTCGACCTTAGCGCTCACTTTTCAGAAGTTGAAGGATAGGAGTGATAGCTCGAGGAACCATGAATTTTTGGAGTGACAGTCATTCACTTTTCGTTTTTGACACTTGGGGTCACACGACTCGTATTTTGTTCGAGGATTTTTCTTTTGTGATCCTTTTCATTTTTTCTTTCTAGTTTTTCGCTTTCCCTAATTTTTGCCTGGACTGACTCCTTTGAGCTTCTTTTGATTATTAAGTCCAGCGGGATGCCCTCATTTTCGCCTAAGTCATTTGCTTTCAAGTTTTGACTTAGCAGGCTTTTGATTCTTTTTACTTTCTTTTTTTTTTGAACAGTTGTGTGACACTGGTTGTCTGACTCATTGGGGAATAATGTGACTGTTTCACTCCTGATGCTTAACCACTGCGGTTTCTTAGGAACGACCTCTAGAGGTGTGATTGATCCTCTAACGGACACTCCCTTTTGCAATTTGGACGCTCGGTCAAATTAGCTAACATCTACTCTGCCCCGGGTTAAGATTGAGGGTTTTTTTCATTTTCCGAAAGAAACTCCTACTACCAGGCTCAAAGGGGTTGACAAGGGATTATCTTTCTTATGTCTCCGGTGTTTAGGATTTGAAACAATGCCTGTACATCATCAGCAGGTTTTATTTTTCAAAAGCATACTTTATCAGAAGCTCGTGCGTCTTTAAACTTCGTCATCCTCCCCAAATTCCGCTTAACCAAGCGTTGGACATATGTAAAAACATTGAGTGAACACGACTGAATTAAATCAAAACATGCACACTCATTTCATTATCCAGATCAATTGAAAACAATACAACTTTTATGAATGCAATTTGCAATTTAACAGAAAAGAAACTACAAATGTAAAGACATGATAAAACACAGATTGCCAGTTTCTGGGAACCGGGCTTTTCGAACTTGATTTGCTGCTGAGCCAGCCCTCTTTAGAATTGATCTTCGAAGTCATCCTGATACTCTTCCGAACATCTGATATCAATGAAATCTCCCATAACCTAGACTGATTCACCCACTTGGCTGGATAAAGGAAGGTCGACACCATGAGGCGTGACAGATATCCTGTTAGAATCTATCAAGGCTTGAATCTGGCTTCGAAGCACCTTACAGTAATCTGTTGAGTGCCCCTGTGCCCCAACATGGTACTCACAGCGAGCGTTGGCATCAAAACATGAAGGATAAGGCGGGATCATTGGATCGGTCTCCTTCTGCACTATCAGCCCCCTTTTGACCAAATCCGGCAACAATTGACTATACGACACCGATAGCTGAGAAAACTGCCTTTCAGGTTTCCTTGGTCTTCGTCGGGCGTGCTGACGATGATACGGCTGTTGACTCTGGCGGGTAACAGATATCTGACATACAAACCCAACAGGTTGCTGACTCTGAGTACTCGAAGTGTCAGGATACTGAATCTGAGGTACGGGAGGTTCTGAGACAACATCACTTCCTTTCTCCCATTCTTCTTGAGAACTGACAATTGATTCATCTTCATAAATTGTAGTATAAGGAATATCTTGAATCTTTCCGCTCTTGATTCCACTTTCAACACGTTCTCCTACTCTTATCAAGTCCACAAAGCTTGCATTTTCACAACTGAACAATGCGTCATAGTAACGGCCCTTCAAAGTGTCCACGAAAAGGTCAACCATTTCTCTATTCACAAGTGGTGGTTGAACACTGGCAGCCAATTCTCTCCATCTCTGCGCATACCCCCTAAAGGATTCGTTCTCCGCCTGAGATAATTCTTGCAAATGCACGCGACTAGGAGTCATATCCAGGTTGTAGTTGTACTGCTTCACGAAGGCATTGGCTAAATCCGACCATGACTTGATACTGTCACTCTTCAACTGCATGTACCAATCCAAAGATGCTCCGATCAAACTATCTTGGAAACAGTGAATCATGAGCTTGTCATTGGTGACATGTGAAGTCATTCTTCTGCAGAACATAACCAAATGTCGCTTCGGACAACTATCCCCTTTGTATTTCTCAAAATTGGGCATCTTGAACTTCGGAGGCAACACAAGGCCTGGCACCAAACACATGCTCGCAACATTCAGGTCGAGAGTATTCTTATTTATCAAGGCAGCCACCTGATCTTCCAACAGCTGAAGTTTCCTCGTATCCTCAGCAGCCCTAGGGTTCTCAGCATTAATCTTCGGAGCGACCCTCTGATGATCTGGCACAGGGAAAGTAAAGCGCTGATAGTCTGTGTCACGGAGAGAAGATGCATCTCTGTCTCCGACAGGAATCTGCACATTCTGGGCTACATTGTTCACCGGAGTCCTCTGAATGTTGTTCTCTCCTCTAGTCATAGCTGTTATGGCTTCCATGACCTGACTCAGCTGGTTCTTCAACAACTCAAACTCGGCCCTAGTAACAAACTGATTCTGCTCTGCTGAGTCCATGATCCTTCCAGAAACTAACTCAAGTTCAATGCGAATGCCGGGAAGTCAGCTGCGAGTTGGATAAAAGACTGGTAAGCTCTCTGTTCCAGCTGAGTACGGACATGCAAGTATGAGATGCACATGAAATGCAATGCAAAATGCAACAAACACGGGATCACAGCCCCCATAAAGCTCTGAATACTGATGCGCTGCTGACGGGAGAAGTTTGCTCTGACGAAAGAAAACCAAAATACCGGGTAGGCTGGAAGTCAAGTTTCCTGCAAAAACCCTCCCACTCACGGGTATGGACCTAAACTGACACAGGTTCATCATCCTATGCGGTCATCAGCGTCACAGACTTTCAAGAACGATGATACGATACCCAGAAGGTGTGGCATCATCATCTCTTGAAGCGGCCTCACTTAGCTGAATCACAAGTGATCGGTTCCCAGAGTCGACAATCCTCGGGTCAAACAACTTTTCGAGCCCAAAGGGCCAGGCAAGAAGCATCAAAGAGAATCTCGTCCGAGCGTAGATTTCGTAGCTAGCTGGTGCGAGCAAAGCAAGCAGGCTAACCATTACTCTCTACTTCTAAGTCTATATGCACTCAAGCCCAGGTCCGGCTTATCACTCATCAGAGCTCCCCTCCTACAACAGCACAATAGCAACAGATAATAATAAATGCGGGAAATGTAAATACAGCAGTAATATACAACGCACAAAAATAAACACCCAAAGACAAGCAAACAAGCGCTAGGATTGACTCTTGTTGGGACGTTGGATCCCTCAGATTGACTCGCATAGGGGACATTGGATTCCTAGGAGACTATCGTGGTCCCCAGCAGAGTCGCCAGCTGCTGGGGATTGCCCAGGCAGCTAGGAAGAGAATCCAAGACAAAACTCGCTTAGAGAACCAGAGTCCCCAGCAGAGTCGCCAGTTGTCGCTACTGCGAAAATCGGCGCCGGCTATGACAGAAGAGTCGCCATCTTTCGTTATTTATCCCTCAAAACGGGAAAGGAAACGATCGGGAAAAACCTGACGAAAGGGTATAAGACAAGGTCATCGCAACCATTGTCTGGGTTCAAGAGTCAGTTACGCAAGGGGAAGGTATTAGCACCCCTCACGTCCATCATACTCGATGGGATCCACGCTTGTTGGTTTACCTACGGGTGAAAAAACAATCTATCTACGACTTTTAAGGCTAACGGAAAGAAATTGACTCGATAGAGCATCACACTCTATGCCTACGTATTCCCTTGTGCAATGGGAAAGTCAGAGTCAACGTAGTTCGGGAAACTACGGGGAAAATGGCTCGCCGAGATATCTCATCTCGTGCCTACGTACTTTCACACGGCGTGAAAGATCAGAGCTCACATAGTTCAGGCTAACTACGGCTAGACCGGGTGTTCTCGATCACACAGGGGTGAGAGAAGGGATTGACGATACTAGCGTGCACATTCTAGCAGTTAGGTGTTTGTTGCTCGCTCGACGGAGACTTAGGCGTTACCTGTTTGCGGTAGAACGGACGTAGTATGTCGGGTTTGAAAGGTATGGGAACCTACAGGTTCTAGAACTACGGTCTGGTCTCGATTGCGCTCGGGCAAGAGAAAGGGAGTATCAGTCGTCAGTGGGAAAGTCTCGATCGCACGGCAGCGAGAGAACAAAGAAATTAGTTGTTAGTGTGCTCGCTAGGATATCGCATCCTATGCCTACATATTCTCGTCTGGTACGAGAAATCAGAGCAGCTGTAGTTCAGCCAACTACAGCAAAACAGGGGAAACGGGAAAATGGTAGCTCGCTAGGATATCGCATCATATGCCTACGTACTCTCGTCTGGCACGAGAGATCAGAGCAAACATAGTTCGACGGGAAAATGAGTCTCGATTGCACAGGGGCAAGAGAAGGGGTCCCAATCGCCTGAACGCGAGAGAAAAGGAAGTTTTGATCGCACGGGGGTGAGAACAAAGAGGAAGCAGGCTTACGCCTAAACGGGAGGAACTTGGGACACATACGCACGGACCTAATACGTAGGATCGAATGCGTCGCATGTCACCCAAAGGGTACCATACTAGACATCCTAGACAATTGAGAAGAAACTCCTCAACTGTCATTTCCTACGTATCTAACGATACAGCTCACAACACTCGACGGCTGCCTAAAGACTCGAATAAGAAAGATGATGTTGAACGAAGCGGCTCCGTTGGCTCCTGACATGCGCGCAAGCTCCATTCCAATCTTCTCCTATCTGGATCCTTGATAAGGACGCTCGAATCAGGATCAATGTGACGCTTAGACCGTCATGGTTCGACTTATACGAGAAATCAAACTCTAAGAGGTAGCGTATTAATATCCGTGTCAAAGGCAAGATAGAGAAATGATATCGGCAATCATTCTCCAATTGAATCGTGTCACACGGCCAGCCAACAATAAAATCGAAAATAAAATCGGATAAGAAACAAAAATAGGAGAGAAAATAGGAGAAAAATCCACTAACAAATGGAAATAAAAGTCTAGTCCTAAAATTAACAATTAAATTCTACTTGAAAAATATTCTAAAGAAATATTAAAAGAAATTGTATAAGAAAAATAGCATGGAAATTCTATCCTAAAATACTATAATATCCTAAAAGAAAAATAGAAAAAAACCATATTAAATCTATATTAAAAAATATGCATAATACTATAATCCCTAAACATAATCTCCTAAAAGAAAATAGGAAAATAAAACTAACTATTACAAAAATTCATCCAATACAAAGGGAAAAAATAAATCGCAAAGGGGAGGGGGTACAATCTGCAAAACTAGGGTGAATGCAGAAAAAAAAACCACTCTAGGCTTTAAGCCTACAATACATTCAAACAATAAAACAAAAACAAAAAAACTGGGGGGTGCGCTTGGTAAACGTGAGGGGTATGAGCCATACACTTCGTTGGGCTTAGCCCAACATACAATTCTAACAAAGTAATCCAGGGACGGGGGTGAATGCTTGGAAACGGGGTATGGACCCAAAAATTGATTGGGCTCGGCCCAACATCCCAAACCCAGCCACAAGAACCTTTCCTCTCTTCTCCCAAACCTAATTCTGAAGCTGAAACCCTAGCCTCTTCTACCCCAACCCTTACTGTTCTCCTCTGCCGCCGTTGACGTTCACCCTCACTCAAACTCAGAGTTCCTTTCCATCAACCTCCACCACATTCAAACATCACCACTTAATAAAACCAGCCGAACCAACGCGCGAGCTCGACGGATATGGAGAGGAAGCTTTACGAATCTGTTCAAGGATGTCAATGAAACTTCTGGAGATTTTGGAGAACACGTTCGCTCGGTCTTGAGGGTTCAACGTACTTTCTGGAAATTGTTGAGCAAAGACGATGAGATCGTGAAAGTGAAGGTTGTCGAACACGCTTGAAGAGATCTTGAGGAGCTGATGGAAAGTTCTGGAAAACGGTTGAGTGTCCATTGAAGGTTTGATGAAGATCTGGAAAATCTTGCAAGAACTTGAAGAACGAAATGAAGATCGAGCATGGAGGTGATGATCCTGATGAACGCCATATGAACGCGCTTGCAGATCTTGACGAAGATCCGTGGAGATTGAAGGATCTGGGGACGGTTTCTGGAAATCTTTATGAAGATCTAAAAGATAATGATTCTTCATGAACCTCGCTTGAAGATCTGGAGAACAGAAGCGAAGAACACGCTGATGTTCTTGATTCTTCTGAAAAAAAGCTCATGGACATGATGGTTTATGACAATGGTTGACGAACGAAGGATGAAGTTCCTGGGAAACTTCAGGAAGACGATGAACAATGCTGAAGAATGATGAAGATTGGATGAATTTCTGGAGATTCTCGATGAAGGTCCGGTGAAGAGTTGATGAAGATGGCGGATTTCTGGAGAAACATGATGATGATTCCGGCGAGGCTTCGGCGACGGTTATGGGATTCCGGCGACCGTTACGGTGGCTGCATGGCCGGCGATGAGGGAGAGAGGGTGAAGGAAGATGAGACACATGGGGATAGGTGGGGCTACGTGTGGCAGCTGCATGCAGAGAGGGAGGGTGAGGTGTCAGGTTGTGGTGAAGTGGAAGGGAGAGGGTGCCACGCGTGGCAACTTTTTATAATGACAAGTGTCATGCAGAAACGAATTGGGCCCCAGACAATTGGACATCTGGCCCACTACTGGACAAAACTGATTAACTTGCTTAATGACCCAAATAAACTCAATTAAAACTGATTAATGGCTTGCTTAGAATTAATGACTCAATTAACTCCACTAAATTCAGACTTAATGCTAATGATTAGACTATAATTAAAAGCTGACTCAAATTAAAGCTGCTAATTAACTTCTAATTAACCCTAATTAACAAAATGATTAATATCTAATTAAAAAGAAATGATTAATATCCTAATTTAAAAAATGATTAGAATCTAATTAATCTCTATGAATTAATTCTAAAAAAACATTAAACTCCAATTAACCCTATTAAAAAAAGATAAGAAAAAGAGTTATCCTATTAAAAGAACATTTAAAAATCTACTTAATATCTAGAAACAAAAATCTATTTAAAACTATTTAAAAAAGAAATATCTATTTAAAATTCTAGAAAAACTATTAAATCCATAAGAATACATTCCTATTTAATATCTAGAAAAATCAATTAAATCTATTAAAATCTATTTAAAAATTCCAGAAAATAAGAGAAAAATATAAAATGCAAGAAAGCCGATTAAATTGATTAGAAAACAAATGTGCGAACATAGCGAAATAAGCGGTAAAAACCGGACACCGAAATGTCCTCAAAAATAACAGCGAAAGCCGAAAACACCGGAACAAGCACAAATTCTCAAAACAGCTTATTCGAACTGGACGGAAATGCCTGAGGCGTTAGGAGAGGCTGTAACCCCGATAAAATCAATTTGACTGCAAAAATGCGATGTATGCGGTATGTAAATGCAGAATGCAAAAGGAGTCGAAACATAAGCCAAATGCAATAACTGGTTGGTCAAATTTTGGGGTGCAATAGGCATCATGGTCAATCAAGGAGGCCTCAACTGACTTCTAATGAACGGTCTCTAGAGTCATTAGCTTTCAGATCCAACACCCCCTTAACTGTCCAAAACACATAGGATATGATGTCTTCAAAGAAAACCTCGTCTGAACGTGAATTTCATGAGGGCTCTTGCATGCCAAACATGCAAGCCTGCACTACTCTCCACACTAATACTATGTGTGTACTCAAGCTTCGGTATTGGGCTTATCTCTCCGAGGAACACCCCGCCCAACATGACCTTCTACTTCTCTCCTCCCACGATTTCCTTATTCCACAATCATCTCCCTCCTTCCTCAAAACTCACACGACTTCTCTTCCTTCTCCATCTCTATATCTCACGAATATCCCCTTCTTTTTATCACTGATCATTATCGTCTCATCACCTCCATCAAAGTAAAAAATATTGACACAACATCGTACAAGACTTCAACAACAATCAACAATAAAAGACAATGATCCACAACAACAGAACATCGATTTGAAAACACAATAAAATCTAGAAAAAAAAGAAACACTAAAACCTATATTTAATTTGGGGGTAAGCACGGACATCATGTTATTTCTAAAGGGTTCATTCAATCAAGGTGCATAAACGATTTAATCGAAGGAAAAAGTGAGAAATTTTACCAAATCAAAATTTTAAGATTTCCATATTCCGGTGGGTGTTCGAAGATTCCGGCGAGTTTTTCCGGAAAGGATGAGTTTTTTGGGGACTTTTTCAGATGCCGACGAAGGTACTTGAACATTTTTCTTCCTATTTTACTCTTTTCTTCTTCTTTTTCGCCGCTTCCTTCTACATCCAAGCAAAGATCCTCTGGATTTGTTTTGATTCATCTTTCAAAGTAATTTATGTTTTTCTGTGAATTGAAGGAAATGGTGATTGGTTTAAGGTCAATGTTGGGTAATTGTTGTTCTTGTTATCATACTACTGCTGGCGAATATGTTGTAGCGGAACCGAACTCGAAGTTGTGTGGTGTGAAAGGTGACACGGTTCAATTGTACAATGGTTTGCAAGTAAAGGTTTTAGGTTGTAACTTTGTGTTTTTGAACATTTGAGGTGAGTTGGAGTCGGTTTTGTGGTTGTGTTACTCACCCTTAAATGAAGAAGGTTGATGCGTGTTATATGGAGCAGGGAGTTGGAGCCGGCTTTTTTCATTGCCATTTTGTAACTTTTCTGTTGCGTTTCGATGCGCTGTCAAATTGTACATTGCAGCATTATTATTTTTTTACAGGTTTTGTGTAATGGGTCTCATATTCAATTATCGACTGTTGTGTTGCAACTGTAAAAAAGAGCCAGCAGAAACAAACAGAAGAGTCGCCACCAAACGTTATTTATCCCATAGAGAGGGAAAGGAAACGATCAAAGAAAACCTAAAAGAACGGGAAAAGACAAGGTCATCGCAACCAAATCTTGGGTTCGGGAGTCGGTTACGCAAGGGAAAGGTATGAGCACCCCCCACGTCTATTATACTCAACGGGATCAACGCTTGTTATTTAATCTATGGGTGAAAGTTATCTAAAAGCTACTTCTAAATGGGGGGTGGGGGGAAGAAAAGAAGATACTCGATAGGACATCGCTGCCCTATGCCTGCGTATTTCCTAGTGCAATGGGAAAGCCTGAGTCAATGTAGTTCGGGAAACTACAGGTGATGAGGGAAAGGTTGCTCGCCAAGACAGCATCGTCTTGTGCCTACATATCCTCATCTGGTATGAGAAATCAGAGCAAACGTAGTTCGGGTAAACTAGACCACTGTTTGGCTAAGTATTTTTTTTATGAGTAGAATGGATGATGTTTATGAGTAGAATGGACGCTAAGTTTCCATTCCAGCAGTTAGGGACGATGCCTGTTTGAGGTAGAATGGAAAAGCAACGTACTCGTTTCTGAAAATGAAGTTTTAAAAGCAATCCCGAAGGATGAAAATGTTTGAATTTTGTTCGTGAGTTTTAAAGAAGTGGATTGAATTAGTTTGAGACTCACGTTGCACTAAAGACTATGACGCGAGGGGGAATGCGTCGCATATTAGCCAAAGGGCATATGCTAAACACTCTAGATAAGCGAGGAGAAACCCCCTAGTCATCATTCCTCATGTTCTTAAGGCTCGTAACGCACGATGCTTATCGTTCTTTATTAAGTGTCTTTAAGAAATTTAAGGTGAGAAAAGAGAGACGCACACAAAGACCTAGGGGAAACTGAACCCTAACTGTTGTCATACAATGTGGCACTAGGGTCAGGATTACGAGAAAAACCTACTTAGCGTTGTCATGCTTGGATTGAAAGCCTAATGTCCCCCCTACCTCAAACTTAATTGGAAATTAAGTCGAGCTAGGAACCCTAACGGATCATGTGAACACAGTAAGTAAACACGAAGCGACGCAATCACAAACAATGTCAAGTATTGAAACTCAAATCAATATTTACGGAAAAATATGTACAAGTGTCAATGAAGTAATATTCACAAACGCACTCGAAATAAAAATCAAAACCGAGAAAACAATTAGTCAAAGTTAAATCCAAAATCAAAGCTAATGCTAAAAAGAAAACTAAATTCTAACACCTAAATCTAATTAACCTCAATCAAAATAAATCTAAATAAGGAGTACTCCTAAATTAAATAGACCAAAGTTAATTTGATAATTCTAAAAAAAAATTAGCTCTAAAAGCTAATTAAAACTAAGGTTAATTAGTAGAAACCGAACAAAACTAAATCTAAGTTAATTAAATTCTAAGTTAATTGAAAGTTAATTCTAACTAAAATTCTAAATACAAATCTAATTCTAAAATTAAAGTTAAAATCCAAAATTAAAACTAAAATCTGATTATAAAACTAAATAATACTAATATTAACTAAAATCTAATCTAACTCTAAATTTAAAACAAATTCTAATTTTAACATTAATAATAAAAAAAACTAATTAGTATCCTAATCCTAAGATTAATCCTAAATCTAAAATCATTCTAATTAATAAAACAAAACCTAAACATAAATTCTAAAGAAACTAAAATAAAATAAACAAAAGATAGGGTAAAAAGGAAACTGTGGGGGTGTCAATAGTAGACTCAGACGGGCCTATGAGCCCATCAAAACTCCCGCACATAAGAAAACAAACCGGTAATGGACCTGGGCAGATAGGTTGACCCGTTTGGTCTTGAAATAGATTAACCTACACTTCTTATACACCGCTTTTACTCACTCTCAACGCTCTCTATGGTAGAGTTCCTTCATCTTTTGATCGACGTATTCATTCTTCTGTCCACGTGATGGATGTATCACTTTTGGTTTCTTATTTGACTTTTTGCGACCTTGGTTCCTACCATATTTTCTCTTTCACACGGCTTTCTCTTTCTCAAATGCGGCGGTGCAAGTGAGGTGTGGCGGTGATGATGAATCGTGGATGTAAGATTGGTTTCGCGGTGGTAGTCGTGTACGCTTCACGGGTGTTAATGGTGTATGAGCTATGAACGAAAGTGAAACATGGTAACGGAAATGAGTTGTTGGTGGTTTTGACTTTACTATGTAGTGGTTTTGTCTTCATAATGGAATGAAAACGCGGCGGCTAACCCAAATCAGTCTTGTAAGATCCGCAAATCTACGAATGAAACAACACGTCGCTTAATCGATTCAGCAGCACGACCAAGAACTCGCGATAACCTCTTGGTTTTGGATCTGGTTTAGGTTTGCATCGTTATGTTGTTGCAACATTTGGCCGTGAGTTTTTATTTATTTATCATTGAAATTCTTTCTTCGTCTCTAAATCTCTCTCTGCTGTCGCGACTTGGTTTTGGTTCCTGGTTTTGATGGGAAGCCATATGATGCGTTGATGTTTAGAAGGTGTGATTTGGTTGAGGATCTGAGGTGCAAAATGAATGTTGAAGTGTGAAGTAGTGATTTGAAGTTTTTGGTTATGTGGTGGTGGAGTAGATGAACGAAACAGAGGAAAAATTATTTGCAGTAAAATTAGGTGCAGTGGATGATTTTCGAAGATGATGGTGAGTGCTTTTATGGTTTGTGTGGTTGTTTGAGACAAGGTTTGATATGAAATCTCTGTTTGATGATGAGGACCGTGTTCTTTGGACAGGTTTTTATTTCACTGCTTGTGTTCCCTTCCTCTGGCCTTTTCACCCTTTTCTGGTTGTAACTTCTTCTCCTTTTTTTTTAACAAAACTTGTTTTTCCTAGTTTAAAAAAGGTCTGAATTGTTTTGTCTTAATGTGTCGATATGCCCATTTCATCTTGCAAGTTTTCTGTTGTTGTGTTGTTTTCAGCGTAGGCCGCAGGTTATGGTTTTTCCATTTGCGAGTTTTTTCATCTTTGTCGTATCTTTGCTTCTGTTTTACTATGAAGGTGGCTGTGGGAGCTATTGGTTGTTCTAGTGTTGTGGTGCAGACAGTGAAGTGTGAAGGAAATGTGGATGGCTGAAAGTGGTAAGTGGGACAGACAATACGTTTTCTTTGAAATTTGTAGCTTGTAAAACAACTTCGAAGTCATGGATGTGGGACAGACAATACGTTTTCTATCCATTTGGAATTTTGATGACTTTATTAAATGGGCCCCCTTTTTTAATTGCTATGGGCTTCAAGAACTCTTTGTAAAATTAATCATGGATGTGGCTTATGGTCTTGATGAGAAAATTTTTAATATGTAATGTACTTTGGACATAGGCTCATAGATTGGAATTCTAAAGTAAAATGCATTTGAAAATTTGTATGAGATGTGGTTTTAACAAATGGATTAATTTGAATATAGACCTATGAGAATAAAGCAAAATTGTATAACGAATTTGAAATGGATATGTGAAATTCTCATGAATTGGGTAATTGGATTTACAAATGAAAAATGGATATGAGAAAAAATTAAATGGATTACAATGGTTTAAAGAATGAAGTAAAATGGTTAATGATATTGGAAATGATTGAATAAAATAAAAATGGATTTTATTTGGATATTGGTGGATAACTAGAAATAAAATGGATGAAATTGATAATGGATATGGTTAAAAGGGAAAAGATTAGAAAGTATGGTATATGTACGTATGAGTTGACATGGTTATAAATTTGGATAACCATATTACATCATCCCCGAATGTTTCACAACATCTGACCGAATGCACACAACAGCCACTTTACAACTTGCAACAAAAACCACAACCATCTAAACAAGTCAAATCACTTTGAATATGTCTGAACAAATCTTTGGGAAAATAAATCCACAAAGGAGCAAAACTGAACCTATGATCATAATTCTCCTAACTTTTGAACCAGACTCCTCCATCAAATCACACCATGACCAAAGTTATGCCATCATCGTTGGTAACCCTGACCTCATACCCATGATGAGAAACAAACCCTAATCTCGAATCAGTTGAACATAAGATTTCCAACAAATTTGAACCAAGGAAGTGATAGAAATCCTAGGCCTTTGATGCCTGACAACTCTTGAAGAAAGTAAGCTCGAAACTTGATGATCTGATTCGGAAAAACTCCTGATCCCATGTCTCAGAACCAATGCAAAGTATGATTATGAAATATGAACTAATGATGGTGCAAAATGAACGCGAAGCAAAAGCCGGTTAGGGTTAAAAAGTGAGGGCAAATTTTGGGGTGCAACATGTTGCTCTTATGTTTTGCAGTTTTTGTCATGATAGATGAGCTGGGTTGGCTGTGCGCCGCGTGGTGGCTATAGCATACGGATTGTATGGTTTGTCTTGTGGTGTTGCAATTGACAGGTTTTGCTTTGCACAAGTTTGTTTCAAAGTGGAATGGGTAGGAGCAGCAACAACAACTTGTATTGTATGGGGTCATGATGAGTAACAAATTTTGTTATTTGAAACTTTTATGGCTTGCTGATTTGGAGATGTGTGCGTTGGTAGCTGGCTTGGGATTACTGTGTGGTTGGGCAAGATGTATGAAGCAGGGTGTTGAAATACAACTTTCAGAGTTTTAAAGCCTTGTAATTTGGGTAGTAATGAACTAGCATATCATACAAATGACCAACCCCTTGGTGTTATTAGGTAGTGTGAGCCTCTAAGTATACGTGGCTTGTGTATTGGATTGTCATGGTTCAAGTTTGGCTTGTTTTTTTTCTAGCAATTTTGGTGCAATGGACTTGTAAATAAAAATAATAGGTCTTGACACACTTTGTATGTGCTTGGAATTTTTTTTATGATTTTGGATTTTTTTTTTCATTTTTTTATTTCTTTTGGACTTTGAAAGAATCTTGTAATTTGGTTATGAATTTTGAATTTTTAACTTTGAATTGTTGAATGGATGAAATTCAAATTTTGAAATAAATTGAACAATGAATTTTGAAGTGGCAAATAAAGCTTGAGAACGAATCTTGAAACTCGAAATCTTTAGCAAAACTTGTAACTTGACATAGGATGAAACGTGAATTTGGAATTGAACTTGAATTGAGAAAAAAAAAAGATTTGAAAACAAAATTGGATCGAATTTGGAATTGAATAGAATTGGAAATTTGAATTTTGAAATGGAATAATCAACTTGAACTTGAATTTGAAGAATAAAAAACTTGTAATGGAACATGGAATTGAATCTTGGATGAAACTTGCAAATTTGGAAAGGATTTGAATGGAGGTTATGAACTTGAAATTTGAAAATAATTTGAAAAGTTATTATGAACTTTGAAAGGGAATTGAATTTGGATCAAAACCTGAAAAGAATCCTGAATGTGGAAATTGAAACTTTGTCATGAATTTGGAAATTTTAAATCTTGAACTTGAATCCTTGAATTTTGACCAAACCGAATCAATTCAAAAAGTGAATCACTTGAAACAATTTTGAATAACTAACACTCTTGACTTGATCCAACAATTTGCCCTTGAAACCGTATGTCAACATCTCGAACTCTTTGTTAAAATCGTACCAGAAATGTGTTGAAACTTTGAATCAAATCCATGAGACATAACACCATATTCTGATTCCAACTTGAAATGAACTTGAATCGGACAGAAAGCTTGAATCTTCCTTTGAAAAGAAAGCATGAACCACATAATCAGGACCTGAAATAACTAATTGAATGTTTTGACTTTAAATGGCTCTTACATCTTGAATTCATCAGATAAACTTGAACTTTGCACAAAACCCAAATTCTGACTTCTTAAAGCTGACACTTTCTTTCCTTTACAATGATCCATAACACAGATGAGTTGAGATATGAACTATGTTGCTACTACACTAAAACCCTAATTGAAATTCAACTGACCCTGATGGCTATCCTCTTTATAGCAAACTGCCTTTACCACAACCCGATAACTTGATACTAAAACAAAACAACTGTTTGACCAAGATTAGGTCAAACTCCCATCGACTTTAAAATCACACTGCACACATACATGGTTTGAAACAGTACTGCACATATATTGAACCTACTAGCCTCAAATAAAACTCAATTGAATGATACTTGCTCATCTTAAACACGAAGGCCGACATACCCTAATCTTCGCCTTGAATGCACACTGAGACCATAATGACTTGCTCAGAACCAAAACCCTGATTCTGAATCTTTTCCATAAACTTTAACCTAATACTGAAGCAAATTATTTGTTTGACCAAGATTAGGTCAAACTTCCACTAAATTTCAACTAAGACTGCACACGTACTTGACTAGATAATTTTTCCTGATCCTTGATTCGATCTTGCAAAACCTGAGCTTAGGAAACAAGCAAAAGACACATATTTCAAAGGCATAATGGTTAGATGACCTGAATGATGGATATGATGCACAAATGATGAGAATGCTATGATATATATGGCTGGAAATTCAGGGTCAAAATTAGGGTGTAACACGTAGGTCACGAATCCACCCTTAAAAATCATTTATCATTGCTAAAACATGATGAAAACAAGCAACGGAAATTTGACATTCAAACAGAAACTTGCATAAACAATAACAACAATATTCCAAACATAATCTACATGATTCCAACTATTCAAACATGCCTCAAACAAACTCAATACACGTATAAGATCATAGAAAGAAGAGAGGAAACCCTTAATGAAAGTGAAGTTAGATGCCTCTTGATCTTGCTTCTCAGCTTCACAAATCTTCCCTCTAATCTCTTAAGCCTTCACTAATGATGAGTAGGGCAAGAGAGATGGAAAACTCAGAGGAAACAAGCAACTAGATTTTGAGAACTTTTTTGAGAGTAAGAGAGAGTTGGCTATAGAAATGAAGCCCTCTTTTCCCTACGGTTTACTTTAAGCTTATATAGGGTGGTTTTGAAAAGTAAAAGGGGAGTTACTGAGGTGAAAACATATGGTTATGCTCATGGTTAAAAATTTGTGAAAATTTGAATTTGAGGGAGTGAGGCACGAATTTGCTTGGGTGAGAGGCATTGGTAGTGGTTTTTTATTGTCCTTTGGTGTGTCAAATGGTTAAAATGAAGGTGAGTGGAATGAACACCTTACTGAGCAAGTTTTATGCACAAATTGTCCTTTTTTCTTTTAGAAAGAAATTTCAGAAAGGATGGCATGTAGTACACATGAGGTTTGGTTCATTTAGGCAATGTTAGTGACACAAAAATGAGGCATGATGCGCAAGGAAATGGCTTGAAATCTTGCTGCAAAATCAAATGAACATTGTGTGAAGGAATCATCACATGTCATGCCCTTGAAATCATGCTCATACAACACACTATATTTGATCATAACTTGATGATTTTTGATGCAAACAATGAGTTCTTGTGCTTAATGCAAAGCTAAGACCATAATGAGCATCTTTCATGTTAATGGCAAATTGAAACAAGCCTTGGAAGGTCATGGAAAATGAAGTTGAAAATGTGTCCATCATTATGTCATAAGTGACTTAGAAAAATTCTAAGTCATGGAAGTTTTGACATCATTGACAACTTGACTTTGAAGGCACATAACTTGATGTGTTTTTGTCCAATGAAAATGATCTACTAATGGATATAAATCTTGAATAATGATCTTCAACTTTCTAGTTCAAAGGAAAATGATTTGGAGTCAAGAGCTTTGTGAAAAGTGCCTTGGAAATTTGCCTCAAAAATTTGCCTAAAACTTGTCCAATTTGACATCTTTGAAACCCTAACTTGTAGACATCATAACTTGAGCTCTACACATCCAATGTAGGAGTTATAGTACTCAAAATAAAACTTGGATGATTCTCTACAACTTTCATAATGGAGGAAAAGTCATTTGAAGCTTGCATCACCATGTAAGATGGGCTTGAAAACACGTACTTCAAGCTGAATTTCCATACTTAGAAAAATTTCTAAGTGTTGGAATGACAAAACCTCCTTTTTCTCAACTTTAGCTCTTCATATCTATCAAACCAGAGATCTTTTGGACTTTCTTTCTTCTACAAACTTGTAGTTTATGATGTCCTCTTTAATTTGATAACAAGTTTGCTCCCATTGGATCAAGGATGAGAGAGTTATGGATGTTACGAAATGGCTAGAAGTAGGGTTTTCTACACTTAGAAAATATCTCACTAAAACCCTATCCAACCAAACTCCTGATTTTATGTTTCTCCTTGACTTTTATTGTCCCAAACACATGAAAACACTTGAGAGAACATAGCATACCCTTGGTTGACCTTGAAACCCAATACTTTGACCCTATTGTGCCACAGTTGACTTTTTTTTTACACTAGCACCTTTTCCATTGATTGAAGCTCTTATCATGGCTTGTGATGATACATAACACATTTAGAGAGACATCAAGATGTGTATTTCCCCAAAGAACCATGTCTTTCCCAATGAACTAGCCACAGATGCCTTTTGATCAAAACTTTAATCCAGTTGTTCACAAGATAGGAAGAGATGATCAATGCTTGTAACCTTGATCCAGATGATTATGAGACATGTCTTGATGATGAGAGGACCTTGGAGCTTGAGAACACCATAAGGTTGAGAATAAACCCTTGCCTGACCTTTGAGAATGAAGCTCTTCTTCTTGAGAAATGTACAAGATACCTTGATCCCTTTCCTAGAACCAATGTTATGCACAAATGATAATGCAAAATGATATTAAACATAAGCTAAGATATTAAGAAAAAGGGTGGGGAAATTTTACTACACCTGAGGAGGGGAGAAATCACAATTTGGCTTTACATATTTCTAAGAATTGTCAAGAAGATACACGTTCCAGTGTGCTGGTTGATACAAGCTCTTCCTTGAATGTGTTGCCAAAGTCTACTTTGTCAAAGATTTCATACCAAGGTGCTCCCATGAGGTATATTGGGGTTGTGGTTAAAGCTTTTGATGGATCTAGAAAAACTGTGATTGGAGAGGTTGATCTTCCGATCAAAATAGGACCATGCTTCTTCCTAATTAATTTTTCAAGTAATGGATATTCGTCCTGCTTATAGTTATCTGCTTGGGCAACCCTACATTCATGAAGTTGGGGCAGTGACTTCGACTCTTCATTAGAAATGAAATTTGTTAAGAATGAAAAGCTGGTAATTGTTGGAGGCGAGCAAACGCTGTTAGTGAGCTATCTTTCATCCTTTTCGTATGTTGATGCCGATGAAAATGTTGGAACTCTGTTCAATGCACTTTCTGGATGTATTAGAGACTGGTCGGTCTGACGGGTAGGGCTGAGTTATTGATGTGGTTGATAATAAAGACAGAACTAGCTTAGGCATTACACCTAGTATAGTTATAAGAGATCTGAAGCGTATTAATGAGGCCTTTCACAGTGTCGGATTCATCAACAAATATTATTCTACTGCTGTAATTCTTGAAGATGACTCTAAAGATTACATCTCATATGGCATTGAAGATGATTTCGTTCCTACTCAAGATTGGGAACCTTATTTGGAAGATCCTGGATACTTTTTCGAGATAGAAGATGCATATGTACCCTTTTATTCCGCTTGGCCGAGGCTTAAGGAACCTAAGTATGAAATTAGTGCCATCATTGAAGATGATGAAAAGGAAGAACTTCTGAATTTTGTGATGCATGGACAGATCTGCCAGAATTGGATGGTTGTTAATGTTCCCAGTATTATTCACTCTTCAAAGTAATTTGTTTTTGTTTATTTCAAAAATCCTTTCACTCTATCCAAGGTGAAAGTGAATTTATGAGGGCTTTGTTTCAGCTTTTATCATCATTAATAAAATGTTATTTTCCTTATCCATATTGGTTTCTCTTTTTGCTTTATTCTGAAAAATGGTAACATAAAAAACCCTAAAAATAATAATAATATGATAATCACTTTTATCTACATGATACTTGCACATTTTGTTTCATATTCTAAAATAAACATAATCATTGTGCATATTGATTGTTAAAGCCATTGAAAATAATGACCTTATGCCCTCTCCTAACTTTGAGTTCCCTGTGTTTGGAGCTGCAAAAGAGGATGCTGAAGAGATTCCTGATGAAATTTCTCGGTTGCTTAAGCACGATGAAAAAACCATTCAGCCTCATGAAGAGTCGGTATAATTGGTTAATTTGGGTTCAGATGATGATAAAAAAGAAGTCAATATTGGGGCACTGCTTCAGCCAAATATTAAGAAGAGATTGATAGAGCTTCTTAGAGAATATATTGATGTATTTGCTTGGTCCTATCAGGACATGCCTGGTCTTGATACTGATATTGTGGAGCATAGATTGCCGTTGAAGCCTGAAATTCCACTTGTTAAACAGAAGTTGAGAAGAACTCACCCTGACATGGCTGTTAAGATTAAAGAGGACGTTCAAAAGCAGATTGATGCTAATTTTCTTGTGACTGCTGAATATCCTCAATTGGTGGCCAATATCATGCTTGTTCCAAAGAAAGACGGAAAAGTCCGAATGTGTGTTGACTATAGAGATTTGAATAAAGCAAGTTTGAAAGATGATTTTCCATTACCACACATTGATATGTTGGTAGATAATACTGCTAAGTTCAATATCTTTTCCTTTATGGATGGATTTTCCAGTTATAATCAAATAATGATGACACCTGAGGATATGAAAAAAAAAACAACATTCATTACACCCTGGGGAACTCTGTTACAGAGTGATGCCCTTTAGTTTGAAAAATGCTGGTGCAACGTACTAGAGAGCCATGACTACTCTATTTCATGATATGATGCATAAAGAAATTGAGGTCTATATGGATGACATGATTTGTAAGTGGAAGACTGAAGAAGATCATATTGAGTACTTAATGAAGTTGTTTCAACATTTGAGGAAGTTTAAGCTCCATTTGAATCCTAATAAATGCATTTCTGGCGTCTGTTCTAGAAAGTTGTTGGGCTTTATTGTCAGCCATAAAGGCATTGAAGTTGATCTTGGTAAAGTTAAAGCTATTCAGGAAATGCCTTTGCCCAAAACAGAAAAAACAAGTAAGAGTATTCTTGGGATGTTTGAATTATATCTCCCGATTTATATCCAATATGACTGCCACATGTGTGCCGATCTTCAAGCTTCTCCAAAAAGATTTTGGTTGTGTCTGGACAGAGGATTGTCAGAAAGCTTTCAAAATAATTAAGGAGTATCTGCTTGAACCTCCGATTTTGTCACCTCCCGTGGAAGGAAGACCACTAATTATGTATTTGACTGTTTTGGAAGATTCTATGGGTTGTGTTCTAGGTCAGCAAGATGAATCTGGTCGAAAAGAATATTCCATTTATTACTTAAGTAAGAAGTTTACTGACTATGAGTCTCGGTAATCCATGCTTGAAAAGACATGTTGTGGTTTAGCTTGGGCTGCCAAGTGCCTTCGCCAATATATGTTGAATCATACTACATGGTTGATATCCAAAATGGATCCAATCAAGTATGTTTTTGAAAAGCCTGCTTTAACTAGGAAGATTTCTCATGGCAAATGTTGTTGTTTGAATATGATATCGAGTACCGAACTCAAAAAGCAATAAAAGGAAGTGTTTTGGCTGACTATTTGGCCCACCAGCCAATTGATGATTATCAACCTATCAGGTTTGATTTCCCTAGTAAAGATGTGATGTACCTCAAGGTTAAAGACTGTGAGTAACCATTACCTGAGGAAGGGCTTGAGCCAGGATCCCATTGGGGTTTGATTTTGATGGAGCTGTTAATGAATATAACAATGGTATTGGGGCAATAATTGTTACTCCTCATGGTTCTCATATTCCTTTTACTGCAAGGTTGGTGTTAACTTGCACAAATAATGAGGCAAAGTATGAAGCGTGTATTTTGGGCCTGGAAGAAGCTATTGATTTAAGAATCAAGATTCTGGATTGTTGCACCCCAAAATTTGACCAACTACTTATCGCAATTTGGCTCATGTTTCGACTCATTTCATTTCGCATTTGCATTGCATTTCTTCCAGTCAGGTTGACTTTTTCGGGATTACAGCCCTCTGATCGCGCTTCAGGCATTTCAGGCTAATGCGAGGACGTATTTTAAGAGCTGATGCTCGTCCCGGTGTTTTCAGCTCTCGCTGTTGTTTTTGAGGACATCTCGGTGTCCGGGATTTTTACCGTTTATGTCGATATAGTCGCTAATCGATTTAATCGACTTCCCCGTATTTTTAGGGTTTTTCCCTTATTTTCTAGAATTTTTTTAATAGATTTAATTCATTTTTCTAGATATTAGATAGTTATATAGTCTTAATAGATATTAATTTGTTTTTAAATAGATTTTAGAATAAATCATATTTTTTTAGATATTAAGTAGATTTTAGTTAATGATTTTTAATAGGATAGTCTTTTATTAGGATTTTCTTTAATAGAATTAATAGAGTTTAAATAAATAGTTTAATAAATTTTTCTTTAATAGATTTTTATCTTATTAAATAGAATTTCTTTTTAGAATAATATAGATTTCAAGTAGTTTGTAGATTAATTAGATTTTAATTGAGGTTATCAGAATTAATTAGGATTAGATTTGTTTTAATTTTCATTTAGGTTAATTACTGTTTAATTTCCGTTTTGCATTTAATTGTAGTCTTAGTTAGTGTTAATTGACTTCTAATTGTGTTTAATTAGTCATTAGTTCAGTCTGAATCCATTTTCGGTGGGCCTTTTTGTCCACTTTCTGAGGCCCACAATCCCCAGGTTCTGCCATGTGTCTCTATAAAAGGGCCCACGCGTGTTCATCTCAGAAGCTCCCACTTGATTGCCACGTTTCTCTCCATCATTCATTGCCACGTCTCACATTAGTCCTCTCTCTCAGCTTCCACGTTTCCATCTCCCATTTCTCGCCACGTTTCCTCTCCTCCATCTTCCACTTCACTCCACGTTTTCACCCATTTCTCGCCACGTTTTCTTCAGCTCCATTGACCGCCACGTCGCACTCACATTTCACGCCACATGTTCAGACTCTCCCTCTCTCTCACTGCCACCTCGCCCACCACGTGCTTCACCCTCTCACCTCTGCCTCCACACGTGTCCCACCACTCACCGGAGACCCCGCCACCGGCCATGCAGCCGCCACGCTTGCTGCCTCCCATCACTCTAACGGTCACCGGAGAATTGCGAAGTCGCCGGAAACTTCATCCCTCATTCATCTTCCCCAGAATTCCTCCACCAATCTCCAGTAATCGTCCAAAATCCTCACCGTTTCTTCAGCCTAATCCGCCGGAAACATCATCAGATCTTCAAACATTTCCAGAAAACGCCGATGATCTTCAGCAATATTCATCCTCTTCATCCCAGATTCGCCCAGAAACGAAGAACATTCGTCCACCTTCATCTTGATCTTCAAACATTTCCAGAATTTGCAAGATCTTCATCAATATTCGTGAACCTTCATAAAGACCTTCAAGATCCCTGCGCGTTTTCTTCAGAAGTGCCCCCAAGTCCTTCATCGTCTTCAACGTGATGTTCATCAAGATTCACCGGGTTCCAGATTCATCATATTGTTCATACCTTCATCTGAGAAAGCTTCTTCGCAGCTTCGTCTTCTTCGAAGATCTCCATCGATCTTCATAAGACCTTCAACATTCTGCGGTACATCCAACGAGCTTCAAGATCCATCAGATCTTCCTTCAGTTCTCCTTCAAGAGTGTTCGTCAGTGCCTTCATCCGATTTCCAGATTCTTCGTCCTCTATCAGGTTCTTCTTTTCCAGAAATCCTCTGTAAGAACATATCTTCATCAATCTCGCCAACGATCTTCAAACCTCTGCATGAAAACAACAACCAACTCCGATGTTCGCGCATAGCTTCAGGTTCATCGTCTCCTTCAAGATCTTCGGCAATCAAGGCTTTCCTTCAAGATCTTCAGATGAACCTTCAACCTTGTTCATCAAATCGTCTCCATACGCTTCAGATTCGTCAAGAACAACGTCAAATCATAGAGCTTAGATGAATATGTTCGTGAGGGTTTGAGGAAGAAGTTCGAGAGGTTGAATCTGAGAAGAGAGAGAGGTTGAGACGGAGGAGGAAACGAGAGAGAGCGTTTGGAGAGGTTGGAACGGCGCATGAACAGTGTCTGAGGGAGAGAAGAGTGATTAAGGTTTTTTGCCTGAGGAGATACGTGGCAATGGATTGGGCTGGGCCTATTGGTCTTTCGTCCATACACCCTCCATTTCTCCTCTAACACCCCTCCCCCGTCTGAGTGTGTAGCTGGGCTGGGCCCGTTACCTGTTCGTTACTGGGCACACCCCCCTTTTTGGCCATTCACCCCCACTGTTTTTATTATTTTCTGAGTTTGTTTGTTGGGCTGGGCCCAGTTTTTTGTTCTATTTTGCTGACTGCATCACCCCTGGACTGACTATACACCCCCCTGCTGTATTACCTTTGTAATATTTTCTTTTATATTCTTTTTCTTAGATTCTTTTTCTTAGATAGTGAATAGAAAAATAAAAAGTGGGAAATAGAGAAAATGGAAAATATAAAGAAATATTATATTAGCTCATAGATTTTACTATTTTTCTTTTTAGGATATATTTTCTTTTAGGAGTTCCTTTTACACTTCACTTTTAGAAGTAGATTTAAATGTCCACTTGTTAGGGGACTATTTTCCATGTTAGATGGATATGATTTTTTAGGAGTTTATTTTCATGTACTCAATCATTGTAATTTCTTCAGAATATTAATAAGATGAGATTTGTGCTGTGGTCCCCGTTCTACCCGTAGTTAGGCCGAACTACAGCTGCTCTGATTTTCTCTGATGAGAATATGTAGGCATAGGATGCGATATCCTAGCGAGCACACTAACAACTAACCTTTGATCTCCTCGCTGCTGTGCGATCGAGACTTTCCCGCTGACGACTGATGTCATCCTTTTCTCTTGCCCGAGTGCATTTGAGACCAGATCGTAGTTCTAGTTCCCGTAGGTTCCCATACCTCGAAACCCGACATACTACGTCCGTTCTACTGCAAACAGGTACACCTAAGTCTCCAGTGGTCGAGCAGCGTCCACCTAACTGCTAGAATGCGTACGCTAGTATTGTCAACTTAATCTCTCACCCCCGTGTGACCGAGAACACCCCTGTCTAGCCGTAGTTAGCCTGAACTACGTCATGCTCTGATTTCTTTGATGAGAATACGTAGGCCCAAGACGCGACGTCTTGCCGAGTAACTAACCCGTATTTTCCCGAACTACGTTGACTCTGATTTCTCATTCTCTGATGAGAATACGTAGGCATAGAGTGCGACGCTCTATCGAGTCAATTTCTTTTCGTTTAGATTTAGCAGCCGTAGATAGATTGTTTTTCACCCGTAGACAAACCAAGCAAGCGTGGATCCCGTCGAGTACGACGGACATAAGGGGTGCTAATACCTTCCCCTTGCGTAACCGACTCCCGAACCCAGACAATGGTTGCGACGACCTTGTCTTACCCTTTTTCATTAGGTTTTTTCCGATCGTTTCCTTTCCCGCTCTGAGGGATAAATAACGAAAGGTGGCGACTCTTCTGTTTTGCCGACACCTTATTTTCGCGAAAGCGACAGCTGGCGACTCTGCTGGGGACTTGATAGTTTCCTAGGGATCCAACATCCCGAAAGCAAGTCAGTTTTGGGATCCAACGTCCCTTAAGAGAGTCAATCCTAGCGCTTGTTTGTGTGTCTGTGGGTGTTTATTTTCATGTTGTATTTTACTGATGTATTTACATTTCCCGCACTATTATTATCTGTTGCTATTGTGCTGTTGTAGGATGGGAGCTCTGATGAGTGAAAAGCCAGACCCAGGCTTGAGTGCACCATAGAATTAGAGTGGAAATTAGTGGGCGCGTGTTTGCTTGGCAGGCACTAGTGTCTCATGAAATCCACGCTCAGACGAGGTTCTTCCGGTTGGCTTCTCTTTCAACCCTTTGGGTTGAGACGGTTGCTGGTTTGGTGGATTGTCGACTCTGGGGACCGATCATTTGTGATTCAGCTAAGTGAGGCCGCTTCATGAGCTGGTGATGCCACACCTTCTGGGTATCGTATCACCCCTCTTGAAAGTCTGTGACACTGATGAACGCATAGGATGCCGCGCTTGTGTCAGTTTAGGTCCATACCCGTGAGTGGGAGGGTTTTTGCAGGAAACTTGACTTCCAGCCTACCCGATATCTTGGTTTTCTCTCGTCAGAGCAGACTTATCCCGTCAGCAGCGCAGCAGCAATCAGAGCTTTGTAGGGGCTGTGATCCCGTGTTTGCTGCATCTTGCATTGCATTTGCATGAACATTCCTGCATCATATTGCATGCCACGCTCCAGCTAGTCAGAGCTCTTATCCGGCCGTTGTTTTTATTCTGAAGGTGAGTGTTGAAGACGACCAAGGGATTTGAAGCAGATTTGATCAGAGTCAAGCAGTGAAGTCAGTTGACAGTTGTTGGTAGCTATGTCAGAGAGCAGCTTCCAAATTGTTGATACCTTGTCGGGTTTCACCGTGACGTCCAATCCTTTGTATGGATCTATGCATGACGAAGACTTTCTGCAAGTGAACAACCTTACTGCAGCTCAGCTTGTACAGCCTTCTGTTGAAGACCGAGGTCTACGTGAGCAGTTTGTTGTCCGAGGTGAACGTTCTCCTTCCGTTGATATCTCCGACTACCAGGGTGTTTTCCCTATGCCAAATTCCCGAAGAGAGGTCCCGATAGCAGAGACTGAAGACCCATTAGCTCCCGTGTATGCTGAAAGGTTTCGTGCATTGGAGGAAAGATTCAAAGCCTTGAAAGGTAAAGACGCTGTTAACCCTAGTGTTGCAGACATGTGTCTGGTTCCTGGCCTAGTGTTACCTCCGAAGTTCAGAATGCCGAGGTTTGAAAGGTACAAAGGAGATAGTTGCTCGAAGCAACATTTGGTGATGTTCTGCCGAAGAATGACTTCATTCGTGCACAACGACAGGCTGATGATTCACTGCTTTCAAGATAGTCTGACATGGGCATCTTTGAGTTGGTATATGCAGTTAGAGAGTGATCAGATCCGATCATGGGTGGATTTAGCCAATGCTTTCCTGAAACAGCATGACTACAATCTTGATGAAGCTCCTAGTCGCATGCAGCTGCAAGAATTGTCTCAAGGGAACAATGAACCTTTCAGAAAGTATGTTCAGAGATGGAGGGAATTTGCTGCTAGAGTGCAACCACCGCTTCTAGACCAAGAGCTAAAAGGCATGTTCGTAAACTCCTTGCAGAGCCCGTACTTCGAAGGAATGCTTGGAGTTGCACCAAATTTCTCTGAATTAGTAAGGGCAAGAGAGCGCATCGAGTATGGTGTAAAGACTGCAAGAATCCAGAATGTTTCAGGCAGGCAGTTGTTGCACCCCAAAATTTGCCCAACCTTTTCTAACCTAGGTTTATGTTTCAATTGCATAATCATCTGCATTGTCATCATGTACATAGTGTATTCATCTGCATTGCATAGAATAAGCAAGCTATCTTAATCAGGGGATCAAGTGCTATTCTTATCTCAAGAGGTATATTCAGAGGGTTTCATTCATAATCAAGACTACTCAGGTCATCAGGGAAGAATTTGAGCTTTGAAGAGTTGACAGATCACTCATTGGGTTCTCTCCTATCTTGAGGTTATTTGGGGATCATCAGAGGAAGTGTGAGTCATGAGCCAAGAGCATGAGGTGTGTATGGATGTTATGAAGAGCCTAGATGATCATTTTGAAGAGTAACCAAGTCATTGGAATGATTGCAAGAGCCTCAGTTGAAGTCAGTCAACTAGGGTTTTATCTGGGTCAACACTAGGTCAACCCTAGGTCAAAGACTTTTTTGGAAGGGCATCCAAGATCATTTGAAGAATGTGGGATTCATTATTTGCTACATGTATATGGATATGGTGTTATGCCAAAGAAAAATCAGAAGGAGTCAAGGAGAATTGGAGTTACCAAATTAGGGTTTCAGTGTAAAATCCCCTGATTTAGGTCAAACTTCAAAGCAGTGTAACTCAGGATGCAAGCTTCATATGAATTTCTGGTCCACATGAAACTTGTAGAGTATCTTCATAGATTTAATTTTAGTGGTGGAAGTCATCAAGATGATTTATAGAACTCAAGTTATAGCTCTTGCAAGTTACAGGTCATCTGAGGGCACTGAAATTTGTCTGTGAAAGTTGTCTGTCTTCCAAGCTACTTTTGACCTTCAAGGAGATTTCAAATGGATTCCTGGCCAACATAAGAGTTGTTCCTCATTGTCTTATATTTCTAGAAAGGTATGGTATGCCTTCATATGATTTGTGGAACTCTACTTATGGTCTTGGCAAGCAAAGGGTATTTTGGTCATTTGGGAATTACAGGTCATTCTTAGCCTATGCCTAAAACTCATACAAGGAAGCTTCAAATGAAAAACTTCCCAACATAAAAGTTGCTCAAAATTCCATTTTCAGTCTAGAAAAGAGGTCATGGAAGTTTGGAAATGCATAGAACAAGACTTGATAAAAGTTGGTGAAAAATGACTTAAAAAAGGCATATAACTTGAAAAAGTTCAAGTTGGAAAATGGTTTGAGAGATCTACAAATCCAAAATGGGTCATCCAATATACCAAATTGAATCCAAACAACATTTTAAAGACATTGGTTCAGCCACTTTTTTGATTTAGGGCTTAAATTTTGGACTTGCTTTGTAAAGTTCTTTCTTGCATAATAAGGCAACCTTGCAAAACTCAACATAATGAAGGGATCAACTTGTTTTTTCACACATACACTCTCAATATCTCATGGAAGGAGATTTTAACACAAATTTGAAGGGATGCAAGCATGATATGAGATGGTTCAATATGTCATCACATGAGAATTTCCACATTCTTCCACCACATTCTAGAATCCTCTAAGATCAATCCAGAAACTTCTAGATCTGTCCATCATCCTCTATATATTGAATTGAATCCATTAGTGCACAAGTTTGGTGAAAAGATAGAGAGAAGAGAGAGAATTCCATAGTTTCTTCAATTACAAGTAAGAGAGAGATTGTTCATTCTACACCAAGTCTGTTCAATCTTCTCCTTCATCTACAATCCATAGATCATAGTGAGTGCATACAAGCAAGTTCAAAGGCATATCAATGGAGGATTGAAGCTCTAAGGTTGATATTGCAAAGATCCATAACAGGCTCGAATCTCCTTCTACAAGCACTCATCATCATAATTGTTGCAAACAGAAAGCTCCTCATCAAGCAAGGACCATTCTCAAAGGATTACAAGCATTGGATTGGACTGGAACCACCTCTGCCATAGCTACCTAACAGGTTGGTGATTTCTCTTCTATCTCCCTAATTAGGTGTTGTTAGATTAGATTATTAGTGTAAGATTGTTAGGTTAGGTTAGATGACCATTTTCAGAGAGATTGAGAAGGTTTCATGGAGTTTGGTAACATGGTGATGAATCTTTCAAGATCAAGAACTCATGGATTAGGGCAAGATAATATTAGCTTTTTAGCTTAGAGTGATTAGCATAATGCATAGAACGTTCTAGTATAGTTTGAGCAAGTTTAATGACCGTGCATATCAGGTGCAATTCTTGGTGCCCTAAGGTTACAGCTATCGAGTTTAATTATAGAGTGAGTTTTAGAAAAATCCAAGTGTAGGATCTTGTAGAGGGCTTTGAGTAGTCCATTTTTTGTTTTTGGATCGTGGGATTTGGTTGAGTGAGGAGAGAGAACCGAGCTGTGGAAGTTCATGCATGGGAGAGGAGAATTCTGCAAACCCTAGCCTCGTGGGGAAGACGAAGTTATGGCCATAGGATTGAACGAAGACCATTGACCTTGGAAATGATCCCACGGCTGAGATTCAAAGCTGAGAGTGGAGGGAAAGTCTGAAATGATTGAAACGCCGCGTCTCAATTAATTGGGAACCATGGGCTTTGCTAATCACACCACCAACACGCCAGCCCAATCCTTTTTGAACTGAAATTGTTGCTTCCTGCACCGCTCGCATTTTATTTTTTCTTTTACTTTTTCATTCATTTTTCTGATGCTTCCTGGGCCTTGCATAATTGATATCTGCGCCCCCACTTCCCTGGCCCATCAAGAATTTTAACTAGGCGCGTCTGCTTATGACACCCCCTCCCCATTTAATTCATTTCTTTGATTTTTATTTTCTTTAATTTTCTAGCACATTTAAAAAATCATATAAAATTGAAAAAAGCTTGTTTTTAATTGGTTCTTTTTGTGGTAGATCAATAATTCTGTTAAGAAAAATATCCAATAACAAAAATAGCATTTTATTTTGTTTTACTATTTTTTGTGTATTTTTCTTGTAAATAGCTTTTTAATGAGTTTAGTTTAGTGCATAATTTTGTTGATTTTAGTTCTAATAGTTCCCTTTAGATTTAGGACCCATTATTTTTAGGGTGATTAGCTTAGACCCTCAACTTGTATATAGGATTTAATTCATAATTTTAGGATTAATTTTTAGGTAGTTTGATTAGGTGAGATTAGAGTGGTTAAAATTAGGGATTTTAAGTGAATATAGGTGAGATAGATCATTTCTTTTAGGAGTTTTGATTTGATTTTGGGGTATGGGACTATAGGGGTTATGGGTAGATGATAGATCCCTTAGAAAATATTAGGTTTCCCCTATTACTACTAGTATATTGCTTGTATCTGATTGACTGTGTGGTGTGCCCTCTTTAGGGTTATTATTTGTCTGTGTGTGGGGTATTGGGTTTGTTTGGGGCTTGGGGTTTGAGCTGAAGACTGTGATGATGAAGCCCATTTGAATATTAAAGAATGAAGACCAACTTCCAGAGTTGATGAGGAGTATTTCTTGCTGGCAGCTGTTGAAGTTTGTAGGATCTAGGAGTTAGGCAGAGCTCTAGAGTAGCAAACATGGTTCACAAACATGGAAGGTCTTGATTGCCTCCATCCTTCTCTGTGATGCAGAGTCTCTCTAAGACACTCACCCCCTTCCCTTGGAAGGCTTGTTGATAGTGTCTAAGAGATAGAACTCTTGAGAGAAAAAATTCTATGTGTTGATAGCAGTCTGTTTGCCACCTTTTGTGGTCAACTAATTGCTTAACACCCAGTTCATTCTTGTGATTGATTCCTCAGCTTGGAGATTGAGACTTGAAGAAAAGCCATTGGGAGATTGAAGATCAAAGACTGATGCTTGCTTGAAGCCTGAATATGGTTGCAGAGGCTGATGGAGATTGCTTTGCTGTTTAGTTTTAGCTGTTTAATTCTTGATGTATTGTGTGAATTTCCCGGACTGTATTGTTTGCTGTTTAACTTGCTGGGTTGAAAGTGAACTCTGTTCACTTTCGCCTGTTGTTTTCTAGGTTCGAGGTTGAGTGGGACTCCCTTGCCTCGCTTGTATTGTTGCATCCATGCATTTTACTGCTTTATTGTATATATCTGCTGTTTCTGTTTCCGTCTATTCCCTTAGGATCTCTGTTTCTCTCTGCGCAAGAGAGGAGCATGATAGACATTAGGTCTTAACCCATGCATGATAACATTAGGGTAGATTTTATTCCCTTTTCAACCCTAGGATTTATAGAGTATCATCTCTTCTCTCTTCAAAACAACAGAAAAACATTAATAAAGGTTATAACAGAGATTAATTCATTTCTTCCGTCAAAAGATTTGAACAAACACAAACTTTTTTTCAATAAGAAAACCCTTGTTTAAGGTGAGATTTTTCATAAAAGACACTTGAACAGCTTGTGTCGTGCGTAGCCCGAACTACGTTTGCTCTGATCTTCCATGCAGTGTGGAAGTACGTAGGCATAGGATGCGATATCCTAGCGAGCAACCTTACCCACCTTCCCCGTAGTTAGGCGAACTACGTTGACTCTGATTTCTCGTTCCAGACGGGAATACGTAGGCATAAAGTGCAATGCTTTGCCGAGTCATGTTTTCTTTTCTTTTCAGACCTCATCCTTTAGTTTAGATAGAAGTGTAATCCGTACAAACCAAGCAAGCGTGGATCCCATCGAGTACGATGGACGTGAGGGGTGCTAATACCTTCCCCTTGCGTAACCGACTCCCGAATCTAGGTTTTGGTTGCGACGACCATACCTTTTCCCGTTTTTTGCGAGGTTTACTTCGAGCGTTTCCTTTCCCTCCGTTGGGATAAATAACGCACGGTGGCGACTCTTCTGTTCAGCCGGCGCCGATTTTCGCAGTAGCGACAGCTGACGACTCTGCTGGGGATCCAACGTCCCCTGGCTGCTAAGGACTACGATAGTTCCTTATGCATTTGGGATCCAACGTCCCTTAAGAGAGTCAATCCTAACGCTTGTTTTCCCGTCGAGGATTTTGTATGGATTTACATTTCTGTATTTACATTTCAGCATTTTATTATTATTATTGTTGTTGTATTGTGGGGTGTTACGGGTGTTCTATGATTGAGAGATAAGCCGGACCTGGGCTTGAGTGCACCTAGATTTAGAGTGGAGATTAGTGGGCGCGCACGTGCTTTGTATGTCCTAGTGTCCCACGAAATCCACACTCAGACGAGGTTCTTCTGGTTGGCCTCCTGTCCTGCCCTTTGGGTGGCTCGGGTGGCTGGTTAGTTGGATTGTAGACTCTGGGGACCGATCATTTGGAAGTTGGCTAAGTGAGGCCTCTTCAGGATTTGATGATGCCACTACTTCTGGGATTCATATCATCAACCCTGAAAGTCTGTGACGCCGACGACCACATTGGATGCCATACCGTTGTCAGTTGCTAGGACACCTACCTGTGAGAGGGTTTTGGGGTTATGCAGGTAACTAGACCTTCATATACCGGTTATTTCTTGATCAGAGATCATGAGTATTTATGGACAGTCGAGAGGTCTATTAGAGACCAGTCAGAGTTATGGTTTGAGGTCTATCAGAGACCAGTTAGAGTTATGCTATGGGGTCTATCAGAGGCCAGTATTGGAGCTTTGTTTTGGGTCTATCTGGGACCGGGGTTTGAGGAATTCTAGAGGGTCTATTTGAGACTTTTGATATGGTTCAGGCTTCTCAGCTATAGCACTTGATCCCTGTTGCATGTTGCTTGCATTGCATTGTTTGCATAATCATTATCATTGCATCCCATTAACGTGTGTCTGTGCTGCAGGTGCATTTGCATATTCCCTGGTTCTAGTGTCTGGACTTCTAGGTATTGATCATGGCGGGTTTGAGGATGACAGTTGCCTACAAGCTACCTATCCCTGATATTACTCCCCTCTTGGGTCTGATTTCTCTTGCAGATGAGGATGTCCGTAGAAGCTTCAGGCAGAGTTACGGACGGCTGTTGAGTTTGGTTCGCAAATCCACTGATGATGAGTTGAATGGGCTGTACACCTTGATGCAATTCTACGACCCTGCTTTGAGATGTTTCACATTTGCTGACTTCATTTTGGGGCCCACCATGGAGGAGTATGTAGAGTTTACTGAGCTGCCGGTACAGAATGCAGTCCCTTTTATTCACTCTGCTGCTGAGCCAAAGTTGGAGGATTTAGCTAAGGCCCTGCACATGAATGCTTCTGAGCTATTGATGACTTCCTGGCGAGGGGTTCCAGGTTTCTCTCTCCAGTTTCTGGTTGGTAAGGCTCAAGAGTACGCTAAGAATGCGTGTTGGGTGGTCTTTAACGCTATTTTGGCTCTATGCATTTATGGGATCGTGCTGTTTCCCAATTTCCCGAACTTCGTGGACATGGATGCATTTCATTTGTTTGCTGCTGGCAACCCGGTACCTACACTGATCGGGGACTTTTACCATTCGATGCACTACAGAAATGAGAACAGGAGAGGCAAGAACGTCTCTTGTTGCGTGCCTTTGCTGTACATGTGGTTTAAGAGCCATCTTCCCCTGAAGGGACCTTTTGTGGATTGTGTAACTACAGCTGACTGGCCAGAGCGTATGATGAGGCTATCTTCTGAAGACATTGAGTGGTTTGACCGAGACTTGCTGGGGTCTGAGCTTATTTTCAGTTGTTCTGGGTATCCTAATGTTCCTTTGATAGGAAGAAAAGGGTGTATCAATTACAACCCATCTCTGTTCGTCCGCCAGTTTGGATACGCGTTGAAGAACCCACCTCAGGAGGAAGAAGTACAGGAATCTCTGTACTTCACCGGTGATTTGAATGGAGAGTTACTAGCCAAGCTTCGGCATGCCTGGATGCGTATTAACAGAAAAGGGAAACCACTGTTGGGGAAGAATGATTGTCAGGCTTATGCACCCTACAAAGTTTGGATCCAGGAGAGAGCAAGACAGTTACTGATGCCATTTCCAGCTGCACCAGTCTCTGTTTATATTCCGGTAGAGGAGCCAACTACTGTTACTATGGAGGTCTACGAGCAAGTTGTGAAGGAAAAGGAAGCCTTGATGAAGATTAATGAAGAGCTATAAAAGGAGCTAGTTCAGATGCGGAGTGAGAAGAATAAGGCTATACGTTCTTTCCAACAGCAGATCGAACTAGTAAACAGGCTAGGGGCTGAGTTGACTGAGGAGAAAAAGAAGCGCGAACGCTGGGTCAAGAGTTCAAAAGCTCTCATGACATGTTGGAGTCAAAAAAGAAAGCACTCGACGCCGCTCACCGAGAAATCTCTTCTTGTAACAAGACATGGAATGCTACGCTGACCAACAACAAAAAGAGGGAAGATAAATTGAAGCAGCAAATTTCTGACCTCGAAGAGCAGTTGAAGGCTAGCATTAATAAGCATGAAGAAGAGGTGATGACCAGATATAGTCTCCAGAATGCATTGGACAAGGCCATCGAAGGCAGGAACGAAACTGTGTCTCAGAAGCGGAAGCTAGAGGATCGCTTTGGAGAAGGGGCATGGGAGGAAACCGCTGGTGACGTGCGACGTGTTCTCAAGAGAAGAAACCAGCTTGTCGAGGGTCTGCTTACCCGACCAAGCCATCCAGAGACCAAGAAGTTAATAGAAGAGTACCGGGCTTATGGGAGTACTTGATCATTTCATGTATTAACTTGTATGCTTAATTTGCATTTTGTGCTGACCATCACCAGGATTGTTGGTTGAGGTCATGCCTTCTTATTGTACATTCAGTGATATTGTATTCTTGGATTTCTCTGCAATATACGAGGTTTTCTATGATTCGGCTCCAATCACCGCATTGCTAGCACTGTCACTGCACTGGCACATTCACACTAGAATCGGGGAATGATAATCCCTAATGCACAGACACATATTGCATTTTGCATACATACTCATATTTGCATTACAGGTTTGTGATCCATGTATCTTATCTCCTGCATCTTTATTAACAGGTATTTTCAGGATTGCAGAAAAGCGGGTCCACCGTTACTCTACCAGAACTAATCACAAAAAGATCATGGACAACGTGCAGAGTGAAATGCAAGAGATGCGTGACAGGATGGCCCTGCTCATGCAAACCATGGAGACCATCGCCAAAGGACAAGAGCAGCTGCAGAATCTGCTTCAACCGATAGTCGCACGGGCTGAAAACAACGGGACACCGCATGGTGAAAATATTGCTGCTTCTCCCCGAGTTGAGAATCGTCAAAGTGCTGATGCTATTCTCGTAAACGGTTTGAATGCTGGAGAAACTGGTCCTGTAGGTGGAGGTGGGAACACCGGTAATGTGAATGCCAATGCAGATACTGCTGGAGTATTTGTGGGTAATGTCAACCAGGGTTTCAATGGGGGCGTTGAGAATGGCGGAATGAATGGTATTAATGGTAACCAGGGCTTCAATGGTGTGAATATGGGGTATGGCAGCATGGCTGGCGCCAAGGCTGGGTTTGGTGGCTATGGTAATCTTGGATATGGAACTGGCGCATACAACGCTCAAGAGATGGGTAATCTGAGGTATGACCCCAGGTACGTCCAAACGGGTCCGGGTCGTGATGCCGATTATGTTGGATACGATGCAGTACCTCGCTGGGAGGATCGTCAGGAGGACGTGTTCTCTGGTAAGAACGAAGGCTATGAAAGAGCCAGGGATGACAACCATCGGATGAGATTTCTAGAAGAGAAAGTGAACGGATTAGCCAGCCAGAATTCTCTTGAGCTGGATATGTCAAATATGGGGTTAGTCCCAGGGTTGAGGGTCCCGCTGAAATTCAAAGCGCCGTCATTTGATAAGTACAAAGGGGATACATGCCCTAGGGTGCATGTGCGCGCATTTTACAGGCGTATGTCTGCGTATTCTGAGGATGAAAAGATGCTAATGCACTTCTTCCAGGATAGCCTATCAGGGCCATCGCTGGAGTGGTACATGAGCTTGGAGCCTACTCAGATCAGGAGCTGGAAAGACCTGGCAGAGGCTTTTGTTCGACATTATCAATATAATAGTGATCTCGCCCCTAACTGAGTCCAGTTGCAGAGCATGTCTCAGAAGTCTAGCGAGAGCTTTAAGGAATACGCCCAGAGATGGCGACATTTGGCTGCTAGGGTACACCCTCCGATGGTGGAGCGCGAAATGATGGATATGTTCATAGGAACTTTCTCTAGAATGTACTATGATCGGTTGCTCAATTTTTTGATGAGTACCTTCTCTGATTTGATCTTGATGGGGGAGCGCATTGAAAACGGGGTAAAGATTGGTAAAATTCAGGCGGGTGAGTCCAGTTCCGCAGGAGGTAATAAGAAGACGTTTGGTGGTAAAAGGCAGGGTGATACCAATGTTGTATACAGTGCTCGACGAAGGAATAAAGGTCAGAACTGGCGTCAGCAGTCGCAAGTTGAAAGCGTCACCATTCCAGGGCCTTCTCAGCAGCAGAGACAACAACCACAGCAGCAGGCTCAGCAGCAGCCTAATAATAATCAGCGCAGACTTCAGAACCCGCGACCGAGGAGAGTATTCGAGGTACCGCCGGTATCATATGCAGAACTCCTTCAAACTTTGTTGAAATTGCAGCTAGTCGAGAAGAGGACCTTAGCACCACCAACTGGCCAGCCGCCAGTCGGATATGATGTTAATGAGCACTGTGACTTCCATTCGGGTGCACCAGGGCACAATATTGAAAATTGCCTAGCTTTCAAGCATAAAGTACAGGATTTGCTTGATAGTACGGCTATTAACTTCGGGAAGGACGGTCCCAATATCACGCAGCAGCCAATGCCCAAGCATGGTGGGGCTGGGGCCAATGCAATCATGGTAGATGATGAGTTGAACTTGGTTTCAGAAGTGAGCGAGCTGAAAACCCCTTTGAGTTACGTAAAGCAGCGCTTATTGAAAGGAGGTGTCTATCCCGGATGCAGCGAAGAGTGTGTTGACTGTTTGATTCAACCTGGGGGCTGTGAGAAGTTGAAGAGGGGAGTTCAAAGTTTGATTGATGAAGGAATTTTGCAGTTTGACAGGTCTGTGGGGCGAGAGAAGTCTGTTGAGACAGAATCTGAGAAAGAGCGCAGGGAGATTTCTACGATCACCATTCCGTTCAAATCAGTGACAATTTCGGCATCATCGAAAAGGCTGACCATTACTATTACCAAGGCTAAGGCAGTCCCTTATGAAAGCACAAAGGCAGTCCCGTGGTGCTATGGTGCTGAAGTGTATTGTAATGGGGAGAAGGTTGACTTGAATGATCCGCCAGCAGGATCCGTGGATAACATAGTGGGAGCGGGTGGTATAACCCTGAGCGGGAGAATTTTCACTTCACCTGAGGTTGAAGCAGAGAGGCTTGCCAGAGGTAAGAACAAGGTTGTTGAGGGGGAATCTTCGGGGAGTAAAGAGAAGGAGCCGATAACCAAAGATGTGGAAGAATTCATGAGGTTAATTCGCAAAAGTGATTACAAGATTGTAGATCACCTGCAGCAGACCCCGTCAAAGATCTCCATATTATCGCTGCTGTTGTGTTCTGAAGCGCATAGAAATGCCCTGTTGAAGGTACTTGAGACATCCTTCGTGCCGCAAGAGATTTCAGTTAATCAGATGGAGGGAGTTATGGCACATGTTAACGCGGGACATGGATTGGGATTCACGGATTTTGACTTAACACCGCGAGGGCGTGATCACAATAATGCCTTGCACATCTCTATCGAATGCCGGGGCACTGTCTTATCCCATGTGCTGGTAGACACTGGGTCCTCGTTGAATGTGTTACCAAAGAAAGCCCTGTTAAATTTGGATACCCGGGGGTTGTTGTGCACACCTAGTGATTTGGTGGTGAGAGCCTTTGACGGAACAAGGAGGTCGGTATTCGGGTCAATAACGTTACCCATCCAGGTAGGACCGGAGGTGTTTGATGCCGTGTTTTACATCATGGACATCCAGCCTGCATATAGCTGTTTGATCGGGAGACCTTGGATTCATGCCGCTGGGGCAGTAACTTCTATGCTCCATCAGAAGCTGAAATATATGATTGAGGGGAGTATTGTGACGGTGTGTGGCGAAGAGGATATCCTAGTCAGTCATTTGTCTTCTTTCAAGTACGTGGAGGTAGATGGAGAGATTCATGAAACGCTGTGTCAGGCGTTCGAAGGGGTGAAGGTTAAGGAAGAAGCTCCAGTGAAGAGTGAAGGGCAAGAGGTGGCCGTCTCCTCATATAAAGAAACCAAGGCGTTGGTACAAGCAGGAGAGACTCAGAAGTGGGGGCAGGTTCTGGACATCCCGATGAAGCAAGATAGGTATGGCTTGGGGTACCGCCCATCTCCCTCGCAGAGTGCGCCCAAGTACAAGGGACCGGTCGTGTTCACGCCCGGAGGAGTTAGCTTCGAAAGGATCAATGTCGTGTCTGATACGGAGGAAGAGGATAGCGATTGCGACATGGACGCATGGATTCGACCCAGCACGCCGGGGCAAAGCCTATGCAACTGGTCCATCCAGGACATCATTCAAGTCACCAAACAGTAATGCATTGTTTTTCAATCATTGTATGATCACATGCCTTGCCCGGGGCATCGATGATTTTGTCTTAGGGCCTAACTATTTACCTGTATGTTTGCATGATCAATAAATGACGACGTTTTTTACATTCAAATGTTGTGATCCTTTTCTTTCTGTTTTTATTTTTCAATAAAAGGGCAGCGTGGTTGTGCATTTTGCTTGTACATCATTTTGAAGCACTTAACTGTTTCCCTCGCAGGATTCATGAATTTTCAGATGACACCGACCAAAAACTTCCTATGACTCGTTTAGACTTCGAGCATCCGATCTTCCAAGCTGAGGAAGAGATTGTGGAGGATAGTGACTTACCAGAAGATCTTAGTCGGTTATTGAAGCAAGAGGAGAGAGCCATTCTGCCTCACCAGGAAGAGATTGATATTGTCAACTTGGGGTCTGAAGAATGCGTCAGGAATATCCGTATAGGGGCCGCGTTGCAAGATGACATCAAGCGAGAGCTTATTGAGATGCTGCGTGAATACAGTGATATATTTGCTTGGTCCTACGAGGACATGTCGGGTTTGGATACTGATATGGTTGTTCATCGTCTGCCGTTGAAGGAAGATTGCCCGCCTGTGAAGCAGAAACTCAGAAGGACTCGTCCTGACATGGCCGTAAAGATAAAGGAAGAAGTGCAGAAGCAATGGGATGCTGGGTTCCTGGCTGTTACCACGTATCCCACATGGGTCGCTAATATCGTGCCTGTGCCAAAGAAAGATGGCAAGGTTCGGATGTGTGTTGATTATAGCGATCTAAACAAAGCGAGCCCGAAAGATGATTTCCCGCTGCCGCATATTGATGTGTTAGTTGACAACACAACTCAGTTTTCGGTATTCTCTTTCATGGATGGATTTTCGGGGTACAACCAGATCAAAATGGCTCCGGAGGATATGGAAAAAACGACCTTTATCACCCCGTGGGGGAACTTCTGTTATAAGGTGATGCCCTTTGGTTTGAAGAATGCTGGGGCAACGTACCAGCGGGCCATGACAACGCTTTTTCACGACATGATGCACAGAGAGATTGAGGTGTATGTCGATGACATGATTGCCAAGTCTCAAACAGAGGAAGAACATCTGGTTAATCTGCTGAAGTTGTTCAAGAGGTTGAGGAAGTTCAGGCTGAGGCTGAATCCTAATAAATGTACCTTCGGAGTGAGATCCGGGAAGCTACTGGGGTTCATTGTGAGTAAGAAAGGAATCGAGGTCGATCCTGCAAAAATAAAAGCTATTCAAGAAATGCCAGCACCGAGAACAGAAAAAGAAGTCCGTGGATTCTTAGGGAGGTTGAATTACATTGCTAGGTTCATCTCTCACCTAACGACCACATGTGAACCATTATTCAAACTGTTAAAGAAAGATCAAGCGGTGGTCTGGAACGACAATTGCCAAAGGGCATTTGAAAAGATAAAAGAATACTTGCAGGAACCTCCGGTGTTGATACCCCCAGTAGCGGGACGACCACTGATTATGTATCTGACGGTTCTGGAGAACAGTATGGGTTGTGTTCTCGGTCAACATGAGGAGACAGGAAGGAAAGAGCATGCAATTTACTACTTGAGTAAAAAGTTCACAGATTGTGAATCTCGATACTCTGTGCTCGAAAAGACGTGCTGTGCATTGGCGTGGGCTGCCAAACGTCTAAGACAGTATATGCTGAACCATACAACCATGCTGATATCGAAGATGGATCCGATCAAATATGTGTTTGAAAAGCAAGCGCTCTCCGGGAGGATTGCTAGATGGCAGATGGTATTGACAGAATATGATATCCAGTATGTTTCTCAGAAGGCCATTAAGGGAAGTGTTCTGTCCGAATATCTCGCCGAACAGCCGATAGAGGATTATCAGCCTATGAAGTTTGAGTTTCCCGATGAGGACATAATGTACTTGAAGGCTAAAGATTGTGATGAGTCGTTGCCTGGTGAAGGACCTGAGCGAAGTTCCCAGTGGCAATTGATTTTTGATGGGGCTATCAATTCGTACGGTAGCGGGATCGGGGCAATCATTACAACTCCCCACGGGTCGCACATCCCATTCACGGCCAGATTGACTTTTTCAGTGACGAATAATGAAGCCGAGTATGAAGCTTGCATTATGGGGTTAGAGGAGGCTATCGATATGAGGATTAAGAATCTGGATGTATATGGGGATTCAGCATTGGTTGTGAATCAGATTAAGGGAGAATGGGAGACACGCCAACCTAATCTTGTGCCGTACATGAATTACGCGAGAAGGTTGCTACCTTTCTTTGATAGGGTGGAGTTCCATCATGTACCTCGGGTGGAGAATCAAATGGAGGACGCCCTTGCAACGTTATCCTCGATGTATAAAGTCAACCGCTGGAATGAGGCTCCCAGCATTGTCATCTCTCGCCTTGATATGTCGGCCTTTGTGTTTGCAATTGATGAAGCACCTGACGGTAAACCTTGGTATTTCGACATACAGAATTTCCTGAAGAATAAGGAGTATCCGGCTGGGGCATCCAGTCGCGATCAGAAGACTCTAAGGAGATTAGCAGGCAACTTCTATCTGAATCCCGACGGCATTTTGTATAGAAGGAACCACGATTTGGTACTCCTCCGGTGTGTAGACGAGAAGGAAGCCAATTTACTCATGGAAGAGGTCCATGAAGGAACTTTTGGTACACATGCTGGTGGGCATGCTATGACTCGAAAGTTGTTGCGGGCGGGGTATTATTGGTTAACGATGGAAGCGGACTGTTTCAAGTTTGCCAAGCGGTGTCACAAGTGCCATATTTATGCGGATAAGATCCATGTGCCACCCAGTCCACTGAATGTTATGGCTTCACCGTGGCCTTTCTCCATGTGGGGAATTGATATGATCGGCAGGATTGAGCCTACTGCTTCTAATGGGCATCGCTTCATTCTGGTTGCGATCGATTACTTCACCAAGTGGGTTGAAGCAGCATCTTACGCCAATGTGACGAAGCAGGTGGTGGCCAGATTTATCAAGAAGGATATAATTTGCAGATACGGTATTCCTGAACGGATCATTACTGATAATGGTTCGAATTTGAACAACAAGATGATGAAAGATCTGTGTCGGAATTTCAAGATCGAGCATCATAATTCATCTCCCTACAGACCCAAGATGAATGGCGCTGTTGAAGCGGCCAACAAGAACATAAAGAAAATTGTTCAGAAGATGGTGGTAACGTATAAGGATTGGCATGAGATGCTGCCATTCGCTTTGCACGGTTATCGTACTACAGTGCGTACATCAACCGGGGCAACACCGTTCTCACTAGTATATGGCACGGAGGTTGTCCTGCCATTGGAGGTTGAGATACCATCTTTGAGGGTTTTGCTGGATGTTAAGTTGGATGAGGCAGAATGGGTGAGAAGTAGATTGAATCAGCTGAGCTTGATAGATGAGAAGAGACTGGCATCCATTGCACATGGTAGGCTGTATCAGAGCCGGATGAAGAAAGCGTTCGACAAGAAGATTCGACCTCGAAGCTTTCAGACGGGTGATCTTGTGCTGAAGAAGATTCTCCCACCGCAATCGGATCACAGGGGCAAATGGACGCCCAATTACGAAGGTCCATACGTCGTGAGAAAGGTCTTCTCCGGAGGAGCCTTATTGTTATCCACCATGGATGGTGAAGACTTTTCGTCCCCTGTGAACTCGGACGCAGTTAAAAAATACTTTGCTTAAAATTGACCCGCTGGACAGTAAAAAGAGAGTCCAGGCAAAAATGGGGCATCCTGGCGAACCAAAAACAGAATAAAAAGGTTCGGGCAAAAGTTAGGGATATAATTGAAAAAATGTACACCCGCGAAGTTGAAAACCTACACTGGGCGGCTTCGGCAAAAAGGGTATCCCGGTGAATCGAAAACCCGCAAAGGGCGATTCACGCAAAAGTTAGGGATTTAAGAAGCAAATGACTGCGGTCCAAGTTTGATTGTTAGTGGTTTGGGAGCATCTGGGGGTCAACTATCCAAAGCAATTTCTTCCGAAGACAGAGATCGGAAAGCGTCAGAGTCCGACGAGTCATAGGATGATCGGTTCATGGTGTTCGTCTGTAACACGTTGCCGACATGTGTACAAATTTTATTCTGTATACTTCTACATTTTGTTTATGTGTGACTACCTCTTTTCAGGAGTTGCATCTGATGTACAAATCTTGCCTATTCTCAGGCTGTTATCAATAAAGTGTTTTATTCAGTGTAGTGTGTGACTTTGGTTTTAATTTTTTACAGTTTTGTTTGTAAAAAGCGCCGATGTTTTTGATAAACTTACATGCGTGTAAACCGGCGGGCCTCGGCCGATGATTGTTAAAACCAGAAATTACCTGAATAGTTGTCTTGGGTGATTACCAAGATGTTCCTTTTTGCATAGATGGTTTTGTGTTTGCTTGTTGACTTTTGCAGGTATTCAAAAGCGCGCAAAGTTCCCCACTAGGGTCCATGGCAGGCTGGTACCCTCTCCAGAGGATGAATGTTGTGTCCTTCCCCAGTGAAGTCGCCCCAGGCAAAATTAAATGTTATCCCCCAGGAGAGCGGAGATTGCGTCAAAGTAAAAGATAATGTATCTTCAGTTCAGAAGTGGCTTGTCCAGCAGAGCCAAGTCCTCCTCAGCGAAGGTCGAGACAAATGTGATTAACTTCCCAGAGAGTGGCAAATCAGAATGTGTAGTTCAATCCCCAGCTCAGTGATAGCGGGATGATTTCCCCAGCTCAGTGATAGCGGGATGATTTCCCCAGCTCAGTGATAGCAGGAGAGGTTCCCCACAGAGTGTGATCAGGTGGTTGGAGCAGCTGAAAGGAGTTTTCCCGAGCAAGATTGTCCTTTATTTCCCCAGCAAGTCGCTCTTCCTCGTCAGGAGGATCGTCCTTAGCAGATTTTAGAGTTTTGAGTTCGTGAGCTACTTTCCTAGCAGGATGGTTATCCCTAGCGGAGTTAGTTCATCTTTCCAACATTTATTTTGTTGGAAGCGTATTGGTAGTATTCCGGTCATCCCCGGCGGATCCAGTTTGGCTTCAGCATTTATTTTGCTGAAGTAACTCTTTGCATAAGCATGCATCATGAGCATTTGCATTTTACACGAGTACGTAGCATTTCCATGCTGTATGGAAGCATTACGTCATTATCAAACATGCATTTTTGAAACATAAGTCGGGTGGTTACCTCTTCGGTTTCTGATGTGTTGTTCCCTGCCGATAAGAGAAATCGTGATTCAGGAAGATGCTGATTTGTGGTCCAAGTACGCAGTGATCGTATTTGCACCATCTATGGGGTTCATATTGTAAGGCACGCAGTGATCGTGTTGATTTTGAGATGTTGATTTGTGGCCCAAGTATGCAGTGATCGTATTTGTGCCAGATATGGGGTTCATATTGTAGGACACGCAGTGATCGTGTTGATCTTGGTATGTGTATCTGTGGTCGAATCGCGCAGTGATCGTATTCGTCCCGATCTAAGGAGATTGTTTTGTAAGGCACGCAGTGAACGTGTTCATCTGGTTGTTGGTGGACGAAGTACGCAGTGATTGTATTCGTCTCATGTTTGAAGTTGTGTCACAACGCACACAGTGATCGTGTTTCCTCCAGTCAAGAGGGCCGTGACATGAAGCGCAGTGATCGCGTTTACCCTATGCATGGATGGAATATGCAGTGATCGTATTCGTCCAGTTATGTGGGTTAGTTGAGACACACAGCACGCAGTGATCGTGTTTTCCTCCAGTCAGGAGGGTCGTGGCTCGGAATACGCAGTGATCGTGTTCGAACGCGCAGTGATCGCGTTCAAGATACGCAGTGATCGTATGGCCCGCAGTGATCGTATTGATGGTGCCATGTGAGCTTATGATGCGGAGCACACAGTGATCGTGTCTATTGTATCAGATGTTTGTTGGTCGGAATACGCCGTGATCGTATTCGTCCCATTACGTGGTTTGGTTTTGTGGTACACGCAGTGATCGTGTTGATACATCTTTTGGGGGTTCGTTGGTTAGTACACGCAGTGATCGTGTTCATATTGTCGGTTTGTTGGTCAATATACGCAGTGATCGTGTTCGAACGCGCAGTGATCGTGTTCATCATGTTGGTGGTTGAAGTACGCAGTGGACGTGTTCGCCTCTTTTATGTGGAGTTAGTTCGTCTGACACGCAGTGATCGTGTTTATCTCATTCGGTTGGATTTTGTGATCTTGGTTATAACGCAGTACGCAGTGATCGTGTTTGTCCCATTACAGCACACGCAGTGATCGTGTTCATCATGTTGGTGGTTGAAGTACGCAGTGGACGTGTTCGCCTCTTTTATGTGGAGTTAGTTCGTCTGACACGCAGTGATCGTGTTTATCTCATTCAGTTGGATTTTGTGATCTTGGCTATAACGCAGTACGCAGTGATCGTGTTTGTCCCATTATATGGCTTTGTTTGTGACATCGGGCAGCATGCAGTGATCGTGTTCGTCGTGTTTGTCTCTTTAGTTGACGTTGTTTGTGATACACGCAGTGATCGTGTACGGCTCATTTTTTATGGATTTGTGGTATAAGACATGCAGTGATCGTGTTTGTTATGCCACACATTCCCCTAGCAGAGTTGCTTGGTCAAGCACCTCTTTCTCCCCAGCCGAGTCCTTCTTAGAGCATGGTGGAGACAGATCTTGGGTGGTTACCCGCAGTTTCCCCAGTAGAGACGTAATCCCCAGCAGGGTCTTCTTCAACGAGATACTTGGTTAAGTTCCTCGTAGTCCCCGGTAGGATATTCTTTGGCAAGTCGCTTGGTTAAGTCACTTGTATTCCCCCATCTGAGTCCTTCTCAGGATGCTGTGGAGTCAGCATTAGAAGATGGTAATACAGATTTTTGGGTGGTTACCCGTAGTCCCTCCAGCAGAGTTATGTGCTCCAGCAGGGTGTTACTTCGATGAGTTACTTGGTTAAGTCCCTCATAGTTCCCGGCAGGATGCTCGCCACAGGAGTTGTTTGGTTAAATTCCTCTTATTTTTCAACAAGGTTATTCTCGTCAGGGTGTTTGGTTAAGTTCCCAATTTCCCCAGCAGGTGTTTGACGGCAGTCGTCAGAGTTGTCCCCTCAGAGTTGCTTAGTTAAGTTTCTTGTTTCCCCGCAGAGTCGGTTGTTCATGTCTTCGAACATTGTCTCGCTTGGTTAAGCGTTTGCTCGTTTCTTCAGGATACGAAAGGTTGATCAGTGAAGTCAACATGACAAGTGAAGTCAATATGCTCCCGCTGGTTAGCGTGTGCTTGGTTGATAAGTGAGATCAACAGAGGTTGATAAGTGAGATCAACAGAGGTTGATAAGTGAGATCAACAGAGGTTGATAAGTGAGATCAGCAGAGGTTGATAAGTGAGATCAACAGAGGTTGATAAGTGATGTCAACGATTCCTCGTTGTGTGGTGTATGCTCATTTCTTCGGAATGGAGTGGTCTACGGACAATATCAGATTATTTTACAAAAACAGATTGACGGATGGCTGGCTAGTTGTTGCCGTGACAACAGAAGTTATTTCCCTGAAGGGTTTTCCCCAAGCAGTGGTCGTATGCGCAAATTATTTTTGCGGTTGGCAAATTTTCGGGTTCTTTTGTATTCAACCGTCTCGTACCTCGAATGTCTGAAGGTTGCGCGCTCTTCAGCCAGCCGGGTCCAAGCCGCTTGAATAGGGGCAGCTGTTGCACCCCAAAATTTGCCCAACCTTTTCTAACCTAGGTTTATGTTTCAATTGCATAATCATCTGCATTGTCATCATGTACATAGTGTATTCATCTGCATTGCATAGCATAAGCAAGCTATCTTAATCAGGGGATCAAGTGCTATTCTTATCTCAAGAGGTATATTTAGAGGGTTTCATTCATAATCAAGACTACTCAGGTCATCAGGGAAGAATTTGAGCTTTGAAGAGTTGACAGATCACTCATTGGGTTCTCTCCTATCTTGAGGTTATTTGGGGATCATCAGAGGAAGTGTGAGTCATGAGCCAAGAGCATGAGGTGTGTATGGATGTTATGAAGAGCCTAGATGATCATTTTGAAGAGTAACCAAGTCATTGGAATGATTGCAAGAGCCTCAGTTGAAGTCAGTCAACTAGGGTTTTATCTGGGTCAACACTAGGTCAACCCTAGGTCAAAGACTTGTTTGGAAGGGCATCCAAGATCATTTAAAGAATGTGGGATTCATTATTTGCTACATGGATATGGATATGTTGTTATGCCAAAGAAAAATTAGAAGGAGTCAAGGAGAATTGGAGTTACCAAATTAGGGTTTCAGTGTAAAATCCCCTGATTTAGGTCAAACTTCAAAGCAGTGTAACTCAGGATGCAAGCTTCATATGAATTTATGGTCCACATGAAACTTGTAGAGTATCTTCATAGCTTTAATTTGAGTGGTGGAAGTCATCAAGATGATTTATAGAACTCAAGTTATAGCTCTTGCAAGTTACAGGTCATCTGAGGGCACTGAAATTTGTCTGTGAAAGTTGTCTGTCTTCCAAGCTACGTTTGACCTTCAAGGAGATTTCAAATGGATTCCTGGCCAACATAAGAGTTGTTCCTCATTATCTTATCTTTCTAGAAAGGTATGGTATGCCTTCATATGATTTGTGGAACTATACTTATGGTCTTGTCAAGCAAAGGGTATTTTGGTCATTTGGGAATTACAGGTCATTCTTAGCCTATGCCTAAAACTCATACAAGGAAGCTTCAAATGAAAAACTTCCCAACATCAAAGTTGCTCAAAATGCCATTTTAAGTCTATAAAAGAGATCATGGAAGTTTGGAAATGCATAGAACAAGACTTGATAAAAGTTGGTGAAAAATGACTTAAAAAAGGCATATAACCACAAAAAGTTCAAGTTGGAAAATGGTTTGAGAGATCTACAAATCCAAAATGGGTCATCCAATATACCAAATTGAATCCAAACAACATTTTAAAGACATTGGTTCATCCACTTTTTTGAGTTAGGGCTTAAATTTTGGACTTGCTTTGTAAAGTTCTTTCTTGCATAATAAGGCAACCTTGCAAAACTCAACATAATGAAGGGATCAGCTTGTTTTTTCACACATACACTCTCAATATCTCATGTAAGGAGATTTTAACACAAATTTGAAGGGATGCAAGCATGATATGAGATGGTTCAATATGTCATCACATGAGAATTTCCACATTCTTCCACCACATTCTAGAATCCTCTAAGATCAATCCAGAAACTTCTAGATCTGTCCATCATCCTCTATATATTGAATTGAATCCATTAGTGCACAAGGTTGGTGAAAAGAGAGAGAGAAGAGAGAGAATTCCATAGTTTCTTCAATTACAAGTAAGAGAGAGATTGTTCATTCTACACCAAGTCTGTTCAATCTTCTCCTTCATCTACAATCCATAGATCATAGTGAGTGCATACAAGCAAGTTCAAAGGCATATCAATGGAGGATTGAATATCTAAGGTTGAGATTGCAAAGATCCATAACAGGCTCGAATCTCCTTCTACAAGCACTCATCATCATAATTGTTGCAAACAGAAAGCTCCTCATCAAGCAAGGACCATTCTCAAAGGATTACAAGCATTGGATTGGACTGGAACCACCTCTGCCATAGCTACCTAACAGGTTGGTGATTTCTCTTCTATCTCCCTAATTAGGTGTTGTTAGATTAGATTATTAGTGTAAGATTGTTAGGTTAGGTTAGATGACCATTTTCAGAGAGATTGAGAAGGTTTCATGGAGTTTGGTAACATGGTGATGAATCTTTCAAGATCAAGAACTCATGGATTAGGGCAAGATAATATTAGCTTTTTAGCTTAGAGTGATTAGCATAATGCATAGAACGTTCTAGTATAGTTTGAGCAAGTTTAATGACCGTGTATATCAGGTGCAATTCTTGGTGCCCTAAGGTTACAGCTATCGAGTTTAATTATAGAGTGAGTTTTAGAAAAATCCAAGTGTAGGATCTTGTAGAGGGCTTTAAGTAGGCCATTTTTTGTTTTTGGATCGTGGGATTTGGTTGAGTGAGGAGAGAGAACCGAGCTGTGGAAGTTCATGCATGGGAGAGGAGAATTCTGCAAACCCTGGCCTCGTGGGGAAGACGAAGTTATGGCCATAGGATTGAACGAAGACCATTGACCTTGGAAATGATTCCACGGCTGAGATTCAAAGCTGAGAGTGGAGGGAAAGTCTGAAATGATTGAAACGCCGCGTCTCAATTAATTGGGAACCATGGGCTTTGCTAATCACACCACCAACACGCCAGCCTAATCCTTTTTGAACTGAAATTGTTGCTTCCTGCACCGCTCGCATTTTATTTTTTCTTTTATTTTTTCATTCATTTTTCTGATGCTTCCTGGGCCTTGCATAATTGATATCTGCGCCCCCACTTCCCTGGCCCATCAAGAATTTTAACTAGGCGCGTCTGCTTATGACACCCCCTCCCCATTTAATTCATTTCTTTGATTTTTATTTTCTTTAATTTTCTAGCACCTTTAAAAAATCATATAAAATTGAAAAAAGCTTGTTTTTAATTAGTTCTTTTTGTGGTAGATCAATAATTCTGTTAAGAAAAATATCCAATAACAAAAATAGCATTTTATTTTGTTTTACTATTTTTTGTGTATTTTTCTTGTAAATAGCTTTTTAATGAGTTTAGTTTAGTGCATAATTTTGTTGATTTTAGTTCTAATAGTTCCCTTTAGATTTACGACCCATTATTTTTAGAGTGATTAGCTTAGACCCTCAACTTGTATATAGGATTTAATTCATAATTTTAGGATTAATTTTTAGGTAGTTTGATTAGGTGAGATTAGAGTGGTTAAAATTAGGGATTTTAAGTGAATATAGGTGAGATAGATCATTTCTTTTAGGAGTTTTGATTTGATTTTGGGGTATGGGACTATAGGGGTTATGGGTAGATGATAGATCCCTTAGAAAATATTAGGTTTCCCCTATTACTACTAGTATATTGCTTGTATCTAATTGACTGTGTGGTGTGCCCTCTTTAGGGTTATTATTTGTCTGTGTGTGGGGTATTGGGTTTGTTTGGGGCTTGGGGTTTGAGCTGAAGACTGTGATGATGAAGCCCATTTGAAGATTAAAGAATGAAGACCAACTTCCAGAGTTGATGAGGAGTATTTCTTGCTGGCAGCTGTTGAAGTTTGTAGGATCTAGGAGTTAGGCAGAGCTCTAGAGTAGCAAACTTGGTTCACAAACATGGAAGGTCTTGATTGCCTCCATCCTTCTCTGTGATGCAGAGTCTCTCTAAGACACTCACCCCATTCCCTTGGAAGGCTTGGTGATAGTGTCTAAGAGATAGAACTCTTGAGAGAAAAAATTCTATGTGTTGATAGCAGTCTGTTTGCCACCTTTGGTGGTCAACTAATTGCTTAACACCCAGTTCATTCTTGTGATTGATTCCTCAGCTTGGAGATTGAGACTTGAAGAAAAGCCATTGGGAGATTGAAGATCAAAGACTGATGCTTGCTTGAAGCCTGAAGATGGTTGCAGAGGCTGATGGAGATTGCTTTGCTGTTTAGTTTTAGATGTTTAATTCTTGATGTATTGTGTGAATTTCCCGGACTGTATTGTTTGTTGTTTAACTTGCTGGGTTGAAAGTGAACTCTGTTCACTTTCGCCTGTTGTTTTCTAGGTTCGAGGTTGAGTGGGACTCCCTTGCCTCGCTTGTATTGTTGCATCCATGCATTTTACTGCTTTGTTGTATATATCTGCTGTTTCTGTTTCCGTCTATTCCCTTAGGATCTCTGTTTCTCTCTGCGCAAGAGAGGAGCATGATAGACATTAGGTCTTAACCCATGCATGATAACATTAGGGTAGATTTTATTCCCTTTTCAACCCTAGGATTTGTAGAGTGTCATCTCTTCTCTCTTCAAAACAACAGAAAAACATTAATAAAGGTTATAACAGAGATTAATTCATTTCTTCCGTCAAAAGATTTGAACAAACACAAACTTTTTTGCAATAAGAAAACCCTTGTTTAAGGTGAGATTTTTCATAAAAGACACTTGAACAGCTTGTGTCGTGCGTAGCCCGAACTATGTTTGCTCTGATCTTCCATGCAGTGTGGAAGTACGTAGGCATAGGATGCGATATCCTAGCGAGCAACCTTACCCACCTTCCCCGTAGTTAGGCGAACTACGTTGACTCTGATTTCTCGTTCCAGACGGGAATACGTAGGCATAAAGTGCAATGCTTTGCCGAGTCATGTTTTCTTTTCTTTTCAGACTTCATCCTTTAGTTTAGATAGAAGTGTAATCCGTACAAACCAAGCAAGCGTGGATCCCATCGAGTACGATGGACGTGAGGGGTGCTAATACCTTCCCCTTGCGTAACCGACTCCCGAATCCAGGTTTTGGTTGCGACGACCATACCTTTTCCCGTTTTTTGCGAGGTTTACTTTGAGCGTTTCCTTTCCCTCCGTTGGGATAAATAACGCACGGTGGCGTCTCTTCTGTTCAGCCGGCGCCGATTTTCGCAGTAGCGACAGCAGGCTAGTGAAACTGAATCTCTCTATAGCTTTCAAACTGAAGAAGGAGCTGTGATCAATGCAATCATGAATGATGATGGGTATCCTCGAGTCGAATCGGTGAAATCTGTTGGTTCTCCGTCTTCTCAGCGGTCAGTATCTTCTGTGTCTCGTTATTCTGGACGGACAATTGTGCCTGGGGCACCACATCGGGAACCTTATGTCGCTCCTCTTGCAAATCCACGAGCCCGTGGCCGAGGTTATCAGAATCAGCGTCAGAGTCAGAACCGACCTCGTAACAACTTGGAACAAAGGAGTGCTCCTTCTCATCCAGTGCCTGTGCCGTATAGCCAGATTCTTCCGCATTTGATTCAGAATTCTTTGGTGGAACCGAAAGCTCTCAAGCCCGTGCTAGAACCTTACCCTCCTGGGTACAATCCCCATGCCCAGTTTGGTTACCATGGTGGATCTCCAGGGCATTCAACTGAAGATTGCAAAGCTTTTCAGGCAAAAGTGCAACAGTTGATCGACAAAGGGTGCATTTCCTTTCTGGAAGGAGTATTGGTTGTGCATGACAACTTCTCAACTGTCTGAGCTCGTAGATTCAGAGGGTTATTTCCAGAGGCCAGTGGTCCAGACAGGCAGACGTCCTCAGCATTGGCAGTCCTCAGACTTTTTATCATTTGCATTTGTAGTTTCTTTTCTGTTAGTTACTAATTGCTGTTAAACATTGTTTGTTTCGAATGGTAATATTAATAAAGTTACTATGCATTTTTCTGAATTAATCATGTCGTTGTCACTCATTTACTGCATTGCACTGACACTTGCATTTTATTTACTCCACTTTACCACTATGATTAGTAAAGAGTGGAGGGAGGATGACGAAACTGAATACTCATAACCGATGATCGTATGCTTTCAGATAAAACCTCGCCTATGATGTACAAGGCATTGTTCCAAATCCCCTAAACACCGGAGAGATAAGGAAGAGAATCCCTTGTTAACCACTTCGAGCCGAGAAGTAGGAGTTTTTTTTTGGACTTTTAAAACCCTCACATCTTAACCCGGGGCAGGGTAGTTGTCAGTTAGCTTGATCGAGCGTTCAAGTCTTATAGAGGAATGTTGTCTTTCGAGGACCAATCACATCGTATTCCTCCCCAGAGGTCGTACCTCGTCAACCACAATGGTTAAACCTCACTAATTAGGAGTGAGACAGCTATAAGCCTCTCGGATGAATCCAGACAGCCAGTGTCGCACGACTTGTCTCAAAGAAAAAAGGAATAAGATAGCCCGCTAAGTAAAAAGAAAAGAGAAGCTGGAAAGCAGATACTTAGGCAAAAATCAGGGCATCTGAAGGTGTGAAAAATACACAAGAAATGGGGGGTTTGAATTGGGTATTTGGTTACTTAAAAACTTTTGCCATCTTCTTCTGTGTTGTTTCTAGATGTAGCAATGCGGAAGCATAAATAATAAACTAAACAAGTAAAGAACACAAGATATATCCTGGTTCACTTGAGCAACTCTCAAGCTAATCCAGTCCACCCTTCCAAGGTGATTTCGCCTTACTCACTGCAAGGACTTAATCCACTATAACCAAACAGATTACAGTTGCACAAGCTAACTGCAAGTGACTAACAACTTGACAATGACACGTTCAGGGATCCCCAAGGATATAACGTTCATTGACACCTTAATAGAATCCGATCACTAAAGATCTCCTATTAGGATTTCCACAAATGACTACTGTCACTTGTCATCTCAAGTATACTGATCTTCACAAGATCACTTGAGGAACCACTAATTCTAAAATAGAATATGTGTTGCCGGAGATTACATAAGTGCTTCTCAAATAAGCAGATTACTCCTAATTAAGTTCCTAGCAAGTATTGAGCAACAGCTCCTTGCTTTCTAATATAGAAACTAATCTAATAATAAATCTCTAAGAGATTATTGAGTACAGTTTCCATATTGCTTAAAAGCTTTTTTTGTGTGTGAGCACTAAGGCTTCTTTTCATTTTAAGCTTTTCTTCTTTACAACAGTAGCAGTAGCACAACAGCGCAAGAGCCAACCCAATGCTTCAGCTCCATTTGAATAAACAAATGATTCTTCCTTTTATAGTGCTTCCAAGAATGACGTTGTGAGGATAGAAAAGTCCTTTCTATTTCCAACGGTCATATTCCAACGGATAGAATGAGCACGTGTTGGATGACATCACTTTCTTGTCCTTTTCTTGCAACGGTAATATTCCATTTAACAGCTTGGACAAATTTGCTTCTGGCTTGGTTCTTCTGATGATGTTACAGATGAGTAGTTCAGAAACTACTTTGGTATAGATAGCATAGTAAACATCAGATTCTGACTTCAGCACTTTGTTCATCAGAGTTGATAGCAACAACTCATCTGATTGAACACGTCTTGTCTGGTGAAGCTTCATAATCTTTCTTCTTCAGAGTCTGGTCTTCAGAGTCTTTTGCACTTGGTCTTCAGAGCCTTCAGCCTTCAGAACTTCAAGTCATCAGAGTCTTCAGCACAAACTTCTTCAGATGATTATATCTTCAGAGTCTTGACCTTCAGAACCTGTCTTCAGAGTCTTCAGAGTCTTCAGAGTCTTGACCTTCAGAACCAGTCTTCAGAGTCTTGACGCACTTGGTCTTCAGAGCCTTCAGCCTTCAGAACTTCAAGTCATCAGAGTCTTCAGCACTTTGTTCTTTATAGGACTCACTCTTCAGAAACGCTTGTTAGCTTCCAGATCAGATGCACAACTCAGATCAGAATCCACAGATGCATTGCAACTGCAATATCCAGCATCCTTGATTCTTTATTGAACATGATCAGATGCAGAAACAAACTTGCTTCTTTACTGAGCTTCATTTGCTTTTAGATCAGATGCACTTCTTCAGATCATAAACCACAGGAGCATTGCAACTGCAATATACAGCATCCTTGGTTCCTTACTGATGGTGATCAGATACATAAGCAAACTAGCTTCTCCCAAGCGCTTCATGGCGTTACACATAGTAATTCCATATATTACTAGCTGCACACGTTGCTTTTGTTTGTTTGGTCTAATATATTTAATTTAATATGACCTGCACATAACAAACATTAAACCATAAAATGGTTCTTTCACAAATACTCAATTGTTATCATCAAAACATAGAGATAATCCTGTAGAGACAAATCTTGCTCTTACAATCTCCCCCTTTTTGATGATGACAAAACCATGTATTTTGATAGAACATTTTATACAGGGTAATCACCAAGCATTAACCTATTCAGAGTTCTAAGCAACTGCTCCCCCTGAATGTGTTAATCTTAAAAACATTTTTATGCTTGTTCAGAGACATACTCTGATCCCAAGACTTACAAAAAATAAATTTGATAAAACACAATCAAATAGAATAGAATAGAAGGAATACTTCCCTGTGATATAAGAGAGCATGAGTCTTCAGCATCTGGACTAGTTCAATCAGAACTTCCATCTTCAGATCTTTAGAACTTATCTTCTCTAAGCATTGTATCAGGGTCATATAACTTCAGAATCTTCTAAAGCATTTTCTCTTATTCTTCAGAACATCCTTCAGATGAGAAACTCCCCCTGAGTTTCAGACTGGGTGAAAATCAAATATCCTGACTTGTGAACCTTCCTGGGAGAACTCCCCCTGATTACAATATGTCAGATATTTGGATCTTCTGATCTTGATACAGTCTTGATTCTGCTTTTTCAAACTTGCTTTCTTCTCAGATTCTTGATAGATTCTTGATTTCTTGAAGTAGTCTGATACCAAAAGAAACTCGTAGAATGTTTACTTATGAATCTGATACCAATGTTGATTCTAAGACAGATACCAATACATGATACTCATGATTCTGTGTCTAAATCCAAATCTTGCTTCTATGAAGATTTCTGATTCTTTATGCTCTGATTATCATATTCACAGACAATTTACATCTTCTAAACATCACGATTCCAAATGACTTTAACTTTCAGATCTCTGAACAGTATTGGGTCCATCTGATTCTGAATCTATGTTCACGAAGTGTATAACTTCTATTATATGAACACCAGTTCATTTGAACTCAGATTTCTTTCATTTATCCTGTTTAGAATGCCTAGTGAACTTGTTCAGAGTTCCTTGGAAAACATCAAACAGATAATTAGTAATAAACGCAGTTTATATGTTTTTGCATTCTCTTTCAGGTTATAGAATATATCAAAGTTATATTCTATTTCTCAAAAACATTTTCCATTTCTCCCCAAGTTATATTCTATTCTTCCAGATAATATCAAAATCATCTTTCATTTCTCCCCCTTTTTGACATCATCAAAAAGTTTGAGTTTTTCATCAAAACAGATGAAAAAAAAAATTTCTCTTTTTAAAGTCAGAAATTAAAAAGATAAGAGTTGAGAGATAGCACCTGAGAACTTAATCATCTTTCATTTCTCCCCTTGAGAACTTAATTCTTACAGGTTGATACCAATTAAGGTAGGTTGATATCTTTTCTCAGATTTCATCTTCTATATCTCCCCCTGTTTCTTTGAGAGTGACAATTCTTCAGAATTTGTAGAAGCATGCTCTGACGAGGATTGTTGACAGGTTTCTATTCAACAGAACTTTCTCTAACAGCTTGTTGTACATCCTTCATAGCTTGTTGATCTCCTCTAATCTTACTAATGTCACGTTCTCAACGTACAAAAGTAGTTTCACAAGAGAATCCAACTACAACATTTTGCTTAGTCTTCTTAGCATCTTCAGCTTCTTGTACTAATCTGGAAGTTTCTTTTCTGGAATCTTCCTCTGCTAGATTTAGACAAGAAGGTTGAAAATTATTCTTCCTTCTAGCTTAATCTTGATACCAATAATTCCAGTCCTTAGAACAACTTGAAATGCATCCAATTTCAGAGTCTAATTACTTCTGAAAAATATCTCAAGAAGTCTCAAGTTCCAGAGTTGAAGTGCTTGTTCTGGCCTTTGCTTTGATTCTTGATTCTGCGCCCAGAACCTTCTGTATCTTCACTCAAACATCTTCTGAAGTTTTTCTCAGAGTTATCTGACACTTTGCTTCTGGTTGGATGTCAGAGACATGATACCAATTTAAGATATAAGATACCAATTGAAGGTGTGAAATAATGAAATTATTTCAGCTCGTTTCTTCAACATCAAAACACTATACTACAGAAGTATCAATGTTTGATTTAACAAACCATCTTCTAATAGAATCTTTTATCCAGAGTTCCAGATAATCCAAATCTTCTGATAGTCTACGACTTCAGATTTGCTCAGATCTTTAGATATCATCTGATATCAATTGAAGGTGATGTGCCATATGATCCTTCAATCTTCTGTACATGAATGTCCTTCATTTGACACTTCATCCAGAGCATCTGATACTTCAATCAGCATCTGATGTATTTTGCTTCTTTAAGGGAGAGTGCTATCCAGAGGTACTTTTGCAACTAAATTTGACTTCAGTGACAACAGCATAACATAAACCTACTAAAAATAGTTATCTTGTTTTCTGCAACACAGAGTCACGTTAGTAGTACCTTTCAGATACCTCAGAAATCTCTTAACAACTGTTAAATGAGATTCTTTAGGATCTGATTGGAATCAAGCACATACACATATACTGAGAAGAATGTCAGGACTAGAAACAGTAAAATACAGAAGAGTACAACTCATACCTTTGTAGAGCTTCTGATCTACCATTTTACTAACCTCTTTCTTTCTCAGAGTGTACGTTAAAAACATGAGAGTCTTAGATGGCTACTCTCTAACAGATTATCCTTCTATCTGCTACATTCTTTATCTGATTCCTCCTTTGGTCTTCATCTTCTGATCATCCATCTTTGGATGCCGATGATCATGCTTCTTTATCTTCAAGATGACTTGTTTCCAGATGAAAGCTATATCTTCTTGCACCAAGAATTTATCCTTTGGACAAACGTGGTTGATCATCATAAATTATCATCAAACCAAGATGAATTTCTTGAACTGATTTGAATGACAATCTTGTTCTTATCAATCAGTATCTGATGGTGACTTCTTCTTCTAGAATTCTCGTACCAACTGAAGGTGTGAGAACTTCTGAGTACCAATAGAAGGAGTAGGATCTTCTGCTAAATCACCTTAGGTTTCTCCACCTTTGGTTTCTGATTCCAAGCTTGTTATCAAAACTTGAATCTTAGCATCAGTGCTTCATTAGATAATACCTTATACCAATTGAGACAATCTTTCCTTTCTGAATTAGCTTCAGAAATCTTCAAAGCTTCTGCTCTAATCTTCTGAAGAACTCTGAAGAGTCAGTCCAGGCAAAAATTAGGGAATCAAAAGAATGAAAAAGAAAGGATATAAAAAGAAAAAATCCTCGAACAAGGACAAAGTCGTGTAGGTCCAGGCACCAAAACAAAAAAGGAGTAACTGTCACTCCGAAACACCTTGCGAATTCTTTAACCACAGTTGTTCCCAATATTCAACATACCTCTCGAAGAGGCGAGCGCTCGAGCCAAGTTAACTGAACTTTAGGATCGGAGATCATCACGTAGAAGGGGTGGGTACAAATCATAATTTGATCCAAATATCCTTTGTTTCACGAACCGTGAACCCGACCGCGATACAACCCTTAAAAGACCTAATTGAGGCAGGGTTTATTCTGAAAGCGCATTACGATGAGGTTGAGTAACCTGACTCCTACATGATTTGCTAATCATATCCTTATTGTATTTTTCACTAATCAAATCAGCACTACGTTTGAACTCTTTGGTTCATTCGTCACTCACTAGCATGGCACTTAAATGAGTGACAATACATTTTTTCAAAATCTGCATGAACACTGCATTAAAATTACCATTCGTGAATAAACAATTTTAATTGCAGGTCAGTAGTTGATACGAAGGAACTTCAACAGGGAATAGTCCATCAGGACTGAATCGTTAGCAGTCTGGATCAGAATGGTATGCTGCGAAGCCCTGCGAATTTGGGGCATTAACTTCCAGTGTGTTTGGAATCAGTCAGTCTAAGGACGAGTCCCGAATGATCGGTTGATTAGGGGACAGATTATTCAAGAAGCAGTTGATCAGAAGTGAATCTTCTCGAGACCCAATCAGGGGCAGTCGTCCAGAACTCTTGTGATTTGAGGGCAGATCCCTCCAGTGTTCAATCAGGGCATGTTGAGTCGCTCATCGCTCGTTCAGGGGAAAGCTACTTCAGAAGTATACTGAAACCAACCATGCTGAGAGTTGGTTAGTTGAGGATGAATCCTTCCGTTGTACAGATGTTGGGGAAAGCCATCTGAAGATTGTCTCGCTGTCAGCTGCTTTCTGTTCACAATGAATTCTCCCAAGAGTCGGATTGGGGCAAGTTGAATTGCACTGGGGCAAGTTGTTCAAATGAGTTTGTTCACCCTAGCAAGAGTTGAGTGTAAGGGAATCGTGTCATTACCCTGCCAAAACCTAAACTTTCTGAAGAAGCCTTGCTGTCATTGGGTTGTTATCCTACAACCTAACCTGTTACTTGGCTGAACCTTGTAACCGAATCGTTTTAAAGTCCAGTTCTCGTCTGGCAAGTCGGAGATCAGTTCTCGTCTGAAATCCAAACCAGAAACCAGCCCTGTCTGATCACCTCTTCTGTAACCTATTGTTCAACCAGTTCCCGTCTGGCCAACACAGTTTTAAAGCCCAGTTCTCGTCTGGAAAACCGGAGATCAATTCCCGTATGATATCCAAACCGTAAGTCAGTTCTCGTCTGACAACCTAACATATTTTGCTACCAGTCCTCGTCTGATAGTCCACCTTGAATGCTAGTTCTCGTCTAGTATGTCCCTTTCAAATCCACTTTTGTTGGTAACCAGAAATAAACCCATCCCCAAACCAGAAAAGGCCTAAGATTGTACCCGACACGATGATTCCTAGTGACTCGTATGTTGTCACATTCCCCGACACAAGGCTCGATTGATCCCAGCTCCATGATTGGTATTCTGTATTCCCTGTGTTGACGTTATTGAATCAGGATTATTTTCTCAGCGGAGATGTACAGTTTGAGGTTGTTTCCTTTGTGCAGTTTGAGATTGCAGCAAATTGAGATGGCATTTATCCCTTATCAGAGTAGGATCAAGATTATCCTCAGCAGGGCGAGATTGATATTCTCGGCAGAGTATGGCCATCCCGAGCATTGAATGTTGATTAGCCTGATGTGCTACTTTCCCAAGTGGGTTGAGACTGAAGCTTTCCTTGACCAGCAGATTTGGGTTTATTTCCCCAGCGGTGGGACTGATGCAATGGTGTATCCCCACAGAGTCCAAGTTTGACTCCTTTTCCCTCCGAGTCCAGATCATTGACTCACTGACTCAAGCAGCGGTCGCCGTTGATTCCATCACTAAGTAATCTCCAGACGGGCAGATTTTGATGTCATCCAGAGAAGAGTTATTTCTCAGCAGATTGCTTCGTACCCTATAAGGACTTAGGGTGTTCTAAAAAAGGACCGTTCAGGGTTGTTTTCCTCATTGAAGTGAGATTCAATTTCAGTGATCGATTGTTATCTTCCGCAGACGCCAGAGGTGTTTCCTTGATAGGATCGGTACGTCTCCATCAGAGTTGTACAATGAGAAGCTAAGGATTGATATCCCCGGCAGTGTTGATACACATGTATTCCTCATCAGACTTGATAGTCCGGCAGGTGTTATCCAGAAGGGTCAGCCTCCATAAGGCGTATGCAAGTTTACCCTCCGCAGATCAGGATTGATATCCCCGATAGAGTGTAGCAGCATCTCCCTGCAGAGTCGGAATGCGAGACCAGGAGCATTGATATGTATCCCCAGGCAGAGAAGATTCTCTCCCCAATCAGATGTATCCTGAAAGAACATCATCTCCCAAGCTGAGTCATACACTGAAGTGTGTAGTAACTGATGGTGCCAGACTGAAGTCTCCAGCGGAATTGAGATTCCCCACCAGAGTCGTATTCTTTCCCGAAGCCGGATGATTCCTTCTTCTCCAGCGGAATTGAGATTCCCCACAGAGTCGTACTCTCCAGCAAGCAGAATGATTTCTTCTTCCTCAGCCGAGTTTGCAGTTCCCCAAGAGAGCCGAGTCCTTGGAAGCTGCTCAAGCCATGATTGGTTTTCCCCAGTAGAGTGTTGAGTAGCTGATGCTGCATTTCCCCATCGGAGTCGTTTTCTCCCGGAAAGTAGTCGCGAAGGCTTTGCAGTTTATTTCTGCGATTGATATTGTTTTCCTCAACAGTTTGTGGTTTGAATACCCAGATGAGCAGGTTTAGGTTATCGTAAAGCTTTGTTCCCTTGCAGCAGTCAACTGAGGTTCATTTCCCCAGGCGGAGTCCAATTGAGATTGGTGGTTCTTTCTCCTTGACAGGAGGATCCTCCCTTCAGCATTTATTTTGCTGATGGGGCCATAGCATCTTGCATGATTGCATAGTATTTACCCTGAAAACGCGTAGCATTTCCACCGTGTGGAGCATTACGTCATTGTCAAAGCATGTGCATACGAAACATGAGCCAGGTCGCCACCGTCCTTGTTTTGCAGATGATCCTCCTCAGAATGGTTTGATCGAGATGATTCTTGAATTCTCCCCAGCAAAGTCGTTTGGTCCAAGATGATTCTTGAATTCCCCAGTGAAGTTGTTTGCTTAAGATGATTCTTAAGACCCCAGTGCAGTCACCAGAGTTGGTTGCTCAAGTTGATACTTAGAGTCCCCAGTAAAGGCTGCCCAGGATGATTCCTAAAATCCACGGCAGAGTGTTCGCTCAGGATGATTCCTGAAATCTCCAGAATGGTTATTGGTTCAAGATGATTCTTGAAGTCCCCGGCGGAGTTATTTGTCCAAGATGATTCTTGAAGTCCTCAGCAGAGTTGATTCATCCAGAATGATTTCTGGATCCCCGAAGCGGAGTTACTTGATAGTTCTCCAGAATCCCCAGCGGAGATGTGACATCCCCAGTAGGTTTTTGGACGGCGAAGTTGAAACCTCTCGTGAAGACTTCATGATTGAAGTATGACCATGTTAATGAAGCAATTCTCTCAGCTGATGCGGAGTGGCTGATGGCAGAGGTTTAGATATTCCTAGTTGGCTCATGATTGACCAAGAATTCTATTCCCTACTTGCTGATGTAGTCCGGCTGATGCCCGACAGTTTTCTTCGAATGCCTGATGGCATGTTCAACCTGAAGGTTGACCTGATGAAGTCCGGCTGATGCCCGACAGTTTTCTTTGAATGCCTGATGGCATGATCAACCTGATGGTTGACCTGATGAGTCCCGAGGAATTCTTCTGCTGCGACACAGAATGCCTGATGGCATAATCAACCATGTATTACCGGTTACCGAGTGACCAGTGGCCCCTTGATGAATTGAGGACGAATATCTACAGCAAAATCAGACGATCATCCTGACGGAGATTTGAAATCAGACTTTTCCCCGGTTACCGTGTAACCAATTCCCCCCAGCAAGTTGCCATGCAACTGTTATGCTCAGTTTTGAAGATGTTCCTACCAATCAGAGTATCGTTTACTTGTGAGGTTGGCAAATCACCCATTACCGTGTAACCAGTGATCCCTCGATGAATTGAGGACGCAATGACATCAGATAAATCAGAGAATCATCCTGATGGAGGTTCAAATCAGTATTTCTCCAGCTAGTTGTCGTGCAGCTATAATTTCAGCTTCCGAAGATTTGTTCTCACCAGAGTACCGTGTACTTGTGTAGTTGGAAAATTTCCGGGTTCTTTGGTATTCAACCGTCTTCTACCTTTGAATGTTTGAAAGTCGTTCGCTCTTCAACCCTTCAGGTCCAAGCCGTTTGAATAGGGGCAGCTGTTGCACCCCAAAATTTGACCAACTACTTATCGTTATTTGGCTCATGTTTCGACTCATTTCATTTCGCATTTGCATTGCATTTCTTCCAGTCAGGTTGACTTTATCGGGATAACAGCCCTCTGATCGCGCTTCAGGCATTTCAAGCTAATGCGAGGACGTATTTTGAGAGTTGATGCTCGTCCCGGTATTTTCAGCTCTCGCTGTTGTTTTTTAGGACATCTCGGTGTCCGGGATTTTTACCGTTTATGTCGATATAGTCGCTAATCGATTTAATCGACTTCCCCGTATTTTTAGGGTTTTTCCCTTATTTTCTAGAATTTTTTTAATAGATTTAATTCATTTTTCTAGATATTAGATAGTTATATAGTCTTAATAGATATTAATTTGTTTTTAAATAGATTTTAGAATAAATCATATTTTTTTAGATATTAAGTAGATTTTAGTTAATGATTTTTAATAGGATAGTCTTTTATTAGGATTTTCTTTAATAGAATTAATAGTTTTAATAAATAGTTTAATAGATTTTTCTTTAATAGATTTTTATCTTATTAAATAGAATTTCTTTTTAGAATAATATAGATTTCAAGTAGTTTGTAGATTAATTAGATTTTAATTGAGGTTATCAGAATTAATTAGGATTAGATTTGTTTTAATTTTCATTTAGGTTAATTACTGTTTAATTTCCGTCTTGCATTTAATTGTAGTCTTAGTTAGTGTTAATTGAGTTCTAATTGTGTTTAATTAGTCATTAGTTCAGTCTGAATCCATTTTCGGTGGGCCTTTTTGTCCACTTTCTGAGGCCCACAATCCCCAGGTTCTGCCATGTGTCTCTATAAAAGGGCCCCACGCGTGTTCATCTCAGAAGCTCCCACTTGATTGCCATGTTTCTCTCCATCATTCATTGCCACGTCTCACGTTAGTCCTCTCTCTTAGCTTCCACGTTTCCATCTCCCATTTCTCGCCACGTTTCCTCTCCTCCATCTTCCACTTCACTCCACGTTTTCACCCATTTCTCGCCACGTTTTCTTCAGCTTCATTGACTGCCACGTTGCACTCACATTTCACGCCACATGTTCAGAATCTCCCTCTCTCTCACTGCCACCTCGCCCACCACGTGCCTCACCCTCTCACCTCCGCCTCCACACGTGTCCCACCACTCACCAGAGACCCCGCCGCCGGCCATGCAGCCGCCGCGCTAGCTGCCTCTGATCACTCTAACGGTCACCAGAGAACTGCGAAGTCGCCGAAAACTTCATCCCTCATTCATCTTCCCCAGAATTCCTCCACCAATCTCCAGTAATCGTCCAAAATCCTCACCGTTTCTTCAGCCCAATCCGCCGGAAACATCATCAGATCTTCAAACATTTCCAGAAAACGCCGATGATCTTCAGCAATATTCATCCTCTTCATCCCAGATTCGCCCAGAAACGAAGAACATTCATCCACCTTCATCTTGATCTTCAAACATTTCCAGAATCTGCAAGATCTTCATCAATATTCGTGAACCTTCATCAAGACCTTCAAGATCCCTGCGCGTTTTCTTCAGAAGTGCCTCCAAGTCCTTCATCATCTTCAACGTGATGTTCATCAAGATTCACCGGGTTCCAGATTCATCATATTGTTCATACCTTCATCTGAGAAAGCTTCTTCGCAGCTTCGTCTTCTTCGAAGATCTCCATCGATCTTCATAAGACCTTCAACATTCGGCGGTACATCCAACGAGCTTCAAGATCCATCAGATCTTCCTTCAGTTCTCCTTCAAGAATGTTCGTCAGTGCCTTCATCCAATTTCCAGATTCTTCGTCCTCCATCAGGTTCTTCTTTTCCAGAAATCCTCTGTAAGAACATATCTTCATCAATCTCGCCAACGATCTTCAAACCTCTGCATGCAAACAACAACCAACTCCGATGTTCGCGCATAGCTTCAGGTTCATCGTCTCCTTCAAGATCTTCGGCAATCAAGGCTTTCCTTCAAGATCTTCAGATGAACCTTCAACCTTGTTCATCAAATCGTCTCCATACGCTTCAGATTCGTCAAGAACAACGTCAAATCATAGAGCTTGGATGAATATGTTCGTGAGGGTTTGAGGAAGAAGTTCGAGAGGTTGAATCTGAGAAGAGAGAGAGGTTGAGACGGAGGAGGAAACGAGAGAGAGCGTTTGGAGAGGTTGGAACGGCGCATGAACAGTGTCTGAGGGAGAGAAGAGTGATTAGGGTTTTTTTGCCTGAGGAGATACGTGGCAATGGATTGGGCTGGGCCTATTGGTCTTTCGTCCGTACACCCTCAGTTTCTCCTCTAACACCCCTCCCTCGTCTGAGTGTGTAGCTGGGCTGGGCCCGTTACCTGTTCGTTACTAGGCACACCCCCCGCTTTGGCCATTCACCCCCACTGTTTTTATTATTTTCTGAGTTTGTTTGTTGGGCTGGGCCCAGTTTTTTGTTCTATTTTGCTGACTGCATCACCCCTAGACTGACTATACACCCCCCTGCTGTATTACCTTTGTAATATTTTCTTTTATATTCTTTTTCTTAGATTCTTTTTCTTAGATAGTGAATAGAAAAATAAAAAGTGGGAAATAGAGAAAATGGAAAATATAAAGAAATATTATATTAGCTCATAGATTTTACTATTTTTCTTTTTAGGATATATTTTCTTTTAGGAGTTCCTTTTACACTTCACTTTTAGAAGTAGATTTAAATGTCCACTTGTTAGGGGACTATTTTCCATTAGATTTTCCATGTTAGATGGATATGATTTTTTAGGAGTTTATTTTCCTGTACTCAATCATTGTAATTTCTTCAGAATATTAATAAGATGAGATTTGTGCTATGGTCCCCGTTCTACCCGTAGTTAGGCCGAACTACAGCTGCTCTGATTTTCTCTGATGAGAATATGTAGGCATAGGATGCGATATCCTAGCGAGCACACTAACAACTAACCTTTGATCTCCTCGCTGCTGTGCGATCGAGACTTTCCTGCTGACGACTGATGTCATCCTTTTCTCTTGCCCGAGTGCATTTGAGACCAGACCGTAGTTCTAGTTCCCGTAGGTTCCCATACCTCGAAACCCTACATACTACGTCCGTTCTACCGCAAACAGGTACGCCTAAGTCTCCAGTGGTCGAGCAGCGTCCACCTAACTGCTAGAATGCGTACGCTAGTATCGTCAACTTAATCTCTCACCCCCGTGTGACCGAGAACACCCCTGTCTAGCCGTAGTTAGCCTGAACTACGTCATGCTCTGATTTCTCTGATGAGAATACGTAGGCCCAAGACGCGACATCTTGCCGAGCAACTAACCCGTAGTTTCCCGAACTACGTTGACTCTGATTTCTCATTCTCTGATGAGAATACGTAGGCATAGAGTGCGACGCTCTATCGAGTCAATTTCTTTCCGTTTAGATTTAGCAGCCGTAGATAGATTGTTTTTCACCCGTAGACAAACCAAGCAAGCGTGGATCCCGTCGAGTAAGACGGACGTAAGGGGTGCTAATACCTTCCCCTTGCGTAACCGACTCCCGAACCCAGACAATGGTTGCGACGACCTTGTCTTACCCTTTTTCATTAGGTTTTTTCCGATCGTTTTCTTTCCCGCTCTGAGGGATAAATAATGAAAGGTGATGACTCTTCTGTTTTGCCGGCACCTTATTTTCGCAAAAGCGACATGGATGTATATGGATATTCAGCCCTAGTGATTAATCAGATTAAAGGGGAATGGGAGATACGTTAACCTGATTTGATTCCTTATTGAGATTATGCAAGAAGGTTGACAACTTTCTTCAATAAGGTTGAGTTTCACCATATACCCAAAGAAGAGAATCGAACGACAGACGCTTTAGGAACTCTATCCACCATGATTATGGTAAACCGGTGGAATGATGTGTCGAAAATCGATGTTATGCGTCTTGATAGACCAACTCATGTGTTTGCTGTTAAAGATATATACATAGATATTTACAAATATACAGGTATACAAGCAAACATATAAACCGGACACAAATACAAACAAGGTGCGCTTAACCCTCTTAGAGGATGATCCCCAATGAAGTCACCATTTTCTCTCGCGGTGAGAATCAGATATTAAGCTATTGTATTAACTTGAATCACAAATCATAAAATATCACCATCGATCTTTAATTTATCCGAGGTAAGGGGAAAAGAAAGAATAACCCATAAATAAAACGAAAAGCAAAAATCAAGGCCAAAAGCTAAGCAAAGAGAGATCAAAGGTACATGGGTTGGTTATACTAAGGGAAGTTACTAGCACCCTAAATATCTGCAGGACTCTACAGGAACCTCTTGAAATATTTGTGTTTTGGCTAAAATTGTTTGCTAAGGATAAAGATGGGTTAAGTAAAAGGAAAAGGTGAAAAAAGGAAAAGGTGGAAAAAGAAAAAGGTAGCTCGCTAGGATCTTGCAATCCTATACCTACGTATCCTTGATAGGAAGTCAGAGCAATCGTAGTTCAGAAACTACGTGTGAAAAAAAGAAAAGTGTGTAAAAAGAAAAAAGGTTGCTTGCCAAGGATTGGGGCTTTGTGCCTACGTATTCTCAAAAGAAATTTTGAGAAATCAGAGCGTCTGTAGTTCGTGGAACTACGAATTGCTAGGTTTTAAGAACCCAGAACAACTAAGACAGGTAAAGAACAGACGAGGGACATGCACAATAACGATAAGTCAACGTATAGTCTCTTCCCTTGGATTAAGTTAACAATGATTAAAGACAACAATAGATACACGAAAAAGCATCATGTAAATGGTATCAAATAAAAGCACAAACATAGTACACAGAAAAGCATTATGTAATCAAAAGACAAAGATACGCGGCAAAGCATCGCGTGTAAAATCCACAAATATTCACGACAAAGCATCGTGAGAAATCACAAACACAGAGAACAGTCACGGCAAAACATCGTGTAAACCAAATAAAAGGTACAATCATGAAAAAGTATCGTGATAAAATATAAACAGTCGCTAGATAAAAATCAGGCAACAAGAGAATTATTAATCAATTTAAATATAAATATTTAATAATATTAATTAATAATTTAATTAATCAATATTAAATAAAAACATTTAAGTTTGTTAATAATTATAATATGTTGTTTACTTTTTTAAATATAAATTAAAATGAAATAAATGATTAAAATCTTTTTGTTTTTTTATACAAAATAAAAATGAGATAGATAATAAAACAAATAATAAAAATCTTTTTGTTTTTACTTTTGTCATTACACAATATTTACACACTATGACAATACACATGTATCACTATTAACCACTATATTATGCTCATTCATTACAGTATCACACACATAACATTTAGCAACATACAATTCACACTTTAACATTTCAATAATTGTGTACATGAACACATATTAATGCATAACACAATAATTACACGCATGCGTGTTAACTACACTACACATCTACCATTAAAAATCAAACAAAAATAAACATATAGAAAAACATGATGAATTATGATGAATAAAAGGATCTAGAAAAATAAAAATCACAAAATATAAAACTAAGACAAAACAAAAACTGTGGTTTAAAACAAAATGGTTAAAATATTTTTAGGTTTTTTTTTTCTAAATATTAAAACTAATAACTAACTAAAAAAGTTTTTCTTTTAATACTACGAATTAACACTACAATTAGTTAAAACAAAAAGAAATAACAGAAAAAAAAATAATAAATATAGATTTTAATCTCTTATTATCTTTGAAAGAAAATTAATTAACGATAAATCATGAACTTTCTAATATGCTATCAGAGTGTGCATACTATAAGTAAGAAGAAAACAAAGAGTATTAAATTATTTCAACAAATAGAAACACCCTTACCTCCTTTGGACACTTTCAGAGATTAGAAAATAACACAATTCTCTTCTAAGCTACCGTTCTTCTACGTAGAATATCGACACGCGAACGAAACTCTCTTCAAATGCGGCGAGAGACCTCTACTACGGGTTGCAGCGATGATGATGGTGGCGGTTAGTGGAGTTGATATAGGTTCGTAGGCGGCGCGGTGGTCGTCGGTTATTGTTTGAATGATAGTTATGTTCAGTTGGTTGAGTTTTGGGAAATAGTGGCCGATTGTGGTGAATCATGGTGAGTTTAGTTTGGAGAACCTATGCGTGATAACTTTATTGTTATTTTTTCTTTCATGGTGGAGAAATGTTGTGTGAACAGTGGATGTGTTGTGGTATGAGGATAATAATTTTTTTAGTTTTTATGAACATCAAAGGTTAGTGTTTGGATGATGAAGGGATAGGAAAGGTAGGTTGAAGGAGTTTATTTTAGTTTGTATAAAAGTGAGCATGTGTATGCGTGGGGTGTTAGAAAACTTTATCCAAAAAGATGAGGTAATGGTAGCTTTTTGTGGTTTAATGAGGTTGGGGTCCTATTGTAAAATGAAGAGTTTATTTTAAAGAAAGTTGCAGTAAGTAGTGTATGAAAGATTATGTGTAATGAAAAAGTTGTGAGTTTATGAATTAGCAAGAATGTATCACTGTGTGTGTATGGTGTCGTTTTTGAAAGTTATCTTTAAGAGACAAAGGTTATAGAGATGAGGTGTGGTTTTGTAGTTCTTTTTATTATGTAAAAAAAAATAATAAAAAATAGTGATATGAAGTTACATTAAAGAAGAAGTACAAGTTATGTCCACTATATTATTAGAAATTTGAACAAAATCTTTTATATATGTACTATAAGATAAAAAAAAAATTTTAAACCTTCACAAAATAAAGAAAAGATAAACATAAAAGAAATAAATTATTTATAATAAAATCTAAAATAAAGATTTAATTAATTAAAAGTAGAAATAAAGACGGTAAAAAACGAATAATTGGATCGATATTGAAGTGTTCAAAAATAAAATGAATATACCAAAATGATCAGCGTAAAATATACGATTCGGACAAATACGGTGTTTTGTCAAATTTTGAAATAAATTTTACCCGTTAAAACGGCTTAAACTGTCTAAAACTGCCACCAAAAAGTGGTCAAAAAATTTAAATGAGCACGTCAAGTTAAACTACGCAGAATGTAGATTAATATCACTAATGTTTGGAAGCTCGATTTTAAATATTTCCATCCACTGATTTTACTCACAGTTAACTTTTAGTTTTACAGATTCGGCTGTAATTCCAAAAAGTTTATTTCAGTTGATAAATTGGGTATCATGAAAAATGCAAGAGATGATAAGCTATACAGATGATGCAAAAAGACGTGGAATCTTAGAGTAAAAAATTAGAGTGTGACATAGTGCGTTGGCACCGATCACAATTTATAACCGCAATGTGGACATCTTTCCATAAATTAGACCAAAAGAGGCTGACTTGTAAGATCTTTGTGCAAGTCTTAGATGTGCTTGCATGCCCTCCATAGGATGCAACATGGCAATGGGATATGTTGTTGTCTACCTCCTCTTCGGGGACACATCTTCGAAAAATACCATCGGCGCCTCTTTTGAAAAGAAGGGGTTCTGTTGCACCCCAAAATTTTCCCTCACAATACAAGACTTTGTGTTCCAAGAAGGTTCACAAGGTTCACAAAGTTCACAATTGGTCAGAAGAGTTGACAATTCCCTCAGACAATGCACCTCCTAAGCAGTGCATCCAAAACTAGGGTTTTGACTTTAATTAGGCTAAATGGACTTCCAAGACTTCAAGTGAGCTTCATAACATCTTATATGTGTATAAGAACCCCCATGTCAAGTTTCAAGACTTTTCTCAAAAGTTTGCTCAGTCAGATGATCAGATAAGTCAAAAGCAGTCAATGCAGTTAAAAAGTCAAACTGAGGTCAACTGTGGTCAAACCAAAGTCAAACTTCATGATTTTTTTGCCAAAATCAAAGAGAGGTTGGATTTGGTTCCAGGGGTATTTTGGTCATTTTACGCAAATTCAGCTAATTCCTTGAAAACGGGTTGTTATTAAGTTCTGAGGCGTTTATTTACGTGGGTTTGATATCAATTTGGTTTGGAAAGTCTGATCTGTGGAACAGGGTTTAACAAGAGATCATTCTTCTATCTTCCAGTTCATCTTTAGAGGGACAACAGTGAAAACTTCTACTGATTATTGGAGCTTATTCATGTCAAAAGTATTAAGATTGGATCGGATTAATTCAAGGATATTCGACTGATGAATCGTATGTTGAGATGTTTTGAGAATTAAATCATGGAGAAGAAATGGAAGATGATTTTAATAAATATGTGAAGTTCATTCATAATATTTTATTATTATTACAATTTGTAAAGAGAATTTGGATAGAAAGTTGAATTTTATTCATAATATTTCATCACGATTTACAAAAGGGAAATAATTTGGATAAAAAATGTATTATTGAATTATTTCATAATGCTTTTTTTATTACAAGTTACAAAAGAGGTGTATATCCTAAAAAGTCCTAAGCCCTAAAATTTCTAAGTATCCTTCTTGATGTCCTTTGAGCTTCTCCGCAAAGTCTCCGATTCACCTGCACATCAAAACAAAACAAAACAAAACAGAATAGAAGAAAATGTTAGAAGTTGTTTGACACTCTCAGAACATCGTCATCATCGAGTGCCGGGAATGGCACGACCGAAGTCGCATCCTACCCCCGTTACCGATCCACGCCATTGGCGTCAGATCAGGTAATATCTGTTCTTATTTAAGGGGCAACCGAGAGAGACAAAGAGTAAAAGAAGTGGGGACCGATTTGATTTGCTGTAATTGGATTCGATTCAAAGCCAAAACAAAATGCCATTCTATCAAGTAAATCTGTAAGGCCAATTGGAGGCTGGAAGTGCACGAAGTTAGCAAGGAAATATCCAACACGGAGGCTCAGTTGAGGACAACATCATAGCCTCTTATCGCACAACAAACAGCACAAGTAATCCAGCCCTGAAAATCATAGAAAGAGATGTTAGGACCAAAAGAAACTAAGATTCACGCCCTGGAATGAGAACACCCCAAAACTGAATTCATACGCCACAAGTAAAAGGAAATCATGCTCGATTCACAAGCTGTAGCAGTAAAAGGAAATCATGCTCAACTCACAAGCTGTAAGACCAGTTCAATCCAGAAAAATAAGGAACCAAAGCTCAGGTCATATCAGTAAAATCCCACGGCCAAACTACCTCAAATTACTATGAGCATGAGGGCTCAGTTCAGAACATCACAGCCCGGTACCAAGGATACTGAACGATGTCCAATTCAGTTCCGCATCAGAAATCAGAAGAATCAAGAAATAGAGTTCAAACTTCACAGTTGGATACAAGCAGCAAACTCAATTCATGCTAGGTAAGCCAAATCAAAAGAGCAAGATAAATTCACATAATCACATTCACCTAATCATCTCAGGGCAAGCCTCAACCAAGGGTGCAAGTCACAATCAAACTGGAAAGTCTAAATGCAAGACGAAGGGCTCAGTTTATAGACATCACAACCCAGTGGTATACACAGTCATAATCACAGCTCAGTCCACAAGAAAATGAAACCAGTTCGGTCAAAACCACATCTACAAGAGAATCCAAAGGCATCAAAAGGTGTATCCAAACCGAATCAGCAAACAAAATCGAATCCAATCCAAAACGAAACCCCAATCAAATCCTAAAAAGGAAACAAGATCCAATCAGTATCAGAAAAGGAAAGATAACATTCACCATATCCAGATCAATGTCAAAACATATTAGAAAAGCAAATCACATCTCAGAATCATATCTCAGTAAAATAACGCAAATCCAACAATCAAAAGGCCCAAAAGGAATCAGAAGAGATTATAAGAAGGAACAGATACAACCTGAAAACCCTAGCGGCCGCGAGATCGAAAGGGCAAAGAAGAGAGTCGCGAAACCCTAGAGGCGGCGAACAAGAGGAAACGGCCGAGACTCAGAGGAGACGAAGTCCTCGTCATCGTCTTTGTAAGAAACAGCGACGAAGACCATCGACACGAACTAAACCCTGTGGAAGTACATTCGCCGGCGCCGTTCATTTACAATCGGCGAGCAAAATAACTTCGAGGCTCAGATTTGCAACATCATCATCGCCCTTGTTCATCGATAGTCAACATCGTAAACCTCCGCGAAAATCACCGTCAAAAACGACGTAAGCTCATCCAGGATGATTAATGGTTGTTGTATGGTTGTTTTTTTTCTTTTCAGGTTTGGAATGAGAGAAATTGGAGAGAACTGAATCATGATGAAATCGCGAGAGAAGAAGAGATTACGCGGCGCCGTGGAGGCCAAAGGGGGATTAGGGTTACCCTAATCTAATCCCTCCCCCCTTTTTCCTTTGTATTCGCAGACCGGGTTGGGTCCGGGAGTGATGACCGGCCCAACCCCTTTTATTTTTCTTTTTTTTTGTTTGTTATAATTAGTTATTTTAAATTCAATTAAAACCTTTTTTAACTAAATATTAGAATTGTTTTTTAAAATAAATAAAAATAAAAACCTTTTTATAATAATAAACAAAAACTTTTTTTTTAAATAAATAACTTAAAATCTTTTTTTAAAAAATAAAAATTAAAACTTTTTCTTAATACAAATTGAAACCTTTTTTAAGATTAAAATTAAAGTATTTTTTTTAAAACTAACATTATTCTTTCTTTTATAAATTAAATTAAAATCTTTTTTTTAAAAACAATAAAAAACTCTAAATTTACATCTTTTTTCTGCACTGTCTCATTATCCACTGTATTTATGCCTAACCCTACTAACATCCTCTTGTTTTGTGTTGTTCAACTGATTGTTTTAAATTCGTTTATCATTGGTTAATTTTTTCATTATCATATTGTATCTGCTCCTCTCATGTAACCTCGCGAACCTAACAATCGCTCTTCAAATTCTGCCTTTAAATTTCTGCTTGTGTGGTTAAATTATGACATTATCTCTCTGCTTGCATGATTCAATTATCACACCGCCACCAATATTTCTGTCACACTACGCACATCCAAAGGTCAGGTCTAACCATTTGGTCTCCGCGCCAATAGCCCTCAACTTCAAACCCTTACAACCTCACAAACCCTAATTTTCACAAATGGCTCGCCGCAGGCAAGATTACAATTTTACCCCTAGCATTAGGTCAAAGAGCCGCCGCGCTCATTTTAGGGTTTCCCGCCGTGGAATCCCTAATTTAACCCTAATTACAACTTAACAATTCAACGTAGAGATTTGGAGTTTCTGCACTCCACGTAAGCGTGTCCTTAAGATGCGTTTATTCCCCTTGAGACCTTGACCACAGTCAAGAAGTTTCTAACCTCCCTATTGAGGGGAACTACGATTACTCTGATTCCACTCCCGTAAGGATACGTAGGCACAAGATGCGATGTCTTGCCGAGTAAACTTAGAATTAACCCCCTTTATTATTTATTATTGCTTATTTATATTTTATTTATCTTTGCTATTTAATTATTTTGCTTATTATTTTGTAATTGTTTCTTGGATGTAAAGTTGTTTAATTATTTAATTATTATTATGGTTAGTAATTAGGGAGTGTAACAACATGTATGTAATATTAAAATAAATTTAGATCACTTTTAAATAAAGATAATTAAAATAAACACGTCACACACGTAAGTCGATTTTAATCGCCGTCTCACTTCCTAAGGATATCCCTCAAGTTGCCTACGAATAATGGTTAAGTGGGATGTATAAAGCAAGTCCCTCAAATAAAAAAAATCATCAAAGTCCCTTATGGTTGCCTTTACGAATCAAGTCCCTTTCGAAAAATGATGATGGTCCCTTATATGTGCTTATTACATCCCACAATGGCCTTCAAAGTCAAATTGTCCCTCACATACCCCTTAACATCCAAAGTAAGGACTACCTACTCCATTATAGTAGGGATAGTCTTACTAAAGGAAAGAATGAAGAATAAGAAGGACCTTTAAACATTAGGGTAGGTTACTCCTAGGTGCTTGCTCACTTCAAAACTGTTTCGCACTTAAAAAAATTTTCAACAAGTTTTCAAACAAGTTCTTAACACATCCTTACATGGATTATTTATTAACTATTCTGAAAATTTTCTATTCACACACTACAATTTCAAAACAATTCAAAAGTGAGCTTAAGTACCTAAGAGCCCATGGATAACCATGGATGAAAAGGGTGCTAACACCTTCCCTTTTCATAACCTACCCCCCGGACCCAAAATATTCTCTAAGGTCTTTCCTGTTCTTTTATAACCTTTCCTTATGGATAAAATAAAAGTCGGTGGCGACTCTTGCTATCCGCAACATTGTTTAAAGTCAGTTCTCCCACCGTGTTACAGAACTGGCGACTCTGCTGGGGATCTATTTAAGAGGGGTACCCTTAGGAATTAAGATCACTTTAAATTGTTTGCCTTGTTTGCTTTATTATTATATTGTTGGGGTGCTCTTATGTGTGAAAGGTCCTAACCCGGATCTAGTGTACCTTAGGTAAATGGCAATAGACCAAGGAAACTGTACGACGTATATCGATACGGTTGATCTGGTGGCCATAGTTAGTGCGACTTCTTGGTTGGTGCTTATATTCCTTAAGTCAAGTTGAGGATAATATTGAGGCTGCCATATGTTGTCAATGCACTAACTGACTTTTAGAACCCTAGTTAACTCATCTTGGCCTTTAGAAAGTAGTGAGGTAACCGGCTTTGGTGCAGACTGAAGTTGGTTGACACTCGATACTACGCTCATTGAGATCTTAAACTTGGAGGGTTTTGGTTGGCAAGTAAGTTGCCTTCTGAACAACCACCCTTGTGAAGGATCAATGATATTGAGATCCCTTAGAACCTGGTTACTTTTGTAGGACAGGATGAACCATCTAACTTCAGGGGAGGGTACTTGCCTTTGAACCTCATGCAAGCCTTTAAACCTAGGGCTATGGTGTGACTTGTTTGTGTGTGCCACATGTTTGTGATTGAGCATGACATCATGACATCATCATGCATCATAAGCATATCATTTTCCCTAACCATTTCAAGGACCAAAGGATTTATCTTTGTTCTTTGTTGCAGGTCATGGCTTCTGCTCGTAGAAACACCATCAGGATCAACTTTGTAGGGATACCTGCTAAGCTCAAGGAGTTGGTTTCCCTAGTGCCTGATCATTCCCAGTTCAACAAGAGACATGGTCACTTATTGGATCTAGTTACTTCAGGGTTCAGTGAAGACATGATGAGTGTGTTGTTTCAGTTCTTTGACCCTAAGCACCATTGCTTTACATTTCCTGATTATCAGCTGGTTCCAACCATGGAGGAGTTCTCTAAACTTCTGGGTATACCTGTTCTTGATCAGAAGCCATTCACAGGCTTAGAGAAGGAGCTTAAACCAGAAGTTATTGCTGCAGCTCTACATCTGAAGAAGTCTGACATTGTTCTAGAGACGAGAAGTGGAGTTAAAGGTATTCTTGCCAAGGTATTAGTGGATAAAGCTCAAATGTTCTTGAAGGCTATGAGCTACGATGCTGTTGAGGAGATCTTAGCCTTATTGATTTATGGCTTAGTGTTGTTCCCCAATCCTGATCAGTTCATAGACGTTCATGCCATCAACATATTCCTGAGTCACAATCCAGTGCCTACCTTACTTGGAGACATCCTACATTCTCTTCACACCCGTACTACAAGGGCAAGAGGAACTTTGATGTGCTGCATACCTTTACTTTCTAGGTGGTTTATTTCTCACCTTCCTCGCTCAGTAATGAAGAATGAGCAAGGGTTCAGATGGTCCAAGAGGATCATGTCACTTTCTCACTCAGACATCCATTGGTGCTCCAGATCTATGGAGAATGTCACCATCATTGACCGTTGTGGGGAGTTTCCTAATGTGCCACTTCTAGGCATAAGAGGAGGCATCACCTACAACCCATCTCTAGCTTTACGACAGTTTGGTTACGCCCGGAGCGATGGTCCACATGACATGTTGATTCAGGGCATTGTGTTTGACTACGACAACGATCTTCAGGGTTACCGTCAGAGATTCATACGAGCTTGGGGAAAGGTAAACAGGATTGACAGCAAGACACTGGAGCCTAAGTACACCATTCCTATGGAGGCTTATCTCAGATGGGTACGATTTCGTGCTCAGACACTCATGATGCCATATCCTGCCATCCTACCAGTTACCATGGAACCTGTTGCTGAAGGAGACACAGCTTATACCATCCTTCACCCAGACATGCCTACTGATATGGAAGACTTGCAGAGATCATGGATCCAACTGAAAGAGCAAAGGGATACTTTCGAGGCTCATTACAAAGCAAGCCAAGCAAGGATCCTAGAGCTAACAAAGCTACTTCATGAGGAACGAAACCTCAACTCATACCTCAACACAAAGAGGAAACGTCCATGGGAGACTTAAAACCCCATCTTTTGTACTTATTTCGTTTTCATTTTTTGTAAGCCTAAAAGGCAAAACAAGTTATTACTAATAAAAAGTTACTTTCTTGTTTGTTTAAGCAAATTTAAATCCTGCGGTCCTTGAAAACATTGCATATGCATTCCCATATCATTGCATCACAGGTTTATAATTGTGCACAGGTTTCTCATCTTCTCGCTGTTTATTTCAGCAATGGCTCTTGAACAATCAGTTAAGGATCTCCAGGCACAGAATGCACAGTTCCAAGAGCTGATCCTGAACCTATCCAAGGGGCAGGATGAATTGAAGACACTGCTGGCCAAGAAGACTAAGAAGGCTAGAAGGTCTGCTGGGTTGCTCAACATGGGAAGAAGGTTCAAAGGTCCTGTCAAGACCAAGGAACATGTTGAAGACTATGGATCTGAAGAATCTGAGCAGGAGAGAGGCAGTCTCCACAACACTATGGGGGACTCTGATTCTGAGGCTAACTACTACCATGAGCCTAACGAAGACAAATTCAAGATGCTGGTGGATAGAATGGATGCTATGGAATTACAGAAATCATCTGGGCTGGATTTTGAGGATTTGAGCTTGATATCTGGGGTGGTCATACCCATTGGGTTCAAAGTTCCTACATTTGTTGTCTATGATGGGGTCTCTTGTCCCAAATTGCATCTGAGGTCTTATGTCAGAAGAATGCAACCCCACACTGCTGATAAAAAGTTGTGGATCCATTTCTTTCAAGAGAGTTTATCTGGAGCTCAGCTAGAGTGGTATTATCAGTTGGAGAGTGTCAACATCAGAGATTGGAATGACCTTGCTGAAGCTTTCTACAAGCAGTATCAATACAATGCTGACTTAGCCCCCACTCGCATGCAGCTTCAAAGCATGTCTATGGGTGCCAAAGAAAGCTTTAAGGAGTATGCTCAGAAGTGGAGAGACTTAGCTGGAAGAGTTCAACCCCCTTTGACTGATAGGGAGTTGGTTGATATGTTCATGTGTACGCTGAATGGTCCGTTTTACAGTCATCTCATTGGAAGCTCATCATCTGGCTTCACTGAGTTGATCATGACAGGAGAGCGAGTAGAGAATGGTATCAAGAGTGGTAAGATCCAAGTGGGCACTTCTTCATCAGGTGCTGCAAAGAAGCCTCCCACTGGGAAGAAAGAATCTAATGCTGTGTATGGTCAGCCTGATCGTAACAGAAGGCATCAGTCTGTTAGTGCAGTTCATATTTCAAATCCAACTCCTGCAACAACAGAGCAGCCTCAAGGCAACCAACAGAGGGCTAGGAGACAGTTCACGAAGATCAACATGTCAATGGCTCAGGCATTGCAACACTTGTTGAAGGCTGAACTTATTACCCTGAGGGAGGCTCCTCAGAATCCCAATGTTACCTCTCCCAAGTACAATCCCAATGCACGATGTGCATATCATTCAAACTGTCCAGGACATGATACTAATAACTGCTGGGTCTTGAAGAACAAAATTCAGGATATGATTGATGCTGGAAAAATTGAGTTTGATCCACCAGGTACTCCAAATGTGATTACAGCTCCAATGCCAAATCACGAGAAGACTGTCAACGCCATTGATGAAGATATTGATGAAGATCTGCATGTCTATTCAGTTATGGAGTTGCGCACACCATTGTCTGTTATCAAAAAGAGGTTAGTACAAGCTGGGATCCTTCCAGGTTGTCATGAAGATTGTCTATATTGTACCTATAAGCCGGATAGTTGCTTCATTTTGAGAGATGGGATTCAACGTCTCATGGATAAATATACTATAGTGTTTGAAAGAAGACCAGCATCTGTAGAAAGTATGGTGGATCATCTGACTCAGGGTAAGAAGATTGAAGAGGTTGACATGGTTGACAAAGTACCACTAAGAATCACTTCAAAGGGTCCCATTAAAATCACTCATCAGGGCCCAATCAAGATTACTGCTGAAGGTCCTGTGAAAGTTGTTGCTGAAGCCAGAGTAGCTCCTCTGATCATTACCACTCCTGGTCCTATTCCTTATACATCTGACAAAGCTGTGCCTTGGCACTATGGGTCTGATGTTTACATCCATGGTGTCAAGCAGGAGCCTTTACCTGATATGCCTGTTGACATTGATAATATTGCTGGATCTAGCAAGATCACTCGTAGTGGAAGAGTCTTCTCTCCTCCAGTTGCTTCTAAGAGTGCAGTTACTCCTGCTGTTACTTCCACCACTGATGCTCGGGGCAAGGGTCCTGTTATTGAGCCTGTATCTACTGATGTGCCAGCTGCTGATGACCTCTCTAAGCAGATGGAAGAAGTATTGAAAATCATTCGCAAGAGTGATTATGATATTGTTGATCAGCTGGGGCATACTCCCTCAAAGATTTCTATGCTCTCCCTGTTATTATGTTCTGAGGCTCATGCCAAGTCATTGATCAAGTTTCTAAAGATGGCTCATGTACCCAGTGCAATTTCTGTGGACCAGTTTGAGAATTGTGTTGCGCACCTGACCTATGACAACGGGTTAGGATTTTCTGATGCTGACTTGACCCCGGCCAAGAGGGATCATAACAGGGCCTTGCATATTTCAATTGAATGCAGGGGCACTACCCTGTCTCATGTGCTGATAGACAATGGTTCCTCTCTGAATGTGTTGCCTAAGGAAGTCCTGAACAAGCTGAGTCCTGAAGATACGGTATTGAAGCCCAGTAATATTGTGGTAAAGGCTTTTGATGGTTCTAGAAGAGTAGTGCATGGGGAAATTGATCTTCCAATCAAGGTTGGCTCTCAGGTGTTTACTGCTACATTCTATGTGATGGATATTCGTCCTTCGTACTCATGTCTGCTTGGTCGTCCCTGGATCCATGGGGCAGGTGCTGTGACCTCCACATTACATCAAAAGTTGAGATATCCGGTGAATGGAAAAGTTGTTACTGTCTTTGGAGAGGAAGAATACTTTGTCAGCCATGTAAACACTTTCAAGTATCTGGAAGTAGAAGGTGAATACATTGAAACTCCATGTCAGTCATTTGAAGTGGTTCCCTGGGCTGTTAAGGATTGTGTGACTCCTCCTGCTGTGAAGAAGGTTCCTGTGGTCATCGGAAACCCTCCAACAATGGCAATGGCCTCCCTCAATGATGCAAAAGCTGTGGTGGAAGAAGGTGGTTGTACTATTTGGGGTCAGCTTCCTGATATTCCATACAAGTCTGACAAGTTTGGTTTGGATTTCACTGCAGAGTCCCAGAAGGCTGTCCGTCGTGCCCGTGCTGTTCGTATCACCAATCAAGGGGTTATCAATGCTGTGGGAGATCAAGATGAAGACTACAACTTGGAGGCATGGATTTTTCCTACTGTGGGTGCTGGACTCAATAATTGGAAAGCTGAAGATGTTATCCCTATCTCCTTTAGTCAGGAGTAAATACTATTACTGTGTTATGTTTTTAAATTTGTAATTTCTGGAACAATTAAAACTTTCAAGCCATGTGCCTTACCCGGGGCACAATGGTGTGCTTGTTACGGGTTGTCATTTCATTTGCATACTTCATTCAATAAAATCAGTGGACGTTTCGTTTTCGTAAATATTGTGTTCCTTGTCTTTCTTTTTCTTTTATTTTTGCTTTATCAGCTATGTGTTCTTACACACACCCACGTCACTAAAATGCAGATCCTCATCCACTCTGGATCCAGTTGATAACAGTTCTACTATTGCCAATTACAATTTCGAGAATCCGATCTATCAAACTGAAGACGGAAACGAGGACGATTGTGAAATACCTGTAGAGCTTGCTAGGTTGTTACAACAAGAAGAGAAAGCTATACAGCCACATGAAGAGCCAGTCGAAGTTGTGAATCTGGGAACTGAAGAAAACAGAAAAGAGGTCAAGATAGGGGCTGATTTAGAGGACAGTGTCAAGAGCAGGTTGATTCAGATGCTACGTGACTATGTGGAGATCTTTGCTTGGTCTTATGAAGATATGCCAGGGTTGGATACAGACATTGTGGTTCACCGTTTGCCAGTGAAAGAAGATTGTCGTCTAAAGAAGCAGAAGGTTCGTCGTATGCGCCCTGAAATGTCAGAAAAGATCAAAGCAGAGGTAATGAAACAATTCAATGCAGGGTTCTTGGCCGTAACTTCTTATCCTCAGTGGGTTGCAAATGTGGTACCAGTTCCTAAGAAAGATGGTAAGGTACGTATGTGTGTAGACTACAGAGATCTGAACAAGGCTAGCCCTAAAGATGACTTTCCACTTCCTCATATTGATATTCTGGTAGACAACACTGCTCAGCATAAGGTATTCTCTTTTATGGATGGTTTCTCTGGTTACAATCAAATCAAGATGGCACCTGAAGATATGGAGAAGACTACATTTGTGACACTGAAGGGGCAGAGGAGAAGCCTTGGTTCTATGAAGTGAAAAACTATCTTGAAGCTCAGGAGTTCCCTGAAGGGGCATCTGTCAAAGATAGGAAGTTCCTGAGAAGGTTTTCTGCTAAGTTCTTTCTGAGTAATGGCATTTTGTATAAGCGTAATCATGATTCAACTATGCTTCGTTGTGTGGATAAGAAGGAAGCTACAGAAATTATGGAAGAGATGCATGATGGGACCTTTGGCACTCATTCTAGTGGTCATACCATGGCAAAGAAGATTTTGAGAGCAGGTTACTATTGGTCTACCATGGAAGCTGATTGCTATCAACACTCCAGAACATGTCACAAATGTCAAATCTATGCTGATAAAGTACATGTACCTCCATCTCCATTGAATGTGTTGACTGCTCCTTGGCCCTTTGCCATGTGGGGCATTGATATGATTGGTGAGATCAGGCCTACTGCTTCTAATGGGCATCGTTTCATCCTGGTTGCTATTGATTACTTCACGAAGTGGGTAGAGGCAGCTTCATTTGCATCTGTGACTAAGAATGTTGTGGCTCGGTTCATTAAGATTAATCTCATATGTAGGTATGGTATCCCTGAAAGGATTATCACTGACAATGGCTCTAATCTGAACAACACTATGATTACTGATCTCTGTACGCAGTTCAAGATTAAGCATCACAACTCTTCTCCGTATCGTCCAAAGATGAATGGGGCAGTTGAAGCTGCTAATAAGAACATTAAGAAGATTGTACAGAAGATGACTGTTACTTACAAGGATTGGCACGAGATGTTACCATTTGCTCTGCATGGTTATCGTACTACAATACGTACTTCAACAGGGGCAACCCCATTCTCCTTAGTCTATGGTATGGAAGCAGTTCTGCCTATTGAAGTTCAGATCCCCTCCTTGAGAATTATGAAGGACGCAGGCTTGGATGAAGATGAGTGGATTCAGACTCGACTTGACCAGATAAATTTGATTGATGAGAAAAGGTTAGCAGCAGTTTGTCATGGCCAGATGTACCAGAAACGGATGATCAAAGCTTTTAACAAGAAGGTTAAGCCAAAGGTATATCAGGCTGGTGACTTGGTAATCAAGCGTATCATATTACCACAGGGTGATCCTAGGGGCAAGTGGACTCCAACATATGAGGGACCATTTGTAGTCAAGACAGTGTTCTCAGGAGGTGCCATGATACTGACTACAATGGATGGTGAAGACTTCCCACAACCTGTAAACGCAGACATAGTTAAAAAATACTACGCATAAAAAGAGACCCGCTAGGTTGACAGGCCTAGGCAAAAATAAGGGCATCCCGGCAAACCAAAAGGGTTTGGGCAAAAATTAGGGATATATATATAAAAAGATGTACACCCGGCAAGTCGAAAACCTGAAAAGGCGGCTTGGGCAAAAAAGGGTATCCCGGTGGATTGAAAACCTGAAAGGGCAATCCAGGCAAAAGTTAGGGATTAAAGCGTATGACTATGTCTCGTTTGGATCACTCATGAAACTACAACCAGTTGTACTACTTACTCAAGCTCAAACAGATAAAGCTCAATCCAATCGTTTCCGTCTCAACAGCAAGAAGATGAGATACTTGAGTGGCAATAGTAGAATTGAAACTCAATAGGATTATTTCCCACATAGCTGATTCTTTTTGTAAAACTTCATGACAAAATTCTCTTACTAGGGTTTATGTCTCCTTGTACAAACTTACCCGTGTATGAGTCACTTTTGATATAAATAAATTCCATCTTTTGAATCCAGATTCACTTTTACCCTATTTACATAAGCGAAACGTCCATTGGTCGTGTTTGAATGTATGTATGCCTTTGAATATGATTGATGTTTACCAGAAACGCATGTATGCTTTTAATATGATTGATGTTTACCAGAAATGCATGAAAATGCAGTAATAGTATTTACTAAGGACGAACGAGGGAAGGATTTCAACGAAGCTTCGCCGGTTCATCTTTACAAGACAGTTACAAACCATCAGTAGGACTAATCCATTTTCACAAAGTCTAATCTCCCCTGGAATTTATATCCATCTCTTTTATCCTCATACGGATATACGGGAAATTACTTTCCAATAAGGGCACGATGAACGAAGACGGGATGTTATACTTATCCTACTATCAAACGAAAACGAAGGTTATCTATACCCTACTATCCCCAACAACGGGAGGTTATCTATACCTTGTTATCCCCAACAACGGGAGGTTATCTATACCTTGTTATCCCCAGCAGACGGAGGGTTATATATTCTTCAACAACGAATCGGGATTTATTTTCCTTGGCCAGCAGTTGTTATACAAGGATATCCAGACACTTCCAGCAGTGTCATAGCATACATACATCATTTACATCATACCATAACATATATGTCTATAGTACATTACCTAAGTGCATCATGTCATACATGCATACATAAAGCATAAACTAATGTTGTTATACAGAATGCTACCTTGTTTTCAGGTTAATTATCCAACAAACAATCTTATGATCTTTGGGACTGCTTTACTGTAACCTCAGGGTTACTTTATCCTCCTGATGAGCTTCTTATTACTTTGGGACTGCTTTATTGTAACCTCAGGGTTATTTTATCCTCCTGATAGCCTCTCATGACTTCAAGACTGCTTTAGAGCTACTGATTGCTCTATCCTCCTGAAATCATCCTATTACTTCAAGACTGCTTTAGAGCTATTCATTGCTCTATCCTCATGAGGTCATATTACTACTTCAAGACTGCTTTAGAGCTATTCATTGCTCTATCCTCCTGAAGCCATCTAATTATTTCAAGACTGCTTTAGAGTTATCCATTGCTCTATCCTCCTGAAATTACATTATTATTTCAAGACTGCTTTAGAGTTATCCATTGCTCTATCCTCCTGAAATCATTACTTCAAGACTGCTTTAGAGCTATTGATTGCTCTATCCTCCTGAAGACATATCACATTATTATTTCAAGACTGCTTTAGAGCTGTTGATTGCTCTATCCTACTGAAGCCATTCTATTACTTCAAGACTGCTTTAGAGCTATTGATTGCTCTATCCTCCTGAAGCCATTATTACTTCAAGACTGCTTTAGAGCTATTGATTGCTCTATCCTCCTGAGGTCAGATTTATCACTTCAAGACTGCTTTAGGGTTATCATTATTGATTGCTCTATCCTCATGAAGACATGCTGTTACATCAGTATTACTCCAGACTCCTGACATTTCTCATTATACTACTGAAGAACTTTCCCCTAGTGGCATCTTTAAGCCCACTCAATCATGTTCAACCAACCATCAATATCACTCCATGCACTGGTGAGTGCAAATTTTTGGGCTTTTGTGTTCAATCCCCTTCAACCTTCCAGGTTACGACTGGCAAATATACCAATCTAACCCCTCAGGTTTCAGAAAATTGAACAGGGGCAGCTGTTGCACCCCAAAATTTGCCCTCACAATACAAGACTTTGTGTTCCAAGAAGGTTCACAAGGTTCACAAAGTTCACAATTGGTCAGAAGAGTTGACAATTCCCTCAGACAATGCACCTCCTAAGCAGTGCATCCAAAACTAGGGTTTTGACTTTAATCAGGCTAAATGGACTTCCAAGACTTCAAGTGAGCTTCATAACATCTTATATGTGTATAAGAACCCCCATGTCAAGTTTCAAGACTTTTCTCAAAAGTTTGCTCAGTCAGATGATCAGATAAGTCAAAAGCAGTCAATGCAGTTAAAAAGTCAAACTGAGGTCAACTGTGGTCAAACCAAAGTCAAACTTCATGATTTTTTTGCCAAAATCAAAGAGAGGTTGGATTTGGTTCCAGGGGTATTTTGGTCATTTTACGCAAATTCAGCTAATTCCTTGAAAACGGGTTGTTATTAAGTTCTGAGGCGTTTATTTACGTGGGTTTGATATCAATTTGGTTTGGAAAGTCTGATCTGTGGAACAGGGTTTAACAAGAGATCATTCTTCTATCTTCCAGTTCATCTTTAGAGGGACAACAGTGAAAACTTCTACTGATTATTGGAGCTTATTCATGTCAAAAGTATTAAGATTGGATCGGATTAATTCAAGGATATTCGACTGATGAATCGTATGTTGAGATGTTTTGAGAATTAAATCATGGAGAAGAAATGGAAGATGATTTTAATAAATATGTGAAGTTCATTCATAATATTTTATTATTATTACAATTTGTAAAGAGAATTTGGATAGAAAGTTGAATTTTATTCATAATATTTCATCACGATTTACAAAAGGGAAATAATTTGGATAAAAAATGTATTATTGAATTATTTCATAATGCTTTTTTTATTACAAGTTACAAAAGAGGTGTATATCCTAAAAAGTCCTAAGCCCTAAAATTTCTAAGTATCCTTCTTGATGTCCTTTGAGCTTCTCCGCAAAGTCTCCGATTCACCTGCACATCAAAACAAAACAAAACAAAACAAAATAGAAGAAAATGTTAGAAGTTGTTTGACACTCTCAGAACATCGTCATCATCGAGTGCCGGGAATGGCACGACCGAAGTCGCATCCTACCCCCGTTACCGATCCACGCCATTGGCGTCAGATCAGGTAATATCTGTTCTTATTTAAGGGGCAACCGAGAGAGACAAAGAGTAAAAGAAGTGGGGACCGATTTGATTTGCTGTAATTGGATTCGATTCAAAGCCAAAACAAAATGCCATTCTATCTGTTGCACCCTAAAATTTGCTCAACCTTATTCCTTGGATTTATGTTTCATCATCATTAGCATTTGCATGTAGAGTTATGTACATAGACTAACCATCTGCATAGCATAAGCATAGCAAGTCATTCACCAGGGGACCAATCATTATTTTCATCTCTAGAGGCCTAGCAAGAGGTTATTATCCCAATTCAATCTCATTCAAGTCATCAGGAAAGAATTTGAAAGCAAAGAGTTCAGCAGATCAAGCCTTGAGTCTATCTCCTAGCTGAGGGTATCTGAGGATCAACAAGAGGGTTATGAGCTGTGGATTGAAGGCATGGAGAGTATCTAGACATCTTGAGAGACTTATAAAGTCATTTGGAGAAGAAAACAAGTCATTGATGAAAGCACAAGAGCTATAGTTGAAGACAGTCAACTAGGGTTTCATCTGGGTCAACCCTAGGTCAACCCTAGGTCAATTGACTGACTTAAAAGGGCATTCAAGGTTATTGGAGAGATGTGGGGATCAATATTGAACATATGAAGAAGGATATGGAGATATGACAAGGAGAATTCAAGAGAAATCAAGGAGAAGAGGAGTTACTAAATTAGGGTTTCTCTGTAAAATCCCCTAGTTTAGGTCAAATTTCCAAGCAAGATAAGTCAAAATGCTAGCTTCAAATGGCTTCTTGGCCAACATGAAACTTGTAGAGGATCTCAAGACCTTTAATTTGAGTGGTGGAAGACCTCAAGGAGATTTATAGAACTCAAGTTATGGTCCTTACAAGTTACAGGTCATCTGGGGTGTCTGAACTTTTGTCTGTGAAAGTGACTTGACTTCCAAGCTAGTTTTACCCCTCAAGGAGATTTCAAATGAATTCTTGGTCAACATAAGAATTGTTCCTCATTGTCTTAGCTTTCTAGAATGGTATGGCATGCCTTCATATGATGTGGAGAACTCAACTTATGGTCTTGACAAGCAAAGGGTATTTTGGGCATTTGTGAATTACAGGTCATTTTAACCTATACCCAAAACTCATACAAGGAGGCCTCAAATGGAAAAACTTACAACATCAAACTTGCTCCAAATGGGATTTTAAGTCTAGAAAGAAGGTCACAAGTTATTGGAGAAGCCCATAGCATGGAGTTGCATGATAGGTCAAAATATGAACTAAAAAGGCTTATAAAGTGAATAATTTCAAGTTGGAAAATGGTTTGGGAGATTTACAAGTCCAAATGGAGACTTCCAATATATGATTTTGAATGGAAAAACAATTCTAAGAACAATGGTTCACCCACTTTTTTGAGTTTAGAAGGAAAAAATGAAGTTATCCATGGTTGCTTATCATTTAAGAAACATAATCAAAAATGGATCAAAATTTGAAAACAAGGGAATGTGCAAGATGGATCTAGAATGTTCATTTGGGGTCTATATATTCATGAAAGGAGAATTTGGCAAGGGTTGGCCTCATTTGCACCAAGAATTCCACATAATTTCTCACACTTTTTCATTGGAGTTTCATTACAATTCTCTCAAAACCTTCACCAACTTTCATCATAATCAATTCAATTTCACTCCATCATCATCATAGATCATAATTGAAGCAAGTTTCTGGTAGTTATCATCCATTTTCGAGTGCTTTTCTCAAGATCATCAAAATCACAAGTTCAAGTGGATTGCATGATTCAAGCAAGGAACCTCCAAGTTTGTGCATACAGAATTAAGTTCCTCAAGGATTGATCAAGATTCAACACTTAAAAGCTTCAGATCCACATCCTCCATAGCTGTTTCTCAAGATTTCTTACTAGGTAAGTTTTCATTCAAACTGCTTGATCTAGTTAATTTGGCATGATGTTGTTAGTTTAGATGCAATCTAGGTGGTTAGGAGATTAGTTTAGGTGAGTTTGGAACGATTTGGTGAGGTTTGTTAACAGGTGCCATAATCTGTTTGTGTTCGAATCTCTTGGATGAATGTGTTATAATTGCAACTTGATAGCATAGGTTAATCTCCATTAGATGTAGTTTAATTTAGGCTAGGTTTGAGGAGGATTGGTGATGGTCCATATCAGTGCATTTCAATGGAGGCCGAATGTTGATCCAATCATGTTTGTTGTTGTGGTGAGTTTCAAGACGAATTGATACCCTAAGCTTGTAGAGGGAGAGATTTGGAGCAGATTTCATGTTCACATCGTGTGGATTGGTTGCGTGTAGATGGAGAGCAGAGAGGTGGAACCTTGCTCGTGCATGGCTGCCATGGTGGAGCTGAAACCCTAGGTTGCAGGTCGTTTGGAGAAGAAATAATCGTGGCCATTCGTTTGGTGTAAGACTCTTGACTTTTAGAATGATCCAATGGCCTATATTCAATCTGAAATTGGAGGGAGATTGCCCTGGCCCTAAACGCACCGTTTCATTAATTGAAACGGGCGGGCCTGAGTTGGATTGTTATTCCCACCCCCGTGTGAGCCCAAAACCAATATTTCAACGTGACTTTATTACTTCCTTCACCCCCAGCGCGTTGTTGTTATTCTGAGTGACTCTGGGCCTTAGTCCTTTTGCTAACAGCACCCTACCCTGTCTGGCCCATCCAATAATGAACTGAGCGCACCTACTGGATGCACCCCCTCTGGCTCATTTAATTCATTTTTATTTTTCTTATTTCATTCCAATTTTCATAAATTCATAAATAATTCATAAAAAATGCTTTTTAATTCATTCTTTTTACCATGTTTTCATTAAAATGTCTAGAATATTATAGGAAAATAAATTTTCATTTTTAGTTTTATTTCATATTTTTTTCATATTTTCTAAATAAATGTCATAATAAATAGATACATTTCATGCATTATTTTTATGATTTTTGTTCTCTCACATGCTTTAACATTTTTTGATCACTCTTTTCATATTGTTTAGATAAGATATTAAGCTTGTAGAAATATTTTAGTTCCCATTTTTAGAGGCTAGTTTTAGGTGATTAATAAATGCTTGAACATCATGTACAAAACTAGGGTTTTAAGTGACAACTTAGGAAGTTCAATTTTTTCCCTTAGGACTTAGGGTTTGACTAGTTTAGTTATGGGACTATAGGGGCTATGGGTAGCTATTAGATCCCTTAGAAAAAGTCAGAATTCCCTACTGCTATTATTGCTGTCTGTATATCTGCTGTCTGGTGTGGTGTGCCCTCTGGGGTTTATTGATTGTTTGTATGGGTATTGGGTTTGTCTGGGGCCCTGGGGAAGCTGAAGATTTGTGGAGCTGAAGCCATTAAAGAGTCAAATGCTGAAGATCAACTGCAGAGAGTTGAGGAGGAGTTTCTTGCTAGCAGTTGCTCAGGAGATTAGGGTTTAGGAGCTAGGCAGAGCTCTAGATTAGAAATTTTGTTTCTCAAACATGGATTGCCTTGTCTGCATCCATTCTTCTCTGTGATTCAGAGTCTCTCTAAGACACTCACCCCCTTTCTTTGGAAGGCTTGGTGACAGTGTCTATGAGATAGAACTCTTGAGAGAAAATGTCTCTTGTGTTAGAAGCAGTCTGTTCACCACCTTTGGTAGTCAGCTGATTGCTTAACACCCAATTCACTCTTGTGACTGATCCCTCATCCTGGAGGTTTGAGCTTGAAGAAAAGGCATTGCAGATGGAAGACTGATGATCAAAGCCATTGTCTGAAGGCCATGAAGATGGATATTGATGCTTGTTGAAGCCTGTAGCTGATTGGAGATTGCTTGAAGCCAGTTGTTGATTCAGAGCTGCTGATGCTGTTTCTGTTGCTGTATTTCATTTGTTGATGTATTGATTGGTTTTCTGAACTGTATTGTTTGCTGTTTACCCTGTTGGGTTGAAAGTGAAGCCTGTTCACTTTCGCCTATTGTTTTCTAGGTTCGAGGTTGAGTGGGACTCCCTTACCTCGCTTGTATTGTTGCATCCATGCATTTTACTGTTTTGCTGTTTATATCTGATATTGTTTCTGTTTCTGCCTATCCCGTAGGATCTCTGTTTCTCTCTGTGCAAGAGAGGAGCATGATAGACACTAGGTCTCAACCCATGCATGATAACATTAGGATAGCTTGTTTCCCTTCGCAACCGTAGGTTAGAGTTCTGTCTCTTTCTTTCTCAAAACAAACAGAAAAACACATAAAGATTTCAAACGCAATAAAAGACACTTCTTCCGTAAAAGAATGTGAACTCATCAAAACGTCATTTTTGTCCTCTTGGACTGTTAATCAGAAAAACCTTTTTCAGAAGGAATAAAATCAACCAAGGCAGACTTGTGTCGTACGTGGCCCGAACTACGTTTGCTCTGATCTTCCATGTTGTGTGGAAGTACGTAGGCATAGGACGCGATATCCTAGCGAGCAACCTTTCCCTCCTTTCCCGTAGGTAGGCGAACTACGTTGACTCTGATTTCTCGTTCCCGGCGGGAATACGTAGGCATAAAGTGCGATACTTTGCCGAGTCATTTTTATTTTTCATTTTATTTTCTTTTTCACCCTTGACCTATAGTTTAGATAGAATAACAATCCATACCCGAAAACAAGCGTGGATCCCGTCGAGTACGACGGACGTGAGGGGTGCTAATACCTTCCCCTTGCGTAACCGACTCCCGAACCCAGGTTTTGGTTGCGATGACCATACCTTTCCCGTATTGTGCGAGGTTTACTCTGAGCGTTTCCTTTCCCTCCCGTGGGATAAATAACGCACGGTGGCGACTCTTCTGTTCAGCCGGCGCCGATTTTCGCAGTAGCGACAGCTGGCGACTCTGCTGGGGACCCAACGTCCCCTGGCTGCTAAGGACTGCGATGGTTCTTACGCATTTGGGATCCAACGTCCCTTGAGAGAGTCAATCCTAACGCTTGTTTTCCCGTCGAGGATTTTGTATGGAGTTATTGTATATTTCTAACCCTGTATTTTTCAGCTTTATATCTATTGTTTATTATTGCTGTATTGGGGTGTGACGGGTGTTCTGATATTGAGAGATAAGCCGGACCTGGGCTTGAGTGCACCTAGAATTAGAGTAGAAATTAGTGGGCGCCCGCTTGCTTTGCTTGCTTTGGTGTCCCATGAAATCTACACTCAGACGAGGTTCCTCTGGTTGGCCTCCTGCCCCTTCCTTTGGTTGGCGTGGGTTGCTGGTTAGTTGGATTGTCGACTCTGGGGACCGATCATTTGGAAGTTGGCTGAGTGAGGCCTCTTCAGGAATTGATGATGCCACTCCTTCTGGGAATCGTATCATCAACCCTGAAAGTCTGTGACGCCGACGACCGCATAGGATGCCGTACCTTGTGCCAGTTATAGGGCCGCCCGCCTGTGAGGGGATTCAGGGTTATGCAGGTAACTAGACCTCCAGACTACCGGTTATTTCTTGATCAGAGATCCTGGTTGTTTATGGAGAGTTATGAGGTCTGCCAGAGACCATGTGGAGATGTATTCTGAGGTCTGTCAGAGACCATTTGGAGATTTATTCTGAGGTCTGTCAGAGACCATTTGAGAGGTGTTTTGAGGTCTGTCAGAGACCAATTATGGATGGGATTTGAGGTCTATCAGAGACCAGTGAGTTATGGTTTGAGGTCTGTCAGAGACCAGTGTTGGAGTTCTATTTTAGGTCTATCTGAGACCAGGGTTGATGACTTCTGGATGGTCTATCTGAGACCTTTCTTGATTGGGTTTAGGCTATTCAGCTGCAGCTTTGGTCCCTGTTGAATGTTACTTGCATTGCATCCTTGCATATCCATTATCATTTGCATTTCACTAACGTGTGTCTGTGCTGCAGGTGCATTTGCATTTCCCTAGTTCTAGTGCCCAGACTTCTGAGTGTTTGATCATGACTAGCCTACGGAGAACGGTTGCTTACAAATTGCCTACGCCTGATATTGTTCCTTTACTGGGATTGATCTCTCTTGCTGATGAGGGTGTTCGTAGGAGTTTCCGGATGAGTTATGGTAGATTACTGAGATTGGTGTGCAAACCTACAGAGGTAGAGTTGGATGGGTTGTATGCTCTGATGCAATTCTATGACCCTGCTTTGAGGTGCTTTACGTTCTCTGACTTTATTATGGGACCAACCCTGGAGGAATACGCTGAGTATGTTGAGCTGCCCGTGCAGAACCAGGTTCCATTCATTCATTATGATGCCAAACCCAAGCCGGAGGAATTGGCAAAAGCCTTGCATGTTGATGCTTCTGAACTTGTGACTACTGTTTCCCGTGGAGTTCCAGGCTTCTCATTTCAGTTCTTAGTTGGTAAAGCCCAAGAGTACGCCAAGAATGGGTGCTGGGTTGCTTTCAATGCTGTGTTGGCCTTGTGCATTTATGGCATAGTACTATTCCCCAATATACCGGATTTTGTGGACTTCGATGCTTTCTACTTGTTTGCCGCTGGTAATCCTGTACCTACCTTACTCGGAGATCTCTACCATTCACTGCATTACAAGAATGAGAAGGGAAGAGGGAAGAATGTTCATCTGTGTGTACCCTTGTTGAGTATGTGGTTTGAGAGTCACCTTCCTAAGAGAGGATCTACTGCAGAGACTACAGTTCCAGTTGGTTGGCCAGAGCGTCTGATGAGGCTATCGTCGGAAGATATGGAGTGGTTTGATAGAGACCTGTTGGGATCTGAGCTCATCTTTAGCTGTGCTGGGTACCCTAATGTGCCATTGATAGGAAGAAAAGGGTGTATCAATTACAACCCTTCTCTATTCATTCGCCAGTTCGGATATGCGCTGAAGAATCCACCTCAAGAGGAAGAAGTACAGGAATCTCTGTACTTCACCGGTGACGTAAAGGGGGAGTTATTAGCCAAGTTGCGACATGCTTGGACGAGTAGTAACCGCAAAGGGAAGCCGTTGTTGGGAAAGAATGACTGTCAGGCCTATGCACCTTATAGAGCTTGGATTCAAGAGAGGGCTAGTCAGTTGAAGATGCCGTTTCCAGATGCACCAATTCTTGATCCTATTCCGGTAGAAGAACCGACCACTGTTTCTAGGGAAGCATATGAACAGGTTGTGAGGGAGAAAGAAGCCTTGACGAAGATTAACGAAGGGTTAGAGCAAGAGTTAGCCCAGGTACGCAGTGAGAAAAACAAGGCCGTGTATGCTTTCCAACAACAGATTGAGCTGGTAAACAGGTTAGGAGCTGAGTTGACCGAGGAAAAGAAGAAGCGCGAACGTCTGGGGCAAGAGTTCAGAAGCTCCCATGACATGCTGGAAGCCAAAAAGAAAGCGCTTGACGCAGCACACCGAGAGATATCTTCTTGCAATAAGACTTGGAATGCTACACTCACCAACAACAAGAAGAGGGAAGATAAGCTAAAGCAGCAAATTTCCGACCTCGAAGAGAGGTTGAAGTCTAGCATCAAGAAGTGTGAGGAGGAAGTGATGAACCGGTATAGTGTCCAGCATGCACTGAACAAGGCAATCAAATCCAGAGATGAAGCAGTGTCCCAGAAGCGAAAGTTAGAAGATTGCTTCGGAGAAGCAACATGGGAAGAAACTGCTGAAGATGTACGCCGTGTCCTTAAGAAGAGAAACCAGCTTGTTGAAGGGCTGCTCGATCGACCAAGCCATCCGGAGACCAAGAAGTTGATAGAGGAGTACCAGACTTTTGGGAGGATCTGATTATTCCATTATTTGTAGGCTTCATTTGCATAGTGCTGACCATCACCAGGATTGTTGGTTGAGGTCATGCCATCTTTGTACTCTCAGTGATATTGTACCCTGGGCTTATTGATTCTCTCTGTTATATACGAGGCTTTCTATGATTCAGCTCCGGTATTCTTATTGTCAACACTGTCACTGCACCGGCACCCTCGCACTAGAACTGGGGGAATGAACTTCCCTAATGCACAGACACATTGCATTGCATTCATATTCATCTTGCATAACAGGTAATCTTTGAATGGTGTCTTATCTCCTGCTTTGATTCAGGTACTTAACAGGATTCCAGATCAACATCCGCACCGCTATTCTACACGATCCAACTGTCGGAAAGTCATGGACCAGATTCAGAACGAGATGCAGGATGTACGCGAAAAGCTCGCCCTCTTCATGCAGACCATGGAGGCTATAGCAAAAGGGCAAGAGAATTTGCAGGCCATGGTCCAGCCTCTGTTGGCTCGCAACGCTGGTCATGGTAACGAAGATCATCAGTCTGTCCGGGTTGATACTGCTCATGGAGACGGCACTCCCACGCCAGTGGCTCCGCCTGTCGTCAATGTGAATGCTGCTAACGTCAACAACGCTACCGCTGCTGTGAATGGTAACGTCGGAGTTGGGAATGAAACTGCTGTCCACAACGCTGGGCTGGGTGATGTCAATGTGGGAGATAATCTCGGAGGCAATGGCTTTGTCAACGCTGGGTTCGGATTCAACGATCAGGGATTCGACAATACCGGCAAGTATGGCTTTAATGCTCAAGGCTTTGGGCAAGATGGTTATGGTATGGTCAATCAGGGCTACGGAGGTTTTGGAAACGGAAACGGTGCTGGTTTTATGGCTGGTGGTCCTGCTGGAGGTGTTCAAGGGTATGGCAACAGAGGCCGAGTTCCAGGGATGAATCAGGTCAGAGCTGGACGTAATAATGCATATGATGGATACGGGGCTGGAAACGGTATGTGGCAAGAGGATCAACAGGAAGACGCCTTCTCTGGAGGGGGTTTTGAAGGGCCGATGGATGATTCTCAAAAGATTAGAATGCTGGAAGAGCAAATGAAAGGAGTCCTAAACCAGAGTGCTGTGGGTCTGGACATGGCAACTATGGGCTTGGTACCTGGCTTGAGGGTGCCCATTAAATTCAAAGCGCCTGCGTTCGATAAGTACAAAGGAGATACATGTCCGAAGGTTCATGTACGAGCTTATTACAGAAAAATGTCTGCATACTCCACTGACGAAAGAATGCTCATGCATTTCTTTCAGGATAGCCTGTCGGGTCCTTCCTTAGAGTGGTACATGGGGTTGGAGCCCACTGATATTAAGACTTGGAAGCAATTAGCGGAGGCGTTCGTAGCCCATTAAAAATATAACAGTGATCTGGCGCCCAATCGGGTCCAGTTGGCCGGGCTTTCGCAGAAGAAGGGGGAGAGTTTTAAAGAATACGCGCAAAGGTGGCGCGATATGGCTGCCAGGGTCCGTCCTCCTGTGGAAGATAAAGAAATGAACGACATGTTTGTTGGCACATTCACCGGGCTGTTTCATGATATGCTGTTTCATACGTCTCTGGCTAGTTTTTCAGATCTGATTTTGATGGGTGAAAAGATTGAGCGGAACATTAAGCAAGGAAAGTTCCAAGTCGATGAATCAACTGCATCTGGCAGTAATAGGAAAGCTTACGGGGGGCGCCGTCAGGGCGAAGCTAGTGCTGTATTTGGAGGCCGAGGCCGAGGCCGAGGCAGGGGAAGAAATCAATATCGTCAGCAGCAGCAAGTGTCGAGTGTCACTATTCCTTATCAACAGCAACCAATCCAGCAACAACAACAGGTTCAGCAGCAACCAATGCCACAACAGCAGCAGCCTCAGCAGGGGGCACAGCAAGCTCAGAGAAAATTCCAGGGTGGTAAGCCGAGAAGGGTGTTCGAGAAACCTCCCTCTAACTATGCTGATTTATTGCAGACCTTGTTGGGATTGAATCTGGTGGAGAAAAGAACCTTGGCACCGATAACGGGAACTCCCCCGTTCGGCTATGATGCAAATAGGCGCTGCGAGTTTCATTCTGGGGCCCCGGGCCATGATATTGAAGGTTGTCATGCTTTTAAGCACGTTGTGCAGGATCTCTTGGACAACAAGTCTATCAACTTCGGAACGACCGGTGCGAATATAGTCCAGAAACCCATGCCTAATCATGGGGCGAATGCCGTGCTGACTGAGGAAGGTCTGAATCTGATTATGAATGTTGAGGATTTAAAGACGCCGCTGAGCGAAATAAAAAGCCGACTGTTGCAAGGAGGTGTTTACCCGGGTTGTAATGAGTACTGCTTAGATTGTTGGGCCCTGTCTGGGGGGTGTGAGGATTTGAAGAAAGGCATCCAGGCCTTAATTGATGAAGGTGTATTGCAATTTGATAGAACAGCAACTGATGAGCCGGCAGGGGCAGTAGTGGATAATCGGAGTGATGTTGCCACAGTGACAATTCCTAGGAAGACGATCACTATTTCAGCACCAGCTCAGCGGCCACCGATTACTATAACTAAAGCCGGGCCAATCCCGTATGAGAGCACGAAAGCGGTCCCATGGTCATATGGGCTAGAGGTGTATTGTGACGGGATTAAAATCGATGTCAACAAGCAGTCAGCGGAGGTTGTGGATAATGTTGTGGGCTCAGGAGGCATGACGAGAAGCGGCAGGATCTTTATATCTCCTGAAGTAGAGGCCGAAAGGCTAGCGAAAGGAAAAGGGAAAGCGGTGGAAAATGTTCCGGTTCAAGCAAATGAAAAAGAAGCAGCATCTAAGGATGTCGAAGAATTCATGCGCTTAATTCGGAAGAGCGACTATAAAATCGTGGAGCATCTGCAGCAAACGCCATCCAAAATATCTATTCTGTCATTGCTGTTATGTTCGGAGGCTCACCGAAACGCTTTGCTGAAAGTCCTGGACACTTCTTTTGTACCCCAGGATGTCTCCGTGAACCAGCTAGAAGGAGTATTAGCACATGTGAATGCAGGCCACAGTCTGGGCTTTACTGATTTCGACTTGACTCCGAAAGGAAGGGATCATAACATGGCATTACATGTATCTGTTGAGTGCAGAGGGTCGACAATGTCGCACGTATTGGTTGACACCGGGTCGTCTTTGAATGTGCTGCCTAAGAAGGCTATGATGAAGCTGGATGTTCGAGGAATTTTGTGCACACCAAGTGATTTGGTGGTCAGAGCGTTTGACGGCACGCGGAGAACAGTCTTCGGATCGATCACATTGCCTCTGCAAGTGGGGCCGGAAGTGTTTGCAACGGAGTTTTATATCATGGATATACAGCCTGCGTACAGCTGCTTGCTGGGAAGACCTTGGATTCACGGGGCAGGGGCAGTCACGTCAACCCTGCATCAGAAGTTAAAGTATATGGTCGGAGACAGTGTAGTCACCGTGTGCGGAGAAGAAGACATCCTGGTCAGTCATCTATCTTCGTTTAAATATGTGGAAGTCGACGGGGAGATCCACGAAACGCCATGCCAGGCATTCGAAGGTTTGCGCATAAAGGACAAGAGTCCCGGGCCAAGCAAAGTGCCAGAGATAGCTGTTTCTTCGTATAAAGAGGCTCAAGCGCTAGTGAAGGCAGGAGAAGCCAAAGGCTGGGGCAAAGTATTGGACATTCCTGTGAAAATGGACCGGTTCGGACTGGGGTACCGACCATCGTCATCAACTCCTTCTGTGGGGGCCCCTCATTTCAGAAAGTCAATCACCATCTCTGCCAGTGGAGTATGCCATGAATCTGTCAATGCTGCTTCAGAATCCGATGAAGGGGACAGCGACTGTGATATGGATGCCTGGATTCAGCCAAGCACGCCAGGACAAGGACTGTGCAACTGGTCCATTCAGGAGCTTGTTCCTGTGACTTTTAAACAGTAATGCTTTGCTTTATTAATTGTTGAATAATCTGATGTCTTGCCCGGGGCATCAGGATTTGCTTAGGGCTGTGTTGTTATAAACATTGTTTCGTTAATCATTAAATAAATGGCGTTTTTTCATGTGTAAATACCGTAATCCCTGTCTTTCTTGTTTTGTATTTTTCAATAAAATGGCAACGTGGTTATCCGCTTTATACGCATTTTGAAGCACTTAACCCTTTCTTTTGCAGGATAACATTTTCAGATGACATCCTTGAACCACCTATGACTCGTCCCGACTCCGAGCACCCGGTATTCCAGACCGAAGAAGAGGTTGTTGAAGATAGCGACGTTCCGGAAGAACTGTCTTGGTTGGTGAAGCAAGAGGAAAGAGCCATTCTGCCTCACGACGAGGTTATCGAGATTATCAACTTGGGGTCGGAAGGGGTTGAGAAAAATATTCGTATCGGAGCCGCACTGCAGAGTGATATCAAGCGAAAACTGGTTGAAATGCTCCGAGAGTATAATGATGTATTCGCTTGGTCGTATCAAGATATGCCAGGGCTCGATACAGATATGGTTGTGCATCGCCTGCCACTGAAAGAAGACTGCCCGCCTGTCAAACAAAAGCTTCGCAGAACTCGACCAGATATGGCAATGAAGATCAAAGAGGAGGTTCAGAAACAGTGGGACGCTGGGTTCCTGGCTGTGACGAAGTATCCCTCATGGGTTGCTAACATCGTACCAGTGCCAAAGAAAGATGGCAAGGTTCGAATGTGCGTGGATTATAGAGATTTAAATAAAGCAAGCCCAAAAGACGATTTTCCACTTCCTCATATTGACGTGTTAGTTGATAATACTGCTCAATACTCTGTATTCTCCTTCATGGATGGCTTTTCAGGCTATAATCAAATTAAAATGGCGCCAGAGGATATGGAGAAGACTACTTTCATAACGCCTTGGGGAACATTTTGCTATAAAGTGATGCCCTTTGGTTTGAAAAATGCTGGGGCAACATATCAGCGTGCGATGACAACTCTCTTTCATGACATGATGCATAAAGAGATTGAAGTTTATGTTGACGATATGATTGCTAAATCCCAGACGGAGGAAGAGCATCTGGTGAATCTGTTGAAGTTGTTTAAAAGGCTTAGGAAGTTCAGGCTGAGGCTGAACCCTAACAAATGCACCTTCGGGGTGAGATCGGGTAAGCTCCTGGGGTTCATAGTAAGCGAAAGAGGAATAGAGGTCGATCCTGCTAAAATAAAAGCGATTCAAGAAATGCCGACGCCTAAAACAGAGAAAGAGGTGCGCGGGTTTTTAGGGAGGTTGAACTACATTGCTCGGTTCATATCTCACCTGACTGCTACGTGCGAACCATTATTCAAGTTGCTAAAGAAAGATCAAGCTGTAACGTGGAACGATAATTGTCAAAAGGCGTTCGACAAAATAAAGAAGTATCTGCAGGAGCCTCCTATTTTGATACCCCCAGTGGCAGGGAGACCCTTGATAATGTATTTGACGGTTCTTGAGGGAAGCATGGGTTGTGTTCTCGGTCAGCACGACGAGACGGGGAGAAAAGAGCATGCAATCTACTATTTGAGTAAGAAATTTACAGACTGTGAATCTCGATACTCAATGCTGGAGAAAACTTGTTGCGCGCTAGCCTGGGCCGCCAAGCGTCTGAGGCAGTACATGCTGAATCATACAACCATGCTCATCTCGAAGATGGATCCAATCAAATATATATTTGAAAAGCAGGCGTTGTCAGGTAGGATTGCCAGGTGGCAGATGATCTTGACCGAATACGATATTCAATACGTCTCGCAAAAGGCAATAAAGGGGAGTGTGTTGTCCGAGTATCTGGCGGAGCAGCCTATTGAAGAGTATCAATCAATGAGATTTGACTTTCCTGACGAGGATATCATGTATCTCAAGATGAAGGATTGTGAAGAGCCGTTACCAGACGAAGGACCAGAGCCGGGGTCCAAATGGCAGATGATATTTGATGGAGCTGTGAATGCTTACGGTAGCGGAATAGGGGCAATTATCACTACGCCGCACGGGTCGCACATCCCGTTTACTGCCCGATTGACCTTTGCCGTTACCAACAATGAGGCCGAATACGAAGCTTGTATAATGGGGCTTGAAGAAGCCATTGATTTGCGAATCAAACATTTAGACGTATACGGAGACTCAGCTCTGGTAGTGAATCAGATCAAAGGGGAATGGGAGACACGGCAGCCTAATTTGATACATTATATGAATTATGCAAGGAGATTGTTGCCTTTCTTCGACAAAGTTGAATTGCATCACGTGCCACGGGCAGAAAATCAAATGGCTGACGCCCTTGCCACTTTGTCTTCCATGTACAAGGTCAATTTCTGGAACGAAGCTCCCCAGATCACTATCTCTCGGTTGGACAGGCCAGCTTATGTATTTGCTATTGATGAAGCGTCTGATGGCAAACCGTGGTATTTTGATATCCTTACTTTCCTGAAGAACAAAGAGTATCCGGCTGGGGCATCCAGTCAAGATCAGAAAACTCTCAGGAGATTAGCGGGTAATTTCTACTTGAACCCGGATGGCGTCTTGTACAGAAGAAACCACGATTTGGTGTTGTTGCGTTGTGTAGACGAGAAGGAGGCAAAACTTCTCATGGAGGAAATTCACGAAGGTGCATTTGGCACGCATGCTGGTGGGCATGCTATGACGAGAAAACTGCTGCGGGCAGGTTACTTTTGGCTGACGATGGAAGCTGATTGTTTCAAGTTTGCAAGAAAGTGCCACAAGTGCCAAATTTATGCTGACAAAATACATGTGCCTCCGAGTCCTTTGAATGTGATGTCATCTCCATGGCCATTCTCGATGTGGGGAATCGATATGATTGGAAAGATTGAGCCGACGGCTTCTAACGGGCATCGGTTCATCCTCGTAGCAATCGATTATTTCACCAAGTGGGTGGAAGCAGCGTCTTACGCAAATGTAACGAAGCAAGTGGTGGCTAGATTCATCAAGAGAGATATCATTTGCCGATATGGAATTCCCGAGCGGATAATCACGGATAATGGTTCTAATCTGAACAACAAAATGATGAAGGAGCTCTGTCAGAATTTCAAGATCGAACATCACAACTCCTCCCCTTACCGACCCAAGATGAATGGCGCTGTCGAAGCGGCCAATAAGAATATCAAGAAGATCGTCCAGAAAATGGTGGTGACGTATAAAGATTGGCATGAAATGCTGCCTTTCGCTTTGCACGGTTATCGTACGACGGTACGCACATCAACCGGGGCAACTCCGTTCTCGTTGGTATACGGAATGGAAGCGGTGTTACCATTGGAGGTGGAGATCCCTTCTCTGAGGGTATTGCGAGACGTTCAGCTGGACGAGGCAGAATGGGTAACGAACAGATTGAACCAACTGAGTTTGATGGATGAGAAGAGGCTAGCTTCTCTGGCATACGGTCGTTTGTATCAAAGACGAATGAAGAAAGCGTACGACAAGAAAATACTTCCGCGAAGCTTTCAGACGGGCGACCTTGTGCTGAAAAGGATTCTCCCGCCGCAAGCAGATCACAGGGGCAAGTGGACCCCCAACTACGAAGGGCCATACGTTGTCAAGAAGGTCTTTTCAGGAGGAGCTTTATTGTTGTCCACCATGGACGGGGAAGACTTTGCATCACCTGTGAATTCGGACGCAGTTAAAAAATACTTTGCTTAAAATAGACCCGCTGGACAGAAAAAAGAGAGTCCAGGCAAAAATGGGGCATCCTGGCGAACCAAAAACAGAATGAAAGGTTCGGGCAAAAGTTAGGGATAAAATTGAAAAAATGTACACCCGCGAAGTTGAAAACCTACACTGGGCGGCTTCGGCAAAAAGGGGTATCCCGGTGAACTGAAAACCCGTAAAGGGCGGTTCACGCAAAAGTTAGGGATGAGAAAAGCAAATGACTGCGGTCCGAATTTGGTATTCAATGAGCATCAGTGCGGGAGAATATATTTGAGGAATTAGTTATCGGATACAACCTCTTCAGAAGACGGATACCGGGAAAGCATTAGAGTCGGACGAGTCATGGGAGGATCAGTTCGTGATGTTCATCTGCATCCAGTTGCCGACATGTGTACAAAATTTAATTTGTCAATATTTATGCTTCTTGTGAATACTTGCATACTTGTATATTTGCTTTGCGTAGCTTCCTCTTTTCAGGAGTTACATCCCGTGTACAAAAACTCCGCCCATTCAGGGGCCCAATCAATGAAAATGTGTTATTCAGTACTTGATGCCTGTTCTTTACTGTTTTGCGCACGATAAAACGCCTAAGTTTGATGAAGCTAGCATGAGTATAACATCACTGGCCCTTGCCAGCAATCGTTAAAGCTTTGAATTAACTGAGTGTAACAGTCACTAACCTGAATCGATGTGGATTGCATAGGCTTGTCGTGTCTTGTTTGTGTTGTTGCAGGTTTCATAACCATACGAGGAAGGTGATCAAAAGATTGCAATAGTGAAGGGCTTGATCCCCACGCAGGTCATGCATGTTCTTCCTGAAGAAGGATAGAATTCTCCAGCTAGCCGTAGCTTATCCAAAGGACGTGCTCCAGAGAAGTTACTCGTCCTCAGCAGAGTTTGGTGATTCCGGGATCGTAAGGCTGTATTCAGACAGGTTCATCTCCCCCCGCAGGGTCCTGCATTCTCCCCCGGCGGAGTCAGTAAATTTTCCCCGAGAGAATCCAGCCATCCCCAGCGGAGTTCTCTTTTCAGCGAGTGTTCTTTCCTTCCAGTGGAATTCGAAGGTCAAGACTCTCCAAAGCAGAGTTGATGGTGGGTCCTGTCATTTATTTTGTCAGAGATACCGTGTGATATTAGTTCACTCTCCAGCAGGGGCTCAATCATATCAGGCGCATCTGCTATTCCCCAGCAGAGTTATATTCCCCAGCAGAGGGTTACTTCAACAAGACGGGTGGTTTGAGTTCCCAAATTCCCAGCAGGGTCGACTTCATCCTACCAGCATTTATTTTGCTGGAATAACTTTGTAGCATCAGGCTATCCCCGGCGAGTCGGCGTTACCCTTCCAGCATTTATTTTGCTGAAGTAGTTTCTGTACTCCAGTAGTTCAGGTGGAGAGAGCTCTTGCTCAAATAAATCACCAAACAGTCAAGATCTCGGCAGGAGATATTCAATAATAATGTCAGTTTCGGCGGTATTCCCCACAGAGTTATCATGATAAAATTCTCTTTGTCTCCAGCAAAGTCATTTATGCAAATGCATCTTATCTTCCCCAGCCAGAGTGGCCAGGATAAGAATCTCCTTAATCCCCAAGCAGAGTTTGTTTGTCATCAACGGGTCGCATGAATCAGAATTTCAGAGGCCACCGCCGGTTATCAGAGCAGGTGTCCGATAGTTGGTTTTCAGACATCCCCAGTAGAGTTCGTCTCGAAGTCGCTGTCACGTCAGTGCTGAGCAGTTTGTGGGAAAGGATCATTGAAGAATTAAGTCCTGACGTGGACCATTTACTCCTAGAATGACGGGGTTTCTTCAGAAGTGGGCGTCCTAACGTGGACAGGTTTGTTTTACCGGATTGGTAAGGTGTGTTAATCCTGACGTGGATAGATTCGGTCTTTTGAAATTTGGAGAAAGGGAGGTCATGACGTTGACAAAAGATTGGTTACTCTTCGTGTTGGTATCCTGACGTGGATCATTTTGTTTTCGGCAGATATCTTTATTTGTAATGGTGAAATGTGCGTCCTGACGTGGACAAGTTTGTAGTTCTTTGTGATGACAAGATACAAGAGTCCTGACGCGGACAAATTTATCCTTCTTCGTGTTGTTGGCAAAGTGTAAGTCCTAACGCGGATATTCCCCGGCAAGTCGAAGACGTGTGAGTCCTTACGTGGACAAGTCTTATTTCCTCAGTGAGTCGAAGACGCCTGAGTCCTAACGTGGACAAATCAAGACAAGATAGGTGTCCTGACGTGGACAGATCAAAGAGATTATTATTCCTAACGCGGGAAAGATGTAGTCCATACGCGGACATATCAGAAGATAGTTTCCTTACGTGGAAATAACAGTATTCCTAACGTGGAAAAAGAGAGTCCTTACGTGGACAGATTAAGATGGCGTTCCTTACGTGGAAAATTGAGTCCTGACGCGGACAAATCAGAAAGAAGTTGGTATTCCTAACGTGGAAAGATTGAGTCCTTACGCGGGCATATCGAGATGGATTCCTTACGGGGAGACAAGTGCATTCCTAACGTGGAAAGTTTAGCCCTGACGTGGACAGATTCGAGAAATTGAGTCCTGACGTGGACAGGTTCAGCACCAAAGTGGAATTCCTTACGTGGAAAGATCGGAGTCCTGACGCGGACACGTCAAATGGTATTGGAGTCCTTACGTGGACAGATTGATGTAGTTCTCTTTACGTGGAAAGAAGATTGCTTCATAACGTGGAAAGATAAAAGCGTTGCTCCTAACGTGGACGATGTGATTCCTAACGTGGACTGGTGTTACTCCTAACGTGGAAGAGTGTTATTCCTGACGTGGACGATTCAGTTTACGGAAATGCAGGTGAATTATCCCCAGCGGAGTTGCCGAGATTTTCCTGGGTTGACAGTAAGTGGAGTCCTAACGTGGACAAGTTCAGTTGAGATTCCTTCGTGTTGATAACAGACAGAGTCCTAACGTGGACAAGCAAGCAATCTGTTATGACAGAATCCTCTTCAGAACGATGAAGACAATCCCCAGCACGGTCGTGCGAGATCAGTGGGTTACTCTAACAGTCAGATTCAGCTGACGAATGTCATTCCTCAAGCAGGAGCGCAGTTTATTTCTGCGGTTGGCAAATTTCTGGTTTCACTAGTATTCAACCGCCTCGTACCGCGAATGTCTGAAGGCTCCGGGCTCTTCACCCAATCGGGTCCAAGTCGCTTGAATAGGGGCAGCTGTTGCACCCTAAAATTTGCTCAACCTTATTCCTTGGATTTATGTTTCATCATCATTAGCATTTGCATGTAGAGTTATGTACATAGACTAACCATCTGCATAGCATAAGCATAGCAAGTCATTCACCAGGGGACCAATCATTATTTTCATCTCTAGAGGCCTAGCAAGAGGTTATTATCCCAATTCAATCTCATTCAAGTCATCAGGAAAGAATTTGAAAGCAAAGAGTTCAGCAGATCAAGCCTTGAGTCTATCTCCTAGCTGAGGGTATCTGAGGATCAACAAGAGGGTTATGAGCTGTGGATTGAAGGCATGGAGAGTATCTAGACATCTTGAGAGACTTATAAAGTCATTTGGAGAAGAAAACAAGTCATTGATGAAAGCACAAGAGCTATAGTTGAAGACAGTCAACTAGGGTTTCATCTGGGTCAACCCTAGGTCAACCCTAGGTCAATTGACTGACTTAAAAGGGCATTCAAGGTTATTGGAGAGATGTGGGGATCAATATTGAACATATGAAGAAGGATATGGAGATATGACAAGGAGAATTCAAGAGAAATCAAGGAGAAGAGGAGTTACTAAATTAGGGTTTCTCTGTAAAATCCCCTAGTTTAGGTCAAATTTCCAAGCAAGATAAGTCAAAATGCTAGCTTCAAATGGCTTCTTGGCCAACATGAAACTTGTAGAGGATCTCAAGACCTTTAATTTGAGTGGTGGAAGACCTCAAGGAGATTTATAGAACTCAAGTTATGGTCCTTACAAGTTACAGGTCATCTGGGGTGTCTGAACTTTTGTCTGTGAAAGTGACTTGACTTCCAAGCTAGTTTTACCCCTCAAGGAGATTTCAAATGAATTCTTGGTCAACATAAGAATTGTTCCTCATTGTCTTAGCTTTCTAGAATGGTATGGCATGCCTTCATATGATGTGGAGAACTCAACTTATGGTCTTGACAAGCAAAGGGTATTTTGGGCATTTGTGAATTACAGGTCATTTTAACCTATACCCAAAACTCATACAAGGAGGCCTCAAATGGAAAAACTTACAACATCAAACTTGCTCCAAATGGGATTTTAAGTCTAGAAAGAAGGTCACAAGTTATTGGAGAAGCCCATAGCATGGAGTTGCATGATAGGTCAAAATATGAACTAAAAAGGCTTATAAAGTGAATAATTTCAAGTTGGAAAATGGTTTGGGAGATTTACAAGTCCAAATGGAGACTTCCAATATATGATTTTGAATGGAAAAACAATTCTAAGAACAATGGTTCACCCACTTTTTTGAGTTTAGAAGGAAAAAATGAAGTTATCCATGGTTGCTTATCATTTAAGAAACATAATCAAAAATGGATCAAAATTTGAAAACAAGGGAATGTGCAAGATGGATCTAGAATGTTCATTTGGGGTCTATATATTCATGAAAGGAGAATTTGGCAAGGGTTGGCCTCATTTGCACCAAGAATTCCACATAATTTCTCACACTTTTTCATTGGAGTTTCATTACAATTCTCTCAAAACCTTCACCAACTTTCATCATAATCAATTCAATTTCACTCCATCATCATCATAGATCATAATTGAAGCAAGTTTCTGGTAGTTATCATCCATTTTCGAGTGCTTTTCTCAAGATCATCAAAATCACAAGTTCAAGTGGATTGCATGATTCAAGCAAGGAACCTCCAAGTTTGTGCATACAGAATTAAGTTCCTCAAGGATTGATCAAGATTCAACACTTAAAAGCTTCAGATCCACATCCTCCATAGCTGTTTCTCAAGATTTCTTACTAGGTAAGTTTTCATTCAAACTGCTTGATCTAGTTAATTTGGCATGATGTTGTTAGTTTAGATGCAATCTAGGTGGTTAGGAGATTAGTTTAGGTGAGTTTGGAACGATTTGGTGAGGTTTGTTAACAGGTGCCATAATCTGTTTGTGTTCGAATCTCTTGGATGAATGTGTTATAATTGCAACTTGATAGCATAGGTTAATCTCCATTAGATGTAGTTTAATTTAGGCTAGGTTTGAGGAGGATTGGTGATGGTCCATATCAGTGCATTTCAATGGAGGCCGAATGTTGATCCAATCATGTTTGTTGTTGTGGTGAGTTTCAAGACGAATTGATACCCTAAGCTTGTAGAGGGAGAGATTTGGAGCAGATTTCATGTTCACATCGTGTGGATTGGTTGCGTGTAGATGGAGAGCAGAGAGGTGGAACCTTGCTCGTGCATGGCTGCCATGGTGGAGCTGAAACCCTAGGTTGCAGGTCGTTTGGAGAAGAAATAATCGTGGCCATTCGTTTGGTGTAAGACTCTTGACTTTTAGAATGATCCAATGGCCTATATTCAATCTGAAATTGGAGGGAGATTGCCCTGGCCCTAAACGCACCGTTTCATTAATTGAAACGGGCGGGCCTGAGTTGGATTGTTATTCCCACCCCCGTGTGAGCCCAAAACCAATATTTCAACGTGACTTTATTACTTCCTTCACCCCCAGCGCGTTGTTGTTATTCTGAGTGACTCTGGGCCTTAGTCCTTTTGCTAACAGCACCCTACCCTGTCTGGCCCATCCAATAATGAACTGAGCGCACCTACTGGATGCACCCCCTCTGGCTCATTTAATTCATTTTTATTTTTCTTATTTCATTCCAATTTTCATAAATTCATAAATAATTCATAAAAAATGCTTTTTAATTCATTCTTTTTACCATGTTTTCATTAAAATGTCTAGAATATTATAGGAAAATAAATTTTCATTTTTAGTTTTATTTCATATTTTTTTCATATTTTCTAAATAAATGTCATAATAAATAGATACATTTCATGCATTATTTTTATGATTTTTGTTCTCTCACATGCTTTAACATTTTTTGATCACTCTTTTCATATTGTTTAGATAAGATATTAAGCTTGTAGAAATATTTTAGTTCCCATTTTTAGAGGCTAGTTTTAGGTGATTAATAAATGCTTGAACATCATGTACAAAACTAGGGTTTTAAGTGACAACTTAGGAAGTTCAATTTTTTCCCTTAGGACTTAGGGTTTGACTAGTTTAGTTATGGGACTATAGGGGCTATGGGTAGCTATTAGATCCCTTAGAAAAAGTCAGAATTCCCTACTGCTATTATTGCTGTCTGTATATCTGCTGTCTGGTGTGGTGTGCCCTCTGGGGTTTATTGATTGTTTGTATGGGTATTGGGTTTGTCTGGGGCCCTGGGGAAGCTGAAGATTTGTGGAGCTGAAGCCATTAAAGAGTCAAATGCTGAAGATCAACTGCAGAGAGTTGAGGAGGAGTTTCTTGCTAGCAGTTGCTCAGGAGATTAGGGTTTAGGAGCTAGGCAGAGCTCTAGATTAGAAATTTTGTTTCTCAAACATGGATTGCCTTGTCTGCATCCATTCTTCTCTGTGATTCAGAGTCTCTCTAAGACACTCACCCCCTTTCTTTGGAAGGCTTGGTGACAGTGTCTATGAGATAGAACTCTTGAGAGAAAATGTCTCTTGTGTTAGAAGCAGTCTGTTCACCACCTTTGGTAGTCAGCTGATTGCTTAACACCCAATTCACTCTTGTGACTGATCCCTCATCCTGGAGGTTTGAGCTTGAAGAAAAGGCATTGCAGATGGAAGACTGATGATCAAAGCCATTGTCTGAAGGCCATGAAGATGGATATTGATGCTTGTTGAAGCCTGTAGCTGATTGGAGATTGCTTGAAGCCAGTTGTTGATTCAGAGCTGCTGATGCTGTTTCTGTTGCTGTATTTCATTTGTTGATGTATTGATTGGTTTTCTGAACTGTATTGTTTGCTGTTTACCCTGTTGGGTTGAAAGTGAAGCCTGTTCACTTTCGCCTATTGTTTTCTAGGTTCGAGGTTGAGTGGGACTCCCTTACCTCGCTTGTATTGTTGCATCCATGCATTTTACTGTTTTGCTGTGTATATCTGATATTGTTTCTGTTTCTGCCTATCCCGTAGGATCTCTGTTTCTCTCTGTGCAAGAGAGGAGCATGATAGACACTAGGTCTCAACCCATGCATGATAACATTAGGATAGCTTGTTTCCCTTCGCAACCGTAGGTTAGAGTTCTGTCTCTTTCTTTCTCAAAACAAACAGAAAAACACATAAAGATTTCAAACGCAATAAAAGACACTTCTTCCGTAAAAGAATGTGAACTCATCAAAACGTCATTTTTGTCCTCTTGGACTGTTAATCAGAAAAACCTTTTTCAGAAGGAATAAAATCAACCAAGGCAGACTTGTGTCGTACGTGGCCCGAACTACGTTTGCTCTGATCTTCCATGTTGTGTGGAAGTACGTAGGCATAGGACGCGATATCCTAGCGAGCAACCTTTCCCTCCTTTCCCGTAGGTAGGCGAACTACGTTGACTCTGATTTCTCGTTCCCGGCGGGAATACGTAGGCATAAAGTGCGATACTTTGCCGAGTCATTTTTATTTTTCATTTTATTTTCTTTTTCACCCTTGACCTATAGTTTAGATAGAATAACAATCCATACCCGAAAACAAGCGTGGATCCCGTCGAGTACGACGGACGTGAGGGGTGCTAATACCTTCCCCTTGCGTAACCGACTCCCGAACCCAGGTTTTGGTTGCGATGACCATACCTTTCCCGTATTGTGCGAGGTTTACTCTGAGCGTTTCCTTTCCCTCCCGTGGGATAAATAACGCACGGTGGCGACTCTTCTGTTCAGCCGGCGCCGATTTTCGCAGTAGCGACACTATCAAGTAAATCTGTAAGGCCAATTGGAGGCTGGAAGTGCACGAAGTTAGCAAGGAAATATCCAACACGGAGGCTCAGTTGAGGACAACATCATAGCCTCTTATCGCACAACAAACAGCACAAGTAATCCAGCCCTGAAAATCATAGAAAGAGATGTTAGGACCAAAAGAAACTAAGATTCACGCCCTGGAATGAGAACACCCCAAAACTGAATTCATACGCCACAAGTAAAAGGAAATCATGCTCGATTCACAAGCTGTAGCAGTAAAAGGAAATCATGCTCAACTCACAAGCTGTAAGACCAGTTCAATCCAGAAAAATAAGGAACCAAAGCTCAGGTCATATCAGTAAAATCCCACGGCCAAACTACCTCAAATTACTATGAGCATGAGGGCTCAGTTCAGAACATCACAGCCCGGTACCAAGGATACTGAACGATGTCCAATTCAGTTCCGCATCAGAAATCAGAAGAATCAAGAAATAGAGTTCAAACTTCACAGTTGGATACAAGCAGCAAACTCAATTCATGCTAGGTAAGCCAAATCAAAAGAGCAAGATAAATTCACATAATCACATTCACCTAATCATCTCAGGGCAAGCCTCAACCAAGGGTGCAAGTCACAATCAAACTGGAAAGTCTAAATGCAAGACGGAGGGCTCAGTTTATAGACATCACAACCCAGTGGTATACACAGTCATAATCACAGCTCAGTCCACAAGAAAATGAAACCAGTTCGGTCAAAACCACATCTACAAGAGAATCCAAAGGCATCAAAAGGTGTATCCAAACCGAATCAGCAAACAAAATCGAATCCAATCCAAAACGAAACCCCAATCAAATCCTAAAAAGGAAACAAGATCCAATCAGTATCAGAAAAGGAAAGATAACATTCACCATATCCAGATCAATGTCAAAACATATTAGAAAAGCAAATCACATCTCAGAATCATATCTCAGTAAAATAACGCAAATCCAACAATCAAAAGGCCCAAAAGGAATCAGAAGAGATTATAAGAAGGAACAGATACAACCTGAAAACCCTAGCGGCCGCGAGATCGAAAGGGCAAAGAAGAGAGTCGCGAAACCCTAGAGGCGGCGAACAAGAGGAAACGGCCGAGACTCAGAGGAGACGAAGTCCTCGTCATCGTCTTTGTAAGAAACAGCGACGAAGACCATCGACACGAACTAAACCCTGTGGAAGTACATTCGCCGGCGCCGTTCATTTACAATCGGCGAGCAAAATAACTTCGAGGCTCAGATTTGCAACATCATCATCGCCCTTGTTCATCGATAGTCAACATCGTAAACCTCCGCGAAAATCACCGTCAAAAACGACGTAAGCTCATCCAGGATGATTAATGGTTGTTGTATGGTTGTTTTTTTTCTTTTCAGGTTTGGAATGAGAGAAATTGGAGAGAACTGAATCATGATGAAATCGCGAGAGAAGAAGAGATTACGCGGCGCCGTGGAGGCCAAAGGGGGATTAGGGTTACCCTAATCTAATCCCTCCCCCCTTTTTCCTTTGTATTCGCAGACCGGGTTGGGTCCGGGAGTGATGACCGGCCCAACCCCTTTTATTTTTCTTTTTTTTTGTTTGTTATAATTAGTTATTTTAAATTCAATTAAAACCTTTTTTAACTAAATATTAGAATTGTTTTTTAAAATAAATAAAAATAAAAACCTTTTTATAATAATAAACAAAAACTTTTTTTTTAAATAAATAACTTAAAATCTTTTTTTAAAAAATAAAAATTAAAACTTTTTCTTAATACAAATTGAAACCTTTTTTAAGATTAAAATTAAAGTATTTTTTTTAAAACTAACATTATTCTTTCTTTTATAAATTAAATTAAAATCTTTTTTTTAAAAACAATAAAAAACTCTAAATTTACATCTTTTTTCTGCACTGTCTCATTATCCACTGTATTTATGCCTAACCCTACTAACATCCTCTTGTTTTGTGTTGTTCAACTGATTGTTTTAAATTCGTTTATCATTGGTTAATTTTTTCATTATCATATTGTATCTGCTCCTCTCATGTAACCTCGCGAACCTAACAATCGCTCTTCAAATTCTGCCTTTAAATTTCTGCTTGTGTGGTTAAATTATGACATTATCTCTCTGCTTGCATGATTCAATTATCACACCGCCACCAATATTTCTGTCACACTACGCACATCCAAAGGTCAGGTCTAACCATTTGGTCGCCGCGCCAATAGCCCTCAACTTCAAACCCTTACAACCTCACAAACCCTAATTTTCACAAATGGCTCGCCGCAGGCAAGATTACAATTTTACCCCTAGCATTAGGTCAAAGAGCCGCCGCGCTCATTTTAGGGTTTCCCGCCGTGGAATCCCTAATTTAACCCTAATTACAACTTAACAATTCAACGTAGAGATTTGGAGTTTCTATACTCCACGTAAGCGTGTCCTTAAGATGCGTTTATTCCCCTTGAGACCTTGACCACAGTCAAGAAGTTTCTAACCTCCCTATTGAGGGGAACTACGATTACTCTGATTCCACTCCCGTAAGGATACGTAGGCACAAGATGCGATGTCTTGCCGAGTAAACTTAGAATTAACCCCCTTTATTATTTATTATTGCTTATTTATATTTTATTTATCTTTGCTATTTAATTATTTTGCTTATTATTTTGTAATTGTTTCTTGGATGTAAAGTTGTTTAATTATTTAATTATTATTATGGTTAGTAATTAGGGAGTGTAACAACATGTATGTAATATTAAAATAAATTTAGATCACTTTTAAATAAAGATAATTAAAATAAACACGTCACACACGTAAGTCGATTTTAATCGCCGTCTCACTTCCTAAGGATATCCCTCAAGTTGCCTACGAATAATGGTTAAGTGGGATGTATAAAGCAAGTCCCTCAAATAAAAAAATCATCAAAGTCCCTTATGGTTGCCTTTACGAATCAAGTCCCTTTCGAAAAATGATGATGGTCCCTTATATGTGCTTATTACATCCCACAATGGCCTTCAAAGTCAAATTGTCCCTCACATACCCCTTAACATCCAAAGTAAGGACTACCTACTCCATTATAGTAGGGATAGTCTTACTAAAGGAAAGAATGAAGAATAAGAAGGACCTTTAAACATTAGGGTAGGTTACTCCTAGGTGCTTGCTCACTTCAAAACTGTTTCGCACTTAAACAAATTTTCAACAAGTTTTCAAACAAGTTCTTAACACATCCTTACATGGATTATTTATTAACTATTCTGAAAATTTTCTATTCACACACTACAATTTCAAAACAATTCAAAAGTGAGCTTAAGTACCTAAGAGCCCATGGATAACCATGGATGAAAAGGGTGCTAACACCTTCCCTTTTCATAACCTACCCCCCGGACCCAAAATATTCTCTAAGGTCTTTCTTGTTCTTTTATAACCTTTCCTTATGGATAAAATAAAAGTCGGTGGCGACTCTTGCTATCCGCAACATTGTTTAAAGTCAGTTCTCCCACCGTGTTCCAGGTTCGTCCCAGTAATAATGTTTTAAATCATAAAAGAATTTCTTCTTTTGTTGGTAAGTTAAATCTAGTGGAAGTACTTCGGCCGCTAGGTAGTTGACAAAGTCAGCATACCAAGGCATAATGGTTTTAGTATATACGACTTCCACAACTTCATTGGTTTCTACGTCATTATAAATTAGAGAATATTCAATTGTGTTTCTTTCTATTTGGGCTACTAGTCTATCACAGGGGAAATCATCGTTGGTGGGTACTTGTTCGACTTTTATATTCTCAAGTCTAGAGAGGTGATCGACTAGAACATTTTCTGTTCCTTTCTTGTCTTTAATTTCTAAATCAAATTCTTGAAGTAGTAAGATCCATCTCAAAAGTCTTGGCTTGGCGTCCCTTTTGCTCAATGCTACCTAATTGTGGTATGGTCAGTGTAGATAATCATCTTAGCTCCCACTAGGTAGGAACGAAATTTATCTAATGCAAAACAATGGCTAAGAGTTCCTTTTCTGTGGTGGCGTAGCTCATTTGTGCTTCATCTAAAGTTCTTCTTTCGTAATAAATCTCATGAAGATTTTTTTCTTTGTGTTATCCTAAGACTATTCCTATGGCATAGTCACTAGCGTCACACATTTTTTCGAAAGGTTTACTCCAATCAGATGGATGCATGACGGGCGCAGTAATTAGAGCATTTTTCAACATTCGGAACGCCTCTAAGCATTTTTCATCGAAGATGAATTCAACATCTTTCATTAACAGGCCAGTTAGTAGTTTAGTTAATTTAGAGAAATCTTTTATGAATCATCGGTAAAAACTGGTGTGTCCTAAGAAGCTATGTATTTCTCTAACATTTTTCGGAGGTTGAAGGTTTTCTATCACTTGTATCTTAGCTTTATCGACCTCAATCCCCTTGTCGGACCATGAAATGACATTTTTCCCAATTAAGTACGAGAATAACTTTTACACATCTTTCAAGTACCATTTCTAGGTTCGTTAAACATCCTTTAAAACTCTTCCCACAAACAGTAAAGTCATCCATAAATACTTCCATGACGTCGTCTAGAAAATCTGCAAAGATCGCCATCTTGCATCTTTGAAATGTTGCAGGAGCGTTACATAGCCCAAATGGCATTCGTCGATAGGCGAATGTACCATAGGGACAGGTGAAGGTAGTCTTTACTTGGTCATCATGATGAATAGGGATTTGGAAGAATATGCTTGAGCGAAGTGACATGACTAATTCATGGGAATGATTTATGCAATGAGAAGAAGGTTTCCAAAAATTCCCCTGTGGTGGGTAATGGATGGAGTGGTCTTTTGTAGCAAGGCTTCTGTTCAAAGGCAACGATTATTTGATAAGGTGGTAGCATTATTCCCCGACACTCATCTTGAACTATAAGATTACTAACGATGTTTGCTTGAGAAGCTTTGAAGGCATGGAGGGCTTGCCCCTTTGTGGCTCAAATTTCCCCAGTCTGGTGGGTCTTTCGAGAATTTTCCTTGAATGGAAGTTTGGAGTAGTTTTACCATGAGATGACCTCGAGATGACTTGCTCTAGAGTTTTGAGTCATGAAATAATTAGTCCTTGATTAATTGACTCTTGAAGTGGTTGGATTTGATGTACTTTTGAGGTAAGTTTCCCCAGAACGAGCAATGAAGTCACTTAACTTGTGTTAATTGAGCGCTGGAGTGACTTTCCCTAATCAAAGAACATGTGGGTGGCATGCCCCTGGTTAGTAAAGTCTTGAGATGATTCTTCCCGATAAACCGATTCTTGAATCATTTTCCCCATAACTAATTGATGTTTGGGAACTTTCTTTAGACTGGCTAATTCCATAATCATTGGATGTCAATGCCTCTTATCCATAGGACTACAGGGTGTTCTTAATTCTGGTCAACTTTACTAAATGATCCAATTCTTCTCAGATTGCTCCTTGTTGGAATTTCCTAATGTCAAGTATTGACTTGCAATTAAAAATTGTTTATTCACAAATGCTAATTTCAATGCGATGTTCATGCAAACTTTGAAATAGGTCAATCATTATTGGAATGATTTGATAGTGTGTGACGGATGGACCATTAGTCTAAACTTTGTGCTGATTTGACTAGTGTGAAAGATATGGCAAGAAGAAGATTAGCAAATCTTGTAGGAGTTAGGTTACGCAACCTTGTTGTAGTATTCTTTCAAAATAAACTCCGTCTCAACCAATCTAAGTATTTCAAGGAATTGTTGAAAAGATTTTATATGGATAGTTGCAAGGTGATGTCCACTCCTATGGGATCCGGAACGTACGTTGATCAAGATGAATCCGGTACTCCAATTGATATCACAAAGTATCGAGGTATGATCGGTTCATTGCTATATTTGACGGCAAGCCGTTCTGACATTATGTTTAGCGTTTGTTTGTGTGCACGCTTTCAAGCAAAGCCGAAGGAATCACATCTCACTGCCGTAAGCAACAACTCCTTGATTATGGTGTAGATCTCGATTGCATTCCTCTTCGATGTGATAACACAAGTGCCATCAACATCACAAAGAACCTGGTCATGCATTCAAGAACAAAGCACATAGACATCCGACATCACTTCCTTCGAGATCACGTACTTAATGGAGATGTAGATGTTACTTTCGTCGATACACACAATCAACTCGCCATTGGTAAAGTAACCCTTCTTCAAAATTCGACGAGAACTTGGAATTCTCGATGAAGGTGACATCTGACCTTTTCTCTTATTAATGTATGCATAATATATGCTTTCCGATCTGTGTGCATTCTGTTTTAAGCATTTTTTCCAAAATTCGCGTGTGTTAACCGATTAACCTATATGGTTAACCAATTAACACTGTTAATTTTTCAATTATGATTTAATTTTTAATGTGTTAACCGATTAACCTATATGGTTAACCGATTAACCTATATGGTTAACGATTAACACTGATACTTTTTATTCTGGAAATTAAATTTTTAATGTGTTAACCGATTAACACTGTTAAAATTTTCAAAAAATCAGAAACGAAAAATTTAAATTTTGGAAAATGTGTGTGTTAAACGTGTTTTTATGTGTGGTCAATATTTTCTTAAATATCCAAATCAATATCCTTGGGACTCTTCTTCTTCTTCTTTGACTACAAGTTTTGGACTTCCAACCCTAACTTTAAAACCCACACAACCTCTCTCCATATATACTGCCTCCACTTTAATATACTCATCTCATCTCCTCAAACTCTAAAAGCTTCCAGCACCCAAAACCCTCAGCACCTCAACTCATCCATGGCTTCATCCAACTGAGGAAAGGGAAAACTACCAGAACACCATTCTGCTTCTGATGAAGAAGATATTCCCATGGAAACAACAAAGAAGCGCATAATGTACTTCAAGGTCCGAGTTCGCCACATCTTACCGGTAAAATACGTTAACCTCAAAGCTTTTCCGGCTTCGTCTTTTGATTTCCTAGCACTGCTAAAATTTCAAAAGATTGATAATTTTATGTTGCGGTAGAAATAGGATATCAAACTATTAATTAGTTTGAATCGCAATTCTTAATTCACAACCGCTCTTTGATTTATCCGAAGGAAAAAGTCAAAAGAGGGAAAACCTATCTTTTGCATCGTAAACACAATGCGGGGAGAGACCTAGGTAAGGGGTTGGTTAAGCTTAGGGAAGGTACTAGCACCCTAAACTTCTGTAGTACTCTACAGGAACCTTTTGTTTATTGCATGCTTTTTTATTTTATTATCTGTTTGAAATATATATTCACCTAAGGGATATAGTGACCGAAAAGACCTAAGGGTTAGTCCTAAGTTTACTCGGCAAGACGTCGCATCTTGTGCCTACGTATCATGGGTAGGGAATGGAATCAAAGTAATCGTAGTTCTCCTTGAAATGGAGGTTAGAAACTTCTTGACTGTAGTCAAGGTTTCAAGGGGAATAAACATTTCTTAAGGAAATGCTTACGTGGAGTTTTGAAACTCCTATTTGTACGTTGAAATGTTGAATTAAAATACGGTTAAATTAGGGATAAATTAGGGATTCCACGGCGGGAAACCCTAAAACAGAGTACGGCGACTCTTTGACCTAACACTAGGGTAAAGGGATTCTTGTTCGCGGCGGGACGCCTAGGCTAATAGGGTTTGAAATAGTCAAAGGGTTAGGGTTATTGACTCGGCGGTCAAACGGCTAGACCTAATTCCTTCGGAAGGTGAAAATTAACGGTAAAGCATGCAAATATGGCAAAATATTATATGGCAGAAATTAAAGTGCAGAAATAAAACAACGTCGCGATGATCACTCGCGTAAATTACAAATCCCCAAAAAAGAAAAAGAAAATAAACCGCGACCATGACCTCGCGTAAATTACATCCATGGAACACCATAAATTGAATAAAGATGAATCGGAATTTAAGTGTAGTCCGAGGAGAGAATCAGAGAATGTTAGCGAAAAACAATTAATATTGAAAAGAAAGACAAAGTGTAATTTGGAGATATGGTTTGATTAATTTTGAAAAAGGAAGTTTAGTTAAAAACATTTTAATCTTAATTTTAATTTTAAAAGAAAAATTAACTCAAATTTTAAAATGTTTTAGTTTTAATTTTAAAAAATCTCTAGTTTTAATATTTTAGAAAAAGACAAAATTCAATTACTATTTTGTAAAAAAAGTTTTAACTTTAATTTTTAAAGAATGTTTATAAGTTTTAATTAAAAAAATTTTAGTTTTAATTTTTTTAAAAAAAGGTTTTAGTTTTAAAAAAACAAAGTTTTAATTTATATTTTAAAAAGATATTTTAATTCTTATTCTTATAAAAGTTTTCAATCTCTTTAAGAAAAAAACGATTTTTAATTTATTTTTATAGAAAGCAGAATTTTTAATTTACTTTAAAAACAAAGTTTTTAACTTAAAAAAAAAAAGAAAAACTAAAATGGTATTATTAAATATAAAAGATAAGAACAAAAATTGGGTCGGGCGGGTCACCACTTCCCAACCCGACCTGGTCTGGTGATACAAAAAGCAAAAAAATAGGGTTTGGCTCAGAAGCCCTCTTTTTACTCGCGGCGGCACTTTGTGTATCTTTCTCTCTTCGCCTTGCTCTCATCATGCTTTTCGTGCATTCTTTTCGTTTCAGTTCACCGTGTTCTTTGTTCACCACAATCTTCTTCTTCTTCCTTCATTTCGACCTGCAACATAAATAAGAAAATAAGATGGTTAGCGGTTGAATTCTTACTGCGGCTATGCTACGATTCCAGCCGATGATGTGTGTTCTGAGGCTAGAGCTGTTGATTTCTCGGATCCGTTGAAGAATCTCGCTGAGAATCTTCGGATTCCAGTGTGGTTACCGGCCGCGTTTGACTGTTATTGGCGGCTTTTCGTCTTACAAATTTTTTTGCTTGGTGACGGCGCCGTTGGGTTTTTCCTTGGTGAGAATGTTCTGCGTTTCTTCTGTTACTTGGATGATGATGGAAGCTGTGAGATTCTGAATCCGACTCTTTGTTGCACCGCCGCTGTTCTATCCTTCTGAACCTAAGGTTTGCTTTCTCGATCCCTCTCTAATTTATATGCTCGAATCTGTGTTTGTTTGGCCTGGATATCTCTAACTCGTGTTGAGATGATCATGCGGATTTTGCATATTTTTCAGAATTGATTGCTAGTGAACTTTGAATGAATGACTTTGTTATGTGTTATTGTTGGGCTTTTGAATCCGGACTTTTCGTTTATTGATTTGTTTTGATGCTTAGGTTTCAGATTCTGTTATGTTATCTGATATAACTGGATTTGATCATTTATCTACTGGATATGGGTTTCGCAGATGTGGTTCGGATGCTTGCTATCAGATGCTGGATTTTCAGTTTATCCATGAACTGGTTTTGTTTTATCTGGTTGTCTGAACTGAACTGGTTTTTCGGATTTTTCTGGTCTGAACTATTTATCAGTTGATGGATTTTCGAATTGGTTCTTGAACCATATTTCTCTGAATTGGTTTCGTTTGAGCAGGTTGGATTTTTGCAGACGTATGACTCGGTTTTGGTTGGATATCCGTATTTGGTTGCGGATTTGGATTTCTGCGATATTTACTTGATAGAGAAACAGTTTGGATATCCGTTATTTACTTGATGAAACGATATTCGGATTGCGATCAGTTTGGCTTTAAAATCCAATTTCGGCAGATAATCACTTTTTGGAAAAATCATTTTGACCTACACTTCTTTTTACTATCTATCTCGGCTGTCCCAAAAAATAAGAACGGATATTATCGGTCTGGTGCCGATGTCGAGTTTGGAAATGGGAGTTCGGCTGCGGCATCTATCGTACCCTCCCGACACCCAATGATGACTTTTCTGAGGGTGTCAATATTTTTTTAACTCATATTCTGCTTTTCCGTTTTGTTGTTCCTTGTGCAGGTTCGATGAGAAAAAAAACAGTCTTGAAGTCCATAGGAGAAATGAAGAGCTCTAGGGAATTTTTAGGATAAAAATGTAATTTAATTTATTTTCCCCTTTTATTTGTAATTTGTAAACAAAATATTTATGAATGAGAAATTCAACAGTATTGTATCCACAATTACCTCCTCTTGTTGTAAATAAAATACACATGAAAAATTCATATGTATATTATTATTATTTTCCTCCTCATGAATTGTAATAAAAATATTAATGAATAAATTCAATTATATTTATATCCAATTTATCCGAGTCTTGTACACAATTCATAACTTTCGCAACCGAATGACCAAAAAGAATATATCCGATTTAATACAACCTTGTCAAGTACTTCCGGGAAAAATCATATATAAATCAATCAACTTGAACCAACAGATCAATCTTTACCAAACAAAATCGTATGAATAAATTCCGAGAAAAAATCCATCGCCTTAGCCTTATCGCTCAAACTTATAATGATCCACTTAAAACACGATAAAATCTTCAATTCTTAAATCAGTTTAAATTGGTTCCTGATGATAGAATCGAAGCTAGTCATGAACGGAGTAAAATAGAACAGAAGCGGAGAAATTCGACTAGCGGTGACAGCAGAAAACTAAACTCCGCCATTAAAAATCCAATTAGCGCCGCTGATAAACTATCAAACCATAAACCAACTCGGCCCATAAACCTCGATCCAACATAAATCAAAAACCCGAATTTGAATCAGACTTTTTACTGTTTCTTTTTCTTTTGAAGCTTTTTACTAGCAGAAAGCAGAGGAAGCAGAAAAGCATGCGCCTGTGAAATAACTCATGGAATAAATGCTTGTACCGATTTAAGTGAACCAAAGTTGATGTCTCAACATAATCAAACCCACATGACAAAGCAACAGCCCTAAAAGCTACTGACAACAGAACCTCGGCTCCTGAATAAATTACCGTATCTCGAAACCTCTGATGCCAAAATTCACTGTAAATTTCTATTTATTCTCACAATAAAGAATTTGGAGACATAGACTTTAATTATTCCGAAGAACCCGGGCGACAACTCATCCTCCACAACTGTCAGTAAATACTGCGCAAATTACCATTTTTCCCTTTTCACAATTAAAGTGCACCTAACGCCATCCCTGCAAAATAAACAGACTACGTAACCTGTTAGTAGTTAGTGGATGCGAAAATGAGATGCGATGCGACATGAATCGACTAATATGAGGGTAAAATTTGGGGTATTACAGTTGCCCCTATTTAAATTACTTCACCGAATGATTTGAGCGACGTAGGCTCGAGAAATCATGGTGAAAGGGATTTAAATATAGATAATCGAAATTTTTTCCCTTAGATGCAGTAAGATGCAATGCTATGGACAAAATGGGACGAACTAATGCTGACAATGCCATGAATTTAGTATGATACGCATGTTGTAATGATGAATGCAAGGATGCAGGCGACACGACGACATAGGGGACAGACGCGACAGATACACACTAGGGACTACGACACACTGAGTGACAGCACGACACTGGAGAATTCTAAAGTGATGATCCATCGGTGCGAGCACGACCAATTGTTACCTTTAGAGGAAATAATAAGAAAGGGATCCTTAATGGAGATGGCACCGGCGAGACGGCCTCCACTGGGGAAAATCTAAGAATAAACGTTCAACAGGTTCAAACGTGAATGGCTGAAACTCTAGGGTATAAATAAAACTGGATCTGCATGACTGTAGGACCGATTAACAGAATGCTGGAGCATTAAGCAAAGAATAACATCCGAGCTTCTGGAAACTCTCCCTCGTGACATGATCAAATGGAATTTAGGAATCCGTAAAAAAATACAGAGTAAAACCAGTTGTATGCTAAAATAAATGGACTTTAATGGGACATGTCCTGATAAACTTCCTCGAGAGAGAACTGCCGCTTATCGTTGGAAGGGACTTACATGCCAAACCGGATAAGCTCTCAAATAAAGAGATTGTTTCTTATCTGGGGATAATAGATGAAAAATTGATTGATGAGCACCGCTGGAGGGATTGTCACTCATCGGATACGTAAACCTCTTCATATTTAAGGTCGGCGCCCAAAATATGATTCGGATTCTTATTTTACTAAAGGATAAAACGAACTTCCTCATACCTCAAGGTCGGCGCCCTGAACATGATTCAGCTCCCTCTTTTACTAAAGGGTAAAATGAACTTCTTCATACTTCAAGATTCACACTCTCTTGAATATGATTCAACTCCTTCTTTTACTAAAGGGTAAAATGGTCCACGAAGGGAAGCCTAAGTATGAGTACGGCAACTCAACGTCTTAAAGTTTAGGGAAAGATATGTCCACAGCGGGACGTTTAAGAATGAGTTCGGCGACTCAAGGTCGTAAGGTTTAGTGACATGTCCGCGGCGGGACGCCTAAGAATGAGTGCGACGACTCAACGTCTTAAGGTTTAATGTAGGTGATACGCTCCTCGGTTGGGAACTGTCGCTTGTCTGCAAAGGATTGTAAATTATTTCCTTGAAAGATAGTGCAAACTAATGCACGTCCAGGTAGGTTCGACGACCGACGGGACTGAAGTTCGATCTAGGATTGAGCTAGAAAGAAACTGTCAAACAAGATTCCATTGAGGGAATGAACTCAAATGGGAACTACCTTGTCCTATCGTGGAAAGGTAACAGAAATAACCATCATCCACGAGGGTTGAACTCTGTGGGGAAACTGGAAACAATAGGTATTTTATGCTTAGGGCTGACGATCTACTTGGAGAGAGCGGACAACCCAGTTACTCAGTGGTAACAAGAAAGGATGACACGAATAGCAAAACAATGTAGATGCTAATGCGCATGCCAAAGTACATACTAATGTGTATGTTAATGTGTATGAAAATGTCATGCACTGAGTATGCTTATGCATATGCTGACAAAACAAGCGAGAGGAGGAGACATGAGATGAAATAAACATCTCGACTGGAGTACCCGGCGACCTCTGCAACAGTACATCTATCGAAGATAGGAAGAGTTGATGGTAGAACTGAATCTAGCTTCAAAGTTCTAACTTCCCTGGGGAGAAACAATCCACTTGAAGGTTACGACATCATGACTTCCTCATGGGGATACGATATAACCTAGCTGGATAGTATGATGTCCTAACTTCAACGGGGGATCCTTGACCTCTGCATGAGGATACAACATCATGACCTCACGGGAGAGATCGCTATCATGAACCATAATCAGCTAAAGAAAACCCTAGGATCAGAGACTTTCGGGGATAAAATAAATATCCGCTTCGTGGGGAAGATGAGGAGCTATGCAGTTTCATTAAGATAGTGTAGCAACTTCCTGGAAATAATACCTCGACTTCCTGGGGACAAGGTACATCCAACTGGGGATAAAAGATATCAAACTTCCCCGAGGAGAGTTCGTCGGAATTACTAGGGAGAAATCAACAGACATTCTTGTGGACAACATCTTGACTTCTTCGTGAGAATATGGCAATCTTCAGGGAAGTATTCTTGAGGAAGGTAATGCAATTTCACTAAGGATCAGATGATTCCACTGAGAAGGGGTCTTCCAGAATATATCACTTGGAGGATATTGGGGATATCTCTGCAGTCTTGGGAGTCACTGGGGATTTATCGGATGGATCCCAAAAGTGTGGTCAGCTTACAGTCTCGCTGGGGACTATCACCGGGAAGATGCTGGTAACGAACAAATGCTTATGCAAAAATGAGACTTACTGGGGAGCGAAGAGATCCTTTACAGATTTCCCTGAGTCAAACTAACTTTCATTTACAAGTGTATCTTCGAGAAAATAATTTTAAAATTTTTGAAAACACTTTTCACGTTCAAATTTTATTAACAAAAGCAAATTGCATAACAAAATAAAATGGAGATAATGTGAACAAGGAAATTGGATTAGCAAAAGGTAAATTTTATTGAAGAATGGTAGCTTGCTAAAGGCACAGCTCCATGGGAAATTACAATTTGAAATTGGCAATATGGAAAAGGTTATATTGAATCCACCGACCTACTGACCCTAACGAATAAGACTACCCACATCCTTGCTTCTGAAGAGAGCGATGGGATTTGAAAATGGATTTCTATAAATGCGTCTGCAATGCTCGGTGTCGTCCGATGCAGTGAAATGCCTTGTCCCTAACTTTTGCCTGGACCGCCCTTTCGGGTTTTCAATCCACCAGGAGGCTCATTTTTTTACTAAGTCGCCCTTTCGGGTTTTCAACTTAGCAAGCCATATTTATTTATTTTTATTATTATTTTTTCTTTAGGCATAATATTTTCGGACTGCATCGGAATTCACAGAATGTGTAAGCTCTTCTCCATCCATTGTTGTAAGAATTCGCAATCCTCCAGAGAAGATTGTCTTAACAACGAATGGGTCGTCGTAATTGGGCATCCATTTCCTACGCATGTCTTTGTGAACTGGCAAGATCTTCTTGAGTACAAGTTCTCCTTGTTGAAACTCACATATTCGGACTTTCTTGTCGAAGGCTCTCTTCATCCGTTTCTGGTATAGCTGACCATGACACATAGCTGACAAACGCTTCTCGTCGATGAGATTCAGCTGGTCCAACCTATCTTGAACCCACTCGGCTTCGTCTAGATTGACTTCCCTCAATACCCTTAAGGAAGGTAGCTCAACTTCAATGGGGAGGACGGCGTCCATTCCATATACTAATGAGAAAGGGGTTGCCCCTGTTGAAGTTCAGACTGTAGTTTTGTATCCATGCAAAGCATACGGTAACATCTCATGCCAATCCTTGTAAGTCTTTACCATCTTTTGTAGGATCTTCTTGATGTTTTTGTTCGCAGCTTCCAAGGCTCCATTCATCTTAGGACGGTAAGGAGATGAATTGTGGTGCGTGATCTTGAAGCTGTCACACAACTCCTTTATAGTCTTGTTATTTAGATTGTACCATTGTTAGTTATGATTCGGCTCAGAATTCCATAGCGGCAGATAATTTCTCTCTTAAGGAATCGAGCAACAACTTGCTTGGTCACGTTGGCATAGGACGCGACTTCTATCCATTTGGTGAAGTAATCAATAGCAACTAGAATGAACTGGTGACTGTTAGAAGCTTTCGGCTCAATTTCCCCAATCATGTCAATGCCCCACATTGAGAAAGGCCACGGTGAAGTCAAAAGGTTCAACGGTGTCGGAGGTACATGAATTTTTTCGGCATAAACCTGGCACTTGTGACATTTCCTAGCGTATCGGATGCAGTCTGATTCCTTAGTTAACCAGTAATATCCATCCCTCAAGGGTTTCTTGGACATGGCGTAACCGTTGGCATGAGTTTCGAACGTCCCTGCATGAATCTCCTGGATTAACACGTCCGCTTCACGTTTATTGACACATCTAAGGAGAACCATGTAGTGGTTTCGTTTTTATAGTACGTCATTGCTGACGAAGAACTTGGATGCCAGTCTTCTCAAAGTCCTTTTGTCAAGATAAGAAGCATCTGCTGGATACTCTTGCGTGAGCAAATAATTCTTGATGTCATGGAACCAAGGCTTTTCATCAGTTTCATCTTCTTCAATCACCAAACAGTAGGCGGGTTCGATTCTACGCTCGATTCCAATGAGTGGCACTTTATTGACAAATTTGACTTTCCACATGGATGCTAGCATGGCTAAGGCGTCAGCACTATGATTCTCAGACCTCGGAACATGTTCGAACTTGATCTCATCAAAGTATTTAATCAACTCCACAATGTAGGCTCTATAAGGGACTAGCTTCTCATTCTTGGTTTCCCATTCACCTTTCACTTGATAAATAACCAAAGCTGAATCTATGCTTACTTCAAGAAGTTTGATTCGGAGGTCAATAGCTTCTTCAAGGCCAAGGATGTAGGCTTCATATTCAGCGACATTGTTCGTGCATTCAAAATCTAACCTTGCTGTAAATGGGGTATAGCCACCTTTTGGATTCATCAAAACGGCGCCTACACCATGCCCACTGTAATTGGAGGAACCATCAAACATCATCTCCCACCAGAGACCCGGTTCGGGACCATCCTCGGGCTCTGGCTCTAGCTCTTCGAAATCGTTTACCCACATAATGTCTTCGTCTAGAAAGTCAAACTTGAGAGGCTCGTAATCTTCGACCGGTTGGTCTGCAAGATAATCTGACAAGATACTTCCTTTGATAGCTTTCTGAGGTACGTACTGGATGTCATATTCTGATAACAACATGTGCCAACGAGCAAGCCTCCCTGTTTGAGCAGGCTTTTCGAAAATGTACTTTATTGGGTCCATCTTCGAAATCAACAAGGTAGTATGACACGTCATATATTGCCTGAGACGCCTAGCATCCCATGCTAGCACACAACAAGTCTTCTCCAAAAGTGAGTATCGGTTCTCACAATCAGTAAACTTCTTGCTTAGATAGTATATTGCGTGTTCCTTTCGTCCGGTCTCATCGTGTTGCCCAAGTACACAACCCATAGACTTCTCAAGAACAGTGAGGTACATAAATAACGGTCTTCCATGAACAGGAGGCATCAAGACAAAAGGCTCTTGTAAGTAGTCCTTAATCTTTTCAAACGCACGATGACAATCCGGATTCCAATCAACAGTCTGACCTTTGTGTTGCACCCCAAAGTTTGCCCAACCTTTTCTTAACTGGGCTTGTGTTTCATTTCATTTCTTTCTAGCATTTGCATTGCATAGCATGTTACATTGAATAGGGGATCAAGATTTGGTTCATAGCAAGAAGAGTCTACTCAGGGGGTTGAGCCTAAGCAAGGGGTTTTACTCAAGTTTGGATGGTCATCAGTCATCAAGGAGTGGACAATGGTCTTATGAAAGGAAGGATGGATGTATGGGGATCAGCTCCTAACTTGGAGGCCAATTGAAGAGCTTCACGGGATTGTGAATGCATTATTATGGATATAAGATGTTGAGGGATCTCATTGAGTGCCTTGAAGGTCATGGTGGAGCTCATCCAGGTGTTTGTGCCAAGTATGAAGAGTTGCAGAAGAAGGTGTTGCAACTAGGGTTTTCATCTGACAAATCCTCAGTCAACTGTGCAATTGAAGGAGATTAAAACTCAATTCAAAGTCTCTATGGTCATGGGATGTTGTGTTAAGATATATGAGACATCATTTCAAGTTCAATCCATCAAGGATCAAGTGTGTGAGAAGTTACTAAATTAGGGTTCTCAGGGTAAAATCCCCTATTTAGTGTCTGACTTCAAGACCACTTATCTCAAGATACAAGTTTCATCTCAACTTTTGACAAACATGGAACTTGTAGAGCATGTTCTTAGCTTTAATTTGAGTACTAGAAGTCCTTTATTGGATTTATAGAACTCAATTTATGATCCAGACAAGTTACAGGTCATCAGAAGGATGTGATTTTGGTCAACAAAAGTCAACCAACTTTCAAGCCATTTTTGACCTAGAAGGATATTTCTCCTAAACTTTTGGCCAGCATGAAAGTTGTAGGTCTTGGTATTAGCTTTCCAAATTGTACTAGAAGTATTTCATCTGATTTGTAGGACTCAAGTTATGAGGTTTACAAGCCAGGGGTATTTTGGGAAAATAAGATTACAGGTCATAAAATTATAGGTCCATTTCACCAACTTGCACACTTCAAATGGAAATATTTTCAATATGAAACTTGCTCTAAATAGGGCCATTTGCATTACCAAATCATCTCTTGTCATGGTGGGAGCTTGGATTGAAGAATTGGGTTTTGAATTTTTCATAAAGGAGGCTTAAAATGAGAAATTGAGAATTAATTGATTTGGAACTTGTTCAAAGCAAATTTATGTATTTTTTGAGTGCATTTGATGTTCTAAATTCAATTCCATTTTCACATTTTGGATTTGAGGTCATTTGTTTAGCCATTTTCATAGTTTCTTCACCATGAAGTAACAAATTGGAAATCTACCATAAGATCACAAACAAGGGCTAATTCTTGACCCTTTGATTAACCAAAGCCATGTACAATTAATTTGGATCAGAATATGAGCATGTGCAGTGGAAATTTGTGTGGTTTGGCAAAGCAAAAAGTGAGCAAAAATTGAAATTGCATTCTCACATTTTAGCCACATTTGGGCCCCCATTTGATCCTAAATCCAACACATAAATATTCTAAATGAAGAATGGATCAGAATTAGGTCATTTTCGTGCAAGAGGAGCAAGAACACATGAAGAAAAATTGAGAGCAAGGTGGAATTCGAATTCTGAGATTCATCCATTTTCAGACCAAATTGAGCATTCAAACACCTTTAATGAAGTTCATGGAATGATTCTGGGCATTTTTCATTAAGCTTCAACATAGTTTCATGGCCCAGTGGAAGCTCTCCACTAGGTAAACTAACTTTCAACCTTACACTCTCAATATGCCATGATTCTCTGCCATTTTTATTGCATTATGATCCTTGAGTGATGTAGATCGTTTCTGGATAATAATTGTTTGTGTTTGTGATGTTTGATGTGTGGAGCTCCAAACTTGTTTGATTCGGTTTGATCAATTCTTGAGGTATTTGGCTTAGATTTTTGTGGATCTATGATCTACATAACATGTAGATGATGTTTAGATTAATTTGGTTGAGTTTTAAGAGCTTCGAAAATTTGTGCATCTTGCTTGTTGTTCACTTTTTGAATTTGTTATGAGGAATTAGTGGAAATAGATGCTAGATTCTTGTTCCTTGCAATTTGGAGATGAATTTTCATCTAGGATTTGTCGAAAACGGTTGAGAAATGACGGAGGTGTGTTGTTGATGCTAGCCGCGGCGGCCAGAGTGTATGGGGAAGACGACCGGAAAAATTCCCGGCACCGGCGAAGGTTTGTTGAGGGAGACGAGATGACGTGGCGCGTGTTTGTCCATGCGATTTGTTTTATTTTGATCATGCAGTTTACATTAAGACTCATGTGTACCGCGTGGGACTTGTTGCATGGGATTATTTCCCAAATTCATTTAATGACATGGCATTATTGTGAGCTGTTGATTTGGAAAACTTTTGATCATGTGGTTGTGGGTGAGGTTCTACCATGTGTGTGTTGTTGACTCATTGCATGTGATTATTCAGAATTGTGAGAATTTCGTGTGGGCCTTGTATAATTGCTATTCGCGCCCCATCTTTGGGCCCAGTCCAGTTTTGTGTTGATTTTAATTGCTATTCATACCATTTGTTTGTCATTTTAATTTCTTTTGCATTTAAATTCTGTTTTGTTGTCTGTTTGATTTTAATTCATTATAAATACTTCCAAACATCCAAAAATATTTTCTGGACACCTTGAGATGTCTACTTTTTTTAAGAAATTTTTATTTTATTTTTTGGTTTATTTTTCAATTAAAAAAGGAATTAAATGTTGGAAGTGTTTTAAGTAGATTAAATTGTGACTTTGTTTGTTTTTGATTTTGTATCTCCCTTTCCTTGTTGGTTCAATGAGTGAAAATTGATCCTCATGTTCATCATGAGTTGAGAGATTTTTGAGGACCATTTTGCCCTTGGTTGTTGACTTTTGGGCCTTTTCTTTTTGCCTTTGTTTCTCCCATTTCAAAGTGGTACCTCCTAATGAATTTTTTATTTTGAGGGTGCTTTGAGGGGATATTTGACTTGTGCTTGTGGCCTCTGTTTGTCAACTTGTTTAGCTTGTTTGTGCATTTTATTTGATTTTTTTTTAGCCCTTTTCCTATTTTTGAAGTGACTTACAAGTTAAGTCATTCCATAGGACAGCTCACACAAGTGCTTGACCTAGTTTGGATTGGAAATGACTTTTATGGATCCAATAAGCTCTCAATTCTTTTTGTTTCACATTCTAGACATGTTGAGCTTGCTGTAGGTTCATTTTTAGGTCAAAATTAGGTTCAATGCTTGTTGAATTGTGTGTTTCTTTTTGTGCTTCCAACTTGAACTTCAATGTGATTTTTACTTGCTTGCTTCCCTCATGTTATTGCTTGCATTTCTCTTTATCTTGCTTTGATATTGATTGTGAGATCTCTCTCCTCATCCTCCATTCTGTCCTATGACTTTGTAATACTACTTAAGGTTGCTTGGTCCCTTCTTAGGAGGAACTTGAAGCTTACCTAAAGTAATGAATCCATGAGGACTTTTTGTCATTGTTTTTGTTACTTGTTTTTGATGCATCTCTTTCCTTTTTCTCTTTGCCTCTTCATATGCATGCTTGGTTGAGATGAGCTTATAGTGGCTACTGCCCCACACATGTTTTCCTCCCACTTTCATCTTATGTGTTCTTATTTGTTGCATTTGTGTTTGCATTCTTCATTTGCATTGTTTCCTTTATGGTTTCTTCTTCTTCTTTTGTCTTCCTTCCCTTAGGATTTCTAATCTCTCTTGTTTAAGAGAGGTTATGGTAGACATTAGGGTTCTAACCATGCATGATAACATTAGGTATAGATTTCCCTTTTGTAATCCCAACTTTAGGAGCACTTTGCATGACAACTTTTAGGGTTTGGTTTAGTCCCCCTCTAGTTTGTCCCTTTCTCTTCTCATCTTCAAACAACTTCAATTCACTTAATAAATATAATGAATGTTGTGCCATGAGCCTTGTACTTGGGAAATGGTGATTGAGTGGTTACCTCTCAATTGCCTAGAGTGTTTAGTATACGTCCTTAGGACGATATGCGACGCATTCGATCCTAGGTTTTAGACTTTGTTACAACATACATTATGAACAATCTAATTCAAAACACTTCTTCTATAAAAAACACAAAAACACTTCAAACCTTATTATCCTTCGGGATCTTATTCAGGAAAACCTTTTCATAAGCAAGAGTGTTGTTAACTTTCAGTCCTATCGCAAATGGTAACGCCTAAGTCTCCAATGGTCGAGCTGCATACACCAAACTGCTAGAACTGTCTGTTAACCCTACTCGGGTAAAACTTTTGAACCAACCTGTGGTCTCGTTAGCCCGAACTACTTTTGCTCTGATCTTTCATACCAGACGAAAGTATGTAGGCACGAGACGTGATGTCTCGGCGAGCAACCTTCCCCCCTTCTTTAGCCGTAGTTAGTCAAACTATGTTGACTCTGACTTTCCCATTGCATGAAGGAGTATGTAGGCCCAGAACAACGATTGTTCTGTCGAGTCCTGTCTTTTCTTTTTCTTTTGTCCCTAAGCCTTTAGCTAGATAGTATCAACACACCCTTTTAGATAGACAACAATGTGTGGATCTCGTCGAGTTCGACGGACGTGAGGGGTGCTAATACCTTCCCCTTGCGTAACCGACTCCCAAAACCAGACATGGTTGTGATGACCTTGTATTTTCCTTTTTCTTTAGGTTTTTGCGATCGTTTCCTTTCCCTCTCTTTGGGATAAATAACGAAAGTGGAGACTCTTCTGTTTTTTCCGCCGGTTGTTTTTCGCAGTAGCGACACATTGCAAAGCTACTTGAATATCGGCTCACAAGTAGCAGTCAGGTTAGATATAAACCTAGAGATGTAGTTCAAACATCCAAGAAAACCTCTAACTTGGGTTTCGGTCTGCGGAGCTGGCATGTCTTGAATGGCTCAGACTTTATCAGGGTCTACCTCGATTCCTCATTGGCTGACGATGAAACCAAGTAGCTTTCCAGATCTGACACCAAAAGTACACTTGGCGGGATCTAGTTTCAACTGATATTCTGGAGTCGTTCAAACAGTTTCAACAGATGAACCAAATGTTCCTCTTTGTTATGAGATTTGGGAGTCATATCATCCATATACACTTCGATCTCTTTGTGCATCATGTCATGAAAGAGAGCCGTCATAGCATGTTGATAGGTTGCCCCTGCGTTCTTCAAACCGAAGGGCATAACTTTGTAACAAAAGGTTCCCCAAGGAGTGATGAATGTAGTCTTTTCTCTTTCGGCGGGATCCATCTTGATCTGATTATAACCAGAGAAACCATCCATGAATGAGAAAACTGCAAAAATAGCTGTATTGTCGACAAGTGTGTCAATATGAGGCAAAAGGAAATCGTCTTTTGGACTAGCCTTGTTCAGATCCCTGTAATCTACACACATTCTGACCTTACCGTCCTTTTTGGGCACGGGAACAATGTTGACAACCCAATCAGGATACTCCGCAACCGCAAGGAAACCTGCATACAACTGTTTCTTAACCTCATCTCGAATCTTCAAAGCCATGTCAGGCCTCGTTCTTCGAAGTTTCTGCTTGACAGGCGGACATTCTGGCTTAAGCGGTAGCTTGTGAACTACAATATATGTGTCTAAACCGGGCATGTCTTGATACGACCATGCGAACACGTCAACATAATCCTTCAACAGCTTGACCAATCTCTGCTTGACCTCCGCCCCAATTACTGCCCCAATTTTGACCTCTTTCTTGTCTTCATCCGTGCCAAGGTTAATCAAGTCCACCCGTTCTTTATGCGGTTGAAGTTCTGTGTACTCTTACTCAACTAATCTCGTCAGTTCCGCGGGTACTTCAAAATCTTCTTCACCCTCATCTTCAGCTTGGTAAATGGGTGAATCCCAATCAGGAGAGGCAATAGAGTCATCAGATTCAACAAGGGTTGTAATGTCACTGCATGTTGAAAGACTTATTTTTATTAAATATTCCATGAAAATGCGAGAGAAAATGAAAATGATTTTAGTTTGTAGTTTTTTGAAAAAGATTGCCAATTTCGTTTTAAAAAGGTGAAAACGAAAAAACGCTAATGAAACAAGGTGGAACGGGAACAAAATGCATTTATTAATAATTGTTTGAAATGAAAGGTGGCTCTACAAAGCGATCCAGTAGCCTTGGGCAGAGCTATGGATTTGAAAACACATATGAAAAATTAAATTACTTTGACAATGGAAAAATGACTGGAATCTCTATAGCCTCCCAGTTGCTCAAAGCTGCATCACTCTTGAACACCAGGCTGCTCAGGTCTTCATTTTCGTCATCGTTGCTGATGGCATTAACTTGAAAATCTCCGCGGACAAACACTTCATGAAAAGCCTTCGGACTCCCTTTGACAGATGCAGACACTTTCTCATGAGTTGGTCTGTAACCCAACCCGTAGCGGTCAGTCTTCCTCTTGATACTGATTACTTTTCCCCAACCTTCAGGAATGCCCCTGTCGATCATTGATCTGGTACTCTTCAAAGATGCAAAAGATGGATTACCTTGGACTCCAGCAATTTCTTCGACTTCCACTAAAACAACATTAGCAATCTCGAGTGCTTGGAATGAAGTTTCTAAGGCGTCTTCATCAGCCTCAATATACTGGAACGACGATAAGTTGCTAACCATTAAATCCTCCTCACCATGTATAATAACCAGCTTACCGTCAACTACAAACTTCATCTTTTGGTGCAAGGTAGAAGTCACTGCCCCAACGGCGTGGATCCAAGGTCTTCCAAGTAAACAACTGTAATTGGCGTTGATATCCATGACTTGGAAAGTGATATTGAAAACGTGCGGACCAATCAGAATTGGAAGTTCTACTTCTCCAATCACAGCTCTACGAGAACCATCAAAAGCCTTGACAATCAACGAAGTAGGCTTCACCATAGTCTCTTTATAGGCCAACTTGCTAAGAACTCTCTTGGGTAGGACGTTCAAGGATGAACCGGTATCCACAAGCACCCTGGCTAAATTATCCTCTTGACACTTTACTGATATGTGCAACACACGGTTGTGATTCAGGCCCTGTTTCGGTAGCTCTTCATTGCTGAAGCTGAGAGTATTACAGGCGGTGATATTGGTGATTACACTGTCGAATTGACCGGTAGTAATATCTTGAGCGACACAAGCTTGCGTCAATATTTTCTGCAAAGCTTCCCTATGAGCGGGTGAATTCAATAACAGAGACATAATAGAGATCTTTAAAGGAGTCTGATAAAGCTGATCAATAACTTTGTAGTCGCTTTTCCTGATGATCCTTAAGAATTCAGCATCTTCATCATTATTGGCTGCCTCTTTATTTTTATCTCTGGCGGGCACAACAGTGTTATTAGTTGTCTCTTTAGGTGGAGCCTCATCAAAACGGGGAGTGTACACGCGACCACTGCGGGTCATCCTGCTTGCCCCAGCTATATTAGTCACACTTTCACCATCAATCTTCACTTCTTCCCTTGGAATGACCTTCCCAGATTCTTTGTCAATCGCGGTTACATCATACTTCCAAGGTACTGCTTTGGGATCACTGAATGGAAAAGGACTTGGCTTTTGGATAATCAACGGTTTAGGCTGGTCCACTGTCATAGTGACAGGAGTCGGTATACTGAACATTGGCATGACAGAATTCGGTGCTGGCAGATTAAACACTGGCCTCCTACCCCTTGGTTCGGGCATATTGATGGTAGGCTCAATTGCAGCTATTTCTTTCGCCTGGTTAACTACTTGCAGGAAACCATCATCAGTCAATCTATGTACGTCTTTCCGAACCATAGCACAACCTTTATCACATCCTTCACAGCTCGTACAACCGATATGGGAGATAGATACTAGGCCTGCTTCAAACATCTTTGTCTCTACAACCATCAATGACTAGTATTCCATCGTACATGCGATTATACCAAGCAATATCAGAGTGAGTTAAGGCTATAACCCTTTGTGACCAACGTCCTTGAGTGGGACTCCAAAAAGGACCGGACTTAGGCAAGTGCGAAATAAACCACTTGTACAATAACGACACACAACAGGTAATCACCCCTCCACCACGGAGGTTTCGGAGATGGACTGAATGATAAGTATTACCAAATAAGGTCGGTACTGGATTCCTTTGCATGAAGATCTTGATGGCATTAAGGTCCACAAATCCTTCAAAATTAGGGAAAAGCAACACTCCATAAATAAACAAAGCAAGGACCGTCTCAAAGGTAGGCATACTCAAATGATCGACATAATATTGGGCCTTCTTGATTAGGAACTTCGTAGGTAACCCGAAAATTTCACCCTTATGAGTCATATTCTCCTTAATGTCAGATACCTTCAAAACGTGGCTTTAGCAATATCCTGTTCTTTAGGGTCCTTCTCCAAGAAAGGGAAAGGAGTCTTATCAAAAATAGGCAATCCCACAAGCTGAGAATATTCTTCCAAAGTAGGTAATAACTGATAATCGGGGAATGTGAAGCAATGGTAGTATGGATTATAGAATTGTAGCAAAACCGAAAGAAGTTCTTCGTTCATTTGATATTCCAACAGAGATAACAACCTTCCATACCGGTTACAAAATCCTTCTCGATCTTGGACTAAGGATCCTAGCCTCCTCAGGTCATCTAGCTTAGGACTTTTAAGAGTATATTTCAAAGTTTTTCTTCTATTGTAATCCATAATCATGCAATATTCATAAATAAGATTTGAATTCCATGAAGTGTAATGCAATGTGATGCTTTCATGGATGCAATGCACGCATATAAAATCCTAGGTTAAATATATGTACAAGGAGTTAGGGTCTACCCATCCTCATAAGGTATGTGCTAAGGTTAATTGTACCTGCATAACAAGGTTCTAAAGAAGTGCCCAAAGTCATTGGTCCATCCTTCGGATATTATCCACTTTCCAACTGACTCGGGGGTCAATAATATTCTTAAGAGAACCTCTTTTGAGTGTAGTATCGCGTAGCAACCATTGTAGGACTACTCCCACATAGTTCTCGCACTACGTCCTATATAAGGCCAAGGTGGTGTTAAGGTACTACGGTCCTCAATATCACAGACTCCAATCGAAAATAGTAAAAGTTTTCACGACTAACTCGATCAACCGAACCATTTTCGAAAGGGTCTCAATTGAGTGGTGATTCTCGAGTCAACTTGGTCGGGACTCACTCCCGACAAGCCTCGTCGAATATCTCACCTTCCTATAATAAGGTCACTCAAATCCGGGTTAGGACTTATCTCACAATAACAGGGTACCCCCAAGCAAGGCACAATAATAATATATACAAGAGAATAAATAATGAAAAATATCATGCAATAAACAAAATAGGGATAACCCTTAAAAGTTATGGCGGTGTCCCTAGTGAAGTCATTTTCTGTTGCGGTAGAAATAGGATATCAAACTATTAATTAGTTTGAATCACAATTCTTAATTCACAACCGCTCTTTGATTTATTCGAAGGAAAAGGTCAAAAGAGGGAAAACCTATCTTTTGCATCATAAACACAATGCGGGGAGAGACCTAGGTAAGGGGTTGGTTAAGCTTAGGGAAGGTACTAGCAACCTAAACTTTTGTAGTACTCCACAGGAACCTTTTGTTTATTGCATGCTTTTTTATTTTATTATCTGTTTGAAATATATATTGAGCTAAGGGTTATAGTGACCTAAAAGACCTAAGGGCTAGTCCTAAGTTTACTCGGCAAGACGCTGCATCTTGTGCCTACGTATCCTGGGTAGGGAATGGAATCAGAGTAATCGTAGTTTCCCTTGAAAGGGAGGTTAGAAACTTCTTGACTGTAGTCAAGGTTTCAAGGGGAATAAACATTTCTTAAGGAAATGCTTACGTGGAGTTTTGAAACTCCTATTTCTACGTTGAAATGTTGAATTAAAATAGGGATAAATTAGGGATTCCACGGCGGGAAACCCTAAAATAGAGTACGGCGACTCTTTGACCTAACACTAGGGTAAAGGGCATTCTTGTCCGCGGAGGGACGCCTAGGCTAATAGGGTTTGAAATAGTCAAAGGGTTAGGGTTATTGACTCGGCGGTCAAACAATTAGAGCTAATTCCTTCGGAAGGTGAAAATTAACGATAAAACATGCAAACATGGCAAAATATTATATGGCAGAAATTAAAGTGCGGAAATAAAACAGCATCGCGATGATCACTCGCGTAAATTACAAATCCCCAAAAAAGAAAAATAAAAAAAACCGCGACCATGGCCTCGCGTAAATTACGTCCATGGAACACCATAAATTGAATAAAGATGAATCGGAATTTAAGTGTAATCCGAGGAGAGAATCAGAGAATGTTAGCGAAAAACAATTAATATTGAAAAGAAAGACAAAGTGCAATTTGGAGATATGGTTTGATTAATTTTGAAAAAGGAAGTTTAGTTAAAAAAATGTTAATTTTAATTTTAATTTTAAAAGAAAAATTAACTCAAATTTTAAAACGTTTTAATTTTAATTTTAAAAAATCTCTAGTTTTAATATTTTAGAAAAAGACAAAATTCAATTACTATTTTGTAAAAAAAGTTTTAACTTTAATTTTTAAAGAATGTTTATTAGTTTTAATTAAAAAAATTTTAGTTTTAATTTTTTTTAAAAAAGGTTTTAGTTTTAAAAAAACAAAGTTTTAATTTATATTTTAAAAAGATATTTTAATTCTTATTCTTATAAAAGTTTTCAATCTCTTTAAGAAAAAAACAGTTTTTAATTTATTTTTATAGAAAGCAAAATTTTTAATTTATTTTAAAAACAGAGTTTTTAACTTTTAAAAAAAAAAAAGAAAAACTAGAAAGGTATTATTAAAAATAAAAGATAATAACAGAAATTGGGTCGGGCGGGTCACCACTTCCCAACCCGACCCAGGCTGGTGATACAAAAAGCAAAAGAATAGGGTTTGGCTCAGAAGCCCCCTCTTTACTCGCGGCGGCACATCGTGTATCTTTCTCTCTTCGCCTTGCTTTCATCATGCTTTTTACGCATCCTTTTCGTTTCAATTCACCGTGTTCTTTGTTCACCACAATCTTCTTCTTCTTCCTTCATTTCGACCTGCAACATAAATAAGAAAATAAGATGGTTAGCGGTTGAATTCTTACTGCGGCTATGCTACGATTCTGGCCGATGATGTGTATTCTGAGGCTAGAGCTGTTGATTGCCCGGGTCCATTGAAGATTCTCGCTAAGAATCTCCGGATTCCGGTGTGGTTACCGGCCGCGTTTGACTGTTGTTGGCGGCTTTTCGTCTTACAACATTTTTTGCTTGGTGACGGCGCCGTTGGGTTTTTCCTTGGTGAGAATGTTCCGTGTTTTTTTTGTTACTCGGATGATGATGAAAGTTGTGAGCTTCTGAATCCGACTCTTTGTTGCGCCGCCGCCGTTCTGTCCTTCTGAACCTAAGGTTTGCTTTCTCGATCCCTCTCTAATTTATATGCTCGAATATGTGTTTGTTGGGCCTAGATATCTCTAACTCTTGTTGAGATGATCATGCAGATTTTGTAGATTTTTCGGAATTGATTGCTAGTGAACTTTGAATGAACGACTTTGTTATGTGTTATTGTTGGGCTTTTGAATCCGGACTTTTCGTTTATTGATTTGTTTTGATGCTTAGGTTTCAGATTCTGTTATATTATCTGATATAACTGGATTTGATAATTTATCTGCTGGATATGGGTTTTGCAGATGTGGTTCGGATGCTTGCTATCAGATGCTGGATTTTCAGTTTATCCACGAACTGGTTTTGTTTTATCCGGTTGTCTGAACTGAATTGGTTTTTTTGATTTTTCTGGTCTGAACTATTTATCAGTTGATGGATTTTCGAATTGGTTTCTGAACCGTATTTCTCTGAATTGGTTTCGCTTGTGCAGGTTGTATTTTTGCAGACGTATGACTCAGTTTTGGTTGGATATCCATATTCGGTTGTGGATTTGGATTTATGCGATATTTACTTGATAGAGAAACAGTTTGGATATCTATTATTTACTTGATGAAACGATATTCGGATTACGATCAGTTTGGCTTTAAAATCCTATTTCGACAGATAATCACTTTTCGGCAAAATCATTTCGACCCACACTTCTTTTTACTCTCTTTCTTGGATGTCCCAAAAAATAAGAATGGATATTATCGGTCTTGTGCCGATGTCGAGTTTGGAAATGGGAGTTCGGCCGCGGCATCTGTCGTACCCTCCCGACACCCAATGATGACTTTTCTGAGGGTGTCAATATTTTTTTACCTCATATTCTGCTTTTCTGTTTTGTTGTTCCTTGTGCAGGTTCGATGAGAAAAAAAAAATAGTCTTGAAGTCCATAGGAGAAATGAAGAGCTCTAGGGAATTTTTAGGATAAAAATGTAATTTAATTTATTTTCCCCTTTTATTTGTAATTTGTAAACAAAATATTTATGAATGAGAAGTTCAATAATATTGTATCCACAATTACCTCCTCTTGTTGTAAATAAAATACACATGAAAAATTCATGTGTATATTATTATTATTTTCCTCCTCATGAATTGTAATAAAAATATTAATGAATAAATTCAATTATATTTATATCCAATTTATCCGAGTCTTGTACACAATTCATACCTTTCGCAACCGAATGACCCAAAAGAATATATCCTATTTAATACAACCTTGTCAAGTACTTCCGGGCAAAATCATATATACATCAATAAACTTTAACCAACAGATCAATCTTTACCAAACAAAATCGTATGAATAAATTCCGAGAAAAAATCCATCGCCTTAGCCTTATCGCTCCAACTTATACTGATCCACTTAAAACACGATATAATCTTCCATTCTTAAATCAGTTTAAATTTGTGCCTAATGATAGAATCGACGCTAGTCATGAACGAAGTAAAATAGAACAGAAGCGGAGAAATTCGATTAGCGGTGACAACAGAAAACTAAACTCCGTCATTAAAAATCCAATTAGCGCCGATGATAAACTATCGAACCATAAACCAACTCGGCCCATAAACCTCGATCCAACATAAATCAAAAACCCGAATTTGAATCGGACTTTTTACTGTTTCTTTTTCTTTTGAAGCTTTTTACTAGCAGAAAGCAGAGGAAGCAGAAAAGCATGCGCCTGTGAAATAACTCATGGAATAAATGCTTGTACCGATTTAAGTGAACCAAAGTTGATGTATCAACATAATCAAACCCATATGACAAAGCAACAGCCCTAAAAGCTACTGACAACAGAACCTCGGCTCCTGAATAAATTACCGTATCTCGAAACCTCTGATGCCAAAATTCACTGTAAATTTCTATTTATTCTCACAATAAAGAATTTGGAGACAGAGACTTTAATTATTCCGAAGAACCCAGGCGACAACTCATCCTCCACAGCTGTCAGTAAATACTGTGCAAATTACCGTTTTTTCCCTTTTCACAATTAAAGTGCACCTAACACCATCCCTGCAAAATAAACAGACTACGTAACCTGTTAGTAGTTAGCGGATGCGAAAATGAGATGCGATGCGACATGAATCGACTAATATGAGGGTAAAATTTGGGGTATTACAATTTGTATCTGATACCGGTATTTGCTATCCTGATTTGATGAAAGCGTTTATGAATAAGTTATCTATTTACTTGAATTATGATGGTGAACACATTTTGGAAACTAATGTTCGAGACTGTCTCTTGAAAGAAAATCTGTCAGAAATTGCTGCAAAATTAAAGATACCATCCTCAGGCTACTTTCTCAGGAAAGGGGTTAACCATGATGATGGTCCATGGTCAAACTATGACAAGATGGAATATTACTATCAAATCTGCAGGTTCCCGAAAGAGACGGTTTTAGCAAACCAACAGACTGCTCGCATGTTATGTTATGCGAAGAATCTGACGGTTTCTGACCAGATGCTGCATTATGTGATCTGCTATGTTCTGATTCCAAAGGATTCCAATCATGCTCAGATTAACAATTTGGAAATGCAACCCTTATTCGCAATCAAGAACAAGATCAAGGTGAACTAGATTCTTACGATTATGTACCATCTGTTGCACCCCAAAATTTGACCAACATTTATTTACCTAGCTTGTGTTCACTAGCATTATCATCTGCATTTCATTGATATGTGTGCAGTAGATCAAGAGGTATGATTACCAATCAAGAGCTATAGAAGACTTTGAATCTAGCCAAGAAGGTTATTCAAATGTTCAAAGGTTGATATCTTTGTCAAAGAAGTTAAGAGATCCTCAGAAAGATTGGTTGAAACCAAGGTTGTGTGCCTCATAACTTGAGAGTTGTGGGAGCTCCTCAGATAATTCTGAGGCTATGAGGATGGACTTGAAGCTTTGAGAGAGCTTATGTGATGTCTTGAAAGCCATCATGGGGCCTAGGGAGGTCATTGTACAAGAATAAGAAGACTCAGCCATGAGTGGTGCAATTAGGGTTTGACTAGGTCAACCCTAGGTCAACTGATGATTTGGAGAGGGTTGAGACCTAATCCAAAAGCCATGTGATCATGGATTGATGCATTGAGATTCTATAAGGATGATTCGAAGATCAACTCATCATGATTGAGGAGTTTGAGAAGTTTCAAGCTAGGGTTTCTAAGGCTTGACAGTGTAAAATCCCCTAGTTTGATCCCTATCTTCAAGGCAGTTTAGCTCAAGATGTGATTGTCATCTCATCTTTCCTACAACATGAATGTTGTAGATCTTGCTCTTAGCTTTAATTTGAGTACTAGAAGTCCTTGATAGGATTTGTAGAGCTCAAGTTATGACTTTGACAAGTTACAGGTCATCTGAGGTATGTGAATTTGGGGCCTTGAAAGTCACCCAAGTTGCATCCAACTTTTGCCCAAGAAGGATGATTCCTATGAACTTTTGGTCAACATGAATGTTGTTCCTCATCTTCTTATCTTTCTATAGAGTACTAGAAGTCCTTGATAGGATTTGTAGAACTCAAGTTATGGCTTTGACAAGTCAAGGGCATTTTGGTCATTTGGAGATTATAGGTCATTTCAAGCATAAGGCCATAACTCCTATTTCCAAGCTTCAAATGGAAAAATATTCAATATCAAACTTGCTTAAAATGATGTTTTAAGGCTAGTATGGAGGTCATGAGATGTTGAAAAGGCTTGTAGCAAAAAATGGTAAAAATGACCTAAAATGGAGGCATAAGTTAAATAAGTCCATGTTGGAAATTGAAATTTCCAAGTTACACATCCAAACCATGGCATATAATAGAACTTGTCTTACCCTTTTTCGTTAGGTTTTTCCGATCGTTTCTTTTCCCGCTCCGAGGGATAAATAACGAAAGGTGGCGACTCTTCTGTTCTGCCGGCACCTTATTTTCGCGAAAGCGACACCATCTACAACAACAACTCTCTCTCTCGACAAGGCTTCCATATGCAAGGCTGATTTCTAGAATTCTTGAGTTGACAGAATTGGATCTCAACCGGGAACCATCTACCAAAATGAAACCGACAACCAACGAGATCAATGAAATCACCATTGTGAAGAACACCTGAATAATTAAAGACGCAGACGGTGCATACAAATATGCGGACAAAGGATCATCAGCTTCCAACCAATCCTATCCTATTCCCGAAGGAGGTATCACTAACGATTTTCTCTACACCACAATGATGAACCAACACAGAGAGACTATGAACTTTCACCGAGAAACCTCCTGAGCCATTGCATCTCTTCGCAACCTTGTACTTACCTCCCAGCATTCAAGCACTGACATTGATGAACAAGAGGAAGGTAGTGAAGAAGAGGAAGCTGAAGATGAGGATATCTCTGATCAGGATGTTTAGAAAATATGTGCTGTTGTTTTTATTGTTTTTCCTTCAAATTATGTTTAAGCTTTTAAGTTTTTAGTTTCGTTTATTTTGTTATGTACTCAGACAATATTTCCTGCATTTTTTAATTGCTGCATTTTTCTTAGTATGCCTTGCTTGATTACTTATTACTTGATTAAATGCTTCCATATTTGCCGATATTTCTTATTATGGTTTGAAAGCTCCTTCCTTTTTGCTGATGACAAAGGGGGAGAAGAGCTTGGTGTTCTAATATCTCTCTGTTTAGATAGGGGGAGTTGCTGGACATAGGGGGAGAAGCAAACCAAGAACGTAATGAAACATCGTCAAAGATATCGCACATACCCATTTGATTGTCATCATCAAAAAGGGGGAGAATGTAGAAGCATACTTCAATCTCAAAGTTTTAATGATGTCAACAAGATTTAAGCTCATTCCGTGTTTGCATAAAGTCAAGCCTTCAAAGTGATCAAGATCAAGGCTACACATCATCAATGGAATATTGTCATGCGAATCAAGCTTCATGTGCAAATGATCGTCTACTTTTTCAAGACTTGGACACAAGAATTTGGTATATCAAAACTCACTCTTTTAATTGATATACAAGTGTTCAAATAGTTCATCATATCAACATATTGCATATGCATGTTTTTAAAATTAATTGGAACTAGTATAACACTTTAAACTTAAGTATTTTTCTGAGTTTTCACAGTGTTAACCGATTAACCTATATGGCTAATCGGTTAACAGTCTCAAAATTTCATTTCTTTCAGTTAACGTTACAGTGTTAACCGATTAACACTGAACGAATTTTGAAAAATTGTTTCTTTCAAAATTCAAATCTTGTGTAATTGTTATACCTTTTCAATATTCATTTCATACACTTATATACCTTTTTGAAATGGTGTTTTAACTCATATAAATTCTGAACATTTCAAAATACAAAACACCTCCAATAATTTTCAAAATAATCACTCAATCAAATTCACTAAATTTCAAATATTTTCAAATATTTCAAAAGTGTTCATACTGTTCATATCATTTCACATTCAGATTTTTGAACACTTGTATTGATATTGAAAAGTAAATTTTGATCAAAAGGAGAAGATCAATCATTGTATTGATATTATTGTATTACTCTCAAATCAAAGAATTACAGAATTGTTTCTATTGTGACTTGTGATCCAGGATTGTTGGACACAAGGGTTAGTGCTTGCAAGAGGATTTTTCTTGCACACTAGTTGTTGAATAGTTGTTAGATAGTAGGCCTCACCGGTTGATGGTGTGATAGGTTATACATTCTAAAACTATAGTGAAAAATCTCTTTCATGTGGAAAGGGGAGTGGAGTACCTTCGGATTGTGAAGGGAATCACTATAAATCTTTGTGTCCTTTTACCTTTGCTATTTACTACTTTCGTCATCGAGAATCTCTAAAAATCGAAAAAAGTTTCTACATACCTAATTCACCCCCCCCCCCCTCTTAAGGATACTCTGAACTTACAATTGGTATCAGAGCAGATTAAGATAACCTGTTTCTAAAAATCGGAAAAAGTTTCTACATACCTAATTCACCCAACCCGGTTTTCAAAGACGGTGGAAGTAGTAACAAACCACCACTGTTTTCTGGAGAATATTTTGATTTTTGGAAAATCAGAATGAAGGCGCATCTTGAAGCCCAAGGAAAAGGTATATGGGAAGCAATCGAAGAAGGACCACACAATCCAGTAAATGTGGTCAATAGCCATTTCAATTGCTTCCATTGCAAGTTGAAATCAATTTCCACTTTCTGCTTCATTTCCATTGCTTCTTTCTATCCAAACACATTCCATTGATCACACTGAAGGTGTGCATACCAATTTGAGGGAAAGATCTTGAAGAATTGAGGAGATAGCTTTTGGATTTTGAAGGTTGCAAGTCACCATCGAATTCTGAGATTCAAGCATTCTCCATCAAAATTTTTGCAAACAGAAGCTTTATCATCATTCAAGGATTGATTCTGAAGAGTTTGAGAGCTTGAAGTGGAGGATTACCCTATCTGATAATCAAGATTTGACAGGTTAGTAACTTTTCTTCTACACCATAATTTAAGCATGATTAGGTAGAATTGTTAGGTTAGAATGGTTAGAGACAATTAGGTGGTGGATTCTGGGAAGTTTGAGATCAATTGGTGAAGTTTGAGTTGATGACACCATTTTTGTTTGGATCAAGAACACGAGTTATAGTGAGCTATAGCATGAGTTTGATATCAAGAATTAACCAGTGTGAGGTGGTGATCATTCTGAGGTAATCAATTTCAAGAATGGTGAACTTTGATTCCTAAGCATATTTGGAGGTTTGATTCGTGTTTTAGGTTTGAGGAAGTTTCAATGGATTTTGATACCATGGTTAGATTCAGGGTGAAATTCTGGATGAGTTAGGGTCTTGAATTTTAGTTTTTCATGGAGAATTGATGAGGTTCGAATTAGAGAAGGTGAGCTTGAAGCTCTGAACTTCCATGGCTGTTCTTCCCTCCAAGTCCCATTCAAATGAAGAAGATAACGTTTTAGCCATTGGATCATGCGTAGACCTTTGACTGAGTGGGGATCGTGTGGCTGAGATTCCATTTCGCGTGTGAAGAGAAGTCTGAAGACATCCATGAAACGCGGCGTTTCATTAAACCTGAGGTTTTTGGGCTTTAGTTGAGATTGATATCCACACCCCCATTCATGGCCCATTGAGATTTTTAACTGATTTTTGTTACTCTTTGCACCGTTCATTTTTCTTTTTCTTTATATTTTGTTAATTGATTTTCTGATGAAAATTGGGCCTGGCGCGCATTGATATCCCCACCCCCATTTTAAGCCCATCTGGAATATGAATTGTTTGGCATTGCTATTCACACCAACATTCTCATATTTTAATTTCTTTTTTCTCCATTTTATTTTAATCTTTGGAAAATCATAATAAATAGAAAAATGATGATTTTTGTATGGGAATTTTTTCTCCTATTTCATGTTAGTGTATAGAAAATTATAAAATCAAAATATTTACATTTCATGCATTTTTAATATTTTTTGTGTATTTTCTCTTTTAATAGCATTTTAATTCTTTTATGTTGATGCATAGATTTGTAGAATTTTGTTTAGCTAGTTCCCTTTGAATTTTTAGGCCATTATTTTTAGGATAGTTAGATTAGGACTTTAGCTCCCCTCTGGATTTATTCCATAATTTTGTGATTAAGTTTTGATTAGTCTTGCTTAGACGACTTTAGGTTGTGTAGATTTAGGTTAATCCTTAACATAGGTCCACAATAACACTAGAATTTTGGGTTTCTAGGTCAAGTTAGATATTGGGACATATAGGGTATTAAGGGTAGGTATATAGGATCCCTTAGGAATTATATTAGATTTTAATATAATAGTATACTATTTTTAATTGATTTTTGTAGTTGATTGTTGTTTGTGTCGCCCTTGTGGGCTTGTATTTTGTTTTGCCTTGCTTTGTGGGTTTTTGCTTGGCTTGGTGAGCTTGGTCTTGCATGGAGGAGCATAGTAGAAGACTTGAGGATTGAAGAGGAGCTTGAGAGCTTGAAGACTTGTTTGTTTTGTTGTTGTTTTAGGGTTAGGGATTAGGAAGAGCTTAGAATTAGTTAACTTCTTTCTTAAACATGGATGGTATCTTTCACCTCCCTTCCTCCCCATGATTCAAGGTCCTTCCATGGTATACACCTCCCTACTTAGGAGGGATAAGTGATGGTACCTAGGAAGTAGAACTTTTGAGGGAACCATTCTTTTGATGTTAAACCCTTATAGGTCACCTTGGGTGGTCAATAAGCAGTTTAATATCCTAACTTATCCAGTTAAGTGATTTCTTTTGGTTTGAGTATCTTGAGAGATGTTGGGCTTGAGTGTGAAGATGAAGACTTCATTGAAGAGTATGGAAGAGGATGATTCCTTGAGCATTGCCATTTCAGCTGAAGCTTGAAGAGCAAGAAGAGCAAGTTGATACTTGAAGATCCCTTGAAGATCCAATAAAGACTGAATGAAGAGCTGAGGCTTAAAGATTGAAGGATGAAGTTGACACTTCTAAGTGGTTAAAGAAGAAAGCAAGTTGAGACTGATAAAGCAAAGAGAGCTGAAGCTTGAAGATTAAGTTGATACTTACTTTGAAGTTTGGAGATCCTGAAGGAATCAAGTTGACACTTGTGGTTAAGAGTGATGCCTGAAGGTGGAACTGTTTAAGGAGCTGAAGCTTAGAGAAGAGAATAAGTTGAAACTTATGTGGAAGGGTTGAAACCTGGAAAAGCAAATTGATATTTGTCAAGAGTGATGGAAGTCTGAAGACTGAGTTGCTGTTAGAAGAGCTGAAGCTTGGAGTTGGGAGAGTTGTTGATCTGCTTTCTTGGCTATTTTTCTGTATCGATGTGCCTTGTTTGACTTGCTTGATGCATTAGAATAAGTTCATATCTAGACTAGACTTTAATCTAGTAGCATGATTGCACTAGAGGTTGAGTTGCTCCCTCAACTTGTACTGTTACTGTATGCCTTTGCTTGCGGGTATTCGATAGAGCCCAGCTCCCTTGCCCATGTGGTTTGTTTGCTTGATAGCACTTCATTTCTTCTGTATGATTGCAGTTTACTGTATTTTGCTTGATAGCATGTTTTATATTTCAGTATGATTACTGTTATTCATTCTGGCTTGAGGTTGAGATGAGCTTGTGGAGGCTAATGTCCCACACACATTTCCTCCCTCACTTACATTGCATACATTTTACTGCATTAATGTCTATTGTTCAAGCTAATGCTTTAGCTGTTTCTGTGTATCATTGATATGATCCCTTAGGACTCTCATTTCCTTTGATAAGGAAGTGATGATAGAACTTTAGGTTGAAACCTATGCATGATAACTTCTAGGAGTTCCCTGTTTCAAACCTCAACTATAGGATGAATCCTTGGCATGACAACAGTAGGACTTGATAGTGTCCCCATAGTTGAGCCTTCTCTTCTCATCTCAAAACAGCTTAAAAATACAGTAATCATGAATGATTTCCTTCGTACGTTACGAGCCTTAAGCTATCAGAGAAAGGATTGTTGGAGAGTTTCTTTTCAACAGTCTGGATGTTTAGTATGGTACCCCTTGGGTGACATGCGACGCATTCACTCTCAGGTCATAGTCTTTAGTGCGATTGAAATTGCAAACACAATAAAAAACACTTCTTCCGTAAAAGACAGAAAACAAACCGTAGTGTCCCGAACTACGTAAGCTCTGATCTCTCATATACGTTGAGAGTACATAGGCACAATACTGATGTATTAGCGAGCTACCTTCCCCGTAACCCGTCGTAGGCCGAACTACGTTGACTCTGATTTCTCATTCTCTGATGAGAATACGTAGGCATAAAGCGCGACGCTTTGCCGAGTCATTTTCTTTTCTGTTTAAACCAGCCTTGATAGGTAGATAGATAAACCAACTCGTCTAGTAAACACAACAAGCGTGGATCCCGTCGAGTACGACGGACGTGAGGGGTGCTAAAACCTTCCCCTTGCGTAACCGACTCCCGAACCCAGATAACGGTTGCGACGACCTTGTCTTACCCTTTTTCGTTAGGTTTTTCCGATCGTTTCCTTTCCCGCTCCGAGGGATAAATAACGAAAGGTGGCGACTCTTCTGTTGTGCCGACACCTTATTTTCGCGAATGAAACACCATCTACAACAGCAACTCTCTCTCTCAACAAGGCTTCCATATGCAAGGCTGATTTCTAGAATTCTTGAGTTGACAGAATTGGATCTCAACCGAGAACCATCTACAAAAATGAAACCGACAACCAACGAGATCAATGAAATCACCATTGTGAAGAACACCTGAATAATTAAAGACGCAGATGGTGCATACAAATATGCGGACAAAGGATCATCAGCTTCCAACCAATCCTATCCTATTCCCGAAGGAGGTATCACTAACGATTTTCTCTACACCACAATGATGAACCAACACAGAGAGACTATGAAATTTCACCGAGAAACCTCCTGAGCCATTGCATCTCTTCGCAACCTTGTACTTACCTCCCAGCATTCAAGCACCGGCATTGATGAACAAGAGGAAGGTAGTGAAGAAGAGGAAGCTGAAGATGAGGATATCTCTGATCAGGATGTTTAGAAAATATGTGCTGTTGTTTTTATTTTTTTCCCTTCAAATTATGTTTAAGCTTTTAAGTTTTTAGTTTCGTTTATTTTGTTATGTACTCAGACAATATTTCCTGCATTTTTTAATTGCTGCATTTTTCTTAGTACGCCTTGCTTGATTACTTATTACTTGATTAAATGCTTCCATATTTGCCGATATTTCTTATTATGGTTTGAAAGCTCCTTCCTTTTTGCTGATGACAAAGGGGGAGAAGAGCTTGGTGTTCTAATATCTCTCTGTTTAGATAGGGGGAGTTGCTGGACATAGGGGGAGAAGCAAACCAAGAACGGAACGAAACATCGTCAAAGATATCACACATACCCATTTGATTGTCATCATCAAAAAGGGGGAGAATGTAGAAGCATACTTCAATCTCAAAGTTTTAATGATGTCAACAAGATTTAAGCTCATTCCGTGTTTGCATAAAGTCAAGCCTTCAAAGTGATCAAGATCAAGGCTACGCATCATCAATGGAATATTGTCATGCAAATCAAGCTTCATGTGCAAATGATCGTCTACTTTTTCAAGACTTGGACACAAGAATTTGGTATATCAAAACTCACTCTTTTAATTGATATACAAGTGTTCAAATAGTTCATCATATCAACATATTGCATATGCATGTTTTTAAAATTAATTGGAACTGGTATAACACTTTAAACTTAAGTATTTTTCTGAGTTTTCACAGTGTTAACCGATTAACCTATATGGCTAACCGGTTAACAGTCTCAAAATTTCATTTCTCTCAGTTAATGTTACCGTGTTAACCGATTAACCTATATGGTTAACCGATTAACACTGAACGAATTTTGAAAAGTTGTTTCTTTCAAAATTCAAATCTTGTGTAATTGTTATACCTTTTCAATATTCATTTCATACACTTATATACCTTTTTGAAATGGTGTTTAACTCATATAAATTTTGAACATTTCAAAATACAAAACACCTCCAATAATTTTCAAAATAATCACTCAATCAAATTCACTAAATTTCAAATATTTTCAAATATTTCAAAAGTGTTCATACTGTTCATATCATTTCACATTCAGATTTTTGAACACTTGTATTGATATTGAAAAGTAAATTTTGATCAAAAGGAGAAGATCAATCATTGTATTGATATTATTGTATTACTCTCAAATCAAAGAATTACAGAATTGTTTCTATTGTGACTTGTGATCCAGGATTGTTGGACACAAGGGTTAGTGCTTGCAAGAGGATTTTTCTTGCACACTAGTTGTTGAATAGTTGTTAGATAGTAGGCCTCACCGGTTGATGGTGTGATAGGTTATACATTCTAAAACTATAGTGAAAAATCTCTTTCATGTGGAAAGGGGAGTGGAGTACCTTCGGATTGTGAAGGGAATCACTATAAATCTTTGTGTCCTTTTACCTTTGCTATTTACTACTTTCGTCATCGAGAATCTCTAAAAATCGAAAAAAGTTTCTACATACCTAATTCACCCCCCCTCTTAAGGATACTCTGAACTTACAATTGGTATCAGAGCAGATTAAGATAACCTGTTTCTAAAAATCGGAAAAAGTTTCTACATACCTAATTCACCCAACCCGGTTTTCAAAGACGGTGGAAGTAGTAACAAACCACCACTGTTTTCTGGAGAATATTTTGATTTTTGGAAAATCAGAATGAAGGCGCATCTTGAAGCCCAAGGAAAAGGTATATGGGAAGCAATCGAAGAAGGACCACACAATCCAGTAAATGTGGTCAATGGCGTTGGAACCGCAAAGTTGAAAAGCACGTATGACGAAGACGATAAGAAAAAGATCCTTAATGAGAAGAAAAGCACGTTGAGTCATGAATATGAGATGTTCCATATGTAGCCCGGTGAATCTATTGGTGCCTTACAAAAGAGATTTGTTCATCTAACAAATCACTTGATTGCTCTCGGGAAGACCTTCACCAATGATAATCTCAACCTGAAAATCCTAAGATCCTTGACAAGGGAATGGCAACCAAAAGTGACTGCTATTTCGGAAAAGAAGAGTCTCTCAACGATGACATCCGCATCCTTATTTGGAAAACTTCAAGAGCACGAATTGGAACTTGGAAGGCTCGAGAAGCACGAAAATCAAGAAAAGAAGTCCAAGGGAATTGCCTTGAAGATTGACACAAAGGATGACAAAGACGACGAGACTTCCGAAGACGAAAATTTCATGCTTCTTGTAAAGAAGCTTGGTAAGTTTTTTAACACAAATAAAAATTCCTCTTCTCTTAAAAAGAATAGACATTTCAGGAAAAAGGATGCTTCCACATCAAATCAAGAAGTCACATGTTACGAATGTGGGAAGCAAGGTCACGTATAGCCGGATTGCCCGAAACTTGCAAAGAAAGGAGGATTCAAACGCAAGAAGGATTTCAAGAATAAAAAGGCTTATGTTGCTTGGGACTATAATGAGATAAGTTCATCATCGGAATCAGAAAGCGATGAATGTGCAAATATGGCTCTAATGGCTTCACACCACTCCGATGACGAAAAAGATGAGGTTAGTAGCAACTTTTCTGTTTATGATAATGATCCACAAGAAGTCATAGATGAACTTCTAAAAGAATGCAAAACTTTGTATAAAAGCATCTCATCCCAAAAGAAAAGAATTTCATCTTTAGAAGAACAAAATACTGCTTTTATAAAAAACATTGAAAATGAAAAACAAAAATTGATGGATGAAAAACAAAGTCTTGTATGCCAAAATTGTGAATCCTTATCTTTTCAAATTGTTCAACTTTAAAGAGTTTTAGAAAGATACGAAAAAGGTCAAATTGGCTTAGAGGAAATTCTTAGGCACCAAAGATATCCTAATGATAAAAGTGGATTAGGATATTCTAAGTTTTCCAAACCAAGCACAAATGAAACCATTTTTGTGAAAGCAAGTGAGCAGGTTGTTAAAGAAGAGGCAAACACTTCTAATACTATGCATCAAAGTCATAAAAAGAAAAGAATTGTGAAGAAAAAGAATTATGTTCCTGGATATAGAAGTCATTTTCAACCTACTTGTTTTTATTATGGAATTAAAGGCCATACACCTAATGCTTGCTATGTGCGCAACATTGGTGTTGCTAAAAGGCATTATGTGTGGGTTGAAAAGGGTACTAACTATCAAGGATGCAAAGAAATTTGGGTACCTAACAATACTTGATCTTGTGTTGTAGGTATGCTTGAAGACAACTTTTAATCAATGGTATCTTGATAGCGGTTGTTCAAAGCATATGACGGGAGATATCAACAAATTTTCAAGTCTATCATTAAAGGCCAAAGGATACGTCACTTACGATGATGATAATAAAGGAATGCTTCTTGGAGTAGGAACCGTTGGTGCACCTCCATATACAATCATCGAAGACGTCCTTTATGTGGAAGGCCTTAAGCACAACCTACTTAGCATAAGTCAATTGTGTGACAAAGGGTTCCGAATCAACTTCACAAAGGATGAATGTTTGATAAAACATGAAGTCACTCATGACATCTTGCTAAAAGGTAAAAGATTTAATAATATTTTTATGATCTCTTTTGATGACTCATCCTTGAAGGTAAAATGCCTAATGGCGAACAACAACGAGGCGTGGCTATGGCATAAAAGGTTTTCTCATATTCACATGGAGCATTTAAACAAGTTGATAAAGCATGATCTAGTTGTTGGTCTTCCGAAGATAGAATTCATCAAGGATAAGTTATGCAACGCATGTCAAAAGGGGAAACAGACCAAGACAACTTTCAAATCCAAGCAAGTGATTTCTACATCAAGACCACTTCAATTGTTGCATATGGATCTTTTTGGACCATCGAGAACAAAAAGCTTCGAAGGTAGCATTTATGCTTTAGTTATTGTTGATGATTTCTCTCGATACACATGGACATTGTTTTTAGTGCAGAAAAATGATGCTTTCAAAGCATTCAAGAAGTATGCAAAGCAAATTCAAAACGAGAAGTCACTCACCATAGCCTCCATAAGAAGCGACCATGGTGGAGAATTCAAAAATTCAAATTTTGAATATTTTTGCGAAGAGCATGGAATTTCTCACAACTTTTCCGCACCAAGGACTCCCCAACAAAACGGTGTCATAGAACGGAAGAATAGGTCACTGGTGGAGCTTGCAAGAACAATGCTTAGCGACTCAAATTGCTAAGTACTTTTGGGCGGATGCGGTTAGCACGACGTGCTTCGTAAGCAACCGTGTCAATATTCGACCAATTCTCAAGAAGACTCCGTATGAGTTTTTCAAGGGTAGGAAACCAAACATAGCATTTTTCCACATATTCGGATGCAAATGTTTTTTTCTCAACAACAATAAGGACAATCTCGGTAAGTTTGATGAAAAGTCCGACGAAGGTATATTCCTTGGTTACTCTCTTTCTAGTAGAGCTTTTAGAATTTTTAATAAAAGAACTCTTACTATTGAAGAATCCATTCATGTTTCTTTTGATGAGACTAACCCCTCGAAAGAGGATAATTTTATTGTGGATGATGATGATGATATAGTAGATTCTTCAGAACAACAAGAAGAGACTTCAAAGGATCAAGCAATACCACAAGAATATGTCACTCAAATCATTGAAGAACATCAAGATCTTCCGAAGGAATGGAGAACTCATAGAGATCACCCGATAGATAAAGTTATTGGTGATATTAGCCAAGGCGTTGCAACTCGACTAAATCTTAAGGATGCTTGTCTCAACATGGCTTTTATGTCTCAAATTGAACCAACCAAGATTGATGAAGCCTTAGGCGACGACCAATGGATTGTAGCAATACAAGAAGAACTCAACCAACTCGAAATGAATCAAGTTTGGAGTCTTGTACCAAGACCGGATCACAAGCACATCATAGGAACAAGATGGGTGTTCAAGAACAAACTTGACGAGAATGGAATTATAGTTCGTAACAAAGCAAGATTGGTCGCACAAGGATACAACCAGGAGGAAGGAATTGATTTTGATGAAACGTTCGCTCCGGTAGCATGGTTAGAAGTAATTAGATTATTACTTGCTTATGCTTGTTCAATGAATTTTCAACTTTTCCAAATGGACGTCAAAAGCGCATTTTTGAACGGATACATCATCGAAGAAGTCTATGTCAAACAGGCATTTGAAGACTTCAAGCACCCTTCACATGTATACAAATTGAAGAAGGCTCTCTATCGTCTAAAGCAAGCACCAAGAGAATGGTATGATCGTCTCAGCACCTTCCTATGTGATAAAGGTTTTGAAAAAGGAAAGGTAGACAAGACTTTATTCATTAAAAAGATAAAGGGTAATAACTTACTTGTTCAAGTCTATGTGGACGACATCATCTTCAGATCAACAAACAAAGATCTATGTGAAGAATTTGCTTCAGTGATGCAAGGCGAGTTTGTAATGTCTATGATGGGAAAGATGAACTATTTCCTTGGACTACAAATCAAGCAAATAAAGGATGGCATCTTCATCAACCAATCCAAGTATTGCAAGTAATTGTTGAAAATATTCGATATGGATAGTTGCAAGGTGATGTCCACTCCAATGGGATCCGGAACGTATGTTGATCAAGATGAATCCGGTACTCCAATTGATATCACAAAGTATCGTGGTATGATCGGTTCATTGCTATATTTGACGGAAAGCTATCCTGACATTATGTTCAGCGTTTGTTTGTGTGCATGCTTTCAAGCAAAGTCGAAGGAATCACATCTCACCGCCGTAAGCAACAACTCCTCAATTATGGTGTAGATCTTGATTGCATTCCTCTTCGATGTGATAACACAAGTGCCATCAACATCACAAAGAACCCGGTCATGCATTCAAGAAAAAAATACATAGACATCCGGCATCACTTCCTTCGAGATCACGTACTTAATGGAGATGTAGATGTCACTTTCGTCGAGACACACAATCAACTCGCCATTGGCGAAAGAACCCTTCTTCAAAATTCGACGAGAACTTGGAACTCTCGATGAAGGTGACATCTGAACTTTTCTCTTATTAATGTATGCATAATATATGTTTTCCAATCTGTGTGCATTTTGTTTTAAGCATTTTTTCCAAAATTCGCATGTGTTAACCGATTAACCTATATGGTTAACCGATTAACACTGTTAATTTTTCAATTCTGATTTAATTTTTAATGTGTTAACCGATTAACCTATATGGTTAACCGATTAACACTATTACTTTTTATTCTGGAAATTAAATTTTTAATGTGTTAACCGATTAACCTATATGGTTAACCGATTAACAATGTTAAAATTTTCAAAAAATCAGAAACGAAAAATTAATTCAAATTTTGGAAAATGTGTGTGTTAAATGTGTTTTTATGTGTGGTCAATATTTTCTTAAATATCCAAATCAATATCCTTGGAACTCTTCTTCTTCTTCTTTGACTACAAGTTTTGGACTTCCAACCCTAACTTTAGAACCCACTCAACCTCTCTCCATATATATTGCCTCCACTTTAATATACCCATCTCATCTCCTCAAACTCTAAAAGCTTCCAGCACCCAAAACCCTAACCACCTTAACTCATCCATGGCTTCATCCAACCGAGGAAAGGAAAAACTACCGGAACACCATTCTGCTTCTGATGAAGAAGATATTCCCATGGAAACAACAAAGAAGCGCATAATGGACTTCAAGGTCTGAGTTCGCCACATCTTACCGGTAAAATATGTTAACCTCAAAGCTTTTCCGGCTTCGTCTTTTAATTTCCCAGCACTGCTAAAATTTCAAAAGATTGATAAGTTTGTATTTGATACCGGCATTTGCTATCCTGATTTGATGAAAGCGTTTATGAATAAGTTGTCTATTTACTTGAATGCTGATGGTGAACACATTTTGGAAACTAATGTTCGAGACTGTCTCTTGAAAGAAAATTTGTCCGAAATTGCTGCAAAATTAAAGATACCATCCTCAGGCTAATTTCTCAGGAAAGGGGTTAACCATGATGATGGTCCATGGTCAAACTATGACAAGATGGAATATTACTATCAAATCTGCAAGTTCCCAAAAGAGACGGTTTTAGCAAACCAATGGACTGCTTGCATGTTATGTTATGCGAAGAATCTGACGGTTTCTGACCGGATGCTGCATTATGTGATCTGCTATGTTTTGATTCCAAAGGATTCCAATCATGCTCAGATTAACGATTTGGAAATGCAACTCTTATTTGCAATCAAGAACAAGATCAAGGTGAACTGGATTCTTACGATTATGTACCATCTACAACAACAGCTCTCTCTCTCTCGACAAGGCTTCCATATGCAAGGCTGATTTCTAGAATTCTTGAGTTGACAGAATTGGATCTCAACCGGGAACCATCTACCAAAATGAAACCAACAACCAACGAGATCAATGAAATAACCATTGTGAAGAACACCAGAATAATTAAAGACGTAGACAGCGCATACAAGTATGCGGACGAAGGATCATCAGCTTCCAACCAATCCTATCCCATCCCCGAAGGAGGTATCACTAACGCGTTTCTCTACACCACAATGAAGAACCAGCACAGAGAGACTATGAACTTTCACCGAGAAACCTCCCGAGCCATTTCATCTCTTCGCAACCTTGTACTTACCTCCCAGCATTCAACCACCGGCATCGATGAACAAGAGGAAGGTAGTGAAGAAGAGGAAGCTGAAGATTAGGATATGTCTGATCAGGATGTTTAGAAAATATGTGTTGTTGTTTTTATTGATTTTCCTTCAAATTATGTTTAAGCTTTTAAGTTTTTAGTTTCGTTTATTTTGTTATGTACACAGACAATATTTCCTGCATCTTTCAATTGCTGCATTTTTCTCAGTATGCCTTGCTTGATTACTTATTACTTGATTAAATGCTTCCATATTTGCCGATATTTATTATTATGGTTTGAAAGCTCCTTCCTTTTTGCTGATGACAAAGGGGGCGACGAGCTTGGTGTTAATATCTCTCTGTTTAGATAGGGGGAGTTGCTGGACATAGGGGGAGAAGCAAACCAAGAACGAAATGAAACATCGTCAAAGATATCGCACAGACTCATTTGATTGTCATCATCAAAAAGGGGGAGAATGTAGAAGCATACTTCAATCTCAAATTTTTGATGATGTCAACAAGATTTAAGCTCATTCCGTGTTTGCATAAAGTCAAGCCTTCAAAGTGCTCAAGATCAAGGCTACGCATCACCAATGGAATGTTGTCATGTGAATCAAGCTTCATGTGCAAATGATCGTCTACTTTTTCAAGACTTGGACACAAGAATTTGGTATATCAAAACTCACTCTTTTAATTGATATACAAGTGTTCAAATAGTTCATCATATCAACATATTGCATATGCATGTTTTTAAAATTAATTGGAACTGGTATAACACTTTAAACTTAAGTATTTTTATTAGTTTTCACAGTGTTAACCGATTAACCTATATGGTTAACCGGTTAACGGTCTCAAAATTTAATTTCTCTCAGTTAACGTTACAATGTTAACCGATTAACCTATACGGTTAACCGATTAACACTGAACGAATTTTGAAAAATTGTTTCTTTCAAAAGTCAAATCTTTTGTAATTGTTATACCTTTTCAATATTCATTTCATACACTTATATACCTTTTTGAAATGGTGTTTTGACTCATATAAATTCTGAACATTTAGAAATACAAAACACCTCCAATAATTTTCAAAATAATCACTCAATCAAATTCACTAAATTTCAAATATTTTCAAATATTTCAAAAGTGTTCATACTGTTCATATCATTTCACATTCAAAGTTTTGAACACTTGTATTGATATTGAAAAGTGAATTTGGATCAAAAGGAGAAGATCAATCATTGTATTGATATTATTGTATTACTCTCAAATCAAAGAATTACATAATTGTTTCTATTGTGACTTGTGATCCAGGATTGTTGGACACAAGGGTTAGTGCTTGAAAGAGGATTGTTCTTGCACACTAGTTGTTGAATAGTTGTTAGATAGTAGGCCTCACCGGTTGATGGTGTGATAGGTTGTACATTCTAAAACTATAGGGAAAAATCTCTTTCATGTGGAAAGGGGAGTGGAGTACCTTCAGATTATGAAGGGAACCACTATAAATCTTTGTGTCCTTTTACCTTCTGCTATTTACTACTTTCATCATCGAGAATCTCTAAAAACCGGAAAAAGTTTCTACATACCTAATTCACCCCCCCCCCCTCTTAGGCATACTTTGAACTTACAATTGGTATCAGAGCTGGTTAAGGTAACCTGTTCCTAACGATTCAGTATGGCTTCCACTAGCACCAACCCGGTTTTCAAAGACGGTGGAAGTAGTAACAAACCACCACTGCTTTCTGGAGAATATTTTGATTTTTGGAAAATCAGAATGAAGGCGCATCTTGAAGCCCAAGGAAAAGGTATATGGGAAGCAATCGAAGAAGGACCACACAATCAAGTAAATGTGGTCAATGGCATTGGAACCGCAAAGTTGAAAAGCACGTATGACGAAGATGATAAGAAAAAGATCCTTAATGAGAAGAAAGCAATAAACATACTTCAAAGCGCTCTCAGTATGGACGAATTCTTTAGTGTATCACAGTGTAAATCGACAAAGGATATTTGGGACACCTTGGTGGAAACGCATGAAGGAACCACAAAAGTAAAAAGATCGAGGCTCAACACGTTGAGTCAAGAATATGAGATGTTCCATATACAGCCCGATGAATCTATTGGTGCCTTACAAAAGAGATTTGTTCATCTACCAAATCACTTGATTGCTCTCGAGAAAACCTTCACCAATGATGATCTCAACCTGAAAGTCCTAAGATCCTTGACAAGGGAATGGCAATCAAAAGTGACCGCTATTTCGGAAAGGAAGAGTCTCTCAACGATGACATCCGCATCCTTATTTGGAAAACTTCAAGAGCACAAATTGGAACTTGGAAGGCTCGAGAAGCACGAAAATAAAGAAAAGAAGTCCAAGGGAATTGCCTTGAAGATTGACACAAAGGATGACAAAGACGACAAGACATCCGAAGACGAAAATTTCATGCTTCTTGTAAAGAAGCTTGGTAAGTTTTTTAACACAAATAAAAATTCCTCTTCTCCTAAAAAGAATAGACATTTCAGGAAAAAGGATGCTTCCACATCAAATCAAGAAGTCATATGTTACGAATGTGGGAAGCAAGGTCACATATAGCCGGATTGCCCGAAACTTGCAAAGAAAGGAGGATTCAAAGGCAAGAAGGATTTCAAGAATAAAAAGGCTTATGTTGCTTGGGACGATAATGAGATAAGTTCATCATCGGAATCGGAAAGCGATGAATGTGCAAATATGGCTCTAATGGCTTCACACCACTCCGATGACGAAAAAGATGAGGTTAGTAGCAACTTTTCTATTTATGATAATGATCCACAAGAAGTCATAGATGAACTTCTAAAAGAATGCAAGACTTTGTATAAAAGCATCTCATCCCAAAAGAAAAGAATTTCATCTTTAGAAGAAAAAAATACTGCTTTTATAAAAAACATTGAATATAAAAAACAAAAATTGATGGATGAAAAACAAAGTCTTGTATGCCAAAATTGTGAATCCTTATCTTTTCAAATTGTTCAACTTAAAAGAGTTTTAGAAAGATACGAAAAAGGTCAAATTGGCTTGGAGGAAATTATTAGGCACCAAAGATATCCTAATGATAAAAGTGGATTAGGATATTCTAAGTTTTCCAAACCAAGCACAAATGAAACCATTTTTGTGAAAGCAAGTGAACAAGTTGTTAAAGAAGAGGCAAACACTTCTAAAACTATGCATCAAAGTCATAAAAAGAAAAGAATTGTGAAGAAAAAGAATTATGTTCCTAGATAAAGAAGTCATTTTCAACCTACTTGTTTTTATTGTGGAATTAAAGGTCATACACCTAATGCTTGCTATGTGCGCAACATTGGTGTTGCTAAAAGGCATTATGTGTAGGTTGAAAAGGGTACTAACTATCAAGGATGCAAAGCAATTTAGGTACCAAACAATACTTGATTTTGTGTTGTAGGTATGCTTGAAGATAACTTTTAATCAATGGTATCTTGATAGCGGTTGTTCAAAGCATATGACGGGAGATATCAACAAATTTTCAAGTCTATCATTAAAGGCCAAAGGATACGTCACTTACGGTGATGATAATAAAGGAAAGATTCTTGGAGTAGGAACCGTTGGTGCACCTCCATATACAATCATCGAAGACGTCCTTTATGTGGAAGGCCTTAAACACAACCTACTTAGCATAAGTCAGTTGTGTGACAAAGGGTTCCGAATCAACTTCACAAAGGATGAATGTTTGATAGAACATGAAGTCACTCATGACATCTTGATAAAAGGTAAAAGATTTAATAATATTTTTATGATCTCTTTTGATGACTCATCCTTGAAGGTAAAATTTCTAATTGCGAACAACAACGAGGCGTGGCTATGGCATAAAAGGTTTGCTCATATTCACATGGAGCATTTAAACAAGTTGATAAAGCATGATCTAGTTGTTGGTCTTCTGAAGATAAAATTCATCAAGGATAAGTTATGCGACGCATGTCAAAAGGGGAAACAGACCAAGAAAACTTTCAAATCCAAGCAAGTGGTTTCTACATCAAGACCACTTTAATTGTTGCATATGGATCTTTTTGGTCCATCAAGAACAAAAAGCTTCGGAGGTAGCATTTATGCTTTAGTTATTGTTGATGATTTCTCTCGATACACATGGACATTGTTTTTAGTGCAGAAAAATGATGCTTTCAAAGCATTCAAGAAGTATGCAAAGCAAATTCAAAATGAGAAGTCACTCACCATAGCCTCCATAAGAAGCGACCATGGTGGAGAATTCCAAAATTCAGATTTTGAAGATTTTGGCGAAGAGCATGGAATTTCTCACAACTTTTCCGCACCAAGGACTCCCCAACAAAACGGTGTCTTAGAACGTAAGAATAGGTCACTGGTGGAGCTTGTAATAACAATGCTTAGAGACTCAAATCTTCCTATGTATTTTTGGGCGGATGCGGTTAGCACGGCGTGCTTCGTAAGCAACCGTGTCAATATTCGACCAATTCTCAAGAAGACTCCGTATGAGTTTTTCAAGGGTAGGAAACCAAACATAGCATTTTTCCACATATTCGGATGCAAATGTTTTATTCTCAACAACAATAAGGACAATCTCGGTAAGTTTGATGAAAAGTCCGACGAAGGTATATTCCTTGGTTACTCTCTTTCTAGTAGAGCTTTTAGAATTTTTAATAAAAGAACTCTTACTATTGAAGAATCCATTCATGTTTCTTTTGATGAGACTAACCCCTCGAAAGAGGATAATATTATTGTGGATGATGATGATGATATAGTAGATTTTTCACAACAACAAGAAGAGACTTCAAAGTATGAAGCAATACCACAAGAAGATGTCACTCAAATCATTGAAGAACATCAAGATCTTTCGAAGGAATGGAGAACTCATAAAGATCACCCGATAGATAAAGTTACTGGTGATATTAGCCAAGGCGTTGCAACTCGACTAAATCTTAAGGATGCTTGTCTCAACATGGCTTTTGTGTCTCAAATTGAACCAACCAAGATTGATGAAGCCTTAGGCGACGACCAATGGATTGTAGCAATGCAAGAAGAACTCAACCAACTCGAAATGAATCAAGTTTGGAGTCTTGTACCAAGACCGGACCACAAGCACATCATAGGAACAAGACGGGTGTTCAAGAACAAACTTGACGAGAATGGAATCATAGTTCGTAACAAAGCAAGATTGGTCGCACAAGGCTACAACCAGGAGGAAGGAATTAATTTTGATGAAACGTTTGCTCCGGTAGCAAGGTTAGAAGCAATTAGATTATTACTTGCTTATGCTTGTTCAATGAATTTTCAACTTTTCCAAATGGATGTCAAAAGCTCATTTTTGAACGGATACATCAACGAAGAAGTCTATGTCAAACAACCCCCGGGCTTTGAAGACTTCAAGCACCCTTTACATGTATACAAATTGAAGAAGGCTCTCTATGGTCTAAAGCAAGCACCAAGGGCATGGTATGATCGTCTCAGCACCATCCTATGTGATAAAGGTTTTGAAAAAGGAAAGGTAGACAAGACTTTATTCATTAAAAAGATAAAGGGTAATACCTTACTTGTTCAAGTCTATGTGGACGACATCATCTTCAGATCAACAAACAAAGATCTACGTGAAGAATTTGCTTCGGTGATGCAAGGCGAGTTTGTAATGTCTATGATGGGTACCTTAAATTTCATAGGGATTACTAAATCAAGAACTAGGCACATATTATTGGCATCAAGCCCAGGCGTGTCATATGCTTCCATAACTTGCAATTTATCCTCAAGGGCACATAACTTTTCCTTCAGACGACCACTCAATGGCATCCTCTAGGTTTGAGCATGAATGTTTACTTATGGATGATCCTCATCAGGCAGAAGATCATACAATGGGTTGGTCGTCATAGTAAATCTTGGCAGAGGCTCAACATTCTCTACCTCAACATGTTAAAGGTTGTTCCTTGACATTGCTACCAACGGCTTCGAATCTTGGCCTTTTCAGGTGTCTACCTTGATCCTAATTCAAACACTTTTCCATCTTTCGGAACATAATAAAATTAGGTAAGATGGAAGTTAAAGTTTCTTGTAAAAACCCCATTCCTTCTCACATGTGGGTTCTAATCTTAGACAGATATTCCTAGAAGGTCCTCATCTTCTCGGGATCTCAGGTCCATAAATAATAATACATTCACAATTTCTTATTTGGCATTATTATCCCTCAAGAAGGCCTCCACTGAATTCCAAAGAAAGGTCTTTAGAGTCATAAGTTCTCTATGCAAACACTCAGTCTATTGCATAGGCATGCAAGATAAAAGATGTATCCAAGAAAACCTCGTCTGAATGAGGGTCTCGTGTCAACTATACGTATCAAATGCTACACAAGGGAACATGACTATTCACTCTAGTCCTATGTGTATCCTCAAGCCTGGGTAGTGGGCTTATCTCTCAACAAGACCCATCGTAATAGTACAACAGTATCCAAGATAGTAATGAATGGCATATATACAATTAATGCATTTGATAAAGAAAATAAGGCAATAAGAAATAAACACCCAAATAAAAAGAAAACAAACAAGAGCTAAGACTGACTCGCTTAGGTAATATCTCTAGCAGAGTCACCAGATGTCGCTACGCGAAAAACAACCGGCAAAGACACAGAGTTGTCATCAAACTTTATTTATCCTAACGGGGAAATAAAAACATCAAGAAAACCTTGTAAGAGAAAGAACATGGTCTCGCAACCAAATCCAGGGTTCAAGACTCGATTACGCAAGAGGAAGATATTAGAACCCCTCGCGTTCATCGTAATCAACAGGATCCACTCTTGTTGTTCTAATCAAAGGGTGTGTATATCTAAAGCTTACTTGCTAAGGGAATGCATAAATGAAAAGGAAAACAAAAGGGGGTTCGTCAGGATCTCGCAATCCTGTGCCTACGTATTCCCTTGTGCAATGGGAAATTCAGAGCAATTGTAGTTTGGTGGGCTACAGGGAAAAAGGGAAGATTGAAAAAAAGAAAAGGTGACTCGCCAAGGATCGGGGTTCTTGTGCCTACGTATCTTCACTTGAGCAAAGTGAAGAATCAGAGCATCTGTAGTTTGTGGGACTACAGGTTGTTGGGTGTTTTTTATAGATGATGCTAACATTCGCATTCTAGCAGTTAGGTTTTTTCGCTCACACGTGAGGAGACTTATGCTTTAGCCTGTATTGTGGTAGAATGGAAATAACATGCCCTTTTTGAAAAGGTTTTAGAGGGAATCCTGAAGGAAAATGATTTGAATCTGCTGAAGTGTTTTTGTTAGGGCTTTGAAAAGGGTTTGAGTGCGTATTGTACTAAAGTCTATGATAGTAGGAGCGAATGTTTTGTACAAATGATCCAAGCTCATATTTTCCTATGTACTTAAGTATTTTTGGATTTTTGATGTAAGAAAAGATTGGGATGCAAAAAAAAAAATCTAAGGGGACTAGATCCTAAAATCTATCCTGCTTCAATCTTAATTTAAAATTAAGTTGAACTAGGAGATCCTAAGGGAAGATGTAATTGGAGTCAAGAACAAAACAGTTAAGTGTCATAATTAATCAAACAAGGCCAAGCACAAAGTGAAATTCAAGTCATGCCAAAGTGTTTAGCACAAGGCGATATATCAAGAATTAATCAACAACCGTCAAGAATTAATCAAAGATATCAAGAATAAATCATAATTTAACAAAACTCCTAATCAACAATTAAATCAAGAAAAATTAACATGAAACAATTATCAAAACAATCCTAAAAAATTAAGTAACGATTAGAAATTAAATAGTAATTAACTAACTAAAATTGAAATAATAACTAACTAAAAATCTTAAATAACAATTAAAATTGAAATAATGACAAACTTAAATAACAATTAAAAACTAAAATAATAATTGAATGAAAATTTAAAGAAAAAACAAAAAACAAAAAAGGGAGGGGTGTAAAAGTGGTACAGGGCTGCCTAAAGAAAAACCCTAATGGGTTTCAAAAGCCCCAAAAAAAACCAACTTTTTCTTAAAAGAAAAAAAAACTCATTGAATAAAATTAGAAAAAAACATACAATCGTGAAAACAAAACATTTTCTTCTGAATCCCGCATCATCAGCGTCATCATCTGTGACATCAAAAACCCAAGCCGTCTTCACGCCCTCTCATGTTCAAATTAGAAAAGTCGACGTTACCGAAGTCGATATGAGATACATGTTTGGCATCTTTCCCGTTCTCTTCGTCTTCATTGATCCATTTATCCCAATCAACTTTCAAAAAGGAAGGATATATCCCTCTCTGCTTTAATAATTTGTCCCACCATTTGTTCTCAGCCTTTTTCACTCGCGGCTCTCGTGCTCTCCCTCTCGGTACGCTCACTTTTTCTCTCAGGATTTCCTTCTCATCTTGCAGCGGTTCCTTTTCTCCTCGCAGATCCTTCCATTCTTACTCTTTTGGTTTGCTTTCAAATTGTCTTGTCGCTTCACGACGATGAATGATTTTTTTGTTGTTGGTTTGAAGGTTCTGTAGGTTGTATGTTGGGTTTGGCGACGCGTTTTGCTGTTATAATTTTCCTCTGTTTGTGAGTTTTTTTTTTTTGTAGATTTGAGTGTGGTGGATGTGAGGCAAGGTTTCGTATGAATTGGAGGGAGGATTTTGTTTGTTTGTGGTTCATTAAGATGGAAGTTTGTGTTCAGATGATTGAGGTTAGTGAGTTACAACGAGGATGGTAGTTTAAAAATGAAACAAAGGGGGTATGTTGTTTCAAGGTTTATATGGAAATGGTGAGTCAACATAGCAGCAAGTTGAAGGTTAGCTATGTAAATGTTTAAAGGAGGTTCTATGCATTTTGTTTTGGAACGCGAAGGTTCATGGTTGTGAAAATGGAAGTTAACATTGTATGTTGGAAGGTGACAAATATTTTTCATGAAGGGGGTTCGTGTGGTGTTTGAGGTGGTTGAAGTGAGAGTTTTTTTGGTTTACTGTAAACACAAAAAGGTGGTATCAAATGAAGAAGAAAAGTTGGTGACTTTTGTTGACAAAGGAATTCGTGGGGTGAGGGTTTATAGAAGCTTGATGGAAGAGGTTTAAGGGTGGATTTGGGTGAAGAAGATTTGAGGCTTAGATAGAAAGTGAAGGTCATGAATGAATATGTAGTTTAATGTGAATATAGTTTTGGTTTTTTGATAGCTGTCTTGTATGAGTGATTATGGCTTTTTTTATGAATGATATGAACTTATTTGTAATGATGATATAAAAGTAAAAATGAAGGTCTTCATGTGAAGGTGATGCTTACATGGCGTGTTGAATTGATGAAGATTGGGTAGGCAAATCATAGAAAGTGAGTATTATCGTAACCCGAATTTGACCTCCCCTTTTGCTTAAGCATGTGCATTCGCATCGTTGGCATACACATTATCACTTTTTCTCTGTGATTTTTGTCGCAGGAGTATTCAGGTTTTCAAAGCTCGATTAATCACATCTTCACAAAGACATCATACCATCAACACAAAAAAACAAGGCTTCCTATGCCTATTCATCAATGCAAGAGGGCAAGAATCAGAGCCATGGCCATAGCATATTTTTTCAAGTAAATTCGGAAAATTTTGGCTTGGTAAGTCAATTAACCATTTGCTAGTGCAAATGGGTTAATCGATTAACCCTTGTAAAAAAGACAGATTTTGTTGCAATTTCATGACAACAACTTTTCCTCTACTATTTTGGGGTCTACTTGGTTCTAGCAGTGTATGGAATATTCTAGACATTTCTAGACATTTCAAGACCTTTCAAAACACTTCAAGTCATTTATTCCAATACATCGTTTCCAATCAAGACCACCATGTAACTTCATTTGCAAGCATAAGGACCATTTGATTTGGACTTGCATAGGATTGCTACCGAGTTAACTAACTAACTAACTAACTGAGTCAACTTCCGACTCAATGAGTCAAGTGCAACTAACTCCAAGGCTAGTTCCAAAGAAAACTCCAAAGAATATTCGAAACCTAGCAACTCCAAACCTCCACTCTATATAAAGAAATCTTCACCATTTCACAAAGGACCTTGATCACTCTCTCATTTTTCACTCTTGAGCTTCAATTATTCACTCTTCATTATCTCATTTCTTTCACATTCTCACTAAAGTTTCTGCAACTTTCTCTCACATTCATCTTCATCTTCTTCCCAAACCACACTAGAGCTCAAATTCTCCATTAAAGAGTAGCAACTTTCACATTGAAAGTATTTTTCTCTTGAGCTTAACATCCATTATCTTGCACTTCTACTTGGTTTTCTAGAGTTTTATTAGTTTTTGCTTCAACACAAGTGATTATCTCATGTTCCTTCGGTGCAAATTTATATTTGGAGATTTCATCGCATTTTGCTCGGTTTCGCTACCGTTTGGTTGCAAGTGCAGAATTCTCTGGTTTTCTTGGCTCATTCTCATCAAATATCAATAGCAACAATCACCAAGGCAGTTCTCTGCCTTGTAGGTTGGTAACTCTTGCTCAATCTACTATTTCGATCACTTTCGCGCGCTTTCGATGTAGTTTCAATAGTTTTTCAGAATTGAATAATTATATTTGTTTGATCTTTGATCTTCATGTTTGATGCTTACAATTGATGATTAATTGCTCATACTTGATGTGATTTTCGTGCACAAGTGCATGCTATAATTTGAGAATGTTTGAATAAGTGATTAAGTGGCTGGAAGTTCTTTTGAAAACTGATTTTTTGCCACTACTTCAGTGTTAATCGGTTAACACTTTGCCAGTACAAAAGTGTTAATAAATTAACACTGCCTTTTTTAGTTTTTTCTGTTGTTTTTCAAGGGTTAATCAATTAAACACTTTGCACTAGAAAATGGTTAATCGATTAACACTAGACCAGAATGTTATTTTTGCCACTTTTCAAGCTTGTTTGATCTCCTTTCCTCATTTAACTTCCATGGCTTGATATACTTGATATTTAGGGATATTTTACGAGCTGTATAACCTCTGTTTGAAGCATGTATGCAAAATTTCAATGCATGATTTGTCAGTTCTTGATTATTTTCATTTTTTGACACTTGTATGATCATGATCATTCTTGCACTCTTTTGTCTACATGATTAATGATGCATTCTAATTGATGTTTATTGCTGCCATTGCAATTTCTTCTTGATTGCATTAAGTTTGTTCTTCTTTTGAATGAACTTAATTTTGTATAATCAATAATCCGCATGTTTGCTTTAACGATCTTTCGAATCGCTTGAAAGATTATTGGCTTGTTCACTCCCTTTTGATTAATGGATCGAAACCTTGTTTTGATTAATTGATCTTCCCTATTTTCTCTTTTAGATCTTTTAGAGCCTTGTTCTCTCGTTCCCCCTCGGAGTCGAAGATTTGCAACATGTTGGAGCACTGTACAAGTTTGCGCCGTTACTCTGTCGATTTCTATTTCCACACTACACTTTGGTGTTAGGGAAGGAATGTGAGTGGAAAATTCCTACACTCATTCTGATTATTTTGGGTAGGAGACGAATGACCCTGTGCCTAGAATAATCATCTCTATCTCCTTACTATAGCATCTTCTGCTCCTCGGTCGAGTCGATCCTTGATCACTTGTACCCTAATCTCATGTCCCTGGATTTAAATTCCTCCTTTCAATTCAACACATTTTCCTTGTGGCCAATCACTATTCTTTGATTTCCCAGAAGAGTGGTAATCACCCCTTGCTTTAGCTAGTCTATCGTTCCTTAATTAAAGCCAAATTCTCTTCTTTCCCGGCAAAGTCAATCCTTTCTTCAGTTAAACATAGTCTGACTGTTAAATATCGAGTCCCTAGTAGAGTTCGCAACCTTCTCTTGGTTCTCTCCCTTCTTGTTTGATTAATCACTTCCTATTAGTTAAAACACCAATTTTCTCCTTTCTCAGTTAACCACAGCTTGTTTGTTGACATACTGACTTTTGCTTGAGTTAATCACCTTCTCTAGGTTAATCACTCATTCTTTTCGGTTGATCATAGTCCATCTGTTAAACACCGAATCCCCTTTCGTTAGCAACCTTTCTTTGGTTCAAACACTCGCACCTTTGGGTTAGTAGCCTTATTTTGGTTTAAATTCCCTTCCGGTCAAGTACTGCTTGTTCAGTCAGTGTATCGTCCTTTGGGTCACAACCTTCGCATGGTTCCACACCCATCCTTTGGGCCACAACCTTCGCTTGGTTCCACACCCATCCTTTTGGTTGATCATCATACCTTGGTTAAAACCAACCACTTTCTCCCTTCGGTTAACCACTGTTTATCAGTTAACACACCGAGTCTCCTAGAGAAGCAAACACCTTCCCTTGGTTCAATACTCTTATTTTGGTTCATCACAGTCTATCTGTTGACACCTACCTTTTGCTTTCCCCACAGAGTCTTGCTCTTATCTTTCTTTGGTTAATCACTATCTATCGTTTAATGCACTGAGTCCCCTGTGGACCTTATCTTTACTCATGTCTTATTCTTTATCCCTTTATTCTCCTGGTTTCGACACCATTCTTTTGTTTTATCCCCAGTGGAGTTATCATTTCTCTTTTGTGTTCCATAGCAGAGCCTTTCTTTCTTAGTTTTGACACCATTATTTTGCATTCCCCAGTAGGGTCTTGCTACCTCCTTTTGCTCTTGGTTTTAGCACCATTTCTACTTCATGTCCTTCTCCGTCCTAGTTCCACGAACTACGTAGGCTCTTAATTCCTCATTGCACTATGAGGATACGTAGGCACGACATTGTGAAATCTTGGCGAGCCACCTTCTTCCACCTTCTCTCTCTTTCCGTGGTTCCATGAACTACGGAGCTCTGAATTCCTCATTACACTATGAGGATACGTAGGCACGAGGGCCCCAATCCTCCGCAAGCACTTTCTTTCTCTTTTTTTCTCCTTTTTAGTCAGAAGCCTTTAGATATATAACCCATCCAAGCCTATAAGCAAGCAAAATGGTTCACGTTGAGTACAACGGATGCGTAAGGTGTTAGTATCTTCCTTTTGCATAATCGACCCCCTTACCCGTTTCTCTTCCCTTTCGGTTTTAACAATATTTTCCATGTCCTTTGGGACTAAATAAAGTTCGAGGGCGACTCTGTTGTATCTTTGAGCGTGCGATTCACTCAGGTATAATCTCGCTAGCCTCAGTTGGCAACTCTGCTAGGGATACCCTACTCTTGCAAGTTGGGGTCTCGTCTGGTTTTGCTTGCTTTCTTGTTTTGTTTAGGTGTTTATCTTTATTCTTTAATTACTTTATCTTTATGTTATTTACTGCATTTCTTTAATGCTTTAAATACTCATATGCTGCATATTCTGGATATCTGCTATATTTTGATGTTGTTGGGATGGGTAGATGTTACTTGAGAGATAAGCCCATTACACACGCTTGAGCATACACACAGGATATAATGTGGATAGTTGTGATATATGCATTTTACGCGTTGGGTTGTCACGAGAGCCACATCCCAGATCGTGATTCACTTGAGAATACCTTCGTCCTGCGAGAATTCGCTACGACGGGGGATTTTCACTTGAGTCCAATGGTTTGGGAGACCTTCTAGCACCCACCTTTTGGAAGAATAGATCACACCTGTGTGGGGGATATTGGATTTTTGTAGGAAACCAAGACTCTTCATACCTTTTGTTCTCTCACGCACGTCAAATTTTTGCATCGACACAGAATTATATGCAGATATTCAGATTATGCAGATTTGATACTTCAGTTTGTGCTTGGCTTTATGATTCTTGTGTTGCATACCATTTCATCATAACAATTAATCTTTTTCTCATGTGCATTTCAAGGTTATTCGAGAGCTTTTTCTTTGTTGGCATAATCATAGAAGATGAGTACTGGTTGCAGGGGTATCTGTCGCAACTGCGAAAAACACCCGGCAGAAAATAGAAGAGTCGCCACCTTTCGTTATTTATCCCAAAGAGAGGGAAAGGAAACGATCGAAAAAACCTAACAAAAAAGGGAAATGACAAGGTCATCGCAACCAAGTCTTGGATTTGGGAGTCGGTTACGCAAGGGGAAGGTATGAGCACCCCTCACGTCCGTTGTACTCGACGGGATCCATGCTTTTTGTCTATCTAAGGGTGTGTTTAAATACCTACTCTACAGGCTTACAGGACAAAAAGAAAGGAAAAGAGACTCGGCAGAGCATCGTTGCTCTGTGCCTACGTATTCCCTCGTGCAATGGGAAAGTCAGAGTCAACGTAGTTCGGCTAACTACGGGTGAAAGTGGGGAAAGGTTGCTCGCCAAGACATCGCCGTCTTGTGCCTATGTATCTTCGTCTGGTACGAGAAATCAGAGCAAACGTAGTTCGGGCTAATGAGAACACCGGTTGGTTCAACACATTTTACCCGAGTAGGGTTAAACCTTTGTTCTAGCAGTTAGGGACGAAGCCTGTTTGCGGTAGAACCAAAGCTTAACAACACTCTTTTTATGAAAAAGGTATTCCAATTAATCCCGAAGGAAAAAAGGTTTGAAGTTTGTTTTGAGTTTTTTATTGAAGTGAATTAATTCGGTTTGTGATTAACGCTGCACTAAAGAATATGACCTAGGAGTGAATGCGTCGCATATCACCCAAAGGGTGTACACTAAACACTCTAGGCCATTGAGAGGAAGCCCCCCAATCACCATTTCCCAAGTTTCTTAAGGCTCGTAGCGTACAACATTCATCGCATTTATTAGATGAGTTAGAAATGTTTTGAGATGAGAAAGAGAGAGACACAAGGAAGGTCTAAGGGAAACTCGGCCGTAACGTTGTCATGCAAAGTGGTCCTAAAGTTTGGATCAAAGGGCAACATCTAACTTAATGTTAGCATGCATGGTTTGTAACCTAAAGTCTATCATAACCTCAAAATAGATTAGAAATCCTATGGGGAGCATGGCAAAGAAAGAAAAAGGAAGAAGAAAAAACAAACACAAATGAGAATGAAAATAAGGATGCAAACATGGAATGCAACACACAAGCAAAGGGAGGAACAAAGTGTGGGGTAAACACCACCACAAGCACATCTCGACCTTTATTAATGCAAGAAATAAAGATGAAAAACACAAGAGGAAATGCAAATGCAAGGACATCATCACTATGAACAACAACACATAAGTATGCATCCAAGTGGAAAAAAACACAAGTCGACGAAGTCTCGATTAAACAACCAAAACAGTGACGTATATTCCAAAACATTTCACTTCTAATGCATCATATTGAACTATGATGGTTCAATGTGAAACAGTACCCAAACAAGCAAGAAAATCAGCAAAACAGACCCACTGGCACAATGTTAATCAGTTAACCATATGCGTTAACCGATTAACCACTTAAAAATGGCTAAAAATCTGGAAATTTGTACATGTTAATCGGTTAACACCAGGCATTAACCGATTAACACCTTGAAAACTTTAAAAAATTTGAATATTTGAAATGGTTAATCGGTTAACCATATGTGTTAACCGATTAACACTGTGCCAACAACAGAAAAACAGCAACAGAACAACATTTTCAACATATAAGCACTTATCCGATCAACCGGATGATTGCATTATCACTTAATCACGAAATTAAACCAGCAAATCATGATTCAAACAACATGTAAACAGATTAACACAACCAAATCATGAATTAATCGGATCAAATTTACCAAAAGCTAATCAAATATGAAAATCCACATGATTATGAAAATAAGCTAAAAACAGATTCGGATCCAACCTTCGGAGCGGAGATTTGCTCAAGTTAATGTTGATTCAACTGTAATTGAATAGATCCAATGCTAGAAGTCTGGAATACTTCAAGATTCACACTAGTTCTTGTAGGAGCAATGAAGATCCTTCAAGATTAAACCAAATTGAGCCAAATAATCACTTCCAAAATTACTTCCAAGTTCAGATCCAATTTTGCATGAAAATTTGATGAAGAAATTGATTCAATGGAGAGAATAGATGAAGGTTTAGCTCTTAGAAATCAAGGATTCCAATGAAGAATCAATGATTTCAATGAGAAGAGCTTTGGTGAGGGTTTTGGAGATTGGGAAATTCAGAGAGAATTTAGAGAGAATGAGATCAATTCTAAAAATGAGAATGAATTATGAGTGATTCGTTGTGTGAGGTTTGGAGTGAATCACTTAAATATCCCTTAGGCTTGAATCCAAATGAAAGGTTTGGAATATGGTTTGGAAAATTTGGATTGGAATGAGGAATGGGCATTTGGAGGGAAAATGAAATTAACCAAATTTCAAATAGGTTCTACCTTCCCAAAGTGAAAATCATACTTGCACATGACCAAAATTGGACCCCAAAATGGTTTGGATTGAAAATTCACGTGCAGGGGCAAAATCTGCACTGGTTAATCGATTAACCATATAGGTTAATCGGTTAACACCTTCGAAACTTCAGGTTCGACCTGATTTTGACTTGGTTAATCGATTAACCATATGTGTTAATCGATTGACACCTCCAAAATTTGAATTTTGGCGCCTTTTGGAGGGAACTCTGTCCGTTTGTTTGTTTCTAATTGTTTTGAGTTCTGTTCAACTTCTGAAACTTACTTTTGAATATCATAACTATGAAAATGCTTGTGATATCCTGAATACTGCTTTTTGAGCTGAAAATATCCTGCAAAATAAAATAAAATTGGTCGCATGACTGCTGGGCAAAATAAATGCCAGAGCCTCTGATGCTCGTTGTTCAGGTTCATGCACTAAGATGAAAACTGAGCCACAGGAAAACCTTGATCCCCTGTCTCAAGAACGAATGCTATGCAAATGCGGAAATGCGAAAATGCAAAGAAACAAAAGCCAGATGATGCTAAAATGGAAAGGCAAAATTTGAGGTGCTACAGCTGCCCCTATTCAAACAACTTGGACCTGAAGGGAGGAAAAGCATCCGCTTTCAAACATTCAAGGTACAAGGTGATTGAATACAAAAGAACCCGAAAATTTGCACCCTACGAGGATGCAAAACAGCGAATACCAACCAAGAGTTGGAATACGATACGCTGGGGATAACAATTCAATACGATCTGAATTTCATCCAAAAGATGCCAACCAAGAGTTGGGACACCAAACCCAGGATACCAACCAAGACTTGGGATGAAACAACCAATAGATACCAACCAAGAGTTGCAGTAAAAGTCCAAGAGATACCAACCAAGAGTTGGGATAACAAACCAAGGATACCAACCAAGAGTTGGAAACAACCAAGGATACCAACCAAAAGTTGGATAACAAACCAAAGATACCAACCAAGAGTTGGAAACAACCAAAGATACCAACCAAGAGTTGGAAACAACCAAGGATACCAACCAAAAGTTGGAAACAACCAAGGATACCAACCAAGAGTTGAAAACCACCAAGGACAGCAACCAAGAGTTGGAAACAACCAAAGATACCAACCAAAAGTTGAGATGAAACCAAAAACAGATACCAACCAAAAGTTGGAATGACTCTCCCACAAAATACCAACCAAAAGTCGGGATACAACCCTGCTGAGGAACAAAAGGGAACACTAACCAAACAACTTTATGGCAACTTCACTGGGGAAAGAGTAGACTAACCAGACGACTCTGCATGGGATAAACATCCATCACAAGAAAATAATCGACAATACCATCCAAAAGATGGGATAAGGGCTGATCTCTGGGGATAAAACCACACACTACCAACCAAGAGTTGGAATCACCACAACACTCGCCGAAATTTAAATAGAGAGACGACTTCGCTGGGGATGTATACTGACAAAACATCGGAATCAACAACCGAATAACAAAGGTTACCAACCAAGAGTTGGAATAACGTCAACAAGACGACCAAACCAGATATTACGACCCTATTGGGGAATCAAAGACTATCAACCAAAAGTTGGAAAACGTCAACCAAACCTTACCAACCAAAAGTTGGGATAACGACTCCGCTGAGAAATGGAGGAGGACTACCAACCAAAAGTTGGAACAACAACCCGTCAGGCAACAGACCACCAACCAAGAGTTGGAATAACAACTGCAGGAGATAACATCCAACCAAGAGTTGGGAAACAAAGATACTAACCAAGAGTAGGATTGCTGGGGAAGGATCAACATCGACCAAAAGTCAGAACAAAAGCTACTAACCAAGAGTTAGGATTGCCAGGAAAAATCCTCATCGACCAAAAGTCGGAACAAGAGCTACTAACCAAGAGTTAGGATTGCTGGGGAAATCCTCATCGACCAAAAATCGGAACCAAAGCTATTAACCAAGAGTTAGGATAAAAGCTACAAACCAAGAGTTAGAATAACAACTACTAACCAAGAGTTAGAATAACAACTAACAAGATTGCCAACCAAGAGTTGAAACAAAGACTCTGCGAGGGGAAACCATAGATTACCAACCAACAGCTGGGATCACCTTCTAGGCTAACCAGAAGTTGGAACGCCAAACACAAATAATTTGAACTACGCCGGGGAGTACCAACCAAGAGTTGGAATCCCCGACTTTGCTAAGGAAAATAAGGATTAACCACGAAAAGTTGGAATAACAAGCACCCATGGGTTACCAACCAAGAGTTAAAATAAAGCAAAGATGACCCACCAAAGGTTGGAATAAGGACTCTGTAGAAGGAGCCGAAGATTACTAACCAAAAGTTAGAACGACACATCCTTAACATTACCAACCAACAATTGAAGAACCAAGCACAATAATATGGACTGCACCGCGGAGTACCAACCAAAAGTTGGGATAACGCACCCCAAACAGATAGGAAACAAAATCAACTGACTCACAACTTGCAAAGAGAGGTTCAAACAACCGACTCTGCCAAGGAACATCAGTTCACCAAACAACTCTGTTGGGGAAAAGAACAACAGGCTCGACCAGGGCAGACAACACTCGCAAGTGACTCACCCAGGGAGAGCGAAGACATTTAACCAAACAACTCCGCTGGGAAAAATCAGATAAAATAACCAACCCAAAGATCCATCCTGACGCGGATAACACGAAAACCCCTTGAATCAAACAGTCTCTGCTGAGAAGATATCCGGTCTTAAAGATACCAAACCTGGCTTATGCTTCAGATGCATATGCTTGAAAATGGCGTAATGCTCCATACAAAATGGAAATGCTACACAATCAGGAGGATGCTATGCAAAAATGCAAATGCAAAAGGACCACCTTATCAAAATAAATGCTAAAGAGAGGAAACTAAACTCCACTGGGGAGAAACATAGGATGTGTCGCGTACGATCAGACTCATACTGGGGAACAAACAAGCCCTGGATGACTTCCTTGTAAAACACCTCTCGGATACAACTGTTCTAAAGAGAACAACAAATCACCCTGCTGAGAATCGGAACTCTGCTGAGGAAAATGCCTTGGATGGCTTCCCAAGAAACAACTCTTATGGGGATCAAATGCATAGGCTGGGAAATAATCAGCCTTTTACTGAGATCAAATCCATTCTCTTGAAGAAACCGACTCTGCAGGAGAAATACAACCAACCGCCGAGGTTGACTTCACTCTACCCGGGAAATCATCCTTTAATGGCTTTCCAGAAACCTTCACCCTGCTTGGGAAAGAATCCACTCTGCTTGGGAATACATCAAGTATCAACCTGTCCTGTTGAGGAATATCAGATACTCCTATTGGGAACTCCACTCTACTGGGGAAATCCCACGCTTCTGTTCTAACACTTACTCTGTCGAGGGAATCAGCACTGAGCCCCGCTTGGGGAAGAAACCCTGAATACCGATACTACCAGGAAATACCAGAAAGTCAACTCCGTTAGGGGAAGAGGGCGTCGAAAATGTTGCCTCCGCTGAAGAATCACTACACTAACCTCGGCTGACCTGACCGGATAGTGAGACTCTGTGGGTAAGACAAAATCTCTGTTAGGGGAGAACTGAATCTGTATTATAATTTCAATGCCGTGGAGGAACACATCTGTTGGGGAGTGGTTATGTCCTGCAATAAGACAAAAGAAAGCATACATGCGAAATGGTTACCTTAGTTACCATTCATGACACTTACCACATGAGCAAAGTCATTTGCTTTCGTTATGCTCTGTAAAGCCTCTTGTTTTCACCTGCAATGTTTATCAAAATATCAGACGTTTTTGCAAACAAAATAGTAAAAGTAAAACAAGAAAAGGGAAAGCTCTTTGACTGAAGTGAATACTTTATTGATAAAAGGCCTGTAAATAGGCAAATTACAATTCGGATGGAATTCCTGAAATGAGGAAATTGCACAAAAAAGTAAAAGAATATATACAAATGTCAGCAATATGGAAACAGACAACCACCATGTGTCGATTCGGCTATGACATGTATGTCTCTGACGTGCCCCATGTTTTGCCTTCTGAAAAGACTGACTGGACTGATTCCTTTCCTTCGGGATAACTGCTCTTAAGCTCACAGATCGAACACAGACGCGGTTGTTTGCTTTCAAATCCCTAACTGTTGCCTGGATCGCCCTTTTGGGTTTTCAATCCACCGGGATACCCATTTTTGCCAAAGTCGACTTTTCAGGTTTTCAACTTTGCGGGTTTACATCTTTCCTTTTTCATTTCCCTAATTTTTACCCGAACCTTCTCTTTTTCATGGTTCGCCGGGATGCCCCATTTTTTCCTGGACTTTCCTTTTTTTTTCCAGCGAGTCTCTTTAAGCAAAGTATTTTTTAACCACGTTTGCGTTCACAGGAGACGACAAATATTCACCATCCATGGTAGATAGCAATAAGGCTCCACTAGAGAAAACCTTCCTTAACACATATGGACCTTCATAATTAGGAGTCCATTTTCCCCTGTGATCTGTCCGAGGAGGAAAGATCCTTTTCAACACCAAATTACCCGTCTGGAAGCACCGAGGACGCACTTTCTGATCAAAGGCTTTCTTCATCCTACTCTGGTACATCCGGCCATAAGCAATAGCCACCAATCTCTTCTCATCAATCAAACTCAACTGATTCAACCTGGTTCGTACCTACTAAGCTTCGTCAAGCTTTACATCCGACAATACTCTTAAAGAAGGAATCTCAACTTCTAATGGCAGGACCGCTTCCGTGCCATACACCAGTGAGAAAGGAGTTGCCCCGATTGATGTAAGCACCGAAGTACGATAACTGTGAAGAGAAAATGGCAACATCTCGTGCCAGTCCTTATAGGTTACCCCCATCTTCTGCATAATCTTCTTGATATTCTTGTTAGCTGCCTCAAAAACACCATTCATCTTCGGACAATATGGACAAGAATTGTGATGTTCAATCTTGAAACTCTGACATAGTTCCTTAATCATTTTGTTATTCAAATTTGAGCCATTATTAGTAATGATTATCTCAGGAATACCATAATGACAAATGATGTCCTTCTTTATGAATCGTGCGACCACCTGTTTTATAACATTAGCGTAAGACACTACTTCTACCCACTTCGTAAAGTAATCAATCGCAACCAGGATGAAGCGATGTCCATTAGAAGAAGTCGGCTCAATCTTCCCAATCACATCAATTCCCCACATAGCAAAAGGCCAAGGAGACGTTAACACATTCAGAGGAGCCGGTGACACATGCACTTTATCCGCGTAAATCTGGAATTTATGGCATTTTCTGGCGTATTTGAAGCAATCGGATTCCATAGTCATCCAATAATATCCAGCTCTCAACAATTTTCAAGCCATTGCATGTCCATTGGCATGAGTACCGAAAGAACCCTCGTGGACTTCCTCCATCAACAGGTTTGCTTCAAGTTCATCAACACAGCGCAGCAAGACCATGTCGAAATTTTTCCTATAGAGCACATTGTCTTTGTTCAGATAAAAGTTAGTGGCTAACCTCCTCAAGGTCCTCTTATCTTTGCCAAATGCCCCAGATGGGTACTCGTGAGTCTTGAGAAAATGCTTGATACCAAAATACCAAGGCTTTCCATCCGATGCTTTCTCAATTGCGAACACAAAAGCAGGTCTATCAAGACGCATAATGGTGATGGCTGGAGTTTCATTCTAGAAGTTCACTTTGTACATCGAAGATAGCATGGCCAAGGCATCTGCCATCTGATTTTCGACTCTTAGAACATGATGGAATTCGACTCTATCAAAGAACGACAGCAATCTCCTTGCATAATCCCTGTAAGGCACCAGGTTCGCTTGACGAGTTTACCACTCTCCTTTGATTTGGTTAACGACTAACGCAGAGTCACCGTATACATCCAGATTCTTGATCCTCATATTAACAGCCTCTTCTAAACCCAATATGTACGCTTCATACTCGGCGTCATTATTGGTGCAGGTGAAATTCAATCGGGCAGTGAACGGTATATGAGAACCGTGAGGAGTAGTGATGATAGCCCCGATTCCATTACCATATGAATTAACCGCTCCGTCGAAAACCAGTTCCCACTGAGATCCCCTCTCAGGATACTCGTCAGGTAAAGGCTCATCACAATCTTTCATCTTCAAGAACATGACATCCTCATCTGGGAACTCAAACTTCATCGGCTGATAATCCTCAATTGGTTGTTTCGCGAGATATTCCGACAGGACGCTTCCCTTAATGGCTTTCTAGGAAACGTACTGAATATCGTACTCTGTTAAAACCATTTGCCAACGGGCAATCCTTCCGGAGAGTGCTTGTTTTTCAAATACGTACTTGATTGGATCCATCTTCAAAATCAACAGGGTTGTATGGTTTAACATGTACTATCTCAAATGCTTAGCGACCCAAGCGAGTGCACAACATGTGTTTTCCAGCATTGAGTATCTCGATTCATAATGAGTGAACTTCTTACTCAGGTAGTAGATGGCATGGTCTTTTCTACCTGACTCGTCTTGTCGACCGAGCACACATCCCATTGAATTCTCAAGAACCGTGAGATAAATGATCAGTGGTCTCCCTGCAACTGGAGGATGAGCATTGGAGGTTCCTGCAAATATTCTTTTATTCTTTCAAACGCTTTCTGGAAATTTTTATTCCACCTGACCGTTTGATCTTTTCTTAGCAATTTGAATATTGGTTCACAAGTGGCTATAAGATGAGATATGAACCTTGCAATGTAGTTCAATCTCCCCAGAAAACCACAAACCTCTTTTTCCGTTCTCGGCTTAGGCTTATCTTGTATAGCTTTTATCTTGGCAGGACCTACCTCAATACCCCTTTCACGGACAATGAAACCCAGTAACTTTCCAGATCTCACCCCGAAGGTGCACTTGTTAGGATTCAGCCTCAACTTGAACTTCCTCAGCCTTTCGAACAATTTCAGAAGATCGAACAGATGTCCCTCCTCCATCTGTGACTTTGCAATCATGTCATCAACATAGACTTCAACCTCATGATGAATCATATCATGAAACAAAGTGACCATCGCCCGTTGGTAAGTTGCCCCTGCATTTTTCAGTCCAAAGGGCATTACTTTATAGCAAAAAGTCCCCCACGGTGTGATGAAAGTAGTTTTCTCCATGTCTTATGGTGCCATCTTGATTTGGTTATACCCAGAGAAGCCATCCATGAACGGAAACACAAAATACTGAGCGGTGTTATCAACCAACACATCGATATAGGGGAGCGAGAAATCGTCTTTCGGGCTCGCTTTATTCAGATCTCGATTATCAACACACATCCTGACCTTTCTATATTTCTTAGGAACAAGAACGATATTAGCGACCCACAGAGGGTAATTTGTGACAGCAAGAAACCCATCATTCAGCTACTTCTGAGCCTCTTTTTTGATCTTGACTGCCATGTCAGGCCTTGTTCGTCTCAACATCTACTTGACTGGCGGACATTCTTCTATGAGGGGTAACTGGTGTACCACAATATCTATATCCAGCCCAGGCATGTCTTGGTAAGACCAAGCGAAGATATCCTTATACTCACGGAGCATTTCAACCAATCTTCTCTTGATACTGTCTTCCAATGCAGCCCCTACTTTAACCTTTTTCTTGTCATCCTCGGTGCTCAGATTGATAATCTCAATATCCTCCTGATAAGGCACAATGACCCTTTCCTCCTGCTTGAGAAGCCATGCTAACTCTTCATGTAGTTCACATTCTTTGTCAGTCTCTTCTTCATCTTAATAAATGGGATTATCAAAGTCATACGAAGTCATAGCCGAACCTGAATCGATGGCATCTGATAGAAAAAACATGCATGATGATGTTATGTTTATCATGCGATGCAACAAACAAAACACATTGCCATTTTTTGTTTAATATAAATGCAAAACAAAAACAAGATAAACAGGGATCACAATATTTGAATGCGAAAGCATCCTTTATTTAATGATAACGTTCGAATAACATGAGGGCCCCACAAATGGGTCACTATGTCTTGGGCAGAACGTAGGACTGAACATAATCAAAACAATGAACATTACTCTGCAGTAGTAACATGAATGACTTCTTCGGTAGTCCAGTTGCATAGCTCCTGGCTAGGAGTACATGGACAAATCCGAGCATCCATATCGTAGTCACTGTCACCTTCATCATCTCCAACGACATTAACCCTGTCAAATATCACACCACTGCTGGTGAACTGTACAGTGTCACTACTCGAAAAAAGAGGCCGGAAATGACTAACAGAGTCACCACCTATCGTTATTTATCCCAAAGAAGGGAAAGGAAACGATCGGAAAAAACCTGACGAAAACGGGAAAAGACGAGGTCATCGCAACCAAGTCCTAGGTTCGGGAGTCGGTTACGCAAGGGGAAGGTATGAGCACCCCTCACGTCCGTCGTACTCGACGGGATCCACACATGTGTTGTCTAGCTAAAAGGGTGTGTAAACTATCTACGCTAAAGGCTTATGGACAAAAGAGAAAGAAAAAGAACTGACTCGGCAGAGCATCGCCGCTCTGTGCCTACGTACTCCCTCGTGCAATGGGAAAGTCAGAGTCAACGTAGTTCGCCCAACTACGGCCAAAGAGGGGGGGAGGTTGCTCGCCAAGACATCGCGTCTTGTGCCTACGTACTTTCGTCTGGTATGAAAGATCAGAGCAAACATAGTTCGGGCTTACGAGAACACAGGTTGTTCAAAAGTTTTACCCGAGTAGGGTTAACAGACAGTTCTAGCAGTTGGTGTATGCAGCTCGACCTTTGGAGACTTAGGCGTTACCGTTTGCGATAGGAATGAAAGTTAACAACACTCTTGTTTATGAAAAGAGTTTTCCTGATTAAAACCCCAAGGGGTGAAAAAGAGTTTGAGTTGTTTTTGTGTTTTTTAAGGAAGAAGTGTTTTGAATTTGGTTTGCGACTCATGTTACACTAGAGACTATGATCTAGGAGCGAATGCTTCGTATATCGTCCGAAGGACATACACTAACATTATAGATAATTGAGAGGAAACCACCCAATCATCATTTCCCAAATGGCTTAAGGATCGTAGCATGCAATAATTGTCAAGCTTTATTATGTGGATTGAATTTGTTTGAAGATGAGAAGAGAAAGAGGACGAACTAAGGGGGTCTAGTCTAAACCCTAAAAGTTGTCATGCAATGTGCACCTAAGTTGAGTTTGAAAGGGAATTACCTAATGTTATCATGCATGGTTAGAACCCTAATTTCTATCATAACCTCTCTTGAACAAGAGAGGTTAGAAATCCTAAGGGAAGGAAGACAAAAGAAGAAGAAACAATAAGAAGAAACAATGCAAATGTAAAATGCAAACACAAATGCAACAAGGAAGACAAAGATGCAATGCAATTGAGGGAGGAAATATGTGTGGGGCTGGAACCTCCATAAGATCATCTCAACCTCAAGCCATGGTATGAATAAGCACAAGAGAAAAGGAGAAGAAAATGCATAGAAAACAAGTAACAAAAACAATGAGAAAAAGTCTTCATGGATTCATTACTTTAGGCAAGCTTCAGGTTCCTCCTCAGGAGGAACCAAGCAACCTTAAGTAGTATTCCAAGGTCATTGGACAGAAAGGGGATGAGGAGAAGAGATTTCAAAGTTAAAATAAAATATCACAAGCAAATGCCAACAATAACATCAAAGAATGCAAGCAAACATCACTTATGAAAACACAATATGCAAACATGAAAGTATGAGACCAAATGAACCACCTATGCATAAGGTAAAGAATTATGAATTAGCAAACAAGACCTATAACAAGCCCCTAACATGAAAAAATCAAAATTAGGTTCATCAATAATGCACAACCAAGCTTTTGGAAGCAAAACAAAACAAGTACACCAGCACAGATGCATAAACATGAAGCAACTTGCAAAATACATGAAAAATAAGAAAATGCATCTAAAAATTCCAAATAAAATCTCAAAGGACCCTAAAGGTATTAGGAACCAGGGGTCAAAAGGGTAGATTGAAAATCAAAAGGGAAGTGCCACAACAGAAGGCAAACACCAAGAGTGTCCCAAAATAAGGCCGAAATGGAGAGGGAACAAAAAGCAACTCAAACTACATGGAAACCGCACTTAAAAATCATGGAAAAAATATCCAAGGATCAATTAACATGTTAACACAATGCTCAAAAAAAATTAGAAGTTTAATCCATACCATGAGCGAGAAATAAAATCAACAAGACAACACACATTTTTCACAACATTAAATGATTATTTAAAAGAAAAATATGAAAATAAATGGAAAATGCATCAAAAAACGAAATTAAAAATGCACAAAATTAAAATACATGTTAAAGTATGTTCATAATCTTTTTCATAATTTTTAGACATTTTTTGATATTTTTCACGAATTTTTAAAGAACAAACAAATAAAAGAAACAAAAAGAGAAAATAAAAATGAAGAAAAAGACACAACCATCAGATCTGCATACTAGTCAAATGATCCAAGGCACCAGAATGTGCCACCTTAATTAATGAATTGGGGTATTGATTGTGTGTGGACAAGCAAAAGAAGCCACACATAGGTCTTGTTATAATCCACATGATCAGAAAAACATGGAATGGACGAATGAGACCGCGCCACGTCAGCACCTTCTTCAACCTTGGAGCTCCAACCGAACCAGCTCACCGGAAAAGTCGCCGGCCACCCTCAACCTCATCGCCGGCCGCCGCGGGTACCCTCCCTTCACCATGGTTTCATCAATTCTTCACCATTTCTTACAAACTTTAGATGAAAATTCATCTACTCTCCGAGAGGAACAAGAATCCAACCTCTATTTCCATTAATTCTCAACAACCAAACCACAAATCAAACAACAAGCAAAGTGTGCAAAAAATAAAGTTTATCAAAACTCAAATTAAATGGTCTAAACATCATCTACATGTTACAAGGAGTAAGAATCCATGAAAATTAAAGCAAAACACCATGAAAATCCATCAAAAAGAAACAACACAACTTTGAGCTCAAAAAAATAAATGTCATAAACACAAACAACAATGATCCAGAAATGATCTATGTAACTCAAAGGTTCAAATGCAACAAAAATGGTGGAAAATCATGGAGTATTAAGAGTGTAAAGTTGAAATAAAGTTTACCTAGCGGAGAGCCTCCGCTGGGCCTTGAAATGGTGATGAAGCTTAACGAAAAACGTCCAGAATCACTCCATGAACTTCAATTGAGGTGTTTGAAAGCTTGATTTGGCTTGAAAATGGTTGAATCTGAGAATTGGTTTTTGAGTTTTTCACCACTTTTTGAAAGCGTGAAATCGTTGTTCATGCAGCAAAATGACCTAACTCTGTGTCAAATTTCATCTAGAATACTTATATGATGGGTTTATGATCAAATGGGGCTTTAATTCAAGCAAAACAGCCCATTTTGAAAATTCACATTTCAACACTTTTTGAAAATACCATGCACGTTTTTACCACTACAGCACTTGGTTTTTTTGATCCAAATCCACTACAAATCAGTTGTGTTGATCAAAGGAATGAGATTGGAGGTTTAATTTTGATCCTATGGTTGATTTTCATTTTGTTACTTCAAGAGGAAGAAACCATGAAAATGGCCCATTTTGAGACTTCAAAATTCCAATGTGAATATGGAAATGTCTTTGAATTATTTTTTGCAATCAAAAAATGCACAAACTTGCCTTGAAAAATCTTAAAACCCATTAATCCTTAAATTCTCAATTTAAGCCTCCTTTATGAAAAATTCAAACCCCAAATTCTCGATACAAGCTCCCACCATGACAAGAGATAGTTTGGTAGTGCCAATGGTCCCATTTGAAGTAAGTTTCATGTTGAAAAGATTTCCATTTGAAGTGTGCAAGTTGGTGAAATGGACCTATAATTTTATGACCTGTAATCTTACTTTCCCAAAATACCCCTGACTTGTAAACCTCATAACTTGAGTTCTACAAATCCGATGAAAGACTTCTAATACAAATCGAAAAGCTAAGATCAAGAACTACAACTTCCATGTTGACAAAAAGTTGAGGAGAAACACCCTTCTAGGTCAAACCTGGCTTGGAAGTTGGTTGACTTTTGTTGACCAAAATCACATACCTCAAATGACCTGTAACTTGTCCGGATCATAACTTGAGTTCTATAAATCTAATCGAGGACTTCTAGTACTCAAATTAAAGCTAAGAACATGCTCTACAAGTTCCATGTTGGCCAAAAATTGATATGATACTTTTATCTTGAGGTCGGTGGTCTTGAAGTCAGGCACTAAATAGGGGATTTTACCCTAAGAACCCTAACTTAGTAACTTCTCACACACTTAACCCTCGATGAATTGAACTTGAAATGATGTATCATATGTCTTAACACAACATCCCATGACCATAGAGACTTTGAATTGAGTTTATATCTTCTTCAATTGCGCAGCTGACTGAGGATTTACCAGATGAAAACCCTAACTACGATACTTTCAATCGTGGCTTGTTCCACTTCACACAACCACCTGCATAAGCTCCACAATGACCCTCAAGGCCCTCAATAAGCTTTCTTTACATCTCATTTATTGCACCCTAAATTTTGGCCCCTTAGATTCCCATTATCATTTTAGGAGCATACTCATGAATTGTCTAACCTTAACCCAGTGCAAGTTTGTCTTTGCCAAATTACAGATGAATCAGGGTTTCGTGCAGTCAAAATCAAAACTTCAAGGGTGTGATTAGTCAATGTTTTGGGCTCATTCAAATTTTGAAACAAGGTCAAGGGTATCATATAATGACAATGGAGAATCCAATTTGAGGTTGTTACCCCAAAATCCAGAGCAGTGTATTTCAGGGCACCCGATTAGGGTTTTTGACTAGTAAAAGTCAATTCTAGTTTCACTTTGATGTTGGAAGGTGTTTTAATGATGCGATTATGATTCATGAAGTTCATGTATCTTAATAAAGTTCATTAAAGAAGTTTCAAAGTCTCAGGAGGTCCAGAATGTCAACAGGCGACTCGGTAGTCACCGATCGGTCGTACGGTTGACCGAAAAGTCAACTCTCCAAATTTTAGGAATTGGACTTTAAGTTGTGCAAAAAAATTGATCCTTGTTTCATATTGGACTTGCATATCAATTTTCATGACCATTGGATCAAGGATGAATGAGTAATCGAAAAATCGGGAAATTAGGGTTTTGAAAAGGGCTAAACCATAACTCCTTAACCACACATCCAATTGAGTTGGTTCAAAGCTCATTTGGAAGCTCTTGGCAAGTCCTACAAAAGTCCCTAAGTGGTCCATGATCAGAAAATGCATAGATTTGGAGTTATGATCAAATTCATTTCTAGAAGGGAAAAAGACAGAAATTTCACTTTTAAGTTCATTTTTTAGCAACTTTAGAAGGCTTTTTGGCCAAGTTCCTTTGGGAAATTGGAACTCATAAAAACATGAATGTTTTAGAGCTATTTGAGGGCTTTCTAAAAAGTACTAGCACATCTCAAAAGGATTTGTGAGCTGAAAGTTATGGTCATGGCAAGTTAGTGGTTTTTCAGTTTAGTCCCACATTGTCAAAATTCAAGAATTCATTCTTTCATCAAAGTTGACCAAACTCAGATGGTAAACCATGTTGTATCTGATATTTGAGGAGTTTGTAGCATGAAAGAACCAAGAATTATGCAGAAGAGAAGAAAAAGCCAAGCTTGCAAGTTGCCTTGCAAGTGGATTTGCAACTTGCATCCAAAAGTGAAAAACAAGCATGAGGTGTAAAAGGCAACACTGAACCAGCCACAAGCCTATACCTCTAGCCTGCAATTAGCCACACTAATTCATCATTTTCTTGACTAATGAGGCTTGCCTATCAGCCAAGAAAACCCTCTTGTGGAGGTTTAATCAAAAAATCCAAAACCTTTCTTCAAAATTAAGAAACCTCCAAATCTGCCCCAAGCCACTTCGCCTATAAATAGAACCCTCACAAATTCATTCTCCACACAATATCAATTCTAAAACCCATAGAAATTGAAAGCTTGCATTATTTCCACTCCTTGCTTCAAAATCTTAAAATCTCATTTTCACAAAAAACACCAAAAAACTGTCTTGCTACCAAGGCTGCCAAATTCATTTCTCTACATTCAAATACCCCAACAATCATCCACACAATCTCCAAATATGATATAGAAGGTGTCCAAACCATTAAACCTCTCAAAAAGCTCATTTTGCAAAAAAGTCAACTTCTACATCAAGTTACTTTGACCGAAAGCCACAAATTCTACCAAATCTTGTTCTAAGCATTTGCTTAGTGTTTTAATCACTCAAACACCTCTTATATATTGTTTTTCAACTGTCCAAAGTGTTAGAATTCATTGGTGGATTTCATTTCTCCATTTGTCATCATATTTGCACATTGCTTCAAAGAGAAGGAAAAGACTCAAGGCAAAAAGGAGATTGAAGTTCTCTGGTTTTCTTGGTGTTTCCATCTGCTCAACATAGTCTCCAAGGGGTATGTAGACAATCAACCTCCTCATTTATATTCTATCCTCATGTTTGGCATTTTTTGAGCTTGTGGTAGTGTTGAAAAGTATCATTTTCCTGTCATATGTCAAGATTCTGTTTTGGAGGTAATATGTTTGATTGGTGAGTTAGATCATGCTTAATTTCTTGTTTGTAATTTCTTGTTTGCTTAATTTCAATTGTGCATTTAGTTTCCATATCCAAAGTACATCATTTGCATTTTAATAGCTACCACCATAACAATTTTGATTCCTCTTGAGCTTTGATCAGTTTTGAAGACAAAAAACCTCATTCATATGACATGTAATCTGTATGAAATGATTGCTCAACATGAGCATGTGCTTGAACCTGTTTTGCATAATATGCCATTGCTGCTATAATTGAATGTTTGTGCCACTGCTGTAGAGTTCATGCTGAGATGTTGTATTTTGCTAAGAATTATGGGTTGTTTTGAGGTTTTAAGTTTGTATGACCCACTTCTGTTTACAACCATGAGGGCAATTTTGATGTGGTTGGGATCCTATCAGCCATTAGGTTGTTGTTGGTTTTAGGAGATGTTCAGGTTTAGCTGGTGTCAGGGCTAGGTCCCTATTTTAGATGTTTGGTTTGTGTTATAGTGGTACCTAGGGATGTTAATCTGGGACAGAGTTGGAGGAGCAATTTTTTTGGTCTTGTAATTGGTGGACCTTTCCAGCCAACAAGAGTGTGGTTTGAGGGTCTCAAGTTTTGCTTGTTTGAATCCATGCCAGATTTGGATGACCATTTGATGTGGAGTTGGTTTGCTTGCTGTCAAAACTTTTTAATCATGCTAAGGTTAGATTGGTAAGATGAAGCTGTTCCAAGTCTTGAGTAAATTGTGCATTTACTATCAAAACTGTTTTATGTTGGAGTGTATCAATTTATGATGATTTGCTTGAGCATACATTACCCTAACTTGATCTTGTTGTGATTTATGGTACTGATTAGGTTCAAGCCAGTTTCCTTGTTTGATTGGGAGAATAGTGACCTCATGTGGTGATTTAGCTTGGTAAAATAAATTAGACTTTGGCAAAATAATCATGCTATCATAACTGTTTTGAGGATTCTGTTTGTCAATTCACACCAAGTTTTACCAAGTTTAGTTTTCTCATTATTTGAAGTTGGTTTTGTTGTGGCTTCCACCTAAGGATCCTGTTTGGAGCTGAGAAATGATCCATGCATGCTTTGCTTATGTTAGCAAATGTGCTTTGATTGTTTGGTGTTCATTCTGTTTGTTAAATCCACTATAAAAGTTGTGATGAGGATTCATCAATAACATTGATTGCGGAACTAAAAGGCTAGCTGCCATTTACTTTAAGGCTGGTTAGTCTTTGATACCAGCATAATGCAGCTGCTATTTGCTTTGAAAGAAAACTACTTGAGTTTCTAGGAAGTGTTAACAGAATGAAAGGTTGGATTTATCAATCCATGAATCCTTTGAGGCTCTGAGATGAGGCTAGGACCAGAAGGGTAAGTTTTGTTTGGCTATTCAGTTTGAATTGATTCTGTTGAGGTCTTTGGTGCTGTTAGCCTTTTGTTTGAATAGGTTAGTGCTGTAAGTGAGCACTAATACTGCTGTGTTAGGATAAACCATCTGCCTTGGATGCTGAGAGACTGGGGGTTAATGGTTTGATCTCAATTTTCTAATGGGGGACATCTATCATTTGAGAACTTTAGATTTTGGCCTTGATGATACCAGTCTAGTATGATTAAATTAGCATTGTGGACCGTTGTCAAGCCTTTGATATGCTATTATGTCATTAATGTCTAGAACTGGTTGGGCTCAATGTGCATCTCATTCCCCTTTGCAGTTTGTATGATTGCAGTTTAGGCCAATAAAATAGAGTGATGCCACTATCTTGTTTCTGTTTGAATGTCTTTGAGACACAATACTACCCCAAAATGCAAATATCATTAGTTTTCATTCAACATGCCAATTTCTCATTTTTTTGGTGTTTACATCAAACTTGCTGTCAAAACCTTTTCCATATCATGATTAAAACCTGTTCAAGTCATTGCTTACCTTTAATTTCATCTACTTCAATTTTTGAAGTTTCAAAAGTATCCAAATGCATTTTTTTCAAAACATTTGATTGCAACTCAAATCCTCATATTTACCACAGGCTACTTTGAACTGATTCTTTTACTTGGTCATCCTTAACAACATATGTTTGATGTGTGTAGGTGACTGATTTGCCAAAATTATGCATTGAACCTGAACTGCATTTTTCATATTGCATCAAAATGTCATTTTTACAACTTACATATCATTTGTCATCTCAGACTGTTTTGATGCAAAGCTTTGGTTTAGACTCACTCATTGACATATTTGTGGTATGTATGAATGGTTGTCTTGGTTTAAAAATGGCTAGAACTAGATCTACATGTCAAAATGCATCTCACATGTTCATTTTGCAAGGGCTGTCGGGTTTTGAGTTAGGAGAGGAATCTTGAAAAATTGATTGCACCATCATGTTCCTCATATTTTTCTGGTCAATTTGCATATAAATTTCATCGTGTTTGGATAAGAATCGAGAAAGTTACGAGTGAAAACGTAAATCATATTTTGAGTGTTATTCTTGCCCAGAAATTCAAAGTGAACATCCCATATATATTTATGGGGTGGAATTTACAAACGGATGTATAGCCACCCCAGTGGTAAGACCATATGCCTAAACATGCCTTTGACCTTGCAAGCCTGAGTTCGACCCCTGAGGAGGGCAACTCTTTTATTATTTTTTGTCATTTTTCACTCCATTTTCAAAAATTCGTATCTCCTTCAATTTTAATCATTTTTCACCCATTCTTTTTGCATTGTGTTCATATTGATGTCTACTTTCATGTCATATTTTTTATTTTCATGTTTGCATAATTTTTAATCTCTTTTGACTATGTGCAAGTTGTGTACTTTCTATGATCGTTTTGACAGATGCAAATGAATTTTCTCTTGATGTACTTGTGATTTTTTTGTGATACTTGTTTGCATTCATACCCTTAAATGTTCGTTAACATGTTAGTACTTCATCTTTGGTTATCACTATGTTCATGTTACTTCATGTAATAGCTTAATTAAACTCGATCTCTCGTCACCGTTCCTGTTTATTCATCTGCTTTGGTTGTCATCAATGCACCTTCATCTTTATCATTCCACATGTTTATTTAATGGTTGTCACCATGAATATGCCTTTATCATGTTGTTAATTTTATTTTGGTTTTCTTTCCCCAAGTGATGAAGCTTGTTAGCTCTCATCCAGTTGCCTCTCCTGTCTACTTCCAAAGGAAAAGTCCGTCCATTTGACCCTCATGTCATGGATACATCCCTCATCCCTCTCTTGACTTTGTTAAGTCACTTTAACCCTAGATTAGAAGCCATTAGACTTTTCTTCAAGTCTAAGAAACCCACATGTACTATGAGTGTTCTTCAACTAGAACCCTAGGATAGAGTTTTGTCAATTCTATGTAAGAATCATCGTCATGATCTCTTACTTCCCCTTTTGAATATCACAACTTAGATTAGGGAGTTTCGTCAAACTCCACACAAACATTGTCATGTTTGTTCCCCCTGAACCTTGATCATAATCAAGTGTTCTTCTTCCATAGTGAGGTGAACTACGATTGCTCTGATTCTATCCTAGTCAGGATACGTAGGCAGAAGATGCGACGTCTTTGCGAGCAAACTTAGAAAACCAACTAGGTCTTTACTTAGCTTTAAACTCAACTCCCAATCCTAAATCCATAGTACATATTTCACACTTAGCAAGCAATCAAACAAAAGGTTCCTGTAGAGTACTACAGATATTTAGGGTGCTAACACCTTCCCTAGGTATAACCAACCCCCGATCCCCGAATCTCTTAAGCGTTGTCGTTACATCGTGAAAACGGTTTTTCTTTCTTTAGACCTTTCCTTTGGATAAAATAAAGTTCGGTTGTAAAAGAATTAAGATTCAAGTTAATTAATAGCTTGATATCCAATTTTCACCGCAACATCATACCCAAAATCATGGCTTCACAAACCTCTGATGCTCTTCAATTGGCCTCTCAGTTAGGGGCTATCCCACACACATCCGTATATCCTTTCATAATACATTGACCACTTCAAGATGTCCTGATGACCACTTAAGCTTGAGTAACAACCTCGGCTTAGGCTCAAACCATGAGAAGATTCCTCTTGAGGTGCACAAACTTTTGATCCCCTGTTCCATGAAAAATGCTATGCAATGCAAATGCTAGAAAGAAATGAAATGAAACATAAACCAAGTTAAGAAAAGGTTGAGCAAATTTTGGGGTGCAACAGCTGCCCCTATTCAAACGACTTGGACCTGAAGGAGTGAAAAGTGAACGGCTTTCATGAAATCAAGGTAAAAGACGGTTGAATACTAAAGAACCCAGAAATTTGCCAACCGCAGAAAATCTAAATATAACAAAATTGATCTCAAAGCCACCCTGTTGGGGAAAGAGAATACAAACGTCAAAAACCGACGCCATGGTCTGGATACCACATTAGCAAAAAGTAACAATCCAAGTTACCGGAGTCTGGATACTCCACAGAAATCAAAGCCTGAATGCTCAAAACCTAACTCTGAGTCTGGATACTCAATAAATGAAGCCTGATTGCTCAAAGAAACAAGTATGAGTCTGGATACTCAAAGATTAGAGCCTGGATGCTCGATAAACACAACACTAGAGCCTGGATGCTCAATAAACAGCGAACTAGAGCCTGGATGCTCAAAACACAAATCTAGAGCCTGGATGCTCAAAAACACAAATTGGAGCATTGACGCTCAAAGAACACATCTAAGTCTGCATACTCAATACCCTGAGCCTGAATGCTCAATGTAATCTGAGCCTGGATGCTCTATGCAAATAACCTGAGTCTAGATACTAGGTTAACCTGCGCCTGGATGCTCGATAATAATTCTGAGTCTGGATACTCAAAAGCACAAATTGGAGCCTGGACGCTCAAAGAACACATCTGAGTCTGGATACTCAATAGCCTGAGCCTGGATGCTCAATGCAATCTGAGCCTAGATGCTCTATGCAAATAACCTGAGTCTGGATACTCGGTTAACCTGAGCCTGGATGCTCGATAATAATTCTGAGTCTGGATACTAAAAAATCTGAGCCTGGATCCTCAATAATAATTCTGAGCCTGAATGCTTTATGCAAATAACCTGAGTCTGGATACTCGGTTTAACCAATATGAGTCTGGATACTCAATAAATAAACTTGAGTCTGGATACTCAAAAACTGGAGCCTGGACGCTCGATGCAATCTGAGCCTGGATGCTCTATGCGAATAGAAATATACTTATCAGGATCTGGATATCCTACGAGCTCAAGTCAAACGACGTTGCTGGGAAACAAAATTAGCCGTGGTCTGGATACCACATAGGCTGAGAAAACATTACATGCCAAGATCTGGATACCACACGGCGATAGGAGATAACAACAATTACGGTGATCTGGATATCACTGAGCATCAGAGAAACTACCATGGTTTGAATACCATAACTGCCTTCACCGGAGTCTGGATACTCAGCGGAGAAAGTACAAACAAGATTAATCAAGGTCTGGACACCCAACTGACTTTACCGGAGTCTGGATACTCGACGGAGAAAGCATAATAACAGGAGCATAAGCCATGGTCTGGATACCATAAGGCACAAACACACTTGCTGTGATCTGGATATCACAAAGGAATTTGACCGGAGTCTGGATACTCAACGAATCAAGAAAATACCTGTTGGAGAAAATACCGGAGTCTGGATACTCAACGGAAAAAGCAAAAATAATATCAGTCATCGTGGTCTGGATACCACAACCATCTTTACCGGAGTCTGGATACTCGACAGAAAAAGGAAAACTTCATCAACTGGATATGGGCCGGAGTCTGGATACTCGACAGGGATAGGTGATCATCATCATACCTATCATGACCCATTCAAATCCGAAGATATTGCTGGGGAATAACATGAGTCGGGGTCTGGATACCACACGGGCTAAAAGAAATCACATGGTCTGGATACCAACAGGGAAAATCAAACCTCCGCAGAGACACCTGAAACAAAGAAACAACAACCTGGTCTATGTTTCACATGCAAATGTTTGAAAATGGCGTAATGCTCCATACGAAATGGAAATGCTACGCATTTGGGTAGATGTTATGCACACATGCAGATGCATCGAAACTAAAACATCAAAGTAAATGCTAGAGAAAAAGAAACCATCCTATCAGGAGCAACAAACAACCCTGCAGGGAAAAGCTTACCCATGCCAATAACAATTGGACTTACACCAAAAGGCCTCGAAAGGCTCACCTACCGGGGATAAAGTTCATACGAGAACAGAAGATCCAAAACTCAACTGAGGATGCAGATCACCATTTGCTGAGGTAAATGTTCGGGCCGACTCTCCGGAATACAAAACTTTCTGAAGAACAGATAACTCACCGAGTACTTAAAACAAACAGGCTAAACAACCTCACTTACCTGATAGAGAATAAAACTTCTATCAGATGTCTCAGTCTGTACTGCTGAAAACCAAGTTCCTTCAATCAGACTGAGTGAGAGGGAGAAATACCAGGCCACTGCTAGGGAATGAACACAATCTCGTACCCTGCAGGGATTAAAAGCGCACTGCCAAACTGCTAGGGACTTGCTAAACACGGCCTGCAACTCTACTGGGATAGAGATGCAACCTCAATTGCTGGAGAACAACACTATCTGGGGGAAAAGATGAATCCATCCGTATTCGTAAACCTTTCCCCAAGGGTAACAACCCTGCAAAAGACAAACAGACAAGACAACCTATACAACAAGACTATCTTGGTCATTGTCCGTGACATTGTTCAATTAATTTCAAAGTTTTAGCAATTATCGGCCAAGGCCTGCAAGTTTATGTATGCAAGTTCATCAAAAACATCGGGCGTTTTTCACAAACAAAACAGTAAAAGCATAAAAACAAAGCGCACAAACGAAGTACTAAATAGTATATGTTTATTGATAACGGCCTGTGAATAGGCAAAGTTTTTACAACAGATGCAACTCCTGAAAAGAGGAAGCTGCGCAAAAACTACAAGTATGCATAAAAGCAAATACAAAAGTGTACATTTTAAACAAAAAGTACAGCAATGTCGGTAATGTGGCACAAACGAACACCATGAGCTGATTCCTCTATGACTCGCTTGACCCTGAAGCTTTCCCGACGCTTCGTCTTCAGAAGAGATTGATTCGGATAAACGACTCTCAGGTTCTCCCAATCCACTAAGCAATGAAGTTCATACGCATACCGCAGTCATTTGCTTTTCAATCCCTAACTTTTACCTGAACCGCCCTTTCGGGTTTTCGATTCACCGGGATACCCATTTTTGCCAAAGTCGCCTTTTCAGGTTTTCAACTTTGCGGGTTTACATCTTTTCATTTTTATCCCTAATTTTTTCCCAAACTTTTTTTTTCCTTTTTTATGGTTCGCCGGGATGCCCCATTTTTGCCTGGACGTTTCTTTTTGTGTCCAGCGGGTCTCTTTTAAGCAAAGTATTTTTTTAACTAGTGTCCGCGTTCACAGGGGATGCAAAGTCCTCACCGTCCATGGTGGATAATACTAAGGCACCTCCAGAGAAAACCTTTCGTACAACAAATGGACCTTCGTAATTGGGAACCCACTTGCCCCTGTAATCTGACTGTGGTGGGAGAATCTTTTTCAACACAAGATCGCCCGTCTGAAAGCTTCGAGGGCGCACCTTCTTATCATAAGCTTTCTTCATTCGGCTCTGATACAAACGACCATATGCAATTGATGCTACCCTCTTTTCGTCCATCAGACTAAGTTGATTCAATCTATTCCTGATCCATTCTGCCTCATCAAGTTTTACGTTAACCAAAACCCTTAAAGAAGGAATCTCAACCTCTAGCGGTAGGAAAGCTTCCATACCGTACACTAGTGAGAAAGGAGTTGCCCCGGTTGATGTGCGTACCGTCGTACGATAACCGTGCAAGGCGAAAGGTAACATTTCATGCCAATCTTTGTATGTAACAACCATCTTTTGCACTATCTTTTTAATGTTCTTGTTGGTCGCTTCAAAAATGCGATTCATCTTCGGCCGATAGGGCGATGAGTTGTGATGTTCAATCTTGAAGTTCTGGCATATCTCCTTCATCATATTATTGTTCAGATTCGAACCATTGTCAGTAATGATCCGCTCGGGAATTCCATATCTGCAGATGATGTCCTTCTTTATGAATCTTGCCACCACTTGTTTGGTCACATTAGCATACGTTGCTGCCTTTACCCACTTGGTAAAGTAATCGATGGCTACCTGAATAAAACGGTGTCCGTTGGAAGCAGTGGGCTCAATCTTCCCAATCATATCGATGCCCCACATAGAGAACGACCAAGGGGATGACATTACATTCAACGGGCACGGCGGCACATGAATCTTATCAGCATAAATCTGGCATTTGTGGCATCTCTTCGTGAATTTGAAACAATCCGACTCCATTGTTAGCCAAAAATAACCAGCTCGTAGAATCTTTCGAGTCATGGCATGTCCTTCGACATGCGTGCCAAAAGTACCCTCGTGGACTTCTTCCATAAGTAAGCTTGCTTCTTTTTCGTCCACACACCTGAGTAGTACCAGATCATGATTCCTCCTATACAGCACACCATTTGGGTTGAGGTAGAAGTTTCCAGACAATCTCCTAAGAGTTTTCTTATCCTGGGTCGATGCCCCTGGTGGATACTCTTGGTTCTTAAGGAAATTCTGGATGTCATAAAACCACGGTTTACCATCGGAAGCTCCTTCAATAGAAAATATGAAAGTGGGCCTGTCGAGGCGTGAGATAACAATCCTTGGCGCTTCATTCCAAAAATTGACCTTGTACATTGAAGCCAGTGTAGCCAAAGCATCTGCCATTTGATTCTCCGCTCTTGGAACATGGTGGAAGTCTACACGGTCGAAAAATAGTAACAGTCTTCTTGCGTAATCCTTGTAAGGGATCAAATTGGGCTGTCGAGTTTCCCATTCTCCTTCGATCTGATTAACAACTAGCGCTGAATCACCATATACATCCAGATTCTTGATCCTCAGATCGATAGCTTCTTCCAAACCAATGATACATGCTTCGTACTCGGCCCCATTGTTGGTACAAGGGAAAGTTAATCTGGCAGTGAAAGGGATATGCGTTCCATGAGGAGTTGTGATAATTGCCCCAATTCCGCTACCATACGAATTAACTGCACCATCGAATATCATCTGCCATGGAGATCCCCTCTCTGGTCCTTCAGTGGGTAATGGCTCATCACAGTCTTTCGCTTTCAAGTACATAATGTACTCATCTGGAAATTCAAATATCATCAGTTGGTAATCATCAATTGGTTATTCAGCAAGGTATTCTGACAGAACACTCCTTTTAATGGCTTTCTGGGAAACGTACTGGATGTCGTATTCTGTCAATACCATTTGCCATCTGGAAATCCTTCCAGAAAGTGCCTGCTTTTCAAAGATATATTTAATCGGATCCATCTTCGAAATTAGCATGGTTGTATGATTGAGCATGTACTGTCTTAAACGTTTGGCCGCCCAAGCGAGTGCACAACACGTTTTTTCAAGCATGGAGTAGCGGGATTCACAGTCTGTGAACTTTTTACTCAAGTAATAAATCGCCTGCTCTTTCCTTCCTGTCTCGTCGTGTTGACCAAGAACACAACCCATACTATTCTCCAGAACCGTTAAATACATGATTAATGGTCTTCCAGCCACTGGGGGTATCAGTATCGGAGGCTCCTGCAAATACTGTTTTATCTTGTCGAATTCTCTTTGACAATTTTCGTTCCATACCACCGCCTGATCTTTCTTTAACAACTTAAACATTGGTTCACACGTGGCCGTTAAATGAGATATGAACCGAGCGATGTAGTTCAACCTCCTTAAGAAACCACAGACCTCCTTTTCAGTCTTCGGTGCTGGCATTTCTTGAATAGCTCTTATTTTTGCAAGATCTACCTCGATTCCTTTTCTGCTGGAAATAAACCCCAATAGCTTTCTGGACCGAACTCCGAAAGTGCACTTATTTGGATTCGACCTCAATTTGAACTTCCTCAACCTCTCAAACAACTTCAATAGATTGACCAAATTTTCTTCCTCCGTCTGGGACTTCACGATCATGTCATCAACATAAACCTCGATTTCATGATGAATCATATCATGAAACAAAGTCACCATTGCCCGATGATAAGTTGCCCCTGCATTTTTTAACCCAAACGACATCGCCTTATAGCAAAATGTTCCCCACGGTGTAATGAATGTTGTCTTCTCCATGTCCTCTGGTGCCATTTTTATCTGATTATAACCGGAGAAGCCATCCATAAAGGAAAACACCGAGAATTGAGTCGTATTGTCAACCAATACGTCAATGTGGGGGAGCGGGAAATCATCTTTTGGGCTCTCCCTATTCAAATCTCTATAATCAACGCACATTCGGACCTTACCATCCTTCTTAGGTACAGGTACAATGTTGGCGACCCATGGAGGGTAGGTTGTCCCGGCTAAAAATCCAACGTCCAACTGCTTTTGAACTTCTTTTTTGATTTTTACCGCCATGTCTGGTCTCATCCTCCTAAGCTTCTGCTTGACGGGTGGACATTCTTCCCGATGTGGCAATCGATGAACCACGATGTCAGTATCAAGTCCGGGCATATCTTCGTAGGACCAAGCAAAGATGTCACTGTACTCTCGAAGCATCTCTATCAACCTTTGCTTGACGTCTTCTTGCAATGCAGCCCTTATCCTGACATTTCTAACAACCTCTTCAGAACCCAAGTTGACGATCTCAATCTCTTCTTCATGAGGCAGAATAACCTTTTCTTCTTGTCTTAAGAGTCTAGCCAATTCCTCGAGCAAGTCTTCATCCTCATCAATCTCTTCTTCAGCTTGGAATATCGGGTTATCAAAGTCGAAGCGAGTCATTGAAGATTCTTGGTCGGTGTCATCTGCAATGATATGAGACCTGCAATGAAAATGGTTAAGTGCTTCAAATGATATGCAAACAAACACATTGCCATTTTATTGTTAAAGATAAAACAAGAAAAACAGAGATCTCAAAATTTGAATGGAAAAACGCCCTTTGATTAATAGATGAAACAATATTCAAACATAAACAAGACAAGCCCTGAAATAACAAACCACTATGCTCCGGGTAGAACATAGAGTCGTACAATAATTGAAAAACAAAGTATTACTATTCATTGGTCACTTGGACAAATTCCTCGATGGACCAGTTGCATAGACGCTGTCCTGGCTGGCATGGCTTGATCCAAGCATCCATGTCGCAGTCGCTGTCTCCAGCTTCGTCATCTGAAATGGCATTGAGCTGCTCGAAGAAGACACCTCCGCTGGTAAACCTGATCGGCCCCTTAAACTTCGGTGTACTCTGTGAAGAGGATGGGTGGTACCTCAGGCCGAATTTGTCTTACTTTTGAGGGATATCAATCACTTTCCCCCATCCTTGTGCTGAACCAGCTTGTACCACCGCCTGCGCTTCTTTGAAAGAAGACATAGCCACCTTAGGCTCTTTTCTCACCACTGGCGCCTTATCCTTCAACTGAACAGTTTCAAACGCTTGACACAGGGTCTCATGAATTTCCCCATCTACTTCCACATACTTAAAAGAAGACAGGTGACTAACCATGATGTCTTCTTCTCCACATACTGTCACAACACTGCCACCGACCATATATTTCAACTTCTGATACAGAGTCGATGTGACAGCCCCAGCTGAGTGGATCTATGGTCTGCCTAACAAACAACTATAAGCAGGCTGAATGTCCATAATATAAAATACAACGTCAAAAACTTCTAAGCCCACTTGGATAGGCAAGGTCAGCTCCCCGAAGACAGACCTCCGAGTACCATCGAAAGCACGTACAACCAAATCACTCGGTGTACAGGTAAAGCCCCTAGTATCCAGCTTCATAAGTGCCTTCTTCAGCAACACATTCAAAGATGACCCTGTGTCAACAAGGACATGAGACATAACCACTCCTCTACATTCAACAGAAATGTGCAGCGCATAATTGTGGTTTCTGCCCCTGGGCGTTAAATCTAGATCTGTAAATCCAAGGCCATTTCCCGCTCTTACATGCCCAACAACCCCTTCAAGCTAATTTACTGATATCTCTTGAGGCACAAAAGCGGTGCTCAATACTTTCATCAATGCATTTCTGTGAGCTTCGGAACTCAACAACAACGATAATATCAAAATTTTGGAAGGTGTCTGCTGTAAGTGCTCGACTATCTTGTAGTCACTTTTGCTTATTAGCCTCATGACCTCCTCCACATCATTATCCAAAGATCCTTTTTCACCAGACTGGGAGGTTTCTTCAATTACCATCTTACCCTTCCCTCTATCTGCTTTTTCAGCCACCACCTCAGGCGATGCAAAGACTCTGCCACTTCGGGTAATTGCCCCTGCTCCCACAACATTCTCTGCAGACTCCATAGGGAAACTTTTCAAATCTATCTTCTGACCATTACAGTACACCTCAGCCTCATAGTTCCACGAGATGGCTTTGGTGCTTTCATAAGGCACAGGTCCTGCTTTGGTAATAGTGATTATTGGTGGCCTAGAAGGCGCTGAAATAGTTATAGTCTTATATGTGATCGAGATCATAGCGACCTCATCCCTCTCCTCACTTATTTCCTCAACAGGTTTCTTCTCTGCAGTCCGCTCAAACTGCAATGTTCCCTCGTCTATCATTCCTTGGATACACCTTTTCAGATCAACATATCCCTCAAGATGACTTAAGCAATTAACACAGTCCTCATTACAGCCTAGGAATACACCTCCTCCCAGCAATTTGTCCTTCACAAACTTCAAAGGAGTTTTCAACTCATTCACATCCATTATCAAGTCTAAATCTTCCTCCACCAGAATAGCACCAACCCTAGCCTGCCCATGGTTTGGCATAGGGTTCTACACAACGTTAGGCGCATCATGAGAAAAATTTATCGCTTTACTGTCAATGAGATCTTGCAGCTTGTGTTTAAAAGCCTTGCAATCGTCAGTAGAGTGACCAGGCGCCCTAGAGTGAAATTCGCAACGTGCATTTGCGTCATAGCCGGGTGGGGGATCACCAATCAAAGGAGCGAGAGTCCTTTTCTGAATTAATTGTAGCTGCAATAAAGTCTGAAGCACCTGAGAGTAGGGCATTGGTGGAGTGTCAAATACTCTATTCGGCCTGGCCCTATCAGGATACCTCCTATAACCCTGCTGGTTTTGCTGTTGCGGCTGATACTGTCTTTGTTGTTGTTGTTGTTGTGGTCTCTGTTGCTGTGGCACAGGAATAGTGACACTAGCCACTTGCTGTTGGCGATATTGATTCTGGGGCTGACCCCTTCCTCTTCCTCTAGAACTTGTCACTGAACTGACGTCACCTTCACGCTTCTTGTTTCCAAATATCTTTTTTCCTCCTCCTCTAGCTGAGGGTACCTCTCCCACCTGAATCTTCCCAAGCTTGATACCGTTCTCCACTCTTTCACCAGTGATTATCAAATCTGAGAAACTTCCAGACGTACTGCTTATTAGTTTTTCATAATACACCTCTGGTAGAGTAGCAACGAACATGTCCACCAACTCCCTCTCTACCATTGGTGGCTGCACTCTAGCAGCAAGCTCTTGCCACCTCTGGGCGTATTCTGTAAAAAAACTCGTTACTCTTTTGAGAGAGGTTCTGCAGTTGGACTCTGTTCGGTGCAAGGTCACTATTGTATTGATAGTGCCTTACAAAAGCCTCAGCAAGTTCTTTCCAACTGTGGACGTTTGTGGGCTCCAGCCCCATGTACCACTCCAAAGAGGGGCCAGACAAACTATCCTGGAAAAAGTGCATCAGGAGTTTTTCATCGTCCGAGTACACGGACATCTTCCTATAGTACGAGCGCAGGTGGACCCTCGGGCAAGTAGTGCCTTTGTACTTGTCGAAGTCGGGCACTTTGAACTTATAAGGCACTCTTAAGCCTGGGATCAACCCCAAGTTGGACATATCTAGTCCCATGGAATTCTGGCACTCCAGAGATCGCATCTTTTCTTCAATCATTTGAATCCTTCTATCAGCCTCAGAAGGTCTTGCAGCGTTTACAAACCTAGGAGTGAATATATCCTCCTGCTGATCCTCGTTCCATGTATGGTCCAAACAACCATGAATGCCACCCGTAGTATCAAAACCGAAACCATTCCCATTTCTATTACCCCCATTAGCGAAGCCACCACGATTAAGACCTGTTGTATTCCCAGCATCAGTAGTGTGTCCATCCCCTCCAGCAGTAGGGATGACTAAAGTTGGTATTGAATTGCCCCTCCTGAGGGGTTTCAACCTGAGTATGGTTATTAGCTATCCCTCCATGTAGTACCCCTTCATCATCAACACGTGTCAACAGGGGTGGCACCATAGCCTGAAGTTGAGCTTGCCCAGTAGAAACTCCTTGCATCAAATCCATCAATTGTGCAATGCGGTCCCTCATTTCTTGCATTTCCACTTGCATTTGATCCATTATCCTTCTCTGATTACCTCTATACTGTAGCGATGAGTTATCTGTTCTGCAATCCTGAAACACTAGTGGCACAAGAAAACAAGATAAGGTTAACAGTTTCGATGCACCTGCAAATGCGAGAAATATGCTAAAATGCAGACATGTATTTATGGAAATAGGGACATTTCCCCCTCGATTCTAGTTTCGTGATAACAACCAAGACGATGGAGAGCCCCGCAGGCAAGCACAAAATAGAAACTCCTCATATATAAACATAAGCCCACAGGCAAAGTATAAACAGCAAATGAGTACAAACAGAAAGGGACCTCAACCAACAGGTCTGGTGATGGTCCATACAAAAGTCTACGCTACTGAATATAAAGAATAAAATCAAACTGGGTGGCGAGACTGGAAATCCTTCAACAACGCCTGTGTATTAGGATAATCTGGCCTAGTGAGCAAACCACGTATGAGCGACTCCTGCTGACTGATAGTAGACTGAAGATCCTCGACCGAGTCCTCCTTCCCAACAGCCTCCTCGAGCCTACGCCTCTTAGAACTAGCTTCCTCTCTATGCTCCTCCAAGGTTGCAAGCACTTCATACAATTTGCAATCACTATGTCTTTTGAGTGCGGCCTCCTTTGAGATCTCTTCATCTTTAGCTTGGAGCTGGGCCTTCTGTTTGATGATGTTCGCCTTCAACTTGTCTTCACGCTCCTTGCTAGTAGACATGGTAGCATTCCACTGAGCCTCAAACTTGGAAATCTGCAAATAGGCTTTACTCAACTCTTCCTTTTTGGTGGAAAGAACGCCGTATGTGGCACTCAAGTCTTTGCCTGTGCGCTCTGTAACGCCCCGATTTCGATTATTCCTTTTTCGTTGAGTCCTTTTGGTTTAATTGGGTGAATAATTATTTTGAGGCGGAATTTGCATGGAAATATGTTATGTTTACATATTATCATATTTTAACCGAGTTTGGGAGTTTTCTGAGAGAATAGTTTTGGAGGGTATTTTAGACATTTCCTATTTAATGATAAGTGGGATATTTTATGAGATATTAAATTAGTAGATGTTTTGGAAATAGTTTGGAAAAGATATAAAAAAGGAAAATAGAAGAGAAAGAGGGGGATAGTAAGAAAGGAAGGAAAGAAAAGAGAAAGAAAGAAGGAGAAGAGAAAACGAGGAGAAAGAAGAGGAAACTTCGAAAATCATCAAGATCAACCAAAGCTTGCAATTAATCAGGTAAGGGTGAGAATGTTTACCATCTTAATAATGTATAAGGTCATATATGTGCTAGATTGGAATCGTTTGGTAGTTTTCCATACTTTCCATTTTTAGGTCGAAGTTGGATTAATCGATAGAAATCGTTATATAACGATTAGAATCGTGTTTAGATACCGTATATTAGTCGATATATGTTAGGCTAAGGCTATTGGAATAACATTGGATTTAATCGGGTGATTTCGGTGAGTTTGGAAGAGTTGGAGCATAACTGAATATTGTTGTTCGCAGGCGACTCGCTAGCAGTTCGCTAGGCGAGCACGCAGCGAACGTTCACTAGCAGTTCGCTAGGCGAGCACGCAGCGAACGTTCACTAGCAGTTCGCTAGGCGAGCGTATAGCGAACGGTCCCAGACTTGGGACAGTGGTGTTTTGGTCTCCTTCGCTAGCCGCGAAGGGAGTAGCGAAGAGCTCACTGGGGGTTCACTGTGGCGAACGAGGTACCGAACGAGGTCTGTAGCTTCTGTTTGTGCTCGCTAGCAGTTCGCTAGGCGAGGAGGTAGCGAACGCTTGCTAGCAGCTCGCTAGGCGAGCGTGTAGCAAACATAGCAGAGTGATTTTCTCTGCTGATTGTGTGCTGTTGTGGCTTGGGGTTCCGGTCGCGATCGACCCTTCTCTGATTTAAAAGTTGGTGTGCTGGTTTGTGGTGTGCTGTGGGTAGCCGAATGGCGTGAATCCTAGAAATCGATTTTTATCGGGAATTAGTGGCCGTTTGGCAATTTTAAGCGTTTGTCCGAATTGAATGGAAATGCATGATAGATTAGCATGAGAGCACATAGATTGTAGGTACCTATGTTAGGTTAATACGCATAGTAATGTAATTACGAATATGTATGCGCGTAGAGAAATGTCGTGAGTCATTTTGCATAAAAGGCATTATGATGGACAATCTAGAGATATTTGATCCCGTGTAGGATCTGCAGAACCTCGCTTGATGCGATGGTTATATTTGATCCCGTGTAGGATCTGCAGAACCTCGTGTGCCCTTGTGGGGTGTGAGCGATGGTTATATTTGATCCCGTGTAGGATCTGCAGAACCTCGCTTGATGCGATGGTTATATTTGATCCCGTGTAGGATCTGCAGAACCTCGCTTGATGCGATGGTTATATATGATCCTGTGTAGGATCTGCAGAACCTCGCTTGATGCGATGGTTATATTTGATCCCGTGTAGGATCTGCAGAACCTCGCTTCATGCGATGGTTATATTTGATCCCGTGTAGGATCTGCAGAACCTCGTGTGCCCTTGTGGGGTGTGAGCGATGGTTATATTTGATCCCGTGTAGGATATGCAGAACCTCGCTTGATGCGATGGTTATATTTGATCCCGTGTAGGATCTGTAGAACCTCGCTTGATGCGATGGTTATATTTGATCCCGTGTAGGATCTGCAGAACCTCGCTTGATGCGATGGTTATATTTGATACCGTGTAGGATCTGCAGAACCTCGTGTGCCCTTGTGGGGTGTGAGCGATGGTTATATTTAATCCCGTGTAGGATCTGCAGAACCTCGTGTGCCCTTGTGGGGTGTGAGCGATGGTTATAATTGATCCCTTGGAGGATTTGCAGAACCTCGCTTGATGCGATGGTTATATTTGATTCCTAGGAGAATCTGACGGACGAATGAGTCGATACCGTATGTTTCGGGGTGTGTGTGTGCGCACGTGTTGCATGATTGTATGTTGTGATTAATGGTGGGACAGTTAGCCCGATTGTTATGCATGTGAAATGATTTATATAGATTCTTCCTTTTATTTCATGTACTATTATACCATTATTATTTGATCGTGATTCTCACCCCTTTGTTGTTGTTGTTGTGGTCTGTGCTTCCTCGGAAGTACAGATAATCCAGGTATATAGATAGCTTGGATAGCGGTGTACAGGTCGAGTCTTAGGGTGCTCTGATACGTAACACGGGATATGGGTGTTTTAATTGTTTTGCGTCAAACTTGTTGTAATCCTGTGACGTATCATATTTTGGTGAATTATAATAATAGATATTTTATGAAATCTGACAGATGGCCAAGAATGCTGAAATGACAATTTCCACTGTATTATTTTGAAAATAATCAATAAAGTATTTTGATGACTTATTGGTGATGTGATATTCCACTGTAAATGATGAAAACTCTGATGTTTAATTATAATGTTTATATTTTATTTGTTTTGGGAAGTGGGGTGTTACACGCTCCCTCTCACTAGTTTCCTGAGTTAAGTCTGTTCCCAACTTATTCACCAATTCAGTTTGCTTTTTCAAAGAATACCTTGCTTCATTCCTTTCACTTCTGATCTGAGCCATCTCTTCCTCTAACTCTTCGTTTGTCTTTTGCAACTCTTCTTTCTCGCGACATACCTATTCATACCTTTGGATATCTACTGTAGTGGGCTCTACAATCTCAGGCGGATGCATAGGCTGAATGGACGGATATGGCATCATTAATTCTTTGGCTCTACTCTGAATCCAAGCGAAATACGGAGCGTATGCCTGACTATTTCTCTTTCACAAAGCAACCTTTCCCCTCCTATGAACATTTCTCGATGCATGCTCAACCCTAGCCAAAGTATCTCCCTCCAACAAACCAGTGAGATACAGAGATTCCTGTATCTCTTCATCCTTCGGAGGCCCTCTAAGTGCGTACCCGAACTGTCTGATGGTAATACCCAGATTATAGTTTATGCAACCTTTCCTTCCGACCAGCGGGACGTTAGGAAAGCTTCCACAACTATAGATAATCTCAATGCCCAATACATCTCTATCAAACCACACAATGTCTTCGGCAGACAATCTCAATAATCGCTCAGACCATTCCAAAGTGCCATCAGTAGCAGAGAACGGACCGGTCTTGGGAAGATGGCTCCTGAACCATGTATAGAACAAAGTTGCACAATAAGACACGCCCTTCCCTCTCCTGTTCTCATTCTTGTAATGCATGGAATGATAAACATCGCCTAACAGAGTGGGTATAGGGTTCTTTGAAGCAAAGATACTGAATGCATCGACATCTACAAAATCTGGGATGTTCAGAAATAACATAATGCCATAAATACACAAGGCCAAGATAGCATTAAATATCACCCAACAACCTTTCTTAACAAACTCTCGAGCCTTGTCCGCAAGAAAAGGCAATGGAAACCCAAACATTCCATTCCTACTGGCTAACTTCCCTTTCAACTCAGAGACATCCAAATGTAGAGCCTTAGCAAGGTTAGTCAAATTTGGCTCTCCCTCAACATGATGGAACGGTATCTGGTTCAGAATAGGTATACCCAATATATCAGAAAACTCCTCCAATGTAGGTGCTAAAATAAAACTCCGGAAGGTGGAGCCTCGCAAATGAGGATCATAGAATTGTAACAATGTCTGAAGGCCATTCAATTCATCCAAAGAAGGTTTGCAAACAATATTCAAAATCCTCCCATAAGATTCTCTGAAATCCTCCATAACCTTCTTGTCAGCTAGAGAAATCAGGCTTCGCAGAATTCTAATGTCAGGCGTAGGAAACTTGTAGGCCAGGGTCCTCCTTAAGGACTCCATGTCAACAAAGATAGAACAAAATCACCAGAATCAAAGAGGAAATGTACACCTGCAACATAAACACACATCAATGAAATGCAAATGAAAATGCACATGCAAATGCAAACAGGGGATCAAGACTAGTGTGCTGTCGGTTGAGAAGAACCAGCGCTTCGCCTTAGTACCGACAAAATCACTGACATAAGACCCCTTTGTATTATGAACACAGGTTTACACTTTCAAGAACTGGGTAGTATGGAAGTCAAGGTTTCCTGCATAACCCACCCACTCACAGGTGTGGACCTATCCAGTGACAAGGTTTGGCATCCTATGTGTTCATCAGCGTCACAGACTTTCAAGAAAGGATGATACGGTACCCAGAAGGTGTGGCATCATCATCTCTTGAAGAGGCCTCACTTAGTTGAATCCCAAATGATCGGTCCCCAGAGTCGACAACCCCCAAATCTGCAATTCTCTCAACGGCCCACTGGGCTGGAAAGAAAGACATCAAAGAGAATCTCGTCTGAGTGCAAGTTTCGTGGGAACTGGTGCATGCCTAACATACAAGTTCACCACTACTTTTCGCTTCTAATACTAAGTTTGTACTCAAGCACAGGTCCGACTTCTCACTCAATGGAACTTCCCTCCCCACAGCACAACAGTAATGATATATGAGGCGGAAAATAAAATGCGGAAGTAAATAACCATAAAGCGCATATATACAAACACACAAGCGCTAGGATTGACTCGCATAGGGGATATTCCTGTCCCCAGTAGAGTCGCCAGCTATCGCTACTGCAAAAAAAGAGGCCGACAATGACTAACAGAGTCGCCACCTATCGTTATTTATCCCAAAGAAGGGAAAGGAAACGATCGGAAAAAACCTGACGAAAACGGGAAAAGACGAGGTCATCGCAACCAAGTCCTCGGTTCGGGAGTCGGTTACGCAAGAGGAAGGTATGAGCACCCCTCACGTCCGTCGTACTCGACGGGATCCACGCATGTGTTATCTAGCTAAAAGGGTGTGTAAACTATCTACGCTAAAGGATTATGGACAAAAGAGAAAGAAAAAGAATTGACTCGGTAGAGGATCGCCGCTCTGTGCCTACATACTCCCTCGTGGAATGGGAAAGTCAGAGTCAACGTAGTTCGCCCAACTACGACCAAAGAGGGGGGGAGGTTGCTCGCCAAGACATCACGTCTTGTGCCTACGTACTTTCATCTGGTACGAAAGATTAGAGCAAACGTAGTTCGGGCTTACAAGAACACAGGCTGTTCAAAAGTTTTACCTGAGTAGGGTTAACAGACAGTTCTAGCAGTTGGTGTATGCAGCTCGACCTTTGGAGACTTAGGCTTTACCGTTTGCGACAAGACTAAAAGTTAACAACACTCTTGTTTATGAAAAGAGTTTTCCTGATTAAGACCCCAAGGGGTGAAAAGAGTTTGAGTTGTTTTTATGTTTTTTAAGGAAGAAGTGTTTTGAATTTGGTTTGCGACTCATGTTACACTAGAGACTATGATCTAGGAGCGAATGCTTCGTATATCATCCGAAGGACATACATTAACATTCTAGATAATTGAGAGGCAACCACCCAATCATAATTTCCCAAATGGCATAAGGCTCATAGCGTGCAACAATTGTTAAGCTTTATTAAGTGGATTGAAGTTGTTTGAAGATGAGAAGAGAAAGAGGACGAACTAAGGGGGACTAGTCTAAACCCTAAAGGTTGTCATGCAATGTGCACCTAAAGTTGAGTTTGAAAGGGAATTACCTTATGTTATCATGCATGGTTACAACCCTAATGTCTATCATAACAAGAGAGGTTAGAAATCCTAAGGGAAGGAAGACAAAAGAAGAAGAAACAATAAGAAGAAACAATGCAAATGTAAAATGCAAACACAAATGCAACAAGGAAGACAAAGATGCAATGCAAGTGAGGTAGGAAATATGTGTGGGTCTGGAACCTCCACAAGCTCATCTCAACCTCAAGCCATGGTATGAATAAGCACAAGAGAAAAGGAGAAGAAAATGCATAGAAAACAAGTAACAAAAACAATGAGAAAAAGTCCTCATGGATTCATTACTTTAGGCAAGCTTCAGGTTCCTCCTCAGGAGGAACCAAGCAACCTTAAGTAGTATTCCAAGGTCATTGGACAAAAAGGGGATGAGGAGAAGAGATTTCAAAAGTTAAAATAAAATATCACAAGCAAATTCCAACAATAACATCAAAGAATGCAAGCAAACATCACTTATGAAAACACAATATGCAAACATGAAAGTATGAGACCAAATGAACCACCTATGCATAAGGTAAAGACCTATGAATTAGCACACAAGACCTATAACAAGCCCCTAACATGAAACAATCAGAATTAGGTTCATCAATAATGCACAACCAAGCTTTTGGAAGCAAAACAAAACAAGTACACCAACAAAGATGCATAAACATGAAGCAACTTGCAAAATACATGAAAAATAAGAAAATGCATCTAAAAATGGCAAATAAAATCTCAGAGGACCCCCAAGGTATTAGGAACCTGGGGTCAAAAGGGGAGATTGAAAACCAAAAGGGAAGTGCCTCAACAGAAGGAAAAAACCAAGAGTGTCCCAAAATAAGGCAGAAATGGAGAGGGAACAAAAAGCAACTCAAACTACATGGAAACATCACTTAGAAATCATGGAAAAAATATCCAAGGATCAATTAACATGTTAACACAATGCTCAAAAAAATTAGAAGTTTAATCCATACCATGAGCAAGAAATAAAATCAACAAGACAAAATAAATGACTATTTAAAAGGAAAATATGAAAATAAATGGAAAATGCATCAAAAAACAAAATTAAAAATGCACAAAATTAAAAGACATGTTAAAGTATGTTCATGATTTTTTTCAGAATTTTTAGACATTTTTTGATATTTTTCACGAATTTTTAAAGAACAAACAAATAAAAGAAACAAAAAGAGAAAATAAAAATGCAGAAAAAGACACAACCATCAAATCTGCATACTAGTCAAATGATCCAAGGCACCAGAATATGCCACCTCAATTAATGAATTGGGGTATTGATTGTGTGTGGACAAGCAAAAGAAGTAACACATAGGTCTTGTTATAATCCACATGATCAAAAAAACATGGAATGGACGAATGAGACCGTGCCACGTCAGCACCTTCTTCAACCTTGGAGCTCCGGCGAAACTAGCTCCCCGAAAAAGCCGCCGGCCACCCTCAACCTCAACGCCAGCCGCCGCGGGTACCCTCCCTTCACCATGGTTTCATCAATTCTTCACCATTTCTTACAAACTTTAGATGAAAACTCATCTACTCTCCGAGAGGAACAAGAATCCAACCTCTATTTCCATTAATTCTCAACAACCAAACCACAAATCAAACAACAAGCAAAGTGTGCAAAAAATAAAGTTTATCAAAACTCAAATTAAATGGTCCAAACATCATCTACATATTACAAGGAGTAAGAATCCATGAAAATTAAAGCAAAACACCATGAAAATCGATCAAAAAGAAGCAACACAACTTTGAGCTCAAAAAAACAAATGTCATAAACACAAACAACAATGATCCAGAAATGATCTATGTAACTCAAAGGTTCAAATGCAACGAAAATGGTGGAAAATCATGGAGTATTAAGAGTGTAAAGTTGAAATAAAGTTTACCTAGTGGAGAGCCTCCACTGGGCCTTGAAATGGTGATGAAGCTTAACGAAAAACGTCCAGAATCACTCCATGAACTTCAATTGAGGTGTTTGAAAGCTTGATTTGGCTTGAAAATGGTTGAATCTGAGAATTGGTTTTTGAGTTTTTCACCACTTTTTGAAAGCGTGAAATCGTTGTTCATGCAGCAAAATGACCTAACTCTGTGTCAAATTTCATCTAGAATACTTATATGATGGGTTTATGATCAAATGGGGCTTTAATTCAAGCAAAACAGCCCATTTTGAAAATTCACATTTCAACACTTTTTGAAAATACCATGCACGTTTTTACCACTACACCACTTGGTTTTTTTGATCCAAATCCACTACAAATCAGTTGTGTTGATCAAAGGAATGAGATTGGAGGTTTAATTTTGATCCAATGGTTGATTTTCATTTTGTTACTTCAAGAGGAAGAAACCATGAAAATGGCCCATTTTGAGACTTCAAAATTCCAATGTGAATATGGCAATGTCTTTGAATTATTATTTGCAATCAAGAAATGCACAAACTTGCCTTGAAAAAGCTTAAAATCCATTAATCCTCAAATTCTCAATTTAAGCCTCCTTTATGAAAAATTCAAACCCCAAATTCTCGATCCAAGCTCCCACCATGACAAGAGATAGTTTGGTAGTGCCAATGGTCCCACTTGAAGAAAGTTTCATGTTGAAAAGATTTCCATTTGAAGTGTGCAAGTTGGTGAAATGGACCTATAATTTTATGACCTGTAATCTTACTTTCCCAAAATACCCCTGACTTGTAAACCTCATGACCTGAGTTCTACAAATCAGATGAAAGACTTCTAATAAATATAGAAAAGCTAAGATCAATACCTACAACTTTCTAGTTGACCAAAAGTTGAGGAGAAACACCTTTCTAGGTGAAAACTGGCTTGGAAGTTGGTTGACTTTTGTTGACCAAAATCACATACCTCAAATGACCTGTAACTTGTCCGGATCATAACTTGAGTTCTATAAATCCAATCGAGGATTTCTAGTACTCAAATTAAAGCTAAGAACATGCTCTACAAGTTCCATGTTGGCCAAAAATTGATATCAGACTTTTATATTGAGGTAGGTGGTCTTGAAATCAGGCACTAAATAGGGGATTTTACCTTGAGAACCCTAACTTAGTAACTTCTCACACACTTAACCCTCGATGAATTGAACTTGAAATGATGTCTCATATGTCTTAACATAACATCCCATGACCATAGAGACTTTTAATTGAGTTTCTATCTTCTTCAATTGCGCAGTTGACTGAGGATTTACCAGATGAAAACCCTAACTACGATACTTTCAACCGTGGCTTGTTCCACTTCACACAACCACCTGCATAAGCTCCACAATGACCCTCAAGGCCCCCAATAAGCTTTCTTTACATCTCATACCCAAAATCATGGCTTCACAAACCTCTGATGCTCTTCAGTTGGCCTCTCAGTTAGGGGCTATCCCACACACACTCGTCTATCCTTTCACAATACATTGACCACTTCAAGATGTCCTGATGACCACTTAAGCTTGAGTAACAACCCCGGCTTAGGCTCAAACCTCTGAGAAGATTCCTCTTGAGGTGCACAAACTTTTGATCCCCTGTTCCATGAAAAATGCTATGCAATGCAAATGCTAGAAAGAAATGAAATGAAACATAAACCAAGTTAAAAAAGGTTGAGCAAATTTTGGGGTGCAACATACAGGTCCCCTGTACTTCGGAGTGCTTTGAGATAAACTGGAGGGTTTGTATCCCAGGCCAAACTTGTCCTGCTTGACGGGAACATTAAGAACTTGGCCCCACTTCTGCGATGAATCGGATTCTATGATAGCACGAGCCTACTTGAGCGATGACATCGAGACCTCTGGGCTCTTGGCTTCTACAGGAGACTTCCCCTGAATCTGAACTGTTTCGAACGCCTGGCAGAGTGTTTCGTGGATCTCCCCATCCAGTTCCACGTACTTGAAGGATGACAAGTGGCTAATCATAATATCCTCTTCACCGCATACCGTGACTATCTTCCCTTCCACCATATACTTCAACTTTTGATGCAATGTTGAGGTGACTACCCCTGCAACGTGTATCCAAGGTCGGCCAAGCAAACAAATGTATACTGGCTGGATATCCATAATATAGAAAGTTGCATCAAAGATCTTTGGTCCTATCTGAATAGGCAACGTGATCTCCCCAAACACTGATATCTTAGATCCATCGAAAGCCCTCACGACCAAATCACTTGGCGTGCTTATCAACCCTTGAAGATCCAACTTCATTAATGCCTTCTTTGGAAGCACATTGAGAGATGATCATGTATCAACTAGGACATGCGACATCAGAGAACCTCTAAATTCCAAGGATATATGCAGAGCACGGTTATGGTTCCTCCGAGCAGGAGTCAGATCCAAATCAGTAAATCCAAGACCATTACCAGCGTTTACATGAGCTACTACCCCCTCCAACTGGTTAACAGAAATCTCCTGGGGTACGTATGCTGCATTCAAGATTTTCAATAATGCATTGCAGTGCGCCTCCGAACTCAACAACAATGACAGGATAGAAATCTTCGAAGGAGTTTAACTTAAGTGATCCACAATCTTGTAGTCACTTTTTTGAATAAGCCTTATAAATTCCTCTACATCCTTCGAAAGATCATCAGCACCGACCTGTGGTTGGACATTCTCTTCAATCACGACCTTACATTTACCTTTGTCATTCTTATCAGCATTAACCTCCGGTGATGAAAAGACCCTACCACTTCTGGTAATAACTCCGGCCCCGACGATATTCTCAACCGACGAACTTCCATCTGTAGATGCTGTCCATTCCTGCTTTTGCCCATTAAAGAACACCTCTCCCTCATAATTCCATGGGATATCTCTAGTGCTCTCGTATGGCACCGGTCCAGGTACAGTAATGATAACCGGAGCTGGCCTAGCAGGCGCTGAAATATTGATTGTCCGGTATGGAATGGATATCGTAGCAACTTCGCTTCCATCATTACTCACTTTATCATCATCTTCTTTCACAACTCTATCAAATTGCAAATAACCCTCATCCATCATTCTCTGAATACCTTTTCTCAACAGATCGCAACCCTCTGTATGCACTTCACACTCTGAGCAGTCAACAGAACAACCTGGAAACACCCCCTTCTTCAACAAGCTAGACTTCACAAACCCCAGCGGAGTTGATCGGTGGATTTCAGTTGTGTTTTCAAACACTGTTTGTGGTTAATTTCGCAATGTTTTTATCTAATTTCTGAAGCTTTAGTTGTGATTATCTGCATTACTCGTAGTTGTGTGTCTTCGAGTCTTATTTTTAAGTTATGTTGTTTTTGCCGCTGGTGCGTTTGATTTGGTTTCTTTCAGTGTGTTTTTGGCACGAATGGAGAGCACGACAATCGCACCGCATTCGGAGGAAAAGAAAAGGCGAAAAAGGGAACTCAGAGCTGCAACACGGGTACCCGTGTTGCACAACACGGCCCGTGTCATGAAGGACACGACTGGCAGACACGGGTGGACCAAAGCTGATGAAAAAAGAAGACTCAGACTTGCAACACGGGTGCCCGTGTCATGTAACACGGCCCGTGTTGCAGCCCATGGAGAGGAACACGCCCCAAAAGAAGCCAGCAGCCTGACACGGCCACCCGTGTTGCACAACACGGCCCGTGTCAGGGCCACTGAACGTGAAATTTCTCTGTTTTCTATTTTTTGCTGTCAGACCTATTTCGAAGGGCATTTGAGACATTTCGCTATGTAATTTGAATTTAGATATAAGAGGCACATTTTAGAAAGGAGAAAGAGACTTTGGAACAGAGATTAGGATTGGCAACTAAGAGGAGATTTTCGGCTGGAAACAGAGGATCGATCAAAAGCGGAAGCAATTGATGATCCAAGGATTTAAACGTGCATTGTAATGATTTTCTCCTTTTTAATTCTAATTACTTTTATGTTGACCAAGAACATGAGTAGCTAAACCCCCAAGTTGTTAGGGGGTGGTCCTTAATGCGATGTAATGACATTTATTTAATTATTCTACGGGAACTATGTTTTTACCTTAATATATTTGATTTTGCATTAATCTTATTCGTATTCATATTGGAAAGTATAATTCGAATAGTGCTTAGGCTTAGTCTGGAAAGTCAACCTAACACTTTTGCAAAATAGTATCACGGTCGATATTGCTTAGGAATGAGGATATCCCGTATCACGTAGTTTATGGTCGGAATTATTGCTTGATGTTTTTCAGGGACACTGAGGAATTAGTGAACAGGAAAATCATCAAAGGGTTTCCATTAAGGAATTAAGGCAACTAAAGTGGCCAACTGATAAATTAAGGTTAATAACTAGTATAGTAGAATAATCATACAGGGTCTTTACTCGTATAGTCTCCACTCCCCTAACACTGTTCTTAGATTAATTAATTAAGTCCGTATTTACTGTGATATTACTCTGATACCAAACAAACCACTAGACCTTTTGTTCAATTGAATTCTAAAAATTCCGTTAATTACTACGCAGTCCTCGAGATCGATACTTGGGACATTTCCCTTATTACTACAATTGGTAAAAATAGTACACTTGCTATTTTCCCGATCAAGTTTTTGGCGCCGTTGCCGGGGACTGCCAAATTAACATTGTTTTTAGAATCCAAAAGAAATTTTGTTGCTCTGCGACTAAAATTTTATTGTTTACTGCATAACTTTTATCCGTTTATTATCTAACGCTTGTCTAATTGTGTATGTGAGGTCAGGCCTCAGCTAAATATTCTTTTGATACAGAACCAGAACGAGCATTACACGAAAGACGGAGATTAGCTAAAGTTAAAAGACTGGAAGAAATAGAGGAAATTATATCCGTGCAGAGCGACTCCTAAGAGAGAGAGGCACCACCTGAGACTGTTCAAATGGCTGGAAATCCACCTCAGCCTGAAAGACTGCTAGGAGACTATGGAGGGGCCAATGCTCAACCGAACCGGATGACCATTGTGAATCAACCGGTGAATGCTGCACATTTTCAGCTACACCCTTCCACCATCCGTCAGTTGGAGAGCAAGCTGTTCGCCGGAAGAATCAACGAAGATGCAAATAAACATCTTCAGAGATTCCTCACAACCACCACCTCGCTGAAAATAGAAGGACATTCCGAAGAGGCCAAGAGATTAGTTATGTTCCCGTTCACACTCACTGATGATGCGGAAGAATGGTTTTACTCGCTTCCCGCTGGGAGTATCACAACATGGCAAGAGATGGAAACTGCGTTCCTGAATGAGTATTTCCCTGCCTCAGTGTTCATCCGAAAAAGATACGACATTGTCAACTTCAAGCAAAAAGAAGGAGAATCTTTAGGGGATGCATATAAGCGGTTTAAGAGGTGTCTTACAACATGTCCTACTCATAACCTGGACGCCACGGAGCAGATGCAAAACTTTGTGAATGGATTACGACTCAAAACAAAACAGCTCATAGATACTGCTGTCGGTGGCTCAACCAACTTCTCAACAACCACAGGTATCAGAAGGATCATAGAAGCAATCGCCGCGAACGAGCACCTTGAGTTGTATGATCGCACTGTAAACCAACCGGAAGGTAAGATTGATCTGAAGCTGGCAGACCAGGTTGTTAAAATGGAGGATCAGATCACCGCTGAGGTAGAGAGAAGGTTAAAGAAAATGAATGTTGAAACTCAGGTAGTGGCACAGGTTGAGCCAGTTCAAGCAGCACCTTGTGAAATATGCAGTGGGCCACACTTTACAATGCATTGTGTAGCGACCCAAGAGCAAGTGGAACAGATTAATATGTTGAGGCAGAACAATCCTTACACCAACACATATAATCCTGGTTGGAAGAATCACCCAAACTTTTCATGGAAAGATCAACAAGGTAATGTGCAAAAACCTGTTCAAGGCCAACAACCGTATCAACCTCAGCCACAACAATACCAGCAGACACCGTACCAACCTCAATATCAACCACAAGCGCCTCGAAAAGCTGATTTGGAAGTGGCCATTGAGAAAATGGCCGCCCAAAGTTCTCAATTTCAAGAAGAAACAAGGAGTAACTTCAGGAATGCTGGAGCATCCATAAAGAATCATGAAGTACAAATGAGTAAAATTGCCCAACAGCTAGCAAGTTCACAAGCGCCGGGTACACTTCCAAGTGCCACAGTACCAAATCCGAAGGATCACCACCAAATTAAGGTGGTAGTAACAAGAAGTGGAAAAGCCAAGGAAGTAGGAGAAGAGGAAACGGAACTAAATGATCAGATGATTGAAGTGGAGCTGGAGATTAAAGAGAATGAAACAGTCGAGGAAGAAGTGGTGACACCGGTACCGGTAACTAAAGAAAAAGTGGTAGAACCGAAACCGGTGATCAAGCTGCCATACCCCTCAAAAAATAAGAAGAAAGGACAACAAGAGAAGAATTTCGAGAAGTTCCTGGAGCTGTTTAAGAAGTTGGAGCTGAACATTCCGTTGTTGGAGGCACTAGAACAAATGCCCACCTATGCAAAATTCATGAAGGATATCATTGCTAAGAAGCGGACTAGTGAGTCTGAACCTGTTATTCTAACGGAAACTTGTAGTGCTATTTTGCAGGGTCTGAAGATTTCGGTCAAGAAGAAAGACAGTGGAGCTGTTACTATCCCATGCACTATTGGCGATAGGTCATTCAACAGAGCTTTAATTGATCTGGGAGCAAGTATTAGCCTCATGCCCTTATCCATCTACAAAAAGTTGGATATCGGTGCAGTTCAAGACACTCGGATGACCCTCCAGTTTGCTGATCATTCAGTTAAGCGGCCATATGGAGTGGTTCAAGATGTACTAGTTAAGGTAGATAAGTTTGTGTTTCCGGTTGATTTTGTGATCCTAGAGATGCCGGAAGATGAAGAAATGCAGTTAATTTTGGGCCAACCATTCTTGGAAACCGGGAGAGTCATGATAGATATGGAAGGCGGCACCTTGACCTTGAAAGTATATGACGAGGAGTTAAAAATTGATGTTAGTAATACCATGAAGCATAAACAGGATCGGGGCACTAGCAGCAACATACAAGTGCTAGAACAGGTCGTAGAGAGCGAACATTTGGAGAGTGTGACCCAATTGCCTCTAGAGAGAGTGCTAAGCATGTCAATCTTTAAGGAAGACAAAGAAGTAGATGAGAATGACAGAGAGGTAGTCGAAATGTTGGACACTCGACCATTCCAAAGGGGATCCCGACCACACCGATGGGAGGACTTACGACAACCTATAGAGCTTGAGGGTAATGACGAAAAACCTAAAGGTTCGGAATTGAAACAACTGCCGGAAAATCTAAAATATGTGTTTCTGGACACCGAGGAAAAGTGTCCCGCCATTATCAGCTCTAGTTTGAAAAGTGTCCAAGAGAAACAACTGATTGGGGTTCTAAAAAAATTTAAGAGTGCTATTGGTTGGAAAATAGAAGACTTAAAGGGTATAAGTCCTACAGTTTGCATGCACAAAATCCTTATGGAGCTGGACCATAAACCGGTTGTGCAGCCCCAGCGAAGACTGAACCCCGTTATGAAGGAAGTCGTAAGAAAGGAAGTGGTGAAATTGTTGGATGCTGGACTTATCTATCCTATATCCGACAGTTCATGGGTGAGCCCTGTTCACGTGGTGCCTAAGAAAGGAGGTACAACTGTGGTGACTAATGACAAGAATGAGTTGATTCCTACGCGTACCGTCACTGGTTGGAGGGTATGCATTGATTATAGGAGACTTAATTTAGCCACCAGAAAGGATCACTTCCCGTTGCCCTTTATTGATCAGATGTTAGAAAGATTGGCTGGTCACGATTACTACTGCTTTCTAGATGGATACTCCGGATACAACCAAATCGCGGTTGCGCCGGAGGATCAAGAGAAGACAGCTTTCACATGCCCGTACGGAGTTTTTGCTTATAGGAGAATGCCATTCGGGTTATGTAATGCTCCAGCCACATTTCAAAGATGCATGACTTCCATTTTTGCGGATATGCTCGAGAAACATATGGAAGTCTTCATGGATGATTTTTCGGTTTTCGGGTCATCATTTGATGATTGTTTAACTAACCTGTCACTTGTTTTGCAGAGATGTCAGGAAAGTAACTTGATCCTGAATTGGGAAAAATGTCATTTCATGGTGAGAGAGGGCATCGTCCTTGGTCACAAAATCTCACATAAAGGGATCGAAGTTGATCAAGCAAAAGTGGAAGTAATATCCAAGTTACCACCACCCGTAAACGAGAAAGGTATCTGAAGCTTCTTGGGTCACGCAGGGTTCTACCGCAGGTTCATAAGAGACTTTTCCAAGATAGCTAGACCATTGACGTCCTTGTTAGTCAAGGAAACGACGTTTGTGTTCAATAAGGAATGTGCTGATGCATTCGAGAACCTGAAAAATAAGTTGGTGTCAGCACCAATTGTGATAGCCCCAGACTGGTCGCTGCCATTTGAGATCATGTGTGACGCCAGTGACATTGCAGTAGGGGCTGTATTGGGGCAGCGGAAAGAGAAGCTTTTGCATGTTATTTACTATGCGAGTCACGTTTTGAACCCAGCACAGATGAATTATGCAACTACTGAGAAGGAGTTGCTAGCGGTGGTGTATGCCTTTGACAAATTTAGGCAATATCTGTTAGGTTCTAAAGTGATTGTTTATACTGACCATGCTGCGTTAAAATATCTTTTTGCTAAACAGGAGTCAAAGCCCAGGCTGCTGAGATGGATCCTTCTTCTCCAAGAATTCGATGTGGAGATTCGGGATAAGAGAGGATGTGAAAATACTGTGGCTGATCACCTCTCACGAATGTCACCAATTGAAGAGAACGAGGAAAAGCGCCCGATAAAGGATGAGTTTGCTGATGAACACATCCTAGTTATTCATGGCATTCCTTGGTTTGCAGATTACGCCAACTATTTGGTCGGTGGTCTCATACCCGACGATTTTGATTCTAACAGACGGAAAAAAGTTTGTTCATGACTGCAGGTTCTACTTATGGGATGATCCGTTTCTGTACAAGAAAGGGGTGGATGAACTGATCAGACGATGCGTTCTGGAAAACGAGCAAAGAAAGGTGCTCGAAGCATGTCATAATTCAGATTATGGAGGGCATTTCAGTGGCGACCGCACCGCAACCAAAGTCCTCCAATCAGGGTTGTATTGGCCGTCTTTGTTCAAGGATGCCCAGAACGTGGTTAAGGAATGCGACAGATGTCAACGGACTGGGAATATCTCGAAAAGAAACCAGATGCCGCAGAATTCCATGTTAGAAGTAGAGTTGTTTGATGTTTGGGGGATTGATTTTATGGGACCATTCCCACCATCATTTGGAAAACACTACATACTGGTAGCAGTTGACTATGTTTCGAAATGGGTAGAAGCAGTGGCACTACCAACCAATGATGCTAAAGTAGTGGTCAGATTTCTGAAGGAGAACATATTTTCGCGGTTTGGAGTACCAAGGGCCCTTATAAGTGATGAAGGAACTCATTTCCTAAATCATCTCATGGAAAAGCTACTCCTTAAGTATAATGTGAAGCACAAAATATCCACTCCGTACCATCCTCAAACCAACGGGCAAGCCGAGGTGTCAAATCGACAACTCAAACAGATATTAGAGAAAACAGTGCGTGCATCCCGTAAGGACTGGGCAGTGAAGCTGGACGACGCTCTTTGGGCGTATCGCACTGCATACAAAACACCCATTGGTATGTCCCCGTACCAACTGGTCTATGGTAAGGCTTGCCATCTGCCTCTAGAGTTAGAACACAAGGCATTATGGGCATCAAAAGTTCTGAACCTAGACCTCACCAGAGCAGGAGAGTCCAGAACCCTCCAACTCCATGAGCTAGAGGAATTCAGGAATCAGGCATATGAGAATGCAAAAATGTACAAGGACCAAGCAAAGAAATGGCATGATCGACGTATTCAGAAGAAAGAATTTCGGGAAGGACAATTAGTACTGTTGTACAACTCCCGACTGAAACTATTTCCAGGAAAGCTTAAATCAAAATGGTCTGGACCATTTGTAGTATATAAGACATTTCCGCACAGAGCAGTTGAGCTGAAAAATCCAGCAAATGGAGACATTTTTAAAGTAAATGGTCAGCGTCTGAAACCTTACTACGAGGGACAACAAAAGGATCGCAACGATGTCGTTCATCTCACGTGATACGATGACGGACCGTCGATCCAGGCGACGTTAAACGAAGCGCTTCGTGGGAGGCAACCCACGTATTTCATTTACACGTTTTCATTTTGTTTTTGTTTTAACAGGTTTTGCTAAACTCGCAGTTCATCGGTGACAGAAAATGTCGGAGACCAGAGGAGAAGAAAAATATGAGAAACAGCACCCTGACACGGGTGGCTGTGTTGTACAACACGGGCCGTGTCAGGCCCAGCATGACAGAAAAGAGGAAGTTGGAAAAACAGGTGGACCAGTGGAGCAACACGGGTGCCCGTGTTGTGCAACACGGCCCGTGTTGCAGTAGCGTGACTTTGAAAAAAAATATATCCTACAGGGGGAGCAACACGGGTGCCCGTGTTGTGCAACACGGCCCGTGTTGCAAGGCGCGGTCAGAATTTTCCATTTTTACCCCATGGGGCCCACTACTTAAACCCCCACTTATCATTATCCATCACACAATTCCTATCATTTTTTCATCTTCCTCCTTCTTCTCCCTCACAAAAACCCTAACCTCCATAACCATCTCTACACAAAAGCTTCATTATCTACCACACCCACTCACCGAAACCACTTCCGGCCTTCACAAAAAACACTCTACTCATCATTGTGCTTAATTCCACGGTTTCGTTTTTCACTAACAGTGGTTTTGAAATTTTTCGAACCATCTGTGTTGTTTTGTGTTTTGCAGGTTCAGAATGCCTCCTCGTAGAGATACCGGAAAAGCAGTGGCGGAAACTTCACGCCCCAGAAAGAGAGCACACCGTATGGCGAACCCTCACGGCATACTCTTTGAAGACCCGGATCATCAGAAAAAGTACTCTAACATCATCAAGCGTAAGCTCACGCCCATAAGGTATATCTGCAACACTACGCTTGATAATCTAGGGCTCAGAATAGAGGTCCATAGGATGTTTCACACTCTGGGGATGTTAGAATTTATGCAATTAGAAGCGCCAACTTATGAGCGTATAACTGTTGAATTTTTGAGCACTTTAGAGTTTCAGTTGAAGCACAGGTGGACGGGGGTGGAGGAAGAATATTATGGTACACTGAGGTTCAGGTTATTTGATACTGACCATAGCCTGACCATAGCCGAGTTGGGAGATATACTGAAGCTCCCCAATTTTGGCCCCGGAGCCCCTCCGGGAAATTTTAGTGCAGGGGACTTTTGGAAGGCTATTACAGGCAAAACTGATTATGTCGCGAAAGCGGCAAAAGCTTCTTGTATCCATAACCCTTGTTTCAGGTACGCTCAAAAGGGATTGGCATACACACTTTTTGGCAGGGGTGACAGCACAGGGGTAGCGACTCAGAGGGAGTTGTACTTCATGTACGGCATGGCCAATCACGAGCTCATCAATGTAGCTGCCTTTGCAGCTGATCACCTGAAGAGGGTTGCGAATGCACCTTCAGGCGAAATAAGTGTAGGCGGTATGATTACTTAAATCGCGAATCACCTTGGCCATGGTGCTCTCTTGAGAGAGGAACCCACTATTACAGGTAAGACAAAAATAGATCTTGCCACACTGACTACCCAAGGTATGATTCGTGTCTTTGATAATTACTATTCCTTGGTAAGCCGAAACAGTCATCTCCTTGCTTTACCTGCCCCTGACTTTATTAGTATTCAAAATGTGAATAACTGGCTATATGAGAGCCCCCTGCAGGATGAAGAAGACCAATTTTATGATGGTACAGGTGCAGAATTCTTTGAGGATGAAGGCGATCAGGTAGAAGAAGCGCCTATACCGCCTACTCGATTTTCACCCCATCAGGAATCAGGCTCAGGCTCGTGGAGCTTATCTAAAAAAGAATGGGACTGGATGGAGAATGAGATGTGCCATCTCCGAAGTAAGCAGACGAGGCAAGGCGAGGAGCAGACAAGACAAGGGAACGAGCAAATCCGACAAGGCAGGTTGATCGGTGAGATGCATGAATGGATGCGGCAGATGATGCTGCGCGACCAACCTCCGCAACCATGAACTCTGTGAGTCCCCTGCTACTAGTGTTCCAATAGTGAGGACACTGTTGAATTCTAGTGTGGGGGTGTTTTATTTGTGTTTTTATGTTATTTGTGTGTTTTCAATTCTGTTGCAGTTATTTGTCTAGTTAATTTCCAGTCCAGTGTTAGTTTGAGAACATGATAGCGATCCACAGGAAGACCCCCCTATAGTGAGCTAAAAAAATTGTTGGTTGGGGAACTGTTGAGTGAAGATGTTGAGTGAGGTGATGAGAAAGTATATAGAATACTCAGAAAAGAACCGTGAGGATGAAATTGGGTTAATCTTGAGAGATAGGTAAAAGGCCAACACCCTGGGTTTCCCAAAGAGGAACGAGTTCGACGTGTAGATTTGTACCATAGTGCTTTGATCTGAGAAGTACCCCTGAGTAGTTTATTTTGACAATCAGGCTCCATCAAAAATAATCGTGTGTGCAAGGATAATGAAAAATATAGAGTCAAGGCACAGAAAAAAAAAAGACAAACAAAAAGGGGCAAGTAGGCGACTAATCCTTCTAAGTTGGGTAACTCTCACCCGGTTATTCAGCCCAACGGCGGCAGAACCTGAAAGCCATGCAAAAAAGAATAACAGTGCCAGAAAAAGATGGATAAATCTTGTGCACACGAGGAAAATCATAAAAGCCATATATTGATTGTCCGAATGAAAGGGAGGAAAATCGAAAAAGAAGACTTAAGTACAAAGCATAGTCAGAGAGGTTACCCATAGGGAGACTGAGGTTTGTGGTTTGCCGCAGTCTAGTGTTTGCAGGTTACCTATTTTGAGGGAAAAGCCGAGATAAATCCTAGGGGACTTGGAATGAGAAGTCAAGTATGAGTATTATCACCGTAGCTCACAATTCTATGGACGGTTCCGTTATAAAAAAAAAAAGAGATATTAAGTTCGGGTTGGTAAGCTTGTTGCTTGAGGACAAGCAAAAGTTCAAGTTCGGGGGAGTTTGATCGGTGGATTTCAGTTGTGTTTTCAAACGCTGTTTGTGGTTAATTTCGCAATGTTTTTATCTAATTTTCGAAGCTTTAGTTGTGATTATCTGCATTACTCGTAGTTGTGTGTCTTCGAGTCTTATTTTTAAGTTATGTTGTTTTGGCCGCTGGTGTGTTTGATTTGGTTTCTTTCAGTGTGTTTTTGGCAGGAATGGAGAGCACGACAATCGCACCGCATTCGGAGGAAAAGAAAAGGCGAAAAAGGGAACTCAGAGCTGCAACACGGGTACCCGTGTTGCACAACACGACCCGTGTCATGAAGGACACGACTGGCAGACACGGGTGGACCAAAGATGATGAAAAAAGAAGACTCAGACTTGCAACACGGGTGCCCGTGTCATGTAACACGGCCCGTGTTGCAGCCCATGGAGAGGAACACGCCCCAAAAGAAGCCAGCAGCCTGACACGGCCACCCGTGTTGCACAACACGGCCCGTGTCAGGGCCACTGAACGTGAAATTTCTCTGTTTTCTATTTTTTGCTGTCAGACCTATTTCGAAGGGCATTTGAGACATTTCGCTATGTAATTTGAATTTAGATATAAGAGGCACATTTTAGAAAGGAGAAAGAGACTTTGGAACAGAGATTAGGATTGGCAACTAAGAGGAGATTTTCGGCTGGAAACAGAGGATCGATCAAAAGCGGAAGCAATTGATGATCCAAGGATTTCAACGTGCATTGTAATGATCTTCTCCTTTTTAATTCTAATTACTTTTATGTTGACCAAGAACATGAGTAGCTAAACCCCCAAGTTGTTAGGGGGTGGTCCTTAATGCGATGTAATGACATTTATTTAATTATTCTACGGGAACTATGTTTTTACCTTAATATATTTGATTTTGCATTAATCTTATTCGTATTCATATTGGAAAGTATAATTCGAATAGTGCTTAGGCTTAGTCTGGAAAGTCAACCTAACACTTTTGCAAAATAGTATCACGGTCGATATTGCTTAGGAATGAGGATATCCCGTATCACGTAGTTTATGGTCGGAATTATTGCTTGATGTTTTTCAGGGACACTGAGGAATTAGTGAACAGGAAAATCATCAAAGGGTTTCCATTAAGGAATTAAGGCAACTAAAGTGGCCAACTGATAAATTAAGGTTAATAACTAGTATAGTAGAATAATCATACAGGGTCTTTACTCGTATAGTCTCCACTCCCCTAACACTGTTCTTAGATTAATTAATTAAGTCCGTATTTACTGTGATATTACTCTGATACCAAACAAACCACTAGACCTTTTGTTCAATTGAATTCTAAAAATTCCGTTAATTACTACGCAGTCCTCGAGATCGATACTTGGGACATTTCCTTTATTACTACAATTGGTAAAAATAGTACACTTTCTATTTTCCCCATCAGGAGTCTTCAAATCCCCAACATCAGTTACCAGATTTAGCTTCTCCCCCTCAATAATGGCATTGGCTCCTGCTGCCCCATGATTCGGCATCGGGTTTTGAGTCACATTGGGCCCATCGTTGGTGAAGTTGATAGCTTTGGAATCAAGCAGATCATGGACTTTGTGCTTGAAGGCTTTGCAATGGTCAATATCATGGCCTGGGGCGCCTGAGTGAAACTCGCAATGAGCATTCGCATCGTAGCTAGGAGGCGGTGTACTAGTGAAAGGAGCCAGAGTCCTCTTCTGAACCAACTTTAACTGCAACAGATGTCGTAACAACTGAGAATACGGCATCGGAGGATTCGTGAACTGTCTGTCAGGTATTTTACGTCTAGCAGCATAAGGTCGCAGAGCATTGACTTGTTGCGAAGCTGCGGCCGGGATATTTATTGTAGCAACTTGTTGATGACGGGACTAAGCTCTACCTTTACCCTTGTGAGAAATAGCATTCGCGTCCCATTCCCTCCTCTTAGGGTTCGCTGAATATGGTTTCTTTGTTCCTCCCGAAGAGGATCCACCATCATTTGGAATCTTTCCAGAGTTTATTCCACTTTCAACTCTCTCACTAGCAATTACCAGATCCGAAAACCCTGCAGACATGCAGCCTATCAACTTGTCAAAGTACACACTAGGTAGCGAAGCCATGAATAGGTCGATCAACTCCCTTTCAACCATAGGGGGTTGAACTCTTGCAGCTAAATCACGCCACCTCTGGGCGTATTCCTTGAAGCTCTCAGTACTCTTCTGCGACAAGCTCTGTAATTGTACCCTGTTGGGTGCTAAATCACTATTATACTGATAGTGACACGCAAAAGCTTCAGCCAATTATCTCCAGCTGTGGATATGAGTTCTCTCAAGTCCCATATACCACTCCAAAGATGCCCCTGCCAGACTGTCTTGGAAAAAATGCATAGGCAGCTTTTCATCATTGGAATAAGCAGACATCTTCCTAAAATGCGCCCGAATATGCACTCTTGGACAATTCGTCCCTTTATATTTATCAAAATCGGGCACCTTGAATTTCGGAGGACTCCTGACCCCAGGAACTAGATCAAGATCAGACATATCAAGGCCCAAAGAGTTCTGATTCTCAAACGATTTCATCTTTTCCTCGATCAGTTTAAACCTTCGGTCAGCTTCCGTCGGTAAACCACCCTCCATATCTCTCATGGAAAACACATCATCCTGGTTATCTTCCCAATGAGGGCCAGCAGCCCCGTGCACAGTGCACACACTTCCATTACCAGAAATATTACCATTCTCATTCGCAGCTCCTCCGCCCAGAGGTATGACAATAGTAGGGATACCATGTGGGATAGATCCACCGATCGGTGGAGGAATAACACCAGCTCCTCCATGCAAAACTCCCTCTTCATCAACCCGTGCTATCAACGACTGGACCAAAGTTCTCAATGGTTCCTGCCCACTAGCAACAGTCTGCATCGACTCCATGAATTGAGCCATGCGAGCCCTGATTTCCTGCAACTCGGCTTGAACCTGATCCATTACTTTTCGCTGATTCCCTCGAGTTAGATACCTGTAGAAACTGAACTCTTCAACTTCCTCAATCCTGAACTAAAGAAAACCAAGCAGAGTTAGGAACAGAAGCCACTGAGAACACCTGCGATGCAAATGAAAATGCAAGATGCAAAATGCAAGCATGTATATATGCAATAGGGAAATTCCCCCCGATTCTAGTTCCGAGAGTAACATGACAACAATGGAGAACCCATAGACAAGCATAGAAAAGAACCTCATATATATAAATGAACAGCCCAAACAGGCAGCATATAGGCATAACACTGAGTACAAACAGAACGACCTCAACCAACAAGCCTGGTGATGGTCAATACAATAGCAACAATAAGCTACAAAGAAGTAAAAACATCTAGTACGACACCAAGCCCGAAACTCCTCTAACAATTCCTGCATCTCAGGATGATCTGGTCTAGTGAGCAACCCCTGGATGAGTAGCTCTCGCTGGCTAATAGTGCGCTGTAGGTCCTTAGTGTAGTCTTCCCAAGCACCTTCACCAAATACTTCTTCAAGCTTGCACCTCTTCGAATCAACCCTGGCTCTGAAATCCTCCAAGGTTGCAAGCGCTTCGTGCAGCTTACAATCACTATGTCGTATGAGCGAGGCTTCATCTGAAATCCTCTCATCTTTCGCTCTAAGCTGAGCCTTCAGCTTGGCAATCTGTTGCTTCAACCCATCTTCACGTGCTTTGTTGTTGGTGAGAGTTGCGTTCCAATGCTCGTTGAACTTCGAAATCTCCAGATAAGCTTTGTCTAATTCTTTCTTCTTGGAAGCGAGAACATCACCAACAACTTTGAGATCCAAACCCAAACGCTCTCGAGAACTAGTTTGCTTGGTCAAATCCATGCCCAATCTGTTCACCAGCTCAATCTGCCTCTTCAAAGAATAAGTTGCTTCATTCTTCTCGCCCCGAATCTGAGTAATCTCTTCTTCTAACTTCTCATTCGCCTTCCGCAACTCTTCTTTCTCAGCCCATAACTGATTGTACTTCGGAATATCTACCATGGTTGGCTCCTCAATCATAAGAGGATATAGAGGCTCAACGAAAGGAAATGGCATTAGGAACTTTGCAACTCTATCCTAAATCCAGCTCAAGTAAGGATCATAGGCTCGACAATTACTTTTCCCCAACACTGCTTTTCCTCTCCTGTGAATATTGTTCCAAGCATGCTCAAGTTTGGCCAGTGTATCACTATCCAACATCCCGGTGAGGTACAGAGATTCCTGTACCTCTTCTTCCTTGGGAGGATCCCTCAATGCATATCCAAAATGCCTAACCAACAACGACGGATTGTAGTTGATGCACCCCTTCCTTCCGACCAAAGGGACGTTAAGAAATCTGCTGCAGCGATAGATGATTTATGTACTAAGTATATTCCTATCAAACCAAGTGATGTTCTCAGCTGACAAACCCATCAGATGTTTCGACCACTCTAATGTACCTGCAGAAGTAACAAAAGGACCTGTTTTGGGCATATGACTGGAAAACCACCTGTACAGTAAGGGAATACAACAGGATACATTTTCCCCTTTCGGTTCTCATTCTTGTAGTGAAACGAGTGATAAACGTCACCGAGCAGTGTAAGTGTTGGGTTCCCTGAGGCCTATAAGTAGAAAGCATTCGTATCCACGAAATCCAGAATATTAGGGAATAATATAATGTCGTAGATACAAAGAGCTAGAATGGCGCTAAATACGATCCAACAACCTTCTTTGGCACACTGCTGAGCTTTCTCCACCAGAAGGGGCAAAGGAAAACCAAACATCCCAAGCCTTTTGATCATCTTCCCCTCAAACTCTGAAGCATCCAGATGCAGAATAGCAGCGAGCCTAGCCAGATTAGGCTCAGCGTCAGTATAGAAGAACGACATTTGATCCAGAATAGGCACATCTAACAATACAGAATACTCCTCCAGAGTAGGAGCCATAACATAATTAGGGAAGACAAAACAGCTCAGCTGGGCATCATAAAACTGTAGAAGATTATAGATACCACTGATCTCATATGCTGAAGGTTTACAGACACATCTCAACAGTCTCCCATAAGATTACCTAAAGTCTTCTATCACCTTCTTATCGGCCATAGCAATCAAACTCAACAAAGGACTGATATCTGGAGCCGGAAACCTGTAAGACACTATCCTCTTCAAGGGTTCCATGTTAGAAATAAGGAACAAGATCACTAGAATCGGGGAAGCAATATGCACCTGCAACATAAATACATGTTAATGAAAATGCAGATGAAAATGCACATGCAAATGCAAACAGGGGATCAAGATTATTGTGTTGTAGATCGAGAAGAACCAGCGCTCCACTTTTTCAAGAACATAGCGCTACTCTGATAATAGGAACCTCTGATATCAAGAACACAGATTCACACTACAAAGAAAACCGGGTAGTCTGAAAGTCAAGGTTTCCTGCATAACCCAATCCCTCTCACAGGTATGGACTTATCCACTGATAAGGTTCGGCATCCTATGCGTTCATCAGCGTCACAGACTTTCAAGGAATGATGTTACGTTCACCATTTCTGGTTTGGCATCATAATCTCCCGAAGAGGCCTCACTTAGCTAAATCATAAATGATCGGTCCCTAGATTCGACAATTCTCAAATCCAAAATCCCGACTGATCCTAAGGATCGGAAGGGAAATCATCAAAGAGAATCTCGTCTGAGCGCGAATTTCATGGGAAACTATGTCTGCTAAGCAAACAGGCCCCCACTAGTCTCCACTACTAATGCTAGGTTTGTAGTCAAGCTTGGGTCTGGCTTATCACTTAATGGAACATTCCCTCCCCACAACACAACAATATTTATACAATGCAGAAAGTGAAATGCGAAAGTAAATAAAGCACATATATACAACACCTGAAGATGAACAAACAAGCGCTAGGATTGACTCGCATAAGGAACCGATGTCCCTAGCAGAGTCGCCAGCTGTCGCAACTGCGAAAAACACCCGGCGGAAAACAAAAGAGTTTCCACCTTTCGTTATTCATCCCAAAGAGAGGGAAAGGAAACAATCGGAAAAACCTAACGAAAGAGGGAAAAGACGAGGTCATCACAACCAAGTCCTGGATTCGGCAGTCAGTTACGCAGGGGTAAGGTATGAGCACCCCTCATGTCCGTCGTACTCGACGGGATCCATGCTTGCTGTCTATCTAAGGGCGTGTTTAACTATCTACTCTACAGGCTTACAGGATAAAAAGAAAGGAAAAGAGACTCGGCAGAGCATCGCCGCTTTGTGCCTTCGTATTCCCTCGTGCAATGGGAAAGTCAGAGTCAACGTAGTTCGGCTAACTACGGGTGAAAGTGGGGAAAGGTTGCTCACCAAGACATTGCCATCTTGTGCCTACGTATCCTCGTATGGTACGAGAAATCAGAGCAAACGTAGTTTGGGCTAACGAGAACACCGGTTGGTTCAGCACGTTTTACCCGAGTAGGGTTAAACCTTTGTTCTAGAAGTTAGGAACGAGGCCTGTTTGCGGTAGAACCAAAGCTTAACAACACTCTTTTTATGAAAAAGGTTTTCCAATTAATCCCGAAGGAAAAAAGGTTTGAAGTTTGTTTTGAGTTTTTTAGTGAAGTGAATTAATTCGGTTTGTGATTCACGTTGCACTAAAGATTATAACCTAGGAGCGAATGCGTCGCATATCACCCAAAGGGTGTACACTAAACACTATAGGCCATTGAGAGGAATCCCCCCAATCACCATTTCCCAAGTAGCTTAAGGCTCGTAGCGTACAACATTCATCGCATTTATTAGATGAGTTAGAATTGTTTTGAGATGAGAAAGAGAGAGACACGGAAGGTCTAAGGGAAACTCGGCCCTAACGTTGTCATGTAAAGTGGTCCTAAAGTTTGGATCAAAGGGGAACATGTACCTTAATGTTAGCATGCATGGTTTGCAACCTAAAGTATATCATAACCTCAAAAGAGATTAGAAATCCTCTGGGGAGCATGGCAAAGAAAGACAAAGGAAGAAGAAAAAACAAACACAAATGAGAATGAAAATAGGGATGCAAACATGGAAGGCAACCCACAAGCAAAGGGAGGAACAAAGTGTGGGATAAACACCACCACAAGCACATCTCGACCTTTATTAATGCAAGAAATAAAGATGCAAAACACAAGAGGAAATGCAAATTCAAGGACATCATCACTATGAACAACAACACATAAGTGTGCATCCAAGTGGAAAACAAACACAAGTCGACGAAGTCTCGATTAAATAACCAAAACGGCGACGTATATTCCAAAACATTTCACTTCTAATGCATCATATTGAACTACGATGATTCGATGTGAAACGGTACCCAAACAAGCAAGAAAATCAGCAAAACAGACCCACTGGCACAGTGTTAACCGATTAACCACTTAAAAATGGCTGAAAATTTGGAAACTTGTACATGTTAATCAGTTAACACCAGGCGTTAACCGATTAACACCTTGAAAACTTTGAAAAATTTGAATATTTGAAATGGTTAATCGGTTAACCATATGTGTTAACCGATTAACACTGCGCCAACAGCAGAAATACACCAACAGAACAACATTTTCAGCAAATAAGCACTTATCCGATCAACCGGATGATCGCATTATCACTTAATCATAAAATTAAACCAGCAAATCATGATTCAAACAGCATGTAAACAGATTAACACAACCAAATCATGAATCAATCGGACAAATTTACCAAAAGCTAATCAAATATGAAAATCCACATGATTATGAAAATAAGCTAAAAACAGATTCGGATCCAACCTTCGGAGCGGAGATTTGCTCAAGTTAATGTTGATTCAACTGTAATTGAATAGATCCAATGCTAGAAGTCCGGAATACTTCAAGATTCACACCAGTTCTTGTAGGAGCAATGAAGATCCTTCAAGATTAAACCAAATTGAGCCAAATAATCACTTCCAAAATCACTTCCAAGTTCAGATCCAATTTTACACGAAAATTGGATGAATAAATTGATTCAATGGAGGGAATGGATGAAGGTTTAGCTCTTAGAAATCAAGGATTTCAATGAAGAATCAATGATTTCAATGAGAAGAGCTTTGGTGAGGGTTTTGGAGATTGGGAAATTCAGAGAGAATTGAGAGAGAATGAGATCAATTCTGAAAATGAGAATGAATTATGAGTGATTCGTTGTGTGAGGTTTGGAGTGGATCACTTAAATATCCCTTAGGCTTGGATCCAAATGAATGGTTTGGAAAATTTGGATTGGAATGAGGAATGGGCATTTGGAGGGAAAATGAAATTAACCAAATTTCAAATAGGTTCTACCTTCCCAAAGTGAAAATCATACTTGCACATGACCAAAATTGGACCCCAAAGTGGTTTGGATTGAAAATTCACGTGCAGAGGCAAAATCTACACTGGTTAATCGATTAACCATATAGGTTAATCGGTTAACACCTTCAAAACTTCAAGTTTGACCTGATTTTGACTTGGTTAATCGATTAACCATATGTGTTAATCGATTAACACCTCCAAAATTTGAATTTTGGCGCCTTTTGGAGGGAACTCTGCCCGTTTGTCTGTTTTTAACTGTTTTGAGCTCTGTTCAACTTTTGAAACTTGCTTTTGAATATCATAACCATGAAAATGCTTGCGATAGCCTGAATACTGCTTTCTGAGTTGAAAATATCCTGCAAAATAAAATAAAATTGGTCGCCTGACTGCTGGGAAAAATAAATGCCAGAGCCTCTGATTCTCGCTGTTCAGGTTCATGCGCTGAGATGAAAAATGAGCCACGGGAAAACCTTGATCCCCTGTCTCAAAAACGAATGCTATGCAAATGCGGAAATACGAAAATCCTAAGAAACAAAAGCCAGATGATGCTAAAACGGACAGGCAAATTTTGGGGTGCTACAGTATCTTTAGCTACAAGTTTGTGGAGCCCAAGTTGAAGATTTTGAGGGGTTTGGCATCTTGTCTGGTTGAAGACTACAGGGGTGTTTCCAGAGATGATTATGGAAATCTTTTGGCCATCTTAAACGTTGAAGTCAACATTACTGTCATTCATACACTTATTCAGTTATACAACCTGCCACTAAGGTGTTTCACGTTTCAGGATTATTAGTTAGCACCTACACTTGAGGAGTACACTCATATCTTGGGGGTTGAAATCAAGAGTCAGGTTGCTTTCTCCTATACCAGCAGTTGTCTGAAGTTTCCTCTTATTGCTGAAGCTCTTTGCATTAGTAAGAAGGACGTAGAAGACAATATCGAGACTAAAGGAAAGCGTATTCGAGGGTTTGATTTGAAGTTTCTGGTAGACAAGGTTGTTTTCTTTGCTGTAGATGGAAGCTGGAAGGATTTCAATGTCGTGTTTGCTTAACTGATATATGGGATTGTTTTGTTTCAGAAAATGGAGGATTTCGTAGATCAAGCTGCCATCTATATCTTCTTATCTAAGATTCATGTTCATGTACTTCTTGCTGATATCTATTATACTATTCATTCGAGGAATGAAAAGAAGAAAGGAACTATTGTATGTTGCACTCATATGTTGTACCGATGGTTTATGTCTCATCTTCCGCAGAAAGGTCCTTTCATTGAGAATAGTGTAAATCTCAAATGGTCTCAGAGGATCATGTCTCTTAATGCTGATGACATCTCTTGGTATTCTCGAATTTATGACGGTCTAGAATCATTCTTCATTATGGTAAATTCTCTAATGTACCTCTTTTGGGTACAAAGGGTTGAATTAACTACAATCCGAGACTTAACTTCCGTCAATTGGGGTATCCTATGCTTGACAGCCAGATCCTAAGGTAGTGGAAGAGTTCATCTTTCATGAAGGAATTGATGACATGGTGTTGCTGAAGAGGTTTAGTGTTGCATGGGTACAGATTCACCATGAAGGAAGAGGTGAGTTGGGTAAAAAGAACTGCATAGCAAAAGAAGCCTACATGCAATGGGTTAAAGAATGAGTCCAAGTGATCTTGCTACCATTTCCTTCTAACCCTTCCATGAACACCAAGCTTCCTGAACTTGCCATTGTTCCTCCATCTGAAGTTGATCAACTCAAGAAGACTATTGAGATGTTGAAGAAGGAGAATGCTGATCTTCATTTCAACCTTGATAAAGTCACATCCGAGAAGGAAAGCTTACAGATGGATCTTCGCCAGAAGAGGAAGCTCATGCTTAAAGAGGTGGAGGTTGAACATAACAAGCGGAGAAAAGTAGGTGATACTTTGAAGAGTACTTACAATGGACTTGCCTCAAAGAAGAGAAAACTCACCGACACTCAGTATCAAGCTCATAAGGATGAGTTGAGCTACAAGAAGTAACTTGAAGAACTTAGAGAAAAGTTAGCAGAGTACAAGACAAAGCTACAAAGTGAACAAGACCGTGCTGACCATTTGGTGAAAGACGTCTCTCAACATCAAGCCGAGCTCGACAAAGCCTTTAGTGATATTCAGAAGCTACAAGATCAAGCACATCATAACCGAGAGGAGATCAGCCAATCCAACATAGAGAGTGCTCATTAGGAGCGCCAAAGCCGCCATCTCCAAGTCCTCTTGGATCAGAAAGATGCATTTCTACAGAATCTTCTTCAGGGACCTAATCATTATTTGTTGCGCAACCTCGTGAAGGATGCGAAGTATTAGAGTGAGAGACATGCCCGTCTAGCTAGATTTTCCGAGCATGCATTGGAGAATTTACCAAGGTTGTTGATGGATGCGTATGCTGATGTGCTGCTGCATAAGACTCCTTTGGCTATTTTTAATTTCTTGTCTGTTTGTAGGTTAACTTTTGATAGGATTCATGATGATCTTGTAGTAGCCCAAAAGGCATATCTTTGAGTTATATAATGAAGAGTTTTTTCTTTCCAGTTTATCTTTGTGCCTTTTCTTATATGCTTTATGATTATGGCTAGAAAAGATAAAAGCTCACAAATTCCTGGAATTTAAAACTTTATTTTTGTATGCACTGCATTCATTCATGATCATATGCACATCTCTCAACCAGAAAACCAAAATGCTTACACTGTCTGTCTTCGCCTTATAGCAAGATGACGACTCGACATCGCTATTTCACTCGCTCGAGAAAATCCAAGATCATGGCTGATATTGAACAAGAGAATGTTTCCTATAAGGAAACCTTGGCCCAGTTTCAGATGGATCAGTTCCAGACCAATACGAATGTTATCACGTAGTTCCTTCGTGCTCAGAAGGATGTCGCTGCTGCCACTTCTGTTTCTGCAACTATTACTAATGCTACTGTTGTAAGTCCTGCATTGATTTCTCCTCTTGTTGTTACTTCTTCTCCTGATGTTGTTGAAGCGCCAGTTGAGATTGTTGTTCAACCTACTGTTAACCTACCAAGTGCTTAGCCTGGTCTGAATAGAATGCCTGCTGCCTTTCCGTGGGGAATGCCTCTGAATTTCACTCCTCAAATTGCCAGTGGTAGTGCCTTTGTTCCGTATAAACCTTATGTTGCACCCATGCCCAATGGTAATTGTGTTGCTTACCCTTGGGCATGCCTACTCCGCCACCAACTCCTGTGCTTGTCGCAACTGTGAAAAGGGCCGACGAAAACAAACAGAAGAGTCGCCACCGAACGTTATTTATCCTAAAGAGAGGGAAAGGAAATGATCGAAGAAAACCTAAAAGAACAGGAAAAGACAAGGTCGTCGCAACCAAATATTGGGTTCGAGAGTCGGTTACGCAAGGGGAAGGTATGAGCACCCCTCACGTCCGTTGTACTCAACGAGATCTGTGCTTGTTATCTATCCAAAGGGGTGAGTTATCTAAAATATACTGCTAAACAAGGGATGGAAAAGGAAAAATGAGATTTGATAGGACATCGTCGCCCTATACCTACGTATTCCTTCGTGCAATGGGAAAGTCAGAGTCAACGTAGTTCGGAAAACTACGGGTGAAGGGGGGAAGGTTGCTCGCCAAGACATCATCATCTTGTGCCTACGTATCCTCATCTAGTATGAGAAATTAAAGCAAATGTAGTTCGGGAAGCTAGACCACTGGTTGGTGTAGCACCCCAAAATTTGCCTTTCGTTTTTAACCGTAGTTGGCTTTTGTTTCTTTGCATTTAGCATTTTGCATTGCATAGAATTTGTTCTAGAGGCATGGGATCAAGGCGTTCCTGTGGCTCAAGTTCATTTGGAAGAAAAAAACTGAACAGCAAACAGCGAGCATCAGAGGCTCGGACATTTATTTTTCTCCAGCGGTCAGGCGACCGATTTTTACTTTTTGCAGGTTAATTTCAGATCAGAAATCAGCACTCAGGCTCATAGCAAGTATTTTCACAGTGACAACGGTCAAAAATGAGGTTCAGCAGCTAAACAGAGCTCTAGACAGTTGAAACAGGGCAAATGGATAGATTTCCACCAAAAGGCGCCAAATTCAAAGTGTGCTTGTGGCGACGGCTACCGCACACATTTTTCCTCCCTCCCGCCATTCTAAGTGTGCATATTCATGTTTGCATTTTTATACTTGTGATTGATTCTTCCTTTGTTCTTCTTGTGCTTTCTTGCCATGATCCCCATAGGATTCCTAGTACCTCCGTTTAGGATGGGAGTAGGAGAGACATTAGGTGCTCAATCCAAGTATACTAACATTAGGGTAGATGTTTCCCCTTTTCAATCCAAACTTTAGGATCACTTTGCATTACAACGTTAGGGCCAAGTTTCCCATAGACCTTCCGTGCGTCTCTCTTCTCATCTCAAAACCATGCTAACTCATTTAATAAAGGCGATAAACGTTGCGCGCTACGAGCCTTAAGCTACATGGGGAATGATGAGTGAGGGGTCTCCTCTCACTTATCTAGAGTGTTTAGTATACGTCCCGTTTGGGGGCGATATACGACGCATTCGCCTCCATGTCATAGTCTTTAGTGCAACGTGAATCACAAACCGAATTAATTCACTTCACTAAAAACACAAACAAAATGAAGGTGAGAAAACCACTTAGAAGGGGGGGGGGTTGAATAAGGGTTTTGAAAGAAATATGGCAATAAAAGCAACACAATATTTTTATCCTGATTCGTTGAACTCAACTAATCCAGTCCACCCTATCAAGGTGATTTGCCTTTCTCCTCAAGGACTTAATCCACTATATTCAAATAGATTACATTGTCAACCACTAAGAACAACTGTCTTAGTCTTCTCAAGAAATCCTGACCACAACTTGGTCTTCTTAAGGAATCTTTTACAAATAAATGTAAACTAACAAGTGCTTAAGATGCTTCTAAAAAGTTATATCACAAACTGTGATTTTTACAATTAGTTTAAGAACGAATAAAAAACTATTCAGCTTTGAGTAAGAAAGATTGTATGAGAGTTGTTGAATAATTTCAATGAGTTTGTCAATAATTCGTTAACCTTGAAGAGATGTTGAAGACGTCCTTTTATAGTGCTGAGAGTCCAATGCTTTAAGACTGTGCAAGTAGAGTAGCTGTAGCCTTTTGTCTTCAGATGACTTATCTTTCTCAGAAGTGGAATGTTCAGAGAAATGCCTTTTGCCTGAATCCTTGTGTCTATCACAAATAAGGAATAGTTACGTTGGAGAGGAGGTTGAGAATAGTACCATGTCTATTCACGTGCTGACATCTTTTCAAATGTAAACAACATCAGATCCTCTGATGTGCTTCTTGTTCTTCAAATCAGATTCAATGATATCAGAGTTGCAGCAACAGTGCTTCAACGTGAGTGATCTGATCAGAGCATAATTGTTTATCAGAGCCTATTTACTTGCAGCGTAAAGTACATTCAGAGTCTTCTAAAATAATGCTTTAAACTCTTCATGCAAACTCTTCAGCAACGCTTCAGATGCTTCTACAGCTTCTGCTTCAGAGTCTTCTGCAGCTTCTGCTTCAGAGTCTCTTCTGGCAGCGCTCAGAGTCTTCTGATGCCTTGCTTCTGATGCTTCAGAGCTTTGCGTAGAGTAATGTTTAAATGCATTTTTGCTTCCACAAGAATATTTAATTCAATATCTGGAACACAAAACACTTGAACAAAATTCGAGTATATATTTTCTTAATACAAAATTTCATTAGTGTTATCATCAAAACATAAAGATATATTGAACATCAATCTGTGTTCTAACAATCTCCCCCTTTTTGATGATGGAAAAAACATAGGAAATTTTGTTCAATAAAAGGATAAATATATAACTCCCCCTGAGATAAAGAATCTCCCCCTGAAATGAATACTCTAATAGAAGAAAATACTTCCCTTTTTGCATGAGTAAACTTTTCAAATTAAGAGCCTGATTGGAATCTTGGTTAGAATATTCTTTCCAGAATCAGAGCTTGATTTACTTTCCGGAATCGGAGCCTGGTTTACTTTTCAAGATCAGAGCCTGTTAATCAGAATCTGGTTTGAATTAAGATCTAGTTTGGGAATTCTCAGGGTAACTTCAATGAATTTTGTCAGATAAACTCATTAGTTCTGAAACACTAAAAAATTCATGTTAAATATAATTTATCATGTCTGAATTTCATTAGTAACTGTTTATTTTTGAACAATCAGAATTTCTTTTTCTCCCCCTTTTTGTCATATCAAAAAGAAAACTTTTAAAGACAAATAAAAGGTTAACAGAAGAAAACAGTATAAAGCTGATAACATCAACAGATATAAAACAAATAATCAAACATACAGATTCATTAAGAGATAATCAGAGTACATCCAGAACAAAACATGATTCAGAGAAAGCAGAAACAGAACAAAATAACACTTAAATTGCACAAACATAAGAACAAAGATAAGCGAGATGCAAGAAGTTTAAGGATGTGGGTCATCTCAGAAGTAGATTCCTCTTGCTTAGCCATTCATTTTTGTATGTTGTTTGTTTTCTCATCTTGTTTTGCCATCCAAGATTTTATTTCAGATTGACCAGCTTCCAGCATAACAATCTTGTCTTCTAGGTCTGGATTCTCTTTCTTAACTTCAGAAGAAGTAGTAGGAGTAGATTCAGATGCAGGAGTAGGAGCAGAGTCAATGATCTTTGCAGATGCAGATTCTGGAGGCACAGACTCAGATGGTTGGTCTACAATCATCAGAGCTAATGGATTGGTTTCCAGAGTGACTTCAGGAGCAGATTCTTCGATAGTCTCAGAAGTAGCAGTTACTCCAAAAGTTGAAGGTGCATCCTCAAGAAGCAATGTTTGAGATCTGTTCACATTCCATAGCGTATGTCTGACAACTTCAGCAAATCTGACTTTTGCGTCATCAGAGCAAATGGTCTTCAGATTAGAAGCCACATAGTTGAATCTGACAATGAACTTAATCCAGCATTCTTCAGAAGCTTCTGGATTAATGCTTGAGAGACATTCCTTCGTTACAGAGTCTAAACTCATCCTTATTTCTTTCTTAATATTATCAAATAAACCATCAACATTTAGCCTAGATTTAGGTTTAAGGTAGGATTCTAGAGGGGATGGTTTGGGTTGTTCTGGTGGGGGTTGTATGGTAAAGGTTGGGATAATGAACACAGAACGAGGATAAGAAGGTAATGAAGGATGTTCAGAGGATGAAATGATAGCTTTGGATCTGGATGAAGATGATTTGGGAAATAAGAACTGTTTGAAATTGGATACAGAGGGAATGACATCAAATGGTGTAGAAGTATAGGGGATAAAAACAGAATTTTGACAGTGCAGAGGTTCAGAGGGAATGATATCTGGTTGTTGTGTTAGATAGACTTGAAGTATAGAGGGAAGGATAGTTGAAGAAATAGGTTTATATGGAATGGTAGGTGTAGATGCTTCTATTCTGGTATAAAAGTTTTTGAGTTTTAGACCATATGGAAGGGGATCAGATGGAAATGGTTTAAAAGAAGCAAAAGACACAAAATCAGATGTTCTTGGTTCATATCCACGGAGTGAGGGTGGTGAGTTTACTTCTGGGGGAACATCAGATTCATAAGAATCAGATGATTCAGAAGAATAACAGGATGTGGAAGAGATATCAACCAGAGTTGTCAAAGGTTGAATATCAAGAACTTCAAAGTCAGATATGAAAGGTTCAGATGGTTGAATATTTTCTGGTTCAATATTAGAAGAAATAGGTTTATATGATTGTGGTTGTTATTGTTCTGGTTCTTGTGGTGTTGGTTCTGTTGGTTTTGGTTCTGCTGGTGTTGATTCTGCTGGTTTAAAAGTTATTGGTTAAGTGGGAACAAAGTCAGTTTGAATTTGTGATTCAGAGACTTTTGGTTGTTCAGGTTGATCAGATGTAATGGGTTCAGATGATGGGGGTGGTTGTACAGATGATTGAGAAGGTACAAAAATGGTTTGAGTTTGAGAAGAAGGGGGTTCAGGAATAGAGCTAACTGTTGATGATTCTATTACAATTTTAGAAATAATAGGTAAAGATGAATCAATACCTGTTTTCTTGACACGCTTTATTTTAACAGATGAAGCTTCTTCAGAAGCTTTTCTCTTCTTCTTCTTCTGTGGTTCTTCAGTAGTTTTCTGTTTCTTCTGACTAGCAGCTTCTTCTACTTCTAACTGTCTTTTCTTCCTCATACTTTCCTCATAAAAGTCTGGTCCAGGTTCTCTAGCCCTTTTAATAAGATCAGCAGGAATTGGAATTCCTTCTGCCTTGCACAACTGAACGTACTCAAGAATAGCCTGCCTTGGTTCTTCAGCAGAGAAAAGAGGAAAATCATCCAAGGGAACTCTCCTCTGACTAACTGCTTCTACATTGAGCCTAGCAGAAGCAGAAGTCAGTTCTTCCACAACTTTCATACTTTGCATACTTTTCCCATTTAAAGGCTTTCCAACTAAATAAGCAAGATCCTCTGTTAATCCAGCTTCTGTCAAGTGAGCAACCAATTGATTCTTTGTCATAATGTCTGATATCAATCTTCCCATTGGTATCCAACTTCTGATCTTCTGGTGCCTTGTCTTAATAGTTTCTCTTGACATCTTGATGTGGCTCATCAGATGAGAGAAAAGAAGATGTGGCAGATCCACTTTAGTGTTCTGACTCAGACAATACATGAAGTATAACTGATCAGTGTTAACATAGTCTGGAGAATTGGAAGATTTTCTATGATGAATGCAACCCATGAAAATCTTAGCCTAGATCCTGTAAATTGGCTTCAAATCCTTTACCTTGTTGGAGACTTCACTAGAAGTACAGACTTCAGCATAAACATCTGACATATCAATACGCCCAGCTGGCAGATTTGTAACTCCATCAGCTTCTTCATACCCAATGAGTTTCCTTATCAGTTCTTCAGTGATGATTATATCTTTTCCCAGAACAGAAGATACAATGAACTTAGGGTAAGTGATTGCATGAATCCAAAACTCTTTCACCAAGGAAGGATACACTGGACCCATTAGCCTATCAAAGAACTTTGTCCAACATTGAGCATCAATAACTAGACGAAGGTCATACCCATTTTCCGCAGTGGATTCAAAATCCACGATAAATTCATATAATACTTCAAGCTTATCAACTGGAGTAAGTAGGGTTCTAACTGGTTCCCTGAAAGCAACAATACCCATATTTGCTGAGGAAATAGCAGCCATAGTTGATTGAAGTTGTTGAGATGTTGATGAAGATGTTGCCATTGTTGAAAAAGTTGCCATGGATGAAGTTGAAAGGGTTTTAAGGTTACGAAGATGTTTGGTTTTGGGAGAGAGATGAAAACAATGGAGCAAATAGAATTGCATACAAGGATGTTCGTGAGAGTGAAAAGTGTGAAATGTGTAAAGTTGTGGAATTTATAGAAGAAATTAGGGCACACAGAATCACGTACTCAACACGTTTACCACTTAACATTTTATGGCATTTAATAAAAAGAATATAATCATTTCAAGCATTAGTGATTCTGACAATTTGGGGGGAAAACGAGAAACCAAATATTCAAAACCGTACCTCAAACGTCTTTTAGGTATTGTGCACTCCACCTTTTTAGATTCAGAGTTACACATGTTTGCTTGCATGTGCTTCTGAAACTTCTTTGAGAAATGAAACGTTAGTCAACGTTCAAATCCTCTGAGGTTTGTTAGTTCAGATTTGCACACAAATGAATAAAATAATAAACAATAAATAAATAGATGTAATACTTTAGAGTTAAAGCATTTTCCATCTGAGGAAATTTTCTTCTGATAAATATTTTATTCTGGACAGAAATCCATACTTATATTTTTCAAAATAAATTTAAATCTATCTTCAGCAAGGGGTTTTGTAAAAATATCAGCCCATTGATGATCTGTATCAACAAAGTTTAAACTAATAATTCCCTTCTCAACATAGTCTCTGATGAAATGATGTTTTATCTTTGTATGTTTTGCCTTAGAGTGTATAATAGGGTTTTTAGACAAACATATAGAAAAAGTATTATCACAGAAAATTGAAATGTTACTCTCATGGATCTGATAGTCTTCTAGTTAACTCTTCATCCAGAGCATCTGAGTACTACAACCAGCAGCAGCAAGGTATTCTGCTTCTGTTGTTGAAAGCGCAATAGTGGGTTGCTTCTTGCTGAACCAAGAGATCAGATGACTTCCAAGAAACTGGTAGCTTCCAGAAGTACTTTTTCTTTCAACTCTGTCTCCAGCTTAGTCAGCATCACAGAATCCAACTTATTTATAATCATCAGATCTTCTGTAACACAAACCCACATTAGTAGCACCTTTCAGATACCTTAGAATCCTCTTAACAGCTGTTAAGTGAGATTCTATAGGATCTGATTGGAATATGGCACACATACAAACACTGAATATAATATCAGGTCTAGAAGTAGTCAGATACAGATGAGAACCAATCATACCTCTGTAGAGCTTCTGGTCTACCTTTTCACTTACCTACTTCTTTCCAAGAGTGCTTGTAGGATGCATAGGAGTCTTTGCTGATTTGCTCTCAGTCATGTTAAACTTCTTCAGAAGCTCTTTCACATACTTAGTCTGATGTATGTAAGTGCATTCTGGAGTTTGATTGACTTGGATGCCCAGAAAGAATCTGAGTTCTCCCATCATGCTCATCTCAAATTCAGCCTGCATAGAAAGAACAAACTCCTTTCCTGGCATAATATTGGTAGATTCAAATATAATATCATCTATGTAAATTTGACAAATTAACAAATCTTTCTTAAATGATTTACAGAAGAGAGTTGTATCCACTTTGCCTATGATAAAATCCTTTTCCAGAAGAAAATTACTTAATCTCGCACACCAAGCTCTGGGAGCTTGTTTTAAACCACAAAGTGATTTCTTAAGTTTGAAAACATGTTCTGGAAATTTATCACTTTCAAAGCCAAGAGGTTGATGAACATAAACTTCCTCTTCTATAATACCATTTAAGAAGGCACTCCTAACATCCATCTGATAAAGAGTGATGTTATTTTGTGCAACAAAAGAAATGAGTAGGCGTATAGACTCTAACTTGGCCACAAGAGCATAAGTATCTGTGTAGTCAATTCCTTCTTGCTGACTATACCCTTGAGAAACTAGCCTTGCTTTGTTCCTTACAACTTCCCCTTGCTCATTCAATTTGTTTCTGAAGACCCATTTAGTTCCAATAATATTGAATCCTTTTGGTCTTGGAACCAGATCCCAAACGTCATTTCTGGTGAATTGATTTAGCTCTTCTTGCATAGCAAGTATCCACTAATTATCATTCAGAGCTTCATCTACAGAAGTTGGTTCAATGATAGACACCAACTCATAAAGTGACGTTGCAGATGATCTGAGGAAAGACCTTGTTCTGATAGGGTCATCCTTCTTTCCAATTATCACATCCTCTGGATGAGAGGCCTTGATTCTAGATGATGATCCTTTAACATTTGGTTCTTTAGAAATATTCAAATTGTTCATCTGAGCAGCCAATGGAGTTGCATCTGGCGTTGCTTCTGGTTCTTTCACTTGAGCCTTTTCAGCCTCTGAGTCTTCAGAGTCTGTGAGAATTACTTCTCTATCTGCAGAATTAACAAGCTTCTTTGGCTTTTGGTTGCCAAGCTTATCATTAAATCTAACATGTATTGATTCTTCCACAACCTGTGTCTCAGTATTGTATACTCTGTAGCCTTTAGAGTGTTCAGAATACGCAAGCATGAAACACTTCTGTGCTTTAGAATCAAACTTGTTCAGATTCTCTTTAGTATTCAACATAAAACATACACATCCAAAAGGATGGAAATAAGAAATGTTGGGCTTTCTATTCCTCCACAATTCATAGGGAGTATTCTCTAGAAGAGGTCTTACAGACACTCTGTTCTGAATATAGCAAGTTGTGTTAATTGCTTCTGCCCAAAATTTTTTTTCCAGATTAGTCTCGTTGATCATGGTTCTGGCCATTTCTTGCAAAGTTCTATTTTTCCTCTCTACAACTCCATTCTGTTGAGGAGTTCTAGGGCAGGAGAAATCATGTGAAATGCCATTTTCTTTAAAATATTTTTCAAAATATTTGTTTTCAAATTCACCACCATGATCACTTCTGATTTTAACAATTTTAAAATATTTTTCATTATGGACTTGTTTGCAGAAGTCAAAGAACATAGAATGTGACTCATCCTTGTGTTTTAGAAATTTCACCCACGTCCATCTGCTGTAGTCATCAACAATGACTAATCCATACTTCTTGCCTCTGATCGATGCAGTTTTCACTGGTCCAAACAGATCAATATGAAGTAACTCTAATGGTCTTGAGGTTGAAACAACATTTTTAGTTTTAAAAGAAGATTTTGAAAATTTTCCTTTTTGACATGCTTCACAAAGAGCATCTGAGTTGAACTTCAACTGAGGAAGTCCTCTGACCAGATTGAGTTTATTAATCTGAGATACTCGTCTCATACTAATATGCCCCAATCTTCTGTGCCAGACCCATTTCTCATCATTAACAGACAGAAGGCATTTTACATTCTAAACCTTAAGTTCTGAAAGATTGATTTTATAAATGTTGTTCTTCCTCTTTCCATTAAATAGGATTGAGCCATCCTTTTGACTGACAGCCTTGCAACATTTTTGATTGAAGATTATGTCATAACCATTGTCACTTAATTGACTTTTGGACAAAAAGTTATGTGTTAATCCTTCAACAAGTAAGACATTAGAAATGGAAGGAAGATTACCATTGCCAATAGTTTCAGAGCCAACTATCTTGCCCCTCTGGTTCCCTCCAAACTTGACGTCTCCTCCAGATCTAAGTTCCAGGCTTTGGAACATAGACCTTTTTCCCGTCATGTGACGCGAGCAGCCAGAGTCCAGGTACCAAGATTGGTGTTTTGACTTTGCTGCTAAAGATGTCTACAACAGATATTATTTTGTCTTTAGGTACCCAGATCTTTTTGGGTCCTTTAGGGTTAGTTGCCTTAAAGTTTTGTCTGAACTCCTGTCTTCTGCTTCAGAGTCTCTTCTGGCAGTGCTCAGAGTCTTCTGATGCTTCAGAGCTTTGCGTAGAGTAATGTTCAGATGCATTTTTGCTTCCACAAGAATATTTAATTCAATATCTGGAACACAAAACACTTGAACAAAATTAGAGTATATATTTTCTTAATACAAAATTTCATTAGTGTTATCATCAAAACATAAAGATATATTGAACATCAATATGTGTTCTAACATAAAATTCAAACCTTTTTCCTTCGAGATTAATCAGAACTTTTTTCAGAAAAGAGTGTTGTTAAGCTTCGGTTCTACCACCAATAGGCCTAGTCCCTAACTGCTGGAATGAATGTTTAACCATACTCGATTAAAACACTTAATCAACCTGTGGTTTCGTGTCCGCACGTTTGCTCTGATCTTTCATACCAGATGAAAGTACGTAGGCACAAGACGCGATGTCTTGGCGAGCAACCTCCCCCCTTCTCTCCCATAGTTAGTCGAACTACGTTGACTCTGACTTTCCCATTGCACGAGGGAATACATAGGCATAGAACGACGATGCTCTGCCGAGTCTCTTTTCTTTTCTTTTTGTCCTGCAAGCCTGTAGCGTAGATAGTTTAAACACACCCTTAGATAGACAACAAGCGTGGATCCAGTCGAGTACGACGGACGTGAGGGGTACTAATACCTTCCTCTTGTGTAACCGACTCCCGAATCCAGACTTGGTTGCGATGACCTCGTCTTTTCCCTTTTTCGTTAGGTTTTTCCGATCGTTTCCTTTCCCTCTCTTTGGGATAAATAACGAAAGGTGGCGACTCTTCTATTTACCGCCGGGTGTTTTTCACAGTTGTGACAACTGGCGAGTCTGCTGGGGACTCTGGTTCCCTATGCGAGTCACTCCTAGCGCTTGTTTGTTGTGTCTTTGGGTGTTTACTTTTGTGTAGTTTTTGCTTTTATGTACATTATCTGTTGTATATTATTGCATTGCATTCTTGTTGTTGCTGTGCTGTGGGTTGGGTTGTTCCACCGAGAGATAAGCTGGACCTGGGCTTGAGTATATACATAGTATTAGAGTGGAGATTAGCAGGAGCTCGTGTGGCGTCTAGCTGCACAATAGCTCGCGTGATGTTCACATTCAGATGAGGTTTTTCTTTGGAAATATTCTATCCTACACGTCTGTCGACTCTAGAGACCATTCATTTGGGAAGTCAGCTAAGTGAGGCCGCTTCGTTAGACTATGATGCCAAATCGGAAACGGTGAACTTATCATCGTTTCTCGAAATTCTGTGACGCTGACCACCCGCATAGGATGCCGTACCATTCAAGACTAGAACCCACATGTGAGAGGGATGGGTTTTTGCAGGAAACCTGGCCTTCAACCAACCTTGGTTTTCTCGTCAGTGCAGAATTTTGATCCTGAGGGTTCTATCCAGTGTGTTATCTCAGTGTTCTGATTAGAGCGGAGCTCTTGTTGAATTCAGTCAACGACGCAACAACGAGTTTGAGCATTGGATACCTTGATCCCATGTGTGCATTTGCATAATCATTTTGCATTTAACATTGCATGTTTATATGTGTTACAGGTTCTCGTCTTTCCCTTGATTCTGGTACTGGTCTTCTTCAGAGATGGAAGTTAACAGAAAGAGGATTGTTGTATACAAGTTTCTGGCACCTGAGTTGGGACCTTTATTTAGTTTGATTTCCCTGGTCGATCCTAGTGTTCTTGCAGCTTTCAGAGAACAGTATGGTGGAATTCTGAAGTTTGTCCGTAAGCTTACGTCCTATGAGCATAGATCTATTCATACCCTGTTGTAGTTTTATGATCCTCCGCTGAGATGCTTCACATTTCTGGACTATGTCGTGGTCCCGAATTTGGAGGAATTTGCTTACATCTTGGGTGTGCCGATTCTGAACAGAGTGCCTTTCTTTAGCTTTGAAGAAGAACCTAATCTCGAGAAGTTGTGTGCCACTCTTTATTTGAGCGCCTCTGACTTGGCAGGTCATGTTATTAGCAGAAATGGAGTCTCCGACTTTAATTTACCCTTCCTGGTTGACAAAGCCCAAGAGTATGTTGACAAAGGTTGTTGGGTAGTTTTCAGTGCTATATTGGCTCTGTGTGTCTATGGCATTGTGTTGTTTCCCAATGTACCGGACTTTGTGGATTTCAATGCTTTTCATATCTTCGCTTCCAAGAATCCAGTACCTACTCTTCTGGGAGACTTGTATCATTCAGTGCATTACAAGAACGAGAAAAGAAGAGGAAATATGGTTTCTTGTTGCGCACCGATGTTGCATAAGTGGTTTGTTGATCACCTTCCTCGCTCAGGAGCTTTTGTGAATTCTGCGAACTCATCTGAATGGTCGAAAAGGATTATGGGTTTAACGGAGAAGAATATTGTCTGGTTCAATCGAGATTTGCTAGGTCGTGAGCTTATTTTCAGTTGTGATAGCTTTCCTAATGTGCCCTTGATAGGGAGGAAAGGTGGTATCAATTATAATCCTTCTCTTGCTATGAGACAATTCCGTTATGCTTTGAAGGGACCTCCGTAAGAAGAGGAAGTGCAGGAAACTTTGTACTTCACAGGTGTAGTTGATCCTTGTATCTCGGCCCGATTTGTAGAGGCGTGGGGTAAGATTCACAAGAAGGAAAGCTTTCTTTGGGCAAAGGAGATTGTAGAGCCTATGATCCATATTTAGATTGGATTTAGAAGAGGGTTGAAGAGGTACTGTTGTCGTTTCCTGTCGAAGAACCATTGTATCCTTTATCATCGAGCCGCCTACAATCGTTGATATTGGGAGATATTCTGAGCTTTGGGCAGAGAAGGAAGAGCTGCGCAAAGAGAATGAAGAGTTGAAGCAGGAAATCTCTCAGCTAAAGCATGATAAGGGTGAAGCTGTGTATTTGGCCAAGACAAATGCAGAACTGTTGACTAAGTTGAAGGAAGATCTTGCTAATTAGGTACAAGCACGGAAGCAAGTCGGTCTTGATCTGAAAAGCACTTGTGATGTTCTGAAGAGTAAGAAGGAGGATTTAGATAGAGCCTATATGAAGATATCCAATTTCAATGAGCAATGGAATGCCACTATGACAGCCAACAAAAGTAGAGAAGATCAGCTTTGTGTTTAGGTTGATAAGCTGAAAGCGCAATTCAAGGCTAAGGAGAGAGAGGTATTGCTAGAAACATTCTGCATAAGCACGATCTAGCAGAAATACCAAGAGACTTTGTCAGCACTTGAAGAGTTCAAGATTCGAGCAGAGGTGAAGAAACCCAGACTTGAGGACGCCTTCGGCGAGGATGCTTGGGAAGATCATTGTCATTATCTCTGGGATGTGATACACAAGAGAGATGTCCTTATCCGAGAGTTGATGGAGAGTACAGACCATTCAGATACGAAAGAGATGCTTAAGGATTTTCAGGAGTGGCGTAGAGATCATGGCTACTAGGAGTTTTATTTTTTGTAGTTTCATTTGATTTTGTATCTTGATCATCACCAGAGATGTTGGATGAGATCAATGCCTCTTTGTAAGCAGATATTTCTCATTTGGTTGTATTGTTTCAGCTTTACCTGATATATGAGAAGTTTTATTGTGGTGTTCTTATCCATCTCTGTTGTTCTTGTTTATTGAAACCAGAATCAAGGGGGAAGATCTCCCTGTGCATACATAGACATGTTTGCATTTTTCATTTTGCATTCTCATTTGCATTGCAGGTTGTTCTTGGTGGACTATGTTCTTACCTCTGCTTGGTTTTCTTCAGTTCAGGATTGAGGAATTCAGCTTTCACAGGTACTCTACTCTAGGGAATCAGCAGAAGGTGATGGATCAGGTTCAGGCAGAATTGCAGGAGGTTAGGGCTCGTATGGCCCAATTCATGGAACTAATGCACATTGTCGCCAGTGGACAGGAACAGTTGAGAACTCTCGTCCAACCGTTGATAGCACGGGTTGATAAAGACGGTGTTTTGCATGGAGGGGTTGGTGTTGTTCATCCTCCGGTTGGTGGGTCTATTCCTGAAGGCATTCCTACTGTTGTTGTACCTCCGGACGGAGGAGTGGCTGGTGAGAAAGGTAATATCGTTGGTAATGGCTGTGTGTGCACGGTGCACGAGGTTGTTGGGCCTCATTGGGAGGATAATCATGATGATATCTTTTCTGTGAAAGATCTGGAGGGCGGTTTGCCGACTGAAGCTGACCGAAGATTCAAGCTGGTTGAGGAGAAAATGAGATCATTGGAGAATCAAAACTCTTTGGGCTTGGATATGTCTGATCTTGGTTTGGTTCCTGGGGTCAGGATTCCCCCCAAATTTAAGGTGCCCGATTGCGATATGTACAATGGGACGACTTGTCCCAGAGTACACATTCGGGCATACTTCAGGAAAATGTCTGCCTATTCTAATGACAAGAAGCTATTGATGCATTTCTTCCGGGATAGTCTGGCAGGGGCTTCGTTGGAATGGTATATGGGGCTTGAGAGAACCCATATTCGTAGCTGGGAAGATTTGGCTGAGGCTTTTGTGCGTCACTATCAATATAATAGTGATCTGGCACCCAATCGGGTACAATTGTAGAGTTTGTCGCAGAAGACTTCTGAGAGTTTCAAAGAATACGCCGAGAGGTGGCGGGATCTGGCTGCAAGGGTACAACCCCCTTTGGTTGAGAGGGAGTTGATAGACTTGTTCATGGCTTTGTTACCGGGTGTGTATTTTGAGAAGATGATAGGCTGCATGTCTGCAAGCTTCTCTGATTTGGTGATTGCCGGTGAGCGAATTGAGAGTGGAATCAAGTCTGGTAAGATTTCTAATGGTGGTGGATCCTCTTCGGGAGGAGCGAAGAAGCCGTATTCTGCAAACCCCAAGAGAAGGGAGGGGGATGCAAATGCTATTTCTCATAAAGGTAAGGGTAGGGCTCAGTCTCTTCAGCATCACCAGGTTGCTACTATAAATATCCCTGCCGCAACTCCGCAACAAGGCAACGCTCGACGACCTTATCCTGCTAGGCGTCGGATTCTTGATAGACAATTCACAAATCCTCTGATACCATATTCTCAGTTGTTACAACGGTTGTTGCAATTACAATTGGTGCAAAAGAGGACCTTGGCTCCTCTCACAGGTATACCACCTCCTGGTTACGATGCAAACGCTCATTGTGATTTTCACTCTGGCACCCCCGGCCATGATATTGACCATTGTAAAGCTTTTAAGCATAAGGTCCAGGATTTGCTTGATTCTAAAACTATTAATTTCACCAATGAGGGGCCCAATGTTACTCAGAACCCTATGCCAGATCAAGGGGTGGCAGGAGCCAATGCCATTATCGAGGGTGAAAAGTTGAATCTGACAACTGATGTTCAAGAGTCAAAAACTCCACTGGGTTTCGTGAAAGCTTGTTTGTTGAAGAAGGGAGTATTTCCTGGTTGTTCTGCTAACTGCTCAGAATGTGAAGCGCAACCTGAGGGTTGTGATCTTTTGAAGAGGGGTATTCATAGAATGATTAATGAGGGTTGTTTGCAGTTTGACAAAGTCGTGAAAGAGGTGAATAATGATGGAAACGAAGTTGCTACTATTTCCATTCCATACCGGACTATCAATATTTCAGCGCCTGCTAGGCCAGCTCCGGTGACCATTACTATACCAGGACCCATGCCGCACGAGAGCACCAGAGCTATTCCATGGAACTATGGAGGAGATGTGTTCTGTAACGGGTAGAAACAATAATGGATATAATCGACAAGCGGAAGTTCGTCGATTGAGAACGTAGTCGGTGCCGGAGGTATTACCAGAAGTGGTAGGGTTTTCTCTCCACCAGAGGTTACTGCTGATAAGAATGACATGGGTAAGCGTAAAGCTGTGATTGAAGAGAATGCCCAACCCCAGGTTGTTACTGATGATCTTTCAAAGGATACGGAGGAATTTATGAGGTTAATTCGGAAGTGTGATTACAAAATTATGGATCACTTGAATCAAACTCCGTCGAAAATTTCTATCCTGACGTTGTTAATGAGTTCGAAGGCGCATCGCAACGCTCTGTTGAAAGTTTTGAATGCAGCGTACGTATCTCAGGAGATTTCTATCAATTAGTTATAGTGGGTAGTCGCTCATGTGAACGCCGGTAATGGTCTCGGCTTTACTGATTTAGATCTGACTTCTGCTGGGAGGAACCATAATCGTGCTCTGCACATATCTTTGGAGTGTAGAGGATCTCTGATGTCACATGTCTTGGTTGATACAGGATCATCCCTCAATGTGCTTCCGAAGAAGGCATTGATAAAGCTGGACATTCAGAGTTTGTTGTGCATGCCAAATGATCTGGTCGTGAGGGCTTTTGATGGATCTAAGAGATTAGTATTTGGAGAAATCACGCTGCCTATTCAGATAGGGCCGAAGATCTTTGATGCAACTTTCTATATTATGGATATCTTGCCAGCTTACAGCTGTTTGCTCAGCCCACCTTGGATACATGCTGCTGGGGCAGTTACCTCAACGTTGCATCAAAAGCTGAAATACATGGCGGAGGGGAGCATAGTTACGGTGTGCGGTGAAGAGGACATTATGGTTAGCCATTTGTCATCTTTCAAATATGTAGAAGTGGATGGTGAGATCCACGAAGCGGTCTGCCAGGCATTTGAAACAGTTCAGATTCAGGGGAGGTCTCTTGTAGGAGCCAAGGGTCTATAGGTTTCGATGTCGTCGCTCAAGGAAGCCCGTGCTATCGTAGAATCCGGCTCATCTCAGAAGTGGGGTCACGTTTTCGACGTTTCTGTCAAGAAGGACAAGTTCGGCCTAGGATACAAACCCTCCAGTTCTTTTCAGATTTCGAGATACAAGGGACTTGTACAGTTCACAAGCAGTGGTGTGATATTTGACAGAATCAATGCCGTTGAGGACAATGAAGGTGACAGTGACTGCGACATGGATGCCTGGATTCGTCCATGTACTCCCGGCCAGAAGCTGTGCAACTGGACCACCGAAGAAGTCATTCATGTTACTGCTGTAGAGTAATACTCATTGTTTTGATTATGTTCAGTCCTGCGTTCTGCCCAAGACGTAGTGACCCATTTGTGGGGCCTTCTTGTTATTTACAGTTTATCATTAATAAAAGATATTTCGCATTCAAATATTGTGATCCCTATTTTTATTGTTTTTGTTTTGCATTTATACTTAACAGAAAAATGGCAATGTGTTTTGTTTGTTGCATCACATAATAAACATAACATCCTCATGCAGGTCTTTTCTATCAGATGCCATCGATTCAGGTCCAACTATGACTTTGTATGACTTTGATAATCCCATTTATCAAGCTAAAGATGAGACTGACAAAGATTGTGAACTACCCGAAGAGCTAGCCAGACTTCTCAAGCAGGAGGAAAGGGTCATTTTGTCTCATCAGGAAGATATAAAGATTATCAATCTGGGTACCGAGGATGACAAGAAAGAGGTCAAGGTAGGGGCTGCATTGGAAGACAGTGTCAAGAGAAGATTGGTTGAAATGCTTCGTGAGTATAAGGATATCTTCGCTTGGTCTTACCAAGACATGCCTGGGCTGGATACAGATATTGTGGTACACCGGCTGCCTCTCAGAGAAGTATGCTCGCCCGTCAAGCAGAAGTTGAGACGGACAAGGCCTGACATGGCAGTCAAGATCAAAGAAGAAGTTCAAAAGCAGTTGAACGCTGGGTTTCTTGCTGTCACGAATTACCCTTCGTGGGTCGCTAATATAGTTCCTGTGCCTAAGAAAGATGGCAAGGTCAGGATGTACGTTGATTATCGAGATCTGAATAAAACGAGCCCGAAAGAAGATTTCCCGCTCCCTCATATCAATCTGTTGGTTGATAACACCTCTTAGTTTTCTGTGTTTTCGTTCATGGATGGCTTCTCTGGGTATAACCAAATCAAAATGGCCCCAGAGGACATGGATAAAACTACTTACATCACACCATGGGGGAATTTTTGCTATAAGGTGATGCCCTTTGGATTGAAAAATGCAGGAGCAACTTATCAGCGGGCGATGGTCACTTTGTTTCATGATATAATTCATCACGAGGTGGAAGTCTATGTTGATGACATGATTGCAAAGTCGCATACGGAGGAGGGACATCTGGTCGATCTTCTAGAATTGTTCGAAAGGTTGAGAAAGTTCAAGTTGAAGCTGAATCCTAACAAGTGCACCTTCGGGGTTAGATCTGGAAAGTTACTGGGTTTCATTGTCAGCGAAAAGGGTATTGAGGTAGATCCTGCCAAAATAAGAGCTATACAAGAAATGCCTGAGCTGAGAACGGAAAAAGAGGTTCGTGGTTTCTTGGGGAGATTAAACTATATTGCAAGGTTTATATCTCATCTTACAGCCACTTGTGAACCAATATTCAAACTGTTGAGAAAAGATCAAACAGACAGGTGGAATGAAAATTGCCAGAAGGCTTTCGAAAGAATAAAATAATATCTGCAGGAACCTCCAATACTCATGCCTCCAGTTGCAGAGAGACCGTTGATCATGTATCTCACGGTTCTTGAGAATTCAATGGGATGTATGCTCAGTCAACAGGACGAGTCAGGTAGAAAAGAGCATGTCATCTACTACCTGAGTAAGAAGTTCACTGATTGTGAGTCGAGGTACTCGATGCTGGAAAAAACATGTGTGTGCACTCGCTTGGGCCGCAAAGCGTTTGAGACAGTACATGTTAAACCACACAACCCTATTGATTTTAAAGATGGATCCAATCAAATATGTCTTTGAAAAAAAAGCACTCTCCAGAAGGATTTCCCGTTGGCAAATGGTGTTAACAGAGAATGATATTCTATACGTTTCCCAGAAAGCCATTAAAGGAAGCGTCCTGTCGGAATATCTCGCGGAACAGCCAATTGAGGATTATCAGCCGATGAAGTTTGACTTATGAAGACGTCATATTTTTGAGAATGAAAGATTGTGATGAGCCTTTACCTAACGAGGGTCCTGAGAGAGGATCTCAGTGGAAATTTCTTTTCGACGGAGCGGTTAATTCATATGGTAATGGAATCGTCGTGATCATTACTACTCCTCACGGTTCTCATATACCATTCACTGCTCGGTTGACATTCGCTTGCACCAATAATGAAGTCGAGTATGAAGCTTGCATTATGGGTTTAGAGGAGGCTGTTGATATGAGGATTAAGAATCTGGATGTATACGGTGACTCAGCGTTGGTCGTTAACCAAATCAAAGGAGAATGGGAAACTCGTCAGGCCAACCTGGTGCCTTATAGAGATTATGCAAGGAGACTGCTGCCTTTCTTCGATAGAGTTGATTTTCATCATATGCCGAGGGCTGAGAATCAGATGGCAGATGCCTTGGCCACGCTAGCTTCGATGTACAAAGTGATTTTCTAGAATGAAACTCCTGCTATCACCATCATGCGTCTTGATAGACCTGCTTTTGTGTTTGCCGTTGAGAGAGCATCCGATGGAAAGCCTTGGTATTTCGATATCAAGCATTTTATCAAGACTCAGGAGTACCCATCTGGGGCACCCAGCAAAGATAAGAAGACTCTGAGTAGGTTAGCTGGTAATTTTTATCTGAACAAGGACGATGTGCTCTACAAGAGAAATTAAGACATGGTCTTGTTGCGTTGTGTTGATGAACTTGAAGCAAACCTGTTGATGGAGGAAGTCCACGAGGGTTCTTTTGGTACTCATGCCGGTGGACATGCAATGGCTAGAAAATTGTTGAGATCTGGGTATTATTGGATGACTATGGAATCTGATTGCTTCAAATACGCCAGAAAGTGTCATAAATGTCAGATTTATGCGGATAAGGTGCATGTGCCACCAGCTCCTCTGAATGTGTTGACGTCTCCTTGGCCTTTCGCCATGTGGGGAATCGATGTGATTGGAAAGATTGAGCCGATTGCTTCTAATAGACATCACTTCATTCTGGTCACGATTGATTACTTTACGAAGTGGGTAGAAGCAGCGTCCTTCGCTAATGTCACAAAACAGGTGGTCACCCGATTCATAAAGAAGGACATCATTTGTCGTTATGGAAATCCGGAAAGAATCATTACTGATAATGGTTCAAATTTGAACAACAAAATGATGAAGGAATTGTGTTAGAGTTTCAAGATCAAACATTACAATTCTTCTCCATATCGTCCGAAGATGAATGGTGTTGTTGAGGCAGCTAATAAGAATATCAAGAAGATTGTGCAGAAAATGGTTGTGACCTACAAGGACTGGCACGAGATGTTGCCTCTTTCTCTTCACGGGTATCGTACTTCGGTGCGTACATCAACCGGGGCAACTCCTTTCTCACTGGTTTATGGTACGAAAGCAGTCCTGCCATTAGAAGTTGAGATTCCTTCTTTAAGGGTTTTGTCAGATGTGAAGCTTGACGAAGCTGAATGGGTGCGAACTAGGTTGAATCAGCTGAGCTTGATTGATGAGAAGAGGTTGGCAGCCATTGCTCATGGCCGGTTGTACCAGAGTAGGATGAAGAAAACCTTTGATCATAAAGTGTGTCCTCGGTGCTTCTAGACAGGTGATTTGGTGTTGAAAAGGATCCTTCCACCTCAGACAGATCACAGAGGAAAATGGACTCCTAACTATGAGGTCCTTATGTGGTAAGAAAGGTTTTCTCTGGTGGAGCCTTATTGCTATCTACCATGGATGGTGAAGATTTTTCGTCCCCTGTGAATGTGGACATGGTTAAAATATACTTTGCTTAAAAGAGACCCGCTGGACACAAAAAGAAAGTCCAAGCAAAAATGGGGCATCCCGGCGAACAATAAAAAGAGAAGGTTCGAACAAAAATTAGGGATAAAATAAAAAAGAATGAACCCGCAAAGTTGAAAACTTGAAAAGGCAGCTTTGGCAAAAATGGGTGTCCCGGTGGATTGAAAACCCGAAAGGGCGATCAGGCAAAAGTTAGGGATTTAAGAAGCAAATGATCACGGTCCGCGTTCGATTTGTAAACTTGTGAATAGTTATCCTGAAGGAAAGGAATCAGTCCAGTCAGTCTTGTCAGAAGACGAAACACGAGAAACATCAAAGACATATAGGTCATAGTCGAATCGACACATGATGGTTGTCTGTTTCCATATTGCCTACATTTGTATTGTATTTGTTTTCTTGTTTTTGAGAAATTACCTCTTTTCAGGAATTGCATCTGAATTGTAATTTTCCTATTTACTGGCCTTTCATCAATAAAGTATTCACTTCAGTCAAAGAGCTTTCTTTTTCTTGTCCATTTTACTGTTTTGTTTACGAAATGTCTGTTATTTTGATAAACATTGCAGGTAGAAGCAAGAGGTTGTGCAGAGCATAACGAAAGCGCTGACTTTGCTTGATCAACAAGTATCATGGATGGTAACTGAGGTAACCATTTCACATGTGGAACATTCCTGGTGTTTTTCTTTGTTGCAGGTCAATAGGGTCCTCTCAGCCAGGTGAGATTCCCTTATCCTCAGCAATTCAAGTCGCAACCGGTGGCAGTTGTTGTCAGTCGGGTATTCTCAGTGGATTAAGTGCGCTACATCCGGCAGAATGGACTTGTTCCCCACAGGTAAATGCAGTCGGGCGTGAGCAACGAAGCTGTATTTCTTCCCTAGTAGAGATTTCGCTTCCCCAGTGAAGTGGTCATCTTATCTCCGGCAGAGTTGTGTCCTCTCAGGCAGAGTTCGATTATCAAGTTTGAAATGTTGTATCTCCAACATAACAAAGCTTTGTCTTCGTGAGAAAGTGAGTCCCCGACAGGGTGGAAGTTTGTTCTTAGCGGAACAGGATAGCAGGGTGGTTTGTAAACCAATTTTCTTCTCCAGCAGAGGCAACATCGGTGACGTCCTTTCCCCACGGAGTCGATTCAGGATTTTCTCCAGCAGAGTGCAGTGCTGATTCTCTCGACAGGGTAAGTAGTAGAACAGGAGTATGGGATTTCCCCAGTCGATTCAAGTTCCCCGTAGAGTAGGAGTATCTGCTATTCCTCAGTAGAGCAGGTTGATATTTGATGTAATCCCAAGCAGAGTGGATTTTTCCCCCGAGCAGGATAGAGTTTTCGGGAATGCCATTCAGGGATGATTCCCCTAGCGGAGTAAAGTCAATCTTCAATGGTCGACTTTTTTCCCCCCGCAGAGACGGTTTCCTCAGCAGAAGGGGTTTGATTTAAGCATAGAATTGCTGGTGTTCCAGCCGAGCTATTCGGTTTCCCAGAAGATTTAATCCCTGGCGGTGTGGATTTCTCTTCCCGGCGAGGGTTGTTCTCTCTCCCCGGCGGAGTGGGTATCTTTTCACCCTAGCATTTATTTTGATGGGCTGGTTCTTTTGCATTTGCATTTGCATTAGAATCCTCCCAAATGCGTAGCATTTCCATTTCGTATGGAGCATTACGCCATTTTCAAACATAAGCATCTGAAGCATAAGCCAGGTTTGGTGTTCTGGGACCGGATTTTCGTTTCAGCAGAGTTTTGTTTGAATCAAGGGGTTTTCATGTTGTCCGTGTTAGGATGGATTTTTGGGTTGGTTATCTTATCAGATTCTTCCCAGCTGAACCTTTTGGATGAATATCTTCGCTTTCCTTAGGTGAGTCGCTTGCGAGTGTAGTCTTCCCTGGTAAAGCTTGTGGTTCTTTCCCAACAGAGTTTTTCCGACTTTTGGTTGGTCATCGTTGTTTTATTTCAACTTTTGGTTGATGACCCGGTGGCGTTTGGAAGTTATCCCAACTTTTGGTGGTTATTCTTTATTTTCTCTCAGCAGAGTCGTGGATTCTAACTTTTGGTCGGTACCCTCTAGCGCATATCAGATGTTTGTATTTGGTGTTCCTACTTTTGGTTGGCCTAGAAAGTGATCCCAACTGCTGGTTGGTAATCTTTGGTTTCCCCGCGCAAAGTTCTTTGTTCCAACTTTTGGTTGGCAATCTTCGATGTTCTAACTCTTGGTTAGTAGTCGTTGTTCTAACTCTTAGTTAGTGGCCTTTTATTTCAACTCTTGGTTGATAATTTGGGATGATCATCTCAACTTTTGGTTGGCAGTCTTCTATGGTGGAGTCAGCTTCGTTTAGCGCCCCCCAGCTATCCTAACTCTTGGTTAGTAGCTTTTATGAGCGATGAGGATCTTTCCCCAGCAATCCTAACTCTTGGTTAGCAGCTTGTGTTCCGACCTTTGATCAATGGTGTTTCATGGTGATTCTAACTATTGGTTAGTATCTTTGTTTCCCAATTTTTGGTTGGATGTTATCCCCTGCAGTTGTCCCAACTCTTGGTTGGTATTCCCCTAGTCCCCACAGGGTCGGGTTGAGACGTCAGTTTTCGTTCCAACTCTTGGTTGGTAGCCATCCTTATTCCTCAGCAGAGTCATTATCTCAACTTTTGGTTGATGAGGAGGTTTGACGTTTTCCAACTTTTGGTTGGTGGTTATGGTTTCCCCGGTATGGTCAGTCGCGGATGTCGGTTCGTTTTCCAACTCTTGGTTGGTAGCCTTTGATTCCCCAGTAAGGACGCCATATCTGGTGTGGTTGATTTTTTCGACGTTTTTCCAACTCTTGGTTGGTAACCTTTGTTTTCCGGTCGTTGATTCCGACTTTTGGTCAGTATGCCTCCCCAGCGAAGCGCCATGGAAATTTCGATTAGTATGGATTCTGACTCTTTGTTGGTGGGGGTGGTTTTTATCCCTAGAGAGTCACTCTCATCCCATCTTTTGGATGGTGCTGCTAGTTTGTTCTCCACAGAGTCGTTTGATTAGTCTACTCTTTCCTCAGTAGAGCCGCCACAAAGCTGTTTGGTTACTTTTTATTCCCCAGCAGGGTTTGTTCCAACTCTTGGTTGGTATTCCGAGTTTGATATCCCGACTTTTAGTTGATGTTTTGTGCGAGAGTTCGTTCCAACTCTTGGTTGGTATCTATCTTTGTTTGTTTCCAAACTCTTGGTTGGATACGTTGACTTTGGTTGTTCCAACTCTTGGTCGGTATTCTCCGGGTGTTTTCCTAAATTTTGGTTGATATCTTTTGGATGGATTTCAGATTATATTGGATTGTTATCCCCAGCACGTCGTTTTCCGACTCTTGGTTGGTGGTCGTTGTTTTGCATTTCTGCGGGGTGAAAATTTCCGGGTTCTTTTGTATTCAATCATCTTGTACCGTGAATGGTTGAATGCGGATGCTTTTTCTCTTTTCAGGTCAAAGTTGTTTGAATAGGGGCAGCTGTAGCACCCCAAAATTTGCCTTTCGTTTTTAACCGTAGTTGGCTTTTGTTTCTTTGCAGTTAGCATTTTGCATTGCATAGCATTCGTTCTAGAGGCATGGGATCAAGGCGTTCCTGTGGCTCAAGTTCATTTTGAAGCAAAAGACTAAACAGCAAACAGCGAGCATCAGAGGCTCGGACATTTATTTTTGTCCAGCGGTCAGGCGACCGATTTTTATTTTTTGCAGGTTAATTTCATATCATAAATCAGCACTCAGGCTCATAGCAAGTATTTTCACAGTGACAACGGTCAAAAATGAGGTTCAGCCGCTAAACAGAGCTCTAGACAGTTGAAACAGGGCAAATGGACAGATTTCCCACCAAAAGACGCCAAATTCAATTTTTTGAAGGTGTTAATCGGTTAACACGTATGGTTAACCGATTAACCATTGGAAAATTAGCCCAGAATTGATGTTTTAACAGTGTTAACCGGTTAACGCATATGGTTAACCGGTTAACCATAGCAGAATTTGCCCTGTACGTGATTTTGCAAGCCAAATGCACTTGGGGTCCAATTTTGATCACCTTGGAATTCAAATTTTCACTTGGGAAGGATCTAGAAGGCCTTTAAATTTCAGATTTTCCTCCAAAACTCCATTCCACATTCCAAGCCTTGATTTCCAACCCAATTTCCAATCCTTGCTTTGGGATCCAAACCTAGATCATATTTAAGTGATTTACTCCAAAGCAAACCATCCAATTTTCATTTCTCACATTCATTTTTCAGAATTGATCAGAATTCTCTCTCAATTCTTACATTCATTTTTCAGAATTTTCACTTGGGAAGGATCTAGAAGGCCTTTAAATTTTAGATTTCCCTCCAAAACTCCATTCCACATTACAAGCCTTGATTTCCAACCCAATTTCCAATCCTTGCTTTGGGATCCAAACCTAGATCATATTTAAGTGATTTACTCCAAAGAAAACCATCCAATTTTCATTTCTCACATTCATTTTTCAGAATTTATCAGAATTCTCTCTCAAATTCTCTCAACTTCTCCATAACCAAAACTCACTCAAAGCTCTTTTTCATTGGAACTATTGATTCTCCATTGGAATCAATGGATTCTTGAGCATAAACCTCCATCTACCATCATCATTGAATCAATTCTCATCTTCAATTTTCGTGCAAGCTTGGATCTGAATCTGGAGTTAGATCTAGAAGTGGTTATTTGAAGCTTTTTGACTCAAATTTGGTGGATCTTCATTCATATAACATCAATTATTGTGGATCTTGAAGTTTTCCAGATTTCTAGCATTTGATCTACTCAAATTCAGTTGATCAACATTTACCGAATCAATTCTCTGATTCGAAGGTTGGAATTCTCGATCCGATTTAATTTTTGAGCTTATCATGTTAATTTTCATATTCGATTGAATTTTGTTTATTTCGATCCGTTCGATTTGTGATATGGCTGTGTAATTGTGTATCCATGCTGTTGGATCTCTGTTTTCTACTGTCAATTTCGTGCTTAATTGATAAGTTGATCTGTTGGAACTTGGATAAGCTGTTCTGTTGGTAAAAGTGATTTTCTGTTTGCTGTTTTTGGATTCTGGTACAGTGTTAACCTGTTAACGCATATGGTTAACCGGTTAACCAATTCAAATATTCAGATTTTTCAAAGATTTCAGGGTGTTAACCGGTTAACGCCTGGTGTTAACCGATTAACAGCTACGAATTTCCAAATTTTCACTTATTTTACACAGGTTAACCGATTAACAGTATGTGTTACCCGATTAACAATGTGCCAGAATGCCATATTTACTGTTTTGCTTGCATGTTTGCATACCGGTTCGATTCGAATCATCATAGATCAGTGTGATGCATTAGAATTGAATTATTTTGCCTGTTTGTCACTGTTTGTGGTTGATTAATCATGATATTGTTGACATGTATGATCATTTTCCAATTGTTTGCATGCTTAAATATGTGGTTCGAATTGAGTTTTCATTTGCATGTTCATATGCTTTCATCTCTTGTTTTTCCCACATGTTTGCAATATTCTTGCATCGCTGTTGAGGTCGAGAAGCGCTTGTGGCGACTGCTGCCCCAACATTTTTCCTCCCTCCCGTCATTCTAAGTGTGCATATTCATGTTTGCATTTTTCTACTTGTTATTGATTCTTCCTTTGTTCTTCTTGTGCTTTCTTGCCATGATCCCCATAGGATTCCTAGTCCCTCAGTTTAGGATGGGAGTAGGAGAGACATTAGGTGCTCAATCCAAGTATGCTAACATTAGGGTAGATGTTTCCCCTTTTCAATCCAAACTTTAGGATCACTTTGCATGACAACATTAGGGCAGAGTTTCCCTTAGACCTTCCGTGCGTCTCTCTTCTCATCTCAAAACCATGCTAGCTCATTTAATAAAGGCGATAAATATTGCACGCTACGAGCCTTAAGCTACATGGGGAATGACGAGTGAGGGGTCTCCTCTCGCTTATCTAGAGTGTTTAGTATACGTCCCGTTTGGGGGCGATATACGACGCTTTCGCCTCCATGTCATATTCTTTAGTGCAACGTGAATCACAAACCGAATTAATTCACTTCACTAAAAAACACAAACAAAATTCAAACCTTTTTCCTTCGGGATTAATCGAAACTTTTTTCAGAAAAGAGTGTTGTTAAGCTTCGGTTCTACCGCAAATAGGCGTAGTTCCTAACTGCTGGAACAGATGTTTAATCCTACTCGATTAAAACACTTAATCAACATGTGGTTTCGTGTCCGCCCAAACTACGTTTGCTCTGATCTTTCATACCAGATGAAAGTACGTAGGCATAAGATGCGGTGTCTCGGTGAGAAACCTCCCCCATTCTCTCCCGTAGTTAGCCGAACTACGTTGACTCTGACTTTCCCATTGCACGAGGGAATATGTAGGCACAGAGCAGCTATGCTCTGCCGAGTCTCTTTTCTTTTTTTTTGTCCCGCAAGCCTGTAGCATAGATAGTTTAAACACACCCTTAGATAGACAACAAGCGTGGATCCCGTCGAGTATGACGGACGTGAGGGGTGCTAATACCTTCCCCTTACGTAACCGACTCCCGAATCCAGACTTGGTTGCGATGACCTCGTCTTTTCCCTTTTTCGTTAGGTTTTTCCGATCGTTTCCTTTCCCTCTCTTTGGGATAAATAACGAAAGGTGGTGACTCTTCTGTTTCCCCCGGGTGTTTTTCGCAGTTGCGACAGTTGGTTACGTGTTTTTTATGAGTGACGCTAAGTTTCCATTCTAGTAGTTAGGGTCGATGCTTGTTTGCGGTAGAACGGAAAAGTAACATACTCTTTTCTAAAAATTATTTGAGACTAATCCCGAAGGATAAAAAGATTTGAATTTGGTTTAAGAGTTTTAGTGAAGCGAGTTAAATTTGTTTGAGATTCAAGTTGCACTAAAGACTATGACATAGGAGCGAATGCGTCACATATTGCCCAAAGGGCCTACACTAAACACTCTAGACAAGTGAAGAGAAACCCCCCACTCATCATTTCCCATATACTTAAGGCTCATGGTATATAATATTCATCATTCTCTATTAAGTGTCTTAGAGATTGTTTAAGATGAGAAGAGAAGACACAAAAGAAAACACTAATGGGAAATTGAAGAAACCCTAATGTTATCATACAAGATGGTCCTAAGGTTAGGATGAAAAGGAAGTCTACCTAATGTTATCATATAAATATGGACCTAAAGTTGAGATGAAAAGGGACTATCCTAATTGTTGTCATGCAAAGGATTAAAAGCCTAATGTCTCTCCTACTCCCATCTTAAACAGAGGGACTATAAATCCTAAGGGATCATGTGAGCAAATACAAGTAAACACCAAACAATTCAATCACAAATGAAAACAGGAATGAAACTTAAACAAGTTCCAAAAAATGAAGAAAGAAGAAAGAAGAAGAATGAAGAATGGACAAGCAAGAAGCCAATATCAAACCAAGATGAAGACAACAAGCACATTCATTTCAATCTCAAGCAAAGCAAGCATCATCATCAAACAAACATTCACCATCACAAAGCAAGATGAGATGAAGTCAAATGGCACAAGAAGTAAGGTAGGGCAGCAAGCACAACACATCATACTCAAGTCATATCAATGATCAAAACAAGAGCACACAAGAAAACAATCATGCATCCCATCCATACACAAACCATACCACACAAGCATGCACACAAACAAGTGCAAAGCAAACATCCCAAGGGCAAAGCATATGAACATGACATGAAAACAAAGTGAAACCACTCATCAACATGATCAACAAGTTTATCAATCAAACATGCACACATAAGAGAGAACATACAAATAAAATCACACAAGTCGAAACCAAACATGCTTCAAGAAGAATCAAACATCAAAATCATCCACAAAACGCAAACCACCATCATGCAAACATCAAACACTCAAATGACTTGAAGAATGGCAGAATAGCACTCAAACATGAATTAAAAAACAATATCACATCAATTTGCAATTTAAAAACAATTAAAAATCAAAATAAAAAGGAAAATAAAACCTAAAAAAGGATGGTAAATAGTTAGACCACAAATAAAAGTCCATGAACATCACCATAGGTCAGAAACCATCATACGATCATGTGTTAATTTCTTCATAATTTTAAGTGGCTCAAAAATAATTTTAAATCAATTAAAATTAACCAAATAAATCAAAAATACTGGGAAAATAGAAAAATCAGAAATAAAAATCCAAGAAAATCACCATAGGTCAGAAACCATCATTGGATCATATAATATTTTTCACATAATTTTAAAATGTCTAAAAACAATTTTAAACTAATTAAAATTTTTTTAAACAAATTAAAATTCAAGAAAAATAGCAAATGGAAAAATAAAAATGCAAAAAAAAAAAAGAAAGAAAAATCAGAAAGACAAAAATAAAAGGAAATTTTAGAGAATATTTTAGTATTTTTTTGATTAAAAATAAATTTTCTATGAATTTCTGCAAATAAAACGAATTTAAACACAAATTAGAAAAAGAAAATAAAACAGAAAAAACAAGATGCGTTGGATCCAGCCTCATTAAATAACGTGGCTAATCCAAGGATCCAAAAGCGTGTATCCATGATGAACTCAAGTCAACTCAACCACACGGATCCAACAAAAGTCAAAGGCACCAGATTAAAACAACTGTCAGGCATCGATGGTCAGATGATGCCAGCTCATCATCTTCAACCTCCAGCCATTTCAAAATCAAAGGAATTTGTAGAAAATCGTGGATCCATCAAACCATAACCATTGAAGCCCATAGTGGATTTGCAGAAAACCGTGTATCCATTGAAGCTCATAGGTCACTCGATTTCAAAAAAACCAAAAAGAAAAGCAAACATGGATTTGAAAATTAAACATCAAAACTCAACCAAAACCAAAATCTAACAATCCTAACAGCATCAACATATCAAGGACTACATCTTAGCAACAAATTTGAGTTGAAATGGGGTCTTCAAGCTTGATTCAGACCATGATCCTTCATGTTTTTGAGCTGGTTAGCTTCACTGAATGTTGGTGAAGCTAACTGAATGGAGATTTTGAGTGATTAAGGTGTGGAAATGAAAATTTGAAGTTCGAGCTTAAGAGTTCAAATGGGACTCAACAGGGTGGTTCTGGCTATCAAAGCTTGTCAAAATTAGTGGAATGAGTCCTTTATTTATATGAGAAGCTTTCTGAATGGAGAGGGAGGGTGAATGATGCCAATTTCATCAAATTCGTGCACACCTACAGCATGAGCGAAGAGTGACTTGAAAGTTGTCAAAACTCACTCAAACCTTGCGTTTCAAGGCTTCAATCAACCCAGGAAAGTTATTTAATGATGTTTAGATTGAATTCATGGCTTAATTTGGTGATTAGAGGCCAATTCAAACAATTTCAATTCTGACTTGAAGTGAAATTCCAACTTTGAAATTCAATTTTTGCCAACATGGTTCTCACAATGTAGGAGGCTTTATGAGATGATTCTTCTTGCATTGGATAGAGGATGATGCAATCTTTGCAATGTGAAAAGAAAGTATTTATTTGGCAATCTGAGTTGAGAGATATGGTCCTTCAAAGTAGCCTCCATGAAAAGGTTCAAAATTGCAAAACACTTAGAAAAATTTCAAGTCTTTTTAGGGACCAAAAGTGACCTGTAATGTTTTGATAAAACCCAAAGCCTTCCATGTGTTTTTGACACTTCCACCTTGAATAAAAGTTGTAGAGGACATCTTCAAGTTCATTATAGGATAGCAATGGGCTCCAAATGATGAAAATTGACCAAGTTATGACCTTTTGATGTTGACTAAAAAATCCTTCCAAAACTCAAAATGACCTATAATGTCTTCAAACTTTTGGTGACTTTCCAAGCATAATTTGATCTTTCCTTGAAAAGAGAACTTGCAGGAGATGATGAAAAGAGTTCATTAGAAAAATAACCACCTCAAGATGTTGAAAAATGAAGGAGTTATGCCCATTTGATCATAGCATCCACCATTTGCTAAATTAGGTCAAACACCTTGAACCAAACTTGAATCTCTTGATTATATCTTGAAAAATGAGCCATGGTGAATCACATATGATCTTGAAATGATGTTGCCTTAAACCATACTTGAGGATGAGGGACCTTTGGGAGTTTGAGAACACCATAAAGTCAATAAGAAAACCTTGCTTGAGGTTGAAGAAACATGCTCCTCCAATCTTGAGAAACAAGCCATGATGCCTTTATCCTTTGTTAAGAACAATGCTATGCAAAATGAATATGAATATGCAATGAAATATAAGCCAACATCCAAGAGAAAAGATGGACAAATTTTGGGGTGCTACAGTTGTCTTAATTCAAACAACTTGGACCTGAAAGGATGAAAAGCAACCGCTTTCAAACATTCAAGGTAAAAGGTGATTGAATACCAAAAGAACCCACAAATTTGCCAACTATGGGGGTATTCACAAAGCAAAGAATGTCAGTCGAAGGTGGACTTAAAAATCAGCAGATACCAACCAAAAGTTGGGATATCCGAAAAGGTAATTGATCAAGAAGATAACAATGGCTACTAACCAGGAGTTAAGATCACCAAAGAGAAATAACCGAAAGTTGTCAGAAAAAGACTACTAACCAAAAGTTAGGATCATTCAGACACCCTCCGAAGGCGATACACACACATAGAAAACTACCAACTAAAAGTTGGGATCGCCCACAAGATTACCAACCAAAAGTTGGGAAGAAGGATACTAACCAAAAGTTAGGATCGCCAGAATGCCGGCTGAGAGCGAACACGCCGAAAGGATGACTACCAACCAAAAGTTGGGATAACGACTTCGCAAGAGAGCACAAACGAGGACTACCAACCAAAAGTTGGGATAACATCCAACATGCAAACGGACTACCAACCAAAAGTTGGGATAATATCCAACACGCAAACAGACTACCAATCAAAAGTTGGGATAACATCCAAAAAACAAATAGACTACCAACCAAAAGTTGGGATAACATCCAAGAAATAAGCATATAGCTACCAACCAAAAGTTGGAGTCACTGGGACACCGACCGAAGGCGAACTTACCCAAGACGAAGACTACCAGCCAACATTTGGGATAACGACTTCGTGGGGATCAAAAGAGGATGACCAACCAAAAGTTAGGATAACTGGTATAAAAAAGTAAAAATAGGAAATGGAAAGCTCTTTGAGTGAATAATACTTTATTGATTGAAAAAGGCCTGTAAATAGGCAAGTTACAATAGATGCAATTCCTGAAAAGAGGTAATTGCGCAAAAAAGTACAACAAGAAATATATAAAGATCGGCAATGTGGAAATAGACAACCACCATGTGTCGATTCGGCTATGACCTGTATGTCCATAATGTTTTGCCAATATTCTGCCTTCTAAAGAGACGGATTGGACTAATTTTACCCTTCAGGACTTTTAAGAGTCAAAACGCATTCACAGATCAGACGCAGATCGCAGTCGTTTGGTTTTAAATCCCTAACTTTTGCTTGTATCGCCCTTGCGGGTTTTCAATCCACCGTGATACCCATTTTTCCAAAGTCGCCTTTTCAGGTTTTCAACTTTGCGAGTTTTTTCTTTTTTTCTTTTTATCCCTAATTTTTTCCCGAACTTTTTCTTTTTATTGTTCGCTGGGATGCCCCATTTTTGCCTGGACTTTCTTTTTATGTCCAGCGGGTCTATTTTAAGCAAAATATTTTTTGACTGCGTCTGCATTCATAGGGGACGTAAAATCTTCACTGTCCATGGTTGATAGTAACAAGGCTCCACCAAAGAAAACTTTTCTCACTACATATGGACCTTCATAATTAGGGGTCCATTTGCCCCTGTGATCTGTTTGTGGAGGGAGGATCCTTTTCAACACCAAGTCACCTATCTGGAAATGCCGAGGGCGCAACTTTTGATCAAAAGCCTTCTTCATTCTGCTCTGGTATAGCCGGCCATGGGCGATAGCACCAATATTTTTTCATTAATCAGACTTAGTTGATTCAACCTAGCCTTCACCCATTCTACTTCATCAAGCTTCACATTAGACAATACCCTTAAAGAAGGAATCTCGATTTCTAATGGTAGGACAACTTCCATTATCAATGCCTCACATAGCAAAGGTATAAGGAGATGTCAAGACATTTAGAGGGCTCGGTGGCACATGAATTTTATCAATGTAAATTGACATTTATGGCATTTTCTGGAATATTTAAAACAGTCAGACTCCATGGTCATCCAGTAATACCCTGCTCTCAATAGTTTTCTAGACATTGCATGTCCACCAGCATGAGTACCAAAAGAACCTTTGTGGACCTCTTCCATCAGCAAACTTGTTTCATGCTCATCCACACAACATAGTAACACCATGTTGAAATTTATTTTATACAACACATCATCCTTGTTCAAGTAGAAATTTCCCGACAGCCTCCTCAGAGCCTTTTGGTCTTTACTTGATGCCCCCGGCAGATACTCTTGAGTCTTGAGGAAATTTTTGATGTCAAAATACCAGGGATTTCCATTCGACCCTTTCTCAATTGCAAATACGAAGGCCGACCTGTCAAGGCGCATGATAGTGATTGCTGAAGCTTCATTCCAAAAATTCACTTTATACATTGATGCTAACATTGTCAAAGCGTCTGTCATCTAACTTTCAGCCCTCGGTACATGATGAAACTCGACCCTATCAAAGAATGGCATCAATCTTCTTGCGTAGTTCTTATAAGGCACCAGGTTGGCCTGACGAGTCTCCCGCTCTCCTTTGATTTGATTGACGACTAAAGTTGAATCTCCATACACATCTAGATTATTGATTCTCAAATCAATAGCTTCTTCTAGACCCATGATGCATGCTTCATATTCAGTTTTGTTATTCATACAGGCGAATACCAACCGGGAAGTGAATGGTATGTGGGAACCATGAGGAGTTTTAATAATTTCCCCAATTCCACTGTCGTATGAGTTAACAGCACCATCAAAATCAATTTCCACTAAGACCCAATCTCGTGGCCCTCGTTAGGTAAAGGCTCGTCACAGTCTTTCATCTTCAAAAACATTATATCTTCATGAGGAAACTCAAACCTCATTGGTTGATAATCTTCAATTGGCTGTTTCACAAGATATTATGACAAAACACTCCCTTTAGTAGCCTTTTGGGAAACATACTGAATATCGTATTATGTCAACACCATCTGCCATCTAGCAATTCTTCCGGAAAGCACTTGTTTCTCAAACACATATTTAATTAGATCCATCTTCGAAATCAACATGGTTGTATGGTTTAACATGTACTGCCTTAAGTGTTTGGCTGCCCAAGCAAGCACATAACATGTTTTCTCTAGCATTGAGTACCTTGACTCCCAATCGGTGAATTTTTTACTCACGTAGTAAATAGTGTGCTCTTTCCTACCTATCTCGTCGTGTTGACCGAGCACACAACCCATCAAAATCTCCAGAACCGTTAAATACATAATCAAAGGTCTTCCAGTAACTAGAGGCATTAATATCAGAGGCTCCTGCAAATACTCTTTTATTTTTCGAAAGCCTTTTGACAATTCTCATTCCGGACAACTGCCTGATCTTTTCTTAACAATTTGAATATTGGTTCGCAAGTGGCTGTAAGGTGAGATATGAACTTTGCAATGTAGTTCAATCTCCCAAGGAAACCACGAACCTCTTTTTCTGTTCTCGGCTCAGGCATTTCTTGTATAGCTTTTATTTTGGCAGGACCAACCTCAATACCCCTTTCACTGACAATAAAACCCAGCAGCTTTCCTGATCTGACAGGATTCAACCTCAGCTTGAACTTTCTTAACCTTTCAAAAAATTTCAGAGGATTGATCAAATGCTCTTCCCCTGTTTGTGACTTTGCAATCATATCATCAACATATACTTTGATTTCATGATGAATCATATCATGAAAGAGAGTCACGATCGCCCGTTGATAAGTTGCCTCGGCATTTTTCAATCCAAAAGGCATAACTTTGTAGCAAAAGGTCCCCCACGGTGTGATAAAAGTAGTTTTCTCCATGTTCTTTGGGGGCATTTTGATTTGGTTATACCCATAGAAGCCATCCATGAAGGAAAACATTGAATATTGAGCGGTGTTATCAACCAACACATCAATGTGGGGGAGCGGGAAATCAACTTTCGGGCTCGCTCTATTCAAATCTCGATAATCAACACACATCCTGACCTGTCCATCTTTCTTAGGTACAGGAACAATGTTAGCGACCCATGGAGGATAATTGGTAACAGCCTGAAAACCAACATCCAACTGCTTTTGGACTTCCTCTTTGATCTTGACTACCATATCAGGTTTGGTCCTTCTCAACTTCTTCTTCATGGGAGGGCATTCCTCTCGAAGAGGTAGACGGTGCACTACTATATCGATATCCAAACCTGGCAAATCCTAATAAGACCGGGCGAAGACATCTTTATACTCACGGAGAATTTCAACTAGTCTTCTCTTGACATCCCCTTCCAATGCAACCCTTATTCTGACCTCCTTTTTCTCATCTTCAGTACCCAAATTGATGATGTCGATATCCTCTTGATGAGGAAAAATAAACCTTTCTTCTTGCTTCAAAAGCATGGCCAGTTCCTCAGGTAGGTCACAATCTTCATCAACCTCTTCTTCAGCTTTATAAATGGGATCATTGAAATCATACCGAGCCATAGCCGAACCAGCATTGATGGCATATGAGATGTAAAACCTGTATGATTGATGTTTTATTCTGATTATGATATGCAAACAAACACAAAACACATTACCATTTTTATTTTACTGTAAAAGCAAGGAAAAACAAGGATCAAAATATTTGAATGCAAAAAGGGACATCTTTTATTCATGATAACGTTAAAATGTTAGAACAGGGTCCTACAAAATAAGTCACTACGCCTTGGGCAGAACGTATGACCAATCATAAAAAAAAACAAAAGCATAAATTACTCTTCTGATGTGATGTAGATGATTTCCTCCACAGTCCAGTTATAAAGCTTCTGCCTAGGGATACATAGACGAATCCAAGCATCCATATTATAGTCACTGTCTCTTTTGTCTTCGCCAACAACGTTCACCCTGTCGAATATAACCCCGCCACTAGTAAACCGAACAGGTCTTTTGTACTTTGGAGGGTCCTTTAAAGAAAAAGATGGACTATACCTCAAAACAAACTTGTCATACATAGCAGGAACATCAAGTACCTGGCCCCATTTCTAGGAAGACCCATATTCCACTATAGCATGGGCTTCTTTAAATGACGACATCAAGACCTCTGGACCTATAGCTTCTACAGAAGGCTTCTCCTAAATCTGCACAGTTTTGAAAGTTTGGCAAAGTGTCTCTTGGATTTCATCATCCACTTTCACATACTTAAAAGATGATAACTGACTTACCATGATGTCTTCCTCTCCATAGACAGTAATCACTTTCCCCTCCATCATATATTTCAATTTTTGATGTAACATTGAAGTAACTGCCCCAGCAGAGTGTATCTAAGGTCGGCCCAGCAGACAACTGTAAGCTGGCTGGATATCCCTGATAGAAAACGTTCCATCAAAAGTTTCCGGCCCCACCTGTATGGGCATAGTGATCTCATCAAACACTGAACTCTTAGAGTCGTCAAAAGCTCTCACAACTAAGTCCCTTTGCATGCAAATCAGCCCTTGAGTATCCAATTTCACCAAAGCTTTCTTTGGCAGTACATTAAGGGATGATCCTATGTCTATCAAGACATGTGACAAAAGAGACCCTCTACACTTCATAGATATATGTATAGCATGATTATGGTTCCTCTGAGCAGGAGTCAAATCAAAATCTATAAAACCCAGACCATTACCTGCACTCACATGAGCTACCACTCCTTATAGCTGATTCACCGAAATCTTTTGCGGAACAAATGTCGAGTTAAGAATTTTCAACAGCGTGTTCCGGTGTGCCTCAGAGCATAATAACAGTGATAGAATAGAAATCTTTGATGGCGTCAGGTGCAAATTTTCTACAATCTTGTAATCGCTTTTACGAATAAGCCTCATAAACTCTTTAATATCCTTTACAAAAGAATTTTTATCAACTTGTTGTTGAACACCTTCTTCTACCACAGTCTTTCCTTTACCCTTATCACCTTTATCAACACTAGTTCCCGGCGGAGAGAAAACCCTGCCGCTCCTAGTAACTCCTCCTGTTTCGACGATGTTTTCAACTAAAATACCTCCATATGATGGCCCCGTCAACTCCTATTTTTGTCCATTGCAAAACACCTCTTCCCCATAATTCCAGGGAATGGCCTTGGTGGCTTCATAAGGTCCAGGTCCTGGAGTGGTGATAGTGACCGGAGCTGGCCTTGATGGCGCTGAGATATTAATCTTCTGATACAGAATTGAAATCGTTGCGACTTCATCCCATTCATTATTGACCTCATCAATCACCTCTTCTCCTACAACCCTGTCAAACTGTAGACTGCCTTTGTTAATCAAACTCTGAATACGATTTCTCAAAGAACTGTAACCCTCTGGTTATGCAACACATTATGAAGAATCTTTTGAACATCCCAGATATACACCTCCCTTTAAGAGCTTGTCTTTTACGAAAATCAAAAGGGTCTTCAACTCTACAACATCAGTTACCAAGTTTAACCTTTCTCTTCAATAACAGCATTGGCTTTGGCCACCCCATGGTTTGGCATCGGGTTCTGATTTACATTAGGGGTTTCATTAGTGAAATTGATTTCTTTTGAGTTGAGTAAATCTTGAACCTTATGCTTAAACGCTTTGCAATTGTCAACATTGTGGCCAGGAGCTCCGGAGTGGAACTCACACCTAGCATTTGCATCATAACCTGGAGGAGGCGCACGAGTGAGTGGCATCAAGGTTCTCTTCTGGATAAGTTGTAACTGTAATAAATGTTTCAAAAGTTGAGAATAGGGCATAGATGGCATCTCAAATTGCCTGTTGTCCATCCTTCCCCTGTCCTGGTGCTGGCGAGGCGCATTAGTTTATTGTTTCGGTACAGCCAGAATGGCTATACTAGCAACTTGTTGGTGCTAATGAGGTTGCGCCCGACCTTTACCTTTATAGGATGATATTGCGTTCACATCTCCCTCTCTCTTCTTAGGGTTTCCGTTGTATGGCTTCTTCATCCCCCCTGATGAAGATCCTGCTCCACTTGGTATTTTTCCTGTCTTAATACTGTTGTCTACCCTCTCTCCTGCCATTACCAAATCTGAAAAGCTTCCCGATATACATCTAATTAATTTTTCATAATATGTTCCTGGCAAGGTCTCCATGAACATGTAAATTAGCTCACGCTCCACCATCGGAGGCTGCACTCTAGCTGCTAACTTTCGCCACCTCTAGGCGTACTCTTTGAACCCCTCGTTGTTTCTCTGTGATAAATTTTGCAATTGCACTCTATTCGGTGCCAAGTCGTTGTTATACTGATAGTGTCGCATAAACGCTTCTCCCAATTCTCTCCAATTTTTTATATGTGTTCTTTCCAGACCTATATACCACTCAAGAGAAGGGTCTAACATACTTTCTTGAAAGAAATGCATCAATAATTTCTCATCATATGAATAGGAAGACATTTTCCTGAAATAAGCCCTGAGGTGTACTCTGGGACAAGTCGTCCCTTTATACTTATCAAATTATGGTGCTTTAAACTTTGGGGGAATCCTGACCCCTGACACCAGTCCCAGATCCTACATATCAAGTCCTAAAGAGTTTTAGTTCTCGAAGGCTTTCATCTTTTCTTCAATCAATTTAAATCTCCTATCAGCTTTTGTGGGTAGCCTCACATCCAAGTCTCTCATTGAGAACATGTCATCTTGGTTGTCTTCTTCCTATTGGGAATCAGTAGCTCCCTAAATAGCACATACGCTAGTCCCAGTGCCTCCTACGTGAATTCCACCCTGATTACCTCCACCAGGAGGGTTAACAATTGTTGGAACACCATTACCATGAGGAACATTGCCATCAATTGGAGGAGGAATAACAACAACCTCTCCATGTAGAATACCATTACCATCAACCCATGTTATTAGCGGCTGAACCAAATTTCTCGGTTGCTCTTGACCATTGGCCACACTTTGCATCATCTCCATAAATTGAGCCATTCTATCTCTGACATCTTGTAGCTCGTGTTGCACTTGAAAGTTGTCAAAACTCACTCAAACCTTGCGTTTCAAGGCTCTAATCAACCCAGGCAAGTTGTTTAATCATGTTTAGATTGAATTTATGGCTTAATTTGGTGATTAGAGGCCAATTCAAACAACTTCAAGAGTCTTAATTTGGTGATTAGAGGCCAATTCAAACCATTTGGTGATTAAAGGCTTAATTTGTGAGTGTATGATATTGATTAACTTAACTCAAAAAAATGCAAGAGTTGCCACCGCAATTTTATTTTATCCAAAAAAAGGAAAGTAAAAAGAGCGAACAAAACCAAAGAGTTCTAAAGCAATAACAAATAAACAGAGATTTGGGTAAGGGGGTTGGTTACGTAATGGGAAGGTGTTAGCACCCAAAATGTCTATAGTACTCTATAGGAGCCCTTTGAAATATTTACGCTTTTTGGTTTGAAAAAAAAGTTTGTTTGAAAAGAGATTGGGGAGGTGAGAAGAGAATTAATTTTTTAGATTTTTGTGTTTGGAGAGACTTATCGCCTCATGCCTACGTACCCATAAAGTGCAATATAGGATCAAATCCTCGTAGTTCATGGTACAAATAACAATTTTTTTTGGTTTTGATTGATTTCAAATGTAAAGACAAGTCGTCATTTTAAGTAGAAAATTACGACTAGTCACCCACAAGTATAAGACAAGATTTGCATCACTTAAAGATAGAGGATTTTGCTTGGATTATCAACAAGTCTATCACTCAACATCTAAGTGGAAAAGGTCAACATCTTAATACTATGGAGAATATGAGAATTATATCTCAACTATGAAAATGACTCATGTCTAAACTTTATGAAAAATTTTAAAATGAAAAGTGCACAAAGGCACAAAAAGTTTGAATGAGGTAAAGTGTTTTTTATATCTTTTTGAAATTGGTCAAAATATGATTAACATTGATTGACATTTATTAAGAAAGAAAAAGTTTGAAAATCACTTGACAAAAGTCAATGTTTTATTGTGAAAGCAGTTTTAAGTTTGAAAAAAGAAGTTTTTTTAAGAGAGGGAGAAGATTTTGAAAATTTAAGAAGGGGAGAAGATGAAGTGACTACTCTGTGAGGGCAAAGCCTCATATACTATACACGTATGTTTTGATGATGTCAAAACGCAACCGCATGGAAGAAGTTATTACCTTTTGCTACATATCTCATTTGCTTGCGTCAAACATCTTGAGTATTTCATTGAGTGTTGTCTTATGAGTTAAACATCTTTGGTATGTTAAAGGTCGCATCTAAAAGAGTCAAAAATAGAAAAATTGGCATTTTTGTAAAAATTAGGTCTTTGAGTCGACCGCTCATCTGCTTCGGTCGACTCATAAAAGGTGTCTGCAAAGTGCATTTTCCACGAGTCGGTGCACGCCGACCTCCAGTCGATGCATACTGATAACATTTCTATTTGTCTAAAAATACAAACTTTGCATCGACGCATAGTCCTGTTTTGGTCGACGCATAGCTTGTTACTTTGCATAATTTGTTCTGTCTGAAGAGTTCCGGTCGACCACTCCTTTCTGTATGGTCGACCATTCGCTGTTTTACTGCATAATTCTGGTCTTTTCGCTTATTTTTAAAAGTGGTTTTGTCTGTTATTTCTGGCATGCTATAAATAGAAAGTTGCCCATTTTCAACAAGCAGATTGATACAATTGAATCAATTGCAAAACAAGAAAAGTGAAGGAGGTGCCATTAGTTCTCATCATCTTCATCTTCTACAATTCATACCACAACAATCACACACAATAATCTTTGTTGTGCATTATGTTTTGTTTAAAGTGATAACGTCCGAAGCCGTTGATTGGGAATCCGGTTCAGGTTGAGTTTTTGGAAGGTTTTTCTTGAATAAAACCTTGAGGGTTTTGTCCTCCAAGATTCACTGAATTTGGGGTTTTTTTGGTATGAATCTTCTCAACATATATTCAACTAGGCGAAGGTGATCAAGGAGCGGTGGGTTCTGTCGATCTAGTAGCGGGAATCAGTAATTTGTGAAGGTGAGGTTCGAGTTCGATTGGCAAGTGTTTGATATCAGCCGGGATGGGGTTTGAAAACACAAGGTTGTTCAACCAAGGATCTATAATCGGAGGTTCATCCACAAGCAATCGAAGAACTTGATTCGACTCGAATCAAGGGACAAGAAGAGAAAGCATATTCAACAACAAGGGAGTTTGTTTGTTCATTTGCTATTCCATTCTTGTATAAACGATTCAACAGCAAGTTACATTTATATTATACGAGCTCAGTTCTATTGTTAGAATTGAGGCCAGATGTACCTCGAAGCCAGAACGGCGGGGGAACTTCCTCAACAAGTCTTTGTGCCTTTTACTTTCTGCATTTTCATTTTTCTTAAAACTTGCGTGAATTTAGTTCAAACAATAATATCGAATTAAGGACTGATGAGTAAGTGCTAAAGTAATTTTAACTATAGTACAATAGTTTATTATACAAGGAAACTAGTGCTACTTACTCAAGGCCAAAATCACTTGGAATGCTCCGCACGCCAAGTGTTTGATAAATTGTATGAACCAAAATTCTCTTGTGTTGTCCAACTATCTTGTTGGCATATTAAGGCATTGGAACTAGTCATACCAAGTAGTGATATAAATCAATTGATAGTGTGACTAGCGTAGTGATTCTCATTGCTCATTTCTCATTCTCAATTTCCAAAGGCTAGACGCATATTTGGTCTTCTAGTAACGGTTCTTTATAGATGGTAAATTTTCCACTGCCGCTTCCGCAATTTAAACAATTTTTTAAAACCAATTTTATTGGTAGCGCCGACTGATTTTTTAATAAGGATCTATTCAACCCCCTTCTAGATCCGTGCCATCGTCTAACAAGTGGTATCAAGAGCACCGGTTCACTTTGTGCTTCAAGTATAACTTTGTAGAAAATGGGCAACGAACCTAAAGGGGCCTATAATAGAGCTGTCGTTTTTAATGGAGAAAATTACAGTTATTGGAAGGACTGTATACGGGTGCACATTAATTCCATAGATAGAAAAGTATGGAATGTTATTCTCAAGGGTCCAATGGAAATAATTATGACCGATGTGAATAATATGGTTGTGCCTAAGCCCGAAGCACAATGGACTGATGATGATGAGAAAAAATATAATTACAATTGGAAAGTCAAAAATATTTTGATCTTTTCATTAGGAGTTGATGAATATTATAGGGTTTCTCATTGTTTAAAAGCAAAAGCTATGTGGGAGTCATTGCAAGTCGCCCATGAGAGGACCAATGACGTTAAGCTAGCAAGAATCAACATGTTAACACAAGAGTTCGATCTCTTTTACATGGAGCAAGGGGAAACCACTGCGGACATGCAAAAGAGATTTACTCATCTCATCAATAGATTGCATACACTAGGTAGGCCAGTGGCCAATGATGTTGCTACTAACAAAATTTTGAGATGTCTTAACAGGGAATGCCAGCCGAAGGTAATCGCCATCAAAGAAGCAAATGACCTCACAATTTTGGATCTAACAATATTGTTTGGAAAGCTGCAAGAGAACGAACAAGTGCTCCTAAGCCTAGAGCAACATGAAAAGAAAGAAAAGAAGGACAAAACAAAGATAACTGAAAAGAAGTCTATTGCTCTCAAGACTTCTTCCTCAAAGTCTCAATCTAAGGAGCATAGTGATTACGAGTCGAGTGATGACGAAGAAGGCGACAAGAGTGAGGATATGGGGCTGTTCGTAAAGCGTTACAACCTCTATGTTAGAAAGAATGGCATCCAACACTCAGAGAAGAATCTTGTCACTTCCGGAAACAATCTAGGCACTCTAGACATGATGACACCAAGGGGAACAAAACAAGAGGGTCATGTTACACATGCGGAAAGACCGAACATTATAAACTGGATTGTCCCTTAAACAAAAAGGGAAAAGAAAAGGAATCAAATAGATCACATAAGAAGCAATCAAAGCTGAGGAGAGCATATATAGCTTGAGAAAGCGATAGCGATTCCTTCGAGAATGAAAGCTCAAGTGATGAAGATGAATCTGCAAACTCGTTTCTTTCCGCTCACCAAAAGAATAGGAAAAACAGGTGTGACATGCTAAATATGAAAATTCCTCTAACATGTCTCATTTTGAATTACAAAATGCGTTTAATACTTTGCATTGTGAAGCAAAAGAAGCCTTTAAAAGGCTTGCCTCAAATAATCAAATTTTTGCCCACTTAGAGCAAAAGATTCGAGAGTCCAAAAAGAAACTTGAGGCACTTAAAGCTTCCATAGTGGAAAGTACTAAAGCAGGTTGTGAGGATCTAAGAAGTAGAATAGTTAACTTTGGGTGTGACAATTGTTACATTTGGCAAAATAAAGTTGGAAACCTAAATGCCAAACTTAACAAGGCTCTAGAGCCCAATATTAGTTTTGCCATCGATAAATCTGATTTTAGAAATAATATGATTAATCCATATCAAAAATACAAATATGTTGTAAGAGATAATGATAGAAAAGGTAATTCAAAAGTTAACTTTTCATGTCTATATTGTTGCAAGAAAGGCCATTCCATTGCTAAGTGTCATTTTAGGAGATTTTTGGTTCCTAAAGGCATTTATCAATGGTTTCCTAAATGCGACCATTATGTCACTCACGACATAGGACCCAATAAGCCATTGGGTACCTCCTCTTGTTAATTTTTTTCATAGGTATAACGTCTTGAGACCACCGAGAGAAGATGGGTTCTTGATAGCGGCTGCTCAAGACACATGACAGAAGACATATCTCTCTTCATCCACTTCGTGGCAAAGAAGAAGGGGTATGTAACCTATGGAGATAAAAATCGTGGTGCAATACTTGGTAAAGGTAGTGTAGGTAACCCTTCTTCCACTACTATATCTGATGTATTGCTTGTCGAGGGTCTTAAACATAATCTCATTAGCATTAGCCAATTATGCGACAAAGGGTACAATGTATCATTTTCAAAAGAATGTTACAAAATTGTGCATAATGATGAAATGAAGAGTGTGTTTAATGGCCTAAGAGTAAACAATGTCTATATGGTAGACTTGAATGAAGTATCTTTGACAAGTGACAAATGTCTCATGATAATGAGTGAGGACTCATGGTTTTGGCATAGACGTTTAGCACATGTCAACTTTGACTTTCTTAACAAGGTAGTTTCCAAAGATCTAGTCCTAGGTCTGCCCAAAATAAAATTTACCAAGGATCACCTTTGTGATGCTTGCCAAATGGGAAAGCAAACGAGGATCTCTTTTAAATCCAAAAATATCGTTTCAACTACGAGACCTCTCGAGCTTCTCCATATGGATTTATTTGGGACATCTAGAATTAAAAGCCTAGGTGGTAACTATTACGGTTTTGTAATGGTTGATGATTTTTCTAGATTCTGTTGGACTATCTTCTTGGCTAGCAAGAGTGATACATTCACTGCCTTTGAAAGATTTTCTAAGCTTTCCCAAAATAAAATAAACACAAACATTGTCTCAATTAGGAGTGACCATGGAGGTGAGTTTGAAAACTATTTGTTTGAAGAATATTGCGATAAACACGGAATTGATCACAACTTCTCCGCTCTACGTACTCCTCAACAAAATGGGGCTGTGGAACACAAAAATTGTATTTTAGAAGAATTGGGAATAACAATGATCAATGAAAGTGCGTTACCTAAATATTTTTGGGCCGACGCCATAAGTACGACATGTTATGTTTTTAATAGGGTGCTCATCCGCCCCATTCTAAATAAAACACCGTATGAACCTTTAAATGGGCGCAAGCCGAATGTATCTCACCTGCATGTTTTTGGTTGTAAGTGTTTTGTGTTGAATAATGGAAAGGAAAACTTAGGAAAAATTGATTTCAAGGCTGACGAAGGTATCTTCCTCGGACACTCTCAGTCAAGTAAAGCTTATAGAATTTATAATAAGAGATTACTTACCGTTGAAGAGTCTGTACACGTAACATTTGATGAATCTTATCCGAGAGACGTCGGAAATGTTAGAACACAGATTGGTTCTTAAAAATATCTCTATGTTTTGATGATAACTCTTATGAAATTTTGAATTAAAGAATTATATACTCTAAAATTTGGTTTAGAATGTTTGCTGCAGATATTAAAGTGAATCTTATTCTGGAAGCAAATTAGATCTGAACATGAAAAATATGCAAGGCTCTGAAGCGTCAGAAGCATCTCTTAGAAGAATCTGAATGCTGCCTACAGAAGATTCTGAGCGCTGTCTACAGAAGGATCTGAAGCAGAAGCTACAGAAGAATATGAAGCAGAAGCCAGAAGCATCTGAAGCATTGAAGATTTTTGTATGAAGAGTTTCAAGCTTAGTTTATTTCAGAAGACTCTGATAGTACTATGCTGCCAGCACTGAGGATCTGATCCCAAACTCTGCTCTGAACAATTACACGCTGAAAGCACTCTTGCTGCATTACTCGGATTCAGCAAACACTGATGTACATCAGAAGACTCTGACTGCTCTAGACTCTGATGATACTTTGCTGAAACTTGTTGAAGAAGAATTCAAAGTTATGTCCGTTGGAATGGCCAAACGACTCTTTCCTCTTTTATGCTAGACACAAGAACACAGACAAAAAGGATTTTTCTGTGCATTCTACTTCTGGGAAAGGTCATGTGGTGTGAAGACAAAAAGGCTCAGACCTTTTAGTACACAAGCTTCAACGTGATAGCTACTTGGACATCTTTGCCTATAAAAGCAAGACTCCATCTCTCTTCTTCAGTTGACGAAATCTTTGAAAGAAATTCATTACAAGCTCTCATACAATTTATTCTCATTAGCTGAATTTATTTCATAGTTCTTAAATCTTAAGTGATAAATCACAGTTGTGATATAGCTTAATTAGAAGCAATTTAAACACTTGTATTATTCTTAAATTTGATTGTAAAAGATCCTTAAGAAGATCTAGTTGGGATCAGTAGTTCTTAAGAAGACTAAGAACAGTTGCTCTTAGTGCTTGTTATTGTAATCAGTTGATTTAATAATGAATTAAGTCCTTGTTGAGAAAGGCAAATCACTCTTGATAGGGTGGACTGGAGTAGTTGAGTTCAACGAACCAGGATAAAAATCCTTGAGTTTTTATTGCTATAAGTTTTTCTATATACTTATTCAACCCCCCCCCCCCCCCCCCTTCTAAGTATTTTATCACCTTCAGTTGGCATCAGAGCTCCGGTTCTGTGTGTGCTACCACTTCACAGTGACAGAAAAGATCCAGTGAGAAAACTTTGATATATATTTGGTTGTTATTATGGCTGAAACATCAACATCTAACAGTAACAACAGATATGAAGAAAGGGATAGAATCAGCATAAACCCCCCTATGTTTGATGGGGAGAAATTTGATTACTGGAAGGATAGGAAAGAAAGTTTCTTCCTTGGTTATGATGCTGATTTGTAGGACTTGGTCATAGATGGGTATGTTCATCCCACTGATGGGAATGGCAAGAAAGTAGACAGAAAATCTATGAGTGAAGCTCAAAAGAAGGAGTTTATAAATCACCACAAGGCTAGAACAATCTTGTTAAATGCAATATCTCACACTGAGTATGAGAAGATCACAAATAGAGAAACTGCATTTGACATGTTTAAGTCTTTGAAGATGACTCACGAAGGAAACATTCAAGTTAAAGAGACCAAGGCTCTGGCGTTAATACAGGAGTATGAAGCGTTCAAGATGGAAGAATCTGAGTCTATAGAAACTATGTTCTCTAGATTCCAGATCCTCACAACTGGTCTAAAAGTTCTAGATAAAGGCTACTCAATTGCTGATCATGTGAAGAAGATCATCAGAAGCTTGCCTATCAGATGGAGACATATGGTCACTGCTCTGAAGCTTGCCAAGGATCTGAACAAGATCACTCTGGAGGAGCTAATCAGCTCACTTAGGAGCCATGAAATTGAACTTGAGGAAGATGAGCCTCAAAAGAAAGGTAAGTCAATTGCCTTAAAATCTAACAAATCTGTGAAAGCTTTGCAGGTGTTAGAAGAAAGCTCCGAAGAATCTTCTTCTAAAGAAGAAGATGAACTGTCCTTGCTATCCAGAAGAATTAACACACTCTGGAAGCACAAGCAGAGGAAGTTCAAGAACTTCAAAAAGCCAGATCAGCGCAGGGAGTCCTCTGGACCAAAAACATCTGGAAAGAAGGAAGTTGTTTGTTTTGAATGCAAACAACCTGGTCATTACAAAATGAATGTCCAAAGCTTCAGAAAGAAAAGCCCAGAAGAAAGCCTGAGCACAAGAAGAAGGTTCTAATGGTTACATGGGATGATTCAGATGACTCTGAATCATCATCAGATTCTGAAGAAGAATGCGCCAACATGGCTCTGATGGCAGGTATTGAAGATCAAAATGAAGAATCATCTGGATCTGAGTCTGATTCTGAATCTGACTCAGAAGAGGTACTTTCTGATCTCACTAGGGAAGAGCTTATTAAAGTCTTATCAGAATTCCTGAAAAATTATAATCAGATTAAGCTCAAATGCAAGAAGCTTAAGTACAATCTTGGCTCTGAGAATAATCTGTTAAGATCAGAAGTTGCTGAGCTAAAAGAAAATAATTTGAAAATGAAAGCCAATTTTGAAAAAGCTCAACAAAACTCTAAATCTGAAAGTAAGTCTAAATGCAAAAACATTTTAGAAGAATATGACTTCAGCTTTCAGAAGTTTCTTGCTAAAAGCATAGATAGAAGCAAGATGGCTTCAATGATCTATGGGGTTAGCAGAAACAATAGGAAAGGAATGAATCTTCTTCTGGAAAGGATTTAAATTCAATACCTGTTGATAAACTTGTTATTAAGAAAACTCCCTTATACTCTCATTTCAAGTTTGTTCATCTGAATGACATTGAACACACACGTTCTGATCAGAACATTCTGATCAGAACGTTCCCGTGTTTAAGCCAAAAGTAAGTCAGAACAAAATTGTTGTAAAAAGACAGAAGTTCAGACCAACTTTCAAGGCAACTAACCCAAAAGGACCCAAAAAGATCTGGGTACCTAAGGATAATATTATCCCTATTGCATATGTTTTTAGCAGAAAAGTCAAGACGACAGTCATGGTACGTGGACTCTGGATGCTCACGTCACATGACGGGAGAAAGGTTTATGTTCCAAAGCCTGGAGCTTAAATCTGGAGGAGAAGTGAAGTTTGGAGGGAATCATAAGGGCAAGATCATTGGCTCTGGTACTATTGTTAATAGTAACCTTCCCTCTATATCTAATGTTTTACTTGTAGAAGGATTAAAGCATAATCTATTGTCCATAAGTCAATTAAGTGACAATGGTTATGATATAATCTTTAATCAACAATGTTGTAAAGCTGTTAGTCAGAAGGATGACTCAATCTTATTTAATGGAAAGAGGAAGAAAAACATTTACAAAATAAATCTTTAAGAACTTAAAGTTCAAAATGTTAAATGCCTCTTTTCTGTTAATGATGAGCAATGGGTCTGGCATAGAAGATTGGGGCATATTAATATGAGACGTATATCTCAAATTAATAAACTCAATCTGGTCAGAGGACTTCCTAAACTGAAGTTCAACTCAGATGCTCTTTGTGAAGCATGTCAAAAAGGAAAATTTTCAAAATCTTCTTTTAAATCTAAGAATGTTGTTTCAACCTCAAGAACATTAGAATTACATCACATTGATTTGTTTGGACCAGTGAAGACTGCATCCATTAGAGGCAAGAAGTATGGATTAGTCATTGTTGATGACTACAACAGATGGACATGGGTAAAGTTCTTAAAACACAAGGATGAGTCACATTATGTGTTCTTTGACTTCTGCAAACAAGTCCAGAATGAAAAAGAGTTTAAAATTATTAAAGTTAAAAGTGATCTTGGTGGTAAATTTGAAAACAAATATTTTGAAAAATATTTTAATGAAAATGGCATTGCTCATGATTTTTCCTGTCCTAGAACTCCTCAACAGAATGGAGTTGTAGAGAGGAAAAATAGAACTCTGCAAGAAATGGCTAGAACCATGATCAACGAGACTAATCTGGCAAAGTATTTTTGGGCAGAAGCAATAAACACAGCTTGTTACATTCAGAACAGAGTGTCTGTAAGACCTCTTCTGGAAAAGACTCCCTATGAATTGTGGAGAAACAGAAAGCCCAACATTTCATATTTTCATCCTTTTGGATGTATTTGTTATATGTTGAATACTAAAGAGAATCTTAACAAGTTTGATTCTAAAGCACAGAAGTGTTTCATGCTTGGGTATTCTGAACGCTCTAAAGGCTACAGAGTATACAATACTGAAACACATATTGTGGAGGAATCTATACATGTTAGATTTGATGATAAGCTTGGCATTGAAAAGCCAAAGCAGTTTGAAAGTTCTTTAGATAGAGAAGTAATTCTCACAGACTCTGAAGGCTTAGAGGCAGACAAAGGTCATGTAAAGGAACCAGAAGCAACGCCAGATGCAATTCCTTTAGCTTCTCAAATGAACAACTTGAACATTTCTGAAGAATCAACTGTTAGAGGATCATCTTCCAGAATCAAGGCCTCTCATCCAGAGGATGTGATCATTGGAAAGAAGGATGACCCCATTAGAACAAGATCCTTCCTCAGATCATCTAAAGCATCATTATTTGGGTTGGTGTCAGTTATTGAACCAACTTCTGTGGATGAAGCTCTGCAAGAAAATGACTGGATAATTGCCATGCAAGAAGAGCTCAATTAGTTCACAAGAAATGATGTTTGGGATTTGGTTCCAAGACCAAAGGGATTCAACATAATTGGAACTAAATGGGTTTTCAGAAATAAGTTGAATGAAAAAGGAGAAGTTGAGAGAAACAAAGCAAGGCTTGTTGCTCAAGGTTATAGCCAGCAAGAAGGAATTGATTATACAGAGACTTATGCTCCTGTAGCCAGGTTAGAGTCTATTTGTTTACTCATTTCTTTTGCTGCATAGAATAACATCACTCTATATCAGATGGATGTTAAGAGTGCCTTTCTAAATGGAATTATAGAAGAAGAAGTTTATGTTCACCAACCTCCTGGTTTTGAAAGTGAAAAGTTTCCAGAACATGTTTTCAAACTAAAGAAATCTCTTTATGGTTTAAAACAAGCTCCCAGAGCTTGGTATGAAAGATTAAGAAATTTTCTTCTGAAGAAAAATTTCATCAGAGGCAAAATGGACACAACTCTCTTTTGTAAAACATTTAAGAAAGATCTTTTAATTTGCCAAATATATGTGGATGATATTATATTTGGATCTACCAATTTTATGCTGGGAAAGGAGTTTGCTCAATGTATGCATGCAGAATTTGAGATGAGCATTATGGGAGAATTGAGATTCTTTCTAGGAATTCAAGTCAACCAAACTCTAGATTGCACTTACATTCATCAGACCAAATATGTTAAAGAGCTTCTGAAGAAGTTTAACATGAATGATAGTAAGATGGCAAAGACTCCCATGCATCCAACAAGTACACTTGGTAAGGAAGAGGTAAGTAAGAAAGTAGACCAGAAACTCTACAGAGGTATGATAGGATCTCTTCTCTACATAACTGCTTCTAGACCTGATATTTTATTCAGTGTATGCTTGTGTGCAAGATTCCAATCAGATCCTAGAGAATCACACTTAACATATGTTAAGAGGATTCTAAGGTATCTGAATGGTACTTCTAATGTGGGCTTGTGTTACAAAAAATTTGATGATTTCAAATTAGTTGGATTCTGTGATGCTGACTACGCTGGAGACAGAGTGGAAAGAAAAAGTACTTCTGGAAGTTTTCAATTTCTAGGAAGAAATTTAATCTCCTGGTACAGCAAGAAGCAACCTACAATTGCACTATCAACCACAGAGGCAGAATATATTGTTGTTGCTGGATGTAGCACGCAGATGCTCTGGATGAAAAGTCAACTAGAAGACTATCAGATCCTTGAGAGTAATATTTCTATTTTCTGTGATAATACTTCTGCTATATGTTTGTCTAAAAACCCTATTTTACACTCTAAGGCAAAACATATAGAAATTAAACATCACTTCATCAGAGACTATGTTCAGAAGGGTATTATAAACTTAGCCTTTGTTGATACAGATCATCAGTGGGCTGATATTTTCACAAAACCTCTTGCGGAAGATAGGTTCAAATTTATTCTGAAAAATATTGGTATGGATTTTTGTCCAGAATGATATTTATCAGAAGCAAATTTCTCAGATGCAAAATGCTTAAAACTCTGAAGTATTTCATCTGTCATTTATTTGATTTATTGAATTATTATTATTTGTGTGTATCTGAACTAACCAATCTTAGAGGATCTGAATGTTGGCTAACATTTCATTTTCTCAAGAGAATTCAGAAGCACATGCAAGCAAACACGTGTCACTCTGAATCTAAAAAGATGGCGTGCACACTACTGAAGAGACATTTGAGGTATTGTTTGAATAGTGAAAATCTTGGTTTTCCCCCCAAATTGTCAGAATCAATTAATGCTTTGAAATGATTTTTATTCTTTTCATTAAATGCTATTAATTGCTAAGTGGAACGTGCTGAATGTGTCTTTTTGATTGCCCTAATTGCTCTCTCTATAAATACCACAAATCACACCATTTCACACTTTTCACTTCACAAACAATTTATGCATTTCTTTCTACTCTTTTCTCTTCACAAAAACCCTAAACCTTCGTCCAAATCATCTTCATCTTCTTCAATGGCAACATCATCCTCTACATCAGCTCAGTTTCAATCATCTATGGTTGCTATTACATCTTCAAACTTGGGTGTTACTCCCTTTAAGGAACCAAAAAGGACATTGTTAACCCCTGTGGACAAGCTTGAAGTTCTTTGTGAACCCATGGTGGAATTTGACTCTCTAGCTGAAAATGGGTTTGAGTTACGTTCTATAATTGATGCATGGTGAAGGAATTTTGGATCCATGCTTCTGTTTATGCAAAATTTATCCTCTCTTCTGTTCTGTGAAAGGAGATCATCATCACTAAAGATCTCATCAGAAAACTCACAGGTGTTAGAAGAAAGCTCTGAAGAATCTTCTTCTGAAGACGAAGATGAATTGTCCTTGCTATCCAGAAGAATTAACAGACTCTGGAAGCACAAGCAGAGGAAGTTCAAGAACTTCAAAAAGCCAGATCAGCGCAGGGAGTCCTCTGGACCAAAAACATCTGGAAAGAAGGAAGTTGTTTGTTTTGAATGCAAACAACCTGGTCATTACAAAAATGAATGTCCAAAGCTTCAGAAAGAAAAGCCCTGAAGAAAGACTGAGCACAAGAAGAAGGTTCTAATGGCTACATGGGATAATTCAGATGACTCTGAATCTTCATCAGATTCTGAAGAAGAATGCGCCAACATGGCTCTGATGGCAGCTATTGAAGATCAAAATGAAGAATCATCTGGATCCGAGTCTGATTCTGAATCTGACTCAGAAGAGGTACTTTCTGATCTCACTAGGGAAGAGCTTATTAAAGTCTTATCAGAAGTCCTGAAAAATTATAATCATATTAAGCTCAAATGCAAGAAGCTTAAGTGCAATCTTGGCTCTGAGAATAATCTGTTAAGCTATTTCAAATGTATGTAAATAGTGCATTCCTTTACGATTATGCACCGGTTGCCCAAATTGAGGCTATACGCCTTTTACTTGCCTTCGCTTGTGCGAAAAATTTTAAGCTATTTCAAATGGATGTAAAAAGTACATTCCTTAACGGTTATATTAATGAAGAAGTATATGTTGCATAATGTTGCACCCCAAAATTTGCCCAACATTTCTTTACCTAGCTTGTGTTTCATTTCATTCATATTAGCATTATCATTTGCATTTCATTGACATATATGCAGGAGATCAAGAGGTATGACTAACAATTAAGGGCTACACAAGATTATGAAGATAGCTAAGAACTTTATCCAAGTGTTCAAGGGTTGATATCCCCACCAGAGAAGTTTAATATCCTCAGAGAGAGTGGTTGAAGCCAAGTGTGTAGGTCTCCTAACTTGAGAGTTGTGGGAAGATCATCAGATGATTCTGAGGCCATGAAGTTGGACTTGAGGTCTTGAGAGAGCTTTTAAGAAGTGTTGAAGTTCATTTTGAAACCTAGACAGGCCATTATGTAAAGGATATGAAGATATACCTAAGATTGGTAAAACTAGGGTTTCATCTGGTCAACCCTAGGATAACTGATGATTTAAGGAGGGCTGAGACCTAATTAAAGAGCCATGTGATCATGGATTTATGTGTTGAGATTTCCAAGGGATGATTACAAGGTCAAATTATCATGAATCAAGAGTGTGAGAAGTTGCTAGGCTAGGGTTGTTATGCTTGACAGTGTAAAATCCCCTGGTTTGGTGCCTATCATCAAGACCACTTAACTCAAGATGTGATTTTCATCTCACATTTACCCCAACATGATTGTTGTAGAGCTGGATATTAGCTTTAATTTGAGTACTAGAAGTCCTTGATAGGGTTTATAGAACTCAAGTTATGAGCCAGACAAGTTACAGGTCATCTGAGGCATGTGAATTTGGAGCTTGAAAGTTACCCAACTTGCATGACATTTTTGCCCTAGAAGGATGATTCCTATGAACTTGTGGTCAACATGAATGTTGTTTCTTATCCTCTTATATTTCTAGAAAGTACTAGAAGTCCATGATTGGATTTGTAGAACTCTAGTTATGGCTTTGACAAGTCATGGGTATTTTGGGTTTTTGGAATTACAGGTCATATTTGGTTATGGGTCCATTTCACTATCTTAGGCACCTCAAATGAACTTTTTATCAACTTGAAAGTTGTTCAAAATGGTGTTTTTAGTCCAACCATGACCCAAGCATCCATTGATATGGATTCAAAATGGAGGTATATGAAGAAATTTGGGAAAACGATCATTAAAGGCATTAAAGAATGAAAAAATTCAAAGTAAATCATAATGACTCAAAACTTCACAAGTTTGTGCTTATTTTGATTGGAAATGATGTTTTAAAGAGTTTAGCAATGTTACAGTTTTGATTTGAGGCTCATTTCATGGACATTTGCGCGTAGTTGAGGCCAGGATTTGCGCGCGAGAACCTCCAATTTGAAGCTTTTTTCCAGGTTTTTATTCTTCAAAACTGCTCTTGATTTAGGCATGATTAGATTGAAATTAGCATGTGGTTAAGTTGTAGATGCAACCTAGGACGATTTAGGATCATAATGGTGAAGTTTCGTGATGATTCATGGTGAGACACAAATTCTGTTTGGACTTATATCTAAGTGATCCTTGAGAATTAGCATGAATGGATTAGGGATTCTTGATCTCTGAAGAGTGAGGATCGTTTTTGTGTAAACAATTTTTAGTTTCGTGACAATGATGGAATCATGTAGTTTTCTGTTCGTCTTCGTTCTTGGAGATTCGTGGTGAATTAACAAAAATGTGTTGCACGCCAAAATTTGACCAACATTTCTTTACCTAGCTTGTGTTGCATTTCATTCACATTAGCATTATCATTTGCATTTCATTGACATGTATGCAGGAGATCAAGAGGTATGAGTACCAATAAGGACTTTGAAGCTATCCAAGAAGGTTATTCAAGTGTTCAAGGGTTGATATCTTTGTCAGAGAAGTTAAGAGATCCTCAGAGAGAGTGGTTGAAACCAAGGTGGTGTGCCTCCTAACTTGAGAGTTGTGGGAGTCCTCAGATGATTCTGAAGCCATGAATGTGGACTTGAAGCCTTGAGAGAACTTATGAGATGTCTTGAAAGCCATCATGAATCCTAGAGAGGTCATTGTGCAAGATTAAGAAACCTCAGCCATGAGTGGTGCAGTTAGGGTTTGACTGGGTCAACCCTAGGTCAACTGATGATTTGGAGAGGGTTGAGACCTAATCCAAGAGCCATGTGATCATGTATTTATGCATTGAGATGCTATAAGGATGATTCCAAGTTCAACTCATCATGATTGAAGAGTTTGAGAAGTTTCAAGCTAGGGTTTCTAGGGCTTGACAGTGTAAAATCCCCTAGTTTGACCCCCATCTTCAAGGTAGTTTAGCTCAAGATGTGATTGTCATCTCATCTTACCCCTAACATGAATTTTATAGAGCTTGCTCTTAGCTTTAATTTGATTACTAGAAGTCCTTGATAGGATTTGTAGAGCTCAAGTTAGGACTTTGACAAGTTACAGGTCATTTGAGGTATGTGAATCTGGGGCCTTGAAAGTCACCCAACTTGAATCCAACTTTTTCCCAAGAAGGATGATTCCTATGAACTTCTGGTCAACATGAATGTTGTTACTTATCCTCTTAGATTTCTATAGAGTACTAGAAGTCCTTGATAAGATTTGTAGAACTCAAGTTATGGCTTTGACAAGTCAAGGGCATTTTGGTCATTTGGAGATTATAGGTCATTTCAAGCATAAGGCCATAACTCCTATTTCCAAGCTTCAAATGGAAAAATGTTCAACATCAAACTTGTTCAAAATGATGTTTTAAGGATATTAAGGAGGTCATGACATGTTGAAAAGGCTTGTAGCTCAAAATGGTAAAAATGACCTAAAATGAAGGCATAAGTTAAATAAGTCAAAGTTGGAAATTGAAATTTTCAAGCTACACATCCAAACCATGGCATGTAATATACCATTTTGACTCTAGAAAACATTTTAGAAACAATGGTTTAGCCACATTTTTGATTTGAGGCCTAAATCATGGACTTGCTTTGGAAAATGGTTACTTGCATATTAAGGTACATATGCAAAACACAAGGAAGATCAATGCATAAGCTAGCAAAGCATCCTAACACCTCATGCATCTCATCTAAGGAGATTTTCAAGTCAGATACAAGTGCTGCAATGAGCCAAACACAAGCTGGTATATGAGATGGCTTGAATTCAAAAACTCATGACATGAGAATCTCAAATTCTCATTGGATGATTCCAGAAAGTTCTGGATGGTTTAGAACCATCCTATATATTGATTAGAAGCTGCTCAGATGCAAGTTTGGTGAGAGATTAGAGAGAAGAGTGAGATTTCCATTTCATTTTCTTCTATTGCAAGTTGAAATCAATTTCTATATTCCACACCATTTCCATTGATTCTTTCAATTGTAACATCTTCGATCATACTGAGTGTGTGCATACCAAATTGAGAGCAAGATCGTGTGGGATTGAAGAGTTAGCATTTGGATTTTGGAAGCTGCAAGTCACCATCGGATTTGGAGATTCAAGCTTCTTTGATCAAATCTTTTGCAAACAGAAGCATTAACATCAATCAAGGAGTGATCCTGGAGAGATTGAAGGGTTGAATTGAAGATTTGACCTATCTGGTATTCAAGAATTGACAGGTTTGCAAATTTTACCCTACACCCTAATTTAAGCATTGTTAGTTAGGTTTGTTAGATTAGAATGGTTAGAGACGAGTAGGAGATGGATTCTGGAGATTTTGAGGGCATTTGGTGAGGTTCAAGGTAGTGACCCCATTTCTGTTTGGATCAAGAACGTGTTTGATATGGTGAATTAATGAGAGTTCTATAGCAAGTTTTACTCAGGGTCATGTGGTGATCATTCTGAGCCAATCAATTTCAAGAATGGTTATAGTTGAGATTTGAGCATAATTTTGATTCATTATCGGGTTTAGAGATTGAGTACATTTCAGTGAATTCTAAGGTGATGGTCATGATCAGCATGAAATTTAGAGTGTTCTAGGGTTTTAAATCTTGGATTTCGGGCAAGAATTGAGGCGATACGATTGTGATGAAGAGATACTATGAAGCTCTGTTTCCATGGCTTCTTCATTCCAAACCCTGGCTGAAGGAAGAAGATAATGTATCGGCCGTTGGATGGAGAGTAGACTCATTGACTGGACTTGGATCTGAAGGCCAAGATTTGATTTCACGTTTGAAGAGGGAAGTCTGAAGACAACCAAACGCAGTGTATCATTAAAAGTGAGTTCATGGGCTTAAGTTGATTTTGATAGCCACACCCCCATCCACGACCCAGTGATGATTTGAACTAGTTTTCTCTACTTTCTGCACCGCATATTTTTCTTTTTCTTTATATTTTTGTTATTTGTTTTCTGATTAAATCATGGGCCTAGCGCATTTACTGATGACACCCCCATTTTAAGCCCACTCATGATTTGCACTGCATATCATTGCTATCTGCACCAGACATTTCACATTTTATTTTATTTTCTCCATTTTAATTTAAACTTTGAAAACTCATATTAAATAGAAAAATAATGATTTTGGCATGGGGATTTTTTCTCCTATTTCACATTGATGTCTAGAAAATTATAAAATAAAAACATTTGCATTTCATGCATTTTTAATATTTTTTTTTTATATTTTCTCTTTTCATAGCTTTTTAATTCATTTTATGTTGATGCATAGTTTTGTAGAATTTTGTTTATCTAGTTCCCTTTGAATTTTTAGGCCATTCTTTTTAGGATAGTTAGATTAGGACTTTAGCTCCCCTCTGGATTTATTCCATAATTTTGTGATTAGTTTTTGATTAGTTTTGATTAGATGATTTTAGGTTGTGTAGATTTAGGTCAATCCTTAACATAGGTCCACAATAACACTAGAATTTTGGGTTTTTAGGTCAAGTTAGATATTGGGATATATAGGGTATTAAGGGTAGTTATGTAGGATCCTCTAGAAATTATATTAGATTTTAATATAATATTATACTATTTTTAGTTGATTTTTGTAATTGATTGTTGTTTGTGTTGCCCTTGTGGGCTTGTATTTTGTTTTGCTTTGCTTTGTGGGCTTTTGCTTGGCTTGGTGGGATTGGTCTTGCTTTGTGGAGCATGGAGGAGCATAGTGGAAGACTTGGAGATTGAGGAAGGAGCTTGAGAGCTTGAAGACTTGTTTGTTTTGTTGTTGTTTTAGGGTTAGGAATTAAGTAGAGTTTAGACTTAGTTGATTTCCTTCTTAAACATGGATGGTATCTTTCACCTCCATTCTTCCCCGTGATTCATGGTCCTTCCATGGTATTCACCTCCCTCCTTAGGAGGAATAAGTGATTGTGCCTAGGAAGTAGAACCTTTGAGGGAACCATTCTTTTGAGGTTGAACCCTTATAGGTCACCTTTGGTGGTCAATAAGCAGTTTAATATCCTAGCTTATCCAGTTAAGTGATTTCTTCTGGTTTTGAGTATCTTGAAGATGTTGGGCTTGAGTTTAAAGATGAAGAATTCATTGAAGAGCATGAAGAACAAATTGATACATGAAGATCCAGTAAAGACTGAATGAAGAGCTGAGGCTTAAAGACTGAAGGATGAAGTTGACACTTCTAAATGATTAAAGATTACCCTGAGAAGCTGAAGCTTGAAAGTGAAGAAGACCAAGTTGAGACTGGTAAAGTAAGAGAGCTGAAGCTTGAAGACTGAGTTGATACTCATGGAGAGGATTCAATTGAGATTGAGTGTAGAGCTGAAGCTTGAAGAAGAGATTGGAAGGCTGAGACCTGGAGAAGCAAATTGATACTTGTCATGAGAGATGGTAGCCTTGAAGGGTGATTAAAGTCTAAAGACTGGATTGCTGTCAGAAGAGCTGAGGCTTGGGGTTGAGGGAGGAGTTGATCTGCTTTCTCGTCTGTTCTCTTTTTCTGTATTGATGTGCCTTGTTTGACTTGCTTGATGCATTAGAATAAGTTCATATCTAGACTAACTTTAATCTAGGAGCATGATTGCACTAGAGGTTGAGTTGCTCCCTCTGCTTGTATTGTTACTATATGGCTTTGCTTGCGGGTATTCGGTAGAGCCCTGCTCCCTTGCCCATGTGGTTTCTGTTTGCTTGATAGCATGATTATATTTCATCTGTATGATTGCAGTTTACTGTTTTTGCTTGATAGCATGTTGTTTTATTTTCTTCAGTATGATTACTGTTATTCATTCTGGCTTGACGTTGAGATGAGCTTGTGGAGGCTGCTTCCCCACACACATTTCCTCCTTCACTTGCATTGCATGCATTTTACAGTCGTTTACTGTATTACTGTTTACTGTTTAAGCTGATGCTTTATCTGTTTCTGTGTATCATTGACATGATCCCTTAGGACTCTCATCTCCTTTGATAAGGAAGTGATGATAGAACTTTAGGTTGAAACCTATGCATGATAACTTCTAGGAGTTCCCTGTTTCAAACCTCAACCATAGGATGAATCCTTGGCATGACAACATTAGGACTTGATAGTCTCCCCGTAGTTGAGCCTGTTCTCTTCTCATCTCAAAACAGCTTAAGATACAGTAATCATGAATGATTTCTTTCGTACGTTACGAGCCTTAAGCTATCTGAGAAAGGATTGTTGGAGAGTTTCTTTTCAATAGTCTGAATGTTTAGTATGGTACCCTTTGGGTGACATGCGACGCATTCACTCTCAGGTCATAGTCTTTAGTGCGATTGAAATTGCAAACAACAATAAAAACACTTCTTCCGTAAAAGACAGAAAACAAACTTCAAACCTTTTTGCCCCGTGGGCCCATAATTCAAAGGAAGCTTTTCTGAAGAAAAGAGTGTCGTTAAACTTCAGCGCAAACACAAACAGGCTTTGTCCCTAACTGCTGGAACTGCTGTTTAACCCTACTCGATAAAATAGATGAATCTGAATTCCCGTAATCCGTAGTAGCCCGAACTACGTAAGCTCTGATCTCTCATACCTGGTGAGAGTACGTAGGCACAATACTGATGTATTGGCGAGCCACCTTCCCCATAACCCGTAGTAGGCCGAACTATTTTGACTATGATTTCTCATTCTCTGATGAGAATACGTAGGCATAAAGTGCGACGCTTTGCCGAGTCATTTTCTTTTCCTTTTAAGCTAGCCTTGATAGGTAGATAGATAAACCAACTCGTCCAGTAAACACAACAAGCATGGATCCCGTCGAGTACGACGGACGTGAGGGGTGCTAACACCTTCCCCTCGCGTAACCGACTCCTGAACCCAGACATCGGTTGCGACGACCTTGTCTTACCCTTTTCTCGTCAGGTTTTTCCGATCGTTTCCTTTCCCGCTCCGAGGGATAAATAACGAAAGGTGGCGACTCTTCTGATTTGCCGGCACCTTATTTTCGCGGAAGCGACAAAATGGAATGGATATTATTGCTCAGTGTGAAGAGACGAGGAGAATGGTGTAATTTGCTTGAAGTTTGGTGGAACTTTGATGTCTGGTGTTGATGTGCTCGCCGGAGAAGAAGGTGGCGCCCTTCTCCGGCCACCGTGGCTGTAATTTCCCTCCTGTGCCAGTTTCAAACAAGGAAGATGACTGAGAGGCGTTGATTTCATTGACTGATTCGTTGCATCTGAGGGTAGAGGTTTAGTCTTATTAGGGTTTGATGAGGTGTCTTAGTCTGAAGCGTGAGATATGAATACTTTTTCCATGAACGGTTGTGATTAGACTATACCATAGGGCTTAGTCAACTGAAACACACAGGGGCCCTAGTCAATACGCACCATTTTACTTAATGTGCTAGCATGCGCGCGTTCGTTAGATGAGCTGACTAGTATTTAGATCATGTGGCCATGATATTTTCTGAGTTCTTTAATTCTTTAATTGATTTTTCTATTTTCTTTTAATTGTTTTTCCATGATTAATTCATTTTAATTAGTTTTAATGATCAGAAAAATATGCAAAAAATATGTGGTTGATCCTGGTGGAATTTCAGATTTTTCTATACCTTTAGATTTCATTTTGGTGTTATTTTCAATTTAATATCCATTTTCTATTTTTTGATAAATGATTAAAAATGCATAATATGACTATCTTGCTTGTTGATTTTATTGCCAATTCATGCTTTTGATTTTGGTGCTGATTTTTGGCTGGCTGATTATAGACATGTTGATGATGTTATAGGATTTTTGTTGTGATTCTTAGATGATTCTAAATAGGATTTTGAGATAGTTGTTTAGGAGTATTCATTGGTGGATCCCCTTAGTGTACTCTTTGAATTTTAGATTTTGTTTGAACCTTTTGATTTAGGTTTAGCCCCCGGTTTTTGTACCATAGATTGGTAATACATTGTAGAATAATATAGTATTTTCCTTAGAAATTTTAGGAATGATTTTCTATTAGTTCCCCATTTTACAAATTGGTTATAGTTTAGGTGACCCTACCTAGGTTAAGTCCATAGATTAGTCTTGTAATTGACCATTAGATGATTCTAAGTCTCATATCCTTTCTTGATAGATTGGTAATTAGATAGATACCTCTTTAGAGCCTTGAATCCTTAGTATAGGTGATTCTTAGAAGGAAATCATTGAGGTTCTTTAGAAATTCCAGTTAGGTGGATGATTCTTCCTATAGGGTTAGTTTCCCTTTCAATTTTCCTTGCTTGATTGGAATCCTCCTTGTGAGCATGTTTCCTCCTGTGGAGGAATTCATTGCATCATCATAAAGGAGTTGAGTCTATGAAAGCTCTCTCTAAGGAAGTGGAGTTGGTTGAGTGCCTGTGGTAAGTTCTTGTGGACCTTACATTGCTTCTCATCTCCATTCTCCTAATATTCTCTTATTCAATTCTTTTTTTAGGAACCTTCTTGGGGTAGTATAATCTCTCCTGTGGGGGGAATTTTGCACATCTCTCGAAGGAGCCAACCCTCTAGGATTCTCCCAAATCTCTTTTAGTTGGTTGAGTGTCTGGGATAAGCTCCTGTGGACCTTACCCTTGCCTCCCAACATTCAATTTCTTTCCTTAGGATAGAAGCCTTGTATGATTACTTGTGGAATGAATTCCTTATTTGCCATAAGTCCTTTTCCTCATTCATGATTGAGTGGTGTGTTGCATTAGGATAGTTTATGTTTAGGATAGTCTAAGTGTAGGTGCATGACTGCATTAAGAGGTTGAGTGGGTCTCCCTCTGCTTGTTTGCCTTGAGGGTTGAGGTGATCCTCCCCTTGCTTGTGTGTTGTTTTTCTTTTTCTAATTGACTTATTTGCATATAGAGGTTGAGTTGAGCTCCCTCTGCTTATCTGTTTGACTGTTTTTCTTTGCTTGATTGCTAAGAGGTTGAGTGAGTCTCCCTCTTCTTGTATTGCTACATTACATGTGCATCTTTACTATTTTCTCCTGTTTATCTGTTTAGCTGATGCTTTGTCTATTTTTGTATCCCATTGACATGAACCCCTAGGAATCTCACTTCCTTTGATAAGGAAGTGATGATTAGAACTTTAGGTTGAAACCTATGCACGATAACTTCTAGGAGTTCCCTGTTTCAAAACACAACCATAGGATGAATCCTTGGCATGACAACATTAGGACTTGACAGTTTCCCCGTAGAGTTCGTTCTCTTCTTATCTCAAAACAATAGTAAAAAAATTAATAAAGGCAAGTTAGTACAAGCGCGTTACGAGCCTTAAGCTACTTGGGAAATGATAATTGAGTGGTCTCCTCTCAATCATCTAGATTGTTTAGTATATGTCCTTTGGATGATATGCGACACATTCGGTCCTAAGTCATAGTCTCTAGTGTCGTACAAACTACAGACAACCATAAAAAACACTTCTTCCGTAAAAAACAGAAAACAAACTTCAAACCTTTTGCCCCGTGGGCCCATAATTCAAAGGAAAGCTTTTCTGAAGAAAAGAGTGTCGTTAACTCCCAATTCTACCGCAAACGGTAACACACAAGACTCTAAAGAACAGGCTGCATACACCAAACTACTGGTGGAACTGTCTGTTAACCCTACTCGAAAAACAGATGAATCTGAACCCCCGTAATCTGTATTATCCCGAACTACGTAAGCTCTAATCTCTCATATCTGTTGAGAGTACGTAGGCACAATACTGACGTATTGGCGAGCCACCTTCCCCCATCCGTTTACCCGTAGGTAGTCGAACTACGTTGACTTCGATTTCTCATTCTCTGATGAGAATACGTAGGCATAAAGCGCGATGCTTTTCCGAGTCATTTTCTTTTCTTTTCAGACTAGCCTTGATAGGTAGATAGTAAAACCAACCCGTTAGATAAACACAACAAGCGTGGATCCCATTGAGTACAACGGACATGAGGGGTACTAATACTTTCTCCATGGGTAACCGACTCCCGAACCCAGACATGGTTGCGATGACCTTGTCTTATACCTTTTCGTCAGGTTTTTCCGATCGTTTCCTTTCCCTTTCCGTGGGATAAATAACGAAAGGTGGCGACTCTTCTGTTTTTCCGGCACTTTATTTTCGCGGTAGCGACACATAACCTCTGGGTTTTGAGTCTCATGAATATCCCAATCATGTGTACAAGTTAAAACGTGCCTTGTATGGACTCAAGCAAGCCCCTAGGCCTTGGTATGAGCGCCTAAGCAAGTTTATACTTGATCAAGAGTATTTAAGAGGCAAGGTCGACACAACCCTCTTCATTAAGCGTCAAGGAAAACACTTGATCTTGGTACAAATTTATGTTGATGACATTATATTTGGATCAACTAACATGAATCTCGTAAGAGAGTTTTCTAACCTAATGCAGGGTGAATTCGAGATGAGTATGATGGGAGAACTCACATACTTTCTTGGATTACAAATCAAACAGCTTGAGGAAGGAACGTTTGTAAGTCAAACAAAGTGGTGTCTTGAGGTTCTCAAGAGGTTTGACATGGAAAATTCCAAAGCCATTGACACACCAATGTCGACATGTGCAAATCTGAATAGATATGAAAGTGGTAAGGATGTAGAGGTAAAAAGATATCAAGGTATGATCGGCTCTCTTCTTTATCTTACCACCTCTAGACCTGATATTATGTTTAGTGTTTGCATGTGCGCTAGATATCAATCCTCTCCTAAGGAATTCCATTTAAAAGCTGTTAAACGCATACTTCGATACCTTTCGGCTACTCTAAAGTATGGGCTATGGTATTCCAAAGGAAACGATTGTTCCTTGGTTAGATTCTCCGATTCCGATTCCGATTTTGCTGAGTGCAAATCGGATAGGAAAAGTACAAGTGGTACATGTCACCTATTTTTAAACTCTTTGGTTAGTTGGCATAGTAAGAAACAGGTTTTTGTTGCCTTGTCAACCGCCGAAGCGGAATACATTGTCATCGGCAGTTGTTGCGCTCAAGTCTTATGGCTTAAGCAACAATTGTTAGATTTTAACCTCAAACTCGAGCGTATTTCGATCTTTTGTGACAATACTAGTGCAATTAATCTTACCAAGAATCCCGTGCTGCATTCACGCACTAAACATATCGAAATTCGACACCATTTTCTTCGGGATCATGTGGAGAAATATGATGTTCTTTTTGAACACGTTGACACCACAAATCAAGTAGCGAATATATTCATAAAACCACTTGCTACTAAACCTTTCTTTCATATCCGACGAGAACTTGGTATTCTCGACATTTCGGTTCGTGTTTAGTAATACTTCTTGCACATATTTTATTCATCTCTATTTATACCTACTTTGGTCATCAAATATCTAACCAATTGAAGATGTTGAAAGTATAAGCTTATATGCATCAAGCTACTCTCGGCATAACGGTGATGTCTTTCCTTAACTCTCTATCTTTCTCAATTTTTATGATCACACAAAATGTTTTCAATTGTGTGTTATATGTCTCATATAAGTCATAACATATGTATCTTGCCTATTTGAATGCTTGAAGTTTGTTGTGGCTGGTCATTTATGCATCTTTGTTGCTTATATGTTCATAAATATGAAATTTGCATGTTTTGTCTGCATGAGTCGACCCAAACAGGGTGCGGTCGACTCACAAAAATGTCCCCAAAATTGAAATTTTGTTCGGGTATGCTCAGGTCGACCTACCGATCGACGCATACTTGTTGATTTTTGAACGTGGCAATTTTAACACAGTATGCGTCAACGCATCGCGCGAAAACTGTCAATTTTTTTTTGAAAACCGTTCAAAATCCCCATGATTTCAATTTTTATGACTCATTAATTGTCTATCATTAATTTTTGCATTGTAACTTGACTCTACATTACACCTACACTCCATCATTCTCCTCTCCCCAAAACCTATCTAGCTTCTACAAAAAGGGTAAAACTCTTAACACATTCAAAACATCTTCTCTTACCTTACAAATCTTCATCAATCCATACCTCTCTCTATTCTCTCTTCGAACTCAACCATCATGGCTGCAAGAAGAGTAACAGGTAAAAGAACTTCAAGGGCCTCCTCATCTGCTTCCATTCCAATTTCCGCCGTATTCTTGGTACCTCCGGTGTTCACTGAAAGTTTCACCAAGAACTTCAGTAAAAGAGTTGTGGTCAAGCAACATGCATATTATCGTCTCTCGGCAGAGCGCATGCACCTTCCTCGTATCATCGAACTTCTTGACTTTCAAGGAATAAACAACTTTTTGGAATGTAATGAAAAATATAATGAAGATTTGGTCCGTATTTTCTACACATTTCTTCATGACAAATTTCGGGGTTCTCAATTTCATACTCAGGTTGGAAACACAAAGGTTAATGTCACTCCTACTGTCTGGAAAAGTACTTTAATTTATCTCTTGAATCGGACAAACCTCTCTATGAGGTCACTGATGCACACACAATGGAAGGCTATGAGTTTAAGACAACCTTGAACTCTATGTTGAAAAAATCGTATGCGGCTCATATTGTGGCAAGCGACGTGTTTCCTAAAACCGTCACCACAGGTAAGTTGAAACCACAGGATCAGATTCTGCAATGGATATTCGCTCGCATTATGCAGCCTAAGAAAGGTGGTTTTTCTCGGGTAGATCAGGCGGAAGTTCACTTGATGTATATTTTGAGAAATAAGATTCAGATTAATTGGCCATACTATATTGCAAGTAGGATTTACGCTTTGAGGGACTCAGGTCGGGGTACAACTCTCTCTTATGGGTCCGTTATTCAAGAGATTATGACTAACGTTAAAATTGTGTATCCAGAATTTCCATATAAATCACTTACTTCGGATCAGGAGTTTTGTTAGAAAACTTTTTCCATGATGGGTTATATCTGGTTTCATGATGAACAACGATATAAATTTATTGATAAAGCCACTACTTCCCGATTAGAAAAGTCTGATGAGAGTGATGAGGAAAGTGAAGAGGATGAAGAAGAAGAAGCAGAAGCCGAACAAGATGAGGAAGTTGATCGACAATTCATGGAAATTGTCGATCAAGTAAATGAGGACTGGGTTGCACACACATCTCCCACAAATTCTAGTAATAATCAATGTTGGGGCCAATGGCAACATACAGGGTGGACAACATTGTGTGAATATTACCAACCCCCACAATACTCGGAGTATCAAGACAACTCGCAGTGGGGTCATGAGCACTCTCAAAATTGGGGTAATGAGGAATTTCCTCAGTGGGGATATGGAGCGCAACCACACTTCACAAACCCTCCACAACAGTATTCTTCAGAACTTATCGACATGATGAGGGACATGCAATTACAACAACGTACCTTCATGAATGCTCAGGACGAGCGGCTCGCCCAAATTCAAAGCCAATTAGAGGCACACACGAAAGATTCAACACTTTCTCCTCCAATATTAATGCACGGTTAGATGCTCTAGCTGAATCGACTGAAAGTCAGGATCAGGACATTTCAAATAGCCTAAATACCTTGAACATTGTTGTTTTGTAATTTACCGACATGGCCGATCCGTATCGTGGACAAGGCAACCACTTCAGGGGGAGAGGACATTGAAGCATATGCATTTGGCATTCCTGCATTTTTTTTGTTGCTGTTTTGTTCTTTTGCAATGTATTAATTACTTTCTTTTTGTGACAATGACTTGTAGTTTGGATTTATTTGGCATTTCATAGCAACTATTGTTCTGTGTTTTATTTTTATCTATTCCTGTCTTTATCATTGACATTATCATGTGTGGATAATTGTTCATGATTGTGTGTACCTGTTGTATCTCTTTTGATTTGAGCATTTTGTCTTCAGTGATCTCTCTTTCTTTTTGATGTTGTTAAAGGGGGAGAAGAGTGTGGCAAAGATTATAGTAAAACCATGAAGCGTCACAAATGAAGACATCGCAAATAAGGGCATTAAGCAAGGGGAAGGTTAATACCGCACATCACATAAGCTGGTTTTACATGTTTCGCCATCATCAAAAAGGGGGAGTATGTGAGGGAAAAGCCTCATATACTATACACGTGTGTTTCGATGATGTCAAAACGCAACCGCATGGAAGAAGTTATTACCTTTTCCTACATATCTCATTTGCTTGCATCAATCATCTTGAGTATTGCATTGAGTGTTGTCTTATGAGTTAAACATCTTTGGTATGTTAAAGGTAGCATCTAAAAGAGTCAAAAATAGAAAATTTGTCATTTTTTTAAAAATTAGGTCTTTGAGTCGACCGCTCATCTGCTCCGGTCGACTCATAAAAGGAGTCTGCAAAGTGCATTTTCCACGGGTCGCACACGCCGACCTCTGGTCGACGCATACTGATAACATTTCTATTTGTCTAAAAATACAGACTTTACATCGATGCATAGTCCTGTTTTGATCGATGCATAGCCTGTTACTTTGCATAATTTGTTCTGTCTGAGGAGTTCCGGTCGACCACTTCTTTCTGTATGGTCGACCGTTCGCTGTTTTACTGCATAATTCTGGTCTTTCCACTTATTTCAAAAAGTGGTTTTGTCTGTTATTTCTGGCATGCTATAAATAGAAAGTTGCTCATTTTCAACAAGTATATTGATACAATTGAATCAATTGCAAAACAAGAAAATTGAAAGCGGTGCCATTAGTTCTCATTATCTTCATCTTCTACAATTCATACCACAACAATCATACATAATAATCTTTGTTTTGCATTATGGTTTGTTTGAAGTGATAACGTCTGAAGCCGTTGATTGGGAATCAGGTTCGGGTTGAGTTTTTCGCAGGTTTTTCTTGAATAAAACCTTGAGGGTTTTGTCCTCCAAGATTCATTGGATTTGGGGGTTTTTGGTACAAATCTTCTCAACATATTGTTGCAACTGCGAAAAACACCCGGCGGAAAACAGAAGAGTCACCACCTTTCGTTATTTATCCCAAAGAGAGGGAAAGGAAACGATCAGAAAAACCTAACGAAAAAAGGAAAAGACAAGGTCATCGCAACCAAGTCCTGGATTCGGGAGTCAGTTACGCAAGAGGAAGGTATTAGCACCCCTCACGTCTGTCATACTCGACGGGATCCACGCTTGTTGTCTATCTAAGGGTATGTTTAATCTATCTATGCTACAGGCTCACAGGACAAAAAGAAAAGAAAAGAGACTCGGCAGAGCATCGTCGCTCTGTGCCTACGTATTCCCTCGTGCAATGGGAAAGTCAGAGTCAACGTAGTTCGGCTAACTACGGATGAAAAAAGGGGGGAAGTTGCTCGCCAAGACATCGCATCTTATACCTACATACTCTCAACAGGTATGAGAGATCAGAGCAAACGTAGTTCGGGATGACGAGAACACCGGTTGGATCAACTGTTTTTACCCGAGTAGGGTTAAACCTTTGTTCTAGCAGTTAGGGACGATGTTGCGGTAGAACCGAAGCTTAACAACACACTTTTTACGAAAAAAGTTTCCGATTAATCCCGAAGTAAAAAGGTTTGAAATTTGTTTTGATTTTTTTAGTGAAGTGAATTAATTCGGTTTGTGATTCACGTTGCACTAAAGACTATGAACTAGGAGCGAATGCGTCGCATATCACCCAAAGTGTGTACACTAAACACTCTAGGCCATTGAGAGGAAGCCCCCTAATCACCATTTCCCAAGTAGCATAAGGCTCGTAGCGCATAATGTTCATCGTATTTATTAGATGAGTTAGAATTGTTTTGAGATGAGAAAGAGAGAGACGCACGGAAGGTCTAAGGCAAACTCGGCCCTAACGTTGTCATGCAAAGTGGTCCTAAGGTTAGGATTAAAAGGGGAAACATCTACCCTAATGTTAGCATGCTTGGATTGAACACCTAATGGCTCTCCTACTCCCATCCTAAACAGAGGAACTAGGAACCCTATGGGGATCATGGCAAAAAGTACAAGAAAGCACCAAATAAATTCAATCACAAGTAAGAGATGCAAACATGGAATGCAACACACAACCAAAGGGAAGAAAAAGTGCGGGGTAAATACCATCACAAGCGCATCTCGACCTTTATAAATGCAAGAAATGGAAATGCAAAACACAAGAGGACATGCAAATGCAAGCATCATCACCATGAACAATAACACATAAGTGTGCATCCAAGTGGAAAACAAAAAACAAATCGACTAAGTCTCGATTAAACAACCAAAACAGTGACAAAATTTCCAGAACATTTCACTTCTAATGCATCATATTGATTTACGATGATTTGATGCAAAATGGTACGCAAACCTGCAAGAAAATCAGCAAAACAGACCCACTGGCATAGTATTAATCGGTTAACCATATGCGTTAGCCGATTAACCACTTAAAAATGGCTGAAAATCTGGAAATTTGTACGTGTTAATCAGTTAACCATATGCGTTAACTGATTAACACTCTGAAAACTTTGAAAATTTTGAAAATCTGTAATGGTTAATCGGTTAACCATATGCGTTAACCGATTAACACTGTGCCAACAGCAACAGAACAACATTTTCAGCAAATAAGCACTTATCCGATCCACTGATCGCATAATCACTTAATCACAAAATTAAACCAGAAAATAATGATTCAAACAACATGTAAACATATCAACACAGCCAAATCATGAATCAATCAGATCAAATTAACCAATATTCGATCAAAGATGAAAATCCACATGATTATGCAAAATAAGCTAAAAACAGATTTGGATCCAACCTTCGGAGCAGAGATTTGCTCCAGTTAGTGTTGATTCAACTGTAATTGAATAGATCCAATGCTAGAAGTCTGGAATACTTCAAGATCCACACCAATTCTTATAGTAACAATGAAGATCCTTCAAGATTAAACCAAATCAAGCCAAATAATCACTTCCAAAACGAAATTAAGATTGGGCATTTGGAGGGAAAACGAAATTAATCAAATTCCAAATAGGTTCTAGATCTTTCCCAAAGTGAAAATAATAATTGCACATGACCAAAATTGGACCCAAACTAGTTTGGATTAATATTCACTTGCAGAGGCAAAATCTACACTGGTTAATCGATTAACCATATATGTTAATCGGTTAACACCTTTAAAAATCCCAATTTGCCCTAATTTTTCCTTGGTTAATCAATTAACCATATAGGTTAACCGATTAACACCTCCAAAATTTGAATTTTGGCACCTTTTGGAGGGAAATCTGCCCGTTTGTCTGTTTCCTGCTGTTTTGAGCTCTGTTCAACTTCTGAAACTTGCTTTTGAGTATTATCATTGTGAGAATGCTTGATATAGCCTGAATGTTGTTTTCTGAGCTGAAAAATGCCCTGGAAAATAAAATAAAATCGGTTGCTCGACCGCTGGGCAAAATAAATGCCAGGGACTCTAATGCTTGCTATTCGTCTCTTGCACCAAAAATGAAAACTGAACCACAAAACAACCTTGATCCCATGTTTCATGAACAAATGCTATGCAAATGCAGAAATGCGAAAATGCAAAGAAACAAAAGCCAGATGCTGCTAAAACGGAAAGGCAAATTTTAGGGTGCTACAACTGCCCCTATTCAAGCGACTTGGACCTGACTGGGTGAGAAGCATCAGCTTTTAAACATTCAAGGTAAAAGACGGTTGAATACCAAAAAACCTAGAAATTTGTCAAACGTAGAAATAAAACTGCAAACTCTGATTGGGGATGAAACGGGTGACATCGCCGCCAAACAAACACACATCTGATAAACATCTGACATCGCCGCCAGACAACCACACATGGCCGGATCAACACGAATTTGATAAGCTTCTAACCATAAGGAAATTCCATTGGGGATAACTGGGTGCGCCAAGTACGATTGGACTTATACTAGGGAAAACAAACCCTAGGTCTGGATTAGATAGGTCAGGCGAGAACTGACAACCGAGAACGGGTTTCTTCAAAACAAGTCAGGCGAGAACTGACTACCGAGCGTGAACTAGGCTCTACCAAAACATGTCAGACGAGAACTGACTACCAGACGAGAACGAGGTATCACAAAATAGGTCAGACGAGAATCAACTACCAGACAAGAACTGGTTTCTGCAAAAACGAGTCAGACGAGGACTGACTACCAGACAAGAGCTGGTTTATGTTTTTACGTCGAACATGAGTTAATTTTGTGGTTTTCTAGACAAGAACTGGACCTCGAAATGCTTTTCACCATACATGCACTGGTGTTAAAGATAGACCACCAGACGAGAACTGGAGTTTTCATTGTAGGCTGAAGAAAAGGTGACCGGACGAGCACTGGTTTGAACAACTGGCATTTACCAGGCGAGAACTGGACTCACATGTCGTCTACCAGACAAGAACTGGTATTCCATGAAGGCTTATCAGATAGGAACTGATTTCAAAATAGGTCAGGCGAGAACTGACTACCAGACAAGAACTAGTGTTCTTCATAAACGAGTCAGGCGAGAACTAACTACCAGACAAGAACTGGTGTTCTTTGAAGAATAGATTTGCCAAACGAGAACTGGACTTTGCATGAATGAGCCAAACGGGGAATAGATTTGCATTAGACAAGTCAGACAAGATCTGACTACCAGGCGAGAACTAGGTTCCACAAAATAGGTCAGACGAGAACTGACTACCAGACGAGAACTGGGTTCTTCAAAACAAGGTCAGACGAGAACTAACTACCAGACAAGAACTGACTACAAGGCGAGAACTGGTTTAAACGAAACGGGTCAGACGAGAACTGACTACCAGGCGAGAACTAGGTTCCATAAAATAGGTCAGACGAGAACTGACTACCAGACGAGAACTGGGTTCTTCAAAACAAGGTTAGACGAGAACTAACTACTAGACAAGAACTGGCTACCAGGCAAGAACTGGTTTAAATGAAACGGGTCAGACGAGAACTGACTACCAGGCGAGAACTGGGTTCCACAAAATAGGTCAGACGAGAACTGACCACCAGACGAGAACTGGGTTCTTCAAAACAAGGTTAGACGAGAACTAACTACCAGACAAGAATTGGCTACCAGGCAAGAACTATTTTAAACAAAACGTGTCAGACGAGAACTGACTACCAGGCGAGAACTAGGTTCAGCAAGTCAGACAAGAACTGACTACCAGGCGAGAACTGGTGACGAAAGGTTAAGCTGTCAGACGAGAACTGACTACCGGTTCGGGTATTAGACGGGAATTGATTTTATAGGTGGGATGTCAGGCGAGAACTGGTTTCTGGTTTGCCAGACAAGAACTGGACTTTGGAACCGTGTTTTCCAGACGAGAACTGGTTAAACAGTGGGCTACAGAACGAGTGACAAGACAAGAACTGGTGGAAAATATGACATATACCAGACATGAACTGGTGGTTACCGATGGATTAGCCAGGCCAGAACTGGGCTTTTGAGGTTTGCCAAAATGGGCCAGACGAGAACTGACTACAAAACCGGTTAAACGAGAATTGACTCCTAGTTTCAGGTATCATACGGGAACTGATCTTGGTTTGCCAGACAAGAACTGGACTTTGGAAACGATTTCGATTACAAAGTTTTGACAGGTAACGGGTTCAGGCTATGGGATGATGATCTGGTGACAGGAAGGTCTTTTCAAAAGGTTCAGGTTATTTGGTGGGGTGACGACACGATTCCCCGACACTCAACTCTTGCTGAAGAGAATAAACTTGCATGGGCAACTGCCCCTGTATAATTCAACTTGCCCCAGTCTAATCTCTGAGAAAAGAAAGTAGCTTGCTATGAGACGACCTCGAGAAGGCTTGCCCCAGGATCTGTACCATGAAAGGATTTGTCCCTGGTTGACCAACTCTCTGAAGGTATGGAAAAGAACAAATCTCTTGTTTCCAATTTTGCCCCAGCTTGTGGGATCTCTGCAAAAACTTCCTCACGAGAAGACTTGAAATTTATGTACCTGATGGGTTGAACCGCCTCAGCACTTTGAACTTTAAAACGGTGCTGGCTTCTGGATAAGGATAGCTTCTGTGCTCTTAGGGTTGGCCTGCCCCAGCCTTGCAATGACCTTGCCCCTGACTGACTGATTTAGGGAACAATACCTCTAACCACTTCGAGAGATTTATCAAATCTCGACCTGATTGCCCCAAATTAACTGACTTTCGGATGGCTGACTCCCATGATATGATCATTTGATATAGCTTTCCCCGGTTCAACGGAGTGGGCGCTCTGCATTCTATCCTGATAAAACTTCACACTGTGGAAACTTTCCTGATGTCAAGTGCTGACTCGCAAGTAAATAGATTGTTCTGCATAAACGATATATTCATGCAATGCATATGACTATTTTGAAATCCAAGTTTGTTCACTGGAAAAAACAAATTGTGACATATAGTGAATGAATCACTGATCAGAATGTCAACCTTAAAACCAATATGGCAAGAGGAATCCTTTTAGGAGTCAGTTTCGACGTGATCTTTACTGAAGTATGTTTTCGAAACCACCATGCTTCAATTAGGACTTTTGAAGGTTATAACATGGCCAGGTTCACAGTTAAGAAAGAAAGGGGTATAAAGCTCAAAGCTTATTCTAACCCACCCATTCTCTTTGATGTTCTCCAATCCTACACTCAACTAATTCAACACAGGCGCTCACCTTTCAAAGGTTGAATGACAAGAGTGATGGTTTGGGAAACCACAAGTTCTTGGAGTGACAGTCACTCGCTTTTCGTCTTTTGGTGCCTGGAGTCACACGACTTGTTTGTTCGAGGATTTTTATTTTGTAATCCTTTTCGTTTTTCTGCTTTTGATTTTCCTTAACTTTTGCCAGGACTGGCTCTTTTGAGCTTCCTTTTGATTTCAAAGTCCAGCGGGATGCCCTAATTTTTGCCTAAGTCGCTTGCTTTCAAGATTCGACTCAGCAGGCTTCTTCTTTTGATTCTTTTTTTTTTGAACAAATCACGTGACACCGGCTTGTCTGACTTTATTAAAGAGATTGTGACTGTTTCACTCCTTGGTCAGCGATGGATACCCATTGTGGGTTTTTTTAGGCACGACCTGTACAGGTGTGATTGATCCTTGAACGGGAACACTCCTTTCGCAATTTGGAAGCTCGGTCAAATTAGCTGACACCTACCCTACCCTGGGTTAAGATTGAGGGTTTTTTCAGAAAGAAACTCCTACTACTAGGCTCAAAGGGGTTGACAAGGGATTATCATCCTTATATCTCCGGTTTTTAGGAATTTGAAAAAATGCTTGTACATCATCAGCAGGTTTTATTCAAAAGCATACAATCGGAAGCTTGCACATCTTGCAATTTCATCATCCTCCCCGGATTCCGCTTAAACAAGCGTTAGACATCAATTAAAAACATAAGTGAACACAAATGGATTTAATAAAAAAACATGCATATTCATTTCATTATCAATATCAATCGAAAACAATCAAGTTTTACAAATAAGCTTGCACTTCAACAGAAAAGAAACTACAAATGCAAAGAAATGACATGATAAAACAAAGGTTGCCAGCTTCGAGAAACCGGGCTTTCAGATCTTGACTTGCGGCGGGATCAACCATCTTCAAACTCAATCAGATGAGAGGTCGACGTGCACAACCAAGTTTCCTTTGGGAAAGGAAATGTACTCTTTGTCAATCAACTGCTGCACTTTGGCTTGAAAGGCTTTGCAGTCGTCAGTTGAGTGTCCCATGGATCCTCCATGATATCTGCATTGAACACTGGGATCATATCCGGGAGGGTATGGCTCTGGCACCTGCATGAGATCCTTGGGCTCCACCAATGAGTTCTGAATCAAATGGTGCAGAATCTCACTGTATGGTACAGGGACTGGATGAATAGGAGCATTCCTCCTTTCCAAGTTGTTGCGGGGCCCATTCTGATTCTGGCGCTGATGGTTTTGCTGTCGAGGAGCACGAGGTTGTTGGTACTGGGATGACTGTTGAGCAACAGTTGGAGCAGACACAACATTAGTTTCTCCTCCTTTCCCAACATAAGGCTTCTTTGTATCTTTAGAAGAATCAGGAGCAACTTGGATCTTGCCTAGTTTGATACCGCTTTTGACTCTTTCTCCTGCTATCACCAGATCTGAAAAACTTGCAGACATGCAACCTATCAGCTTCTCATAATACACTCCGGGAAGTGTAGCCATGAAAATGTCAGTCAGCTCTCTCTCCATCATTGGAGGTTGTACTCTCGCTGCTAAGTCTCGCCATCTCTGGGCGTACTCCTTGAAGCTCTCAATACTCTTCTGCGACAGACTCTGGAATTGTATCCTGTTCGGTGCCAGATTACTATTATACTGATAGTGACGCTCGAAAGCTTTGGCTAATTCTCTCCAGCTGCGGATATGAGTTCTCTCAAGCCCCATATACCATTCCAAAGACGCTTCTGCCAGGCTATCTTGGAAGCAATGCATCAACAACTTTTCATCTTCGAAGTAAGCAGACATCTTTCGAAAGTAGGCTCGAATGTGTACTCTAGGACAGGTTGTCCCTTTGTACTTTTCGAAATCTGGTACCTTGAACTTGGGAGAAATCCTGACCCCAGGAACTAGACCAAGATCTAACATATCAAGGCCAAAGAGTTCTGATTCTCAAAAGACTTCATCTTTTCCTCAATCAGTTTAAACCTTCGGTCAGCTTCAGTTGGCAAGCCACCTTCCATATCCTTCATGGAAAAGATATCACTCTGGTGATCTTCCCACTGAGGGACAGCAACCCGGTGCACAACGCCCATACTTCCACCAGCAACACTACCATTTCCATTCGCAGCACCTCCGCCCAGAGGTATGACAACAGTAGGAATACCCTGTGGAACATATCCACCAACTAGAGGGAAGACACCAGCTCCAACTCCATTGTTATTGGCTTGGGGAGCGTCAATGAGAGGTTGAACTAGAGTTCTCAGATGTTCCTTCCCACTGGCAACATTCTGCATCAACTCCATGAACTGGGACATGCGAGCTCTGAATTCCTGCAATTCGGCTTGAACCTGATCCATTGCTTTTAGCTGATTCCCTCGAGTTGAATATTTGTGGAAACTGAACTGCTCAATCTTGAACTAACGAAAACCAAGCATAGTTAGGAACAGAAGGCCATCGAGAACACCTGCTATGCAAATGAGAGTGCAAGATCCAAATGCATACATGTCTATGTATTCACAGGGAGATCTCCCCCTTGATTCCAGTTTCAATAAACAAGAAAAGCATGGATGGATACGAAGACCATAATAACCTTCTCCTATATCAGGTAAGATTCTTTTTGAAGATTTCAAAGACGTCAGGTTCATCCATGGAGATCAGGCCAAATAAAGGCCCTAACTCGGGTGTCAGAAACTTGTATACAACCCCCTCTCTTCAGAAAACCAGTACCATAATCAAAGGAGAGATGAGAACCTTTCCAACACATAGACATGCAATGTTACATGCAGGATGATTATGCAAATGCAAATGCAACAGGGGATCAAGATTATCGTGTTGTAGATCGAGAAGAACCAGCGCTCCACTTTAGCAAGAACATAGCATAGCTCTAATAATAGGTACCTCTGGTATCGGGAATACAGATTCACACTGCAAAGAAAACTGGATAATTCTGAAAGTCAAGGTTTCCTGCATAACCCAATCCTTCTCATAGGTATGGACCTATCCACTGATAAGGTTCGACATCCTATGCGTTCATCAGTTGTCATACCCCAAATTTGTCCTACTTCGGTATTTAATGGAGATTTGACTGTTTCACGACTTCTGGCTATGACTATCTGAGACTTCGTTCATAAAGACCATGTGTGTACACATTGTGGTTGTAATCCCCAGCAATTTATGATGAAGAACGTGCCCCCAGCTTTTATATCCAAATTCATATGTGTCCTCGTTATCACGATCAGATATATATGGACGATGGCATAAAATGCATGATTGTTGGTTTTCAAAAAATTTGAACCCTATTTCAACTGGATTACAAACTGCTCTAAAGGTCGTTTGAGCGTCATTACAAGTTGTTTGTTATGATATGCACCTAATCCAAGTCGTTCAAAGATATTTCACATGATGCTGCTAGATACGGTCGATTTAGCTTCAAGCCTTGCTTAAATTGATTACGAGTGTCAAGCTATGTTTGAATTTTAAATCAGTTTGTGAAAAACATAGATTTAATTTGTAAGTTTCGAGTCATACTTGAATTTGGATGCAATTAGCCTAGAAGATGTTTCGATTCATTTCAAAGGCTTATGGTATAATGCATCAGTTCATAACGATACAAGCTATGATAAAGGAAAGATGAACCCATATTCTTGCATTCAAAATTTGGTCAAGAGATTTCAGACATGGAAAGTTGCTTTAGATTACAAGGAGAAACATTTCTTTTGCGAAGCAAATGGGTTTATTACTAAATGACATGTCAAGACGGGGACCATTTTGCAAGATTTTTATTACATGTTGAGTTGACTTTCGAACCGTGTTCTGGAGTTTTTGTCAAATAATGAGAAGCCGTGTTTTGGGATTCACTATCAAGCAATACATGGATCTTTCTAAAAGTCATGACAGACGTGGAAGATACAACAGCAACGACTTACTTTTTCATTACCACATATGATCAAGGGGTTATAAAAAAGGAAAATCTATGATTCATTAAGGATTAAAGTTACAAAGGTCAGGTATTGAAATCCCAGTCAGCTCCAAATTTACTTCTAAACTATTATACTGTATTGATTAAGGAATTAGAAAGAAGGTTGACCAACCAAACTCTTATAAAATTAAAAGTGATTTTTGTTGCACCAATTACCGAGACTTACGCAAGATTTGTCAAGACACCTAATGAAGCATGAGGTTCCCTTCATAACTCATACAAGGAATGCAAGGAAAATTATCTTATACAGTGCAGAAGTTACAAATTTATGAAACAGTAGTGTGTGCATAAAAGTAATGGCAACAACAGAGACAGCTTCTGCTACGCTTGGTCCTCGATATGCACCGGACGATCCCACCCTTCCGAAACTGTGGTTGGGGTTGATTGATGGAGGTACTGGTACTTTTTACTATTGGAATCCTGAAACTAATGTTACTCAATATGATAAGCTCGGCGCCCCACCTGTGCCTGCTGCTTCTACGCCTGGTTTGGCACCTATACCGAGTGGGTCGGGGCAGCAACGGGTGATGCAAGTGCAGCCGCCCTCACAACAACAGCAGGGGAACCATTTTGCCCAACAGCAATAGAGTCCTCATGTGGCGTAGGCTACTCAGCAGCAGCCTTCTCAAGCTGCTCAACCTGTGCAGTAGCAGCCGACACAGCAGCCTGGGTTACACCAAGCTAGACCACAGATGATGCAGCCTCAAGGGCAGCAAATGATGCAGTTTCAAGGGCAGCAATTTCAGCAAATACATCATCAGATGCCTCCGCAGGTGATTCGTCCACAACAATTTGGGCAAGGGAATCCTCAGGATCATGGTACACATATTGTGCAACCGCAAGCACCTCAATTCACTCCTCAGAACATGCTTGTATGGTGGGGCACCTAAAGCTCTTCAGCTAAAAGAGTTAGATCGGGGGGGAAGACATTGTTGTTGCCACACCTGGTAGGCTCAATGATATACTTGATATGAAAAAAATTGACTTTAGGCAAGTTTCACTCCTTGTGCTTGATGAGGCAGACCGAATGCTTGATATGGGTTTTGAGCCTCAAATCCGTAAGATTGTGAATGAGATTCCACCACGTAGACAAACTCTCATGTTCACTGCAACCTGGCCTAAAGAAGTGAGAAAAATTGCTGGCGATCTTCTTGTTAATCCTGTTCAGGTTAACATTGGAAATGTAGTTGAGCTTGCTGCAAACAAATCTACCACACAGTATGTTGAAGTTGTCCCACAAATGGAGAACATGAGCCACTTTGACTTCTGCATAAATAAAAATGGTGTTCGGTTTGATCAAACCCTTCAATAAGCTCCAAATGTAACTTCGGCTATTTCCGCTGGGCTTCTCCGATGCACCTGGAAGCCAGGCATAATGGAGAATGTTATTTCTGTAATGTAATACAATAAAGATGTACATGATTTTTGTGCAGAACCAAGTCCACAAAAGAAGGACGATTCAGAACTTTGGTATAGTGATAACAAAAGGTTCATAAAGAGAGAAAGAAAGGCGTGGGATGACACTTACGTAAGACTCGTCACAAGAACTTGTTGAGAGCAGCCATTTCGTCACCAGAATTTTTCCTCGTCACATTGTAAGCTAGCTGAACGTATTTGGTGTGTCAGCAGAATCCTCGATCCACCAAGATTTGATTTGAGTTAGTGAAGCTACGAGATAATTACCGAAGAGAATTCCTGCCTTTCACTTTGACTAAAAAGAATAAATTCTGGGTGCTATTTTCATGTTGAAATCACCATGTGCCTTCCTTTCTTTTCCTCCTAGTTCTTCGAAAAGGCACGCTCTGAGTTCCAAATAATAGCTGACAAGATGAAGTAAAAGAAGGGTCAAGAACATATGAACATGAATTAGATGGCAGCTGTAGAGAAGAATAAATCAATCACCTGCCAAGACATATACAAGTCCTTTCCAATCAGAAAAAATGTAAGCATAAACTTCATCAAAGGATTTTGGGAAAGGCAAGGTACACAAAAAAAAAAACATAATATACAAGTTTGAAATATCATTTCAATGTGATCATGAAACAAATAAAAGCATCATAGGGAGTTTCAATGGAATAAGAACACAATACAAGGAATATTCCACACTGCAAATCCTACAAAGTTCTGAAGTCTTTCATGCTTCGACCCCAAATACGAGACTTGTGAGCAGATGTTAATCTCTCCTTCATGCCGAGTTCTATTCTTCTTCATTTTGAGTTCATCTTTCCCAAGCTCTTCATGAATGCAAGGTTTACGGCTCGAGTCTTTTGTATTCATTTCAAGTGTCATCATTCTCATGCCAAAAGTTCAAGATAAAATGGGAGTTAAGAGTAAATAATAGTAAAGGAATATCTTTTTACAGCAAGATAAATACAGGCGACGGGAGTATACAAGCAATACAGATTCATAGAGTTCAACAATAAAAACTCACACAATAGCAAAAGTATGAACAAACAAGTCGTGTATCAAATTCATAATGAGTGCCCATACATAAGTCCTTAAATACAGTGAAGCATGAAGCATCTTTCACAGTACAAAGATTGAGTTTTTTTTTCATACAAGGGACTTATAGATAGTTCATTTTCCTAAGCTTTGCTGAGATTACCAATTCTAAGCAACCGTGTGCGCATAAGTGGTGATAATATTCGCGAATGGAATTTGAAATACTACCTTCAAAGCTCCGAAACATGAATGATAGATGATTGTTTCACAAGTGTTGCCGTTACGAGGGTAGCATCCGGTTTTAGCCTGAAGGGGTATCATCACAACAAGTTCAACAGATTAATCACATACTTGAGACAGCATAGAAATACTACAGTAGAACCTGTGTGAAAGGATGAGATGCACATACACGCTGAAAAGGCCCCTCACTTCTTCCTCATTAATGTTCCCTCCAAGTTCCCAATAAACAATATGTCAAGAAATAAAGACGACTAGCTCGTAACTTGGGAGCTGCATACGCGTTCTGTGCGTTACAGGCTTTCCATGGACAGACGAGAAACGAGACTCCCTCATCTTCGTGGAATCTTCAATATTGTATGATCATGTAAACCTACAAAATAAATCAAGAGTGAGTAAGGTTTGGATCCTAAGCTACAAAGAAGATGCTAAGGTTACAAGCAAACCAACACAAATCTTAACGCCAGTATTTGAATAAGATACGAATGTTGTCATCAAGACCATTTTACCAAGAAACATAAAACAAGAAACATTTCAAGTCAACATAAAGACTTCCACATCAGCAATTTGACAAGCAGTGAAAAGCCATTTTTTTTGCACAGTAAAAAAACTCAGTAAAAACAGATATTTTAATGTTCACTACAGACAAAGAGGGGGTCATTGTCGTTCAAATCCCATAGGATCGGTGATAGTGGTGGTAGCGCATAACAAACTTGTACTACAAAAAACTGCACCTCATTGTCCTACCCAAAACCTCACACGATTCAAGCAATTTTTCATCAGCAGATTTTAAATTTTTCACACGTACCAAAACCCTAAAAATCCCCTATAAATATAACCCCAATCATTTTGCAAAGGACAGGAGAAAAACCCTAAGGAAACTCTGTCGAAATCAACCCCTGAACCCATACTAAAGCTCAAAATCTTGAAGAAAAAACTTCTTAGAGTCTCACACTGAAACTCTGAGGTGTTGAGTTCGGTCACCGATTACACTATCAGGGCGCGATATTTTTGAGGCGCAATAAAGAAAAAGAAAGGAGAAGACTTGAAGGAACCAAGCAATAAGTAGAGAAATTGGATTGTACCTGAAAACCTTGAAGCCTCTCAAACTTCGTATCGGTAACCTTCTTCTTCTCTTATTTTCGTTTTTCTCCATAATCACGCATGGCTAAGTTTAGAATGTTACGGCTTAGGAATTTAATCTGCATCGTGTTAAAGCACTTGATTAGGGTTAAAAGGGGATCTAAGGTTCATTCTGTTGAGTTTTTATTGATGTTGAAGAAGTGAAAAGTTGATAGCAGAAGAGAGGGAAAATATAGAACGAGGGAGAAATGGTGGATAAGATTTTGAGAGTTTCAACTGGGAGAGGGAGGTTCTTCGGCGTGAAAAGAGAAAGGGAGAGACTGGTCAAGGTGTTAATGAAATCTTTTTTTTCTTTTAACTCTTAAAGTCTTTATTGAATATTTAACCGTTGCATTCTCAATCATGGCCAGGCTTTAATTAAAATTGGTTGAATAGTCTAGTAAATGTTGAGTTGTTTTTGAAATTTGTTATTATTTATTATTTGTTTTCGGGAAGAACTCGAGGAGTTCACGACATTCATGGCAATAGGGGGTAGTAGGTCAAGGTGCATGGGGGAGTGTTTTCTGTCTGTTCTTTTTTATTTTAAGAGCTCACACGTTTTTTAGTCTTAGAGGCTATAGTTTTTTTTTCTTTTTTTAATATGTCTTGGTTAAATTAATCTTATATTAAGAATTAATTAAATTAGTAATTGTTTTTTGTTTGTTTCAACCCATGTTGTTAGAGCATAATATTTAATAGATAGTCTCTTTTAAAAAAAAATGATTTCTAAAAAATTAAATTAATTAAAAATTACTTATCCCATTGAATAATCTTAATTAATTAATTAATATGGTTAATTCTAAAAAAATGATACCATTATATTTAAAATTATGTTTTTTAAAATGAATTTAATGAAAGTGGTGGATCCTTGGAGTCTAGCACTCCTTGGGCCCTTAAGAGACCGCTCTCAAGGTGCACGCCTTGAGTTGTGATCTCTTCGTCCTTCATCATTAAAATACCCCTCAATATCGTTTAAACCTTTCAAAAAATCGCAAACCCTAATTCGAGCAATATGCTCACCTTAGCCTAACTCATCTATGTTATTAAATTCAAATTATTTCTCTAATTAAAATTACGAAAGAATCGAATTCTTGGATTCATGCATTCCTTGAATTCGAGAATGATTACTATTGAGGCGTGCGCCTTGTATAGTGCGTCATTCAAACTTTCGTTCCTAAAATACCTTATCTAATTATTTGGGTAAACATTCACTGTCCAACAAATACTATTTCATAATTAATGGGATGAAAAAGATTGTCGTTGGGATCTAGCATTCCAACGATATCCCGACTAATTGGTTGTGAGGCTGACGTCTTGCTTATCAAATAGTCGTCATTCCTCCTAATTTCTCAACCCGCATAACCTCATTTCTCGCCCTCGTGTGATTGAATCAAAATCTCTTTCAATTCAAACTCTTTCGCGTCTAAACTATCCATCAAACATATTTCGAATGAAAAAGGTATCGTTGGGATCGAGCATTCCAATGGTGTCCCGATTGATCTGGTTACGAGGCCGACGTCTCATTTATCGAGTAGTCGTCATTCCTCCTAATTTTTCAAACCACCTAATCTCGTTCCTCATCTTCGTGTGATCGAGTCTAAACCCTAGTATGTCTCTAAACCATACGTCAAATTCAAACCATTTTCTTAAAAATTGCGAAAGAATTGAGTTCTTGGAGTCTCGCGCTCCTTGAATCCTTGAGTAACCATTCTTGGGGCGTACGCTTTAGGTTGTGGATTACTCGACCTTTCGTCTATAAAATACATGCCCTAACTATTTGGACAAATACCGCTATTGTCCATTCAAATACACTTTCATAATTAATTGAATGAAAAAGGTATCATTGGGATCTAGCATTCCAATGATATCCCGATTAATCGATTGCGGGACTGACGTCTCGTTTATCGAGTAGTCGTCATTCTCCTAAATATTCATCCCAACTCTCTTCTCTCGCCCCCGCGCGATTGAAACTTTCTCAAACATATTTCGTAATTATTCGAATGAAAACGTGTTATTGGGATCCAGCATTCCAATAATATCCCGATTAATTGATTGCGAGGCCGACGTCTCGTTTATCGAATAGCCGTCATTCTCCATCAAATTACCTAACTAAAATCCTCTTTCTTGCCCCCGTGCAATCGAAACCTTAAACCTATTCAAATATATTCTCTAACCAAAAACATCCAATGCGATAAACCTAATTCCTCGCCCTCGTGCGATCTCCAACTTAAATACTTTCCCAAAGAACATTGTTTCGCCCATTCTTCCGCACATAACAAACTCGAGCTTCAGCCTCCCCTAGCGAGCAGACAAGCCAATGTTTAGCAATTAGAATGCGGCCTAAGCTCTCGTTCAACTCAATACACCTTTTACCAAGAACATTGTTTAGACCTTTCTTCCGCGCATAACAAACTAGTGCTTCAGTCTCCCCTAGTGAGCAGACAAGCCAACGTTTAGCAGTTAGAATGCGACATAAACACTCGTTCGTTTACCAAACCCACAAACCGTAGTTAGCCGAACTACGGCTGCTCTGATTCTTCATTCTCTTTCGAATGTAAGATACGTAGGCACAAGATTGCGATGATCTTGGCGAGCACAATCCCCTCTTTTTCCCGTAGTCCCATGAACTACGAATGCTCTGATTTTCCACTTCTTACAAGTGAAGATACGTAGGCACAAGGGCCCCAATCCTTGGCGAGCACCCTATCCTATAACCATCCATTCCCCCCATAGGAGAAACCTTAGAAGAAAACAACAAGCGTATTTCACTTTACTCTCGAATCGATCAAGAGGTTCCCGTTGAGTACAACGGACGTAGAGAGTGATAATACCTTCCCTCCGCGTAACCGACTCCCGGATCTAGAATATTGGTTGCGATGACCATGTTCTTATCTCCCTAAAGGTTTTATCGATATTTTCCTGTTCCATTCTTGGAATGAATAAAGTTCGGTGAAGACTCTATTTCGAACAGTATTTTCCGCGGCCATCGCGAGGATCGTATTTTTCGAGGTACGATAGATGGCGACTCTGCTGGGGAATAGTTGCATTGCCCTATGCAAGAGAGAGTCAAGCCTAACTTGACTCGATTCAAGAGTACTAACCTTTTTGTTTTTCTTTATGTTTATTTTCTCCTATTGTTTATTACTTATTTTCTCTTTCTATCGTATGTTGTTTATTATATCTGCCTGCTGGATTCGGGGATAGCATTGCAAGTAAAGCTCTACACCCGAGCTTTGGAAAAAGAAGAGAGAAAACATAGTTTAGAATTGGTAGTCGAGTAGTGCTAGTCCCCAAGGACTTGCTCCTTGTGTGCCTAGCATGAAAGCTCCTCTAGAATAGACCTTTTCGTAGATCCTGTCGTAATGCAGCCAGCTTGTTGCACGACTTGATTCATGAAGGGTCCGTGACTCTGGGAACCATTTTTAGAACCAGTTCCTATATTGGTGGTCGTGTAGTGTTAGTCTCCGAGGACTCGCTCCTTGTGTGCCTAGCATGAGGACTCCGCTCAGGAGAGACCTTTTTGTATTACCATCATAATGCAGCTAGCCTGTTGCATGATGTTGATGCGATTGGTGTCTATGATCCCGAGAACCTATCCGTCAACATAGAAGGTATCCCGTGAGTGGATATGTGGGTAAAGAAAATAGAACTTGCCTAGTGTAACCTACCGGTTAGGGAGCTTTGATCTACTTATGTTATCCTGAATCCTGCCTGCATTACATTCGCATGTCATTGCATATGCATTTTATTTGCATTCCAAAACCAAAAAGCTCATCCATCCTTTGTCTATAATCCATAGTTGATTTCCTGACACACGTGTTGAACTTGAAGCCTCTCAAACTTCGTATCGTGCTAGAAGACTATGGAACACTTGAGGCAAAATCAATTTGAGCTGAGAAAAGACGAGAATAGCAGGGAAGGCAAGATGAAGCAGACGCCAGAAGTGGGAAGAAGAAAGGAAAAGCTTCAAGAAGGTACCACAACTAGGAGTTTTACTCCCATATTTCATCCCACTCCACAGCCTTTTGGTTTTTATCCCCAACCATTTCTTCCAAAGCCTCGGAATCAACGGTCATCACCTTTTCTATCCCAGGAACAGGGAAATTTAAACCAGAGAGGCGTCAAGAAGTCTCAGTCACGCCCTATTCGCGACCATATCCCTATACCGTGTGGACAACTGCTCTCGCACCTGATTCAGAGTTCATTAGTGGCACCCATATCCCTCGGGCCAGCTTGTACTCCTCATCCACCTGGATATGATCCTGATGCACAGTGTAAATACCATAAGGGAGCGAGAGGGCACTCTATTGAAAGTTGTTAGTCATTCAAGAATAAAGTTCGAGAGCTAATTAATAACAAGCGCATGGTCTTCGAGGAAGACAACCCAGGGGCAGAGTGTGGGTATCATACTGGAACCATAGGGCATGCTGTCGAAGAATGTGAAAACTTTCGAAACAAGTTGCAAAGATTGACAAGAAAGGAAGACCCTATCCCAAATGGTTCAACTCAGATATCTGGCAAAGAGGAAGTACAAGAGTTTTGTGGACCAATTAGAATCCGGTATCACAAGGAAAAGGTTGAGTTTATGGCAGACGAAATGTCTTTATCCTCTGATAATTATGTGGAGACCATGATCTCAAGAGAGGAGATGGAAGTGAAGTCTAAAAGGGTTGTATTTGCTGAAGAGACCTCGAAAAGTCACTTGGGAGAGCATCCTACCGATACTGAGGAAGATGATGACATCCACCTTTGGATCCCAAAAGGACAGCCAACGATACCCAGGGAACCATGTCAGAAGCCTTGGATTGCTCCCTACGCAAATCAACGAGCGTATGACCGAGGAAATCAGGATCCACGCCAAAATCAACACAGGCCTCGCAACAATTTGGGAAGAAGGAACGCTCTTCTTCACCCCGTTCCTGTATCGCACACTCAACTTCTGCCACATTTGATTCGAAATTCACTAGTGGAGCCTAAGTCTCTCAAGCCAGTGCCAGAACCATATCCTCCTGGGTATGATCCCAATGCACGTTGTGGATACCATGCTGGATCAATGGGGCATTCAACTGAAGATTGCAAAGCTTTCCAGTCTAGGGTGCAACAATTGATCGACGAGGGATGCATATCCTTCCAAGAAGGGAGTTTGGTTGTGCGTATTCGTCTCGCACTTGAATAAGTTTGAGGACTTCAAGACGCATCTTCTCAAGACAACTGATCAAGCAAGAAAAGCCCAGTTCCTCCATGCTGGCATTTTTTAGATCATGTTTTTTATGCATTTGTAGTTTCTTTTCTGTTAATTACTACATGCTTTTAGACATTGTTTTGTATTAATGGTATTGTTAATGTGATAATCATGCATGTTTTGATCAAATCCATTCGTATTCACTCACAATTTCTCATTTAATGCAAAAATCAAAAAAATTCACTTCCTTTATCACATTGTTGTTTAACATGATTTGAGGGAGGATGACGAAAGCTAAATACCCATAATTGCTGATAGTATGCTTTCGGATAAAATCCGCTAATGATGTACATGCATTGTTTCGAACCCAAACACTGGAGAAATAAGGAGTTAGTCCCTAGATAACCACTTCGAGCCTAGAAGTAGGAGTTTCCTTCGGATTTCTAAACCCTTACACTTAACCTGGGGCAGGGGTAGTTGTTCAGTTAATTCAATCCCGCACTCGAGACAAAATTCAAAAGACATGACGGTTGTTCATCAATGACCAATGACATGGCAGTCACAATCCTTCAAAAAAATTCAAAAGCCTGCTAAGTCAAACACCTCAAAAGGAGACTTAGGCAAAAATCAAGGCAATCCCGATGGACTTGAAAAGCGAGATCAGTCCATGCAAAAGTTAGGGATCAAAAGAAAAATGAAAGAGGTCTTCAAATCCTCAACAAAAACAATATTTGATTCGGTGATCATCATACCAAACCAAAAGGGTCACCAACATCATGAAAAAAAGAGAAATAAGGTGACTGCCGTTTCGAGCATACCTTGAATCATCAAGCTTACACCGCCAAGCTCTAAGTGCGTGTGTAGAATTAACTGAACGTAGGACTGGAGACCATCACGAACAATGGGTGGGTTAAAATAATAATTTGAGCCTTCTATCCTTTGTTTCTATAACCGGGAACCAGACCACATTACAACCCTCAAAAGACCTAATTGAGGCGGGGATTATTTTGAAAGCATACTACAGCAAGGTTGCGTAAACTGACTCCTACATATTTTTCTAATCTCATATATTGGTGTCATATTCTTGCTATATCCTTCACACACCAGTAAATTAGCATTACGTTTGGACTAACAGTCCATTCGTCACACACTTTCACATTATTCTAATAAATGTGATTTTCAAAGCTTGCATAATGTCACATTAAGATTACCATTCTTTTTTAATCAATTCTAGCTGCAAATAGAAGATTACAAGGGGCAATCAAAGAGGAACTTGATCATCCATTGGTGTTGACCTGAATTAAGACTACTTCACAACCTTGTGAATCTGGGGCAGGTCTTTCTGAGGTTCAAGAAGGGGCATACCGCTACAAGATTCAAACATTGGGGCATATGGACTCATGCTTTGACTTGGTACAGTCACTCCCAAAGTTTTTATCCCAGAAGAAATCTTTCAGATACCCGGCAGACTGGGGAAGACCAGTCGAACTGGGGCAGACCATTTGAACTGAGGAAGACTAGTTGAACAGGGGCAGTTTCCGTCCATACTTTCAATTTAGTCAAGCTGACCATGCCAGACACCAGTAATTGTTGAGGTCAACAAGCGTCAAAAGCCTTAGGGCTGAGCAAAAGCACGACTAATACGCATTGGTTAAGTCGCTATGCTCGCGCAATCCAAACGCATTGGTTAAGTCGCTACGCTCGCGCAATCCAAACGCATTGGTTAAGTCGCTACGCTCATGCAATCCATATGCACTAGTTAAATCGCTACGCTCACACGATAAACACGCATTGGTTCAGTCGCTACGCTCGCGCAGTCAACATGCTTTGGATAAGTCCCTACGCTCAATGTTTGTAAGCTATCACGACATATCAGCTGGAGGTTCTTACAAGAACAAGTAGACCACTTCTGCAAAAGGATCCAACTTGGGGCACCAAGAGTATCCACATATGTCTTTTGCTCGTGGCGCTGTCTTATACTGTGGGTCGGGAAGTCTAATCCTCTCACCACCCTGCCATAAAAGTCCAATCTCGCTTGGCACATATTTAAAGTCCAATCTTTTATTGGCAACTACAAAAGTCACTCCAGTTGACACCTTCAATTCACCCTAAAAAGTCCAGTCTTCATTGGCAACCACTAAAAGTCCACCTCGATGGCATCTCCATAAAACCAAAGTCCAATCCATTTGGCAACTACCAAGTCCAGTCTCTGGTGACATCCCTGGCAAGATTTTATCCCCAGCATACCTGATCATGTGCCTTGTCATAAGCATGCAACATCATATCATAATCATATTAAGCATTTGCACATCACTTGCATACGCATTTTGCATTCCCTAGCAGTTGCATTTTTAGTCGCATGTTTGTGCATCATAACGCATAATATTGTTATCCCCACTAGCATTATGTGGCATAACAGCATAGCAGGATCCAGGATCGGTTCACAAACATCTTGACCAGTCCTCTAGTGAAGTTGGCAGTATTACTCTGAAAAGAGTTAATACCCCATGAATTCAGAGAATTCTACTCCCCAGAAAGTCATTCTTCAACCATGCAGTTGATGATGGTAATCCCCAGCAACTATTGCTCTTATGGCTCCCCAAGCAGAGGTTACCTTAAAAAGTTTCTTGAAGGCTTTCCCCCCACAGAGTTTAGACAACGTTGTTCCTCCAATAGGAATTTTGGCTCAACTGTTCCCCACCAAGTCAAGTTCAGAGATATTGCTTTGGTATTATCGAAGAATCTTATTGGATAACAGGCTGCTTCGACCACCCGAAAAATCTCATGTGTTCAGAGATATTGTTTTGGTATCATCAAAGAATCTTATTGGATAAGAGGCTGCTTCGACCACCCGCGGAATCTCATGTGTTTATACCACTTTGGTATCGCGAAGGACCTTAACGAATGAGGTACTGCTTCGACCACCCAAAGAGGCTCGTTTATACCACTTTGGTATCACGAAGGACCTTAACGAATGAGGGACTGCTTCGACCACCCAAAGGGGTTCGTTTATACCACTTTGGTATCGCGAAGGACCTTAACGAATGAGGGACTGCTTCGACCACCCAAAGAGGTTCGTTTATACCTACTTTGGTATCACGAAGGACCTTAACGAATGAGGGACTGCTTCGACCACCCAAAGGGGTTTGTTTATACCACTTTGCTATCGCGAAGGACCTTAACGAATGAGGGACTGCTTCGACCACCCAAAGAGGTTCGTTTATACCTACTTTGGTATCGCGAAGGACCTTAACGAATGAGGGACTGCTTCGACCACCCAAATGGGTTCGTTTATACCACTTTGGTATCGCGAAGGACCTTAACGAATGAGGGACTGCTTCGACCACCCAAAGAGGTTCGTTTATACCACTTTGGTATCGCGAAGGACCTTAACGAATGAGGGACTGCTTCGACCACCCAAAGAGGTTCGTTTATACCACTTTGGTATCGCGAAGGACCGTAACGAATGAGGGACTGCTTCGACCACCCAAAGAGGTTCGTTTATACCACTTTGGTATCGCGAAGGACCTTAACGAATGAGGGACTGCTTCGACCACCCAAAGAGGTTCGTTTATACCTACTTTGGTATCGCAAAGGACCTTAATGAATGAAGGACTGCTTCGACCACCCAAAGAGGTTCGTTTATACCTACTTTGGTATCGCGAAGGACCTTAACGAATGAGGGACTGCTTCGACCACCCAAAGAGGTTCGTTTATACCACTTTGGTATCGCGAAGGACCTTAATGAATGAGGGACTGCTTTAACCACCCAAAGAGGTTCGTTTATTCCACTTTGGTATCGCGAAGGACCTTAACGAATGAGGGACTACTTTGACCACCCAAAGAGGTTCGTTTATACCACTTGGGTATCGCGAAAGACCTTAACGAATGAGGGACTGCTTCGACCACCCAAAGAGAATTGTTTATACTACTCTGGTATCGCGAAGGAACTTATTAGATAAGGGACTGCTTCGACCACCCAGAGAATATCAGGTTATCCTTTTCATGGCACTTTTCACTTCTCTACCGGACAAATTTTGGGGTCTTCTTGTATCTAATTGACTTCCACCTTAAAATGAACGCCATGCGGCAGTTCATCCGCTCAGGTTTAAGGCAATTAGATAGGGGCGTCTGTCATACCCCAAATTTGTCCTACTTCAGTATTTAATGGAGATTTGACTGTTTCACGACTTCTGGCTATGACTATCTGAGACTTCGTTCATAAAGACCATGTGTGTACACATTGTGGTTGTAATCCCCAGCAATTTATGATGAAGAACGTGCCCCCAACTTTTATATCCAAATTCATATGTGTCCTCGTTATCACGATCAGATATATATGGACGATGGCATAAAATGCATGATTTTTGGTTTTCAAAAAATTTGAACCCTATTTCAACTGGATTACAAACTGCTCTAAAGGTCGTTTGAGCCTCATTACAAGTTATTTGTTATGATATGCACCTAATTCAAGTCGTTCAAAGATATTTCACATGATGCTGCTAGATACGGTCGATTTAGCTTCAAGCCTTGCTTAAATTGATTACGAGCGTCAAGCTACGTTTGAATTTTAAATCAGTTTGTGACAAACTTAGATTTAATTTGTAAGTTTCGAGTCATACTTGAATTTGGATGCAATTAGCCTAGAAGATGTTTCGATTCATATCAAAGGCTTATGGTATAATGCACCAGTTCATAACGATACAAGCTATGATAAAGGAAAGATGAACCCATATTCTTGCATTCAAAATTTGGTCAAGAGATTTCAGACATGGAAAGTTGCTTTAGATTACAAGGAGAAACATTACTTTTGCGAAGCAAATGGGTTTATTACTAAATGACATGTCAAGACGGGGACCATTTTGCAAGATTTTTATTACATGTTGAGTTGACTTTCGAACCGTGTTCTGGAGTTTTTGTCAAATAATGAGAAGCCGTGTTTTGGGATTCACTATCAAGCAATACATGGATCTTTCTAAAAGTCATGACAGACGTGGAAGATACAACAGCAACGACTTACTTTTTCATTACCACATATGATCAAGGGGTTATTAAAAAGGAAAATCTATGATTCATTAAGGATTAAAGTTACAAAGGTCAGGTATTGAAATCCCAGTCAGCTCCAAATTTACTTCTAAACTATTATACTGTATTGATTAAGGAATTAGAAAGAAGGTTGACCAACCAAACTCTTAGAAAATTAAAAGTGATATTTTGCTGCACCAATTACCGAGACTTACGCAAGATTTGTCAAGACACCTAATGAAGCATGAGGTTCCCTTCGTAACTCATACAAGGAATGCAAGGAAAATTATCATATACAGTGCAGAAGTTACAAATTTATGAAACAGTAGTGTGTGCATAAAAGTAATGGCAACAACAGAGACAGCTTCTGCTACGCTTGGTCCTCGATATGCACCGGATGATCCCACCCTTCCGAAACCGTGGTTGGGGTTGATTGATGGAGGTACTGGTACTTTGTACTATTGGAATCCTGAAACTAATGTTACTCAATATGATTAGCCCGGCGCCCCACCTGTGCCTGCTGCTTCTACGCCTGGTTTGGCACCTATACCGAGTGGGTCGGGGCAGCAACGGGTGATGCAAGTGCAGCCGCCCTCACAACAACAGCAGGGGAACCATTTTGCCCAACAGCAAAAGAGTCCTCATGTGGCATAGGCTACTCAGTAGCAGCCTTCTCAAGCTGCTCAACCTGTGCAGCAGCAACCGACACAGCAGCCTGGGTTACACCAAGCTAGACCACAGATGATGCAGCCTCAAGGGCAGCAAATGATGCAGTTTCAAGGGCAGCAATTTCAGCAAATACATCATCAGATGCCTCCGCAGGTGATTCGTCCACAACAATTTGGGCAAGGGAATCCTCAGGATCATGGTACACATATTGTGCAACAGCAAGCACCTCAATTCACTCCTCAGAACATGCTTGTATGGTGGGGCACCTAAAGCTCTTCAGCTAAAAGAGTTAGATCGGGGGGGCAGACATTGTTGTTGCCACACCTGGTAGGCTCAATGATATACTTGATATGAAAAAAATTGACTTTAGGCAAGTTTCACTCCTTGTGCTTGATGAGGCAGACCGAATGCTTGATATGGGTTTTGAGCCTCAAATCCGTAAAATTGTGAATGAGATTCCACCACGTAGATAAACTCTCATGTTTCTGCAACCTAGCCTAAAGAAGTGAGAAAAATTGCTGGCGATCTTCTTGTTAATCCTGTTCAGGTTAACATTGGAAATGTAGTTGAGCTTGCTGCAAACAAATCTATCACACAGTATGTTGAAGTTGTCCCACAAATGGAGAACATGAGCCACTTTGACTTCTGCATAAATAAAAATGGTGTTCGGTTTGCTCAAACCCTTCAATAAGCTCCAAATGTAACTTCGGCTATTTCTGCTGGGCTTCTCCGATGCACCTGGAAGCCAGGCATAATGGAGAATGTTATTTCTGTAATGTAATATAATAAAGATGTACATGATTTTTGTGCAGAACCAAGTCCACAAAAGAAGGACGATTCGGAACTTTGGTATAGTGATAACAAAAGGTTCATAAAGAGAGAAAGAAAGGCGTGGGATGACACTTACATAAGACTCGTCACAAGAACTTGTTGAGAGCAGCCATTTCGTCACCAGAATTTTTCCTCGTCACATTGTAAGCTAGCTGAACGTATTTGGTGTGTCAGCACAATCCTCGATCCACCAAGATTTGATTTGAGTTAGTGAAGCTACGAGATGATTACCGAAGAGAATTCCTGCCCTTCACTTTGACTCAACAGAATTGATTCTGGGTGCTATTTTCATGTTGAAATCACCATGTGCCTTCCTTTCTTTTCCTCCTAGTTCTTCGAAAAGACACGCTCTTAGTTCCAAATAATATCTGACAAGATGAAGTAAAAGAAGGGTCAAGAACATATGAACATGAATTTGATTGCAGCTGTAGAGAAGAATAAATCAATCACCTGCCAAGACATATACAAGTCCTTTCCAATCAGAAAAAATGTAAGCATAAACTTCATCAAAGGATTTTGGGAAAGGCAAGGTACACAAAAAAAAAAACATAATATACAAGTTTGAAATATCATTTCAATGTGATCATGAAACAAATAAAAGCATCATAGGGAGTTTCAATGGAATAAGAACACAATACAAGGAATATTCCACACTGCAAATCCTACAAAATTCTGAAGTCTTTCATGCTTCGACCCCAAATACGAGACTTGTGAGCAGCCGTTGATCTCTCCTTCATGCCGAGTTCTATTCTTCTTCATTTTGAGTTCATCTTTCCCAAGCTCTTCATAAATGCAAGGTTTACGGCTCGAGTCTTTTGTATTCACTTCAAGTGTCATCATTCTCATGCCAAAAGTTCAAGATAAAATGGGAGTTAAGAGTAAATAATAGTAAAGGAACATCTTTTTACAGCAAGATAGATACAGGCGACGAGAGTATACAAGCAATACAGATTCATAGAGTTCAACAATAAAAACTCACACAATAGAAAAAGTATGAACAAACAAGTCGTCTATCAAATTCATAATGAGTGCCCATACATAAGTCCTTAAATACAATGAAGCATGAAGCATCTTTCACAGTACAAAGATTGAGTTTTTTTTTTCATACAAGGGACTTATAGATAGTTCATTTTCCTAAGCTTTGCTGAGATTACCAATTCTAAGCAACCGTGTGCGCATAAGTGGTGATAATATTCGCGAATGGAATTTGAAATACTACCTTCAAAGCTCCGAAACATGAATGATAGATGATTGTTTCACAAGTGTTACCGTTACGAGGGTAGCATCCGGTTTTAGCCTGAAGGGGTATCATCACAACAAGTTCAACAGATTAATCACATACTTGAGACATCATAGAAATACTACAGTAGAACCTGTGTGAAAGGATGAGATGCACATACACGCTGAAAAGGCCCTTCACTTCTTCCTCATTAATGTTCCCTCCAAGTTCCCAATAAACAATATGTCAAGAAATGAAGACGACTAGCTCGTAACTTGGGAGCTGCATACGCGTTCTGTGCGTTACAGGCTTTCCATGGACAGAAGAGAAACGAGACTCCCTCATCTTCGTGGAATCTTCAATATTGTATGATCATGTAAACCTACAAAATAAATCAAGAGTGAGTAAGGTTTGGATCCTAAGCTACAAAGAAGATGCTAAGGTTACAAGCAAACCAACACAAATCTTGACGCTAGTATTTGAATAAGATACGAATGTTGTCATCAAGACCATTTTACCAAGAAACATAAAACAAGAAACATTTCAAGTCAACATAAAGACTTCCACATCAGCAATTTGACAAGCAGTGAAAAGCCATTTTTTTTGCACAGTAAAAAAACTCAGTAAAAACAGATATTTTAATGTTCACTACAGACAAAGAGGGGGTCACTGTCGTTCAAATCCCATAGGATCGGTGATAGTGGTGGTAGCGCATAACAAACTTGTACTACAAAAACTGCACCTCATTGTCCTACCCAAAACCTCACACGATTCAAGCAATTTTTCATCAGCAGATTTCAAATTTTTCACACGTACCAAAACCCTAAAAATCCCCTATAAATCTAACCCCAATCATTTTGCAAAGGATAGGAGAAAAACCCTAAGGAAACTCTGTCGAAATCAACCCCTGAACCCATACTAAAGCTCAAAATCTTGAAGAAAAAACTTCTTAGAGTCTCACACTGAAACTCTGAGGTGTTGAGTTCGGTCACCGATTACACTATCAGGGCGCGATATTTTTGAGGCGCAATAAAGAAAAAGAAAGGAGAAGACTTGAAGGAACCAAGCAACAAGTAGAGAAATTGGATTGTACCTGAAAACCTTGAAGCCTCTCAAACTTCGTATCGGTAACCTTCTTCTTCTCTTATTTTCGTTTTTCTCCATAATCACGCATGGCTAAGTTTAGAATGTTACGGCTTAGGAATTTAATCTGCATCGTGTTAAAGCACTTGATTAGGGTTAAAAGAGGATCTAAGGTTCATTCTGTTGAGTTTTTATTGATGTTGAAGAAGTGAAAAGTTGAGAGCAGAAGAGAGGGAGAATATAAAACGAGGGAGAAAGGGTGGATAAGATTTTGAGAGTTTCAACTGGGAGAGGGAGGTTCTTCGGCGTGAAAAGAGAAAGGGAGAGACTGGTCAAGGTGTTAATGAAATCTTTTTTTCTTTTAACTCTTAAAGTCTTTATTGAATATTTAACCGTTGCATTCTCAATCATGGCCAGGCTTTAATTAAAATTGGTTGAATAGTCTAGTAAATGTTGAGTTGTTTTTGAAATTTGTTATTATTTATTATTTGTTTTCGGGAAGAACTCGAGGAGTTCACGACATTCATGGCAATAGGGGGTAGTAGGTCAAGGTGCATGGGGGGGGGGGGGGGGGTGTTTTCTGTCTATTCTTTTTTATTTTAAGAGCTCACACGTTTTTTAGTCTTAGAGGCTATAGTTTTTTTTTTGTTTTTTTAATATGTCTTGGTTAAATTAATCTTATATTAAGAATTAATTAAATTAGTAATTGTTTTATGTTTGTTTCAACCCATGTTGTTAGAGCATAATATTTAATAGATAGTCTCTTTTAAAAAAAATGATTTCTAAAAAATTAAATTAATTAAAAATTACTTATCCCATTGAATAATCTTAATTAATTACTTAATATGGTTAATTCTAAAAAAATGATACCTTTATATTTAAAATTATGTTTTTTAAAATGAATTTAATGAAAGTGGTGGATCCTTGGAGTCTAGCACTCCTCGGGCCCTTAAGAGACCGCTCTCAAGGTGCACGCCTTGAGTTGTGATCTCTTCGTCCTTCATCATTAAAATACCCCTCAATATCGTTTAAACCTTTCAAAAAATCGCAAACCCTAATTCGAGCAATATGCTCACCTTAGCCTAACTCATCTACGTTATTAAATTCAAATTATTTCTCTAATTAAAATTACGAAAGAATCGAATTCTTGGAGTCATGTATTCCTTGAATTCGAGAATGATTACTATTGAGGCGTGCGCCTTGTATAGTGCGTCATTCAAACTTTCGTTCCTAAAATACCTTATCTAATTATTTGGGTAAACATTCACTGTCCAACAAATACTATTTCATAATTAATGGGATGAAAAAGATTGTCGTTGGGATCTAGCATTCCAACGATATCCCGACTAATTGGTTGTGAGGCCGACGTCTTGCTTATCAAATAGTCGTCATTCCTCCTAATTTCTCAACCCGCATAACCTCATTTCTCGCCCTCGTGTGATTGAATCAAAATCTCTTTCAATTCAAACTCTTTCGCGTCTAAACTATCCATCAAACATATTTCGAATGAAAAAGGTATCGTTGGGATCGAGCATTCCAATGGTGTCCCGATTGATTTGGTTACGAGGCCGACGTCTCGTTTATCGAGTAGTCGTCATTCCTCCTAATTTTTCAAACCACCTAATCTCGTTCCTCATCTTCGTGTGATCGAGTCTAAACCCTAGTATGTCTCTAAACCATACGTCAAATTCAAACCATTTTCTTAAAAATTGCAAAAGAATTGAGTTCTTGGAGTCTCGCGCTCCTTGAATCCTTGAGTAACCATTCTTGGGGCGTACGCTTTAGGTTATGGATTACTCGACCTTTAGTCTATAAAATACACGCCCTAACTATTTGGACAAATACCACTATTGTCCATTCAAATACACTTTCATAATTAATTGAATGAAAAAGGTATCATTGGGATCTAGCATTCCAATGATATCCCGATTAATCGATTGCGGGACTGGCGTCTCGTTTATCGAGTAGTTGTCATTCTCCTAAATATTCATCCCAACTCTCTTCTCTCGCCCCCACGCGATTGAAACTTTCTCAAACATATTTCGTAATTATTCGAATGAAAACGTGTTATTGGGATCCAGCATTCCAATAATATCTCGATTAATTGATTGCGATGTCGACGTCTCGTTTATCGAATAGTCGTCATTCTCCATCAAATTACCTAACTAAAATCCTCTTTCTTGCCCCCGTGCAATCGAAACCTTAAACCTATTCAAATATATTCTCTAACCAAAAACATCCAATGCGATAAACCTAATTCCTCGCCCTCGTGCGATCTCCAACTTAAATACTTTCCCAAAGAACATTGTTTAGCCCATTCTTCCGCACATGACAAACTCGAGCTTCAGCCTCCCCTAGCGAGCAGACAAGCCAATGTTTAGCAATTAGAATGCGGCCTAAGCTCTCGTTCAACTCAATACACCTTTTACCAAGAACATTGTTTAGACCTTTCTTCCGCGCATAACAAACTAGTGCTTCAGTCTCCCTAGTGAGCAGACAAGCCAATGTTTAGCAGTTAGAATGCGACATAAACACTCGTTCGTTTACCAAACCCACAAACCGTAGTTAGCCGAACTACGGCTGCTCTGATTCTTCATTCTCTTTCGAATGTAAGATACGTAGGCACAAGATTGCGATGATCTTGGCGAGCACAATCCCCTCTTTTTCCCGTAGTCCCATGAACTACGAATGCTCTGATTTTCCACTTCTTACAAGTGAAGATACGTAGGCGCAAGGGCCCCAATCCTTGGCGAGCACCCTATCCTATAACCATCCATTCCCCCCATAGGAGAAACCTTAGAAGAAAACAACAAGCGTAGTTAACTTTACTCTTGAATCGATCAAGAGGTTCCCGATGAGTACAACGGACGTAGAGGGTGCTAATACCTTCCCTCCGCGTAACCGACTCCCGAATCTAGAATATTGGTTACGATGATCATGTTCTTATCTCCCTAAAGGTTTTATCGATATTTTCCTGTTCCATTCTTGGAATGAATAAAGTTCGGTGGCGACTCTGTTTCGAACAGTATTTTCCGCGACCATCGCGAGGATCGTATTTTTCGAGGTACGACATCAGCGTCACAAACTTTCAAGAAATGATGATACGTTCACCATTTTTGGTTTGGCATCATCATCCCCTGAAGAGGCCTCACTCAGCTGAATCACAAATGATCGGGCCCCAGAGTCGACAACCCTCAGATCCAAAATCCTTTCGAGCACAAAGGTCCAGAAAAGAAATCATCAAACAGAATCTCGTCTGAGCGCGAATTTCATGGTTAACTAGTACATGCAAAGCATGCACGCCCACCACTACTTTCCACTACTAATGTTATGTTTGTACTCAAGCCCGGGTCCGGCTTATCTCTCAGTGGAACATTCCCTCCCCACAGCACAACAATAATGATATATAATGCTGAAAATAAATGCGAGAAAATAAACATAAAGCACATATATATAACACCCAAAGATAAACAAACAAGAGCTAGGATTGACTCGCATAGAGAACCAGCGCGTCTCCAGCAGAGTCGCCAGATGTCGCAACTGCGGAAAACACCCGGCGGAAAACAGAAGAGTCGCCACCTTTCGTTATTTATCCTAAAGAGAGGGAAAGGAAACGATCGGAAAAACCTAACGATAAAGGAAAAGACAAGGTCATCGCAACCAAGTCCTGGATTCAAGAGTCGGTTATGCAAGGGGAAGGTATTAGCACCCCTTACACCCGTCGTACTAGACGGGATCCACGCTTGTTGTCTATCTAAGGGTGTGTTGAAACTATCTATGCTACAGGCTCACAGGACAAAAAGAAAAGAAAAGAGACTCGGCAGAGCATCACCGCTATGTACCTACGTATTCTCTCGTGCAATGGGAAAGTCAAAGTCAACGTAGTTGGGCTAACTACGGATGAAAAAAGGGGGGAAGTTGCTCACCAAGACATCACGTCTTGTTCCTACGTACTCTCAACAAGTATGAGAGATCAGAGTAAATGTAGTTCGGGCTGACGAGAAGACCGGTTGGTTCAACTATTTTTACCCGAGTAGGGTTAAACCTTCATTCTAGCAGTTAGGGACGATGTTGTGGTAGAACCGAAGCTTAACAACACTCTTTTTACGAAAAAGGTTGCCGATTAATCCCGAAGGAAAAAGGTTTTAAATTTGTTTTAAGTTTTTTAGTGAAGTGAATTAATTCGGTTTGTGATTCACGTTGCACTAAAGACTATGACCTAGGAGCGAATGCGTCGCATATCACCCAAAGGGTGTACAGTAAACACTCTAGGCCATTGAGAGGAAGCCCCTTAATCACCATTTCCCAAGTAGCTTAAGGCTCGTAGCACACAACGTTCATCGTATATATTAGACGAGTTAGAATTATTTTGAGATGAGAAAAAGAGAGACACACGAAAGGTCTAAGGGAAACTCGACCCTAACATTGTCATGCAAAGTGGTCCTAAGGTTAGGGTTAAAAGGGGAAACATCTACCCTAATGTTAGCATGCGTGGATTGAACACATAATGTCTCTCCTACTCCCATCCTAAACGGAGGAACTAGGAACCCTATGGGGATCATGGCAAAAAGCACAAGAAAGCACCAGATAATTTCAATCACAAGTAAGAGATGCAAACATGGAATGCAACACACAAGCAAAGGGAGGAAAAAGTGACGGGTAAATACCACGACAAGCGCATCTCCACATTTATAAATGCAAGAAATGAAAATGCAAAACACAAGAGAACATGCAAATGCAAGCATCATCGCCATGAACAACAACACATACGTGTGCATCCAAGTGGAAAACAAAAAACAAATCAACTAAGTCTCGATTAAACAACCAAAACAGCGACAAAATGTCCAGAACATTTCACTTCTAATGCATCGTATTGATTTACGATGATTCGATGCGAAACGGTACGCAAATCTGCAAGAAAATCAGCAAAAGAGACCCAATGGCACAATGTTAATCGGTTAACCATATGCGTTAACTGATTAATCACTTAAAAATGGCTGAAAATATGGAAATTTGTACGTGTTAATCGGTTAACCATATGCGTTAGCCGATTAACACTCTGAAAACTTTGAAAATTTTGAAAATCTGTAATGGTTAATCGGTTAACCATATGCGTTAATCGATTAACATTGTGCCAACAACAGAAAAACAACAACAGAACAACATTTTCAACAAATAAGCACTTACCGGATCCACCGTATGATCGCATAATCACTTAATCACGAAATTAAACCAGCAAATCATGATTCAAACAGCATGTAAACAGATCAACACAACCAAATCATGAATCAATCGGATCAAATTAACCAATATTCAATCAAAGATGAAAATCATATGATTATGTAAAATAAGCTAAAAACAGATTTGGATCCAACCTTCGGACCAGAGATTTTCTCTGGTTAGTGTTGATTCAACTGTAATTGAATAGATCCAATGCTAGAAGTCCGAAATACTTCAAGATCCACACCAATTCTTGTAGTAGCAATGAAGATCCTTCAAGATTAAACCAAATCAAGCCAAATAATCACTTCCAAAATCACTTCCGAGTTCAGATCCACTTTTGCACGAAAATTGGATGAAAAAATTGATTCAATGGAGAGAATGGATGGAGGTTTAGCTCTTAGAAATCAAGGATTCCAATGAAGAATCCATGATCTCAATGAGAAGAGCTTTGGTGAGGGTTTTGGAGATTGGAAAATTGAGAGAGAATTGAGGGAGAATTGAGATCAATTCTGAAAATGAGTGATTAGATGTGTGAGGTTTGGAATGGATCACTTAAATACCAATTAGGCTTGGATCTAAATGAAAGGTTTGGAAAATGGTTTGGAAAATTTGGTTTGGAATGAGGAATGGACATTTATAGGGAAAACGAAATTAATCAAATTCCAAATAGGTTCTAGATCTTTTCGAAAGTGAAAATCATACTTGCACATGACCAAAATTGGACCCCAAAGTGGTTTGGATTGAAAATTCATGTGCAGAGGCAAAATCTGCACTGGTTAATCGATTAACCGTATAGTTTAATCGGTTAACACCTTTAAAAATCCCAATTTGCCCTAATTTTTTCTTGGTTAATCGATTAACACCTCCAAAATTTGAATTTTGGCACCTTTTGGAGGGAAATCTGCCCATTTGTCCGTTTCCTGCTGTTTTGAGCTCTGTTCAACTTCTGAAACTTGCTTTTGAATATTATCATTGTGAGAATGCTTGATATAGCCTGAATGCTATTTTCTGAGCTAAAAAATTCCCTGCAAAATAAAATAAAATCGGTTGCTCGACCGCTGGGCAAAATAAATGCCAGGGAATCTGATGCTTGCTATTCATCTCTTGCACCAAAAATGAAAACTGAACCACAAGACAACCTCGATCCCGTGCCTCACGAACGAATGCTATACAAATGTAGAAATGCAAAAATGTAAAGAAACAAAAGCCAATTGCTGCTAAAACGGAAAGGCAAATTTTGGGGTGCTACACATATATTAAGCTGAGCGAAGGTGATCGAGAAGCGGTGGGTTCCGTCGATCTAGTAGCGGGAATCAGTGAATTATGAAGGAGAGGTTCGGGTTCGATTGGCAAGTGTTTGATATCATTCGGGCTGGGGTTTGAAAACGCAAGGTTGTTCAACCAAGGAGCTGTAATCGGAGGTTCATCCACAAGCAATCGAAGAACTTGATTCGACTCAAATCAAGGGACAAGAAGAGAAAGCATATTCAACAACAAGGGAGTTTGTTTATTCATTTTCTATTCCATTCTTGTATAAACGATTCAACAACATGTTACATTTATATTATACGAGCTCAATTATATTGTAAGAATTGAGGGCAGAGTTACCACGAAGCGAGAACGACGGGGGAACTGCCTCAACAAATCTTTGTGCTTTTTACTTTTCGCATTTTCATTTTACTTCATACTTGCGTGAATTTAGTTCAAACAATAATATCGAAAAACACTTAGAAGGGAGGGGGTTGAATAAGGGTTTCAAATAACAACTATGACAATGGTAAAAATAACAAGGTATTTTTATCATGGTTCGTTTGAACTCAAACTAATCCAGTCCACCCAACCAAGGTGATTTTCCTTTCTCAACAAGGATTTAATCCACTAAATCAAACTGATTATAGTGTTAACCACTAAGACAAACAGTCTTAGTCTTCTCAAGAAATCTGACCACAACTTGGTCTCTTAAGGAACCTTTTACAAACAAGTAAAATACAATGTGTTTAAGAGTTGCTTCTAAAAAGCTATATCACAACTGTGATTTTACACAAATGAAGAACGAATAAAACTTAGTGTTTTATGTAGAAAGTTGTTTGAATGTTTTCTTTGATTGCTTCTTCGAATTATTTCTGTCAAAATGTTGTAGCAAAATTGTTGTGAAACGTTGTTCTTGAAGTGTTGATGAAAACTTCTTTATATACTACACTTTCTCAATAGTGTATAGAAGAAAGTACTGTAGGATGTAGACAGGAAGGACAAATACCTTTCGTCTTGATTTGATATTCCCTTTTTGCCTGAAATCCTGTGTCATGCACGAATGAGAAATAGTACCGTTGGTAGACCTTAGGTTTAGCAACGTCTCTTTCTTGAACACTACCTTTTTAATTGAACATATATTAAAAGTAATCTTGCATCAAATTCTACGATGTTGTTCCTTGTTCTTCTTATCAGAGTCACTCTTTCAGAGTCTTGCAGCAAAGTACTTAGCGTGAGTTATGATCAGAGTTGACTTGATTCAGAGCCTCTGTACTTGCAGAAATAAGTTCTCATAGTCTTCTGAATATTCTGAGTCTTTATACTCTGTGCTCAGAGTCTTCTATAGGATAGGGCTCCAGAGTCTTCTGCTTCAGAATTTTCTTAAGCAAGCACTTCAGAGTCTTCTTCAGCAAGCTTCGCTTAGAGTCTTCTGCAGCTTCGCTCAGAGTCTCTTTCAGGAAGCGTTCAGAGTGTTCTGATTCTTAACTTTCAGAGGAGTTTTTGCTTCCAGAGGAATATTAATTTTAATATCTAAAACAAAAACACTTGAATACGATTAGAGTATATATTTACTTCATACAAAATTTCATTAATGTTATCATCAAAACATAGAGATGTGTTAAGAACCAATCTATGTTCTATCAATCTCCCCCTTTTTGATGATGACAAAAACTATGGGAAATTTTGTTCAGAGCATTAAAAAATATCTCTCCCCCTGAGATTATGAATCTCCCCCTGAATTGAATACTGATAGAAAAAATAATTACTTCCCTTTCAGCACAAGTATTCTTTCCAGAGTCAGAGCAAACTTTGGAGACTCTCAGAGTTTGTTCAGAGTTACTCTAATCAATTTATCTGATGAAAAATTTGAGCTCTGAAATACTGAATTCAATGTTAGTTGGATTTAAACATATCTGAGTTCTATTTTAGTAACTGTTTATGTGAACAATCAGAATTTCCATTTTCTCCTCCTTTTTGTCATATCAAAAAGAAAAAACTTTTGAAGACATGAAAAGATAACAGAGGAAAGACATAAAGCATATCATATAATCAGATGGAAAAACCAAATAGTCACAGATGCATTGATAAGTCATTTAGAATATAAACAAGATAAGCAAAACAACACAGAAGTGCATAAAACAAAACAACTATGAAGAAGAACGAGAAGCCAAAATCTTCAGAAGATTTGTTATCTCAGAGGTTGACTCTTCTTGCTTCGCCATCCATGTTTTGATCTCAAATGTGGATTCCTCTTGCTTATCCATCCAGTCTTTTATCTCATCTGTTGTTTTCTCTTGTTTGATCATCCATGTTTTGAACTCAGCATTTTCAGCTTCTTGCTTTTCAACCTTAATCTTCAGATCTTCAACTTCTTCTGTCTTCAACTGAGAAGATTCTGGAACACTCACAGAAGCAGATGCGCTGACATTAACCATTGCAGATTCATTGTCCATTTCCATAGGAAAAGGTTGAGTAGATGCAGAAACGTCTTCAGAAATGGAAGCTTTTATGATGACTTTCTCAGTCTGAGAAACCTTAGTCATCTGAAGAGTAGCAGCTTCTTCAGAAGAAGAACATACAATCTCTTGAGGTGTGCTTTCCAAAAGTAGAGTTGGAGTTCTGCTATCTCTCAGAAGAGTGAGTCTAACAGCTTCAACAAATCTCACCTTCACGTCATCAGAGCAAATATCTTGAAGATTTGAAGCCACAAAGTTGAATCTAGTTTTGAATGTTGTCCAGATGGCTTCAGAATCAGCAGGATTGAAGCTTGAGAAGCATTCCTTCTTAACATAAGATAACCACATATTTATCTCTTTTTCAAAACCAGAAAACAGTGCACCAACATCTAGCCTAGGTTTGGGTTTCAGATAGGCTTCTAAAGGTGATGTTTTAATGGGAGCAGAGGTTGAAGGTATAGAAAAAGTAGGAATAATGATTACAGGAGGGTATGGTGGATATGGAATATGGAAAGATGAGGTAGAAACAACCTTAGGTTCAGAGGGAATATCTGGTTAGGTTGTTTTAGGGATATCAGAAGAATGGATTGGGGAGTTGGGTGTGAGTGAGATAGCGTCTGATGAACCAGAAGATGTATCAGATGTATTAGATGAATCAGATGATTCAGATGATGAACATGATCCAGATGAAACAGGGTGTACTGTCATCAGAGGTTGAATGTCAAGAATCTCTGGCTCAAGGTCATAGGGGTGAGGTTCTGAATAGGTTGGTTCAGAGGGGTTTGGTTCATCTGATTGAGGAATAGAGGATGGAGTTTTAGTAGAGGTTGTTTGCTGATGGATGTTGAAGGAAGGTGTCGATGGTACAAATGTGGTGTGTTCAGTTGATTGTGCTTGTTGTGGTTCAGAAGGTTGATGTTGTGGAGGTTCAAAGTTTAGTGGTTGAAATTTTTGTGGTTCAGATGTATGATGTTCAGATGGTTGGTTTGTAGAAGGGTTTGGTTTAGATGATTTTTGAGGTTCAGGTTCAGAAGAAATGAATTTAGAGGTGTGAGGAGGAGAAGGAGTGGGAATTTGTTCGTAAGGAGGAGAGGTGCAGATGTTGGTGGTGTTGTTTCTTGTTCCAAAATAGAAGATAAATTTGTAGAAGGGTTACCTTTCTTCCTTAAGCGTTTGGGCTTTACAGAAGAGGCTTCTCCAGAAGTTTTCCTCTTAGGCTTTGTAGATCCTGCCTCTGAGACCTTTCTTCTCTTTCTCTGTTTCTCCGCAAAGTAATTTGGTCCAGGTTCATTTGCTCTTTTTATCAAGTCTGGTGGCATGGGGGTTCCATCTGCTATGCATTCAGCAATGTAGCTCAGAAGAATTTCCCTTGGTTCTTCAGCAGTGAAGAGAGGAAAATCGTCCACAGGAATTCTCCTTCTGTGTACAGCATCAGAGTCCATCTTGACTGGCTCTGATTGAAGTTCCTCTACAAGTCTCATCCTCAGCAGACTTTTCCCATTCAGAGGCTTTCCCAGAATTGGAACCAATTCTTCTGTCTGACCTGCCTTTGTCAGATGTGCCACTAGACCATTTTCTGATCTTCTGATGCTTTGTTCTGATTTCCTCTCTGGACTGTGTTACATGGCTCCATAGATGAGCAAATAACAAGTGTGGCAGATCCACCTTGATTTTATTTCCCAAGCAGTACAAAAGGTATAATTGTTCAACGTTGATGTAATCTGGAGAGTTGGTTGATTTCCTATGGTGAATACAACCTAGAAAGATCTTCGCCTAGATTTTGTAGTTCACTTTCAGATCTTTTATTTTGCTTGAGGCCAGCCCAGATGTAAACACTTCTCTGTAGACATCATCCATGTCTATACGTCCAACAAAGAGATTATGAACACCATCTACTTCTTCACAACCAATTAACTTGCAAATCAAATCTTCAGTTATGATTATCTCTTTACCCAGAACATACGAAACAATGAACTTTGGGTATACCTTTGCATGAATCCATAATTCTTTCACCAAAAGAGGGAAAACTGGACCAAACAGTCTATCAAAGTACTTGGTCTATCCTTGTGCAGAAACAATCAGTCACAAATCAAACCCATTCTTTGCAATGCAGTCAAAATCAACCATGAATTCACAAAGAACTTCCAACTCTTCAACTGGAGTGAGAAGGGTTCTTTCAGGTTCTTTGAAGGTAAGGTTTCCCATTTCAGATGAAGATCCAACCATTGTAGATGTAAGCTTCTGAGTTGATGATGATGAGGTTGCCATTGAAGAACTTGAGAGATAGCTTGATCTTCTTGAAGATTTTGGTTTGTAGAGATGAAGACAATGAAGAAGATAGAAATGCATAAACGATTGTGAACGAGAGTGAAAAGGTTGAAGAGTTATGTGTTGTCGAATATATAGGGGCAAAAAATTAGGGCACACAATCACACGTTCAGCATTTACTCACAATTAATTAAAACATTAAATCACATCAAAAAGAATAATGATTAAAAAGCATTTAATGATTCTGACAAGCGTGGGGAGGAAAATGAGAAAATTAATTGTTCAAACAGTACCTCTAAATGGCGTCTCATTATTTACACTCCACCTTTTCAGATTCTCTGTGACACGTGTTTAATGTTTGGGTGTCTCTGAAACTTCTTAAGGAAATGAAACGTTAGCAACGTTCAGATCCTATGAAGGTTGTTAGTTCAGAGTTTCAAAAGAAATAAGGTAACAAATGAAATACAGATGAAAACACTCTAGAGTACAGACATTGATCAATTTTCTTCTGAGTAAATTTGCTACTGAATAATAGTGTTATTCTGGACAAAAATCCATACTAATATTCTTCAGAATAAATTTAAACCTATCTTCAGCAAGGGTTTTGTAAAAATGCCAGCCCACTGATGGTCTGTATCAACAAAGTTTAACCTTATAATTCCCTTCTGAACATAGTCTCTGATGAAATGATGCTTAATTTCTATATGCTTTGCCTTAGAATGTAAAATGGGATTCTTAAAAAGGCAAATAGCAGAAGTATTATCACAGAAAATAGAAATGTTACTCTCATATATCTGATAATCTTCTAGTTGACTCTTCATCCAGAGCATCTGTGTACTACAACCAGCAGGAACAATATATTCTGCTTCTGTTGTTGAAAGTGCTATTGTGGGTTGCTTCTTGTTGAACCATGAGATCAGATGACTTCCCAGAAACTGACAGCTTCCAGAAGTACTTTTACGTTTTACTCTGTCTCCAGCATAATCAGCATCACAAAATCTTACTAGTTTGTGTTCATCTGATCTTCTATAACACAAACTCACGTTAGTAGTATCTTTTAGATACCTCAGAATCCTATTAACAGTTGTTAAGTGAGATTCTGTAGGATCTGATTGGAATCTAGCACACAGACAAACACTGAAAAGAATATCAGGTCTAGAAGCAGTTAAATACAGAAGAGATCCAATCATACCTCTGTAGAGCTTTTGATCTACCTTCTTACTTACCTCTTCTTTTCCAAGAGTGCTTGTTGGATGCATTGGAGTTTTAGCCAACTTACTTTCTGTCATGTTGAATTTCTTCAGAAGCTCCTTCACATAAGTTGTCTGATGTATGTAGGTGCCTTCTGGAGTCTGATTGACTTGAATTCCCAGAAAGAATCTGAGTTCTCCAATCATGCTCATTTCAAATTCTGCCTGCATAGATTGAGCAAACTCCTTTCCAAGTGTAATATTTGTTGTACCAAAAATGATATCATCTACATAAATCTGACAGATAAAAATGTCTTTCTTAATTGATTTATGAAATAGAGTTATATCCATCTTTCCTCTGATAAAATTGTTTTCCAGAAGGAAATTACTCAGTCTCTCATACCAAGCTCTGGGAGCTTGTTTTAGACCATAGATTGATTTCTTTAGTTTAAAAACATGTTCTGGAAATTTTTCATTTTCAAAACCAGGAGGTTGATGAACATACACTTCTTCTTCAATTAAACCATTTAAGAAGGCACTTTTAACATCCATCTAATACAGAGTGATGTTATTCTGTGCAGCAAATGAAATTAATAAGCGAATAGATTCTAACCTTGCCACAGGAGCATATGTCTCTGTGTAATCAATTCCTTCTTGTTGATTGTATCCTTGAGCAACAAGTCTTGCTTTGTTTCTTACAACTTCTCCTTGCTCATTCAGCTTGTTTCTGTAAACCCATTTTGTTCCAATGATATTAAATCCTTTTGGTCTTGGAACCAGATCCCAAACATCATTCCTTGTGAGATGGTTAAGCTCCTCTTGCATAGTAAGTATCCAATCATTATCTTGCAAAGCTTCATCCGCAGAGGTAGGTTCAATGATTGATATCAAACCAAGCAATGATGTTCCAGATGATCTGAGAAATGATCTTGTTCTGATAGGGTCATCCTTCTTTCCAATTATCGTTTCCTCTGGATGAGAAGCTTTGATTATGGATTATCCTTTAATAATTGGTTCTACAGAAATGGTCAAGTTGTCCATCTGAGCAGTCAAAGGAGTAGCATCTGACATTGCTTCTGGTGCTTTTACTTGAGCTTTGTCTACCTCTGAATCTTCAGAGTCTGTGAGAAGCACTTCTCTATCTGCAGAAATTTCAAGCTGCTTTGGCTTTTAATTGCCAAGCTTATCATCAAATCTAACATGAATTGATTCCTCTACAATCTGTGTCTCAGTATTGTATACTTCGTAGCCTTTAGAGTGTTCAGAATATCCAAGCATGAAACACTTCTGTGCTTTAGAATCAAACTTGTTCAGATTGTCTTTAGTATTCAAAATAAAACAAACACATCCAAAAGGATGGAAATAAGAAATGTTGGGCTTTCTATTCCTCCACAATTCATAAGGAGTCTTCTCTAGAAGAGGTCTTAAAGACACTCTATTCTGAATATAACAAGTTGTATTGATTGCCTCTGCCCAAAAATGTTTTGCCAAGTTTGTCTCGTTGATCATGGTTCTGGCCATTTCTTGCAATGTTCTATTTTTCCTTTCTACAACTCCATTCTGTTGAGGAGTTCTAGGACAAGAAAAATCATGTGCAATGTCATTTTCTTTAAAATATTTTTCAAAGTATTTATTTTCAAATTCTCCACCATGATCACTTCTGACTTTAACAATTTTAGATTCTTTTTCGTTTTGGACTTGTTTGCAGAAGTCAAAGAATAGTGAATGTGACTCATCCTTGTGTTTCAGGAATTTTACCCATGCCCATCTGTTGTAGTCATCAACTATGACTAATCCAAAATTCTTGCCTCTGATGGATGCAGTTTTCACTGGTCAAAACAAATCAATATGAAGTAGCTCTAATGGTCTATAGGTAAAAACAACATTTTTAGCTTTGAAAGAAGATTTTGAAAATTTTCCTTTCTGACATGCTTCACAAAGAGCATCTGAGTTGAACTTCAACTGAGGAAGTCCTCTGACCAGATTGAGCTTATTAATCTGAGATATGCGTCTCACACTAATATGACCCAATCTTCTATGCCAGACCCATTGCTCATCGTTAACAGACATAAGGCATTTTACATTTTGAACTTTTAGTTCTGAAAGATTAATTTTGTAAATGTTGTTCTTCCTTTTTCCATTAAAGAGGATTGAACCATCTTTTTGACTCACAGCTTTACAACATTTTTGATTGAAGATTATATCATAACCATTGTCACTTAATTGACTTATGGACAATAGATTATGTGTTAATCCTTCAACAAGTAAAACATTAGATATGGAAGGGAGGTTACCATTACCAATAGTTTTAGAGTCAATGATTTTGCTCTTCTGGTTCCCTCCAAACTTCACATCACCTCCAGATCTAAGTTCCAGGCTTTGGAACATAGACTTTCTTCCCGTCATGTGTCATGAACAGCCAGAGTCCAGGTACCATGATTGGTGTCTCAACTTTGCTGCTAAGGACATCTGCAACAAAGATTATTTTATCTTTAGGTACCCATATTTTCTTGGGTCCTCTGGGGTTAGTAGGTTTGAAATTCTGTATGTATTTCTTTCCCTTAAAAGCATCTTTGTTTTGACGAAATTTGGATTTAACAAAAGCTTTAGTGTTCTGGTCTGTACGTGTGTGATTTATATCATTCAGGTGACCATATTTCAAATGGGTGTACAGAGGAGAATACTTGATGATCATCTTATCAACAGGTTTTGGATTTAAATCCTTCCCAGAGGGTGATTCATATCCAATTCCTTTTCTATTGTTTCTGCTTACGTTATAGATCATGGAAGCCATTTTGCTTCTATCTAGGCCTCTGGACAGAAACCTCTGAAAACTATAATCATACTCTTCTAAAATGTTTTTAGAGCATGACCTAGTATCTGAGTCATACATTTGTTGAGCTTTTTCTAAATCAGTTTTTATTTTAAGATTATTTGCTTTTAGCTCAGCAACTTCTGATCTCAGCTGATCATTCTCAGAGGCAAGATAGCTCTGAAGCTTCTTGTATTTGAGTTTGATCCTACTGTAGTTTTCAAGTATTTCAGATAAACTTTCAACAAGCTCAGCTCTGGTAAGTTTAGAGAATACCTCTTCTAAATCTGATTCTGATCCAGATTCAGTTGTTTCTTCGTGGTCCTCCACGTCAGCCATCAGTGCCATATTTGCACATTCTTCTTCTGACTCTGATGAGGATTCAAAAGCATCTGAATCATCCCACGTAGCCATCAGAACTTTCTTCTTCTTTTCAAACTTCTTTCTGGGCTTGTCCTTCTGAAGTTTGGGACATTCATTTTTATAATGACCTGGATCCTTGCACTCATAGCATACAACTTTTTTCTTGTCATATCTTTTATGTCCAGAAGATTCTCCATGTTGATCAGATCTCTTGAAGTTCCTAAACTTCTTTTGTTTATGCTTCTAGAGTTGATTTATCCTTCTGGACAACAAAGACAATTCATCTTCTTCTGAGGAAGATTCTTCAGAGTTTTCTTCAATTACCTACAAATCTTTAGCAGATTTGTTAGATTTTAACGCAACAGACTTACCTTTCTTCTGAGGCTCGTCTTCTTCCAGTTCAATCTCGTTACTTCCTAAGAAACTGATAAGTTCCTCTAGAGTGATCTTATTCAGATTTTTGGACAGCTTCAGCGCTGTAACCATTGGTCTCCACCTTGATGGTAAACTTCTGATTATTTTCTTGACATGGTCAGAAGTGGAGTAACCTTTATCCAGAACCTTCAAACCAGCAGTTAGGATCTGGAATCTTGAGAACATAGTTTCCACTGATTCAGACTCCTCCATTTTGAAAGCTTCGTACTTCTGGATAAGCGCCAAGGCCTTTGTCTCCTTAACTTGAGAGTTTCCTTCATGTGTCATTTTTAATGACTCAAACATATCAACTGTTGTTTCTCTATTTGTAATTTTCTCATACTCAGTATGAGATATAGCACTTAACAAAATGGTTCTAGCTTTATGATGATTTCTGAAATCCTTTTTCTGTTGGTCACTCATTGACTTTCTGTCAACCTTTTTACCCTCACCATCAGTGGGGTGAATGTAACCACCAGTGACCAAATCCCATAAATTAGCATCATAGCCTAGAAAGAAACTTTCTATTCTATCTTTCCAATAGTCGAACTTCTCTCCATCAAACATGGGATGTTTGGTGTTGATTCTATCTCTATCATCATATTTGTTGTTGTATGAAGTTGAAGTTTCAGCCATGATAAATCAAGATTAATAACTTAAGAGTTTTTCCCAACTGGATCTTTCTCTTTCACTGTTAAGTGATAGCACTACAGAGTCGGAGCTCTGATACCAACTGAAGGTAGGAAAAACACTTAGAAGGGGGGGGGGGGGGGTTGAATAAGGTTTCAAATGAAAACTATGACAATAGTAAAAATAACAAGGTATTTTTATCCTAGTTCGTTTGAACTCAAACTAATCCAGTCCACCCTAGCAAGGTGATTTTCCTTTCTCAACAAAGACATAATCCACTAAATCAAACTGATTACAGTGTTAACCACTAAGACAAACAGTCTTAGTCTTCTCAAGAAATCTGAACACAACTTTGTCTCTTAAGGAACCTTTTACAAATAAGTAAAATACAATGTGTTTAAGAGTTGCTTCTAAAAAGCTATATCACAACTGTGATTTTACACAAATGAAGAACGAATAAAACTTAGTGTTTTATGTAGAAAGTTGTTTGAATGTTTTCTTTGATTGCTTCTTTGAATTCTTTCTTTCAAAATGTTGTAGCAAAATTGTTGTGAAACGTTGGGCTTGAAGTGTTGATGAAGACTTCGTTATATACTATACTTTCTCAATAGTGTATAGAAGAAAGTACTGTAGGATGTAAACAGGAAGGCCAAATACTTTTCGTCTTGATTTGACATTCCCTTTTTGCCTGAAATCCTGTGTCATGCACGAATGAGAAATAGTATCGTTGGTAGACCTTGGGTTTAGCAACGTCTCTTTCTTGAACACTTCCTTTTTAATTGAACATATATGAAAAGTAATCTTGCATCAGATTCTCTGATGTTGTTCCTTGTTCTTCTTATCAGAGTCACTCTTTCAGAGTCTTGCAGCAAAGTGCTTAGCGTGAGTTATGATCAGAGTTGACTTGATTCAGAGCCTTTGTACTTGCAGTGTTAAGTTCTCAGAGTCTTCTGAATATTCTAAGTCTTTATACTCTGTGCTCAGAGTCTTCTGTAGGATAGCACTCCAGAGTCTTCTACTTCAGAATTTTCTTCAACAAGCACTTCAGAGTCTTCTTCAGCAAGCTTCGCTTAGATTCTTCTGCAGCTTCGCTCAGAGTCTTCTGATTCTTAACTTTCAGACGATTTTTTTCTTCCAGAGGAATATTAATTTTAATATCTGAAACAAAAACACTTGAATACGATTAGAGTATATATTTACTTCATACAAAATTTCATTAATGTTACCATCAAAACATAGAGATATGTTAAGAACCAATCTGTGTTCTAACACTGTAATCAGAGGTTCATCCACAAGCAATCGAAGAACTTGATTCGACCCAAATCAAGGGACAAGAAAAGAAAGCATATTTAACAACAAGGGAGTTTGTTTGTTCATTTCCTATTCCATTCTTGTATAAAAGATTCAACAACATGTTACATTTATATTATACGAGCTCAATTATATTGTTAGAATTGAGGGCAGACGTACCACGAAGCGAGAACGGCGGGGGAACTGCCTCAACAAATCTTTGTGCCTTTTACTTTCCGCATTTTCATTTTGCTTAATACTTGCGTGAATTTAGTTCAAACAATAATATCGAATTAAGGATTGTTGAGTAACTGCTGAAGTAATTTTAACTATAGTACAATAGTTTATTGTACAAGGAAACTAGTGGTACTTACTTAAGGCCGAAATCACTTGGGGTGCTCCGCACGCCAAGTTTTTGATAAATTGTCTGAACCAAAATTCTCTTGTGTTGTCCAACTATCTTGTTGGCATATTGGAACTAGTCATACCAAGTAGTGATATAAATCAATTGATAGTGTGACTAACATAGTGATTCTCATTGCTTATTTCCTATTATCAATTTCCAAAGGCTAGACCCATATCTGGTCTTCTATTAATGGTTCGTTATAGACGGTAACTTTTCCACGACCGCTTTCGCAATTTAAACAATTTTTTAAAACCAATTTTAGTGGTGGCGCCGACTGATTTTTTAATAAGGATCTATTCAACCCCCCTTCTAGATCCGTGCCATCGTCTAACATACCCTAGAAAGCAAAATAAAATCTAGAGATAAGAAGGATCTAACCAACTTGTAGCACACTCTATAGCAAGCCAAATAAGAATTTCATCCATCTTGAAGCATAGCAAATAAGCATACCAAATAAAGGCAAAGGTCCATAATACTCCAAGCATACGAAAGGAGTCCTAATTCTAAGTCCAAGGGTCCAAGAATAGTCCAAGAAATCCAAGGTCTAAGAATAGTCCAAGAGCATAACCACAAAGTTAAGAGCACCAAGTTTTTTATAGGTTTGATCCTTTATTAGTGTTTTGAACAAAGTGTGGTCCAAATCGACAAAAGAAAAATGGCAGAAACATAAACATGTGTCTAACGGACAAAGGAAAAATAAGGGAAGCATAAATAAATGTATGATATGAGATGATAATAATGGAGCATAAATATAAAAGAGAGATAGGGAGCAAGAAGGAAACATAAACAAAAATAGTAGAATGATATCGTTAGTGAGTTAGTAATTAGTCGTTATAACAAATGATCAACGACGGTTAACTCATGCCCTTAAGCCAAACTTGATGAATACTCATTAGAGGATTATTAAAATCAAAGCCTCCTAACAACAAGCTTCATAGGTGATGGACTAAAGACAAATAATCAACCATACTTGGACTTTGAATCATAGGTTTGAGCCACGAATGATCACTTTCCGATTACGGGACAATTTAGCACTATGTTAAGCAATCATAATCAGGTTTATGTAGAAACCACGACTATCTGAGACCGGTCAATAAACATGTTAGTGCTAATGCATGCTAGAGAAATGATATGTAGATCACTCTCCAAAAGCAATGTTGCACGAAAAGAAAATAGGTAACGATCTCATCTTCATCAAGAACTTGAAATAAGTTCAAACGATATCGAAGATTTTCATTGATAAAAAAAATGAGAAGGGGAAAGGGAATGTCAAATTGAATTACAAGTTCAAGATCATTCCATCTTTAAGTTCATTCACTCATCTTAGTAGATTAAAGCACTAAACATATCATTAACTCAAAGCAGCTAAAATGAATTGAACAATTCACTTTAAAGATAGATTTGAATTAATGAATGTTTATCCAACTTCATCTACACCCTAATTCCAATAAATTTAAAGAGGAAAAGGAGCTTTAAAAATGCATTCCAAGGATAAAATCAAAAGGAAATGGAAGAAGAAGAAGAAAGAACCAAAACAGCCCCAAAATAGAGCAAAAAAGGCAAAATCAACACTGGGGTAACTGGTTACCCTATATCAGGTAACCCGTTACCTTATGCTAAAACAGCAGAAAAATAGCAAAAATAACACTGAGTAACCAGTTACCCTATATCAGGTAACCCGTTACTCTACAAAAACTGCAGCAAAAAGGCTAAAAAAAGTGCATAAACTTGATCAATCATTTCATCAAACACCTCATGATCAAGGATGCAATTGAGCACGAAAATTCAAGTAAAATAACAGCAATTAACACCAATAGAACACAATTTGCAAGATCCAAATATCAAGCTACATGAATCAATAATGGATCATATTATGGAAGATGTATCAAGAACAACAATGGTAGATCAAGAAATTACCACTCCAAATCTGAAAATTCTTCAAATCAACTCCATAAACCACACTTCAAAGCCTCGATCTACAAGAATTAATGATGAAAAAGTGAATGGATGAAGGTTTAGCTCAAAGATTAGTAACTTCTAATGATGAACTTACTAACTTTCAAAGGAAGAAAGAGCATTGGTGAATTTGGTAATTGGAGAAAATTGAGAGTCAAGAAGGAATTTGATAAGGTGATTTTGGCTATCAAAAGCTTATGAAATTAGAGAAATGAGGCCTCTATTTATAGGATTTAGGCTTGGAAAATTTGGTGTATTGGAATTTGGCTTGGCATCAAAATTAGGCTTGGAATTTGAATTTGGAGGGAAATTAATGATCAAGTGGTGATTAGTGAAGGTGTATGGTGGGAATTAATTATGATGAGGTAGGGGATTTAAAATGAAGTGCTCTATAATATTCTCATGTTGAAATATTTGAATTTGGTGCCAAAAATGCTGCAGAACTTGAATTTGCCCAATTTTTACAAAATTCGCACAGTGTAACCGATTACTCAAAATCAGGTAACCGGTTACCACAGACAAAAATGGTGAAAATGGCCTTTATGATTTGTTATCTTGGATCGATTCTTTTGCTTGTCAAAGAAGGCACGAAAATAAACACATGAACCTTGGAGTCTCTTGAATAAAAGTCAATCAAATCTTGTGAAACTCATGATCAGATGATTTTGAAATGGTTGCAGATTAACTTCGACTTTGTTCAGATGAAATTCATTCGAGCTGAGGGACTAATATTTGATATCTTTTCTCCAAATTCTTGAAAAAGTTAGTAAGGAAAAAACAAACTTTTTTTTTGGATTTTAATCAATGGTTAGTAAACATAAACATAAACAAATATCAAGCAAAGGGATACTAAACACCGGTTACTGGGCGAAGATTCTCAAACCGAAGAAAACAGGTAAAATACTTTTTACTGGTTACTGAGTAGAAAATAAGTACAATAAACACAAGAGAATTGTTATCTACCAGTTACTGGATAGAAAACAAAGAGATGTATTACTTATTACCAGTTTCTGGGTAAAAAATAATCCACTTGTTGAGAGATAATCAACTACCTGCTACTGGGTAGGAAAAGAAACAATGCCAACTACTGGCTACTGGGTAGTTTAGCGAGGGTAATAAACTTGAAACAAAAGGTTACCAATTATCGGTTACTGGATAGGGTAAACAAAATATCAACTACCTGCTACTGGGTAGGAAAAGGAATATCATCACAAGGAAAGATTACCGACTACCGATTACTGGATAGAAAAATCTGACAGTAACTAACCAAAAGAGAGACAAATGTTACCTGCTACCTGTTACTGGGTAGAAAAATAAAGGCAACAAAGCTCTGGAGGAAGGATTACCTTTTACCGGTCACTGGATAAAAACAAAGGATAACCAACTAAAAGGTATGAGAAATATTACTTGCGATCCGTCACTAGGTAAATCAAAGGAAATATACTCAAAAAGTGAAGAAACATTACCAGCTACCCGTCACTAGGTAGAAAAGTAAAGGTAATGGACTCACAAGGAGTACCTGCTACCAGTCAATGGATAGGGTATTACAAATGTCAACTACCTGTCATTGGGTAGGACAAACATACTCGACTACCTGTCACTGGGTAGGAAAAACATACTCGACTACCTATCACCGGGTAGGAGAAAGAGGTACATCATCAGCTACCTGTCACTAGGAGACTCAAACCACACAACAAACTTCTTAAATAAAGAGACAACCATTTGTTGGGGATGAAATATCAATAACTCTGTCGGGAATCTTCAAAAGAGATACGGGCAGGTTAAATTATACAACAGACTTCTCAAATAAAGAGACAACCATCTGTTGAGAATTTTACAACAAACTTCTCACTGGAACTTCTTCCACATAGATGCCATTTGATGGAAAAGCTGGTCGGATAAGGATCCATCATAAACTTCTCTGCTGAGGATAAGCTAGAGAATTTCCATTTATTGCTAAGATACAAATAAATTCTTGAAGGTTACACAAACTGCTCAAATAAAGAGGCTTCCATCAATTACCAGGTGAGGTTTATCTTGCTAGGGACAAACAAGTTGTTCAAATAAAGAGGCTGTCGCATGAAGTCACACAAGAAATTACCAAGAGAGTATTACTAAAACACCGCTGGGTAAATTCAAATCTTCATCTTCTGATGGGGATTAATAAACAGATTCCCGCCGAGGAAAATAAATCCTCAAAAAGAGAAAAAAAGTATCTTCTCATCATCCAGGTTTCACAGCCCAGGGAAATCCAAAAGAACTGTTGCAAGAGACCAAAGTTCAATCCAGGAACAAATTGGAGAGAAACGGTCAAACAAGACTCGATGCCATGAGGAAATAACTCAACTAGGGAATAATTCCATCCAGATAAAAGCTGGGGAGGAGAGCTAAAACAAACATCTTCTACAAGGCATAAACTCAGTGGGGGATTAAAAAGGATAGGCATTATTTGCTTAGGGGTCGACACTCTAATGGAGAGAGGACATACGCATTCTGCGGGGATAACAACACCCAAGAGCAAGGAAGCACCAACAAAACTGCAGGATGCATAATGCAACAAAAACATGTTATGCTCAACAAAAATGAATGTGCATGCAATGCATATGGCTATGAATACGCTGACAAAAAAGACAAAAAGGATAAACAGAGGGTGAACAAAACATCACAACACCACTGAAATACTCGGCTAATCTCAGTAAGTTGGAGACATCGCTAGAGATCGTGCTAGGGATTTAACAACATAAATCCTGCAAGAAATAAGCAAAAGCCATCAAAGGAAAATAAATCCTACTATAAGGCTCAAATATCACTAAGGAGATGGAGATACTGCTTGGAGAGAAAACCCAAAGATAAATCTTCAACCATCAATAATCCAACAAGAGGGCATATGAACTCCGCTTCGAAGGAAAGATCTGTTGGAGAAAACATAACAACACAAATCTTCCAACTCTTCCGGGGGATAAGAAAAATACATATGAAATTTGCTTCAAAGGGATGAAGATATCTGCTGAGGATTGGAATCATGTACAGCTACACAAACTCCACTAGGGAATAAAACAACTCTTCTGGGGATATCAGAAAAAGTTCTTTGAGTATTATCCAACTCTGAGAGAAACATCTTGAACTTGCCGTGGAATAAGAAGTTAACATCATAGCAAAAAGTTAAGCTGTGGGGGATTTTAAATCAATATTCAACACAAGGTGAGAGAAAAACCGACAAGTGACTGCTATATCAACACTTCTTAGAAGAAAGCAAAATTGTTCTCTATTTGGGGAATAATCCAAAGTAAATATGCATAACCTCCATTGGGAACCAACAAAGACAAATCTCTGCAGGGTATTAACATCAAGGAAAGGTGGCCTTCAAACTGCTCAACTTCCTGACCATAACCTAACTGGATGAAGGAAACATACTCAGCTGGAGAAAATTTGAATCAAGACTTAGCTGGGAAAACCGAACAACACTCGTTTGGTTATCCAAAGGAACAAAACCATGCTAAGGGAACATCAGCAAATTCTACTGGAGAAACCTCAACACAACTCTACTGGGGAGTTGTCAATTGTAACACCCCCTTCTATACCCCAAATAAATGCATATAAAACAATTAAGCACATACAAATTATCAGAGTAAAAAGGTTTTATAATAAGGTATAAAAGAAGAATGCCACAATTTCGCCAACGAAACTCTTTAACATTTTGCTCCATAAAATATGTAACAATTTCGTAGTTTTAGAATTCACATTTCAACATTTAATTTGAGCGGAAGATAACATCATTTGATCAGTTCCAAAATATTAATTCAAATGCACATAAGTCATCCAGATTAATGCATCATATCAGTTAGATTACAAAACCACATCAGCTGATACATCGCAATGTATCACAAAAGAATGACTATACTAGTCTAACTACCCGGTGTTACATATCAGAGCAGTCGACTCAAAAGAATGAAGACTAACTTCACAAAAGGACTCCAGCATCCTAATCTGCAATGCCTCATAGAGCATTATAAAACAGCAGAAGGGTGAGAAATATAACCATAATAATCAAAGCATAAGATTATATATATAGGTAGTCATATAACACATATTCACATTTCTCACCACACTTCATTCTCTTAGTCATATATATTTACCACACATATATAGACAAACCTGGATATTCACAAAGCATTTCCACATTATGCATACACTTACAATTTCCACAATCTCATCATTCACACATAAGCATCTCTTCATGCATATGTCATATATCAATGTGACTCAATAACTCAATGCAACTCATGCAATGCGGTACCGACTCTCGTTATCTTTTTTTTCGGTTTTTACATTAAACCGGGTCCACTCTTCTAGACCGATAACCCGTTATCATTTTTCGGTTTTTACATTAAACTGGGTCCACTCTTCTAGACCGATAACCACAAAGGCCCGTCCTCTAAGCCTTCAAACCCACTCTTCTAGGTTTGGGACAAGCCACTAGTTTCCACGAAACTAACAGACATTGCCTCTTGACTAAATGATGCATGTACAATCAGTCACAACAAATGCACTTAAGACCGACATCTTAATCTCATGCATTCAAATAATTCATCTCTTCAAGAATTACATTATGATTGCACACACAACATATTCACATAACATTCATCGATGTATTCATAATTCGATACAACATCATATTTAACAAGCAATGCACGCATACCCATCATTATGCTCTCATGCATTCTTCATGTATTTTAACATACAATCGCACATAAACAATATGCATCCACAACACATTTTTCATAGTATGTTTATTCTTTATCTCATGCCATCTCACACAAGGTATACACATCACAATACCAATCATACAATTATAAGTCATGCACACATATCCACCATGTTCTCATGCATACTCATCACATAATTGTATACACATCAAACATTCGCAAGTTCATTAGACAATACACATACATTCATCATTGTATTCACATGTATTTCTATTTATCACAATTAATACGCATCGCACCTCAAACTAGGATTCACGCCCGTAGGCTACCCACAACACACATCATCACAATAGATCATATCTATATCACATCATAGAGGTATTGACCTATGAGAGGCAACCAAACCATCTCCACATGAACAACACAGCAAAGGAAAAATGTTGTCACATTCGCCTCCATTCGCCTGGCGAACCCTCGCAGCGAACCTTCGCCTGGCCTTCGCCTGGCGAACTCTCTCAGCGAACACTCGCTAGGCTTCGCCTGGCGAGACTTCCCAGCGAGCCCAAGTCAGTAGCTACTGACTTCATTCGCCACCATTCGCTAGCACCTTCGCTGGGCGAACCTTCGCTATCCAACTTCGCCTGGCGAACCCACCAGCGAAGTCCACTGGGACTTAAATATAATTATTAGCCAACATTCGCTAGGCTTCGCCTGGCGAAGCTTCGCCTTCGCTCGCCTGGCGAGAGCCAGCGAACCTGCGCAGAACAGAACCCTATTCTGTCTTCTCCTTCACCAATCTATCATCAACCTTCTCTTACACACCCAAATCAGTACAAATAGCATCAATACATGTTACCCGACTATTCTACGGCATTATTGCTCAATTTCAACCGATTAAATCACAGTTCTACCGATTATTCCAACTTTTGCCCTAAATGAAAAAGGATGGAAACTACACCAAAACCCCAACCCAACATACATAACATCATGCAATGATCAAATAGAAACATTTCTCACCCTTACCTCGATTAATCGGAGCTTTGATGTTGGTTCTTGATGATTTCCACTTTTCCTCTTCTTCTCTTCTCTTTCTCTCCTTTCTTCTTCTTTCCTCTTTCTTTCCAAATGTTTTCTATCTTTCTTTTCTTTTCTTTCTCTCTTATATATTTCCTTCATTTTCCTTCCTCTCCAATTCCTTCTTAATTTTCTATCCATACCAATTAATAAAAATTAATTCCAACATTAATAAAATCCCACTAAATAAATTAATTACTACAATTAATTATTTAATGAAATTTGGGCTGTTACAACTCTCCCCCACTTTAGGAATTTTCGTCCTCGAAAATGTTACCTGATTCAAACAGTTCTGGATAAGACTCTTTCATCCGACTCTCAAGCTCCCAAGTAACATTTCCACCAGCCGGTCCTCCCCAAGCGACCTTTACTAAAGCAATCTCTTTACCTCGAAGCTGCTTCAATTTCCGATCCTCAATCCGCATAGGTGATGCCTCAACAGTCAGGTTATCTCTCACCTGCACATCATCTATTTGGACTACATGAGACGGATCTGCAATGTATTTCCTCAACTGAGATACATGGAATACGTCGTGAAGATTAGCGAGCGACGGTGGTAAAGCCACACGATAGGCCACTTCTCCTATCCTTTGCAAAATCTGATAAGGACCAATGAAACGCGGCGACAACTTGCGCGACTTCAGTGCCCTACCAACACCTGTCATCGGAGTGACTCGAAGAAACACATGATCTCCCTCTTGAAATTCAAGTGCCTTCCTCCTCTTGTCATAATAACTCTTCTGACGACTCTGAGTAATTCTCATCTTCTCTTGAATCATCTTGATCTTATCAGTAGTTTGTTGAACTAACTCGGGTCCAACAACAGAACTCTCTTCGGACTCGAACCAGCACAATGGTGTCCTACACCTCCTACCATACAACGCCTCAAAATTACTCGGCGTCCTCGGCAAACCCGATACAAAATCCATGGAGATACTATCCCATTTCCACTCAGGAATAAACAACGGCTTCATCAAACCCGATGGCTTCTGATGCTCAATCTTCGACTTCTGGCAAGTCAAACAAGAATACACAAATTCCGCAATATCCTTCTTCATACTAGGCCACCAAAATACTTTCCTCAAATCCTGATACATCTTAGTAGCACCCGGATGAATACTCAATCCGCTACGATGTCCTTCCTCAAGGATGCTCTTCTTAAGCTCAACCATGTTCGGAACACAAACTCGATCCCGACATCTCATAATACCATTCTCATCAATCCGAAAATCACCACCTTGGCCTTGGTTGATTAAAGTCAACCGATCCACTAAGCTCAAATCCGATTTCTGTCCTTCTCGAATTTCGTCCAAAATACCACTCGTAAGCTTTAACATACCCAACTTAAATCCAAAAGAAGTTCTCTCACATACCAAACTCAAATCTCGAAATTGCTCGACCAATTCTAACTCTTTCACCATCAACTCCGACATATGCAATGATTTCCGACTCAATGCATCCGCTACAACATTCACTTTACCCGGATGGTAATTCAAGCCAAAATCATAATCCTTCAAAAGTTCAAGCCATCTTCTTTGTCTCGCATTCAATTCCTTTTGATCAAAAAGATACCTCAAACTCTTGTGGTCACTAAACACTTCAAACCTCGCACCAAACAAATAATGCCTCCAAAGTTTCAACACGAACACAACGGCGGCCAACTCTAAGTCATGCGTCGGATAATTCTTCTCATGCACTTTGAGTTGCCTCGAAGCATAAGCCACAACTTGGTTATTCTGCATCAACACACCTTCTAAACCCATCAAGGAAGCAATACAATACACAACGAATGGTTCTTCTGGATTTGGCAGAATCAAAACAGGAGCTGTCGTCAACCTTCGCTTAAGTTCTTGAAAACTCGCTTCACACTTGGCGTCCCAAACAAAGGCTTGACCTTTCCTAGTCAACTGTGTCAACGGCAATGATAACTTAGCAAATCCTTCAATAAACTTCTGATAATAACCGGCTAAACCAAGAAAACTTCTGATCTCAAAAACTGACTTCGGAGTCTCCCATTGCGACACCGCTTCAACCTTCGACGGATCAACCGCAACACCACTACTAGAAATCACATGACCAAGGAAACTAACTTCCTTCAACCAAAATTCACACTTAGAAAGCTTCGCGAACAACTGCTTCTCTCTCAGCACAGATAACACAATCTTCAGATGCTCGGCATGCTCTCCTTCGCTCTTCGAATAAACCAAGATGTCGTCGATAAACACCACCACAAACTTATCCAAATAAGGATGGAAAATCCTATTCATGTACTCCATAAATACACCTGGTGCATTAGTCACACCAAATGGCATCACAGAATACTCATAGTGTCCATACCTCGTCCGAAAGGCCGTCTTCTGAATATCCTCAGCTTTCACACGGATCTGATGATACCCAGATCTCAGATCAATTTTGCTGAACACGCTCGCACCAACCAACTGATCCATCAGATCATCAATCCTTGGAAGTGGATACTTATTCTTAATAGTCACCTTGTTCAACTGTCTGTAATCCACACAGAGCCTCATAGAACCCTCTTTCTTCTTAACCAACAACACCGGTGCACCCCACGGTGACACGCTCAGACGAATAAACCTCTTTTCAAGCAAATCCTCAAGTTGACTCTTCAACTCTTTTAACTCTGAGGCCGACATACGATATGGAGCCATCGATATCGGACTAGTTCCAGGAATCAAATCTATCGAAAACTCTACTTCTCGCTCCGGCGGTAAATCCTTTATCTCGTCAGGGAATACTTCCGGAAAATCTCTAACAATGGGCAAAGCCTTAATCTCTTCACTTTCACTAGTCCTCAAAGTTGCCATGAGCATAAATACCTTAGCCCCATCTTGTACCGATTCCTTCACTTGTTTCCTCGTCATAAACAAATCCCTTTCAACATCCGAATCGGGAAAAATAACCGTTTTGTCAAAACAGTTAATATACACACGATTGAATTTTAACCAATTCATTCCAAGAATGACATCCAGTTGATCTAAATGAAGACACACTAAATCAATCCCAAAATCTCTACCGAAAATACTCAACGGGCAATTCAAGCAAACATACGGTGTAGTTACCGAACCCATAGCAGGAGTATCAATAACCATACCGCCACCAATCACAGACAACTCAAGATTTAACCTTCTAACACAATCCAAAGAAATAAAAGAATGCGTAGCTCCGGTATCAATTATAGCGATCAAAGGTGTACCATGAATGAAGCACGTACCTCGGATCAATCGATCGTCGCTAGCAGTCTCAGATCCAGATAGAGCAAACACTTTCCCGCTCCCTTGATTCTTCTTCGGCTTATCGCACTTGGTACTGATGTGCCCTCGCTCACCACAGTTATAGCAAGTAACACCCGTACCGCTTCTACACTCTAGAGCCTTGTGGCCTGGCTTGCCACACTTAAAACACTTCAGATCAACACTTTTGCACTCCGGAGCACGATGCCCCGCTTCACCACAATTGTAACACCTAACCGGGGTAGAAACTCCCCCACTTGGCCTCTTGCCAAAACCAACCTTTTGTTTCCCCTTATCAGCAGGAGTCACGTAAGGTTTTCCTCTGAATTGTCCCTTTCCTTTCTTGTCACTTAGACTCTTGTAGTGGCTGGACCTAGCCCTACTGTCTTCGTCATAAATTTTGCTCTTGTTAACCAACTCAGAAAACCGCCTGATTTCCTGATATCCAATAGCTTGTCTAATCTCGGGTCTCAAACCGTTTACAAACTTGAGGCACTTAGACCTCTCAGCATTACCAGTATTATAGTGAGGACAAAATTTGATCAACTCCTCAAATTTCGCCGCATACTCAGCAACCGTCGAATTACCTTGCTTCAACTCAAGAAATTCGATCTCTTTCTTCCCCCGCACATCCTCTGGAAAATACTTCTCCAGGAAGGTTTCTCTAAACAAATCCCAAGTAATCACAATATCATCTTCCTCAAATCTTTGGCGAGTATTACCCCACCAATCTTCAGCTTCTTCTTCGAGCATATGAGTCCCAAACTGCACCTTCTGTGCATCCGAGCAATTCATAACTCGAAAAATCTTTTCCACAGTTTTCAACCAAATTTGTGCCTTGTCCGGTTCATGAGTTCCCTTGAAGACCGAAGGGTTATTCTTTTGGAATTTCCCCAAAGCACGGAATCCATCATCAGCATGATTCCTCTCATTCACATTGGCCGGAGGATTCTGCCCAATTGCCCCCGCCAATCTCGTCAATGCCTCCGCAATCGCTTCATCGTTCCTTCCTGCAACCATCTTACTAATTCCAGCAACAGAACCACGTAAGAACAACCAATATTGATAATGCAACGCACGCATATCAATAACACACAGGGAAAAACACTCTAACAACTTGGCCGGACGAACCGACCTGCTCTGATACCACTATTGTAACACCCCCTTCTATACCCCAAATAAATGCATATAAAACAATTAAGCACATACAAATTATCAGAGTAAAAAGGTTTTATAATAAGGTATAAAAGAAGAATGCCACAATTTCGCCAACGAAACTCTTTAACATTTTGCTCCATAAAATATGTAACAATTTCGTAGTTTTAGAATTCACATTTCAACATTTAATTTGAGCGGAAGATAACATCATTTGATCAGTTCCAAAATATTAATTCAAATGCACATAAGTCATCCAGATTAATGCATCATATCAGTTAGATTACAAAACCACATCAGCTGATACATCGCAATGTATCACAAAAGAATGACTATACTAGTCTAACTACCCGGTGTTACATATCAGAGCAGTCGACTCAAAAGAATGAAGACTAACTTCACAAAAGGACTCTAGCATCCTAATCTGCAATGCCTCATAGAGCATTATAAAACAGCAGAAGGGTGAGAAATATAACAATAATAATCAAAGTATAAGATTATATATATAGGTAGTCATATAACACATATTCACATTTCTCACCACACTTCATTCTCTTAGTCATATATATTTACCACACATATATAGACAAACCTGGATATTCACAAAGCATTTCCACATTATGCATACACTTACAATTTCCACAATCTCATCATTCACACATAAGCATCTCTTCATGCATATGTCATATATCAATGTGACTCAATAACTCAATGCAACTCATGCAATGCGGTACCGACTCTCGTTATCTTTTTTTCGGTTTTTACATTAAACCGGGTCCACTCTTCTAGACCGATAACCCGTTATCATTTTTCGGTTTTTACATTAAACCGGGTCCACTCTTCTAGACCGATAACCACAAAGGCCCGTCCTCTAAGCCTTCAAACCCACTCTTCTAGGTTTGGGACAAGCCACTAGTTTCCACGAAACTAACAGACATTGCCTCTTGACTAAATGATGCATGTACAATCAGTCACAACAAATGCACTTAAGACCGACATCTTAATCTCATGCATTCAAATAATTCATCTCTTCAAGAATTACATTATGATTGAACACACAACATATTCACATAACATTCATCGATGTATTCATAATTCGATACAACATCATATTTAACAAGCAATGCACACATACCCATCATTATGCTCTCATGCATTCTTCATGTATTTTAACATACAATCGCACATAAACAATATGCATCCACAACACATTTTTCATAGTATGTTTATTCTTTATCTCATGCCATCTCACACAAGGTATACACATCACAATACCAATCATACAATTATAAGTCATGCACACATATCCACCATGTTCTCATGCATACTCATCACATAATTGTATACACATCAAACATTCGCAAGTTCATTAGACAATACACATACATTCATCATTGTATTCACATGTATTTCTATTTATCACAATTAATACGCATCGCACCTCAAACTAGGATTCACGCCCGTAGGCTACCCACAACACACATCATCACAATAGATCATATCTATATCACATCATAGAGGTATTGACCTATGAGAGGCAACCAAACCATCTCCACCTGAACAACACAGCAAAGGAAAAATGCTGTCACATTCGCCTCCATTCGCCTGGCGAACCCTCGCAGCGAACCTTCGCCTGGCGAACTCTCTCAGCGAACACTCGCTAGGCTTCGCCTGGCGAGACTTCCCAGCGAGCCCAAGTCAGTAGCTACTGACTTCATTCGCCACCATTCGCCAGCACCTTCGCTGGGCGAACCTTCGCTATCCAACTTCGCCTGGCGAACCCACCAGCGAAGTCCACTGGGACTTAAATATAATTATTCGCCAACATTCGCTAGGCTTCGCCTGGCGAAGCTTCGCCTTCGCTCGCCTGGCGAGAGCCAGCGAACCTGCGCAGAACAGAACCCTATTTTGTCTTCTACTTCACCAATCTATCATCAACCTTCTCTTACACACCCAAATCAGTACAAATAGCATCAATACATGTTACCCGACTATTCTACGGCATTATTGCTCAATTTCAACCGATTAAATCACAGTTCTACCGATTATTCCAACTTTTGCCCTAAATGAAAAAGGCTGGAAACTACACCAAAACCCCAACCCAACATACATAACATCATGCAATGATCAAATAGAAACATTTCTCACCCTTACCTCGATTAATCGGAGCTTTGATGTTGGTTCTTGATGATTTCCACTTTTCCTCTTCTTCTCTTCTCTTTCTCTCCTTTCTTCTTCTTTCCTCTTTCTTTCCAAATGTTTTCTATCTTTCTTTTCTTTTCTTTCTCTCTTATATATTTCCTTCATTTTCCTTCCTCTCCAATTCCTTCTTAATTTTCTATCCATACCAATTAATAAAAATTAATTCCAACATTAATAAAATCCCACTAAATAAATTAATTACTACAATTAATTATTTAATGAAATTTGGGCTGTTACATCAATAAATTCTACTAGAGGAGAAAGAAAACCCTATTGAAGAAAACATCAACAAACACTACTAAGGAGAAAATCAACAAGAACAAACCTCGCTAAGGAAAACACTAAGCTTTGCGCTTCGAGATTTTACCATTCTTGGGATTACTATTGACATTCGTCTTTATATTAATAAAAAATTAAAAAAATACTTTTATAATTTTCAAAATTTTAAATCAACTATTCACATTTGTTTCAATAATCATCATAATAAATAAAATGAAATTCTATAAATAGGAACAAAATGAGAATTGCAAACAAAGGGACAAAGGCCCAAATTTTATTGATAGAATGGTTTCCTGCAAAAAGGCGTAACTCTATGGATCATTACAATGTTTGAAAAAATGGTAAATACAATGGAAATGGCTACATTGAAATACAATGACCACTATTCTCCCTAACAACTTTGAATTCCAATTATGCTTGAGACTTCAACTGAGGATGATTGAAGTAAAGTCCTTGATAGGAAATGCTTCTTCAAGCGATGAAGACCGGCCAGGTGCAATTACTTGCCATAATCCCTAACTTTTGCCTAGATTGCCCTCTCGGGGTTTCAATCTACCGGGATGATTATTTCTATTTTTGTCTTTAATTTTTTCCTGGATCACCCTTTCGGGTTTTCAATCCATCGAGACGCTTATTTTTGCCTAAGCCGCCCTTTTGAGTTTTCAACTTAGCGAGTTGTTCTTTTATTCTTTTAGGCGAAGTATTTCTTGATTGCATCGGCATTCACAGGACGAGTGTACTCTTCACCATCCATAGTTGTAAGAATTAATGCACCTTCAGAGAAGGCTCTATTAACAACGTATGGGCCTTCATAATTAGGAGTTCACTTGCCCCTAGAACCATTGGTAAAAGTTGAGATCTTTTTGAGCACGAGGTCGCCTTCTCTGAACACACTAGGTCGAACCTTCTTATCAAATGATTTCTTCATTCTCTGTTGATACAATTGGCCATGACACAAAGCCGTCATTCTTTTTTCTTCAATTAAATTCAACTGGCCGTATCTACTCTGCCACCATTCAGCCTCAGACAATTCAGCTTCCATCAAAAATCTCATAGAAGGGATTTCAGTTTCTATCGGGAGCACTGCTTCTATACCATAAACAAGAGAAAAAGGGGTTGCCCATGTTGAAGTGCAAACCGATGTACGATACCCATGTAGAGCAAAAGGAAGCATATCATGCCAATCCTTATATGTAACAACCATCTTCTGAATGATCCTCTTAATGTTCTTATTAGCAGCTTCAATAACCCCATTCATCTTGGGTCTGTAAGAAGAAGAATTATGATGCTCAATCTTAAACTCATCGCATAATTATTTCATCATCTTGTTATTCAGATTTGACTCATTATCAGTGATAATCTTACTCGGAACACCATACTGACAGATGTTTGGTTCTTGATAAACTGGACCACTACTTGCTTGGTCACATTGGCATATGACGCCGCTTCAACCAATTTGGTAAAATAATCAATAGCCACCAGTATGAAATAGTGTCCATTCGAAGCTTTAGGCTCAATCATTCCAATTATATCAAGGCCCCACATGGAGAAAGGTCATGGAGAAGAGATAACATTGGAAGGAGTTGGAGGCACATGAATTTTGTCAGCATAAATTTGGCATTTATAGCACTTCTTCACATACTTACAACAATCAGATTCCATCGTCAACCAATAGCAACCTGCCCTTAACATTTTCTTAGTCATTGCATGTCCATTGGCATGGGTACCAAAGGGTCCCTCATGAATTTCTTTGGTCAACATGTTTGCTTCGTGTCTATCCACGCATCTGAGCAAGATCATATCATAATTTCTCTTATACATCACATCATCATTCAAGAAGAAACTACTAGCCAATCTTCTCAAAGTTTTCTTATCCTTCTTAGATGCCCCAAGTGGATACTCTTGATTCTGAAGAAAACATTTAATATCGTAATACCAAGGTCTATCATCAACAACCTCTTCAACAGCAAACACATGAGTTGGTCTATCAAGACGCATCACGTCAATCTTTGGCACATCATTCCAATGATTTACCATAATCATGGAAGATAAAGTCGCTAAAACATCCACCATTCGATTCTCTGCTCTTGGTATATGGTGAAACTCGACCTTATTGAAGAAAGTTAACAACCTTCTTGCATAATCACGATAAGGACTCAAATCAGGTTGACGTTTCTCCCACTCCCATGTATTTTGATTTAATCACCAGAGCTGAATCTTCATATACATCAAGGATCTTGATTCTTAGATCAATAGCTTCTTCCAAGCCCATTGTCGCTACCGCAAAAATAAGGTGCCGGCAAAACAGAAGAGTCACCACCTTTCGTTATTTATCCCATAGAAAGGGAAAGGAAACGATCGGAAAAACCTGACGAAAAGGTATAAGACAAGGTCATCGCAACCATGTCTGGGTTCGGAAGTCGATTACGCAAGGGGAAGGTAGTAGCACCCCTCACGTCCGTTGTACTCAACGGGATCCACGCTTGTTGTGTTTATCTGACGGGTTGGTTTATCTATCTGCCTATCAAGGCTAGTCTAAAAAGAAAAGAAAAATGACTCGGCAAAGCATCGTGCTTCGTGCCTACGTATTCTCGTCAGAGAACGAGAAATCAGAGTCAACATAGTTCGGCTAACTACGGGTAACGGGTGGGGGAAGGTGGCTCGCCAATACGTCAGTATTGTGCCTACGTACTCTCAACAGGTGTGAGAGATCAGAGCTTACGTAGTTCGGGATACTACGGATTACGGGGTTTTAGATTCATCTGTTTTTCCGAGTAGGGCTAAAAAACAGTTCCAGCAGTCTGGTGTATGCAGCTTGCTCGTCAGAGACTCGTGCGTTACCGTTTGAGGTAGAACTGAGAGTTAATGACACTCTTTTCTTCAGAAACGTTTTCCTTGATTATGGGCCCACGAGGCAAAAAAGGTTTGAGGTTTGTTTTCTGTCTTTTACGGAAGAAGTGTTTTTTTTATGGATGTTTGCAATTCATATCGCACTAGAGACTATGACCTAGGAGTGAATGCGTCGCATGTCACCCAAAGGGTACCATACTAAACATCCTGATTATTGGAAGGAAACCATCCAACAACCATTTCCTAAGTAGCTTAAGGCTCGTAACGCACGATATCAATTAACCTTTATTAATGTATTTTGACTTGTTTAAAGATGAGAAGGAGAAGGGACACAACTAAGGGGAAAATATCAAGCCCTAATGTTATCATGCCAAGGATTCATCCTATGGTTGAGTTTGAAACAGAGAACTCCTAGATGTTATCATACATAGGTTTCAACCTAAAGTCTCATCATCACTTCCTTTAACAAGGAATGTGAGAATCCTAGGGGATCATGTAACACCCATTTTAATTATTTAGTCATTTTATTATCATTTTAATTATTATATGTTGGTGTGCCCTTTGGTGGGGGTGTGTTGGATGATGATTGGTGGGTGTCCCTGATATGGGAGGATTATTGGTGGTGTTTGGGTGTGGATATAATAATATAATAAATAATAGTAATATTGGTGGTGGTATTATTATTATTATTATTATTATTATTATTATATTTGTTATTATTATTAATATTATTATGACTTTTGGAGAGTTAATAATAATAATATTATTATTATTAGTAGTATTATTATGATTAGTATTATTAATATTTAGTAATATTATATTATTATTATTATTATTGTTATTTGGGATTAGAAATTAAAAAGGAAATAGGAGGTGAGAGGTTATTAGGGAGTTAGAAAGAGGGAAGTGAGAAGACACGATAGAACGGGAGAAGAGGGAATTGGGAGAAGAGCGAAGAACAGAGGAGAAGAGAGAAGGTCAAGGCTATCCAATCTTGGGAGGACTCTTCACCGATCAGAACAATTATCCAGAAAAGGGGGGAGAAACTGATTGGGATTGGTATAATGCATGAAATTGGATAGAGGGGATTCCTTAACCCCGTAGGAATTTGATGATTATGTCTGTGTTTATGAATGTTGCTGTGATTGAAGAGTTTTGTGCATACATTTTATGATGATTGTGGGGTTCTGTGTAATTCCTGTAATATTAGTGATGAACACGAATTTATGACATTATGCTTGTTGCTGTTGTTGTTGATGGTGATGAAATTCGTACATTGTTACGATGCTGGTGAGTTCCTGTATAACCTCTGTGGTTTGGATAATGACCATGAGTATTGGTGAGATTTTGTGTAACCTCTGTGGCTTGGGTAATGACCATTATATAGGTTCTGAGATATAGTTTAAGGAACAATTGATTAGAGTAGAGTGTGATGATTGTTGCTGATACTGATAGAGTGGTGTATTTGCTGTTATGAGATTGGTGAAATCTGGTATAATTTCCGTAGTAATAGTTATGAGTATGAAATAGGTCCCGAGAGGACAAGAGATAGAAGTGGAGAAATAGGCTTGAATTTGAGCAAGATAACAGTTCCGGGCAGTAAGGGTGGGTTTTCGTATGATCATGGGGATTGTGTGATAGTGTATGATGGGTAGGATCACATTTAGGATAGAAACCCCTAAATTCCATGGTGTTGAAAAGTATGATTATATGATATATGATGATATGATCTTTAAAAATATGTCGTTGGCTGTTATAATTGTCATATTATGGTAGGATTTCGAATTCTGAAACCGGGGCTTTTTACGGAATTGAAATCGGAGGTCCGGAAGGCCTCCAACGGTGGAAAACACAGAATTTTATACATTCTGCACTGTTTGCGTAGACTCAAAGCTGTATATTGGTGAATTTTCTGTTTTGACGATTTTGGCCATAACTTTTGATCCGTAACTCGGATTTAGTCCCCGTTTGAAGCGTTGGAAAGTTCTTGAATAGATCTAAAACATGGTATAAATAATATAGTTATTTGCCAAATATTTTTATATCCAATATTTTTGGGGAGTCATTGTTTAATTAAATAGTAACTAAACCATGGATCGATTGAAATGATTTATTGATTATTTACTTGAGTTTAATTGTTGTGCACTTAGTGTGCTTGTGTTTATTGGTGGTGTAATATATATAATGTGTGGTGATGTGATCAGGAGGATCATGTGCACTTAGTGTGCTTGAGTTTGTTTGTCGTGCATTGTTGTCGTGCATTAGTGTCGTACATATCATGGTGTTTGGTGGGATGAATCATTGCTCAAGAGGAGTGTATGTGATTCATCTGTACTCCTTTGTGGAGAATGTTGGGGATAGATCATATCTCAGTAGGAGCGTAAGTGATCTGTCCGGGATAGATCATATCCCAGTAGGGGCGTAAGTGATCTGTCCAGGGTTCGATTGAATGAACCAATGAGTCGGTACCGCATGCTTGGTGTTGAGTTGCATATTTGCATTATAATATGTTATATTGTAATTTGAACAGTAGGTTCGTTGATTGGTGTTGTGGGGTGAATATTGGTGTGTTTTAATACCTTATTTGCATGTATTAAATTACCAATATATTTTAATCATGTTTTCTCACCCCTTTGTTGTTGTTGTGGTCTGTGCTTCTCCGGAAGTACAGATACTCCAGGTACATAGCTAACTTGGATTATGGTGTGCCAGTCGAGTCTTGGATGCTCTGATACGTAGCACGGGACTTGGGTGTTTTTTGTTGCCTTCTGTTGAACTTGTATTTTATTTCCTGTGAACGTATCAAAAACTTTGTCGGATTTTACTATTTTGTTATTTTCCGCTGTATTTTGGAGAAAACCTTTTTAAAAGGAAATGTTGGTTTTGCTATGTGATATCCCACTTGGGAAGAAATACTCTGATGTATATTTATAATGTTTATTATTTTAATTGTTTTGGGAAGTGGGGTGTTACAATTGGTATCAGAGCAGGTCGGTCCGTCCGGCCAGTGTAGTTGAGTTGAGTCTGTCCTTTAGGATAGAGTTGAGTATCTTTTAACCTAGTGTTGTTATTTTTGAGCAGTATGGCAGGAAGGAACGATGCTGCGTTGGCTGCTGCTATGCAAGCAATGGCGCAGGCTGTTGCTAATCAGAACCAAACTGCAGATGCCCTATTCAGGAGTTTGGCGCAGTTTCGGAGCAACAAGCCGCCGACGTTTGAAGGAGGAATTCTGGATCCTGAAGCTACACAGAAGTGGCTGAAGGAAATCGAGAAAATCTTCAGGACTATGGATTGTAGTGATGAGCAAAAGGTAAGGTTTGGTACTCACATGCTGGAGGGCGAAGCTGAAGTTTGGTGGGACAACAGTCGCCAAAGATTGGAAGCTGCTGGAACTGCCATTACTTGGGAGGTAGTTCGGAAAGGTTTTCTGGAAAAGTATTTTCCGGAAGATATTCGAAGTGCTAAGGAGATTGAATTCTTAGAGCTGAAGCAGGGTAGTATGACGGTAGCAGAGTATGCTGCTAAGTTTGAAGAGTTGGTGCAGTATTGTCCTCATTATAATATTGATGGGGCAATGACTTCTAAGTGTTTAAAATTTGAGAATGGACTGCGTCCAGAGATTAAGTTGGGGATTGCTTGTCAGAAGATCAGGAGTTATCCCGAGCTGGTAAGCAGGAGCATAATTTATGATAATGACAACCGGGCAAGGATTGCACACTACAAAGCTGTTAATGACCATAAGGGTAAGCAGAGGTTCAGTGGTACTCCTTATAGTGTTGTTGCTGATAAGGGGAAGCGTAAAGCTATTGTTGATAAGAAGCCCAGAGAGGGAAAAACATCTGCTGATGGGAAATGTTTCTGATGCGGTGGCATGGGACACCGTGCTAATGATTGTCCTAATGAAGGAAAGAAGTGTTTTAAGTGTGGGAAGCCAGGTCATGTGATAGATGATTGCAGAGCTACTATGCCGACTTGTTATAACTATGGTGAGAAGGGTCACATCAGTACCCATTGTGAGAAGCCAAAGAAGCCTCAGACATCTCCAGCTGGTGGGAAAGTGTTTGCTTTGGCATGAACTCAAGTTGTCAGTGATGAGTGAGTTATCAAAGGTACTTGTATTATCAATAATATTCCTTTGACTGCTATTATTGATATTGGTGCAACCCACTCGTTTATTTCTGTTGACTGTGTGAAGAGGATAGGATTGGTGTCGTCTACTCTTAAGAGACGAATGACTATTGAGACACCCTCTATTGGCTCAGTGACTACTTCTTTGGTATGCCTAAAGTGTCCGCTGACTATTTTCGGTAGAGAATTTGGAGTGGATCTGATTTGTCTACCACTTGGTAATTTGGATGTTATTCTGGGTATGAACTGGTTAGAGTTCAACCGAGTCTACATCGATTGTTTTCGAAAGGAATTGTTGTTCCTTACTCCTAAAGAGGAAGCGGTGGCGAGTTCTTTATCTAATAAAGAATTGAGGATCTTGTTGGAAGACGAAGCCAAAGTGTTTGCTTTATTTGCATCATTATCGGTGGATAGCAAAGCGTCGATGGAGGAATTGGCAGTGGTGAAGGAATTTCCGGAAGTGTTTCCTGATGACATTACGGAATTGCCTCCGACGAGGGAAGTTGAATTTAGTATTGATCTTGTTCCTGGTACGAGGCCTATTTCTATGGCGCCATACAGGATGTCTGCAGTGGAATTGTCTGAGTTGAAGTCTCAGATTGGAGAACTGTTGGATAGAAAGTTTATTAGACCGAGTGTGTCGCCGTGGGGAGCTCCAGTGTTATTGGTGAAGAAGAAGGATGGTAGTATGCGTCTGTGCATCGATTACCGTCAGTTGAATAAAGTGACTATTAAGAATAAGTATCCTCCATCTAGGATTGATGATTTGATGGATCAGCTGGTTGGAGCTCGAGTGTTTAGTGATCACAAGTGTCTGAGATATCTGTTTGATCAGAAAGAGTTAAATATGAGGCAGAGGAGATGGTTGGAATTTTTGAAGGATTAGGACTTCAGTTTAAGTTATCATCCAGGAAAGGCCAATGTAGTGGCAGATGCTTTGAGTAGGAAAGCAATTCATATGTCGGCTCTGATGGTGAAAGAAATTGAGTTAATTGAACAGTTCAAAGATTTTAGCATGGTTTGTGAGACTACTACAGATAGTGTAATGTTGGGTATGTTGTAGGTGAATAATGACTTCTTGGATATGATTAGAAAGAATCAGAAGTTGGATGTGAAATTAGTGGATTTGATACCTGGAGTAGAGAGTAACTCTGATAGTGACTTTAAATTGGATAGTACAGGTGTGTTGAGATTTAGAGGCAGGATTTGTGTACCAGATGATGAAGAATTGAAAAAGTCAATTTTAAGTGAAGGACATCGTAGTAGTTTGAGTATCCATCCGGGAGCTACGAAGATGTATCATGATTTGAAGAAATTATTTTGGTGGTCTGGTATGAAAAGAGACATTGCTCAATTTGTGTATGCCTGTTTGACGTGTCAGAAGTCGAAAGTAGAACACCAGAGACCATCTGGATTTATGCAACCATTAGAGATTCCGGTTTGGAAATGGGATTGCATTACTATGGATTTTGTTACAGGTTTACCGAATACGGCGAGAGGTTTTGATGCTATATGGGTGATTGTGGATCGATTGACGAAGTCTGCACACTTTGTGCTGATCAATATTAGTTTCCCGTTGAAGAAGCTAGCGGAGATTTATATTCGAGTAATTGTAAAGTTACATGGTATTCCATCCAGTATTGTGTCGGATAGAGACCCGAGGTTTACTTCAAAATTTTGGAAAAGCTTGTAGGAAGCTTTAGGAACTAAGTTGAAGTTGAGTTCAGCTTATCATCCGCAAACTGATGGTCAGTCAGCGAGGACTATTCAGTCGCTTGAGGATTTGCTGAGAGCTTGTGTGTTGGAAAAGGGTGGTGCGTGGGATACTCATTTACCATTGATTGATTTCACGTACAATAACAGCTACCATTCGAGTATCGGAATGACACTGTTTGGAGCTTTGTATGGGAGGAGGTGTAGGACTCCTCTGTGTTGGTATGAGACTGGTGAGAATGTGGTGCTTGGACCAAAAATTGTACAGCAGACTACTAAGACAATTCAGATGATTCGTGAGAAAATGAAAGTGTCTCAGAGTAGGCAGAAGAGTTATCATGATAATCGGAGGAAAGAGTTGGAATTCTGTGTAGGTGATCACGTATTCCTAAGAGTTAATCCGATGACTGGTGTGGGTCGTGCATTGAAGTCCAAGAAGCTGGATTCTAAATTTATTGGACCTTATGAGATTTTGTAGAGGATTGGTGTTGTGGCTTATAGGGTGGCGTTGCCGCCTGAGTTGTCGAACTTACATGATTTGTTTCATGTGTCGCAATTGCGAAAGTATGTTTCTGATCCATCTCATGTGATTTAAAGAGATGATGTTCAGGTTCGGGAGAATCTTACTATTGAAACGATGCCGTTGAGGATAGAGGACCGTAAGATGAAACAGCTCTGAGGGAAGGAGATACCTTTGGTGAAGGTAGCTTGGGGAGGTGCTGCAAGAGGCAGTGTGACCTGGGAGTTGGAAAGTAGGATGCGAGAAGCGTATCCGGAACTATTTCCATCAGGTAATTTCGAGGACGAAAATAATTAAAGTGGGGGAGAGTTGTAACACCCATTTTAATTATTTAGTCATTTTATTATCATTTTAATTATTATATGTTGGTGTGCCCTTTGGTGGGAGTGTGTTGGATGATGATTGGTGGGTGTCCCTGATATGGGAGAATTATTGGTGGTGTTTTGTGTGGATATAATAATATAATAAATAATAGTAATATTGGTGGTGGTATTATTATTATTATTATTATTATTATTATTATTATTATTATTATTATTATATTTGTTATTATTATTAATATTATTATGACTTTTGGAGACTTAATAATATTATTATTATTATTATTATTATTATTATTATTATTATTATTATTATTATTATTATTATTATTATTAGTATTATTATGATTAGTATTATTAATATTTAGTAATATTATATTATTATTATTATTATTATTATTAGTATTATTATTATTTGGGATTAGAAATTAAAAAGGAAATATGAGGTGAGAGGTTATTAGGGAGTTAGAAAGAGGGAAGTGAGAAGACACGATAGAACAGGAGAAGAGGGAATTGGGAGTAGAGCGAAGAACGGAGGAGAAGAGAGAAGGTCAAGGCTATCCAATCTTGGGAGGACTCTTCACTGATTGGGATTGGTATAATGCATGAAATTGGGTAGAGGGGATTCCTTAACCCCGTAGGAATTTGATGATTATGTTTGTGTTTATGAATGTTGTTGTGATTGAAGAGTTTTGTGCATACATTTTATGAAGATTGTGGGATTCTATGTAATTCCTGTAATATTAGTGATGAACACGAACTTATGACATTATGCCTGTTGCTATTGTTGTTGATGTTGATGAAATTTGTACATTGTTACGATGTTGGTGAGTTCCTGTATAACCTCTGTGGTTTGGATAATGACCATGAGTATTGGTGAGATTTTGTGTAACCTCTGTGGCTTGGGTAATGACCATGATATAGGTTCTGAGCTATAGTTTAAGGAACAATTGATTATAGTAGACTGTGATGATTGTTGCTGATACTGATAGAGTGGTGTATTTGCTGTTATGACATTGGTGAAATCCGGTATAATTTTCGTAGTAATAGCGATGAGTATGAAATAGGTTCCAAGAGGACAAGAGATAGAAGTGGAGAAATAGGCTTGAATTTGAGCAAGATAACAGTTCCGGGCAGTAAGGGTGGGTTTTCGTATGATCATGGGGATTGTGTGATAGTGTATGATGGGTAGGATTACATTTAGGATAGAAACCCCTAAATTCCATGGTGTTGAAAAGTATGGTTATATGATATATGATGATATGATCTTTAAAAATATGTCGTTGGCTGTTATAATTGTCACATTATGGTAGGATTTCGAATTCTGAAACCGGAGCTTTTTACGGAATTGAAATCGGAGGTCCGGAAGATCTCCAACAGTGGCAAACACAGAATTTTCTACATTCTGCCCTATTTGCGTCGACTCAAATCTGTATATTGATGAATTTTCTATTTTGACGATTTTGGCCATAACTTTTGATTCGTAAGTCGGATTTAGTCCCCGTTCGAAGCGTTGGAAAGCTCTTGAATAGATCTAAAACATGGTATAAATAATATAGTTATTTTCCAAATATTTTTATATCCAATATTTTTGGGGAGTCATTGTTTAATTAAATAGTAACTAAACCATGGATCGATTGAAATGATTTATTGATTATTTACTTGAGTTTAATTGTTGTGCACTTAGTGTGCTTGTGTTTATTGGTGGTGTAATATATATAATGTGTGGTGATGTGATCAGGAGGATCGTGTGCACTTAATGTGCTTGAGTTTGTTTGTCGTGCATTGTTGTCATGCATTGGTGTCGTACATATCATGGTGTTTGGTGGGATGAATCATTGCCCAGGAGGAGTGTATGTGATTCATCCGTACTCCTTTGTGGAGAATGGTGAGGAATGATCATATCTCAGTAGAAGCGTAAGTTATCTGTCCAGGGTTCGATTGAATGAACCAATGAGTCGGTACCGCATGCTTGGTGTTGAGTTGCATATTTGCATTATAATATGTTATATTGTAATTTGAACAGTAGGTTCGATGATTGGTGTTGTGGGGTGAATATTGGTGTGTTTTACTACCTTATTTGCATGTATTAAATTACCAATATGTTTTAATCATGTTTTCTCACCCCTTTGTTGTTATTATGGTTTGTGCTTCTCCGGAAGTACAGATAATCCAGGTACTTAGCTAACTTGGATTATGGTGTGCCAGTCGAGTCTAGGATGCTCTGGTACGTAGCACGGGACTTGGGTGTTTTTATTTGCCTTCTGTTGAACTTGTATTTTATTTCCTGTGAATGTATCAAAAACTTTGTTGGATTTTACTATTTTGTTATTTTCCGCTGTATTTTGGAGAAAACCTTTTTATAAGGAAATGTTGGTTTTGCTATGTGATATCCCTCTTGGGAAGAAATACTCTGATGTATATTTATAATGTTTATTATTTTAATTGTTTTGGGAAGTGGGGTGTTACAGATCATGTCAATGGGAAATAGACAACAGAGAAAGCATCAGCTAAACATCAGTAAAGCAGATAAGCAGAGAAGAAAACAGTAAAGATGCAAATGCAATGCAGCAATACAAGTAGAGGGATACCCACTCAACCTCTAAGCAATCAAGCAAAGGGAACAGTCAAAACAGACAAGCAAAGGGAGGGTCACCTCAACCTTTATATGCAAATATATCAGGTAGAAAGAGAAAAGAAACAACACACAAGCAAGGGGAGGATTACCTCAACCCTTAAGGCGAGCAAGCAGAGGGAGACCCACTCAACCTCTTAATGCAGTTATGCACTTACACTTAGACTATCCTAAACATGAGCTACCCTAATGCAACACACCACTCAATCATGAATGAAGGACAGGAATTATGACAAATAAGGAATTCATTCAACAAGTAAACAAACAAGGCATCTAGATGGATTAAGAAAAATCCTAGATTATCCTAAATGGGTTAAGAATCTATAGTAGAAAATTCAGGATCAAAACCTAAATCTAAGGGGCCTAAACAACTTCTACATCTCAATGTATACTAAAAGGGACTCATAAAGGGGGAAGTCCTAAAACCTATCTCAAACTCAAACATAGAATTATCTAAAAAATACAACAAAAATCACACAAACCTATCAAGGAGTCTATAACAAGCATGCAAAATTTCAGCACCAAATGCCAATCCAAGAAATAGTACTAAAATCAGCAAGTAAACTACTCATTTTGAACATTGTTAATCAACTATTAAAAATAGAAAAATTCCAAATAAATTGAAAATTATCCAAAAATGAAAACAAATGCCATACAAAAATCAGGAACAAGGTAGGAACCATCCACAATTTTTCTCATATTTTTCAAATCAATAAAACTAATTTTTATGAATTAAAACTAATTAAAACAATTAAAGAAATCATAAAATGAATAAAAGAAATTAAAATGAATTAAAAAAACTGGGAAAAAGCCACAAACGTTGGATCTGGAGACTAGTCCACGCATCCAAAGGGAGAAAGGGCGCCACGTGGCCTTCAGGCTACTTAAATGAAACGTTGCGTTTCAGAATTATTCAGGTGTGGCAAAGGTTGGGCAAATTTTGGGGTGCAACAGCTGCCCCTATTCAAACGGCTTGGACCTGACTGGGTGAGAGGCGAACGACTCTCAAACAATCAAGGTAAAAGACGGTTAAATACCAATAAACCTGGAAATTTGCCAACCGCACAAGCACACGATACTCTGATGGGGACAGATCCTTCGGAAACGGAAATGATGGTTGCACGACAACTTGCTGGAGAATTATTAGTTTCAAATCTTCGTCAGGATGATTATCTAATTTCAATGTAGATCTTCGTCCTCAAGGGATCACTAGTTACACGGCAATTGGTGAAGGATGGCCGATTATGCTGTCAGGCATTCTGCGCCACAGCAGAAGAATTCCTTATCACTGCCTATGGACTCGACAGGTCGCTAGGAACGTTCGACAACATCTTTGTCGGACTTCATCAGTAAGTTAATAAGGGATCACTGGTTGCACGACAACTGGTGACTTGCCAACTGTCGCCACCTTTCATTATTTATCCCTCAGAACGGGAAAGGAAACGATCGGAAAAACCTGACGAAAAGGTATAAGACAAGGTCATCGCAACCATTGTCTGGGTTCGGGAGTCTGTTACGCAAGGGGAAGGTATTAGCACCCCTCACGTCCGTCGTACTCGACGGGATCCACGCGTGTTGTGTTTACTGGACGGGTTGGTTTTATCTATCTACCTATCAAGGCTGGTCTGAAAAGAAAAGAAAATGACTCGGCAAAGCGTCGCGCTTTATGCCTACGTATTCTCATCAGAGAATGAGAAATCAGAGTCAACGTAGTTCGACTAACTACGGGTTACGGGGAAGGTGGCTCGCCAATACGTCAGTATTGTGCCTACGTACTCTCAATAGATATGAGAGATCAGAGCTTACGTAGTTCGGGATAATACGGATTACGGGAATTCAGATTCATCTGTTTTATCGAGTAGGGTTAAACAGCAGTTCCAGCAGTTAGAGACCAAGCCTGTTTGCGGTGGCGCTGAAGTTTAACGACACTCTTTTCTTCAAAAAAGCTTCCTTTGAATTACGGGCCCACGGGGCAAAAAGGTTTGAAGTTTGTTTTCTGTCTTTTACGGAAGAAGTGTTTTTTATTGTGTTTGCAATTTCAATCGCACTAGAGACTATGACCTAAGAGTGAATGCGTCGCATGTCACCCAAAGGGTGCCATACTAAACATCTAGACTGTTGAAAAGAAGCTCTCTAACAATCCTTTCTCAGATAGCTTAAGGCTCGTAACGTACGAAAGAAATCATTCATGATTACTGTATCTTAAGCTGTTTTGAGATGAGAAGAGAGCAGGCTCATCTAAAGGGAGACTATCAAGTCCTACTGTTGTCATGCCAAGGATTCATCCTATAGTTGTGGTTTGAAACAGGGAACTCCTAGAAGTTATCATGCATAGGTTTCAACCTAAAGTTCTATCATCACTTCCTTATCAAAGGAAATGAGAGTCCTAAGGGATCATATCAATGATAAACAGAAACAGATAAAGCATCAACTTAAATAGTAACCAGATAAACAATAAACGACTGTAAAATGCATGCAATGCAAGTGAGGGAGGAAATGTGTGTGGGGCAACAGCCTCCACAAGCTCATCTCAACCTCAAGACAGAATGAATAACTGTAATCATACAGCAATAATAACAACATGCTATCAAGCAGAATATAAGAGACTGTAATCATACAGAAGAAAATGAAATGCTGTCAAGAAAAATAAACCACATGGGCAAGGGAGCAGGGCTCTACCGAATACCCGCAAGCAAAGCCATACAGTAACAATACAAGCAAAGGGAGCAACTCAACCTTTAGTGAAATCATGCTCCTAGCTTAAAGTCAGTCTAATCATGGACTTATTCTAATGCATCAAGCAAGTCAAACAAGACACATCAATACAGAAAAGAAAACAGACAAGAAACAAAGCAAATCAACCCCTCTTTCAATTTCAAGCTTCAGCTCTTCTAACAGCTATCCAGTCTTCAGACTTCAATCACCTTTCAAGGCTATCATCCTCTATGACAAGTATCAACTTACTTCTCCAAGGTTTCAACCAACCAAACATAAGTGTCAACTTAATCTCTCTTCTCCAAGCTTCAGCTCCTCAGTCAATTCCACCTTCAGGCTTCACTCTTAACTGCAATTATCAACTTGATTCCTTCGGGCTCTCCAAACATCAATTCAAATATCAACTCATTATTTATTCCTCAAGCCTCAGCTCTTCACTCAATCTCAATTGAATCTTCTTCATAAGTATCAACTTAGTCTTCAAGCTTCAGCTCTCTTTGCTTTGCCAGTCTCAACTTGGTCTTCTTCTCCTACAAGCTTTAGCTTCTCAGAGTAGTCTTTAATCACATAGAAGTGTCAACTTCATCCTTCAATCTTCTTCAAGCAAGGAACTCCTCACTCTTCATTCACTCTCCATGGGATCTTTAAGTATCAACCTGGTCTTCCTCATCTGCAAGCTTCAACTACAATGGCAATGCTCAGAGAATCATCCCCTTCCACACTCTTCAATGAAGTCCTCATCTTCAAACTCAAGTCCAACATCTTTCAAGATACTCAAACCAGAGGGCAATTGATTTAACAAGATGAGGGGAAATGATAAACAGCTTACTGACAACCAAAGGAAGCCTGTAAGGGTTCATCATTATGAGAGACTGGTTCCCTCAAAGTTCTACTTCCCAGATAAAGCCACTCATCCTTCCAAAGGAGGGATGTGAATATCTGAGAAGGACTTTTAGTCATTGGGAGGAATGGAAGCACAAGATGCTTTCCATATTTGTGAAAGAAATCATTCTAACTATAAGGCTCTCCCTATGTCTCCTATCTCCTAAACCTTCATCAGACACCTTCAGGCACCAACAATTCCTAGCTCCAAGCAACTTCAAGCAACTTCAAGCATCCTCACCTTGTCTTCAACTTGTATTCAATCTCAACCAAAGGCAAACCAAGAAAAAACCCTAATCTAAGGGGACTAAGGAAGTTAAACTAGTTGAATTAGTAAGTTAGGATCACCTAAAACCTAGTACTAAAGTTAGTCCTAACTAAAATACTAAAACCAATTGTAAAATCCTACAAAAATAACTATGGGAACCTAGGTCAATCATGACTCTACCACATTAATTCCAGAGATCAAATCATTAAATTGGACCTAGAAATAAATTCTACATTACAAGGTATCAAACCTAAACCCTAAAAGGAAGAACCAAAATATCAATCTAGAAAGCATACCTATTTTCATCACAAAAATGTGAGAGAAATACTATGGGAGCACACATGTCTAACCTAATCTCACACAAAAAATTAGGATCAAAGTCATCACCACATGATCACACAAAATTCCACAAAATTATGTATCAAACATAACCATTTTAATATCAATTAAAATGTAAAATTCCCATTAAATCATAAAATACATGAAATGAAAATATTTTTTTCTCTAAAAAATACTAGACTCAATCATGAGTAAAATTCAAAAAGAATGGGATTAATTGGATTAATTTTCAATTTATTATGAATTTTTCAAGAACCATGAATAAAAATGAAAAAATCAAGAAAATCCAATTAAAATAGACAAGCACACGGTGCAAATAGAAATTAAAATCAGTTCATATGATGGATTGGGCTCGCTGGGGGGGGTGGATAACAATTATTTCATTAAGCCCAAAACCAACTAGTAAGTGAAACGCATCGTTTCACTTACTCAGACTCTCTCACAACTTCAAATTAAAACATGGCCGTTGGATTGCTTCCTCAGTCAAAGGTCTTCATCTTGATCCAATGGTATCCTCATCATCTTCTTCTTTTGAACCAAAAATGGAGGGAGAAACACCATTGAAACAGAGCTCAAACATAAATCTCCTCCTCACTCGGGCTCCCTCAAATCTCCATCAAAATCCATGATCTAAAGCCCTAAATCACTCTAAATTGAACGCTGAATCTAACCCTAGCCTCAGAATTCACTGAATCAACCTCTAACCTAAAACACGATCAAGAACCAAAATTATGCTCTGACCTCAGTTGTCACCATTCTTCAAATTGAAAGGTTCAAAATGTTCACCAGGTTACACTGATCAATTCTTGCTATAATACTCATATTATCTCTCAATATCCAGCATGTTCTTGATCCAAACAGAAATTGTGTCACCTCATTGATCATCATGAAATCTTCTCTAAGTTTCCAGAAACGATCTCCTAACCACATACTATCAATCTAACCTAACAAATTGCCCTAATTCTTCTTAAATTAAGGTGAGGAAAGAAAGTTACCAACCTGTGAATTCTTGAGTAACAGATGCACCAAATCTTCACTTCAAGCTCTCAAACCTTCCAAAATCATTCAGTGAGCCAAGTTCTTGCTTCTGTATGCAATAATCTTGATGGAAAATGCTTGGAACTCCAAATTCGATGATGACTTGCAGGTGCTGAAAATCAATTGCTCATACACGATTCAGCCATGGATTTGCTTGGGATTTGCTATGGAAACACTCACACACATCCAATAAAGTTGTTAGGATCAAAAGAAATGATCAAAGTGGTGTAGAATGCAGAAATCGATTTCAACTTGCAATGAACAAAGTGAAATTGAAAAATCTCTTCTCTCAATCAATTCTCACCAACCCTTCACTTGAACCCCTTCTAATCAATATATAGAACATGTTGGACCTCTCTAGATCCTTCTGGAATCATCCAAGGAGATATTGAGTTTCTCATGTCATCCAAAATCTCATCTCATGCCATACTCACCCCAATTATGTTTCCCTTGTTGCAGCAGCTTGTTATGATCCCAAAATCTCCTTAAGTGAGATATTAGAGGTGTTACAAGGCTTGGAAGCTTGTGTATTAATCCCTCATGTGTTTTGCAAATGTTACTTAATATGCAAGCAACCACTTTTCAAAGCAAGTCCACAAATTGGACCTCAAATCAAAATTGTGGCTGAACCAATGTTCTTAGAATGTTTTTTAGAGTCAAAATGATATACTACGTGCCATGGTTTGGATGTGTAGGTTGAAAATATCAATTTCCAACTTTGGTTTGTTTAACTTATGCCCTCATTTTAGGTCATTTTTGCAACTTTGAGCTAAAAGCATTTACATCAACTCATGACCTCCTTACTAGCCTTAAAACCTCATTTTGAACAAGTTTGATGTTGAATATTTTTCCATTTGAAGCTTAGAAATAGGAGTTATGGCTTTATGGTTGAAATGACCTGTAATCTCCAAATGACCAAAATGCCCTTGACTTGTCAAAGCCATAACTTGAGTTCTACAAATCCTATCAAGGACTTCTAGTACTCTCTAGAAATCTAAGAAGGTAAGGAACAACCTTCATGTTGACCAAAAGTTCATAGGAAGCATCCTTCTTGGGAAAAAGTTTGATGCAAGTTAGGTAACTTTCAAGGCCCCAGATTCACATACCTCAGATGACCTGTAACTTGTCAAAGTCATAACTTGAGCTCTACAAATCCTATCAAGGACTTATAGTACTAAAATTAAAGCTAAGAACAAGCTCTACAACATTCATGTTGGGGGTAAGATGAGATGACAATCACATCTTGAGTTAAACTGCCTTGAAGATAGGGGTCAAACTAGGAGATTTTACACTGTCAAGCCTTAGAAACCCTAGCTTGAAACTTCTCAAACTCTTCAATCATGATGAGTTAACCTTGGAATCATCCTTATAATATCTCAATGTGTCAATCCATGATCACATGGCCCTTGAACTAGGTCTCAACCTTGTTTAAATCATCAGTTGACCTAGGGTTGACCCAGTCAAAACCCTAATTACACCACTCATGGTTGAGGCTTCTTAATCTTGCACAATGACCTGTCTAGGCTTCATGATGGCTTTCAAGACATCTCATAAGCTCTCTCAAGGCTTCAAGTCTAACTTCATGGCCTCAGAATCATTTGAGGAGCTTCCCACAACTCTCAAGTTAGGAGACCTACACACTTGGCTTCAACCACTCTCTCTGAGGATCTTTTGACTTCTCTGACAAAGATATCTACCCTTGAACACTTGAATAACCTTCTTGGCTAGCTTCATAGTCTTGTGTAGCTCTTGATTGGTACTCATACATCTTGATCTCCTTCCTACATGTCAATGAAATGCAAATGATAATGCTAATGTGAATGAAATGAAACACAAGCTAGGTAAAGAAAGGTTGGTCAAATTTTGGGGTGCAACAGCTGCCCCTATTCAAACGGCTTGAACCTGACTGGGTGAGAAGCGAACGACTCTCAACCAATCAAGGTGCGAGACGGTTGAATACCGACAAACCCTGAAATTTGCCAACTGCACAAGTACACGGTACTCTAATGGGAACAAATCTTCGAAAACTAAAATATTAGCTGCACGACAACTAGCTGGAGAATTGGTCACACTGTAACTGGTAATACATGGTCGATCATGTCGTCAGGCATCATGATTCCTCGGGACTCATCAGGTCAATAATCAAGTTAATCATGCCGTCGGGCATTCAAAGAAAACTTTCGGGCATCAGCCGGACTTCATCAGTAAGTCGGGAATAGAATTCTCGGTCAATCATGAACCAGTTGGGGATATCCAACTTCTACCATCAGGCACTCTGCTTCAGCTGAGAGAACTGCTTCGTTAACACGGTTGGACTTCAATCATCAAGTCTTCGAGGGAAGTTTCAACTTCGCTGTTCAGAAACCTGCTGGGGATGACACATCTCCGCTGGGGATTCTGGAGAACTATCAAGTAACTCTGCTTCGGGGATCCAGAAATCATTCTGGGTGAATCATCTCTGCTGAGGACATCAAGACTCATCTTGGACAAACAACTCCGCGGGGACTTCAAGAATCATCCTGAACCAATAACTATGCTGGAGATTTCAGGAATCATCCTGAGCAAACACTCAGTCGGGGACTCTGAGCATCAACTTGAGCAACCCACTCTGGCAATTTCACTGGGGATTTTAAGAATCATCTTAAGCAAACGACTTTGTTGGGGAGACGACATTCCTTCAGGATGTACTTGACTGGGGGAGAGAATCTTCTCTGCCTGGGGAGACATATCAATGCTTACGATCTCACGTTCAGACTCTGCAGGGAGAGACTGCTGAACTTTGCTGGAGAGGGAGGAATCATCCTGCTTGGGGATGCATACGGCACACTACCTGGTACATGTTACACCTGCACCAACATAAACAAACAGACAAGATACCCTTCTCAAAGGGACCTATCAAGGTTATTATCTCGTGACAATGTTCGAGTAATTCATTGTTTCAACAATCAGTGGTCTAGGCCGGTAAGTTTATGTATGCGCATTTTGTCAAAAACATCGGCGTTCTTTTTCGCAAACAAAACAGATAAATGTTATACAGACAAACAGAATTGTTGAATAGTATACGTTTTATTGATAACGAACCCCTGAATGGGTAAAAATGTTTTACAACAGATGTAAGCTCCTGGAATGAGGAAGCCGCGCAAAAATAAAACATAAATATACATCAGTATATACAAATGTCGGAAACGAGGCGTAGACGAACACCATGAGTTCATCCCTCTATGACCCACTCGACTTCGATACTTCTCCGACGCTTCAGCTTCAGAAGAGATTGATTCAGATAAATGGCCCTCAGGTCTTCCAAACCACTAAACAATGAAAGTCCATACGCGGAACGCAGTCATTTGCCTTTTCAAATCCCTAACTTTTGCCTGAATCGCCCTTCCGGGTTTTCGATTCACCGGGATACCTTTTTTTGCCAAAGTCGCCCATCCGAGTTTTCGACTTTGCGGGTGTACATTTTTTCAATTTATATCCCTAATTTTTGCCCGAACCTTTTTTCCTTTTTTATGGTTCGCCGGGATGCCCCATTTTTGCCTGGATATTCTTTTTCTTTCCAGCAGGTCGTTCTTTAAGCAAAGTATTTTTTAACTGCGTCCGCGTTCACCGGGGATGCAAAATCTTCACCATCCATCGTGGATAACAACAAAGCTCCTCCCGAGAAGACCTTGCTGACGACGTACGGACCTTCGTAATTGGGAGTCCACTTGCCCCGGTGATCGGAGTGTGGAGGAAGTATCTTCTTCAGGACGAGATCACCCGTCTGAAAGCTTCTAGGACGCACCTTCTTATCATAAGCTTTCTTCATTCGGCTTTGGTACAAACGACCATGCGTAATCGATGCTAACCTCTTCTCGTCCATCAGGCTGAGTTGGTTTATTCGGTTCTTAATCCATTCTGCCTCATCGAGTTTCACGTCAACCAAAACTCGCAAAGAAGGGATCTCCACTTCTAACGGTAAGACAACCTCCATACCGTACACTAAGGAGAAAGGAGTTGCCCAGGTTGACGTACATACCGTTGTACGATAACCGTGTAATGCAAACGGCAGCATCTCGTGCCAATCTTTATAGGTCACAACCATCTTCTGAACAATCTTCTTGACGTTCTTATTGGCCGCTTCAACGGCGCCATTCATCTTCGGCCGGTAAGGAGATGAGTTGTGGTTTTCAATCTTGAAACTCTGGCACAACTCCTTCATCATCTTGTTATTCAGATTCGAACCATTATCAGTAATGATCCGCTCGGGAATTCCGTAACGACAGATGATATCCCTCTTTGTGAGTTTAGCCACCACCTGCTTGGTCACATTAGCATATGAGGTTGCCTCCACCCACTTGGTGAAGTAGTCGATAGCTACTAGAATGAAGCGATGACCGTTAGATGCAGTGGGCTCGATCTTTCCTATCATGTCGATGCCCCACATGGAGAACGGCCACGGGGAGGACATGACATTTAAAGGGCACGGGGGCACATGAACTTTATCAGCATAAATCTGGCATTTATGACATCTCTTCGCGAATTTAAAGCAATCTGATTCCATCGTCAGCCAGTAGTATCCTGCTCTCAGGATCTTTCTCTTCATAGCATGCCCGCCGACGTGCGTACCAAATGTGCCTTCATGGACTTCTTCCATGAGCATACTCGCCTCTTTCTCATCTACACATCTGAGTAGCACGAGATCATGGTTTCTTTTATACAAAACTCCATCAGGATTGAGATAAAAATTTCCAGACAGCCTCCTCAGAGTCTTCTTATCCTGGGTTGACGCTCCCGCAGGATACTCCTTAGTCATAAGGAAAGTCTGGATGTCATGGAACCATGGCTTGCCGTCGACGGCTTCCTCCATCGCAAAGACGAATGCAGGTCTATCAAGACGAGAAAGGACAATTCTTGGAGCTTCATTCCAATAATTGACTTTATAAATCGAAGCCAACGTGGCAAAGGCATCATCCATCTGATTCTCCGCTCTGGGCACATGATGGAGTTCCACTCGATCAAAGAACGGAAGTAGCCTTCTGGCATAATTCATGTACGACACCAAATTCGCTTGACGAGTCTCCCACTCCCCTTTAATCTAGTTAATCACAAGCGCCGAGTCACCATATACGTCTAGGTTCTTGATTCTCAAATCAATTGCCTCTTCTAGACCCATGATGCATGCTTCGTACTCCGCTTCATTATTGGTGACCGGAAACGTCCGTCTCGCAGTGAACGGGATGTGGGATCCGTGGGGAGTCGTGATGATCACCCCAATGCCACTTCCGTAGGAATTAACCGCCCCGTCAAATATCAATTTCCACTGGGATTTCTTGTCTGGCCCCTCGTCGGGCAACGACTCATCGCAATCCTTCGCTTTGAGAAATATGATATCCTCATCAGGGAATTCAAATTTCATCGGCTGGTAATCCTCGATCGGCTGTTCGGCCTGGTATTCAGACAATACGCTTCCCTTGATGGCCTTCTGGGACACGTACTGAATATCATATTCCGTCAACACCATTTGCCATCTGGCAATCCTGCCCGAAAGCGCTTGCTTCTCGAAGACGTACTTGATCGGATCCATCTTCGAAATTAGCATAGTGGTGTGATTTAGCATGTACTGTCGTAAACGTTTGGCAGCCCAGGCTAGTGCACAATACGTCTTCTCCAGCATCGAGTAGCGAGATTCACAATCGGTGAACTTTTTACTCAAGTAATAAATGGCATGCTCCTTTCTGCCCGTCTTGTCGTGCTGACCGAGAACACACCCCATACTATTCTCAAGAACTGTCAAGTACATGATTAAAGGCCGTCCGGCCACTAAGGGTATCAAGATCGGAGGTTCCTGTAGATACTGTAACACCCATTTTAATTATTTAGTCATTTTATTATTATTTTAAATATTATGTGTTGGTGTGCCCTTTGGTGGGGGTGTATTTGGTGATGTCTGGTGGGTGTCCCTAATGTGGGAGGATTATTGGTGGTGTTTTGGTGAATATAATAATATGGTGTATAATATTAATATTGGTGGGAATATTATTATTATTATTATTATATTTATTATAGTTACTATTGTTATTAATATTATTATTATTTTGGTGAGATAATATTATTATTATTATTATTATTATTTTATTAAGTTATTATTATTATTATTAAGTTATTATTATTATTGGGATTAGAGAATTAAAATAGAGAATGTGAGGGGTTAGTAGTTTTTACGATACATTGTGAGAAGTTAGAGAAAGTGGAAAAAGAACGATAGAAAGGAGAGAAGTGAGAAGAACGGAAAAGGGAGCGAAGAACGAAGGAACGGGGGAAAATCAGAATTGGCCAAACCTTGGAGGGTTCTTTCATCGATCAACCGATTAACAAGGTAAGGGGGGAGAAATTTGATTGGGAATGGTATATACATGTATAGGGTAGTGGGGAGTCCTTGACCCCGTAGGAGATTGATCGATATATGATTTTCTGTATTATATGTGGTGATTGTTGTTGATTGTTGATGGTTGGATATTAAACATTGATGAATTGTTGTTTTTGGCCAATTTGGCATATAGGTGATTTTACGGTTTTTAGGGAAATTCTGTAGGGATTTTGATGTATCAATAAAGTGTCTAGGTGATGATTTTGGGATTGGGATTAGGAATCATTTAGGCTGAATTACGTGTAATGTTGGTACTGATGTTAAGGTGTGAATTGGGATAGGAGATTAGAGTTATTTGGCCTAGATAGCACTCTGCAGAACTGTGAGAAATTGGTGAAATCACAGCATTCGCTGGGCTTCGCCTGGCGAATGTTGGCGAAGCTTCGCCTGGCGAAGGGAGGCGAGAGTTCGCCTGGCGAGCTGAGGCGAGTGGCAGCGAATAATTCAGAATTAAGTCCCAGACCTAAAGGGTAGGAACTTTGCCTGGCAAGTGTGGCCAGCGAAGGTTCGCCTGGCGAATGAAGATTCGCCTGGCGAGTGCACGATAGTGAAATGAGGGCTTCGCCAGCAGGTTCGCCTGGCGAATGCCAGCGAACGTAGCAGAACCAGAATGTGATTTTTGTGATGTTTTGGCCTTGAGCTTGGGCCTGTGTGATCCCTTTGGCCTTGATGCACTGTAAGGTTGGTGAGTGTGGGATTTAACTTGCGTACTGGTGATAGTACGTGTTTCCCTTGATATTGTCGCTGGACAATTAGTTGAGGTATATGTATGTAGTGATCAGTAGGATCGTGTACCCCCGAGTGGTGGGATGTGTTTGTATCTTGGTGATAGAATATGAACTTATTTACTATCTGGTTGATTTATATGGTGTTGGTGTATGTTATATTTGTACATATATGCATTGATGTATGATGATATGATCAGGAGGATCGTGTGCATGTTGAGTGCCTAAATATATTAGTTATGCATTGGTGTGTGCATATCATGGTGTTTTGGTGGGATGAATCATGTCTCAGGAGGAGCGTAAGTGATTCATCCGTACTCCTTTGTGGAGAATGGTGGGGGATAGATCATGTCTCAGGAGGAGCGTAAGTGATCTATCCAGGTTCGATTGAATGAACCAACGAGTCGGTACCGCATGCATGGTGTTGAGTTGCATTTTGCATTATAATATGTTATATTGTAATTTGAACAGTAGGTTCGTCATATGGTGTTGTTAGGGGTGAATCTTGGTGTGTTGTTGTGTTGTACTACCTTATTTACATGTATTACATTACCATTATATTTTTGATCATGTTTTCTCACCCCTTTGTTGTTGTTGTGGTCTGTGCTTCTTCCGAAGTACAGATAATTCAGGTGCTTAGTTAGCTTGGATATTGGTGTGATTGTCGAGTCTAGGATGCTCTGATACGTAGCATGGGACTTGGGCGTTTCTATTTGTTTTATGTTGAACTTATATTTTATTTCCCTGTGAACGTATCAAACTTTTATTGAATTTTATTATTTAACATTCCGCTGTATTTGGAGAAAAACCTTTTTATAAGGAAACGTTGTTTTTATGTGATATCCCACTTGGGAGAATTGGAACTCTGATTTTGTTTATTTATAATGTTTATTAATTTAGATGATTTTGGGAAGTGGGGTGTTACAATTGGTATCAGAGCAGGTCGGTCCGTCCGGCCAGTGTGGTTGAGTCGAGTTGAGTCTGTCCTTTATGATGTAGTTGAATATCTTTTAGCCTGGTGTTGTTCTTTTTGAGAAGTATGGCAGGAAGGAACGATGCTGCATTGGTTGCTGCTATGCAAGCAATGGCGCAGGCGGTTGCTAATCAGAATCAAACTGCAGATGCCCAATTCAGGAGTTTGGCGCAGTTTCGGAGCAACAAGCCGCCAACATTTGAAGGAGGAATTCTGGACCCTGAAGTTGCTCAGAAGTGGCTGAAGGCAATTGAAAAGATCTTCAGGACTATGTGTCGCTACTGCGAAAATCGGCGCCGGCTGAACAGAAGAGTCGCCACCGTGCGTTATTTATCCCACGGGAGGGAAAGGAAACGCTCAGAGTAAACCTCGCACAACACGGGAAAAGGTATGGTCCTCGCAACCAAAACCTGGGTTCGGGAGTCGGTTACGCAAGGGGAAGGTATTAGCACCCCTCACGTCCGTCGTACTCGACGGGATCCACGCTTGGTTTCGGGTATGGATTGTTATTCTATCTAAACTATAGGTCGAGGGTTAAAAGAGAAAATAAAATGAAAATAAAAATGACTCGGTAAAGTATCGCACTTTATGCCTACGTATTCCCGCCTGGAACGAGAAATCAGAGTCAACGTAGTTCGCCTACCTACGGGAAAGGAGGGGAAGGTTGCTCGCTAGGATATCGCATCCTATGCCTACGTACTTTCATACGGCATGAAAGATCAGAGCAAACGTAGTTCGGGCCACGTACGACACAAGTCTGTCTTGGTTGATTTTATTCCTTCTGAAAAAGGTTTTCCTGGTTAACAGTCCAAGCGGACAAAAATGACGTCTTGATGAGTTCACATTCTTTTACGGAAGAAGTGTCTTTTATTGTGTTTGAAATCTTTATGTGTTTTTCGGTTTGTTTTGAGAAAGAAGAGACAGAACTCTAACCCACGGTTGCAAAGGGAAACAAACTAACCTAATGTTATCATGCATGGGTTAAGACCTAGTGTCTATCATGCTCCTCTCTTGCGCAGAGAGAAACAGAGATCCTAAGGGAATAGACGGAAACAGAACAGTAACAAGTATACAGTAAAGCGGTAAAATGCATGGATGCAGCAATACAAGCGAGGCAAGGGAGTCCCACTCAACCTCGAACCTAGAAAACAATAGGCAAAAGTGAACAGCATTCACTTTCAACCCAACAGGTTAAACAGCAAACAATACAGTCCAGAAAACCAATCAATACATCAGAAATGATATACATCAGCAAAAGAAACAGCATCAGCAGCTCTGAATCAACATCTGGCTTCAAGTAATTTCCAATCATTCATGAGCTTCAACAAGCATCAATCTCCATCTTCATGATCTTCAGGTAAGGGTTTTGATCATCAGTCTTCTATCTGCAATGGCTTTTCTTCAAGTCTCAGGCTCCAGGATGAACATCAGCCAACCAGATGAAGTGAATGAATGTTAGACAGTTAATTACCTACCAAGGGTGGTTCATCAACTGTTAACATTAAACAGAAAGTTTTCTCTCAAAAGTTCTATCTTTCAAATACATTCACTGATCCTTCCAAAGGAAGAAGGTGGATATTTGAAAGAGACTTTGAATCATAGAGAAAGGATAGAGGCAAACAAAGCCATCTATGTTTGAGAAGCAAGCTTTCTAATCTAGAGCTCTGCCTAGCTCCTAAACCCTAGTCTCCTCAGCAGCTGCTAGCAAGAACCTCCTCTCCAACTCTGGCAGTTGATCTTCAATCTCTGGATCTCCAATGGTCTTCATCACCTCAAGTCCCCAGACAATCCCAATACCCAAGCAAGCAAGCAATAATCCCCAGAGGGCACACCACACCAGTCAATCAAATATACAGTATATTAATAGCAGTAGGGGAATCCTGACTTTTTCTAAGGGATCTAATAACTACCCATAGCCCCTATAGTCCCATAACTAAACTAGTCAAACCCTAAGTCCTAAGGGAAAAGAATCAAATCTCCTAAGTCATCACCTAAAACCCTAGTTTTATCCATGTTGTTCACACATACACTAAACACCTAAAATTAATTTCTAAAAATGGGAACTAAATTGAATCTACAAGTTTAATGTCTAAACTAAACAACCTAAAAAGAATGGATGAAAAATATTAAAGCATCTAATAGAACAAAAATTAACAAAATCATGCATGAAATGAAACTATTTAAAATGCTATTTATTTAGAAAATATGGGAAAAATATCAAATAAAAAAATAAAATGCAATTTTTATTTTTTATAATTTTCTAGACTCTTTAAAGAAAATAATTCAAAAAGAATGAATTAAAAATATGCAATTTCTAATTTGTTATGAATTTTCAAAAATGAAATGTTGAAGTTCAAGTATACTACTTAAAAACCCTAATTAAACTATCCTAAGTTCAATTATCTAAACTAATCAAATTTTATTCTAAAAAATCTAGTAATAAATTCTGGGAATACTACAATTCAATATTAATCACCACAAAAAAGAATGGGCAAAAAATCTATTTCTAAGTGCAAGAACAAAAATCTACAAGATCATGTATGAAATAAAACCTTCAAAATATGCATTTATTTGTAAAATATGGAAAAAATGCGAAACAAATGTAAAATGCAATTTTTATATTTTTTTAATTTTCTAGACATGTTAAGGAAAATGTTAAAAAAAGAATGAGTTAAAAATATGCATTTTCCATTTAGTTATGAATTTTTGAAGTTTAATAAAATCTAGGCCGCTGGATTGAGGGACAAAGTCAAATATCCCAACATGAATCAATGGTAGAGATTATCTCTTCTACCTTGGACACTTAGGGTTTCTAAAAAACAGAATTCATGCAAGCAACTTCCACCCTCTCTAACTCTCTCATTTCTCCACCATTTTTCACGATCCAAAGATGAAAACTCATCTACTCTTCTCCCTCTACACAGCCATGGTACTAGAATTCTCTAACTCTCCCTCAAGAAAGAAATACGAAGGCTACAAGGGGTGGTCACCATTTTCGCACCTTAGTTTGCATGGTAATCAAATGGTCTCATATTAACCTATCATGTACTACATCTTATGGGGATTATCCTAAGCCTAATACCTAAGATTATAGTACACTAAATCGTGAGTTCTTGATCATTAAAGAATTGACACCATGGAAGCAAACCTCACAAACAGCCCTTAAACTCATCATACAACATCCCTAATTGGTCTCTATTAGATTTCTCCTAACAACATGCTTGAACTATGGATAAATAGAGAGTTTCATGAGAAAATGCATACCTTGCAAGTGATGATGGTGATGATGGTTCTCCTCCAATTCAGACCTTGCCAATTGCTTTGTATGGTCTTTGATGAATGTTGAAGCCTCTGGTTGCAGTAGTTCTTGTTCTATCTTCTTGAATCAACCTATTCAACTCTTCATGCAAGTTGGAGTGAAGTTGGAGATCTCATAATCCAGCCACGAATTCTTGAGCCTTTCCTTTGCCAAATGCTCAATGTTGATTATAGATGATGATGATGATCAGAATTGTAGTGATTGATGGTGTTTTAATGGAGTTTGGAATGAAAATGCAATTTTGGAGTGAAGGAATCAAAGTGTAGCATGCAAGCTTTTAGAATCACCAACCAATGCATGGAGTCACTCTAGGGCTTATATAGATGAGAATAGAAATGTGTGGAAGTTTGTAGAACCTTCCATGAAGTTTCTAGAATGTATCACGTAATGAGATTTTGAATTTGTCATCTTGAGTGAATCTCATGCCATCTCATGATAAACCATGCAATCTTACTTAAATTCTCGTCATATGGTATTATGACATGAAAATAAGGTCTTACAAACCTTTATGTAGCATTTTCTCATCTTTCCTTTTGATGCCTTAAAGTGCAAATAACAAATTTACAAAGAAACTCCAATTTTTAAGCCTAAACTCAAAAATGTGGATAAACCATTGTTCTCAAAATGATGTTTCCAATCAAAATCATCTATCATATGCCCCATTTTGGATTTGTAGATCTCTCAAACCAAAATTCAATTCCAACTTTTTCAACTTATAAGCCATTTACAAGCCATTTTGACCATTTTAAAATATCCATGCTCCATGCATTTTCAAACTCTCACAATATCTTATCTAGCCTTAAAATCCCATTTTGAGAAACTTTGATGTTGGGAAGTTTTCCATTTGAAGCTTCCTTGTAGGAGTTTTGGGCATTGGCTAAAAATGACCTGTAATTCCAAATTACCAAAATACCCCTGTCTTGCACAAGCCATAATTAGAGTTCCCTAAATCATATGAAGGTATACCATACCTTTTTGGAAAGGGGAGACAATGAGGAACAACTCTCTTTCTTGTTCAAAGTCCATTTGAATTATCCTTGAGGGCCAAAAGTTTGTCAGAAGACAGTCAACTTGCACAGACAAATTTCAGTGCCATCTGGTGACCCCTAACTTGCAAGAGCTATAACTTGAGTTCTAGAAATCTCCTTGATGTCTTCCACCACTCAAATTAAAGGTCTTGAGATCCTCTACAAGTTTCATGTTGGCCAAGGATCCATTTGAAGCTTGCATTTTGACTTATTTTGCTTGGACGTTTGACCTAAACTAGGGAATTTTACCTAGAAACCCTAATTTAGAACCTCCTCTTCTCCTTGATTTCTCTTGATTTATTCTTAGCATAACAACATATCTTTATTCTCCATGTCAAATTATGAACCCCACATCTCTCCAATAGCCCTTAATGCCTTTCAATCAGTCAATTGACCTAGAGTTGACCCAGGGTTGACCCAGATGAAACCCTAGTTGACTGTCTTCAACTGCAATACTTGTGATCACACCAATGACTTGTCTCCTTCTCCAAATGACTTTCTAAGTCCTCCAAGATGTCTAGATACTCCCCGTGCCTTCAATTCACAGCTCATACTTTCCTTGATGATCCCAGATACCCTCAGCCAGGAGATAGATTAACTGCTTGACCCATTGACTTGATAGCTTTCAAATTCTTTTCTGATGACTTGAATGAGATTGAATTAGGATAATAACCTCTTGATAGGCCTCTAGAGATGAGAATAATGATTGGTCCCCCTGTTGTATGACTTGCTATGCTTATGCTATGCCGATGAGTAACCTATGTACATGACTCTATATGCAAATGCTAATGACATTGAAACATAAACCAAGTGAATAAGGTTGGGCAAATTTTAGGGTGCAACAGTTGCCCCTATTCAAGCGGCTTGGGCCCGATTGGGTGAAGAGCCCGGAGCCTTCAGACATTCGCGGTACGAGACGGTTGAATACTAGGAACCCAGAAATTTGCCAACCGCAGAAATAAACTGCGCCACTGCTTTGGAACGACATTCATCACCTGAATTTAACTGTTACGGCAACCCACTGATCTCGTGCGACCGTGCTGGGGATTCTTCTCATCATCCTGAAAAAGATTGAATCATCGGAAACTTCGTCCTTTGCTTGTCCACGTCAGGACTCTATCTGCTGTCAACTCGGAAAAAACTTCAACAACTTTGCTGGGGACGGCTCGTCTGCCTTCTCGTCAGAGATAAATCGTCCACGTTAGGAATAAACTCTTCCACATTAGGAATACCACCGTCCACGTTAGGACTCACCTTTTCACGTAAGGATTAACCGTTCCACGTTAGGAATAATACTGTCCACGTTAGGACTCACCTTTCCACGTAAGGAATACATCGCTTTTCCCCGTCAGGGGTGACTTTTCTCTGCTTTGTCAAACTCTTCCATGTAAGGAATACGTCTTCTTTTGCTTTGTCCACGTAAGGACTCTTTCTTTTTCCACGTTAGGAATCACAAATTTTCCACGTAAGGAACCCCAATCTTTCCACGTGAGGAATACTATATCAATCTTTCTTCCCACGTTAGGAATGCTTCTTCTTTCCACGTTAGGAATACCGTTTCTTCTTTCCGTCCACGTCAGGACTAAACTTTCCACGTAAGGAATCTATCTTCTTCTTCCACGTTAGGAATAACTTCTTTGATCTGTCCGCGTCAGGACTAAACTCTTCCACGTCAGGAATAATCTCTTTCTTTCCACGTCAGGAATCAATCTTGATATGTCCGCGTGAGGACTTAATCTTTCCACGTAAGGAATAACCTTCTCTTTCCACGTCAGGAATCAACTTCTTTTCCATCTGTCCGCGTCAGGACTAAACTTTTCCACGTTAGGAATGCACTTATCTCCCCGTAAGGAATCTATCTCAATATGTCCGCGTAAGGACTCAATCTTTCCACGTAAGGAATACCAACTTCTTTCCACGTAAGGAATAAATTCGTCTTTCCACGTAAGGAAACCATCTTCTTTCCACGTAAGGAAACATTGTCTTTCCACGTAAGGAGAACATCGTCCACGTTAGGACCCACCTTTCCACGTCAGGAACACCATCTTAATCTGTCCACGTAAGGACTCCAATCTTTCCACGTAAGGAATGATCTTGATCTGAATCTGTCCACGTCAGGACTAAACTTTCCACGTAAGGAATCTACCTTCTTTCCACGTTAGGAATCTCCTCTTGATATGTCCGCGTAAGGACTCTAATCTTTCCGCGTAAGGAATCAATCTTGATATGTCCGCGTGAGGACTCAAATCTTTCCACGTAAGGAATCTCCATCTTTCCACGTTAGGAATCTCCTCTTGATATGTCCGCGTAAGGACTCTAATCTTTCCACGTAAGGAATCTCCATCTTGATATGTCCGCGTGAGGACTCAAATCTTTCCACGTAAGGAATCTCCATCTTTCCACGTTAGGAATCTCCTCTTGATATGTCCGCGTAAGGACTCTAATCTTTCCACGTAAGGAATCTCCATCTTGATATGTCCGCGTGAGGACTCTAATCTTTCCACGTAAGGAATCTCCATCTTTCCACGTTAGGAACACCATCTTAATCTGTCCACGTAAGGACTCCAATCTTTCCACGTAAGGAATGATCTTGATCTGAATCTGTCCACGTCAGGACTAAACTTTCCACGTAAGGAATCTACCTTCTTTCCACGTTAGGAATCTCCTCTTGATATGTCCGCGTAAGGACTCTAATCTTTCCACGTTAGGAATCAAACTTCTTTCCACGTAAGGAATAAATTCGTCTTTCCACGTAAGGAAACATTGTATTTCCACGTAAGGAGACAACTTCGTTCCACGTCAGGACCCATGTTTCGTCTTGATTTGTCCACGTCAGGACTCAGGCATCTTCGACCCGCTGGGGAAATACAACTTGTCCACGTCAGGACTCACTTCTTCATTGGTCCCGACCCACAAACTTCTTAGCACTGACGTGACAGCGACTTTGAGGCGGACTCTACTGGGGATATCTGGAAACCAAACTACCGGATGCCTGTTCTGATGCCCGGAGGCCACTTCTGAAATTCTGGTTCATGAAACCTTTTGATGACAAATAACTCTGCTTGGGAATAAAGAGAGACTTATCCTGGTAACTCTGTGGGGAATACTGCCGAAACTGACATTATCATTGAATATCTCATGCCGAGATCTTGAGTGTTTGGTAGTTCATTTGAGCAAGTGCTCTCCCCACCTGCTGGGATACAGGAACCGCTTCAGCAAAATAAATGCTGAAGATAATGCCAACTCCGCTGGGGATAGCCAGGTGCTACAGAATTATTCCAGCAAAATAAATGCTGTAAGAGTGAAGTCGACTCAGCTGGGAAATTAGGAACTTAAACCAAACACCTTGTTGAAGTAGCATCCTGCTGGGGAATATAACTCTGCTGGGGAATAGCAGATGTGCACAGTACGATTGGATTTCTGCTGGAGAGTGAACTGATATTACACAGTATCCCTGACAAAATAAATGCCAGGACCCACAACCAACTCTGCTGGGGAGAGTCTTAATCTTCGAGTTCTACTGGGAGGAAAGAACACTTGCTGAAAGGAGAGAACTCCGCTTCGGGGATACTAACATGCCCAGCTTGCCCCTGAATCTGCAACAGTTCTGGAATGGACCCTACAGTCTTTGTATCCTGACGACCAGACATGGACGGCTTCTACATTTCGGACCTCGAAGGGGTGTTTCAAGAACATAACTTTCGTGCTTCTAGGGTGACATGCCCCGGTCTCGCAACAATCTTTTGTCTCTGATCGACTGTGTCGTGGAGCACTGCCCATAGCTATGAGAGATTTGCCAAATCTTGACCTGACTGCCCCGGATTTACTGATTCTAGGATGACCAACTCTACCTGAATTAATCAGTATAGCTTGTCCCAGTTCACGAAATATTTGGGCATTCTGCATTTTATCCTGATCATACCTTCCACTGTAGGAATCTTTCCTGTCGGCATGTGCTTACTCGCAGGTAACACAAGTTGTTCTGCATAAAAGATATATTAAACGCAATGCATATGACAGTTTCAAAACCCAAGTCTGTTCACTAAAAAATTTTGTGACATGTAATGAATCAATTATCAAAATGTCAATATGAAAGCTGGTAAGAGGAACCCTTTTAGGAGTCAGAATCGACGAGATCTTTACTGACGTATGCCCTCGGACAAAACTTGTTTCAATTAGGACTTTTGCGGGTTGTAACGTGGTCAGGTTCACGGTTAACAAGGAAAGATATAGGCTCAAAATTTATTTCGACCCACCCATTCTTCGTGATGTTCTCCAATCCTATGTTCAGCTAATCTGACTTCAGCGTTCACCTATTAGAGGTGGAATGATAGGAGTGATGGTTCAGGATACCACGCGTTTTTCTTTTTTGAGTGACGGTCATTTGCTTTTCGTCTTTGGGTGCCTAGAATCACACGACTTTTGTCCTTTTCGATGATTTGTTCTTTTCTTTGACAATCCTTTTCGTCTTTCGTTTTTTTTTTTTCGTTCCCTAACTTTTGCCTGGACTGAGTATCTTTTGAGATTCTTTTGATTTTCCAGTCCAGCGGGATGCCCCTGTTTTTGCCTAAGTCATTTGTTTTCAAGTTTTGACTTAGCGGGCTCTTGATTCTTTTCACTTTTCGTTCTCTTTTTTTTTTTTTTGAACAAGTCGTGTGACACTGGTTTGCCTGACTTCTTGTGGAGTAATGTGACTGTTTCACTCTTTGTCGGCAAGGTTTAACCATTGCGGTTCTTTAGGCACGACTTATACAAGTGTGATTTATCCTCAACCGGACACTCTTTCCACGATTCGAACGCTTGGTCAAACTAACTGACACCTACCCTGCCCCGGGTTAAGATTTGGGGTTTTTCATTTTCGAAAAGAACCTCCTACTACTGGCTCGAAAGGGGTTATCAAGGGATTACCTTCCTTATATCTCCAGTGTTTATGGATTGAAACAATGCCTGTATTTCATCAACAAGTTTTTTATCCAAAAGCATACGATCGGAATATTATTCGTCATCTGTTTTCGTCATCTTCCCCAGATTCCTGCTAAAACAAGCATTAAGCATTAAAGCAAAACAAAGAGTGAACACGACTGGATTAATTCAAAACATGCATATTCATTTCGTTTATTAATATCAATTGAAAAACAACAAGTTTTAAGAGCGAAATTTGCAATTACACAGAAAAAGAAACTACAACTGCGCGGATATGAACAAGATAACATGAAAAATATCGGTGTCTCAGAACTGGACTTTCTGCACTTTGACTTATTGGCGAGTCAACCATCCTCAGAAGCTATCATCAGGGGTAGTCTACTGCTGTCTCGATGTTCTTTCAACGGCCCGATCAAATCTGGGAAACTTTTTCATCACCCCGACTTTTGCTTGTCTATGGCCTTGCACCATATTGGGGACCATACCAGAGAAGGTAATAACCCTGCTGTCGATTAAATCTTGGACGTTATGCTTGAACGCGTGGCAACCTTCAATATCATGTCCGGGAGCCCCGGAGTGGAATTCACAGTTCCTGCTTGCATCATAGCCATCCGGCAGAGTGCCTGTTATTGGCGCCAGAGTTCTTTTCTCCACCAAGTTCAATCTTAGTAGTGTCTGTAACAAATCTGCGTACGTTGAGGGAGGCTTCTCAAACACCCTCCTTGGCTTTTTTTCCCGAATTCTTTGTTGAGTCGTATACTGGCGTCTTGTAGGCTGCTGGCTTTGCTCGGACGTTTCCTTAGGCTCACGCGTTATCATCCTTAAGTTCAACCCTGGCATTGGCAACTGTTGTGGACATGGAGACTTAGCTTCCAGTGGCTCTGGGACATACCTCGATTCATCTGCAACCTCTGGCGGAGAAATGGGAATATCAGTCCCTGCAACTTTTATGCCCCCCGGTACAAACTCAATTATTTTCTCATCCAGCAAATCTTGAATCTTATGCTTAAAAGCTTTGCAGTTTGCAATGCTATGCCCCGGTGCTCCGGAGTGGAAGGCACAATGGGCGTTCAGGTCATAGTCTGGTGGCGGCTGCCCTGTCAGTGGAACCAAAATGCGGGGCTCAACCAGTTGAAGTTGGAACAAGAGTTGCACCAGCTGATCATAATCCACAGGGATCTCATCAAATACTCTGTTAGAAAACCTCATTCTCTTACCCCACCTCCTTGAGTTATCCTGCAAAATCAATTGCGACTGCTGACGAGGAGACTCCTGAGCTTCGAACCGTGGAGAGGGTCTCTTAAGCCTATCCTGCGTGGGTAATGGTTCTTCAGACCCCTGAGGAACAGATAAGCCAGCCGCGTCTTCCAACATTTTCCCTCCTTCTCTCCTGAGTACGTTCCTTAATACTTCAGCCATCAACCCTATCTGTGCCTTCAGTCGGCAGTTCTCTTCTTCTAGCGTCTCTTGATTCGAGCGCAACTCTTGCACATCTTTCGTGAACTGCCCCAGCTGGCCTCGAACATCCGTTAATTCTGCTTGAACCTGTTTGATGGCTACCCCCACAAGTTGGCGTATGCGGCCTGGGAGAAAACCTTGATTCTCTAGCTGAGCAAAGTCGGCAGCCCTATCATCAGCCCTCGCAATCAGAGGCTGCACCATGTTCTGCAACTGTTTCTGACTCTCGGCCATGGCTTCCATTACCTGTATGAGCCGCATTATATTGTCGTGCACCTCTTGCATCTCATTCGGATCCTGACTCATGACTTCCTTGCTGCTGCTTCTGGTTGAATGCTAGGGAATTCTTCAGTCGATAATCCTGGGGGACCTGAGAGATACAGGAGATGAGCTACAGTTTAATAATTACCTGTAATGCAATATGAATATGAATGCAATGCAATGTGTGTGTCTGTGCATTAGGGAAATTCATTCCCCGATTCTAGTGTGGAGGTGCCGGTGCAGTGACAGTGCTAGCAATACAAAGATCGGAGCTGAATCATAGAAAGCCTCATATATTGCTGAGAAAACTAATAGGCCAAGAATACAATATCACTGAGTACAATAAGAAGGCATGACCTCAACCAACAATCCTGGTGATGGTCAGCACTATGCAAATAAAGCATACAAGCTACTACATGAAGTGATCAAATCCTCCCAGAAGTTTGGTACTCTTCTAGCAATTTCTTGGTCTCCGGATGACTTGATCGATCAAGCAGCCCTTCAACAAGTTGGTTTCTCTTCTTAAGAACACGGCGCACGTCTTCATCAGTTTCTTCCCATGCCCCGTCTCCGAAGCGATCCTCTAGTTTACGCTTCTGAGACACGGCTTCATCTCTGCCTTTGATGGCCTTGTTCAGTGCGTTCTGGAGACTGTACCGGGTCATCACTTCTTCTTCACACTTCTTGATGCTGGACTTCAACTGCTCTTCGAGGTCGGAAATTTGCTGCTTCAACTTATCTTCCCTCTTCTTATTGTTGGTGAGCGTAGCATTCCAAGTCTTATTGCAAGAAGAGATCTCTCGGTGAGCGATGTCAAGCGCTTTCTTCTTGGATTCAAGCATGTCATGGGAGCTTCTGAACTCTTGCCCCAGACGTTCGCGCTTTTTCTTTTCCTCAGTCAACTCAGCCCCTAACCTGTTTAATAGCTCGATCTGTTGTTGGAAAGCATATACGGCCTTGTTTTTCTCACTGCGTACCTGGGCTAACTCTTGCTCTAACCCTTCATTGATCTTCATCAAGGCTTCTTTTTCTCTCACAATTTGCTCATAGACTTCCCTAGAAACAGTAGTTGGCTCCGCTACCGGAATAGGAACAAGAATTGGTGCATCCGGAAACGGCATCCTCAACTGACTGGCTCTCTCCTGAATCCAAACTCTATAAGGTGCATAGGCCTGACAATCATTCTTTCCTAACAACGGCTTCCCCCTTCGGATAATACTCGTCCAGGCATGTTGCAGCTTGGCTAGTAACTCCCCCTTCACGTCTCCGGTGAAGTACAAAGATTCCTGTACTTCCTCCTCCTTTGGCGGGTTCTTCAGCGCATATCCGAACTGACGGACGAACAGAGATGGGTTGTAGTTGATACACCCTTTCCTTCCAATCAACGGGACGTTAGGGTACCCCGAACAACTGAAGATAAGTTCAGATCCCAGTAGGTCTCTGTCAAACCATCTAATGTCTTCGGAAGATAGCCTCATCAGGCGTTCAGACCAGCTAGCAGTGGTTGCACTTTCCACAAAGGACCCCTTCATTGGAAGATGACTTTTGAACCACATGTTCAATAGAGGAGTACAGCAGTACACAACTTTTCCCCTTCGGTTTTCGTTCTTGTAGTGCAATGAGTGGTAGAAGTCTCCGATCAACGTTGGCACTGGGTTGCCTGCAGCGAACAGATAGAAAGCGTCCAGATCTACAAAGTTGGGCAAGTTAGGAAACAGCACGATTCCATAAATGCATAAAGCCAAAATAGCATTGAAAACCACCCAACAACCGTTCTTGGCGTACTCTTGAGCTTTGCCGACCAGAAAATCTAGAGAGAAACCTGATACCCCAAGCCAAGAAGTCAATAACAGTTCTGCAGCGTCCATATGCAAGGCTTTGGCTAAGTCCTCCAACTTGGGCTCAGCAGCAGAGTGAATAAAGGGAACCTTGTTCTGCACTGGTAACTCAGTAAACTCCACATACTCTTCAATAGTAGGCCCTAGAATGAAGTCAGCAAAAGCAAAGCATCTCAATGCGGGGTCATAGAACTGCATCAAGGTGTATAGCCCGTTCATCTCATCAGCAGTGGGCTTGCAGACTAACCTCAGTAATCTCCCATGACTCATTCGGAAGCTTCTTCTAACCTCTTCATCAGCGAGAGATATCAGACCAAGCAAAGAAGTAATATCAGGTGAAGGCAGCTTGTACGCAACTGTCTTCCTCAAACCAGCCATAATCAATACTCAGAAGTATGGGCACTAGAACCGGGGAATATGCAAATGCACCTGCAGCACAGACACACGTTAGTGGAATGCAAGAGGTAATGGATATGCAGGCAATGCAATGCAAGTAACATGTAACAGGGACCAAAGTTGTAGCTGAATAGCCTGAACCATATCAAGAAGTCTTGGATAGACCATCCAGAAGTCATCAAACCCTGGTCTCAGATAGACCTAAAACAAAGCTCCAGTACTGGTCTCTGACAGACCTCAAACCATAACTCCCACTGGTCTCTGGTAGACCTCAAATCACATCTCTAATTGGTCTCTGACAGACCTCAGAACACATCTCCAAATGGTCTCTGACAGACCTCATAACTCTCCATAAATACCCAGGATCTCTGATCGAGAACAAACCGGTATCTGAAGGTCTGGTTACCTGCATAACCCCAAATCCCCTCACAGGTGGGTGGCCCTATAACTGGCACAAGGTACGGCATCCTATGCGGTCGTCGGCGTCACAGACTTTCAGGGTTGATGATACGATTCCCAGAAGGAGTGGCATCATCAATTCCTGAAGAGGCCTCACTTAGCCAACTTCCAAATGATCGGTTCCCGGAGTCGACAATTCAGCTGACCAACAACCCCTTCGACCCAAAGGGTAGAAAAAGAAGTCAACCAGAAGAACCTCGTCCGAGTGTATATTTCATGAGACACTAATGCAAGCAAAGCCGGCACGCGCCCACTACTTTCTACTCTAATTCTAGGTGCACTCAAGCCCAGGTCCGGCTTCTCACTCAATATCAGAACACCCGTCACACCCCAATACAGCAATAATAAACAATATATATAATGCTGAAAATAAAGGTCAGAAATATAAATCCATACAAAATCCTCGACGGGAAAACAAGCGTTAGGATTGACTCTCTTAAGGGACGTTGGATCCCAAATGCATAAGAACTATCGCAGTCCTTAGCAGCCAGGGGACGTTGGATCCCCAGCAGAGTCGCCAGCTGTCGCTACTGCGAAAATCGGCGCCGGCTGAACAGAAGAGTCGCCACCGTGCGTTATTTATCCCACGGGAGGGAAAGGAAACGCTCAGAGTAAACCTCGCACAACACGGGAAAAGGTATGGTCCTCGCAACCAAAACCTGGGTTCGGGAGTCGGTTACGCAAGGGGAAGGTATTAGCACCCCTCACGTCCGTCGTACTCGACGGGATCCACGCTTGGTTTCGGGTATGGATTGTTATTCTATCTAAACTATAGGTCGAGGGTTAAAAGAGAAAATAAAATGAAAATAAAAATGACTCGGCAAAGTATCGCACTTTATGCCTACGTATTCCCACCTGGAACGAGAAATCAGAGTCAACGTAGTTCGCCTACCTACGGGAAAGGAGGGGAAGGTTGCTCGCTAGGATATCGCATCCTATGCCTACGTACTTTCATACGGCATGAAAGATCAGAGCAAACGTAGTTCGGGCCACGTACGACACAAGTCTGTCTTGGTTGATTTTATTCCTTCTGAAAAAGGTTTTCCTGGTTAACAGTCCAAGCGGACAAAAATGACGTCTTGATGAGTTCACATTCTTTTACGGAAGAAGTGTCTTTTATTGTGTTTGAAATCTTTATGTGTTTTTCGGTTTGTTTTGAGAAAGAAGAGACAGAACTCTAACCCACGGTTGCGAAGGGAAACAAACTAACCTAATGTTATCATGCATGGGTTAAGACCTAGTGTCTATCATGCTCCTCTCTTGCGCAGAGAGAAACAGAGATCCTAAGGGAATAGACGGAAACAGAACAGTAACAAGTATACAGTAAAGCGGTAAAATGCATGGATGCAGCAATACAAGCGAGGCAAGGGAGTCCCACTCAACCTCGAACCTAGAAAACAATAGGCAAAAGTGAACAACATTCACTTTCAACCCAACAGGTTAAACAGCAAACAATACAGTCCAGAAAACCAATCAATACATCAGAAATGATATACATCAGCAAAAGAAACAGCATCAGCAGCTCTGAATCAACATCTGGCTTCAAGTAATTTCCAATCATTCATGAGCTTCAACAAGCATCAATCTCCATCTTCATGATCTTCAGGTAAGGGTTTTGATCATCAGTCTTCTATCTGCAATGGCTTTTCTTCAAGTCTCAGGCTCCAGGATGAACATCAGCCAACCAGATGAAGTGAATGAATGTTAGACAGTTAATTACCTACCAAGGGTGGTTCATCAACTGTTAACATTAAACAGAAAGTTTTCTCTCAAAAGTTCTATCTTTCAAATACATTCACTGATCCTTCCAAAGAAAGAAGGTGGATATTTGAAAGAGACTTTGAATCATAGAGAAAGGATAGAGGCAAACAAAGCCATCTATGTTTGAGAAGCAAGCTTTCTAATCTAGAGCTCTGCCTAGCTCCTAAACCCTAGTCTCCTCAGCAGCTGCTAGCAAGAACCTCCTCTCCAACTCTGGCAGTTGATCTTCAATCTCTGGATCTCCAATGGTCTTCATCACCTCAAGTCCCCAGACAATCCCAATACCCAAGCAAGCAAGCAATAATCCCCAGAGGGCACACCACACCAGTCAATCAAATATACAGTATATTAATAGCAGTAGGGGAATCCTGACTTTTTCTAAGGGATCTAATAACTACCCATAGCCCCTATAGTCCCATAACTAAACTAGTCAAACCCTAAGTCCTAAGGGAAAAGAATCAAATCTCCTAAGTCATCACCTAAAACCCTAGTTTTATCCATGTTGTTCACACATACACTAAACACCTAAAATTAATTTCTAAAAATGGGAACTAAATTGAATCTACAAGTTTAATGTCTAAACTAAACAACCTAAAAAGAATGGATGAAAAATATTAAAGCATCTAATAGAACAAAAATTAACAAAATCATGCATGAAATGAAACTATTTAAAATGCTATTTATTTAGAAAATATGGGAAAAATATCAAATAAAAAAATAAAATGCAATTTTTATTTTTTATAATTTTCTAGACTCTTTAAAGAAAATAATTCAAAAAGAATGAATTAAAAATATGCAATTTCTAATTTGTTATGAATTTTCAAAAATGAAATGTTGAAGTTCAAGTATACTACTTAAAAACCCTAATTAAACTATCCTAAGTTCAATTATCTAAACTAATCAAATTTTATTCTAAAAAATCTAGTAATAAATTCTGGGAATACTACAATTCAATATTAATCACCACAAAAAAGAATGGGCAAAAAATCTATTTCTAAGTGCAAGAACAAAAATCTACAAGATCATGTATGAAATAAAACCTTCAAAATATGCATTTATTTGTAAAATATGGAAAAAATGCGAAAAAAATGTAAAATGCAATTTTTATATTTTTTTAATTTTCTAGACATGTTAAGGAAAATGTTAAAAAAAGAATGAGTTAAAAATATGCATTTTCCATTTAGTTATGAATTTTTGAAGTTTAATAAAATCTAGGCCGCTGGATTGAGGGACAAAGTCAAATATCCCAACATGAATCAATGGTAGAGATTATCTCTTCTACCTTGGACACTTAGGGTTTCTAAAAAACAGAATTCATGCAAGCAACTTCCACCCTCTCTAACTCTCTCATTTCTCCACCATTTTTCACGATCCAAAGATGAAAACTCATCTACTCTTCTCCCTCTACACAGCCATGGTACTAGAATTCTCTAACTCTCCCTCAAGAAAGAAATACGAAGGCTACAAGGGGTGGTCACCATTTTCGCACCTTAGTTTGCATGGTAATCAAATGGTCTCATATTAACCTATCATGTACTACATCTTATGGGGATTATCCTAAGCATAATACCTAAGATTATAGTACACTAAATCGTGAGTTCTTGATCATTAAAGAATTGACACCATGGAAGCAAACCTCACAAACAGCCATTAAACTCATCATATAACATCCCTAATTGGTCTCTATTAGATTTCTCCTAACAACATGCTTGAACTATGGATAAATAGAGAGTTTCATGAGAAAATGCATACCTTGCAAGTGATGATGGTGATGATGGTTCTCCTCCAATTCAGACCTTGCCAATTGCTTTGTATGGTCTTTGATGAATGTTGAAGCCTCTGGTTGCAGTAGTTCTTGTTCTATCTTCTTGAATCAACCTATTCAACTCTTCATGCAAGTTGGAGTGAAGTTGGAGATCTCATAATCCAGCCACGAATTCTTGAGCCTTTCCTTTGCCAAATGCTCAATGTTGATTATAGATGATGATGATGATCAGAATTGTAGTGATTGATGGTGTTTTAATGGAGTTTGGAATGAAAATGCAATTTTGGAGTGAAGGAATCAAAGTGTAGCATGCAAGCTTTTAGAATCACCAACCAATGCATGGAGTCACTCTAGGGCTTATATAGATGAGAATAGAAATGTGTGGAAGTTTGTAGAACCTTCCATGAAGTTTCTAGAATGTATCACGTAATGAGATTTTGAATTTGTCATCTTGAGTGAATCTCATGCCATCTCATGATAAACCATGCAATCTTACTTAAATTCTCCTCATATGGTATTATGACATGAAAATAAGGTCTTACAAACCTTTATGTAGCATTTTCTCATCTTTCCTTTTGATGCCTTAAAGTGCAAATAACAAATTTACAAAGAAACTCCAATTTTTAAGCCTAAACTCAAAAATGTGGCTAAACCATTGTTCTCAAAATGATGTTTCCAATCAAAATCATCTATCATATGCCCCATTTTGGATTTGTAGATCTCTCAAACCAAAATTCAATTCCAACTTTTTCAACTTATAAGCCATTTACAAGCCATTTTGACCATTTTAAAATATCCATGCTCCATGCATTTTCAAACTCTCACAACATCTTATCGAGCCTTAAAATCCCATTTTGAGAAACTTTGATGTTGGGAAGTTTTCCATTTGAAGCTTCCTTGTAGGAGTTTTGGGCATTGGCTAAAAATGACCTGTAATTCCAAATTACCAAAATACCCCTGTCTTGCACAAGCCATAAGTAGAGTTCCCTAAATCATATGAAGCTATACCATACCTTTTTGGAAAGGGGAGACAATGAGGAACAACTCTCTTGCTTGTTCAAAGTCCATTTGAATTATCCTTGAGGGCCAAAAGTTTGTCAGAAGACAGTCAACTTGCACAGACAAATTTCAGTGCCATCTGGTGACCCCTAACTTGCAAGAGCTATAACTTGAGTTCTAGAAATCTCCTTGATGTCTTCCACCACTCAAATTAAAGGTCTTGAGATCCTCTACAAGTTTCATGTTGGCCAAGGATCCATTTGAAGCTTGCATTTTGACTTATTTTGCTTGGAAGTTTGACCTAAACTAGGGAATTTTACCTAGAAACCCTAATTTAAAACCTCCTCTTCTCCTTGATTTCTCTTGATTTATTCTTAGCATAACAACATATCTTTATTCTCCATGTCAAATTATGAACCCCACATCTCTCCAATAGCCCTTAATGCCTTTCAATCAGTCAATTGACCTAGAGTTGACCCAGGGTTGACCCAGATGAAACCCTAGTTGACTGTCTTCAACTGCAATACTTGTGATCACACCAATGACTTGTCTCCTTCTCCAAATGACTTTCTAAGTCCTCCAAGATGTCTAGATACTCCCCGTGCCTTCAATTCACAGCTCATACTTTCCTTGATGATCCCAGATACCCTCAGCCAGGAGATAGATTAACTGCTTGACCCATTGACTTGATAGCTTTCAAATTCTTTTCTGATGACTTGAATGAGATTGAATCAGGATAATAACCTCTTGATAGGCCTCTAGAGATGAGAATAATGATTGGTCCCCCTGTTGTATGACTTGCTATGCTTATGCTATGCCGATGAGTAACCTATGTACATGACTCTATATGCAAATGCTAATGACATTGAAACATAAACCAAGTGAATAAGGTTGGGCAAATTTTAGGGTGCAACACTATGGAATGTAGCGATGAACAAAAGGTGAGGTTTGGTACTCACATGCTGGAGGGTGAGGCTGAAGCCTGGTGGGACAATAGTCGCCAAAGGTTGGGAGCTGCTGGAACTACCATTACTTGGGAGGTGGTTCGGAAAGGTTTTCTGGAGAAGTATTTCCCGGAAGATATCCGAAGCGCTAAGGAAATTGAATTCTTGGAGCTGAAGCAGGGTAGCATGACTGTAGCAGAATATGCTGCCAATTTTGAGGAGCTGGTGCAGTATTGTCCCCACTATAATGTGGAAGGGGCAATGACCTCTAAGTGCTTAAAGTTTGAGAATGGACTGCGTCTAGAGATTAAGTTGGGGATTGCTTGTCAGAAGATCAGGAGCTATCCTGAGCTGGTAGGCAGGAGCAGAATCTATGATAATGATAACCGAGCAAGGATTGCGCACTACAAAGTTGTTAATGACCGTAAGGGTAAGCAGAGGTTTAGTGGTACTCCTTATAGTGTTGCTGCTGATAAGGGAAAACGTAAAGTTGTTGTTGATAAAAAGCCTAGAGATGGGAGAGCATCTGCTGAAGGGAAATGTTTTCGGTGCGGTGGTATGGGACACCGTGCTAATGATTGTCCTAATGAGGCCAAGAAATGTTTTAAGTGTGGGAAACCAGGTCATGTGATAGCTGATTGCAGAGCAACTATGCCGACCTGTTATAACTGTGGTGAGAAGGGTCATATCAGTACACATTGTGAGAAGCCGAAGAAGCCTCAAACGTCTCCGGCTGGTGGAAAAGTGTTTGCCTTGGCAGGAACTCAAGCTGCCAGTGATGAGCGTGTGATCAGAGGTACTTGTATTATCAATAATATTCCTTTGATTGCTATTATTGTTACGGGTGCAACGCACTCGTTTATTTCTGTAGATTGTGTGGAGAGGATAGGTTTGGTGTCGTCCACTCTGGAGATACAGATGACTATTGAGACACCCTCTATAGGTTCAGTGACTACTTCTTTGGTATGCCTGAAGTGTCCGCTGACTATTTTTGGTAGAGAATTTGGAGTGGATCTGATTTGTCTACCACTTGGTAAGTTGGATGTTATTCTGGGTATGAACTGGTTAGAGTTCAACCGAGTCTACATCGATTGTTTTCGGAAGGAATTGTTGTTCCTGACCCCTGAAGAGGAAGTTGTGGCAAGTTCTTTGTCTAATAAAGAATTGAGGGCCTTGTTGGAAGATGAAACTAGAGTGTTTGCTTTATTTGCAACTTTATCGCTGGATAACAAAGTGCCAATGGAGGAATTAGCAGTGGTGAATGAATTTCCAGAAGTGTTCCCTGACGACATTACGGAATTGCCTCCGACGCGAGAAGTAGAATTTGGTATTGATCTTGTTCCTGGTACGAGACCTATTTCTATAATGCCGTACAGGATGTCTGCAGTGGAATTGGCTGAGTTGAAGTCTCAGATCGGAGAATTGTTGGATAGAAAGTTTATTAGACCAAGTGTATCGCCGTGGGGAGCTCCAGTGTTGTTGGTGAAGAAGAAGGATGGTAGTATGCGTTTGTGCATCGATTACCGTCAATTGAATAAAGTAACTATTAAGAATAAGTATCCTCTACCTAGGATTGATGACTTAATGGATCAGCTGGTGAGAGCTCGTGTGTTCAGTAAGATCGATTTGAGATCGGGTTATCATCAGATAAGAGTAAAGGAAGGTGATATTCAAAAGACTGCCTTTAAGACTCGATATGGACATTACGAATATGCTGTAATGCCGTTTGGAGTGACTAATGCACCGGGAGTATTTATGGAGTATATGAACAGAATTTTCCATTCTTACTTGGATCAGTTCATTGTAGTGTTTATTGATGATATATTAATTTATTCTAAATCTGATGAAGAGCATGCAGGACATCTGAGAATTGCCTTGCAAGTGTTGAAGGAAAATAAATTATTTGCTAAACTGTCAAAGTGTGACTTTTGGTTGAAGAAAGTAAGTTTCTTGGGGCATGTAATATCTGAAGATGGAATAGCGGTGGATCCGTCAAAAGTAAGTGCAGTATTGCAGTGGGAACCGCCGAAGACAGCGACAGAGATTAGAAGCTTTTTGGGGTTAGCCGGTTATTACCGCAGGTTTATTGAAGGGTTCTCTAATTTGGCGTTGCCATTAACTCAGTTGACGAGAAAGAACCAAGTTTTTGTATGGGATGCTGCTTGTGAAGAAAGTTTTGAAGAGTTGAAAAAGAGATTGACTACGGCACCGGTGTTAGTGTTACCGACTCCGAGTGAACCGTTTGTGGTGTACTGTGATGCGTCTAAGATGGGATTAGGCGGGGTTCTGATGCAGAATGGTAAAGTAGTAGCATATGCATCGCGACAATTGAGAGTGCATGAGCGAAATTATCCGACTCATGATCTTGAATTAGCTGCGGTTGTTTTTGTGTTGAAAATTTGGAGACACTATTTATATGGTTCAAGATTTGAAGTGTTTAGTGATCATAAGAGTCTGAGATACCTGTTTGATCAGAAAGAGCTGAATATGAGGCAGAGAAGATGGTTGGAATTTTTGAAGGATTATGACTTCAGTTTGAGTTATCATCCAGGAAAGGCCAATGTAGTGGCAGATGCTTTGAGTAGGAAAGCAATTCATATGGCAGCTCTGATGGTGAAAGAAATTGAGTTAATTGAACAGTTTAGAGATTTGAGCATGGTTTGTGAGACTACTGCAGATAGTGTAATGTTGGGTATGTTGCAGGTAAATAATGACTTCTTGGATATGATTAGAGAAAATCAGAAGTTGGATGTGAAATTGGTAGATTTGATGCCTGGAGTAGGGAGTGACTCCGATAGTGACTTTAAATTGGATAGTACAAGTGTGTTGAGATTTAGAGGCAGGATTTATGTACCAGATGATGAAGAATTGAAAAAGTCAATTTTGAGCGAAGGACATCGTAGTAGCCTGAGTATTCATCCGGGAGCTACGAAAATGTATCATGATTTGAAGAAATTATTTTGGTGGTCTGGTATGAAAAGAGACATAGCTCAATTTGTGTATGCCTGTTTGACATGTCAGAAGTCGAAGGTGGAACACCAGAGACCTTCTGGATTTATGTAACCATTAGAGATTCCGGTTTGGAAATGGGATTGCATTACCATGGATTTTGTGACAGGTTTGCCGAATACGGCGAGAGGTTTTGATGCTATATGGGTGATTGTGGATCGATTGACGAAGTCTGCACACTTTGTGCCGCTCAATATTAGTTTTCCGTTAATGAAGCTGGCGGATATTTACATTCGGGTAATTGTGAAGTTGCATGGTGTTCCGTCCAGTATTGTGTCGGATAGAGATCCACGGTTTACTTCGGAATTTTGGAAGAGCTTGCAGGAAGCTTTGGGAACTAAGTTGAAATTCAGTCCAGCTTATCATCCGCAAACTGATGGTCAGTCGGAGAGGACTATTCAGTCGCTTGAAGATTTGTTGAGAGCTTGTTTCTTAGAAAAGGGTGGTGCGTGGGATACTCATTTACTATTGTTTGAGTTCACGTACAATAACAGTTACCATTCTAGTATCGAAATGGCACCGTTTGAAGCTTTGTATGGGAGGAGGTGTAGGACTCCTCTGTGTTGGTATGAAACTGGTGAGAATATGGTGCTTGGGCCAGAAATTGTATAGCAGAGTACTGAGACAATTCAAATGATTCGTGAGAAATTGAAAGTGTCTCAGAGTAGGCAGAAAAGCTATCATGATAATCGGAGGAAAGAGTTGGAATTCTGTGTAGGTGATCACGTATTCCTAAGAGTTAATCCGATGACTGGTGTGGGTCGTGCATTGAAGTCCAAGAAGCTGGATCCTAAGTTCATTGGACCTTATGAGATTTTGCAAAGAGTTGGTGCTGTGGCTTATAGGGTGGCGTTACCGCCTGAGTTGTCGAATCTACATGATGTGTTTCATGTGTCGCAATTGCGAAAGTATGTTTCTGATCCATCTCATGTGATTCAGAGAGATGATGTTCAGATTCGGGAGAATCTTACTGTTGAGACGATGCCGTTGAGGATCGAGGACCGTAAGATGAAACAACTCCGAGGGAAAGAGATACCTTTGGTGAAGGTAGTTTGGGGAGGCGCTGCAGGAGGCAGTGTGACCTGGGAGTTGGAAAGCAGGATGCGAGAAGCGTATCCGGAGCTATTTCCATCAGGAAAGTGGGGGAGAGTTGTAACACCCATTTTAATTATTTAGTCATTTTATTATTATTTTAAATATTATGTGTTGGTGTGCCCTTTGGTGGGGGTGTATTTGGTGATGTCTGGTGGGTGTCCCTAATGTGGGAGGATTATTGGTGGTGTTTTGGTGAATATAATAATATAGTGTATAATATTAATATTGGTGGGAATATTATTATTATTATTATATTTATTATAGTTACTATTGTTATTAATATTATTATTATTTTGGTGAGATAAAATTATTATTATTATTATTATTATTATTTTATTAAGTTATTATTATTATTATTAAGTTATTATTATTATTGGGATTAGAGAATTAAAATAGAGAATGTGAGGGGTTAGTAGTTTTTACGATACATTGTGAGAAGTTAGAGAAAGTGGAAAAAGAACGATAGAAAGGAGAGAAGTGAGAAGAACGGAAAAGGGAGCGAAGAACGAAGGAACGGGGGGAAATCAGAATTGGCCAAACCTTGGAGGGTTCTTTCATCGATCAACCGATTAACAAGGTAAGGGGGGAGAAATTTGATTGGGAATGGTATATACATGTATAGGGTAATGGGGAGTCCTTGACCCCGTAGGAGATTGATCGATATATGATTTTCTGTATTATATGTGGTGATTGTTGTTGATTGTTGATGGTTGGATATTAAACGTTGATGAATTGTTGTTTTTGGCCAATTTGGCATATAGGTGATTTTACGGTTTTTAGGGAAATTCTGTAGGGATTTTGATGTATCAATAAAGTGTCTAGGTGATGATTTTGGGATTGGGATTAGGAATCATTTAGGCTGAATTACGTGTAATGTTGGTACTGATGTTAAGGTGTGAATTGGGATAGGAGATTAGAGTTATTTGGCCTAGATAGCACTCTGCAGAACTGTGAGAAATTGGTGAAATCGCAGCATTCGCTGGGCTTCGCCTGGCGAAGGGAGGCGAGAGTTCGCCTGGCGAGCTGAGGCGAGTGGCAGCGAATAATTCAGAATTAAGTCCCAGACCTAAAGGGTAGGAACTTCGCCTGGCAAGTGTGGCCAGCGAAGGTTCGCCTGGCGAATGAAGATTCGCCTGGCGAGTGCACGATAGTGAAATGAGGGCTTCGCCAGCAGGTTCGCCTTGCGAATGCCAGCGAACGTAGCAGAACCAGAATGTGATTTTTGTGATGTTTTGGCCTTGAGCTTGGGCTTGTGTGATCCCTTTGGCCTTGATGCACTGTAAGGTTGGTGAGTGTGGGATTTAACTTGCGTACTGGTGATAGTACGTGTTTCCCTTGATATTGTCAGTGGATAATTAGTTGAGGTATATGTATGTAGTGATCAGTAGGATCGTGTACCCCCGAGTGGTGGGATGTGTTTGTATCATGGTGATAGAATATGAACTTGTTTACTATCTGGTTGATTTATATGGTGTTGGTGTATGTTATATCTGTACATATATGCATTGATGTATGATGATATGATCAGGAGGATCGTGTGCACGTTGAGTGCCTAAATATATTAGTTATGCATTGGTGTGTGCATATCATGGTGTTTTGGTGGGATGAATCATGTCTCAGGAGGAGCGTAAGTGATTCATCCGTACTCCTTTGTGGAGAATGGTGGGGGACAGATCATGTCTCAGGAGGAGCGTAAGTGATCTATCCAGGTTCGATTGAATGAACCAACGAGTCGGTACCGCATGCATGGTGTTGAGTTGCATTTTGCATTATAATATGTTATATTGTAATTTGAACAGTAGGTTCGTCATATGGTGTTGTTAGGGGTGAATCTTGGTGTGTTGGTGTGTTGTACTACCTTATTTACATGTATTACATTACCATTATATTTTTGATCATGTTTTCTCACCCCTTTGTTGTTGTTGTGGTCTGTGCTTCTTCGGAAGTACAGATAATCCAGGTGCATAGCTAGCTTGGATATTGGTGTGATTGTCGAGTCTAGGATGCTCTGATACGTAGCACGGGACTTGGGTGTTTCTATTTGTTTTATGTTGAACTTATATTTTATTTCCCTGTGAACGTACCAAACATTTATTGAATTTTATTATTTAACATTCCGCTGTATTTGGAGAAAAACCTTTTTATAAGGAAACGTTGTTTTTATGTGATATCCCACTTGGGAGAATTGGAACTCTGATTTTGTTTATTTATAATGTTTATTAATTTAGATGATTTTGGGAAGTGGGGTGTTACAGATACTGTATTATCTTATCAAATGCCTTCTGGCAATCCTCGTTCCAGATAATCACCTGATCTTTCTTTAGCAGTTTGAACATCGGTTCACACGTGGCTGTGAGCTGAGAGATAAACCTTGCAATGTAGTTTATTCTGCCCAAGAAACCACGAACTTCTTTTTCTATTTTTGGCACTGGCATTTCTTGTATCGCTTTTATCTTCGCAGGATCAACCTCGATGCGTCTTTCACTCACGATAAACCCCAGTAACTTTCCGGACCGTACTCCGAAAGTACACTTGTTAGGATTCAGCCTCAACCTGAACTTCCTAAGCCTCTCAAAAAGCTTCAGCAAATTGACCAGATGTCCTTCCTCTGTTTGGGACTTCGCAATCATGTCATCAACATAGAATTCAATCTCATGGTGAATCATGTCATGAAACAAAGTAACCATTGCTCGTTGGTAAGTGGCCCCTGCGTTCTTCAGACCGAAAGGCATTACCTTGTAGCAAAATGTTCCCCAAGGAGTAATAAACGTAGTTTTCTCCATGTCCTCCGGCGCCATCTTGATCTGATTGTAGCCGGAGAAGCCATCCATGAACGAAAATACGGAGAACTGCGCTGTATTGTCGACCAACACATCAATATGAGGCAGCGGGAAATCATCTTTAGGGCTCTCTCTCTCTCTCTCTCTCTCTCTCTCTCTCTCTCTCTCTCTCTCTCTCTCTCTCTCTCTCTCTCTCTCTTCAGCTCCAATGAGTCACCAACCTCTATCCAATTTCGTTTTTAAATATTTATAGAACATATTAGAACCTTCTAGAGGTAAGGCCTAAGCCCAATCCAAAAATCCAAATCCAAAATTTTTTCTCAAAAATTTCATTATGGTAAACTCAAACTTGTCTCACAAGCTTGCTTTGGAAGCTTCTAGCATCATACACAAAATGCCTTGAATAAATTCAGCTTGGCTAGAGCCTTGAATTGCCTTTGTGAGTGATTTCTTTTTGTGATGTTGCTTATTTGTGAAGAAACATGTCAAAACACCATGAATTATGAGTTAATTGAAAAATATAAAATTGCCAATGTTTCTAAATCATCATTTCTGATTAAATTGAGTGGTCATTTGGCATATTTTGTGCACATAACAATTTATTTGAATTTCCCACCAAAAATGCCTTTGAATTTCTCCCTTTACAAGGCCACTTCAAACCAATCTTTGATATGAGCCAAACCAATTCACTATGAGCTCTTGGTTGACCTAAAAACAATATTTTGAGCAAGTTCCATGTTGAACAAAATTGCATTCGAGATGTGCAAGTTGGAGATTTTGACCTATGATTGAAAATGGCCTATAATCTCAGTTTCCCAAAATACCCCTGACTTGTAAACCTCATAACTTGAGTTCTACAAATCAGGCTGAAGACTTATAATACAATTTGGAAACCTAATATCATTAGGAACAACTTTCATGTTGGCAAAAAGTTCAGGTGAAACCCCCTTCTAGGTCAAAAATAACTTTGAAGTCAAATGATTTTCACAAACAAATTTCAGATGCATCTGAGGACCTGTAACTTGTCCGGACCATAACTTGAGTTCTATAAATCCAATGTAGGACTTCTATTACTAATATTAAATCTATGAACATCCTCTACAACATTAATGTAGAGGCCAAAGTCATATGAGACTTGTATCTTGACTTACATGGCTTGGAAGTTTGGCACTAAACAGGGGATTTTACCCTAGGAACCCTGACTTAGCAACTCCAACCACTCTTGATTCTTCTCAACTTGATCTTAAAAAAATCTCTCATATGCCTCAAAATATCATTTCATGATCTCAATGACCTAGAAGTAGGCTTTGATCTTCTTCAATTGCTCATCTTGGCCTAGGATTAACCAGATGAAACCCTAGTGACATCCACTTCAACTGTGGCTCTTGCACTTGATAAACTGACTTGATTGAGCTCTAACATGACCTTCAAGGCACTTCAATAAGCTCTACCCACACATTATCTTCTTAATCAAGGACTTACAATCCATTGCTGACCTTCAACTGGCTCCGAGTGAGGAGATGAGCCCCATACAAGCATTCAAACTTCTCCAGAACTCAACCCTCTGTCCGATGACCCTGATAACTTCTTAAGCTTGAATAATACCTCTGGTTAGGCTTCTCTTGACATGTAGACACACTTGATCCCCTGTTAAATGAAGGATGCTATGCTATGCAAATGCTAGAACTATGCTATGCTAACGCAATGAAACATAAACCAAGTGGTAAAAAGGTTGGGCAAATTTTGGGGTCCAACAACTGCCCCTATTCAAGCGGCTTTGACCCGACTGGATGAAAAGCGAATAGCTTTCAAACAATCGAGGTAGAAGACGGTTGAATACCAAAGAACCCAGAAATTTGCCAACTGCAGAAATAAACTGCACACACTGCTTGGGGAAAAAAGGTCCAGAAAATTGGATCTGGTTGTCACGGCAACAACTGATCAATCCTTTGATAAAGAAATTGATTTCAACATCAACCACCTGTGTGACGCCACAGGAATTGAATCCAAAAAATCAACTTCAAAATACGCTACAATAAGCGGGCACTACATAAAGTGCGTCATCCTTGTACTATCTGGGATCTTCCTTTTCCAAGCCACGCTGCGGGGAAAATCTAGCAACAAACTCCAAAGTCTAATTATGAAGTCATGCAATGCTGACGAACTCCAAAGTCTAATTATGAATTCGTTTGATGCTGACGAAACTTTCTGACAACAACTCCAAAGTCTAATCATGAAGTTGTGGTAATGCTGACGTAACAGCCACTCGAGGAAAATTCTGCCGAACTCCAAAGTCAAATTATGAAGTCTGCAATGCTTACGTAACAGCTACTCGAGGAAAATTTTGTCGAACTCCTAAGTCAAATTATGAGGTCCTCCAGAATTCTTCCGAAGAAATTCTGCCAGCAATCTTCAAAGTCTAATTATGAAGCCATTGAACCCTGATGACAACTCCAAACTCTAATTATGAAGCCGTTCCATCCATTCGAAGAAACTCTGTCGAGGAACTTCTAACAACAACAATTCAAGGAAAACTCTGTCAATCTTCGAAGTCTAATTATGAATCCCTCCAAAACTCTTCCGAAGAAATTCTGCCAACAACTTCAAAGTCTAATTATGAAGCCTTGACAACAAGTAATGACTTCAACCGTCTAATCGCTGAAATCTTTCTTTAACAATGCTGACAACAACTTCAAGGTCAAATCATGAAGCCTTGTAGCACTGAGATAACGAACTTCAAAGTCTAATTATGAAGTCGTTCCATGCGGAAAACAAACTTCAAAGCTTAATTATGAAGTCGTTTAATGTTGATAATAACTTCAAGGTCTAATTATAAAGTCGTTCCATGCTGACGTAATAGCAACTAGAAAAAACTATGTTGGGGAATTGCTAACGACGACTCCAAAGTCTAATTATGAAGTCGTGTGACACTAACTTAACAGCCACTCGAAGAAAACTATGCCGATCTCCAAAGTCAAATCATGAAGTCTGCAATGCTGACGTAACAGCTATTCAAGGAAAATCCTTCCGAACTTCAAAGTGAAATTATGAAGCCGCTGAACTTTTCCGAGGAATTTCTGACAACAACTTCAAGGTCTAATTATGAAGCCGTTTAACGCCGACGAACTCCAAGGTCAAATTATGAAGCCGTAAAAACTGATAACAACTCCAAGGTCTAATTATGAAGCCATCCACTGTTGTTAACAACTTCAAAGTCTAATTATGAAGCCTTGACAACAAGTAACGATTTCAACCGTCTAATTGCTGAAATCGCCCTTTAATGGTGCCAACAACAACTTCAAAGTCCAACCATGAAGCCTGTCAGCGATGATGTAATGAACTTCAAAGTCTAATTATGAAGTCGTGCAATGCTAACGTAACACCAATTCAAGGGAAACTCTATCGAACTCCAAAGTCAAATTATGAAGCCCTCTAGACCCCTTCCAAGGAAATTCTAACAACAACTTCAAAGTCTAATTATGAAGCCATTATAATAGTGATAACATCTTCAAAGTCTAATCTTGGAGCCTCACATGCTGACGAACTTCAACGTCAAATTATGAAGTCGTAACAACAAGTAACGATTTCAACCGTCTAATCGCTGAAATCTTCCTTTTAAAATGCTGACAACAACCTCAAGGTCAAATCGAGAAGCCATTGACTACTGAAAACAACTTCAAAGTCAAATTATGAATCCTTTCAGAATTGATAATAACTCCAAAGTTAAATTATGAAGCCATGTCATGATGGTAACAACTTCAAAGTCTAATTATGAAGTCGTGTAATGCTGATATAACAAATTCAAAGTCTAATTATGAAGCCCTAACAGCAAGTGATGACTTCAACCGTCTAATCGCTGAAATCTTTCTTTCAAAATACCGACAACAAACTTCAAAGTCAAATCATGAAGTCGTTGAATGCTGAAAGCAACTTCAAAGTCAAATCATGAAGCCTTGACAACAAGTAACGACTTCAGCCGTCAAATCGCTGAAATCTTCTTGTAAAATGCTGACAACAACTTCAAAGTCAAATCATGAAGCCTTCACAACAAGCAATGACTTCAGCCGTTAAATCGTTGAAATCTTCTTATAAGATGCTGATAACAACTTCAAAGTCAAACCATGAAGCCTTGACAACAAGCTGACGAGAACTCTGCCGGGAAAATTCTGACGTCAACTGCCAGACATTCACCTTGACGATGAGTAAGGACTTCAGATGTCTAATCTCTGAAATCTTTCCCTTTTGAAATGTTGACGTGACAGCAACCCGAGGGAAAAACCCACTGGGGAATTCACGATTAACAACTCCGAAAGTTTAAACCATGAAATCTTTTAACGCTGACGTAACAGCAATCTGAGAAGAACTACACTGGGAGGAGAAGAGAAACTTAATCAAGTAACTCTGCTAGGGGGCACATGACAGGGCGAACACTATCATTGCTTATCTCGCGCCACAAATCTGAATATCTGGACACCTTCACAAACAATAATCTCAATTATCTGCAGGGAAAAACACCTGAAAACAAAGAGGTAACCCACTTGGCTTATGTTTCAAAATGCATATGTTTGACAATGGCGTAATGCTCCATACAGCATGGAAATGCTACGCATTTGAGTAGATGCAAATATGATGATATATGCAAACGCAAGGAGGTGCTCCAGCAAAATAAATGCTGAAGACAAAGCCGAATCTGCTGGGGATAACCGGGTATCACAGACATATTCCAGCAAAATAAATGCTGGAAAGGTGAAACCAACTCTGCAGGGGATAACCATCCTGTTGGGGAATGGCTCACCAGCTTGAAATTACGAACTCTGTTGATGATGTTCATCCTATCAAGGGAAAAACGGCCTGCTGGAGAAAAGAAAAGGAAATCTTGCTTGGGGATGATCCTTTCAAACCACTGATCACCTGATCATGCTCTGTGGGGGTTAACTACCCTGCTGGGGATACTCAGCTGGGAATCGATTCATGTACTATGATTGTACTCTGTGAGAATTCTCTCTGGGGAGTAAACATATTCATAATCGCCCTTCGAGAATGCACGCCCCGCTGGGTATATCAATCTCGACCCACTGGGATGACTTTATCCTACCGAATAAGTCAATCTTGAATTATTGAGGATAATCTGATCCCGCTCTGATGCAATCCCAACTCTTCTAGGGATAAAAACTTCAACTTCCATCTGCCGGGGAGGAAAAGCAAATTCCGTCTGCTGGGGAGGAACAAGTTTCACATAAAGCCTGCTCTGGCTAGGGAATCATGATCCCTTGGATATTTGTTGCAAAGTTAACGACAATGCCCCAGTCCAAATATTTCAACTTGAAAAGGCAAACTTGCCATAAACCGACTTCGAGATGGCTTGCCCTTGACCCTGCGTCAATTTCTGGTAAACCCCGATAAAACAGAGAGGAACATTTCCTTCGCTTCTACTATTGCTCCCAGCTCATGGGATCTTCGTAAAATCTTCCCTTAAAAGGGCCCTGCACTCTCCGTAACCTGAGGGTTAGATATGGACTGCTTCTGCATTTCGAACCTCGAAGAGGTGTTTCAGATTAATCGTCTTCTGATCAACAATAGCCTTTGTGCTCTTAGGGTGGCCTGCCCCCAGTCTTGCAACGACTTTTCCCCTGATTAGCTGATTCGTGGAGCAGTACTTCTAGCTGCGAGAGAGATTTGCTGAATCTTGACCTGATTGCCCCAGACTAACCATTCTCGGATGGCCGCTCTTACTGGGGATCATTTGATATAGCTAGTCACAACTTGACGGAGTATTCGGCGTTCTACATTCTATCCCGATCAAACTTTCCACTACGAAAACTTTCCTCCTGTCAAGCCCTTACTCGCAAGTAAAACACTGTTCTGCATAAAAAATATATTAAATGCAATGCATATGACAGTTTTGAAATCCAAGTTTGTTCACTGGAGAGAAAAAAAATTTATGACATAAATGAACGAATCAATTATCGAAATGTAAAAATTAATACAACGTTGCAAGAGGAATCCTTTTAGGAGTCAGTTTCAATGCGTCTTTACCGAAGTATGCTCTCGAAATAAACCTGCTTCAATTAGGACTTTTTCAGGTTGTAACGCGGTCGGGTTCACGGTTAACAAGGAAGGATACGAGGCTCAAAATTCTTTTTAAACCCACCCATTCTCCTTGATGTTCCCCGCTCCTATGTTCAGCTAATTCGACCTTAGCTCTCACCTTTCAAAGGTTGTATAGGAGTGATAGTTCAGGATATCACACGTTTTCGGAGTGACAGTCATTCGCTTTTCGTCTTTCGGGACCTGGATTCACACGACTTATGTTTTCGAGGATTTTTTCTTTTGCAATCCTTTTGCTTTTCGGTTCTTCTCGTTCTTTCCCTAACTTTTTCCTGGACTAATTCTTTTGAATTTTCGATTTTGAAGTCCAGCGGGATACCCTCATTTTTGCCTAAGTCATTTGTTTCAAGTTTTGACTTAGCGGGCTTTTGATTCTTTTTGCTTTCTCTCTTTCGAACAAGTCGTGTGACACTGGTTGTCTGACTCTTTAAGGAATAATGTGACTGTCTCACTCTTGACGTTTAACCATCGTGGTTTTTTAGGCACGACGTCTAGAGGTCTGATTAATCCTCGAACGGACACTTCTTTTGCAATTTGGACGCTCGGTCAAATTAGCTAACACCTACCCTGCCCCAGGTTAAGATTGAGGGTTTTTCGTTTTCAGAAGGAACTCCTAGTACTAGGCTCAAAGGGGTTGACAAGGGATTATCTTCCTTATACCTCCGGTGTTTAGGGATTTGAAACAATGCCTGTACATCATCAGCAGGTTTTATTCAAAAACATACAATCGGAAGCTCTGCGTCTTTCGATTTTCATCATCCTCCCCGGATTCCACTTAAACAAGCGTTAGAAAGAAATGAAAGCAATGGAGTGAACATGAATGGATTAGTTCAAAACATGCATATTTATTTCATTATCAATATCGATTGAAAAAACAACAAGTTTTACAAGCGAAAATTTGCAATTCTAACAGGAAAGAAAGCTACAAATGGAAGGAAATAACAAGATGAGATGAAAATTGCCAGCTTCTCGGAACTGGGCTTCTTGTCTCTGACTTGCTGCTGGACCAGCCATCTTTAAGGCTGATCGTCGAAGTCATCCTGATACTCCTCTGAACATCTGCTTTCAGTGAACTCTCTCATAATCTGGACTGATACCCCCACTTGGCTGGATGAAGGAAGGTTGACACCCCGAGGTGTGATAGATATCCTGTTAGAGTCCAACAAGGTCTGAATTTGGCTTCGCAGCACCTTACAGTCATCTGTTGAATGCCCCTGTGTCCCAACATGGTACTCATAGCGAGCGTTGGCATCAAAACCTGGAGGGTAAGGCGGGATCATTAGATCAGTCTCTCTCGACACTATTAGCCCACTTTTGACCAAATCCGGCAACAACTGACTATAAGACACCGGTAACTGCGTAAACTGCCTTTCAGGCTTCTTTGGTCTTGGTTTGGCGTGTCGTCCCTACTGATGGTGATACAACTGTTGGTTCTGGTAGGGAGATGATGTCTGATGCGCGGCCCCTAGGGGTTGTTGACTTTGAACGGTCAAGACATCTGAAAATTGAGCCTGAGATACCAAAGACTCCTTTTGCTCTGAGGCGCTCATCCTCAAGTTTAGCCCCGAAATTGGCAAGAGCTGCGGGCACGAAGATTTAGAAGTCATAAATTGCAAGGCCTCCTTGAGGTCTGATGCCGTTTTGGGGACAAAAGCAGGATTGTCAGCCTTTTCTGTAATGCCTGGAATGAGATCCTCTGTTAGACTCGTGTCGCCCGACGCGAACTTAATAGCCTTTGAGTCGATCAAGTCCTGAACTACGTGCTTAAAAGCTTTGTAGTTCTCAACGTAGTGTCCGGGTGCCCCCTCATGGAAATCACAACGGGCGTTTGCATTATAGCCGCGTGGTATGGTCCCAGTTAGTGGATGTAATTTCCGTAATTCGACCAATCGAAGTTGACGTAAGACTGGCAACAACTAAGCATAAGTCATGGGGATCGGATCGAAAGTTCTTTCAGCTGACATTAACTTTTGGGCGTTCTCCCTCTTAGCCACATGATTATCCCTAGCAGCAATGCGTTGGAGAGCAAAATTCGCAGCTCTTTGTCGACTATGAGACATCTGAGGCTTATCAACCTTCGGCACTGGTTGCACATGCACCGGTTCTACAGACCCGAGTGGATTAAGCATCTTTACTGTGGTTTCAGGTAGCTGATCATCTTCTTTCCTGAGCACATCCTTTAACACCTCCATGATCAAGCCCACTTGGGTCTTCAGCTGATTGTTTTCATCTTTGATTGCCCCGTCCTCCAGGCGCAACTCTTGCATTTCTCCCATAGCCCGCCTCATATGGCCTCGGACCTCACTCAGCTCTGCTCGTACCTGTTCCATAGCCTTGTGGGGACTTATGTAATCTTCCCGATCGGATCCTGAGATAACCTGCATCAACATAGGGTTAGGAAACACAGCACAACGGTCTCTGTTATGCAAATGTTTTATGCAAATGAAAACGTGTGTCGGTGCGTTAGGGAGATTTTTCCCCAGTTCGAGTGCCATAGTGTCAGTGCTGATAGCAAGAAGTCCGGATCTAGTCACTGAAATAACATCTCATATATATATAGGCCAACAAGGCAGCAGTACAAAGTCAATGAATACATGGGATGACCTCAACCAACAAGCCTGGTGATGGTTAGCCTACAGCAGAAATCAGAAAGAATACAAAAGTTTACAAAGATAATCAAGTGCGACAGCGGGCACGAAACTCCTCTAGCAACTCTTTTGTCTTCGGGTGGTCAGGATGAGTGAGTAACCCTTCGACGAGCAACTCTCTCTGCCTAATAGTACATTGGAGACTTTCAACTGGATCTTCCTGGCCAAAGCACTCCTCTAACTTCCGCTTCTTGGACTCGAACACCTGCTTGTGATTCTTCCGGTTGGCAAGGGCTTTGTTGAGCCTGGCTTCAGTGGCATGTCGGCGAGCAGTTTCCTCATTGAACCTTTCCTCACTAGCCTTCACCTGAGCCTTCAGGTTAGAGATCTGCTGTTTCAGTTTATCCTCCCTCTCTTTGTTGTTGGCTATGGTGGCATCCCACTGCTGATTAAACTTGGATATTCTTCTGTACGCTTCATCCAAGTGCTGCTTCTTGGTAGCCAGCACGTCGTTGAAAGATTTGAAATCCCTACCCAAACGCTCACGTTCAGCCATCTGCTTAGTCAAATCCACACCTAACCTGTTCACCAACTCTGTTTGCCTCTTGAAGGAGTGGACAACTTCGCTTCTGACCTGCGCCAACTCTCTCTCTAACTCTTCATTGACTTTCTTCAGCTCTTCTTTCTCAGCTAACACCTGATTATACTGCTGAATAGGCACAGTAGTAGGCTCTTCTACCACTGGAGGACATTCCTGCTTAGCAGGTGGAAATGGCATCCCTATGGTCTTTGCTCGGCTCTTGACCCAGGTCACATATGAAGTGTAGGCTTGGCTATTACTTTTCCCCAACAATGACTTCCCTCGTCTACTAATATCATTCCAGGCATGCTGAAGCTTAGATAACATGTCCCCCTCTAGAAGACCGGTGAGGTACAGAGATTCCTGCACCTCTTCATCCTTTGGCGGAGCTCTCAGAGCATAAGCAAACTGTCTGACAAGTAGAGATGGATTATAGTTGATACAACCCTTTCTTCCAATCAAAGGCACATTCGGAAACCCACGGCAGCTGAATATAACCTCAGTACCCAACATATCTCTATCAAACCACACAATACTCTCTGCTGATAAACTCATCAATCGCTCAGACCACTCAGCTGTAGCTGCAGATGAAGCAAAGAGACCCTTCTTGGGTAGGTGACTATCAAACCATCTATAGAACAAAGGCACACAGCATGATACATTCTTACCCCTTCTGTTCTCGTTCTTATAATGGATAGAATGATACACATCGCCAATCAAGGTAGGGACCGAATTACCTGATGCAAAGATATGAAAGGCATCTAAGTCCACAAAATCAGGCATATTAGGAAACAGAATGATGCCATATATACAGAGAGCAAGGATGGCGTTGAATACAATCAAACAACCGTCTTTGGCACACTGTTGGGATTTCCCAACTAAGAACTGCAAAAAGAAACCAGGAACCCCATTCCAATTGGACAAGATCAACTCAGAGGCATCCAGATGAAGAGAAAGGGCTAGATTAGCCAGATTAGGCTCGACATCCATATGAACAAATGGCATCTGACTCTTGATAGGCACACCTAACAATGCATCATACTCCTCTAATGTAGGTGCCAGAATGAAGTCCGGGAAAGTAAAGCATCTCAAAGGAGGATCATATAACTGCAGCAAGGCGTATAACCCATTCAACTCAAACACAGAAGGTTTACGAACCAAACTGAGCAGCTTCCCATAAGACTTTCTGAATTCACCTCTCACAGCATCATCTGCTAAAGCAATCAAACTGGACAACTGAGCAACCTCTGGAGTGGGGAGCTTATAGGCCACAGTCTTCCTCAGAGAACCCATAATAGCACAACAGCAGGCAAGAAAATACCGGAACCGGGGAATAGTGTACCTGCAACCCAGACACACGTTAATGATATGCAAATGAGCACGCACAATGCAAAAATGTAAACATGCAACAGGGGATCAAAGTGGCTGCTGAGAATATCAAGGCTCTGATCCAACACAATCACCATATTCCTCTGATAGCATAACCCTGAAGAGGACCAATAGATACACACTATCGAGAACAACCACATCTCTGACGATAAAAACCTTTGAACCCAACAACACTGATTCACTGACAAGAAAACCAGGTAGTCTGAAGGTTAAGGTTTCCTGCAATAACCCGACCCTGCTCACAGGTATGGACCCAAAATCACAGACAAGGTATGGCATCCTATTGGTTCCCCAGCGTCACAGACTTTTGAGAGTGATGATACGATACCCAGAAGGTGTGGCACCATCATCCCTTGAAGTGGCCTCACTCTGCTGAGTCACAAATGATCGGTCCCCAGAGTCGACAATCCTCCAAACCAACAACCCCTCAAGCCCAAAGGGCCGGAAAAGAAGTCAACCGGGAGAACCTCGTATGAGCGTGGATTTCATGAGACACTAGTGTCTGCAAAGCAAGCACGCGCCCACTAATTTCCACAACTAATGCTAAGTACACTCAAGCCTGGGTCTGGCTTCTCGCTCATCAGATCCCCTTCCCACAACAGCACAATAATAATAATACTGAAAATAAAATGTGGAAAGTAAATGCGGTAAATAAAACCCAACAGGTAAACACACAAGCGCTAGGAATGACTCGCACAGGGAACCGTTATTCCCCAGCAGAGTCGACAGCTGTCGCTACTGCGAAAAATGAGGTGCCGGCGAAACAGAAGATTCGCCACCTTTCGTTCTTTATTCCTCAGAACGGGAAAGGAAACGATCGGAAAAACCTGACAAAATGGTATAAGACAAGGTCATCGCAACCATTGTCTGGACTCGGGAGTCGGTTACGCACGGGGAAGGTATTAGCACCCCTCACGTCCATCGTACTCGATGGGATCCACGCTTGTTGTGTTTATCTGACGGGTTTGTTAAATCTATCTATGCTAAAGGTCTGGTCTGAAAAGAAAAGAAAATGACTCGGCAAAGTATCGCACTTTATGCCTACGTATTCCCTTCTGGAACGAGAAATCAGAGTCAACGTAGTTCGCCTAACTACGGGTAAAGAGGGGGAAGGTTGCTCGCCAAGATATCGCATCTCGTGCCTACGTACTTTCATAAAACATGAAAGATCAGAGCAAACGTAGTCCGGGCTACGGAGAACACAGGTTTGTTCAGCTGTTTTTTATCCAAGTAAAGTTAACAGACAATTCCAGCAGTTGGTGTTTGCAGCTCGATCCTTGGAGACTTATGCGTTACCGTTTGTGGTATAACTGAAAGTTAACAGAACTTCTGCTTCTGAAAAAGGTTTTCCTGATTTAAGAAGTCCAAGAGGACAAAAAGGATTTGAGTGTTTGTTTTTAAGTCTTTTACAGAAGAAGTGAATTGAGTTCTGTTTGTAACTCGTGTTGCACTAAAGACTTGGACTTGAGAGTGAATGCGTCGCATGTCACCCAAAGGGTACCACACTCAACACTCGAGTTATGTGAGGGAAACCATCCTACAACTCTTTCTCAAGTAGCATAAGGCTCGTAACGCACAACACATGTTAACCTTTATTAAGTGTTTTAACTGTATTTGCAGATGAGAAGAGAAACATACTCTCTAAGGGGAACTGACTTGATCCTACAGTTATCATGCAATATTTGTCCTACGGTTGTGGTTTAAAGGGAAACTAACTAATGTTGTCATGCATGGTTAGAATCCTAATGTCTGTCATAACTTCTCTTGAATAAGAGAAGTCAGAGTTCCTAGGGGAACATGGCAATGGAAACAACAGTAAACAGAAAAACTGTGCAAGAAAGATTACTGTAAAGGTGCATGCAATGCAAGTGAGGGAGGAAATGTGTGTGGGGCATAAGCCTCCACAAGCTCATCTCAACCTCAAGCCAGATATGAATAACAGCAAAGATAACAAAAGAAAGTAAATGCAATCAAACAGACCACAAACCACACAGGCAAGGGAGCGGAGCTCTACCAAATACCAGCAAGCAAAGCCACACAATAAAAATACAAGCAGAGGGAGAAACTCAACCTCTAATGCAATACAAGCAAGGGGAGAAACTCAACCCTTAGGATGCTCTTAGGCTTATTCAACTACATGACCTAATCTAAATGCATCACACCAAACAAGTCATATCAATACATCAAAGCAGTTAAACAGACAGGGAAAACAAGCCAGGAATCTCCACAGTAGAGCAATCTTCTGACAGCAATCCAATCCAAAGTCTGTAACTGTTCTTCAAGTCCACCATCTTCAAGATAATGAAAGGGATACTCTATCTTCAAGCTTTAACAATGCACTCCACCTAGAATGAAGAGAATCAACAAGATGAGTACTTGATAATGGGAAGCAGACGGGAAACCAAAGGAATCCCATCTGACACTCAACCATTTATCGGAGAATGGCATCCTCAAAAGTTCTACTCATTGTAAATGTCACAAATACCTCCAAAGGAGAGATGAGACTTTAACATGAGGACTTTGAATCATAGGATGGGATGGAAGGTGAATGAAACCAACCATGTTTATTTGAAGAAAAAAAACTATTTCTAAAGCTCTCTCCTAAAATCCCTAATCTCATAAGCTACAAAAAGCTAACAAAAAGACAAGAAAAGCTTCAATCCAAGCTCCACCAGCCACTCTACAAAAGCTTCATCATGTCCATGATATCCTCCAATAAGAACCAGAAGTCCACCATGCAAGAAAAGCCCACTTTGAGTCCATTCCAAATCAATCACCAAAGTTGAAACACCAAATGAACAATCAACTTTAATATTCTATATAAAAAACCAAAACACATTCTAAAAATCTAATTATTTTTCTATGGGAACATGCACTTGTTAATGATCTACAGTTAAAAAATCAGGACCTAATTCAATTTCTAAGTCCTCTAATAAAATCTTAAGTTGAAAGGTATCACTAAAGAGATCCACTAAAGAGCACTCCTAAACACCTACACTAAAATCTTATTAAAAATGATTTAAAAATCATAACAAAAATCACACAATACCAACAACATGTATACAACCAGCCTGTAAAATCTCAAGGTCAAACTGCAAAATATGAATGAGAAATAAACTGGACGAAATCAACACACAATTAGTCCACCATTAGAAACATACTACACTAGTAAAAATGCAATAAAATGGAAAATGCATGGAAAAATAAAATGAAAAGCATGAAAAAATTCTAAACATCTCATTTTATGATCACAATTTTTTCCAAAATTTAATGTCAACAATTACTATTTTTTTGTGAATTAATTCTAACAAGTACTAAAACAGAAAATAAAGAAAAGAAATTAAAGAAATTACAATGGAGGGTGTAATAAGCAGGAAAACTAAGCTCAATTTTGCCTGGGCCCAGGAAATGGAGGTGTAGAGAGCAGCTGGGCGCTAGGCCCATTGGAGGAATCCAGCAAAAAAAACAATTAATAACATCCAGGAGGGGGTGCGTAAAGCAGGAAAATCCAAGTGCAAATCACGTTGGGCTTATCAATGGGAGGGGCGAATAGTAGCTAATCCAACTAAAGCCCAAAACGAAAATTAAACAAAATCAGTTCCACAAATTAATAAAAATGAAGCACGCAGGTATCGAACCCGCGCACAAGGGGTCCTGGAGCGCTGCCCAAAACGACGTCGTTTTGGGGCTGCACGCGTGGCGAGTTCCTGGCCGTGTGATGCACGGACCAAGTCCTTTCTTCCTCTCCAATCGGACGGTCCATGGATGTCTTCTCCAATTCAAAATTTCCAGTGCATGAACAGTACCCGCGCGGCCATGGATGAAGCTTTTTTCCGGCAAACTTCGGAACAACGTATCTCTCTCAATTCTTAACCAAGTGCAACGATTCTTGGACCAAAATTGCACAAAATTTCGAGAGGAATCCAAATATCCTAATAGATCACGCTAAAACCTCAAGAATAAAGAATTCTATATCTCAACCAAAAATGGATCAATTCCTATTTTGTCACTAAACCTCAAATTTTCTGTCCAGAAATCATCTACATCCTAATTGTAACCTAACCACATGAATCTAAGGCATCAAAAACGCATGAATTAAGAGAAAATTCATGAAATGAAAACCTTGCTTTAAGCTCCGATTGTGGTGGCTTCAGACCTCAATTCTCCTCCAACAAGTGCAGAAAACTTCAATGATGGATGATGAACGATTCTTGATAATCAAATCTTGTTGTAATCCTCTAAATCTCCAAAACCAAAAAAATCACTTTCAAGCTTTTTCTTCAATTTGCTCCAATGGCTTATCTCTCACTCTTCATCTCCAATGAGTCACCAACCTCTATCCAATTTCGTTTTTGAATATTTATAGAACATATTAGAACCTTCTAGAGGTAAGACCCAAGCCCAATCCAAAAAGCCAAATCCAAAATTTTTTCTCAAAAATTTCATTATGGTAAACTCAAACTTGTCTCACAAGCTTGATTTGGAAGCTTCTAGCATCATACACAAAATCCCTTGAATAAATTCAGCTTGGCTAGAGCCTTGAATTGCCTTTGTGAGTGATTTCTTTTTGTGATGTTGCTTATTTGTGAAGAAACATGTCGAAACACCATGAATTATGAGTTAATTGAAAATTATAAAATTGCCAATGTTTCTAAATCATCATTTCTGATTAAATTGAGTGGTCATTTGGCATATTTTGTGCACATAACAATTAATTTGAATTTCCCACCAAAAATGCCTTTGAATTTCTCCCTTTACAAGGCCACTTCAAACCAATCTTTGATATGAGCCAAACCAATTCACCATGAGCTCTTGGTTGACCTAAAAACCATATTTTGAGCAAGTTCCATGTTGAACAAAATTGCATTCGAGATGTGCAAGTTGGAGATTTTGACCTATGATTGAAAATGGCCTATAATCTCACTTTCCCAAAATACCCTTGACTTGTAAACCTCATAACTTGAGTTCTACAAATCATATGGAAGACTTATAATATAATTTGGAAAGCTAAGATCATGAGGAACAATTTTCATGTTGGCCAAAAGTTCAGGTAAAACCTTCTTCTAGGTCAAAAATAGATTTGAAGTCAGATGAATTTCACAAACAAATTTCAGATGCATCTGAGGACCTGTAACTTGTCCGAACCATAACTTGAGTTCTATAAATCCAATGGAGGACTTCTAGTACTCAAATTAAATCTATGAACATCCTATACAACATTCATGTGGAGGCCAAAGTCATATGAGACTTGTATCTTGACTTACATGGCTTGGAAGTTTGGCACTAAACAAGGGATTTTACCCTAGGAACCCTGACTTAGCAACTCCAACCACTCTTGATTCTTCTCAACTTGATCTTAAAACAATCTCTCATATGCCTCAAAATATCATTTCATGATCTCAATGAACTAGGAGTAGGCTTTGATCTTCTTCAATTGCTCATCTTGGCCTAGGATTAACGAGATGAAACCCTAGTGACATCCACTTCAACTGTGGCTCTTGCACTTGATAAACTGACTTGATTGAGCTCTAACATGACCTTCAAGGCACTTCAATAAGCTCTAACCATACATTCTCTCCTTAATCAAGGCCTTACAATCCATTGTTGAACTTCGACTGGCTCCAAGTGAGGAGATGAGCCCCATACAAGCATTCAAACTTCTCCAGAACTCAACCCTCTGTCTGATGACCCTGATAACTTCTTAAGCTTGAATAACACCTCTGGTTAGGCTTCTCTTGACATGTAGACACACTTGATCCCCTGTTAAATGAAGGATTCTATGCTATGCAAATGCTAGAACTATGCTATGCTAATGCAATGAAACATAAACCAAGTGGTAAAAAGGTTGGGAAAATTTTGGGGTGCAACACTGTGCAATGCAAATGGCAACATCTCATGCCAATCTTTGTAGGTCACAACCATCTTTTGTACTATCTTTTTGATGTTTTTGTTGGCCGCTTCAACCGCACCATTCATCTTTGATCGGTAAGGTGATGAGTTGTGATGTCCAATCTTGAAGTTCTGGCATAACTCCTTCATCATCTTATTGTTCAGATTCGAACCATTGCCAGTAATGATCCGTTCGGGAATTCCATATCGACAGATGATTTCCTTCTTTATGAATCTGGCTACCACTTGTTTGGTCACGTTAGCGTACGAGGCTGCCTCCGTCCACTTGGTGAAGTAGTCGATAGCTACCAAAATGAAGTTGTGACCGTTAGATGTAGTGGGCTCGATCTTGCCTATCATATCAATGCCCCACATGGAGAACGGCCACGGGGATGACATGACATTCAACGGGCACGGCGGCACATGAATTTTATCAGCATAAATCTGGCATTTATGACATCTCTTCGCGAATTTGAAACAATCCTACTCCATTGTCAGCCAATAATATCTTGCTCGTAAGATTTTCCGCGTCATAGCATGTCCGCCGGCGTGTGTGACAAAAGTACCTTCATGGACTTTCCCCATAAACAAACTAGCTTCTTTTTCATCCACACACCTGAGTAGCACGAGATCGTGATTTCTCTTATACAGAACTCCATCAGGATTTAGATAGAAATTTCCAGACAGCCTCCTTAGAGTCTTCTTATCCTGGGTTAACGCTCCCGCAGGATACTCCTTAGTCATAAGGAAAGTTTGGATATCATGGAACCATGGCTTGCCATTGGAGGCTTCCTCAATTGCAAAAATGAATGCAGGTCTATCAAGACGGGAAATGACAATTCTTGGAGCTTCATTTCAAAAATTAACTTTGTACATCAAAGCCAACGTGGCTAAGGCATCAGCCATCTAATTTTCAGCTCTAGGCACATGATGGAGCTCCACTCGATCGAAGAAAGGAAGCAGCCTTCGGGGATAATTCATGTAAGGGACCAAATTCGACTGACGAGTCTCCCACTCCCCTTTAATTTGGTTAACAACGAATACCGAGTCACCGTATACATCCAGGTTTTTGATTCTCAAATCAATGGCTTCTTCTAAACCCATGATGCATGCCTCGTATTCTGCTTCATTGTTGGTGACCGGAAAAGTCAATTTGGCAGTAAACGGGATGTGGGATCCCTGGGGAGTCGTGACGATTGCCCCAATACCACTTCCGTAGGAATTAACGGCACCGTCAAATATCAATTTCCACTGGGACTTCCTATCTGGTCCCTCGTCGGGAAACGGTTCATCACAATCTTTTACTTTGTGAAACATGATATCCTCATCAGGGAATTCAAATTTCATCGGCTGATAATCTTCGATAGGCTGTTCGGCAAGGTACTCAAACAATACACTTCCCTTGATGGCCTTCTGGGAAACATATTGAATGTCATACTCTGTCAACACCATTTGCCACCTGTCAATCCTTCCCGAAAGCGCTTGCTTCTCGAAGACGTACTTGATCAGATCCATTTTCAAAATTAGAATGGTCGTGTGGTTGAGCATATACTGTCGTAAAACGTTTGGCAGCCCACGCGAGTGCGCAACACGTTTTTTACAGCATTGAGTAACGGGACTCACAATCTGTGACTTTTTACTCAAGTAATAAATGGCATGCTCCTTTCTGCCAGTCTCGCCGTGCTGACCGAGGACGCAACCCATGCTATTCTCAAGAACTGTCAAGTACATGATTAAGGGTCTTCCGGCCACTAGGGGTATCAAAATTGGAGGTTCCTGCAGATACTGTTTTATCTTGTCAAATGCCTTATGGAAATCCTCATTCCAGATAACCGCCTGATCTTTTTTTAATAATTTGAACATCGGTTCACATGTAGCCATGAGCTGAGATATAAACCTTGCAATGTAGTTTATTCTGCCCAGGAAACCACAAACTTCTTTTTCAGTCTTTGGCGCTGGCATATCTTGTATTGCTTTTATCTTATCAGGATCAACCTCAATGCCTTTTTCACTCACAATAAACCCCAGTAGTTTTCCAGATCGTACCCCGAAAGTACACTTATTAGGATTCAGCCTCAACCTAAACTTCCTAAGCCTCTCAAAAAGCTTCAGCAAATTGACCAGATGTCCCTCCTCCGTTTGGGACTTCGCAATCATGTCATCAACATAGACTTTAATCTCATGGTGAATCATGTCATGAAACAAAGTGACCATCGCCCGTTGGTAAGTCGCCCCTGCGTTCTTCAGACAGAAAGACATTACCTTGAAGCAGAACGTCCCCCAAGGTGTAATGAACGTGGTTTTCTCCATGTCTTCCGGCGCCATCTTGATTTGGTTATAGCCGGAGAAGCCATCCATGAACGAAAACACGGAAAATTGAGTTGTATTGTCGACCAACACATCAATATGAGGGAGCGGGAAATCATCCTTAGGGCTCGCCTTATTCAAATCCCGATAATCGACGCACATCCGCACCTTACCGTCCTTCTTCGGTACAGGTACTATGTTGGCGACCCATGGAGGGTAAGTAGTGACCGCTAAAAAGCCAGCATCCAGCTGCTTTTGTACTTCTTTTTTGATCTTAACGGCCATATCTGGTCGTGTCCTTCTAAGCTTCTGCTTAACGGGAGGACAATCTTCTCGCAGTGGCAGATGATGGACCACTATGTCAGTGTCGAGCCCGGGCATATCTTCATACGACCAAGCAAAGATGTCACTATACTCTCGAAGCATCTCGACCAGTCTTTGCTTGACATCGCTCTGCAATGCAGCCTCTATCCTAACATTTCTGGCAAGCTCCTCAGAACCCAGATTAACAATCTCAATCTCTTCCTCGTGAGGCAGAATGATCTTATTTTCTTGTTTCAACAATCGGGCCAACTCTTCCGTATGGTCTTCATCTTCGTCAATCTCTTCTTCAGCTTGATATATCGGGCAATCAAAGTCGAAGTGAGTCGTAGAAGGTTCAGAGTCGATGTCATCTGTAGTGTGAATCCTGCAATAACAAGGGTTAAGCTTAAGAAGAGGATATGCAGGTTAGCGCAACCATATTGCCATTTTATTGTTTTTCAAAACAAAAATAAAACAGGAATGACAGAGATCACAGAATTTAAATGCAAAGAAAACGCCCTTTGATTTATTGATAATATGTACATGCATAAGCAATCAAGGCCCTGACAATAAAACCGTTATGCCCCGGGTAGAACATAAGGTTGTACAATAATTGGGAAAAGAAAAAGCATTACTCTTTACGCGTCACTTGGATGACATCTTGGACGAACCAGTTGTTTAGGCTCTGGCCTAGTTTGCACGGCTAAATCCAGGAGTCCAGGTCGCAATCACTATCTTCGTCGTCTTCAGACACAGCGTTGACATTCTCAAATATCACCCGACCTTTTGTGAACTGAATTGGCCCTTTGACGCATGGCGCACTGCGAGAGGATGAAGCATCTGCAGTAGGAGAATACCTTAACCCGAACTTATCCTGCTTGTTAGGGATTTCCAGAACTTGCCCCTAGCCTGAACAACAGCTTGAGCTTCCTTGAAGGAAGATAGGTTCATCTCAGGTTTCTCGAGCATCACCGGAATCGCATCCTTGACTTTAACAGCTTTAAACGTCTGGCACAAAGTTTCGTGGATCTTGCCATTCTCCTCAACATACTTAAAAGATGACAAATGGCTCACCATTATGTCCTCTTCTCCACAGACAGTCACAATGCTCCCCCCACAGCATACTTCAGTTTCTGGTGCAATGTGGAAGTCACCGCGCCTGCAGAATGGATCCAAGGTCGGCCCAACAGGCAGCCATAGGCTGGCATGATATCCATGATATAGAAAACCGCGTCAAAGGTTTCTGGCCCAACTTGAATGGGTAGAGTCACCTCTCTAAAGACAGTCCGCTTAGTTCCATCAAAGGCTTTTACCACCAGGTCACTGGGTGTGCATATCAGCCCTCTCGTATCCAACCTCATCAGAGCTTTCTTAGGGAGAACGTTCAGAGATGATCCTGTGTCAACCAACACATGGGACATAACCGTTCCTCGACATTCTATCGAGATATGCAAGGCACTATTATGGTTCCTTCCCTTCGGTGTCAGCTCTAGGTCAGTAAACCCTAATCCATTCCCAGCATTCACATGAGCAACCACACCCTCTAGCTGGTTGACAGAGATTTCTTGCGGTACATACGCTGCATTCAGAACCTTCAGCAAAGCGTTGCGGTGTGCCTCGGAACAAAACAACAGATTCAGAATAGAGATCTTAGACGGCGTTTGATGGAGATGATCAACTATCTTATAATCAATTTTCTTGATCAGTCTCATAAATTCTTCGGCGTCTTTCACAAGCAGGTCTTTTCCTACCTCACGGGAGATTTCCTCGACGACCTTACTTTTACCTCAGTCAGTCTTCTCAGCTTTGTCAGCTTTGTCAGCCACAATCTCCGGTGGAGCGAACACTCTTCCATTGTGTGTTATTCCCCCAGTTCCAACTAGGTTGTCAACAGATTGCCCAGATGGCTCCAACTCCAACTTATGTCCATTGTAATAGACATCTGCCCCATAATGCCATGGAACAACGTTAGTACTCTCAAAGGGTATAGGTCTAGCCTTCGTTATAGTGATCGTAGGTGGCCTCGATGCAGAAATGGTAATTGTTTTACGAGGTATGGTGATAGTGGCAACCTCATCTTTCTGCTTCAGCATTACTTCCCCTGATTTGTTCTCAGCCCTCCGACTAAACTGCAGAATTCCTTCGTTCATCAAACTCTGAATCCCTGCTACCAACTAATCACAACCGTCTGAATGATTCTCACAATCCATACATAACTTTCCACAGCCCAGGAAAATACCTTTCTTCATCAACTTGGCTTTAACGAAACCAAGTGGTGTTTTCAGGTCTTTGACATCAGTCAATAAATCTGAATCTTCCTCTTTGATGATGGCGCTAACCCCATCTCCCCCATGGTTGGGCATAGGGTTCTTTGTAACATTCGGAGCATTATCAGAAAAGTTGATTATCTTGGCGTCAACCATATCTTGCACTTTGTGCTTGAATGCTTTACAGTTGTCAATCGAGTGGCCAGGTGCCCCCGAATGAAACTCACATCTCGCATTCGCATCGTAGCCCGGTGGAGGTGTCCCTGTCAAGGGAGCCAAAGTTCTCTTTTGAACTAGCTGTAACTGAAGCAATGTCTGCAAAAGCTGAGCATACGACATAGGTGGGGTTTCAAGATGACGACTTGACAATGGTGCTTTATTCTGGTACCTCCGGTACCCTTGCTGGTTCTGCTGCTACTGCTGAGGTTGTTAGACAGCAGGAATAGTAATGCTAGCGACCTGCTGGCGCTGGCCTTTTCCCTTTCCCCGAGCACTAGACACTGAGCTCGTCTCACCTTCCCATCTCTTACCACTATAAGGCTTCTTTCCCCCTCCAGCTAAGGATACATCTACACCCTGAATCTTTCCGAGTTTGATGCCATTCTCTACATGCTCTCTAGTGATGATAAGATCGGAGAAGCTTCCCGATATAACACTGACAAGCTTCTCATAATAAACCCCTAGAGGAGTAGCCACGAACATCTCGACAAGTTCTCGCTCAACCATTGGTGGCTGCACCCTCGCTGCCGGTTCACGCCACCTCTGGGCGTAATCTTTAAATCCTTCGCTGTTCTTCTGAGATAAATTTTGTAGCTGAACCCGGTTGGGAGCCAGATCGTTGTTATACTGATAGTGGCATACGAATGCTTCAGCAAGGTCTTTCCACGTACCTACACTTGTAGGTTCCAAACCCATATACCACTCCAGCGAGGGGCCTGACAGGCTGTTTTGGAAGAAGTGCATCAACAACTTCTCATCTTCAGAATGTGCGGACATCTTTCGATAGTATGACCTCAGATGGACACGGGGGAAAGTGGTGCCCTTATACTTCTCGAAGTCGGGTACCTTAAACTTGGGATGCACCTTGAAGTCTGAGATCAGTTCCAGCTTGGTCATGTCAACGCCCATAGTATTAAAGTTCTCAAAACTCTTCATCTTGTCTTCGAGTGCTTTGAACCTTAAACGGGCTTCAGAATTCAGTTCGCCCCCAGCTCCTTTCATTTAGAATAAGTCCTCTTGATGATCCCCTTGCCATGGCTGATGGCCATTACCTTGAGCAAACCCAGCAGCATCAAGACCATACAGATTACCAGCACCAGCGTTTCCAGCATTACCAGTTCCTCCAGTATTGCCATTGCCCATACCAGCATTACCATTGGCCTCAAAGTTGCCATTTCCGACTCATGTCGTATTCCCATTAGCTCCAACATTAGTAACAACATTACCATCGCCACTTCCATTCCCTCCAGTCACAGGGATGTTAACATGAAGGGTCTCAACAAGCGAAAGGTTCACCACATTCCCACCGTGTAGCACGCCGTTGCTGCCGACGCGTGCAATCAGAGGTTACACCAGAGTTCTGAGTTGGTCCTGGACATTAGAGACCACTTTCATGAGATCCATAAAATGATCCATCCTCTCTCTGAGCTCTTGAATGTCAGTCTGAACCTGTTCCATTACTCTGACTTGATTTGCCCTGGTAGAATACCGGTGAATCTACCTTCGTTCAATCCTGAAATAACCTGCAAACACAAGGGGTAGAAAAACAGCTCGAGGTACCTGTTATGCAAATGATTCATGCAAATGCAAATGTGTGTTTGTGCCTTAGGGAGATTTCTCCCCCGATTCTAGTGCCAGAGTGCTAGTGCTGATAATAAGAAGTCCGGATCCAGTCATGGAAATAACGTCTCGTATATATATAAAGCCCAACAAGGCAGCATACAATGTCATAGAATACATGGAGAATCAACAACATGACCTCGACCAACAAGTCTGGTGATGGTCAGCATACAACAATGATAAGAAAATACAAAGGATTAAAAAGTAGTCAAGTGCGGCAACGGGCGCGAAACTCTTCTAGCAACCCCTTCGTTTTGGGATGATCAGGACGAGTGAGTAGCCCTTCGACAAGTGACTCCCTCTGTATAATAGTGTATTGAAGACCTTCAACGGAGTCCTTCCACTCTTCTTTGCCAAAACAGTCTTCTAACCTTCGCTTCTTAGGCTCAAAACTCTGCTTGCGATCCCTCAGGTTTGCAATAGCCTTGTTTAACATGTCTTGAGTGGCGCACTTACGAGCAGTTTCATCATCAAACTTCTTCTCACTAGCCTTCAACTTGGAGATCTATTGCTTCAGCTTGTCCTCCCGCTCTTTGTTGTTAGCTATAGTGGCATTCCACTGCTGGTTGAATTTGGAGATTCTCAGGTAAGCATTGTCTAGGTTCTGCTTTTTGGTGGCAAGCACATCATTGACAGCCTTGAAATACAAACCTAAACGTTCATGTTCAGCCCTCTGTTTGGTCAAGTCTGTGCCTAGCCAGTTCACCAGCTCAATCTGTTTTTTGAAGGAATAGACGGCTTCGTTCCTCTCGCTTCTAAGCTGAACCAGTTCTTTTTCCAACTCCTCGTTGGCTTTCTCCAGCTCTTCCTTTTCAGCCAAGACCTAGTTGTATTTCTGAATAGACACTGTAGTGGGTTTTTCAACCACCGGAGGGAAATCTTGCTTAACTGGTGGAAAAGGCATCCCTACTGTTTCTGCCCTGCTTTTAATCCAAGTCACATAAGGAGCATAAGCCTGGTTGTTGCTCTTACCCAACAATACTTTCCCTCGCCTGCTGATGTCGTTCCAAGCATGCTTGAGCTTGGCTAACATATCCCCCTCTAGAAGCCCCGTGAGGTACAGAGATTCCTGCACCTCTTCGTCCTTCGGAGGACCTCTCAAGGCGTACGCAAACTGTCTGACAAGTAATGAGGGATTGTAGTTAATACAGCCTCTTCTTCCAATCAACGGAACATTAGGGAATCCACTGCAGCTATAGATGACTTCAGTACCCAACATATCCCGATCAAACCAAACGACGCTCTTTGCTGGTAAATCCATCAGGCGTTCAGACCACTCAGCCGTGGCTGTAGAGGAAACAAAGAGACCCTTCTTGGGCATGTGGCTATCAAACCATCTGTAGAGTAAGGGCGCACAACACGACACATTTTTAACCCTTCTGTTTTCATTCTTGTAATGGACAGAATGATATATATCACCAATCAAGGTGGACACTGGATTTCCTTATGCGAAGATATGGAAGGCGTCCAAATCTATAAAGTCTGGCATGTTGGGAAACAAGACGATGCCATAGATGCAGAGGGCGAGAATAGCGTTGAATATGATCCAACAACCGTCTTTAGCGCACTGTTGGGCTTTCCCAACCAGAAACTGTAGAGAAAAACTAGGTACTCCATTCCATGAGGTCAGAAGTAGCTCTGAAGCATCCAAATGAAAGGCAGCAGCTAGTTTAGCCAGATTAGGCTTAGCATCCATGTGAACAAATGGCATCTGATTCTTAACAGGTACACCCAACAACTCAGCATACTCTTCTAAGGTAGGCGCAAGAATGAAATTTGGAAAAGTGGAGCACCTCAACGGAGGGTCATAGAACTGTAGCAATGCATACAACCCGTTCAACTCATATACTGAAGATTTACGAACCAGACTGAGCAACTTCCCATACGATTTCTTGAATTCTCCTTTTACTGTATCATCTGCCAAGCCAATTAAACTAAGCAGCAGAGTAATATCTGGGGTAGGGAGCTTGTAAGCCACATTCTTCTTCACTGATTCCATGCTGACAAACAGAGGGCAAGATTACTGGAACCGGGGGATAGTATATGCACCTGCAACACATACACACGTTAATGATATGCACATGGATATGCAAAAATACAAGATGCAATCATGCAACAGGAGATAAAGAGTGTGCTATTGAGGAGACCAAGGCTCTGTTTCAACATAATCACAACACTGCTCTGACAATAAAACCCTAAAGAGGACCATTATTACGCTCTGTCAAGAACAAACACATCTCTGATGATAAGAACCCTCTGATACCAACAATACTGATTCACTGTCAAGAAAACCAGGTTGTCTGAAGGTTAAGGTTTCCTGCAACAACCCGACCCCGCTCACAGGTATGAATCCTATCCAGTGACAAGGTATGGCATCCTATGCGTTTCCCAGCGTCACAGACTTTCACGAAATGATGATACGTTCACCATTTCTGGTTTGGCATCATCACTCCCTGAAGAGGCCTCACTTAGCTGAGTCACAAATGATCGGTCCCCAGAGTCGACAATCCTCCAAACCAACAACCCCTCAAGCCCAAAGGGCTAGAAAAGAAGTCAACCGGGAAAATCTCGTCTGAGCGTGGATTTTGTGGGACACTAGTACATGCAAAGCATGCACGCACCCACTACTTTCCACAACTAATGCTAGGTATACACTCAAGCCTGGGTCTGGCTTATCACTCATCAGAGCTCTCCTCCCACAACAGCACAAATAATCATATTATACTGAAAATAAAATGCAAAAAGTAAAGTGCGATAAATAAATGCAAACCCAACAGATAAAACACGCAAGCGCTAGGATTTACTCGCACAGGGAACCAGATTCCCCAACAGAGTCGCCAGATGTCGCTACCGCAAAAATAAAGTGTCGGTAAAACAGAAGAGTCGCCACCTTTCTTTATTTATCCCACAGAAAGAGAAAGGAAACGATTGGAAAAACCTGACGAAAAGGTATAAGACAAGGTCATCGCAACCATGTCTGGGTTCGGGAGTCGGTTACGCAAGGGGAAGGTATTAGCACCCCTCACGTCCGTTGTACTCAACGGGATCCACGCTTGTTGTGTTTATCTGACGAGTTGGTTTATCTATCTACCTATCAAGGCTGGTCTGAAAAGAAAAGAAATATGACTCGGCAAAGCATCGCACTTCGTGCCTACGTATTCTCGTCAGAGAACGAGAAATCAGAGTCAACGTAGTTCGCCTAACTACGGGTAACGGGTGGGGGAAGGTGGCTCGCCAATACGTTAGTATTGTGCCTACGTACTCTCAACAGGTGTGAGAGATCAGAGCTTACGTAGTTCGGGATACTACAGATTACAGGGTTTCAGATTCATCTGTTTTTTCGAGTAGGGTTAACAAACAGTTCCAGCAGTTTGGTGTATGCAGCTTGCTCGTTAGAGACTCGTGCATTACCGTTTGCGGTAGAACTGAGAGTTAACGACACTCTTTTCTTCAGAAAAATTTTCCTTTATTATGGGCCCACGGGGCAAAAAAGGTTTGAGGTTTGTTTTCTGTCTTTTACAGAAGAAGTGCTTTTTTATGGATGTTTGCAATTCATATCGCACTAGAGACTATGACCTAGGATGAATGCGTCGCATGTCACCCAAAGGGTACCATACTAAACATCCTGATTATTGGAAGGAAACCATCCAACAACCATTTCCTATGTAGCTTAAAGCTCGTAACGCACGATATCAATTAACCTTTATTACTGTATTTTGACTTGTTTGAAGATGAGAAGGAGAAGGGACAAAACTAAGGGGAAACTATCAATCCCTAATGTTGTCATGCCAAGGATGCATCCTATGGTTGAGTTTGAAATAGGGAACTCCTAGATGTTATCATACATAGGTTTCAACCTAAAGTCTAATCAGCACTTCCTTAAACAAGGAAGTGAGAATCCTAGGGGATCATGTCAATGGGAAACAGACAACAGACAAAGCATCAACTAAACATCAGTAAAGAAGATAAGCAGAGAAGAAAATAGTAAAGATGCAAATGCAATGCAGCAATACAAGCAGAGGGATACCCACTCAACCTCTAAGCAATCAAGCAAAGAGAACAGTCAAAACAGACAAGCAAAGGGAGGGTCACCTCAACCTTTATATGCAAATATATCAGGTAGAAAGAGAAAAGAAACAACACACAAGTAAGGGGAGGATCACCTCAACCCTTAAGGCAAGCAAGCAGAGGGAGACCCACTCAACCTTTTAATGCAGTCATGCACTTACACTTAGACTATCCTAAACATGAGCTACCCTAATGCAACACACCACTCAATCATGAATGAAGGACAAGAATTATGACAAATAAGGAATTCATTCCACAAGTAAACAAACAAGGCATCTATCCTAAGGGAAGGAATTGATGATGGGATGCATGGTGTATACCAAAGGTATCCACCATGATGTTCAACCAATCATGGGAGATTAGAAATGAAGGGAAGCATGGTTTATGCCAAAGGCATCCACCATGACACTCTACCATTCATTAGGAGAATCATCTTCCTAAAAGGCTTCAGCAGGAACCCTAAGGATTAGTTAAGGATCACCTAAACTAAAGGGGATTAAAGGCTCTATCAAGGCCTAATCTAGGTTCTCAAGAGGTATCTACCTAAGTTCTACTCTATCAAGAAAGGATTTCAAACTTAGAATTAACTAAATGTTCACTTAAAAGACTAATCTATGAAGTTATCCTTGTTAGGGTCACCTAAACCATAATCAACTTGGAAAATGGGGGAATAATAGAAGATCACTTCTAAAAAAGCTAAGAAAAATCCTAGATTATCCTAAATGGGTTAAGAATCTATAGTAGAAAATTTAGGATCAAAACCTAAATCTAAGGGACCTAAACAACTTCTACATATCAATGTATACTAAAAGGAATTCATAAAGGGGGAAGTCCTAAAACCTATCTCAAACTCAAACTTAATCATCTAAAAAAATACCACAAAAATCACACAAACCTATCAAGGAGTCTATAACAAGCATGCAAAATTTCAGCACCAAATGTCAATCCAAGAAATAGTACTAAAATCAGCAAGTAAACTACTGATTTTGAACATTTTTAATCAACTCTTAAAAATAGAAAAATGCCAAATAAATTGAATATTATCCAAAAATGAAAATAAATGCCATACAAAAATCAGAAACAAGGTAGGAACCACCCACAATTTTTCTCATATTTTTCTGATCAATAAAATTATTTTTTTATGAATTTAAACTGATTAAAACAATTAAAGAAATCATAAAATGAATAAAAGAAATTAAAATGAATTAAAAAACTGGGAAAAAGCCACAGGAGTTGGATCTGGAGACTAGTCCACGCATCCAAAGGGAGAAAGGGCGCCACGTAGCCTTGAGGCTACTTAAATGAAACGCTGTGTTTCAGGATTATTCAGGTGTGGCTGGTTGACTAGGGTTCACCCTACGTCCTAATCTGGATCGTTCATGCAGAAAGTATAACCATCCAAGGCCTGTGAGCTTGCCAAGCCATCAGTCAAAGTCAATAATTCTCAAAATGCCATCACATGCGTCAGATCTTCATACCAAGTTAATTGAGTTAGAATCATCCAACAGTGCTCGTATCGTCTTCCTCATTTGAACTTAAGATTGGAGAGGGGAAAAACCAGGGTGGCCGGAGAAGACTCCGGTCGTCTTCTCCGGCGGGTTCACGGTGGCTAAACCATCAGGTATCACCAAACTCCACCAAAAACTCCAGATTTGCTCGTCTCCTCTCAAGGAATAACATGACAACCTTCATTTTTTCATCTTCTCAAAGAATCACCAGATACAGCCATGAACAGAAAATATGCATTTTGGAAAATCATCACCAATTGTCAAATTCTTGCCATTAATCTACTCTACTCTTCTCCCTGATTAATTATCTATAATCAATTCTTGAAATCCTTCAAGATTCAAGCCTAACCGTGCCTCTGAACAATTCACTCATCATCAAGAATCATCTCAAAACCTCTCCAAATCATACCTAAGTTCATCTAGGGTTCAAGACTAACCTAACCACATGCAGTTTCTATCTTAATTCAGTCTCAATCAAGCATAATAATGAAAAGATGAAAACCTGTTTTGAGCTTTGATAGAGAGTGCCACAACCTCCAATTCTTGATCAAACTTGCTCAGAATCGTTCAGTGATGCTTGCTGAAGAATCTTGGAGCTCCAATTTCCTCTGTAATGGCCTCTAAGATGGAAAACGATTTTCACCTTGTAACCAACTTTTCAAGTGCTCCTTACCTCTTTCAAGCTTCTCCAATCCCCAAACTTGTTCTGAAATCTTCCAGAAACTTATATAGAACTGTTATGGATCATTTCCTGGCCCAATTATGGCCCAATTCACTCAATCCCAATTTTCCAATTTTCCTTCTAAACTCTTCCATGACAGTCGCGTATTTTTGCTCTGTTTCAGCTTCATTCTTACTCAAATGGCTTGCATAACACTCCTTGAGCATGGATGGATCAGATTGAATGCTTAATTTGATCCTATGGTGTAGATTGGTGGTGTTACTTCAATTCCATGTAACCTTTGAAATTTCCATGAATTATGACTCAAACCAAAATTCTGAAGTTGCCAATCCTCCCCAAATGTTTTCTACCTTCAAAAAGTGCACAAACTTGCCAAGTTTTGCACAAAAATGAATTATTTATGAATTTCTCTTTTTATGCCTTTTTAAAATGTCCTTTTTCAAATTTTCTTCATACACTTCCATATTTAATCCATATCAATGAATCTTTGGGTTATGGTTGGACAAATGACACCATTTTGAATAACATTCAAGTTGATCAAAAGTCCATTTGAGGTGTCTAAGTTGATGAAATTGACCCATAACCACAAATGACCCATAATTCCAAATTCCCAAAATATCCTTATCTTGCAAAGCTTGTAACTTGAGTTCTACAAGTCCAATCATGGACTTCTAGTACTTTCTAGAAAGCTAAGAAGGTAAGGAACAACATTCATGTTGGACAAATGTTCATGAGAATCATATTTCTAGGGCAAAAGTGTCATGCAAGTTGGGTGACTTTCAAGCTCCAAATTCACACTCCTCTGATGACCTATAACTTGTCTGGCTCATAACTTGAGTTCTATAAACCCTATCAAGGACTTCTAGTACTAAAATTAAAGCTATGCTCATGCTCTACAACAATCATGTTGGAGTCAAGGTGAGATGAAAATCCCATCTTGAGTTATGTGGTCTTGAAGTTAGGCACTAAACCAGGGGATTTTACACTATCAAGCATAGCAACCCTAGCCTAGGAACTCCTCACACTCTTGATTCATGATGATTTGACCTTGGAATCATCCCTTGGCCATCTTAATACATCCATCCATGATCACATGGCTTTGGAATTAGGTCTCAACCTTCTTCAAATCATCAGTTAACCTAGTGTTAACCAGGTGAAACCCTAGTTGCACCAATCCTGGTTGCAGCTCCTTGTCTTTTGCATAATGACCTGTCTAGGCTTCAAAATGACTTTCCAATACTCCTCATGAGCTCTCTCAAGGCTTCAAGTCTTCTCCCATGGATTCAGAATCATCTGATGGCTTTCCCACAACTCTCAAGTTAGGAGGCCTACACTCTTATATCCAACCCCTTCTCTGAGGATCCTTAACTTCTTTGATGAGGATGTCAACCCTTGAATCCTTGAATAAGGTTCTTAGGTAGCTTCAAAACCTTGTGTAGCCATTGGTAGGTAGTCATACCTCTTAATCTCCTGCACACATGTCAATGCAATGCAGATGAAATGCTAAAATGAATGCAATGAAACACAAGCTAGGTAAAGCAAAGGTTGGGCAAATTTTGTGGTGCAACACCCATAATACATGCTTCATACTCAGCCTTATTATTTGCGCAAGTGAAAACCAACCTTGCAGTGAAAGGAATATGAGAACCATAAGGGGTAACTATAATTGCTCCAATACCTTTTCCATATTCATTAACAGCTCCATCAAAAATCAAACCTCAATGAGATCCAGGCTCAGGCCCTTCTTCAGGTACTGGTTCTCATAATCTTTAACCTTTAGATACACCATATCCTCATCAGGAAAGTCAAACCGGATAGGTTGATAATCATCAATTAGATGGTGTGCCAAATGATCAGCAAAAGCACTTCCTTTTATCGCTTTTTGAGATCTGTACTCGATATCATATTCTAACAACAATATTTGCCAACGAGCAGTCTTCCCAGTTAAAGCATGCTTTTCAAAGATATACTTGATTGGATCACATTTTAGATATCAACCAAGTTGTACAATTCAACATATACTGGCGGACACGCTTGGCAGCCCAAGCTAAAGCACAACATGTGTTTTCAAGCATTGAGTACCGAGACTCGCAACCGGTGAACTTCTTGTTCAAATAATAAATGGAAAATTCTTTTTTTCCAGATTCATCTTGTTGACCCAGAACACAACCTATAGATTCTTCTAGCACGATCAGATACATGATCAAAGGTCTTCCTTCCACATGAGGAGACAAATTATGAGGTTCAAGCAGATACTATTTAATTCTTTCAAAAGCTTTCTGACAATATTTTGTCCATACACAACTCTGATCCTTGCAAAGAAGCTTGAAGATCAGTGCACATGTGGCAGACATATTGGATATAAATCGGGAGATATAGTTCAAACGTCCCACGAATCCTCTTATTTGTTTTTCTATTTTGGGTGCAGGAATTTTCTGAATAGCTTTAACTTTACCAGCATCAACTTCAATGCCTTTCTGACTGACAATAAAGCCCAACAACTTTCCAGAACGGATGCCAAAAGTGCATTTATTAGGATTCAGACAGAGCTTAAACTTTCTCAAACGTTGAAACAACTTCAATAAGTATTCAATATGATCTTCTTCAGTCTTCGACTTACATATCATATCATCCACATAGACCCCAATTTCTTTATGCATCATATCATGGAACAGAGTGGTCATAACTCTCTAGTATGTTGCACCAGCATTTTTCAAATCGAAGGGCATCACTCTATAACAGAATGTTCCCCAGGGTGTAATGAATGTTGTTTTCTCCATATCCTCAGGTGTCATCTTTATTTGATTATAACCGGAAAATTCATCCATAACGGAAAATATATTGAACTTAGCAGTATTATCTACCAGCAAATCAATGTGTGGTAGTGGAAAATCATCTTTCGGACTTGCTTTATTCAAATCCCTATAGTTAACGCACATTCGTACTTTTTCGTCTTTCTTTGGAACAAGAACAATATTGGCTACCCATTGAGGATACTCAGCAGTCACAAGAAAACCAACACTAATCTGCTTCTGAACCTCCTCCTTAATCTCCACAGCCATGTCAGGATGAATTCTTCTCAATTTCTGCTTCACAGGTGAACATTCAGGCTTCAACGGCAAATGATGCTCCACAATATCAGTATCAAGACCATGCATGTCTTGATAGGACCAAGCAAATATGTCAACATATTCTCCAAGAAGCTCTACCATCCTCTTCTTAACATCCGACTGAAGCAATGCCCTAATCTTGACTTCTTTCTTATCATCTTCAGAACCCAAATTAACCAATTCCACAGGCTCTTCATGAGGCTGAATGGTCTTTTCCTCGTGCTCAAGCAATCAAGAAATTTCATCAGAAATTTCTTCAACATCCTCCTCTTCCACTTCAAACATAGGGAACTCAAAGTTGGGAGAGGGAATAGGGTCATTATTTTCAATGGGTTTAACAATCAATCTACACAATGATTTATGTTTGATTTTAGAATATAAACAAGAAGTGCAAGTATTATGCAGATAAAAGTGATCATAACATTATTATTTTTTTGGTTTTTTATGTTACCATTTTTCAGAAATAAAGGAAAAGTAAAAAATATAATATGGATAAACAAAATAACATTTTATTGATGATGATAAAAGTTGAAACAAAGCCCTCACAAATTCACTTTCACCTTGGGTAGAGTGAAAGGATTTTTTTGAAAGAAACAAAAACAAATTACTTTGAAACATGAACAACAGTAGGAATGTCAACAGCGATCCAATTCTGGCGTATCAACCCATGCGTCCAAAGTTGGGCGTTTATTCCTCTTGATCATCCTCAATGATAGCATTGACTTCATACTCAGGTCTCTTAAGTCTCGATCAAGGAGAGTAGACGGGTACATATGCATCTTCTATCTCAGAATCATATCCCAGATCTTCCAATTAAGGCTCCTAGTCTTCAGCGGGAATGGAATCATTTTCAGAACCATATGAGATGTAACCTTCAGAGTCATCTTCGATAATTGCAGTTGTAGAATGATCTTTGGTAGGAATGAACCCAACATTTTGGAAAACATCATGAATACTCTTCAGCTCTTTACGGGTTGAACCAGATGTAAAACCCAAACCAGCTCTATCTCTTTTCTAAGCAACTTTAATAACTTGGCCCCATCTATCAGCTTGTCCACTCTCCAACACATGTTGTGCATCTTTTAGAGAAGACATGGACACCCCATTCTTCTTAATAGCATTATCAACCACAGAAAGAGCCTGGAACGGAGTTCCAATATCTTCGCCAACATCAATATAAGAAAAAGATGACAAATTGCTTACCAACATATCAAGTTTTCCACCAGCAACAACAAGTTTTCCATTCTGGATAAATTTCAACTTTTGGTGGAGTGTCGAAGTGACAGCTCCGACTTAATGAATCCACGGGCGTCCTAGAAGACAACTGTAATCAGGATGAATATCCATGACATGAAAAGTAATCTGGAATAAACACGGACCTATCTTGATAGGGAGATCAACCTCTCCAATCACAGTTTTCCTTGAGCCATCAAAGGCTTTCACAATGACCCCACTAAATCTCATAGGAGTACCCTGATAAGACAATCTGGATAAAGTAGATTTTGGCATCACATTCAATGATGACCGGGTGTCAACCAACACATTGGATAGAGAATCCTCCTGGAAATTTATGGAAACATGGAGAGCCAAATTATGATTTCTTCCATGTTCGATCAACTCTTCATCGCAGAAACTCAAATTATTACACACAATGATATTGGCAATAATGTTGTCAAACTGGTTAACAGTCACATCATGATCTACATAAGCTTGTTCCAATATTTTCTGCAACGATTCACGATGAGCCTCAGAGCTCATTAATAGAGATAAAATAGATATTGTTGATGGTGTATGCAACAGTTGATCTACCATACTATATTCACTCTTCTTGATCAATTTCAATACTTCACCATTATCTAATTTTTGGTTCACGTCGCTTGATTGACCAGATTCAACAGAAGTCTTCAACTGAGTTTACTTACCCACAACATCTACACTTGTCTTCAAGGGTACATTAGCAAATACTCGACCACTCCTGGTCACGTGTCCTACATTAACAAAAGTCACAATTGAGAGAAGAGAAGGAATGGGAACCTCTTTTCCATCCTCTAACATAATAGCATTGTATTTGTAGGGAATAGATTTATCTAATTCATACGTTACTAGGCTAGGCAAATGGATGACCAAAGGCGTCATGTCATATTTCTGACTATTGTAAGAAATTACCACTCATTCCGGGATGTTGAAACGTGGAACTATGACATTCACCTCATTTTCAACTTCATTTCTGTTTGCAGTAACTTGAATCAAATTATGATCAATCATCTTTTGTAAGTCCCTCTTTACAATCACACACCTGCGAGGGTTCACCGAACAAATACAACAAGTAGCATAATCATGCTCATTATCATGGAATTCGCTCAAAGTAGCATGCATCTCAACAAGCGACCTCCGTATCAAACGAATATCAAAAATGTGGTATGTACCAGGATACCCATATACCATATTGATAGTCGTGTTACCATGATTAGGCAACGTATTTGATTGCACATTAGGGTTGGTATCTTCAAAAGACAGAATACCACTTTTTACGAGCTTTGCAACTTCATATTTCAGAGGATGGCAATTTTCAATATCATGCCTAGGGGCACCTCGATGAAATGTGCAATGGGCATCTAGCTTATACCACCATGGAATATCAGTATGAACATCCGGAGGATCACGAGTCTGAACCAAATTCTTCTTTATCAAAGCTGGAACTAATTCAATATACAACATTGAAATGGGATCAAATTGTGCGTTCCTATGCACACGACCTTGCTGAGTTGTTTTCTATTGGAAACATGGTTGATAACTTGAACTAGCTTGAGAAGCATAAGCGGTCTTGATGACCGGCGTAATAGACGCTACATGTTGCTGACGATGACTACCATTGTTGTTCACAATCCTGCGTCTCCTAGACCTCTCTTGAGAGATGACATTAGTTTCTCCATCTTTTTTCTTAGAAAAACCAGCGCCAAACTTCTTCGTATTTCCAAAACTACCTTCTTTAGTCAGGCTTCCCACACGACAACTTCTTCTAATCTCATTCCCATATTAACCATTTCTTTAAAATCACTAGGAGCACTTACAACAATCCATTCATAGTAAAACGGACCCAAAGTCTTCAGGAAGATCTTGGTCATCTCTTTCTCTTCAAGCAGAAGGCTTATCTGAGCTGCAATTCCGCACCATCTTTACGCGTACTCTTTAAGTTTCTTTCTCTTTCTAAGACATCACACGGAGTTGATCACGGTCCGGCGCCATATCCAGATTGTATTTATACTGACAGACAAAAGCTTCACAGAGATCATTGAATGCCTTGATTTGGGAACTATCAAGTCCCATATACCACTTCAGTGCAGCAGTAGTAAGATTATATTGAAAATAATGAATCAACAACTGATAGTTGTCAGTATAGGTAGACATCTTTCTAGCATACATGACCAAATGGATTTGTGGACAAGTATTCCCTTTGTATTTCTCAAAATCCGGAACCTATAACTTGGCAGGAATCTTCACATTTGGAACAAGACAAAGCTCATGAGCATTCTTCCCAAATAACTCTTTACCCCTTAAAGCCTTGATTTCTTTTTGCATCTCAGCAAACTGATCTTGAAAATCATCCATACGATCAATAACATCCAAACTCTCGCTGGGAGTCGTGTGGAAAATTTGCTCTTCAGCATAAGGCGTAGTGTGAACCACGGGCGGTGGCACAGTTACAGCAGTAGGAACAATATTAATAACAGGAGGTGGTACAGACATAACAGTGGGAATTCTTGGACCTTCAGAAGCAGGAGGTTGATATTCCTCTGGCGCATAATTGAAAGGCATACCCCAACAAAAACCAGTAGGAGTTTGATATTGAGAAGCATTAATCGGGGCCACATAAATAGGCGTTGATCCGATCTCAGAAATCACAATTCTCTACACAGGAGAAGGAGGAGGCGGTGGTGGCTGATTCTGAGCAGCCACCAGTGCTTCCAGCGCAACAGTGAGTCTTTCCATACTATCCTTCAGAGTTGATACCTCTTCACGGAGCTCACGGTTCTCTTGTTGCAACTGCTCCATATTTTTCTTAAGATTATCTCGAGTGTTGTAGTGGTGCGATCGCTTGGCTGAACGAAGACCAAAAGAAACAATGAAGACACCTGGAAAAGGAAAAAAACACAATGCACAATGATGCGAATGCGAATGCAAAATGCAAATGTTTCAATCAGTTTTCAAGGATCTTTAAGATATAAAGAAATTACAAACATCGTAAAGAAATAACACTTTTTGAAATACTGATAAACATCTCATTTCATTGAATATTGGAAAGAGTTACACTTGGAAGTACAAGTTACATAACATCAAAATTCAATAAGAGAAAGCTAGGTGCTAAGGAGCATCTGATGACGATCCGAGCTGATACTTCCTTTTGGGTCTCTTAATTTATCTCTCATAGTTGTCCTTCATGGCGATCTTCTCTAACATGAGCTGATCCACAATATCCTTCCAAGCACTGAAAGTAGGAGGATGAGTAGATGAAGTAGTAGAGAAAAATAAATCCTCTGCATGTCTCTTCACAGCGCGTCGCTCAAGCAACTCAATCAAGTCATATTTCTCCTTCATCTGCTTTTGCAACTCCATCTTCTCCTTTCTAGAAGCTTGAAACTTACCTTCCCACATATCTTTCTCTTGCTTCATATTGGCCAAAACATCTTGAAGCCTTTTTTTACCCCACAAATAATAAGGCAAAATAACACAGGTATCAGAGTAAATTATTAAATTTCACAAAAAACCACCAAAAGGGCGTACATTTCCCAATGTCGTCAAAATAGGTCACGGCTTCGTAAACAACGGTTTTTTCCCAAAATACATCAAACAACATAAAATAGAGGAATTCAAAAGGCAAAAGTAAAGGTTTTCCTCATCATGGAACATAAGCAAAATAACTCAACAGTATATAGTTTAACTCAAAGAATCCAACCCGATGTTACGTATCAGAACAAGACCCTCTAAGTTAACCAAAAGGGCTAACGACTCAAAACTTTAAAAATAACTCTTCGACGACATCCACGACTAAACTCGATCATCTGCACGTTACCCATATGGAGGTAACATTAAAACAGGCAGGATGAGTAAAACAATTCATATTATCAATGTATGAAAATCAACATATAAATGGCATCATAATCATATTACTCAATAGGCCTCAAAGGCCACAACATCATAATTTATACAAAAAGACTCATAAATGCAATGCAATAAGACTCAATGCATGTGATACCAATCATCACAGCGCGATGGCCACTGGGCCATCAACCCTCCATAGATCCCCATCAATATGATCGATTCTACTAGAGAACCGGAGCACATCAAAATGCTTCACATCCACACAATAGGATTGAAGCCAAAGTAATCGAGGTCCTGAACCGAAGTCCGGATGCACATGAATGCATGCTGCACACGTCAGTAATCATCCCCATAATAACAGCATAGGTGCATCATCATTCATCATAGTCATCATCATCACAATCATTATCATGTATCATGTCATCATATAATTCATTAAAGTCATGGTAATATCATCATAATACATCATATAAACCATCATGTAATCATATACACATCACATGTTAATCACATAAAAACCATATTTACCCCCAAGGTAACTCATCGCAGAAATCACAAAATCAAACATCAAGGCATCGCTGCACACAATCAATATTCGCGAAACTCTGCTACGTTCGCTGCCATGTTCGCTAGGAGAGTCTGGGGCGAGTTTCTTCGCTTGGCGAAGCATTATTCGCTAGTCGAGTCTGGGAACAACATTGTTCGCTAGGCGAACAGTGCGATGACAGCAAATTTTGCTACGCACTAGAATTTAAAATCACTCAAAAAGCTCTACGATTCACTTACCCAATCAACACGGTCCTCATATCCATGCTTTAACAGTCAGGAATACTTAGCACTGACCACAACCATCAGGGTCTTCACCATCAATTTCCCCTTTTCCCACAATCAACCCAAAATCTCTTAAACCTAAAATCATCCATAATTACATTGAAAGGCACACATGGAAAATCATGAAAAGCTATACTCCCCATACCTTAGTCGATTCAAAGCCTTCACGATTATCTCCGGGAATCTTCTGCCTCCAATCTTCTCCTCAGATCTCTCTGGCCATAATACTTTCCACGATTAACAAATGAATCCTAATTCCCTTCAGAATTCTATTTTGTCAAACCTAGTCTTGGGCCTCACAATTTGGGTTTTTCCCTTATTACCCTTACTAACTCCTCCAAACGCCCAAATTACCCTTATTTCGCTTATATTCATTTTAAATAATAATAATACTAATAAATTAATATTATATACTATTAATCAAATAAATAACCCAAAAAAGCACACTTTTCCAATAATCCACAAACTACCGAAAATCACTGATAAATGAATATTCTCAATTAAATAAATTAATTAAAATATTCCGATTAAATTTTGGGTGTTACAAAGAGTCTTCACATCATCAGAAGAAACATGGAATGTCGTAGAGACCACTGTTATCATGGGTTTCTCACAAGGATAAGGCAATTTGAGCTTCATAGCTCTCTTCTTCACCCAAAGTGTGTAAGGTTCCAAGGCAATGCAAACTTGTCTTCCAAGCTCTCCTCTACCCAACTATGAATCTTAGTCCAAGCATGAGCCATTCTTCTCCTCAAACCAAGAAAGTCATTCCCTCCTTGAAAAAATAATCCCTCTAATAGAATATTTTTAAGCTTATCCTTCAACATATAACCAAGCTGATGGCGAGCTAAACTCGGGTTGTAGTTAATTCCACATTGTGTTCCAAGAAGAGGAACATTGGAGAACTCTCCACAACTATCAATAATCTGGACATTCTCATAAACAGAAGAAGACCAAGTAATGTCAGCATGAGTAAGGGACATGATCCTCTGAGACCACCTTAAATAATTCTTGTTCTCCCTAAAAACAGGTGATTGTGGCAAGTGCAAAATGAACCAATTGTACAGTAGAGGTGTACAACAAACGATGGTACCATTCCCTTTAGAAGTCCTACTATGGATGGAGAAATAGGTGTCACCAAGTAAAGTCGGAATAGGGTTCCCAATCAAGAAAAAACTAATAGCGTTAACACCCACAAAGTTGTCAACGTTAGAAAACAAGACTAGTATGTAGATAAGCAAAGCAAATATAGCCTCAAACGCCAATGTGCGACCAATGTTTGCAAATAAAATGGCTTTCCAAATCAAGAAATTAGAAGTGAAATGCTTGATGCCTCCTTTAAACATCATATTAGCATTAATATCAGATTTTGTCAAATGGGTAGCTGCAACAATATCTTGAGGCTTAAAAACTTCCTCTAAACCAGTATAAGGAACCTTATCAGAAACTAATATACCCAACAAATAAGCATACTCCTCCAAGGTTGGCATGAGCTGATAATCGGGAAAAGTAAAGCATCAGTAGACAGGATCATAGAATTTCACAAGGGTGTTCAGAATTCCGTCTTCCATGTTGGTAGAAAGAACAAATAGAAGCCTTCCATAACGAGATATGAAGTCTGAACGATCAACTACCAAGGACACTAGCTTTCTCAAATCTGTAAGATCGGGAGTCTGAAAACCGTACTTCTGAGTGTTTCTCCTTCCAATATCCATAATCACAATATCTGCGATGTTTGTAAAGGAAAATCTCTGAGATTCTTAAAAACTAACTGAAACAAAATGTCCATGAATGCATGAGTACAAGATGCAACACCTACAAACAAGACACACAAAGCACACAGGTTCAAAGGTTCGACACGAGCATGGAGCCAAAGGTAAGAACCAACCCACAATGGTATGTACAAAGGTTATATCATCACCTGTAGAACAAGGTTCAAAAAAAGTTCCCAGAGTTATAATTCCATCTTTTGGATATTATCGGCTTAAACGACTACTCGTCGGCCAACAATATTCTTAAGAGAAACTCGTCTGAGTGTGGTATCATGTAACAACTAATTCAAGTCTACACCTGAATAGTCACTGCACCACGTCCTAATAAGACCAAGATGGGTTAAAGGGTTCTAAGGTCCTCAGCTTTTCAAGCTCCCGGGTCAGAAAAAGTAATGCCAATTATGACTACTCGTAAGACATCAGTAATTCCAAAAGGGCCTCCATTGAGTGGGGGATCTCAAGTCAGCTTAGTAAGGACTACTCCACGTAAGCCAACAAGACTATACCACCCCCTATCATAAGTGCACTCAAGTCTGGGTATAGGACTTATCTCACCACACAAATCACCAGGCACCAAACAAAACAAACAATAACAAGCAAATCAAACAAAAAGCGATAAATAAATCAAACTAGGCTCAACCCACTAGAAACCTAAATGTCCCAAGCAGAGTCGCCACTTTTCTATAGCGGGGAAATTTGTGAGTGTAAGATATTGATTAAATTAACTCAAAAAAAATGCAAGAGTTGCCACCGCACTTTTATTTTATCCAAAAAAAGGAAAGGAAAAAGAGCGAACAAAATAAACAGAGATTTGGGTAAGGGGGTTGGTTACGCAATGGGAAGGTGTTAGCACCCAAAATGTCTATAGTACTCTATTGGATCCCTTTGAAATATTTACGCTTTTTGGTTTGAAAAAAAGGTTTGTTTGAAAAGAGATTGGGAAGGTGAGAAGAGAATTATTTTTTTTATATTTTTTGTGTTTGGAAAGACTTATCGCCTCATGCCTACGTGCCCACAAAGTGGAATATAGGATCAAAACCTTGTAGTTCATGGTGAAAATAACAAAAATTTGTTGGTTTTGATTGATTTTAAATGTAAAAATAAGTCGCCATTTTAAGGAGAAAACTACGACTAGTCACCCATAAATATAAGACAACATTTGCATCACTTAAAGATGGAGGATTTTGCTTGGATTATCAACAAGTCTATCACTCAACATCTAAGTAGAAAATGTCAACATCTTAATACTATGGAGAATAGGAGAATTATATCTCAACTATGGAAATAACTCATGTCTAAACTTTATGAAAAATTTTAAAATGAAAAGTGCACAAAGGCACAAAAAGTTTGAATAAGGTAAAGTGTTTTTTATATCTTTTTTAAATTGGTCAAAATTTGATTAACATTGATTGACATTTATTAAGAAAAACAAAGTTTGAAAATCACTTGACAAAAGTCAAGGTTTTATTGTGAAAGTGGTTTTAAGTTTGAAAACAAGAAGTTTATTTAAGAGATGGAGAAGATTTTGAAAATTTAAGAAGGGGAGAAGATGAAGTGACTACCCTAGAAAGAAAAATAAAAGCTAGAGATAAGAAGGATCTAACCAACTTGTAGCACACTCCATAGCAAGCCAAATAAGAATTTCATCCATCTTGAAACATAGCAAATAACCAAGCCAAATAAAGCCAAAGGTCCATAATACCCCAAGCATAGGAAAAGAATCCTAATTCTAAGTCCAAGGGTCCAAGAATAGTCCAAGAAGTCCAACGTCTAAGAATAGTCTAAGAGCATAACCACACAGTTAAGAGCATTAAGTTTTTTATAGGTTTAATCCTTTATTAGTGTTTTGAACAAAGTGTGGTCCAAATGGACAAAATAAAAATGGCAGAAACATAAACATGTGTCCAACGGACAAAGGAAAAATAACGAAAGCATAAACAAAAGTATGATATGAGATGATAATAATGGAGCATAAAGATAAAAGATAGATAGGGAGCAAGAAGGAAACATAAACAAAATTAGTACAATGATATCAAACGTGAGTTAGTAATTCGTCGTTATAACAAATGATCAACGATGATTAACTCATGCGCTTAAGCCAAAGTTGATGAAGACTCATTAGAGGATTGATAAAATAAAAGTCTCCTAACAACAAGCTTCATAGGTGATGGACTTAAGACAAATAATCAACCATACTTGGACTTTCAAACATAGTTTTGAGCCACGAATGATCACTTTCTGATTACGGGACAATTTTGCGCTATGTTAAGCAATCATAATTGGGTTTATGTAGAAACCACAACAATCTAAGGTCATTCAATAACAATGTTAGTGCTAATGCATGCTAGAGAAGTGATATGTAGATCACTCTCCGAAAGCAATGCCTCACGAAAAGAAAATAGGTAACGATCTCATCTTCATCAAGAACTTGAAATAAGTTCAAACGATATCGAAGATTTTCATCGATCAAAAGAAAAATGGGAAGGGGAAAGGGAATTCCAAATTGAATTACAAGTTCAAGATCATTCCACCTTTAAGTTCATCCACTCATCTTGGTGGATTAAAGCACTAAACATATCATTAACTCAAAGCAGCTAAAATGAATTGAACAATTCACTTTAAAGATAGACTTGAATTAATGAATGTTTATCCAACTTCATCTACACTCTAAGTCCAATGAATTTAAAGAGGAAAAATACCTTTAAAAATGCATTCCAAGGAAAAAATCAAAAGGAAATGGAAGAAGAAGAAGAAAGAACCAATACTGCCCCAAAACAGAGCAAAAAAGGCAAAATCAACACTGGGTAACTGGTTACCCTGTATTAGGTAACCTGTTACCTTATGCTAAAACAGCAGAAAAATAGCAAAAATAACACTGAGTAACTGGTTACCCTATATCAGGCAACCCGTTACTCTGCAAAAACAGCAGCTAAAAGGCTAAAAAAAGTGCATAAACTTGATCAATCATTTCATCAAACACCTCATGATCAAGGATGCAATTGAGCACGGAAATTCAAGTAAAATAAGAGAAATTAACACCAATAGAACATAATTTGCAAGATCCAAAGATCAAGAAACAAGAATCAATAATGGATCATATTGTGGAAGATGTATCAAGAACAACAATGGTGAATCAAGAAATTACCACTCCAAATCTGAAAATTCTTCAAATCAACTCCACAAACCATACTTCAAAGCCTTGATCTACAAGAATTGATGGTGAAAAAGTGAATGGATGAAGGTTTAGCTCAAAGATTATTAAGTTCTAATGATGAACTTACTAACTTTCAAAGGAAGAAAGAGCATTGGTGAATTTCGTAATTGGAGAAAATTGAGAGTCAAGAAGGAATTTGACAAGGTGATTTTGGCTATCAAAAGCTTATGAAATGAGAGAAATGAAGCCTCTATTTATAGGATTTAGGCTTGGAAAATTTGGTGGATTGAAATTTGGTTTGGAATCAAAATTAAGCTTGGAGTTTGAATTTAGAGGGAAATTAATGATCAAGTGGTGATTAGTGAAGATGTATGGTGGAAGTTAATTATGATGAGGTAATGGATTTAACATGAAGTGGTCTAGAATATTCTCATGTTGCAATATTTGAATTTGGTGCCAAAAATGCTACAGAACTTGAATTTGCCTATTTTTTACAAAATTCGCACAGGGTAATCGGTTACTAAAAATCAGGTAATCGGTTACCACAGACAGAAATGGTGAAAAATGGCCTTTATGATGTGTTGTCTTGGATCGATTCTTTTGCTTGTCAAATAAGGCATGGAAATAAACACATGAAACTTGGAGTGTCTTGAATAAAAGTCAATCAAATCTTGTGAAACTCTTGATCAGATGATTTTAAAATGGTTGTAGATCAACTTCAACTTTGTTCAGATGAAATTCATTCGAGCTGAGGGACTGATATTTGATATCTTTGCTCCAAATTCTTGAAAAAGTTAGTAAGGGAAAAACAAACATTTTTTTTGGATTTTAATCAATGGTTAGTAAACATAAACATAAGCAAATATCAAGCAAACAAGAAAACAAAGGTGCCCAATGATCTCTCAAGAACAAACCTGCAGAAGAAGGCAAGAGAACCAAAGCTTGCAATCTTGTTTGTGGGATGAGATGCAAATGACATGTGGGACCTTAGGGGTAAAAATTAGGATATTACAGATTGAGGAAGATGCAATCTTTGTAATATGAAAAGAAAGTATTGATTTGGCAATCTGAGTTGAGAGATATGGTCTTTCAAAGTAGCCTCCATGAAAAGGTTCAAAATTACAAAATACTTAGAAAAATTTCAAGTCTTTTTAGGGACCAAAAGTGACCTATAATGTTTTGATAAAAACTAAAGTCTTCCATGAGTCTTTGACACTTCCACCTTGAATCAAATTTGTAGAGGACATTTTCAAGTTCATCATAGGAAAACAATGGGCTCCAAATGATGAAAATTGACCAAGTTATGACCTTTTGAAGTTGACTAAAAAATCCTTCCAAAACTCAAAATGACCTATAATGTCTTCAAACTTTTGGTGACTTTCCAAACATAATTTGATCTTTCCTTGCAACGAGAACTTGTAGGAGAGGATGAAAAGAGTTCATTAGAAAAATAACCACCTCAAGATGTTGAAAAATGAAGGAGTTATGCCCATTTGATCATAGCATCCACCATTTGCTAAATTAGGTCAAACACCTTGAACCAAACTTGAATCTCTTGATTATTTCTTGCAAAATGAGCCATGGTGATTCACATATGATATTGAAATTATGTTGCCTTGAATCATACTTGAGGATGAGGGACCTTTGGGAGTTTTAGAACACCATAATATCAAGAAGAAAACCTTACTTAAGGTTGAAGAAACATGCTCCTCCTATCTTGAGAAACAAGCCATGATGCCTTGATCCTTTGTCAAGAACAATGCTATCCAAAATGAATATGAAAATACAATGAAATATAAGCCAAGATCCAAGAGAAAAGATGGGTAAATTTTGGGGTGCTACAATGGTGGGTCATGATGATCATGAGATTCCTCAAGCACAAATTTTCCAGACTCCTATGCCTACCGACGTTGAAACTCCTAATGAAGATGAGCATGTGTATAGAGGTCCTCTTATTCATGTTCTAGTTTTGTCTCAATCGGCTCAAAATGTTATTCACAATATTCATTCAGGAGTGCCCTACCTTGGGGTATCCTCTGTTGCTGTGGTACCTCCTACTGTTTATCTGTATGGTTTTTAGATGAGTCAGAATGCTGGTCAGATGGTAAATTTTGGGTTGGTATATCTATCTCAATTTGCTTCTCTTCAGATACCTGCTCCAGCTGCATCATAAATTCCAAATCCACAGACTTTTGTCAAGCCTGCTGATCATAACAGACCTGCTGAATATAAATTGTTGAATGAAAGGATCAGGGCTATTGAAGGTTATTCTGCTTTTGGCATGGAGGCCAAAGATTTGTTTTTGATTCTCAATGTTGTACTGCCATAGAAATTTAAGATTCCAAAATTGCCAAAGTACAAAGGTTTGAGTTGTCCTCACAGTTATGTGACCATGTACTGTAGGAAGATGGCATCCTACATTGACAACAATGAATTGCTGGGTCATTGCTTCCTATATAGCTTATCTAGAGCTTCTTTGGATTGGTATATGGGATTATAGCGTAGCAAGATTCGCTCATAAAGAGACTTGTCAGAAGCATTCTTGAAACAATACAAGTATAATCTCGATTTGGCTCCTGCCAGATTGCAATTGCAGAATCAGGCTCAACGTACAACTAAAACTTTCAAGGAATATGTGCAAAGGTGGCGCGAAATAGCCTCTCGTGTGTGACCTGCTCTTTTTGACACTGAGTAGGTTGATATCTTTATGGGAACTTTACAAGGGTTGTACTATGAGAAAATGATGGGCAGTTCTTCGTCAAACTTTGATGATATTGTGACTATTGGTGAAAGAATTGAGAATGGTTTGAAAATTGGTAAGATTGTTGGTACTGCTAGTCAATAACCAACCAAGAAACATCATAACAGTTATTAGAAGAAGAAAGAAGGTGAAGTAAATGTTGTGATGGCAAAGGCCTTTCCTCAATATCAGGTTCATATGGCTCTCATGCTATATTATCCTTATCCTTATGTTGTTGTGGCCCAGTATCAACAACCCCCATATCAGTATCATCCGCAACAACGAGTTCAGAATTCTGAGAATCAACAATAACCACAATGTCAACAGTCTCAACAATATAACAAAAATCAACAATATCATAATAAACAGATTAACAACAATCAGAATAATCGCAAGCGTCCGAATTTTGATAGAATTCTCGTGCCTTTTTCAGATTTGTTTCCTTATCTGATTCATCAAGGGGCAGTTATTCCCAAAGTGATCACACCTGCAATTCCTCCTTATGGTCCAAAGCATAATCCAAATGCACCATGTGCTTATCATTCTAGGTACATAGGACATGCTACCAAAGACTGCATTATTCTCAAGGCCAATGTTCGAGAGCTTATTGACCATAAAATCTTGACATTTTCTAAAGAGAGTCCTAATATAAAAACTAATTACTTGCCTACTCATGGTGAACCTAGGTTTAATATGATTGAGGATGATCAAGGGGCTGAGCTGATCATAAATTTCGACAAAGTGAAAAGTTCAATGACTGTTGTGATTAAGAAATTGAAAGAGCAAGGGTTATTAAGATGTCTTCATGGAAAATTCTAGATCTTTGATGATGATCCAACTCAGTGTTGTAGGTTGAAAGGTTGTGTTCAGATCTTAATGAACCAAGGCGTGGTTCAGTTTTCTAGAGCCAAGTCTATGGAAAAGGTAGCTACCATCGAGCCGCTCACGATCATATATAGGAAGGTTCATATGGAAGCTCCTAAAAAGAAAATACAACCTATCACTGTTTATGCACCAAAATTGTTCCCGTATCAAAATTCAAAAGAGGTTCCTTAGAAGTATGGTTCCACCGTGATTTCTAGGGGTCAAGAGATTCAATTTTTAGAATTCGAAATTATGGACGTAACTGCTACTAGAGGAATGACTCGTAGAGGACGAGTGTTTTCTCTGAAGGTCACATCTAAGTCAGTGCAAGTTCCAACTATTATTCCTCCCAAGGAGAAGTCTGCTTCAACAACCCATATTGTGCAACAAGGGGAATCTACTGTTGCGTCAGTGCCAGTCACTTTGTCTATGGATTTTGAAAAGAGTAAAGAGGTAATGGATGATCAAGAGTTTCTCAAGATGATCAAGAAGATCAATTTTAAGATTATGGATCAGCTAGGGAAAACTCCTTCGAGGATTTCAATCATGTCTTTGCTCATGAGCTCACGCGCGCATAGATCAGCTTTATTAAAAGTTTAGAACATTGCTCATGTAATGCACGATATTCTCGTAGAACAGTTTAATGAAGTAGTAGAAAACATAACTACAAGTTGGTATTTGGGTTTCAACGAATCAGAATTGCCTCCTGAATATAATGCCCATAATAGAGCATTGCACATATCAGTAACCTGTATGGCCTATTTATTATCTCGTGTTCTTGTGGATATCGGTTTTTCTCTCATGTGATGCCTAAGGGCACATTGAGTCAACTACTGGTAGAAGGGAGCGAGATGAGGCTGGGAACTTTAATCGTCAGAGCTTTTGACGATTCTCGAAGGCAAGTTGTTGGCGAAGTGGATCTACCCATTAAGATCGGGCCATATTTGTTTACCATCACTTTCCAAGTGATAGATATTAATCCTGCATACAGTTTCTTATTGAGTCGGCCCTGGATTGATGTTGCAGGGGCAGTTACTTCCACATTGCATCAGAAGTTGAAATTCATGTTTGACGATCAAATGGTCATCGTTTATGGTGAAGAAGATTTTCTAGTAAGAGAGTTATCATCCTTCCGATATGTCAATACTGATGAAGGCTTAACTGAGGTGTCGTTGCAACGTCTTGAATTCAAAAATGTCAGCTCCATTTCTGTCAATCCAAGTAGATCACCAAAAATGACCATGTCATCTGTCAAGAGTGCTAAAGACACCATCGAGAAAGGTGCCTTGTCTGGCTGGGGGAAAATCTTGAATATGGTTGAGAAACATGCTCGCTTTGGATTAGGTTACCGCCCGATCAATAAGCTAGCTCACACGGTCAGCAGAAGTGCAACTTGATCAAGTTCAATAGCGCTGGATTCTAGAAGGGTGATATTGTGTCAACTATTGATGATGATGGTCCTAGCAACCGAAGTGCAAGCTTTGTACGCAAGTGTTCGCCTGGCTTCAAGCTCAGTAGTTGGACATCTAATGTGCTTCCCGTGGTTTTTTCTATAAACATGTAATACATTTTGCATTCCTATTCCCTCGTCCTCGCCTGAGACGAGTGGATAGCATGTAAAGGTCCTCCTACTTTAGAAACTTTAAGTCATAAATAAATAAAAGTTTTTTTGCATCCAAGTCATGCTCTCTTTCTTTCTTTATTTTACTTTTTCACAAATAATAAATGGAAAATTTTTCTTTTTCACTTTTCACCTTTCAAATAGCTCATTCTAAACATAATTTATAAACATGCAGAACAAATAAGCGCATTGATAACAACATGGTACACATCCATTGTAATTCTGGGATTCCAATTAACCCAGCCAAAGAAGATGGTGAAGAGGATTTTGAATTACCGGTTGAACTAGCAAGGCTCCTTGAGCACGAGCAGAAATAGATTCAGCCACACGAAGAGCCAGTGGAAGTTATCAATCTTGGTACTGATAATGTCAGAAAGGAAGTCAAGGTTGGGGCATCCCTTGCTAAGCATGTACACTCCAAGTTGGTCAAGTTATTGATAGAGTATGTTAATATCTTTGCCTGGTCTTATTAAGATATGCCTGGATTGGATACCAACATCGCTGAACATCACTTACCACTCAATCCTGAATGTCCTCCTGTCAAGCAGAAACTTAGAAGGACCAGACCCGACATGGCACTTAAAATCAGAGAAGAGGTAAAGAAATAGGTCGGTGTTGGGTTCCTAGCCACTTCCAAATATCCTGAATGGATTGCTAACATTGTCCTGATTCCAAAGGAAGATGGGAAGGTCAGAATGTGTGTGGATCATCGAGATCTCAATAAGGCAAGCCCAAAAAATGATTTTATTCCGCCTCATATTGATTTCTTGGTAGACAATATTGTGCAGTTCTCTATATTTTTATTTATAGACGGTTTCTCAGGATATAATCAAATCAAGATGTCCCCAGCTGGCATGGAGAATACCACATTCATCACGCCGTGGGGTACATATTGATACAAAGTCATGCCATTCAGTTTGAAAAATGCAGGGGCTACATACCAATGTGCCATGACAACCCTCTTTCACCATATGATCCATAAAGATATTGAGGTTTACGTAGACGATATGATTGCCAAATCCAGAACTGAAGACAATCATTTGGACCATCTGAAGAAGTGATTTGATAGACTTCGAAAGTTAAAACTGCGTTTAAATTCTGCAAAGTGAACCTTTGGAGTTCAATCAGGTAAACTGTTAGGCTTTATTATGAGTCAGAAGGGCATTGAAGTTGATCCTGACAAGGTTTGGGCAATTCAGAACATGCCGCCTCCCAAAACAAAAAAATAAGTCTATGGCTTTCTGGGCCGACTTAATTACATATCCAGATTCATTACTCATATGAAGGATACCTGTGAACCAATACTCAAATTGATAAGAAAAAATCAATCGGTCTAATGGAACAATGATTGTCAAGAAGCTTTTGACAAAATAAATTTTTTTTTGCAAGAACCACCAATCTTAGTACCTCCGATTTCTGGTAGGCCTTTAATCATGTATCTCACTATTCTCAATGAATCTATGGGATTTGTATTGGATCAACATGACGACACTGACAGAAAAGAACATGCAATTTACTATCTGAGAAAGAAGTTCACTGATTGTGAGACCAAATACTCATTATTGGAGAAAACTTGTTGTGCTCTTTGGGATGCTCGACACCTAAGACAATATATGATTTGCCATACTACTTTATTGATATCCAAAATGGATATGATAAAGTATATTTTTGAGAAGCATGTTGTCTTTGGATGAATTGCTCGGTGGCAAATGCTGCTAATTGAGTATGACATCCAACATGTTATCTAGAAAGCGATAAAAGGGAGCGTATTGTCTAACTACTTTCCTCATCAACCTGTGGAGGGTTATCAACAAATGAAGTTTGACTCTCCCAATGAGGGTGTTATGTTCATCAGAGATTATGAAACTCCAGACTCTAATATAGTACCTGAACCGGGGGCATGATGGAAGCTCGTGTTCAATGGTGCCGCCAATGCTAAAGGTCGTGGAATTGGTGTTGTCCTTATCTCTTCGACAGGTTTTCACCTTCCCTTCATCGTTAGATTATCTTTGAATGCACCAACAATATGGCTGAATATGAAGCATGCATCTACGGGATTGAAGCGGGCAGTTGACATGAGAATCAAGATTTTTGAAGTCTATGGAGATTCTGCCCTAGTAATTGGCCAAGTCAGAGGAAACTTTGTGACTCGAGATTTCAAGTTGGTTCCGTACCAAAAGCACATCACAAAATTGATGCCCTATTTTGGTGAAATCTCTTTTCATCATATTCCCAGGGAAGAAAATCAACTAGCTGATACTCTTGCCACCCTGGCATCCATGTTCAAATTCAATTGGAAGAACGAAGCTCCTTCTATCTACATTGATCATTTGAACAAATTAGCACATTGCTGAGTAATCGAGGACGAGTTTAATGATAAACCTTGGTTCTATGACATTAAAAGATATCTAGAAAAATAGTAAGATCCCAAAGGTATCACTATCACTGACAAGAAAGCTCTCAGATGACTCTGCGATAAGTTCTTCTTGAGTGGATGTGTACTGTACAAAAGGAATTATGATTTTATGTTGCTCAGATGTGTGGATAGACACAAAGCAGATACAATCATAAGGTTCGTACAAGAAGACTATGAGGGTGTACATGCCAAAGGGCCTGCTATGGCTAAGAAGATCCTTCGAGCTAGTCATTACTGGACGACAATGGAGGTAGATTGTTACAACTTTTCCAAAAGATGTCACAAGTGCCAGATTTACGGTGACAAAATGCATGTGCCACCAACTCTATTGAATGTTCTGACTTCTCCTTGGCCCTTCTCTATGTGGGGTATTGATATGATTGGAATGATTGAGGCTTCCAACGGTCATCGTTTCATTCTAGTTTCTATCGACTACTTCACCAAATGGGTTGAAGTTGCTTCTTACGCAAATGTTACACGACAAGTGGTTGCCAGATTTATCAAGAAAGAGATAATTTGTCATTATGGTATTCCTAGCAGTATTATCACTGATAATGCAAGCAACCTAAATAATAAGATGATGAAGGAGTTGTGTCAAGAACTTACGATCGAGCACCACAACTTCTTACCATATCGGCCCAAGATGAATCGTGTCGTTGAAGCAGCAAACAAAAATATCAAGAGGATTGTCCAGAAAATAGTCAAGACTTACAAGGATTGGCATGAAATGCTTCCCTTTGCATTACATGGCTATAGAACTTCAGTTTGTACTTCCACTAGGGAAACTCTGTATTCACATGTGTATGATATGGACGTTGTTCTACCTATTAAATTCGAAATTCCTTCGCTCAGAGGCATCATGGAAACAGATCTTGATGAAGCTGAATGGGTCCAATCCAGATACAATCAGATGAATCTTATCGAAGAAAAGCGCCTGACAGTCGTTTTCCACGGTCAATTATATCAGAGACACCTCAAGCGATCTTTTGACAATAAAGTTCTCCTTCGAGCGTTCCACACAGGTGAACTCGTGCTCAAGAGGTATTATCCTGTTCACTCAGATCCATGTGGAAAGTGAACTCCCAATTAAGAAGGACCATTTATTGTCAAGAAGGCCTTCTCAGGCAGAGCCTTGATCCTCACCACCATGGATGGGGAGGAGTTGCCACTACCTGTGAGCTCCGGTGCAGTCAAAAAATATTATGCTTGAAAAAAATGATGAATAAAGAGCTCGCTAGATTGGCATCCACGAGGAAAATCTAGGCAAAAATGGGTGTCTCGATGGACCAAAAAAAATGAAATGTCCATGCAAAAGTTAGGGACAAAACAAAAAAATAGCAATAGCCCGCTAAGTTGAAAACATGAAAGGGTGACTTAGGCAAAAATGGGTATCCCGGTGGACAAAAAAAATAATAAAAATGTCCAGGAAAAAATTAGGGATAAAGGCATTTGACTGTGAACACTTGAGCCTATCTTCATCATAGTTGGACCTCAGCCGGTAAATGATCAATCAAATCATCATCAACGGACGCACAATGTTGGAACTAAGACTTACGATGAAGGTCAATGTTGTAATCAATGCAAAATCAAATTTCTCATTGCCATTTACTATATTTTTCAATTTATTGTAAATTTCCTCATCAAGGATTTTTGCATCCTTGTACACGCTCTATGTACAAATATTTTCATATTCAATAAAATTTAATATTTGATCTCTCATTTGTCTCTTTTCAGTATTTTGTTTGCAAAATGAACAATTATTTGTGATCACATAATGCTATAAAGAGTTAAGAATAATAAAAGGTTAAACCAACCAGGAAAGCATTATACATTGCATGCTTTACTGGAAATCCTTAAGGGATGATCGGTAGTCTCCATTGTAGGTTTGATCCCCAACAGGTACCGTTATGGTTCTTTGAAGGGGTTGTTTACTTTTCATTTCCCCAACAGAACCTTAATTTCCCCAAGTAGAGACTTTTTTGCTCTTCCCCCAGCAAGAGCAGGATTCCTCGTAACATCCTCAACAAATCGAAGCTATCATTTCCCAGTAGTGATGGTGTTTCAGTTTTCTTTTGTCTCACGTAATAAAGATCATCCTGGCCTTGTTCTTATACAACAAGGGTCGGTTATTTGAAGATCACCCAAGGTTCCTTCACTCCCAAGATAGAGTCAGCTACGGTTGGAAGGTTCCTTCATCTCCAACAGTAGTATTGGTAATAGTCCAGAAGTCTGAGATCTCTAGGTTCTTTCCCCAGCGGCGTCGTCATCGTTCGTGGTTTTCTTTTCCCCAACTGAGGATGTCAGGTTCATTTTGCTGCAATCCCTGCCCACATGCCACATAACATATCAACTTATATCGTTGCATAACATGATATTAAGCATCATGTAAGATCAACCATACATAGCATATGCATTGAGCATACACCCTGTTGACTGATTCGTCTCCACAACAGAATTCAACCAAACTTATCATCTATAAAAACAAATCCTTACACTTTCACCTTACCATCTTTTGTCGTCGTTGGCCAAGTTTTTGAGCTACTCTTTTATTTAATCCTCTTCCACCTTGAATAATCGAAAAGCTGGCGCAATTCAAACATTCAAGTCCAAGAAGATTAAATAGGGGCAACTGTGGTAACCGGAATTTGACCTGCCCTTTTGCCTTTTGCATAAGCATGTGCATTCGCGTCTCTGGAATACACATTAGCACTTTTTCTCTATGATTTTTGTTGCAGGAAAATTCAAGTTTTTGAAGCTCGATTAATCACATCTTCACAAAGACATCATACCATCAACACAAGCAAAAAAAAAGCAAGGGTTTATATGCCTATTCATCAATGCAAGAGGGCAAAAATAGGTGTCATGGACATAGCATGTTTTTTCAACCAAAATGGATAAATTTTGGCTTGGTTAATCGATTAACCATTTTCTAGTGCAAATCAGTTAATCGATTAACCCTTGTAAAAAAGATAAATTTTGCTGCATTTTTATGACATCAACTTTTCCTCTACTATTTTGGGGTCTACTTGGTTCTAGCATTGTGTGGAACATTCTAGACATTTCTAGACATTTCAAGACCTTTGAAAACACTTCAAGGCATTTATTTAAATATATCATTTCCAATCAAGACCACCATGTAACTTCAGTTGCAAGCATAAGGACTATTTGATTTGGACTTGCATTGGGATTGCTACCGAGTTAACCAACTAACTAACCAACTAAGTCAAATTTTGACTCAGTGAGTTAAGTGTAACTAACTCCAAGGCTAGTTCCAAAGCAAACTCCAAAGCACATTCTAAGCCTATCAACTCCAAACCTCCACTCTATATAAAGAAATCTTCACCATTTCACAAAGGACCTTGATCATTCTCTCATTTTTCACTCTTGAGCTTCAATTATTCACTCTTCACTCTCTCATTTCTCTCACTTCTCTCTAAAGTTTCTGCAACTTTCTCTCACACTCATCTTCATCTTCTTCCCAAACCACACTAGAGCTCAAATTCATCATTAAAGAGTAGCAACTTTCACATTCAAAGTGCTTTTCTCTTGAGCTTAACTTCCATTATCTTACACTTTTACTTGGATTTCTGGAGTTTTATCAGCTTTTGATTCAACATAAGTGATTATCTCAAGTTCCTTCGATGCAAATTTGTATTTGGAGATTTCGTCACATTTTGCTCAGTTTCGCTACGGTTTGGTTGCAAGTGCAGAAGTCTATGGTTTTCTTGGCTCATTCTCCTCACATATCAATAGCAACAATCACCAAGGCAATTCTCTGCCTTGTAGGTTAGTAACTCTTGTTCAATCTTCTATTTTGATCACTTTTGCGCGTTTTCGATGTAGTTTCGATAGTTTTCGGTATTAATTAATCTTGTGTTTATTGGATCTTTGATCTTCATGTTTGATGCTTTCAATTGATGATTAATTGATCATACTTGATGTAATTTTCGTGCACAAATGCATGCTATAACATGAGAATGTTTGGATAAGTGATTAAGTGGCTGGAAGTACTTTTGAAAACTGATGTTTTGTCACTGCTTCAGTGTTAATCGATTAACACTTTGCCATTACAAAAGTGTTAATCGATTAACACTACATTTTTTTTAGTTTTTTCTTTTGTTTTTCAAGGGTTAATCAATTAACCACTTTGCACTGGCAAATGGTTAATCGATTAACACTGGACTAGAATGTCATTTTTGCCTATTTTCAAGCTTGTTTGATCTCCTTTCCTCATTTAACTTCCTTGGATTTATATGCTTGATACTTAGGGATGTTCTATCAGTTGTATAACCTCTGTTTAAATCATGTATGCAAAATTTCAATGCATTATTTGTTGATTCTTGATTATTTTCATTTTTTGACACTTGTATGATCATGATCATTCTTGCAGTCTTTTGTCTACATGATAACATGATTAGTGATGCATGCTAATTGATGTTTGTTGCTGCCATTGAAACTCCTTCTTGATTGTATTAGGTTTGTTCTTCTTTTGAATGAACTTAATTTTGTATAATCAATAATCTGCATGTTTGCTTTGACGATCTTTCAACCTGCTTGAAAATTTGTTGGCTTGTTCACTCCCTTTTGATTAATGGATCAAAACCTTGCTTCGATTAGTTGATCTTCCCTCTTTTCTCTTTTAGATCTTTTAGAGCCTTGTTCTCCTGTTCTTCCGCAGAGTCAAAGATTTGCAGCACGTTGGAGCACTGTACAAGTTTGTGCCATTACTCTGTCGGTTTCGATTTCCGCACTACACTTTGGTGTTAAGGAAGGAATGAGAGTGGAGAATTCCTACACTCATTATGATTGTTTTGGGTAGGGGATGAATGAACATGTGCCTGAAATAATCATCTCTATCTCCTTAATGTAGCGTCTTTTGCTCTCCGATCGAGTCGATCCTTGATCACTTGTACCCTAATCTCTTGCCCCTGGATTTAACTTCCTCCTTTAAATTCAACACCTTTTCTTTGTGTCCAATCACTATTCTTTGATTTCCCGTAAGAGTGGTAATCACCCATTTCTTTGGCTAGCCTACGGTTCCTTAGTTAAAGCCAAATTCTCTTTTTTCCCAGCAAAGTCAATCCTTTCTTCGATTAAACACAACCTGACTGCCAAATACCAAGTCCCTGGAGGAGTTCGCAACCTTCTCTTGGTTCTCTCCCTTCTTGTTTGGTTAATCACTGCCTGTCAGTTAAAATACTAATTTGCTCTTTTCTCAGTTAACCACAGCCCATCTGTTAACATATTGAGTTTCACTTGAGTTAATCACCTTCTCTTGGTTAATCACTCATTCTTTTCGGTTGATCACAATCCGTCTGTTAAACACTAAATCCCCTGCAGTTAGTAACCTTTCTTTGGTTCAAGCACTCACACCTTTGGGTTAGTAGCCTTATTTTGGTTCAAATACCCTTTTCTTCGGTCAAGTACTTCTTATTTAGTTAGTGAATCGTTCTTTGGGTCACAACCTTCGCTTGATTCCACACTACTCCTTTGGGTCACAAAATTCGCTTGGTTCCACACCCGTCCTTCTGGTTGATCACCATCTCTTGGTTAAAACCAACCTCTTTCTCCCTTCGATTAAATACTATTTATCTGTTAACACACAGAGTTTTCCAGAGAGTCAAACACCTTCCCTTTGTTCAATACTCTCATTCTGCTTCATCACAGTCCGCCTGCACTAACCTTTTGCTTTCCCCATAGAGTCTTGCTCTTATCTTTCTTCGGTTAATCGTTGTCTATCATTTAATGCATTGAGTCCCCTGTGGACCTTATCTTTACCTTGTGTCTTATTATTTATCCCTTTATTTTCCTGGTTTTGACATCATTCTTTTGTTTTATCCCCAGTGGAGTTATCATTGCTCTTTTGTGTTCCTCAGCAGAGCCTTTCTTTCTTAGTTTTGACACCATTCTTTTGCATTCCCTGGAAGGGACTTGCTACCTCCTTTTACTCTTGATTTTGACACCATTTATGTTTCCTATCCTTCTCCATCCTAGTTCCCCCAACTATGTAGGCACGAGATTTTGAAATCTTGGCGAGCCACCTTCTTTCACCTTCTCTCTCTTTCCCTAGTTCCATGAACTACGAAGCTCTGAATTCCTCATTGCACTATGAGGATACATAGGCACGAGGGCCTCAATCCTCCGCAAGCACTTTCTTTCTCTCTCTTTTATTTCCCTTTTTAGCTAGAAGACTTTAGATAGATAACCGATCCAAGCCTAGAAGCAAGCAAAATGGTTCCTGTCAAATACGATGGATGCTTAAGGTGCTAGTACATTCCTTTCACGTAACCGACCCCCTTACCCGTTTCTCTTCCCTTTGGTTTTTATTGATATTTTCCTATTCTTTGGGAATAAATAAAGTTCTATGGCGACTCTGTTGTATCTTTGAGTGTGCGATTCACTCAGGTATAGTCCTGCTAGCCTCAAGTACAAGTTAAAGCTACAGAGGGAGTGTTGAAGATTATGGTTGGATGCTAGAAAAGAGTGAAGGTTATGCGGCTCTATTTTCATGGTAGTGGTGATGGTTTTAAAGAAGGTCAAGAATGGTGTTATAGCTTATGTTGGAAGAAGAACAAAGTTTTGCTAATGCAGTTTTGTATGTTGGGAGGGAGGACACATGAAAAATGAAGAAGAGGAAAGGTTTGAGTAAAGTGAGGTGAGTTTGGAACTATGATACACGTGAAGTTCTGAGCATAACTGATGGTGTGTAATAAGTGATAAGAGAAAAAGAGATAGTCTCCATTTCACATCTTGTTTCTCTTTTCATATGGTAACAATATTGTTTCAAATGGGACTCCCCTTGTCTTTGTGTGTGGCATGGTGTGAGCTGTCATGTGTAATGGAGGGATTGCAAAATAGTCTATCTCCTTTGATGCCAGCTAGTGTACTGTCTTTCTCCAAAATGAAGCAAAAAGTAAAATGACTTTACAAAACTTAATTGCTAAGTGTTTCTAAAAAAGAATAAAAACAAAAATTTATATTAAAAAAATGAAAATGTTTAAATGAACTAAAAAAGAAAAACTATTCAAATAATCCTAAATATAAAAATATGATTATTATAAAAATGACTAATAACTAAGAACAAAAATAAAATCAGTTTAAAAATGAAAAAACTGATTGGTATCGAAGTGTTCAAAAAAATAAAACGAATGCACCAAAATGATCAATGCAAAATAATCGACTCGGAAAAATACTGTGTTTGGTGAAATTTCAAAATAAATTTTCCCCGATTAAAAAGGCTCAAACTGGTCAAAATACGATCGAACAGTAGTCAAAAAATTAAAACGAGCACCCCAGGTTAAACTACGTGAAACATAGATTAACATGACTGACGTTTGCAAGCTCGATTTTGAAAACTTTCGTCCAAGGATTTTATGCACAGTTGACTTTAGGTTTGATCATTTGATTGTAAATTCGACAAGTTTATCCTGGATGATAATTTGGGAAATATGCATGATGAAAGACATGTTATACTATACAAATGATGCAAAGAGAGAAATAAGCCAAATGAATACAAGTTTCAAAATGCCTGATCAAAATTTAGGGTATGACAAAGATCACAAACAAAGTTCAAGGGTATGTTGTCACGAGCGTGGAGCCAAGGGTAAGAACCACCCACAAGGTACGTACTAGGGGTTAAAATCACATGTGCAACAAGGTTCTACAAGGGTTCCCAGAGTCGTGATTCCATCTTTTGGATATTACCGGCTTAAAAGACTACTCGTCAGCTAATAATATTCTCAAGATAAACTCGTCTGAATGTAGTATCGTGTAAAAACTAATTCAAGTCTACACCTGAATAGTCACCGCATTACGTCCTATTAAGGCCAAGATGGGTTAAAGGGTTCTAAGGTCCTTAACTTCTCGGGCTCTCAGGTTGAAAGTAAAATGCCTTCACAACTACTTGTTCAGCATATTACCCTCAAGGAGGCCTCCACTGAGTTGGGGATCTCAAGTTAACTTGTTAAGGATTAATTCCACGTAAGCCAAACATGACTATACCCCATCCTATCTCAAGTGCACTCAAGTTCGAGTATATGACTTATCTCACCACTCAGAGATCAACAAACACCAGAAAAACAAAACAACAAACAACATATAATAATAAAACACAGATAAACAAGATAGGCTTAACCCACTAGGGACGACGTCCCCAACAGAGTCACCACTTTTCTGTAGCTGGAAAATTTGAGATTAAACTATTGTTTAACTTAACTCATAAAGCAAGATTCGCCACCGCACTTTTATTTTTCCAAAGGAATGGAGAAAAGAATGAACAAAACCCATAGAAGTTTTTAACAAAACTAATAAAACAGAGAGACAAAGCGTAAGGGGGTTGGTTATGCAATGGGAAGGTGTTAGCACCCAAAACGTCTATAGTACTCTATAAGAACCTCTTGAAAATCTATGTTTGGCTTAAAAGGGTGTTGTTTGTAAAAGATTGAGATGAGAAGAGAAATATTTTTTAGGGTTTTTGTGTTTGACAAGACTTCCCGAGCCTCGTGCCTACGTACCCCAAAGTGGATTGGAGGATCAAAACCTCGTAATTCATGGTAAAAATAACAAAAGGAGTTTGTTATGATTTATTTTAAATGGAAAAGACAAGTTATCATTTTAAGGAGAAAACTCAACTCGTCATCCACAAGTATATGAAAATGGACCTTTGCATCACTATTGAGAAGGGCTCCAACTTGGATAGAGATCAACAAGTATGCCACTAGCTCTCTCAAGTGAAAAAGAATCAACATTAATCATCACTATGGGGATAGGAGAATTACATCTCAACTATGAAAATGACTCATGTCTAAACCTTGAGAAAAGGTTTTAAAAGAGAAAAGTGCGCAAAGGGCACAAAATGATTTATATGAGTTGTGTATTTTTTTAGTCTTTTAAAATGGTCTTGATATTCTTAAGATTGATTAGAATTTATTCAAGAAAAAGAGTTTGAAAATTTCTTGACAAAGTCAAGGTTTATTGAGAAAGTGGTTCAAGTTATAAAAATAGAAAGGTTTTGAAAAAGGGAGAAGATTTTTGAAAATTTAAAAAGCGGAGGAGATGGAAAGGCTACCTTAATGTATAAAGTAAAAGCTAGGGAAGAAAATATCTAACCAAGATAGCAAGCTTTTGACATAAGTCAAGCCAAAACTCTCATCCTTTGAATTAAACAAAAAGCGACCAAATAAGCATAGAAATAACCAAGCATCGGATAAAGAAGAACTTAAGCCAAGGGCAAAGATGAGGTAATAGAGACAAGTCCTCTAAAAGTCAAGGTACCCGATGATTTCCAAGGTCTTAATTCACAACTCTAAAGCATAGGATCAAGAACCTAATTCTAAGTCCATAAGTCTAACATCCAAGCATGGGATAGCAACCAATAGTCCAATGAAAACATGAAGTCTTTTAGTGTTTTATCTTTTATTAATGTCTTAAGAAAAAGAAAAGAGAAAACTCCAAGTGGACAAATAAAAAAGGCATACACATAAACAAAAGCAATATGATATGTAATGATAACAATAAAGTAACATATATATATATATATATATATATATATATATATATATATATATATATATATATATATATATATATATATATATATATATATATATATATATATATATATATATATATATATATATATATATATATATATATATATATATATATATATATATATATATATATATATATATATATATATATATATATATATATATATATATATATATATATATATATATATATATATATATATATATATATATATATATATATATATATATATATATATATATATATATATATATATATATATATATATATATATATATATATATATATATATATATATATATATATATATATATATATATATATATATATATATATATTGTGAGATATTGGATTGAACTCTAGTATGGTCGAAGGGTAGCTTCTAGTTCAATAGGAATTAAGCATGATGTTGAAGTCTGTTCGCATGTTGCTGTCAAAGATAATGCGCGTTGTAGTCGAAGTTTGTTCTAACATTCATTAGTCAATATTGTTAGGGTTGTTAGCATGTTGAATTGGGTTTTGCTTGTATGCCCAAATTGTTTAAGTTAGCTTGTACCCTAAGTTAACTTGTAAAGGGTAATTGTTAAAAAGGCCATTAGGTTAGTGTGCTATTTTTTTTATAAATAGGATGTTAGTTTCTCAATCTTGGCAATAAAGAAAAAATAGGAAGATAAAATCCTAATTTCAAGAGAGAGAGGTTATTTTGTTATTCTTGTATACTTATAATCTTGTTCTAAGAGAAAGGAAAGAATGGCAGTTTAATAACCAACCCTTGTTGTTCCTTGTTGTTTTACCTTGTTTTCTTTGTTAACCCTAACCCTTGTGTGTTTCTTGATCAAGAAGAAACTGTATATACTTTGTTTCAAGATATCTGATTCACAACAAATTGGTGCGGTGAGCATGGAGAAGATGCCTTCAACAAAGTATGAGATCGAAAAGTTCACCGGAGTGAACAACTTCGGTCTGTGGCGCTTGAAGATGAAAGCCCTACTGGTTCAACAGGGTTGTTTGGAAGCGTTGAAGGGTGAGGCAACCATGGACGCTGCATTAACGGCAAAAGAAAAGACAGGCATGATCGAGAAAGCCCACAGCGCAATATTGTTGAGCCTTGGTGATAAGGTTCTTCGACAAGTATCAAAGGATACTACAACATCGGCATTATGGGTGAAACTTGAAACTTTGTACATGACTAAATCTCTGGTGAATCGACTCTACCTAAAGTAAACTTTGTATTCATTTAAGATGAGTGAAGACAAAGTGTTGGCTGAGCAGTTGGATATGTTCAACAAGCTAATTTTTTATCTTGAAAATATTGATGTAAAGATCAATGATGAAGATCAAGCACCGTTGCTGATGTGTGCTTTGCCCATAACACATGCTCACTTCAAAGAAACTCTCTTGCATGGAAGGGAGTCACTGACCTTTGAAGAAGTTCAATCAGCCTTGTATTCTAAGGACTTGAATAAACGAAAGGAGCATAAACCTTCAATGATGGGCGAAGGTTTGGCCGTTAAGGGAAAATTCTTGCGAAAGGATGGTAAGTTCGACAAGAAGAAAGGTAAAAGTCAACATAAGTCTTATAGTGGTGAAACATCTGGTATTCGATGTTATCACTGTAAGAAGGAGGGTCACACAAGAAAGGTGTGCCCTGAGTGCCTGAAAGATCATGGAGGTAATGGCAACGCAACCATTATTCAAGATGACTTCGACTCATCTGATGTTCTTGTGGTTTCAAGTGGCGACTCGAGAAAAGAGTGGATTATGGATTCAGGTTGCACTTGGCACATGACTCCAAATAGAGAATTGTTCATGGAGCTATGTGATCAAGATGGTGGATCTGTGTTGTTGGGAAACAACAAATCTTGCAAAATTGCAGGTATTGGATCTGTGAGACTCAAGCTCCATGATGAGTCAATAAGGTTATTAACTGAAGTCAGGTACGTATCTGACTTGAAGAGAAATTTGATTTCTCTTGGTGAGTTCGACAGATAGGCATATGTTTTTCAAGGAGAGAAAAATATCCTAAGAGTCGTGAAGGGGCCTGCAAGGAACACATGGATCCCTGGATTACATTCATGCTGATCTTTGGGGGCCTGCAAGGAATCCTTCACACTCAAGTGAAAGTTATTTTCTATCCATCGTTGATGACTATTCCAAAAAGCTATGAGTATTCATTTAGAAGACGAAGGATGAAACTTTTGAGAATTTCAAAAGTTGGAAGATTCTAGTCGAAACTCAAACTGGCAGAAAGGTTAGGAGGTTGAGAACTGACAATGGCCTTGAATTCTGCAACGAAGTGTTCGACAGTTACTGTGTTGAGTCTAGAATTGCAAGGCATAAGACTGTAGCAGGCACTCCTCAACAAAATGGCTTAGCTGATTGATTCAATCGAATAATCCTTGAAAGGGTTAGATGCATGTTGGTTAGTGCTGGATTGAAGAAGGTGTTTTGGGCGAGGCTATTTCGACAACAGCTTACCTAATAAATAGATGTCCCTCGACTGCCTTGGGAATGAAGACACCTAAATAATTTTGGTCGGGACATCCACCTAGTCTCGACAAACTGAGAGTATTTGGCTGCATGGCCTATGCTCATATTAGGCAAGACAAGGTCGAACCTAGAGCTCTGAAATGCATGTTCATGGGATACCCTGAAGGAGTCAAAGCTTACAGTCTATGGTGCCTATAGCCAGATTACAGGAGGTGTATCACTATTCAAGATGTAGTTTTCAATGAAGTAGAGATGGCTTTCAAGAAAATTGATGATGTTGACGAAGAGCTGGAATAGGGATAGATTCTTGTTGAGGTGGAGCATGTTGATGTTGAATTGTGTACCCCAGATGAAGTCGAAAAAGACGCAGAAGATGTTATCGAAGATGAGGAGACTAATAATGACTACCTGCTAGCAAGAGACAGGTCGAGGAGAGTCATCAAGCCACCTCAGAGACTTGGGTATGCAAATCTTATAGCTTATACCTTAATCTCTGCAAGTGAGGTTCTAGATGAAGAATCTAGACACTATAAGGAAGTTATGAGGAGTCGAAAGAAGACTGAATGGCTGAAGGCCATGGATGATGAGATGAAATCTCTTCATGATAACAACACCTAGGAACTGATCAAGAAACATGTTTGAGCCAGGTTAGTCAGTTGTAGATGGATTTTCAAAGTTAAGGAAGGAATCGAAGGAGTGGTGTCGAAGATATACAAGGCAAGATTGGTCATTAGGGGGTTCACCCAAAAAGAAGGTGTCGACTTCAATGATGTGTTCTCTCCTTTTTTGAAGCACATATCCATTCGAATGTTGCTTGCCACAGTGGCATAATTCGACCTTGAACTGGAACAAATGGATGTGAAGACTGCATTCTTGTATGTTTATTTAGATGAAACAATCCTGATGAGGAAACCTAAAGGGTGTGTCGAAAAAAGGAAGGAAGATTATGCGTGCAAGCTGAATAGATCCTTATATGGACTGAAACAATTTCCTCAGCAGTAGACTAGGAGATTCGACAAGTTCATGGCACGCATAAGTTTCATCAAAAGTCAGTTTAACCACTGTGTTTACTTCAAATTTTGACCGGGTAATTCATTTGTTATTTTATTACTCTATGTGGATGATATTCTAATAGCAGGCAACAATGTCAAAGATGTAATGAGGGTGAAGGATGAACTCAATAAAGAGTTCGACATGAAGGATCTATAAGCTGCATCCAAGATTCTTGGGATTGACATCCGAAGAGATAGAAAGTAGTCGAGATTATGCTTATCTCAAGAGGCATACCTACAGAAGATTCTCGAAAAGTATGGTATGTCGAATTCAAAGCCTGTTGTGACTCCGACAAACCCTCAATTCAAGCTAAGTATAGATCAGTGTCCCAGCAATTATTTTGAAAGAACTTATATGAATAGCATTCCATATGCTAACATAGTAGGTTCTTTGATGTATGATATGGTTTGTACTAGACCTGACATAGCATATGCAGTAAGTCTTGTAAGTAGGTACGTGGCGAATCCTAGAAAGGCTCACTAGCAAGCATTGAAGTGGATTCTAAGGTATATAAATGGGTTTTTGAATAGAGTTCTAATTTATGGTGGAGCCTTGGGTGAAGATAGTAAAGAAACAATCGAAGGATATGTCGACTCTGATTATGCAGGTTATATGAATTCCAGAAAATCTATTTCTGGATATGTGTTCACTATGTTTGGGACATCAATTAGTTAGAAAGCAACACTTCCGAAGGTCGTTGCCTTATCAACCACTGTAGCGGAGTATATTGCCCTAAATGAAGCTGTGAAGGAAGCATTGTGGCTTTAAGGTTTTGCAAAGGAGCTGAAACTTCAAGGTCGAGTTATCACTATTAAATATGATAGTCAAAGTGCAATACACCTGTCGAAGAATTCAGCATATCATGAGCAAACCAAGCACATTGATGTGAGGCTGCATTTTGTCAGAGGGGTAATCGAGCATGAAGAAGTCCAAGTGTTGAAGGTTTTGACATATCATAATGATGCTGATATGATCACCAAGACGTTGCCCAGTTACAAGTTTTCCACTGTATGCAGTTGATAAGGCTGCATGAAGAAAGCTAGTTCCTTGATGTTATAGAGTTAGATCCAAGGTGGAGATTTGTGAGATATTGGATTGAACTCTAGTATGGTCGAAGGGCAGCTTCTAGTTCGACAGGAATTAAGCATGAGGTCGAAGTCTGTTTGCATGTTGTTGTCGAAGATAATGCGTGTTGTAGTCGAAGTTTGTTCTAACATGCATTAGTCAATATTTCTAGGGTTGTTAGCATGTTGAATTGGCTCTTGCTTGAAACCCAAACTGTTTAAGTTAGCTTGTACCCTAAGTTAACTTGTAATAGATAATTGTTAAAAAGTCCATTAGGTTAGTGTGCTATTTTTCTTATAAATAGGATGTTAGTTTCTCAATCTTGGCAATAAAGGAAAAATAGGAAGATAAAATCCTAATTTCAAAAGAGAGAGGTTATTTTATTATTCTTGTATACTTGTAATCTTGTTCTAAGAGAAAAGGAAAGAATAGCCGTTTAATAATCAATCCTTGTGGTTCCTTGTTGTTTTACCTTGTTTTCTTTGTTAACCCTAACCCTTGTGTGTTTCTTGATCAAGTAGAAACTGTTTATACTTTGTTTCAAGGTATCTGATTCATAACATATATATAGCATAATTATATTGTTAGTGTTAGTATTATAGTTAATAATTCGATTCGGGACAAATTTAGCGCTATGTTAAGCAATTGTAGCATAATCTACAGGGAAGATCATACTATAGGAGGCCAACAATAACAATTTATGTACCATACATGTTAGAGATATGATATGGATCATACTCCTTAAATATGTAGCACAAATAAGAACCAAGGAGGGATCAAGCACTAAGGCAAGGAGATTGGTCCATTATATTAATCAATCCATCATGATACTTGGGAAAAACTTATTTATCAATCCAAAGTACCTTCAAAGGTCAATGATCAATCAAATGGTATATTTAATATGATGAAAGTTCATCAAGCATCAGTCCAAACATCATGATCCAGATGGATAACACATTATCCAATTGACCAAGAGAAGAAAAAAAACAAAAGGAAAAAAGAAAGAGAAGGAGAGACGTAGGGAGGACCAAATTGAATTAACACTCAAAATGACTTCATCATCAATTTCAATCACATTTCTTGGTGGATTAAGGCACTAAACCTATCATCAACACAAAGCACCAAAAATGAATGAAATAATTCATTGAATGATAAATTTGTATTTATAAAGGTTCATCCAACCTCAGCAACACCCAAAGTCCATTGAAATTATGGAGTAACTTAATCAACAAGTTATGATCCAAGGATACAACCAACAAGCCAATCACAATGCAAATAAAATGCAAAAAAATCATTTTTAAATGAATTTTAAAATCAAAATAAAAAAGAAAATGAGATAAGAACCTCTAAACAACAAATCAAGGCTCAAGAAAATTACTACAAGTCAAAAACAACTTCAGGATCATATATAAAATTTTGGAGAATTTTAAAATGTATAAAAGTAATTCTAAACTATTTAAAATGCATGAAAAATGAAGAAAATAATGAAATATAGCAAATGATGGAATAAAAATATGGAAAGTAGCTCAGAGAATAGAAAATAATTTTAGGAAATTGTGAAAAATGGAGTGAAAATGTTAATGGATCTATTTTTAATGAATTTTTTAAATTAAATAAGAAAAAGAAAATAAAGAAAATTAAGTAAAAAGATGAAAAAAAAACAACAGCCATAAATCTGATTAAAGCTTGAAAACAACAACACGCGTGACTCTCAGATCTCACTTAAAGTAGATCCAAAGGTTCAGATCATGATGGACACGGTGGAGTTTAAGTAAAATAACACACGAGATCCAATTTAAAATAAAACAAACTCAAGCCACCGTGTAGCTTTTCTGTTCATCTTCTCCAGTGAGTTGCTCGTCGGATTTTAGCAAATGGAAAAAGTAGATCATGAGACTATTGCCATTGTGACCATCTCATTAAAGCGAACTTAACCATGTGCATAATTTTCATTGATTGAAATTGAGCATGGAGAATTTCAAGGAAACACATTAAAACAAGAAGTCGTGAAAAGAAAAATTAAATGATCAATACGAACAATCAACACAAGGTAAGTGGGGGGAGCAATCAGGAAGCATCACGTTGTTGTACCCCAAATTTTGACCCTTATATCTTCATCATCATTTTAGGAGCATCATCATTTGCTTATCTAACCTTAACTTATTTCAAGTTTGTCTTTGTCAAGATACAGGTGAATTAGGGTTCCATACAGTCAGGAGTCGGGGTTTCGATGGTTTGATCAGTCAATGTCTTGGATTGATTCTCCATGAAGCAAGTCCCCGCACCATCAAAGATACTATATTGGATCAAGTATGAATCCAATTTGAGTTTGTCACCCAAAGAAGCAGAGCAGTGCAGTCTAGGACTCCCGATTAGGGTTTCTGATTAGGAAAAGTCAATTGGGTTTGACTTTTAATCTAAATGGTACTCCAATGATGGAATCATGGTCCATGAAGCTTATATGACTTATTTAAGTCCATCAATAAGTTTCAATACATCAGGGGACCCAGAACACCAACAGTCGATTCAGAGTTCTTCGATCGATCGGTTCGTCTGACTAAAAAAACAACTTATTGACCAACAAGGTTTAACAAGGTTTTGACCTAAAAATTGAAGGAAACTATTTTACTAATGTTATATCACATCTAGTCATGAAGTTTGGTGAAAATTGGATCAAGGATTGAAGAGTAATCGAAAAATCGGGAAATTAGGGTTTTGAAAGGGGCAAGACTATAACTTCTTAACCACGCATCCAATTGGAATGGTTCAAAGATTTTTGGAAAGGTCTTGAAGAGTCCTACAAAATTGAAAAAGTTACCTGTGTACAAAAAATGAATGGATTTGGAGTTATGATAAAAAAACAATACAAGAGGGAAAAACAATTAGTAAAATTTTATGGTTTTAGCACTTTTCAAGTCATGTTTTCAACCAACTTCAAGGGTGTTTTTGACCTAGTTCCACTTGGAATTTGAAAAAACACAAAACATGAAAGTTGTAGATAATTATGAGGGCTTTCCAAAAATTAAAAGAACTCCTCTATAGCATTTGTGAGCTAGGAGTTTCGAAGGAGGGAAGTTGGGGTCCAAACACTTGAGGTGCATATTTTCAAGCTTGGGATAAATCAACTTGCCAACCATCTAACTGATTTTCAACCATTGATTAGCCTTTGATCTGATGTCTAGAGTGTATGATGAGTAGAAATGCAGAAGGATTGAAGAGCATGGACAAGATTTAGTCAAGTGGCATTATTTAATTCAAAGAAATCCAAGAGGAAAGAGAAACTTTTTGAAGAAAATCTTGAGCAACAGGGCCCCTAGTCCATAGACACACTTCAAACACTTCCTATGGCCTGCATATAACTTTTCTTATGCATCACAATACATCAAGAACCATCAAGACCAGATGCAGCAAGATCTTGAACAAGATTTGCTCCATTTTCCCTCCAAAAGCAAAAGCTCCAAATTTGTCCTCACTTTTGATCCCTTGGCTTTGCCTATAAATATCACATCTTATATACATCATACATACACAAGAGAAACAAAGAAACAAGCCTCAAACACTCTCTTTTATCTTTTGCAAATCAAGCAAACTTGTGCAAAAACTTCAAAAACTGTCTTGAACAGAATTTGTGCCAAACTGATTTCCAGCCATTCCACATTCCTACCAACACTCCACATAACTTATAAATGATCCTCTAGAGCTATCCAAACCATAATTTTCACTAGAAACCATTCCATTCTCAAAGTCAACCTCCAAAGCCAAAAAAGTTAACATTCTGCATTTTCCAAGACATAACTCACCACAGACCATTTCCAACTCCTTCAACCCCTCTAACACTTCATAAACAACATATAGAAGTTGTCCAAATCAAGTTCACACTTATTTAATAAAGATTGAGTTATGTTGCTTTGTAAAACCATGGATTTTTTAGGTTTCTCCCCATTTTGCAAGCCATTATGTTTGACAGTGGGGTTGTGGATCATTGGAGCTGCTATTCATCATTCAAAGATCATTTACAAGCTGTAGAAGAGAATTAAGGACCTCTGGTTTTCTTATTTAACAAAGTTGCTCCAAGAGGTAAGCCTAAATCCTTGAACATGAATTTTTACTTTTCCTTTCACATACTATTTTGAGTTTTAACCATGATTATGTGTTATACATTGTTTGAGCATGTTATATGTGTGCTATATGTCATGTATGAACCCTTGCTTGCACTAGAAATTGCCATTTCTTGACTGTCCAAAATGCTGGTCACAAGCTAGGTCCAACCTAGTCATAATATGCATGTTGATTGTAATCTGCCAAACTATGCGTGCATCTTCTGATTTCTCTTGAGCCAATCACTATAAATGATGTATATGTAATTTTTCACACTTGTTTCATCAAACCTTTCACTATTTGAGACTGTCCATATGCTCTTGCTCTTGGTTGTAACCAAAATGGCCTAAACAATGATGATATCGAATTTTTCACTGAGTGTGTTGTATGGAAAAACAATTTGTACCATTGAATTCATTGTTCAAAAACAAATAATTTTTACTTTTGTTTCACCCCATTTGGTTAAGTTTTGACTGATTTTCAATCCTTCATGCAAATGACCTAAAGTTGTCGCCTTACCTTGCCTTGCCCTAGTTTTGCCCCATTGGTGCACCAACTTTGAATGATCATAAATTGCTCATTTTTTATGCTATTGATGCCATTCTTTTTTAAAAATACTATTTATCATGTCTGTTTTCATTGAGTGAAGAAATAATTCAAGGATTTTTATCCTAGAAAAACTTTGATCCACTTGAAAAACATGTGTTTTTAGGGTTTTTACCATGATGTTTGTAAACTTTTTCAACTTGAAACTTGATTTTTATTGTGATATTAATCTTGTGTGATTAACACATGTTTTTTAACATGTTTAAATGCTCAAGTTTGTTTGATTCATTGCCTTACCATGTTCATACTTGCCTTTGTGAATGTATACATGAATCATGACTTTTTAAGCTTCATATGTGAACTTTACCATGATTCTTGATGATGTAACATCTTGAATATGTATGTCATGCCTCTTAATACTTGTTTATGTATATTTTTAGGATCATAAATTTTTTAGGGTTTATTTCTTGATTTTGTGAATGCATGAACATGAATTGATGTACTTTAAAACTTCTTTGATGCATAACATGATTTTGGATGTTGTAACTTCTTAAATGTGTTTGTCATGCTTCTTTCAACTTGTTATGTGTCTTGCTAGGATCATAACATGATAGGATTTGTATTTTTTTTCTTGGTTGTTACCATGAACATTGTTTTTTCTATGAAACCATAAGCCAATACTTAGATGCTTGTCTTACTCTTTACATCCTAGCATTGTTGTTTGTCATCTCTTTTCCCTTTCATGTTGTCACATGATTATCTTAATCCCTTTTGATTGCTACCATGCTTCATGCCTTCATTATGTTGAATGTTGTCACATTTAGTCTTACTTGATTCACATCCCATGTTTGGTTCAAGTTGTAACTTATATGCTTGATTTCTACTTGTTCATGTTTATCTTTGTGTGTTTCTTGATGTTGGAATCTCTTGAACATGACCCATATCCTTACCTTACTTGTTAATGATGTCTTGTTAGAACCATAACATCATTAGGATTGAGTATTGCTTTTAAAGTTACCTTTGAATTGATGTTACACTTCTTGTATGCCTACTTGTACTTGATTGTAGTCAATTTATGATTGTTAGTCTTATGTTATTACATTTGACATTCCTTGATCCTTATAGATGCTTACCCCAAGTTGTTACTTAATTGCACTTAAACTTGTTTGAATTGTATGTTTTTGTTTTGATGGTTGATACCATGATTTCCGTCATCTTTCTTAAGATGCTTTAAAATTATTATACCTTTTATGATTGGTCTTGTAAGAACCTCTACCATGCTCCCTCTCTAGATATTGTAATATATTTTTGCTTTATTGATTGTAACCATTTGATTTTATTGTAATCTTTGCTTGATGTTGTTACATGCTTGCACATCTCTTATTGGTTGCCACCATGCTCTTTTATATGTTCATCATGTTTGAATGAATGCTTATGTATGCTTTTAGCTTTGTTAAGTTATTCCCCAAGTGATGGAACTTGTTAGTTCTCATCAAGTTATCTCCTCTTTTCCCATTCCAAAGGAAAGTCTCTCTATTGACCCTTGGGTCATAGGTAGCTCATTACCCCCTCTTTGACTTTGTTAAGTCATCTTGAACCCTAACTTAGTTAAGTTAGAACCTACAAGCCATTAGAATTTTCTTTAAGTCAAAAGACCTACCCCTTGTTAGGAGTATCCTTCAATTAGAACTTTTAGGTAGAGTTGGTTAACTCTATGTAAGAATCATTGTCATGATTACTTACTCCCCTCTTGAATTTTGTAAAAGTCAATCCCCTTGAGTGTACAACCTAGAATAGAGAGTTTTGTTAAACTCTATACAAGCATTGTTATGTTTGTTCCCTTTTGAACTTTGATCGTAATCAAGTGTTCAGCCATCCCTAGTGAGGTGAACTGCGGTTGCTCTGATTCTATCTTAGTTAGTATACATAGGCAGAGGATGCGATGTCTTTGCAAGCAAATTTAGAAACTATCCTTAGGTCTTTACCTACAAATTTACCGTGTACCCCTATCCCAAACCATAGCAAACATCTAACAAGTATAGCATACAAATAAACAAAAGGTTCATGTAGAGTACTACAGATGTTTAGGATGTGAAACGCCTACCCTAGGCATAACCAACCCCCGATCCCGGAATCTCTTAGTGTTGTTGTTACATTGCTCAAAAGGTCTTTCTTTCTTTAACCTTTTCTTTGGATATCAAAGTCTGGTTGTCAATTTAATGAATTAAGATTCAAGTTAGTCAATAGCTTGGTATCACGATTCTCACCGCAACATATGCTACATTGTGGTAACTTTTTTGAGTGAAAATGAAGCCTCAAACTACCTTCTCCAAATGTGTTCAGAGGAGCTTGCAAGGTGGATCTAGTCAGCATGAGTCAATGAGTCTTATAGCTTGATTCTTGTTGCGTAAGCTTCAGAGAAGTACGATGGAGCTAATGGAAACAAGAAATATGGTTAAAATAGCTCAGAAATTGAAAACGAAATCAAGAAATTTCAGAGTGAAGTGTGAGCTCAAGCAGGGGTTCTATTGGATTTATAAGCTTGGTTTTTAGTGTAAATGAGCCTTCTATTTATAGTTGAAGAGAATGAAACTCATACATGTGAGAATTAACTTGAATTTGTGAGACATCACGAGCAAGCAAAGTGTGACAATCCTTGATCATGAAGTCAGCCAAAACGCAAGCCATTCTGTGTAATTCCAAGTCGTTTTTGCTCCTAGTGCATCACTTAAAATCACCAGGTCTTAATCACGCACATACATTGACTTAAAATTGAGCATTAGATGATTTTGCAAAACTTATCATGAACCATAACTCAATTTTAGGTAGCCATGTTCATAGTTATGCCAAATACAATTTACTCGTGCATTTCTTGATTTTATGCCAAATGATCTATACATGGAGTAGAACACAATGCAAAAGGAACCAATCCAAAGGGATTATTGAGGTGAAAATGGAATGAGGTGAAAGTTGAGGTCGTAGCCCTGAAAATCAGGTCAGGCATTAGATCAAACAGGTCATGACCTAGTTTTGTGCACAAGTGGCCTTCAAGATTTGAGGTCCTTAGAGCATGAATTGATGTTTGACCTCTAAATCAAAGTTTTAGAGGAAATCAAGAGGGATATTTGGAAAAAAGAAGCACCCATAAAAGTTGAACATTAAAGGAGATATGATCCTTGGAAGTTAGGAATTCCAAGCTTGAACTTTAGGCCAAAAATTTGAAGTCCACAAGATGACCTATAATCTCTTCAAACTTTTTATGGTCTTCCAATCACAATTGGCTCTTGACTTATGAATAGAAGTTGGAGAGGATGTCAAGATGATTCATTTTCCTAAAGAATCACTAAAAAATTTTGAAGTATGAAGAGGTTGTGAAGTCTTGAACTTAGGCTTAAAATGTGAACTTTTTGGTCAAACTTCCTTGAACAAACTTGTAACCTTTGGACCTTTCTTGTACTTCAAGGAACATTGATTATCATATGGACTAAAAATGAGGCACCATTGGTTGTTATTTGATGAAAAATGCCATGGATTGATGAAACTTATTGATGAAGGCATGCAAATAAACAAATGAACCTTTGAACATTCCTTGAGAAACAAGCCATCTAACTTGAAATGTCTTTGATCAAAGTGGAATTGAGTGATGCTTGAGACCTTGTGGTTGGAGATTAGAGGTCATGTTTTGATCAATAGCCTTTGAGAATCAATGGTTGACCACACTTTGACTTGAAGATTTCAATCTATAGTCGAGGATACACTCACATGGTACTCTTGATTCCAAACCCTACCTTGCAAAATAAAGGGGACACGACACATTTTTTTATTTTGGTTAGAGGTTAGTAAAATATAAATCATACATTTACAAAAAAGGAACATACACAAAGAGGTGTTTGGTGATCTCTTCAAAGATAAACCCAAAGGTAGAAGGGTTAGAAGATAACCAAGTTTGTGATCTTGATGCATTATGAAGATGCAAATGAGGTGGGATCTCATGGGTAAAAATTAGGGTATGACAACCACCAAGGGAGTCACATCACTCTCTTTGCTCTGATAAGTAATTTCTAAAGGCTTTGGAACAACAAACTGAGGAACAATTATGGCTACCTCATCATTCTTGCCAGCGCACATCCTTTAGGATTCTGCTCACACATCTAGAAATTTACACGACTCGGCATTCACATCAACCAAAGAAGTCTTCACCAAGTTAACATCAGAAATCACATACTCTTCCGGATGATTTTCTACCAAACTGACAAAAGGCTCACCATGTTCTGGCAAGGGATTAGCTTGCACGTTAGGCTCGACGTCTCAGAACTTCAACAAACCATTTTTGACGAGCTTCTGAACATCTGCTTTAAATGAAAAATAATATTCAAGATTATGCCTCGGTGCTCCCTGGAGAAAAGTGCAATAAGCTTGAGGTTTTTACCACCATGGAATTGGATTCGGAACAGTTGGAGGAGATCTAGTTTAAATCAACGCATTATGTATCAAAGTTGGATATAATTCCTTATAATTCATAGGGATATAATCGAACTGACCCTTCTTGGGATCGCGAGCTTTCTAAATCTAATTAGATCGCTAAATTTGTTATTGAACAATATGACTTGGACTAATTACTGGAGTCCTGCAGCAACATGAGGTTGTTGATAATACTGTTAAGATTGGTCTTGCTGACCACTTATGTTTCTGGGTCTTCTTTGCCTTCTTCCTTGAGAAATGGCACTGGCATCCCCATATTTCGTCTTATAGAAATTGTTACTAGATTTCTTAGTTCCACTTGATGAACTTGACTCTTTTTTCAGACGACCTTCTCTGACACCTTCTTCTAGTCTGACTCCCATGCCCACCATTTTAGTGAAATCATTTGGAGTGCAAGCAAACATCCTGTCATAATGGAAAGAACTCAAAGTCTTGAGAAACATCTTTGTCATTTCCTTCTCCTCCATCGGAGGTTTAATTTGAGCAGTAACTTCACGCCGCTTACGGGCATACTCTTTGAATGATTCTTTATCCTTCTGTGACATAGCACGAAGCTGGCCATGATCAAGAGCCATTTCCAAATTATACTTATAATGACGCACAAACGCTTATGTAAGGTCATTTAAAGAACAAACATGAGCACTATCCAAACCCATATACCACTTCAAAGTTGCACCAGTCAAACTCTTTTGAAAATAATGGATCAATAACCTGTCATCATCAGTGTGAGTAGCCATCTTCTGATAATACATAGTAAAATGACTCTGAGAAAAGGACTTACCCTTGTACTTTTGAAAGTAAGGGACCTTGAATTTGATAGGGATCTTGATATTAGGTACCTAGCACAGATCATGAGCATTCTTACCAAACAAATCTTTACCCTTCATAGCTTTCAAATCTTTCAACAATTCTAGGAATTAATCCTAGAATTCATCCATTCTCTCATAAATATCCAGATTCTCACTAGAAGTGGTGTGGAAAACAGGATCCTCTTATTGCATAACATGCACAGCTGGAGGAGCGATGACCATCACAGGTTGAACATGAGGAACTTGACTCACCAATGGAGCTTCAGTAGCAAGGTGAAAATTTCCTAGCACATAAATGGGAGGCATACCCAAAAGCCAGCGGGCATCTGATTCTGACGTGGAGGTTCAATAGGCACAACAGCTGCAACAAGAGTAGTTGCAATTTCTGAGATAACAATCATTTGAGACTGAGACTGAGGTGGTGGTTGATTTTGAGCTGCCACCAAGGATTCCAACAGAGCAGTCATTTTGTCCATTCTTGTCTTCAATGAATTCACTTCTTCACGAAGTTCCCTTTAATCTTGCTCAATAGTATCCATATTTCATCTTGATTTAGCTTGAGTATTGTACTGGTGTGTCAGCTTGTCTTCTAAGAAGATGAAGGGAAACAAATGAGACTCCGAAAGACTAGCAGAAAGCAAGACCAAATGATGCAAATGATGCTTGAAATGCATATGGAAATTATCATTTCCAAGGAACTAAGGAACTATGAACCTATTGCAAATATCATAAATGATAACATATTAAAAGAGAATTGAATTTCCATTCCATTAAAGAAAATACGGAAGGATTACAAACTTCAATACATCTTTTCAAAGTAATCTTAAACAAAAGGCATAAACTAAGGCCTAGGATCTGAGGTGACTACAACTGAAGAAGATCCAACTCTATGCTGCAACTTCCTCTTGAGCTTCCTAATTTAAACTTCAAAAGCAGTCTTCATCTCAGCCTTTTCTTTTAAGATCTTGTCAACAACACCTTCCCAAGCACCAGACCTAGCTTCTTTCTCACTCTTTCTTTTCTTTCCATGTTGCTCCAGCAGATCATCTTTCTCTTTCAAATTTATTTACAACTCTATCTTTTTTGCATTTGAAACATTAAACTTGCTTTCCCAAGCATCTATTTCCTGCTTCATTTGAGCTAAAGCAATTTGGAGTCCCTATGTATCTTCAACTAGAACAAGAGTTGATCCTATGACTTTAGGGAATATAGGTTCTTCAGGAGGATAAGGCATCTTGTTCTTAGCAGATCTTGCTTGCATCCATCGAGTATAAGCCTCCAGAGTAACAAAATCTTTTATTCCTGATTTATTCTTTCCTCTCTTATAAATCTTATGTCAGGCGTGTATAATCTTCTCCTTCAAAATTTTGCTATCAACACCCTCTTGAATAAAGAAAGCTTCGAGATAAATGTTGCATGGTTTATCCTTTATAGCATACCGAAGCAGACATCGAGCCAAAACCAGATTGTAGTTAATACCTCCTTTTGTACCAAGAAGAGGCACATTAGGGAATTCACCACAACTATCAGTGATCTTCACGTCGTCTTAAACTCTAGAATACCAAGTCAAATATGCATTGGTGAGAGACATAATCCTATAAGACCACCTCAAACCCTTCTTGTTATCCTTAAATAAACTAGAATGCAGCAAGTGTAAAATAAATAACTTTAGTTCCTCTGTTCTTATTTGTCCTATGATGGATAGAATAATAGGTATCAGCGAGAAAAGTAGGAACTAGATTCTGAATCAGAAAGATACAGATAACATTGATATCCACAAAGTTATCAATATTGGGGAACAAAACTATGCCATAGATAATTGAAATTCTGGCACACAAATACCAGATGTCAAAATAGATGTCAGGACACTAGGATCAAGACATCAAACAACACTTTTATAGAAAAATAAAAGCTTGAATGTAAACAATAACACAGTTAATTATTAACCTAGTTCAGTGCAACATCACCTACATCTCGGGGCATCCAAGCCAGGAAGGAAATCCACTATAATAGTATTAGTTCAAAGCCGCAACAAACACCCACAGGTTTACAAGCTTCTTACATAATCACTACTCGTGCTAACTTCTACCTAGGAACTCCAAGATATGAGACCCCTCCCACTTCCCACCAGTCAAACAACTGTGACAAACTCAACAATATAGAAGAAAGGAAGTCACACTTCCAAAGACATAAAAATCCAATATTTTTTTAAAAGCTTAGGAGTGATTACAACTCAAAACACAGTCTAATTCAAGTACCTAAGGAGTACATGAATGGCTCACAAATGCACAAACAAAAACAGTCCAACTCAAATGTCAAAAGACAAGCTCTCTTAACCCTAATACTCTTTCTTTCAATACACGACTTTACCTTTTCATTAGGTTTAGAACCCCTCTTTAAATATCCTTCAGATTAGCATGGGCTTGGACTGTTCAATTAAATAAAACGCATATCTTAAAAATTACAGCTTCAACTCTTCTGCAAGATCTTCTGCACATAAATAGGAATTGAATAGAAAGTTTCCTAAAAAGGCTCCAAGATCCTTTTTATGAAATACAAGCAAATTTGTCAAGACAGAAGCTCCTAAAATAGCCCTCCTTGGATTGCGACACTGTGTGAATTAAAATACAAACAAATCTCACACTTTAAATACCAAATCATCTCAGCCATAAACTACGGGTATAACATGTGTTGCCACATGTCCCAACATCATGCTGATTATGTTGTTTGACTGACTTGTGAAGACATTTGTCACAACATCTTGTTGTGAACTTGTTTTAACAAAATTGTTGCCAAACTACAATCCAATGAACTTACAATCTCCACCTTTGGAAAAGTTTGGCTTAAACATCCTTTGCATGAAGTAACAACAAAAATAAACACAAGATAACGAAAAGCACACTAGAACAAATTAGAGGTACACGCAGCAGAATTAAAAGGAACCTCACAAAGAGAAATAAACTCTCTCACAGCAAGTCCAAAGAACTTCATCACAAAACAGCAAGAACCCCCTCTGAATTGCATAGCCAACAATTCAGCAAACAAAACTAATGTCAAGACATCTTGTCTAACATCACAAAAATGGCAGCATAAATCCCCCTATTACAAAGCTCCCCCTTAAGAACACAACCACACAACTCCCAGACACATGATGAAATGATATTAGAGCATATAGAATGACATCCCAACACCACCAGCAAAGACCTCCCATCAACACAAATGAAAACATAGAAAGGTAGAGATCATCATTAATCCCATGCTCCATACTACAATCACCACTACTCCCCCTTTTTAGGCATAAATTTGACACCAGCTTTCTCCTATGTCTAGTATCCTCCATAATCAAGACTAATTGCTATAATTCTTCAAATATGAAAATTCCCAGTTCACCCTTTAGTTTCTCAAACTGATTTGCATCCAAAGCCTTAGTAAAGATATCATTTTGTTGCTTCTCAGCGGCTACATGTTCCAGAATGACTACTTTGTCTTCAACAAGCTCCCTGATAAAATAATGATGAATGTCAATATGCTTTATCCTGCTTGTTTCACCCCAAAATTTGACCAACACTTATTTACCTAGCTTGTGTCCACTAGCATTATCATCTGCATCTCATTGATATGTGGGCAGTAGATCAAGAGGTATGATTACCAATCAAGAGTTGTACAAGACTTGGAAGCTGGCCAAGAAAGTTATTCAAATGTTCAAAGGTTGATATCTTTGTCATAGAAGTTAAGAAATCCTCAGAACGATTGGTTGAAACCAAGGTTGTGTGCCTCAAAACTTGAGAGTTGTGGGAGCTCCTCAGATGATTCTGAGGCTATGAGGATGGACTTGAAGCTTTGAGAGAGCTTATGAGATGTCTTGAAAGCCATCATGAGGCCTAGAGAGGTCATTGTACAAGAATAAGAAGACTCAACCATGAGTGGTGTAATTAGGGTTTGACTGGGTCAACCCTAGGTCAACTGATGATTTGGAGAAGGTTGAGACCTAATCCAAGAGCCATATGATCATGGATTGGTGCATTGAGATGCTATAAGGATGATTCCAAGACCAAATCATCATGATTGAGGAGTTTGAGAAGTTTCAAGCTAGGGTTTCTAAGGCTTGACAGTGTAAAATCCCCTAGTTTGATCCATATCTTCAAGGCAGTTTAGTTCAAGATGTGATTGTCATATCATCTTTCCTACAACATGAATGTTGTAGATCTTGCTCTTATCTTTAATTTGAGTACTAGAAGTCCTTGATAGGATTTGTGTAGCTCAAGTTATGACTTTGACAAGTTACAGGTCATCTGAGGTATGTGAATCTGGGTCCTTGAAAGTCACCCAACTTGCATCCAACGTTTGCCCAAGAAGGATGATTCCTATGAGCTTTTGGTAAACATGAACGTTGTTCCTAATCTTCTTAGCTTTCTAGAGAGTACTAGAAGTCCTTGATAGGATTTGTAGAACTCAACTTATGGCTTTGACAAGTCAAGGGCATTTTGGTCATTTGGAGATTACAGGTCATTTCAAGCATAAGGCCATATCTCCTATTTCCAAGCTTCAAATGGAAAAATCTTCAACATTAAACTTGCTTAGAATGATGTTTTAAGGCTAGTAGGGAGGTCATGAGATGTTGAAAAGGCTTGTAGCAAAAAGTGGTAAAAATGACCTAAAATGGAGGCATAAGTTAAATAAGTTCAAGTTGGAAATTGGAAATCCCAAGTTACACATCCAAACCATGGCATATAATAGGTGATTTTGACTCTAAAAGACATTCTAAAAACAATGGTTCACCCACTTTTTTGAATTGAGGCCTAGATCATGGGGCTGCTTTGGAAATTGGTTGCTTGCATCTTAAGGTTCAAATGCAAAACACAAGGAAAGGTAATGAACAAGCTAGCTATGCATCTCAACACATCCTATATCTCATATAAGGATAATTTCAAGTCAGTTGCAAGGGCTGCAAGGGCTATGGCATGAGATGATACATGAGATGAATGAATTCATAAACTCATGACATGAGAATTCCAATTTCTCATAGGATGATTCCAGATGGTTCTAGATGATTCTAAACCATTCTATATATGATTTAGAACTTGCTCAGATGCAAGGTTGGTGAGAGATTTGAGATAAGAGAGAGATAGCCATTTCACTTGCTTCCATTGCAAGCTGGAATCAAAATCCATATTCTGATTCAATTCCACTCATTCTTTCAATCTAAACACATTCCTTTGATCATATTGAAGCTGTGCAGACCAATTTGAGGGCAAGTTCTTGAAGAATTGGAGAGTTGGCATTTGGATTTTCAAGGTTGCAAGTCACCATCGAATTCTGAGATTCAAGCATTCTCCATCAAATCTTTTGCAAACAGTAGCAAGCTCATCATTCAAGGATCGATTCTGAAGAGTTTGAAGGCTTGAAGTGAAGGTTTACCCCATCTGTTAATCAAGATTCAACAGGTTAGTAACTTTTCTTCTACACCATGATTTAGGCATAATTAGCAAGAATTGTTAGGTTAGAACGGTTAGAGACCAATAGGAGATGGATTATGAAGAGTTTGAGAGCAATTGGTGAAGTTTCAGTTGGTGTCACCATTCTTGTTTGGACCAAGAACATGAGATATAGTGAGCTATGGCATGATTTAGATATCAAGAATCAATCAGTGTGAGTTGGTGTTCATTCTGAGGTAATTAATTGCAAGAATTGTTGAAGTTGATGTCTGAGCCTATCTTTGATCTTGGATCGGGTTTGGAGATTTAGGATGTTTCAATTGATTTTAAGACCATGGTTAGATTCAGCATGGAATTCTGGACAGATTAGGGTTTAGAATTTTGGTTTTTCATGGAGAATTGATGAGGTTCGAATTGGAGAAGGTGAGCTTGAAGCTCTGAGTTTCCATGGCTTCTCCATCTGAACCCTAGCTGGAGGAAGAAGAAGAAGGCGTGGCCATCAGATCATGTTAGACTCATTGACTGAGTGGGGAATCCAACGGCTGGGATTCAATTTCGTTTGGAGAGGGAAGTCTGAAGACAGCCCAAAGCGCTGCGTTTCATTAAAAGGGATATTGGGCCCAGTTGATATCCCCACCCCCAATTTATGGCCCATTGGTTTTTGTACTGCATTTTGTTACTTTCTGCACCGTTGCTTTTTCATTTTCTTTATAATTTGTTAATTGATTTTCCGATGATAATTGGGCCCAGCGCTTATACTAACTGCACCCCATTTTAAGCCCATTGCATAAATGAACTGAACATAGTTGCTATTCACACCAAACATTTCATATTTTAATTTCTTTTTCTCCATTTTTTATTAATCTTTGAAAAATCATAATAAATAGAAAATTAATGATTTTTGCATGGGGATTTTTTCTCCCATTTCATGTTAATGTCTAGAAAATTATAAAATCAAAATATTTGCATTTCATGCATTTTTAATATTTTTTGTGTATTTTCTCTTTTAATAGCTTTTTAATTCTTTTATGTTGATGCATAGATTTGTAGAATTTTTTTTAGCTAGTTCCCTTCATATTTTTAGGCCATTCTTTTTAGGATAGTTAGATTAGAACTTTATCTCCCCTATGGATTTATTCCATAATTTTGTGATGAATTTTTGATTAGTTTTGCTTAGATGATTTTAGGTTGTGTAGAATTAGGTCAATCCTTAACATAGGTCCAAATAACCTTAGAATTTAGGGTTTCTATGTCGAGTTAGACATTGGGACATATAAGGGTATTAAGGGTAGGTATATAGGATCCCCTAGGAATTATATTAGGTTTTAATATAATGGTATACTATTTTTAAGTGATTTTTGTAGTTGATGATTGTTTGTGTTGCCCTTGTGGGCTTGTATTTTTGTTTGCTTTGCTTTGTGGGCTTGGTGAGCTTGGTATTGCTTTGAGGAGAATTGAGGAGCATAGTATAAGACTTGGAGATTGATTGAGGAGCTTGAGATCTTGAGAATCTTGTTTGTTTTGTTGTTTTAGGGTTAGGGATTAGGAAGAGTGTAGACCTAGTTAACTTCTTTCTTAAACATGAATGGTATCTTTCACCTCCATTCTTCCCTATGATTCAAAGTCCTTCCATGGTATTCACCTCTCTCCTTTGGAGGGATAAGTGATGGTACCTAGGAAGTAGAACTTTTGAGGGAACCATTCACCTGATGTTGAACCCTTATAGGTCACCTTTGGTGGTCAATAAGCAGTTTAACACCCCAGCTTATCCAGTTAAGTGATTTCCTCTGGTTTGAGTACCCTGAGAGATGTTGAGCTTGAGTTTGAAGATGAAGACTTCATTGAAGAGTATGAAAGAGGATGATTCCTTGAGCATTGCCATCCCAGCTGAAGCTTGAAGAGAAACAAGAGCAAGTTGATACTTGAAGACCCAATGAAGATCCAGTAAAGACTGAATGAAGAGCTGAGGCTTAAAGATTGAAGGATGAAGTTGATACTTCTAAGTGATTGAAGATTACTCTGAGAAGCTGAAGCTTGCAGGAAGAGAAGACCAAGTTGAGACTGGTAAACCAAAGAGAGCTTGGAGATCCTGAAGGAACCAAGTTGATACTTGTGGTTAAGAGTGAGGCCTGAAGGTGGAACTGATTAAGGAGCTGAAGCTTGAAGAAGAAGATAAGTTGAAACTTATGTTGAAGGGTTGAAACCTGGAAAAGCAAATTGATATTTGTTAAGAGTGATGGGAGTCTGAAGACTGAGTTGCTGTTGGAAGAGCTGAAGCTTGAAGTTGAGAGAGAAGTTGATCTGCTTTCTTGTCTGTTTTCTTCTCTGTATTGATGTGTTTTGATTGATTTGCTTGATGCATTAGAATAAGTTCATATCTAGAATAGGTAGAATCTAGGAGCATGATTGCACTAGAGGTTGAGTTGCTCCCTCTGCTTGTATTGTTACTGTATGGCTTTGCTTGCGGGTATTCGGTAGAGCCCAGCTCCCTTGCCCATGTGGCTTGTTTTGCTTGATAGCATGACTTTATTCCTTCTGTATGATTACAGTTTACTGTTTTTGCTTGATAGCATGTTTTACTTCAGTATGATTACTGTTATTCATTCTGGCTTGAGGTTGAGATGAGCTTGTGGAGGCTGATGCCCCACAAACATTTCCTCCCTCACTTGCATTGCATGCATTTTACTGTTTAAGCTGATGCTTTATCTGTTTCGGTGTATCATTGACATGATCCCTTAGGGCTCTCATTTCCTTTGATAAGGAATTGATGATTAGAACTTTAGGTTGAAACCTATGCATGATAACTTCTAGGAGTTCCCTGTTCAAACCTCAACCATAGGATGAATCCTTGGCATGATAACAGTAGGACTTGATAGTCTCCCTCCTAGTTGAGCCTGTTCTCTTCTCATCTCAAAGCAGCTTAAGATACAATAATCATGAATGATTTCTTTCGTACGTTACGATCCTTAAGCTATTTGAGAAAGGATTGTGGGAGAGTTTCTTTTCCACAGTCTGGAGGTTTAGTATGGTACCCTTTGGGTGACATGCGACGCATTCACTCTCAGGTCATAGTTTCTAGTGCGATTGAAATTGCAAACACAATAAAAAACACTTCTTTCATAAAAGACAGGAAATAATGCGTAGTGTCCCAAACTACGTAAGCTCTGATCTCTCATGCCTGTTGAGAGTACGTAGGCACAATACTGATGTATTGGCGAGCTACCTTCCCCATAACCCGTCGTAGGTCGAACTACGTTGACTCTGATTTCTCGTTCTCTGATGAGAATACGTAGGCATAAAGTGCGACGCTTTGCCGAGTCATTTTCTTTTCTTTTTAAGCCAGCCTTGATAGGTAGATAGATAACCAACTCGTCCAGTAAACACAACAAGCGTGGATCCCGTCGAGTACGACGGACGTGAGAGGTGCTAATACCTTCCCCTTGCGTAACCGACTCCCGAACCCAGACAATGGTTGCGACGACCTTGTCTTACCCTTTTTCGTCAGGTTTTTCCGATCGTTTCCTTTCCCGCTCTGAGGGATAAATAACGAAAGGTGGCGACTCTTCTGTTGTGCCGGCACCTTATTTTCGCGTAAGCGCTAGCTGGCGACTCTGCTGGGGATCGAACCCAGAATCTCTGGTTCTCCGGTTCCCCTGCGAGAGTCAATCCTAGCGCTTGTATGATCACTTGTTGGGTTGCGTTTATTTATCGCATTTTACTTCTCGCCTTTTATTTCCCGCATTTTATTTTCAGTATGATATGATTATCTGTGCTGTTGTGGGAGGGGCATTCTGATGAGTGAGAAGCCAGACCCAGGCTTGAGTGAACATAGCATTAGTTGTGGAAATTAATGGGCGCGTGCTTGCTTTGCTGGCACTAGTGTCTCATGAAATCCACGCTCAGACGAGGTTCTCCCGGTTGGCTTCTCTTTCAACCCTTTGGGTTGAGACGGTTGCTGGTTTGGTGGATTGTTGACTCTAGGGACCGACCATTTGTGATTCAGCCGAGTGAGGCCGCTTCATGAGCTGGTGATGCCACACCTTCTGGGTATCGTATCACCCCTCTTGAATGTCTGTGACGCTGATGAACACATAGGATGCCGAACTTGAGTCAGTTTAGGTCCATACCTGTGAGCAGGGTTGGGTTTATTGCAGGAAACTTTGACCTTCAGACTACCTGGTTTTCTTGACAGTGAATCAGTTTTGTTGGTACCAAAGGTTCTCATCTGCAGATATATGATTGTTCTTGATAGAGCAAGTTTTGATCAGAGGATCTCATCAGAGATGTATTTGTTCTTGATAGAGCAGAGTTATGATTGGGGTCTGAAGATCTCATCAGCAGATGTATGTTTGTTCTTAATAGAGCAAATTTATGATTGGGGTCTGAAGATCTCATCAGCAGATGTATGTTTGTTCTTGACATAGCAGAATTATGATCTTGTGTATATGGCCCTATCAGATGGTTGTTCTTGACAGAGCAGATTTGTGGTCCGATACCGAGGTTCTCTTATTATCAGATGCAGTGATTGTTCTTGATAGAGCAGGATTATGGTTTTGTTGATACAGAATCTCCACAGCACAGTTGCCTTGATCTCCACCTGCATGATTGCGTTTTACATTATTTTGCATACATTTGCATTTCAGTAACGTGTGTCTGTGTTGCAGGTACCGTTTTCCCCGATCCAGGATTTCTTGCCTCCTATTGTATTGTTATGGGTTCTCTGAGGAAGACCGTGGCGTACAAGTTCCCTGCCCCTGATGTGGTTAAGCTGACTGGTTTGATAGCTTTAGCAGATGATTCTGTGAGGGATGAGTTCAGAAAATCTTACGGCAGGTTGCTCAGTTTGGTTCATAAACCTTCTGCGTTCGAGGTGAATGGGTTGCACGCTCTGTTGCAGTTCTACGACCCTCCGTTGAGATGTTTCACTTTCCAAGATTTTGTTCTCACACCCACGCTGGAAGAGTATGCTGATTTTCTAGGTGTGCCTATCAAGAGGCAGATGCCTTTTGTTCATATGGATGCTGAGCCTGATCTGGCTGGTTTAACCCCTTCACTTCATCTGGATGCCTCCGAGTTGGTATTGACTAGTTGGAACAAGGTTCCTGGGTTCTCTTTGCAGCTTCTAGTGGGTAAGGCTCAGCAGTGCGCCAAAGACAGATGTTGGGTCGCGTTCAACGCCATTCTCGCCCTGTGCATATATGGCATCATTCTGTTCCCCAATATGCCCGATTTTGTAGACTTTGATGCATTTCATATCTTTGCTTCAGGGAATCCAGTCCCTACCTTGATAGGAGATGTCTACCATTCTATCCACTACAAAAACGAGAACAGGAGGGGCAAGAATGTCTCATGTTGTGTACCCTTGCTTTATAAATGGCTTGATAGTCATCTGCCCAAGAGGGGTCCTTTTGTCTTGTCTGCGGCCACAGCTGAATGGTCCGAGCGTATGATGAGTTTATCTGCAGAGGATATTGACTGGTTCGACAGAGATAGGTTGGGTACTGAGGTGATCTTCAGTTGCAGCGGGTTTCCAAATGTGCCTTTGATAGGCAGGAAGGGCTGTATAAACTACAATCCATCGTTGCTGGTTCGACAGTTCGCCTACGCTTTGAGAGCTCCGCCGAAGGAGGAAGAGGTACAGGAATCTCTGTACCTCACTGGTCTTCTAGAAGGGGATCTGCTATCCAAGCTTCAGCACGCCTGGAATGGCATCAGTAAGCGAGGAAAACCATTGCTGGGGAGAAGCAACAATCAAGCCTACCCTCTGTATGCAACTTGGATCAAAGCCAGGGAAAATGCTATAGGGATGTCGTTTCCTCATGCCAAGCCAAAAAGCCCTCCAATGATGGAAGAGCCGACTACTGTGCCCATTCAGCAGCATAATCAGGTGTTACCTGAGCGAGATGAATTAAAGCGGGCAAATGAGGAACTGGAGAAAGAATTGGCTCAGCTCCGAAGCGAGAGGAACGAAGCCGTTCATTCTTTCAAAAGGCAGACAGAGCTGGTGAACCGGCTGGGGACAGACCTGACTAAGCAGATAGCCGAGCGTGAGCGCATGGGTCAAGACTTCAAAGCTGTCAACGACGTACTAGCTACGAAGAAGCAGCACTTGGATGAAGCATATCGGAGGATATCCAAGTTCAACCAGCACTGGAAGGCTTCCCTGGCCACCAGGAAAGAGCGGGAGGATAAGCTGATGCTACAGATCTCCAAGCTGGAAGCCCAGGTGAAGGACATTGAGAAGAGGTTTGATGAAGAAACCGCTCGCAGATACGCCGCCGAAGGCCAGCTCAACAAAGCTCTCGCCGACCTGAAGGAGCGCAAACTGACGTTTGAGTCCAAGAAGCGGAAGTTAGAAGATTGCTTCGATGAAAGAGCATGGGAAGGTTCAGTCGAAGGGCTTCAGTACACCATTGTGCAAAGGGAGTTACTCGTTGAGGGGTTACTCACTCTGCCAGATCATCCAGAAACGAAGGAGTTGTTAGAAGAGTATCGCGCCCGTGGCCATACTTGACTATTTGTATTCCTTTTGTTTTGATCATTGTTGTATACTGACCATCACCAGGCTTGTTGGCTGAGGTCACGCTGTTGATTCATCTTGTACTCGCTGATGCTATGTACTGCCTTGATGGGCTTTCTTTATATATGAGATTGTTATTTCCATGATTGGATTCGGACTTCTTCTTATTTATCAGCACTGGCACTCAGGCACTAGGATCGGGGGAGATCTCCCTAACGCACAGACACACGCATGCATTTGCATGAAGCATTGGCATAGCGAGCATTTTGTTATTTTTCCTAACCCTTTTGTGCTTGACAGGTTGTCGCAGGTTTTCCAGGTTGTTCCAGGTGGTTCCAGGATTGATCAGAGACCTATTCACCATTATCCGACTAGAGCTAATCGGACCAGGATCATGGAGCAAGTGCAAACTGATGTTCAGGAACTCCGCGAAAGGATGGATCGCTTCATGGAGCTCATGCAAGCGGTCGCCAATGGCCAGGATCAGCTCAGGACTTTGGTTCAGCCTTTGATCTCAAGGGTTGATAGCAACGGCGTACTCCATGGTGGGACTGTGCCTACTCCTCCACCAGTTGAAACTCCACAGAATGGTGTCCCCGTGATCGGTGGCAACGGCAGTGCTAACGGCAATGTAATGGCCAACATCGGACTCAATACGACGGGCGTCGGTAATGGGAGTCTGGGAGCTAATGTCAATGTCGGGCCGGGCAACGGCAATGCAGGCGTCGGGAATCTGTTTGTGCCTCAACCATGGCTAGAGGATCGTCAGGATGATGTGTTCTCTCAGAAAGGTGCTGAAGGGGAGCTGAATGCTGAAGCACGGCTTAGATTCAAGGCACTTGAAGATAAAATAAGAGATATCGAGAATCAGAATACTTTGGGCGTTGATATGTCCAAGTTGGGATTAATTGCTGATTTCAAGGTGCCTCCTATGTTCAAGGTACCTGACTTTGAAAAGTATAAGGGCACCACCTGCCCTCGTGTCCTCCTAAGATCGTATTACAAGAAGATGTCTGCTCATTTCGAAGACGAGAAGTTGCTGATGCACTTCTTCCAAGACAGACTTTCTGGGCCGTCCCTCGAGTGGTACATGGGTCTGGAGCCTACTAGTGTGCGCACATGGAAGGATCTTGCTGAAGCATTTGTGCACCACTACCAATACAATAGCGACTTGGCCCCGAACCGAGTCCAGCTGCAGAACCTGTCGCAGAGGAATAATGAAGGGTTTAAGGAATACGCCCAGCGGTGGCGTGAGTTGGCAGCTCGGGTTCAGCCGCCGATGGTTGAACGTGAGCTCGTGCAGATGTTTGTGGCCACCCTCCCAGGGGTTTACTATGAAAAGTTAGTCAGCGGTATGTCTGGGACCTTCTCGGATCTCATTATCATGGGTGAGCACGTCGAGAATGGGATCAAGATCGGGAAAATTCAAGGTGATTCATCCTCAGCTGGAGGCGGAAAGAAACCTTATGCTGGCAAAAGACGGGAAGGAGAAGCGAGCGCTGTGACCAACGCTCAAAGGAAGGGTAAAGGCCCTCACCAGCAAGTGGCCAGTATAAATATCTCGGCGGCTCCGCAGCAGCAGCAGCAGCAACCGAATCAACAGGGATATAGAAAGTATCAGAATCGGGCATCTTTGGCAAACCGTCACTTCGAGACACCGCCCATGTCGTACGCGCAACTCTTGCAGACTTTGCTTCAGCTACAGTTGATCCAGAAGAGGACGATGGCTCCCTTGACAGGGGCACCTCTGCCAGGGTACGACGCGAATGCCACTTGTGAGTTCCACTCAGGGGCACCAGGCCACACAATCGAGAACTGCAAAGCCTTCAAGCATAAGGTGCAGGACATGGTGGATGCCAAGATCATCAACTTCTCGGATATTGTGCCAAATGTCACGAAGAATCCTATGCCGAATCATACGGGAGGTGGTGTGAACGCGATTATCGAGGACGAGAGTGCAGATTTGTTGACTGATGTCAGAGATCTGAAGACGCTGCTTAGCTTCGTTAAAGCTAAGTTGCTGAAAAAAGGGTTCTTTCCAGGTTGCGGAGAGCTATGTATGGACTGTGCCACACGTTCTGATGGATGTGAGCAGTTGGTAGAAGGAATTCAAAGTCTGATGACTGAAGGGATTCTGCAGTTTAGCCGGGGGGCTGAAAGTGGATCAGGAGAGGTAGTGCTGAAGCAGGCCGATGAAGTCGCCACCATCACCATCCCTCGCCGGCCAATAACTATTTCTGCGCCCAGACCGCCCACGATTACTATTACCAAAGCTGGGCCGATACCCTTCGAGAGCACTAACGTCGTTCCGTGGCATTATGGGGCTGAAGTCTACTGCAACGGACAGAGGTTGGAGATGGAACCGTATGGGTCGACTGTGGAGAACCTTGCGGGAATCAGTGGCATTACTCGCAGCGGAAGAGTGTTTGCACCACCAGAGATTGTGGCAGATAAAGCGGTCAGAGCTGATGCGTCCGATAAGGGCAAAAGTAAAGTCGGTGAAGAGGTCCCATGTGGGGTAGAAAAAGACTTGCTTGTTAAAGATGCCGAGGAGTTTATGCGGTTGATTAAAAAGAGTGACTACAAGATCGTAGATCATCTCCATCAGACGTCCTCAAAGATTTCCATCCTGAACTTGTTGTTGTGTTCTGAAGCACACCGCAACGCGCTGCTGAAGGTGTTGAACGCCGCCTATGTACTGCAAGATATATCGGTGAATCAGCTAGAAGAGGTCGTAGCCCACGTAAATGCTGGAAATGGGCTAGGTTTCACAGACCTAGAGCTGACGCCAAAAGGGAGGAATCACAATAGCGCCCTGCACATCTCGATAGAGTGTAGAGGCACGATCATGTCTCACGTGTTGGTGGACACGGGTTCGTCACTTAATGTTCTTCCGAAGAAGGCATTAATGAAGTTGGATACTCATGGAGTGATTTGCACACCTAGTGATCTGGTTGTGAAGGCGTTCGACGGAACTAAACGCCACGTTTTCGGGGAGGTGACCCTGCCGATCCAAGTCGGTCCGGAAACGTTCAACACGGTCTTTTATATTATGGACATCATGCCTGCCTACAGTTGTCTCTTGGGTCGGTCGTGGATCCATGCCGCTGGTGCCGTGACCTCCACGTTGCACCAAAAGCTCAAATATGCTGTCGGAGGAAGCATCGTAACAGTTTGCGGCGAGGAAGACATAATGGTGAGCCATTTGTCGTCCTTCAAGTATGTGGAGATGGATGGCGAAATCCATGAAACTCTATGCCAAGCGTTCGAAGCTGTCAAAGTGAAGGACGTAGCTCCTGTAGTCACAGAAAAGCAAGAGATGACTCTCTCCTCGTTCAAGGAAGCTCGGGCCGTTGTCCAAGCCGGATCTACCCCGGGCTGGGGGTGAATTTTGGAGATACCTAACAAGCATGATAAGTTTGGGTTGGGATATTCTCCTGGAGCTGAAGCTTCTTCTTCTTCTAGCAGCGCGTCTCGAGGTAAAGGGTCGATCCAGTTTACCAGTGGCGGAGTGATTTTTGAAAGCATCAACGCGGTGTCTGAAGGCAGCGGGGATAGCGACTGCGACCTCGACTCTTGGATCCAGCCAAGCAAGCCAGGCGAGGGCCTCAACAATTGGTCCGTCAAGGATATCATCCAGATGACAAGCGAAGAGTAATGATTTACTTTTTCCAATCATTGTACAACCCTATGTCCTACCCGGGGCATATTGGTTTTATTGTCAGGGCCTTGTTGGATTATGTACACGCATTTGGTTAATAAATCAAAGGCCTTTTCTTCGTATTCAAATATTGTGATCTCTGTTATTCCTGTTTTATATTTGTTTTGAAAAACAATAAAATGGCAATGGGGTTTGTGCTAACCTGCGCATCCTTGTTTTAAACTTAACCCTTGTTATTGCAGGATCCACATAACAGATGACATCGACTCTGGACCTTCTACAGCTCACTTCGACTTCGATTGCCCGATCTATCAAGCTGAAGAAGAGACTGATGAAGACGAAGACCTTCCTGAAGACTTGGCCCGCTTGTTGAAACAAGAGGAGAAAGTTATTCTGCCTCATGAGGAGGAGATCGAGATCGTAAATCTGGGTTCTGAAGAGCTCATCAGAAATGTCAGGATAGGGGCTGCATTGCAGAGTGATGTCAAGCAGAGATTGGTCGAGATGCTAAGAGAGTATAGTGACGTCTTTGCTTGGTCATACGAAGATATTCCTGGACTTGACACGGACATCGTGGTCCACCACTTTTCGCTTCGAGAAGATTGCCCTCCCGTCAAGCAGAAGCTTAGGAGGACGAGACCAGATATGGCCGTTAAGATCAAAGAAGAAGTGCAGAAACAGCTTGATGCTGGCTTCTTAGCGATCATCACTTACCCTCCATGGGTCGCCAACGTAGTGCCTGTACCGAAGAATGACGGTAAGGTACGCATGTGCGTCGATTATCGGGATTTGAATAGGGCGAGCCCTAAAGATGATTCTCGTTGCCTCATATCGATGTGTTGGTCGACAACACAGCCCAGTGCTCCGTGTTTTCGTTCATGGATGGCTTCTCCGGTTACAATCAGATCAAGATGGCGCCGGAGGACATGGAGAATACGACGTTTATCACTCCTTGGGGAACATTTTGCTACAAGGTAATGCCTTTCGGTCTGAAGAACGCAGGGGCCACTTACCAACGAGCAATGGTTACTTTGTTTCATGACATGATTCATCACGAGATTGAAGTCTATGTTGATGACATGATTGCGAAGTCCCAGACGGAGGAGGGACATCTGGTCAATTTGCTGAAGCTTTTTGAGAGGCTTAGGAAGTTCAGGTTGAGGCTGAATCCTAACAAATGTACTTTCGGAGTACGGTCCGGAAAGTTACTGGGGTTTATCGTGAGCGAACGAGGCATCGAAGTTGATCCTGCGAAAATAAAAGCAATACAAGAAATGCCAGTGCCAAAAACAGAAAAAGAAGTTTGTGGTTTCTTGGGCAGAATAAACTACATTGCAAGGTTTATCTCTCAGCTCACAGCCACGTGTGAACCGATGTCCAAGCTTTTAAAGAAAGATCAGGCAATTACCTGGAACGAGGATTGCCAGAAGGCATTCGATAAGATAAAGCAGTATCTTCAGGAACCTCCAATCTTGATACCCCCAGTGGCTGGACGGCCATTAATCATGTACTTGACAGTTCTTGAGAATAGTATGGGGTGTGTTCTCGGTCAGCACGACGAGACGGGCAGAAAAGAGCATGTCATTTACTACTTGAGTAAAAAGTTCACTGACTGTGAATCTCGATACTCGATGCTGGAGAAAACGTGTTGTGCACTAGCCTGGGCTGCCAAACGTTTACGACAGTACATGCTCAATCACACCACCATGCTAATTTCGAAGATGGATCCAATCAAGTACGTCTTCGAGAAGCAGGCTCTTTCGGGCAGGATTGCCAGATGGCAAATGGTGTTGACGGAATATGTTATTCAGTATGTTTCCCAAAAGGCCATTAAGGGCAGCGTATTGTCTGATTACCTTGCTGAACAGCCGGTCGAGGATTACCAGCCGATGAAATTTGAATTCCCTGATGAGGATATCATGTTTCTCAAAGCGAAGGATTGCGATGAGCCGTTTCCCGACGAGGGGCCAGATAGGAAATCCCAGTGGAAATTGATATTCGACGGGGCGGTTAATTCCTACGGAAGTGGCATTGGGGCGATCATCACGACTCCCCACGGATCCCACATCCCGTTCACTGCGAGACTGACGTTTCCAGTCACCAATAACGAGGCAGAGTACGAAGCATGCATCATGGGTCTAGAAGAAGCAATTGATTTGAGAATCAAGAATCTAGACGTATATGGTGACTCGGCGCTTGTGATTAACCAAATTAAAGGGGAGTGGGAGACTCGTCAATTGAATTTGGTGTCGTACATGAATTACGCCAGAAGGCTGCTTCCGTTCTTTGATCGAGTGGAACTCCATCATGTGCCCAGAGCAGAAAATCAGATGGCTGATGCCTTAGCCACGTTGGCTTCGATGTATAAAGTCAATTTTTGGAATGAGGCTCCAAGAATTGTCCTTTCTCGTCTTGATAGACCTGCATTTGTCTTTGCGATCGAGGAAGCCGCCGACGGCAAGCCATGGTTCCATGACATCTATACTTTCCTCATGACTAAGGAATATCCTGCGGGTGCGTCAGCCCAGGATAAGAAGACTCTGAGGAGGCTGTCTGGAAATTTTTATCTCAATCCTGATGGAGTGTTGTATAAAAGAAACCACGATCTCGTGCTACTCAGATGTGTAGATGAGAAAGAGGCGAGTATGCTCATGGAAGAAGTCCATGAAGGCACATTTGGTACGCACGCCGACGGGCATGCTATGACGAGGAAGATCCTGAGAGCAGGATATTACTGGCTGACGATGGAATCAGATTGCTTTAAATTCGCGAAGAGATGTCATAAATGCCAGATTTATGCTGATAAAGTTCATGTGCCGCCGTGCCCGTTAAATGTCATGTCCTCCCCGTGGCCGTTCTCCATGTGGGGCATCGACATGATAGGAAAGATCGAGCCCACTGCATCTAACGGTCATCGCTTCATTCTAGTAGCCATCGACTACTTCACCAAGTGGGTGGAGGCAGCCTCGTATGCTAATGTGACCAAGCAGGTGGTGGCTAAATTCATAAAGAGGGACATCATCTGTCGTTACGGAATTCCCGAGCGGATCATTACTGATAATGGTTCGAATCTGAATAATAAGATGATGAAGGAGATGTGCCAGAGTTTCAAGATTGAACACCACAACTCATCTCCTTACCGGCCGAAGATGAATGGCGCCGTTGAAGCGGTCAATAAAAACATAAAAAAGATTGTTCAGAAGATGGTTGTGACCTACAAAGATTGGAACGAGATGTTGCCATTTGCACTGCATGGTTATCGTACGACGATACGTACGTCAACCGGGGCAACTCTTTTCTCCTTAGTGTACGGTATGGAAGCAGTCCTACCGTTAGAAGTGGAGATCCCTTCTTTACGAGTTTTGGTTGATGTGAAACTTGACGAGGCAGAATGGATTACGAACCGACTGAACCAACTCAGCCTGATGGACGAGAAGAGGTTAGCATCGATTGCGTTTGGTCGTTTGTACCAAAGCCGAATGAAGAAAGCTTATGATAAGAAGGTGCGTCCTAGAAGCTTTCAGACGGGTGATCTCGTCCTGAAGAAGATTCTTCCTCCACACTCCGATCACCGGGGCAAGTGGACTCCCAATTACGAAGGTCCATACGTCGTCAGCAAGGTCTTCTCGGGAGGAGCTTTGTTGTTATCCACGATGGATGGTGAAGATTTTGCATCCCCGGTGAACGCGGACGCAGTTAAAAAATACTTTGCTTGAAAGCGACCCGCTGGACAGTAAAAAGAGAGTCTAGGCAAAAATGGGGCATCCCGGCGAACCATAAAAAAGGAAAAAGGTTCGGGCAAAAATTAGGGAAATTAATTGAAAAATGTACACCCGCAAAGTCGAAAACCCAGAAGGGCGACTTTGGCAAAAAAGGGTATCCCGGTGAACTGAAAACCCGCAAAGGGCGGTTCACGCAAAAGTTAGGGATTTGAAAAAGCAAATGACTGCGTTCCGCGTGTGGACTTTCTTTGTTTAGTGGTTTGGAAGACCTGAGGGCCGTTTATCTGAATCAATCTCTTCCGAAGCTGAAGCGTCGGAGAAGTATCGAAGTCGAGTGGGTCATAGAGGGATCAACTCATGGTGTTCGTCTATGCCTCGTTGCCGACATTTGTATATACTGATGTATATTTATGTTTTATTTTTGCGCGGCTTCCTCATTCCAGGAGCTTGCACCTGTTGTAAAACATTTTTACCCATTCAGGGGTTCGTTATCAATAAAATGCATACTATTCAGCAATTCTGTTTGCCTGTTTAGCATTTATCTGTTTTGTTTGCGAAAAAGAATGCCGATGTTTTTGATAAAATGTGCATACATAAACTTACTGGCCTAGGCCACTGATTGTTGAAACAATGAATTACTTGAACATTGTCACAAGATAATAACCTTGATAGGTCCCTTTGAGAAGGGTATCTTGTCTGTTTGTTTGTGCTGTTACAGGTGTAGCATATTCCAGACAGTGCGTCGTGCGTATCCCCAAGCAGGATGATTCCTCTTTCTCCAGCAAAGTTCAGCAGCCTCTCCGCGCAGAGTCTGAACGCGAGATCGTGAGCATTGATATGTCTCCCCAGGCAGAGAAGATTCTCTCTCCAATCGGATGCATCCTGAAGGAACGTCATCTCCTCAGCTGAGTCATTCGCCGAAGTGCGCAGCAGTTGATAGCTCCAGACTGAAGTCCCCAGTGGAATTGAGATTCCCCACCAGAGTCGTACTCTCCCCCGAAGCCGGATGATTCCTTCTTCTCCAGCGGAATTGAGATTCCCCATAGAGTCGTACTCTCCGGCAAGCAGAATGATTTCTCCTTCCTCAGCCGAGTTTGCAGACCCCCAAGAGAGCCGAATCCTTGGAAGCTGCTCAGACCATGATTGGTTTTCCCCAGTGGAGTGTTGAATAGCTGATGCTGCATTTCCCCACCGGAGTCGTTATTCCCAGGGAAGTAGCCGTGAAGGCCGTGCAGTCTATTCTCGCGATTGATATCGCTTTCCCTCAGCAGGTCCAGGTTCCCATAGAGCTTCGTTCCCCTGCGGCAGTCAACTGAAGTTGTGTCCCCTGCGGAGTCCAATTGAGATTGCCGTGACCTTGCTCTCCTCAGCAGGATGATTCCTCTATCTGAGTAGTTCTTTCTCCTTGACAGGAGGATTCCCCCTTCAGCATTTATTTTGCTGACAGGACCGCATCAGTGTCCATGACTGCATAGCATTTATCATAAACGCATAGCATTTCCACCGCGTGGAGCATTGCGCCATTGCCAAAGCATATGCATAATAAACATGATCTAGGTTGTTACCATTCTTGTTTTGCAGGTGTTCCGCCGCAGAATTGATTGTTCAGGATGATTCCTGAAATTCTCCCCAACGAAGTCGCTTGCTCAAGATGATTCTTGAAGTCCCCAGCGAAGTCTTCGGTTCAAGATGATTCTTGAATTCCCCAACGAGGTCGCTTGCTTAAGATGATTCTTAAGACTCCAGTACAGTCGCCAGAGTGGGTGCTCAAGTTGATACTTAGAGTCCCCGGCAGAGTGCTTGCTCAGGATGATTCCTGAAAACTCCAGCATGGTTATCGGTTCAAGATTATTCTTGAAGGCCCCCGGCAGAGTTATTTGTCCAAGATGATTCTTGAAGTCCTCGGCAGAGTTGATTCATCCAGAATGATTTCTGGATCCCCGAAGCGGAGTTACTTGATAGTTCTCCAGAATCCCCAGCGGAGATGCGACATCCCCAGCAGGTTTCTGAACAACGAAGTTGAAACTTCCCTTGGAGACTTCATGATTGAAGTACGACCGTGTTAACGAAGTAGTTCTCTCAGCTGATGCAGAGTGCCTGATGGCAGAGGTTTGGATATTCCCATTTGGTTCATGATTGACCAAGAATTCTATTCCCGACTTGCTGATGAAGTCCGGCTGATGCCCGACAGTTTTCTTTGAATGCCTGATGGCGTGATCAACCTGATGGTTGACCCGACGAGTCCTGAGGAATCTTGATGCCTGATGGCATGATCGACCATGTATTACCGGTTACCGTGTAACCAATTCTCCAGCTAGTTGTCGTGCAGCTAATATTTCAGTTCTCGAAGATTTGTTCCCGTCAAAGTACCGTGTACTTGTGCGGTTGGCAAATTTCCGGGTTTATCGGTATTCAACTGTCTCGCACCTTGATTGGATGAGATCCGTTCACTCCTCACCCAGTCAGGTTCAAGCCGTTTGAATAGGGGCAGCTGTTGCACCCCAAAATTTGACCAACACTTATTTACCTAGCTTGTGTCCACTAGCATTATCATCTGCATCTCATTGATATGTGGGCAGTAGATCAAGAGGTATGATTACCAATCAAGAGTTGTACAAGACTTGGAAGCTGGCCAATAAAGTTATTCAAATGTTCAAAGGTTGATATCTTTGTCAGAGAAGTTAAGAAATCCTCAGAAAGATTGGTTGAAACCAAGGTTGTGTGCCTCATAACTTGAGAGTTGTGGGAGCTCCTCAGATGATTATGAGGCTATGAGGATGGACTTGAAGCTTTGAGAGAGCTTATGAGATGTCTTGAAAGCCATAATGAGGCCTAGAGAGGTCATTGTACAAGAATAAGAAGACTCAACCATGAGTGGTGTAATTAGGGTTTGACTGGGTCAACCCTAGGTCAACTGATGATTTGGAGAAGGTTGAGACCTAATCCAAGAGCCATGTGATCATGGATTGGTGCATTGAGATGCTATAAGGATTATTCCAAGACCAACTCATCATGATTGAGGAGTTTGAGAAGTTTCAAGCTAGGGTTTCTAAGGCTTGACAGTGTAAAATCCCCTAGTTTGATCCCTATCTTCAAGGTAGTTTAGCTCAAGATGTGATTGTCATCTAATCTTTCCTACAACATGAATGTTGTAGAGCTTGCTCTTAGCTTTAATTTAAGTACTAGAAGTCCTTGATAGGATTTGTGGAGCTCAAGTTATGACTTTGACAAGTTACAGGTCATCTAAGGTGTGTGAATCTGGGTCCTTGAAAGTCACCCAACTTGCATCCAACGTTTGCCCAAGAAGGATGATTCCTATGAGCTTTTGGTTAACATGAATGTTGTTCCGCATCTTATTAGCTTTCTAGAGAGTACTAGAAGTCCTTGATAGGATTTGTAGAACTCAACTTATGGCTTTGACAAGTCAAGGGCATTTTGGTCATTTGGAGATTACAGGTCATTTCAAGCATAAGGCCATATCTCCTATTTCCAAGCTTCAAATGGAAAAATCTTCAACATCAACTTGCTTAGAATGATGTTTTAAGGCTAGTAGGGAAGTCATGAGATGTTGAAAAGGCTTGTAGCAAAAAGTGGTAAAAATGACCTAAAATGGAGGCATAAGTTAAATAAGTTCAAGTTGGAAATTGGAAATCCCAAGTTACACATCCAAACCATGGCATATAATAGGTCATTTTGACTCTAAAAGACATTCTAAAAACAATGGTTCAACCATTTTTTTGAATTGAGGCCTAGATCATGGGGCTGCTTTGGAAATTGGTTGCTTGCATCTTAAGGTTCAAATGCAAAACACAAGGAAAGGTAATGAACAAGCTAGCTATGCATCTCAACACATCCTATATCTCATATAAGGATAATTTCAAGTCAGTTGCAAAGGCTGCAAGGGCTATGGCATGAGATGATACATGAGATGAATGAATTCATAAACTCATGACATGAGAATTCCAATTTCTCATAGGATGATTCCAGATGGTTTTAGATGATTCTAAACCATTCTATATATGATTTAGAACTTTCTCAGATGCAAGGTTGGTGAGAGATTTGAGAGAAGAGAGAGATAGCCATTTCACTTGCTTCCATTGCAAGCTGGAATCAAAATCCACATTCTGATTCAATTCCACTCATTCTTTCAATCTAAACACATTCCTTTGATCATATTGAAGCTATGCAGACCAATTTGAGGGCAAGTTCTTGAAGAATTGGAGAGTTGGCATTTGGATTTTCAAGGTTGCAAGTCACCATCGAATTCTGAGATTCAAGCATTCTCCATCAAATCTTTTGCAAACAGTAGCAAGATCATCATTCAAGGATCGATTCTGAAGAGTTTGAAGGCTTGAAGTGAAGGTTTACCCCATCTGTTAATCAAGATTCAACAGGTTAGTAACTTTTCTTCTACACCATGATTTAGGCATAATTAGCAAGAATTGTTAGGTTAGAACGGTTAGAGACCAATAGGAGATGGATTATGAAGAGTTTGAGAGCAATTGGTGAAGTTTCAGTTGGTGTCACCATTTTTGTTTGGACCAAGAACATGAGATATAGTGAGCTATGGCATGATTTAGATATCAAGAATCAATCAGTGTGAGTTGGTGTTCATTCTGAGGTAATTAATTGCAAGAATTGTTGAAGTTGATGTCTGAGCCTATCTTTGATCTTGGATCGGGTTTGGAGATTTAGGATGTTTCAATTGATTTTAAGACCATGGTTAGATTCAGCATGGAATTCTGGACAGATTAGGGTTTAGAATTTTGGTTTTTCATGGAGAATTGATGAGGTTCGAATTGGAGAAGGTGAGCTTGAAGCTCTGAGTTTCCATGGCTTCTCCATCTGAACCCTAGCTGGAGGAAGAAGAAGAAGGCGTGGCCATCAGATCATGTTAGACTCATTGACTGAGTGGGGAATCCAACGGCTAGGATTCAATTTCGTTTGGAGAGGGAAGTCTGAAGACAGCCCAAAGCGCTGCGTTTCATTAAAAGGGATATTGGGCCCAGTTGATATCCCCACCCCTAATTTATGGCCCATTGGTTTTTGTACTGCATTTTGTTACTTTCTGCACCGTTGCTTTTTCATTTTCTTTATAATTTGTTAATTGATTTTCCGATGATAATTGGGCCCAGCGCTTATACTAACTGCACCCCATTTTAAGCCCATTGCATAAATGAACTGAACATAGTTGCTATTCACACCAAACATTTCATATTTTAATTTCTTTTTCTCCATTTTTTATTAATCTTTGAAAAATCATAATAAATAGAAAATTAATGATTTTTGCATGGGGATTTTTTCTCCCATTTCATGTTAATGTCTAGAAAATTATAAAATCAAAATATTTGCATTTCATGCATTTTTAATATTTTTTGTGTATTTTCTCTTTTAATAGCTTTTTAATTCTTTTATGTTGATGCATAGATTTGTAGAATTTTGTTTAGCTAGTTCCCTTCATATTTTTAGGCCATTCTTTTTAGGATAGTTAGATTAGAACTTTATCTCCCCTATGGATTTATTCCATAATTTTGTGATGAATTTTTGATTAGTTTTGCTTAGATGATTTTAGGTTGTGTAGAATTAGGTCAATCCTTAACATAGGTCCACAATAACCTTAGAATTTTGGGTTTCTATGTCGAGTTAGACATTGGGACATATAAGGGTATTAAGGGTAGGTATATAGGATCCCCTAGGAATTATATTAGGTTTTAATATAATGGTATACTATTTTTAAGTGATTTTTGTAGTTGATGATTGTTTGTGTTGCCCTTGTGGGCTTGTATTTTTGTTTGCTTTGCTTTGTGGGCTTGGTGAGCTTGGTATTGCTTTGAGGAGCATTGAGGAGCATAGTAGAAGACTTGGAGATTGATTGAGGAGCTTGAGAGCTTGAGAATCTTGTTTGTTTTGTTGTTTTAGGGTTAGGGATTAGGAAGAGTGTAGACCTAGTTAACTTCTTTCTTAAATATGGATGGTATCTTTCACCTCCATTCTTCCCTATGATTCAAAGTCCTTCCATGGTATTCACCTCTCTCCTTTGGAGGGATAAGTGATGGTACCTAGGAAGTAGAACTTTTGAGGGAACCATTCACCTGATGTTGAACCCTTATAGGTCACCTTTGGTGGTCAATAAGCAGTTTAACACCCCAGCTTATCCAGTTAAGTGATTTCCTCTGGTTTGAGTACCTTGAGAGATGTTGAGCTTGAGTTTGAAGATGAAGACTTCATTGAAGAGTATGAAAGAGGATGATTCCTTGAGCATTGCCATTCCAGCTGAAGCTTGAAGAGCAACAAGAGCAAGTTGATACTTGAAGACCCAATGAAGATCCAGTAAAGACTGAATGAAGAGCTGAGGCTTAAAGATTGAAGGATGAAGTTGATACTTCTAAGTGATTGAAGATTACTCTGAGAAGCTGAAGCTTGCAGGAAGAGAAGACCAAGTTGAGACTGGTAAACCAAAGAGAGCTTGGAGATCCTGAAGGAACCAAGTTGATACTTGTGGTTAAGAGTGAGGCCTGAAGGTGGAACTGATTAAGGAGCTGAAGCTTGAAGAAGAAGATAAGTTGAAACTTATGTTGAAGGGTTGAAACCTGGAAAAGCAAATTGATATTTGTTAAGAGTGATGGGAGTCTGAAGACTGAGTTGATGTTGGAAGAGCTGAAGCTTGAAGTTGAGAGAGAAGTTGATCTGCTTTCTTGTCTGTTTTCTTCTCTGTATTGATGTGTTTTGATTGATTTGCTTGATGCATTAGAATAAGTTCATATCTAGAATAGGTAGAATCTAGGAGCATGATTGCACTAGAGGTTGAGTTGCTCCCTCTGCTTGTATTGTTACTGTATGGCTTTGCTTGCGGGTATTCGGTAGAGCCCAGCTCCCTTGCCCATGTGGCTTGTTTTGCTTGATAGCATGACTTTATTCCTTCTGTATGATTACAGTTTACTGTTTTTGCTTGATAGCATGTTTTACTTCAGTATGATTACTGTTATTCATTCTGGCTTGAGGTTGAGATGAGCTTGTGGAGGCTGATGCCCCACAAACATTTCCTCCCTCACTTGCATTGCATGCATTTTACTGTTTAAGCTGATGCTTTATCTGTTTTGGTGTATCATTGACATGATCCCTTAGGGCTCTCATTTCCTTTGATAAGGAATTGATGATTAGAACTTTAGGTTGATGATTGAAATTGCAAACACAATAAAAAACACTTCTTTCGTAAAAGACAGGAAATAATGCGTAGTGTCCCGAACTACGTAAGCTCTGATCTCTCATGCCTGTTGAGAGTACGTAGGCACAATACTGATGTATTGGCGAGCTACCTTCCCCATAACCCGTCGTAGGTCGAACTACGTTGACTCTGATTTCTCGTTCTCTAATGAGAATACGTAGGCATAAAGTGCGACGCTTTTCCGAGTCATTTTCTTTTCTTTTTAAGCCAACCTTGATAGGTAGATAGATAACCAACTCGTCCAGTAAACACAACAAGCGCGGATCCCGTCGAGTACGACGGACGTGAGGGGTGCTAATACCTTCCCCTTGCGTAACCGACTCCCGAACCTAGACAATGGTTGCGACGACCTTGTCTTACCCTTTTTCGTCAGGTTTTTCCGATCGTTTCCTTTCCCGCTCTGAGGGATAAATAACGAAAGATGGCGACTCTTCTGTTGTGTCGGCACCTTATTTTCGCGTAAGCGACACTGCTATGTTGAACAAGATTCTTGGAGATGTTGATACTACTCAAGTTTTCATAGTGTAATGTCATGACATCCTGTTTGACATTGTACTCCTTCAGGATCTGCTTCATCCAAAGTAGTTGAGAACAACTACTTCATGCTGCTATGTACTCAGCCTTAGTAGTGGATAGAGAAACATAATTTTTCTTCTTACTGAACCAAGATATAAGATTGTTCCCTAAAAGGAAGAAACCTCCTGATGTGTTCTTCTTATCATCAACACTACCTGCCTAATCTGCATCACAATATCCCATCAGCATGAAATTAGATCCATGAGAGTATAACGACCCATAGTCACATGTGCCATTTACATACTACAATATTCTCTTCACTTGATTGATGTGACTCATCTTAGGTTCAGCTTGATATCTTGCACAAACACCTACTACAAATGTAATGTCAGGTCTGCTGACTGTAAGGTATAACAAGCTACCTATCATGCTTCTGTAGAGAATTTGATCCACATTAACACCCTTTTCATCTTTAGAGAGCTTCAAGTGAGTAAGAGCATGTGCTCTCTTGTGACTGGAATTCTACATCCCAAACTTCTTCACTATATTCTTTGCATACTTGCTTTGACATATGAGTATAGAGTCTTCCATCTGTTTGACTTGCATCCCAAGAAAGTAGGTTAATTCACCCACAAGACTCATCTCAAATTCAGATTGCATCTATTTAACAAAGCGTTGGACCATCTGGTCTGACATCCCCCCAAAGACAATATCGTCCACATATATCTGACCAATCATGAGCTTGCCATCCATTTCTTTAACAAATAATGTCTTGTCTATTCCTCTTTTTCTGTATCCATTGCTGACCAGGAATTTTGTCAGCCTTTCATCCAAGCTCTATGGGCTTGCTTTAGACCATAAAGAGCCTTCTTCAGCTTGTACACGGGATTCAGAAAAGTGGGATTAATAAACTATTTTGGTTGTTCAACATACACCTGTTCTTGTAAGAGCCCATTCAAGAAGGCACTTTTCACATCCATCTAAAACAGCTTGAATCTCAGCAAATATGCCTCTCCTAGTAATAATCTTATGGATTCAAGGCGAGCAACTGGAGCGAAGGTGTCATCAAAATTAACACCCTCAATTTAAATGAGCCATAATTATGGCTTTGTTTCTGATAACCACTCCATTTTCACCAGATTTATTCTTATAAACTCACTTTGTACCAATGATATTTGTTCCCTCAGGTCTAGGAACCAATCCCAAAATTCTTTCCTCTTGAACTGCTCTAATTCTTCTAACAAGGCATTAATCCAAAATTCGTCAGTTATAACCTCTTTCACATTTTTTGGTTCAACCTTAGAGACAAAATAAGCATTAGATACCACCTCTTTTGATCAGTAATAATCCCTTCATTGGGATTTCCTATTATGAGTTCCTTAGGATGATCCTTCTGAATCCTGATAGAGGGCCTTTTATTTGCCTGATTTCCATCATCCTCCACAACAGCAGGTTCATTTTTGTTGTTATTATCAGTACCATTATCTGCAATGGCAGTCACCTGTGGTGATGTTTCAACATCATCTTTGACATATGCCTGCTTCTCTATAGTTGAGTCATCTATCACAACATTAATAGACTCTAACATTACCTGGGTTCTAGTGTTGAACCCTTTAAGGTCTGCTGTTTGTGGAGTAGCCTAAGAATATCCCTTCATCACTTTTAGGGTCAATCTTCCTCTTTTGATAACGATCAGCCAAAATATAACACTTGCTCCTAAAAACATGGAAGTACTTAACAGTATGCTTTCTTCCCTTCCACAATTTGTAAAGAGTAGTTGAGGTACCAATTCTCAAGGTAACTCTATTATTAATATAGCATGCAGTATTCATTGCTTCAGCCCAAAAATGATAAGGCAGATGTTTAGCATGAAGCATGACTCTAGCAGACTCTTGAAGAGTTCTATTTTTTAGTTCAACCACTCCATTTTGGTGGGGAGTGATGGGAGAATAAAATTCATGGCTAATACCTTCTGAGGAGTAGAAATCAACAAACTTGTAATTCTCAAACTCTTTTCCATGATCACTCATAATTCTTACAATTTTGCTCTCCTTTTCTCTTTGAAGCCTTTGACATAATTCCTCAAAAACATCAAACACATCTAATATTTCTTTAATAAAGTGCACCCAGGTGAATCTTGAGAAATCATCAACCACTACATAGGCATAACAGAGCTTATAACAGATGGTAATGGGTGATTATACAGGATTCCCTCCATTTGGAGCCAAAATTAACATTTTTTGAACGCGGTAACCGGTTACTTCAAGTGAAATTTGCCAAGGAATTTGAATTTTCAGCATTGCAAATTTCCAATCATTTTCAACCATTGATTTCACATGATCATCATTGGAAGGATCTAGAATTGTTTCAATTTTCACTATTTCCCTCCAAATTTTAAATACTTCATTCCTAATTTCCATTCCAAATGTTAATCCATATTCCAAACCATATTTTGATTTCAAACCTAGAGCTTATTTATGAATTTGCTCCAAACCTCACACAATTACCTTCATTTTCAGATTTCACACTCATTCTTGAGAATTTTCTCTCAACTTTTTCAGTCCTAAAACCTCCATTAAAGCTCTTTTCACTTGATTTCATTGATTCTTTATTGGAATCCTTGAATTCTAGAGCTAAACCTCCATCATTCATCTTCATTATTTTCAATTCACCATTCAATTTTCTTTTGAATTGAGATATGATTTTGGAAGCTAGATTGGAAGTGCTTTTTTGAGTCAATTTTGCTTGATCTTGCTTCTTCTTCATTTCTACCATAAGGAAGCTCGTAGATCTTGAAGAATCTCTGGGTTTCTAGCTTGGGTCTGTAAATCTCAAGTGAATCAATACTCACCAAAGCAAATCTGCACTTTGAAGGTTGGTAATTTTAGATCTACGTCAATTTTGAGCTTATTTGAATAATCACAATGTAGATCCATGGATTTTGTTGCTTTTTGATCCAATTGGATGATTTAGATCTTTGTGATTTGTGATCTCATTGTTTGATTGTGTTTACATGATGCTTGATCACTGATTCTTGATGATAAATTCGTGCTTAATTGATAACATGTTCATATGAGTGATTGGATAAGTTGTTGGATGGTGAAAACTGATTTTAAAGTTGATTTTCTGTTTCTGGTTCAGTGGTAACCAGTTACTTGATATAGGGTAACCAGTTACTCTTACAAATTTCACGTTCCAGGCTATTTTTTCAATGGGTAACCGGTTACCACTGAGCAGAAGGTTGTGTTTTTGCATTTTTTTGCTTGTTTGGGCTCCTTTTTACATGTAAACTTCATGGATTAATCTAATGCATTTAGGTGGATTATTTTTGACGTATTTCATCATTATTGAATGTTCGATCTCGATTCTTTGACGCGTAACTTTTGGTTTTTGTTTTGAGTGTTTAACATGTTATTGTTGCTGATTGATGATCATATTGCTTTGCTTTCTTGTAGCATGATTAATTGATTATCATTGATGATTATGTTGTTGGATGTTGTGATGCATGTTTGCATTTATTTCCGATCCCGCTTTGTTGTGCGTTTGTTTGATTGTTCGATCGTTCAATTTGATTTGAAAAAAGCATGGTGATCTTGATGATTCTTGTTGATGCAATGTTGTTGATCGATTATGTTTGATTGTGGATACATGTTCACACTTGCATGATATCTATCCATGATTGGTGTTTGCTCTTGATTAATCGCATTCTTACATGTTTGCTCCCCTACTTTCCACAGTTGTGTTTATTTTAAACTTTGTATGTTGTCTTTGCCTTGCTTGCTGTTGTCATACCCCAAATTTGTCCTACCTTTTAAAATATTTCGCATTCGATTTTATTTTTTGGTTTTTGCATCGCCTGCATGGTATCATGTCTTTTATCTTGAATAAAATTCAGAGGATTGATTAGCCATAATGAATATTCGAATCCACATACAAACTAGTTGAAACTTTGCCCAAGCAGTCTGAGTAAGACCTCTAATTAATTCGACACGATGCTGTATTTCTCCGAGTTATTTATTCTGCGTTAGTCACTTTCTGTGCGAACGTTTTTTTTTTTAGGAATTTCTTTTCATCTTATTTTAAATTTTTAGCATTTTGATTTATAATTTACCCACATTTTTCTTATTACTATTTATTTTATTTTTATCACCTTTTATTCAATATCTTGTTAGTATCAATTTCTTTTCTTTCTAAAAAAATATAAAAGTCATTTCTTTTAGTTTCAATTTTTATTTTTTGTTTATATTAATATGTTAATAATATTGTTTATGTAATATTAGTTTTTTTTAGATTATGCTAATTATTTGTTTGATTAGTGTGTAATTAATTATTGGTTAATTATGTTAGTAAAATGAGAGGTTAATTAAAAAAAAGATGATCAGAATTTGAAAAGAAAAAGGAAAGTTGGAGTGGGATTGGCCCATCATGTCAGGCCCGTTAGGTTTGGATTTCGCAGCATATAAGGAGAGAGTATCTCCAGATTAAGGGGACCCTAAAAATTCGTTTCTACTGTTCATAGCCTCTAAAAGATCTGCCGCCTCAACTCCAACGTTTAACCCTAATCACTGCCGCCTCCTTGTTTATGTTCATTTCTCTAACTTCACCGCCGCTCGCACAAAGGTTGAATAAATATCTAGCTTCGGTGTTGAATCGTGTTCGCGGAATCTCCGATATGGCTTCCGACGGTGGCAAAAAGTTCGCTCGTAAAGACCGTCTCCGTGAAATCGAGGTCACGCCTTTTCCCTTTCGAAACTTGAATTCGCCACTACGTTTCACCGGCTCCGCGGTGCAAATGTGCTGTTGCCTTTCGCTTTTCATTGTACTGGTATGCCGATTAAAGCCTCTGCCGATAAATTAGCTAGAGAGATTCAACAGTTTGGTAATCCGCCAGTTTTTCCTGAAGAAGTTGTAGAGGAACTGGAGAGTGTTGCTATTGTTGAGAGCGTAGGTGACGAAAATGAAAATGGTGTTCCTGCTAAGTTTAAAGGGAAGAAATCTAAGGTTGTGGCGAAATCGAGTGGACAGGCTTATCAATGGGAGATTATGAGGAGTGTTGGGATATCTGATGCTGAGATTTCGGAGTTTCAAGATCCTTATAAGTGGTTATCTTATTTTCCGCCATTGGCTATTGAGGATCTTAAGGCTTTTGGTTTAGGTTGTGATTGGAGGAGGTCATTTATTACGACTGATATGAATCCTTACTTCAATTCTTTTGTTAGGTGACACTGAAGGAAATGAAGTCTGTTTTAACAACTCAGATAACTGAGGAGGCTGATATATCTGAAGTTATTGAGACTGTGAAGCTTCGTGTTAGAGATGCTAAGTTGCCAGACACTGAGATTGTATGTATTTTATGGGATGTTTTAATGGATGTTGTTCAGTGATCAGGTGGTCAGGGAAAAATCAGCAACAGAATCCAAATGAAAAATCAACAATAGAATCCAAATGAAAAATCAGCAACAGAATGCAAATGCAGCCCTGCGCAAGTTTCAGGTTTGAATGTTGTGGAAGAAGTTATGAAGTCGAGCTAGCTCCGACCATTCTGTCGGATGCCCGAATGTTTGCGGCTGGAAGCACAACTAGGATGGAAAATAATGGTTTAAACATCGCAGTGACACAACTCTCGGTATGAGGAAAGTCGCGTATCAAAGTTTCTTTTTTTTGCAGGTTGCGACTTCGTCGAATTTTGATAGCAGGAATATGAAGCCAGAGCGTATACAGCAACAACAAGGACTCTGTGGATTTTCAGTTTCGATAAATGCGGCTTGTTCATTGTTTTCGACAACGGCGGTGGGTCAAACTCTCCAAGTCGTAACAGTTTAGACAACACGAACAACTCCAGCAACGAAGTCACGCAACAAGTTCTGATATAGTTTGTATCAGAACGCTAGCTGCATTTTGATAACAACAGCTCTGAACAACTCTGAAATTCAATTCTACTCAGTCCTTAACCGTAGCAACCAAGGAAGTCCCAGCTATGGATGCAGCAGCACTACTTGACATTACGAAACAGCTTATGCGAGAGATGAAGTATGGGGCCGAAATCGTGTCGGTAATGATTCTAAGCTTTTCTTTTTTCTGTGGCTGTATTATTACTTTGATTTTTTTATATATAATTTTCTAACCATTGGGCTTGGATACACTTGTTATACCTTGTTCTAATATCGTGAGTGTTGTTTTTGAATCCACTTCGAACTAATTATGGTTTACGGAATGTATATGTGTGTATCGCCACTAGCTTCATGTTCATGTTTGTTTATAAATCATGGTTTAGCGTAAGCTTTGGTTTGAATATTGTATCAACTTCACCGCGTTATTGTCCAAAGAAAGTTGGATCCCGTTTTGAATTCATAAAGATCGTGATGATTTTTTTTCAATTCCCCCGTGACAGTACAGATATCCCCCTATCATGAATGTTAATTGCTTCCCATTGCTTACGTTATGATAGTATGTGAGCATCACGTATGTGAATAGTTACTTGGATTAAAGCTTTCAACATTTGATTTTCATATAGTGTTATTTGTGATTCACTTGTATCACTTGCTGCCATATTGAATCAAAGCAATAGGGAACCAGGATGTTGGTGCTGTGCTTTTCTAAAGATCCAATTATTTTTTAGCCATGTTGGACTTTGTTAAGAGTTTTTAAGCTGCCGATGATTCTTATTAAATCACGTTCATTAGCAAGTTAGAATTTCTTCCAGTTTTGGTTTGAACTTTCATTGCAAGCTGCTGTTGTTACGATTTTGAATCAATTACTTCACTTGGAATGGTTGCTATGTTAAACTCATGACTAGTTGTGAATTCCATCCTGTTTGAGTTTCGGTACCTATTGTTTCGGTATTATCTTGCCCGTGTATATGGGACCTTGATTGTTGCTGTTAGTTCATATCCGATATTCGATTTGTTTTGCTGCACCGTTTCATTATGCTAATGCAACTTTGATTTAATTATATAGCGGTTTTGTTCATTTTCGTCTTGTTTTCGTAACAAATCGTATTTTATTATTTAAGAGCTATTGCTTTTTATCTTTGAGGTAGTCTTATGGGGTATTTACTGAGTTGTGAACACTGATTTTGTATTCCATTTTGATCATTGCAAATAACGTGTGAATAACATGCTCAAACTACATGTCAAATTGGTCACAGGCCAGTTTTGAATTGGTCGGTATATTCTTCTTTCTTTGTAGTTTCTACATATATGAGATTGCTTACTGTTGCATGTTTAAATTTGAAGCATGCTGAACCGTGGCTTCCTTAGTGTTGGTTTTTGTGATTAAATACCATTTTACTGTGTCTTGAGTTTTTATGTGAAGATTGGGTACCATGTCTCTAAGTATCTTGTTAATTATGTTGTTTTTATCATTGATACATGCTTAAAAGATTTAGATACATTCATGGTTTCTAGTCCTAATGCCCGGAGCTTTACCGATAGCGGTTATTAAGGCAATGTCGTAGGAAACTTGTTGCATTGATATAATTGGAGGAATAAAATATGGTTGTAAAAATGAATTTGCTTTTCATGGATAAAAAGTGTAAGGTATATTGATGCAGACAAGTTTAGTCTGCTATATTTTGTATTGCATATATAGTTTTCAATTATGATATCTCTCTTAATAAGATTATTACATTATCAATATATTTTATGTACATAGTATTATTTATAAATATTGTAAAACTACTCAAGTTGGTTATCATTTAGTTTTTTTTATATATTTTGTTTTTTAAAAAAAATGTTTTTTCTAAATTAATTTATCGAAAGTAGTGAGCTCTTGGGGTCTAGCATCCCTTGGGTTCTTGGACAACTGCTCTTGAGGCGCACGCCCTTGAGTTGTGGTTGTTCCGTCCTTCGATTTTCAAAATTGTTTTTACTCAAATTAATTGAAATTTCTTAAAGATATTTTTTTAATTACTCTTATATATTTTTATAAAAAAAAATTCAAATTATTCTTTTAAAAACATATTTCAAAATTATTACCAAATTGATATTTTAAATATTAAACTTTTAGAAAATTATAACTTTTAGAAAATTATACTTTATTAGTTAAGTTAAATATTTTTCTAAGATATTAAACCTTTTTTTTTCAAAACAATTAATTATAATTAGCTTTTCTCAAAATCTTTTTATAAGCAATTGATTAATTAATTTTATATATGAAAATTAAAACTATTTTTCTTAATTAAATTAAACTATTTTTCTTAATCAAATTTCAAAACAATTGAATTCTTGGATCTCGCCTTCCTTGAATTTCCGAAGGATTCTCTCAAGGTGCACACCTTGGGTTGTGATCCTTTTGATCTTACATTTCTAGAATACATAGCGCGCCTAGTTCGAATACGTTAATATTTTCAAAATATTCTCTTAATTAAATCACGAAAGAATCGAGTTCTTGGAGTCGTGCATTCCTTGAATTCGAGAATGATTACTATCGAGGTGCACACCTTGAATAGTATATCGTTCGAACTTTCGTTCCTAAAACACCTCTTCTAATTATTTGGACAAGTACTTTCACTGTCCAACAAACACTATTTCATAATTAATGGGATGCAAAAGATGTCGTTGGGATCTAGCATTTCAACAATATCCCGACTAATTGGTTACGAGGCCGACGTCTCGTTTATCGAATAGTCGTCATTCCTCCCAAATTTCCAACCTGTCTAACCTCGTTCCTCACCTTCGTACGATCGAGTCTAAACCTTAGTATGTCTCTAAACCATACGTCAAATCCAAATTATTTTCTTAACTAAATTGCGAAAGAATGGAGTTCTTAGAATCTCGCAATCCTTGAATTCTTGAGTAACCACTCTTGGGGCGTACGCTTTAGGTTGTGGGCTACTCGACCTTTCGTCTATAAAACACGTGCCCTAACTACTTTGACAAATACCACCATTGTCCATTCAAATACACTTTCATAATTAATTGAATGAAAAAGGTGTTGTTGGGATCTCGCATTCCAATGATATCCCGACTAATTGGTTACGAGGCTGACGTCTCGTTTATCGAACAGTTGTCGTTCCTCCTAAACATACAGCCTGTTTAACCTCGTTTCTCACCCCCGTGTGATTGAATCTAAATCTCCTTCAATTCAAACTCTTTCGTGTCTAAACCGTCCATCAAACATATTTCGAATGAAAAAGGTATCATTGGGATCTAGCATTCCAATGATATCCCGATTAATTGATTGCGAGACTGACGTCTCGTTTATCGAGTAGTCGTCATTCTCCCTTTAAATACTCAACCAAACTCCTCTTTCTCGCCCATGTGCGATTGAAATATTTCAATCACTAAATTCCTCGCCCTCGTGCGATTTCCAACCAAAACAACTTTTTGCCAAGAACATTGCTTAGTCCTTTCTTCCGCGCATATGAACTCATGCTTCAGCCTCCCCTAGTGAGCAGACAAGCCAATGTTTGGCAGTTAGAATGCGACCTAAACACTCGTTCGTTTCCAAACCTTTTTTACCGTAGTTAGCCGAACTACAGATGCTCTAATTTCTCACATCCGTTGAGAATACGTAGGCATAGGATTGCGATGATCCTAGCGAGCACTTTTTCATTTTTCCTTCTTTCCCACCTTTAGGTTCCCATACACTTTTTGCCAAGAACATTGCTTAGTCCTTTCTTCCGCGCATATGAACTCGTGCTTCAGCCTCCCCTAGTGAGCAGACAAGCCAATGTTTAGCAGTTAGAATGCGACCTAAACTCTCGTTCAACTCATACACTTTTTGCCAGGAACATTGTTTAGTCCCTTTACGGGTTTTCAATTCACCGGGATACCCTTTTTGGCCCAAGTCGCCGTTTTCAGGTTTTCGACTTCGCGGGTGCACATCTTTTCAATTTTATCCCTAACTATTGCCCGAACCTTTTATTCATTTTTTATGGTTCGCCGGGATGCCCCATTTTTGCCTGGACTCTCTTTTTACTGTCCAGTGGGTCACTTTCAAGAAAAGTATTTTTTAACTGCGTCCGAATTCACAGGAGACGTAAAGTCTTCACCATCCATGGTGGATAGTAACAAGGCTCCTCCAGAGAAGACTTTTTTGACAACGTAGGGACCTTCGTAATTGGGAGTCCACTTGCCCCTGTGATCTGATTGTGGTGGGAGAATCTTTTTCAAAACAAGATCGCCCATCTGAAAGCTTCAAGGGCACACCTTCTTGTCGTAAGCTTTCTTCATTCGGCTCTGATACAACCGACCGTATGCTAGAGAAGCCAGTCTCTTCTCATCCATTAAGCTGAGCTGATTTAGTCTATCTTTAATCCATTCTGCCTCGTCGAGTTGATGTGTGTACCGTCATACGATAACCGTGCAAAGCGAAAGGTAGCATCTCGTGCCAGTCCTTATATGTCACAACCATCTTCTGAACAATCTTCTTTATGTTCTTATTGGCCGCTTCGACAGCGCCATTCATCTTGGACCGGTAAGGAGAAGAGTTATGATGCTCAATCTTAAAATTCTGACACAGCTCTTTCATCATCTTGTTATTCAAATTTGAACCGTTGTCGGTGATAATCCGCTCAGGGATTCCATATCTGCAAATAATATCTCGTTTGATAAATCTGGCTACCACTTGTTTGGTGACATTGGCATATGATGTTGCTTCCACCCACTTGGTGAAGTAATCAATTGCCACCAAAATGAACCGGTGTCCGTTTGATGTTGTAGGCTCGATCCTGCCAATCATATCAATCCCCACATCGAGAAAGGCCACGGTGATGACATCACATTCAGAGGACTTGGAGGCACGTGGATTTTGTCCGCATAAATCTGGCATTTATGACACCTCTTTGAAAACTTGAAACAATCTGTTTCCATAGTCCGCCAATAATAACCTGCCCGCAGCAGTTTTCTTGTCATAGCATGCCCACCAGCATGTGTACCAAATGTACCCTCATGTATCTCTTCCATGAGCAACTTCGCCTCTTTCTCATCTACACAGCGTAGCAACACCAAGTCGTGGTTTCTTTTATACAGGACACCATCCGGATTCAGATACAAATTGCCAGCCAATCTCCTGAGAGTCTTCTGATCTCGACTGGATGCCCCAGCTGGATACTCCTTGTTCTTCAGGAAATTCTGGATGTCAAAGTACCAGGGTTTACCATCGGGAGCCTCGTCAATGGCAAATATGAATGCAGGCCTATCGAGCTGAGAGATAACAATCCGGGGAGCCTCGTTCCAGAATTTAACTTTATACATTGAAGACAATGTCGCCAGGGCGTCATCCATTTGATTTTCTGCCCGCGGTACGTGATGCAATTCCACCTTGTCAAAGAAAGGCAACAATCTCCTTGCATAATTCATATAGGGTATCAAATTGGGCTGACGTGTCTCCCATTCTCCTTTAATCTGATTCACCACTAGAGCTGAGTCTCTGTATACATCCAGGTTCTTGATTCGCAAATCAATGGCTTCTTCCAGACCTATGATGCAAGCCTCATATTCAGCCTCATTATTGGTAATGGGAAAGGTCAATCGGGCAGTAAATGGGATGTGCGACCCATGAGGAGTAGTGATAATTGCCCCTATTCCGCTACCATAGGAATTTACAGCTCCGTCAAATATCAACTGCCATTTGGAACCCAACTCTGGTCCTTCATCCGGCAACGGTTCTTCACAATCCTTCATTTTCAGGTACATGATATCCTCGTCAGGAAAATCAAACCTCATTGATTGGTAGTCCTCAACCGGCTGCTCCGCAAGGTACTCTGACAGAACGCTACCTTTAATAGCCTTTTGCGAGACATATTGGATCTCGTATTCGATTAACACCATCTGCCATCTGGCAATTCTTCCGAAGAGTGCTTGCTTCTCAAAAACGTATTTGATTGGATCCATCTTTGAAATCAGCATGGTTGTATGATTCAGCATGTACTGCCTCAAACGTTTGGCGGCCCAGGCTAGCGCGCAACACGTCTTCTCGAGCGTTGAGTATTTGGACTCGCAGTCGGTAAACTTCTTACTCAAATAGTAGATCGCATGCTCTTTACGTCCGGTCTCATCGTGTTGACCGAGAACACAAACCATACTTTCCTCAAGAACCGTCAAATACATAATCAAAGGTCTCCCGGCCACTGGGGGTATCAAAACAGGAGGTTCCTACAAGTATTCTTTTATTTTGTCGAACGCCTTTTGACAATTTTCATTCCAGGTCAACACCTGATCCTTTTTCAACAACTTGAATAATGGCTCGCATGTTGCAGTTAGGTGAGATATGAACCGAGCAATGTAGTTCAACCTCCCTAAAAACCCACGCACTTCTTTTTCTGTTTTAGGCGTCGGCATTTCTTGTATCGCTTTTATCTTTGCAGGATCAACCTCTATTCCCTTTTCGCTCACAATAAACCCCAGCAGTTTACCCGATCTCACCCCAAAGGTGCACTTGTTAGGGTTCAGTCTCAACCTGAACTTCCTAAGTCTTTTGAACAGTTTCAGCAGATTAACCAAATGCTCCTCCTCTGTCTGGGATTTGGCAATCATATCATCAACATAAACCTCGATCTCTTTGTGCATCATGTCATGAAAGGGAGTCGTCATAGCGCGTTGATATGTTGCCCCAGCGTTTTTTAGTCCGAAGGGCATCACTTTGTAGCAAAATGTTCCCCAGGGAGTAATGAAGGTAGTCTTCTCCATGTCTTCTGGTGCCATTTTGATCTGATTATAGCTTGAGAAGCCGTCCATGAAGGAGAATACGGAGAACTGAGCAATGTTATCAACCAGCACATCAATGTGAGGAAGTGGAAAGTCGTCTTTCGGGCTCGCCCTATTCAAATCACGGTAGTCTACACACATTCGCACCTTACCGTCTTTCTTCGGCACTGGTACTATATTAGCGACCCATGACGGATAAGTTGTAACGGCTAGGAAACCAGCATCCCACTGTTTTTGAACTTCCTCCTTGATTTTCACAACCATGTCTGGTTTGGTTCTTCTGAGTTTCTGCTTAACAGGTGGACATTCCTCTCGCAACGGCAGACGGTGCACAACCATGTCCGTATCCAACCCAGGCATATCCTCGTACGACCAAGCAAATATATCACTATACTCTCGCAGTATCTCAATCAGCCTTTGTTTGATGTCGCTCTGCAGTGCAGCCCCTATACAGATATTTCTCACAACTTCTTCCGACCCCAAGTTGATAATCTCAATTTCCTCCTAATGAGGCAGAATGATTCTCTCTTCCTGTTTCAACAAACGAGTCAGCTCCTCTGGCAAGTCGCTATCCTCAACAATCTCTTCCTCTGCTTGGAATACCGAGTGCTCGAAGTCGAAACGAGTCATAGGCGGTTCGTAGAAGGTGTCATCTGAAATATTAGTCCTGCAAAGGAAATGGTTAAATGATTCAAAACGCATATAAAACAAATAACCACTGTCGCTACTGCGAAAATCGGCGTCGGCTGAACAGAAGACTCGCCACCGTGCGTTATTTATCCTAACAGAGGGAAAGGAAACGCTCGAAGTAAACCTACCGCAAAGACGGGAAAGAAATGGTCATCGCAACCAAATCCTGGATTCGGGAGTCGGTTACGCAAGGGGAAGGTATTAGCACCCCTCACGTCCGTCGTACTCGACGGGATCCACGCTTGCTTGGTTTGTCTAAAGGATGCAAAACAATCTATCTACGGCTGCTAAATCTAAACGGAGGGAAACTAACTCGATAGTGCATCGCACTCTATGCCTACGTATTCTCAAGAGAGAAAGTCAGAGTCATCGTAGTTCGGGAAACTACAGGGAATTGGCTCGCCAAGACTTTGCGTCTTGTGCCTACGTACTTCCACACGGTGTGAAAGATCAGAGCTTACGTAGTTCAGGCTAACTACGGCTAGACAGGGTGTTCTCGATCACACAGGGGTGAGAGATTAAGCTGGTTTGAAAGGTACAGGAACCTACGGGAACTAGAACTACGGTCTGGTCTCAAATGCGCAAGGGCAAGAGAAAAGGATAACATCAGTCGTCAGCGGGAAAGTCTCGATTGCACAGCAGCGAGAAGACAGAGAAGTTAGTTGTTAGTGTGCTCGCTAGGATATCGCATCCTATGCCTACATATTCTCATTCGATATGAGAAATCAGAGCAGCTGTAGTTCAGCCTAACTACAGCAAAACCGGGAAAAAGGGAAAATGGAGCTCGCTAGGATACGACATCCTATGCCTACGTACTCTTGTCCGGCACGAGAGATCAGAGCTAACATAGTTCGACGGGAAAACAAATCTCAACTGCACGGGAGCAAGAGAAGGGGTCTCGATCGCCTGAAAGCGAGAGAAAAGGGGTTTAGCTCGCACGGGGGTGAGAACAAAGAGGAAGCAGGCCTATGCCTAAACGGGAAGGAACTCGGGACACACACGCAAGAACCTAAGACGTAGGAGCGAATGCGTCGCATGGCATCCTAAGGGTACCATACTAGACATCCTAGACGATTGAGAAGTAACTCCTTAACTGTCATTTCCTTCGTATCTAACGATGCGACTCACAACACTCGACGGTTGCCTGAAGACTTGAATGCGACAATGAGGATGTTGGACGAAGCAGCTCCTGGGCTCCTGACGTGCGCGCAAGCTCCATTCCAATCTTCTCCTCTCTGGATCGATGATGATGACGCTTGAATCAAGAACAATGTACCGCTTAGACCGTCATAGTTCGACTTAAGCGAGAAATCGAACTCTCAGAGGTAGCGTATTGATATCCGTGTCAAAGACAAGACAGAGAAATGATATCGAAAATCATTCTCCAATTGAATCGTGTCACACGGCCAGCCAAAAATAAAATTGAAGAATAAAATCAGATAGAAATGAAAATATGAGAGAAATCCAACACAAAATGGAAATAATAGGCTACTCCTAAAATACGGCAAAAAATTCTACTAGAAAGTATTCTAAAGAAATTAAAAGAAAATGCATATGAAAAATAGCATAAAAACAATTCTATCTAAATCCATACTATTCTATAAAGAAAACTAGAATAAAATTCTATATTAAATCTATAATATCCTATAATATGCTAAAAAATAATAGAATATAAATTCTATAAAAAACTATGCATTAATGTCCTAGGAAAATAAAACTATAATCCTAAAAAAAAATAGAACTAGATCTATTACAATCATTCATCCAATACAAGGAAATTAAATTGCAAAGGGGAGGGGGTGCAATCTGCAACACTGGGGGAAATGCAGTAAAACCACCACTGGGCCCAGCCCACAACAAAAAAGGAATCCAGAAAATAAAAAAAACAAAGGCCATGGGGGGTGCTATGGGAATTAAATGGTGTAATCAGAAATTAAATGTTGTTGGGCTTGGGTTCAGCCCATTCGTGACACACACACAAAGAAAAAGAAAAAAGCAAACAAGGGGACGCGGGTGTAGTCTGGAAAGTGTGCGGTATGAGTTCAAAACTGATTGGGCCACAAGCCCAATGAATCCCAACCCGTCCAATTCCCGTCTTCCTCCTTCTCCCCAAACTTCACAGAAACCCTAAAACTCTTCTCTCCCTTCTGCGCCGCCACGACTCCGTCGCACCATCCTTCCCCCATCTCTTTGCATCGGTCTCCCTTCAGAACAAACTTCAAAAAACGAAACCAAATACTTCCCTTCTATCCACCTTCCGCCATCATCAATGAGCCACGAAAGAAAACAAATAAAAATACAGGTAGCTTCGTGCTTGCATGTGTTGACAGAGGATTCGGACGAGTTGCCTTGCAAAGGTTAATGGGAATCCCAGACGAAAAGATCCATGGCGAAGCTTCGTTATTGTGAAGGTAACTTGTTGAAGACTGGATGAAGATCTTGGACCTTGACCGTTTGCATGTTGATTGTTGAATCTGGAAATAAAGAAGATTAGTTCAAGATTCGAAGGTGGATGAATATGGTGGCGAATTTCTGGAAAAAGGTTTGGTGGAGATTGGTGAACATGATGAATGTTCTTGGAGTTCCTTGAAGTTTCTGACGAACATGTGATGAATGTTAATGAATTTATGAAGGTTGCTGGAAAATGTGTGGATGAGGTTTGACGAGTTCTTGATAAAATCTCCGATGAACACGAACGGAGGAGTCAAACATTGATGATTTTCTGGCGAATCTGGATGAACATAGATGAGGATCTTTGTTTAGATCTGGAGGCAATTTGGATGTTGATATGAAGATCTTTGAAGATCTGGAAAATTCTTGTGAAGATCTTGATGATGAAGGATTGGATCTGGCAAAAAAATCTGATGAACTGATGATGAACATCGGTGAAACTCTTGATGAACTGATGCTGTTTCTGTTGAATTTCGAAGTTTCCGATGGAATTTGGTGATAGAACTGCCGTGAGGACCGCCGTTAGATTTTGCTGGTGACATTTTCCGTTATGTTTGCATGGCCGGCGGTAGGGTCTCCGGCGAGGTTTTTCGGTGACGGTTGTAACTTTCGGCGACAGTTACAGCTGCCGTTGCGGCGGCTGCATGGCCGGCCGGTGAAGAAATGGGTGGGACATGTGGCGAGGAGGGAGAAGGAGGGAGTGGGGATGCGTGGGATAGGTGGCATGTGACGTGGAGGCCATGCGGAGACTGAGAAAGTGACGTGTCAAGCATGCATGATGTGGAAGTGGGAGTGCAAAATGTGCTGGCGGAGAGAGAGAGTGAACGTGTGGCAAGTTCTTATAGTGCCAAGTGGCACGAACTGGACCTGGGCCTCCAAAAATGCCATCTGGCCCACCGAAACCATTAACTCTGACTCAAATTATACAATTAATACTGATTAAAAAAAGACCATTAAACAAAACTAATTAAAAAACTGATACAATTAATGCTTATTAATAAAACGAAAATGGACTAATCATGACCATTAACTCCTAATTAACCTAATTAAAATGCTAGTGATGATTAAAAAGGTCCCATTAATACTAAACAGAAATTAAGACCTTCTAGACTTAATTAATCCAATTTAAACTTCCGAAAATGCTAATTAACACCTAATTAATTCTTAAAAGAAATTGATTTAAAAAAAAGTGATTTAAACTATATTAAACTCTATTAATATCTAAGAATGATTAAAGTAATTCCTAAAAAAGAAATTAAAACTAAAAACTACTTACAAACATTTAATACCTATTTTAAAATTCTAAAAAGACATTTATTCTATTAAAGCTATAAAAAAAATCTATTTAATATCTAGAAAAATCAATTAAATCCATTAAAAAAATCTATTATCTCAAAAATATTCTAGGAAACATCTATTTAAATTCTAGAAAAAGAATTAAATTCATTTAAAATTCTAGGAAATAAAGGAAAAAAACTAAAAAATACGAGGAAGCCGATTAAATTGATTAGAACACAAATACGCGAACACAGCGAAATAAGCGGTAAAAACCAGACACCGAGATAGCCTGAAAACACAGGGAACGAGCACCGATTCTCAAAATAACTCCTCGTGTTGGCCTGAAATGCCTGAAGCGCCCGGGGAGGCTGTGATTCCGATAAAATCAATATGAATGAGAAAATGCAACATATGCAGTATGCGAAAGCGAATGCAAAATGCGTCGAACCATAAACCAAATATGGGAACCGGTTGGTCAAATTTTGGGGTGCAACAGCTGCCCCTATTCAAGCGGTTTGGACCTGAATGGTTGAAGAGTGAACAGCTTTCAACATTCAAAGGTAGAAGACGGTTGAATACAAAAGAACCCTGAAATTTGCCAACCGCATAAATAAACTGCAAAACTGCTTGAGGAATAACTTCTAATGAACTGAAGTCTGGTTGTTACGGCAACAACTGGTCAATTATCTGATAAATTCTTTTTTTTCACCATCAATCACCTGTGTGACGCCACAGGTACTGAATCTTCGAAATAATGCTTCAAAAAGCAACACTTTTACTCCCATCTGTTATGGGATCAAATCTTGTCACCTCACAGTTCACGGCGAACCTGAGGCAAACTCTCCTGGGTAAATTCTGAATCGACTGCCAGGCACCTATTTCGACACAGGCGGCAGCTTCAGAAGTTTGATATATGCCAATCTTTCTTTTTTGCAGTGCCGACGTAACAACCAAATATGAAGAAATCACTCCGCTGTGGGTGAAGAGAAGCTTAACCAAACAACTCTGCAGGGGAACATACTCGAAAGCCAAGAGGTAACCAACCTGGTCTATGTTTCGACATGCGTATGTTTGCAATGTTCCACACGACATGAAAATGATATGCACATGTTTTGATAAATGCAATGCCCCATACGGCATGGATATGCTATGCGTTCTGGATAGGTGCAAATATGACGGTATGTGCAAATGCAAATGTAAATGTAAATGTAGGTTGCCAGAGAACACCAGGTCTAAAACCACTTGGCAAAATAAATGCCGAAGGCAACGTCGACTCCACTGAAGGTAATCGGTTATCACAGGATCATCTCAGCAAAATAAATGCTGGAAAAAGGAAGGACGGCCCTGCACGACGATATTCTTTCTAAACCACTGGCAACCCGATTGTACTCTGTGGGGATTAATCAAACTGGGGTCGATTGTGCACAGCGCACTGCTGGGAATGCCCCTTCTGTCACGGATATCAATCTTAATCTGTTGAGAAAATTCCTGATCCTACTCCGGTGCGGGATAAAATACAATCTCAACTCTTCCGGGGATAATACGTGACTTCCGATCTGCTGAGGAAAAGTACTCCTGATTTAACAAAATCCATAAGGAATGCAGAACATTAATCCGGGAACTAGTATCAATCGAGCTTCGTATCGGGGAATGTGGCAATATGCGAGTCACTGGGAATTACCGTGTCGGATATTTTTTAGGCTTTTTCTGGTTTAGGGATGAGGATTGGTTATTTACAAAATGGACGATAGGGAAAATACTAGACGAGAACTAGCATTCAAGGGTAGACTACCAGACGAGAACTGATAGCAAAATAGATTAGGTTATCGGACGATAATGGATTTACGGTTTGAGCGTCAGACGGGGCTGACTGGATAATAGGTTAAGGAACAAATGACCAGACGAGAACTGGTTGAAAGCTGACATGCACCAGACGAGAACTGATACAATGAATAGGTTAAAGAAACGATGACCAAGCGAGAACTGGTTACGCGATGACATGCACCAGACGAGAACTGATGCCACAATAACATACACCAGACGAGAACTGATGTTTACGGAAAAGGTTGACCATACGATAACTGGTTAAACGAAAACACGTACCAGGAGAGAACTGGTATTTACAGAAATGTGGGCCAGACGAGAACTGGTTACCGGTTTGCCAGGCGAGAACTGGACTTTGGAAACAACTTGGTTACAAAGTTCTGACACGTAACAGGTTTTAAACTATAGGATAACGATCCAACGAAGGTAAGGCCTTTTTCGGAAGGTCAAGGTTTTTGATAAGAGTAACGACACGATTCCCCGATACTCAACTCTGGCTGGGGATGAACAGACTTGCTTGAATAGCTTGCCCCAATGCAACTCAATTTGCCCCAATCTAACTCTTGGGAAGATCACTCTGAACAGCTTGCTATGAGACGACCTCGAGATTACTTGCCCCGGTATCTGTACGACAAAAGGATTCGACCTCAATTAAACAACTATCAAAATAGTTAATTTCACTATCTCTGAAGTGACGTGCCCCTGAACGAGCGTATAAGCGACTTAACCGGATCTGATCACATACTGGAAGGATCTATCACAACGTTTTGGATAATTGCCCCTGATTGGCTCTCGAGAAGATTCACTTCTGATCGACTTCTTCTCAGACAAGCTGCCCCTGATCAATTGATGCTTCGGGACTTGTCCTCAGACCAACTGATTCTGAACTTGCTGAAAGTCAACGCCCCAGATTCACAGGGCTTCACAACATACACCATTCTGATCCAGAATACTGAATTATTCAGTCCTGTTTGACTATTCCCTGTTGGAATTTCTTTCATGTCAACTACTGACCTGCAAATAAAATTGTTTAATCCCGAATGGTAATTTTAATGCAGTGTTCATGCAGATTTTGAAAAATTTTGTGTTGTCACTCATTTGCGTGTCATGATTGTGAGTGACGAATGAACCAAAGTTCAAACGTAGTGCTGATTTGATCAGTGCAAAATGCAACATGGATATGACTAGCAAATCTAGAAGGAGTCAGGTTACTCAACCTTATCGTAATGCGCTTTCGGAATAAACCCTACCTCAATTAGGTCTTTTACGGGTTGTATCGTGGTCGGGTTCACGGTTCGTGAAACAAAGGATATTTGGCTCGAATTTTGATTTGTATCCACCCCTTCTACGTGATGATCTCCGATCCTAAGGTTCAGTTAACCTGGCACGGGCGCTCGCCTCTTCGAGAGGTATGTTGAATGGTAAGAACCATAGGTAGGGAACTCAAAAGGTTTTTTCTCGGAGTGACAATTACTCCTTTTTCGTTTTCGGTGTCTATATACACGACTTTGGCGACTTCACTGGGGATTTTTTTCTATTGATATCCTTTCTTTTTAATTCTTTTGATTCCCTAATTTTTGCCTGGACTGACTCTTTTGGAGTTCTTTTCGATTTTTTCTTTTGAAGTCTAGTGGGATGCCCTGATTTTTGCCTAACTATTAGCTTTCCAGCTATTCTTTTCTTTTTACTTAGCGGGCTTTCTCTTTTTTTCTTTCTTTTGGAACAAGTCGTGTGACACTGGTTGCCTTGATTGCTCTGAAAGGATTGCAACTGTCTCACTCCTGATTGGTGAGGTTTAACCATTGTGGTTGACGAGGTATGACCTCTGGGGAAAAACAAGATGTGATTGGTCCTCGAAAGGCAACACTCCTCTATAAGACTTGAACGCTCGATCAAGCTAACTGACAACTACCCTTCCCCGGGTTAAGATGTGAGGGTGAAAAAGTCCGAAAAAACTTCTACTTCCTGGCTCGAAGTGGTTAACAAGGGACTAACTCCTTATATCTCCAGTGTTTAGGGGATTTGAAACAATGCCTTTGTACGTCATCGACAAGGTTTTATCTGAAAGCATACGATCATCGGTTATGAGTATTCAGTTTCGTCATCCTCCCTCCAACCTTTGCTAATCAAGTGATAAAGTGGAGTAAATAAAATGCAAGTGTCAGTGCAATACAATAAATGAGCGACAACGACATGATTAATTCAGAAAAATGCATAGTCACTTAATCAATATTACCATTCGAAACAAACAATGTTTACAGCAAGTAGTAACTAACAGAAAAGAAACTACAAATGCAAATAATATAAAAAGTCTGAGGACTGCCAATGCTGAGGGCGTCTGCCTGTCTGAACCACTGGCTTCTTGAAAACAAACTCCGAATTTACGAGCTTAGACATCCGAGAAGTTGGTATGAACAAACAGGAATCCTTCTCGAAAGGAAATGCAATCTTGGTCGATCAACTGTTGTACTTTCGCCTGAAAAGCTTTACAATCTTCAATTGAATGCCCTGGGGATCTGCCATGGTAACCACACTTAGCGTGGGGATTGTACCCAGGAGGGTAAGGCTCTGGAACAGGCTTAAGAGCTTTAGGTTCCACCAAAGAACTATGGATCAAAGATGGCAGTAGCTGGCCATACGGCATAGCACTGGGTGGGAAGGAGCATTCCTTCGTTCCAAGTTGTTACGAGGCCTGCTCTGATTCTGGCGCTGATTTTAATAACCTCGGCCACGAGTTCGCTGATTTGCAAGGGAAGCGACATAAGGTTCTTAATATGGTGCCCTAGGCACAGTGGTCTGTCCAGCATAACAAGGCACAAGAGATGAAGAACCAACAGACTTCACCGGTTCATCTCGAGAATACTCAACATCTGGCATGATTGCATTGATCACAACTCCTTCTTCATTCTGATAATCATAGAGAGATTCAGTTTCACTAGCCTGACCGTTTGAAATAATCTGAATTTTCCCGATTTTTATGGCATGCTCAAGGCGTTCCCCAAATTCTACCAAGTCAGAAAAATTTGACGTAACTCCAAGCATTCTTTCGTAGTACGGGCTCTTCAGGGAGTTTACAAACATGCTTGTTAGCTCTCGGTCTAAAAGCGGTGGTTGTACTCTAGCAGCAAATTCTCTCCATCTCTGAACATACTTCCTGATAGGTTCATCATTCTCTTGAGACAATTCTTGCAGCTGCATGCGATGAGGAGCCACGTCTAGGTTGTAATCATACTGTTTCAGAAAAGCTCTGGCTAAATCCACCCATGATCGAATCTGATTACTCTCCAACTGCATATACCAACGCAAAGATGCCCCAGTCAGACTATCCTGGAAGCAATGAATCATCAATTTGTCATTTTGCACAAACGAAGTCATTCTTCGACAGAACATCACCAAATGTTGCTTCGGACAGCTATCCCCTTTGTACTTCTCAAATTTCGGCGCTCTGAACTTGTAAGGCAACACTAGGCCAGGAACCAAACACATGTCTGCAGCATTCAGGTTAACAGCATCTTTGACTTTCAAGGCTTTAACTTGTTCTTCCAACACTTGGAGCCTGCTAGCACACTCAAGAGCCCTCGGGTCTACAGTCCTTGCTACTGGGATTTCTCTTCGGATACTCAGCACATGGAAAACAACACCTTGACTGTTGATAAGAGGAGGTTGTTCATTGCAGACAACAAACTGCTCACGTCGATCTCGGTCCATAACAGGAGGTTGCACAAACTGGTCTACAGTAACGTTGTTCACTTGCGGAAAGTCTGCCTCGGAAGTAGAACCATACAGAGGGTTGGTCGTCATAGTGAACCCTGCCAAGGTGTGAGAAGACTAGAAGTTGCTCTCAGACATAGCTACCAATAACTTTCAACTGACTTCACTGCTCGATTCTGCTCAAATCTGCTTCAACCTATTGGTCGTCTTCTAACAATCAACAGTTGTTCAGGCCAATCACTGGATAATCACCTTCAGAATCAAAATAATGGCTGGATCAGACTCTGGCTAGCTGGACACTGGTATGCAATATGATGCAACACGTTTATGCAAATGCAATGCAGCAAATACGGGATCACAACCCCCACAAATCTCTGAATACTGCTGCGCTGCTGGCTGAGTACGTTCGCTCTGAAGAGAAGACCAAAATATCGGGTTGGCTGGAAGTTAAGTTTCCTGCAAAGACCCTCCCACTCACGGGTATGGACCTAATCTGACAAGGTACAACATCCTATGCGGGTATCAACGTCACAGACTTTCAAGAGCGATGATACGATACCCAGAAGGTGTGGCATCATCATCCCTTGAAGAGGCCTCACTTAGTCGAATTCCCAATTGATCGGTGCCCAGAGTCGACAATCCTCGGGTCAGACAACTTGTCGAGCCCTAAGGGCCAGGCAAGAAGCATCAAAGAGAATCTCGTCCGAGTGAGATTTCGCGGCTAGCTGGTGTGAGCTAAGCAAGCAGGCTAACCACTACTCTCTCTCTTAATCTATGTGTGTACTCAAGCCTGGGTTTTGGCTTCTCTCTCAATGGAACAACCACCCAACAGCACAATAGCAACAGATAATAACGAAATGCGGAAATTGTAAATACAGTAAAATACAACATGTAACACCCATTTTAATTATTTAGTCACTTTATTATTATTTTAAAAATTATATGTTGGTGTGCCCTTTGGTGGGGGTGTATTTGATGATGTTTGGTGGGTGTCCCTAATGTGGGAGGACTATTGGTGATATTTTGGTGTGAAATATAGTAATATAAAAATAATAGTAACATTGGTGGGGGTGTTATTATTATTATTATATTTATTATATTTGTTACTATTATTAATATTATTATTATTTTGGTGAAATAATAATATTAGTATTATTATATTATTATTATATTATTTTTATTAATATTATTATTATTATTGGTGTGATAATATTATTATTATTATAATTATAATTATTGTTGGGTGTATCACTATTATTATTATTATGTTGAATATTACTATAATATTATAATAGTATTATATTATATTATATTATTATTATTATTATAATGATTATTATAATTATTATTATTAGAATTATTATTGGGAATATTAGTGGTTGGAATAAGTAAAATAAGAGGTGAAAGGGTTATTGGAAAGTTAGAATGGAAATATGAAAAGTCACGATAGAAACCGTGAGGAAGGAAATATGAAGGGGTAGCAAGGAGATATTAGAAAAGTTGGAATGGAGAGGAAAGGGATTACCATAGGCGTGGGATATTGGTGTGATAATAATAATAGTATTATTATTATTATTATTATTACTATTATTATTATTAGTGTTATTATTATTATTATTATTAAAAGTATTATTATGATTATTGGAGAGATAATAATATTATTATTATTGTTATTATTAATAGTATTATTATTATTAAGATTATTATTATTATTATCATTATTATTATTATTAGAATTATTAATATTATTATTATTATTATTATTATTATTATTATTATTATTATTATTAATATGTGGTATTATTAATATTAGTAAGATTATATTAGTATTATTATTATTATTAAGATTATTAATATTATATTATTTTATTAGTTATTATTATTGGGATTAGAATAATTAAAAAGGGAAATAGAATATGAGGGGTTAGGAGAGTTACGATACATTTTAGAAAATTGAGAAAAAAGAGCGATAGAAAGAGAGAAGAGGAAAGAACGAGGAAAGTGAAAAAGAACGAAGGAAAAAGGGAACGAAGAACGGAAGAGGAAGGAGAAGGCCAAGAGACCAATTCTAGGAGGAATTCTATCGATCGACCAATTGTCAAGGTAAGGGGGGAGAAATTTGATTGGGAATGGTTTATACATGTATAGGGTAGAGGGGATTCCTTAACCCCGTAGGAATTTATCGTTATATAAAGTTTTATATTGGCATGCTATGATTATTGTTGATGTTGGGGGATTGATGAATGCTGATGATGCATTTTGGGGTATATATATATATGGTGATGATGTTACTGTAGTATTGATCCATTTTGTTGGATTGTTGATGTTACTGTAGTGTTGATAGTAACTAGGAATATAAAGCTGATGAGATTATGTGTTGTTACCGTAGTGTTGGCAATGACCGTGATTATAGCTTTGGGAAAAGTTATGTGTTGTTTCCCTATAGCGTCGTTAATGACTATGGTTAGGACCTTGGTGAGATTCAGAGTGACTCTGAAATGTCGGTAATGTACCGTAATGTCGGTTCTAGAGTAGAAATTATAGGATAATTGGTAAGTATAATATCTATTGGCATGTTTGTGATTATGGATTGATGTTGATGAATTATTGATTTTGGTGTATAGGCTGAGGTGTTGGTTTAGGGAGGTTCTGAGTAACCTCAGAGACTTTTGGTGAGATGTCTGAATTGGTCTCGTGTGATCCTTCTAGCCTTGCTGTAGTGTGAAAATGATGAGTATGGGATATAACTTGTGTACTTGGTGATAGTACGCGTTTCCCTTAATATTGTTGGTGAGCAATTAGTTAATGTATATGTGTGTAGTGATTAGTAGGATCGTGTATCCCCGAGTGGGGGGGGGGGGACGTAGTTATATACGGTGTGATAGTATGAATTCGTTTACTATCTGATTGATTTATATGGTGTTGGTGTAATATATCTATACATATGCATTGTTGTATGATGATATGATCAGGAGGATCGTGTGCACTTAGCGTGCCAGAATATAATAATTATGCATTGGTGTCTTGCATATCATGGTGTTTTGGTGGGATGAATCATGTCTCAGGAGGAGCGTAAGTGATTCATCCGTACTCCTTTGTGGAGAATGGTGGGGGATAGATCATGTCTCAGGAGGAGCGTAAGTGATCTATCCAGGTTCGATTGAATGAACCAATGAGTCGGTACCGCATGCATGGTGTTGAGTTGCATAATTGCATTATAATATGTTATATTGTAATTTGAACAGTAGGTTCGTTATATGGTGTTGTTGGGGTGAATAATTGATGTGTTGGTGTGTTTTACTGCCTTATTACATGTATTACATTACCATTATATTTTTGATCATGATTTCTCACCCCTTGTTGTTGTTGTGGTCTGTGCTTCTTCGGAAGTACAGATAATCCAGGTGCTTAGCTAGCTTGGATATTGGTGTGACTGTCGAGTCTAGGATGCTCTGATACGTAGCACGGGACTTGGGCATTTTTATTGTTTCATGTTGAACTCCTATTTTTTTCCTGCGAACGTATCAAAATTTTTATTTAATTGTATTATTTAAATATTCCGCTGTATTTGGAGAAAAACCTTTTTTATAAGGAAACGTGATTTTTATGTGATATCCCACTTGGGAAGGAAACTCTGATTTTTATTATGTTATTCATATTTTATTTGTTTTGGGAAGTGGGGTGTTACAATTGGTATCAGAGCAGGTCGGTCCGTCCGGCCAGTGTTGTTGAGTCGAGTTGAGTCTGTCCGTTATGATGTAGTTGAATATCTTTTAACCTGGTGTTGTTATGTTTTGAGCAGTATGGCAGGAAGGAACGATGCTGCATTAGCTGCTGCTATGCAAGCAATGGCGCAAGCTGTTGCTAATCAGAATCAAACTGCAGATGCCCAATTCAGGAGTTTGGCGCAGTTTCGGAGCAACAAGCCGCCAACGTTTGAAGGAGGAATTCTGGAACCAGAAGCTGCTCAGAAGTGGCTGAAGGCAATTGAGAAAATCTTCAGAACTATGGATTGTACTGATGAGCAGAAGGTGAGGTTTGGTACTCACATGCTGGAGGGTGAGGCTGAAGCTTGGTGGGACAATAGTCGCCAAAGATTGGAAGCTGCTGGAACTGCCATTACTTGGGAGGTAGTTCGGAAGGGTTTTCTGGAGAAGTATTTTCCGGAAGATATTCGGAGTGCTAAGGAAATTGAATTCTTAGAGCTGAAGCAGGGTAGTATGACTGTAGCAGAGTATGCTGCTAAGTTTGAGGAGCTGGTGCAGTATTGTCCTCACTATAATGTGGAAGGGGCAATGACTTCTAAGTGCTTAAAGTTTGAGAATGGACTGCGTCCAGAGATTAAGCTGGGGATTGCTTGTCAGAAGATCAGGAGCTATCCTGAGCTGGTAAGCAGGAGCAGGATCTATGATAACGATAACCGGGAAAGGATTGCACACTACAAAGCTGTTAATGACCGTAAGGGTAAGCAGAGGTTTAGTGGTACTCCTTATGGTGTTGCTGCTGATAAGGGAAAACGTAAAGCTGTTGTTGATAAGAAGCCTAGAGATGGGAGAGCATCTGCTGAAGGGAAATGTTTTCGGTACGGTGGTATGGGACACCGTGCTAATGATTGTCCTAATGAAGCCAAAAAGTGTTTTAAGTGTGGAAAACCAGGTCATGTGATAGCTGACTGCAGAGCAACTATGCCGACCTGTTATAACTGTGGTGAGAAGGGTCACATCAGTACCCATTGTGAGAAGCCGAAGAAGCCTCAGAGTCTCCGGCTGGTGGAAAAGTGTTTGCTTTGGCAGGAACTCAAGCTGCCAGTGATGAGCGTGTTATCAAAGGTACTTGTATTATCAATAATATTCCTTTAACTGCTATTATTGATACGGGTGCAACACACTCGTTTATTTCTGTGGATTGTGTGGAGAGGATAGGATTGGTGTCGTCTACTCTGGAGAGACGAATGACTATTGAGACACCCTCTATAGGTTCAGTGACTACTTCTTTGGTATGCCTGAAGTGTCCGCTGACTATTTTCGGTAGAGAATTTGAAGTGGATTTGATTTGTCTACCACTTGGTAAATTGGATGTTATTCTGGGTATGAACTGGTTAGAGTTCAACCGAGTCTACATCGACTGTTTTCGGAAGGAATTGTTGTTCTTGACCCCTGAAGAGGAAGCTTTAGCAAGTTCTTTGTCTAATAAAGAATTGAGGGCCTTGTTGGAAGATGAAACTAGAGTGTTTGCTTTATTTGCAACTTTATCGGTGGATAGCAAAGTGTCAATGGAGGAATTGGCAGTGGTGAATGAATTTCCGGAAGTGTTTCCTGACGACATTACGGAATTGCCTCCGACGCGAGAAGTGGAATTTGGTATTGATCTTGTTCCTGGTACGAGGCCTATTTCTATGGCGCCGTACAGGATGTCTGCAGTGGAATTGGCTGAGTTGAAGTCTCAGATTGGAGAATTGTTGGATAGAAAGTTTATTAGGCCAAGTGTATCGCCGTGGGGAGCTCCAGTGTTGTTGGTGAAGAAGAAGGATGGTAGTATGCGTTTGTGCATCGATTACCGTCAGTTGAATAAAGTGACGATTAAGAATAAGTATCCTCTCCCGAGGATTGATGATTTGATGGACCAGCTGGTGGGAGCTCGTGTGTTTAGTAAGATTGACTTAAGGTCGGGTTATCATCAAATAAGAGTAAAAGAAGGTGATATTCAGAAGACTGCTTTTAGAACTCGATATGGACATTATGAATATGCTGTAATGCCGTTTGGAGTGACTAATGCGCCGGGAGTATTTATGGAGTATATGAACAGAATTTTCCATTCTTATTTGGATCAATTCATTGTAGTGTTTATTGATGATATATTAATTTATTCTAAATCTGATGAAGAACATGCAGGACATTTGAGAATTGCCTTGCAAGTGTTGAAGGAAAATAAATTATTTGCTAAACTGTCAAAGTGTGACTTCTGGTTGAAGAGAGTGAGTTTCTTGGGGCATGTAATATCTGAAGATGGAATAGCGGTGGATCCGTCAAAAGTAAGTGCAGTATTGCAGTGGGAACCGCCGAAGACAGCGACAGAAATTAGGAGCTTTCTGGGTTTAGCTGGTTATTATCGCAGGTTTATTGAAGGGTTCTCTAATTTGGCGTTGCCATTAACTCAGTTGACGAGAAAGAACCAAGTTTTCGTATGGGACGCTGCTTGTGAAGAAAGTTTTGAAGAGTTGAAAAAGAGATTGACTACGGCACCGGTGTTAGTGTTACCGACTCCGAGTGAACCGTTTGTGGTGTACTGTGATGCGTCTAAGATGGGATTAGGAGGAGTTCTTATGCAGAATGGTAAGGTAGTAGCATATGCTTCGCGGCAACTGAGAGTGCATGAGCGAAATTATCCTACTCATGATCTTGAGTTAGCTGCGGTTGTTTTTGTGTTGAAAATTTGGAGGCATTACCTGTATGGTTCAAGATTTGAAGTGTTTAGTGATCATAAGAGTCTGAGATACCTGTTTGATCAGAAAGAGCTGAATATGAGGCAGAGAAGATGGTTAGAATTTTTGAAGGATTATGACTTCAGTTTGAGTTATCATCCGGGAAAGGCCAATGTAGTGGCAGACGCTTTGAGTAGAAAGACAATTCATATGGCAGCTCTGATGGTGAAAGAAATTGAGTTAATTGAACAATTCAGAGATTTGAGCATGGTTTGTGAAACTACTGCAGAGAGTGTAATGTTGGGTATGTTGCAGGTAAATAATGACTTCTTGGATATGATTAGAGAGAATCAGAAGTTGGATGTGAAATTGGTAGATTTGATGCCTGGAGTAGGAAGTGACTCCGATAGTGATTTTAAATTGGATAGTACAGGTGTGTTGAGATTTAGAGGCAGGATTTGTGTACCAGATGATGAGGAACTGAAAAAGCTGATTTTGAGTGAAGGACACCGTAGTAATCTGAGTATTCATCCCGGAGCTACGAAGATGTATCATGATTTAAAGAAATTATTTTGGTGGTCTGGTATGAAAAGAGACATTGCTCAATTTGTTTATGCCTGTTTGACGTGTCAGAAATCGAAGGTAGAACACCAGAGACCTTCTGGATTTATGCAACCGTTGGAAATGGGATTGCATTTCTATGGACTTTGTTACAGGATTGCCAAATACGGCGAGAGGTTTTGATGCTATATGGGTGATTGTGGATCGGTTAACGAAGTCTGCACACTTTGTGCCAATTAATATTAGTTTTCCGTTGACGAAGCTGGCGGAGATTTATATTCGGGTAATTGTGAAGTTACATGGTGTTCCGTCCAGTATTGTGTCGGATTGAGATCCGAGGTTTACTTCAGAATTTTGGAAGAGCTTGCAAGAAGCTTTGGGTACTAAGTTGAAATTAAGTTCAGCTTATCATCCACAAACTGATGGTCAATCGGAAAGGACTATTCAGTCGCTTGAGGATTTATTAAGAGCTTGTGTATTGGAAAAGGGTGGTGCGTGGGACACTCATTTATCATTGATTGAATTCACGTACAATAATAGTTACCATTCGAGTATTGGAATGGCACCCTTTGAAGCTTTGTATGGGAGGAGGTGTAGGACTCCTCTGTGTTGGTATGAGACCGGTGAGAGTGTGGTGCTTGGACCAGAAATTGTTCAGCAGACTACTGAGACGATTCAGATGATTCGTGAGAAAATGAAAGTGTCTCAGAGTAGGCAGAAGAGTTATCATGATAATCGGAGGAAAGAGTTGGAATTCTGTGTAGGTGATCACGTATTCCTAAGAGTTAACCCGATGACTGGTGTGGGTCGGGCGTTGAAGTCCAAGAAGCTGGATCCTAAGTTTATTGGACCTTATGAAATTTTGCAAAGAGTTGGTGCTGTGGCCTATAGGGTGGCGTTGCCGCCGGAGTTGTCGAATCTACATGATGTGTTTCATGTGTCGCAATTGCGAAAATATGTTTCTGATCCATCTCATGTGATTCAGAGAGATGATGTTCAGGTTCGGGAGAATCTTACTATTGAGACGATGCCGTTGAGGATCGAGGACCGTAAGATGAAACAGCTCCGAGGGAAAGAGATACCTTTGGTGAAGGTAGCTTGGGGAGGTGCTGCAGGAGGCAGTGTGACCTGGGAGTTGGAAAGCAGGATGCGAGAAGCGTATCCGGAGCTATTTCCATCAGGTAATTTTCGAGGACGAAAATAATTAAAGTGGGGGAGAGTTGTAACACCCATTTTAATTATTTAGTCACTTTATTATTATTTTAAAAATTATATGTTGGTGTGCCCTTTGGTGGGGGTGTATTTGATGATGTTTGGTGGGTGTCCCTAATGTGGGAGGACTATTGGTGATATTTTGGTGTGAAATATAGTAATATAAAAATAATAGTAACATTGGTGGGGGTGTTATTATTATTATTATATTTATTATATTTGTTACTATTATTAATATTATTATTATTTTGGTGAAATAATAATATTAGTATTATTATATTATTATTATATTATTTTTATTAATATTATTATTATTACTGGTGTGATAATATTATTATTATTATAATTATAATTATTGTTGGGTGTATCACTATTATTATTATTATGTTGAATATTACTATAATATTATAATAGTATTATATTATATTATATTATTATTATTATTATAATGATTATTATAATTATTATTATTAGAATTATTATTGGGAATATTAGTGGTTGGAATAAGTAAAATAAGAGGTGAAAGGGTTATTGGGAAGTTAGAATGGAAATATGAAAAGTCACGATAGAAACCGTGAGGAAGGAAATATGAAGGGGTAGCAAGGAGATATTAGAAAAGTTGGAATGGAGAGGAAAGGGATTACCATAGGCGTGGGATATTGGTGTGATAATAATAATAGTATTATTATTATTATTATTATTACTATTATTATTATTAGTGTTATTATTATTATTATTATTAAAAGTATTATTATGATTATTGGAGAGATAATAATATTATTATTATTGTTATTATTAATAGTATTATTATTATTAAGATTATTATTATTATTATCATTATTATTATTATTAGAATTATTAATATTATTATTATTATTATTATTATTATTATTATTATTATTATTATTAATATGTGGTATTATTAATATTAGTAAGATTATATTAGTATTATTATTATTATTAAGATTATTAATATTATATTATTTTATTAGTTATTATTATTGGGATTAGAATAATTAAAAAGGGAAATAGAATATGAGGGGTTAGGAGAGTTACGATACATTTTAGAAAATTGAGAAAAAAGAGCGATAGAAAGAGAGAAGAGGAAAGAACGAGGAAAGTGAAAAAGAACGAAGGAAAAAGGGAACGAAGAACGGAAGAGGAAGGAGAAGGCCAAGAGACCAATTCTAGGAGGAATTCTATCGATCGACCAATTGTCAAGGTAAGGGGGGAGAAATTTGATTGGGAATGGTTTATACATGTATAGGGTAGAGGGGATTCCTTAACCCCGTAGGAATTTATCGTTATATAAAGTTTTATATTGGCATGCTATGATTATTGTTGATGTTGGGGGATTGATGAATGCTGATGATGCATTTTGGGGTATATATATATATATGGTGATGATGTTACTGTAGTATTGATCCATTTTGTTGGATTGTTGATGTTACTGTAGTGTTGATAGTAACTAGGAATATAAAGCTGATGAGATTATGTGTTGTTACCGTAGTGTTGGCAATGACCGTGATTATAGCTTTGGGAAAAGTTATGTGTTGTTTCCCTATAGCGTCGTTAATGACTATGGTTAGGACCTTGGTGAGATTCAGAGTGACTCTGAAATGTCGGTAATGTACCGTAATGTCGGTTCTAGAGTAGAAATTATAGGATAATTGGTAAGTATAATATCTATTGGCATGTTTGTGATTGTGGATTGATGTTGATGAATTATTGATTTTGGTGTATAGGCTGAGGTGTTGGTTTAGGGAGGTTCTGAGTAACCTCAGAGACTTTTGGTGAGATGTCTGAATTGGTCTCGTGTGATCCTTCTAGCCTTGCTGTAGTGTGAAAATGATGAGTATGGGATATAACTTGTGTACTTGGTGATAGTACGCGTTTCCCTTAATATTGTTGGTGAGCAATTAGTTAATGTATATGTGTGTAGTGATTAGTAGGATCGTGTATCCCCGAGTGGGGGGGGGGGGGACGTAGTTATATACGGTGTGATAGTATGAATTCGTTTACTATCTGATTGATTTATATGGTGTTGGTGTAATATATCTATACATATGCATTGTTGTATGATGATATGATCAGGAGGATCGTGTGCACTTAGCGTGCCAGAATATAATAATTATGCATTGGTGTCTTGCATATCATGGTGTTTTGGTGGGATGAATCATGTCTCAGGAGGAGCGTAAGTGATTCATCCGTACTCCTTTGTGGAGGAGCGTAAGTGTCTCATGTTATTCATATTTTATTTGTTTTGGGAAGTGGGGTGTTACACAACACGCAAAAGGTAAACATCCAAAGACGAGCAAACAAGCGCTAGGATTGACTCGCATAGGGGATATTCATGTCCCCAGCAGAGTCGCCAGCTGTTGGGGACAGGCCCAGACAGCTAGGAAAAACAGGGCGAGACTGCAAAAAGAAGGTCCCCAGCAGAGTCGCCAGTTGTCGCTACTGCGAAAATCGGCGCCGGCTAAACAGAAGAGTCGCCACCGTGCGTTATTTATCCCAACAGAGGGAAAGGAAACGCTCGAAGTAAACCTACCACAAAGACGAGAAAGGAATGGTCATCGCAACCAAATCCTGGATTCGGAAGTCGGTTACGCAAGGGGAAGGTATTAGCACCCCTTACGTCCGTTGTACTCGACGGGATCCACGCTTGCTTGGTTTGTCTAAAGGATGCAAAACAATCTATCTACGGATGCTAAATCTAAATGGAGGGAAACTGACTCGATAGAGCATCGCACTCTATGCCTACGTATTCTCAAGAGAGAAAGTCAGAGTCATCGTAGTTCGGGAAACTACAGGGAATTGGCTCGCCAAGACTTCGCGTCTTGTGCCTACGTACTTCCACACGGCGTGAAAGATCAGAGCTTACGTAGTTCAGGATAACTACGGCTAGACAGGGTGTTCTCGATCACACAGGGGTGAGAGATTAAGCTGGTTTGAAAGGTATGGGAACCTACGGGAACTAGAACTACAGTCTGGTCTCAAATGCGCAAGGGCAAGAGAAAAGGATAACATCAGTCGTCAGCGGGAAAGTCTCGATCGCACAGCAGCGAGAAGACAGAGAGGTTAGTTGTTAGTGTGCTCGCTAGGATATCGCATCCTATGCCTACATATTCTCATTCGATATGGGAAATCAGAGCAGCTGTAGTTCAGCCTAACTACAGCAAAACCGGGAAAAAGGGGAAATGGAGCTCGCTAGGATACGACATCCTATGCCTACGTACTCTCGTCCAGCACGAGAGATCAGAGCTAACGTAGTTCGACGGGAAAACGAATCTCAACTGTACGGGAGCAAGAGAAGGGGTCTCGATCGCCTGAAAGAGAGAGAAAAGGGGTTTAGCTCGCACGGGGACGAGAACAAAGAGGAAGCAGGCCTACGCCTAAACGGGAAGGAACTCGGGACACACACGCAAGAACCTAAGACGTAAGAGCGAATGCGTCGCATGGCATCCTATGGGTACCATACTAGACATCCTAGACGATTAAGAAGTAACTCCTCAACTATCATTTCTTTCGTATCTAACGATGCGACTCACAACACTCGACGGTTTCCTGAAGACTTGAATGCGACGATGAGGATGTTGGACGAAGCAGCTCCCGGGCTCCTGACGTGCGCGCAAGCTCCATTCCAATCTTCTCCTCTCTGGATCCATGATGATGACGCTTGAATCAAGAACAATGTACCTCTTAGACCGTCATAGTTCGATTTAAGCGAGAAATCGAACTCTCAGAGGTAGCGTATTGATATCCGTGTCAAAGACAAGATAGAGAAATGATATCAAAAATCATTCTCCAATTGAATCGTGTCACACGGCTAGCCAAAAATAAAATTGAAGAATAAAATCAGATAGAAATGAAAATATGAGAGAAATCCAACACAAAATGGAAATAGTAGGCTACTCCTAAAATACGGCAAAAAATTCTACTAGAAAGTATTCTAAAGAAATTAAAAGAAAATGCATATGAAAAATAGCATAAAAACAATTCTATCTAAATCCATACTATTCTATAAAGAAAACTAGAATAAAATTCTATATTAAATCTATAATATCCTATAATATGCTAAAAAATAATAGAATATAAATTCTATAAAAAACTATGCATTAATGTCCTAGGAAAATAAAACTATAATCCTAAAAAAAATAGAACTAGATCTATTACAATCATTCATCCAATACAAGGAAATTAAATTGCAAAGGGGAGGGGGTGCAATCTGCAACACTGGGGGAAATGCAGTAAAACCACCACTGGGCCCAGCCCACAACAAAAAAGGAATCCAGAAAATAAAAAAAACAAAGGCCATGGGGGGTGCGATGGGAATTAAATGGTGTAATCAGAAATTAAATGTTGTTGGGCTTGGGTTCAGCCCATTCGTGACACACACACAAAGAAAAAGAAAAAAAGCAAACAAGGGGACGCGGGTGTAGTCTGGAAAGTGTGCGGTATGAGTTCAAAACTGATTGGGCCACAAGCCCAATGAATCCCAACCCGTCCAATTCCCGTCTTCCTCCTTCTCCCCAAACTTCACAGAAACCCTAAAACTCTTCTCTCCCTTCCGCGCCGCCACGACTCCGTCGCACCATCCTTCCCCCATCTCTTTGCATCGGTCTCCCTTCAGAACAAACTTCAAAAAATGAAACCAAATACTTCCCTTCTATCCACCTTCCGCCATCATCAATGAGCCACGAAAGAAAACAAATAAAAATACAGGTAGCTTCGTGCTTGCATGTGTTGACAGAGGATTCGGACGAGTTGCCTTGCAAAGGTTAATGGGAATCCCAGACGAAAAGATCCATGGCGAAGCTTCGTTATTGTGAAGGTAACTTGTTGAAGACTGGATGAAGATCTTGGACCTTGACCGTTTGCATGTTGATTGTTGAATCTGGAAATAAAGAAGATTAGTTCAAGATTCGAAGGTGGATGAATATGGTGGCGAATTTCTGGAAAAAGGTTTGGTGGAGATTGGTGAACATGATGAATGTTCTTGGAGTTCCTTGAAGTTTCTGACGAACATGTGATGAATGTTAATGAATTTATGAAGGTTGCTGGAAAATGTGTGGATGAGGTTTGACGAGTTCTTGATAAAATCTCCGATGAACACGAACGGAGGAGTCAAACATTGATGATTTTCTGGAGAATCTGGATGAACATAGATGAGGATCTTTGTTTAGATCTGGAGGAAATTTGGATGTTGATATGAAGATCTTTGAAGATCTGGAAAATTCTTGTGAAGATCTTGATGGTGAAGGATTGGATCTGGCAAAAAAATCTGATGAACTGATGATGAACATCGGTGAAACTCTTGATGAACTGATGCTGTTTCTGTTGAATTTCGAAGTTTCCGGTGGAATTTGGTGATAGAACTGCCGTGAGGACCGCCGTTAGATTTTGCTGGTGACATTTTCCGTTATGTTTGCATGGCCGGCGGTAGGGTCTCCGGCGAGGTTTTCCGGTGACAGTTGTAACTTCCGGCGACAGTTACAGCTGCCGTTGCGGCGGCTGCATGGCCGGCCGGTGAAGAAATGGGTGGGACACGTGGCGAGGAGGGAGAAGGAGGGAGTGGGGACGCGTGGGATAGGTGGCATGTGACGTGGAGGCCATGCGGAGACTGAGAAAGTGACGTGTCAAGCATGCATGATGTGGAAGTGGGAGTGGAAAATGTGCTGGCGGAGAGAGAGAGTGAACGTGTGGCAAGTTCTTATAGTGCCAAGTGGCACGAACTGGACCTGGGCCTCCAAAAATGCCATCTGGCCCACTGAAACTATTAACTCTGACTCAAATTATACGATTAATACTGATTAAAAAAAAGACCATTAAACAAAACTAATTAAAAAATTGATACAACTAATGCTTATTAATAAAACGAAAATGGACTAATCATGACCATTAACTCCTAATTAACCTAATTAAAATGCTAGTGATGATTAAAAAGGTCCCATTAATACTAAACAGAAATTAAGACCTTCTAGACTTAATCAATCCAATTTAAACTTCCTAAAATGCTAATTAACACCTAATTAATTCTTAAAAGAAATTGATTTAAAAAAAGTGATTTAAACTATATTAAACTCTATTAATATCTAAGAATGATTAAAGTAATTCCTAAAAAAGAAATTAAAACTAAAAACTACTTACAAACATTTAATACCTATTTTAAAATTCTAAAAAGACATTTATTCTATTAAAGCTATAAAAAAAAATCTATTTAATATCTAGAAAAATCAATTAAATCCATTAAAAAAATCTATTATCTCAAAAATATTCTAGGAAACATCTATTTAAATTCTAGAAAAAGAATTAAATTCATTTAAAATTCTAGGAAATAAAGGAAAAAAACTAAAAAATACGAGGAAGCCGATTAAATTGATTAGAACACGAATACGCGAACACAGCGAAATAAGCGGTAAAAACCGGACACCGAGATAGCCTGAAAACACAGGGAACGAGCACCGATTCTCAAAATAACTCCTCGTGTTGGCCTGAAATGCCTGAAGCGCCCGGGGAGGCTGTGATCCCGATAAAATCAATATGAATGAGAAAATGCAACATATGCGGTATGCGAATGCGAATGCAAAATGCGTCGAATCATAAACCAAATATGGGAACCGGTTGGTCAAATTTTGGGGTGCAACAACCACGTTGCCATTTATTGTTAAAGTAAAAAACAAGAAAAACAGGGATCCCAATATTTGTATATGAAAAACGCCTTTATTTAATGATTAAATCAGTGCAATACACATAATCAAGTAGCCCTAAGGTAAAATCACTATGCCCCGGGTAAGACATAAGATTATTCAACAATTGATAAAACAAATCATTACTGTTTAAGAGTCACTAGGACAGTTTCCCGGATGGACCAGTTGTAGAGACTTTGTCCTGACACGCTTGGCTTGATCCACGCATCCATATCGCAGTCACTATCTCCGTCTTCAGCATCGGAAATAGCGTTGATTGTCTCAAAGCACACCCCGCTTGGCATAATCGTTATCGGTCCCTTGAACCTGGGCGCTCCTGAAGATGACGCTGACGATGTCGGTCAATACCCTAGCCCAAACTTGTCATTCTTCACGGGAATCTCCAGTACCTGCCCCCAACCTTTAGTCTCACCAGTCTGCACTAAAGCTTGAGCTTCCTTGTAGGATGACACTGCCACATCTGGTATTTTGCTGGGACCCTGAGCTTTGTCTTTAATCCGCAACCCTTTGAAGGCTTGACAAGGTGTCTCGTGTATTTCTCCGTCGACTTCAGCATATCTGAATGATGACAGGTGGCTGACCAAAATGTCCTCCTCCCCGCAAACGGTAACAACACTATCACCCACCATGTACTTCAACTTCTGATGCAATGTGGACGTTACGGCCCCTGCAGCGTGGATCCATGGGCGCCCAAGAAGGCAGCTATAAGCTGGATGGATATCCATGATGTAGAATTCGGTATCAAAAATTTCTGGCTCCACCTACAGCGGTAATGTTATTGACCCAAACACTGATCTTTTCGTCCCGTCAAACGCCCTCACAACCAAATCGCTGGGCGTGCAAATAATTCCTTGTATGTCCAATTTCATCATGGCTTTCTTTGGCAATACGTTCAATGAAGATCCAGTATCCACCAATACATGTGACATTACGGTGCCCCGGCATTCCACCGATATATGCAAAGCCATGTTGTGCTCTCGACCCCTGGGTGTTAGATCAAAATCTATGAAACCCAGGCTATGTCCAGCATTGAAATGTGCCATTACCCCCTCTAACTGATTTACAGAAACTTCTTGAGGCACAAATGACGTATCCAGAATCTTTAGCAAGGCGTTCCGGTGGGCCTCGGAACATAACAACAACGACAAGATAGAAATCTTCAACGGCGTCTGCTGTAGGTATTCAACAATTTTGTAGTCGCTTTTCCGAATCAGTCTCATGAACTCTTCTACGTCCTTGAGTGATGTATCCTTTTCTTTCAACTGAGTAGGCCCGCTTTCATTTACTTTGGCTTTGCCTTTGGCCAATCTCTCTGCTTCTATTTCAGATGAGGTAAAGATCCTTCCGCTACGGGTCATGCCCCCTGTTCCAACGACATTTTCAACAGCCCCAGCTGGCTGGCCATTCACCACAATCTTTTCACTGTTGCAATATGCTTCTAATCCGTATGTCCACGAGACAGCTTTCGTACTCTCAAAGGGAACAGGCCCTGCTTTGGTAATCGTAATAGTTGGCCGCTGGGCAGGCGCCGTTGTCGTTATAGTCTTCCTCGGGATCGTCACTGTTGCAATATCATTCTGCTTATCACATAATGCCTCCACAGGCTTCTCAACCGCAGTTCAATCAAATTGCAAGGTCCCTTCGTCGATCATGGCCTGAATGCCCTGCTTCAAATCAGTACAACCCTCAGGCTGGGTCCAACACTCTAAACAATATTCATCACAACCAGGGAATACTCTCCCTTTGAGCAACCTGCTTTTCACCTCACTCAATGGTGTCTTCAGTTCGTTAACATCCATCACCAAGTTCAAATTTTCTTCTGCTAAGATGGCATTTGCCCCATGATTAGGCATAGGTTGTTGTACAATATTGGGCCCCACCTGGCCAAAGTTGATGGCTTTACTGTCCAACAAGTCTTGAACTTTATGCTTGAAAGCATGACAAGATTCTACATCATGTCCGGGCGCCCCGGAATGGAATTCGCAATGCTTATTAGCGTCATACCCATAAGGAAGCGTCGGTCCTGTAGGCGGTTCCAATGTTATTTTCTCGACCAAATTCAACCCCAACAGTGTCTGAAGAAGCTCTGCATATGTCGACGGAGGCTTATCAAATACCCTCTTCGGCTTTACATTCTAAAACCTTCTCTGACCCTGATTCTGCCTTTGCTGCTGCTGTGGTTGTTGCTGAGGAATTGGAATAGTAACACTGGCTATTTGTTGAGGTTGAACATACTGATTTCTGCCTCTGCCCCAGCCTCTTCCACCAAATACAGCGCTTGTATCACCTTGTCGTCTTCCGCCGAACGCTTTTCTCGCACCCCCAGCTGAAGTAGATTCGCCTGCCAGAATCTTTCCAATTTTAATTCCATTTTCGATCCTTTCTCCCATAAGGATTATATCGGAGAAGCTACCCATCGAAACATTGAGTAACTTGTCATAGTACATTCCTGTAAATGTCCCCACAAACATGTCATTCATCTCCCTTTCAACCAAAGGAGGGTGCACCCGAGCTGCCATATCGCGCCACCGCTGCGCGTACTCTTTAAAACTTTCACCACTTTTCTGCGACAGACTCTGCAACTGAACTCTGTTTGGCGCCAAATCGCTGTTATATTTGTAGTGCATAACGAAAGCATCAGCCAACTGCTTCCAGCTTCTAATCTGAGTGGGCTCCAGTCCCATGTACCATTCCAATGATGGTCCCGATAAGCTATCCTGAAAGAAATGCATGAGCATCCTTTCGTCATTGGAATATGCAGACATCCTTCTATAATAAGAACGTACATGGACCTTTGGGCAGGTATCCCCTTTGTATTTGTCAAATGTTGGAGCCTTGAATTTTAATGGCACCCTCATCCCTGGTACCAACCCCATAGTAGTCATATCTAACCCAGCGGAGTTCTGATTAACCACACCTTTCATCTGCTCTTCTAGCATTATGATCCTCTGAACAGGGTCAATGGGGCCCTCGGGTCCCATACCTCTTCCTGAAAAAGCGTCGTCCTGGTGATCCACATTCCAGTCATTGCCATACCCATCGTAACCCATGTTACGGCCAAATCCTAGCTGATTGAACGTAGGACCCTGTCCTCGGTTGCCGAACCCTAGATTGACCCCAGCAGGTCCAAAACCATTGTTGAAAGGAAATGCTCCAGCGTCGTTGTTATTCACATTACCGAATCCACCATTACCATGGTCATACCCCTGATTGTTGTCGTAACCGTCATTACCAAAGCCTTGATTGTTGAACCCGAAGTTCCTGTCCTGATTGACATTGCCATACCCATTGTTTCCAAAGTCAGCATTGTCACCGAATCCTTGATCGGCATCCCCAGTGTTGACTTTGTTGTTAACAACATGCCCATCACCACCATTTCCAGTATTGCCATTACCAGCGCCAGCGCCTGCACCAGTGCCAGTGTTTCCGTTGACGGTCACAACAGGTGGAGTAACAATTGCTGGTATCTCATCCGCCCGGCGAGGAGTTTCAACAGAATTGTGGTCAGTATTGCCATTTCCGTTTGTCCGTGTCAGCAGCGGCTGTACCAAGGTCTGAAGGCTCTCCTGGCCCTTGGCTATGCTCTCTATAGCTTGCATGAACAGAGTCAGCTTCTCACGGATTTCTTGCATCTCGACTTGAACTTGATCCATTGCTTTCTTATAGTTGTTTCTGGTTGAGTAGCGGTGGATTCTTTGGTCGTCAATCCTGAAAAACCTGTGAGATGCAGGAAATAAGATACAGATTCAACAAGTAACTGGCAATGCAAAATGAATATGCGGATGCAATATGTGTCTGTGCGTTAGGGATGATCCACCCCTGATTCTAGTGCCAAAGTGCCAGTGCAGTGACAGTGCTAAGAAGCTTGGATACATCCATGGAGAAAACATCTCATATATTGCTGAAAAGAGCCCAACAAGGCAGAAATACGATATCTCTGAGTGTTCAATAACAAGAAGGCATGACCTCAACCAACAAGCCTGGTGATGGCCAGCACAATGCAAATAAAGCATATACAACAGTGCATAAGGTAATCAAGTGCGACCATATGCCCGATACTCCTCTAACAATCTCTTGGTCTTGGGATGGTCCGGCTGGGAAAGCAACCCTTCGACGAGCGAGTCTCTTTGCCTGATAACACGCTGGAGATCCCCAATGGATTCCTCCCAAGCACCCTCTCCAAAGTACTCCTCTAGCTTCCGCTTCTGGGATGCAGACTCTTTCTTACGCTTGACAACTTTGTTCAACGAATTCTGAATGTCGTATCTCCGCATAACCTCTTCTTCAAACTTTTTCTGGCTAGCCTTCAACTGATCTTCCAGTTCAGAGATCTGCTGCTTCAGTTTGTCTTCTCTTTCCTTGTTGTTCGCCAGTGTAGCATTCCAGGTTTTGTTGAATGTGGAGATCTCCCGGTAGGCTATATCAAGTGCTTTCTTCTTAGACTCCAGCATATCATGAGAGCTCTTGAAATCTATCCCCAAACGTTCACGCTTCTTTCGTTGTTCAGTCAGTTCTGCGCCTAGCTGGTTCACCAGCTTTGTTTGCTGCTCGAAGGAATATACGGCTTCATTCCTTTCGTTCCTGAGTTGCACTAGCTCTTCTTCCAAATTCTCGTTGGCTTTCATCAGCTCTTCTTTCTCCTTCACCACCTGTTCATATCTCTCAATAGACACAGTAGTTGGCTCCTCAACTACGAGGGGAGCAGGAGGTAATACTGCAGGAAACGGCATCAGCGCCTGCTTTGCCCTATCTCGGATCCAGACTTGGTATGGAGGATAGGCTTGACTATCATTCTTACCCAACAACGGCTTCCCTTTCTTGCAGATGTTATTCCAAGCATGCTGAAGCTTGGATAACAATTCTCCCTTCAAATCACCTGTGAAGTACAGAGATTCCTGCATTTCCTCCTCTTTCGGCGGGCTTCTCAAAGCATAACCGAATTGCCTGATCAACAATGACGGATTGTAGTTAATACACCATTTCCTCCCAACTAGAGGAACGTTAGGATATCCCGTGCAGCAGTAGATAATCTCAGATGCCAGCAAGTCCCTATCAAACCAGACAACATCTTCTGAAGAAAGCCCCATCAGACGCTCAGACCATTCCACCGTAGTTGCAGACTCAGCAAGGATACCCTTCTTGGGCAGGTGACTATCAAACCACATATACAACAAAGGTACACAACAAGAGACGTTTTTGCCCCTCCTATTCTCGTTCTTATAATGCAGAGAGTAATAGAAGTCTCCAATCAGTGTAGGCACAGGATTTCCCGAAGCAAATATATGGAATGCATCCAAATCAACAAAGTCAGGCATATTAGGGAACAATACAATGCCGTAGATACACAAAGCAAGGATAGCATTAAACACAATCCAACAGCCACTCTTGGCAAACTCTTGTGCTTTCCCAACCAAGAACTTGAGAGAAAAACCAGAAACTCCATTCCACGAGGTTAACAGCAACTCTGAGGAGTCTAAATGCAAAGCAACATCCAAATCCTCCAGCTTGGGTTCAGCACCCATATGAATGAAGGGTACCCTGTTCTGAATGGTTAGCTCCAAAATCTCAGCATATTCCTCCATGGTCGGGGCCAGAACGAAGTCAGGGAAAGTAAAACACCTCAGCGGGGGATCATAGAACTGCATAAGTGCATATAATCCGTTCAGCTCGTACGTGGATGGTTTGCAAACCAACCTAAGCAGTTTCCCATAACTCTTTCTGAAGCTTCTCTTCACATCATCATCAGCTAGAAATATCAAACCAAGCAAAGAAGAAACATCTGGAGTAGGCAACTTGTATGCCACAGTCTTCTTCAAAGTATCCATGATAGCAGCAGAAATCCGGGAAACTAGAATCAGAGGGTATGAAATACACCTGCACCACAGACACACGTTAATGATATGCAGAATGAGTATGCAACAATGCAATATGCAAACATGCAACAAGGATCAAGTGATGTATTGCTGAAGAGATCCATCCACAATATCTGTCTCAACAGACCCACAATACTGCTCGACCTGGTCTCAACAGATCCAAAACAATGCTCCAGCTTGGTCTCAACATACCCAAAACAATGCTCCAGCTTGGTCTCAACAGACCCATAACACTGTCCTGATGGAGAAACCCCAAGTAAACACACATACTGATCCAATATCCAAAAAACCGGGTGGTCTGGAGGTCACGTTTCCTGCATGCTCCAATCCCTCTCACAGGTAGGTGTCCTATCAACTGACACAAGGTATGGCATCCTATGCGGTCGTCGGCGTCACAGACTTTCAAGACTGATGATACGATACCCAGAAGGTGTGGCATCATCAAGTCCTGAAGAGGCCTCACTTAGCCAACTTCTAATTGATCGGTCCCCGGAGTCGACAATCCAACTAACCAACAACCCCCTCAACCCAAAGGGTTGAAAAAGAAGTCAACCAGAAGAACCTCGTCCGAGCGTGGATTTTGCGGAACACTAGTACATGCAAAGCATGCACGCGCCCACTACTTTCCACAACTAATTCTAGGTGCACTCAAGCCCAGGTCCGGCTTATCTCTCAATCTGAACCCCTACCCAGCATAACAACAATAATATAATGCTGAAAGTAAATACAGAAAAGTAAATCCATACAAAACCCACGACGGGAAAACAAGCGCTAGGATTGACTCGCGCAGGGAACCGTTGGAGTCCCCAGCAGAGTCGCCAGCTGTCGCTACTGGGAAAATCGGTGCCGGCTATGACAGAAGAGTCGCCACCATGCGTTATTTATCCCAACGGAGGGAAAGGAAACGCTCAGAGTAAACCTAACGCAAAACGGGAGAGGAATGGTCATCGCAACCAAATCCTGGATTCGGGAGTCGGTTACGCAAGGGGAAGGTATTAGCGCCCCTCACGTCCGTCGTACTCGATGGGATCCACGCTTGTTTTCTAGTACGGATTGTTATTCTATCTACTCTAAAGGTCTGGGTTAAAAGGAAAAGAAAATGACTCGGCAAAGTATCGCACTTTATGCCTACGTATTCCCGTCTGGAACGAGAAATCAGAGTCAACGTAGTTCGCCTAACTACGGATGAAGGTGGGAAGGTTGCTCGCTAGGATACAACATCTTATGCCTACGTACTTTCATACAGCACGAAAGATCAGAGCAAACATAGTTTGGGCTACGGAAGACACAAGCTTGTCTGACTGTTTTTTATTACCTTATGAAAGGGTTTTTTTTGATTAAGAGTCCAAGCGGACGAAAATGACACTTTGATGTTTGTTTTGAATCTTTTACAAAAGAAGTGTTTTTTAGTTTGTTTGAAATCTCTGACGCGCTAGAGACTATGATTTGAGAGTGACTACGTCGCGTGTCACCCAAAGGGTACCACACTAAGCATCCAGACTACTGGAAAGAAGCTCTCCAGCAACCCTTTCTCAAATAGCTTAAGGCTCGTAACGTACGGCATCGATTAACCTTATTACTGTATTTTTGAGTTGTTTTGAGATAAGAAGAGAAAGAAGCTCTAAAAAGCCTAGGGTTGAAAAGGGAATAAAAACTAACCTAATGTTGTCATGCATGGATAAGAATCCTAATGTCTGTCATAATTCCCTCCTGCATAGAGGAAATCAGAGATCCTAGGGGATAAACAGAAAAGAAAGCAAGCAAATACAGTAAAATGCATGCAATGCAGCAATACAAGCGAGGCAAGGGAGTCCCACTCAACCTCGAACCTGGGAAAACAACAGGCAAAGTGAATCAACATTCACTTCAAACCTAGGGGGCAAGCTACACAAGTCAACAAACAATACAGAGAAACAAAAAACCACAGCAGAGGAGGCAGCCCAAGCAACAGCTCCAAACACCTATAGCAAACAGCAGCTCTGAACAGCAACAGATGATTAAACAGCCAAAAGTTGACAGCAACAACATTCATCTTCATGAATCTTCAATCTTCAAGTTTCAATAAACTTTCAATCTTCAACAAGCACCAAGCTTCAACAAGCACCAGACTTCAACCAGCAAACCTCACCTAGTAAACAGCTTCAACAAGCTCCTAACTTCATCTTCAACAAGCAGCAAAACCCTAGCTTCAACAAGCAACCAGCTTCAACAAGCAGTAAAACCCTAGCTTCAACAAGCTTCTAGCTTCAACAAGCACAAACTTCATTCTCAACAAGCTTCCACAAGCACCTCTAAGGGAGAATCATTCAACAAGATCAAGTTGAAGTGTTCAGAAACTCAATGACAACCAAGGGAAGCCATTAAGCTCTTAACCCTGTAATAGAAAAGTACCCTCAAAGTTCTACTCCTAAAGCATGCCACTCATCCCTCCAAAGGAGAGACGTGACTTCTTTAAGAATACTTTATGTCATTGGGTTGAATGGAGATGAACAATATACTCCATGTTTGAAGAAAGAAACAAAACTAGTCTAATGCTCTTCCTAAAACCCTAGTTACCCTAAGCTCCTGACAAGCATCCACAAGATGAGAAAATCTTCAACTCCAAGCTTCTTCAAGCACTCCAAAGCATCTTCAATTGGTCTTCATCTTCAACCAAACACAAGAGCACCACCACCCTAATCTAAGGGGAACTATTGAATTAAAATAGTCAAATTAGTTCACTAGAAACACCTAGAAGTTAGTCCTAAAACTAAATCTAATTAAAATACCAAAATTGATTGTAAAATCCTACAAACAATTCTAAGGGTTCCTAAACCTCTTAAGAATATCTCCATACAAAACCAAGGGGTTAACCATTCATTTGGACCTAAAACTATGCCCTAAACATAAGGGTACTATCCTAAAACCCTAAAAATACAACACCTAATGTTCAATGTTCAAAACAACCTAAAATCATCTCACAAAAATATGAGAAAATTACTAGGGTTACATGCATCTCTAAGCTATCTAGTCCAAAAAGAATAAACTCAAAATTCTACACCAATCATCCATACTAAAATCAGCAAGATAACACACCAACCATAATGAAAATAAAAGCAATTAAACTTTAAAAAATGCAATTAAATTCTAAAATGCATGAATTAGTAAAATTCCAATCCTATTAAATTCTAGACTATTTAAGGAATCAGGGGAAAAAATCTAGCCTAAAAAGATTAATTTTCCTATTTGTTATGATTTATTTCTAACTATATGAAAATGATTAAATAAAAGAAAAACAATCAAAAATGATAAAAACGCGTGGAGAATAGCAATAAAATCTAGTTCATAATACCAGCTGGGCCCAAGAAGGGGTGTAGATAGCGCATCTGTCACTAAGCCCAAAGCAACATTAAAACAAATCAGAAAATAAAATGGAAATTAAGAAAGTCTTGTGGCAAATAGCAATGAAAACCCGTTGTAATTCACCAATGGGCCTAAACTGGGGTGTTGATAGCAAGTCTCACTTAAGCCCATCCAATATACTTTTAATGAAATGGTGAGTTTCAATGTCAAACTCTCTTCAGATTTCACACGCGATCGTGGCCGTTGGATTTTGTTCTCAGTCAAGGTCAATGCATGATCCAACATCCAATAAGTCATCTTCTCCAAAATGATTCAAATCTGAGAGGGAAACTCAGACGGTGGCCTAAGCTTTGCGCCACCGTCTTCTCCGACGTGGCATATCCAAAAGCGCATCAATTCTTGCAACTAATCACCCTATCCTACTCAAAATCATCCCCTGAGTTCAAAAATGATCTCTAATTTTATTGATTCATCCTCTAAAACCAAACCCGATCAAATGTTCAGAAATTCACCCCAATCTTGATGGTCACAATTCTTGCAATTAAGGATCCTAAACTCATCTACACCTTTCCCTGATCAATTCTAACCATCTAAACACCATTACACCCTCAAGGATCAAGAGATATGAGCTTCAACAGAAATGGTGTCATGCCTAATTTGGTCTCTAATCATTCCAATTTTGGACTGAAATCCATCCTAGCCTCATCCCTAATCTAACCACATAACAAATTCTATGCATCTCCCAATAAATTAAGCTAAAAGAAGAAAGTTGCAAACCTGGTTTTGAGGGATGAACAGATGAGGTTATGGCTCGAATCAACCTCCAATTTCTTCCAGAATCACTCAACAACTCCTTCTAAAGCTTCTGAAACAGCCAATTTGCAATGAATCCACCTTGATCTCCAATCACGATTTCTGATGCAGCTTGAGAAATTTCAATGGCTCCTTCTTGTTTCTCTCCAATTCTTGCCCAAAAAACCCTCTGAACCAGTTGCAATGCATATATAGAAGTTGTTAGAAACCTCTAGAAACTTCTGTAACAACCACAATGAGATTTTGAAATTCTCATTCTCTTCCAATTTCTCATATGCAACTGTCATGAATTGCTATGCTCCCAGCCTGATTCCCTTTGAATTTCTCTCCTCATGACATTTTGAATTGAATGGGGAATGATATCTTCCTTGTTTTTTATCCCATGGTGTGTGATTGTTATGTTGCTTCCACATGAAGTTACAAAAGGGAACCATGTGTTATTGGCCTCAAATCCAAAAAGTAATATTGCCATCCTTTCCAAAATATGTTTTCTGATCAATTTGACCTATAATGTTGCATTATTTGGCCACATATCAATTTTTCCACAATTTTGGCCTTTTAATCACTCTAATTTCTTCCTTTTTAAGCCATTTCAAGGAACTTCTTGTTATAAGCCAATCCAAGCTCTCATGACTACTTGGTTGCACTCAAAACATCATTTTGAACAAGTTTCATGTTGAACAATTTTCCATTTGAAGCTTGCAAGTTGGAGTTATGGACCTATGATCACAAATGACCTATAATCACCAATACCCAAAATACCCCTAGCTTACAAAGATCATATCTTGAGTTCTACAAATCCCCTTGAGGACTTCTAGCACTATATGGAAAGCTAAGATCAATACCTACAACTCTCATGTTGGCCAAGAATCGATTTGAAAACTCCTTGAAGGGCAAAAGTTGCTTGGAAGTCAAGTGACTTTCACAGATAAATTTCATAGTCATCTGATGACCTGTAATTTGCAAGGACCATAACTTGAGTTCTACAAATCCCCTTGAAGAATTCTAGTACTCAAATTAAAGGTATTGAGATTCTATACAAGTTTCATGTTGGCCAAATATCCATTTGAAACTTGTATTTTGACTTATGTGGCTTTGAAGTTAAGCACTAAACAGGGGATTTTACACTGAAACCCTAATTTAGCAACTTCCCACATTCTTGATTCTCCTTTGCTTGATCTTGGCACAACACCACACATGTATCAACATACCAATCCATGAACCCCCTGACCTCAAATTAGGCTTTGATGCTCTTCAATTACTCAATTGACCTAGGATTGACCCAGATGAAACCCTAGATGACTGCACCTCAACTGTGGCTCTCATACTTGAATCAATGACCTGTCTCAGCTTCAATAGGGCCCTCTAGTCATCCCATGAGATCCATACACACCTCAAATTCATATTCCAATGCTTCACATCCCACTGATGATTCTTAATATTCCTCAAGATAGGAGCAAAACCCACATGTAGGCACTCAAACTTCTCAAGACTTCAAATCACTTCTTGATGGCTTGGATGACTTCTCATACTTGGATAAGACCTCTTGCTAGGCTTCTTCTCTTGATATACACCCTTGATCCCTTGTTGGAGGCATTCTATGCTATGATATGCAAATGATTAGAACTATGTGAATGATGTAACTATGCAAATGAAATGCAATGAAACATAAATCAGGCAAGAAAAGGTTGAGCAAATTTTGGGGTGCAACACCAGACACTGAGATTGTACGTATTTTATGGGATGTTTTAATGGATGTTGTTTAGTGGTCAGGTGGTCAGGGAAAAATCAGCAACAGAATCCAAATGAAAAATCAGCAACAGAATCCAAATGAAAAATCAGCAACAGAATGCAAATGCATCCCTGCGCAAGTTTCAAGTTTGAATGTTGTGGCAGAAGTTATGAAGTCGAGCTAGCTCCGACGATTCTGTCGGATGCCCAAATGTTTGCGGCTGGAAGCAAAACTAGGATGGAAAATAATGGTTTAAACATCGCAGTGACACAACTCCCGGTATGAGGAAAGTCGCGTATCGAAGTTTCTTTTTTTTGCAGGTTGCGACTTCGTCGAATTTTGAAAGCAGGAATATGAAGCCAGAGCGTATACAGCAACAACAAGGACTCTGTGGATTTTCAGTTTTGGTAAATGCTGCTTGTTCATTGTTTTCGACAACGGCGGTGCGTCAAACTCTCCAAGCCGTAACGGTTTAGACAACACGGACAACTCCAACAACGAAGTCACGCAACAAGTTCTGATATAGTTCGTATCAGAATGCTAGCTGCATTTTGATAACAACAGCTCTGAACAACTCTGAAATTCAATTCTACTCAGTCCTTAACCGCATCAACCAAGGAAGTCCCAGCTATGGATGCAGCAGCACTACTTGACATTGCAAAACAGCTTATGCGAGAGATGAAGTATGGGGCCGAAATCGTGTCGGTAATGATTCTAAGCTTTTCTTTTTTCTGTGGCTGTATTATTACTTTGATTTTTTTATATATAAGTTTCTAACCATTGGGCTTGGATACACTTATTATACCTTGTTCTAATATCGTGAGTGTTGTTTTTGAATCCACTTCGAACTAATTATGGTTTACGGAATGTATATGTGTGTATCGCCACTAGTTTCATGTTCATGTTTGTTTATAAATCATGGTTTAGCGTAAGCTTTGGTTTGAATATTGTATCAACTTCACCGCGTTATTGTCCAAAGAAAGTTGGATCCCGTTTTGAATTCATAAAGATCGTGATGATTTTTTTTCAATGCCCCCGTGACAGTACAGATATCCCCCTATCATGAATGTTAATTGCTTCCCATTGCTTATGTTATGATAGTATGTGAGCATCATGTATGTGAATTGTTACTTGGATTGAAGCTTTCAACATTTGATTTTCATATAGTGTTATTTGTGATTCACTTGTATCACTTGCTGCCATATTGAATCAAAGCAATAGGGAACCAGGATGTTGGTGCTGTGCTTTTTTAAAGATCCAATTATTTTTTAGCCATGTTGGACTTTGTTAAGAGTTTTTAAGCTGTTGGTGATTCTTATTAAATCACGTTTCATTAGCAAGTTAGAATTTCTTCCAGTTTTGGTTTGAACTTTCATTGCAAGCTGATGTTGTTACGATTTTGAATCAATTACTTCACTTGGAATGGTTGCTATGTTAAACTCATGACTAGTTGTGAATTCCATCCTGTTTGAGTTTTGGTACCTATTGTTTCGGTATTATCTTGCTCGTGTATATGAGACCTTGATTGTTGCTGTTAGTTCATATCTGATATTCAATTTGTTTTGCTGCACCGTTTCATTATGCTGATGCAACTTTGATTTAATTATGTAGCGGTTTTGTTCATTTCCGTCTTGTTTTCGTAACAAATCGTATTTTATTATTTAAGAGCTATTGCTTTTTATCTTTGAGGTAGTCTTATGGGGTATTTACTTAGTTGTGAACACTGATTTTGTATTCCATTTTGATCATTGCAAATAACGTGTGAATAACATGCTCAAACTACATGTCAAATTGGTCACATGCCAGTTTTGAATTGGTCGGTATATTCTTCTTTCTTTGTAGTTTCTACATATATGAGATTTCTTATTGTTGCATGTTTAAATTTGAAGCATGCTGAACCGTGGCTGCCTTAGTGTTGGTTTTTGTGATTAAATACCATTTTACTGTGTCTTGAGTTTTAATGTGAAGATTGGATACCATGTCTCTAAGTATCTTGTTAATTATGTTGTTTTTATCATTGATACATGCTAAAAGGATTTAGATACATTCATGGTTTCTAGTCCTAATGCCCGGAGCTTTACCGATAGCGGTTATTAAGGCAATGTCGTAGGAAACGTGTTGCATTGATATAATTGGAGGAATAAAATATGGTTGTAAAAATGAATTTGCTTTTCATGGATAAAAAGTGTAAGGTATATTGATGCAGACAAGTTTAGTCTGCTATATTTTGTATTGCATATATAGTTTTCAATTATGATATCTCTCTTAATGAGATTATTAAATTATCAATATATTTTATGTACATAGTATTATTTATAAATATTGTAAAACTATTCAAGTTGGTTATTATTTAGTTTTTTTTATATATTTTGTTTTTAAAAAAAATGTTTTTTCTAAATTAATTTATCGAAAGTAGTGAGCTCTTGGGGTCTAGCATCCCTTGGGTTCTTGGACAACTGCTCTTGAGGCGCACGCCCTTGAGTTGTGGTTGTTCCGTCCTTCGATTTTCAAAACTGTTTTTACTCAAATTAATTGAAATTTCTTAAAGATATTTTTTTAATTACTCTTAGATATTTTTATAAAAAAAATTCAAATTATTCTTTTAAAAACATATTTCAAAATTATTACCAAATTGATATTTTAAATATTAAACTTTTAGAAAATTATAACTTTTAGAAAATTATACTTTATTAGTTAAGTTAAATATTTTTCTAAGATATTAAACCTTTTTTTTTCAAAACAATTAATTATAATTAGCTTTTCTCAAAATCTTTTTATAAGCAATTGATTAATTAATTTTATATATGAAAATTAAAACTATTTTTATTAATTAAATTAAACTATTTTTCTTAATCAAATTTCAAAACAATTGAATTCTTGGATCTCGCCTTCCTTGAATTTCCGAAGGATTGCTCTCAAGGTGCACACCTTGGGTTGTGATCCTTTTGATCTTACAATTCTAGAATACCTAGCGCGCCTAGTCCGAATACGCTAATATTTTCAAACTATTCTCTTAATTAAATCACGAAAGAATCGAGTTCTTGGAGTCGTGCATTCCTTGAATTCGAGAATGATTACTATCGAGGTGCACACCTTGAATAGTATATCGTTCGAACTTTCATTCCTAAAACACCTCTTCTAATTATTTGGACAAGTACTTTCACTATCCAACAAACACTATTTCATAATTAATGGGATGAAAAAGATGTCGTTGGGATCTAGCATTTCAACGATATCCCGACTAATTGGTTACGAGGCCGACGTCTCGTTTATCGAATAGTCGTCATTCCTCCCAAATTTCCAACCTGTCTAACCTCGTTCCTCACCTTCGTACGATCGAGTCTAAACCCTAGTATGTCTCTAAACCATACTGTCGCTACTGCGAAAATCGGCGCCGGCTGAACAGAAGAGTCGCCACCGTGCGTTATTTATCCCACGGGAGGGAAAGGAAACGCTTAGAGTAAACCTCGCAAAAAACGGGGAAAGGTATGGTCATCGCAACCAAAACCTGGGTTCGGGAGTCGGTTACGCAAGGGGAAGGTATTAGCACCCCTCACGTCCGTCGTACTCGACGGGATCCACGCTTGTTTTCGGGTATGGATTGTTATTCTATCTAAACTAAGGGTTAGGGGGTAAACGGAAATGAAAATGAAATGACTCGGCAAAGTATCGTACTTTATGCCTACGTATTCCCGTCTGAAACGAGAAATCAGAGTCAACGTAGTTCGCCTAACTACGGGGAAGGAGGGGAAGGTTTCTCGCTAGGATATCGCATCATATGCCTATGTACTTCCACACTGCATGGAAGATCAGAGCAAACGTAGTTCGGGCCACGTACGACACAAGTCTGTCTTGATTGATTTTATTCCTTCTGAAAAAGGTTTTTTCTGATTACTGGTCCAAGCGGACAAAAATGACGTCTTGATGAGTTCACATTCTTTTACGGAAGAAGTGTCTTTTATTGCGTTTGAAATATTTATTGTATTTTTCTGTTAGTTTTGAGAAAGAAGAGACAGAACTCTAACCTACGGTTGCGAAGGGAATCAAACTAACCTAGTGTTATCATGCATGGGTTAAGACCTAATGTCTATCATGCTCCTCTCTTGCACAGAGAGAAACAGAGACCCTAAGGGAATAGACGGAAACAGAAACAATAGCAGATATATACAGTAAAGCAGTAAAATGCACGAATGCAACAGTACAAGTGAGGCAAGGGAGTCCCACTCGACCTCGAACCTAGAAAACAATAGGCAAAAGTGAACAGACTTCACTTTCAACCCAACAGGGTAAACAGCAAACAATACAGTCCAGAAACCCAATCAATACATCAGAAATGAAATACAGCAAAAATAAACAGCCACAGCAGCTCTGCATCAACACCTATCTTCAAGTCATCTCCAAACAGCTACAAGCTTCAGCAAGCATCAATCTTCATCTCCACAGCCTTCCAGCAAGGTCTTGATCATCAATATTCCATCTGCAATGGCTTTTCTTCCAGTCTCAATCTCCAGGATGAACATCAATCAACAAGATGAGGTGAAGGAATGTTAGACAGTCAATTACCTACCAAGGGTGGTTCATCAACTGTTAACATTATACAGATAATTTTTCCCTCAAAAGTTCTATCTTTCAAATACATTCACTGATCCTTCCAAAGGAGGGAGGTGGATATTTGAAAGAGACTTTGGATCATAGGGAAAGGATGGATGCAGACAAGGCATTCCATGTTTGAGAAACAAGCTTTCTAATCTAGAGCTCTGCCTAGCTCCTAAACCCTAGTCTCCTCAACAGCTGCTAGCAGGAATCTCCTCTTCAACTCTGGAAGTTGGTCTTCAAGCTCTGGATCTCCAATGGATTTATCATCACAAGTCTTCATCTCTCCCAATCCCCAGACAATCCCAATACCCATACAGACAAACAATAATCCCCAGAGGGCACACCACACCAGCCAAACAAATACAGTAATATACTAATAGCAGTAGGGGAATCCTAGTGGTTTCTAAGGGATCTAATAACTACCCATAGTCCCTATAGTCCCATATCTAAAATATTCAATCTCTAAGTCCTAAGGGAAATGAACTAATTCACCTAAGTCATCACTTAAACCCTAATTTTGTTCATGTTATTCACACCTAAACTAATCACCTGAAATTAATTTCTAAAAATGTGAATTAAATTGTATGTACAAGCTAACATTATCTATTAATCAACCTCAAAAGAATGGACAAAAAATATTAAAGCATTTATGAGAACAAAAATCATCAAATCTAAGCATCAAACTAAACTTAACAAAATGCTATTTACAAGAAAAATGTATGAAAAATATTAAAACAAAATAAAATGTCAATTTTATTTTTCCATATTTTTCTAGACAACATTATGAACATGTAGAAAAAACAAGCATTAAAAAACAATGATTTTTCATTTTTATATGATTTTTATAAAATGCTGAAAATATAAAGGAAATTAAAAACGAAAAACATGAATTAAAGGGGGAGGGGGTGAGAAAAGTAGAAGCGCCTAGTTGATTTGCTGTTGGGCTGAGCATATGGGGGTGCGCGTAGCAATCTGGGTTAGGCCCATGCGCTCAGGAAATCAAAAGAAAAATGCAAAAGAAAATAATATGAGCGCGGTGCAGAAAGTAAGGGTTTTTAGTTTAAAACTGGATTGGGCCGCTGGGTGGGGTGTGAGTAGCACAAGTTTCATTAAGCCCAGAACTATCAATTAAGTAAAACGACGCGTTTTACTTTTAAGGTTTCCCTCCACTTTCTGAATTGAATCACGCCCGTTAGATTAGATGAAGAAGTCAAAATTCTGAGACGATCGAACGGTTGATAGCCATCGTCCCCAAATGCCCTTAGGGTTTCGTCCAAAACAGAATCCATGCACGATTCTTCCCCAGCCTCGTTCTCCATGACTACTTGATGAAATTCGAAACTTCCAAAAGTAAAGATGACCTACTGATTGCCAAGAACACGACCATACAGGTGGTTCTCCCTGAAACCCCTTAGATTGTCCAAACAGAAAGCTTCCATACTAGGGTTCCACCATTTTCTTCTGGTATCAACCTTGATAGAACTCAATCCTACTGATCCAAACTTGTCCCACATGCTACCCTAACCAAACTACACTATGTCATATCCATTAAAACTCAATACACAGCATTTTCTTGATCATCTAAGATCCTAACACCTGTCATTGATCTTCATGAAACTCTCTGAAATTCTATGGAATCGATCACCTAATCAAGCCTATCAATCCTACACCAAAGATATGACCTAACTATGCATAATTAAGGAGATATGGGATAATCCACCAACCTGTCAAGTATCAATGGTGGAGGTATGAACAACTCGATTTGGTACTTGAACCTGCTTCAAAATACTCCTCTAATGGTGGATAGGGTTCTGTTTGCAAGAGTCTTGAAGGAGAAGGCTTGTAGAGATCAAATCGTGTGTGGCTTGCACTTGAAGGAAACCTTGAATATCTCTTTCTCCTCTCACTCTTCACCAATGGAGTCACCAACCTTTTCTTCATTATGATCAAACCAATATATAGAAACCAAAGGAAGGGTCTAGAAGCTTATAGAAACTTTGAGAATCATCTAGAAAGTAATGGAACTTCTCTTGTAATGACATATTGTATATCTCATATCTCATGTGCCAAGCCTTGTCATTTTGCTTTAAAATCTCCTTACAAGAGATATTGAGAAGGAATGAGTGGAAAAACAAGCATTGCCTTTGCCTTATGTGAAATTTCTCAAGTTGCCTTATGATGCAAGAATGAACTTTACAAAGTAACCCCAATTTTAAGACCTCAAATCAAAAATCTATTTGAACCATTGTTTTTAAAATGATGTTTGGATTCAAAACGACATATTGGATGACCTATTATGGATTCGTAGATCTCTCAAACCAATTTTTCATTTCAACTTTTTCAACTTATATGCCTTTTTAGGTCATTTTTCACCAACTTTGGTCAAGTCTCATTCCATGCATTTCCAAACTTCCATGACTTCTTTTATAGGCTTAAAATGGCATTTTGAGCAACTTTGATGTTGTGAAGTTTTTCATTTGAAGCTTCCTTGTATGCGTTTTAGGCATAAGCTAAGAATGACCTATAATCCTCAGATGACCAAAATACCCTTTGCTTGCCAAGGCCATAAGTAGAGTTCCACAAATCATATGAAGGCATACTATACCATTATAGAAAGCTAAGACAATGAGGAAAAATTCTTATGTTTACCAGAAATTCATTTGAAATCTCCTTGAGGGGTAAAAATAGCTTGGAAGTCAAGTCACTTTCACAGACAAAATTTCAGATACCTCAGATGACCTGTAACTTGCAAGGACCATAACTTGAGTTCTATAAATCTCCTTGATGTCTTCCACCACTAAAATTAAAGGTCTTGAGATCCTCTACAAGTTCCATGTTGGCCAAGGATCCATTTGAAGCTTGCATTTTGACTTATCTTGCTTGGAAATTTGACCTAAATTAGGGGATTTTACACAGAAACCCTAATTTAGAAACTCCTCTTCTCCTTGATTTCTCTTGATTTCTTCTTAGCATAAAAAAATATCCTTATTTACATGTCAAATGATGAACCCCAAACTTCTCCAATAGACCTTAATGCCTTTCAATCAGTCAATTGACCTAGAGTTGACCTAGATGAAACCCTAGTTGACTGTCTTCAACTGCAATTCTTGTGATCACACCAAGGGCTTGTCTCCTTCTCCAAATGACTTCCTAAGTCTCCCATGATGTCTAGATACTCTCCATGCCTTCAATTCACAGCTCATAACTTCTTTGTTGACCCCCCAGATACCCTCAGATAGGAGATAGACTCAAAGCTTGATCTACTGAACTCTCTGCTTTCAAATTCTTTTCTGATGACTTGAATGAGATTGAATTAGGATAAGAACCTCTTGATAGGCCTCTAGAGATGAGAATACTGCCTGGTCCCCTGTTGGATGACTTGCTATGCTCATGCTATGCAGATGATCAAACTATGTACATGACTCTATATGCGAATGCTAATGATATTGAAACATAAACCAAGTGAGTAAGGTTGAGCAAATTTTAGGGTGCAACACATACGTCAAATCAAAATTATTTTCTTAACTAAATTGCGAAAGAATGGAGTTCTTGGAGTCTCGCATTCCTTGAATTCTTGAGTAACCACTCTTGGGGCGTACGCTTTAGAATGTGGGCTACTCGACCTTTCGTCTATAAAACACATGCCCTAACTACTTTGACAAATACCACCATTGTCCATTCAAATACACTTTCATAATTAATTTAATGAAAAAGGTGTTGTTGGGATCTCGCATTCCAATGATATCCCGGCTAATTGGTTACGAGGCCGACGTCTCGTTTATCGAACAGTTGTCGTTCCTCCTAAACATACAGCCTGTTTAACCTCGTTTCTCACCCCCGTGTGATTGAATCTAAATCTCCTTCAATTAAAACTCTTTCGTGTCTAAACCGTCCATCAAACATATTTCGAATGAAAAAGGTATCATTGGGATCTAGCATTCCAATGATATCCCGATTAATTGATTGCGAGACTGACGTCTCGTTTATCGAGTAGTCGTCATTCTCCCTTTAAATACTCAACCAAACTCTTCTTTCTCGCCCATGTGCGATTGAAATATTTCAAACACTAAATTCCTCGCCCTCGTGCGATTTCCAACCAAAACAACTTTTTGCCAAGAACATTGCTTAGTCCTTTCTTCCGCGCATATGAACTCGTGCTTCAGCCTCCCCTAGTGAGCAGACAAGCCAATGTTTAGCAGTTAGAATGCGACCTAAACACTCGTTCGTTTCCAAACCTTTTTTTACCGTAGTTATCCGAACTACGGCTGCTCTGATTTCTCACATCCGTTGAGAATACGTAGGCATAGGATTGCGATGATCCTAGCGAGCACTTTTCCATTTTTCCTTCTTTCCCACCTTTAGGTTCCCATACACTTTTTGCCAAGAACATTGCTTAGTCCTTTCTTCCGCGCATATGAACTCGTGCTTCAACCTCCCCTAGTGAGCAGACAAGCCAATGTTTAGCAGTTAGAATGCGATCTAAACTCTCGTTCAACTCATACACTTTTTGCCAGGAACATTGTTTAGTCCCTTCTTCCGCGCATAACAAACTCGTGCTTCAGCCTCCCCTAGCGAGCAGACAAGCCAATGTTTAGCAGTTAGAATGCGACCTAAACACTCATTCATTCTCAAACCTTTTACCGTAGTTAGCCGAACTACGGCTGCTCTGATTTCTCATTTATCAATGAGAATACGTAGGCACAAGATTGCGATGATCTTGGCGAGCACAATCCCCTCTTTTTCCCGTAGTTCCGTGAACTACGAATGCTCTGATTTTCCACTTCTTACAAGTGAAGATACGTAGGCACAAGGGCCCCAATCCTTGGCGAGCACCCTATCTTAAAACCACACATTCCCCCTATAGGAGAAACCTTAGAAGAAAACAACAAGCGTAGATAACTTTACTCTCAAATCGATCAAGAGGTTCCCGTTGAGTAAAACGGACATGAGGGGTGCTAATACCTTCCCCTCATGTAATCGACTCCCGAACCTAGAATATTGGTTGCGATGACCATGTTCTTATCTCCTTAAAGGTTTTATCGATATTTTCCTATTCCATCCTTGGAATGAATAAAATTCGGTGGCGACTCTGTTCGAACGTATTTTCCGCGTTCATCGCGAGGATCGTATTTTTCGAGGTACGACAGCTGCCTGCCTTTTTACACCTGCTTTTATGCTGAAACATGTGCTATTATAGGTTGTCTTGCTTGTGTGCTGGATTTTATTGTTGTTTTGTGCAGGAGGCGCTGTTGTAGCTGCTGTTTTTACCTTGTTTCTTCGCTTTTTGCTTTGTCTTTGCAAGTTCCCTTAGGTTTCTTATTCCAATTTAATTTCCGATTAAATTCGAAGTAAGATAGACATTAGGATTTTAATCCAAGCATGATAACAAGTAGGCTAGTCCCTCTTAACCTCAACCTTAGGTCCATCTTTTGCATGCTAACATTAGGATAGAATCTCCTTTCGCATCCCAACTTTAGGACCACTTTGCATGATAATGTTAGGGCCGAGTTTCCCTTAGACCTTTCGTGCGTCTCTTTTCTTATCTGAAAACACATTCTAATTCATCTAATCAATACAATGAACGTTGTACGCTATGAGCCTTAAGCACATGGGAAATGATGAGTGGGGGGTTTCTCCTCACTTGTCTAGAGTGTTTAGCGTATGCCCTTTAGGCGATATGCAACGCATTCACTCCTATGTCATAATATTTAGTGCAACGAGAATCACAAAGCAAACTAATTCACTTCACTAAAACTTAAAAAGAAAATTCAAACCTTTTTATCCTACGCGATTTTTATTTCAAATTCATTTTCAAAAAAGAGTGCGTTACTTTTCTGTTCTACCGTAAATAGGCACCGTCCTTAACTGCTAGAATGGGAACTTAATGTCACTCATAAAAAATACTTAACCAACCAGTGGTCTAGTTTACATGAACTACGTTTTCTCTGATTTCTCATACCAGATGAGGATACGTAGGCACAAGATGATGATGTCTTAGCGAGCAACCTTCCCCCCATCACCCGTAGTTTTCTGAACTACGTTGACTCTGACTTTCCCATTGCACAAGGGAATACGTAGGCATAGGGCGACAATGTCCTATCGAGTCTCTTTCTTTCTTTTTTGTTCTCGTTTCTATTTAGTAGTAGCGTATAGATAAACATACCCTTTGATTAGACAGCAAGCATGGATCCCGTTGAGTACAGCGGACGTGAGGGCTGCTAATACCTTCCCCTTACGTAACCGACTCCTGAACCCAAGATTTGGTTGCGATGACCTTGTCTTTTCCCGTTCTTCAAATTTTCTTCTATTGTTTCCTTTCCCTCTATTTGGGATAAATAACGTTCGGTGGCGACTCTTTTGTTTTTCCGCCGGGTGTTTTTCGCAGTTGCGACAGCTGACGACTCTACTGGGGACACTGGTTCCCTATGTGAGTCAATCCTAGCGCTTGTTTGTTTTTTGTCTTTGGGTGTTTACTTTTGTGCAGTTGTTTGATTTTATGTACAGTATCCTGTTATATATTATTCCATTTGCATTTTATTGTTATATTATGCTACTGTGTTGTTGGATGGATGGTTCCATGAGAGAAAGCCTAATACCTAGGCTTGAGTATACACACATGATTAGTGTGGAAAGTAATGTGGGCTCGTGTGGCATCTTGCCACGCATGAGTCTACACGAAATCCGCCTTCAGACGAGGCTTTCTTTGAAGACATCATATCCTGTGCATCTTGGACAGTTGAGGGGGTGTTGGATCTGAAAGCTGACGACTCTGGAGACCGTTCATTGAGAAGTCAGTTGAGACCTCCTCGATTGACCATGATGCCAAATTAAAAATGGTGAACGTATCATCGTTTCTCGACCTGAGAGTCCATGATAATGAAAACCTGCATAGGATGTTGTACCTTTCAAGACTAGAACCCACATGTGAGAAGGGATGGGTTTTGCAGGAAACTTTGACCTCCAACTAACCCGATTTTCTGGTTTTTCTTGTCAGAGCAGACCTTTGACCTTGGATATTATGATACTATGTCAGAGTTTTTGGGTTTTCTTATCAGAGCATAATTCTGATTCAGCCAGCAACACAACAACAAATTTTTGAGCATTGGATACCTTGATCCCATGTTTGCATCTGCATAATCATCTTGCATTTAACATTGCATGTCTGTGTGTTTTACAGGCTCTCGTCTCTCCCTTGATTCTAGTTCTGGTTTTCTATTGAGATGGAAGCTAAATTGAAAAAGACCATCATTTACAAATTTCCATTACCAGATCTTGGACCTTTATTTGGTCTGATTTCTATGGCTGATCCTGGCATTCTCGAAGATTTCAAAAGAGGTTATGGGAGAATCCTAAGCCTTGTCCATAAAGTTACAAACTATGAGCTAGGGGCTATCCTTGCTTTGTTGCAGTTCTATGACCTTCCATTATGATGCTTCACCTTTCCGGATTATGTCTTGGTTCCTATTCTGAAAGAATCCGCCTTCATGTTGGGAGTTTCGGTCTTGGAGGAAATGCCATTTTATCATTCAGAGGATGAGCCTGACCTTGAGAAGTTTGCTAATGCTCTTTATTTAAGCAAGTCTGACTTGATGGATGATGTAGTTCGCAGAAATGGAGCTTCTTGCTTTACCTGTTGGTTCTTGGTGGATAAAGCCCAGAAGTATGCCAAAGAAGGTTGTTGGGTGGTTTTCAGTGTTGTTCTGGCTCTATGCATATATGGAATTATTTTGTTTCCCAACATACCAGACTTCATTGACATGGACGCTTTCGGCATCTTCGTTTCAAAAAACCATGTACCCACTCTCCTAGGAGATTTGTATCATTCAATACACTACAAGAATAAAAAGAGGAGAGGAAAAACTATTTCTTGGTGTACACCACTTTTCCACAAGTGGTTTGTAGATCACCTTCCTCGTGTCGGAGCTTTTGTTGATACCAGGGTTATATCTGAATGGTCAAAGAGGCTTATGGGTTTAACAGAAAAGGATATCGCATGGTTCAACCGAGATCTGCTTGGTCATGAGCTAATCTTTAGTTGTGGTAGTTTCCCTAATGTGTCTTTGATGGGGAGGAAATACGGTATCAACTACAATCCTTCTCTTGCTGTCGGACAATTTGGTTATGCTTTGAGGGGACCTCCGAAGGAAGAAGAAGAGCAGGAATCTCTATATTTCACTAGGGTAGTTGATCCTTGTCTTCTGGCCAGATTTGATGATGCGTGGGGTAAAATCCACAAGAGGGGAAGCTTTTCTTATGGAAGAGTGACTGTAAAGCCTATGATCCATATGTGGAATGGATTCAGAAGGGGGTTGAGAAGATCCTTTTGCCTTTCGCTATCGAGGAACCTTTATATCCTTTGGTCATTGAGCAACCTACAATAATTGACATCCTGAGATATAAGAAGCTTTGGGAAGAGAAGGAAGAGCAGCGCAAAGAGAATGAAGAGTTAAAACAGGAGATTAGTCAACAGAATCATTAAAACAGTGAAGCTGTCTACTTGGCCAAGACGAAGTCAAAATCATTGACCAAGCTGGAGAAAGAGCTAGCCGAGCATATTAGGGTACGAGAGCGGACCAGTCTAGATCTAAAAAGCACCTGCAGCATTTTGAAGCATAAGAAGGCGGATTTAGACAGAGCGTATCTGGAGATATCCAAATTCAATGAGCAATGGAATGCTACTTTGACCGCCAACAAGAATAGGGAGGACCAGCTTCACACACAGGTTTATAAGCTAAAGCCGCAACTTAAGGTCAAGGAGAAAGAAGTAATGGTAGAATCATCCCGTAGATACACGATTGAGCAGAAATACCATGAGACTTTATCATAGCTTGAAGAGCTCAAGATCCGAGCAGGTGTGAAGAAACCCAAGCTTGAAGATGCTTTCGGCGAGGATACTTGGGAAGAGTATTGTCATTGTCTCCAGGATGTGATACACATAAGGGACATCCTCATAAGAGAATTGGTTTTCAGACCAGACCATCCAGATACGAAGATGATGCTTAAGGAGGCTCAGACCTGAAGCAAGGAGCATGATTGGTGGGGAGGATTATCTTCTGAGATGTCACAATAGTTTCTTTTCTTTTGCATCTTGATCATCACCAGATCTGTTAGATGAGATCAGTACCCTTTTATATTCAGATCTTTCTCACTTGTTGTTATGTATTGTCTCAGCTTTACCTGATATATGAGAAGATTATTATGGTGTTCTTATCCATCTCTGTTGTTCTTGCTTTTTAAAACTAGAATCAAGGGGGAGATCTCGCTATAAATACATAGACATGTTTGCATTTTGTATCCTGCATTCTCATTTGCATCGCAAGTGTTCTCAGTCGCCTTTTGTTCTTATCTTTGTTTGGTTTGCTTCAGTAACAGGATTGAGGAGTTCAGTTTCCACAGATATCCAACCCGAGGGAATCAGCAAAAAGTAATGGATCAGGTTCAGGCTGAATTATAGGAAGTCAGAGCTCACATGGTCCAGTTCATGGAATAATGCCAAATGTTACCAATGGGCAGGAACAATTAAGAACTATGTGTAGCGGTGAAATTGTGAGTGTAAGCTATTGATTAACTTAATTCAAAAAAATGCAAGAGTCGCCACTGCACTTTTATTTTATCAAAAAAAAGGAAAGGAAAAAGAGCGAACAAAATCAAAGAGTTCTAAAACAAGAACAAAAGAAACAGAGATATGGCTAAGGGGTTGGTTACGCAATGGGAATGTGTTAGCACCAAAAACGTCTATAGTACTCTATATGAGCCCTTTGAAATATTTATGCTTTTTGGTTTGAAAATGGTTTATTTAAAAATAGATTGGGGAGATGAGAAGAGAATTATTTTTTAAAGATTTTTTGTGTTTGGAGAGACTTATCGCCTCATGCCTACGTACCCACAAAATGCAATATAGGATCAAAACCCCGTAGTTCGTGGTACAAAGAACAAAAAATTTGTTGGTTTTTATTGATTTTAAATGTAAAGACAAGTCGTCATTTTAAGGAGAAAACTACGACTAGTCGCCCACAAGTATAAGACAACATTTTCATCACCTAAAGATGGAGGATTTTGCTTGGATTATCAACAAGTCTATCACTCAACATCAAAGTGAAAAATGTCAAAATCTTAATATTATGGGGAATAGGAGAATTACATCTCAACTATAGAAATGACTCATATCTAAACTTTATGAAAAGGTTTAAAATGAAAAGTGCACAAAGGCATAAAAATAGTTGATGAGTTTTTTTGTATTTTTATATCTTTTGAAATTGGTCAAAATATGATTAACATTGATTGACTTTTATTAAGAAACATCATAGTTCAAAAATCACTTGACAAAAGTCAAGGTTTTATTGTGAAGGCGGTTTTGAAGTTTGAAAACAAGAAGGTTTTGAAAGAGGGAGGAGGTTTTGAAAATTGAAGAAGGGGAGGAGATGAAGTGACTACCCTAGAAAGCAAAATAAAAGCTAGAGATAAGAAGGATCTAACAAACTTGTAGCACACTCCATAGCAAGTGTCGCAACTGCGAAAAACACCCGGCGGAAAACAGAAGAGTCGCCACCTTTCGTTACTTATCCCAAAGAGAGGGAAAGGAAACGTCGGAAAAACCTAACGAAAAAGGGAAAAGACGAGGTCATCGCAACCAAGTCCTGGATTCGGGAGTCGGTTACGCAAGGGGAAGGTATTAGCACCCCTCACGTCCGTTGTACTCGACAGGATCCACGCTTGTTGTCTATCTAAGGGTGTGTTTAATCTATCTAAGCTAAAGGTCTCAGGACAAAAGAAAAATGACTCGGTAGAGCATCGCCGCTCTGTGCCTACGTTTTCCCTCGTGCAATGGGAAAGAACGTAGTTCGGATAACTACGGGAAAAGGGGGGAAAGGTTGCTCGCCAAGACATCGCGTCTTGTGCCTATGTATTCTCGTCTAGTACGAGAAATCGGAGAAAAACGTAGTTCGGGCTAACACGAAACCACAGGTTGATTAAGTGTTTTAACCGAGTAGGGTTAAACCTTCGTTCTAGCAGTTAGGGACGATGCCTGTTTCCAGTAGAACCAAAGCTTAACAACACTCTTTTTACAAAAAAGGTTTCCAATTAATCTCGAAGGAAAAAGGTTTAAAGTTTGTTTGTGTTTTTTAGTGAAGTGAATTAATTTGGTTTGTGATTCACGTTGCACTAAAGACTATGACCTAAGAGCGAATGCGTCGCATATCACCCAAAGGGTGTACACTAAACACTCTAGGCCATTGAAAGGAAGCCCCCCAATAACCATTTCCCAAGTATCTTAAGGCTCGTAGTGCACAACGTTCATCGTATTTATTAGATGAGTTAGAATTGTTTTGAGATGAGAAGAGAGAAAGACGCGCGGAAAGTCTAACGGAAACTCGGCCCTAACGTTGTCATGCAAAGTGGTCCTAAGGTTTGGATTAAAAGGGGGAAACATCTACCTTAATGTTAGCATGCTTGGATTAAACACCTAATGTCTCTCCTACTCCCATCCTAGACGAAAGGACTAGGAACCCTATGGGGATCATGGCAGAAATCAAAAGAAAGCACCAAGTAAATTCAATCACATGTAAGAGATGCAAACATGGAATGCAACACACAAGCAAAGGGAGGAAAAGTGTGGGGTAAATACCTCCACAAGCACATCTCGACCTTTATTAATGCAAGAAATAAATATGCAAAACACAAGAGGAAATGCAAATGCGAGCATCATCACTATGAACAACAATACACAAGTGTGCATCCAAGTGGGAAACAAAAACAAGTCGACGAAGTCTCGATTAAACAACCAAAACAGCGACAAAATGTTCAGAATATTTCACTTCTAATGCATCGTATTGAATTACGATGATTCGACGTGAAACGGTACTCAAACATGCAAGAAAATTAGCAAAACAGACCCACTGGCACTGTGTTAATCGGTTAACCATATGCGTTAATCGATTAACCACTGAAAAATGCTTGAAAATCTGGAAATTTGTACATGTTAATTAGTTAACCATATGCGTTAACCGATTAACACCTTGAAAACTTTGAAATTTTTGAATATTTGAAATGGTTAATCGGTTAACCATATGCTTTAACCGATTAACACTGTGCCAACAGCAGAAAACAGCAACAGAACAACATTTTCAGCAAATAAGCACTTATCCGATCAACCGGGTGATCGCATTATCACTTAATCACGAAATTAAACCAGCAAATCATGATTCAAACAGTATGTAAGCAGATCAACACAACCAAATCATGAATCAAACGGATCGAATTAACCAAAATTCAATCAAAGATGAAAATCCACATGATTATGCAAATAAGCTAAAAACAGATTCGGATCCAACCTTCGGAGCGGAGATTTGCTCCGGTTAATGTTGATTCAACTGTAATTGAATAGATCCAATGCTAGAAGTCTGGAATACTTCAAGATCCACACCAACTCTTGTAGTAGCAATGAAGATCCTTCAAGATTAAACCAAATCAAGCCAAATAATCACTTCCAAAATCAGATCCAATTTTGCACGAAAATTGGATGAAGAAGTTGCTTCAATGGAGAGAATGGATGAAGGTTTAGCTCTTAGAAATCAAGGATTCCAATGAAGAATCAATGATCTCAATGAGAAGAGCTTTGGTGAGGGTTTTAGATATTGGAAAATTGAGAGAGAATTGAGAGAGAGTGAGATCAATTCTGAATTTGAAATGAATTATGAGTGATTAGTTGTGTGTGGTTTGGAGTAATTCAAATAAATACCCCTTAGGCTTGGATCCAAAGGTAAGGTTTGAAAAATGGTTTGGAAAATTTGGTTTAGAATGAGGAATGGGCATTTGGAGGGAAAATGAAATTACCCAAATTTCAAATAGGTTCTAGATCCTTCCCAAGTGTAAAATTGAATTTCCAAATGATCAAAATTGGACCCCAAAGTGGCTTGAACTGAAAATTCACGTGCAGAGGCAAAATTTGCACTGGTTAATCAGTTAACACCTTTAAAAATCCCAATTTGCCCTAATTTTTCCTTGGTTAATCGATTAACCGATTAACACATCCAAAATTTGAATTTTGGCGCCTTTTGGAGGGAAATCGGCACATTTGCCCTGTTTCAACTGTTTCGAGCTCTGTTAAGCTTTTGAATCCTGTTCTTGAATATCACAACCATAAAAATGCTTGTGGCAACCTGAATACTGCTTTCTGAGCTGAAAATATCCTGCAAAATAAAATAAAACGGCCGCTCGACCGCTGGGCAAAATAAATGTTGGAGCCTCTGATGCTCGTTGTTCTAGTTCATGCATTGAGATGAAAACTGAGCCACGGGAAAACCTTGATCCCCCTGTCTCTAGAACGAATGATATGCAATACGGAAATGCAAAACTGCAAAGAAGAAAATGCCAGATACTGTCAAAATGAAAAGGCAAATTTTGGGGTGCTACAACTGCCCCTGTTCAAACAACTTGGACCTGAAGGGAGGAAAAGCATCCGCTTTAAAACATTCAAGGTACAAGGTGATTGAATACAAAAGAACCCTGAAATTTGCACCCTGCGGGGATACAAAATAGCGAATACCAACCAAGAGTCAGAATACGACACGCTGGGGATAACAATTCAATACGAACAGAACTTCATCTAAAAGATACCAACCAAGAGTCGGGATACAATCAAAGATAGATACCAACCAAGAGTTGGAACGGCTCTCCCACAAAATACCAACCAAAAGTCGGGATACAACCTTGCTGGGGAACAAAAGGGAACATTAACCAAACAGCTTTATGGCAACTTCACTGGGGAAAGAGTAGACCAACCAGCGGACTCTGCACGGGATAAACATCCATCACAAGACAATAATCAACAATACCATCCAAAAAAATGGGATAAGGGCTGCTCTCTGGGGATAAAACCACATACTACCAACCAAGAGTTGGAATCACCACAATACTAACCGAAATTTAGATGGTGAGACGACTTTGCTGGGGAGATACACTAACCAAAAGTCGGAACCATCAACTCGGAAACCAAAGGTTGCCAACCAAGAGTCGGGAAAATGTCAACAAGGCGACCACTCTACCCTAAAAGTTGGGATCGGACTCCACTAGGGTCCAAAGACTACCAACTAAAAGTTGGAAAACGAACCGACGTCCAAGACTGACCCTACTGGGGAATCAAGAACTACTAACCAAAAGTTGGAAAACGTCAACCAAACCTCACCAACCAAAAGTTGGGAAAACGACTCCGCTGAGGAATAGAGGAGGACTACCAACCAAAAGTTGGAACAACAACCCACAAGCCAACGACCAAAAGTTGGGATAACAACTGCAGGGGATGACATCCAACCAAAAGTTGGGAAACAAAGCTACTAACCAATAGTTAGGATTCCAGGAAAAATCCTCTTCGACCAAAAGTCGGAACAAAAGCTATTAACCAAGAGTTAGAACAAGAGCTACTAACCAAGAGTTAGGATTTCTAGGGAAATCCTCATCGACCAAAAGTCAGAACAAGAGCTACTAACCAAGAGTTAAGATTGCTGGGGAAATCTTCATCGACCAAAAGTCAGAGCAAAAGCTACTAACCAAGAGTTAGAATGACAAAGATTGTCAACCAAGAGTTGGAACAAAGACTCTGCGAGAGGAAACCAGAGATTACCAACCAAAAGTTGGGATCGCTTTCTAGACCAACCAAATGTTGGAATACCAAACACAATAAGTTAAACTACGCTAGGGAGTACCAACAAAAAGTTCAAATCCCGACCATGCTGAAGAAAATAAGGATTAGCCACCAAGAGTGGGAATAACATCCAAACGCTAATGGGTCACCAACCAAGAGTTGGAACAAAACAAAGATTACCAATCAAGAGTTGGAAAAAAGACTCTCTAGAGGAAATCGAAGATTACCAACCAAAAGTTGGAAGTCCAAGCACAATAATTTGGACTATGTTGGGGATTACCAACCAAGAGTTAGAATAGTGCACCCAAAACAGGTAGGCAACCGAATCAACCAACTCATGACTTGCCAAGAGAGGTTCAACCAATCGACTCTGTCAAGGAAACAACAGTCCACCAAACAACTCTGTTGGGGAAAAGATAACATCTGACCAACAAGCTCGACCAGGAAAAAGGTGCTCACAAGCGACTCGCCTGGGGAGAACGACAACGTTCAACCAAACGACTCAGCTAGGAAGAAGGAAGACGTTTAACCAAACAACTAACTAGGAATAATCCAATAAAATAACCAACCCAAAGATCTGTCCTGACACGAAAACCCCTTGAATCAAACAGTCTCTGTCGAGGGGATACCCGGTCTCAAAGATACCAAACCTGCCTTATGCTTCAGATGCATATGTTTGAAAATGGCGTAATGCTCCATACAAAATGGAAATGATACGCATTTGAGAGGATGATATGCAAAAATGCAAATGCAAAGGAACCACCCCAACAAAATAAATGCTAAAGAGAAACGATCAAACTCCGCCGGGGAGAAACATAGGGGGTGCCGCGTACGATCGGACTCATACTGGAAACAAACAAGTCCTGGATGACCTCCATGTAAAGCACCTTCTCGGAGACAACCATTCTAAAATATAATATAATATATTATGAAATATAATATAATATAATATAATATAATATATTCTACTTTAATATATTCTAGTTTTATTGAAAACATAATATAATATACTATATTTTTTATTAATATATAATATAATATATTTTGAAAAATAATATATTATTAAAATTAATATTCTATTTTTATTCTGTTTTTAAATATATATATATATATATATATATATATATATATATATATATATATATATATATATATATATATATATATATATATATATATATATATATATATATATATATATATATATATATATATATATATATATATATATATATATATATATATATATATATATATATATATATATATATATATATATATATATATATATATATATATATATATATATATATATATATATATATATATATATATATATATATATATATATATATATATATATATATATATATATATATATATATATATATATATATATATATATATATATATATATATATATATATATATATATATATATATATATATATATATATATATATATATATATATATATATATATATATATATATATATTATGTATATAATATTATTCTAAAAATAATATATTTTCAAAATAATATTTTATATATAATAAATTCTTTCTTATTATTTTTTTATTTATATATAATGTAATATTTTTTCAAAAATATTAAACATGTTAAAATTTAATATGAAAAAAACAATATATTTATTTAACTATATATTTATTAAAATCTGAAGAAAAAAAGATTTTCTATTTTTACAATATATTTTTCTGTTTTAGCACAACCTACAACCAATACAACTAACAACCAACAATCAAATATTTATTTAAATCTATAAAAAAAATTAAATGCTTAAATACCTCAATGAAGACAAACAAAAAAGCTTCAATCTTTGACCTTAATACTTGATGAGTCTCGAAGAATAACCAACTCAATATTCTTGATGAATCTTGAAAGAAAAAAATTAGTAATGTTAATTATATATACAATTAAAATATCACACAATATTTAATAAATCCAAAATTAAAAATAAAACTAATTTAAATTACCTTTTAAAATATATATTATTGAATAAGTTAGGAAATTTGAAGATGAAGAAGAAATAGAAGGAAAGTGTTGTTGAAATGGAGAAGAATAAATATAATGCAGAGAAAGAGAAAGTGTGGAGAAAGGAGTATGGGCGAGAAAAAGGAAAGTGGCAATATATATAGCGAAGTCAGAGATGTGAATTTCACGTCGCAACCTAGCGAAGTGAATTTCACATCGCAACCTCAAACGATTACATTTATTACAAAGCAGAAATCACAACACTAATAAATGTGTCTGTCAAACTAGCGGTCAAGTCAAATCTTTCCTTCATAAAGTCTTTTTTATTTTTCACTTTAATGTTGCGACGTGACTATCACGTCACAACTTCAAATTTGAAATTTTTTAAATTTCCCCCCATCTGCTACCTCTCTACATGGTCGGAAAGAATTTTTACGTCACTATATTACGTGGTCGGAAAGAATTTCACTTTAATGTTGCCATGTGATTTTTACGTCACTATATTACGTGGTCGGAAAGAATTTTTCTTATAGTGAAGTGACTTGTGTGAGGGCGTTCCTCATAGGTAGCTACACTTGTTTCAATGATGTCAAAACTTATATTGATAGAAAAATGTACTTTGGACGGTATCATCGTGTCACATATGCATGTCTTGTCTGAAGGTGAGAAAATACTTAGAAGGGGGGTTGAATAAGTATGACAGAAAATAATCAAAGATAAAAACTCAAGTATTTTTATCCTGGTTCGTTGAACTCAACTACTCCAGTCCACCCTTTTCAAGAGTGATTTGCCTTTCTCAACAAGGACTTAATCCACTATTCAAATCAACTGATTACAAATAGCAACACCTAAGAACAACTGTTCTTAGTCTTCTCAAGAGCTACTGATCTAACCTAGATCCTCTTAAGGAAAACAACACCTAAGAACAACTGTTCTTAGTCTTCTCAAGAGCTACTGATCTAACCTAGATCCTCTTAAGGAAAACTTCCTTTACAAATTAATGTAATACAATGTAAGAGTAATAAATTGCTTCTATGAAAGCTATAAACACAACTGTGTTATTTCTCTAAGTTTAGAACAAAGTATGAACTCTAAAGAATATGAGAGCTTGAGAGTTTTTCGCGTGAGAGTGTTCTTGCAATGATTTCGTCACTTGAAGAATGAGCTATTATTTCCTTTATATAGCCACTTGAATATTGGAGAGAATATAATACCGTTGGAGAAGATATTTCCAATATCAAATAGTACTGTCCTTTGTACTATTGCAGCAGAGAGACGGCGCACAAAATGTGGGTGTAGCAATTGTCTGCTGAGCTGTGAATTTACCATATATGGAATGTATCAGAGGAATAATCTTCTTGCAGAGATTTATGTCTATCCCAATTAAGGAAAGATTTGCTGGCATATTCCAACGGATATATTAAAATAATCTTCTTCAAATAATTCTTCAGATAGTTCAGATCAACAATCAATATCAGAGTCTTCAGTCTTCAGAATCTTCTGGAAACTTCAGAGCCTAAGATGTTCTTCAGATGTTGCTGAATCAGAGTCTGGTGCAGCTGTGTGTTTGAAGCGTAACCTGCTCTTAGATCAGAGTCTTCACTCAGATCAGAGTCTTCTCTCATTCAGAGTCTCTTCACTCAGAGTCTTCTTTCATTCAGAGTCTCTTCACTCAGAGTCTTCTTTCATTCAGAGTCTCTTCACTCAGAGTCTTCTTTCATTCAGATTCTTGATAATATATGCAGCGTGTTGTATCTTCAGAATCTTGATGACTAAGTTCTTATACTTCAGATTCTTCTAATCTTCAGATGCTCTTGAGCCATTCAGAATTTATTGTTCACATCAAATTTGCTCTTTAAGATTAAAATCTTTTGTGCCTGTAGAAAACAGTTTAGAACAAATTTAGAGAGTATAATTCTTGTATACAAATTATCATTAATGTTATCATCAAAACATAGAGATATTACTAAGACACAATCTGTGCTCTTACAATCTCCCCCTTTTTGATGATGACAAAACATGAGAAATTTGTTCAATAAAAAATATGAATTAAAATTACTCCCCCTGAGATTAACAATCTCCCCCTGAAATGAATACTCTAATGGAATTAGATACTTCCCTTTCTGGTTGAGTACATTTCAGATTCAGAGCCTGATTGAAGCCTGGTTGACATATGTTTGACTTCTAGAGTCAAAGCTTGATGCCATATTAAAGCTTGATGCCAGATGAACAACTTCAGAACACCTGGTTGTTTATCTTGCCATTTCCTGTCTTGAGTTATCTTTTAGATCATAGTACTCAAGGTTAGATATCAGAGTCTGGTCTACTCAGATTTAGCTATTTTTGATCAGGTTCTGAAAAGATAGATCTCAGGAAAAACTTCAATGAAATTTGTCAGATTTTTTAATAATATCTGGGACACTTAAATTCAAAGAATGTTAGTAACATGTCTGACTTAGTTCAGATAATTGCTTATAGATTTGAACAATCAGATTCTATTTTGTTTCTCCCCCTTTTTGTCATAATCAAAAAGAATTTTAAAAGACAGTAAAGATGCAGAAGAAACACATATCCAGATAAGCAAAAAGATCATTGTCATTAAGTCAAGAGAACATCCAGATTCAGATAAAAGCAAACAAAACATATCAGAAGAAAATCAAAACAAAGCAAAACATGAAAAACTTGTGCAAAACATCAAGTAGGTTTAGCAGATGAGGCTTGTTGAGAAGCAATGAGTTGCAGCAGTGCTGTAATCCTTTCTGAATTTTCATCTTGCTTAGCCATCCAAGTTTTCATTTCTTCATTTGTTTTCTTTTGATCAACCATAAAATCCTTAAGTTCTTTGACATCCTTCTGAAGATCTGTAGATTCTGAAACAGTAGATTCTGAAACAGTCTGAGTAACATCAGGTGCAGGAATTTCTGGAGGTGGAGGAGCTTCTAGGAGAAGAATAGGAGGAGTGTTTCTCTTAATCCGTTTTTGATAAGCAGCAAACCTTACTTTTGACAATCTAAGACATTGAGTCCTGATTTTCAAAGCCTCCCTATTCAGTCTGTAAAGATATTTCTTCCAAACAGCGTTAGCAGCCTCTTTGTCCATAGTAGTCATGCAAACATCCATAATGTCAGCAAAGTCTGAGACATTATCCTTATCAAAATCTCTTAACAGAGTATAAACACGTGATCCCAATTCTGCTTCATCAGGGATTCTGGGTTTTCTTGGTTGGGTTAGTTGTGTTTGTGGTGTTTGTTCAGAAGGTTGAGGTTGTGAAGATGGATGTTCAGATGTTTGTGGTTCAGAAGGTTGAGGATTGATTTGTGGTTCAGATGTTGGTTGGTTGGTTTGTGGTTCAGATGTTTGTTGGTCAGAATGTTGTGGTTGAGGTATTGATGGAATTGGTTGGGTTTCTGTTGGTTGTGGAGTGTTTTGGATTTCAAGAGGTTGTGGAGTGAGAGTTTGAGTTGGGGAATTTTGTGGAGAAGGTGGATGTTCAGAAGTTGGAGATTTAAACAGCTGTTTCCAAACACTCTCAGAACGAGGTTGTTTGAGATCATTCAAGCATTCATTAATGTAACCAGATGAATCATCATCAGATGATGCATCAGAGTGGTTAGATTTTTCAGAAGTTGAAGATAAATTGACAGACTGGTTTAAAGGTGTGACATCTAATATCTCATCAGGATCAATGAGATATTCAGGTTGGTCAGAGTGTTCAGGGTGAACATCCTCTGGAATGGTATATTCTGGGATAGTGTTTTGTGGTTGTGGTGTTGTTTGTTGAGTTTGTTGTGGAATTTCTGTTTGTATGTTTGTTGGTTGCTTGGATTGTGGTGTATGAGGGGGGACAGAAGATGGTTTAGAGATAAAAGTTTTAGAAGGTCTGGATCTTCTAAATCTAAGTGGGGAGTCAGAGGGTGTGGGGGTATCAGAATGATGAACAGGATTAGAATCAGTGTTAAATACCTGTTTCAGAGTATCTCTAATTTCTTCAAAAGTTGCTGCAGGAGGATTTGGTTGAACCTTCTTCAGCTTCTTCCTTTTCTTCTTCTTTTCAGCATTTGAATGCTTCCTTTTCTTCTGATGACCTTCACTATCAACTTTTCTCTTACGTCTTCTTTCCCTTGACAAATCAGGAAGAACTTGGCCTTCCTTCTGCACAAGATTGGCAGGAATCTCATCACCATCTCTTAGACAGCGAGCAACATACTCAGCAATAATTTCTCTAGGTTCATCTGAGGTGAATAAAGGAAAATCCTTAACAGGAATCCTTCTTCCCTTAACTTCTTCAGAGTTAGTTTTCCTTGGTTTCTCAGATAAATCATCAACCAGTTTCATCCTTCTCAAAGTTAAACCGTTTATTTCAGAGCCAATGATATAAGTCAGATCTTCTGTCAACCCAGCCTCTTGCAGATGCGCCACAAGTTGGTTTTCTATCAGAATATCTGAAATCAGCCTTCCCATAGGGATCCATGTTCTGACTTTTCCAGATTTATCTCTGGCTGTTTCCCTTGTTTCCTTGACGTGAGACACCAGATGATTAAACAACAAATATGGAAGATCAATCTGAATGTTTTGGTGTAAACAATACATGAAGTAAAGTTGTTCAGCATTAACATAATCAGAAGAGTTTGTAGAGGGTCTGTGAAAGATGGTGCTCATGAAAATCTTAGCCCATATCTTGTAAGTGGGTTTCAAGAACTTAACCTTCTTACAAGGTTCACCAGTAGTACAGATTTCTTGACATACATCTTTCAGGTCTTCACGCGCAGAAGACAGAGAGGTTACTCCATCAGTTGCCTTAAAACCTATGAGTTTCCTTATCAGGTTTTCAGTGATAACTATCTTTTTTCCCAGCACAGAGGAGTGAATGAACTTTGGAGTAGCATCTGCATGGATCCAGAACTCCTTCACTAACGTTGGATACACAGGACCCATAAGCCTGTCAAAGTAACCGTCCCAGCCTTGTGCTTTGATTGAAGAAATCAGATCAAACCCATTTTCAGCAAGATCTTCTAAGTCCACGAAACTTTCACACAGAACTTCTAGTGAATCAACAGCAGTTAGGAGAGTGCGTACTGGTTCTTGAACAGTGGTAGCATTTTTGGTAGTAACAGCGTTTGAAGTAGATGCCATTGTTGACGATGATGAAGAAGATGAAGGTTTCTGAGTTCTTTTAGGGTTTGCAAAGAGAGAGAACAACAAACAAAAGCGCATATGTGTTTGAGAATGTGAAAAGTGTGAATGTGTTATGAGAGTGGTTTATATAGACAAATAAAGCAAGCATGGGAAACACAACAGACACACATAGGACACATACGCACGTTTGCATTAAATGAAAAGTAATCATTTTTAATTATGATATGACATTTGGGGGAAAATCAAGACAGATTGAGATTTTCAAAGCAATACCTTAAACGTCATAATCAGTAGGTGTACTCCATCTTTTCAGATTCTGAGTGACACGTGTTTGCTTGCATGTGATTCTATAACTCTTAAGAAATGAAACGTTTTCAACTTTCAGATCCTCTGAGATGGTCAGTTCAGAGTTTCACACAAAAAAAAAAAATTCACAGATAAATTAAACAAGCAAGACAGATGAAATACTTCAGAGTGTTAAACACTTAGCATCTGAGAAGTTGACTCTGAGAAATATTACTCTGGACAAAAATCCATACAAATATTTTTCAGAATAAACTTAAACCTATCTTCAGCAAGGGGTTTTGTGAAAATATCTGCCCATTGATGATCTGTATCAACAAAGGCTAAATTTATTACACCCTTCTGAACATAGTCTCTGATGAAATGATGTTTAATCTCTATATGTTTGGCCTTAGAGTGTAAAATTGGATTTTTGGATAAACATATAGCAGAAGTATTATCACAGAAGATAGAAAGATTACTCTCATAGATTTGATAATCTTCTAGTTGACTCTTCATCCAGAGCATCTGAGTGGAACATCCAGCAGCAGCAATGTATTCTGCCTCTGTGGTTGATAGTGCAATTGTTGGTTGCTTCTTGCTGTACCACGAGATCAGATGACTTCCAAGAAACTGACAGCTTCCAGAAGTACTTTTGCGCTCAACTCTATCTCCAGCATAGTCAGCATCACAGAATCCAACTAGTGAATATTCGTCAGATTTTCTGTAACACAAACCAACATTAGCAGTACCTTTCAGATACCTTAGAATCCTCTTAACAGCAGTTAAGTGTGATTCTCTAGGATCTGATTGGAATCTAGCACATAAACAAACACTAAACAGAATGTCTGGTCTAGAAGCAGTCAAATAAAGAAGAGATCCTATCATACCTCTGTAGAGTTTCTGATCTACCTTCTTACTTACCTCTTCCTTACCTAGAGTGCTTGTAGGATGCATTGGAGTCTTTGCCATTTTGCTATCCAGCATGTTAAACTTCTTCAGAAGCTCTTTAACATACTTGGTCTGATGTATGTAGGTGCACTCTGGAGTCTGATTTACTTGGATTCCCAGAAAGAATCTCAATTCTCCCATCATGCTCATCTCAAATTCTGCCTGCATACATTTAGCAAACTCCTTTCCAAGCATAATATTTGTTGATCCAAAAATAATATCATCTACATAAATTTGACAAATCAACAAATCTTTCTTAATGGTTTTACAAAATAGTGTGGTATCCACTTTTCCTCTGATGAAATTTTTCTTCAGAAGAAAATTACTCAACCTCTCATACCAAGCTCTGGGAGCTTGTTTTAGTCCATAAAGAGATTTTTTCAGTTTGTAAACATGATCTGGAAAATTTTCATTTTCAAAACCAGGAGGTTGGTGGACATACACTTCCTCTTCTATAATTCCATTAAGAAAAGCACTTTTAACATCCATCTGATAAAGAGTGATGTTATGTTGTGCAGCAAATGAAATAAGCAAGCGTATAGACTCTAACCTTGCAACAGGAGCATATGTTTCTGTGTAGTCTATGCCTTCTTGTTGACTGTAGCCTTGAGCAACCAGTCTTGCTTTGTTCCTTTCAACTTCTCCTTTCTCATTAAGTTTATTTCTGAAAACCCATTTTGTTCCAATGACATTGAAACCTTTAGGTCTTGGAACCAGATCCCAGACTTCATTCCTTGTGAATTGATTCAGCTCCTCTTGCATAGCTAAAATCCATTCATTATCTTCCAGAGCCTCATCAACAGATGTTGGTTCTATAATTGACACTAAGCCACAGAAGGAAGATTCAGAAGTTCTGAGAAATGCTCTTGTCCTTATTGGATCATCTTTCTTTCCAATTATCACATCCTCTGGATGAGAAGCTTTCATTCTGGAAGAAGATCCTCTGACTGTTGGTCTTTCAGAAATATGCAGATTGTCAAGTTGGGAAGTTAGAGGCGTAGCATCTGGGTTTGCTTCAGAGTCTTTGTCTTCAGTCTTGTCTGCCTCTGAGCCTTCAGAGTCTGTGAGAATAACTTCTCTATCTGCAGAACTTTCAACTTGCTTTGGCTTTTCAGAGCCAAGCTTATCATCAAATCTAACATGAATAGATTCTTCCACAATCTGTGTTTCAGTATTGAATACTCTGTAGCCTTTAGAGCGTTCAGAATAACCAAGCATGAAACACTTCTGTGCTTTGGAATCAAACTTGTTCAGATGATCTTTAGTGTTAAGCATATAACAAATACATCCAAATGGATGAAAATAAGCAATGTTGGGCTTTCTGTTTCTCCACAATTCATAGGGAGTCTTTTCCAGAAGAGGTCTTACAGACACTCTGTTCTGAATATAACATGCTGTATTTATTGCTTCTGCCCAAAAGTATTTTGCCAGATTTGTCTCGTTGATCATGGTTCTGGCCATTTCTTGCAATGTTCTATTTTTCCTCTCTACAACTCCATTTTGTTGTGGAGTTCTAGGACAGGAGAAATCATGTGCAATTCCTTTTTCAGAAAAATATTTTTCAAAATATTTGTTTTCAAATTCACCACCATGATCACTTCTGACTTTAATAATTTTGCATTCTTTTTTAGTCTGGACTTGATTGCAGAAGTCAATGAACACAGAATGAGACTCATCCTTGTGTTTTAGAAACTTTACCCATGTCCATCTGCTGTAGTCATCTACAATGACTAACCCATACTTCTTGCCTCTGATGGATGCAGTTTTCACTGGTCCAAACAGATCAATATGAAGTAATTCCAATGGTCTAGAAGTGGAAACAACATTTTTTGGTTTAAAATGAGATTTTGAAAATTTACCCTTTTGACATGCGCCACACAGAGCATCTGAATTGAACTTCAGATTAGGGAGTCCTCTGACCAGATTGAGTTTATTAATCTGAGATATACGTCTCATATTAATATGTCCCAATCTTCTATGCCAGACCCATTGCTCATCATTCACAGATAAAAGGCATTTTACATTTTGAACTTTAAGTTCTGAAAGGTTGATTTTGTAAATGTTGTTTTTCCTCTTTCCACTGAATAGGATTGAACCATTCTTTTGACATACAGCTTTGCAACATTTTTGATTAAAGATGATATCATAACCATTGTCACTTAATTGACTTATGGACAATAGATTATGTTTCAATCCTTCAACTAACAGAACATTAGAAATAGAGGGTAGGTTACCATTACCTATTGTACCAGAGCCAATGATCTTGCCCTTCTGGTTCCCTCCAAATTTCACGTCCCCTCCAGATCTAAGTTCCAGGCTTTGGAACATAGACCTTTCGCCCGTCATATGTCGTGAGCATCCAGAGTCCAGGTACCATGATTGGTGTCTGGATTTTGCTGCTAAGAACATCTGCAACAGGTATTATTTTACTTTTAGGTACCCAGATCTTCTTGGGTCCTTTGGGGTTAGATGTTCTGTGGTTTTGCCTAAACTTCTGTTTTTCAACATAGTGTTTATTCTGGCTAGCCCTTGGCTTAAACACATAAGTACTCTTTTCAGAGCTTGTATGTTTAATATCATTCAGATGACCAAACTTAAAATGAGAATACAAAGGAGTCTTCTTGATGAAGAGTTTATCCACAGATTTTGGATTGCTTCCAGAGGAAGATTCACATCCAATGCCTCTTCTGTTGTTCCCACTAACACCATAGATCATAGAAGCCATTTTGCTTCTGTCTATGCTTTTAGTGAGGAATCTTTTAAAACTGGAGTCATATTTTTCTAAAATATTTTCACTTGACTCTGTTTCAGTATCAGATTCTTGTTGAGTTGTTTCTAAATCATTTTTGAGTTTTAAATTTATTTCTTTCTGCTCAACAAGTTCTGTTCTCAGAAGATCAATCTCAGATTCAAGATTGCTTTTCAGCTTCTTGTATTTGAGTTTAATCTTGCTGTAGCTTTCCAACATGTCAGATAAACTTTCAACAAGTTCAGCTCTGGAGAGTTCAGAAAATACCTCTTCAGAGTCAGAGTCTGATTCTGACTCAGATTCAGATGATGACGTTCCTTCATCTTGATCATTTGTGTTGGCCATCAGCGCAACATTTGCACATTCTTCCTCAGATTCAGAAGATGATTCAGATTCATCTGAGTCATCCCATGTAGCCATCAGAACCTTTTTCTTTTTATCAAACTTCCTTTTGGGTTTTTCCTTTTGAAGTTTGGGACATTCACTCTTGTAGTGTCCAGGTTCTTTACATTCATAGCAAGTGAATTCTTTCTTGCCAGATCTTCTGTGTCCAGAAGATTCTCTCTTTTGATCAGATCTTCTGAAGTTGTTGAACTTCTTCCCTTTGTGCTTCCAGAGTTTGTTGATCCTTCTGGACAGCATGGATAGTTCATCTTCTTCTTCAGAAGAAGATTCCTCAGAGCTTTCTTCATTTACCTGCAAAGCTTTAACAGATTTGTTAGATTTAAAAGCTAAGGATTTACCTTTATCTTTCTTCTGGGGTTCATCTTCCTCCAGCTCAATCTCATGACTTCTCAAAGAACTGATGAGTTCTTCTAATGAGATTTTGTTCAGATCCTTGGCCAGCTTCAATGCAGTCACCATAGGTCTCCATCTGGTAGGAAGACTTCTGATGATCTTCTTGACATGATCAGATGTTGAGTAGCCCTTGTCCAGAACTTTCAACCCAGCTGTTAGAATCTGAAATCTGGAAAACATAGTCTCAATGTTCTCAGATTCTTCCATCTTGAACGCTTCATACTTCTGTATCAGCGCCAGAGCCTTTGTTTCTTTCACCTGAGAGTTTCCCTCATGAGTCATTTTGAGAGACTCAAACATATCATGAGCAGTGTCTCTGTTGGTAATCTTCTCATACTCTGTATGAGAGATTGCATTAAGAAGTATGGTTCTGGCTTTGTGATGATTCTTGAATTCTTTCTTCTGCTCCTCAGTCATTGATTTTCTATCAATCTTTTTGCCATCCTTAGTAGGATGTTCATATCCATCAATGACTAAATCCCAGAGATCAGCATCATACCCCAAGAAAAAACTTTCAAGTCTATCTTTCCAATAATCAAATTTTTCTCCATCAAACATTGGAGGTTTGGTGCTGATTCTGTCTCCTTCATATTTGTTGCTTGATGTAGGAATATCACCCATATTAGCAACCAAATAAATAACAGAGTATTCTTCTCACTGGATCTTTATCTGTCACGGTTAAGTGAATGCACACGCAGAACCGGAGCTCTGATGCCAACTGAAGGTGAGAAAATACTTAGAAGGGGGGTTGAATAAGTATGACAGAAAATAATCAAAGATAAAAACTCAAGTATTTTTATCCTGGTTCGTTGAACTCAACTACTCCAGTCCACCCTTTTCAAGAGTGATTTGCCTTTCTCAACAAGGACTTAATCCACTATTCAAATCAACTGATTACAAATAGCAACACCTAAGAACAACTGTTCTTAGTCTTCTCAAGAGCTACTGATCTAACCTAGATCCTCTTAAGGAAAACAACACCTAAGAACAACTGTTCTTAGTCTTCTCAAGAGCTACTGATCTAACCTAGATCCTCTTAAGGAAAACTTCCTTTACAAATTAATGTAATACAATGTAAGAGTAATAAATTGCTTCTATGAAAGCTATAAACACAACTGTGTTATTTCTCTAAGTTTAGAACAAAGTATGAACTCTAAAGAATATGAGAGCTTGAGAGTTTTTCGCGTGAGAGTGTTCTTGCAATGATTTCGTCACTTGAAGAATGAGCTATTATTTCCTTTATATAGCCACTTGAATATTGGAGAGAATATAATACCGTTGGAGAAGATATTTCCAATATCAAATAGTATTGTCCTTTGTACTATTGCAGCAGAGAGACGGCGCACAAAATGTGGGTGTAGCAATTGTCTGCTGAGCTGTGAATTTACCATATATGGAATGTATCAGAGGAATAATCTTCTTGCAGAGATTTATGTCTATCCCAATTAAGGAAAGATTTGCTGGCATATTCCAACGGATATATTAAAATAATCTTCTTCAAATAATTCTTCAGATAGTTCAGATCAACAATCAATATCAGAGTCTTCAGTCTTCAGAATCTTCTGGAAACTTCAGAGCCTAAGATGTTCTTCAGATGTTGCTGAATCAGAGTCTGGTGCAGCTGTGTGTTTGAAGCGTAACTTGCTCTTAGATCAGAGTCTTCACTCAGATCAGAGTCTTCTCTCATTCAGAGTCTCTTCACTCAGAGTCTTCTTTCATTCAGAGTCTCTTCACTCAGAGTCTTCTTTCATTCAGAGTCTCTTCACTCAGAGTCTTCTTTCATTCAGATTCTTGATAATATATGCAGCGTGTTGTATCTTCAGAATCTTGATGACTAAGTTCTTATACTTCAGATTCTTCTAATCTTCAGATGCTCTTGAGCCATTCAGAATTTATTGTTCACATCAAATTTGCTCTTTAAGATTAAAATCTTTTGTGCCTGTAGAAAACAGTTTAGAACAAATTTAGAGAGTATAATTCTTGTATACAAATTATCATTAATGTTATCATCAAAACATAGAGATATTACTAAGACACAATCTGTGCTCTTACATTGTCCCTTGTGAGTTAAACACTCGTCAAAAACATTATTTATGCATATAGAAATGGCTAAATCTATGTTTCATGTAGGGTTAGTCAAGCTTGTCAAGCTTACCATGTAATAGAGTTCATCAAAAGTGTCTTGATACATCAAAATAGGCATTTTTGCATATTTCAGGGCTTTGAGTCGACTCAAAGCTAGCTCCGGTTGACTCATACAGATAGTCCTTTTAATGGACTACTCTCAGGAGGGCTCGTGTCGACCCTCTAGTCGACTCAAACTGTGTCCATTTTTATTTGCCTAAATTTGCATGCTTTGCGTCGACGCAAGGTTCTGTTTTTTTTCACAATCAAGAATACGAGTAAGCTTAGGTCGACCCTCCTTTCTGCATACATTATGCCAAAAAAGACCTTTAGCAGCTCTTTTTTTGGCCTTTAGCAGCGCTTTAAAGCGCTGCTAAAGGTAAAGGCAGCGCTTTTTTTCAATGAAAAAGCGCTGCTAAAAGCTCCCTTCAGCAGCACCTTTAGCAGCGCTTTTGTAAGCGCTGCATAATTCCCCCAACCATCCCCCCCTTTAGCAGCGCTTCCACAAAGCGCTTTCTTAGACCCCCCCCCCCCCTCCCTTTAGCAGCGCTTTTACAAAGTGCTGCCATAACCCACCTTTTAGCAGCGCTTTTTACAAGTGTTGTCTTAGACCGCCCCTTCCAAACCTATAGCAGCGCTTTTGTAGCGTATTGTTTGTGACCTTTAGCAGCGCTTTTATGTAAAAGCGCTGTCTAATGTCCCAGATTTTAAAATTTTTTTTTAAAAAAATATTCACCCTGTTTTGTATCTTTTACCAACAACCTGCTTATATTACACAAACCTGCTTATAATTCAGGCCTTTATTTCAACACTTTGGCCTTATAAATAAAATTCAAACTTTGGCCTTAAATATACAATTCAAACTTTGGCCTTATATGTACAATTCAAAACTTTGGATACATTGTAACTCATGACTTTGTTCATAAACATTTTAATATACACATAAACCTGTTTAAATATGTTACAACAAAATTCGATCCTCAGAATTACAACAACACAAATACATTCAATTCACATATAATTACAAGTCTTCCAATCCGATAACTCTACAATTCTCAACCCAAGAATAAATTGACACCATTCCTCTTTAATTTCTTCCAATTTTGCTTTCGTGTAAGTAGCGCACTTGAATTCATCAAAATACTACATAATATAACAGATCGAATAAGATTTAAGTTTAAAACTAATTACGTACTCAGATGAAGTATCGGATAATTATCAAAATGAATCATATAACTTATATAATGAATTGATCCATACCATGACTGGAATCTCAAGTTGACTAGAAAGAATAATTTCCCTCATAAAGCGCAATACAAAATATCCACAGTCAATACCATTGCGCTGCCGAGGACACTGTAAATGGAAAAAACAAACGAACATTTATCCGGATATATAGTTTAAATAGTTTTATCAAGTAGAACCACTATAACAGTCAAACATGCGAAAATATACCTCCACTCTGATCCAGTTGATGTTGTTAGCCTTACTTTTTGGCACCGTTGCATCTCTTTGTGCTCTGAATATTTGTATAACTCTAACATAATATAAACACATATTTAGAACAATGTGACATAATAAATAAAGATATATAATTAAAGACAACAGTATATCTCATCACTTACGTATCAACAAAGTTCGTCAGATTTTCATATTTTGTTGCATCGCCATCCAATGAATCTATATAATACACTATTTCTTTCGTCGGATTAATTGCGATCAACAACCAATGTCCATTATAAAATAAGACAACAGTTTAGACGGAAATGTTATATATATAGAAAGGGAAAAATCGAACAATTATAATAAATGAATTTAGAATAAAATCTAACCCATCGCCAGTATTATATGGCAACAAGAACAACTTCTCCGTAGTCGCGCGTATAAATCTCTGCACTGTGTACTCTTTGACTGTATCTGGTGATTGGTCTATTATACGTGAGTTGACACAGCTAGCAGATAAGAATGCGAATACTGAAGTCAATTCATTCGGGACCAATAACTTGTCATACAAGAACCTAAAAAAACATAATCAACATTAGAATATTCAGTTAAACGAGTAAATTTTAAAATGTTCAATTATTTAATTAAAATGGATCGAAGTACCTGATGTATGAATGCATAACACCGACGCCCAATTCAGAATGGTTGAAAACCTGATCAAAATCCTCCTTAGCAATTGTTTCAGGATATTCAAAACCGAAAATACCTGCCTTCATGTGTATTTGACGGACGCCACCCTCAGGCATATCTGATGTTCCGACATATGTTTCAAGGCACATCCTAAATCGAAGAACAATTGCTTTTCTGGGAACCTTGGAAGTTTCAGGCATCTTACCCTTGTTGACTTGTTGCGACTGCTGATCATGAACCTAAAAGTCATATATAAGTTCAGTAATTAATGTATAACAAGATAGTCATGTAACTGTAGTAGTACATGTTTCTTTGATGCAGCTGAATCGGTATCCCGCACAATAATTCTATCATCTTTTGATTTGGATTTTGTAGGAGTCTAAGATCATCATGTAAATACGAAAATGTAGATGTAAGAATAACTTACATGTATGGATCATAAAACATTTGAGTATTAAAAGGTTCAACCTACCTCATCATCTATGCAAATCAGATTTGTCGGCCATGCCACATACGCTCCTATTGCGTCTCCCACCACTATTGCGCCTGAAATATCATCTGGTATAGGCAACAACGCACTCCCCTCTAATGCAATATCAATAGATACTTTAAAAAATCCAGAAGGGAGCGGTTTATGGTGAAGTAAGTCTCCCAGAAAGTTATGCACCTTTCCCTTGCCAACCATTCGATGAGTAGGTGACGATAAATATAGTCGGCAAAGTGAAATGCCCTAAACAAATAATGATCAGTTAATGTGTCAATTAAGTAAAGTGTGCTAAATTAATTTCAATGTAATATATACAATTACCTCTGGAAGCTTCTGCGGACAACCGATACTATATTTGTCACTAGTAGCTCTACCCTCTGGAGCGCGTCTTTCCGACATGTATCTCTCCTTATCCTTCTGTAATTCACGGATTTGCGCTTTCAATTCCTCCAAAGTATCCATCACTTCTTTATTGGTTGGATTTTTTTTCTTTGGATGCTTATACAGTTTGGATGGAGTGACACCAAATCCCTTACCCCTCACACGCCCAGAATACTCAGGAATATTCAGCACCTGGCTCAGTAAGCTCCTGCAATCATCGTCCTCGGCGGGAGTTATGGTCTGGGACAGAGTCTCCTGAAATATAGATAAAAACATATATAAATATATTACACACTTTTGATCAGTTACTGACAAAGATAACGTTGTACTTACACATTGTTCAAAGACTTGTTGAACTTCTTCCTGAACGACTCCATCTCGTCCCACACGGGCAGCCTTCCATACAACATGGTCCGGAAGAGATGTCGCATCACTCTTCTCCTCTTCCAACTACGCATTAAGACGGATAATAAAGCATTATATCCTATTATATATACTTACTATTTTTTGTAAATATATCATATTAAAGCATTTATATGTACTTACTATTTTTTGTTCTAATTGTGCATATCCCAACCGGCCCTTTTTGTATGGATATGCGGGATTTAATGCCCGTTGACGATTTACGCCACTAACAACCTGAAAAAAACAAGTTTATCAGAACTCCTGTACATGGAAGAAGTATATATACTATACATAGTTCATGATAAGTTGTACTTACTTCAAATTCTTTTGATCTTCGCTTTGCAACAAACGTCTCCCATTCTTCCTCCGAAATCAAATCCGCGTACTTCATCGGACGCTCCGAGTCAATAAAGTTTCCTTCAGAATCTTTTAGAAACTTGTTTGTTAAAAACGCTCTAAATCCCCTCAAGCGTTTTCCGGCCAATTGAATACAATATTTTCTCCTACGATCTTCAATATTGAAATATCTCTGCAAACAAACACACATACATATAACATGTTAGTATATTTAATTTAAAGACATAAATTGAAAGTACAGAGTATGCCTAAGAGGGGGGGGGGGTGAATTAGGACTTTAGAAATTTTTCCGGTTTTTTATGGTTTCTTGAAATTTTACTGGTTTGTGTTCTTGGTCATGAAAGCAAAAGAAAGTAAAAGAACAATGGACACCAGGATTTATAGTGGTTCCTCTCACAATCCGAGAGTACTCCACTCCCCTTTCAACACGGAAGAGAATTTTCACTATTGTTTAATAAAGTACAACCTATCACACCATCAAACGGTGAGGCCTACTATCAAACAATAAAACTAACAAGTGTACAAGAACAATCCTCTTGTAAACACTCACCCTTGTGTCCAACAATCCTGGATCACAAGTCAGAATACAAATACTTGTAAAGATTTTTGTTGTGAGAATAATACTATCAATCAAAGTTGATCTTCTCCAAATGATCAAAATTCACTCTTACAATTTTCAACACAAGTGTTCAAAGATGAATATGAAATTTTATGCACATATGAACACTTAATAAAAGATTTTGAAAATGGTGAATTTGATTCTAAGAAAATTTGAAAATGAATGTAGAAAGTGTTTGGAGATTGGAGGTTTTTGTGTGTTTTTCAAAATTGAAAAACTCAGAATTTATATGAGTAAAATACCCTTTCAAAAAGGTATATTTGAGTAGATTTAAAAAATATGAAATGGTGTAATTTTCAAACAATTTTTGAACTTGAAACAAAGCCATTTTTCACTGTACGTTCAGTGTTAATCGGTTAACCTATATGGTTAATCGATTAACACTGGAACGTTAGCCCAGATTATTTAAATTTTGAAATGGTTAACCGATTAACCTATATGGTTAATCGGTTAACACTGCTATTTTTCAGAAAAATGCTTTAAAAATAAATGCTATACCAATTTTAAAGTTCCAAAAACATGCTCATGTATTATGCTAAAATGCTTGATGTTTTTGAACACTTGTATATCAATTATAAGGGTGGAATTTGATATACCCGCAATGCATCCAAGTCTTGAAGAATCATAGTTCCATATGTAGCTTGACTTGAAAGATAGCTTGACTTGATCTTGATAACTTTGAAAGGCTTGTCTTTTTGCAATCAAGAGATGACCTTGAGTAGTGTTGACATCATCAAAACTTGAGACTGAAGCATGGTTCTACATTCTCCCCCTTTTTGATGATGGCAATCCAAAAATGTTGTGCGATATCTCTTGGTTTTGGATATGTTTCTCCCCCTATGTCTAGCAACTCCCCCTATCTTAACAGAGGAAAAAATTTGCACACAGAGAGACATTAACAGAACCAAGCTCTTCTCCCCCTTTGACATCAGCAAAAAGGAAGAGCTTTCAAAGAAAACACAAGATAGCAGCATATATAGTAATAAGCACATGCAAAGCCAAGTAAACACATAGCATAAGAAGTAGTACATATAAAATGCAGCAAATAGAAATTGTACTTGTTACAATAAAACATAGTTCAAAAGGAAGCATAAAACTTAAGACTAGAAAGCAAAGCAATAAAACAACAACAGGAACATATTCTCTAAGAATCCTCATCCGCCATATCCTCCTCCTCTTCTTCTTCATCACTATCAACCTCTTCTTCAATCTCTTCGTCCACAACTCGAGTGTTGGAATGTGGAGGGTTAAGAATGAGGTTTCTGAGAGAGGCAATTGCTTGGGAGGTTTCTCTATGCATATTCATCGACTCTCGATGCTGGTTCATCATGGTTGTATAGAGAAACTCACTAGTAAGACCCCCTTCAGGCATTGGATATGCGTGATGGACAGGACCGTCATCGGTATACCTATATGTACCGTCATCCGCTTTGATGATTCCAGTATTCTTCACAATATTAATCTCATTGATCTCATTAGTTGTAGGTTTCATCTTGGAGGATGGTTCTCTGTTGAGGTCAAGTTCAGTTAATTCCAGAATTCTTGAAACCAAACGAGCATACGGCACCCGAGTAATGCAATGAAGTTGTTGCTGCAGATGATACATAATAGTCAAAATCCAATTGACCTTGATGCGATTCTTAATTGCAAAGAGCAGCTGCATTTCCAAGTCGTTGATCTGAGAGTGATTTGAGTCCTTTGGAATGAGGACATAGCAGATAATGTAGTGAAGCATTCGATCAGATACTGTCAGATTCTTGGCATAGCACAGCAGCGGTGCGAGAGTTTGCAATAACGGTTTCTTTTGGGAATCTGCAAATCTGATAGTAATACTCCATTTTATCATAATTTGCCCAGGGTCCATCTACATGGTTTACACCTTTCCTCAGGAAGCAGCCTTTTGATGGAATCTTAAGGTGTCTAGCAAGGGTGGATAGATTCTCAACAAACTCATGATCTCTAATTATGGAACGGATCATGTGGTTCTCATCCATGTCCAGATATACAAACATTTTATTCATAAAAGCTTTAACAAGATCAGGATAAATAATACCAGAGTCGGTGACGAACTTGTCGATACGCTGATATTCCAATAGAGTAGGATAATCAAAAGAGATTGCAGGAAAAGCTCGAAGATTTACGTACTTTACCGGCATAAGTTGACGAACACGAACTTTGAAATCCATCCGCCTCTTTTTGGTGGTTTCCATTGGAATGCTGTCGTCATCAGATTCGGATGCAGAATGATGTTCTGGTAGTTTTCCCTTGCCGCGATTTGATGCTGAAGCCATGGATGAAGGTTTGAGAGAACTGAGGTTGTGGGTTTTGAGGAAGTTAGGGTTTGAGAAGTTGTGGGGAGTTTTCCAACTTTAGAGAGTGGGAGAGAGAAGTTAGGGTTTGAAGAGGGAATATGGATTTTGGATATGGATTTGGATATATGAGAGAATGTGGACCACATAAAAATACATTTATAATATATAATATTTTCAAAAATATAATTAATTCTCGTTTCTGATTTTTAGAAAATTTAACAGTGTTAATCGGTTAACCATATAGGTTAATCAGTTAACACATTAAAAAATTGAATCAGAACTGAAAATTCAACAGTGTTAATCGGTTAACCCATATGGTTAATTGGTTAACACACTCGAATTTTTGAAAAATACTTAAAAACAGAATGCATACACATGAAAACATATCACAAATGATGCATACACATATTAGAAGAAAAAAAGGTCAGATGTCACCTTCATCAAGAATCCCAAGTTCTCTCCGAATTTTGTAGAACGGTTCTTTCGCCAAAGGCTTGGTAAAGATGTCGGCGAGTTGGTTGTGTGTGTCGACGAAAGTAACATCAACATCTCTGTTCAATACGTGATCTCGAAGGAAGTGATGCCGGATATCAATATGCTTTGTTCTGGAATGCATAACCGGATTCTTCGTGATATTTATGGCACTAGTATTGTCACATCGTAGAGGAATGCATCCGAGGTCAACACCATAATCCAAAAGTTGTTGTTTCATCCATAAAATCTGTGCACAGCAACTTCCTGCGGCGATGTATTCTGCTTCGGCGGTGCTAAGTACTACACAAGCTTGCTTCTTGCAGGCCCATGATACTAGAGCATTTCCGAGAATGTGACATGTACCACTTGTACTTTTTCTATCGGTTTTGCATCCTGCATAGTCAGCGTCAGAATAACCAACTAAAGAACAAGTACTACCTTTAGGATACCATAATCCGAAGTTGGTCGTTCCTTTGAGATACTTGATAATTCTCTTCACAACAGTGAGATGCGATTCCTTCGGATTTGCTTGGAAGCGCGGACACAAACAAACACTAAACATAATGTCAAGACGGCTTGCCGTCAAATATAGTAATGAACCAATCATACCTCGATATTTAGTAATATCAATTGGAGTACCAGATTCATCTTGATCAACATTCATTCCGGATCCCATAGGAGTAGACATCATCTTGCAACTATCCATATCGAATTTCTTTATTAATTCCTTACAGTACTTGGATTGGTTGAGAAAGATTCCATCCTTGGTTTGCTTGATTTGTAGTCCAAGAAAATAATTTAACTTTCCCATCATGGACATCTCGAATTCTTCTCGCATCATGAGTGAGAATTCTTCGCAAAGTTCCTTGTTTGTTGATCCGAATATGATGTCGTCGACGTAGACTTGTACCAACAAGGTGTTACCCTTGATTTTCTTTATAAACAGCGTCTTGTCAACCTTTCCTTTTGTAAATCCTTTCTCACATAAGAAGTTGCTAAGGCGATCATACCATGCTCGTGGTGCTTGTTTTAAACCGTAGAGAGCCTTCTTCAGTTTGAAAACATGTGAGGGATTTTTGAAGTCTTCAAAACCCGGAGGTTGTTTGATGTAGACTTACTCATTAATGTACCCATTCAGGAAAGCGCTTTTGACGTCCATCTGGAACAACTGAAAATTCATAGAACAAGCGTAAGCAAGCAATAATCTAATTGCTTCTAACCTTGCTACCGGAGCGAATGTTTCATCAAAATTAATTCCTTCCTCCTGGTTGTAGCCTTGTGCGACCAATCTTGCCTTGTTACGAACTATCATCCCATTCTCGTCAAGTTTGTTCTTGAACACCCATCTGGTTCCTATGATACGCTTATTATCTGGTCTTGGTACAAGGGTCCAAACTTGATTTCTTTCAAATTGATTAAGTTCTTCTTGCATTGCTATAATCCATTGGTCGTCGCATAAAGCTTCATCGATCTTTGATGGTTCAATCTGAGATACAAACGCCATGTTGAGACAAGCATCCTTTAGATTAAGTCGAGTTGCAACGCCTTGACTAATATCACCAATAACTTTATCAATTGGTTGATCCCTGTGTGTTCTCCATTCTTTTGGAAGATCTTGATTTTCTTGAGTAACATCTTCTTGTAATATTGTTTGATCTTTTGAAACACTTTCTTCATTTTGTGGAGTATCTACAAAATCATCATCATCATCCAAAACAATATTATCCTCTTTCGAGGGCTTAGTCTCATCAAACGAAACATGAATAGACTCTTCAATGGTAAGAGTTCTTTTATTAAAAATTCTAAATGCTTTACTATAAAGAGAGTAACCAAGAAATATACCTTCGTCGGACTTCTCATCAAACTTACCGAGATTGTCCTTATTGTTGTTGAGAACGAAGCATTTGCAGCCAAATATGTGGAAGAATGATATATTTGGTTTCCTTCCTTTGAACAACTCATACGGAGTCTTTTTGAGTAACGGTCGAATATTCACGCGGTTGCTTACAAAACACGCCGTGCTTACTGCTTCTGCCCAAAAATATTTTGGAAGATTTGTGTCGCTGAGCATTGTTCTAGCAAGTTCTACTAGTGAACGATTCTTCCGTTCTACGACGCCGTTTTGTTGAGGAGTCCTTGGTGCCGAAAAATTATGAGAAACTCCATGCTCTTCGCAAAATTCTTCAAAGTCTGAATTTTGAAATTCTCCACCGTGGTCGCTTCTTATGGAGGCTATAGTGAGTGACTTCTCGTTTTGAATTTGTTTTGCATACTTTTTGAATGCTTTGAAATCATCATTTTTCTGCACTAAGAACATTGTCCAGGTGTATCGAGAAAAATCATCAACAATAACTAAAGCATAAATACTACCTCCGAAGCTTTTTGTTCTTGATGGACCAAAAAGATCCATGTGCAACAATTGAAGTGGTCTTGATGTAGAAACCACTTGCTTGGATTTGAAGGTTGTCTTGGTCTATTTTCCCTTTTGACATGCATCGCATAATTTATCCTTGATGAATTTTATCTTCGGAAGCCCAACAACCAGATCATGTTTGATTAATTTGCTTAGATGCTCCATGTGAATGTGAGCAAATCTTTTATGCCAAAGCCATGCCTCGTTGTTGTTTGCCATAAGACATTTTACCTTCAAGGAAGAATCATCAAAAGAAATCATAAAAATATTATTATATCTTTTACCTTTTAGCAGAATCTCATGAGTGACTTCGTGTTCGATTAAGCATTCCTCCTTTGTGAAGTTGATTTTGAACCCTTTGTCACACAATTGACTGATGCTAAGCAGGTTATGCTTAAGGCCTTCAACATAAAGAACGTCTTTGATGATTGTACATGGAGGTGCACCAATGGTTCCAACTCCAAGAATTTTTCCTTTATTATCATCACCGTAAGTGACGTATCCTTTGGCCTTTAATGATAGACTTGAAAATTTGTTTATATCTCCCGTCATATGCTTCGAGCAACCACTATCAAGATACCATTGATTTGTGGTTGTCTTCAAGCATACCTACAAAACAAAATTAGGTAGTGTTAGGTACCCAAATTGCTTTGGGTCCTTGGTAGTTAGTCCCCTTTTCAACCCACACATAATGCCCCTTTGCAATACCAATATTACGTACATAGCAGGCATTAGGTGTGTGCCCTTTAATTCCACAGTAAAAACATGTAGGTTGAAAATGACTTCTATATCTAGGAATATAATTCTTTTTCTTATCAATTCTTTTCTTGTTATGATTTTGATGCTGAATTTTAGAAGTGCTTGTCTCTTCTTTAACAATTTGTTCACTTGCTCTAACGAAAATGGTCTTATTGGTGCTTGGTTTTGAAAATTTAGAGTATCCCAATCCACATTTATCATTAGGATACCTTTGATGTTTAAGAATTTCTTCCAAGCCAATTTGACCTTTTTCATATCTTTCTAAAACTCGTTTAAGTTGAACAATTTGAAAAGACAAAGACTCACAATTCTTACATACAAGACTTTGTTTTTCATCCATCACTTTTTGTTTTTCATCTTCAATATTTTTCAGGAAATCAGAATTTTGTTTTTCTAAAAGTAAAATTCTTTTCTTTTGTGATGAGATGTCTTTATACAAAGTCTTGCACTCTTTTAGAAGTTCATCTATAACTTCTTGTGCATCATTATCATAGACAGAAAAACTACTACTAACCTCATTTTCGTCATCGGAATGGTGAGAGGCCATTAAAGCCATATTTGCGCATTCATCGTTATCTGATTCCGATGATGAACTCACTTCGTTGTCGTCCCATGCGACATAAGCCTTATTTGTTTTGAAATCCTTCTTGCCTTTGAATTTTCCTTTATTTGCGAGTTTCGGGCACTCTGGCTTTATGTGACCTTGTTTCCCACATTCGTAACATGTAATTTCTTGGTTTGATGTGGGTGTCTCCTTTTTCCTGAAATGTCTATTCTTTTTGGAAAAAGAAGAAGTTTTATTATTATTAAAAAATTTACCAAGCTTCTTTACTAGAAGCATGAAGTTTTCGTCTTCGGAAGATTCGTCATTTTTATCATCCCTTGTGTCAATCTTCAAGGCAATTCCTTTGGACTTCTTGTCTTGACTTTCATGTTTCTCAAGCCTTCCAAGTTCCAGTTCATGCTCTTGAAGTTTCCCGATTAATGAAGCGGATGTCATTGTTAAAAGAATTTTCTTTTCCGAAATGGCGGTCACCTTCGGTTGCCATTCTCTTGTCAAGGATCTTAGGACTTTTAAATTGAGATCATCATTGGTGAAGGTCTTCCCGAGAGCAATCAGATGATTTGTTAGATGAACGAACCTTTTTTGCAAGGCAACAATAGATTCACCGGGCTGCATACGGAACATCTCATATTCTTGACTTAACGTGTTGAGTCTTGATCTTTTTACTTCTGTTGTTCCTTCATGTGTTTCTACCAAGGCATCCCAAATCTGTTTTGCCGATTGGCACTGTGATATGCGAAAGAATTCATCCATACTGAGAGCGCTTTAAAGTATGTTGATTGCTTTCTTCTCATTCAAGATTCTCTTCTTGTCATCTTCATCATATGAGGATTTAATCTTTGGGGTTCCAACACCATTTACCACACTTGTAGGAACATGTGGACCAGTTTCAACGGTTTCCCATATACCATCTCCTTGAGCCTCAAGATGTGCCTTCATACGGATTTTCCAAAAATCGAAGTATTCTCCAGAAAAGAGTGGTGGCTTGTTACTACTTCCACCATCTTTGAAAACCGGTTTAGTACTAGCGGAAGCCATTAGGATCGATAGGAACAGGTTACCTTAACCTGCTCTGATACCAATTGAAAGTACAAAGTATGCCTAAGGGGGGGGGGGTGAATTAGGACTTTAGAAATTTTTCCGTTTTTTTATGGTTTCTTGAAATTTTACTGGTTTGTGTTCTTGGTCATGAAAGCAAAAGAAAGTAAAAGAACAATGGACACCAGGATTTATAGTGGTTCCCCTCACAATCCGAGAGTACTCCACTCCCCTTTCAATACGGAAGAGAATTTTCACTATTGTTTAATAAAGTACAACCTATCACACCATCAAACGATGAGGCCTACTATCAAACAATAAAACTAACAAGTGTACAAGAACAATCCTCTTGTAAACACTCACCCTTGTGTCCAACAATCCTGGATCACAAGTCAGAATACAAATACTTGTAAAGATTTTTGTTGTGAGAATAATACTATCAATCAAAGTTGATCTTCTCCAAATGATCAAAATTCACTCTTACAATTTTCAACACAAGTGTTCAAAGATGAATATGAAATTTTATGCACATATGAACACTTAATAAAAGATTTTGAAAATGGTGAATTTGATTCTAAGAAAATTTGAAAATGAATGTAGAAAGTGTTTGGAGATTGGAGGTTTTTGTGTGTTTTTCAAAATTGAAAAACTCAGAATTTATATGAGTAAAATACCCTTTCAAAAAGGTATATTTGAGTAGATTTAAAAAATATGAAATGGTGTAATTTTCAAACAATTTTTGAACTTGAAACAAAGCCATTTTTCACTGTACGTTCAGTGTTAATCGGTTAACCTATATGGTTAATCGGTTAACGCTGGAACGTTAGCCCAGATTATTTAAAATTTGAAATGGTTAACCGGTTAACCTATATGGTTAATCGGTTAACACTGCTATTTTTCAGAAAAATGCTTTAAAAATAAATGCTATACCAATTTTAAAGTTCCAAAAACATGCTCATGTATTATGCTAAAATGCTTGATGTTTTTGAACACTTGTATATCAATTATAAGGGTGGAATTTGATATACCCGCAATGCATCCAAGTCTTGAAGAATCATAGTTCCATATGTAGCTTGACTTGAAAGATAGCTTGACTTGATCTTGATAACTTTGAAAGGCTTGTCTTTTTGCAATCAAGAGATGACCTTGAGTAGTGTTGACATCATCAAAACTTGAGACTGAAGCATGGTTCTACATAAATGTCAACAATAATTAAACAATTCCAATATTATACCTGAATCTCGGTCCAAATCTTATCTTTAGCCGGTTGTAATGAAACAATTCTCCAATTATTGCAAGTAATCGGAACTTGCGAACGTACAAGTGCTCCGATGTAACTTGTTAGCAACGCACCGTTAGGCTCAACTAACTGATCTCTTTCATTCCAATGGACATCATACTTTACTCCTTTATCTCTCGCATGGATGATTCTTTTCATAATTGTTACGCCTCTTTTAATATCGCCTTCCACATCTTTTGTTGTTTGTTTTCCATCATGTGATGTTTCCTCGTTGCTGGCCATAATATATATACCTGTAATTCAGAAAAACCAAAGTATCAAATGAATGACATGCAAATATGTAAATAACAAATATATACATAAGAAATATGTAAATAATAAAAACATGGTATAAATAAGAAATAAGAAAAACATGGTATAAATAAGACATGTGTAAATAAGAAAAACATGTTACAAGTACCTTTAACATCTCTTTCTTTTTTTCTTTGTAACGGGGTTTACTTGTCTCTTAACAACACGGACAGATGGATTGATCCAAATTCCCTCGTTATGATCATTTCTAATATATGATTCGTCCGCTCTAATATTCTCATTTGGATCATCTATAATATAAGATTCATTCTCAACATAAACATCCCCCTTTTCTCCAATGTTATCATCGATTACTTTGTTGGAAAAAAGAACTATAGACCATTTCGTACTTGTCGGATTAGTGACATAAAACACTTGTTTAGCTTGCGTGGCTAGAATAAAAGGCTCATCTTTGTACCCCACCTTATTAAGATCCACTTTCAAAAAACCTGATTTATCCATTTGTATGCCACTATTATTTTCAACCCATTTGCATCCAAAGATAGGAATCTGAAACTTCTCATAATCAAACACCCAAATGCGCTCGATAACCCCATAATATGAGGAAATGTGCATTGCTTCGGCAAGCACGGTGACACCACTATTTTGCATTGTACTTTTATCATCTTGTTCCTTGGTATAAAATGTGTATCCATTAATTGCGTATGCGCTATAAGAAAACACATGCAAACTTGGACCATACGCTAACCATCTCAACCTTTCTGTTATTGAAGTGGGATCAGAATAAAACTTTGAAAAAATATGCTCCTTGAACCATGTTATAAAACTTCGATTGTGCTCACGTACTATCCAATTTTCATTTCTATTCAGATTTAAACCTCGGAGAACGTCCTTGTGCATTTCAACATACGGCTCAACCTCAATGTCATTGTGCAGAACATACAAATGCACTTGCTCCCGTTCATCCCTTGAAACTGTCACAACTTTATTTCCAATTAACTGTTTACCATCTATTTTTTCAACAACATGAGATTTTGGGAGGCCAATGGATTGAACGTTGGACAAATATTCAGTACAAAACTCAATAACTTCTTCAACAATGTATCGTTCAACAATACATCCCTCTGGTCGACTTCGGTTTTTCACATACCCTTTCAATATTTTCATATAACGTTCAACAGGGTACATCCATCTCATATAGGCAGGTCCACACAGTTGTGTCTCTTTCACAAGATGAACAACTAGATGTACCATTATGTCAAAAAATGATGGAGGAAAATACATTTCAAGCTCGCACAAAGTAATAACTATTTCTATTTGCAATGTTGGTAAGATCGTAAGATCTATCACCTTACTACAGATTTACCTAAAGAAAAAACACAATTTAGTTATTGCGCCTCTCACTTTTTCTGGAAAAATAGAACGTATACCTATTGGTAGAAAGTGTTCCATTATAACATGGCAATCATGTGTCTTTAAACTTTTTAACTTGAGTTCTTTCATAGAAACAAGTCTTCTAATATCTGAAGAGTATCCTTCTGGAACTTTAACTTCACTCAGAAACTTACACAGTATCTTTTTCTCCTTTCTAGATAAAGTATAAGCAGCAGGTGGTAGATATGTGCGGTTTCCTTTCTTCAAGGGTCCTAATTCATTTCTTATTCCCATTGCTACCAAGTCCTTTCTTGCTTTAAGGCCATCCTTAGACTTTCCTTGTATATTGAGTAACGTACCAATAACACTTTCAAATACATTTTTTTCAATATGCATAACATCAAGAAAATATCTTACATACAACGACTTTCAATACGGCAACTCAAACAAAATTGACCTTTTCTTCCACCCACGCGTCACAAGCGTATGAGCAAAAGGCTTGCCAAACTTAGTACTCACATCTTTCACCTTTTCAAAAATTTGTTCGTCGGTCAATGTAGGTGGAGCTTTACGTTGTTCTGAATCTCCATTGAATGCTTTTCTCCACCCACGGTAGTGATGACTAGAATTTAAGAATCTACGATGACCAAGAAACACATTCTTCTGACCAAATTCCAACCGCATCCAATCTGTGTTTTCTTCACATATAGGACACGCACATTGACCTTTAATGCTATACCCCGATAGATTTCTGTATGCTGGGAAATCATTAATTGTGCCAAACAACATCGCCCTCAAATTGAAACTTTCTTTCCTATATCCATCATAAACCTCCACACCGTTCTCCCACAAACTCTTTAAGTCTTCGATTAGAGGTGTCAGGTATACGTCTATGTCATTCCTTGGTTGTTTAGGGCCAGAAATTAACATAGATAACATCATGTACTTACGCTTCATACATAGCCATGGAGGTAGGTTATAAATCATAATAATTACAGGCCAGGTAGAATGTGAGATACTCTGCAGACCATGCAGATTCATTCCATCAGTCGATAATGCCAAGCGAAGGTTTCTAGCTTCTTCTCCAAAATCAGGATAATCATTATCAATTTTCATCCACTGTGGTGAATCTGTCGGATGTCGATACTTCCCATCTACAATTCTATCATCTGCATGCCAAGTCAGGTGTTTTGCATCTGTTTCACTACGAAACATGCGTCTGGATGTTCTTTCTTTATCTCAGATGAAGAAGTATGATTAGGTTCTGGAGCTTGAACAGAGTCAATTTCCATTGGTTCTGTAGAGTCTGGAGCATTGGAATTAGAAGGAGGGTCTACCAGAGTCATAGCCAACGGATTTTCCTCAGATGCAATGTCAGTAGATTCTGTTGATGATGGAGGAGCATCTGTAAGAAGCAGAGGTTCAGATTTCTTGACAGTCCAGAATAGAGTCCTTGTAGCCTCAGTAAATCTGAGCTTCGCATCATCAGAACAGATGTTCTTCAGATTTGAGGCCACAGAGTTGAATCTGTTGATGAATCCATTCCAAATGGTGTCAGATTCTTTGGCATCCATTGTTGCTGAGCATTTCTTCTGAACAGTACCTAAATACATCTGTATTTCTTGCAAAAAAGTTTGAAATAAATGATCAACATTAAGTTTGGGCTTTGGACGTAACAGAGTTTCCAGAGTTATAGGTTTAGGTTGGGGAGTTGGTGGAAAAATTGATTTTTGGATGGAGATCAGAGGAGGAGGATAGTATGGAATGAAGGGTATCTCAGGAGCTTTTTCTTTAGATCTGATTAAGGCATTTAGCAAATGAGGTTTTGCTCTGGTGTGAAGGGTAACTACATTAAAAGGTTTATTTGAGTAGGTTTGGAAGGCAGATTTGGGTGGTTCATCAGATGCAGCATTGTTATCAAATGCAAGTGGTAGAGCTGAAGCAACAGCTTTATCAGATTTTGCAGAACAGGATATGGTTACTAAAGATCCTACATCTGACATAGATTTTATATAGTCAAGAATCACAGATGGAAGGGTCATGGTGAGTTTTGGTTTCAGAGGATTGATGGGGTCAGATGGTTCAACTCTGTCATAAAAGTCTGAGTTTGAAACCATAAGCCAGATTATGGAATAGAGATGATACTTGGGCACAAGATATAGAATATCTTGGGTTTGAATTTGGAATCAATATCTCAGATGATGGTGCAGGTGTGGGAATAGGATCTGGAATGGGAGCTTTTGAAGGTATAGTAGGTTCAGGTTGGTTTACCTCAGAGTATTTTTGAGATGGAGAGATTAGAAAATCTGGGTGGAGGTCTGATTCTGAGGAGTTTGAGGAGGTGGTTGGTGTGCAGGAAGTAGAAGATACTTGAAACACCGTTTTTAAGGGTGTGACATCAAGAACTTCTGTCTCAGGGATGTGAGGTTCAGAAGTGTTGGTTTGTTCTGAAGGAATTTCAGATGGTTTGGATGGTTGTTCTGAGGTAGGTGAGTCAGATGGAATAATGATTGGTTCTGATGAAACATGTGTGATTTTTGTAGGTTCAGAGGCAGTGGGTTCAGATGGTGGATTATTTGATGGTGGTTGATTTTCATAGGCTTTTTCTGGTTGAGATTCATGTGGTTTTTCTGGTTGTTCAGATGATTTTTGGTGTACAGATTGTTGTGGTTGTTGTTCTGATGGTTGTTTCTGTGAAGATTGTGTTTGTGGAACAAACTGTTTGATATGGATTTTTGGTTGAGATGATTTTGGTACAGAGACTGTTGGTGTTTGAATTGTTTTTATTGTTGTTGGTGTTGGAACAGGTGTTTGTTTTTGTGGTGATTTTGAACTTGGAGCAGTAACAGAAGTAGTTTGTGTTGAGGGTGGTTTTGGAACAGACTTAATATTGGAATCATTTATAACAATTGTATTTGCAGAAAATACAGAAGATTTAGTACCTTTTATTTTGATCCTCTTGGCTGGTACAGAAGAAGTGTCTTCAGATTCTTTTCTCTTCAAGAGCTTCTTTGGCTCCTCAGCAATCTTGACCTTCTTCTGAGCAGGTGCAGGTTCTGCTTCTGGCTGAGTCCTTTTCCTCTGTAGTTGTGCTTCTTCTTCTTCTTCTTCTACATCTGGTAGGGGTTGTCTTGCTAGCTGAATTACATTTGCAGGAACAGGCTTTCCTTCCTTCTTACATTCATCAATGTACATAACTACAATGTGTCTTGGCTCTTCAGCAAAGAACAGTGGAAAGTCATCTACAGGAACCCTCTTCTTACTCATTTCAGACACATTCAGCTTCTTGGGAGCTGTTGTGAGTTCATCAACTATTTTGAGTCTCTGAAGACTTTTAGCATTCAGAGGCTTTCCCATTATAAATTCCAATTCCTCTGTAACTCCAGCAGCGTACAAAGCAGTGACCAAACCATTCTCAGTTAGAAGATCTGAGATCAACCTTCCAAAGGGGATCCAGGTTCTGATCTTCTGTCCTTTTTCCTTCACATACTCTCTAGATGCATTTATATGGTTCCACAGATGCATAAACAGAATATATGGAAGATCTACCTTCGTGCTCTGACTGAGGCAATACATGAAATAGAGCTGTTCATTATTGACATAGTCTGGAGAATTAGTTGACTTCCTATGATGGATGCATCCCATGAAGATCTTGGCCCAGATCTTGTAGTCAGGCTTCAGATCCTTGAATTTGTTAGAAGCTTGACCAGCAGTCATTACTTCTTCATACACCTCATCCATGTCCACACGCCCAGCTGGCAAGTGGGAAACACCATCTGTTTCTTCATATCCAATTAATTTTCTGATCAGATCTTCTGTGATAATGATTTCTTTTCCCAGTACAGAAGACAAGATGAACTTGGGGTAAACTGAGGCATGGATCCAGAATTCTTTCACAAGGAGGGGGTAAACTGGTCCAAAGAGTCTATCAAAGTACTTAACCCATCCTTGAGCTCCAATGATAGAACGAAACTGAAAGCCATTTTCTGCAAGAGAATCAAACTCTACCATGGATTCACACAAAACCTCCAACTTCTCAACAGGGGTTAAAAGAGTTCTTTTGGGAGGAGAATAAGGAGCAACACCCATGTTTGCTGAAGTTACTGCAGCCATTGAAGATTGGAATTGAGCAGCTGTTGATGATGAAGTTGCCATTGAAGAATGCTTTGTCACACGCTTAGGTTTAGGGTTTTTATGCAGAGAAAAGAGGAGATGAAAACGCATATAATTTTCTGAGAGTGTGAAAAGTGTGAAAGTGAAGATAAGTCATGTATTTATACTAAAACACTCAGACATACCATCAGTCAGAATTTGCACGTTTTAACAAGCACTAAATGAAAAGAATAATAATCATTTCAAACATTAATTGCTTCTGACAATTTGGGGGGAAAATCAAGATTTTCACTATTCAAACTTCACCTCAAACGTCTCTTCAGTAATGTACACGCCACCTCTTCAGATTTGGTGTGACACGTGTTTGCTTGCATGTGTTCTGAATTCTTTTGAGAAATGAAACGTTAACCAACATTCAGATCTTCTAAGGACTGTTAGTTCAGAGTTTCACAAAAAAAATATTAAGCAGAATAAATAAGCAATCAGAAGAAATACTTCAGAGCATTAGGAATTTTTGCATCTGTAAAAATTTGCTTCTGACAAATATCATTCTGGACAAAAATCCATACCAATATTTTTCAAAATAAATTTGAATCTATCTTCAACAAGGGGTTTTGTAAAAATATCTGCCCATTGATGATCTGTATCAACAAAGGCTAAATTTATGATTCCCTTCTGAACATAGTCTCTGATGAAATGATGCTTAATTTCTATATGTTTTGCCTTAGAGTGTAAAATGGGATTCTTGGACAAACATATAGCCGAAGTATTATCACAAAAGATAGAAATGTTACTTTCAAAAATTTGATAATCTTCTAGTTGACTCTTCATCCAGAGCATCTGCGTGCTACATCCAGCAGCAGCAATGTATTCTGCCTCTGTGGTTGAAAGTGCAATTGTGGGTTGCTTCTTGCTGTACCAGGAGATTAGATTTCTTCCTAGAAATTGACAACTTCCAGAAGTACTTTTTCTTTCCACTCTGTCTCCAGCGTAGTCAGCATCACAGAATCCAACTAATTTGAAATCATCAGATTTTCTGTAACACAAACCCACATTAGAAGTACCTTTCAGATACCTTAGAATCCTCTTGACAGCTGTCAAGTGTGATTCTCTAGGATCTGATTGGAATCTAGCACACAGGCAAACACTGAACAATATGTCAGGTCTAGAAGCAGTAAGATAAAGAAGAGAGCCAATCATACCTCTGTAGAGCTTCTGGTCTACTTTCTTACTTACCTCTTCCTTGCCAAGTGAGCTAGTAGGATGCATGAGAGTCTTTGCCAGCTTACTATGCAGAAGTTCTTTAACATATTTTGTCTGATGTATGTAAGTGCACTCTGGAGTTTGATTAACTTGGATTCCTAGAAAGAATCTGAGTTCTCCCATCATGCTCATTTCAAATTCTGCCTGCATACATGTAGCAAACTCCTTTCCAAGCATAATATTTGTTGATCCAAAAATAATATCATCTACATAAATTTGGCAAATTAGAAGATCTTTCTTAATTGATTTACAAAAGAGTGTTGTATCCACTTTGCCTCTGATGAAATTCTTCTCCAAAAGAAAGTTGCTCAATCTCTCATACCAAGCTCTGGGAGCTTGTTTTAAACCATATAGAGATTTCTTTAGTTTGAAAACATGATCTGGAAATTTTTCATTTTCAAAACCAGGAGGTTGGTGGACATAAACTTCTTCTTCTATAATACCATTAAGAAAGGCACTTTTAACATCCATCTGACACAGAGTGATGTTATTTTGTGCAGCAAATGAAATAAGAAGGCGTATAGATTCTAACCTTGCCACTGGAGCATATGTCTCAGTGTAATCAATACCTTCTTGTTGATTGTACCCTTGAGCAACCAGCCTTGCCTTATTCCTTTCAACTTCTCCTTTCTCATTTAGCTTATTTCTGAAGACCCATTTTGTACCAATTATATTGAATCCTTGAGGTCTTTGAACTAGATCCCATACATCATTTCTGGTGAATTGATTTAGCTCTTCTTGCATGGCAATAATCCAATCATTGTCTTGCAGAGCTTCATCTACAGAAGATGGTTCAATTTCTGATACCAGTCCAAATAGTGATGCTTCGGATGATCTTATAAAGGATCTTGTTCTTATGGGATCATCCTTCTTTCCAATAATGACATCCTCTGGATGAGAAGCTTTAATTCTGGATGATGATTGTAATACCCCAAATTTTGCCCTAAGATTTGTCGTCGCATTTCATTGCATTTAACCAATTACTAACAAATTTGTGTAGTCGTTTGACTTTTTGCAGGTAAATATCATATGGCATGTATTTTTTCTTCTAAAAAGTAAAAATGGCACAATTGGCAGGAGGACATGTGTAAGGAGTTGTGAGTGTGAGAGGTTGAGAGTTCGAATCTCACCTTAGTCACTTTTTGTTTTTTATTATTTTTACTCTCAATTTTTCTATCTTTCATTAAAAAATAACAAAAATAGTTTTTTATTATTATTTAATTATTATTTTCGTATTTTAATTAAATCATTTTTTAAAATATTATTTTTTTCACTTTTTTCTAAATTATTCATAAAAATATCCAAAAAATCATAAAATAAAAAATATTGAAAAAATTTTTGTTCTTTTTATAATATTTTTGATTTTAGGAATCAATAGGATTATTAGTTTTTATTTTAAGTTTATTTTAATTATTTTAAATTATTTAAATTTTATTTTTTTCTTAACTAATTATTTAGTTTGGGCTTTAAAATGGGCTTTAGGGACATTATTGACAATTTGGTGTTAACCCTAATTTGTTCCCTATATATACATGTGTTGCTTTGTTGAAAAGGAGGAGAATGAAAAAAACCTAAGAGGAGTGAGTGCCGTTTACCGTTATTTCTTTTCCTTCATCTATTACTGTTGTTTCTTTTTCTTCATCGTTTACCGTTATTTCTTTTCCTTCATCTATTACTGTTGTTTCTTTTTCTTCATCTTTTACCGTTATTTCTTTTCCTTCATCTATTACTGTTGTTTCTTTTTCTTCATCTTTTACCGTTATTTTTTTTTCTTCATCTATTACCGTTATTTCTTTTTCTTTATCTATTACTGTTACATTTATATATTTATAATTTTTAAATTGTTAGAGTTTATATATATATAAGATTAATTTTTGATCGAATTATATCGATACGATGTTTGCACATTTGTGTGCATGACGCGTGACATTTGTGTTAGTTCGATCTGGTTGCGATGATCGCATTTTTGCGTGAGAAATAATACTGTTTTTTTGCTTAATTTCTTTTTCTTTGCGATAAATTTTGTTTCGTCCGATTTAGATCTGGTTGCGCTGAGCGCATTTCTGCGTTAGCAACATTGTTGGGTTATTTGGCACATTTAAAATTCATTATTGCTTTATTATTATTATTATTATTAGTATTATTATTATCATTATTTATTATTATTATTATTAGTATTATTATTATTATCATTATTTATTATTATTATCATTATTATTATTATTATTACTATTATTATTATTATCATTAATTTATTAAAACTTGTTATAATATAAAAATCTGTTTTTTTAAAATAAATAACATTAACATCTTTTCCAAATTAATATGAAAACCTATTATTTTTAAGAAAAACTTTTTTTTAGATAAATTTAAAATAATAACTAAAATCTTTTTTTTAAAATAATAACTAGAACCGTTTTTAAAAAAAATATATAATAATAACATTAAACCTTTTTTTTATAAATAAAACCTTTTTGTTAGATAATTAAATTAAGACTATTTTTGAATTTTTTTTTAATAATATTAAAACCTCTTTTTTAACTTAAATCAAAAGCTTTTTTATATATCACAAATAAACAACAAAGAATATCTATAACTTTCGCACTTTCGTTTCATAACTCGTCTGATTACTGTCTGACTCTGTCTACTAACTTTGTGTATTCAATGTGCAGCTTGTTACGTTGCTATTAGCTATTTTAATGTGTTTTTCAATTCAAGTTGTATTATAATTGTATCTGTTTCTCATTTGTAACTTCGCGAACAAATTATTGTGTTTACCTTTCCGCACTTTAATTTCTGCTGTTTGTATGGTTTAAATTCTCGCATTTGCATCGTTAATTTGTCCCATTGCATTCCTCCGAAGGATTAGGTCTAGCTGTTTGGCCGCCGCGCCAATAGTCCTCAAAACTTCAAACCCTTACAAACCCTAACTTTTCACGAATGTCTCGCCGTGGACAAAAATTACAAAACTACCCCTAGCTTTAGGTCAAAGAGTCGCCGCACTCATTTTAGGGTTTCCCGCCGCGGAATCCCTAACCTAACCCTAATTCACTTAACAATTTACAACGTAGATATTGGAGTTTCTACACTCCGCGTAAGCGTGTCCCTAAGATACGTTTATTCCCCATTGAAACCTTGGCCACAGTCAAGACGTTTCTAACCTCCCTTTTGAGGGGAACTACAGTTACTCTGATTCCATTCCCGTAAGGATATGTAGGCACAAGATGCGATGTCTTGCCGAGTAAACTTAGAATTAACCCCTAGGTCTTTTTTAATTTTCAATCCTTTGTATATACCCTTAAGCAAAATAATTAATGAAATAAATAAAAAAAATAAACAAAAGGTTCCCGTAGAGTACTACAGAAGTTTAGGGTGCTAATACCTTCCCTAAATTTAACCAACCCCCGAACCTTAGATCTCTCCCTTTTAGGTTTTTCCTTTCTTTAACCTTTCCTTCGGATAAATCAAAGACCGGTTGTAAATGAATTAAGATTCAAGTTAATCAATAGCTTGACATCCAAATTTCACCGCAACAATGATCCTCTAATAGTTGATTCTTTAGAAATGTTTAGATTATTCATCTGGGAAGTTAAAGGAGTAGCATCTGGCGTTGCTTCTGGTTCCTTTACTTGAATTTTGTCTGCTTCTGGAACTTCAGAGTCAATGTAGACTACTTCCCTATCTGCAGAGTTTTCAGACTGCTTTGGCTTTTCAGAGCCAAGCTTATCATCAAATCTGACATGAATGGATTCTTCCACAATCTGTGTCTCTGTGTTGTATACTCTGTAGCCTTTAGAGCGTTCAGAATATCCAAGCATGAAACACTTCTGTGCTTTGGAATCAAACTTGTTCAGATTTTCCTTAGTATTTAACATATAGCAAATACATCCAAAAGGATGAAAATATGAAATGTTGGGCTTTTTGTTCTTCCACAGTTCATATGGAGTCTTCTTCAGAAGAGGTCTTACAGACACTCTGTTCTTAATGTAACAGGCTGTGTTGATTGCTTCTGCCCAAAAGTGTTTTGCCAGATTTGTCTCATTGATCATGGTTCTGTGATCGGTGGATTTCAGTTGTGTTTTCAAACGCTGTTTGTGGTTAATTTCGCAATGTTTTTATCTAGTTTTCGAAGCTTTAGTTGTTATTATCTGCATTACTCGTAGTTGTGTGTCTTCGAGTCTTATTTTTAAGTTTATGTTGCTTTTGCCGCTGGTGCGTTTGATTTGGTTTCTTTTAGTGTGTTTTTGGCAGGAATGGATAGCACAAAAATCGCACCGCATTCGGAGGAAAAGAAAAGGCGAAAAAGGGAACTCAGAGCTGCAACACGGGTACCCGTGTTGCACAACACAGCCCGTGTCATGAAGGACACGGCTGGCAGACACGGGTGAACCAAGGCAGATGGAAAAAGAAGACTCAGACTTGCAACACGGGTGCCCGTGTCATGCAACACGGCCCGTGTTGCAGCCCTTGGAGAGGAACACGCTTCAAAAGAAGCCAGCAGCCTGACACAGCCACCCGTGTTGCACAACACGGCCCGTGTCAGGGCCACTGAACGTGAAATTTCTCTGTTTTCTGTTTTTTTGCTGTCAGACCTATTTCGAAGGGCATTTGAGACATTTTGCTATGTAATTTGAATTTAGATATAAGAGGCACATTTTAGAAAGAGAAAGGACACTTTTTGAACAGGGATTAGGATTGACAACTGAGAGGAGAGTTCGGCTGGAAACAGAGGATCGATCAAAAGCGGAAGTAATTGATGATCCAAGGAGTTCAACGTGCATTGTAATGATCTTCTCGTTTTTAATTCTAATTACTTTTATGTTTACCCAGAACATGAGTAGCTAAACCCCAAGTTTTTAGGGGGTGGTCCTTAATGCGATGTAATGACGCTTGTTTAATTATTCTATGAGAACTATGTTTTTACCTTAATATATTTGATTTTGTATTAATACTATTCGTATTCATATTGGAAAGTAGAATTCGAATAGTGCTTAGGCTTAGTCTGGAAAGTCAACCTAACACTTTTGCAAAATAGTATCACGGTCGATATTGCTTAGGAATGAGGATATCCCGTATCACGTATTTTATGGTCGGAACTATTGCTTGATATTTTTCAGGGACACTGAGGAATTAGTGAACAGGAAAATCATCAAAGGGTTTCCATTAAGGAATTAAGGCAACTAAAGTGGCCAACTGATAAATTAAGGTTAATAACTAGTATAGTAGAATAATCATACAGGGTCTTTACTCGTATAGTCTCCACTCCCCTAACACTGTTCTTAGATTAATTAATTAAGTCCGTATTTACTGTGATATTACTCTGCTACCAAACAACCCACTAGACCTTTTGTTCAATTGAATTCTAAAAATTCCGTTAATTATTACGCAGTCCTCGAGATCGATACTTGGGACGTTTCCCTTATTACTACAATTGGTAAAAATAGTACACTTGCTATTTTCCCGATCAAGTTTTTGGCGCCGTTGCCGGGGACTGCCAAATTAACATTGTTTTTAGAATCCAAAAGAAATTTTGTTGCTCTGCGACTAAAATTTTATCGTTTACTGCATAACTGTTATCCGTTTATTATCCAACGCTTGTCTAATTGTGTATGTGAGGTCAGGCCTCAGCTAAATGTTCTTTTGATACAGAACCAGAACGAGCATTACACGAAAGACGGAGATTAGATAAAGTTAAAAGACTGGAAGAAATAGAGGAAATTATATCCGTGCAGAGCGACTCCGAAGAGATAGAGACACCACCTGAGACTGTCCAAATGGCTGGAAACCCACCTCAGCCTGAAAGACTGCTAGGAGACTATGGAGGGGCCAATGCTCAACCGAACCGGATGACCATTGTGAATCAACCGGTGAATGCTGCGCATTTTCAGCTACACCCTTCCACCATCCGTCAGTTGGAGAGCAAGCCGTTCGCCGGAAGAATCAACGAAGATGCAAATAAACATCTTCAGAGATTCCTTACAACCACCACTTCACTGAAAATAGAAGGACATTCCGAAGAGGCCAAGAGATTAGTTATGTTCCCGTTCACACTCACTGATGATGTGCAAGAATGGTTTTACTCGCTTCCCGCTGGGAGTATCACAACATGGCAAGAGATGGAAACTGCGTTCCTGAATGAGTATTTCCCTGCCTCAGTGTTCATCCGAAAAAGATACGACATTGTCAACTTCAAGCAAAAAGAAGGAGAATCTTTAGGGGATGCATATAAGCGGTTTAAGAGGTGTCTTACAGCATGTCCTACTCATAACATGGACGCCACGGAGTAGATGCAAAACTTTGTGAATGGATTACGACTCAAAACGAAACAGCTCATAGATACTGCTGCCGGTGGCTCAACCAACTTCTCAACAGCCACAGGTATCAGAAGGATCATGGAAGCAATCGCCGCGAACGAGCACCTTGAGTTGTATGATCGCACGGTAAACCAACCGGAAGGTAAGATTGATCTGAAGCTGGCAGACCAGGTTGTTAAAATGGAGGATCAGATAACCGCTGAGGTAGAGAGAAGGTTAAAGAAAATGAATGTTGAAACTCAGGTAGTGGCACAGGTTGAGCCAGTTCAAGCAGCACCTTGTGAAATATGCGGTGGGCCACACTTTACAATGCATTGTGTAGCAACTCAAGAGCAAGTGGAACAGATTAATATGTTGAGGCAAAACAATCCTTACGCTAACACATATAATCCTGGTTGGAAGAATCACCCAAACTTTTCATGGAAAGATCCACAAGGTAATGTGCAAAAACCAGTTCAAGGGCAACAACCGTATCAACCTCAGCCACAGCAGTACCAGCAGACACCGTACCAACCTCAATTTCAACCACAAACGCCTAGAAAAGCTGATTGGGAAGTGGCCATTGAGAAAATGGCCGCCCAAAGTTCTCAATTTCAAGAAGAGACAAGGAGTAACTTCAGGAATGCTGGAGCATCCATAAAGAATCTTGAAGTACAGATGAGTCAAATTGCCCAACAGCTAGCAAGTTCACAAGCGCCGGGTACACTTCCAAGTGCCACAGTACCAAATCCGAAGGATCACCACCAAATTAAGGCGGTAGTAACAAGAAGTGGAAAAGCCAAGGAAGTAGGAGAAGAGGAAACGGAACTAAATGATCAGATGATTGAAGTGGAGCTGGAGATTAAAGAGAATGAAACAGTCGAGGAAGAAGTGGTGACACCGGTACCGGTAACTAAAGAAAAAGTGGTAGAACCGAAACCGGTGATCAAGCTGCCATACCCCTCAAGAAATAAGAAGAAAGGACAGCAAGAGAAGAATTTCGAGAAGTTCCTGGAGCTGTTTAAGAAGTTGGAGCTGAACATTCCGTTGTTGGAGGCACTAGAACAAATGCCCACCTATGCAAAATTCATGAAGGACATCATTGCTAAGAAGCGGACGAGTGAGTCCGAACCTGTTATTCTAACGGAAACTTGTAGTGCTATTTTGCAGGGTCTGAAGATTCCGGTCAAGAAGAAAGACAGTGGAGCTGTTACTATCCCATGCACTATTGGCGATAGGTCATTCAACAGAGCTTTAATTGATTTGGGAGCAAGTATTAGCCTCATGCTCTTATCTATCTACAAAAAATTGGATATCGGTGCGGTTCAAGACACTCGGATGACCCTCCAGTTTGCTGATCATTCAGTTAAGCGGCCATATGGAGTGGTTCAAGATGTACTAGTTAAGGTAGATAAATTTGTGTTTCCGGTTGATTTTGTGATCCTAGAGATGCCGGAAGATGAAGAAATGTTGTTAATTTTGGGCCGACCATTCTTGGAAACCGGGAGAGTCATGATAGATATGGAAGGCGGCACCCTGACCTTGAAAGTATATGACGAGGAGTTAAAAATTGATGTTAGTAATACCATGAAGCATAAATAGGATCGGGGCACCAGCAGCAACATACAAGTGCTAGAACAGGTCGTAGAGAGCGAACATTTGGAGAGTGTGATCCAACTGCCCCTGGAGAGAGTGCTAAGCATGTCAATCTTTAAGGAAGACAAAGAAGTAGATGAGAATGACAGAGAGGTAGTCGAAATGTTGGACACTCGACCATTCCAAAGGAGATCCCGACCACACCGATGGGAGGACTTACGGCAACCTATAGAGCTTGAGGGTAATGACGAAAAGCCTAAAGGTTCAGAATTGAAACAACTGCCATAAAATCTCAAATATGTGTTTCTAGACACCGAGGAAAAGTGTCCCGCCATTATCAGCTCTAGTTTGAAAAGTGTCCAAGAAAAACAACTGATTGGGGTTCTAAAAAAATTTAAGAGTGCTATTGGTTGGAAAATAGAAGACTTAAAGGGTATAAGTCCTACAGTTTGCATGCACAAAATCCTTATGGAGAAGGACCATAAACCGGTTGTGCAGCCCCAGCGAAGACTGAACCCCGTTATGAAGGAAGTCGTAAGAAAGGAAGTGGTGAAATTATTGGATGCCGGGCTTATCTATCCTATATCCGACAGTTCATGGGTGAGCCCTGTGCACGTGGTGCCTAAGAAAGGAGGTACAACTGTGGTGACTAATGACAAGAATGAGTTGATTCCTACGCGTACCGTCACTGGTTGGAGGGTATGCATTGGTTATAGGAGACTTAATTTAGCCACAAGAAAGGATCACTTCCCGTTGCCCTTTATCGATCAGATGTTAGAAAGATTGGCTGGTCACGATTACTACTGCTTTCTAGATGGATACTCCGGATACAACCAAATCGCGGTTGCGCCGGAGGATCAAGAGAAAACAGCTTTCACATGCCCGTACGGAGTTTTTGCTTATAGGAGAATGCCATTCAGGTTATGTAATGCTCCAGCCACATTTCAAAGATGCATGACTTCCATTTTTGCGGATATGCTCGAGAAACATATGGAAGTCTTCATGGATGATTTTTCGGTTTTCGGGTCATCATTTGATGATTGTTTAACTAACCTGTCACTTGTTTTGCAGAGATGTCAGGAAAGTAACTTGATCCTGAATTGGGAAAAATGTCATTTCATGGTGAGAGAGGGCATCGTCCTTGGTCACAAAATCTCACATAAAGGGATCGAAGTTGATCAAGCAAAAGTGGAAGTAATATCCAAGTTACCACCACCCGTAAATGAGAAAGGTATCCGAAGCTTCTTGGGTCACGCAGGGTTCTACCGCAGGTTCATAAGAGACTTCTCCAAGATAGCTAAACCGTTGACGTCCTTGTTAGTCAAGGAAACATCGTTTGTGTTCAATAAGGAATGTGCTGATGCATTCGAGAACCTGAAAAATAAGTTGGCGTCAGCACCAATTGTGATAGCCCCAGACTGGTCGCTGCCGTTTGAGATCATGTGTGACGCCAGTGACATCGCAGTAGGGGCTGTATTGGGGCAGCGGAAAGAGAAGCTTTTGCATGTTATTTACTATGCGAGTCATGTTTTGAACCCAGCACAGATGAATTATGCAACTACTGAGAAGGAGTTGCTAGCGGTGGTGTATGCCTTTGACAAATTTAGGAAATATCTGTTGGGTTCTAAAGTGATTGTCTATACTGACCATGCAGCGTTAAAATATCTTTTTGCTAAACAGGAGTCAAAGCCCAGGCTGCTGAGATGGATCCTTCTTCTCCAAGAATTCGATGTGGAGATTCGTGATAAGAGAGGATGTGAAAATACTATGGCTGATCACCTCTCACGAATGTCACCAATTGAAGAGAACGAGGAAAAGCGCCCGATAAAGGATGAGTTTGCTGATGAACACATCCTAGTTATTCATGGCGTTCCTTGGTTTGCGGATTACGCCAACTATTTAGTCGATGGTCTCATACCCGACGATTTTGATTCTAACAGACGGAAAAAGTTTGTTCATGACTGCAGGTTCTACTTATGGGATGATCCGTTTCTTTACAAGAAAGGGGTGGATGGACTGATCAGACGATGCGTTCCGGAAAACGAGCAAAGAAAGGTGCTCGAAGCATGTCATAATTCAGATTATGGAGGGCATTTCAGTGGCGACCGCACCGCAGCCAAAGTCCTCCAGTCAGGGTTGTATTGGCCGTCTTTGTTCAAGGATGCCCAGAACGTAGTTAAGGAATGCGACAGATGTCAACGGACTGGGAATATCTCGAAAAGAAACCAGATGCCGCAAAATTCCATGTTAGAAGTAGAGTTGTTTGATGTTTGGGGGATTGATTTTATGGGACCATTCCCACCATCATTTGGAAAACACTACATACTGGTAGCAGTTGACTATGTTTCGAAATGGGTGGAAGCAGTGGCACTACCAACAAATGATGCTAAAGTAGTGGTCAGATTTCTGAAGGAGAACATATTTTCGCGGTTTGGAGTACCAAGGGCCCTTATAAGTGATGAAGGAACTCATTTCCTAAATCATCTCATGGAAAAGCTACTCCTTAAGTATAATGTGAAACACAAAATATCTACTCCGTACCATCCTCAAACCAACGGGCAAGCCGAGGTGTCAAATCGACAACTCAAACAGATATTAGAGAAAACAGTGCGTGCATCCCGTAAGGACTGGGCAGTGAAGCTAGACGACGCTCTCTGGGCGTATCGCACTGCATACAAAACACCCATTGGTATGTCCCCGTACCAACTGGTCTATGGTAAAGCTTGCCATCTGCCTCTAGAGTTAGAACACAAGGCATTATGGGCATCAAAAGTTCTTAACCTCGACCTCACCAGAGCAGGAGAGTCCAGAACCCTCCAACTCCATGAGCTAGAGGAATTCAGGAATCAGGCATATGAGAATGCAAAAATGTACAAGGACCAAGCAAAGAAATGGCATGATCGACGTATTCAGAAGAAAGAATTTCGGGAAGGACAATTAGTACTGTTGTACAACTCCCGACTGAAACTATTTCCGGGAAAGCTTAAATCAAAATGGTCTGGACCATTTGTAGTATATAAGACATTTCCGCACGGAGCAGTTGAGCTGAAAAATCCAGCAAATGGAGACATTTTTAAAGTAAATGGTCAGCGTCTGAAACCTTACTACGAGGGACAACAGAAGGATCGCAACGATGTCGTTCATCTCACGTGATACGATGATGGACCGTCGAGCCAGGCGACGTTAAACGAAGCGCTTCATGGGAGGCAACCCACGTATTTCATTTACACGTTTTCATTTTGTTTTTGTTTTAACAGGTTTTGCTAAACTCGCAGTTCATCGGACAAAATGTCGGAGACCAGAGGAGAAGAAAAATATGAGAAACAGCACCCTGACACGGGTGGCCGTGTTGTACAACACAGGCCGTGTCAGGCCCAGCATGACAGAAAAGAGGAAGTTGGAAAAATAGGTGGACCAGTGGAGCAACACGGGTGCCCGTGTTGTGCAACACGGCCCGTGTTGCAGTAGCGTGACTTTGAAAAAAAATATATTCTACAGGGGGAGCAACACGGGTGCCCGTGTTGTGCAACACGGCCCGTGTTGTGCAACACGGCCCGTGTTGTGCAACACGGCCCGTGTTGCAAGGCGCGGTCAGAATTTTCCATTTCTACCCCGTGGGGCCCACCACTTAAACCCCCACTTATCATTACCCGTCACACAATTCCTATCATTTTTTCATCTTCCTCCTTCTTCTCCCTCACAAAACCCCTAACCTCCATAACCATCTCTACACAAAAGCTTCATTATCTACCACACCCACTCACCGGAACCACTTCCGTCCTTCACAAAAAACACTCTACTCATCATTGTGATTAATTCTACGGTTTCGTTTTTCACTAACAGGGATTTCGAAATTTGTCGAACCATCTGTGTTGTTTTGTGTTTTGCAGGTTCAGAATGCCTCCTCGTAGAGATATCGGAAAAGCAGTGGCGGAAACTTCACGCCCCAGAAAGAGAGCACACCGTATGGCGAACCCTCACGGCATACTCTTTGAAGACCCGGATCATCAGAAAAAGTACTCTAACATCATCAAGCGTAAACTCACGCCCACAAGGTATATCTGTAACACTACGCTTGATAATCTAGGGCTGAGAATAGAGGTCCATAGGATGTTTCACACTCTGGGGATGTTAGAATTTATGCAATTAGAAGCGCCAACCTATGAGCGCATAACTGTTGAATTCTTGAGCACTTTAGAATTTCAGTTGAAGCACAGGTGGACAGGGGTGGAGGAAGAATATTATGGTACACTGTGGTTTAGGTTATTTGATACTGACCATAGCCTGACCATAGCCGAATTGGGAGATATTCTGAAGCTCCCCAATTTTGGTCCCGGAGCCCCTCCGGGAAATTTTAGTGCAGGGGACTTTTGGAAGGCTATTACAGGCAAAACTGATTATGTCGCGAAAGCGGCAAAAGCCTCTTGTATCCATAACCCTTGTTTCAGGTACGCTCAAAAAGGATTGGCATATACACTGTTCGGCAGGGGTGACAGCACAGGGGTGGCGACTCAGAGGGAGTTTTACTTCATGTATGGCATGGCCAATCACGAGCTCATTAATGTAGCTGCCTTTGCAGCTGATCATCTGAAGAGGGTTGCGAATGCACCTTCAGGCGAAATAAGTGTAGGCGGTATGATTACTCAAATCGCGAATCACTTTGGCCATGGTGCTCTTTTGAGAGAGGAACCCACTGTTACAGGTAAGACAAAAATAGATCTTGCCACACTGACTGCCCAAGGTATGATTCGTGTCTTTGATAATTACTATTCCTTGGTAAGCCGCAACAGTCATCTTCTTGCTTTACCTGCCCCTGACTTTATTAGTATTCAAAATGTGAATAACTGGCTATATGAGAGCCCCCTGCAGGATGAAGAAGACCAATTTTATGATGGTACAGGTGCAGAATTCTTTGAGGATGAAGGCGATCAGGTAGAAGAAGCGCCTATACCGCCTACTCGATTTTCACCCCATCAGGAATCAGGCTCAGGCTCGTGGAGCTTATCTAAAAAAGAATGGGACTGGATGGAGAATGAGATGTGCCATCTCCGAAGTGAGCAGACGAGGCAAGGCGAGGAGCAGACAAGACAAGGGAATGAGCAAATCCGACAAGGCAGGTTGATCGGTGAGATGCATGAATGGATGCGGCAGATGATGCTGCGCGACCAACCTCCGCAACCATGAACTCTGTGAGTCCCCTGCTACTAGTGTTCCAACAGTGAGGACACTGTTGAATTCTAGTGTGGGGGTATTTTATTTGTGTTTGTTTTATTTTATTTGTGTTTTTATGTTATTTGTGTGTTTTCAATTCTGTTGCAGTTATTTGTCTATTTAATTTCCAGTCCAGTGTTAGTTTGAGAACATGATAGCGATCCACAGGAAGACCCCCCTGACATTGAGCTAATAAAATTAATGAAATTGTTGGTTGGGGAACTGTTGAGTGAAGATGTTGAGTGAGGTGATGAGAAAGTATATAGAATACTCAGAAAAGAACCGTGAGGATGAAATTGGGATAATCTTGAGAGATAGGTAAAAGGCCAACACCCTGGGTTTCCCAAAGAGGAACGAGTTCGACGTGTAGATTTGTACCATAGTGCTTTGATCTGAGAAGTACCCCTGAGTAGTTTATTTTGACAATCAGGCTCCATCAAAAATAATCGTGTGTGCAAGGATAATGAAAAATATAGAGTTAAGGCACAAGAAAAAAAAAACAAACAAAAAGGGGCAAGTAGGCGACTAATCCTTCTAAGTTGGGTAACCCTCACCCGGTTATTCAGCCCAACGGCGGTCGAACCTGAAAGCCATTCAAAAAGAATAACAGTGCCAGAAAAAGATTGCTAAATCTTGTGCACACGAGGAAAATCATAAAAGCCATATAGTGATTGTCCGAATGAAAGGGAGGAAAATCGAAAAAGAAGACTTAAGTACAAAGCATAGTCGGAGAGGTTACCCATAGGGAGACTGAGGTCTGTGGTTTACCGCAGTCTAGTGTTTGCAGGTTACCTGTTTTGAGGGAAAAGCCGAGATAAATCCTAGGGGACTTGGAATGAGAAGTTCAAGTATGAGTATTATCACCGTAACTCACAATTCTATGGACGGTTCCGTTATGAAAAAAAAATAAAAAGAGATATTAAGTTCGGGTTGGTGAGCTTGTTGCTTGAGGACAAGCAAAAGTTCAAGTTCGGGGGAGTTTGATCGGTGGATTTCAGTTGTGTTTTCAAACGCTGTTTGTGGTTAATTTCGCAATGTTTTTATCTAGTTTTCGAAGCTTTAGTTGTTATTATCTGCATTGCTCGTAGTTGTGTGTCTTCGAGTCTTATTTTTAAGTTTATGTTGCTTTTGCCGCTGGTGCGTTTGATTTGGTTTCTTTTAGTGTGTTTTTGGCAGGAATGGATAGCACGAAAATCGCACCGCATTCGGAGGAAAAGAAAAGGCGAAAAAGGGAACTCAGAGCTACAACACGGGTACCTGTGTTGCACAACACGGCCCGTGTCATGAAGGACACGGCTGGCAGACACGGGTGAACCAAGGCAGATGGAAAAAGAAGACTCAGACTTGCAACACGGGTGCCCGTGTCATGCAACACGACCCGTGTTGCAGCCCTTGGAGAGGAACACGCTTCAAAAGAAGCCAGCAGCCTGACACGGCCACCCGTGTTGCACAACACGGCCCGTGTCAGGGCCACTGAACGTGAAATTTCTCTGTTTTCTGTTTTTTTGCTGTCAGACCTATTTCGAAGGGCATTTGAGACATTTCGCTATGTAATTTGAATTTAGATATAAGAGGCACATTTTAGAAAGAGAAAGGACACTTTTTGAACAGGGATTAGGATTGACAACTGAGAGGAGAGTTCGGCTGGAAACAGAGGATCGATCAAAAGCGGAAGTAATTGATGATCCAAGGAGTTCAACGTGCATTGTAATGATCTTCTCCTTTTTAATTCTAATTACTTTTATGTTTACCCAGAACATGAGTAGCTAAACCCCAAGTTTTTAGGGGGTGGTCCTTAATGCGATGTAATGACGCTTGTTTAATTATTCTATGAGAACTATGTTTTTACCTTAATATATTTGATTTTGTATTAATACTATTCGTATTCATATTGGAAAGTAGAATTCGAATAGTGCTTAGGCTTAGTCTGGAAAGTCAACCTAACACTTTTGCAAAATAGTATCACGGTCGATATTGCTTAGGAATGAGGATATCCCGTATCACGTATTTTATGGTCGGAACTATTGCTTGATATTTTTCAGGGACACTGAGGAATTAGTGAACAGGAAAATCATCAAAGGGTTTCCATTAAGGAATTAAGGCAACTAAAGTGGCCAACTGATAAATTAAGGTTAATAACTAGTATAGTAGAATAATCATACAGGGTCTTTACTCGTATAGTCTCCACTCCCCTAACACTGTTCTTAGATTAATTAATTAAGTCCGTATTTACTGTGATATTACTCTGCTACCAAACAACCCACTAGACCTTTTGTTCAATTGAATTCTAAAAATTCCGTTAATTATTACGCAGTCCTCGAGATCGATACTTGGGACGTTTCCCTTATTACTACAATTGGTAAAAATAGTACACTTGCTATTTTCCCGATCATTCTGGCCATTTCTTGCAGAGTTCTGTTTTTCCTCTCTACAACTCCATTCTGTTGTGGAGTTCTAGGACAGGAAAAATCAAGAGCAATTCCATTTTCAGCAAATTATTTATCAAAATATTTATTTTCAAATTCACCACCATGATCACTTTTGACTTTTATAATTTTGAAATCCTTTTCATTCTGGACTTGCTTGTAGAAGTCAAAGAACACAGAATGTGACTCATCCTTGTGTTTTAAGAACTTTACCCATGTCCATCTACTATAGTCATCAACAATGATTAATCCATACTTCTTGCCTCTGATGGATGCAGTTTTCACTTGTCCAAACAGATCAATATGAAGTAGTTCTAGTGGTTTGGAAGTAGAAACAACATTTTTTGATTTAAAAGATGTTTTTGAAAACTTCCCTTTTTGGCATGCTTCACAAAGAGCATCTGAAGTGAACTTCAGATTAGGGAGTCCTCTGACAAGATTAAGTTTATTAATCTGAGATATACGTCTCATATTAATATGGCCCAATCTTCTGTGCCAGACCCATTGCTCTTCATTAACAGACAAGAGGCATTTAACATTTTGAACTTTAAGTTCTGAAAGATTTATTTTATAAATGTTGTTTTTCCTCTTACCACTAAATAGGATAGAGCCATCCTTTTGACTAATAGCTTTACAACATTTTTGATTAAAGGTAATATCATAACCATTGTCACTTAATTGACTTATGGACAATAAGTTATGCTTTAACCATTCAACAAGTAAAACATTAGTAATAGAGGAAAGTTTACCCTTTCCAATAGTGCCAGATCCAATGATCTTGCCCTTCTGGTTCCCTCCAAACTTCACATCACCTCCAGATCTAAGTTCCAGGCTTTGGAACATAGACTTTTCTCCTGTCATGTGTCGTGAGCATCCAGAGTCCAGGTACCATGATTGGCGTCCTGACCTTGCTGCTAAGAACATCTGCAACAAGAATTATTTTGTTTTTAGGTACCCAGATCTTCTTGGGTCCTTTGGGGTTAGTTGGTTTGTAGGTTTGTCTAAACTTCTGTTTTTCAACATAATGTTTATTCTAACTTGCCTTGGGTTTAAACACATAAGTATTCTTCTCAGAGCTTGTGTGTTTAATGTCATTTAAGTGACCAAATTTAAATTGAGAATACAGAGGTGTCTTCTTGATGAAAAGTTTGTCAACATATTTTGGATTACTTCCAGATGAAGATTCATATCCAATACCTCTTGTGTTGTTCCCACTAACACCATAGATCATAGAAGCCATCTTGCTTCTGTCTATGCTCTTAGTAAAGAATCTCTGAAAGCTAGAGTCATATTTTTCTAAAATGTTTTCACATGACTTAGTTTCAGATTCAGATTCTTGTTGAGTTATTTCAAAGTCATTTTTGATTTTTAGATTAATTTCTTTTTGCTCAACAAGTTCTGTCTTCAGAAGATCAATCTCAAATTCAAGATTTCTTTTCAGCTTCTTATATTTGAGTTTGATATTGTTATAACTTTTAAGAACTTCTGATAAAACTTTTATAAGTTCTTCTTTAGTAAGTTTGGCCATTACCTCTTCAGCGTCATCATCAGATTCAGAATCTGATTCATATCCTGAGGTTCCTTCCTCCTGATCTTCTGTGCTGGCCATCAGTGCAACATTAGCACATTCTTCTTTTGATTCAGAAGATGATTCAGATTCATCTGAGTCATCCCATGTTGCCATCAGAACCTTCTTCTTTTTGTTAAACTTCTTCTTGGGTTTTTCTTTTTGAAGTTTGGGGCAATCATTCTTGTAATGCCCAGGTTCTTTGCACTCATAGCATACAACTTCTTTCTTGCCAGATCTTCTGTGCCCAGAAGATTCCTTTCTATGATCAGATCTTCTGAAGTTGTTGAACTTCTTTCCCTTGTGCTTCCAGAGTTTGTTGATCCTTCTGGACAGCATGGATAATTCATCTTTTTCTTCAGAAGAAGATTCTTCAGAGCTTTCTTCAATAACCTGCAAAGCTTTAGCAGATTTATTAGATTTTAAGGCAACAGATTTACCTTTTTCTTTCTTCTGAGGTTCATCTTCCTCAAGCTCAATTTCATGGCTCCTCAGTGAGCTGATGAGTTCTTCTAAAGAGATCTTGTTCAGATCTTTAGCCATCTTCAAGGCAGTCACCATTGGTCTCCATCTGGTAGGTAGACTTCTGATGATTTTCTTTACATGATCTGATGTAGAGTATCCCTTGTCCAGAACTTTTAGCCCAGCTGTGAGGATCTGAAATCTGGAGAACATGGCTTCAACAGATTCATAGTCTTCCATCTTGAAGGCCTCATACTTCTGGATCAGAGCCAGAGCTTTTGTCTCCTTGACTTGAGAGTTTCCCTCATGAGTCATTTTTAAGGATTCAAACATATCAAAAGAAGTTTCCCTGTTTGTAATTTTTTCATACTCAGTATGAGAAATTGCATTCAATAATATAGTTATGGCCTTGTGATGATTTCTAAAATCTTTCTTCTGAGCATCTGTCATAGATGTTCTGTCTATCTTCTTGCCATTCCCATCTGTGGGATGGACATATCCATCTATGACTAGATCCCATAAATCAGCATCATATCCAAGGAAAAAACTCTCAATTCTGTCTTTCCAGTAATCAAATTTCTCCCCATCAAACATAGGGGGTTTGGTGCTGATTCTGTCCCTTTCTTCATATTTATTGTTAATGTTGGATATTGTATTATCAGCCATTGTAACAAATAAATATATATCAAAGTATTTCTCTCTGGATCTTTACTGTCACTGTTAAGTGGTAGCACACACAGAACCGGAGCTCTGATGCCAACTGAAGGTGAGATAATACTTAGAAGGGGGGGGGGGGGGGTTGAATAAGTATGAAAGATTAAAACTTAGAATTAAAGCACAATTATTTTTATCCTGGTTCGTTGAACTCAACTACTCCATTCCACCCTTCCTAGAGTGATTTGCCTTTCTCAACAAGGACTTAATCCACTACTTAATCAAACAGATTACAATAGTAACACCTAAGAACAACTGTTCTTAGTCTTCTCAAGAGCTACTGATTCCAACTGAATCCTCTTAAGGAAATCCTTTACAATCAATGTAAATCTAATACAAGAGTATGAATGCTTCTAAAAAGCTTTTATCATAACAGTGATATTTCTCTTAAGATTAAGTACAAATAATTCTAAGAATGAATATGAAAGTATGAGAGATTGAATGTTATAATTTCTTTTCAGCAAAAATGTCTTACTGAAGAATATGGTGGAGTCTTCCTTTTATAGGCAGCTGATCCAAGGAGAGCTGAACGTTGAGAAGAGTGTCCCAAAAAGGTCTGAGCCTTTTTGTCCTCACATCAAGTGACCTTTCCTAGAAGAAGAAAGCACAGAAAAATCCTTTTTGTCTGTTTTCTTGTGTCTAGCACAAATAAGGAAAGAGACGTTTGATTTACTCCAATGGATATAATCTTTGAATATTTCTTCTTCAGTTTTCAGCAAGTTCATCAGAGTCTGAATGGGTCAGAGTCTTCTAATGATGATCAGAACTTTGCTGTATCAGAGTCTTCTGCAGCATGTGTGCTTTCAGCGTGTTAATCATCAAAGCATATTTGAAACAGAACTTCAGTACTGGCAGCTTTAGTACTTTCAGAATCTTCTGTAGAAACTATGCTTTGAAAAACTCTTCATACAATATTCTTCTTTGCTTCAGATGCTTCTGACTTGCTTCAGATCCTTCTGGAGCTTCTGCTTCAGAATCTTCTGGAGCTTCTTGCTTCAGATTCTTCTTAAGCTTCTTGCTTCAGATCCTTCTAGAGGCTACGCTCAGGATCTTCTATTGGCAGCAATCAGAATCTTCTAATGAGTGCATCTGGCGCTTCAGAGTCTAGTTAATTTCTTGTATACAATTCAGATTTGCTTCTGGAGTGTTAATTTCATTACTATCTGCAGTAAAAACTCTCAAGCAAATTTTAGAGTATATAATTCTTAAATACAAAATTTCCTAATAGTTATCATCAAAACAAATAGATATTATTAAGAACCAATCTGTGTTCTAACACCTTTGTCTCTCCGGTCATCAAAAGAAGAAAAACAAAAAGGTACAACATGCAAAATACAAAAATTCTACTAGATTGTCTCATTCCGAATTACAAACTGCCTTTGATACCTTACACCATGAAGCCAAGGAAGCTTTTAAATGGCTGGCCTCAAACAAACAAATCTTTGCTCACTTAGAGCAAAAGATTCTCGATTCTGAAAGGAAACTAGAGGCTCTAAAGGCTTCCATAGTGGAAGGAACAAAGGTGGATTGTGAGGAAATAAGAAAAAGAGTGGTTAACTTCTGGTGTGATACTTGTTACATTTGGAAAAATGAGGTTAGAAATCTCAAGGCAAAACTTAACAAGGCTCTAGAACCCAAAATCACGTTCGGTATTGATAAAGCACATATTAGAAAGAGTATGGTTAATTCCTATCAAAAATATACATATGTGGTCAAAAATCAAGATAGCAAAAGTGATACAAGAGTTAACTTTACTTGTTTTTATTGTTGCAAGAAGGGTCACACCATTGCTAAATGTCGCTTTAGGAGATTTTTGGTTCCTAAAGGGGTTTATCAATGGTTGCCTAAATACAACCAAGATTTCACTCACAACCAAGGACCCAATAAGCAATTGGGTACCTATTTTTTTTAATTGTATTCATAGGTACAATGTCTTGAGACTACCGAGAGAATATGGGTTCTCGATAGTGGATGCTCAAGACATATGACAGGAGACATATCTCTCTTCATTGACTTTGTGGCAAAAAAGAAGGGATTTGTAACCTATGAAGACAATAACAAGGGAGCAATACTTGGAAAAGGTAGTGTAGGTAATCCATCATCTACTACTATCTCTGATGTATTGCTAGTCGAGGGACTTAAACACAATCTCATTAGCATTAGCCAATTATGCGACAAGGGAAAGAAAGTATCTTTTTCAACGAAGGGTGTGTTTAATAGTCTGAGGGTAAATAATGTCTATATGCTAGATTTGAGTGAAGTATCATTGACTAGCAATAAATGTCTCATAACAATGAGTGAGGACTCATGGTTATGGCATAGACGTTTAGTGAATGTCAATTTTTGACTTGCTAAACAAGATAGCTTCAAAAGATCTAGTTATTGGCTTGCCCAAAATTAAGTTTACCAAGGATCACTTATGTGATGCATGCCAAATGGGGAAGCAAACAAGGATCTCATTTAAATTTAAAAATATTGTTTCAACTACGAGACCTCTTGAACTTCTTTATATGGAACTATTTGGGCCATCAAGAATTAAGAGTCTAGGTGGTAACTACTATGGTTTTGTTATAGTCGATGACTTTTCTAGATTTTGCTAGACTATCTTCTTGGCTAGAAAGAGCTATACATTCTCCGCCTTTGAAAAATTTGCTAAAATTTCTCAAAATAAATTAAACACAAACATCATATCAATTAGAAGTGATCATGGGGGTGAGTTCGAGAATTACCTTTTTGAGGAATATTGTGGTAGACACGAAATTGATCATAACTTCTCCTCTCCGTGTACCTCTCAACAAAACAGGGTCGTGGAACGTAAAAATTGAATTTTGGAAGAGTTAGGGAGAACTATGATTAACGAAAGTGGACTTCCCAAGTATTTTTGGGCTGACGCCATTAGTATGGCTTGTTACATTTTAAATAGGGTGTTCATCCACCCTATTCTAAACAAGACTCCTTATGAACTTTTAAAGGGGCGAAAGCTAAATGTGTCTCACCTTCATGTCTTCAGTTGTAAGTGTTTCGTGTTAAACAATGAAAAAGAAAGTCTAGGAAAATTTGACTCCAAGGCAGATGAAGGTATCTTCCTCGGATACTCTCATTTAAGTAAATCCTATAGAATATACAACAAGAGTCAATTCATGTCACATTTGATGAGTCTTATCCGAAAAGTGTCGGAAAAGGTAGTTCATTTCATGGTGCAGGTGTATCTTCTGAAGACATACTCAAGGGTGCTGAGACGGGAATTGATCAACCTGGCCTAGTCAAAATTGAGGAGGAAAACGATCACCATCATGAGGGGATTGAGGAAGTTCATCCGTCCAACACTGATGATCTCCCTCCAACATGGAAGTCTTCCAAGGACCGTCTTATCGACAATATTCTCGGTGATATCTTAAAGGGTGTGACAACTCGATCAAAGCTAAGTAATTTATGTTATCACTTCACTTTCGTTTCTCAAGTAGAACCTAAAAACCCAAAAGAGGAATTACTCGATGAACATTGGTTTCTATCAATGCAAGAGGAACTCAACCAGTTTAAAAGAAATGAGGTTTGGGACTTTGTCCCTCCTCCGTGAGACCATCGAGTAATTGGCACCCGATGGGTATTTAGGAATAAATTGAACGAGAACGGAGTAATAACTCGAAATAAGGCGCGTTTGGTCGCGCAGGGGTATAACCAAGAGGAAGGAATTAAATATGAGGAAACTTATGCATCGGTTTCCCGGCTCGAGGCTATACTCCTTCTACTTGCCTTCGTTTGTGCGAAAGATTTTAAACTATTTCAAATGGATGTAAAAAGTGTGTTCCTTAATGGTTATATAAATGAAGAGGTTTATGTTGCCCAACCTCCAGGGTTTGAATCCCATGAGTATCCTGATCATGTATAAAAATTAAAATGTGCTTTGTATGGACTCAAGCAAGCCCCTAGGGCTTGGTATGACCATCTAAGCAAGTTTCTCCTTGATCAAGGGTACTCAAGAGGAAAGGTTGACACAACTCTTTTCACTAAACGTCAAGGAAAACACCTGATTTTGGTACAAATATATGTTGATGATATCATTTTTGGGTCAACTAACATGAATCTTGTAAGGGAGTTTTCTACTTTAATGCAGGGAGAATTCGAAATGAGCATGATGGGGGAGCTCACTTATTTCCTCATATTGAAAATCAAGCAACTGCAGGAAGATACCTTTGTGAGCCAGACAAAATATTGCCTTGAGCTTCTCAAGCGGTTTGACATGGCAAACTCCGAGGCTATCGACACTCCAATGCCTACGTGTGTAAATCTTAGTCGAGACAAAAATGGTAAGGATGTAGAGGTAAAAAAGTATCGAGGTATGGTTAGATCTCTCCTCTATCTTACTGCTTATATACTCGACATTATGTTTAGTGTCTGTATGTGTGTGAGGTATCAGTCATCTCCTAAAGAATCTCACTTAAAAGTAGTGAAGCGCATACATAGATACCTCTCTAGTACTCCAATGTATGGGCTTTGGTATTCTAAGGGAAATGATTGCTCCTTGGTTAGCTTTTCTGATTCTGATTTTGCGGGTTGCAAATCAGATAGGAAGAGCACGAGTGGCATGTGTCATCTGTTTTCAAACTCTTTGGTAAGTTGGCATAGCAAGAAGCAGGTTTCCATTGCTTTGTCAACAGCCGAAGTGGAATACATTGTGGCCGGTAGTTGTTGTGCTCAATTCTTATGTCTTAAGCAACAATTGCTCGACTTCAACCTAAAACTTAATCGTGTTTCAATTTTTTTGTGATAACACAAGTGCTATTAACCTAACCAAGAATCCCGTGCTACATTCACGCACCAAGCATATAGAAATACGCCACCACTTCCTTAGGGATCATGTGGAGAAGGGCGACGTGGTGTTTGAGCATGTTGACACTAAAAATCAACTTGCATATATCTATATAAAACCACTCGCTACAGAGCCTTTCTTTCACATCCGCAGGGAACTCGGTGTTCTCGACATTTCAGATCGTGTTTAGGAAATATCTTTTGCATGCTATATATCTATATCTATATGTGCTTTGTTCATCATTTATCTAACAAATGAACAAGTTTAGAGCCATATGTGAGGGCATTAGCTAACAATTGGAGCTGAGGTAATATCTTTCCTTATTTAGAAACTCTCGCACTACCATTGTTCATATAAATTAAGGTATCAAATTATGTGTTATTATTGTCGTTTATTCCATGATTACGCTTTTTTCATCCCTTTGTATGTTTGAAATATGAATTGGCTATGTATTTATGTATCATTGTATGCTTGATTGAACAAATTTGATGATTTTTGTTGTTTTTGCCTGCATGAGTCAACCTACACAGTGTTACGGTCCACTCACAAAAGTAAGATTTTTCATGTCTGAGAAGCGGGTATGCTCAAGTCGACCCTACGGTCGACGCATACCCTAAAGGGTATCTATCTTCCTCTCCTCTTCCCAAAACTCCATTCAAAACCTAGCCTCTACATAAAAGGGTAAAGTCATTATCTTCTCTCATCTCCAAGAGTAACTTTCTGCATCAAATTTCTTCATCTCCACACAAGAAATCACCATGTCTACCAGAAGGATCACTGTAAAGAGAACCACCAGAGCATCATCCTCTCAAGCCGGTCCATCAAGCGGAAACTTACTAGTAACTGCTATATCTCTATTACCTCCTGAATTTTTGGAAATCTATGACAATAACTTTAGCAAACGCTCTGTGGTTAAGCAACATGCTTACTATCGAAAGGTTACTGAGCGTATGCATATTCCATAAGTAATTAATCTTATGGATGCTCAAGGTTTCAACAACTTTTTGGAGTGTGATATTAAGTACAACAAAGATCTAGTGAGGATCTTCTACATAGGTATTCAAGGAAAATTTCAAGGGTTTGAGTTCAACATAAAACTGGCCAATACCAAGGTATGTGTGAATGACTTGGTGTGGAAAATTTTGTTTGACATGTCACCGGTATCCGCTGAGCCCATTATTAAGGCCACAGATGCTCGTCCTGTCATAGGCTACGAGTTCAAAGAAGCTTTGAACTCTATGTTGAAGAAACCATATGGTGTTGATATTGTAGCAAACGACCTCTTTCAAAAGACGATCATGACGGAAAAATTGAAACCGGTGGATAGAATACTACAATGGATTGTGGGGCACATTCTGCGGCCAAAGAAAGGCGGCTACTCTCGAGTAGATCAGGCCGAGGTACACTTGATTTACATTCTTAAGAAAAATATCAAAATAAGTTGGCCTCACTACATTGCAAGTAGAATTTATTCGCTGAAGGATTCCGGTAGAAGAACCAATCTATCATACGGGTCCTTTATCCAATCAATTCTCAACAACGCTAATATCACTGTTCAGGGCATCCCCTACAAATCATTGACCTCAGATCAATATTTTTGTCAAAACACTCTTACCATGATGAGATATATATGGGATCCAACAGAAAGCCATTATCGATTCATTGTCAAGGCTACCACCTCTCAGTTAGAAGAATCGGATGAAAGTGATGACCAAATAGAGGAAGCAGAAGAAGAAGAAGAAGAAGAAGAAGAAGAAGAAGAACAGGTAGGTGAACATCCTATGGAGATTGATGATCAAGATGATAGTGGGTGGCTAAACCAATCACCCCACTGGGCACATGAGGATGACCAAGGGTGGGGTGCCTGGCAAAACACGGGCTGGACGTCGTTAGGTGCCAACTACATGCCACAACAGAATTGGGATCATCAAGACACTCCTGACTGGAGCTATGTGTCTCAACCATCTTGGCATCGCCAACAACATACCGATGAACTCCTCGACATGATGAGGACTATGCAGCTTGAGCAACGCTCTTTCATGACAGCCCAGGATGAGCGGTTCTCGCAATTACAGAACCTATTTCAGGCTCACATAGAAAACTTTCATGATTATTCATTTGGTGTAATAAGGAGGATAGATGGGATAGTTGAAACTACAGCAGGTCAACATCGAGCCCTTACAACCAACTTCAACACTTTCAATAGAGCGGTATTAGAGTACATAGAAAGAGCTGATGCACAACTACCTCCGGAATATCCCTCTCAAGGACGTGGCCATCATTTTAGGGGGAGGAGACCCCGAGGATGTCTTGCATATTGAATTTTTCATCTTATGTCATCATATGTTCATTAATATTTCTTGTAGAATGGTTCATGTACTTATTTGTGTTTGAAGATATGTTTGTTGTTCATGCTGAAATAATGATTATTATTGTTGTTCTATTACGCGTTGCTATATTTATCCAATTTATATGATCTCATTAACTGCATTATATGTGAATGTGTGTTAATGTATAACTTGTTGCAAATGGCTGGAAATTGCTTATCTCTCTTATGTTATATAATTCATTGACATTTTGATTCTTTCTTTTGATGTTGTCAAAAGGGGAGAAGCATATCAAGCAGAAACATTATATGAGAAGACTTATTATTCATGCAGATTGTGTATAGACAAAGGCATCAAGTAAGGAGGAGGATGATATAATGCATCGTACATCAAGTTTCTATGGTTTTGCCATCATCAAAAAGGGGGAGTATGTGAGGGTAATCCTCATAGGTAGCTACACTTGTTTCAATGATGTCAAAACTTAGATTGATAGAAAAGTGTACTTTGGACGGTATCATCGTGTCACATGCGCATGTCTTGTCCCTCGTGAGTCAAACACTCGTCAAAAACATTATTTATGCATATAGAAATGGCTAAATCTATGTTTCATGTAGGGGTCAAGCTTGTCAAGCTTACCATGTAATATAGTTCATCAAAAGTGTCTTGATACATTAGAATAGGAATTTTTGCATATTTTAAGGCTTTGAGTCGACTCAAAGCTAACTCCGATCGACTCATACAGATAGTCCTTTCAATGGACTACTCTCAGGAGGGCTCGCATCGACCCTCTAGTCGACTCATATTGTGTCCATTTTTATTTGCCTAAATTTGCATGCTTTGCATTGACGCGTGACCTGCTCCGATCGACGCAAGATTCTGTTTTTGCACAATTAGGAACACGGATAAGCTCAGGTCAACCCTCCTTTCTGCATAGGTCGACCGCTCGCTTATGTTTAGTTAAAAATCTGTTATGTGAAACAGTCTTGGTGTTTTTTATGTTTGTTAATCAGTTATGTCTTGTATATAAAGTGAGTTTTGCTCTTCCTTCGACACAATTGAGAAAAACAAGAAAAGTGAAAATAACATACTGATTTGTTCTCATCATCATCCTCTTCATAACATTTTCTCAACAACTACACATAATCATCTTTGTTGTGCATTCTGCTTGTTCAAGGTGATAACGTCCAAATTAGGATTGGTGTAATCTGATTTGGGTTGAGTAATTAGTAGGTTTTTCTTGAATAAAACCGTTAGGATTTTGTCCTCCAAGAATCTTGGATTTTGGGGGTTTTTGCACGAATCGGTCCATCATAGACTCAGCCGAGCGAAGGTAATCGAAGAACAGGTGGTTCTGTTGATTTAGTAGCGGTAACCGGAAGATTGTGAGTAGAAGATTCGAGTTCGACACGTGGGTGACTGAAATCAGCCGGGCAAGATTTGAAGACCGTGGGGTTATTCAAAGGGCGCCTGTAGTCGTAGGTTTACTCACCGCGTTCGAAGGACTTGATTTAACTTGAATCAAGAGACGAGAAGAAATAGGCTCTACATCAACAAATTGTGTTTGATCATTTGATCTCTATTTGATTCTTGTGTAAACATTAACCAACAGGTTATATCTATCTATATACACATCTCAATTCTATTGTTAGAATTGAGGGCAGACATACCCCGAGCGAGGACGACGGGGGAACTGCCTCAACAAATCGTTGTCTCTTTCTTTACGTTTATATTTCTTAAATTCTGAGTTTTAAGTGCAAATAACTGTGTTAATCAAATTCTGATTTGAGTAATGCTCAATTATTTTTTAAGCTTGTTACAATCCTTGATTGTAATAGAACACTTGAGCACTTTACTCTCATAGTAGAATTTACTTGTAGTGCCTTGCACTCCAAGTGTTTGACCAATTGTGTGAACTAAAAACAATTGTGTTGTCTTTTCAAATTGTCTATATTTTAAAAGCATTGGAACTAGTCACACCTTATAGTGAACAAAATCTGATTGAAGTGTGATCAAATTAGTGATTCGTAAATCTCATTTTAATCGAATTCCATAAGTTTTACGCATATCCGACTTTTTCGGTAAAGGTTCGTTTTAGACGAATATAGTTTCTCGGACGCTTCCGCCTAAAACATTTTTAAAAACCAATTTTCGGTAGCGCCGACTCTGTTTTAAACAAGGGATCTATTCAACCCTCCCCCCTCTCCCTCTAGATCAGTGCCATCGTCTATCAACTTAATACTTGAAGAACAAGTTTAATGCATGAAAAATTATTTCAAAACTTTATGCATGATATCATTCAAATCTAGAGGGACACATACACCATAAACTATTCAAATATTCTAATGACAACTTTAAAAAAAAAAATTATATATATATATATATATATATATATATATATATATATATATATATAGTATATATATAGATATATATTATATATATATATATATATATATATATATATATATATATATATATATATAATATATATATATATATATATATATAATATATATATATATATATATATATATATATATATATATATATATATATATATATATATATATATATATATATATATATATATATATATATATATATATATATATATATATATATATATATATTATATATATATATATATATATATATATATATATATATATATATATATATATATATATATATATATATATATATATATATATATATATATATATATATATATATAATATATATATATATATATATATATATATATATATATATATATATATATATATATATATATATAAAAGCACATTTACCATTGTAATAATATCATCCGCATTATCGAAAAATGCATATTTTTGAAAACTACATATTTTTAAAAGGAAATTAAATATAAATTATATTTAACTTGTTCTTTTCCATCTTTTTCATAATCAAGAATCAATTAAATTTGTTTTATCTTCCATAAAACATACTTTTAGAAAAACACAAAAAAAAAAAAAGTCTTAATCTAAACTATTATATTTTTTTTTAACAGATATGATTTATTGCTTTTTTTCTTATATATTAAGATGGATGGGGTGCTTTATAATGTTGTTTTGCAAATAAAAGGGAACACATTTTTATTTATTTTACAGATGTGTTCAGCAATAGGTACATGCAGATGATGGATATATCCCTCGTAATACTATAAGAGTAGTGACCAAATCCAAATCTAAACAATCATGATTAATCTTTATAAAATTTTACTTAAAGTGTGTTGTTAACAAGTTCAATGTGGTTGTCTGGTGAACTGTTATCCCCTTTATGATGGACCTGAATTTTCTTGTAGGTGTACATTTTAGCACAAAACAAGTAGGTAAATGAGATTAATAAACTGCAAGAGTGTGATTAGCCAATAAAAGTATTCCAACTTGCCCTTGTTGATATTTTTATCTGGAAGCCAATTTTCACCATTAGGCCCTGCAGTAAACTTGTGAATCAAGGTAACCAAAAGCGTACTCACATAGTTTCCCAAGTGAAATAGAAGTCCAAAAAAATGCCATTGCAGTGCTTGTCATACTCTCTGGAGCTTGGTCATAAAAAAACTCTAAATGTCCAATTGACATAAAAGCTTCCGCCATTCCATGTAGACTATATTGTGGCACAAGCCAAAACACCGAGATTGGGATTATTCATTTGCATGATCCACTAGACCATTTTTTTATAGCTACCTTTTTCCGCTTGATTTCGATGAAACCAGCGACGAAGGTAGCGAAAAGGGAGATCACAAATCCA